>OX326968.1:35468707-40268707 GCA_946800305.1 Medicago arabica | reverse complement strand
TCAGTAGTATTATATTATAGCATGGAGTAGAAGATAATTAAAATTATTACTCTTCCAATCAATCTCTGATTTGACCCACACAAGTATGAAGTGTTCTACTTCTTTCTTTTTTTGATATAAGAAGGGGTCTACCCTTAATTTTTAGTATTTTTATTTTGATTAATTATTCTCATCTATATTATTGTTTCTTGCAAGACTAGTTCTTGATAATGGTTAAATAAACCCAAAATAAACCGTTAGAATTTACAATGTTTCTTTTCGTATAGTTTGAATTCACAATTTGGTTTCACTGCCATAAAGTAACGTTATAATGAAAAGCTAATCTAAAATCTAAATAGTGTTATTTTGTACAATTATACAAGTTTTTTATAATGAATAAATATTGGTAATTAGTTGTTAGATTAATATTTTCCTATTCATTCGGATTTGAATCCAAATCCTCAAACTTCTTATCCATTAGCTCAAATCAGTTGAACTTTCAAACCCCACATCTTCTTGATCATGTACCCGAAAACGACGGATTTTGTTCCCATTTGGTTCACGATATTGTTTGTTGTGAATATAACATTTATGTTATTTAGCGTGTTGTTCATATTACATTGTTGTCGGTGTTTATGTATTTGAACATTGGTGAAAGCTAATATTTGAAGATAAGAAACTTGGATTTTCGAAGGGTACCAAACTCGATCTTCTTCAAGTATGATTTCTTTATTTTTTTAGTCTTCGTTTTAGTTTTTAGTCATATTTGTTATTTTAGCTTAATAATCTTCTAATTTCGATTAATTTTTCGATATGATTTTAGATAACTTTTTTTAGTATCATTTTTAGTTATTTTCTCATATCTTCTTTTGTTACAAAGTCATATCTTAATTTGTTTTACTCTGAAATAAGAGTTTGATTCTTTTTTGTTTTTTATTTTAATTTAGTAATTTTTTGGTAATTTTTCTTGTACTTTTTTTTTAAATTTATTTTTAGTTTTGATTGAATTGAGTGATGAATTAAGTTATTTCTATCGATTAGTGATTGTTTTTGTAATTTTTGTTGTATTTGTTTTTGAATTTAATTTTAGGTGATGAATTAAGTTAGTTCCATTGATTGGTGATTTTATGTGTTTATTTGCAGCGAAAATGGGATATGATGCAGAAAGATTATCTAGAGCTTCTTGGAGAGTTCAAGAAATGAGGTGAAATCTCACATGAGTTTAAGTTGACCCTTGGGAAAGGTAAGGGTACTGCTGAAGTGGAAGGAGAAGGAAATGTGTTTGGACAGGTTTGAAAGACAAATTTGGAGATGAATGTTGATGTTGTAAGTGATTTTTTGAAAGTTGTGTGTAAGGATGTGGGAGAGCTTGATAAGAATCAAAAGAAGACACAATAGAAAGTTGATACCATAAGTGTTGGCGTGAAGGAAATCCGTGACATGATGAAACAACTTAGTGAAGGTAAGCTCAACACATAAGGAAGAAAAGAAGATGACAATGAGAAGAAAGATGGATCCAACTGAATGAAACGGAGACACATGGAAATGGGAAGGATTAAGGATAATATTAGTATTTTAAATAACTAGTTCCCTTATGGTTTTGTTTTTTGTTTGATATATATCTCTTAGTATAAATAACTACCCCTACTTCCATTTTGATCTCTCGGTATTGTTTGAAGATATTACATTGGTGATGCCGTTTGAAATATGATAATCCACAAAAATTTAAAAATTTATATCAACCTCCATTTATTTCTTACTACCTTTTCAAAACATTTTTTTTTCACATAGGTAAGTTCAAATCAAATCAAATAAAAATACTAAAGAACTGTAAGTTGTAACCACCTTTCGAAAAAACAAAAAAAATAATAGTTACAGGCACAAAGATTGGGGAAGTCAAGCAACAACATAAATAATGTGAGAAGAAGAAGAAGAAGGTGTGATGGTTGACCATAAATATAAATCAAAACAATAGCAAAACATCAAAACAACAAAAATGAAAGTTTTGTTTGTTTTCATGATGATGCTCATGACTTTGACTGGTGGTTGTGTGGCGGCCGATAGTGGTAAAACTCTATCAGCTTCCACACATGTGGATTGCTTGATTGGTTGTTGGTGCCACGACCACTCCGATTGCGGCATCTTGGACTTCTTTCGTGGTCCTTTAGTTTATGAGGTTGTTTCAGTTGAAAAGGTCAATAATAACCCTACTACTCACACATAATGCCTTATAAATTGTCATTGTAATTAACATTCTAACTCTCACTAAGATTAACCAGTCTAATATAAATAATAATAATTTTGTGTGTGGTTTATATGTAATGTTCCATCCAATATAAATAAAACAAAACTATGTTAAGGGTGCTTTTGTTTTTATCAATATCTCATTTTTATGTTCTCATTGAATGCTATTAATATGATATATTCGTATAATTTTTTTGATTGGAATGAGATTATGTTTGATAACTTGATACATGTTATGTTACCACAATGGCTTCAATATCTGCTTACATAGTGGAAGAAACAATTGCCTTATAGATAATTATTGTTACCATTTTTCAATTTCAACCAAAGGTCAAATTCATCTCTCTGAATTTTTATCATAAACATTGGGAAAAACAACACATGTCTAAAATTTCATTATTTATAATTTATACCTTTGCAACTAGTTGTCCACAAGATTTCAAATTGACGTCATTGTTACTTTATTTTATGGCATGATATAGTAGTATCACTTAAGACAAACAATGAATAAAAACGAGGGCTTATGCATTTTAGTTTATATCAAAATTGAGTTGATAATATTGAGTTGAGATTCTTAGTATTTCTCAAATCTCAATTACTGATTTTTACTGTAAAAATTAAGGACCATATCACAACTTAAGTCATACAATTAAAGTATCTTAGTTCTGTTACACTGCAACTTTGATTGCGGGTCTATATGGCAGGATTTCAGGGATAAGGAAAATCTGAATCCCTAACCTGTGTTGCGAGAGTTTTTTTTTGAAATGGAGGGAATACGAGGCTTATGATTGATATTTTTTTAATCTTGATAGTATTGTATAATGAGGTGGAGGATTTCGAGAATTCTTCAATTGGTAAAGAATAATTGATAATTAGAGAAATATAATGAAATGATATTTTTGAAGTGTGATGTAGTTAGTTTATTGGTATATGTCAATGGAAACAAGGTGAAACTATGTTGAGTTGAAATCTTTACCCAAATTTAAATCTAACAACTGTTTTTTTATTTTTTATGAAAGAACAACATTGTTGTGTTGTAATAATGGACTTTACCTGTTGCAACATAGCCCTTGTTTTCTTTCAATCTCAACCCTTTATTCAATGCAAAAATACATTCTTTGGAACTTATGATCATTTTTCGATTTATCCAACTCAACTATTTTTTCATTATTAATAAAAATTTAAGGTGTTCACGTAAGTTTAATTCAATTGATAAAAATATTACATAATATATGAAGGAGTGAAAATTCAAACCTCAAACACCCTCATTTATTTACCTCCAAGAAATGAATTTTTTAATCACTAAAATAGTTGACTAAAAATAATATTTTTTTTGGTAAAATACCATGATTATATTTTTTATAAATATAAGGGTTGAAGCCATAAAAAATATATTAAATGAGGAGTACAAATCCTCACAAAATTTCATTTTATTGTAAGATCTATACACATGTATTTTTCTCGTAGTTTATCAATAACATAAGATTTGTTCTAGTTGCACTTGTGAATTTTCAGTTACACACCTTTCAAACGAAAATACCCTTAAATTTCAACTACGGATTAATTATCACCATACTTTGTTTCGGTAGAGGTACACATTAATTGAATTTGCATACCCATACGTTAGTTTAAATTACGTGCATTCAATTTATATATTCATACGTTAATTTAAATTATGTGCATCTTCGGTCCATGTACTTACCATTTGCTACTTTCAATTCATGCACTAACATGTTTCAAATCACCTAAAATTGAATTTAGGTTGGTAGAATAATCAAATAAGTTTAAATCGATTTGAGTTATAAAGAAGTCAACTCACCAGCAAATATTAGTAATTAGTTGTAGCTATGTTAGTATGTCTCATTCTAGAGATGGCAATGGATACATAATAGGTAGGGTACTATAATACCCATCCTCATAACTTTAGTACCATTCCTCATATCCTATGGGCACCTAAGTCCCCATACCCATATCCATTACCCACACTTTATCTATGAAAAGACAATAAAAATCATCACAATTGAAACAAAACTATGATTCAAAATTATTCAAATCAATTTAGTCAAATAAAAAAAACATTCAAAATATCCCTCGAAAATTAGTTTTTAGTTTTAGGTTTAGACTTAAATAATTAAATAAATAGAATAATTGTACACCAAAAACAAATAAAGTATTTATTATTGGATTAAATATGTTTTTGGTCCCTATAAGTATACTAACTTTTTGTTTTAGTCCCTCTAAAATTTTCCTTCAACTTTTAGTCCCTTAAAAATTTATCATATTCACTTTTGGTCCCTCATTTAAAGTAAACTCATATCTAGAATTCATATTTTTGAATAAAACTTTGCAGAAAAATCCATAATATTACAAGAATCACTAATTTTTTTTTTTTAACATAACATGAATTTAATATGAATTTTTATGGTTAAAAATTCATATTTAATTTATGTTTTGTTAAAAAATTCTTTTTTTTTGGGGATTATTTTTACAATATTCTACATATACCTGTACAATTTCATTAAAAAAAAATAAATACTAAAATAAACTTAAAAATAGGGACCAAATGTAGTGATTGAAAATTTTATAGGACTAAAAGTCGAAGAAAAATTTTAGAGGGACTAAAACGAAAAGTTGGAATATTTATAGGGATTAAAAACATATTTAACCCTTTATTATATTATATAAATATGTATATGCTGGTTGCGGAGCTGGGTAGTATAGTACCCTTACCCACGCCCATACCCATTAAAATTTGCGGGTAATTACCCGAACCCAAGCCCATACTCATGAAAGCGGAGTTATACCCTACCCATTGCGGGTATTTTTTGCAGGTGCCTATCGGGCCTGGGTTCAATTGCCATCCCTATCTATTTCATTATAATTTACATTATGGCTTTTAAACTCAAGTGTCGTCTCATGGTTTTGTTTTTTTGTTAGCAATTGACTTTAATCACCAACAATCAACAAATAACCTCTCTCATAAAACAGACACTCACCGTTCTCTGAACTAGCTATCTTACGCTTATGCAACTTCTTGTACTTTGTATGCGAACCTCCTCTATCACATATTAATGTAACAAATGCATTTCAGCCATTTCCACCATTATATAATTTACCGATAACAACTGTAAATCCTAGCTTCCTTGCTTATCCTCAAACCCACTCCAACAACTTGTTCTGTGATGCAGAGTTTCTTTTAGTGGTAAATTATTTCTCGATGATCAATAGAAACAACAACATTCTCAATGGCTGGAGCAACATTAAGTGAATGTATAACAAGTGGAGGAACATCATCCACTTTCACATCGCCAGAAGGAATATCAACTAGAGGTGGGGGATCCTAGAATTTAGCATTGCCAAAACCATCCAAAACTTGATGTGAAACAGTCAGTAATACAATAAAAAGTTCAATGTTAGATGCACATGGAAGAGGGTCATCAATGTGAGTAACACATAGGGTGGGAAAAGTAATAACCTTGACTTTGGGTTTTGTTATTTGTTGAAGCCCATTTAGTTGAAAAGAACAAGAAACCCAGTCCACTAAACAAAACGGTCACATTCCTTACAAACAGAAAATTACAAAAACAACCCTACAAGCCAGAAAATATCTCTTCGTCAGATTCGCGTGGCACGTTGGTCATAACACCAGGACAAATCCGTAAACTCCCCACTCCTCAAAAGGCTAAACCCGTCATCACACAAAACCAACACAACGTATCAAACACATTCAACAATCTTCATTTATCAAAACACACACACAAAACAAACACACTGATCCATTTCAACCAATCAAATAACTTCACAAGGATCGATGACGTGGCGAAATATAATGAAAATCCCGCGTAAACCCTAAACTTCAATTTTTCATTCATTCCTTTTTTCTTTGCGTTTTCTCTCCTATACCCTTCACTCACTACCCTTCTTATCCCCTCTCTCGTTCGCTCCAAAACCTCACAACAACGCAACACGTTCTCTCACTAACTCGCTTTCTCTCACTCGCTCCGATTCCCTAACTCGTTCCTTTCGTTTTTCGCCATGCCGAAAGTTAAAGCTGATTCCAAACCCGCTGATAACAGGTAAATCACTTCTCACCGTTCGATTTTTTCTTCTCCAATTTTTTAATATTTTTTTAGATCTGATTCGTTCGATCTAGTTTTTGCTGAATTTTTTCGGTTTTATGTTGATTTTTCTTGTTTAGGTTGAAGCGCAAAGGTGCTGGAGCTGGAAGGAAACAGACGAAGAAAGCAGCGAAGGATCCTAACAAGCCAAAGAGGCCTCCAAGTGCTTTCTTCGTTTTCATGTATAATTTTATTTTCTGGATTTGAATCTGTTTTCGTTTTGAATTTTTGTTTCTGATTTATTCGGTTTTTTAACGGTTTATTTATTTATTTATTTTTAACCGATGATTTAGGTCCGATTTTAGAGAACAGTATAAGAAGGATCATCCTAACAACAAATCCGTTGCCGCTGTAAGAAATATCGTTTACTTTTCGATTTTTTATTTATTTTATTTTTTGGATCATAATTTGTGGATTTTTACTGTCGGAAAATTATTATTATTTTAATTAATTTTTTGAAAATTAATTAATTAGGTCGGAAAAGCTTGCGGTGAAGCATGGAAATCGATGTCTGAAGAAGTGAGTTATTTTATTCTTGATTTTTTTTTTGTGTGGAACTTTCTTCGTTATTATGTGATTTAATTAATTAATTATATATGAATTTTTTATAATTTAGTTTGTCTTTGATTTATTTTTTTAGGACAAGGCTCCTTATGCTGCTAGGGCATTGAAGAAGAAAGAAGAGTATGAGGTTGCTACACAAGCCTACAACAAGAAACTGGTAAATATTCATTCATACTAGTAATTTTTGGTGTTTGATTTGTTTATAATAATAGTAATTAATGTTAATTGATTGATTTTACTTTGTTTTATTGATTTATTAGGAGGGAAAAGACGAGGAAGATGGTTCTGACAAGTCAAAATCCGAAGTCAATGATGAGGACGAAGATGAGGTATAGATAGATTCATCTAATAATTTGATTTTTGTCTTATATGTATGATGGTTCTTGAATAATTGAATGGTTTTAACTAAGTTATTTATTTTTTTAACCTTGTAGGAGGATGAGGATGATGATGAAGATGATGAGTGAAATTGTTGTAAGCTTGTAACACCACCAAATGATGAAGTTTAGGGAAAATTTGTGGGAAAAATATGTTTTGTTTAGGTTATGGCTTATAATTAATATTATGCAATGTTATTTTTTAAGATAGTAACTGAAGTGTTAGATAGTGAGGAATCCTCTAAAGTACGGTTCAGTATCATTATCCTCCTGTGTACTTAAAAGTCAATGCTATGATAGGTTTCAATTCTGTTCAGTACTCTCTTCCAATTTTTTGTTTCGTTTATTGTCTTTCATAACGATGCTGTTTGTACTTTGTAACGACCAGATCCACCTATGGGTTTCAAGCAATTAAGTTAACAAACGTTAAATATTTAATTAAGTAGTGTGATTTAGTTGCATAATAAACAAAAGTTGAATAATTGAAAAAAAATGCTGGCATTAAGTCATGTTGAGACCAAAGAGATGAATGTGATTGATTGTGTTTGAGTTCAGTTGCATGTGGAGTGGTTCCTCCATTTAAAGACACACCACCCTCGCTCTCCATGTTTATAGGACGTGTTTGTATGTAGAGCGGTGCTATATCTCCCAAAAGGGAGCATCAAGAACTCTTCACGTCTATAAATCAGCCAATCACAATCCACTTATTAGCACAATATATGGAGGTCAACAATAAATCATGCAATGAAAAGGTGCCACTCTGTCAGAAATAATTGGCTAGGTTTATTATAAGATGGAACAATAATAGCATTTTCCTAGTCGTGAAGAGTGAAACATATGAGATAATGTTCATTTTTAAAATCTAATTAGCCTTAACGATTCTATCCTACTCGCTACTCCGTTCCTCCTACACAACTAATTCAAACATATCCAAAGGAATTTAGAAATCACCATGTTATGGCAATGATTGATCAATTTGAATGTAGTCCAAAGAAGAGCTTCCAACATGACAAATATCACTGAGTTTCTTCTGATCTCTGGTAGGGTTACCCTTGCCAACTGGGTTATTTATGATATTCCTTATACATGCAGAATCTTTGGCTCCCTCCGCATATGGTCTTTGGGTAAATTAGAACACTATTGTGCAATCGAAGATGAGTTATAGGCTTCATTTAAGTATGTTTGGGACATGATATGTGTGCAAATGTTCCAACACAAGTTATGTGTGCAAATGTTCTGTGAGAGAAATCACATTCTTGAAGCCCCCTATCTAGGAGAGTGCTTATTGTGAGTTGAACACAATTTTTAAAACTTCTCATATCTTTCAACGAAGTTTTGTCTTCTGTGCAAGCAAGAGTGACATCTCTTAATGGTATGACAAATGGTTACATCTTAGTTTTCCTTGCCAACATGTTCTTTTTGTCCGCATTAGCGACACTCATCTGAAGCTTCAAGATGTTTATAAGACTGGTTCACGGAATTTTCATAACCTTTATACTACGCTGCCCTCTCACGTTCAATCACATATTCATGATCTTATTTTGGACAACGATGATATAATTTGGGGCGGTTCATATCATACGATGAAAGAGGGGGATGAAGCGGCAGATTGTCGTCCTACCTCTCTTCTTGTATTCTTGCTGATGCCTTAGGGAGCATGAGGCTTAATTCTTGTTTTTCTCTTTCCTTTTGTTAAAAAACTTGCTCTCTACTATTATTTACATTCGCTATGCAGAATTATAGCAATCTGATTCATGATAGACATGTAAAATGATATTGAAGAAACTGATCTTACTCGCAAAGGATTGATACGGCATACAAGTACTCAAAGTCGTTAAAAAACTAACACTAGGAAACATTTCATCGGTGTTTGACAAAAAAAAGCTTCACCAACAAAAATATGTATATATAAAGAAAGAAAACCACCTTACATACATAATATAAACAAAAAAAAATTCACATCTTAGTAAAAAAATGAATTGAATTGTTAATCAACTTCTTTTGTCTTGTTGCTGTTCAGCAGTCCGCAGTACTTGGTTTGCCATTGATGAAAATGATTTTGCTGTATCTTGCATTTCTGTAGTTCGAAGGTTGATACCCTGGCAAATCAGAAAATGTATATATATGTAACAAATAAATTAGATATGGAATTTTTTGCAGCACAATTGTTTAGGCTATGACAAAATATTGAATGTTTTATATAAAAAAGAAGATACCTGCAATTTTTTCAAGTTCTCTTGTAGCTTGCTTTCTGCCATTTTAGCAACGCTTGTTTCCTGCAGCGTCACCAGATTCATGATTGAAACATGGTTCAACACATTTCATGAATAAATTTCAAAATCTTAAATAAATGCAACATTATCCAAATATTACTCTTGTCAAGAAATTTCTCATTCCACGATTGTGAAATGTTGTATAATGTAACTATTTAAGTCAAGCCTAATTGAGGCTGTATTCTCTGGCTATATACTTACATTGGAGGAAGAAGAAAATCCATATCTCTTCTTGATTTGATCGACTGTAGCAGGTTGCTCTTCTTGTTGTTGCTCTTCTTTAGCCGATGTTTTCTGGATGTTGCCCTTCATCTCTTTCAATCTTCCTGCAGATTGGATGCTCAACTAATTTACTAGCATTTAGTGGAAACGCTTTGATTATCTTTAGTATAATTAGATGGCAGTTAGTAGATCAACAATTTTAAAATGTAAAGTTTCATACTCCTATTTTCTCATTAAGTTGCAGTTCACAAATTTTAAGAATAAGGCGAGGACTGAAAATCGATAAAATTTTAATCGGGACAAAACTTAAAATGTTATAATTTTATAGGGACTCCATATTAACCCTTTATTATTATTAAGAAATTCAAAAAGTTATTAGAACTTGTGAAATTATTGAGGCATATTAACCCTTTTTTATTATTAAGAAATTCAAAAAGTTACTAGAACTTGTGAAATTATTGAGGAAGCATCAAGAGTTTTTTATATTTTATAATCAGTTGTAAGAAAGTAAGCTCGTTGTTACTAACCTTTTAGAGCCTGAAATTTTCCAGTCAATTTCTTCTTATTAAGAGCTCCAATTCCCAATATACCGTGATCTTTGCGTTTTTCTACATGATCATCCAGGTCAATGTCATCTGTAAAGAAGGAAGGAACACATCTCAAATTGATTAGTTCAAACTTAAATATCCATTTGATAGAAAGAGTTTAATTTTGATGCAGTCCGTGTATAACTAGTTTTACATTGTCAGTATATCACAACAAATTATATGAGACTGTATAATTAAATTCAAACATTGCTTTTATGATCTCACAATTATGATTGGTCAAACATTGCTTTTATCATACACGATTATGATTGATTAACGGTGCAAAAAATCTTTACACTGACGTATAGATGCTTACTAAGATATGAAAAAGCACAAAAACTGCCTTAGGAAGCAGGCATGTTTCATAACATTTTTGCTCTTGACTAGAACATTTATAAGGTACTTGCTTACCTATGTTTAACTCGACCTCGTCTTCATCAGCAGTCAGGTTATCATTATTATCAGCCTCAGAAGGAAAATTTTCTTCTGAAAAGATCACCGAGAGTTTTTGGATACTTTCTCTAGAATCTTCTGTTTCTATGAGGGGGGCATGCTTTTCTTTACTGCCAGAGAAAGAGCTGAAAAGACCCTGGGAAACCAAAAAACAAGATTGAACACATTTTTGTTACAAAGATGATGGATATCATATAGTTTAAAAAGTTAATAAAACCAAGGTATACCTTTTTCTTTTCCTTATGAATGACTGGGACAGTGATAAGCTCTTCTTGTGACAGCATCATTTCTTTTCTGTAGATGCAGCTAACAGAATCCAAAATCCTAAAATGAAGTCAAGTAAAATCTAACATGTTAATCAAAATGACTTTTATGAATTAACAATTTCGTTCTTGAAATTATAACATGTCAATCATAATAATCTTTGTTGAGTTGAATCATTATAGAGCATGATGTGACACGTTAAATGAAAATGTGATACTTGACTTGGACTCCACATCAATGCCACATCACTAGGGACAACCGTGCCACGTCTCCAAATCACATTGGTGTGATTGGGTTTTGGTTGGGGTAATTTTTTCTTGGGAAAGGAGCATCTAGCCTTTTATTCTGCAGATTGTAATTGACAATTTTGTCTCTAGAGACGTGACGATGATGTTGACTCCACGCGGATTGCCACATCTTCATTTAACGTGCGATGTCATGTTCTCTAACGGCTGAATTTACGAGAAAGATCTTTTTGATTGATGTGTTTCAATTTATGGGATGAAAATGCTCATTCATACAAAATTACAAACCAGTATTAATCTGACTGATGATTACATTTTTTTTGTAGCAGTAAGATATTGATAATAAGATTTGCAATACCATTCAATAGCCATATATTTTATATTGTTAGATACCTGAAAATACTCCTTTGGACCAACAATGAGACAGCCAAAATTTCTTGGTCTCCATTCACCTGTAAATGGAAGTTGGGCTAATTCAAAATCAAACATTTAAAGAAATTTGTTGTAATAGAAAAAAATCTATTTTCATACCAAAACAAGATCTCCTTTGGATGAACAACATATTTGCCAATCTGAAAATGACTTTGCTTTTGGAGGTGAATAATTGAAACCTCTAATTGAAGTCTCCACAATCAGGGATAACTCTGGCAAAGACCTATCATTTGAAATAAATTTCTATGCATTAAATCGCAATGACAGACACACCCGCATGGAAGTACTTACTAACTAGAAACAACCGAAGTTCTGTTTTTTATCATCCAGAAAACACATTTCCTTTAAACATTTGTCCAATAAGCACCTATTATATGAGAACTTATCGATAAGTTGTTTCTACAATTAAAGAGAGAGTGGGAATAAAGTCCACAAAAGTTTTGCACAAGCGGTTTCTAAGCTATATTGGAAAGTTTTTGCAAATAAGCTGAAAATATCTTATGGATACTTGATAAGCTATTTCTAGAAGCTCTTTCAAAAACACTTAAATAAGCGTTTGTCAAAAGGTTAGCTATAATAAGCTATTGCAAACACCCCATTAATATGAAATGCATTTTGAATATTTGATTTGCAAAGCACAATGGGATTATGCCTTGCCAACAAATAGTAGGAGAATAACCTAACCCCAACGATATATTTTTTCTTCTTTGATAGGTCTTCTCATATGTTAAAATCATGTGTACTCATGTTACTACCATCAAGTTACGTTTTCATGATTTTCAGAAAAAGTTACCACCTTAATTCTACTCTTCCGTCGGTGAAAAGGAGTACAAGGCCAACACCGGAGGGACCGTAAAATGTTGATGCCCAACAACAGGAAGAGGAATGGAACTTCTTCTTGTTAAGAACCTTTTTAACTCCCTAAAACATAAGAAAAAGTGCCATCACAATCATAAGCTAAATGTTCTTGTTATTCATGACTCCTGATTATCACCAAATAAAATCACGGATTACCTGAACAGCATGCACTAATGAATAGACATATAAAGCTTTCTCTGAACAAAGAAGAATGTGCAACTGCTTTGTTATTGCATTCTCAATATGATTTGTGTCACCCAAGTCTAGTCCATCTTTTGTAATTGATCCTGTTAACTGTCCACTTTGTCCATCTGTGTACCAAAATAGAATTACTTTTACTCTTCTCTATAATCTACTTTACATCTATCAAGACAGTATTGAACTATTGATCCATAACGGAATAATCATGTCGATCATTATTGATAAAATTTAAAAAATTAATCATAGTGTTAAACTTTGCAGAACCCTTACCAAACACCTGCATAAATAGAGCTTTAGAGGGCTTCTTAGGATGAACAGTTCCTGTGCCCATCATGTTACCAGTTTCATTATCAAGTGCCAGAACAGAAGAATCTTTTGTTCCAACCGCTAAAATGTTTTTATCGAAACCATTCAAACTGCATGTTAGGAACTGCAGAGAGACGATACCAGCAGAAATTTCGCTTGAAATGTGTTTCTGATATAACAAAGTTAGGTCATCCATGTTAAAAACTGAAACCTGTAACAAATTGGATTAACATAAATTAGTACGCAAACTGAAACCTGTAAAAAGAACATGAAATAGTGAGCTAAAGCATTTTTTTGGAATATTTTTTATGAAAAACAGTAAAAAATTATCTCACATGCCCTTGATCGGAACCAACAGCAAGATGCGTTGAGCTATAATCTATGTTCACAGAAATTACGGCACCGTTGATCTTTACAATTTTCACACTTTGGATAATATGATCAGTTCCTTTCTTTGAACCACCTGCAAAAAAAGGTATGAAAATGGAAGTCAGTATTAATTCAAATATAATTATGCATGCTTTTTGATAACTAAGAAAAAGTCATATGCTATGCGAGACATACTAAAGATGTTGGTTGAATATGGTTCAGGTTTGAATCTAAAGATGCGAACCTGCAAATCATGTTTATGTTATACATAAATACATCTATAAATAATTAAGACAAGGTAGTTATCAGATTTTATTAAATACAAAAACGAAGGAACCTCACCGTTCCACTCTGGTCACCGGAAACAAGAAGAGGAGAGTTGATATCAAAGTACAGTGTTGTCAAGGGTGTACCACTTAACGAAAAGTCATTTTCACTCTGCATTAAGGCGGATGAAATAAATACGAAAAATAATCACATTAAGAGAAAGTAATACTAAACAATTTTTTTAAAATACACGGAAAAGAAAATAACTGCCTTTAAAATATATTCTTCTCTACGAAGTTCTGACCGCATTTATCAATTCCTTTACCAATCAACTTGATAGCACGGGACGATATTATTACCTGTTGTTTTAATTGCAAAATTGGGGTGAAAAGGGGGCATGAAGCATCCCAGAAGTTTACAGCTCCATTGCTATGTCCAGTTATATACAAGTTTTGAACTTTGGAAAATCCAGAAAATTTAGCAAAACTTAGGCTCATCCCATCCTTTTGATTTGTTTCAACAGGAACAAAAAGTGGATGATTTTTCACCAGCTGCTTGTAGTACTAAGTGTCCAGAGAAATAAGAAATAAGCCGAATCAATACATTTAAATAGAAAAGAGATTGCAAACAGAATGGACAACGTAGAGTGAAACTATAGTTTCATAACCCTATTACCTCATCATCAGAATAAAACATATTGGTATTGTTGGTGATGAATTTTGCAGTTGTGATGCTTGAATCTGCCAGTGGTAACTTCGCAGTCACGTCCTTTGGAAGTGAAGGTGTTGACTTAGATTGGCATTGTAGGAGATACCTTTCTATGAAAGTATCATCATATAGATGTACATGACCTGACTTCCCAAGCAAAAGGAAAGAATCTTGTTTTTGCTTGCCTTGCTCAGTTGAAGTTGATATGATCTCCATGTCAACACAGCTTTCAGACAAAAGAAGTCCCAACTTAATCGTGCGAGATTCCGTTTGTTCATTCAACAACACTACCTGCTTTACATAATCGAATAAATGAGTATGATCTAGTTGCAATCATGATCTCATGTATACCTTGAAGGCGCAGAAAAGAAACAACAAATTCTTGATTACATCTCATTTAGCTTAATGAGAAAGTTGTTAAAGTGAAAAATATTGCATACTAATTAAAGTAGTTAATTTTTACCTAACTCAAGTTCATTAAACCAAGTAAGATCATATAAAAACCTTGAGAAAATGACAATTTTACATAAGTGGCAGTAGGTGAACTTGATTTCTGGCTTAATTTCTTTCAGAAAAAGACTATCATTCATAGGTCACTAATATCATTATACATGTAGATATTGATCAGTGTTTTTAATTGCGGATCGCGAAAAATATTAGCATGTTCGATTTCTGCTATGCAACAATGCTACAGCGTTGCTATAGCCGTTATTTCACAATATTTTGTACTAATCAGCGTATCATAGGACAATAGATAGAGATCTGTTCAAATCTCACTATGCAATAGCGCTATAGCCGCTATTTAACAACACTGATATTGATACATAGATACTCTGTTGAAATTATCCTGAAAGACGATATTTTGTTAAATACATTTAGCTAAACATTTGAATACCTGTAACAAGTTTGAACTTGCATAATCAGAAGTTCCCATGACATATAATCGACTAGCCTTTCCTCCGGCATAAAGCCATTTTATTGATCCAATGGGAATTTTCTCAGACTTGTATCCCAAGTTAAGTTTGAGCAAAGGAGTGCTCTGATTACTATAATAATCAGATGCAGAAGATCCATTTCCTATATTTAGAGAAGGGATGCTCCAAATGAAGATCTCTCCATTGTTGTATCCAACAACTACTTTACTTCCAAAAGGACATGCCCAACATGCAGAAGTCACTTTCTTTGTTTCATTATGCAGTGATTGCGACATATTTCCACCAGTTCTGAAAACAGTCCTGCTTTCCTGTATATCCCATAATATTATTTGGCCGTTTCGAAAGATTACGAGAACCCTGCAAAGGAACAGAAGAGAACACGCGTTTGTATTAAAAAATAAACGATCAAGGAAAAAAGATACCCAAATTAGTTATATAATTTCATCCAACAAGATAGCTGTGTTTGTGGAGATCACCTCTTACTTTCAGCTGCCGGTTGTGGGAGTATATGCATGACAGTAGTGTCATCAGACACTTCAGAATTCCCTAAACAGCGATTATTATGAAACTCAAAATGATAAGAAGGTACTGACCATCATTACATTACATATATATATATATATATATATATATATATTTTTTTTTTTTGGTATCCAAAATTGTGTCTAAAGATTGATATGTCACACGCGAAAAGAAAAGGAAAAAAGAAGGTTAAAAGATGTATCTCACCATAGGAAGCAGAGAAAGGTATGGTGTATTTCATCCGAACTATATGCCATGGATTTTGCTCAAGCTCCAAAACTGATATATTACCATTAGAATGTCCAATATACCTATCAACACAGATACATGTTCATAGCTTAAGGAGGTATTTCAAAAACTGATTTCATATTAACTTGTTTCAAATTCGATATTTTATACTTACATATAGAGGCTATGTTGAATGACTGCAAAACAAGTGATTTCTTCTTTAGCAACATATACATCAGACAATATTTTCTTCTCTATGTCCCAAACCTAAATGTGCAAATTTATTTTAGGACAACAATTGAGAAAAAAGAGAATATCAACATTGTGAATCTTAGTAATGGAACAAAATATTGTAAATGTGAGTAAGTCCATAGGTAAACTTGCCTCAATATGATTATTGGAAGTAACATTTAAAAGGATGCCTTGGTTCTGGATGAACTGCATGCATAAAGTAACATAGTAGTGTGAGTGTTTAGGCACACTGATATTCATAAACAAAGAAACATTGTCCACAACAAGGGGAGAATCTATGAAGCACTGACACATGCACGAGACACGACAATAACATTGACATGTCAACAAAAGTAATATTTTAAGAAAATGAAATAATTGAATGTAACCACATGTGTCGTGTTGGTGTCAGACATTGACACATGTTGGACACCAGACACATCTTCAATGTGAAGTGCCGGTACTATTGGTCATGAAAAGGAAAGTGGCGCATAACCTGTAAAAACTTGCTAGGTAGAGGCTCACTAGAATCAAGCAGAGCTTGTGTATTATCTTTTCCATATAGTTTAATCCGGCCATCCCTTTTGAAAAAAAGACAACAAAATTAGTTTCAAGCATATCTAAAAACATTAAATTCAATGATCCTAACATCATAATAACACAAATTTGATAAGGAAGTCACAACTAGTAAGAACAGTATGTTACAACATGATACTATTAATGGCAACTTATCAGACTTATTAGACACTTTTAACACATTATAGTTTAATCAAAAATTCAAGATATGGCAAAGGGAACATACTTTGTAGAAAGAGCAAGTATCTTCTGAATGGTGTCATAAGCAAACTTGGTACCACCTGATGGTATCCCTTGATGAAATACCACTCGTGGATCTACATCACTAGCCTTTAATCCTTCTATTGAATTTCCACCAGGCTGCATCAAAATTCACTTATTCATTTTTTGTTGTTGCATGTTATTCTATCATAAGAGATAATAACAGGTAAAAGATTTGAATTACTTAATTGTTCGTGGAGGTCACGGGTTCAAATCTTAAAAATAGTCCTAATACTTGTTGAAATAACACTGCGTACATATAACTCCACCTAATGAGAGCGTCGTGCACTAGGCCTCCGATGGCCGCATCTTCGACAAAAGTGGCAACTAAATCTTTTTGGCCTAATTCTAATTTTATGAAATATTTTTATTTTATTAAATGTAAGTATTCTTAAAGGAGTCAAATCTAATACCTGTGACATTCAAAACTTGAATTTAGCTCCAGTTATTTTTATAAATAACACTAGTATCATTGAATTGAATTTTCAGATGGCAATTGTGAGTGACCTAAATTCACATGATTTTCTTACAATAGTGGCAAAGTGGTTCAAACTTATGACATCATGCATACAAAGTCACAGTCCAATTCATTTACCACTTGTCCAATTCTAGTGGCTCAAGTTTGTTTTCGCCCTTCACCATCAATTAACAAACAGAATATATTCATTCTCAATAAAAGTTGAAAAATAAAATAAAAACATATATTTTTGAGCACAAGACAACAACAGTTGCAGCTCCACCGAACCTTGTGATGTGTTTTGGGTACTGGATTCTAGTGTTAGTGCCGTAGTTGGCTAACTAACATTAGTAACATCTTAAATGGCCCCCACAAACCATACACCAAAGACAATAGACTCTTATATGTAGACACAATATGCCATAAAATTTATCATAAATCCTATTTCAATCAAAGTTATAAATTTTTAAGTTTTTTTAAATCTTCTTCGGTTTCTAATTAACATTTTCCATTAAGAAATAGTAATCCTCTATCTCATATACTTTCAATCCCAAATCACATACTTCTATTTTCTACCTTCTAAAATGGGCCCACAAACCATTACCAAACAATAACAAATTCAGAGTCTCTGACCTTGGCTGGGTCCACACTTCATAGAATAAGGAACACGCAAAGACTTAGTCATTAAATTGTCACCGACCACATCGCAACGTTCATGTTCTTTCAAACTAGATAGATAACACAATATCTTGTTTCTTTTACCCTTTTTCTCCGGTCAGCAATAGTTAAGTAGTTTATTCGGTTAATTTGTTTCTTCTTTATGTCTTATCCGTTTATCTTCATCACTAAAATTCTTGGTAATCTGGCATATCAATGTACATAACTAAATATGGATTTAGATTAAGTGGAGTTTGCTAACACATTCGACCGTCTCATTTTGATCGAATGATTTAAATTTTATTTTATTTTTCAATCTAAATTTTGACCGTAGTGAAATCACAACCTTGTTACTACACTCAACCTGGGTCCAACTAAATATACCTGGCTACTAGGATACACCAAGGGATGTGACATATATATGTTTACTAAAATTACTTTGAATGATTATAGTTAACAATTACTACACAAATGACGACAAAAATATTTGAAGTATGATAAATAATTTTGAATGTATATAAATCAACCGATCAAACAAATTTCATTTTCTTTTTCTAAATGGTTCCACACTATAGAAATATATATTCTGATTTTCCTTAACCCAGAAATGCAACATCAACATTATGCAAATTATGTTCAAAATCTAGACAAAAAACGGAATTGCACATTGAAAAAAGAATGGCAAGAAATTATCGATGAAATACACATTAACACCGATAATAATTTGAACAAATAATATAATTGAATGCAATCATCTTTGTTGGACACTGACACATGTCGAACACATCTTTGATCAGAATACAAGAAAATTATGCAAATTAAACTGAGGACAGAGACAAAAAGATATCCATTTTTAAAGCATTGTTAATGTTTGAGTCATAGAACTTGAATGAGAAGAAGCATACGTTAAAGTAAATCATGAAATTGAGTACCAAGATCCGGAGTATAATAAAGAACAACCATAAAGTAACCACATGATGACTTTTAGCGTTTTATAATGTTATTTTTTTGCAGAAACCAAAACCGAAAATCTTAAGTTGAGAAATATGAAGAAAGGAAAGTAAATCCAGATTCATCAGAAAATTTGAAAATGATTGATCGTTTAATCATACATAAGTTGGCAGCAATCAGAGATGAATAATTGAAGCAAAATGAAAAGAATTAAGGAAGAAATTGAGTTTACCTTCTTAATGGAAGCTTTCTCAACGAGTTTCTTGACAAACATTTTTTGAGAGGATCAGAGATATTGTGTTGTGTTTATGCTAACTGAAAAGGTTGTTTGTTTAGTACAAGGAGCAGTTCAATTCAGTTTCTTTTGTTTTGTGATGGTTACTTTGGGGTGTGAGAAGAGACAACTCGTTTATTTATAATATATGCTTTCTCATACATACAAAGGGTACATTTAAAATCAACTAAGTAATTGGGATATATGTATGTAGTGATCATGGGTTTCATATGTAAATTTAATATTTATTAATTATCAACTGATCTTCAAGTTCAAGTATCACATCTCCTCGTATCAATCACAAAATACAGTACATGGTAAAAATTATTGGCTAAAAATGCATACATGGTAAGATTCAGAATTATATGCTAATAATAATAACTAAACTATACCGACATAACATTACTTCGAATAAATCTAAACTCGTTTTCCATAAAAGAAGTCTTAAACTCGAGTCTTGTGAATAGAAAATATATGGTTAAAACAGGAGACGTTATTAAAAATGATCGACCAAATTCTTAATTAAATACTAATCATAAATTATGCTTTATGTAGAAATTAAGCCTTTTCAATGACATAATAAACTTATAATCGGATTAAGATACCATAATTAGGTTGATTTGAGTGAATCACATTCAAATCCTTTGACCAATGTATCAAATTTGAGTTTTATAAGTGAAAAATTATAGTTGGAGAGAAGATTCACTAAAGATGATCGATTAGATTATTGAGATAAGATTAAGATTAGTTATGGATAAAGTTAGCACATGTACTTTACACCAATATTAATATGATTACCAAAAATATTTGGATTAAGATTACTAAAAAGCTTTTACTTTCTTCGTTTTTCTTAGGTGTGTTTGGATGAAGGTTTTAAGAGGGGAAGAGAGGAGAAGGTTTATTTTTTATTTTTAAATCATGGACACTATGAAATGTTTTTTAAAAAGTTAACATATTAACATGATAAATGATCATATAACACTTCAATTTATTTTAGAAAATAAACCCTCCCTTCATTTCCCTTCCTAAACCCTCAATCCAAACACACTCTCAAGTTAATTAATACTTGTAGCAAATTTAGTTATCGTTGACAAGATTTGTCTTGAAAATGGTGGTTGAGCATAACACAATCCAACAAAACCAACTTGTGAGGTGATGATTGCCCCCACTTATAAACAAATTATCAGGCCATCATATATCCGATGTGAGACTCATAACACACCCCCTCACGACCAGGCCCAACACTATTGAGTTTGGTTCGTGAACATAAATGGTGGGTGGCCCGATAAAGGAAACCTGATAGTAGGTGGCCTCCGGTACCATCTTAGAAATGGTGGTTGAACCTAACACAATCGGCTTGTGAGGTGATGATTGCTCACACTTATAAACAAGGGTTAAATATGTTTTTGGTCCCTATAAATATATCAACTTTTCGTTTTAGTCCCTCTAAAATTTTCCAACTTTTAGTCCCTATAAAATTTTCAATGACTACTTTTGGTCCTGATTTTGAAGTTAATTTTTGTATTTTTTTAATGAGATTGTGCAGAAATGTGTATAATATTGTAAAAAAAATTCCCCAAAAAAATTAATTTTTTTTAACAAAACATAAATTAATTATTAATTTTTAACTGTCAAAAATATAAAAATTCATATTAAATTCATGTTTTGTTAAAAAATTCTATTTTTTTTGGAGATATTCTTATAATATTATGAACTTTTTTAGGAAAATTTTATTCAAAAATATGAATTTTACATATGAGTTTACTTTAAAAGAGGGACCAAAAGTGAAGATGGAGAATTTTTAAAGGACTAAAAGTCGAAGGAAATTTTTAGAGAGATCAAAACAAAAAGTTTGTATATTTATAAGAACCAAAAACATATTTAAGCCTATAAACAATTATCAGATCATCACCTATGTGAGACTCTTAACAATTTGTTCAAAAAGACAAATATTTGACAGCGTTAATATCACCATCTTCACTTTAGCGATGAAGAAAAGCCGGACTTTATTATAAAAAATATCAATGAAGATTTAGAAAAATTAATACTAATATGATATGATATGATTGTATTGTTTGTACTATTTCCATTAGACAAGTTGGATAATAACACGTATCATTTTGTGATAGTAACATGTAGGACCCCGGGCATATTATTGTGAGGTATTTGGCACCACCTAAAGGAGTTTGCTTCATGAACTTGCATTTTCCTTTTTAAATTTTTGCGACTTTATCATCTTTAAATTACTTTCATCATCAACCATTTCAATTTCAATGATATGATTTTTTTAAAAGGAATGATATATATTTTTAAAACACATAAAATCACTTCAATGATATCTATATTTAGCAAAAGGAAAATATAAACGTCAAGCAACCCTTGATACCACGACCAAGAAAAATAATCTTATTGAACATGTAATGACCCTTTTTTTGGGATAAAAATAATGTTCCCTTAATTACAATAACTAACCCAACGTATCCAGTTTTCATCTTTTTAAGAAAAAGAGAATATCCGGTCCAAATTTGGAGATTGACTCATAGCGGAGACTATAATATCAAAAGTGACTCTCAATTTATATTTTTATCTATTTTTTTTATATATTTGGAAAGATAAAGATACAATTAAAATTGAAAAAAGTATAACACAATTAATGATGATGAAACTCACTTAGTTGTACGACTCTACTTAAAAGAGCTGAATAGAGACAGACATGAAGAAATAATACACCTAAATTTAGAAATGTCGTCCCAAATAGCATGAAAAGCATCACAAGTAATCTTGAAATTAGCTTCAAAATCAACATTATCAAGTTGCATATCATTCAGCCACTGAAAGACATTATGTAAACTCAATGCTTCACCAACATCAATCGAATGGGCAACTAACAACCTTTGCCAAGACAAACGTACCTTCGGAATACCAACACAAATGCCAATTCCATGACGATTAAGATGAGATGAGAACGCAGCGTCAACGTTACACTTTTACCTGTCTGGCAAAGGCCTCTGCCAACAAGGTGAAATTGTAGACGTCGGATTACCAGCTATAGTCAATGCTGCAACTCAAGTCTCTCTTCCAGGTGGCTGTTGTGCTTGCTGTTAAGAAGCGGGAGCAGCTATGAAGGGGATGTTAGCTAGCGACCAATCAATAACCAAATTCTTGGCACGCTCAACAACCGTGACACTTACCTCTGTAACATCATCCCAAACTCTAAGATTGCGATGCTTCCAAAGGCTCCAAAGCGTTGCTACCCAACCGTTGATTTTGTTCGGCATGCAACATTTTCAATAACAAAAATATAGTTTCAAATGCTGAGGTAGTAGACGAAAGAGCATGTTGGATAGCTCCCAAAATACCCGTCTTATGCCAAACTTGGATAGCAAAATGACAATAAAAAATTAAGTGAGCAAGATCCTCATGGTTCGATTGACAACTAACACAATTTGTAGAACATTGGACTCTTTTGTCAAGAAGACGAACACAAGTTGGTAGACAGCCGCGACACATAGGCCACACTAATTTTTTTACTTTAGGAGGAACTTTAAACTTTCAAATTCCGGAGCAAGAACCTGACCGATGTAGATGAGAACATCCTTAGTCAATTATATATGCTAGAAATGGATGAAATGTTAATTCATATTTAAGCATCAAAAACATAAAAAATTCATATTTAATTTATGATTTGTCAAAAAGTCTTAATTATTTTTGGAGTGATTGTATTAATATTATACCTATTTCTAAAAATTTGATTAAAAAGTATGTAGGCTAGACACGAATTGACTAAAAAATAAGGAGTAAAAGTGTGATTAGAGAACAAAAAGTCTAAATTTTGTTTAGAGGAACTAAAATGATAAATTAATATATTTATAAGAAACAAAAATAATATTTAACCATAAATTTTAATAACTAATTTTTTTTTCTTAAGAAAATTTAAATGAGTAAATTGATGAGCGATACAATACAGATTCAATTTTGAAAGACCAAAATGCTGATTTACTTATGAATAATCTCAAGAGTGGTGTCTCTCTCTGATCTCAGGTCTGTTAATTATTTTCCATTTCTGATTTCTAACCCTTTTCGTTTCCTTAATTTTAGGTTTATAGCACTGTGCTTTCTTGTTTCTATGTTACAGGAAACATGTTGCATAGGGCATTGTTGGCCAAGTTCATTCTCAAACCCTCCAATATTTCTCTTTTCCAATTCAATCAACAGGTATGTAACCTTGATACGATACGGGTAGCTCAACTGGTTTCGGCTAAGTGTTGTTGGAAATTATATGCAGAGAGGATTGCATAGCAGGAACAAGAAAGCCATGGAGTTTATTGCCAAAGGATGGAATGCTTTGAAGGAGGTTGATAGAGTCATTGATTATTGTGAGCTCAATGATAGGCGTCTCATTCCTCTTCTTAACGTAATCCCTGCTACCATTTACTTCTTTATTGTAAGATTTTATATGATAGACCTTTGCTTATTTGAGATTCATAAATAGACAGCAAAGGAGAATTTTGAGCTTGCTTTGGAGACTGACAACACCAATACTCATGCTAGGTATTGGTTGTCCAGATTGCATATGAAATACCATGTTCCTGGAGCAAATAAGGCTGTGTAAGTCCACACTTTTCTCCTTTGTTATGGTATTGATGATTATTATTTTATCATCCAAATCATTACATGGTGTTTCTGCTTTGCTATGAAATTGTTTGTGTTGCTCTTCTTTATGATGTGAATTCAGCCGAGTAGCTATCCACAAGAATGGCAAAGTAAACATTAGACTTTAAATGGAAAGGAATGCTTCAATACATCATAAAACTCATTTTTTTTTTTTGAAGTATGATGAAGTAGCTGTTTACAACACAGTTTATTTTTCTTTTTGTCACCAATGACATTCATATTCGTTTTGTGGTTTGATTTTTTTCTCTTTTTCCCTTGGCAACAGAGCGGCAGCATTATTGGTAGAAGCAGCAGATATGGGTGATCCTGATGCACAGTATGCATTGGGTTGTCATTTAAGAGTAGAGGTGAGACTACTCTACACTTTATATTGTTAGAATTCGTTGAAGTATATTATAGCCAAACATGAAGATTTTGAGTCAATCACTTGAACCATTATTCATCCATGCCTCCTCAAATTACTATTTGCAGATTTATTTATTGTAGATTTAGATTGTATTTTAACTTTTTGTGCTTAACGAATGAGGTATATGACCCTGGGGAGGAGAATGTTTGGCTAATCTGCATACAAAATGGCTTGGGTGGGATATATTGTGTTCTTAATACTGAATTACAAGTGGTTCCTTTGTTTTCATTGTCTTGCCTGATTATATTTTTGCAAATTATATTTGATTTCTAAGGTTTACTTGAGTAAAATACTTATGCTATGTAATCTTGTTTTCCCTTCAAATTTTTTCTTTTATGTTTCATAACTGGATACATTAAGAAGTATGAAGATCCCGAGTTTTTGTTAATTTTTTTTACTGAAGTGTTTTAATATATATATTTTTGGAGACAGAATGAGGATATCCATTCAGATCAACAAGCTTTTTATTATTTGGAGAAAGCTGTGGATCAGGTTTGTTACCTTATGTAAGTTGGATCTTGTCACAATTTCAAAATGCATCACAAAACCTTATTGTGGATGTTATATGTTCCAGTTGCATCCAGACGCTCTTTACCTTTTGGGTGCTGTATACTTGACTGGTGACTGTGTTAAGAAAGATATTGCTTCAGCGTTGTGGTGTTTCCATAGGGCATCAGAGAAGGTAATATATCAATTAATCAAATTTAAGAACTAATTTTCTTTAAAACCTTGCACCGTGTATTAAACATTTTTTTAGTATTTATGGACAAAATGTCTATTCGTACTTTTTCACATGTGGTGAGTTAGAATGAGTTCAGCATATATTGTATGTCATTTGTTTATGCTGTTATAAAATCTTGTTTGCACTCGCATGAGTCGCGCCTAAAGTGAATACATTATCGCACCTGACAGTTTTCGCATGGCATGGAGTATTTATAGTTTGATACCTTCATGAAAAGCTTAGAAGATGTGTTTCATGAGATATGAACCTCTAGAGTTTCATTGATTACTCATATACCCTGATTCCCAGTAGTAAAAGTTTTTCAAAGTTGCACTTTTAGTTCAATTTTTCTTTCAAAACTTGTACCGGTTTACTGAAAGCTAATGTGACTTGAATTACGTGTGATTTTATTTAAACTCTTTGTCTGATGTTTGTTGCAACTCAACAAAGAATTGTATTATAAAATTACTGGCCGAACAAGAAATAGCCCTAGTATGAGAATTTCAATAGAGGTTCAGTATGCATGGAGGCCTTGAAAGGTAACATCTTTTTTTGCTATTGGCCTAGTGGCCAACACACACTCTAATAAACACACACGGGGAGGGGCAAATGTGGTTACCTGGGTTATCTTGAAAGGTAACATTTGGTCAGGAGCTTTTAAGCATGGTTTATACTCGTGATTTATAGCATGCAGTAAGGGAGGATGTAATGTTGAATCTTGATGACCCTTTAGCCGAATCATAATTAAAGGAGGAAGTATTTTGTTAAATGTGTTGATGTGTATAAATATATATTTCTCATGATCATGTTTTACCTAGCTAAAGACAACACATTTATTTACTTTTGCTAATTTATAAAATTATCTGATATTCAGTTTATTTATACATGAAAATGTTTGATTATTATAAAGAAAACTTATCTTAATCTACCCGAGTTTAATCGAATATATGTATTGCTTTCTTCTCATTCACAAGTGGGAACAAGATTAATTCTTAGTTGCTTGTTCAGAAATTTTGCCTTGTTTTTTTTTAATTTATTCCATGTATTTGTAGGGACATGCTGGGGCAGCTATTGCATATGGATCTCTTCTTCTTAAAGGTCAGCTTGTGTTCTTCATTTAATTTAGGATTTGGTATGCACTGTTTGTATAGAAAAGTTTAACCATGCATCCAATCCCATCCCTACATCCTTTCAAGCTGCACTTGGTTATGGAGTATATTACTGATGCCAAGACCATATTTTCATAACAAGTTAATATTCAGAAACTATAGGCACTTAGCTCTCTCTCTGTAATGCCTACTAGTACACAATTTAGAAGGTAGTTTTCTACAAAAGATGTCTTTTATTGATTATGAAGTAGTCAGAATCGAGAACCTACCCAGGACCGGGAAGGGGGCACAAGATCGTAACACGGATTGTAAAATCCTACTAATTTCACAAGTTTGGAAGTTTACACGTTTTTAAAAGGAAAAAGTTAGATTAGAAAATGTATGCCTTATATAGGTAAAGGTGAGAATACAAAAGGTATCCCTGTAGAAAAGAATACAAAATGTCTGCCTCGATTTTATCAGAAAATACATTTTTAGGGTTTTTTAACCCAACTCTGCATTTTTTTGTAGAACCAGGTCGCATGTTCCCGACCACATCCATCTTTTTCATTGAATCGCTAGAATAGTACAATCCAACCGATTTTACGGCTTTATGGGCGATTCTTCTGTGCCCAAACCATTTTCAATTTTTGCCTTGCCAGAGCTCGCTCAGAGGCAGAAATATTATATTTTCGTACACACATTCACCTTAAGAACATGTAATAGGCGTCAATAGCTTAGGTGTTGGCTTGTTTGTACTATAGAGGAAAGTAATGTCAAATAGGTTGACATGCAAATCTGACTACACGATTGTGATTGCTGAAAGTAAAGCGGATAAGATGTAGCAAAGTTGAAACAATTCCTGATCAGATTAAGCAAGCCACAACCAGAAATGGAGTTAAACAGGCATAGTAACACTAGTCTGTGAATTGATCTAGAGATTCTAGACTAATGTAACAATCTTGTTGATAAATAGAAGTTCTAGCATTTTGGTTAATGGCTTTCTTGTTTCACATTCTAAATAACACAGAAATATTTATTAGCTTGCGTTTAGGTAACGCAATCAATTGACTGAATTACCCTTTTATTCCAGCATTGCTTTCTCTGATATTCAAGCTCTTGTTATTTTTATCATCCTTTAATCAAAAACCATAACTTCAACAGTCTCAAACTATGGATTGCTCCTTTAACTTCTAACTAAGCAATGTTTGGGAATTATAAACAGGAAACAAGACACATTAATACCAAAGGCCTTTAAACAAACAATCTTTGTTGGCTTTAGACTGCTTGCTTCACTGTACTTTTATGTTTTCGGCTGATTCTGGTGGGTTGCTTGCATCGTTAGGATGTCCTGATATTAATAAAAGAAAGGATATTGTCTCAGGTGTTAAAATTCCAGAATCATTAATAAAGTTCAGTTTGAAGAGAGGTTCGGCTGCTCAAATGCGAGGTAAGAACAAAGAAAGTATTGCAATTGATCCAGTAGAGATGGCAAAAGAAAAATTTCAGATAGCTGCAAAAGCAGGCTGTGATCTTGGATTCAAATGGCTTGCAAGGTTAGAGGAGGAAGAGAAGCGGTTACTCACCAAAGATTATTAAGATTACAGTTGGAAATGCACTTAGTTTTTGCATCAAAACAACTGTGATTTCTCAAAGCTGATGAAATTCCTTTAGAGTATACATTCATATACATTCGATTTGAACGATATCCCAGAACTATGTGACATTTGTCACATTCCCATGATTAGCATTTCTTTAAGCTGTTACTCCATATCCTCAATTCCCCGCCTGCATAATTTTATTTGTTGGTCAATATTGACAAACAGTAGAGTATACATTATGTGTAATAGCCAGCCATTCTTGCAAGTTATGGTGCTAGATAAGGGCCTTGTCTGTTTTCTGTATAAAAACCAGTTGCACAAGCCATTTTAGATGCACCAATCAATACAACTGTTGTTTTCTGCAATTTATCTTCCATAGCAAATTGTGTCTTTACATTATGTTTTCTTAGTTAACTTTTGTACACCTCAACTAACACTCTCACCAGCAGTTAAAAAACTTGTAGATTTCTTAAGAGAATCATGCATTGTTGATTAAAAACTAGTCCCTAAAAAAAATCTCTTTATTCTAGTAATTGATTCAAATTCCTTATCTCATGTAACTCGCGGAGGAGTGTGCGTGCATGACTCCTCCGTGCATTGTTCATACGTATTCCCTCCATGTCTCAAATTATAAGAAAATTTCATTTTCTTTGTCCTTAGTTACAAACAAAAAACTCATTTTCTTTATCCCAAGTTATAAGAAAAAAAAATAAAAAAATCAATGTGATATTGTCGTAAAAAATCCTATCACACAGCTGTGAACAAAATTTTCAAAAACTTGATAGGTCCTACATAGCTTGACCTTTGGTACAATATGAGCACCCACATCCATATCACTCATATGAGTGGTATAAACGAGTCTATTATTTTACACTTTTCAATTATTTAAACCACTCAACTATTTTTTAAATATCGATACCACTTTTTCAAAACTTAAAAATGAGTCTCATCAATCTTTCACCTGTTAATAAAGTAATGCGATAATAATTAACCTATCAATTGAAAAATAAATAATCAAAAGTCAGCAAATGTCAATTAAAATGAGTAGCAGTTCAGAGGAACTTTGATGAGTTTGGTTTCTCTCTTGCCATAGCAGACATGCAAGACACCCTGACAAAAATTCTCATTTGTAAGCCATATTTCTGCTTCAAGGGTTCACATTTTGATCTTGTAGCGTTGTAGCTTAGTGTGTTGCTGATTATTTTGGAGATAAACTTAAAAAAAAGCACAAGTGGTTCATCCCTTCATAATCGTCTCCCTGTTTCACGTCTGTTTTATTTTAGGAAGTTAGGAGCCAACACTCACTTGCTTTTGACCAAAATACCCATTTACCATTATGCAAACAAATTTTAAATTGGAGGGTAGCTTTGTAAGTTTTTTTTTTGCAAAGGCTAAAAGCTTTGTATGTTTAACACAACATTTTACTTTGTAGAAAATTAATATTAATATCATATTTTAATAAAGGAAAATGTTAACGAGTGTCTCTGAAACACTTTTTAAGAAATATAAGTAGAAAATATTTTTGAAATAATGTATAATCAATGCTTTGGAAATCGAAACATTTGAATTTTTAAAAAATAATTGCTTATTTTAGAATGCTTAAAGAGTGTCCCAAGGTCAAGAATGCTCCTGGATCACTAGTTAACGAGACACATTAATAAATTTACAATTTTTCAATTTAAAAAAATTCTCTAAAAATTTGTACAACGGTTCGTACTACTTTTCTACTCAACTACTATACTTTATTGACCAATGGTTCATCCTATGTACAGTTATCATACTTTACACTGTAAGATTTTCTTTGACGCAAGGGCAAGATAATATTGACCGTAGTGGAAGGTAACAATTGACATTTATTTTCGGGGTCCCCAATTGTTGACGGGAAAAAGAACGTGAGCTTCACTCGTGTGTTACTTTTTGGAAGAAAAAAGGTGTTTCACTTGAAACAACTTGTATGGCATCTAACTGAAATTATAATTTTAGAAAGGGTTAAATATATTTTTGATCCCTATAAATATATCAACTTTTTGTTTTAGTTTCTTTAAAATTTTTGTTCAACTTTTAATCTCTATAAAATTTTCAATCTCCACTTTTGGTCCCTCTTTTAAAATAAACTCATATGTAGAATTCATATTTTTGAACGAGGCTTTGCAGAAAAATTCATAATATTATAAGAATCACTCCCAATTTTTTTTAGAATTTATTAACAAAACATTAATTTAATATAAATTTTTATATTTTTTACGGTTAAAAATTCATATTAAATTTATGTTTAGTTAAAAAAATCTAATATTTTTTGGAAAAGATTTTTACATTATTCTACACATTTCTGTATAATTTCATTAAAAAAAACACTAAAATTAAATTTAAAATAGGGACCAAAAGTAGTAATTGAAAATTTTATAGGGACTAAAAGTTGAAGGAAAATTTTAGAGAGACTAAAACGAAAAACTGGTATATTTATAGGGACCAAAAACATATATAACCCTAAAAGAAAAAGAGGTCATTTAACAAGCAAATCATTAAGATAATATCAACTACAATAGATCCAACATCACATTTCTAATCCCTTATTTTTTTTTGGCTTAATTTTACTTTTGCCCCTTGTTTTTTAATTGTGAGATTTAAGTTCAATAGTTTATTTTATGCTATTTTGGAGGGATGTAGGTGATTTAAACAAAATCGACGAAACCGAAAATCTAAACAAAATCAAATCGAGAAAATATCCAACATTGTGACAAGTTTGAGCCCATAAGTTTCAAAAATGTGAAAGACCCAACAAAAACAGCCCAAGCTATTTGTAACATATGGTTTGGAACGTTCAAAACTTAAGTGTTAGATGCAAAGTTTGGGAAGAAAAAGTCAAGACTAGTTTGTTCGACTGCAACATGTTATGAAAGATGTCGATACTTTGGGTGCAACAACATTGAAAGAAGGAAAACTGATTTTGTCAAGGGAGGTGAGCGATAAAAGATCTTATGCTGAAGCGGCATGACATCGTATTTTAGGTGCATTGCAACATCCTTTGGTGGAGTCTCGTTCGAATGTTGGTGAAAATGTGATATTCATTATACAACAAAGAGAGAATAGAAAGAGTGAGCAAGGAGGGGATTTTTTTTCTTCGAGTTACACATAATGTTGTTCCAATTATTTTATGCAACATACATTTTCGGATGTTGGTTTATTGTCGATTCAGATTTTTCTAATGGATGGAGGAAAAGTACTATTAATTCCACCGAGGAAGAAGATTTGAAAGTGGTCTTGGTTGATACCAAAGACATCTTTGAATTCTAGGTTGAATCTATTGTTTAGTGGAAACCAAATTTGACAACATGGGATCGTGATGCATGGTTGCAACTTAGTGTGATACCATTGCATATTTGGATGCTTGGACTATAAACTTTTCCCATGTGGTAACTAATTCAATTGGCATGCTTGTTTAGTTTGATGAATGCACATAGCAAAAATCTTGTCTTGATTTTGCTCGAGTTCAGGTTCAGACATCAACTTTCAACCTTATTCACCAAGTTATTAAGGTGAAGATCATTCAACCAAGGAAGAGCTTCAAATCAAGCGTGGGTGTAACCTTTTTTGAAGCAAACTATTGGCGTTGAGTTAAAAGATATAACTTAGCTGTTGAAAACCCTGAGGAGGAACCTGATCAAGATGATTATTCAAGATTCAAAGACTCATAATTCTTCTCAAGTAAGTATATAAGCCAATGAAAAGTTTTGCATGAAGACCTTAGGGTGATAACAAAGGCTATTTGGAGGTGTGAGGACGAGGTGAGATTAAAAACGAGGGAGATAAAATAGAAGTTATACAAAATATTAAGGGGGTAAAGAGGGAGTCAAGAAATAAGGTAGATTGATTGTTGGTGGTGTCAGTGGTATTGGATAACATGTGGTTAGGTTATAATGTAAACGGGTTTGAAGAGGCAACAAAGATGAAGAAAATTCAGATGATGATTTATTCAGAAAAACCAGATATTATTTGCATTAAAAAATGAAGATGGAACAAGTTGAGAATTTTGTTTGTGAAAATGTGTGGGTAGAAAGAGGTTTAATTTTATTTTAAACTGTCTTTAGGAAAATCATGCTATATTTTGATTATGTGGGATCCAAATGTGTTCGTAGTAGAGTATTCTTTTACCTTGTATAATGCTTTGTTTATTTTGGGTTAAATATGTTTTTGATTCATATAAATATATCAACTTTTCTTTTTAGTCCTTCTAAAATTTTCTTTCAACTTTTAACCCGTAAAAAATTTCCTATCACTAATTTTGGTCTCTATTTTAAAGTTAATTTTTGTATTCTTTAATAAATTGTGCTGAAATGTGTCGAATATTGTAAAAACATCAAAAAAATAAAATAAAATAGAATTGTTTAACAAAACATAAATTAAATATGAATTTTTAACCGCCAAAAATATAAAAATTCATATTTAATTCATGTTTTGTTAAAAAATTCTATTTTTTAGGCTTAAATGCTCAATTAGTCCCTTAACTTGATTTCAAGTATCGGTTTGGTCCCATAAGTAATAAAAGGTTTGTTTAGATCCCTTAACTTTATTTAAAGTATGGTGTTGGTACTTTGTTCTGGTTACATAGGTGGTGTGGAGATGTCCCCTTCCGAGAGAGGTTTCGTCGGTTGTTTGATCTAGCTGTTAATCAAGCTATTTCGGTGGCAGAGCTGTTCTCTCGAGGTGTGGAGGAGGGAGGGGAGGGTTGGGTTTGGAGGCGTAGGTTGTGGGCGTGGGAGGAGGAGCTTTTAGCGGAGCTTAGGACTTTATTGCTTGATGTTTCTTTGTTGCCTGATGTTTCAGATAGATGGGTGTGGCTTCCTGATCCAGTAGGAGGTTACACTGTCCGTGGTGCTTATGATCTTTTAGCGGAGGGTAGCAGTCCTCCCGTGGATGAAGCTTCTGAGTTAGTTTGGCATCCCCAGGTTCCTCTGAAGGTCTCTATCTTTGCTTGGCGTCTTCTTAGAAATCGTCTTCCTTCAAAGACAAACTTGGCAGTTCAGCGGTCTCTTTCTCCAGATGTGACTTTATGTGATTTAGGATGTGGCCTTGAGGAAACATCCGAACATTTGTTTTTGACTTGTCCGAATTCTGTATTGTTGTGGCAGCAGGTGCGTAACTGGATAGGTTGCATGGGAGTGGACTCCACTCATTTGTCCGACCACTTGTTGCAGTTCACTTTTTTGATTGGTGCAGGAAAAGCGAAGCGCTCCTTTTTGCAGTTGATTTGGCTCCTGTGCACGTGGGTCTTGTGGTTAGAACGCAACAATAGAATTTTTAATAATGTTGTATCTGATGTACCCAGATTGTTAGATAAGGTTAAATTGTTATCCTTAGGTTGGCTCAAAGTTAAGAAGCCGTTGTTTATTTTTGGCTCTCAGATATGGTGGTCAAGTCCTTTGGCTTGTCTAGGTATTGGCTAAACCACAGTTTTTGTTATTACCTTGTGGTTGACTATTTTGTACTTTTGATAGTAGTTGTAGGCACACCTTGTGCTTGCAAGTGCTATGGTTTAGTAATATAATCCCATTTTGATTTCTTCAAAAAAAAAACTTTATTTAAAGTAACGGTTTGGTCCCTTCTGTTAATTTAATTCTAAAAAACGTTAAATTTTGGTCCCTTAACTTAATTAATTAGTATTAGTTTGGTCCCTTAACTTATTTAATTAATATCAGTTTGGTCCCTAAACTTAACGTTTTTTTGAATTAAATTAACACAAGGGACCAAACCGATACTTTAAATAAAGTTAACGGACCTAAACGGACCGTTTACTACTTATGAAACCAAACTGATACTTGAAATCAAGTTAATAGACCAATTGAGCATTTAAACCAATTTTTTTATGGAGAGATTCTTATAATATTAAAAAAAATTATGCAAAATTTTATTCAAAAATACGAATTCTACATATGAGTTTACTTTAAACAAGGGATCAAAAGTGAAGATGGAAAACTTTTGGGGACTAAAAGTTGAAGAAATTTTTTATAGGGACTAAAACGAAAAGATTTACAGGGACCAAAAACATATTTAACCCAAAATAATAAGCCTCTCAATAAATATCTTATTTTGCTAGGATGGAATAATCCCTCGTACTTTTACCCCGAAGTTTCTAGGCTGCACGCCATGGTTGAGGTTCGAACATCAACTCCTACTCTTATGTGTGTGAGTTTTTAATGACTATTGTCATTTCGTCTATCTACCAAACAAAAAGAGTGGGGTCCTTGGAGAAGAAGTTTGTTTGTTTGAAAGGTGAGTTAGTGGAGGAACGTAAATAATTATTATCTAACATATCTTTACAGGATAATATGGATGACGTATAAATTTGAGACCTTAATTTTGATGGTATATTTTATGTTAAAGAAGCATATGTTTTAATCTTTAATTTTGAATAAATAGCAGATTCCCCTTTGTATAATGTCTCTTGGAACGATACGGTTCCATCAAAGTTATTGTTGTTTTCTTGAAAATTATTAAATGGCCAACTTCCAACCAAAGTTAATTTAATTCAATGGGGAGGGCGGGGGTGCCAAAGTAAATATCAATTTAGTGTGTGGAAGAATGTAATTTGAATGAAACATCCTATAATTAGCTTCTTTTTTTTATCGTTTTTATGATAAACTATGCTCGAATATATTTTCTTGTTAGGAATCAATTGTGTGTTGACAAACAATATTTTTTGTCATATAACTCCTCCACTTATGCGTGTGAGTTTTCAATGGCTATTGACATTTCGTTTATCTAAAAAAAAAAACAAGGATCGAGGATGTTGAAGTTGGATAAGAAGTATGCTTGTTTGAGAGGGTGAGTTAGTGGAGGAACATATATAATTATTATCTAACATTTCTTTGCAGGATAATGTGGAGGGCATATGAATTTGGGACCTTAATTACGATGGTATATTTTTAGTCAAAGAAGCTTATGTATTAATCTATAATTTTGAAGAAATAACATATTCTCATTTGTATAATTGCACCTGAAATAATTTGTCTCCATCAAAGTTATCGTAGTTTTCTTAAAGAGGGATGCCAAATTTAGCATTGTCTTTGGGCAAAGGTTACAGTAGGTGACCTCTTTAGATCTCCTACCGTAGGAGACTTGACTTTTTTTTTTTTTTTTTGTGATTTGTAAAATGGATGACAACCATCAGATGTACTTATATATTTTGAAGACTATAGTATTATCATACTCTCATAATACTAGATTTTTTTACACTATGCTCCATCATCCTTCTTAATCAACACCACCAACAACAGCAACAACCTCTCAAATGTAATGTGTTAGTTACATAATTTCATAAAAAAGTAAATATACAGAAAATCTTTGACATATGTTTCCTATGTTCGATTCAATTAAAACTTGTCGGAGAGGATTTTTATTAACCTAGCTGCTTTGTCGGACTATGTTGATCTAACTGCATATGAACGCAAGGAAAAATAATATAAAAATCGTTCGTGTAGGCTCTTATTCAACAGAAAAATAACGAACCTTATTACCACAAAAAAATATGAAAAAAAACTGTAAATTCAAGTCACCGAAGATATTTTGCAGATCTACGCATATTGAGACAAGAAGGATACAAATCGGTCTTGTTTTGATTTGTTCCGACATACATCGTACTTGTTATTTTTGTAAATGGAATTGTTGCAGATCTACAAATTGTTGTAGAGACAGCTTCAAAATGAATCGAAATAAGATTGGTATTATTCTCCTTTACCATTTTTTCTATTGAAATTATTCTTCAACCATGTTTAATCTACTGTCAATGTCAACAAGGAGCTCGATCTTTCAATTTAAACTGTTCATCATTTGTTTTTGTTAAGAATAACTATATGGGTAGAGTTCTGCTATGCTTTATTATGTAGGCAACCAACAATGTAGGTTATTTGAACAGGTGCATCAATGAACCTTTAATTTGGGGTTCATATTAAGGGCTTTTTTGGTTGTGAGGTTGAAGAAAGTGTGGAAAAATTCTAGTGTGGAGGGATTATAGTAAGATCAGTGTTCTTCATCAATCCAATGGTGACACATGTCATTTTTATTATACAAAAAAAAACAAGTCTTTTCTAATGTCTCATATTATAGGAGATCTATTCAAGTTTCCTACCGTAAACGGCGCCTTGTCTTTGTGTGTAGAAAAATTAAATTTGATTGAAACATTTGATCATTTTTCTGTTAAATTATGCTTGGATATTTTTTCTTGGTTAGGAATCTGTTGTGTGTTGACAAACAATAGTTTTTACCATGGTTTAAATTAAATAGTTTTGTATCTCATGGAAAGAGAGTGAAGGAATACCTTCATTCGATTCACTTAACGTGCATGTGTTCAATTTAAAAGCATTGTAACCATATTGTTTTCAATCAATTGGATCATTTAACAAGTACACCCGTTAACATAGATACACTTTTGGTGTGGTCATCGATCAATTATAAAGTTAAGAGTTTTTCTTATGATTATTATTAATGGAGTATTCAATCACTCAAATGTTCATGAATAACTTTATCTATAACTTGATCTTCAATTTTCCTTTTGGTTTGGTGACACCATTGTTTAAATGTTTTTTATCGATCAAACTTTTATTAGGTAAGAATTGCTGTCTTAATTTAAACTCTAAATTAATAAACTCACTTTAGTAAACATATTTTAAGAGGTATTTTTCATTTGGATAACTTAGTCAAATAAGAAAATGACAATAGTTTCTTTTTAAGAGAAAATCATTCAAAAGTTCATTTTTTTTCTCATATTTTCAATTTTTGAGTGATTAGTAATTTAAAATATGTCAAAGAAGTGTGAGCTCCGTAATTGAAGTCCGAGTTTATAACGTTATGAATGAAGTTCGAACCATCAAGTTCTATTGTAATATGATTATTTACCCCACTATTATTAGTTTTTTTTTTTGAAGGACCATTATTATTAGTTAAATTCCTCTACCCCTTTTAAAAAAACAAAAATATGATGTAAATAATTAAATCTAACATCGACAAAGAGTTAATAATAAACTAATCAAAATCATCAATCACCATAACACATCATTAATGAACAAGTTATGTTACCTCAATAACTTCTTTTTGTGACCCTTGTTTTTTGAGAAAAGTGGCTTTGATAATCTAAAGTTTCGACTGTGAGATAAATAAAGTCTAATAAAGAATTGTTCAATAAAAAATCGAACTCATGTTCTCGTTAACTATTCGTCCTTTAATACAACTTATTAACAAATTGAGAGTCCAATTGTTCGGTTAATTATTAGATTATGAGAATAAATCTTGAAAATTATGAAGCTACATGACTAAATTTCCAAAATTTTAAAGGGAGAAACTAGGATCATGATTGAGGTAAAATAGGAAATAAGAAAGAAGAAGTAAATCAATAGAGATTTACAACAAAATCTTTCTAGACAAATTTATTTAACACATGTACTTCATTCATGACATTTTTCCTCCGACACCAAACTTCTAGCAACTTAAAAATCGGTAACTACAATGTCTCCACCAACGTTGTCATTGACATAACATAACATAACATATTTTTGTAACAACAAAAGTAAAAATAAATATACGAGGTTGGTTGAAAAACAAGTGTTGGTAATTGTAGTTTTTTCTATGGGATTTGCGTGTTTACCGTTCTCAAACCATAATAACCAATTGAATTTCACATTTTCTCATAAAAATTATAAAATAAATATACAAATATATACATATAAATATAAATATATAGATATATATAATAACATGTGATATATAAACAAAGATGTTGGGTTTTTTACATGCCTTAGATTTTCTTCTTCACCATCACAACCTCTTGTTCTCTCTCTCTTGAAACCCTAATTCTGGATCTTCCTTTCTCTTTATCCTTTCCTCAACAGGATCAGGTATATATCAACCTCTTTCAATCTAGATTGTCCTAACTATAATTTGATCTTTGTTGAATTATGTGTTTTGACTAATGGAAGAAAATTGTATATTGGATTTTGCATGATTTTGATGAATCTGGATTTGAGCTTTGTTATGTTGTTTGATGAAGGGGATTCATTGGTTTATGGATTGAATTGAATTCATTTTGGTAATTGAGGTGTTGGAAATTAATAAAAAACCCTGTTTTTTACTGCATGGTTTGAATTGGATTGGATTCTAATTCATGTTCTGTGGTTGATCTTATGATTATGTTGCTGAATTATGTATAATTGGTGGTTTTTTGTTTTTGTTTGGATTGGTTGGATGCTAGGGTTTGATGAAATTTGATAATTGACCTTCTATACTGTTTTGATTTTGGTTTTTGATTGATGAAGTGATTTTGATGAATTAATGGATTATGGAATCTTTTGTTGTTAGATTTGATTTACTGTTTTATTTCTTTCAGATTCAGGAATTAAAGTGGTGGAATCAGAAATGGAAGATATTGATGTTGGGTATGAGTTATATTCTTTCTTCTTATAGAGGATTTTGATTTTGACAATAGAAAATGGTATCACCTTGGATAGTGTTTGAATTGGTTGGTATAAGTTTTATTTAGGGTTTGTTAAGAATCTTGTAGGTTTATATAAATTTTGATTTGATCAAAGATGTGGTGTTGGCAAAAGTTTGATCATTGTGCTGCTGATATGATTGTCAACGAAACGGCGATCTAATTCATGTGATGTGAATTTTTATTTTTTGTTTTCTGAGTATTGAATTGAATTTATTGAGGGGAGTATGGAGAACGTGTGCGATGTGAATCAGTTGGATGCTGATGTTCTTTTGCCACCTCGGAAACGGCTTCTTGCCGGATTGAAAAAACAGAGTTCGGAAAGTGATGCTACTGCATCTCCATCTCCTGTTGCTGCTTCTTGTGTTACAGATGTTGCTTCCCCTTCATCGACATCCTTTTCAAGTGAATTTGAAGCTCGACTTAAGCATTTGTTGAATTGTCATTCGAATAACCCTAACCTTACACCCGAGGAGGTCGCGGAGGCCTCGAGAAAAGCAGCGGTCACTGCAACTAAAGCTGCCGAGGCAGCAAGAGCTGCAGCTGAAGAAAAAGCTGCGATAGCAGCAAAAGCGGTTGCTGCGGCCAAGAGTGCTTTAGATTTGGTTGCTTCTTTTTCCGAGGATGCAATCAACAACAAGGAAAGAAATCTGAAAAAGAACAAGTCAAAGAAGCATCTCCCGGTTCAGCTGTTGTACAAGAAAAATAAACCAATAGAAAATTGTAGGAAAGATGAAGAATTGGCTCGAAAGTTACACCGAGCCATGAACAGTTCTCCGAGAATCTCTAAGACCCCTCCAAAATCGGACTCAAAGGGTAGTAGATCGAAGAGGCCTAGAAGCTCTTCAAGTTTTGAAATAACTGAGGGCTCTGAATGCGGCATGGCAGTTGGACAAGATTGCTTATCTTTGAACAATAGCCATGCAATAGGCGGAAAGATTGATTCTGAAGGATCCAACCAAGAGGTATGCTCAAGTAAGAAAGATAAGAAGGTAATCAAATACGATAGGTCTAGCCAAATAGAGATAGATAACGGCAAAGCAGAGTCGAGCCACTCAAAACCGAAAAACTGTGAAGATTCACATTCACCTCCCATAGGTAAGAAGAGAGGAAGGACAAAGCTTAAGAAGTTACCCTTAAGCATTTGCACCTCCAAAGATAAGGCGAAGCCGAGGGAAGAAATAAAAGTCAGAAGAAGTTCTTCATTGACTGAAATGAACACTACCAATCAGCATGTTCATACTATACCTGTGTTTCCGGTGGAGCCATCGACCGACCGAATGAAGCCGATCGAGGCAACATCAACATGGAAATGCCAGGACTTCAAAGTACCGGCTTGTATCAAACAAAATAAAGCGGTGCAGTCATAATAATATTCATATACTACACTACATTGTGATGACTGTGTGCTACTGTCATAGAAGATGTTGATAGCTGAGGTAGGAACCATGATGCTTCTTTTTTCTTTTTACAATATGGCATTTATCTTTTTTGTAAAATCTTATGTTTGCAATGAATTTGTACCGATTTAATGTACATTTAGATATAAGTAGCTTGCATTATTTTCTTTCAGTTTAAAGCTGTACTTTAATTGACAGGAAATGTTGAGTTTTAGGTAGGAGTATGATTTGAATTGGACAGCCTTTTCATTGTGCTGCTCCTGCATATTTCTATATTCCTCATTTGTAATGAGAATAAAAGGTGAAAGTGTGTTGGTCTTTTATTTATACTCCTCTTTTATTGCTCTGTTTGTTTCACCTTATGCTTAATGCTGCTGATTGTGTTTTCCACTAGCTGCTTTAATTGAAATAGGGATTAGGGTATTACAGATTTAGAAGCATTCCTACCTTGAACAAACATTAAACTTTCTTCTTAACAGTAACCCATCAATGTGCTATGTCATGATTGTGCATATTTATTACTTATTTTTTTATGGGTCTCGATAACAAGTGTCCCCTTGTTAAAGAGTACTAAATAATACTCTATCCGTTTCAAAATACATGTCCAAATCAACTATTTCACATATGCCAATGTACAATTTTAACCGTTAATATCTTTAATTATCTAAAGTAAAAAATTATAAAAATGTAATATTTTGAAAATATTTGTCACGACAAATCAAACAACATCTTACATGTTAATATTAGTCTTTATACATTAATATTAGTCTTTATACATTGGTTAAAAACTATAATCAAAGTAAGTCAAGTGAATAGTGCACATTGTAAAAATTAGACATGCTTTTTTTGAAACAGAAGGAGTAGAAACAATTGATAACTTTCATGTAGAAAAAGTTATTTTTTGATTTTATTTTGATTACACAAATTTCAAGATAAAATTTTCATTTTAAGTTTCTTATCAATCAAGTGCCTTAAAGACATTATTAACATTTGATTATTTCACACATATTAAAAAAAAGTGATTAATAAAAGAAAGCGATGATTTTACTAAATAATTCCTATTAATAATTTTTATGTATTTATTATCATAAATGCAAAGTGAAAAATAATAACACAAGAGTGATAAACAAAATATTAATTAGAGAGTACATTTGAAAAAATTCAATTAAAAATACTCTTTTCTTACCTAATTATAAACATAACCATAACCATTTTAAAAGAAACTCTTAATTTGTTCATTAGTTGATTTGTCTTAGAAAAAAACTTGGTTTGTCACAATAAACAATAAAGTTAATTTTTTTTTTCATTTTAAGGGATCAATAAAATTAATCTTCTTACAAAACAAATAAGGGAATAATTAATCTTTTACTTATTTTTATTTTAGGGTTTGGGTGTGGCGATAGTTGTATAATTGTATTCGACGTGGATGATGATACAAATAGATTTGATGCAATAATAATTGATAATTGATTTTAGACGTTTTCTTGGACCAGGAATGGGTAGTTGATGATATATATGCATAGAAAGTGTCAACGTGACACTCTTACACAGTTATTAGGGAATCAAATAGCGTGGGAATTAACAGAAGTGTGACAGCGTAGAATCAATCAATAAAATATGTTGAAATAATTATTTATTTATTTATTTATTTTTTGACAAAATGTTGAAATAGTTTAATTGTGGAACAACAGAACAGAACAAAATTAGAAGAGTTGATTTCATTTGAACCGTAGAATTAAAATTACTTATTATTCTCTCATTAAAATTACTTATTGTAAAATCACTCATAGTTTTTCTTTCCTAACACAACTAACTAAATTTTGTAATATGTGTGAAAATGTCAAAACGATTTATGATCAAATACGGAAGGAGTACATGTTATCAATGAGTGTGACTTTTGTTCAAGGAAGCGATCATGGTAAATGATATGACAACAAGATGAAGAGGTTCCTACTCCAGCTCGAGTGTTTGTTTCGAGCAATGAAGTTTAGTGAGCTTTGGAAACAAGAAGCTGAGGGATTCCAACAACTTGTTGGAAAGAGAAACTAAGTACATTCAATATGAAGAAATGCTCAATTTTATCCATGACAATCATGAGAAGTGATTGTGTGATATCAAACTAGAAAAGGAAAGAGATATTTGACGACTACCATCCCGATAGAACTAGCACACTCTCCTGAACACGTTTCCTGATCGCATTTTGCAGGAATGTGCAAACATCGAGTTCATGGATTAAGGGGTCAAATTCTCAAAGAAAGATTGAGACCGACCTTAGCTAATGATGACAAAATACTAGCAAATGTACCAGTGTATCGTCGAGTTGTAATATCTATAGAAAATAGTTTGTCTCCACATGTATTGTCTAGTTTCAATACAACCATCACGATTATGATTATGTTGGTTGAAACAAATGTGTGTGTGTGTGTGTGTGTGGTGGGGGGGGGGGGGGGGGGGGGGGGGGGTGTGTGTTGCATGTGACAAAGTGGTTGGTTTTAATTTAAATTTCTTAAGAGGGAGTGAAAAAGCGATTAGTCATGTTAGATTTCCTTCTCTGAACCATCCGAGTTAGGCCAATGTCTTGGTCTAGGGATGTCAATGGGGCGGATCGGGGGTGGCGTATACTTCCCCGATCCCCGCCCCGTCAGTGAATCCGTTCCGCGTCCTCGATCCCCGTCACAGAGGGATATTTTCCCGTCCCCGCTAATCCCTATTTTTTTGGGGTCCCAAATTAGATATGCATACACTTCATTCCTTAATTATTTCACAATCATTTTCTCATGATAATGGGAAATAGCTAAACTTCTAAATATGATATATCAAACCTTAAACACATACATACTCCAGGCCAAAGAGAACTAATAAATATTAATAGATAACAAAGAGAATTTAAAGTCAAGTTACTTAATACAATGACATTACGAATAGATAAACAAGAGAATTAATAGAGTCATATTCCAGTAGCAAAATCATAAAAGTGGACAAGTCATATTACTTCATATAAGTTACATTTAAATTCAAAATACGAAGGTATCTATTCAAAATAAAATCATGTCACTCCTTCCAACTTTTCATCGTAAGATCTTATCCAACACCATTCAACAATTGTGTTTGACTCATTTCCTACAAAAAGTAAACATATAGTCATAACTAATTCACAAAAATACTTTAAAATGTGAAAGTAGTCAACAATAATTTTTACGCTACCTCATCATCATCATCATCATCCATATCCTCATCAACACATTCAAAAGAAGCCAATATCTTTGAATAACCTAAGAAACAAATAGCTAAATTACAATTATGGTTATAAAAATAAAAATGATAAATAAAGACGAATTCAACATAAAACATACTACCTTGCATTTCTGTTGGGAACCAATTTTGTCTGCACATCAAAGCCTCTACCGAGTCTTTCTTTAACCTACTACGTTGTGGAGTTACAACATGACCACTGGTACTAAAGGCAGATTTTGAAGCAACTGTAAAGATTGAGATTGCTAAAATGTCTCTTGCAATCTTTTGCAAAGTTGGAAATTTCAAATCATTTTGTTTCCACCATATTAGTATATCAAATTTTCCATTAACTCATTATTCTTTGTATTCACCAAAATGCCATCTTCTAAGTAAGAAACAAATTCTGATTTCCCAGTAGTAGTCGAAGCATTTTCCATCACATATTTCATAAAAACTTTCTTCCAACTTTGTTTTTCGACAGAAGGGCCATCTAATGGTGATGCACTACATTCACTATTATTATGAACCATACCATCACTTGCTTGATATTCAAAAATCAAATTTTCACACATTTGCTCCACCTTTCCAATTCTCTAGAAGAATCACTACCATATATAAGAGGGATGAAGTAATTCAGCAATATCATTTTATATATAGGATCCAAAACAACCCCTATTGCCATCACCCCATTAATCAAACCCCAGTACTTGTAAAACTTCATTATCATATCTCTTGCCACATTTCAAATGGTATCACTACAAGAACTTTGCCACTCTCTTAAAGCCATCCTTATTTCAAAAAATTTGGAAAAATAATGGTTTGATGTTGGATACTTAGTACCTGAAAACAACTCGGTGACACTAAAAAACAATTTCAAGTGGTCACAAATTTCTCTTGCCATTTTCCAATCTTTTTCGCTTGGTAAGGATTTATAATGACTAAAACATATATCACAAGCTTAAAAACTTCTTCATAATGCAATGCAGAAGCAAACATCAAATAAGTAGAATTCCATCTTGTTCTACAATCTTGTGCAAGTTTCTTTTCATAGGTCATACTCAATTGTTGACAAGTTTCCTTAAATTTCTCTTCCCTTTTAGGTGTTGCAACCCAATAACTAACATTTTCCCTAATCTTTTCATTTGAAGTATAAATTGTTTGCATGCCATCTTTAACCTATCAAGTTTAAGATGTGCGCGCAACATCGCATATGAAACAATTCACCATTCAAAACTAAAGACACATGTCCAATCTTATGAATAATATAATCAATCAAATCACAATTGAGGCTACAATTATCAACGGTTAATGTTGATTTTTTTATCAATATTCCATTCAAACAAACATTTTGACAAACAATCACCAATCACTTCAGCAGTAGGTGGTGCAAGTACATAAATGAACCTAAAATATAAACATAATGAATCTAAATTATAGTATGAAATAGACATCACTTAAGGCAATGCAAAAGTAAACAGCACATAAAGGCAATGCAAAAGTAAACATCACATATAATAACCACGTTAAATTATAATATTTACCTTATAATTTGATTTTGCAAATTCCAATTTTCAACAATGTAATGAGTTGTAATAACCATATACCCTTTGTTTTGATTTTTAGAAGTCCACATATCAGTAGTTATCGCAATGAGACTTTCATTCTTACCAAGTGAACTCATTTGCTTTGTTCTCTCGCTTTCATACAACTTCATGATGTCATTATTCATGGTATTGTGATAAGGCATCTTGAACAAAAGTTGAAGAGAATGTATGAAACTTCTTAAACCAACATGGTTAACCATCATCATGGGATATTCATGAAGAATAATCATCTTTGCAAATTCAGTCCTAAATAGATCTTGATTAAAAGTGTAAGTTTCAGCCACAAATGATTCTTTACTCTTTCCTGACACTTCATAAACTTTTGACAAGGTTTGTACTGGACTTCTTTTATTGCAAGCTCCACATGTGAAGATGCTCCTTTAAATGACTAGTACCATTTGGTGTCTAATGTCTAACCACCAAGTTTCTTCCCACAATATTTGCACATGACCTTAAATACGTCATCTATCTTCTGCATTTTGTAACGAGGAAAATAACAGATTTGAGTTCTCTTTTGTTAGGAGTTACACTAGGCTCACAAACAACTTTGGGTTATTGACTTTCCACATCCGTCTCATTTAGAGTGGTTTGAGTTTCTTGTGTCGATGGAACATCATTAGTCATTTTTAGATAAACATCTTCACATACATACATAAAAGGAAAATGGAATCTACCAACAAAATCTACAAAATCAAACATACAAAATAATTATTAAATATCAACCAAAATTATCAAAATTTTGGAATTGGACTGCATCACATCAAACATAATCTTCAATTAATAAAAGCATAATACACACTAAGTATCTCATAAGAAAACAAGTTATTATCCTACAAAAGCAATAGTTGGGATTTCATCAAACATATAGTGAGCAATAAAAAAACAAAACTGAATACCCTTTTTAATATTATACATTGATATGATCTATAAACTTATTATAAATCTTAGTAGAAAAATTCACAAAAAATTTAAAAAGAATGACAATTTTAACAACATTGCATAATTTTAAATAAAATATAAGATTAAATTTGAGATTGAGAGGAAACTTACAGATTTTGAGGCACACGAGCATCATAAGAATCTGAAAGAGAAGATTGAGAAAGAGAAGCAGCAGAATCCAAATGAGAAGATTGAGATTGAGACCGAGAGTGAAGCTTAGATGGATCCGTGAGATCAAGATTGAGATGGAGGCGTAAATTAAGGCAGAGAAGGAGGCGTGAGGTCAAGCTTAGAAGGAGGTTGAGAGTGAACCTTAGGGTAGGAGTTTAAGATGGAGGCGTGACATTGAAAAGGAGGCGCAACTAAGGTTCCAAACCAATGAGATTATGAACTTGTTTCTCCGGTAAACTAAAACCATTATATATTTTATATTTTGTTTATTTTTTATTTTATAAAACGATATGAAAAGTCCAAAAGATTAGTGGAAAATATTAAGACTTTTTAAAAACATAATGGCATTAAAATATTTTTCACGAGGGACAGGGAATTCGTGGGGCGGAGGATTCTTCCCAGACCCCTGCCTCAAAGTGCTTACGGAGTAATATTTCACCCATCCCCGCAGGGAGAAAATTCTCTAAAAATGGGGCCCATGAACAGGGAATGCCCGCGAAGATCCGCTCTGAAAAATCCCCATGGACACCTCTAAATATTTGCATATGGCCTTAAATACGCCATCTATCTTCTGCCTTTTGTAATAGTGCCAACAACAGATTTGAGTCCTTTTTTATTAGGACTAACATTAAGCTCACGAACAACTTTGGTTTCTTGACTTTTCACATTCGTTTCATTTGGATTCGTTGAAGTTTCTTGTGTCGGTGTAACATCATTGGATGATTGAACTTATTTATTAGCCATTTATGGATAATAACCTTCACATAGTCACATAAAAGGAAAAAAAGTTAATAGAATATTCTACAAACAGAATCCACAAACTCAAACATCAACTAGAATTATTAAACATCAACTAGAATTATCAAAATTTTGGACATGAACTGCATCACATCAAACCTAATCTCTAATTAATAAAAGCATAAGAAATACTAAGTTTCTCATCGGAACACAGGTTGTTATCCTACAAAAGCAATAGTTGCCATTTCATCAAACAAACAATGAGCAATAAAAAAATAGAAATGAATACTCTTTTTAATATTATACATTGATTTGATCTATAAACTTATTATAAATCTTAGCAGAAAAATTCAGAGAAAATTAAAAAAGAATGAAAATTTTAATAGCATTGCATAATTTTAACAAAATTATAAGATTAAATTTAAGATTGAGATGAAAACTTGTAGATTTTGAGGCACATGAGCAGGAGAAGAATCCGAAAGAGAAGATTGAGAAAGAGAAGTAGCAGAATCTAAATGAGAAGATTGATATTGAGACCGAGAGTGAAGCTTAGATGGAGGTGTGAGATCAAGATTGAGATGAAGGCGTGAAATAAGGTTAAGAAGGAGGCGTGAGGTCAAGCTAAGAAGGAGGCTGAGAGTGAAGCTTAAGGTTTGAGTTTGAGATGGAGGCGTGACATCGAAAAGGAGGCGGATCTATGGTTCCAAACCCATGAGATTGTGAATATGTTTCTCTACTAAACTAAAACCATTATATATTTTGAAGTTTGTTTATTTTTTATTTTATAAAACCATATGAAAAGTCCAATAAACCAGTGGGAAATATTAAGTATTTTTAAAAACAGAAGTGCATTACAATATTTTTCACGGGGGACGGGGAATTCACGGGGCGAGGGATACTTCCATGATCCCTACCCCGAAGTGCTTGCGGGGGAATATTTTTCCCCTCCCCGCGAGGAGAAAATTCTCCAAAAATGGGGAGCCCGGAACGGGGAATGCCCACTCTGAAAAATCCCCACTGACGACCTTAAATATTTGCATATGGATTTAAATACGCTGTTTATCTCCTTCCTTTTGAAATGGGGTCAAACAACATATTTAAGTCCTCTTTTGTTAGGATATACACCAGACTCACAAACAACTTTGGGTTCTTGAATTTCCACATTTGTCTCATTCATAGTTGTTTGAGTTTCTTGTGTCAGTGGAACATCATTTGATGATTGAACTTCTTCATTATCCAGTTTTAGATAAAAACCTTCACATACACACATAAAAGGCAAAAAAATAAAGTTAAATGGAATCTAAAAACATCAATCATAATTATTAAAAATCAACCAGAATTATCAAAATTTTGGACATGAACCCTAATTTTTCAGAAAATTGGCTCACGGTGCGAGCCTAACCGAACTGATATCTTTGACCTCACGTTCTACTCATGATGCAGGGATCATACCCTGCAATGCGAAATAAACAATGGCGATTACCTTGATTTCCAATCGTTTTGTCGCGAAGCGAGGCTCATGGCCTACGATGCGAGACATGCAGTAGCTGACTTTTTGAATTCTTCATTCCTTGCTCCATTTCTTTTAACCAGAATGTACGTAACGACTATGCCACAAGCACCATTAAGGTTATACTGTTAAAAAGCATAACTCGGTCACAAAATTGTCTGGTTCAAGTGGATTTTCATGGCTTAAGGCTTTTTCCCTCATGTTGTCCTTTCATGACTCTTTGATTGATTTATTTACATTGAATCAGCAACTAAAACAAATATAACCTCAAATCACCTTCTTGTCATCATCAAACCACTTTATCAATTTTATATTTATGCTCAATAATAAAAAGAATGCAAAAATTGATAGATAATTCAAGCAAACAAAAGAAAGAAATTTGGGCTGCCTCACAATAAATACTTGTTTTACGTCATTAGATCAACACCTATTGCAACAATGAACAAGATGGCAGTGAGGATGATTTCACAGCTCTTCCCATGAGTGTTCCTAGGATTTAACAGTTGCACTGGATTTTTGACAGCTCTTCCCATGGTCAATTTGTTATCGTCCACGTCCATTGTAGCGCAAGCTTTTTGATAAAAGACGACTCAATATCATCGATATATTTCCCCAACCTCCATATCCATCACTAAAAGATTCTACAAGAACTAAAAATTTATCCACATGTATGTCAAGTGGATAAATTTATGAACAAAAAATATCCCCATCTTCAACTTTTTCCGCATAACTTTCTGCAAGAACTGTAAAAAATATATTGCACTATATTAGTTAGTTTTAGGTGTAGTGCTTGACTGAAGATATGTATTTGAGGTCATATCATCGAACCCATGGTCTGGACACTTTCAGAGCATGGACTTGTAATGCTCGGAGCTCCCATGCTTCACAAAGGTTTTTGGCTGCTCCTTGAGAGAATACATCCATAGCAGTCTTGGCATCATTTATTATGCTACAAGGATATAATATGTTTGTATAATCAAATGTTAACAGCTAATTTGTTTGGGAATTAGAAGTTTGTCAGCGGTATCCAACTTCTACCTAATACTTTAATGTCTCAATTCACACCATTGAACCACATCATTGTCCCTAGAGACATTTTGATTGGTGTTTTAATACTGATTGTATTATTTCAATTTGGATCATGTCAAAAGCCAAAATTGTCTTTTCATCCGAAGGTATTAATAGTTTTGGGGGTTTGTTGGTATTCTAAAGACATTGGTTAAATAATCGATTAATAGAAACTTTGTTTTAGAAGTACAAGTTTTTACCTTTGTCTTTACGATAATTACATTACTTTTGATGCAGACTTACTTATTTTAGCACTTAAACCAATGCCTCAAGGGCAGTTACTAACATTCTCCATTGTTTTAAGGGGACCCTTTTAGTATTCAATTTATAAAATAAATAAAAGATAATAATCTAATGTCACTTATTTTTATAGGAAAAAAATTAATAAACACAAAAATACCCTTTGATATTTTGAAAGAGAAAGAGATAGAGAAAGTGATGTGATATGATGAGAGATGAAAATAATGTGTTGAATGAATATATAGAGGTGCTTAAATATAAAAGTTGGATTATTATTATTATTATTATTAATAATAATAATATTATTATTATTATTGGTCAAATAAGAGTTGGATTATTATTTATGCGACACAAATGATATGATAAGACATAGTCTAATCTCCAATAAATAAATAAAAGATAGTGTAACCAAATATGAAAAGTTGCTAAATACAAAATTAGTATTTAAGGTGATATAATTACAACATCAAACATGAACACAACACAATGAATGATATTATTGACAAGGTGAAGTTTGCAGCTCAAGAAGGTGATATGAACCTTCTCTATACTTTAATTGAGGAGGATCCATATGTTTTAGAATATATAGATTTAATTCCATTCGTTGAAACTCCTCTACATATAGCTGCATCAATGGGACATGTCCAATTTGCCACTGAAATTATGAGATTGAAACCTTCATTTGCTTTGAAGCTAAATCAACAAGGATATAGTCCAATCCACCTTGCCATGCAAAACAACCAGAAGAGTATGGTGCTTCGTTTCGTAGACATGAATAAGGAACTTGTTAGAATCAAAGGAAGGGAAGGTTTAACTCTTCTTCATCTTGCTTGTCAAAATGGAGAAATTCACCTTGTAGCTAATTTCCTATTTGTTTGTCCATATTCTGTTGAAGATGTCAATGTGAGTGGTGAGACTGCACTTCATATTGCTGTGAAAAATGAACAATATGAGGCTCTTCATGTGTTGGTTGGTTGGTTGAAGACAAATCGCCAGAGAGGTGCTAGGGAGTTGGAGAAATTAACACTCAACTATATGGATGAGATGGGAAATACTATTTTGCACATTTCAGCTCTAAACAATGACTCAAAGGTAACCTTCTATTTATATTTTAATTTTACTTTTGATTAATAACACACAAGGATTGAACTCACATGTACTCTTCATATATCTCTTTTTTGGTACCGTCAATTAGGAAACCCTAATATGGACCTTTATAAGAGAACATGTGAGAGTGCGATTCTCTTACTGGGTAATGAGCCTAAAAGCTTTGTGAGGTCTTGAATAAATATGTCGGTCGAGTTAACCTTTAAGTTTGACTTTTTTCTTAGATTACTTTCATTATGTGTTGAGATCTAATCTCAACAGTTGATAGTCTGAACTACTTTTAAAGTAAAGGAGATTGATGATATTGATTATATGGATATGCTTTAGGATTCATAATAAAATTCAAGCTTAATTGCATGTTTGGTTCCCTATATTTATTTTAGGTTTTAAGTTGGTCCCTTATGTTTTAAAAGTATCAAGTTCGTTCTTTACGTTTTAAAAGTTTTAAGTTAATCCGAAACATTACTCATGTTTGAAATAAGTTAGTCCCTTCCGCGACATGATATTGAGTTTAATAAAACAAAAAAATAAAAAAAATGTTTTAAAACTGATTTTCTAAATAAGTTAAATTCCACCATCCATATTGTCGACCGAATCTTTAAACGGTTAAGTGACGGAAGAGATTAACTTATTTAATTGTGAGTAACATTTTGAACCAACTGGAAACTTTTAAAACATAAAGGACCAAATTGAAACTTTTAAAATATAAGTGACCAACTTGAATCCTAAAATAAACACAGGGGACCAAACATGCAATTAAACCTAAAATTTATAATAAAATTTGATCTACTATTCAAAAAATAAAATAGGTATTACAATTCACAATTTGAATCTTGACTTGATATCCATGTTATTGACAGGCTCTTCAATTGTTAGTAAACACTAAGATAAATTTGAATGCAAAGAACCTGGAGAACTCAACAGCATTAGACATAGCAGCAAGTGCAGAGATCAAGGGTATATTACTAAGTGCTGGAGCAAAATCAAGCTCAAAAGTAAAAGATGACTCCAAACTTGAAGATAAATTAAGATCAAATGTCACATTTTTGGATAAAATGTTAATTCATATACTGCGTATTAGAAAAGATATATCAGAGGAACAACGCAATGCTTTTCTAATAGTTGCTGCTCTTATTGCAACTGCTACATATCAATCAGCACTTAGTCCCCCTGGTGGAGTTTATCAAGGTAATGCTGGGGATCACAATAATAATGTGAACACCACTTCTCTCAATTCTAATGCAACTATGCCCCATGAATATGTTGGTAAATCAGTTATTTCTGAAGGTGATTTTTTTTCCTTGTCAATTTTGAATACACTTTCAATTTTGTTATCGACCATGACAATATATCTTTTGACACCAAGTGGGTTAATTGGAAGCTTATTGTTCTCACCAATATTTTGGTTTGCATATTGTTATATCAACAATATGAGGTTAATATCTCCTACCATTGCCACCTCAACTTTCAATTCAGTTATAGGAAATTTAGTCTATTTGTTGTATGGTTTTGTGTATTGGTCATTTTATGTTGTGTACAAGAGGCTTAAGGTTAATGGGAAGAATAAGGAAATCAAAATTAGGAATAGAATAGGAGGAACAAATAAATGGTAGTTAGAAGCATTGTTGCAAGTTCAGTTGGAGAAATGTCTCGTATGGTCTATGGTTGATAAATGCTTGAAAATAGTTTGAAATTTTAACAACGATTGGTGCCAATTCCTTGTAAGTAACAATTATAACCACGTGGTCTAGCACAAATGGCTGAATTCAAGGGAAGCAATTGAGCATCTATTTGTAATTTACTTTCATTGTTAAATCTTAGCAAATTATGACTCGGTTATTGGCATCATATCATTTTATTGAATAATATATATTTTCTAGCGTATTCTGTACAAAGAAGAAGAAGAAGATATCTTCTAGCGTATTTTTCTTTAAGTATTGAAAATGATTTGCCCTATTTCTTTTTGTTTGATCAATGAGGAATCTATTGCATCAATGATAAAATATACTCCCTCCCTCCGTTCTATAATAGATGACTCATTTGAAAAATTGCAATTTTGACCTAACTTACTTTAACCATATCTTTCTACTAATATACAAAGATAAATAATATCATATAAGATGTTGTTAGATTCGTTTCGATGAGTATTTTCAAAATATCAAATTTTCATATTTTTTTCTGATATATAATTCAAGATATTTAAGCTCAAAATCATGCATTGATATGCGTAATAGGGTCAACTGTGTCATGTATTATGGGACGGAGGGAGTAATATTTATATAGAAAAAGCAATTGTAAACTCTTTTTGTTTGATCAATGGACACATCAGCGTTTTTGGAGGGTAAAATGGGGTTAAGATCAAAAGTGCAAAAAACATGATAGTTTCGAGACGGTTTTGTTCGATTTGAAAGAGTTAGGACCATTTTCGTGAGCTGGTCAAAATACGAGGACAAAAAATGCAATTAAGCCTATGATTTTTCACACCACGGTGGTAGGAAAAATGACTGATAAGGTGCTACTTCTAGACGGTACAAAATGTCTATAATTAATTGTTTTTTTTTAGAATGTGTGGCTGAAGAAATTAACACAAAAAGTTATTAGTACTAAAAGAAGGAAAGCATCAAATTGTTTGTTAGAGCATCTCTAATGAGGGGTCTTTTACTTAACAATGACCTCATTCTGTTAAGGATCCATATTGGAAGAATAAAAAATTGGTATTTATTAGTTAAGAGACAACTATATAATGACTCTTTCTCCTCACCAACTAACATGTGCCACGATTAAAAGAAGTAAAGAAATGCGTATAAGTTGGTATCACCTTACAAAAGAAGTAATATTGCTATTAACACTACCTTTTGCATAACAATGCAAAGTTAGTGAGACTTATTTAAGTACATTTCATTAGAGTTTCTACTAGTGTATTACCATTGGAGTCATTGAATCCTTAATTTGTACTTTTATTAAAAAAAATATATAAGTAAATGATGTGTACACGTGAAGTTCATTTAACAGAGACTTATTAGTTCACTATCATTGTTGATGCTCTTAGAAGTTCCATTTTTCAAATATATGTTCATATTAAAAGCTATTATAGAAAGTTCTCTTAAAATATAGACAGTTGTTTTATCGCCCAATTCTATTTTTTAACTTAGGGTTAGGAACAAATATTTTGATTGGTGTTTTTTTTAGGCTAAATTACACTAGAGAATTTTTTAAGCTTGATGTTTATAATAGATAGATCTTTTAACTTACTTTGATTACATATATGTCCTTTAAATTTGAAAGCGCTTTCAATTTAGTCATTCCTTAACTCCTACCTAAATTATGATACTCTTTCAAGGTCTCAATTCACACTACTTAACCACACCCGTGTCCTTTGGAGACATTTGATTGGTGTTTTAATAGTAATGGTACAATTTAAATTTAGAACATGTCAAAACCCAAATTTGTCTTTTCATCGATAGGTATTATAATGGTTTTAATGGACAGTCTTAGTATTCAAAATAAATGTCAAGCATAATAGAGAATGCAATAATTTATCTAAAACTACAAAATCACACAACAACTATTCATAACTATCTTCTAAACATTAATATCAACAAGTGACACCACATTACTTAATTGACTTTTTTTATGTGTAGTTTGTTATGTGCTTTGTGTTCATTTGCAAATGCATGAATCATCGTTTGAATTTTGTAGCTAATATTGTTTAAACTAACGTTGTAATTGAATGATACTTTAATTACCACTCCGATCTAATGTCTTCTTTGACCGGTCTGATTTCTTCTTTGAAAATGTCAACACCCAGAATGAAAAAAAATCTAACAAACCACTAGATGTTTAGGCAATCATAAACTAACCTTTTCTTTAGTGTGGTGGGAAAGGTCTCAAAAACGGATTCAAGCAACTTGACTTTAAAAATGGTATAATGTAGCAAAATTCAGATTTTAGGGCAAATTTCGTAATTGACGAAATGGGGGAAGAAGGTTGAGCCTGACTTATTGTTGGCATGGCTCAAATTCTATAAGCCATTGTGTGTTTTGATGTTTTAAATTATAAAATCCAAACTGAGGTAACGTGAGAAATTGGAGGACGTGCGAGAAGCTTTGAATGTGGGGTAAAAAAAAAAAATCTCTTATGACATTCGCAACAAATCTCATTTGGACTCAATTATCTTATTGTGTTGAAGATTGATTATGAAATCCATTTCGACTTAAGTGTTATTTATTTTTCACACCACGTGGTAGGAGTAATGACGGATAAGATGCTACTTCTAGATGGTACAAAATGTCCAATTTTTTTTTTTTTTTTGAAGGAAAATGTCCGGAAATTATTATTGTTTTCTTCGAGAATGTGTATATTTGAAGGTATTTGTACTCGTGATGAGGGTGACGAAAGTAACGCACCAAAAAAGTTATGGTGACAACTTTCTTATCCATCAATAAAATATGGGTAACACAACTCATGCTGAATTGACACCAATCAAAGTTATTTATTTGTTTTCTATTATTTTTAATGATATATATTTATATATATAGGTTTTGATAAGGTCAACTAAACATGGGTAATGTTACCCACCTTTTATTTATGGGTAAACAAAAATTTTCCAAAAGTTATTAATACTAAAAAAGGAAAGCATCAGTCAAGTGGTTTGTTAGAAGTTCCATCTTTCGCCTATGTTCATATTAGAAACTTCATAGAAAGTTCTCAAAAAATAGATAGTTGTTCTATCATCCAATTTTATTTTTTAACTTTGGGTTAGAAACAGATACTTTGATAGGTGTTTTTTTATTTTTTATAAACAAATGTTACTAGTTAATTTGATTAGTGTTTTAATATTAATGGTACCGACAAATTTAATTAATACTATTGAGAAGATGATGAATTCTTTCTGGTGGGGCCACGGTCGAACTTCTCATCGTGGCATTAATTGGTTGAATTGGGAGAAACTGTCCATGCATAAAATTCATGGCGCAATAGGTTTTAAAGACCTCACTGCTTTCAACTTGGCTATGCTAGGAAAACAAGGCTGAAAATTCCAAACAGAACCTAATTATCTCGTTTCCCGTTTTTTCAAGGCAAGATACTTTCCCTCTCAGACTTATCTCACAGCTAACATTGGTCATAATCCGTGTTATGTATGGAGAAGTATTCTTCGCGCTAGATTTCTGGTTCATGGGGGTGCTCGGTGGAGCATTGGGACATGCAGTAGTATCCCTATTCTTAATGAACCGTGGTTATTAAATGGTACTCGTATTGATGGTAATATTGAGGGTGGTCACTTTGTTCGAGATTTTGCTGTTAATAGCTTGCTTGAAGAGAACTCTAAAAGATGGAATGAACATCTTATCCGACAAGTGTTTAGCCAAGATATTGCCTCATCCATATCCTAAACAAGCCGCTTGTCACTCAAGTTCAGCATGATAACTTATATGGAAAGCAGAAAAGAATGGGAAGTACACGGTTCGGAGTGCATACCGTCTTTGTACTGACGAGTTAATTGACACTTCCTACCTCAGGCGTCCGGGATATTGGTCGGGGATTTGGCGTTTGAAAGTCCCTCCGAAGCTTAGAAATCTCTTTTGGTGTGTTTGTAGAGGTGTGCTGCCAATTAGTGTTCGGCTGTGTGATAAAGGTGTGCAGTGCCCCCTTTCTTGCGTGAGCTGTGATGCAGACAATGAGGATGTGGTGCACCTACTGTTTGAATGCCCCTTTGCAGTTCAAGTGTGGCAGATGTCGGGGTTGTGGCATGAAATGCAGCAAGCAATCACTTCGGGCAACTCAGCTGCTGACATCCTTTTTTATCTGCTCCAACATTTCACTATGAAACAAAGCCAAGTTCTTGCTGCCACCATTTGGAGCTTATGGAAACACAGGAATCTGAAAGTTTGGGAGAACAAGAATGAGCCGTGTGCCATGACAGTTGATAGAGCGCACGTTTTGATTGAAGAATGGCAGCACGCAAACACAAACAGACCTGCTGCTACACAGCAGGGAGCGCATCAGCAACTGCCAGACAGTAGTTTGCAGCGTGATGGTGTGCAGATGCCGTCCACTTCTGCGACTTTTGTGCATAATTTACATTGGCAGCGTCCGTCTCAAGGTCGTTTCAAGTGTATTGTGGATGCAGGCATTTCAGTTGCCTCAAACAGAACAGGTATATGCATTTGTGTGAGAGATGATGAAGGTGCTTATGTGCTCGCCAAAACCATCAGCTTTGATGTAGTGCATTCGATTCATGTTGGCGAAGCTTTGGGTCTATACCATGCTATGGAATAGTTAAGTGATATGCTATTCGATAATGTTGACTTCGAAACAGATTCTAAGACCACTCACGATGCTTTCCATGCTCATAAAGATGATGTTTCTGAATTTGGCCATATCATTGCGGCTTGTCAATCTCTCTTCACCAATCAATTCACAAACTCTCGGGTTGAGTTCACAGGCGACAAGCAAATGAGGTTGCTTATGCACTTACAGAAGAAGCCCTTTTATCAGCTAGTCCCGCTATTTATTTTAATACCCCTCGCTGTATTAACATTGTTATTTTTAATGAAATGCTATAAAAAACTTCTACTCAAAAATAAAAATAAAATTAATGGTACAGTTTCAATTTGGATAATGTCAAAACCCAAATTTGTCTTTTCATCGGTAGGTATTATAATAGTTTTAACTTTTAATGGACTGTCTTTCTTTAAAAAAAAAACTTTTAAGGGACTGTCTTAGTGTTCAAAATAAACGAATAAACAAATGAAAATAATTCAATGTCAATTATTATATTAGTAATTTATGACATATGTGACACAAATGATAAGATTTGGTCCAATCTCCTATCAAAACTAAAAAAATAAAACCTAGTGTAATCAAATATGTTAGTTTAGATTAAGGTTTCTTCCTCATATATTCATACCTTGTGTGGTGGCAAGAGGAAGGCATATATATTCCTTTGACCTTCAATTAAATGAAATAAACTAGTACATAGCAAAAATGATTGATACACATGGATACCAAATTCAATTCCTACTATAAAAAAAAATCAAATAAAATATGACGTGTGAAACAAGAAATGTTCATGTGTATGCTTATTTAAGAGCTATGAATATGCTCCATATCTAATCTAATATAATTACAACTTCAAACATGAACACAATGAATGATATTGATTACAGAGTGAAGGTTGCAACTCTAGAAGGTGATATAAACCTTCTCTATACACTAATTGAGGAGGATCCATATGTTTTGGAATATATAGATTTGATTCCATTTGTTGAAACTCCTCTACATATAGCTGCAACTATGGGACATGTTCGATTTTCAACTGAAATTATGAGATTGAAACCTTCATTTGCATGGAAGCTAAATCAACAAGGGTTCAGTCCAATCCACCTTGCCATGCAAAACAACCAAAAGAGTATGGTGCTTCGTTTCATAGACATGAATAAAGAACTTGTTAGAATCAAAGGAAGGGAAGGTTTAACTCCTCTTCATCTTGCTTGTGAAAGTGAAGAAATTGACCTTTTAGCCAACTTTTTATTTGTTTGTCCAAATTCTGTTGAAGATGTTACTGTGAGGGGTGAAACTGCACTTCATATTGCTGTGAAAAATGAACGGTATGAGTCTCTTCATGTGTTAGTTGGTTGGTTGAAGACAACTCGACAGAGAGGTGCTAGGGAGTTTGAGAAATTAGTACTTAACTATAAGGATGAGAAAGGAAACACTGTTTTGCACATATCAGCACTAAACAATGATTTAAAGGTAACCTTCTATTTAGTGTATTTTATTTTTGTTTTTGATAAATAACTATGGAATGATTGAACCAAGATGGTGAAACGGGCCTATCCTTCATGTCTCGTTTGTTTAGCGGTTTAGATGGGGAGGGCCTATCCGACAATTCAAATTCTCAACTCGCCCCGTCCAAAATCTAGGACTATATGGGTTGGCCCGTCAGGCTCAACCTATTTTTCCATCAATCCTATGTGGATTTGGATTCTTTATTGCTGACTTGACGCTGAGACGACTATCGTTAGATCATGTTATTTTTCGTCTCTTAACCTAACGTCCTACAACTGACTGGACTGTAAAATCCACTAAAGAAGAACCATTTTTCTAACATGTCCCCTTTATATCTCTTTATTTGTCCTATAATTTTTGTTGTTCATATATCACAGTCTTTATTGGAAGCACATGACAAAAAATACATAACAGATATATGTTAGTTCTAAATTGAGGCTGAGATGCTGTTACACTCTTTTAAAACTATTACTTGCTTGCAAAGATTTTGTTATCGGTTAATGAAATGATCGACAACAACTATTTTATCACAGGCACTTCGACTGTTGGTAAAGACCAAGATAAATTTGAATGCGAAGAATTCAGAGAACTCAACAGCATTAGACTTAGCAGCAAGTGCCGAAATCAAGGGTATATTACTAAGTGCTGGAGTGAAACCAAGCTCAAAAGTCAAAGATGCATCCAAACTTGAAGATAAATTAAGATCAAATGTCACATTTTTGGATAAAATGTTAATTCATATACTGCGTATTAGAAAAGATATATCAGAGGAACAACGCAACGCTTTTCTAATAGTGGCTACTCTTATTGCAACTGCTACATATCAATCAGCACTTAGTCCCCCTGGTGGAGTTTATCAAGGTAATGCAGGAGACAATAACAATGTGAAAAACACCACTTCCTTGAATTCTAAGGAAGTTGGTAAATCAGTTATTTCTGAAGGTGATTTTCTTACCTTATCAATTTTGAATACACTTTCACTTTTGTTATCAACCTTGACAATATATATTTTGACACCAAGTGGATTAATAGGTGGTTTATTGTTCACACCAATTTTTTGGTTTGCTTATTGTTATGTGTATAATATGAGGTTGATATCTCCTACCTCTGCCACTTCAACTTTCAACTTAGTTATGGTGCATGTATTCAACTTCTTGCACTCTAGTGTGTATTGTTCAATTTTTATTGTGTACAAGAGACTTAAGGTTAATGGAAAGGATAGGGAAATCAAAATTAGGAATAGATTAGGAGGAAATAAATGGTAGTTATAGCATTGTTGCAAGGTGACTTATATAGGGTGGAGAAATGTCTCATAGGGCGCGCGAGCAACCGATGTCAGTTCCGTGCAAGTAATAATGCATAGTATTACTTGTCCTTAGGACCGAGAGAGTAACTCAATCAAGTGTCTCACTGTCTCAACCTTAAGGACGCGGAAGATCTTAAACTTTTACTTAAAAGTGACGACAATCATTCTTTGTGGAAATTTTAAACGATTTTTAAACATCGGTCAACGTTAGACTCTGTGGAACACTTTTCACACTCCAGCTGTTGCCTTGCTTTAAATTTACCAGTTTGTCGTGCATAGATCAATAATGGCATAAGCTGTCGACTGGATCATTGCTGCTACGAGACTGCAACTCACCCGCTGGCTGAGTTCAAGGGAAGCAATGGAACACCTATTTGCAGCTTTTACTTTCATTAATGTTATGATATTTTGTGTGTTAAATCTTAGCAAATTATGATTTGGTTATTGCATCATTTGTAATTTATTCAAAAACAGATATTTTCTAGCATATTTATTTTAATGTAGTGAGAATGATTTGTCTACATTTTTTGTTTGATTGATGAGAAATTTAAAAGTTTACTGCATCAATGATAAAACATCATGTTTAATTCATTCATGCTTCTTAAAAAGTAATTAATTTTCAAGTTAATTAGAACCGTTTAAGACATATACATTGATAATTTGTACAAATTTCTAGCAAAGGAGAAGTACACAAATCATAACAATCTTCATCGTCAATACAGTACACAGGTGGTGCTGAAATGTATAACAAGAAGTAATCAATATTAGCAAAGGGGGATGCCAAGGTTTGTACAAGAGAAAGCAAAAATTTGAAAACAATGAGAGAAATGGCATACCAGCTCTTACGTCCCTTACAACAAAAAAATAGAGAAATCAAAATGATCATACCATAAACAAACTTGAGAAACTTAATCATTTTCTCTCTCTCTCTCTCTCTCTCTCTCTCTCTCTCTCTCTCTCTCTTTAATTAAAAAAGATATAGAAAGAAAATTTTTATCAATTTATTTATATTGTCTTTTATTTAGAACTTATGGATAGCATGAAATCATTTTGTCTTTTACATACATTCATATATTATGTTTGTCCCTTTATATGGCTCAATACACAATCCAACATAAATAGTTTGATCAACCATTGATCATCTTTTGTAATTTTTCATGATAGATTGAGGAAATCCAAACACAACAATACAACAGTATAAGCCAATAACAAGTTATAAGATTAATGAACCCACCCATTGAAGGGAAGACAACATATATGGATCCAAGCGGGGTGTTTATGATTTTAGCGCAATTATTAATTATTGTCGACGCCTATTGCATATAATGCTAGTTTCCACATTTTTATTAGAATCTCATCTTATATCTCTACTATTATTTAGAATGAAATGCATACTTATGTAAAAAATAAATAAAAAATTAATGAACCCGTGATTTTTTAAATAAAAATTAGAAATACAATTTGTTGGTACCTCTACAAAACAATATCAATTTGCAGCATCCTAATAAATATTTTTAAAATGGTAAAAAGTACAAAGAGGCGAGTGGGTACATACACCAAAACCCTCACTAAGATATTATTATTTGTTGAAACATAATACAAAAGAAATAAAAGCTAGTTTACTCAACAATGAAGAAGATGAGCACCATGTTTCTTAGTTACTTGTGCTACAAGTAATTGAAGCTTAGGTGGTTTTAGAGTTAGTTATTAGTAGTAACTAACTTAGCTGAATTATAGGAGTTTGTTATGATAGAGTGAAGTAGAGATCACAATGGCATATCATGATACTTCACTAACAAACTATATATACATGCAATAACTTCAGTTACTAGTCATTGTGAAATTCTCTCATTCTCTCTCATGATTTCTCTTATTTTCTCTCATTTTCTATAATGTTTATGTTTACTCAATAGTATCATAAGCCTTTCGATCTTAAAGTGCTTCTTCTGCAAGCTTTCATCCATGGCGCCTCATAACAACAATGTTCCTTCAACCTCCAGAACAAAGGTTATCCTTGATCAATCTAGTCCCTACTTTGTTCATCCCAGTGATGGTCCTTCATATGTAACTGTTTCTCCGGTTCTTGATGGCTCCAATTATCATTCCCGGGCTCATTCTATGCCTAGAGTCTTAGGGGGCAAAATGAAGTTTGAATTTGTTGATGGAACAATTAATCCAGTTATTGACACCTTTGATCCTATATTTTGTGTGTGGAATTGCTGCAATATGTTAGTTCACTCTTGGATTGTGAATTTAGTTTCTCCTTCAATTGCACAATCAATTGTTTTCATGGAAAATGCATGTGATGTTTAGAGTGATTTAAAGGAGAGTTTTGCACAAGGTAGTTTGCTACGAATTTCTGAATTAATGCAAGCAATTTACTCTTCACAACAAGACTCTAAGTCTGTTGCTTCTTTCTACTATGAATTGAAGATTTTGTGGGAGGAATTTGAGATTTACATGCATGTACCTAACTGCACTTGTAGGGTACGTTGTTCTTGTGATTTTATGAGAAATGCTAGACACAATCACACTTTTCTTTATGCAATCAGGTTTCTTACTGGTTTGAATGAGAACTTTGCTATAATAAACTCTCGTATTTTGTTTAATGGATCCTCTCCCACCTATGAACAAAATATTTTTTGTGGTTTTACAACATGAAAGGCAAGGAAATTTTGCTCATGCTAGTGAAGATTCTGTTTTAATCAACTATGTTTTTCTAGAAAGTTCAAAAGCAAAAACTTTGGAAAATCATACTCTCAAGGATCAAATTCCAAGAATGGTGTTCGTGTATGCACTTTTTGTGGTAGGAACAATCACACGATTGAAACATGTTGGAAGCAACATAGAGTTCCACCACATCTTCAGAAGAATTATAACTCAACATTTGCTAATCATATTGCAAAGGAGGATGCTAATCATATAGAAAACTCTCCAGCATGTGTTGATCATACAGTTAGTGTACCAACTATCACACATGAGCAATATGAGAAGCTAATGTCTTTGATTCAAGGTTCATCTCTTAATCAAAGCTCAACCAATGTGCATGCTTCTAAGCAGGTTTCTTCTTCCATATATGTTGGTCTTTCACCATCTGACTGACAAGGTACTAATTTCATATTTTCTTTAACCTATCACAATTTTACTTAGTTCTTGGATCATAGATTAAGGAGCTAGTGATCATATATGTGGAAATCTAAAGTGGTTTCATTAATACAATGAAATCACTCCCGTTTACATAAAATTACCTACATGTCATTTTGCATTAGCTAAACAATCTGGAACCATTAAGTTTTCATCTCATTTTACCATTCACAATGTTCTTTATGTGCCATAATTTAGTTTCAATTTAATTTTTGTGTCAAAATTGAGCAATTCATTGAATTGCACAATAATTTTTAATGATTTCTAATGTTTAATTCAGGACAGGAAAACTCTGTAGATGATTGGTTATGGGGACACGAAAGAAGAATTATACTACTTGAATATTTCAAATAAGTTGGCTTGTTCTGCAATAGCCATAAAGATTTCGGAGGACGATCATGTTGCGAGTATCGATAGCTGCAAAAATTTCCTCCATGGAAGAATTATATTAACGAAATGGGAATCTTCTCCAACAAATGGTGCCATGCACACAAAGTTAAACACTCTTTGAAATGTTCTTGGCAAATAGTCCCTTACACCTAATGGCAAGGGTTTCTTTGTTTTTTCATTTTCATCCAATGTGGACCTTAAAAGGGTTTTGGTGGTAGGATCATAGAGTCTTTAGATGGGTACTTCCATGATGTAGAAGATCGAGAGTTTGGTGATTCCCATGTTAATCTTGCGTATAAAGAACTCTGGAATGACACAAGTATGATTTACACAAATTAAACCTTTTGGAATGCAAGTAATCTCTAATGATATCTTTGCACTTCTAATTTTTGTTTAAAAATTTCATCAGTTCATCATTAGTATAACTCTTTCTTGTTCAATACTATTATATTGTTGATTTTAGGTTTTAGCTTATCTATCAATATCATGAAAGGTTATAAAAAAAAAAAAAAAAGATTTTTTTTACAAAAGATATTAAAAGGTTAATAAAAACTATTTATATTTAGAACATTTATTGAGTTATTTAAAAGGGTAAACATGACTCATGTATATACATAAAAGACAAAATCATTTTTTGCAACTCCATTAGTTCTGAAAAAGTTCATTATAAATAAATTGATACACAAATTTTATCTTTTTTACATCAAAAGAAGAAAAAAATATGACTAAGTTTCTCAAATTTGTTTATGTTCTCATGAGCTTGATTTCCGTATTTTTTGTTGCAAAACACTGTAACTCAGGTATGACCTTTCTCTCATCCTTTTACCTTTTCAAATTTTTGCCTTACCTTTATACATAAATTTTTACCCCCATTTGTTAATACTATTGATTACTTCTTGTTATATTTTACAGCATCACCTAAGTATTGTATGCATGGCGATGATTGTGATATTTTGTGCCCTAATCCTTTGATGGGAATTTGTACTGATTATCAATGTATATGTATGTAACAGTTAAAGATAAGTTGAAAATTAATTATATACTATCTTACTTCTAAGTCTCTAATTTTATTTACATGTTATAATTTTCAACAACTATGGGGGTGATAAAAAGGATAATGGTACAAAGGAGGTTGTTGTTGCAATAAATAAATACGAAGAAGAAGATAACTTTATTAAATACCTTTGCAAGCATAAGAGAGAAAAATTGAAGATTCATCAAGTCACAAGAAGTTATGGTGGCTAATGGCTATAGCACCCGTTTCAAAGGTGTTTCTACGTTTCACTCTCTTTAATCGTTTTTTTGGTTTTATTTGATCTTGGTTTAGTTCTTCCAATTTTGTTTTTTTCTTCATTCTTAACTAAATTTTGTAGCTTATCGGTAAAAAATAGATTAATAATTTGTTAGTTTTTATTTAAATAAAACAATTTTTTTTCTGAACTTATAACTTAGCTTATTCATATTTTTCTTCCTCTTAACTTGTCGTAGGTCTTTGATTGATCTTTATTTATCAAAGTACATAGTTATAATTATATGATGATGTGATATCATTGTTGTTCTCTGCATCTTTTAGAAACAAACAAAGGTGACAACCCTTGCATCATATAATTAAATGCTTCATGAAAATTGAAAGGTTGAAGCAATATAAAGTATGTGAAAGTGATCATTAGAACGACAACTTAATGTTGTTTAAAAAAAAAAACGACAACTTAATGTGTTAAATAAAATATAGACTTAGAGGCAAGATTTAATTAATTTTCACTTATCTTCTCCCTTAGCTTTTTTTTTTTCTTTGTAAAAGGGAAAAAAAAGACTTTTGTGTTATGTAAACAACTATTTTGTTGACAACTTACGAGATAATCTTAGATTTACAAAGAAAAATGTGTATTGACACGAAAAAAACCCTCCTCATTTAAAGAACTAAAAAATTGTATTAGAGAGGGGTTTTTTTTTTGGGGGGGGGGGGGGGGGGGGGGGGGCTTATGTGTTATAATATTCTTAAAATTAAAAATATATTAATCATAACTAGTGGTGTTCATGGTTCTAAATTGCATTGGAACTGAAACACATTAATGGTTCCAGTTCGTTTTTAAAACCACTTTAAGAAAAACCGATCTATTTTTTAAACAGTTCAATTCAAGTTTAAAACCGGTTCAGAACCAATTTAATATATTTGAACCATGTTTTTTTAGTGCATTTTTTTTCTTTAGATTTTTATATTAATTTTTAATACAATAATTTAAATGAATAATATAATAATTATAAAACAGCTTGTTACGATCTTTTTTTTAAAAACAACTTATTCAAAACAACTTATTTATGCAAAACACTTATTAGGATCTCTTTTTAAAAAACAACTTATTCGAAACAGCCTATTTATACAAAACAACTTATTAGGATCTCTTTTTAAAAAAACAGTTTATACGAAACAACTTATTTATGTAAAACAACTTATAAGCATCTCTTTTTTCAAAAACAACTTATTTATAAAAAACAACTTATTAGGATCTCTTTTTTCAAATAAAAAAACAGCTTATTTGAAACAACTTATTAGGATCTCTTTTTCAAAAACTGCTTATTCGAAACCTCTTATTTATGCAAAACAGCTTCTTAGGATCTCTTTTTATAAAAAACGGCTTATTCAAAAAAGCTTATTTATGAAAAACAGCTTATTAGGATCTCTTTTTTCAAAAACAGCTTATTCGAAACAACTTATTTATGGAAAATAGCTTATTAGGATCTCTGTTTTCAAAAACAGCTTATTCAAAACAGCTTATTTATAAAAAAAAAACAACTTATTATGATCTCTTTTTTCAAAAACAGCTTATTCAAAATAGCTTATTTATAGAAAACAACTTTCTAGGATCTCTTTTTCAAAAACAGCTTATTCGAAACAACTTATTTATGGAAAACAGCTTATTAGGATCTCTTTTTTCAAAAACAGCTTATTCAAAATAGCTTATTTATGGAAAACGGCTTATTAAGATCTCTTTTTTCAAAAACAACTTATTCAAAACAACTTATTTATGGAAAATACTTATTAGGATCTCTTTTTCAAAAACAGCTTATTCGAAACAGCTTATTTATGCAATACAGCTTATTAGGATCTCTTTTTTTTTTTTATAACAAAAACGGCTTATTCGAAACAACTTATTATGATCTCTTTTTCAAAAACAGCTTATTCAAAACAGCTTATTTATGGAAAACAGATTATTAGGATCTCTTTTTTCAAAAACAACTTAATCGAAACAGCTTATTTATGCAAAACAACTTATTAGGATCTCTTTTTAAAAAAATAGTTTATACGAGACAGCTTATTTATGTATAACAACTTATTAGGATCTCTTTTAAAAAACAACTTATTGGAAACAGCTTATCTTATGCAAAATAGCTTATTGGAGATCATAAGTTGTTTTCCTAATAAGCTGTTTTCCATAAATAAGTTGTTTCGAATAAGCTGTATTTGAAAAAAGAGATCCTAATAAGTTGTTTTTCATAAATAAGTTGTTTCGAATAAGTTGTTTTTTGAAAAAAGAGATCCTAATTAGTTGTTTTTCATAAATAAGCTGTTTTTTTATAAAAAGATATCCTAATAAGTTGTTTTGCATAAATAAGTTGTTTCGAATAAGAAGTTTTTGAAAAAGAGATCCTAATAAGTTGTTTTCCATAAATAAGTTGTTTTGAATAAGCTGTTTTTTAAAAGAGATTCTAATAAGCTATTTTGCTTAAATAAGTTGTTTCGAATAAGCTGTTTTTGTAAAAGATATCCTAATAAGTTGTTTTTCATAAATAAGTTGTTTATAATAAGCTGTTTTTTTAAAAGTGATCCTAATTAGCTGTTTTGCATAAATAAGCTATTTCGAATAAGCTGTTTTTGAAAAAGATATCCTAATAAGTTGTTTTTCATAAATAAGCTGATTCGAATAAGCTGTTTTTTTATAAAAAGATATCCTAATAAGCTTTTTTTGCATAAATAAGTTGTTTCGAATAAGCAATTTTTGAAAAAGATATCCTAAGTTGTTTTTCATAATTAAGCTGTTTTGAATAAGCTGTTTTTTTAAAAGAGATCCTAATAAGCTGTTTTAAAAAAAGTGCACTAAGAAAAATATGGTTCAAATATATTGAACTGGTTCCGAACCGATTTTAAACTTGAACTGAATTGGTTTAAATTTATGGTTCAGTTCATAAACCATTTAATATGGTGCAATTTTTTTGTGGTCCAGTTTGGTTCAGTTTATGGATACAATTCAGTTAACCACATTTTGTACTAATTTATCACTCTCTAAAAATATACTCTTTCAAAAAATGTGAAAGATTTCTCAATTTTCCCCTATATTTTTATCCCCCAAAACCCTTCCTTCTCCTCCTTCCAAACAAAACCTAAATGTGATTTCACTAAGATTAGTTGGTGGAAATTGTTTCAATGGACATGCTTGATGCTTTGTGTGATGATGGGGGATCTTCTCACTTCCTCTAGTTCAAGAATTTGACTATTGAAGAAAAGATTAATAATTTCAACAACCTCTTTTTGGTTAGCTATTGTGTGTGTCTTATGGTCTATCAAAAATAAGAGTATCTTCTAGGTTGCTATCAAGAAGGTTAAATCAATTTTGCATAGTATATTTAAGCAATCATACCAGAGACAACATTATAATGTGTATATATAATTGATTTTCAACTTATCTTTAACCTTACGTACTTTTTTAAGGAGTTGAACCGTTACATGGATATACATTGACAATCAGTACAAATTCCTATCAAAGAAGGAGGCACGTAACATAACAATCATCACCGTATCAAACAAATACATTGATAATCAGTACAAATTCCAACAAAAGGAAAAAGACACAAACTATAACAAACGTTGTCCTCAACACAATACATAGGTAATGCTGAAATGTATAACAATAATTTATCAGTATAGACGATAGGGGATAAAAATGTACGTATAAGATAAATCAAAAAAATTTAAAAGGATTAGTGAAAGGTCATACCAGAGCTTTCGTCCCTTACAACGAAAAATATGGAAATCAAGACGATCGTAGCATAAAAAAAATTGAGAAACTTAATCATATTTTTTTTCTCCTTTTGATGTTAAAAAGATAAATGTTTGTATCAATTTATTTATAATGGATTTTTTTAGAGCCAATTGTGATGCAAGAAAAGATTTTGTCTTTTGCGTTCATTCATTTGTCATTTTTATCCCTTAATAATTAATATCACTCAATAAAAAATCTAACATAAATAAATAAACCATAGTAGCTACCGATAACTTCTAAGAAATCCATAGTAGGTACACTACGACCTCCAAAATTTTCACTGTAAGCTACTCGACTAAGACTATCCCTTGTTTGTTGTACAATCTTCATTGCATTTCACCCAAGGGAAGAATCTTCAAAACCAAATCAGGAGTTGAGATAGTGCATGTGTGGAAGACAACACAATCAAGCTACATATCTCATTGATAAGTCAAGGATGAACTCCACTAACAAAACCCATTTGATACCTATGATAATACAAATAAAAATTGATATATGAATTATGTTCAGAAACAAGGTTGACTAAATCGGTATTTTGCTTCAGGTCGAAAGGGAGGAGTAAAATTGAAAATTGTAAAATTGCAATAAAAATCGAAGGATTTTACTTAACTACTTTTGCAGAATCGATGTAAGAAATAGAAAAATCGCAATCAAAATCCATGGATTTTACCAAAACAAAAATAATGCTAAATATATGTTATAAATTGTATATAGTCATAATTGAATTGTTCAAATAAACAGGGTTAGTCTAGGAATGAATAATCGTTTATTTGTGATATTAGGTTAACGTTCTTAAAACCTTCAAAGAATATTAGATCACCTAAGGAATTAAGGACTGTACTCTGAGAAGAGGGTCCTAAGTCAAGGGATTGATTAGGGCTATTTTAGTTAACCATCGTGAAATTAGAGAAATATTCATAAGAAATAGGTGCAGTGTACTAATTAGGGGAACTCAGAGGATTCGAAGGACCTAGTCTCATCGCTCTCTATATTTTCTAAACAAATCTTTATATTTTGTTATTTAATTTTATGCAATCAAATCTACTGCTTAGGGCAACCAAAATAATTTACACATCATATATCATGACGCTATTGTTTCATTGAGATTAACACGGTCCTCGTGGATACGAACTTTATTATTACTTTGATAGTTTTTAGTACACTTGCTAAATTTCTATCATATCACATGGTTTCTCATTGAAGCCATCCTCGAGTTTTGAACTAAGATCAGACAATTCAAATTTTAAATATGATTTCATGTAGTTAAATCATCTCACACCCAATATTAGATCGGACGGCTCAGATCTGTTAGAGTGTCATGCCTACATCATAAAATTTTATTTGAAGGGTTTTCATTTAAGTATTTCTCCTAAAAGGAAACAATCAAATCCGGAATGTAATCATGTTGAGAGCAACAAGGAATTGTCCTTCTTTGGTTCATGTTGGTGGCAACATGATATTTTGAAGGCTTAAACCCACTTTTGATCTCCTAAGTTTCATAATGTAGCGATTTTAGCCCTCTTTTAAAAAAAATAGCAAAAGACACCTCTTATGTTTAGCCCCTTTTGCAAAAACCTCAATTTTGAACTTGGTCAATCCTACATGTCCCGCCACATAATTTTAAAAGTTGACAGCTGTGTATTTTTTAAATTAAAAAATAATAATAATCCACGCGTGTAATTACATAATTAAAAAATGAAAAAAATGAAAGGGTTATTTGGAGAGGCACACGTGAGCTTTTTCTCCAAATCACACCACCACCTCCCAACAACCATCACCCCTCTTTTCTTCTTCCCTTTTGTTCTTTCCACCACATCATAATCAAAAAACACAACCACATCCTTAAAATCAACAACATTAGCAAACTTAATCCATATTTTAAAAACTCAATCCAATTAGTGAAAAACCAAATCAACCCACATAATATTAGAAAAATTAAACCAGTACATTATATCCTTAAACCAGTTCAAAACTGGTGTTTTCTCAAAGGAAGAACTCACTTTTAGAACAATTTCACAAACTAATTTTGTTTCTCAAATCAAATCAATTTTTTCTTCAAATCGCGATTCTCTCTATAATGTCAACCACCTTTACAAACTCACTTCAAATCCTTCATACCGTGTTAAATTTCCACGAACACGGTTTTCAGAAAAGTGTTTCTCATAACGTGATTCTCAGAAATATGATTCAATAAGATCTGACCAAAACCGCGTTTCAAAATTGAGTGTAAAAAGTGAGTACTAATTAACTTTATGTAAAATGATTAAGAAAGAGAACAAATATCTAATCTAATTGGGTGTTTATTGAATTGATTGAGTAATATTTCATGAAGAGAAGAACAAGCAATTAAGAAGAAGAAGAAGAAGAAAAGGGGTATTGGTTTAAGTTTGGTATGGATTGAAGATGATAGGGGATCTGGAAAATTAATGGAAGATTGAACGGAGAAGATAAAGGTTTGGTATGGATTGAAGGTGAAGTTCAATGTTACCTTCCATGAAGATTGCACGTGCCTGCCAATTTTTCCTTGATTTTTTTCTTTTTTTTTTATTCAGAAATTAAACGCGTGGATATTATTCTCCATTTTAATTAAAAAAATTACACAAGTGGCAAGACACATTGGATTGACCAAGTCAAAATTGAGGTTTTGCAAAATGGGCTAAATATGATGGGTGTCTTTTGTCATTTTTTTTAATAGGGGACCAAAATTGTAACTTTTGCAAACTTAAGGGGCGAAAAGTGTTTTTAAGTCTATTTTGAATTAGAATGGGATACAAATTAACTTCAAGGCTTAAATATATATATATATATATATATATATATATATATATATATATATATATATAATCGACAAAACGGAAGTCTCTAAAAAATTTTGAAGCATAATAACCCAAAAGAAATTGTATATCAATTTTTTTTTTTTGAACAAATCAAAATGGAATATATTGCTCAAAGTAGGATAAAGTCACCCCGCACAAGGTGTGCTAAACTGGTGAATCACCCAAAGGTTTGTTACAACAAAACAAGACACCTGTAAAAGTGTCACCACCGAAAAAGAAAAACAAAAGCGGAAACAATTACACGACACCTATGCAAACTAAAGGATGTCGCCACCAGTCATGAAAACCGAAAGCTAAATGAATCACATTCGAAGATAACCATAAAAAGGAGATTTGTTTCACCTTGTCAAGGATAATATGAGGATCAATTACCGCATTTTTGAAGACACAATTATTCATATCCTTCCATATTGTCCACACTGAAGCAAGCCATATCACCTTCAAATAATGATATGAAGTTCTAGGCATGCCTGCCATCTAAGTAAATTGAGGATAAAAGTCTTTAACGCACCCTGGAAGAATAAGAAGGATCCAATGACCTATTAAATACCAGACATTCCGAAAATAGTTACATTGAATAAAAAGATGATATGTTGTCTCGATGCTACCACAACCGGTAACACACAAACTATTGATTGGTTGAAGGACACGCCGCCGCACCAAATTAGCTCTTGTCGGGATTCGATCTCGAAGCACACGCCAAACAAAAAGTGAAACTTTGACCGGAACAAGCTTGTGCAAGACATTATTATAATCACTAGTAACCGTTGTTTCAGCAGCAGAAGTTAGGTAACGATAAGTCCCGCTAACCGAATATCCATGTATAGGATCAAGCATCCATCACCATTGATCTTGAGTGTTTTCCTGCAAAAGAACATTACTTAACAAAGCCGAACACTCCCTCATATTCTCCTCTTCCCACGCCCTCAAACTCCTCCTCCATCTCCACGCATTTCCACCATCTTCCCACCCCAATCTCGCCATGCTCTCCACCGGCCTCTCCTTAAAGACTGACAACTCATACAGACGATTGAATTGGAGCTTTAAAGGAACCCCACCCAGCCAAGTATCAGTCCAGAAAAAAGTGTTTTTACCATTACCAACCACCCGCCTAGTATTTTTCTCAAACTAATTCACAAACCCCGACCCTACCCCCTCCTTTACTTGACCAATCATCCTCCACCACATGGAGGCATCATTTCCTCCTTTAATTCGGCCACCCACTTCCCCATCTTGCCTTTAACACACGATACCACAACTCCTCCTTCTCCTCTAACAGCCTCCAACACCATTTTCCTAACAAAGATAAATTAAATTCCCTCAACCTCCGAACCCCCAAACCACCACAATTCATAGGTAAACAAATAGAATCTCAGTTAACCCAAGCAATTTTTTTAGAGACCTCACAACCCCCCCAAAAGAATTTTTTAAAAATAGATTCAATAGAGGAAATAATACTTGTAGGTGCCTTGAAAAAGGAAAGAAAGTAAACCGGAAGAGAGGACATGACATATTTCAGAAGAACCAGACGACCTCCAAAAGATAAAAATTTGTTGTTCCATATAGACAACCGAGCTCTGATGCGATCAACCACCGGCTTCCAAAAACTGATTTTCCTACCATCACCACCAATCGGTAACCCCAAGTACATGAACGGAATCGAACCAGTTCTACAATTTAAAGCTGTTTTTTCTAAAATTGTTACTAAGATATTCATATTTTCCTTCCTCCTAACTTGGTACACGTCTTCACTATATGAACTTCATTTAATTAATCCGAGTAAAATTTCTTTTTAAGGGAAGTAGATAAATATGATTATAGGATGCCATTGTTGTTCTATGTATCTTCTAAAAGCAAACAAAGGTGAGAACCCTTCCAATATATAATTAAAAGTTTATAGGCCTTTCAAGAAAATTGAAAGGTAGAAGTAATATAAATTAATATGTGAAAGTAATCATAAGAGCGACATTATTATGATTTGTAAATAAAATTATATACTTGGTAAACAAATATAATTAACTTTCAACTATAGTTGAACTGGATATACATATACAATGATCATCACTACAATGATCAACCGTAGGAGGAAGGCACAAACCATAACAATCAGTTACGTCGTCACAAAATATAGGAGATGCTGTAATATATAACAAAAATTAAACAATATTAAGGAAAGAGAGCAAAAATGTATTTATAAGTTAAAGAACATATTTGAAAAGGACAAGAGGAAGAGCATACCGGTGCTTACACCTCTTTCAACAGAAAATAGGAAACTCAAAATGATAATAACATAAATAAACTTGAGAAACTTAGTCATATTTTTTCTCTCTTTGATGTAAAAAGATAAATTTTTGTATTAATTTATTTATAATGAATTATTTTAAAATTTATGGAGATGGAATCAATAATTTTATTTTTAAGTGCATTCATGTGTTGTGTTTATCCCATTTGATCACTCAATAGACAATATAACAAATATTTTTTTTTCAACCTTTCATGATAGACTAGGAAAACCTAAAAACAACAATATACTAGTATTAAATGACAATAATTCAAAAGAATAATGAACCCATAAATTTTATAAGCAAAATTTAGAAATGCAAAGACATAAACTATAAATCACTTTCGTCCCACTTGTAAAAAAAAAGTTTGCTTATGTGCCACCCATGTTTGCACTCATGCAAATCAATAATCATTTGTGTCATTATGTTTTACATTTTTATGAGTTTGACTAAACAAATTTAAAAAATTTACAACTATATTTGTTTTCTTAACTAGAGTTGCATACGTACTTGTTAGCATTTTTCATATTATTAAAATAGAAAAAGTGCAAAGAGGTGAGTGAGGACATGCACCAAAACCTTCAACTACCAATTCTAAGCCTCCAAGAAACAATATATTACAAGACTTAAAAGTCTAGATAACCAAGTGAGAATCAAATTGAAGTCATTCCATCCTTTTGTTAAATTAATTTCTTTAGAAACCATAACATATGCATGTTCAACATGAAGTGTCGCATAAAATAACCCATAATAGCTTAAATATGACCTCTAAACATTTTGCCAAAAAATTCTCCGCTAAGATAGCCTCTTGTTATACCATTTGTATTTCAAATCATCGCAACCAAACGAGATTTGAGATGATCGATGTATGGAAGACATGGAAATTGTAGTGAATATCATATTGATAAGTCACGATGACATCACATTTGGATATAGACTTTTCAGTTGATAAGTCGTGAATGAGTACCTCTAACAAAGTCGGTAAGCTCTCACACGACTCACATAACCAAAGAGAATGAACTCTATGTTTACTGGGTCAAATCCAACCTTCATTTCATGAAACTGAATTACAATGTATGGAGTTTCAATTCATTTGACTCAATAAACTCTAAGTAATTACTACCTAATAAAATCTCATTAAAATACTAATGATAATACAAATAAAAACTGATATATGTATTCTTATTTTAAATAAATGTATCATGTTTGTGGGATCCATGGTCGTGATCTTTTCTATAAAATGTGTATTCTGCATCAGTTTCATGTGTGGAAAATATGGAAATTATAGGGTTACAAAAGAGATAACTATTAGGGTTAAAATTTAAAAGCTTTGGGAACCTTTGATAACTATTATGTCAAATTGAACTGAACTGATTAAAAAAATTGTCATTGTGTCTTTTCTTATTCTTAACATTTATCTTACTTTTATTGTTTGTGATTACTTTAAATTTAGTTGTTGCTATTTTGCTCCCTATATCAAAGTATTAGTAGTAGTTTTATTTTTATCTGAATTCACATCAATTGGTGCCCATCATACGCAGACAATGATTTCAAGTTATGTAGGATGAAAATGCAAGTTGTCTTGTTTAAGAAAAGGTGTGAAGAGGCACTAAAGGGTTAGGCTATGTTGTCGGTCTCCATATCACAGGAAGACAAGACTAAGATGGTGGACAAGTTCATAAGTGTTAATGTCTTGTGCCTCAACAGGGCCGGTGCAAAGGAGCTGCCATTAAAGCAAGGAAATTATACCCTATACCCCAACAATTATACTCATACTCCACAAACCATATAAAATACCAATTCTAACCCTTTAAAATATTACACTCATTCACCCCATCAAAATATAATTCCAAATTTTCCATAATTTGCTATCGCGTAAAGAAGTTTTCCGGATTTTGACATCCAGTATCGATTGTTTCCAATCCTTCCCAATTACACGCAAAAACGAATCACAACCTCTAAAAGCTTAAAACTATAAAAAAAAAAAAAAAATCCAAAATTGAAGTTAGGAAAAGAAATATAAGTATGAATTAAATTGAATGGAATTCCAAAGAAGGAATTAAGATGAATCTCAAGTATGAGTAAAATTGAATGGTGATAATGCATGAAATTTAAAAACTAAGGAATAATTAAAGTTTATTTCATGTTGTTGGGGATTTGCAGCTATGATTGAGGTTGTAGATGAGCTGAGAAGGTGAGTGTATGTTAAAGGTGTAAATGAGAAGAAATTCAACTTTTGGCATTTGTGTCTACTTCACACAATATTGAGAATAATTAAGCATTTAAGAATTGATTTTTCATTTCTTCAAAAAAGGAATTGGTTTTTTCATAAAGCTATTTTGTTTATCGTCTTCTTGGTTAGAGAGGTTGCAATAGTGATGTGTTTTTTGAATTTATAAAGAAGAGCCAAGTCTATTTTATGATAGGCCTAAGTGTTCATGTGAGTCATTGCAAATATTGATGATACATTAAATTGCATGCCACTTATGAGATGGTTGGATATAACGTGGCCATTTCATGGATTTGTGTTTCAACTTTGAAGTCTAACCGGCAGATGAGAGACAAACATTTACTAATTATTACCTTTGTTAAACGTTACCTTTAACTAAATGGCGGACCAATCCGCAAGTCCTAACTCAACTGACAAAATGTTGAAATTGTTAGGCCGGATGTCATGACCGGGGTTCGAACCCCGGTACCTCCACTTGGGTGTGTGAGTTTATAATGGCTTTGTCATTTCGTCTATCTACAAAAAAAATGACGTAGGACCAGTTTGTGACGTGGATGTAGTATGTTCGGTGACGATTGCTATTGTCGAATGTGACATACGCGATGTATGAATAAATGTAAGAGCAACGAATACTGAGGGTAGGATATTATTGGTTGGAGAGGATCTGATGTTGAGTGTTGGCTTTGTTAGTTGGACTGTTGAGTAAGCGGGCTCTAATTTTTGGCATACTAGGCTTTTGGTTAGTCCAGAACAAATTCTTAATTTAAATAAAGTAAATAAATGGAATTTAATATTTTTGGACTTGATTATATGTTTATATGTTGTAGTTGTATCAAATAGTTTCGCTTTGTAGCCAACGTCGACAATTGAACTGTGATCAGACATTTCAAATTTTAAATATGATTTTAAGTCATGATTAAGAGATGCCATTGTTGTTCCCTGTATCTTCTAAAAGTAAACAAAGGTGAGAACCCTTCCAATATATAATTAAAAGTTTATAGTTCTTTCAAGAAAATTGAAAGGTAGAAGGAATATAAATTAATATGTGAAAGTAATCATAAGAGCGACATTATTATGATTTGTAAATAAAATTACATAATTGGTAAACAAAATATAATTAACTTTCAACTTCAGTTGAACTGGTCATACATATACATTGATCTTCACTACAATAATCTACCATAGGAGGAAGACACAAACCAGAACAATCAATGTCGTCAAAACAATACACAGGTGATGCTGTAATATATAACAAAAATTAATCAGTATTAAGGAAAGAGAACATAAATGCATGTATAAGTTAAAGAATAGATTTGGAAAGGACAAGAGGAAGAGCATACCGGTGCTTACACCCCTTTCAACAGAAAATAGGAAACTTAAAATGATAATAACATAAATAAACTTTGTCATATTTCTCTTTGATGTAAAAAGATAAGTTTTTGCATAAATTTATTTATAATGACTTAGTTTAGAATTTATGGAGATGGAGTCAATAATTTTGTTTTTAAGCACATTCATGGTTGTCCAATTTGATCACGCAATAGATATTATAACAAATAATTTTAATCAACCTTTTATTATCTATTATAACCTTTCATGATAGACTAAACCTAAAAACAACAATATACTATTATTAAATGATAATAATTCAAAAGAATAATGAACCCATAAATTTTATAAGCAAAATTTAGAAATGCAAAGACATGCACTATAAATTAATTAGGTTCACGCAGGTGTTATACCACTGTGACTTAAGTCACACTGGTATAACACGTGCGTGAGTTAACTCATGCAGGGGTATTTTGGAAAGTTTGGTTGGAAGTGATAATTTTTTGTTGGGAGAAGAGCCATTTTCAAGAGGTAACTACTCTACTTGCACCGACCCATATTACTTGGATCCTGGTGTCGGAGTAATGTTTTTTTTAGATTGAATAGGTCATGGTCTTGCATAGGTAACTCCTCTGCTTGCACCGGCCCATAGTAGTTGGATCCCGGTGTCGGAGTAGTGATTTTTTTAGATTGAATAGGTCATGGTCTTGCATAATGTGTTGATTGTCAATATATGCTAACTTTTGTGTATTCAAATTATATATCTTTGAAAATGATGATTTACTATGTATGTTCTCCTTTGGCTACTCACAAGATACTTTATGTGGGTAGATGATGAGATGGTAGCACTTAAAAGAGGAGATCAAAGTTTAAGAGAATGAGTGATCGACATGTCAGCGTCAGAGTAGATAGATATTTTCCTTATATGTTGTTAATAAGTCTGTTGACTATATTTCATCTAACAATTAAGGTTTATAAAGTCATTCCAGTACAATGTGAGGATTGATTATGTGATAATTGTTATACACATTCAACATAAAGAATTTCTACATTTTTAAGCAATCACAAATGTTTGACCATTAAAATTGAAAAATGTTTGACTTTTATCATAATCACTTTTAAAGTCACATACGATTGATTGTGATGTATCGACACTTTAATCTTTTTTACACTTACTCCGTACATGAAAATTAAACTCTATTTTCTCCCAAAGAAATGAAGAGGGTGCCTATCTCTTAATATTGTTATTAAATATAGTGATCAAATTAACAATTCTCAAATTATATCTAATAGGAATAAGTATCGGTGGATAAACCACCAGAAGTACTCACATTAGCATTAAAAAATATTCATTTATCTTAGTTTGAGACCTCATGGAGGAGGAAAACAAAAAGACTTGCCTTGGATGAATGTCATATACACACAAATTTCTGTCATATATCTATGGATGAACAAAAATTCTTTGCTAATTTACATATCATAGTAGTTAATCCAATAAAAAAATGTAAATCTTATTGAATTTGGCCAAACCAAAAAAATAAAACCACAATCAAAAGTCAATAATATTGAAGAGGGGACTTAGAGGGTGATTCTCAAATTTCTATTTCCCCTTCACTTCCCCACCTTGATTTTAAGGTTGCTTATTCCAACATCCACTTTTTCCACACTAGATTCATTTCTCATTTCATCAGGAATAGAGTCCTTTTCCATGAGCCAAGGGTGTTGCAGGCACTGTTCCGCAGTTGGTCGCTTCTCAGGTGCAAAATCAAGAAGAGGTAAAAGAAACTCTGAAAATTCATGAGCATCACTCTCTGATAATTTGTATCTTTCAATCAATAGTTTGTTAAGTGGCCAAAATTTTAGCCTCCGAATCCTTTTGAGATCCCCGTGTCTGTCGAAGAAATCCTTGGATTTCACTCCTGCAGTAGCAACCTGCAACATGCAAGTATTAAATTTGCCGTAGTTAGTTTCAGTGTTGTCAATCGCAGATTGCAGAAAATAGTGGTTTGTTTAAAAAATTCTATGTTGCAAAGCTATAGCGCTGCTAAAGCTACTATTTGAGAACACTTCGTATTAAATAGTGTAACGCGGAACAATAACAATGACATGCAGAGACGGTGAGAGTGCACTACCTTCCGGGGCATCTTTCCAAGGAGTTCCATCATCAGGGCAAGGTGATCCTGCAACCGACAAAATGCAAAGATTGGTTATCCTGACATGCTATCCGAGGTGTAGAGACTTGTGGTTCACAAAGAATCAGAAACAAGCAAATGAAGAAACATATAATGGTCTTGGGACTATATTATGTAAAGTCCAATCAAAGATTCAAAACTATATTCTGAAGTCAAATGAGAAGAACTTCAGTGTTAGATAGAATTCATAGATATATGTCAGCTTGACATTAAATGGCCGGTAACACAGGTATCTTCAATGAATTCCATTATTGAGTGCCTCCTGAATTGATTTCCAATTAACATCATTCACAATTCACATATTCCTCAATAAAGTAACAACTATTGTAAATGCATCTATGATAGTTTTTTTTAGCAATCATCTATGGTAGTTAAAAATATTAAAGTTCATATTCGACAGCTCAGCTTTTTTGTTGACAGAAATGTGATCTAATAAAATCTATTATATCATGTATAGTTAGGAATTCTTAGATGACAGTTTTGAACTGTTCCATAAGCTTTCCCTTTCATATGAACATATGACCCTGCAATATCCGAACACTCATTTTGGTCGTTAAATCTGTTAGGTAGTGTCACTAATGTTCTTAACATATTTAAACTACACAAACATCTTTGTGTATCTTCTGCTAGTAGTTTGATGGACCAAACTAACAGACAGATGACTCATTCAATGACCAAACTATCTCATGAAAAACACATTTAAGGACCACACTAACGAGACATTAGAGGATGTTTTTTGTATTTTTGGCTAATTTGAGGACTATAACGTTAGCACCTAACACATTCAAGGACCAAAATGAATGTTTATTCAATAACATTTAAATAGCAATAGCGTACAAACTAACAATCATACCTCGTCCTCGCTAAAACCTTGTCCGACTTTGGGAGTAAATAACATATCCCCAGTGGCAAGCTCGAAAGCAATACAGGCAAAAGACCACATATCGACGGAGAAGGAATAACCAGCCTGCAGTATAACTTCAGGAGCTCTATACTGTCGTGTCTGAATTTCTTCCGCAAATGGCTTATCAGCCCAACACGCATTTCCAAAATCAACCACTTTGCATCTAACATCAATCCCATCAATATTTCTATCAGAATTTGGAGCTTCTCCCGTTCCTCCCATAGAAGCTCTTTGTCCAGAAATTTTAGCTACCGCCCTCCTTGCTCTCCTTTTCAACTTTTTCTCAATAAGACTAGTAACCGCACCGTTTATGTTTCCCTCGGGCCTCTCTAAAATCGGGGAGACTCCCGATCTAACAGGGTCTTTCCCTGGATCAATAGTCGAAACCAGAAGAACATTTTCAAGTTTTAGGTCTGTGTGTATAATACCATGTTCCCTATGCAAGTAATCCAAACCAATCAAAATGCACTGACAAATCTCCCTGACTTTATTCATCGGAAGACCTTTGTAACGGTTGTATCTGACTAGACGTAGCAAGCTATCTCCAAGAAACTCGAGTACCATGCATTGGTGCTGGCCGTTAGGACCTGTATGCTTAAAGTGGTCGATCAATTGGACAACAAATTTTGAATTTGAAGGGGCGCCATCAGCAATGGATGAAAGAACATCTATCTCGTGAAGAGCAGCCTGAACAAACTGCGCTGCACTTTTCTGGATTTTGAGAGCAACATATGTCTGAAAATCACAAACATAAAATCAGAAAGATATTTGACAAGAAATAAAAGGAAAACAAAAATTCTGCACAAAACACCTAAGTCTTAACATTTAGCTATGCCAAATTAAAATCGAAACTCAGAACCATGGTGTTTCCATATTCAGCTCACTATAAACTGTCCTACAAAATTAACACCTATTTATAGATGCACAATTGCACACACAAACCGCATCAAGTGTTATCATTAAAAAGGATCATAACGCACGAGATTACCCAATCATTATCCACCTATAATAGCAAAGAGGCGCAAAAACACATTTATCACTCCAGTCCTCTGCAAAGAGACAAATATATGCAATCAAGAAATCCAGATTCCGCGCATATGCTAAATTCTCCACCATTATACATCTCAGATCATCCAATCAAGATCAGACAACTCACATTTCAAAATCGGTTAATACGTACAAAGTACTGAATTAAAATATAGATCCAACAACACAAGATGAAAAATTATAGTAAATTTAATATATTCTCCAAATGCAGGAAATCCAAATCCACATTCATTTCTGACGACCATTCACCAATTCCACCATTCCAAACATCACATATATCAAGTTTAAATCATACCAATCCGATCCATTCAAAATTACACAAAATACATCGTCCAATCACTATTATAAACAAAAGATAATTTTTTTAGTTTACTGTGTAATTGATGTATCTGATCTATAATATTGACAAAATACATACGTCATTCAATGAACCTAAAAAATCTGTTTTTTGCTCCCATAAGGGTGTACCACAGCATTTAAAGCATAAAAAACAAACAAGGATTCAAATCAGATTGCAAAAATACAAAAAGGGTATTCAAAACAAATCATTAGGATTGAGAACATACATCGTTGGTAGTATCAAAAGCAAGCCAAACGGTGGAAAACTGACCCCAACCCAATTTCCTCTGAGCTATGTACCTTCCACCGGCGAACTGATCACCTACCCGGACAGCATGGTATCCACCTTTCCGGTAGGAATCAAAGCCTTCATCATCATCTTCAGACCCAGATGAAGAAGAGCAAGACATGTATGAAAAATTGAATAAAAACTGAAACTTAAACGAAAAAGAACAAGAACAAGAACAGAGTGAGTTTGTTCTCTGTTTTTGATTAGAAATGAAATTGTGAGATTATTAGAGAGGTTAAAAGAGATTGTTGTTGTTCTATTTGTGGTGTGTTCTTTTTTATCACAAGCCTCTCTCTTCAACAATGCTCCACTTTTTTCTCTCTTTCTCTTTTCCTTTCAATGCTTTTTCAACTGTTTCTGTTTTTTTTTTCCTCATATTTCATGATGTTTTTTTATTTTTGTTTGTTTACTGTTATGCCCTTGTGACTCTTATTTTTGCTCAAATTATTAAGTAGGGATAATGTGACCTCTAAAAAAAACTAAGTGGATAATATGTATGCTTAAGGATAATACGTGTGTTTAGTAGGTGTTTTTGATGTAATTTAATGTAAAAATATGCAAATTAGTAAAGAAAAACACATCATGAAGAATTGGGAACATAATGAATGAAGACTTAAGAGGTCTTCGAAGATATTACGATGTGAAGAAATTCTAATCCAAATCCTAAGACAAATTTCAATGAAGAAAGCACTCAAAGATGAAGGAAAAAAAGGCAGAAACGCGTTGAGAAAGGTTACTAGGCATGATCATGTGCGTCCCAGGTGTGCAAAACGGTGCTGAAAAGCAATCTTTTTGCACAAATATGTGAGGGGCATGTCTTCCAAGCGCGGTGTGTGCGCATTTAGGGAAAAACAACATTTTGTTGTTTTTTGGCTGCGGGTTTGGAGAAAAAGTCCAATTTTTCATCCCAGGTCGACTGGGAAATCAGTCTATAAATAAAACTCATACCATTCACAATTATTCCTCTCATTCAAAATTATTCATTCAGAATGAAGTGGTTCAAGAGGAAGGCAGACGCTAGGAGTATTGAGGGAGGAGTCTCTCCTAAACCTTAGTCTCTAGGGTATGTTTTATTTTATTGTAATTTTGTCTTTAGTTATCATGAGTAACTACACCCTAACTAGGTAGAATTCTATATGTATATCTATTTGTTTGTTGTATCTTTTTAATTCAAGTCTTCTAATCAACTTGAGATCTATTTAATTTTCACATGCAAAGGTTTTAATGCTTGTGTTGTTCCCATGGAATACGACATAACTAGGAATCCACCCGAACTTAGAAACGGGAGGCTTCTGAAGATACTTCTTGACATACATTTCTGAACGTTGCATATTGAATTGTATTCTTTCTTCTTAGTGAGGTAGACGAGATAGGGTTTTCTGTACGTAGAACTACTAATGTAAGAAAAAGTATGTGATGAACTTCTAAGAACAAAGTTTGAGTCTTTAGATGACAATTAAGAAATCCCAATTCTTTTATGTTTCAATTACGTCTGATAGAGTAAGGCTCCACTCTAATACTTTGTACGTAGGCGTATTAACCATTATAGGATTGACGATCTTGCACTCCTTAGAGCGCATATAAACTTATAGTGATCAACAGCTAGAGGGACATATTTTCCTACGAACTCATCACTTAAATAGAACTTGTAACACCCAAGGCTGACGAGGACGGGGAGTGGTCGTCGGTGCACAAGGCACAACAATGAACGGCTCCCGACAGCTTCTAGAGGAACCGAATCACACCAGAATGAGAGGGATCCCGAGGTCGTGCAGGTATGAGACTGCATGGTTGAAGAAAGTCTTGTAAAAATTGTTTGGTACTACCTATATCAACAAGATACATCTTCTTTTTGGTAGCTCATTCCATAAGAACTCCACAATTAATTGTGCTTGACTTGGAGTAGTCTTTGGATGAGTGACATACCAAGAAATTTCTCGGTAAGCGTGCAAGTGTTTGTAGGGTCAGTCGACAATAATTAAAGTCGTCAAAATTACAGCTTCAAATAGAATCAATTCTAAAGATAAAAATGATTATATTCAAAGCAACTAAAAATCAATTTTATACATCTAGAATCAATGTTCGCTCTCCATGTTTGAATTATATTAACCATCAAATTTTGATATAAAAATAACACTATTCTTTTCAAAAAGGCAAGAAAATGATTTTCTAGATTGTTTTAGTCAAACTAACTATCCCATAGATAACTACTCTTTTAGTCATTAATTTTCATTTTTACATAATAGAATTTTTTTTTTTGAAGATACATAAATAGAAAATTTATTTATGTTAATATTTTAAACTTTTATACTTATTGTCTCTAAGCCTTCACGAGACCATCTTTTAGCAAATTATTTAAGATATTTTTAGTTGACAAATAATTCTTCAATATGAAAAAAATAATGCAATACTATATTTATATTATATCTACTTTTAATATTATTTCATTTAGTAAAAAGAGTAACTATAAAAAACATATTACTAATTAATTTTTTATAAATTCCATAAAAATTAAATTACTTAATTAAATACAAATTTAGTAGAAATATATAAATAACAAATTACAATTTTTTTTTACTTGAAATGAATAAAAAACTCGTACAATGTTATAAAAGATATATATAAACTCACAATAATTATATATATATATATATTCATTTAGTTTCTTAAAAAAAATTCAATCGGTGAAAATATTAGAATTAATTCTTGTCACATTAGTGACCAAAACTGACATTGTACCAACCACAACATACATCAGAACAATCACAATAGACGTGATCGCAACCGTAATTTAAAACCATAACTATAACTATTATTAACTTTTCAATCTTGTTGATGTTCTGCCTCCTATAAATTCCAAGTGGTAAATAATAGAAGTTATAATTTTTATGCATTCAAAAAGTTATAATTTTCTAAAAAATAATGAATGTGACAAAAGCTTATTAGGCAGTCATTAAAAAAAATATTTGATTGAGTAAAGAATTTTGTGAGTTTAGCTTATGCGATAAGATATTGAATTATACATGCAAAAGTCAGGGTTCGAACTATTGAGGTTTAACGTTAAGATGTGAATGTTTAGTCACTAGACTACTTGAAAAAAAAAATGACATAATTATAAATAAAATAACCGTATTGAATGGTACATTTGAAAAGAAAAGGTATAAAAAAATTACGACACAGTTTGATATCTCATTTATTTGGAGGTATATATAATCTTAAAATTATATGAAACACAACTTAGTCGCTATCTAATAGGATTAATTGGGTAATTAAATCAAGAATATAACTTTCAAAAACAAATGCAGGGTATGATTTACACTTTTTAAATATTGATAATTTTATAGACTAAATTATTATTCATAATATACTACAATATTAGGGGGGGGTACTTTGATTTTCTTTCACAAGAACAAAAAGGAGTAATTTGATAATCCACTCTAATATTTTTCATGTTAGATGGGCATTTTGGGAAATAGTTGTGTTAAATTAGGTGAGGAGATGTAGTCAGGATTTTGAAAAAAGGGTAGGGAGTTGCTATACCCTTTCATGTGTCACCCCACTTGTTTCCTATCTTTATTATACTTTTGCTTGCTTTTCCTTCTTCCTTCTCACTCTCACTTCTCACTTTTACCACGTTGGGCCAAGGTTGAATGATTCTTATCGAAAAAATAATGTAATTGTTTTTTGAAGTGTAGACATTTTAGATTAAAAAGATCTCAAATTGTCATTATTAGAATATAATGACATGCCTCTTCCCTCAACTTTCATGTCTACAAGATCCATGACAAAAGTGAGTTGCGGTAACTGTCTTATAAACAACTTGTAGAAATGAATGAAGGAATGATAAGATTAAGGAAACAAATATAGAAGTATTATGTTCTCTTAAAAAAAATTATGTTGAAAGGTGATGAATTTGTTTTTTAGAAGTTTAAAAATTGTTGCTTCCCATGCAAAGTTTCTTCTTCTTTTCTTTTTTACTTCATTAACAAGTGTTTTAACTTTTTAAGCATAATTGTTAACATGACCCTAATCATACTCGCTATGTATAAGGGAAAAAAATTAAAAATTAAAAATTAAAAATTAGATTGTCTTTTGTAGTTACATGCGAAGATACATTGGTTTATCCAAAAAATTAAAAATTAACAACACATATTAATGTCAAAGAGTAGGGAAAAAAAGTAGAGTTGAATGTCACTTCATCAAATGGATCAAACAAAATTTATATTTTTACTGAAAGGTAAAATATATGGATTGACAAACATCAAAGGACAACTTTATTCTAACACCGTTTCACTAATAACCAACATGGTCATGCATGGCAGTTTTACCCCCAACAAGCCTGGGCATATGTCGGGCTCAACCCATACTTTTTTTGGTAATAATACAAGAAACTTAACCTGTAGTGACAGCCGAAATCCGTCACTATAGAGTTAATTTCTGTAGCTAAATATGTCCGGCTGTCATTGCCAAATGGCCATCACTGCATGTTTTCCACCTTTACCTACGGATAAAACTTAGGTATTTCTAAGGTTACCATTTTAAAAAGGCTTAATTGAATGTTTGGTCTCTTATGTTTATTTTAGATTTTAAATTGGTCTCTTATGTTTTAAAAGTTTCAAGTGGTCCTTACGTTTTAAAAGTTCCAAGTTGGTTCAAAACATTGCTCGGATTAGAATAAGTTAGTCTCTTCTGTCACTTGACCGTTCAAAGATTCGGGTTGACAATATGCGTGGTAGAATTTAACTTATTTAGAAAATCAGTTTGAAAACATTATTTTAATGTTATTGTTTTATTAAACTCGATATCATGTCGTGGAAGGAACCAACTTATTCCAACGTGGGTAACCTTTTGGACCAACTTGAAACCTTTAAAAACATAAGGGACCAACTTGAAACCTAAAATAAACATAAGAGATCAAACATGCATTTAAGCCTTTTAAAAACATTAAGGAGCTATGCCTACGGTTGCGGCTCTCACTAAAACTTATCCTTGTTTACTTTATTTTTTATATTTTCTATTCTACTATAAATTCTAAAAATGAATAATTCATAAAATTATTTTAATAAATATAATTAAATATTATAATCAATATGAAATTGATTACTATAATCAATTTTTAGAATAAATTCTTGAAGTGACTTAACTAGAATAATTCTCCCTAACTACGAACTATTATATCATTCACCCAAACCAATACTCAATACTCACAGAAATACTCAATACTCACATAAATCAAAATCTATATATACTCAATTGCTAATTTAATTTATGGTAATAAATTTGAATCACTATTCATAATAGCTTATCAGACAAAATGACATACTATCAAATTACAACTTACAATCACTTCTACAACAAGGCATACTAAATTAGATTTTGACTTTTAATTTGTGGATCTTCAGCTAATCACACTTGGAGAAACTACACTTGTCAATGATCATGCATAACCTGCACTTCATCAATATATGTAATCAACACATAATGAACAATACATATAAAAGCATAAATGCACTCAAATCACTCATCGCATTGTTAACCAGCGCTATTCATTAATGAATATCTTCAACAATAGCAGGTGCACCAAAGCTATTACCAACATCAATAAGAATTGGAAGTCCGCCAGTTGTCAAGCTTGTCAATAAGCTGGTAAAATAATCTTATAAGCTCGTGAGAAAGAATTGCTACCAACAAGATCAACGATGTGTGGTTCAATGACTTGATGATATGTTACACTGAGCGGGAGATATTCAAGTCACTTGATGATGTTGATATTATTCAAACGTTCACCGCAAAGAGATCTCATAAAGGACATTTAGCTCCTAATTTTATTTAGCACACTATTGATAGGTTATATTTCATCTCTCTTGTTTCAAATTGTACTTTGTTGACAAAATGACGAGTCTCGTTTATTTTGATTTATGACTATTTATATATTATGTCACATGTAAATTTGTAGTAAATTTTTTGTCTAAGTTCTATATAATTCATGACTCCGCGACTATATTATGTAACATGTTCGCTAAATAGAAACAATTGAGGGGCATGTTGATGATATTGTTGGTTCTCAAGTTCTAGATTGATTATAAATATATACAGATTTACATTTGGATCTTCAAATTTAATGAAGGACTTGAAATTGTTAGAGTTTAAGTCTTGTTGGACTTGGAAGTTCCTTTTTAATTTTAGTGTTTCTCCAACTTTGGAATTGCTACATTTGGAACTCAAAATTCTACCACCATCATGCATCGTTTTTTTCTGTTTGATATCTATATGTTGACAATAAATACTTTATTTTCTTGTTTGGGGAGTCAGCAAAATGTGTCACAATCACACGGTGCAATAAGAAAAGGTAGTAACTAAAGGAATAAAGTTCAAACAGATCATCCATCCTTTTCATTTAATATTTTCTTATCATAAATACTAAGAAAATATTTTGCACCTGTTACAAAAAAACAACGTAATGCAACAAAAGAAACTATAGGTTGGTTTGTTGTCGTGGACCATGATAGATTCTAACACCGACACTTCAAATTGATGACATGTCTGATGTACATGTTACAATCAAATTTCTCAAAATTTTAGCTATGTCTACGTATCTATGACGTATATGGTGGAATCTAATTGATAACCCAAGTAACAAATCCTTCTTAGCTAGAGCTTGGGGCAAGATCTACCTCAAAGGATGATCAAGTTATTATGGTAACATAACAATCAACCCAAATAAATACCTCAACTAATAGCTCCATCAAGAAAACCTCAACCTTATAACCAGACCATGGTTTTAAATTACGGTTTCGGTAAACATTGCAGTTGTGATGTGGTTGTGGAGACCTCAATATCATTTATATTGCAGCCGCAAACAATTTAAAACCATAATCAAGAGATTTTATTGTTTAATCAAGCCTTAGGGTAAAAAATATCCATTAGGCAAGACCAAGTTCCCAACACTGCAACAACAATCCCAAACACCATAATTGCTCCATCCAAAACCAAACATCTCCAACCCAATTCATCTTTAAACACCAACAAGTGAAACAAAGCAGGAAGCACAAAGCTAAGAGTAACACAAACACTGCTCCCAACTAGTGACAAAAAATCTGCAAAGTTAGGTACCAAAAATGCCACTAAACTTACCAACAAAACCAACAACCACCTAAGCCACAAACAATACTTAGAGTTGCACAATCTTCTCTCAACAATTTCATAAACAGGATTCATCATCAAAGGAAAGGTGAAAAAGAGATTAACACAAAGACCTAATTGTACCAAAGCAGTAATCATTCCTTGCCCTAGATTTGTAGTAATGATCCCTTGAGTTGCTTCACCAAAAGCAAAGTAACCTAAAGCAGCAAAACCTCCATATAGTAGAGAAATGAGTAACATCCCCAAACCTAAAACTCCACCAAATTTATCTTTATCTTTTGCTTCTGATTCCAAAGGCAAAACCATTCCTATTCCTTCAAAAGCATAAACAGCCACACCTAAACCATATAGAAAAACAGATAAACCACCAAAAGTCTTCAAAGGTGGCCTATTTTCCAAAAAGACAAAAACATCTTCAACCATTACAACTCCCATAGCTCCAAGATCAACAACATCAGCAAATATACTCAAAGGAGCCAAATGTGTCAAACTTGGAATTGCATTCAAACCCAATTGAAAAGGGAAACAAGCCCAGATAAACAAAGCCTTTGGTGAAAAACCTAATAAAGATGATGCATTTGTATTGTGACTAAGATGTATCAAAGTGGAGGAAATAAAAATAAGGTAGCTAACACAAAAACCACATTGCATAAGCAAAACCATGATATCAACGCACAATCTTCCAAAATGGCCACTTGTTGCATAGCCTAAATCACCAAAAGAATTGATTTTAGGGAACCCTACGATGGATTCAAGCCTATTACGAGTGTATATAAGGAGCATCATGCAGTGGTAAGTCAGAAATGCAACAGAGAAAAGCATAAGCAACCCCATGATCCAACCTGTTTTCGTGAAAGTATAAGGGAGACCAAGAACACCTGCACCTACAATTGCAATGAAGAGGTTTGCAAAGGTTTTGGATTTTGAGGAGAGATGGGGTTGGTTAGAAAGAAGAGGGGCGTGTAGCTGTGATGAGGATGTTTCTACAAACCCCATTTTTGTGTTGTGTGCTTCTTCTGCAGATGAAGATTGATGGTAGATTGCAGAAGAAGCAACAACAAAATGCAGATGGAGCAAAATTGAGGTAAATATTTGTATGTTGTGTTTTGTTTGTGGGAATTATAAGAGGATGTGGTGTGACCTTAAGTTAAGGTTTTGAAAATGCTAATATAGTAAGTAAATAATAAAGGGTTATTATATTCCCCTCAAAAACAACAAAGGGTTATTATAAGCAATAACATTAACCATTGGCTTAAAATTAGAAATGAGTAATTTTCCATTATAGAATAAATTAAAAAATATAGAGTAGTAGTAATATAATATAAATTCCATTGTTGCTCATAATTTGAAGATATTGAAGAACTAGCTGGATAAATATGCAATAAAAGTAAATAAAAAAGACAATTTAAAAATATTGTACTAAGGGAATTTAAAACATGGAAATTAGCTATTATAATATAAAGAAGTTAAAATAAGAAGAAGAAAAAAAAAAGATAAATTATAAATTAAGGAAAAAAAATAAGAATTTCCCATGAGTTTTTTTTTCTAAGGAAGAATCTCTCATGAGTTGGCAATAACTATTATCAATAATAATTTTTATGCATTAATTTTTAAATGGAAAATAAAAATATGAAAACTAGAAATTAAGGAAAACGACACAAAAAAGAGAGTAAATATATCAAAATAGGATTTTTCAAAAATATAAATAATCATAGATAAGAAATAAATGTAAGGTAATGTACTATTTTTTTGGGGGGTGGGGAGACAAAAACATGGGTATTTAGTGTTAAACCAATGGCAGCCAACTTATCAGGACGTAGTGGAAATGAGGTGCAAACAATTTTTCCATCTGATTCTTAAATTACAAGGCACAATGGTTTTAGACTTAAAATAAGTATCATAAATAATAAGTATTTTTTTCTTTAAAAACAAATTTTGTTTTGCAAGAGCTGATTGACTTTGACTTTGACTTCTTGTAAGTTGTAAGCAAAGAAAGTCAAGTTGTTATTGTTACACGTTTGCACTTTCATCTATTTTGCTTTTTGTTTAGTACACAATGAGTATACATACTTCAGATCCGACGAGGAAACTCACTTGTTTTGGTTTGAATCCCTCACTTGTACTTGTGGGTCAATTTTAGTGGGTCAATTATTCCATCTTTTTTGAATTATAAGATATTTTGGAGAAAAATTGTCTTAAATTATAAGTCGCTTTACAATGCAAATTATAAATCAATTTTAAAAAAAATTGTCTTGAAACAAAGGTTTTTCCAGGTGCACCGGTTAGGTATCGAATCCCTGGTCAAATGGTTAATGGGTACATGTATCTACCTATGTACCACTTGTTGTATGACACCATGTTGATTAAAGATGACACCAATATTTTGTCCAAGTTAAGTGAAGATATTTTTCATAGCTATCTTCTCTAACAAATTCAATGATACCTTTTCTAGTTAGACATTCGTATCTAATTTGAGATGAATACAAATTTCCTTCTCTAAATATTTAGTAACTTCATTTTTAGAGGCAGACATCTTTTTGTCTCTAATTTCATCTCTAAACTCATTACAAATGAAAAAACAGCTTATTTGAGATGTGAAACTATCCTCTTCCTCTCTGAATTTTATCTTTTTAAAAATGTATAGCTTAAGTGAACAAAAATATTTACATCCTCTCTATTGTTAGCATGTATAGCATAATGTGTCTCTTAATGCTTTGAAGTTTATTTATTCCCTTTTGTCTTTGCATACTTCATTATTGTTCTTTAACATAAAACATACTTTTCGGAACACTTTCATACAAATATGAAGTTTTTAAGACGACTTGCAACTCAGATACTCACTAGGTAGAATATTATTAAAGTGAAAGATCTAGTACAAACACTAATAGGCATCATTTTCAATATGGACACCAGCATTCGAGTCATCCAAGTCCAACGGTCCATCTTCATGTGCTACCCATCTGCTAGACGGCTTTTCCTTTTGTATTCTATTTCCTCTGCATTTGTTTTCCTCTTCTTTTTCTTTCACAAAGGAAAGGAATGATCTAAGATGAGCAGAACGCGATGAGGACTGAACGTTGTTGCTATTGTTGTTTTTTGAGTAATGCTTACGATATTTGTAGGCCATTTGAATAATGTAACAAAATAGGGAAACAAAGCATGTTATTCCAGTTATAAGAAATAAGCCCCAAAAACATTGTAGGTCAAGTCTGTTTATGTCTTGTTTTGCTCCTTGTGAGCTGCAAGCACTTTTTGTTAGCCATTTGTCATGAATTCTTTGGAGAGCTCCATTCTCTGATAGTTTTAGAATTGCAGTTGACATGTCAATTGCTAGGGGAGAGTCCCGTGGAAAGGCCTGTAATAAGATTTTAAACATTCATATATGAATTAAGAATCAATTATAATCACTTGATCATTAAAAATGTTTTAAGTTAAGTTAAAATCATCTTAAAAGTAGCATCTGGGAATAGTTGCGAATTGTGATTGTTTGACGGTGTGAAATGTTTTACACTAATACTGTATCAAAATTAAGCGCTATGAGCTAATTAAGTTTTGTGATCAACAAGAGAATGAATGAAGCATGATAATAGAAGTATATATACATTAAAAAGGAATATGAATTTTTGTATGCGTGGTCCAGGTACTTTATGATCTGTGAAAGATCAAGTTCTTTTATATTCATTCAAACACCTATCTTCAGGTATGTAGCCCCGACACTTCATATTTAAGTTGTGTCTGACATAACACTAACACATGTAGTTATATTTGCTCACTTTAAAGGGTGGTTTTTAAAGGGGTTTTTGTTCGAGCCGGTGTTTTGTATGGCAACCGATTTCCCCTTCCTTGTTTTTTTTCTCCATTCGAGCTTATTAGTGCGTCTTGCACGGGCTTGTTGGTTAATAATATTTTGCCGTTTCAAAAAAAAAAGTGTATTTGTGTGTGCCAGTTTCGTCAGTGCTTCATAAATTTTATTTCTTCGAAAAATGAATTATTAGTATATAATGAAGCTGAGATTTCACAGAAAAGAAAATGAATATATATACTTACAAAGCCCCATCCCATCTTGGTGAATTCTTGACCAATGATACCAAATTCACATCTTGTTTCTAGGAAGATTTCCATGTATGCACGTTCATCTACTATTGCAGCAACACCGCCATTAGTTGGTCCATCCTTCAAGGCCTTTTCATATTCTGAAGGGGAGTTCAGAGGAACAAGCCTCGATCTGTGTATGTTGAGCTCCTGAGTCAGATAATTTTCAGAGAATGAGCCTCTCGAGTAACCGATGCGAGCATTGCTTGTTGTTAAGCTTTCAATTCCCTTAACTGAGGAAGATAGCTGCTCCACTGTTAGGATAGAGGTAAGGCTTGAGGAATAACTAGAGTTCAGAATCATAACCACAAATAGCCATATGATTAGCAATAAGCGACCAAGGGTGCTCACAGTTTTCTCTCCTGCATAGAATGATTCAAGAGGAGTTATATACATGCTGGATACACATAATTTAAAAGATTTTAAAGAAAAACAACTAGGTAATGGCAAAGGAAAATCTTTAAGTTTGAACCACTTACTTTGTGAAGAAAACGTGGTTGAAAAACTAAACCTGCATAATGAAGTAGTTTCATATGTCAGCAATTGTTAAAGTTGGTATATATATTATGACATTATAAAACAAACAAAGACCTAAGATAAGGTGCTTTTTTCTTGTGTAATCTGTTTTGGTACAAAATTACCATATAATGGTGACAAACTGCCTTTTAGCTGGGCCTCTAAAGTCAACATTGAAGCGACGTTCAACAATCCAAACAACAGCTCCTACAACAAAGAAAAACACTCCTGTGACAAGCCACATCCTTAATGTAAATGGTCTTAGGAAAGCCCATGGGCTTGCTTTCAACTTCATGATAGGTGCCACAACAACTAGCCCTGACTCAGAATATGGTTGTGTAAAATCCACTATCTTAGTTCTGTTTGTGGTAATTGTAATGTCCCCAACCACAGCATCAAAGTCCTGCATATATAAGAAGAATATTTCAATACAAGAATGTAAAACAAAACAAAGGAAGTTGATATAAAAAAGAATGAGTAAATAGGTAAATCGGTGCTCGAAGATACAAGTATCGGTCGAAACAGTCCTTCATTTTCTTATTTGATAAATATATCTCTGAAAATGTAAAATGTCATTCGAAATGGTTCTACTATTAGCTTTTGTCATTAAGACGTGGCATGTTAACTTGACATATCACATTTCACGTTTATTCTATATCAATATCAGCTCACCAAAGACTAATTTGCTTGTGAAATTTAGGTCATCTCAAGGACAAATTTTTCACTATTTGCAATTGTACATAGACATGACTGACAAGTTAGACTCTGAGTGACCTAAATTTAATGTTCAAATTAATCCTTAATGTGGAGGCTGTGTGTGGGATCAACATGGAAGGGTCACATATTGAGTTAGTCCTAACGTTAATAGTTAACATATAGACTATGTTGACTTGCATTTAACAATTTCAGGGATGTGTTTCCCAATTCGCAAAAATCAAGGACTATTTTGATCGATACTTATAATTTTGAGGACCAATTTACCTATCCATTAAGAAGGTATATAACACTCACACCCATTTTGAGGACCAATTTACCTATCCATTAAGAAGGTATATAACACTCACACCCTCTGTCATCCTACGCAGAATGTCTGTGTAAGTTGGGTTGGTTTTACCATCACCGACTGGAATATATTTGCATGGAACTGAATAAGGCAACAACTCAATTGCAGCAGTAAAAACATCTATGCAATAACCAGTAAACATATCAGAACCCTTAATTCTCGACACAAGTTCATGGAAACTAATTTTAAGCGGCACACCAATTTTCAAGCGTCTTCCATTGCTAGCAAAAACCCAACCACGCGGGGTATGAGTTGTTTGACCAGGCCATATGACACCATATAATCCTTTTCTTGAATTTGAATGAATAGGAGATTCCACACCAGTGTGGAGTCCAGAAGGTTCAGACCAAAAACCAATCCTTCTAATTCCACCACCTACGACATTAATGATTTCATATGATGGATGCAGTAAGTTTCCATTTGTATCAAACATAATATTGCCTGTTAAACCAGTTATGTTGACCTCTAAGATTTTTTGACGCAACATGCTACCATTAACAAAGACCCTCATATTATCCAAATGAAGGGTGTCTCCTCTTAACATGTTTAGATTTGAATCATTTGAAAATGACAAAGTCCCGCCACTGTTAAAAAATGCATCTAGTGCAGAAGCAAGAACAGAAACAGTGTCATAGGCGTATAAACCAAACATGTTTAAACCAAAAGGGCCACGAACATGATCATGATCAGGACCTATGCTATGACTCAGGTTTCTGTTCCATCTAGAAATGAAATTTCTTTTGTTTTTTGATTCTGGTGTGTACATCCTCAAGGTGATAACACCTTGTATGTCATTCATCGCTGCAGATGTGGACAACGAAGGGTCGGAATCTAGTGTCGTAGAAAGCCAATCAGTGGCTATCCATACATAACCACTTCCCATCATTTCATGTGATTGAGCCAAGTGAAGTACTTGTAGACCAAAACGAAGGGTTACATGAAGGACAATTACTCTAGACTCCATCAAAGCTACTTTAAACAATGCATTGTTTATTTCATCACTGGTGAGTTTATCAGGTCTAAGAGCTGCTTTATATGATATTTTACTATGTTTCTCTTCCAGCTTATCACCTAATGCAGCTATCCCATTTCTTCCTTCATCATCATCTATGAAAATTTCTATAACATCTCTCCATTGAAAATGGACAACAATGTCTGCCACAGCAGCCATTTGATTCAGATCACTGTGTGTTGTCCTAACAAAATATGGGAACTCTAGTGAAGTTAGTGTTGGATCTGTTGCTGCAAATGATAGTATAGGTACTTGCATCTCATTTGCAATATGTGAAATCACATGAGCCATCACTGAAAACTGTGGACCAATTATGGCCACAGTCTCTTTCTCCATCAACAGGAATGCTGCAAAAGGAAAAAAAAAATCAATTAGTTTCTTTCTTCGTCAACTATGGACCACTTATGGCTGCATGGTAACACGTGCCCTTATGTTACATGTTAAAGAGTCAATAAATAATAAATATTTAATGAAAAAAAATTAAGTTTCAACTCTTCGAAAAATGAATTGACACAATTTTCATGACAAAATTTCCATATTCAGGTTCCTTAACATATTCCCGTATGACACATGTTAGCATTTCCCATGTAATTTTATTAGTAGTTATTTATAGTTGACCTGTAACTCACATGACATTATTTATACTTAAGGATGTTTGGATTCTAACTCCGGTGCTATTTATCACATCAGATTTGATTCTCAACGTTTTTTTGAAGTATACTTCTCCTTCTTTACATTACGGCTGCAGATGATTCTCATACTTGTGTTGATGATTGTGGAGAATTGGACTTAAATCTTTTAAATTGGAAGATGTGCTTCATGTTCCCGGTCTTTCGGACAATCTTCTCTCAATTCATAAGGTTACAAAAGATAATAATTGTGTAGTAATATTTTCTAATTCTCATTGTTTTTTAGGATCTTACAATGGGGAAGACGATTGGAGTTGCTAAGGAACATGGAGGGTTATACTATCTATCTGATCAATCAGAAGGTGTTGTCTTATGCACTTCAGTCTCAATCAGAGTCTTCTTTTGGTCACAAATTTGGTATCAGCACAAGCATTTTGGTCACCCTCCATTCCCAAATGTATCTTTTCATCCTTGTTTTCGAAACAATTTGTTGAGTCTTTTAAATGTGACATATGTTAGTTTTCTAAGCATAACCTTACGAGTTTTTCTTCGAGTCTTACTAAAAGTGTTGAACCATTTGATCTTATTCATTCTGATGTTTGGGGACCAACCCCTGTTTCTAATATTTTCTTTATTGATGATTGTTCTCAAGTAACTTAGATTTTTTTTTTTTTTTATGAATAATAAATCAGAAGTACCAAAATTGTTTATTCAATTTCATAATATGACACAAATACAATCTAGAAAATGTATTAAAAGAATACATTCTGGCAATGGTAAAGAGTATATTAATCATATCTTTCCAACCTTACCACTAATTAAGGCATCATTCATGTATTCACATGTGTTGATTCCCAGCAACAAAACGATGTTGCAGAAAGAAAAAATTGTCATTTACTTGAAATTGTTTGATTGAGCTATTCTCTTTCAACTGCGTGTCCCAGAATCATAATGGGGTGAAACGATTTTGACTAATGCTTATCTAATTAATCATATGACATATAGTGTTATAGGTAAAGTTAGTTATGTTCAATTTATGATCTCACTTTTTCCTTCTGGTTGAATCATGCAAAGTATTGAGTTGTGTATAGCTTTTGTCCATGTTCATTAGCAACACTGAATTAAATTGGATTCTTGTGCAGGTATCCTCTTAATGAAAAGAGGGTACAATTTTTATCATCCTAATAATCCTAACTCCTAAGTACTTTGTCACAAAGGATGTCACTTTTCATAAATATGTATCCTACTTCACCCGTCCTCAGCCTCAGTGGGAGATCATGAATGAAAATTTATTATGAGTTTGAGTTCGTGATCATGTGTTATAACCTCCATTAAACAGTTGTTTCAATTTCTATTTTGAGCGATCCTTGTCTTGAGTCTACTCTTAGTCCTAGTCCCGAGTCTACTCTTATTCCTAGTGTTGTGTTTGTTTCTATTTTGGTTCATTTATTGTCTTATGTTTTAAAGGAATAAACATATTCGACACCATTCGCGTATCAAAGAAAAAGTAAATCCGATATACTCCAAAAACAACTTCAATCGTCTGATCTGAAAGTAGGCGCTGAAAATGATTCCTTTATTGATGATTCTCAAATTTCTTATATTTGTGATATTGGTCCGGTTGATTTACCTATTGCATTTGATGAAGAATAAAATATCTTGTTCCTACATATATAAATATCATATTTCTCAATATGTTTTCACTAAAAATATTTCCACGGAGTATCAGAGTTCTACTGTAGATGTTGATTTTGTGAGAATCACATCATATATTGAAGAAACATTTAAAAATAGATATTGTGTTCAACAAGCTATGGATAAGTAACTGAAATCACTTAAGAAAAATGATACTTGAGAGATTGTTGAGAGGCAAAAAGATAAGAAGTCTGTTGGATGTGGATTGATCTATATTCTAAAGCACAGATTAGATGGCACCCTTAATCGTTACCGAACAAAGCATATGGCAAAATGTTATACTTAAACATATGACATTGATTATAAGGAGACATTTGCACTAGTGACAAAGATGAATATTGTTCGAATACTATTATCTCTTGCTGCTTCACTTAGATGGGAATTGCAACAATTTGATGTTAAAAATGCGTTCTTGCATAGAGATTTAGAAAAGGATGTGCATATGGAGATTCAACATGGATTGGTCTGAAAAATAGAGCTAACAAGGTGTACCAATTGAAGAAGGCTTTATATGGACTAATCTAGCCCCCTCGGGCATAGTTTGGAAGATTCACAAAGACAATAGTGTGCTTGAGATATAATTAAAGTGAATAAGGTCACACTTTTTTTAAAACAATCACATGGAGAAAAACTGACTTTACTTCTTGTTCATGTTGATGATATTATTGTTACAAGAGATGATTTGATTGAGAGACAATTGCTTAAAGAGAAATTATCATCAGAGTTTGAAATGAAAGATCTTGGATAGCTAAAGCATTTCTTGGGAATTGAGGTAGTATACTAAAAGCAAGACATTTTTATCTCTTAGAGAAAGTATGTACTTGATCTTTTGCAGGAAACAGACAAACTTGGATGCGAACCTACGAGTGTCTTCATTGAGCAAAATCGCAGAAGGAGGTTTGAGGAGAAAAGTCTTAAGGTTGACAAAGGTCAGTATCAAAGATTAATGGGAAAGTTGATTTATTTGTTACAAACTAGGCTAGATTTGGCATATGCAGCGAGTGTGTTAAGCCAATTCAGGCATGATACGAGGGTGAGGCACATGAAAGTTGTAGACCATGTTCTTCAATATCTCAAAGCCACTCTAGGATATGACTCTTGTTTACAAGAGGTGGAAGTCTACCTACAGAGGCGTACGCTGACGTTGATTATGCAGGTTCACTGAGTAATAAAAAATCTACTTCACTAATGTATTTTCTTGTGTAGCAACCTTGTTGCTTTGAGGAGTAAGAAGCAAAGAGTAGTTGCCCAATCAAAAATTGAAGCATAATTTAGATCTATGACACTAGGAATTTGTGAACTATTATAGATGAAGCCAAGGCTAGAAGATTTAAAGATAAAACATGAAGGCCCTATGAAGCTGTTGTGTGACAATAAATCACCATTAGTATTGCACATAATCGTGTTCAATATGACATGACTAGACACATTGAGATTCGTCTGTTGGTTTAATCATGTTTACATTGTAGTCAAGTTGAACCAGTACAATTGTCACTAGTTCAACAGGTTTTTCATTGTTACTCTTTTTTTAGTACTCTATTTATTTATTTAATTATTTTTCAGCCAGCCAATTCTACCATGGTTGAATCAATTGAACTGATTGAACCATGATCTGAATCTCTGGTTTGATTTTTAGACTTTGCAAGTAATACATGTGCTTTTGAAGGAAAAAGTGTAGAGTGGAAACAAAAATGTGATGTGTGTTTGCTAAGGACTTACAATCAATGATTCCCAGAAATCCAGGGGAAGATTTTGAGTCAAGCATTGAAACATTAAGCTTAGTTCCACTGAGAACCTTTGGATTGGAATTTATATCATTCACTGCTGCTTCTATAGCAACTTTAGCCACTCTTCCAATGGTTGTATTGAAAGATAAAATTGCACCAATATTGATAATACTTGGTCTTGCAGAAACATTGCTGATTGTTTTTATAGGAAGGCTATGGTAGAATATCATTAGTACAAGAAGCCAAACTTTATTCATGTTATGTTGTTCTGCAAGAACAGAACAAAGGTAGGACAAGAAAACAAAATCCTTGTAATGTGTCGCAAAAAATTAAAATAGAAAATGAAAGAAAGCAAAGTATAAGATAAAGTATACCTGTTGATTCTTGTGGTTTAATGATTCATATACTTGGAAGAATGAATAACTGGACTATATTTAATTACTTTTTTTTTGTCTACATGTGTATCTTATATATATGAAAAAGATGCTTGGTTTGAGTGAGATTGAAGAACACTGAGACAACTACCTGTGTGCTTAAATTTGTATGCCCAGGTGAATGGTGTGAAATCCTTTATAGCAAGAGGATATTAAAGGATGCGTTTAGTGCTATTAGTGCTTTTTTTAGGTATGCTATTAGTATGGGTGTTTGTTATGTGGATTGGTTCGATTTTGAAGTTAAAAGTCATCATAACCTTAAGATAAAAAAGTACACAATTTGGTTTGTTTTGTTTGACTCTTAAAATGAAAACTGAAACAAACCAAACCAACGTGGTTTCGCTTGTTTTATAACTTCATTAAAAAATAAGAATAATTTTTATTTAATGTGTAATTAGTAATTTCAACAAAAAGAATGTGTTTAGTCATATTCACATCAAATATTTTATGTGGCTTTGCATGCACAATGCGATCCCAACTAACAAGTTTCGTCATCACTGCAACTTGGCAATTTCTCATGTCTGCCAGCGATGTGGAACACACGATGAAGATGTGCTTCACTGCCTTAGAGATTGTGCTCCATCGAAGGAAGTTTGGAAAGTAATATGTAGTGTTAATCATCCAAATTTCTTTGGCTTCACATCCTTGAAAACTTGGTTACAAACTATGTCAAAAGGATCTTTTGGTAAAATGTTCGCAATAACTATTTGGTGGATCTGGCGTTTCAGAAATAATCATATTCTTAGCGATAAGCAATGAAAAACCCAAATGCCATTCATTTTATAGACATTACGTGTACCGACCTAACTTCTGTTAATATTCACTCCTCTGAGCACCACATTAATCGTCACATGGTTAAATGGACCCCACCCCAAGATGGATGTGTTAAGTTGAATATTGATGGAAGTTGTGGTGCTTCCGGTGAATATTGGTTCTGGAGGTTTACTTCGTGATAACAAGGGAAATTGGATAGCTGGATTCTCTTCTAACGATGGGCAAAGGTGATGCGCTTTTTGCTGAGCTATTTGGGGTTTACCATGGTTTGATGTTGGTAATCAACAACTCTATTCAACAAGTTATTTGTGAAACAGACTCTTTAGAAGTCATCCGTCTTCTTCAAGACTCAGATCACTCTCATTTACATGTACACACTTCTTTGTTGGTGAAGCTTTTTGGATTAAAGCGGCGTATTCCTAACATTTCTTTCCAACACGTGCTTCGAGAGGACAATCATTGCGCAGATTTCTTGGCCAAGCTCGCACGCTCTTCAAGATTAGGAGTGACTTTTTGGCAGGCTCCTCTATCGAAAGTCAGTGTTGAGGCTTGATGCCCAAGACTAAACCATATTATTAGAAAATTTTTTTGCTTTTCTTTTGTCGTTCTACCCAAAAAAATATTCACAACAACATACGTGCAAACATTTCATTTAAAACTAAACAAACGCACAAAAGTTATTTTATTATTGTTTCCTTTATTTATAATTATAATATTGTTATTATTTACTCAGAAATATTTTTTTAAAGAAGTTAAAATAGAATATATTTACTCAAAAGCCTAAAAATTCCGGTACAAGTGGTGCTGAAAAACCGGCAAAGAAAGTAACAATTACATCAAGTAACCAAAAGAAAAGCGAAATGAAAAAAAGGCTAAAGCAACCCTGCTACAAAATGATTCACAAACGAACTAGAGGGTTAAACTATCCACGTGTGATAAGTAAAGCCAAAATTAAGCCGATTCGCTTTCATCCCAATATGATTGAAACTTAATTTTGTCGAGAATAATTTGTAAATTAAAGAGACCTCTTTTTGACGAAACACCTCAGCATTTCTTTCACAACAAACCACCAACACGCAAGTCAACCAAATGAGATTGAAAACTAAACGGATATTTTAGGAAAACCGCCTAAATTTCCAAACTGAAGAAAATGATCTGACGCATGTTCAGAAGGCACCGTGATAAAACCAAACCAGATAGAGATAGCATGCCAAAGATTCCCAAAATAGTCACATGAAAGGAATAGATAATCAATATCCTCCATCTTGCCACAACCACCCGCACAAAGCTGAACATTAGGTTGAATAATATCTCTCCAGATTAAATTATTTGTTGTAGGCCAACAGTTATGCAGCAAACGCCCGGCTAAGAGACTAATCTTAAGGGGAACCTCTTATTCCAAACTGCATTAGAGTGCTCCGCTGCCAAGACGTTTACTGACGACATTATGTAGTTATATGAACTTGTAACATTGTATTATTTGGAAGCATGTAAGTGTCAAAGCCACATGTCAGAAATATATATTAGACCGTAAAACAATATTTGTTAAAATATCATTGCACTCCCTAACATGAAATATTACTCCCATTTCATAATAAGTGGCTCTTTTGTAAAAAAAAAATATTGTCCTAAAATAACTTACCTATTTCATTTTTCAATATTATATTAGCTCAATTGGTAAGGACAAATGCATAATATATGTAAGGTTTCAGGTTCAAACCCCAGCCACCACAAAAAAAATATAAAAAATACTATATTAATTACATTTTCCAATTATAGCTCTAATTAATATTATTTTCATCATTCACAACTTATTATATTCCACTTTGTATTTATAACAATGGTGAATGCACAAATACTTGACAAGAAGACTTAAAATATTTTTTATCTCTCATTCTCTTATACATTTTTCTTAATACCTATGAAATGAACAAATGACTGATTTAATATGAGATGAAGGGAGTATTTCCGAAGAAGTATTACATTGTTATTATATGGACTTAATTATTAGAGATGACGATCAAGTCTAAACTTCAATTTCCCTAAAATAAAATAAAAAAGTCTACACTTCAATTGACTTGCGCATGTACGAAAAAACATTAGTTATGAAATTGACCCATTGGAGGAGATGAAAGGTACATAAGATAGACAAAACAAAACAACAAAACTTATAAGTCAAATATTTAAAAATAAATGATTTGTTTAAAATTGGAATGCTGAAAGATCGGTGTAATCATACACATTAATGAGAAAAAAAAATTATTGTTTTTGTTGACATTTTAAAAAAGGTGGATTCAAAGGTGATGGTTCAATTAAGTCATTTATCGACGGATCACCAAAAACTCATCATAAAATTGAATCAATTGACCAAATTATTTGAAAATAAAAATGAGAACATGTATTTTTTTCCACACACAATCATTTCCATATCTCTACCCTCTCCAACTTCTTTTTTTCTTTTCACGCACATCTTCTCCGGTTTGAGAAGTTGTATTGTTATGGAGTGAATTTATTTGACCAGCCATTGAATGAATTGAGAATAGCAATTTGGACTGATCTTAATTTGTTCTTTGAGAACTATACATTCATATGATTGTTATTTTGTTAAGGAAAAAATTCAATTGTCTCTGTCATTATAACTTTGAGATGGGATGACAAACAAAAGAACATAATTATGTTGGAAACACCATTATTATTGCTATTTTGCGAAAAAAACTAATCCCTATTATTATAACATTGAGATGGTGGATGTGTGATGTGATACAACTCCAGTACCATATACGGTTAATGCTTTTTGCCATGTAGATTTTTTCATGTTAGTAATAGTAGTTTGGACGACGTAGAATATATAGACTTCATAAAGTTCATCATTGCAATACCATTTGAGAGAAAGCAGTTACACTTACACAGTTAGGGAATATTACATATGTTCTTTATTTTTATTTTAATCGAATCTAAACAGTTGAACACTTTGTTTATAGGTGGATTCTAAGATGAGGGAGCAATTAAGTCTTTCATTGGTATACCACTTACATTACACCATTAAATCTACTAAAGTAAATTAAAGACCGAGATTCGTTAGAAATAAAAAAAGAAAAACCTATATCTTCTCCCACCCAATCTTTGCTCTCCCTAATCTTTTGAGTTTCTTTTACCATTTTTGTTCTGTCATCTTTTTCGAAATGAATATGAAACAAATTTTATGAAGGCTCTTAAAAAAATTCAATTTTTAAGACCCATGGTTTTCTAGGAAGGTTTCCTTTTATTTTATTTTCTTGGTATCTCTTCTCATGATGGTTAAACCTAAGCCCATAAAAAACAAAAAAACATCAAAAGGGAAGGAAAAAAAAACTATTGTCATGGAAACATCTTCTCAATTGAAAAACTCAACAGATTAAAATCAATTTCTGTTGCAGATCTTTTCCAAACGAGACATTGCAGGTCCGATCTGAGAATATAGAGGATCTTTTGGAGGATAGATGTGTACAAATTGTTGCATACATGTGATTTAAAATCAGATTCAATGGGAAGAATTGAATTTCAATACCTAGAAATTTCATTACATAATTTCGATTTCTGTTTGAGTTTTAAGTTTAATAAGGATAATCAAGCACATAATGAAGGTTTGGCTGGAACAAATTAAAAAGAACAAAGATTGGATTTGGGTGGAAGAAGACAATGTGTTAATTTTTTATTTCCAACAAATCTCAATCTTTAATTTATTTTAATAGATCTAATGGTATAATATAAGTGGTACATCGGTGAAGGACTTAATTACTCCTTCACCTTAGATTCACCATGTTTTTCTGTTTGATTTTTTTTACATGAACTGTTTGATTATTATAACAATGGAGTTGCATTTTCTTTTGGAAAAGTTCACAACGACAATATGACGACGAAGAATGTTGTGACAAGATGGCTATAGTTTCCAAAATTTTGTTGTTTCATTTGCAAAAAAAAAAAAACATTAAAGCAATCAAAGAGAAAATTCTCCAAATTTCTTAGGAAATAATTATAAAACGAGTTTGTGAAAGTGCTCTCTGAAATATTATTATTCCCAGTAATAGGGCTCCCACACATATCATTTTTTATAGGCATGAGTACATAATTCAAATGATCACAACAACGAGTACACGTCCTCTGATTTTAATGGCAGAATCATCATAGTAGTACACTAGTACTATAAGTATAATGAACAGGTTAGGAGCATATGGATTTTTCCTCCCTATGGCCTACTCCCTAAAAGAAAGAAAAAACTTACAGTCACCCTTTTTCCTGCCTCACACATTTATACAAAATAAAAATTGTATTTATTATCATAAATATTATTAAATAATAATGATAAATATTATAAAAATTATAAGGGTGTGTTGAATAAAAGATCAATAATAATCAATTGGCGGTAATGGTGTAACGGGTTGGATTGATTCGGTCTATGAGAAAAAAAATATTTGGACCCGTTGATAAAATAGGAGATTAATTGAGATGTTAGCTAATAGTCCTTAATCGTGATTTTATTTCTTTAATCTATTGACATCGAAGAAAAAACTTTGTCCCCTAGTTGTTGGTTTTTAAACTGCTCTTGTAGAACGTTAAGTATAGTTATTTTAGAGTGTATTGCTACTAGACTAAGAAATGCATTTAAATAAAGATAAAATGATAATATAGCAGAAAATAGTTTTTGTTTGATTGATTGTGTGGGGAATGCATTGCACAAAGTAAGTATTGATAGATAAAACTATTTATATTAGCCAAAACTAAATGGACTAGTGTTTAGCCTTGATCGGCCACTTATGTAAGCAGTGTGTTGGTTTTCCCTCGTTAAGGGGTTTGTAGCACCCCACGTTCGGGTAACAATTTCCCTTTTGACGGCATGATTTGTCGACAATATCCATAGTGTGTAACCTTTCTCGAATTATACCTCCTTACTCATAACTCATTGTGGTTAATGAGGCTATAAATAAGGGGTGTGGGTTTAATGTCTTATTGTTTAGTTCTACTCAACTATAACTTTATCTCATGTCTCCTGGGATGGCAATTGAACCCAGGTTCGATGGATACCCGAAAAAAATACCTGCAATAGGTAGGGTAAAACCGCACTTTCATGGATATAGGCATGGGTCCGGGTAATTATCCGTAAATTTAAAAAGGTACAGGCACGGAGATGGACACTATACTACCAGCCCCGCAACCCGCATGTATGTATTTATATAATATAATAAATAATTTATGTATATTAATTAATTAACCTAACCTAAACTTAAAAATTGCTTACTACAGTAATCTAAACCTAGCCTTCTGTTCTGTTGCGTTGAATCTCTTCTGCCGCTGCCTGCCTTTCGTTGCTTTTTTGTCATCGGTCTCTTATGCTTCCAGGTAACTACTTCTTTTCTAACAACTAACTTCTTTTCTTCTATGTGTGGCAAGTAATTTCTTTTTTATTAGAAATTCATTATTCTTTTTCTAACATCCCGTTGTTTTTGTCTCTTTTCCAAATGCCTTACCAAATTCAATCAAATTATTTTTATAAAATAGTATTTACACTTTTCTCATACTTTAGTTTTTTTCTTATATTGTTTTTTTAATCGTGCTTCAATTTTTTCCTCTATTGATTGATATACAATCAATATTACAGTTTTGTGTTGTTTTTAATATAATAAAAGTCTATGAAGCACAAACACTCTTTAGATTAGGCGTGTTCAGTGACATCAACACGACACCGATACTTGTGATTACTTTAAATTATGTGATGTTTTCACATTATTAATTTTATTCGTGTCGTGTTCTTCATATAATCAAACTAACACTAAAAAAATTTGATTCACTTTTGTGAGTGGTTATTATTGAATGAAACCTCACATTCTAATCTCACGAAAAGTAAAAAACCAAGTTTATACTCTCCCAAATGATCATGATTATTTTTTGGCAGATTATGGTGGCACATATAAACATGTAATTTTTTTTAATGTAAATGCAAAAGAATAAACAATTGACTCCATGTACTATAATTGAAACATGTTTGGATATAGTTCAGTAAGAACTCTGCATGGTATAAGTTAATATCTCATATTTGGGATGGATGTAGATGCATGGTTTTCTTTGAACTTTTTTATTTATTAACAATTGCTTTGAATTTTTTATTTGTATATGATTCAAGTCTTGGTGACTACTCAAATAATTTTTCCTTATAAAGAAAGATTAACTAATATTCTTAGTTATTATACATTTTTTTTTCATAAGTGTGATTTTAAACAAAGCATCATTTATTAACAATTGTATTATTTTTAGATGGAAACTGGGAGTGGAATGATTCAATCAAATGAATCTGAAAGTTGCCCTTCTCTCACACAACCTGGAATCACTCCTAGTGATAACATGGACAATTCCAACAAAGATTAATCTCAATCCCCAACAGACGTTATTCCTCCTCTTATTGATGATGATGTTGGTGCATGTAAATTGACTAATGAGGGCAAGAGAAAAAAAGACATTTGATGTTTGGGACCATTTCAAAAGAAAAACAATTAACGGGGAGGAAAAAGTTGTCAGCAATTATTGCAACAAAGTTTTGACAGATAAAAGAACTTATAGAACTAGTCATTTGAAGAAACATTATTTGTCTTGTAATAGAAAATTGTATAGGAATATAAGACAAGCAATCTTGTTGATAGAACAAAAGGAAACAGACAAGTCATCTTCTTATTTGAGTAACTATCATTTTGATCTTGAAAAATCAAGAAAAGACCTTGCTAGTATGATAATAATTCACGAGTATCCACGTTCAATAGTTGATCATTTGAGATTTAAAGCATATTCAGAAGGTCTGCAACCTTTGTTCAAGGTTCCTAGTCGAAACACGGTTAAAAGTGATATTATCAAAATCTATGAAAATGAAAAATTGAAGACCATGGTACTCCTAGACAAGATTGAGAGTAAGATTGCTTTAACATCAAATATGTGGACAACTAGCAACTAAAAGAAAGGGTATATGGTCATTGCAGCTCACTACATTGGTGATGATTGGAGTATGCAAAGTAGCATATTAAGGTATGATATTTACTTGAAATTTGTTAACATTATCTTACATATAGAATTTGCATTATCTTCATATGTAATAAATATCTTGCATGATAGGTTTGTGTATGTAGAATGTCCACACACAACCGAAGTTATTTTAGACAAGTTGTTTCAATGCATGATAGATTGGAATATTGATAAAAAATTGTCAACCATCACTTTGGATAATTGTAACACTAATGATTGTGCTATTGGTATGTTGTTAAACAAGCTTGATTGTTCTACTCTTATGCTTGATGGTCAGTTGTTTTATATGAGGTGTTGTGCGCATATTCTAAACTTAATTGCTCAGTATGGTTTGAATGTTCTTGGAGATGGTATTGAGAAAGTTAGGAATAGTGTGGTTTCCTGGACAGCCGCACCTAAGAGAGAACAAGGTTTTAGAGAAGCAGCGCGCCAAGTAAAAGTTACAATCACAAAGAAACTCATTCTTGATTACAAAACTAGATGGAATTCTACTTATCACATGCTTATTGTTGCATTGGCTTATAAAGATGCTTTTATTCGTTTAAGAACAAAAGATCACTTGTATACATCTTTGCCTACAACAGGTGAGTGGGAAACTGCAAAAGAAATTTGTTCTAGATTGGAAGTATTTAATCGCGTAATTGAGATGTTTTCAGGTACACAATATCCCACAACAAACATATTTATTTCCTTTAGTTTATGAAATAAAACTATCTTTAAAGAAGTGGGAGACTTTCTCAATTGAATCTATTATAAATATGGCTTCAAAAATGATTGTTAAGTTTGAAAAATATTGGTCTGTCATTCATGGAATTATATGAATTGCCATTGTTTTGGATCCAAGGTATAAGATAAAGTTATTGGAATACGTCTATCCTTTGCTTTATTGAAGTGCATCTTCAAATGAAATTAGCAGCATCAAGCAATTATGTTTTTCATTGTTTGAAGAATATCAAGCTAAAATCAATGAAATGGTTGAAAATTCAACTGAAAAGTCCAATGACAAGGATTCAAATATTGATGATGTTCCTAGTAACAATTATCTTAATGGTTATGACTCGTTTGTCAATGATATCAGTGATATACAATCAAAGTCTGAGCTAGGTAACTACTTGAAAGAGAAGGTACTACCTAGAAGTGATACATTTGATATACTAGGATGGTGGAAAACAAATGGAATTAAGTATCCCACATTGCAAAAGCTACTAAGGATATTTTGGCCATCCCAGTTTCAACTGTTGCTCCAGAATCTGCTTTTAGCACAAGCGGTAGGTTGTTGTGCCTTCATCGTTCTAGGCTTCATGAGGATACTTTGGAGGCACTTATGTATGCACAAAGTTGGATGAACCAGGGAAAAAAAGGTAATCAATATTACATTTATATATTTTTCAATGAAATTGTTTTTAGCCTAACTATTAATTATTTTTGGTATAGCTTCTAATGGTATAATTGGACCAATGCAATATTTAGAAGTGAAAGACAAACGTTTGCAAACTTTTCAAGACTCTGATTCTGAAGATGAGGTAAAATAATATTAAAACTTTAGTAACAATTTATTATGACTTGAACATAAAACTACAATTTGTGAGTCTGGATATTCTTCCTTTGAATTGATCCAAATGAGATCAAACAACCTTGGATGTGAACTTCCCTTTTTGGAATACATTGTTGGTGGTGATCTAACCTTGTGTGTGAAGATTATGTGCAAACTATGGGGTTTAACGTGTAACATTTGCATGTTGTAAGAATTAAGTGTATGTTATGTTGGCTTTGCACTTTAATGGGTTATCTTCTTCTTTTTGTGTCTTGTTGTGTACTTAGAGACACTTGAACTTGAACTTATGTTGAGAAGAGATGAAACTTTGTTGTAGCTAGGTTTGTTGAAAAAATATCATTATGTTCTTAGTCGTAATCATATTTAATTCAAATATTCGTATGTTGTCTATTATTTCTATATTACTTAAATACCTAGGTTATATTGGTGTTAGATTAAACTTTGCTATTAGTAACAATGATTTTTGAACCAATAGGAAATGTTTTAACAAATTTTCATAATTCTATTCCAATAAAAAGACAAAAAATTATACCTCAACTTACTATGATTATTTATTTAACAAAATATATTGAATTTCCCAGTTACTCCCTAAATATATTTACGTACTGATGACAGGTCATCTTACATTATTCTTAGCATGTTTTTCAGTTATTTTTAGTAGGATTTAGCAGCAAAAAGGACGAGTATTAGAACAATTGCATATGATTTCGGGACTTTTGTGATGTTTTCTATATTTGAGTCTGTAATTCTAGTTTTCCCGAATAGCAAATTTAGGGGATTTTTGAAGTAATTCACGAAGAAATCACGCAAATCGGCAAATCAAGAACATCTGAAGAACTATGAAGATTCAAGAAACATGAATAAAGGTTCAAGAGGCCTCAGAAGACTTACAAGTGGGAGAAATTATGTTCCCAAAGTACCTAGGCAAGTTATTTGAAGACGAAGACCTAAAAACAACGGAAAATCAGAGATTGGTCCCAGGATATAGACACCGTGCGCCTAAGGCATGGAAAAATGCCTATAGCATGAATTTGGAAAGCCATGTGCCTAGCGCATTTACCATGCACCTAGGACATGCTTTTTGCCTCACTCATGCGCCTAGGGCATTCCTTATGCGCCCCGTGCATACAAAAAGTTAGGGCTCAACTGTCTTTTCCTACTTCCATGTTGGGTAAATCCCACACTTTTAGCTCAAACTCAGGTAGAAACCCTCACTATAAATATCAGTCTTCCTCATTCATAATTTCTCTTTCAGAACTGTGACAGTTCAAGAGGAAGACTACTTTGGAGCGTCGGGAGAGTTTCTATCTTCTCCTTGATTTTCTAGGGTATGTTTTTATCTTTAGTAATTTGTTTTTAGTTATCATGTGTGACTAAATCTTTTTAGGTTAGAGTTCTAAGATGAACCTCTGTATATTGTTGTTGGATATTTATTTAATATAATATGTCGTTTTATTTTATTTATTCTTTTGTTCGCTATTAAGTTTTATTAGGAAGTAGTTTATTTCTGTGAGAGGTGCAACCCTAGATTAGGTACTTAGTTTGTGACAGGGCCTAATATTGCTATCACTAACTGATGCTTATATTTTGATATTTATATCTTTTGACTGATAACTATCTGTCTAGGATGTAAGTGATTATTAATTAGTCAAAGATACTGAAATAATTGTTGACCCTAGACATAGGTACTTAGTGGATGATGCCCATTGAGTCGAGTGGTGCATTACCGAACCTAGGAATTAACTAGTTAGTAATTAAGGAAACAAGTGTCTAGCTGTCCGAAATAAGTTGTAGCCTAATAGAACCATTCTCTTGAAACCCTTAGTAAGGTAGACGTAGATTAGGGCTGCCCTTTGTAGAACTATTAAGAAAGCGTAGAAAGAGTGTGCTATGAGTGTCGTAAGATTCATAGATGGGTAGACATAAGAGAACCTTGGCCTTAATTTCTTTTGGAAACACTGGAAAGTCAATATGAAGTCTATGTTTCAATTACCTTTGAATTAGCAAGACCCCGAACGTAAGGATCACCATGCGATCAGCAAGTGCAGTAAGCCATCGGAGGGATAGACCAAAGTAGGTTAGTCACGTCCCAACGACCTCATCACTTGTATAGTCTACCTAAGATAAGTAAACGTGACATACTATTACTTATTATCCAACAATATATATACAGAATGGATTCAAAGAATCCTAACCACTGCTTACTTTTCTGCAACCAAAACAGCTAAACTTGCTCTGTTGCAAACATATAAAAATTGCAAGTCTTTTAAACCCTTGTCTTTTATATCATCAACTTACAAAAGTAAGTAACGAGAATTTTTTGGACGAAACGACAATCCATGTGAATACGATACTCTACTTATCACTTTATTACTTGGTAAACGATTTGGTACATTTGCCTAATCCGCACATCACATACACCTCCTTTATTTTTTAAACTATAAAACCACTAATTATGAGTAAACTATATCTTTCAAAAATAAAACATTATTAATGAGTAAGTGTCTAAAAATTCAAAACAGATGCTACTTAACGTAAACATTTTTTTCAAAGTGTTATTCAAATTTAATGTTATTTCAAACTATTATTCAATGTAAAAATTTATTTTCGTATATTAATTTATTTTAATATTTGATATAATTATTAACAAAAAGAATAATAAATTGCAAATAATAATTAATGTTAACAAGTTAAAATTACAAATCAAGCCCATGTCAAATAAAATTTCTCTTCTTCCATCAAGAATTGCTCATCCTCATCCAAACTGACGAAAATACCTCCACCGTGACTTAAGTTATGTAAATGTTAAACGCAACGTGACTTAAGTTACGCTGAAATCAGTGTGACTTAACTCACGCGGATTACAGGTCAACGTGATTTAACTCACGTTGGGATTAACACATGTGTGCGTTAAGTCATGTTGGGTCCGTGTCCACTACGAGAGCAGCAGAAACTCAATTTTTCCTAATTTTCTCCATTCCTTCATTCATACATCCATTCCATCATTTTCTTCTATGTTTTCATCATTCACAATCATTCATTCATTAATAATAACACGCGCATAATAAAACAAAAAAATTATACAAAACTAAAAATTGATAAACTAAGTAAAATGTCATAAAAATGCGCAAAGGCGCTAATGTAAATATATTACATCAAAATCCCTCGAAAATGTCACAAAACATCTAAAAATAGAACAAGACCCTACTCATGTGGACTATGACTCATAGCCCTCCTCCGCGGAACCGGCACCTCCTGCAGCACACTATACTTGTACCGTATGTCCTCCGTAATGCCGACAACATTAGGATTTGAAAACACATCAGAAACCCCCATAGCGGTGTCCACTCTAACTCTGATGTTATGGATGATATGGAATGGGTCGGGAGGTTGTCTGGCCCACTGCTACTCAACAATAACCTCCTCGTAAGGAGGGACATGAGTTGTGTAGTCAGCAACGGGCACAGAGGCGATCATAATAGGAAGGGATACACGGTAGAACCATTTCATGTACTCAATCTCATGCTTCCACACCTCGTCCTCTGGGACCGGATCACCCCTCTTCTGCTAGGTAAGGACATCAACAACAAAATCTGAGAAAGCCATAACCACATCCGCTGGCGCAAGATCCCCAATCGTCGTAGGAGGTCTGGGAATGGTTTGGATATAGCCGTACTACCTCAGAACCCGCTTTGACAAGTGACGGAACATCATGTCTCTGTCGGCCATGAACTATCCGGAGTACCAACATATGTCCTAAAAAAGGCGTCAGGTCTCGCGAAACTCGTACGGTCTCCAGTTGACATTTGCATGCTCCATCAAATCAATTACGCCTCTATAATGTCCATTATCAACATAGCCCATGGGAGGTTTCCATTTACCCACAAGCGGGCCAACATGCTCGTACTCTAGCTCAGGCTTCCTCATAACAATATGCTTGAAGTGCGCCAAAACCCATCCCTGCAAACACAAAGAGACAAATTTATATCAGCACAAGTATATTACAAACAAATATACGTTTATGATCCACTAAAAAAATAAGAAAAGAATATATTACCACAAGTACGGTCATGTAACCACCAATGACATTAACATTTGAGTCGGAGGTAAGAGAAAGTTGAGAGTACACGAAAGCAAGTGGCGTCCTGCCCTATGATCATTCGCCCAACCTGTCCAAATCCTTAAGCACAAGTAGCCATAGAAGATTAATGTTTCTGTTGTTCTTGCCGGCAAAAGTGGTGCAGCCAAGCAAGAGCAACAAAAACGCCTTAATGCAGGCGGTCCTAACAAGACTCTGATCCTCCTCCTCCTCGTCTGATGCAGGCTCCTGTTGCTGATTACACATATTCAACAGTCTTTTGTAGCATCTCTTCAGGTGAGTGTAACTGACAACGCACTCCACTGATCTTTGCACTCTTTCATCGCTTCTTGCGGCGTAAAAAGCAGCTCATGCTCCAATAGAAATATACCCTGCTCATAAGTTATATCCCTATCCTCAATGAGCCTCCCAGTGACGGGGATACTTAGAAGACACGCCACATCATCTAGTGTGACGGTTATCTCCTCAACTGACAAATGGAAGTTGTTAGTCTCCTCATGCAATCTCTCTGATAAAGCACAAATGAGCCCGTGAGTGATGTTGTCGTACCCAGTCTTAAGTTAGGGGCAAGACCGGATGCATTCATCGGCTCCTAGAACCATTCAGTTGCATCTCCCGGCACCAACATTGTCAACTTATTAAGATTAAGCTTCTTCTCGTGTGAGACACCGGTCACCATATGCGACTTTTGAAACTGAAATAAAAAAAACAAACAAACAACACCGTTAAAAAAATATATTAAAATAAACATTAAATATTAAAATAAACATTTCAATCCGTAAACTGCCACATTGCAGTCAAACATACTATATTCAACATTAACAAACCAATTTCTAACTAATTTCATCATTAATAATCCAAAAAACAAACAAATTTTCATTGAGACATTTTATCAAATGCCTAGAGTTAAAAAAAATTCTAACAATTTCTAACTCTAACCTACCACATTTCAATCAAACCTACTCTAATCAATTTATAAATAACAATTTATAAGTTAATTCATCAAAAAAGCTAACATGCAAACCAAATTTATATAAACCTAAAATTGAAAATTTCTCCAAAAATACCAAAATTTAAACCAAAAAAGGGCAATGCAAATACTTATTTGATTTTGTGGGAGAAATTGAGTTTGAATGGCGCAAGAATGACGAAAATCGCAGTTGAAGGGGAAAAAATCGCACTTGATGATGTTTTGGGAAGTTTAGAATGTGAATGGTTGTGTTTATGACTTGTTGTATTATAACAGCATGTATCGTGACTTAAGTCACGCGAGGTACTTTCGTCCATTCAGTTGGACATGAGTGCGTTTTGATGGGAGAAGAACAATTGTTCATGTCTAATTGCCAAAAACCCATAAACTATTCCAAAAAGCCCAACACTTCAAACTATACATTGCTTTTCCAACAATGACAAAAACACCCTTTGTGATAATTTATTCCAAAATCATTTGCATTTATTAAATCAATATATATGTTAATAAACCTAAAAACCTAGAAACTTAGTGGGTCACTTAACCTACTAAACTTAGCCATTTAAAATTAAATTACATCCAATGATTTTTTTTTAAGGAATTACATCCAATGATTCACATCCCTTTTGTAATATTTTTTTTCCTTCAGGTTATGCATCGGTAGGAGATCTATGATGGTCATGCACCGTAGCATTTGTCCTCATTGTGTACTGAACAAAAAGTAAGATAGATGAAAGTGAAAACGTATAGCAATAACTTGACTTATTTGCTTACAAGAAGTCAAAGTCAATTAACTCTCGCAAAACAAAAGTTATTTTAAAGAAAAAAATATTTATTATTTATGACACTTATTTTAAATTTTATTTGTGATTAAATTGTAATTCACTAAATTTTAAAAATTCGCAAATGATCTCTTGAACTTTTTAATAACAATTGGTTTTATTTTGGTTATTTATTTAAATTTATTCTCCCGTATGTTAATGTATTTAAATTAGATTTCAATGAAAATAAAATCTGTTAGAAATTTTTATTTTTAAACACCCAAATATGTACTAACAGAGCACTGATCAGCACGATGGATGCTAAGATTTGGCAAGAACGGTGGTAGAACTTAGAAGTTTACACAACAGCAAACATTCCAAATATTAAATATATTTTTTTTACAAATATATTAAATATATTTTAAAATATAGATATGGCTCTCCAAAGTCTTTTTCTTCAAAACCCTTCAAAGTTCTACATTACATTTCTTTAATGGCATAATATATATATATATATATATATATATAACAAGAGTTTAGTTGAATTCTAAGATGATATTTTTTAAATTACGTGAAATCAACATATGAATTCTGAACTAATAAAAATTGAACTTGATTTCGTTCAGTTTGTATCCACATAAAATAAAATAAAAATGAACATAGTTTAATTAGTTTTAAATTAAATCTTCGGTTTTTTTTGGTGATGTAAATCTTTGGATTTTTTTTGATAAAAACAAAATGATATTCATTCAAATTGATAGAGTACATCAGATACAAACATCGTTAAAAACGTAAAGGATGAATCTACAAACAAACTCACAACACCCAAGTTAATATATAACATAGGCAAAATGCCTACAAATAGTATGATAAAATCTAAGTCACCGAAATAGTTATGCTTCCGGATCTGCAACGTTGATGTCCAAATCATTGATTGAATTTGTAATTGGCTGATGTCGATCTTTCAAAAGAAACTAAACGAACACCACGACAAGATGTGAAATCAAACGCCGCACAAGACGACAAACAACACAACGCCGCACTTAGAGGACGAAATCACAAAAATCACAACAAAAACAAATTAATATATGTGAAAACCGCTTATTTAAATTGAAAGAAAAGAGAAAAAAACATGTAGAGGAGTGATTTAAAGTCAAAAAATGACCTAAAATCATCCCTCCACGATCAATAAAGGAGAAAGAAAGTTTAGAGATAAGTTGGAGTTTCTCTCCCAAAAAAACCTAGACCGGCTACCACAACAAATCAGTTACACACATGTAACTCTTCGGATTTATTAGACCACTAATTTGGTTTTAGTGGTCCCCGTTGTCCATATGCTATATCAATTGTGGCCATATTTTGAAAGAAAAATTAGCTACAGTTTTATCGAAAGAGTCCCACATTTTTTGAGTTTATATATCTGACATATCAAATGAGAGGTCATCTTATAACGAGAGATGAAAATACTTAATTATAACCATTAAATTTAATCCAACAAATATATCTTATTCCTTATACCGCACCTCCTCCACAAATTTTATCCTCGAAGTGTATTCAAAATGGTATTTTAGTTGGATTACAAACGACAAAGTGAGAATTGGACCAAGAATACATGCTTGCCATGAATGTTAAAGTTGCATCAGAGTCTCACACTCACACATTAATATGTACATGTGTTAGGCCGACTCATTTAATATGTTTAACTAAGCATGAACCACGGTTGAAATAAAATAAAAACCATGATTAAGACCTGTCAGAAGATCCAACCATACATGAACCTTAGATTTCTCTGTCATTATTATTATAACAACAAGAATTGTTTACCCATCAAAATACTTTATCCACTCATAATTTAGCAATTGACACAAACTTCATGGCAGCTATTAAAATATGTTTTTCTCGTTTTCCACACAACACAAGTGGGTAAAGAACATAGGATAGCATAACAGAAGTTCACATCATATTATTCAACATATGCTTGTAAATCCAACCTCTAAGATATTAATACCAAGTCAAAAGAGTCCCTCATTATTGGCCTTTTGATAATAATAATAATCAAAAAGTTAAAGAAACAATAATATTCCACCATTCATTTTCATACATATTTTACTTTCCACACAAACCAACTTTTACATTTCCTTTTTTAAGATCTACCCTTTTTCTTACTGTCCAGGTAGGTTTCCAAAACTATATCCTAATCATTTTCATACATATATATTCCACACCAAACTATTGGCCTCTGGTTAAAGTTGATTTTTTTTTTTTATGCTCAAATTGAAATGAACATGAAGTTTTCTGCACCATTTGCTGCTAAATATTGCTCTCAGCTAATCAAACTTTAGGTATGTTAATCTTTTTGAGTAAAGTCATATTCTTCTTCACATGTTGTTAATTGTTATAATAATGAGAAGCACTTTACTGCTTTATTCTTTCCCTGGTTGGTTTTGAGTATGATATGTGTTTTGCATCTGTGTTTCTGTTCATGTTATTATCTTCCAAATATAGAGAGAAAAATAAGGTTACTGTAAAAATAGGGCATGAAAATATTAGTGTTTTTTTTTTTTATGTATAAGTTTGTGTGCAATATATTATATATGCATCCTTTATGAGATGAGTGGTTAACTTCATACTCTTTTCATTTTTATCTTGTTTTTTTCAAGGTGTTTTTATACTCTTATTTGTTTAGCAGGGTGATTGTTAAGAAATTGCAACCATGATTAGAGTTTGGTTTGTGGTGATGATGGTTCTCTACAATTTGATGTTCTCTTCAACTGTGGCTGGCTTGGATAATTCCACAGCACCTCCATTTGTAAATATTGGAGTACTCTACTCTTTCAATACTAGTGTTGGTAGAATGGTGAAAATTGCGGTAGACGCTGCGGTTGCAGATATAAATTCTGATCCTTCTATTCTTGGTAATACTAAGTTGAACCTCTCACTGCAAGAAGATTCAAAATACAGAGGCTTTTTGAGCATTGCTGAGGGTAATTCCATCATAATACTCCTAGCTTTTCTGTTTGTATAAATGTTAATTTTCTTTCTGTTAGACAAATGACTTTATTTAAGATGGCCCTGTTTGGATAAGTAGTTTAGTTAAGCTTATGATATAAGTTTTTTTGTATAATTTATTTCAATAACAAAATATAAAATAAATTCAAACTGCTTTTAAATAAGCTATAAGCTGTTTTTGTAAGCTATCTTTGAGAGCTTATGGAAATAAACTGAAAAATAGCCTATGGACATGTCATAAGTTGTTTCCATAAGCTTTCTCAAACAGACTCGCAAATATGTATGTCGGTAGATAAGATCAAATAAGTCAATGCAAATTCAAAACAGACCTCAAGTTTGATATGTTATGATTATTGTATTAAATGTGTTGTAATTGTAAACAGCGTTGCAGCTCATGGCGACACAAACTGTGGCGATTATCGGTCCTCAGACGTCTACGACAGCTCATGTCATATCTCATATAGCAAATGAGCTCCAGGTTCCTTTGCTATCATTTACAGCGACTGATCCTACTCTTTCTTCGCTTCAATTCCCGTTCTTTGTGAGAACTTCTTTCAATGACATTTTTCAAATGACTGCAATAGCAGACATTGTTAGCCACTATGGTTGGAGAGAGGTTATCGCAGTCTTTGGTGATGACGACCATGGGAGGAATGGAATTACTGCGTTGGGGGATAAGCTTGCTGAGAGGCGTTGCAAGATCTCGTTTAAAGCAGCAATGACTCCTGATGCAACAAGTGAGGAGATTACTGATGTGCTAGTTCAGGTTGCCCTGGCAGAATCTCGGATTATTGTTCTACACACAAGTACTGCTTGGGGTCCAAAAGTGTTGAGTGTGGCGAAGTCTCTTGGAATGTTGCAGAATGGTTATGTCTGGATCGCTACTACTTTTCTCACATCTTATATTGACATAGATAGTCCTCTATCTTCAAATGAAATGGATAACATTCAAGGAGTTCTTACACTAAGAATGTACATACCGGATTCTAAGCTCAAAAGATCGTTCATTTCTCGGTGGACTAATTTGACTAGTGGAAAGACTGCAAATGGTCCTCTTGGTTTAAGTACTTATGGTATCTTTGCATATGATACTGTTCATGTGCTTGCCCGTGCCCTTGATACATTTCTCAAACAAGGAAACCAAATTACATTTTCGAATGATCCAAAGTTAAATCAACCACGTGGAGACAGCTTGCATCTTGACGCTGTGAAAATTTTCAATGAGGGAAATCTGTTACGTAAAAGTATATACGAGGTTAACATGACTGGCGTAACAGGTCCATTTAGGTATACACCTGATGGAAACCTTGCAAATCCAGCATATGAGATCATCAATGTGATCGGAACAGGGACTCGCAGGGTCGGTTATTGGTCTAATTACTCTGGATTATCAGTTATTCCTCCAGAAACACTTTATTCAAAACCGCCTAATCGTTCCATTGATAATCAAAAGCTACTAACGGTCTTTTGGCCAGGAGAAACAACCCAGAGACCACGCGGTTGGGTTTTTCCGAACAATGGAAAGCTGTTAAAAATTGGAGTACCTAGAAGGACTAGTTACCGTGAATTTGTTTCTCAGGTACAATCCACTGACACGTTCAAGGGATTCTGCATTGATGTATTTCTTTCTGCAGTAAACTTGTTGCCTTATGCTGTCCCCTATAAGTTTGTTCCATATGGTGATGGCCAAAACAACCCTAGTAATACTGAGCTTGTGCGTCTGATCACTGCCGGTGTGAGTATCGTTCCAATAATTTTTACCAAAGTTTGGATGGTTGTATGTTACTTTTCTGAGACTACAATTTGTCTTTACCATACAGGTATTTGATGCTGCAGTAGGTGACATCACAATTACTACAGAGAGAACAAAGATGGTGGATTTTACTCAGCCATATATTGAGTCTGGTCTAGTGGTAGTAGCATCGGTTAAGAAGACGGATTCAAATGCTTGGGCATTTTTGACACCATTTACACCAATGATGTGGACTGTAACAGCTATCTTTTTCCTACTAGTAGGGGCTGTTGTTTGGATTCTAGAGCATAGACTGAATGATGATTTTAGAGGACCTCCTAAACAACAAGTAGCCACAATTTTGTGGTAATCAAATCTGGTCTTTCTCTATTTTATCATATTGAACCTTTTTGGAATTGGAACCCAAGCTATGTTGCTGATGCACACAATAACTATGTATCAATGTTACAGTTTTTCAACTGAAATTACTTACAGCTACATATATGTAACTTATTTGTGTTTTACTTTGCAGGTTTAGCTTTTCAACTATGTTCTTCGCTCACAGTAAGTGTCATTTCTGTCTTCTGTGACACTTATGGTCCATATATCAGTGGTAGCAACTTCGAGTAAATATATTTTCTCTTTTTTCCATACAATGTAGGGGAAAATACTGTGAGCACTCTTGGTCGTTTTGTCCTGCTTATATGGCTATTTGTAGTTCTAATCATTAACTCGAGTTACACAGCAAGCCTGACTTCAATCCTCACAGTGCAACAACTTTCTTCACCTATTAAAGGCATTGAAAGTTTAGTAAATATGAAAGAGCCTATTGGTTACTTGCAGGGTTCCTTTTCCCGGTCTTATTTGATTGACGAAATTGGTATTCATGAATCGAGATTAGTTCCTATGAAAACACCTGAAGAAACTATGAAGGCACTGGAGAAAGGTCACCAGAACGGTGGTATTGCTGCATATGTTGACGAGCGTGCTTACATAGAGCTCTTCCTTTCAAGCCGGTGTGATTTTAGTATTGTAGGTCAAGAGTTTACCAGAAATGGCTGGGGATTTGTAAGTATCTCCATACACAAACTCCTAATTGTCTTTTCAGTGTTTGGTCTTTACAGTTTATGTTCGAATCAGGGCATGCTTTTCTCTTTTACCTTCCTGTTTTCAATGTACATGCATTTTTCTCTTGTATATTTTCATTGATGCTGCAATTTAATTTTTTCAGGCCTTTCCACCAGACTCGCCATTAGCAGTTGACCTGTCAACTGCCATTTTGGAGTTGGCAGAAAGTGGAGATTTACAAAGGATCCACGACAAATGGCTTTTGAGCAGTGCTTGTAGATCACAAGGTGCAAAGCTTGAAGTTGACAGACTCAATCTCAAAAGCTTTTGGGGCCTTTACCTAGTTTGTGGTTTGGCATGTTTCCTTGCCCTCCTAATATATTTTATTCAGACCATGAGGCAGTACAAGAAGCAAAGTCCAGACGAACTAGAGTCTTCTGGCCAAGGTTCAGGATCTTCGCGTCTGCGGACGTTTCTTTCATTTGTAGATGAAAAAGCGATAGTTAAGAGCCGCTCGAAGAGAAGGCAAATGGAAAGGATATCATATAGAAGCACAAGTGAGGTTGGATCAAGCATCACCTCCAATAAAGATTTTTCTCGGTCATCGACATCATTAAACAGAATTGATTCTCCTAATATAGTCTGACCAACTGTTGCCCAGAATTGATTCTCCTAATATAGTCTGACCTACTGTTGCCCATTTTTATGTACTTTAATGAATTTGGATCCACTGCATTCAAATCTGCATTCGCTGTTGCAGCTGCTGGGTTCCTACTACATTTCTTTTACTTTTTCAGTAAATATATTTGTAAGATATATCAACTTGTGTCTGACTGTAGTGTAATGTAAGGGTGTAGACAAGATCCCTTTCTAATTTTTATTCTTACTTGTAGTTAATGTAGTATATATAATTTAGAATTAAAAATGCAATAAACCAATTGGGGGTTCTATCTCTTAGATTTTAGCATAACAGCTGATATTTACTCAACACAGTAGATCGTTAGGTATCTGACATAATTGATATCACAATGTAAGCATTTGTACTATATATAATTATAAATAAGGTCTTGCTAACAAGTGCCCTTAGGGCACTAGTTAAAGTAACCAAAATTAGTAGCTTTACATTGAAAACAACAATTTGTAAACTTTTTACAAGTTGACTTGACCACTTTTCATCACTTTCCATCACATAATTTCTATTTTTGTTCTCTTATCCAATGCTCCAAGGGCATTCTTTAGCATTTTCCTTATAAATATAGGAAATTTTATTTACTTAACTGTTATTTTTTTAGTTCTGAGACGGTAAAAAGAAAATTAAAAAACGTTCGCTCAAGTGTCTTAACTTGGTCATGCATGTATATTGACCTATTCAGTCGAAACATTAAAACCTTCAATGCTAGAATCAAGAGTTGGCGGTAGCATGTATTTCTACATGTTTGTAGCAAATCGGTGGAAAAAGTGAAAATTAAAAAGGCACGACTTGGATTGATCAGTGACAATATAAACACATTTATACATAAATCATTGTTTTTATATAAATTATCGACATCTGCTTCATGCTGCAACCAGTTTTCCCCATATGATCTATTTTCATATGGGGAAAACACCTTTGAAAACACCCTTCCTTGCATAATCATCATTTTAAAAATACCTTTGAAAACACTCTTCCTTCTTGCAATGCTTGCATATAACATTATACACTTCAATCAAGAGTCTTGGGAATCGGTTTGCAAAGTAGCCATCGTATCCTTCAGGAACAGGTCCAACTAGTTCCTGAAAAGGCAATAAGAAATTAGAAGCCATATATGTTGATGGATAGCTTTCACGTCCTAGAGTAAAGATGTCCAACCTATGCATGAGTTATCAGTATTAATTTTTCATGCGAAACACATCTGTACCAAGAATAATTATAGTTTTAGGTACACGTACTTTTCCGGGTCCTCACGTGTTAGTTCTTGAGGTATTTACATACCTCTGATTATTCTTTGAAAGCATTTGAATGAAAGATAAGCCGAAAAGAACTTATGGATATATCATAAACTATTTTCATCAACTTTTCGAAACATCTGTAGTAAGATAATCCCAAATACACTCTCTTCCAAACACCCACATTAAAATGCTAATAAAGAGGATTTGTTGGTTTAGTTGAAGGAATAAGAGGATGACTCGAAAGGGGGAATCAGATGATTGGTTGTATAGACAACCATGGCGGGTAAGTTAATAAGCCACTGAAACATCAATCGCTAAAAGAGGAAGAGTCGGTTACGTAGAGGTAAAAACATTAAAGGTTGCATGGCATGAATGCCTATGAGTGGAAATGGAGTGAGGGCTGTTGAAAAGAGTTCAAAGGACACATATCAAGCCAATGAATGAATTGGAAAAGCTAAAAATGTTAAAACTTTGCTGACACAACTTGAAAATATGATGAGAAAGAGTTGGCATGACTAATCCACAACCTGCACTTTAACCTTTACACAGATTTAATAGTCTGAGTCTTGAAATCTCACAATCTATTCTATCAATGCTCACACTGGCCTTGTTTTTATTGCCACCATGTTTAAGTTTGGAATACTGCTTTGAGCATTTTGTCACAACTGTCCATCTTATGGGACATAAGGAATTTGGTTTTACCATGAAAGTGTATCACCAGTTTAGATTTAAAACCATGAAAGTGTATCACCAGTTTGGATTTAAATAATGGAAGTTGTTTCTATAAAATTTTATCTTGAGCAAAAATATAGTCTGATTGGGTATTGTAATGTAACATGCACATGAGGCACCTCTGATATCATGAGACTCGATTATTGCTAATTTGTCAGGAGTGAATGAAAGTTGTTAAAATATCATTTGCTCTGATCAATGTTTCTGGACAATGGACATCTAGATTCTACACCACTCAGGTATGAATGTTCCAACCTTATTAGCAAATCTCATCTGCTAGGCAACTTGAAGCTGAATCCACCCCATGGGTTTTGAAGTCGTTTAGCGTTATGTATTCCCGTATACACAGGTTGGGTGCTGAGTTAACGCCTTAAGGGCCAATCCAGCCCACACACCACATAAATGTAAAACCTATAACTGTATTTCAAAATTGGTTGTTTATATTTTAGCTTTCAAGATCTCTTTATTGACTTCATTAAACTCTATATACAGGTGGAAGAAACTAACATGATTTTAAATTATGGTAGCCTGCATTATGATTATTATATATAACTACAAACATACATGCATATTTATCATCTATGATGGGTATGAAACAAATAAATCTATTAAATGCTACTAGTCCAAGAAAGTACCTGGATTCCTTGTGGCAATTCTCCATAATGATTTAGCTTGTTTCTCATAACCCGCAACAAGTCTCGAACACTGTTAAAGTTATAACGCCGGTAACGACCAATGTTAGCAATGAAAGCTGGTTCCATCTTTTCATCCCATTTACCACCTAAGGCCATTGTGGCAATGCTTTCTAAGTCCCTCAAAAGATCAGAACTAAAAAGATCTCTATCTTCCAGTTCCACCCTATCACTGGTGTCACGTAAAAATGAAAGTCTCGTCTCAGAATTCCAGAAAAAAGGATGCTGCAACACTTCAATCGCTTTCGGCCTGGAAATAAAGGAAATAATTTCTTAAATGAAATTGCTAGTTACAAAGTTAGAGATATAACACAATTCACAGACTTCTACGCAAAGGCTAAGGTTTGCAGGAGAGTTGATCTTTGGCAACAATATAGATTCAGTCCCTCGTATTATTGGAGCTATCATACAGTCTTTCTAATCATAATTTAAGAAATCAAATGTTTCTATTTGTCAAGTTTTTTCAATCATGTGAAAGTGATAGCATTTGTGACTATAACAGAAGCAGTAGAAATGATAGAGTTAGAAATGATAGAGTTCAGTGGCTGACTAATTTTTCCTAAGTTATCTTAGATTATACCCTAAAACTAATTTTAGGGTATAATCTAAGATACTACATGATTATAAACTGATCCTGGGAGATGAACTAGGATATGCAGACATAACATCAAATATATTGTAACATATTTTTTTATATTCTAACATTACCCTTCAATCTAAAGCTTAACGAACTTTAAACTTTTTACAAATATTCAAAAGAGAAAATATAACAACCAAGGTAACCAGACCCATAAAGATATCTTAAATAAACCATGAAGACTATCAGAAATATAACCAATAAGGTTTATGCCAAAAAACACAAAACCAATCAACCAACTGAAGAAACTGTTGAAAATTTCAACAAAAATCAATCAAGTCAAACTGAAATGACATTGGGTAAGATGTTTGTCCTTAGCCTAAAACAACCAATATAAGTGTGGAACGTGTATTGGTATTTTCTGTGACGGGTGTCCGCAGCTCAGTGTTGGCCATGGTCGAACTACATAGTGATTTGGCTTAAGACGAGACTCAGACAGCAAAAATCAACGAAGAAGCAAAATACCATACCAGAAAGAAATACAGTAGCAAGCTAGAGACTGAAATTATAATGAAATAGCATAATTTCAATTTAACCTATTTCAATAGATCCTAATCTTGGCTTAAAATAGGACCTCCTGAAATCAGCAGATCAATAAAAAAAATAAAACTACAATAGATTAATGTTATCAAAATAGGGCAACACTCTTACATCTTAAATTATTATTCATAATATTAATAGGTATGTTCGTATGAACCCTGAGCAAGTCATAGCAGATGCAACACTGTGAAGGTTTGAGAAGATATATTTCCATCCTCAAAAAACACAATGATTTACCTTAGATTAGGATCAGGGTTTAATAAACAGCTAATAAGATCCTCAGCTTCTGGAATGAACTGCACTAAGAAAAGATTTTTTCGATTCTTCACGATATTGATATCACGCTCAAGATGTTGTCCAAATGGATGTTTTCCCCCAGTCATACAGAAAAAAAGAATACAACCTAAATTGAATATATCTACAGCTCGTGTCTGGCGTCCTTGAACAAGCTGCTCTGGGGCTTGCCAACCTGAACTACCCCCCCCTGCAATTAAGCCATTAAACCTTAGAGCATGAAGAATAAACTTATTAAAGTACAATAGGCTAAGGTGTAGGCTTTGGCTAAAGAAGACTGCCCTATTTAAACAATATAAAGAGAAAAGGTAAATAAATAGCATTAGATTGGATCGATATCGAAACAAAATTAGGAAACATTCCCTAAGAGATGATAGATATGGAATTTTTTTTAAAAGAAAACAAAAATTAGGAAACAACGATTATGAGACTGTTTGGTTTGATGTTTTCTATGCTCACTCCTTTTCAGTAGTAATTATAGAGGTGCATCCTTGTTTTCATTTTGATTTCTAAAAACTTGTACAATGCAGTGATGAGAATTTTGTCAAACCAAACAGCAAAAGTCCACTAATAAAATAAGACTACCAAACTTAATTAAATAAGTAAACATACAAGGAAGGAAAATAAAATTAGAAACCAACTAGTTAGACTGTTTCTTCAGTTAGATGTCTAGTTGAGTCCACAAAAAATTATAGTAAAAGCAAAGTATCATCTTAGGTTGTTCGCTTCAAGCATGGGTGGTAGGGACCCATTGAGGCACCGATAAGGAGGGTAAACTAAATGGAAGATAATCCAGCAGTTAAAGGTAGTGAGACCAAGAAAAACAGGGCCAAATCATTAAGAGAGATTTCATATCAATATCTATCATTAAATAGGATCTATGATAGGACATCATGTCATCATTTGATAGATATCGTCACCTAGTTTAAAAAAAGTTTTGGCTGTTAATGTTCAAAGATATGTTGAAGATAAACCAAGACAATTAAAGTACTCTGAAAATATTAAGAGATATCTAACAATCACCATATTGTAATTTACAGATGTTAATCTCATGCTAGACATAATTGGACATTCACATGGTAAATGCTAGGAAATGTAAACTGTTTTTAAATTCTTCCTAGTGCTTACCAGTAGCACTATGACCCAAAGAGGACATGTTATCAAGAAGACGTTTGCTAATGCCCATGTCAGAAAGCTTTGCACATAAGGTTCTTTCCTTGATCAATAGAACATTTTGGGGTTTCAAATCTCGATGTATTATTCCTAGTTCATGCAAATGAACAACCCCGGCAACAATATCCCTAAGTTGCAAAACAAAAATAGAAGTTAGTTTATAATAAAAATTTGTAAAATAAACTACACTTACAATGTGGGCATCCAAGTAAGAGCTTTCATTAAATGAAGGTTTGTCTCAATTTTCAACTTCAAATAACCTAAATCAACTACAAGAATCTAGATGGAATCTAAATAGGTTTTTCCTTAGCCGTCCTTTTTTATTCACTATTATGCTTTCCTCCAACCTTGGACTATCATATTTTATTACCTTCATTTTATGTCATCCATGGTCCCCTCTATCCCCTTGGATTCTCCTACCAATACATTGTACAGCGAAATTTGCATCATCTTCTACTTACTCAATTTACCTCAACCTTATATGTTAGATCCAATATCCTCATTTACAACAAAACCTTTTCTTTTACGGTCATCTTTCCTTAGTTGCAGCAATTCTCCAGCACATCAACGCCAACAAGGTGCATTGTTAAGCCTAAAACCAAGCTACACTATAAAACCATTACTTCTAATCTCAAACTATATTTATTAATTGTTCCCTAAAACTTCACTGTTAAGAATTTCAAATTTAAATTAAAACATTAAGTGCATGTGAATTCTAAACAGACACCACCCCGGTTCCCCACAATGGAGCATATCACTCCTCCAAGCATCAGATATCTCACCTAGGGATTTCCATAATTCAACCTGGTCCAATAGCATTCACTAACCTCATTTTTTAGAGTGTTAAATGAGAAAGAAATGAGAAATCGCAATCTCATAATTTGTCTATTAGTATTATCTTTTAACTAAATATGTCTTTAAATTGTCTATTGGTAATATCTTTTGGTCGAATATGTCTTTAAATAAATCATCAAATCAAGAAGAAATAATACAAACCTCATCAATTTCAGTAGTAGAGGTGATGGATAGCCATTTTCTTTCCAAAGATATTGTGTAGTATCATTCCCTGTCTCCATTTGGCCCTTTATCAAACATATGAATGTTTGGTCCTTCCTAAAACTAGAATTTTCTGATGTATCTGAATAAATTTGAATCAGATCATCTAAGTTGCAAATACAACGTTCCAGTGCAAGGTAAATAAAATCTTGATCATGCTCCACCCCATGCCATCGGACAATGTTTGGATGATAGTCAGACACAATGAGGTTTTGGATTTCTTTAGAGGCTACACTATGATGAGCTTTGACAAGACGCTTGACTGCAACTGATCGGCCTTCATATATTCCATCAAGGATAATGGTACCATTGCTTCCAATAGCAATCTCTTTATTTGAAACAAATAATTTGCCGATTCTTCGTCCATCAACACCTTCATCAACTTGATTAAAGTTCGGCCATATTTCTCTATTATTCTTAAACCCCTTCGCAAAAAGGTAGATGATGACTGAAACGCCAAAAACCAGAACAAAAACCGTAAACAATACATTAGGTAATGGAGTTGACCATCCACTCTTCTTGTTCAAATTTGAAGCAATCTCAATGAGAGGCTGAAAGAGTTCATCTGTTGTATCATTATTTTGTTGCAGAAAAGGCATAGGAAGCATCATCATATTATCATCATGACCATCGAAAAATCTATCAATATTAGGCTGCAATGGAATCATCATATCTGAAGTAGGCATTAAGAGTATATCATTTCCATGATAAGCTCCATGTGAACTTTCAGTGATTAAAGGTTCTAGTAGAAAATTCTTTTTCAGGCGAAAGACTTTTTGCATCTCTTGACATGGGTAAGGCATAGTAAAATTGAGGCCGCTGATCGAAGCATTTTCATCCTCTACCTCAAATGTAGTATGTTGGCATAATAATACAGCCTCAAATTCAGCTACTCTCAAATTCCATAATACTATTCCTGAGTTGGGGCTAACAGACTTCAGAAAATAATCTGTCCTAAAAATCTTGAGCACCGGCTCTGATGAATTTAGCTTTTCAGGATCAGCAAGAACTTTATTATCTGCATTGGTGATACTTCTAGCGGTCTTCCTGTCATCACTCAAAGGTGCGGAAGCATTATCAGGATCAGGCTTGGCATGGATTCGAATGATCGACCCAGTTTTAGCTTCAACTTCAAACAAAGTGATTTCTCTATATCCAAGTGTAATTGCTCCATCATGTGAGATGGTAGGTGTACGAGGTACAAATTCTGCAATAGATTCTGAGATTCTCTGCAAAAAAAAACATCAATCACAAATCTCCTCAGGAAAAAAAAAGAAAAAAGAATAAACAACACTTAGATAGTTAGATATACATAACAGTGGAACAAATTGGCAATGAAAATATTATAAATTTTTTCTACTAAGAAAAGGAACCCGCTGTTTTTTATCGATCAGGGAGACATTTTAGCATAAGTTATTGTCGGCTACATATATTTGAATAGTGTAGGATAAGAATGAAAGTATCTGCTTGTTTTCTCCAGGTGTATGTATTAGGATGAAATAAAGAAAGAATAAAAGGTTGACTCAAAACCAACGTGCCACATGAACAACATGAGACCTATTACTCTCACTCACCAAACCGTCCAACGAATTCTCCAGCATCTCTTGTCAACTTCAAAGCATGAAGTTCAATCTAAGAAATTGATAGGGTTTCAAATAAGCAAGACCACACAATTAGCCGAATTTCCTTCACAAGGCAAGTATTGCTCCTAGATTTAGATATTGCCAAGTCACAAAAGGATTTTTATTTCTTTTGAGCTTTGACAGAAGTGAGGATTAAATGCAAACCATCGCAATTCTCATATGCACTTAGTAAATCATGCATTCACCAAAGCCTCCAACTCAAAACCGAAACACAAATCAATTATGAGAATACACTACAAGATTGAAGATATTTTTTTATGTTTTTTTTTTCAAATAAGAATGAACAATCATTCTAATGTGGATATAAGAATTCTTCAAATATTGTGAGAGGGCCAGAAGTTGGGGCGGCAACAAAAAGGGCCCACATTAAAGAGGGCACATTCTAGGAAGAATTAAGAAGGTCTTGGAGTTAGTTAGTTGGTTAGTTTGTTTGTTAGTTAGCGGAGGTTGCAGGAGGACAGTGGAAAAATGGGGGATTTAGGGGGCAGAGAGAGAATTATGATAATTATAGTTTATTTAGAAGCTTACTGTGAAGAACTTGTTTAGTCCTCTGGGAAGCTTATCTTTCATCGTTTTAATATCTCTTGAAGCTCATTTTTTAATTCAACAATAATAGCAATACATCAAACGAGAATTCTGATTTCAAATTTTTTATCCACATTCAATCAAGAACAAGGGTAACTTCCTAATGTAACAGTTAAATTCATGATAGTTGTCCTTAAACCATTGCAAAAATATCATAAATACACCAAAAATTACAATGTTGTAACAGATATAAATCAAGATAAATACCATTTTACCGTAGTGCTCGTCATGCATGTACAATGACCAATCATCCCCACATTCCATAAACCCACTAACTGGCACTGCATATGCATTTTCTTTACTTTTACCGCGGCCTTTGTTGATAGGAGCTTGATGCGAACTGTAGATCGGCGATCCTGAGAAGAATGACCATATCATCTTCATGTGACCATTCTCATGGTTCGCCACCAAATACATGGTCCCATCTAGTGTGGCAATCAGTGATGTTGCTTGCTTACTGTCAATAAAAACATTTCACAAATAAAAAAGAAGAGCTTCGCTTATAAAAAGAGAAGGGAAAAAATCCTTTAAAAATCAAACTTTGCAGCACATCGCCAAAAAAATATACAAGCCTACAACAATTATGAAAGGTTTTCACATAAACCAACATTAAACATTTAGAATGTTTAGGTCTTAGAGGATGACTGAAAGAGCTTATTTGGTCTTATTTTATCGCATAAGCACTTAAATAAATATTTGGAAAAACTTGTAAAAACATCATATGATATGCCAATAAATGATTTTTAGCTAGTTTTATTAACCTCGTAAGATAAAGGCAGGCAGCATATCCTCACTCCCTCTTTTATTCCCATCCACCCCAAATTCAATTCTAGAAATGAAAACCTAAATAGCTTATCGAATACGAGTGAAGCTCAAATTAAAAACATCACTTATTGAATAAGCACTTAATTAACTTGTCCATCCAAAATTCTCCTTAGAAGCTATGCTTACAGTATATGTTCAAACAAACTTATGCTCCTTGTTTAGAAATTAGAAAGAATGAAGAACATACACATACACTTAGCATCAACCTATTCTTAGAAAAAACATCCACATAATGACATGAATATATGTTTCCTGCTATTTTTTCCACACATCAGATCAATATTCTTGCACGAATATTTAGTCGTTAGAGTAATCAACATGTGGATAAATAAAAACATTATTGCAAACAAATGTTTCCCGCCATTTTAAGTTGTGACATACATGATAGCAATCTTGCATGCATGGCTATATATAGTTCGTGTCATGTCATGTGTGTGATAATTCAACATGTTAATTGTAAATAAATAAATAAAAAAAGAAAGGAAAAGAGTTATTAGGGAACTGACGGAGGAGGAGGAAGAGAGAGAATGGAGCGTGCTGTTGGAGAGCGAGAAAGGGCATGGACGCAGCAACAGTGTTGATTGAAAAGCGAGAAGAAGAAAAGGAACAGAAACCGGAGGAAGAAGAAGAGTTTCATCAATTCAACAGGAATGGAATGGAATGGAGAGAGATAAGATAAAGGGTTTATTTATTGGATTGAGAGAAGGAGAACAGCAAAGGAGAACATCCAAAGATTCTAACCTTCTTCTTCTGTTCTATTCGACTTGTACATGAAAACTCACGTTACTTAACAATGTTGCTTTTCCTTTTCCTAACCTGATATACCTTTTATTTTAATATTCAGCTTATTTTAAAAGAAAATAAGAAATAAACCACGACTTTGAAGTTTGGAGGGGAGGAGAGGAGAATGAAGGGTTTTGTGGGATGACAAATATAGGAGTAAATTAAAAAATCTTTCGCATTTTTTAGAAGAGTTTTTTTTATAGAGTGATAAATTAATACTTACTATATTTTTATTTTAAGAATATTATAACATTATATAATAAATTTGAAAAATTCATATAAACCTTCTAAAACTCTCCTTCAATACAATTTTTAGTTCCTCAAATGAGAGAGTTTTATATTTTGAAGAAAAATTAACTCCCCACCCCAAAACCCATTTTTCAAACCCTCTCCTCACAAATAAAGTCTTAATGTATTGTTTAAAAAACTCACCAAAAGAAAGTTTATATTAAAAATACAAGTCAAACACATGTAAACGTGAGAAGTTGATTTGAGGATAATTTATGGAGGACGGTTGGTAATGGGGATAAAAAAACATTATGCTGACCCTTGTTTGGGGGATTCTTGTGTGTGTTAGGTTCCCGATGTTGTTTGAGTTGTCAGAGAATAGGTGGGGTTCGGTTGCCAGAACATTTTATTTGGGTTAGGGAGAGGATGATGAGGCTTGAAAATGGCGTTGAAGGTTATTGGCATGGGAGGATGAGTTGTTAGTGGAGTGTAGATTTTATTTCACGATGTTACCTTGGAGGTTGATGTTGAGGACCAATGGTTGAGGCATTTAGATCCGGTCGTGGGTTATTCCGTTCAATGTGAATATCGTTTTATGTGTTCGTCAGATCAACAAATTAATACTTATGCTTCAAAGTTACTTTGGCGGAAATAGGTTTCATCGTTAGCTTGGTGCATTTTTAGAAATAGGCTTCATAAGAAGGATATTCTTTTCAGAAGGCGCATTATTCCTCAAGACTCTCAGTTTTGTGTCAGAGGATGTGGAGGGATAGAATCAACGAATCGACTTTTTTCAAAGTGCGGTTTTTTTAATTCCATTTAACATTTTGTGCGTAAGTGGACTGACATTTCTACAGTCGATTCGTTCAGTATGCTGGATCATTTTATTCAGTTTAGTCATTTACCTGGTAGATCCAGAATGTGTCGTTCTATTATGCGGATAATTTGGTTGTCATGTATTTTAGTAATTTGGAAGGAAATTAATTGCTAGATTTTTATAAATCAAGCTGAAAGTATTCGTAAGCTTTTGGACTAAATCAAGTTGTTATCTTATTGGTGGCTGGAGGCAAAATGTGTCAATATCGCCTTTGGCTACTATAATTGATGGTTTTGTGTGTTATTTTGTCTAGGTATTAGCTAAAAGCTTAAAGTGTTTTACTTTTATGTAGGTTAAGAGTTGTTGTTCTTAATCTAACTTTTGTAATGGTTGTACTTGGTTGTTCTTTTTGTTGGGAAGAACGTTTTTTCTTTATTAATATATCTCATTTTGTCGTGATTAAAAAATACATATGGCGTAACCATTATAGGTAACTTTCATTTATTTATTTCTTCTTATGTAAAAACTAAGATAATATTAAAATCTCTTTTCAAAGCAAAAGACATCCTAAGAGAAGCGAAAAAAAAAACACACTGAAATAGTCACGATACAAGGTACAAACAAGCAGTGGTGTTGCCATGACCCTCGAGCATGGGGTTCAGACTTTTAAACTTTAATAAATAATTATAATAATATTAAAAAAATTACTGCACTCAAAAGTTTACTTACATACTTTACGGTTATCCTATATGCGGTTTTATTTTTTGAAATTGTTGAATAACATACTTTACAGTTATCCTATATGCGGTTTTATTTTTTTGAAATTGTTGAATAATTTAATTTATTTTTAATGTTGTCGAATACATCTCTCAATATAATGACGAGACAATTATTTATCTATTCATCTCATATTGATTATCGAACCTAATCTTCACAAATTATATAAAAGCTAATTGTTTTTTGAATTATTATGCTAAAAATATATTAATTGTGCAACTAACTTACATGATTATCACTTTATCTCGGTGGTAAAATTTTAGAACTTCTCCAATGACTTCATTTTTGGGATCATATTAATACTTTTGAATATTTTAAAATATAATGAGTGAAATATTAACATTAATTAATTTAAATATCCCATTCAAAAAAATATATCAAAGAAACCAAGTGCGTGTTGTGCAGTGAAGATAATTGATTTTGATAAAATTTATTTTGGTTAAAAGTAATTCTCACTAGAAATGATTTGTGTGTTGGATACATTTATGTAAAAGTAAGTTAAACTATAAATTTGTGCATGAAAATAAATTATAGAATCCAAAGTTACAAATATTAGTTTCATGTAGAATCAATTTTATTGGACAACAATCAAACATAAAAGTCAATTCTACATCCTCAAAATCAATATTGGTAGTTTACGTGGTTAGTTCACCACGTAAGCAAAAACTGTTGTGAGTGATTAGATGGGCCAGAGAGGTATTTTGAAGAATCTTAATTTTATTATAATAGAATCTAAAAAAAAATGAGCTATATTAGATGGTGTAAAACACTATTAACCCTATAAGAAACCTCACACTATTTCAAAAAGAAAAAAAAAAGAAACCTCACACTATTTCACCATTTTATTGTCCTAAAATTTGAAACACCCAAAATTTGAACCTTCACACATATTGTGTCATTCATGTTGTGAAGGTGCCCGATTATATCACATTTAAACCCTTTCTCCCATTAAACAATAGGTTAGTTTACTCCTAAAAGAAAGTTAGTTCACATTTCTTTAGATCAATTAGAAATTCAAATTATTATATAATAAAAAAAAAACATCAGATGCATTGAATTGAATGTTGATTTGTTTCATAATTTTGTTGAATATATTGCTTTCCATAGGTCTTTTTATTTTCTTCCAGACATGGACGCACACCCCGACCATATTATTAGAGGTAACAAAGTATTATACTTGTAGGATTAAATACATTTTATCTTTATAAATAAGATTAATGAAGCAGATGATTCCTATAAATATTCAAAATTTTATTTTTAATCCTTAAATAAAACACACTTTTTACATTTTAGGGTCAAAAATGTTACAAATTTTTTTACAGGGACTTTGATGGAAAATTGTTGACGGAAGATTTTACATGACTAAAAAGTGAGAAGCTGCCTTCAACAACTCAGGTCATTGAACGAACCAACAGCGCCGCGTCTCCTCGAACTCAGGTCATCCCTTCCACTTCGAAGCTCAATTTCAACAACTAAGATATCTCGTTTCAATTCACCTTCAAAATGCTTCACAACAAGTCCTTCGTTAAGAAAACCAAAGGTGGCAAAGTCATAAGAGTGAGTACTATCTTCTTCTTCTTCCTCTTAAACCCTAACCCTAACCCTAACCCCTTTCTTTTCAATTTCAATTTTGATTTTTTGCTTATGTATGGTTGCAGCAAGTAAGGGAACACTACTTGCGAGACGATATATATTGCGGTGCTCCGTCTTGTACTGCCTGTAACACTTCTGGTGCTAGACTCAGTACTTCTCCTTCCACTATTCTTGTTCTCGACACCAATGTTGTTCTTAATCAGGTTTCTTTTTTCTCCTTACGTTTGTTATATATTGTTTTTATGCTGCCATGAAAGAGATTTTTTATGTGTGAATTGGAATTTGTGTTGTTGTGGCAGATTGATTTGCTGGAGAATCCCGCGATTGATGATGTTGTTGTACTGTCTATTGTGTTGGATGAGGTTAAGAACAAGAATTTGTCTGTTTATAATCGGTTAAGAGCTATTTGTAGTAATCCAATGAGGAAATTCTTTGTTTTTTCCAATGAGTACCACAGGTACTTTCTTTTACTTGTTATTTTCTGCAATTTACTGCTTTGAGCGACAAGGCTACTCAGTCTCGTTGTTGTAAAAAAATAACTCTGCCTAATGCAAATTAGGGGACAGTGAATCAACCTTAGACATATGGGTATATGAGTATTCTGGAGTGGACGGTGTTAGGATTTAGGCTGGGCCTAGCTTGACCGAAAAGCTAACATAAAGGGTGTGTATTGCCCAAATCTTATAAGAGCTAATTTGACAATATCTCTATTCGATGTGGGTTCTCAACAGTCATTTTGGACTGTACTTCTAGATCATGGACAAATGCTTGTGGCCCATTAAAAATGGATGACCCAATATTAAATCTCGGATACACTCTGATATATCTTAGAATTTATGTTAGGATTGAACTCCAAACGATAGCTCAAGGGGTGCGGATTGTCCAGCATTATAAGGACTACTTTGCCATATCTCTAGATGATGTGGGATTTCAACTTGATTGAACTCTATTAATTACTGTTGTCTAATGTAAAGACATCACCTCATAAGAGATCCTGGGAAGGGGGTAGCTTCAGGACTTTGTTCCTTTTATCGGGTTGATGTTAATATTTTTCTGAAAAGAACACAAGTGGGTTTATTTGTCTCTATAGTTTTATTGATTGAAAAGAGAAAAGTATACACAGGAAGACACTCCCTTCACACTGGAGATTTTCCAGTCAAAGCTAAAATCTCAAACAAAAGAATACTCGTACAAATAAAAAACAACTAACCTAAGAATACTCAAACAAAAAAAAAACTAACTAGCTACCAAGCAAAATAAGTAACTGACAAGAACAACTAACTACTAACATAATTCCTAATTATCCTTATCCATTTTCTTCCTTCTATGATGGACAAATAGGGTTTTTTCCTTAATATTATTTGTATTAGTATTCCTAATCCTAACAGCTGATAGTTTTTTACTCATGTAAAGGTTTGATCGCTATGGTAATAATATATTTTGCTTACAGATAACAGCATGTACGCTACCTGTTTTTGTTTTGACTTTTGATATTGTGTCTCTGTTGATGCCAGGGATACATATGTTAAGGAAATGAGTGGGGAAACTAAAAACGACAGGAATGATAGAGGTTTGTTTTTCATTTTAGTTTTGAATTTATAATTTTTTTTTTAATTGTAAGCTTTCAGGTTCACTAGGATAGTTGTTTTTGAATCGCTGATATAGATATTTTTTTTTAAGTTGCACTTCTAAAAAGTGGTAAATTGGTAATGCAGCTATTCGAGTAGCTTCACAGTGGTATCAGAAACATCTAGGTGGTGCAGTTAAGGTTTTGCTTGTAACCAATGATAAAGAGAACAAAAGGAAGGCTTGTGAAGAGGGCATTTGCGCAGAAACAGGTGATTGAGTTATAATTTTTGGTAATTGAATTGTATGTTATAGATAGGGAACCAATGTACTTCACTCATGTCTGTTAAGAGACCCACATTGGATGGGATATGGCATGTCAACATGTTTATAAGTGGGGGCAGTCCTCACCTTACAAGCCGATCTTGTAAGTTTGAGTTAGGCCCAACCCAAATTCTAATAGTGTCTGAGGAGTTTGAAAACTAGCCAACAATTTGTTGAAAGGATTCACCCCGAAGCATGTTAATCAATCTGTTCTTTGTTTCAGTTGAGTCATATGTCAAGTCTTTGGACCGACCTGATTTACTTGATCTGCTTGTGCGGCCTTCAACTGAGGACGTGGAGATGGAAGAGGTCGAAGATCACAGACCATCCAAGAGGAAAATAATTTATGCAGAGGTATTATTTCTATTCTATCTAGTCATTTGTTCCTGAAGGTTTGGTTAAAACTGAAATGATGGAATATTTACATTCTGTTAATCTTCAGCATAAACCAATGTCAGAAATCACATCTGGTTTGCATCGTGGAATATATCATCAAGGGAAACTTCGTGTTAACCGTTACAATCCATTTGAAGCATATGTTGGGAGTGAGAGCATTGGCGATGAGATAATTATTTATGGGCGATCTAACATGAACCGAGCTTTCGATGGTGATATTGTGGCAGTTGAACTTCTGCCTCAGGACCAATGGCAAGGGGAGAAGTCTATGTCCATAGCTGGTGAAGGTATGTTAGCTAAGCTATATGTACTCTGTCAAAAGGAAGATTTGCAACTTGTTAAGATTTATTCTTTCAAAGTTATCTCAAAAGCTAATTAATGAATTTCACTCGGAAAGCAAAGCCACACAAGAACATGTCATCAAAATGTAAGAGAATTTTAATTTTATTAATAAATATGGACTATGAATTTCGTTATTAAATGGAAAATGCATAACTAGTGCCGAAGTTGGAAAGTTTTATTGGAAATTGCAACTTCTACAAAAAAATTTTTGTTTTAAGAAGCTAAATTAGCCCACCTAAATTGACACCAGAGAGAATCAAACCTGAGACCTCAAGGAGGAGCACACTCCCAGGTCCCAAGCCAATACCACTAGGCAACTTCTGCAATTGTTAATGTATTGAATACTGTAATCACCAATAAAAACTTTCAATTTATTGATTCCTTAACTAATGCTATTAGGGAATATTATTCTAATAGGGAATATTTGTTGAAACTTTAAGGCCTCCAATTTCTTGATTCAATTCATGAATTTTTAACCATGTGGACTGTAAATCTTCTCGTATATTTATATACTTGTATTATTATTTTGGACAAAGAAGAGGCTCTATCTTGGGAAAGAAGAAATACAAGGGAAAGAGAGACGGGATGTCTGACCAAAGAAAATACAATGACATACTTAAATTATTCAGAGATTCATAAGCCTCAATAATCAAGTATTCATGTTTGCCTTAATTAGAGCTGGAATAAACCTCAATAACCAAGTATTCATGTTTGCCCCTTAATTTGAGCTGGACAAGCAAGGAAACACGCAGCTTTGTTTTATTCTCTTGACATTGCATTTAATACAAACATGCTTCTTCTTGAGGTTGAATCAGTTCAATCCTTTTTTTCGGACAAGCGTGTCCTTTGAAGTGTGAATATGTTTTTTCTATTTAAATTTCCCATCAGGTAATATTGTTTGCTTGCAGAAGATGAGGATGATGATGATGTTCATCTAGCCCCGAACAGTGCTGATGTTGCACCCCGAACTATTCCTCAGCAAAGTTCTACTGGAGAAATAAATGCTGGATCCGGTCGCCCTTCTGGTCGTATCGTTGGTATTATAAAGAGAAACTGGCAATCGTAAGTATCTTTTAGTTACTTGGACCATTTTTGTGTGACTTAACAAATTGCATTCAATTGATCTGAAAACTGATGTTGCTTTTTTTATCAGTAGAAACTAGCGTCACTTTTATATTCAGTAATAAATCAATTTCTGCCACTGTCAATGTTTTTTTTATCATTATATGTTTAGATTAAGTCCTCTGCGGTTGTTGTGCGTTTTCAGCGTTTGGTTTTTGAAGAGTAATGCTAGGGACAAACACTCGGTCACTCGTCGTCCAACACACGCTCAAATAGAGTTCCACGTTACCCATTTATTTTTATCCGCGCCTGCTAACCGCTTTTGTTTGTTAACATATTTTTTTCTCTACTTTCTTTTTCTTGATAATTCAGTACCCATTCAAAGCTATGTCGATGACACGTCAATCTCAATTACCATGGTTTTAAAGTTCAACACCACACTCAACTGCCATCTCTCTCATTTAGACATTTTTGTTTTCTTATACTTACATCAACCAAAGATTAATGACCAAATCATTACTTGAAATCAAGTTAAAGGACCACAAGAGTAATTTCACCTAATTTTATTTTGCCTTCTGAATAGCCAAAAATCTGCAACAGGCTAACAGCTCAATATTGAACCAACCAATTCATTTCTGAGTTGATTTTATCATCTCAATCCTCAAACTTTGTCCAAGTACAGAAATGAATGGAACCCTCCTTCAAAATGTTCTTTAACTGCATGATATGGCTATCATGGCCCTTTTAGAAACGCACAATGAGGGCAACAAGCATTGAAGCCTATATTCTTGACATGATTGATGTAAAATATGTAACATTTGCTTTTTCAGGTATTGTGGATCTTTGGAGCCAATGCCTATACCTGGAGGGAGTCGTGGTGTGGCCTATGCCTTATTTGTCTCCAAAGATCGTAGATTTCCCAAGATTCGTATCCAAACCCGCCAACTTGAGAACCTTTTGGACAAAAGGATTATTGTATCAGTTGATTCTTGGGATCGTCAATCTCGATATCCATCTGGCCATTATGTGCGGACTGTAGGAAAGATAGGCGATAAAGATACTGAAACCGAGGTATGGAATTGGAAGATGATAATTTTCTGGCATTTCTATGCTTGAATACTGTTATGTTCTTTATAAAGCTGATACATATAATCATATCTAAGTGATTTCTTTTTCCTTCTTAACCTCATTCTCTTCTTCTGGATTTATAAGAATGTGATTTTAAATGTAAGCTATGAAAACTAATGTAATCATCAGTCAACTGGGCACTGAATTGATAACAGTACCCACCTTTACTTGGCTACACACTAATGGTCTTACCAGTCACTTCACTCGCTCGCAGATTGTGGATAACTTCATTGAATAGTTGAGACACTGAATTGATAATCTGCACAAAATATATGCAAGGAAACGGGGAATTGAAAATTCCCTTTCATACAAACAAGGAAGCACATATACTTTTAAACGTTTACCATACTTTTGTAGGGCGGTACTTGTCGGATACTCCATGTCTGCAAGACACCATTAGATACTATTATCCCGCACTTGTCCTATAATATTATTTTGTGCGATTACATGTAGGGATACACCCCCCCCCCCCCTCTCCAAAAAAAAGAAAAGAAATGACCGCTTTATTCATGATGGTATTATTTTATTGCTATTTCTTTTCCCACCCTCCTTTCCTCTCACGCGCCCTATTTGGATTATAAAATCCAAAAAATGGAGGGTTTTTGAAAGGTGTTCTAACGTGTTTTTGAGGGTTTGGAAGGCATTTAACGCTGTTCGGATTATACAATCGGAAATCAGTAGGGCGCATGAGAAACTAATAGGGTGGGAAAATAAGCTGCCTTATTGTATGTGTTGCGGATGTTGTTTTTGTTATTTTATTGTATATTTCTGTACCCAAATTCTTAATATTCTTGTGTCATATTCGCCTGTCTTGCCAATGTTATACTCTGAGACCTGTTGAATAAGAGAGAAAAGAGAGACATATGATGAAATACCGTGTGTCTGAATAGCACAATGGAAGATTTATTATATAGAAGTAAGTAGCTTAGGGCCTAAGCTATGATATATTTACAGAATGAATATTCATCATAATATTATTCCTAAATAACTTAGAGAGTAAGTTAAAATATATTTAGAGCATAAATATAATTATTTACTATATATTTATATATCAACACTCCCCCTCAAGCTGGAGCAAATAAGTCAAATGCACCAAGCTGGCCACATATAACTTATTCTAGGACCTCGCAGAGATTTTGTAAAAACATCTGCTAGTTGATCATTTGAATTGACAAAGCTTGTGATGATGTCTCCTGATTCAATCTTCTCTCTGACGAAGTGACAGTCTATCTCGATATGTTTGGTCCTTGCATGGAACACTGGATTTGAGGCGATATGCAAAACGGCTTGATTATCACATATAAGCGTCATTGGTCGTGCTTCTTCGAATTGAAGTTCCTTGAGTAATTGCTTCAACCAAATGAGTTCACATGTTACTAGTGCCATGACCCTATATTCTACCTCAGCGCTTGATCTTGCAACAACATTTTGTTTCTTACTCTTCCAGGATATCAGGTTTCCTCCAACAAGTACACAATACCCAGATGTGGATCGTCTATCAATGAATGAACCTGCCCAGTCAGCATTTGAGTAACCAACTATCTGAGCCTGTCCTTTATCTTCATAAATGAGACCTTTCCCTGGAGCACCTTTGATGTATTTAAGAATTCGAATTAAAGCATTCATGTGTTCTTGGCAAGGAGAATTTAAGAATTGGTCTACCACACTAACCGCAAAGGAAATGTCTGGACGAGTGACTGTGAGAGATAATTCAATTTTCCAACCAATCTTCCTGAATCTGATAGAGGCTCCCCCTGATTTGGTAGAAGTTTGTTATTTGGATCCATAGGAGTATCAACTGGCTTGGAATTTAATAGACCCGTTTCTTCAAGAATATCCATAGCATATTTCCTTTGTGAAATTACAATATCATCCTTGGATTGGGCTACCTCAATACCCAAAAAGTAACAGAGTTTACCCTGGTCCTTAGTTTGAAACTCACTAGAAAGATGTTGTTTCAACTGAAGTATTCCTTGTTGATCACTATCAATTATGACAATATTATCTACATAAACAATAAGATAAATGCACCCTTGAGATGAGTGACGATAAAAAAAAGAATGATCGGCTTGACTACGAATCATACCAAACTGTTGCACTACTTGTTGCACTACTGTGCTGAATCTGCCAAACCAAGCTCGAGGAGATTGTTTAAGACCATAAAGAGATCTATGCAGCCGACAAACCATGGTAGATGACTCCCCCTGAGCAACAAACCCAGGTGGTTGCTCCATATATACTTCTTCTTCAAGATCACCATGCAAAAAAGCATTTTTAATGTCAAGTTGATGAAGAGGCCAATGACGAATAGCTGCAATAGAAAGAAATAGTCTAACAGATGCCATTTTGGCGACAGACGAGAATGTGTCACTATAATCTAACCCAAAAATCTGAGTATATAGAAATGGTGGTTGGGCCTAACACAACCCCACAAAACCGGCTTGTGAGGTGATGATTGCCCCCACTTATAAACATATCGTCAGGCCATCACCTATCCAATGTGGGACTCTTAACACACCCCCTCACGACCAGCACTATTGGGCTTGGTTCATGGACATTAATGGTGGGTGGCCCGATAGCGGAAACCTGATACCAGGTAGCTCAATGGACCTTGGAGAGGCTCTGATACCATGTTGAATAAGAGAGAAAAGAGAGACATATGATGAAATACCGTGTGTCTGAATAGCACAGCCGAAGATTTATTATATAGAAGTAAGTAGCTTAGGGCCTAAGCTATGATATATTTACAGAATGAATATTCATCATAATATTATATCCTAAGTAACTTAGAGAGTAAGCTAAAATATATTTAGAGCACAAATATAATTATTTACTAGATATTTATATATCAACAAGACCTATACTAGTGTCCATGTTTCTTAGAATGTGTTGATCAAGTTTCATATTTTTGTGTTTGATGCATGTCTTCACGATTATTTGTTATGTTTTTCAACCGACTAAACAATAGTAATGCTATAACATATCATTTCCTTATTAATATAGGTGGTTTTGATAGAAAATGATATAAATTCAAGGCCATTCTCTGCACAAGTGCTAGCATGCCTGCCACCATTGCCATGGTCAGTCTCTTCTGAAGATTTGTCTGTTCCATTTAGGCAAGATTTGCGTCATTTGCGTGTCTTCAGTGTGGACCCTCCAGGTTCGAATCATTTTCTTAATTTTCCATTTCTATTCCTCTGAAAAGGGTGAAATACTACTGCATAGTATGTTTGTAATTCTAATATTGAAAATGAAATATTTCATGTTTCAAAGATGATATATGTTTAAGCATTACTATGTTCCGTGGTCGGAAACTTGTTCGTAGAAAACTCATGGATTTAGTTATTATTATTAACAATTTCTGCATGCCTTGAGATGATACAACCTTTAAAGTTTAAGCACAATTGAGGCTTGTGGCATACCTTGGGGCAACTTGACCACTCCCCCTAAACTTTTGTCTAGAAATGAGAATTTTTATTTTATTTATTTTAAAATCTGCAATATTTGTAATTAAAAGATATTGTGAAAGTTAGCTCAGCAAGTGGAATATAAAATCTGTAATGATAATAAGCAAAAAGCTTTTATATAAAGTATACAGAAGGATTTTTAGGATTTAAATGAAATAAGTGAGTACTACGAATAATGATAGCTATTTAAAAGAAGCAAGAGATGTGAAATCTTGTGAGATATGAGTAGGAGAAAGGAAATAGTTCTGCACTAAATTTTATTAGACAAGTGATGACAACAAATAATCTTTTAACTGATGCCTTTTTAATGCTTGGAATTCTTTTAATCTTGGATGGCTCAGCATGTCTTTCGTAATCATAACAGAAATGCTTATATGTGTAATGATGCCATGTGTGTCATAATTTTTACCTTTTCAATTACATAGATATGCTCAAACAACTTGTAAATTATCTCTTCCAAATGCACCGAGAACTTGATTTAGACGAGAACACAGTCTGAGAATGTTATTGTATTTTTATTGCTTCTGGATGCAGGCTGCAGGGATATTGATGATGCACTCCACTGCTTTGCTCTTCCAAATGGAAACTTTGATGTTGGAGTTCGTATCCTTAGTCTAAGGACATCTATTTTACTGATGACACGTGTATCAATAAGTTATACATTTTCCATTTGAAAAATAAAATAAAATCAATAAGCTATATATATATATATATATATATATATATATATAGCTTATTGATTTTATTTTATTTTTCAAATGGAAAATGTTAAGGTTATTTTAACTTGGCGTAAATTTCGATGCACTTGCTTACAATTTTAACTAGCATATCTACTTGGTATGCTGTTTTTAATATCCTTTCAAAATTAGTTTTTCTGCGCTTTTTTGTTAGTCTTCTTTATCTTCCCATTTTATGCTATTTCATTTCTGTATGCAGTTCTTCTTCAACTAGTTTCTATCAGATATTGCTGATGTGACAAATTTTGTGTTTCCTGGCACTCCCCTCGATGATGAGGCTTCTCAAAGGGGTACATCTGTTTATCTTGTTGAGAAGCGAATAGACATGCTTCCGAAACCTTTAACAGAGGGTAATATCATTTAACTTTGATTTATTGGGTGTTGTATGCTTGAAGGAAAAAAAAGAGAATGTGTGGTTATTGCAATTATCTGCCATTATTGATAAACCTTTACCTGGCAGACGTATGTTCTCTTCGGTCTGACGTGGAAAGACTAGCATTCTCTGTCATATGGGTATGTGCGATGTCATATTCTGGAAATGATTCAACTGTATATATTTTGTACGTGAACATGCATTACTATTGGATAGGAATTATTATTTAGTTAAAAATCTTCAAAATATGTAACACAGGATCACAAACATCACCAAGCTTACAATTGATAAGTTTTAGCAATAGCAGAAAGATAACAACACTAGTGTAAGGAGTAGAAACAATTACACAGATTACAACATTTTCCTGATACCTTTTACACACATCTCTGTTTATATCATGCACATACAACCAGTAAGAGCACCAACTTATGGAGTATTAACATCTCTAACTTCAGGCAAAATACACTCCGTTGAGCAAAAAATAGTCCCATGATAACATAGTGCAGATAAGTTCTTGGCCAAGCTGGGCATATGGTCTTAGATAAGCTAGTCCCATAACATAGTTATTTCTATTAAAGATGTGTGTACTAAATTAGTGAAGATGACTGCTACGTTTCATTTTAATGTTCATCATCCAATTTTTATTGTTTGCAAGAGGCTATACAGCTTGTACATGTTATATCAAGTTGATTCTTGTTCGTTTTTAGTGGACTTATTAGTAATAATAGTGCTGCCTTAGTTCCCGGGTACCATCCCTAGGGTGTTGGGGTCTCTTCTATATATTGATTATATGTTGGGTCTTGCTAGCAAGTGCCCTAAGGGCATTGTTTAAGGAACCCACAAAAAGAAAGTTTGTCTTGAAAATACAAGTCAAACATATGTAAAAGTCATAACTGCACAATTTCCAAGATAAAACTACTAATTTTGGATGCTTAGACAATGCCCTAAGGGCACTTGTTAGCATTTTCCTTATATGTTTGTTATTCTGTGAAGTTCTCCATATCTTTTCCGTGTTTTCAATAATATGTTTATGATCAAAATGTTACGCAATTTGTATTTGGGTACACTATATTTTCTTCAGAGTTGCACTTAAGCTATTGATGTATGTTCAGGAAATGACACCTGAAGCAGATATCATTTCCACCAGATACACAAAAAGTGTCATAAAATCTGCTGCAGCATTGTCTTATATTGAAGCACAGGCGAGGATGGATGATAGGTATGCTTTTATATATCCTTAGATCCTTTGTAATGATGTGTGGCCACGATTAAAATAAGAAAAAAGTAGATAAAAGTTGATCCCACCATCTCAAACTCATGATTCTTGCTCTTTTTAATTTCTTTTTATTTATTTTTTAAAAGCACAAAAAGTACATATTAGTGGAACCCACTTGGGTTGGCCTAGTGGTATTGGCTTGGGATCTAGGAGTGTGATCCTCCTTGAGGTCTCAGGTTCGATTCTCTCCGGTGTCAATTTAGGTGGGCTAATTTAGCTTCTTCAAAAAAAGTGCATATTAGTGGGCCTATTTAAGGACTCTTTTTCATCTTAGTACCATTGGAGTTATTGGGTCCTTAATCGGTACTTTTATTAAAATAATTATAAATAAATGATGTGTACATATGAGACCCATATAAGGACCCTTTTTAGTTTACTACCATTGTGGATGCTCTGGATCAACTTGTCTTTAGTTTAACACTATTAGCTATAGGGCTAAAGAAAAAAAGTAAATATGTTTATATTTTGCAATTGTGTTATCCCATACCTTCTATAATTGGTTACAAAATTTCTGTACTGGCTTGAGTGGTTTTCGCAAAATAAACAGAAGGACTGGTCAAAGGGAGTGTATTCTGACTTCTATCAAACAAAAGCCTGTGCTGAATGACTGGGCTCAAGTTCACGTTAATAACTCAAACTGAGAGTTGATTCATGCTTTTTTGATCTATACATGTGCTTAAATAAAATGACCATTTGTTTTGTTGTCCCTAGGGTAGACATTTTTTCGATGATGACATCTAGCCTGCTACTTTGTTATGCAATTTTTGTTTCATAAAATAATTTGATCACTGTATCTTGCTTTTCTTTTTACAGTCGATTGATGGACCCAATAACCACTGACTTGAGAAACATGAATAGTTTAGCCAAGGTATGGATTTACGGATGCAGGTTTATAGTTTACACAGGCAAATTATAAGTATGCCTGTATACTACTTATACATGCTCTATAATGAAATTGTCTGAAAACTATATACATGTTTATGATCTATCAGAAAATGAGATTAAGGCGTATTGAGAACGGAGCTTTGACTCTTGCATCTGCAGAAGTCAAATTTCAAATTGACACAGAGACTCACAATCCCCTTGATATTGGTATATACCCTTCTCGCCTTTTATTTTCATTCGTATTCTTTTTGATGCCGTGCATTATGCGAAAATGTGTTGTTCTTATTGAATATGAAGTTCTTCTGGCACCATTAATCTACAGTCTCTAGGGGAATGAATCGGCTTAATCCATATGACTATCATTTTGGAAGCATGTAAAAGTTTGTTGACATCATTTAAGCCTTAATGGTCTGTCCATGAATATGCCCTCCTTTTGGATCAGACTTGTGCTGAACTTAAGTATATATAGAGTGGTCTGTGTAACAATGATTTGTCTCAATTCATTATTGAAATTTAATTTTACTTTTCTATCTGTTAAAGAGCCCCACATCGAATAAAAATAGGCCTGAACATGTGTTTATAAGTGGGGGGCAATCCTCACCTAACAAGCCGATTTTGTGGGGTGTGTTAAGCCCAACCACAATTTCTAAGACTATCTAATCTCTATTAAAAATCAAGTGTCCTGTCCAACAATTTTTCCGTTTCCTTATTGAAATATATTTTTCCTTTTTCTGTCCTATCTGATCCCTAAAATTTCAACAGTAACTTTTTTCGTTTTTGCATAAGGATGTTCGGTAAATTTGTGTATTTTGTAGGAGAGAAAATTTAGCTTCTCCATGAATGGAGAATAAAAAAATACAGGTCTTTTCCGTTTTCTAGAATTTGGTTTCACGGTTTGCTTTTATTTACAGGCATATACCAGATAAAGGAAGCCAATCAAATGGTGGAGGAGTTTATGCTTGCTGCTAATGTTTCTGTCGCACAACAAATTCTTAAAAGTTTTCCTTTGTGCTCATTATTGAGGTCTTCTTTTCTGATCCCACCCTTTAATATCTAGCTTTGATACATTGTTTTCTAGGGAGGGTCTGTCTTTAGTTTTGTTCTGTCTACCAGTGGGTTTACAGTATACATAAACATACTATTTCATCTTCCCTAGTCTCTATTACTTTGCTTATTTTATTTATTTATTTTTTGTTATTCCATGGGAAGGAAAAACGTCAATTATTAGTGGGTTTCTAAGAATAAGTACAAGGTTTGAAATTTGAATCCCATGGAATGCAAAAACACACCAGGGGAGATGAAAAGATCTAGTAACTGTTCTGGTCAGCCCAGCCCCGTGTGGTCAAATTTGAACCCAATGGGTGAGGCAGGCTGTTACATAAAGTGAAAAACAAAAACTAAATCATAATTAAATTTTAAAACTAGAACGAAAATAGGAATCTCATCTTAAGACAAACTGAAATACTGAAATCATCAGGTCTAAATATTAATGGTCTATATTTTTGTATGATTACCGCAGGCATCTACCAAGTGAAATGTTACTTTATGAATCATCTCCTTTCCAATCACTTGATACCATTGATTAGGGCATTAAATATTTTTACATGATAGAAACTACTAAAACAATTGTATGTGACAAGACCGTGTATTTGCTATTCTGGTAATTGTGTTTGATTTTTGTGTAGGCGACATCCAACTCCAACTAAAGAGATGCTTGAACCCTTGCTACGTGTTTCTGCTGCGATTGGACTAAACTTGGATGTCTCATCATCAAAAGCATTGGCTGATTCTCTTGACCATGCTGTGGTATATATTTTATTTGTAATATTTTGTATTTTGCATGTTCAGATCATTCTTGTTTTCTACTGACAATATATTATATACTGAAAAACTTTGATGTACTTTTTATGGCTCACATTGCTGGCTCAGAGTATTTATTTTTTGAAGATATTATTTGGTCTCAACTCATGTGGAGTACCTTTTCAGGGTGATGATCCATACTTCAACAAGTTGATCCGCATTCTGACAACTAGATGCATGAGTCAGGTAATTGAAATTTAAATAAGAAGCCCGGTGTAACATTTACAAGAGAAAATTGATTATTTTTTCCTTGTTTCATAGGCAGTTTATTTCTGTAGTGGGGATCTTAGCCCTCCAGAATATCATCATTACGGGCTTGCAACACCTTTATATACCCATTTCACATCACCTATAAGAAGATATTCCGGTATGTATACTTTGATTATGATAATATGATCAATTATGCACAGTAACATGGAGATGAAACTTTTTTTTTTCTTGCAGATGTCATTGTACACAGGCTACTTGCTGCTGCTATAGGAATATCCAAGTTACCGTCTGTATTTCAAGACAGACTGCAGCTCACCAGTACTGCAGACAGTATGCAATCTCTTTCATGATCTAATAGAACTCGATTATTTTACGTTTTTATCCAGCCTTAATGGAAGTTTTCTCTAGGATAAAAACTATATTTGATTTAGTCATGAATCAAATAGTAATATTTTCTCCATGAATCTTGTCTTTTGGTGTGACATTTTAAATCTTAGTAATGATTCTTTTCATGTCTTGTGTAGATTTAAATTATAGGCATAGGAATGCTCAGATGGCAGGGCGGGCCTCTGTAGAGCTGAATACTCTCATTTATTTCCGAACTAGGTATGGGCCAGCTTTCTCCGCCCTCTTACTGCTGTTTTTATCACTTTGGACTTTGCACCTTATTCTGGAGTTTGTCTTTGTTCATGCAGGCCAACCGATACCGAGGCTAGGATAGTAAAGATAAGATCTAATGGATTTTTTGTGTTTGTTCCCAAGTAAAGTATCTTGCCCCTCATCTCTTTTTATTTTTATTTTTTCGTATAACCCAAGAAAAGGTAAAAAAAAAAGATAAGAAAATGTTATTTACTATTAATATTATGAGATGGTTACTCATTTCAGAAGGTGTTTGAAGCAGTAAAGCATCTATTAGACGTCTTTATTCTTTCATTGAGTTTTTTATTTATAGTTTATGATCTTTTTTCTTGTCACAGATACGGCATAGAAGGACCTGTATATTTGACAACAAGAGCTGAAAAGGGTAGCGGAGAATGGTATGTAGATGAACAAGAGCAGAAGATTAAAAAGATGGATGGTAGCCTTTCATACAGCATTTTGCAGACTGTCCAAATTCACTTAGAGGTTGTGGAGCCTCAACCTAACCGGCCAAAGCTTCAGCTTACTCTCATCTAGAGGTATATGAGGCATGCACATTGAAGAAGAAGCAAGCTGGGAAGTGTACCTGTTATTTATATTGCTCTCCATGTCTCAGCACTTGATGTTTCTGGTATTAGAATTGACTGGCATGGATATTATGTTGGAAGAATTGACTGGCATGGATATTTTGTTGGAAGGATTGAAAACCACAGCTTGAGTAGTGTTGATGCTCGGAGAAACAGCATAAATGATTGAAGACAAGTCTTTTTACATTTATTTATTTACTGTTAGTTTCCCAAGTGTGAATGAGGAATTGTCCATTCTGATATATAGGGTTAGTATGAACAACTTTATCAAAATGATACACGTTGGCTTAAATGTGGTAGCCATCTTGCACTTAAGATTTGTATAACTGTTTTAATTAGTAGGAAATTTAAAGTATTTAAGAAACTCGAGAGTTTTGTTATAGATAATCATCCAGTTTTCCTTTTTATCGGTAGTGTTGGATTACCTAGTTTGCTTATTATTATCATCAGAACATTTTCCCACCCCTACGTTCTTAAAATCTCCAATTTTTATATCTTCCGACAAAATGATGCATCTCCAAAGCATGTATTTTGACGGGATCCGGACACTTCTTTCAAAAACCCCATTCATGTATAAGTTAAGTTAGACAAAATATACAGATTCTAAAGTATACTTACGGAGAAATTGAGCACCATTTCCGTTACGACTTATCCGGTGATCAACACAAAATGCACCAAAATTTATCCGAATCAAAACCTACCTTTCCAAAGGTAAAATGAAACGATTATTAGCCACAGAGAGGGTTAATAAGCAACAGCAAACAGGTTTCACATTTCTTTTTTGAAACGAAAACCGAACATTCGAATCCTGTATCTAAAAGCAAAATTGTACAACACATGTATTTTAGGGGCCTTGGCAACTATTAGTTCATTAGGAAAATAAGATGCCTAAAAAGCAAAGGTTTGCTATTCTTCCCCTTGAACCAGGGTAAAGGAATTTGATGTACAATTTTCTGAGTTGCACAACTATTACATTGGTGTTTCTGTACATTTGTTTGGACAACTTATTAGATAAAACCATCTTAAGATAATGACCATAGTAGGAATGTTGACCAAAGAGTGAGTGCTATAGCTGCAGCACCATAAGACCACAAAAGGATTACTGAAAACTCTTCTGTGCCTACATCAAACAGCTGAGTCATGGTACCTTCATAATCACATTGAAATGTAATATCAGTAAAAATGTTCATGCAAATAGGTAACTATATATATTACAATGCCATGAAATAACTTCAACAAAAATATGCATGGAATCGACCACTTTTTATTACTCATGCAAAAAGGTAACTATGACATTGTATACTTGAAATAACTTGGTAAAAATATGTATGGAATGACTTACTAATATTCATTGCAGGTGGCAGGACATACTGTATTATCAACACATACTGAAACAAAGGGTCATTTGGGAGGAAGCCTAAATTTGCAGCCGCTTTAACAACGAAAAATCCAATAACAGGTAGTAAGAAAAGTTTAGCAATGATGATACTAATGAGGACCAGTGGTTTGATACTTGATGATCGCATCCCTGTAATTTCAGGACATTAAAAAAATAAAATTAGTTATTCAGATTGTTTTAAAAAAATGTTGAGAAGAATGCACATCTTTGAAAGTTAAATTTCATATACCAAGTGTAAGGTTGCCACCTAGCAAAAGAGTGATGCAAGGAATTGTCCCATCCCTACAAAGAATGACTTCATGAGTTCAGTCTAACTTAAAAGTTTGATTATCTATATAACACCAACACTTCGGGTTGAAGACGACCAAGTCTAGTGGCCGGGCACATGTCGTATCAGACACCGACATGAAACCAACACACATGACTATTCAATCACTTTCATTTTCTTACATTATTATCCATGTCTACGTGTCTGTAGTATCTGATATCTGTGTCAGTATTTCATAGGTGATTGGTTATATAAGAAATGGATACCGATGAAAAGGAACATACCCTAGCAACTGAATGGAGTCTTGGATCACTTTTAGTGGAGCATCTTGTCCAATTATTAGGTTCCTTAGAGTTTTAACTCCACCAAAGAGGAAACCTAAAAACTGATCATGAAATAGGAGGTGAAATTTCTCTTAACCATTTTCTTTACTTTCACAAGTGAAATAAAAAACTAAACCAACAATCTAAGTCAAATAAAATGAATGGAACTCACAGTAGCAATTGTTGGAGGTGACACTATTTCTTTCATAACATGGCTTGAAGTTTCCACCATTCTACACATAAAAGACTTGCTATTTGGTACAGTGGACAGAGCTTGGTCTACAAGCTGCACATTTGCATTCATTAGATAATATACACCGACAATGTATATGATTCAAATCCTTTTTGTTTCTGTCTACAAAAACATGATGATAATATACATTGCAAGGAGTCTTACAATTTGATTCTCAGTATCTCCAACACTGTCATTTCCTTTGAGAAGTTGAGTTTCTGCATTAGTATCAAGGTCTGTATTGGCAATCTTTAAGAGTTCAGCAGCCTCAAATGCCTTATACTTGATTGCACTTTGTCGAATCAATTGGTAAGTGAAGGTCCAAATGTAAATACCACCAAGCTACAACAGTTAACAGAACATAACAATATTATGAGATAATGTATACAAGTTATGACGACTTAAGCAAATGTAATGTAAAATGAATTCCTTTTACCGCCAAAGAGAAAAAAGAGTAAGAGAGTGCTCTGATGCGGCAAGCGTCATGTGTACCAAATGGAGTAACTTTCTGATTACAGATTGCAGGGATGATTACAACTGGAAGGTTCCCCATATTTCCTGATCATAGAAGCATCATGAAATGAATATGACAGGCCTTTTATGTGTTAACATATTTAGGTTCTGTTTGTCTATGTGTTTATATAAGCTAATTTCGATAACAAAAGATAAGATCAAATAAAATCATACTGTTTTCATAAGCTATCCTGGATGAATTATGAAAATAAGGTGTGAAAATAACTTATGAACATGTCTTAAACTGTTTTCATTAGTTCTCTCAAACAGACACGTAAGTGCTTATGCTAGTAATTAACCTCAAATTAGCAAATCCAGACAGACCCTCAAATACATTCCATAAATTGTAAAATGTCTCCAACTAGTCTCTCCTTTAACTTCTACTATCACATTAACTAAACATGTCACATTGCATATTGATCTCATATCAATGTTAGCTCACTAGGGACTAATTTCCCTATGAAATTTAGGCTATTTCAGAGACAAATTTGTTAGAAATTGCAACTGCACAAAGGTTAATTACTGATAAAGTGGTCCGTGAGAGACTCTAAATTTTATAGGCAAGTCATTTTCAGGCGTGGCAGTATTTACGTGAGAACATCATGAAGGGGTCACATATTCAGTTAAAGCATCTCCCTAACGTTAAAGGTTACCAGTGTTTATTTTGACCTACACTTGCAGCTTCAGGGAAGTATTTGTCGGTTTGCAAAAATTAGAGATTATTTTAACTGATACTTACAAATCCGAATCAATTTGCCAATTCACTTGGTAACAATTAACAAATGCATCAAAGCATGCATCCGTTTTACGTACACTGTAAATCTTAACTTTGATGCTATGTTACCTGATGAACAAGAAGCAATAATAAGACCTTCCACTTTCATGTTTGGCTTTAGCAGCTTAACAATGATCCATCCAAGGATCCCTCCAAATAAGAAGGTGAGTCCGATGTTAACCGGCATAAACCACCTGCATTGATGAGTAAACAATACATGGTTAACTTAAACAAACAAAAAAGAAACATCATGATACTCTTTGTTTAATCTTGTGGTTCCATCAACAAATATGCAAAGATTCTAGGAGTTAAAATCCAAAAAACTTGTACCATGATATCATATCATCAAGAGAAACACTCTTTGCAAAACTGGCAAATATAAGTGCAGGAGTGAATGCAGTGAAAACAATCTGCACAAAGCATTAACAAAAGCCAAAAATAAAATGTTAGGATTACATTAACGAATATCTCATCCTTTATTTGTATTCTAGGAAATTAAGCAACTGGAAGCATTAAATAACTATACACCGATAATGTAAACAACTTTACACGAACGTTCAATCAAATTTCATCATCTTTTCTCAACATAAACAAGTTTCAAGAAAGAGTTAATATCAAGTAATGAAATTCTTGTGAAATATGAGTGAACATATCTGTAAAAACTTGTTTATATCATCAGTGTATAGTTGTTAAACGTATATTTGAATTAAATTAAAACACTGATATCTAACTCATGAAGCTACTTTACCTTGTTCAACGATTTTCGAAAGTCCGCTGCAAGAAGATTATTACCATAGTCAGTTGACATATAAGCTCCAACTGCACTTATAAGTAGGACTTGAGTAATTGGGGCAGATGCCACCTTCAATTGTTCCAGAAAACTCATCTAGCTTTTCTTCTCTTTGTGCTTTTCTCCTTTTCTTGTTGCAGCGTGCAAATGTTATAGTACTCTTCTTACTTTCTGTTTTATTCTATAAAATGATCACAAGATAATTAAATCTTAGAAAACAGAATAAAGACAAGTGATGATAAAAGATACAATAACCATATACCAATGATTATGCAAAATTATGCAAACGTGTTTGTGAAGAAAAGAAGATAGAACTTGAGATAATACACGTAAAGAATGCATGCATGTGTCAACAAAATAAAAATAAATAGTGCATGCATATTAATGTGAGAGTGATCATATGAAACCTGTGAAAATGATAGGAAAATGATGACTGAAATCTGTGAAGAAAAGCAAGAACCAATGAGTTTGTGAAGAGGGAAAGAAAGGATCAAGATTAAGATTTGTTAGAACGAGTATACTTACATGTTTCGTTATTTACGCATGGCCTCAAGGATAGAGTTTACACATGTATTCTATTTGTATATAAAGAAAGTGTATTTATGTGCTATGAAAATTATGCTTCTTTTTCTCCTTTATCATTTTAATATTTTTACCAAATTGCATTTTGTGTATACCCATTACTAGCTACCATGTTAGTGTGACAAAATATAAGTATAAAAGATTTTAATAGTTAAATGCATTTATCTGAAATTAAAACCGATATGTCAATACAAAACAAACAAACACCAACAAGATAAAACATCAAACAATGTTGCACTATGCTGGTAAATAAAACACCGCACTTGAATGACAATCACGGAAAAAAGTGAAAGAATGTGAAAACTACTTATAGTTTCCTGAATAAAAAGAGAAATAATGATACACATAAGTGATCTCAACAAAAAATTCCAAAATATTGTGTAATATTACACAATATTACAATGTAATACTACAAAAATGATAATATTTAATTCAGAAAACAATCTTACACTGTTACACTATATGACTATAAACTATGAAAATAAAATTAAAAGCATCAAATTTGACATAAGACATAAAAAAATTGATTGATTAATAAGCAAGATTTATCCGATGCCTCTTAAAAGTTGAATGATAATTGACTATATATATATATATATATATATATATATATATATTCTTTTTCGCATTTACTCTTTTATTAGGTAAAATCTATGTGATCTTTGAAATCCATTTCTAATGTGTGATACCTTATAAAATCATTAAAGAGTAAGTTAGACTAAAACCAAACGACTCTTTAAAAGTTTTTTTAGCAAACCTATTTAAAAGTTAGAACAATGAATTGGTATATATGGAATTTTGTTATATTTTTTTTAATGTTCCATTCCTCTTATTAAAGCTCTATTTGGTAAAAATAGCGGATAACTCATCGCTAATAGCTCTATTAAAGTGTTTGGTAAAATTAACGGTTCAACTAGCTAATAAATGTAAAATGATATAAAAGGACAATCATAATTCATTAATTAATTTATTTAATGTATCTTTTATATAATTATTTTAAATTTATTTTCATTAAAAAGTTACCGGGAAAAAAAAAACATAACACTAAAATATGCTTCTATCCATTTTTTTTTTTTATGCATTCCTTTTAAATTATAAACCTAACAATAAAAGTATAAACTAACAACAAAAGCTATGAATCCCTGAAAAAAATAATATTATGAACGTATACATAAACGTAACCCCCAATCCTTAAAAAAAATATAACGTAACCCCTTCAAAAATATATATAAGTAGAACATTAAATCTATTTTTTGGACTGGAACAATATATATAAGTAGAACATTAAATATATTTTATTTAAATTGAAATAAATTATAGAGGATAAAAATGGATTTTAGATAAAATGATAAGAGTATAATTGAAAGAAAAGATGATAAGTTATAAGTTATAAGCTCAAACACTACTTGAAATAGAATATGAAAAATAAGCTATAAGCTCGTGATGAAATGATGTTTACCAAACGGGACTTTTTTAATCATACAAACTTATTCTCTATAAACTATCTGCTATAAACTCGGTTCATGGCCTTGTCAAACAGACCCTAAATACGTTACGCTTCGCATGTTCCTTTTTGTAAACAAGATGTCTGATTCTTTTTTTTTTTAACTAGCCACATGAATCATTCTAAATCCCATTTCTCAATTTTTTTTTAAGGGTTTGTTGGTCTTTATTGTTTTTAACAAGCAAAAATGAAATATATTAACACCGACAAAGTAATCTCTTTAACACAAGAATATCTAAAAAAGATCACTAAAGTTTACAATAAGTTAGCCACAGAATAAGACCAAACAAGTAAACGGGCTCGAGTACCAACTATGATAGCCTAAGACAAAATTTACATTATTTGCATTCATCCACCAATATAAATAAATTTTAACTTTATCCAGCAATTGAGGTATGGAATTATCTTCATTATTGAATATTCTATCATTTCATTCATTCCACACCACTCAAATACAAAAAAGCCAAATAAATTATAAAAAGGAGCACCGCACTTTCAAACCACATGTCGAATAAATAAGCTGAATAATATGCTCTGAAAGAGATTGAGGATATACTACCAAAAAATCAATCCACGCCAAAGAGTACCGAAAGTGCTCCATGAGAGAAATAAATGTTAAGCTGATTCAGCACCTCCACATCCGGTCACGCTATAATGAGCATCTGGAGGAATAATGCCGCGAGCCACCAAGTTTGATTTTGATGGTAATCTATCAAGAAGTCTCTACGCAAATATGAGACCTTTAAAGAAATTTGTATGTGCCAAATTAAATATGTCGATGTATCTAAAGTAATAGAATTCTAGGAAGTTAATAGCTTGTAGTAAACTCCATGAACTGAATAACCTCGAACAAGGTCAAGCTGCCACTACCACTAATATGATAAATGAGTCTTCAAAATAAAATCATGAAGTAACATTCTACACTCCACTAACAACTCCTCCTCCCACGCCTATAACCGTCTCCATCACTTCTAACCCTCACGTCCTTCGCTCAATCCTAAAGAGAATATACCAGCTACCGCACTCATTTGTTTTTTTCCCAACTTTCTATTTGTTGAATTTTTTTTTACCGTTCAAGTCTTCATCTATTATTTTTTACAAAAAAGATATTGTAAGTTAGTGTAGTGGCTCACGTTGCAATTTTTCATCAGGAAAAACAAAATTGAATAGAATTATTTTCTTCATCGTTTTAGTTTACGAGCGAAAATTATTTACAATTTTTTTTTTGCTGAGAAGTATTTAAATCTATTAAAAATATGAGAAGTATTTAAATCTATTAAAAATATTATCTATAAGAAACTTTGTAGGAGTATTTTACAACGAAGTACTTTTTTATTATTAAATTTTTTTTTATAAGGGCCGTCTGTTTAGCCTGCATCCTATATAGGGTCGGGTTGGATAGTTTCTTTAAAGCTCGTATTTTATCAGGGTTTTATAGCATGACTCGATAAAACTCGAAATTCGTTAGGATCATCCCTAAATAGGCGAGTAATCTATTTTTTTAGTAAAGGTCGAGTAATATGTTTTGATAACTCTACTCATGTCATATTCTATAAATAAAATATATCGTCACACATGTTGAGTCATGAGGGAGCTCGGAGGACCGTCCACATCGAGGTCAGAATAACCACACTAGTGTGTGTGTGGTGTGTGTGTGTGTGTGTGAGAGAGAGAGAGAGAGAGAGAGAGAGAGAGAGAGAGAGAGAGAGAGAAACCACACTCTTACCTCAAAACCTTAAGGTAATGGGTTTATGGGTCCTCTTACTTATAATATTTTCAACCTTTAATTTTCTATCTGATGTGGGACATATAACTCACACTTGCACACAACACTCCCTCTCAAGTGTGAGTCCAACAATTCAATGTGCTCCCCCTCAATGGTTTCTCCGCAACGGACCGACACAAGGAGCTTATATCGCCGTTTGGTTTCTCGACAACAGACTCGTTGCCTCGGTCGTACCCTTCGTCTAACCGGGGATCTGATACCATTGTTGGATCATGAGGGGAGCTCGGAGGAGTTGGGTCATGATGGGAGCTCAGAGGACCGTCCACATCGAGACCAGAAAAACCACACTAGTGAGGGAGAGACAATTTATCTTATATACTTAGAGCTAGAAATGAGTCGAGTCAAAACCACATAAGTTCAACTCGATAATAATTGATTTGATTTGCGACTCAAATCAAGTATGAGACAATTTATTTTTAACTTTAACTCAATTCATTTCAAGTTCACATACAATTTAATTCAATTTGTTAGATTTGACTCATTTGCTTCGTTCATAAAATTCAAAGGTCGAAATATTTTTGTCAAAATTATAATCAAAATTGTAGATATTTTATTAGACAATTTTTAAATCTTTTGGCATTTTAGTTTTATTGAAATCCCCTACAAAAAAGTCTATTGAAAAGACAAGGATTAAATTAGAGTAAAAGTTAGGATTAAATATTTTAATTTTATTTAACACCTAAAAAAAATTAGAGTAAAAGTTATTCAAAACTTACAAATAATAGACACAATACAAAATTCACATTTGCATAATATACATGAAAAACATAGAATTATAAATAATAAGTCAAATCAAACAAGTTGAATTATATATATATATATTTTGAAATTAACAAACTTAATTATCATCTATCATCTAATTTTCGAGTTTGAAATTATATTCAAATAACTCTATTAATTATGAGTCTTCATCCATTTCACGGTGCTTGCTTCTATATTTTATAATAATTGTTTTCCTGTCACGAAAACGGTCTGATCACTCCTTCAGAAAGAAAATAAAAGGTCTCGTTGAGAGGCCACAACGTTGTATAGAACACGACAGCGCCTGTCAATTTGTAGCGCGACACGATGCCACCGCCAACGAAGGTCATCCTTCATGGAATTATTGGGGTTAGTATATATAATTATGAAAATGCTTCTTTCAAAAAAAAAAAACAATTATGAAAATGCTAACGTCTTTAGAGTATTGTTTAGAGAGAAAAAAAGTAGTTTTTTTAAGGGACAAAGTGATGTATTTATTAATTTAAAAAAAGGTTTGATTTATATTTTTAAGATTTTTTTGTCAATTAGTCTAACAATTAGAGAAATTCACCTTAAAGATGAATAAGTGAGATATCTAGAGTTCGAACTCCAACCCCTATATATATTAAACATTATCCCTTATTAAATGAGCTAAGTTTACGAGAATAGATAAATTTTTATCTTACCTTATAGAATATATTATGAAAATGCAAGTGTCCTTGGATCATTTTGTTAGTATGTCTAATTTTTTATTTACAATGGTAAAAATGACAATGAGAGAGGAAGGTAGGACATCTCAACTTATAGGTGATGAACATGCTATTAATTAGAAGACACAAGTATTGAAATTTTATAAATATTGCAGTGAAAATTAAAAATGACACTCATTTGAGATAATTTCTCATTTTTTTATAAATATGTCACTCATTTTAAGGAAAAGGGAGTATGTTTTTTTCTTCGTCTTATAAATGTGTCCCTATATATATATATATATATATATATATATATATATATATATATATATATTTTTGTGTGTAGTTGTTTACACTGATTTTTGGTAAACAACCGCTGGTTTAAAATTAATTACTTGCAAGATCAACCAGTAAATCTTAAGGATATATTTGTGTTTTAGTTTCTGTATTTTTCCAAAGTTTGTGATTGTTCTTCAAGAACATAAGAAAAATTTAAGACAATAACTTATCGAATTTAACTCAGTTAAATTCGTTGAAGTCACTTTCAAACGAAATAAAAGAAATTGTTTGAATAAAACAAGTAAATTGCAAAGATGCTTAAGAAAACAAACTTAAATTGCATTGATTGAATGTAAATTGGTACACATGTTCATACATTGCAACTTGTGACTCGTTTCTCTCTTCCATGCGGATAATTTGAGTGTAAGTTTTTGTATGGTTGGATTGTGACATCTTTCTCTTGTGAGAAACTACTATTTATACTAAAGGAAATAACTACCTATATTTGAATTTAAAACTACAACTGCTATAAGGGAACAATGTTTGTCCATTCGATCTAAAAATGCATCCTTTGCTTGACCTTATCCGAAACGAACTGTCTTTCGATGAAAAACTGTCCTTCGATATTTCTCGCTTATCGAACTAAAACGCGTGCTTCAAGCATTTTCAGCAAGTCCAACTTCGATAGAAATAAAAGATCAAACTTTACCTCATTAATGACATAGTCAACTTTGCTTTGACTGCTTTTAATATAGCCCTAATGAAATATGGGCTAACAGTAATATAATGCTAACTTAAGAGAGGGATGGGTCAAGGTGATAAGTCTTAATTTAATGTGTTTTTAGCATTTGAATTCAAAAAAATTGTGGAATTTTGGTTTTATTTTAGAGTTATTTTACTAAAAAGTGCTAGTTGTTACTTTCAGGATCAAATGATTAAAAAAAGGAAGAATTTTCAAGACCAGAAAACTAAGCACGGCCATAAGCACGACCCTAGCATGACTGTGTGCATGTGTAGAGAAAAGAAGGATGAAAGAGCTGGAAGTTGAGCACGGTCTGCGCGCTCTTCAAGCATGACCATGCACATTTCAAAACATAGGAATTTGAAAAGTTGTGAAAGAACACGACCCTTAAGCATGACCGTGTGTCCTCTGAAGTAAAAAATGAGTGTTATAAACTTTTACAATTCTCTAGTTTAAGGCTTGTAAATCGAATTTAATGACTTGTCTATGATTTTAGACTATAAATAGGCATCATATTAGACTTGAAAAGCATCTTTCACACTTGTAATCTTGCTATAAAGTGGAAATAAAAGTTATTACTTTTTGTTTAAATTTTATTCTGTATTTTTCTGCACTTTACATTCTTGTCTTTTATTTTATCTTCTTTACATTTTCAGTTATTTACTTTTATGTTTTTTACAATCATGTCTTTATATTTTAATCCCCTGTCTACTATGATTATGAGTGAGTAAACTTTTTTAGTTTTGGGATTGTGGGAATTATTTAATGATTTGATCCATATACAAACCCAAGTCTATACTTTGTTTTATTTGAAATTGTTTTCTAATCTATTTTCATTGTCTTTAAATTCGATATCTAATATTAAACGAAGAAAGAAAATGTGAAGTTTTAACATTGATATCTAATCAAACTTCAAATATCAAAAGAAGAATCGAGAGATGAAGTTTGATATTGGAACAAATGAGATTAGACAAGTCTCTAAAAAAATATGCAAAGATGAGTTTGATTGCTTTTGGGATAATAAGGCTGCGCTAAAAGGGTCTCAATGATAATCAACCATGAGATATGCTTGATTATTGTTGAGATACGTTTATGTATTATGTGAGGAAACATGATATACCAATTGAATGTCTTGTCCTTAGAAATATTTCATTATAGAATAGAGAAATAGATAGGAAATGTAATAGAATAAACACCGAGATGAAAACCTCAATCTCATGACGCTTTTTAAACATCTGAATTTTAAACCAAACAAACATTGTTTTTAACAATCTTATTCCTTTTCAGCTAATCAAAATGAGAAATTAGATTTGTAATCAAATAAAACTCAATATGGATTGACACTCTTTTTACTATTCGATAGAACCGTAAACTAGTAGGGCTATCACAAAATCCACATTTGCCCCTCCCAAGACTCGGTCCTTGATTTTTTTTATATCAAATTAAGACGAATGATTTGGTAGGGTCAAATCATGAGATATCATATATTATAAAAATTAAAAAATATAAAAATTATAAAAAAATAATGTTACATCCTTCGAAAATTTCAACACTTAAGACAAAACTCCTTTAAGAGTTGAATAATCGTGGTCCCTATAAATGAATTATAATTTATTTTTAGTCCTTTAAAAAAATTCTTCAAACAATGATCCTTTAATTGTTTTTAGTTAACATTTTTTGTCATACCTTTTAACTCAACTCGTATGAATCCTTTGAAATTTGAAATCTTTTTTTTACAATTATGTTTAGAACATTATAAAAATGCCTCATGCAAAATATTTTGTTGACAAGAGATGAATTAAATTCTTTAATAAAAAAAAGAGATGAATTAAATATAAACTTTTAAGTTTTTGATGCTTAAAAATTCATATTTAATTCATTTTTTTAAGGAATATTTAATTCATCTTTGTTAAAATATTGTAAATTGTTGTGAAAAAAATTCTTATAATATGTTAAACATATCTAAAAAAAACTCATTAAAAAATGTGAAAAATACATATATTGACTTCTTTTTTTGAGAAAATATATTGACTTAAATGCAAGGATAAACAATGTTGGCTGAAAAAATTAGAAGGGCCATTAAAAAATGTTTAGAAGTCTTCAACTATGTCATAAAATTAAAAAAATCACGTTTTTCTTTTCACGTGTTCGTGTGGGGGTTTTTTTTTTTTTTTGTGGTGAAGACGTGTTCGTGTGGGTTTGAAACTTGAGAACCCATTCCATAACAAATAAATAACTTGTCATTAGGCTGAATTAGTTCCAAATCTACTCAAACTAATATGAACCAAACATTTCGGAGAACTATTGTGTTGATGAAAGTGATTTGTACATGTGAACCTTTGCTTTTTATTTGGTCAAGCCAGATTTTTTTTCTGCATTCTTTTGGTCGAGTGTGAAAATTTATTTGTATACCGAGAAACATTTTCCTTTAAAGCATTGCTCCTAAAACAACATAGACTATGTTTGATATATAAGACATAAATTTAAGTTTATGTCTTATATCTTATAAACTCGTGTGATTAAAAAAGATTTGTTTGGTAACTGTTATTTTCACAGGAGTTTATAGTTTATTTTTATGAATTTATAGCGGTTTTAGAAATTATTTTTTACACATTAACCATATGAAATATTTTTATACATGCATTCATGAATATCTACGTAACATAATTTAATTAAATGCAGGGCCGTTTCTATGAAATAGAAGGCTCGGTTCTATTTTTAAAATAGGTCCCAGTAAAATAAAAACGCAAATTTTTTTTAGTTAAGCTTCATTAAAAAATCAGAATCAGAAGAACTTTTAAATATGAAACAAAACAAAATAAAATTATGTGAAAGAGAGGTGAAATTTACCTAACAGTATCGTTTGGAATGTCACTCTTACGTCGTAGGAAAGAGGAAAATGAATGGTTTATGCAAAAAAGGAATAATTGTTGTGATTATTTCAATGAAATAGCTTTTCAAATTGACTGATTAAGTGATTATACAAATTGATGGTGGATTAATAACATCAAATTTATGTCCATAAAATAGAACTAGAGTCTAGAAAAAACTCATACGTGTACTGAAGAAAAGAAAAGTAACATGTAATTTTTTAATTTTTTAATTTTTTGAGACCCATAGTTTTTAGAGGTCCGGTTCAGTAGAGCTTCTTGCATTCCCCAAGGTCCGGCTCTGATTAAATGCATCTGTAAAAAAAAGTTTTACTATGTCGATATTATACCAAATAAATTGTTATTTTTATAGTATAAATATAAATTGGATTTGCCGGTGGATTGTATACTATGAACATGTACAATATTCAAAATGAAAATAATCAAATCATTGATGGTACTAGTTTATGTAGTTGGCTGTCTACTCTTTGTTTGTTCCTCACTTCCTCTTTGTCTCGTACGTTATGAATCACATTCACAAAATATATTTGTCCAAAAAAAATGTCAATCTCAATCACTAGCTTTAATGCTTCACCATTTAGTTGTGATGATTTCCAGTAACCTTGCCTTTCAATCTCTCTATGTTTTTATTGCCTTTCAATTCAAATTGTGCAATTGGAGTTGAACGCTTTTGGTTTAAGAATAAAGAGACTTTTAAAATAGGGAAAAAGCCAAGTTCAACAGTTGAAAATTAATTAATCTTTTTTAAAAATTACTATGAAAAATTGGATTACACACAAACTTTCATTTTGTTGAACTATATCTATCTTTAGGCATGTATTATCCTTAAAACTTTTATAAAAAGTTTACCGTTTATCTAGGGTTTCATGATAAAAATGTTACTTCTTCTAAAAATATCATATTTGTCATTGTAGTTGGATGCACGGAGAATACTCAGTTAAAAAAAAAAAACTTACTCAATTGAGGATTGAGCCAAAGCTAGTTAGGAGTTAATGCTATTTGCCTTTAAAGAAGTGAAATATGCACCGGTCTTCTTCAAGCGTTATAAAAAGAATGAAAAAATTGAACCTTATGAGATTGTATTTTATATTCTTTTTTCTTTAGAAAGGTATGATTATATTCGTAAAAGAGGGGTATGAACACACTTAAAACTGAGTTTTATGATTAAAATAAATAAACAAATAAATTAAGTATTTTTATTTTATTTCTTTTGTTATTGATCTAGTGATCAACACATATTCAAATAAATATACAGATACGGAAAAAGGGAATATGATGACCCAAGTTCAAACCCAAAATTCCACATGAATTAAGTATCTTCTTTACTATGAGAGTCTTGTGCAAGTGGTTGTTGCAAATAGGGCATGGTATCTTAAACATTGGAGTATATCAAGTTAAATTTCTACTCGCAGGAAAAAAAATGTTACTTGGTGCGAACTAAAATTCATGAAAAACTCACGAATAACTTGTGGAACCTCTGCTGTTTCATGCATTGGTGCTTCCAATTTCAGATGCAGTGACAAATTTTGAATGAATTTATTTCAATATAAAAAGTTACAATTAGATACCTAGGTAATGCAAAAATACATGAAAAACATATGCAAAAATACATATGGGATTGTGACAATAACAAGAGTTCGAGGCCGGATGGTATTAGCATCAGTTTCATCAAACAATTTTGGAATGACATGAAAGATGATTTTTTGCGTTTTGTTATGGAATTCCATCGTAATGGCCGATTGCCTGAGGGGATAAATGCGACATTTATTGCTTTGATTCCTAAGATAGATAGTCCTCAAAGGTTAAATGATTTTCGTCTTATATCTTTGGTGGGTTGCATGTATAAGGTGTTGGCTAAGATCCTTGCAAATAGACTCCGTGTTGTTATCGGAAACATAGTCTCTGATCCTCAGTCCGCTTTTGCCAAAGGCAAACAAATTATGGATGGTATTTTAGTTGCGAATGAGGCGGTTGATGAGGCGCGTCGTCTTCAGAAAAAATATGTTGATTTTTAAGGTGGATTTTGCAAAGGCATACGACTCGGTGGATTTAACTTATTTGGACATTGTTATGCAGAAAATGAATTTTCCGAGGCTTTGGAGGAAGTGGATGTCAGAATGTGTCGGTGCGGCAACCGTCGCGGTGTTGGTAAATGAGTGCCCTACGAAGGAATTTCCTATGGAGCGTGGGTTGCGTCAGGGTGATCCATTGCCTCTGTTCCTTTTTTATTGGCCGCAGGGGTTTCATTTGCTCATGATGCCGCTTCTAAAGGCTAGTTTATTTAATGGCTATAGAGTGGGCCGTGTTGATGCTTTGTGCCTGTCTCACCTTCAGTTCGCTGACGATACTCTGATTATAGGTGAAAAGAGTTGGCTTAACGTGCGCTCAGTGCGGGCTGTTTTATTGATTTTTTATCAAGGGTCTCGCTTGAAGGTTAATTTCCACAAAAGTTTGTTAACAAGAGTAAATGTTTCAGATTCTTGGTTGCATGAGGCTACTATGGTTTTGAATTTTCGAGTTGGAACCTTACCATTTGTGTACTTGGGGCTGCCTATAGAAGAGGATCCGCGTAGGTTGGAATTTTGGAGACCGCTTCTAAACAATATTACATCTAGATTGTCGAACTGGAAAAATAAATTTCTCTCGTTTGGAGGTCGTATGATTCTTCTGAAATTTGTCTTGTAGTCCCTACAGGTTTACTTTCTTTCCTTCTTTAAGGCCCCCACATGTATAATTTCTTCTGTCAAATCTTTTTGTTTTGTTTTGTTGGGGGTGGTGAGGATGTCAGGAAAATTTCATGGGTAGACTGTGATACTATTTGTTTATCGAAGGAGGAGGGTGGGTTAGGTGTCAGGAGGTTGAGGGAGTTTAATGTTGCTATGTTAGGGAAGTGGTGTTGGCATATGCTGGTTGACAAGAGGGTCTTTGGTATCGAGTTTTGAAGGCGAGATATGGAGAGGAGGGAGGGTGGTTGAAGGAAAGGTGGGGGAGAAAACAAAGGGGTGACGGAGATTGCAGAGAGAGGGTGGGAAGTTGGAGGTGGTGCCTAGGAGTGGAGAGGCGCCTTTTAGTTTGGGAAGAGGAGTCCGCTACGGAGTATTCGTCCTTGCCGTATAATATTGTTTTGAAGGATTCTACTCTTGACAGGTGGCGGTGGGCTCATGATCCTATTAGCGGGTACTCCTTTAAAGGGACTTATCAATATCTCACGCTTCCTACTGCGCTTGTGGAGACCGGTTTCTTCGCAGGAGAGTCCTTCACCATGATGACATTCTATGCGTTGGAGGGTGCGGCTGCCAGGAGACATTGCAACATCTCCTTTTCCGTTGTGACATTTTTTATGGCTTGTGGTACCGTGTTTATCAATGGCTCGACATTACTTTCATATCTCCCGAGTTGGTTCGCGACAATTTTCATCAGTTTGGTAATTTGGCGGGACTACCGCGTTTTACTCACTCTTTTCTCAAGGTGATCTGACACGCTTGTGTTTGGGTCCTTTGGAAGGAAAGAAACAACATGATATTTAACCGCAAAGCACATGACTTGATTATTTTCCTGGACAATGTTAGATAAATATTTTTTTTATGGTTGAAAGTTAATATGTTTACATCCGCCGTCAGTTACAATGACTGGTGGCGGCACCCTCTATTATGTATGGGTGTTAGAGACTAACTTTCTTCTTGTGTATTTTTCTTTCGGTGTGTTTTTTCCATTGACATCAAACATTTAACATTTGTATTTAGGTAGAGTGATTCTCATTACATACCTTGTGCGAGATGAATAATTCTCGGTAATTAATATAATTTTATTTTGATTTTTTCAAAATAAAAAACATGAAAAACATAACACCGTAGGTTTTTGCTTATATGATTGCCTCATAAATACAAATTTGTGGGACGAGACGAGAGTGGTCCCTTAAAGACAAAGGTACTATGTAAAGCAGGATGTGTCGTTTGATGATTGCTTTAGGAAGTCATTGTACAAACAGATATCAACCAACAGTGGGACACATATTAGTAGATATTTTAGTTGTTTAATCATTTGGTCGATTGTTGGATCACTACATGCTTCGTACTGAAAAATATTTGTTAGATGTCGACTCTTTAAATGTATCTCAATTATTTAAAAAAAATTCAATCTGTATAAATGTTCGTAGAAGATACATTTAATTTAAAAATATGAATAGATGATATATACTCCTCTAGATATTTTAACTTTTTATTAAAAAAAAAATCTCAACTAGAAGTAAACTCTATACATTGGTCATAGATAATTTAATGTGTCATATTGTGAATCACTTCATCACCGTGATTGTAACAATTATAATAGTAAAAATGATTCATCAAATTTGAGTGGGTACTATCAAATAATTAACACTGGAAAATTTTCGTAGTCTTAATTGTCTGAATATATTTACTTATACGTCTTTTCATGATTCGAGTAATCTTAGTAGAGGATCTTGATGATCTTCTTCCACTCATTTGCTCTTGCATCCTCCTTTTATAATTTGCGTTTATCTCTTTTTAAAGTAAAGAAAAAAGAATCAAGAGAGAGTATTGATTTTTAATGAATGGCCAAGGTTTCAGAAGGGAGGATTGATTTTTCAAGCTTCACCCTTAAATTCAACGAATCTCAATTGACACATAGCCATATTGCAATGGTAAGAAAAGCTAAGGGTTAAAAGCAATTAAAAAATAATAGAAAAGAAACAATTAAAGTTGGCGACTAAAAATATAATGAAATTTAAAGAGATTAATGTTGGAAAGTCACATATTTGTAGAGAGTTTAAACATATTTAATCCAAACAAAAACTATTATTTATTCCAAAAATAATAATATTTTTTATCAAATTGTTCAGCGACTTAAACACATCTTATGTGTTAGAATCTACGACCCAACACATTAAATTGTACAACTACCAAGACCTATAAGGAAAATTAATTTAAAATATAAACTTATTTTCCAATAATTAAATATTAAATATAAAAAATTAACAATTAAATTTTCATCAATGAAAAGAGAAGTTTAAATTTGAGACATAAAAATTATAAAGATGGTTGAAAGTATCCACGCAGAGATAAGAAAGTTCAACTAAATATACAATGCATTTCACACATCACAAGTAGACAACTTCAAGTATAGTGCAGGTGGTATTGTTTTTTCCACACAAAGGGACAAATGTTGTACTTGTATCCACTAGTAAAATATTATAACGACCAAGTAAACGCAAGTAATTGACATAATCCAAATCCAAACAAAGTTTAGATTATTCAATGCATTGAAGGTAAAAACTTCATAGGTGGAGAACATTAAAATCAAGTAAATATTAGGCTACTCAAATTTCTTCTAGTGAATCAGCCATAATTTTTATAGGTAACTACCGATTTTAATTCTGAAAATTCTTTAGATGGTATCTATTTTTATTTTTATTTTTTAAAAAACTACGTAAATGATTTCTAAAAAATATAATAGAAATTAACAAAAAGAGAAAATGCTAATTTTTTATTTTTGAATAAAAGACTAAATCACATTAATGAGAAATATCTTATAAATACACCTCATTGGCCTCAAAAGGCACCTCCTCTATCCACACCTTGTTTGGATCGTAATGAGCAATTTGAGCCATTTTATGGGCCAGCCCATTACTAGATCTATCTATATGTTTGAGTGACCACGTGTCAAATTGTGATTGTAAGGACCGAATTTCGTATATAAGCTTTCCAAGATAAGATCTATCTTCATTTTGTTCATTTTGAATCAACCGAACCAAATTCGTTATCCACTTCAAACGGTACTCTTTTGAAACCACATTCAATGGCTAACACAGTCGTACGAAAGAGCGCAAAAGTTCTATAAACAAACTAAAAACTATCTTAGTTTAAACCTTTAGTTAAAACTTTATTTTTGTAATTCAAGTATATTTTCCGAAGTTAGGAACTAACCCCTCAGTTAATCAGAATATTGAGATTTATTTTAGGATTTGATCTTTTCAAACCAACATATGTTCAATTATATGCATCAGTCGAAAATCAAACATCTAGTCACATATTTAAGAAACTCAATTGTCTACGAGTTGTGTTACACTATATTATATGTGTATTGATATGAACATTCAATATAGATTTTTTTTTACGGAATATATCAACTACAACGGATTGTTTTACAGATGAAGGGAATGAATAAAAGAAACGAATGCTAAAAGAGAAAAAAAAACAAATTAAACCTAATAAAACTAACTAAATCCTATATGTTTACAAACTAGGAAAAAAAAGATTAATAGAATAAACATTAGTAGTTAATTGGATTTTAGAGGAGATCTAAATCTTTTTTGTCAAGTAGTTTAATGACTAAAAATTCACCTCTTAAAGTGGTTAAAAATCCATCACTCGAACCTCAACCGCGACATAGATAGTGCAATATTCCTATCAATTAAGTTAAGTTCACAGGGACTAATTAAAATCTTTTCTATTATCAAACAATCATATATGTGATTCTAAAAACAATTTTGATTAAATTCAAATATTTTAAATGGTCCGACAATTATAAATAATTTTTTTTGAAAGGAGCTATAATTAATTGATAGTAAAAAAATATTTACATTAAAATGCATACTAATTAAATTTAAAAAGAAATATATAACATTTTTAATAAAATCCAATTTTGACATCAATCAAGTTGAAATTAGTGAAAGATGCTAGTATCCCACACGGTATCCAACTAAAATTCAAATTTGAACTAAACAAATATGTCATATTTAGTGTCGATGTTACTTTACATTGATCAATTATATGGTTATGATGTACAAGTAAGATAGATCTTATACCATGCATCATTTTGATGAAATGCAATATGATATGATTTTTTTTTCTTTGAAAAATACCAAAATAAAATATATTAATCAAAATATAAAATTCGACTCAACATAAGTAGTGTAAAAAAAGAACTCATAAAATTCACTATATTCCAGTGTAAATAACCGAAAAACTACAACGAAACAACAACGATAAAGAGCTAAATGACTACTTCTAAAATAAAATATAATTTATTAATTCAATGATTAAATATAGACTTGTCAGTGGACAATAATGTAAAATTAATTTATTTGTGTAGGTCAAACAAAACCCCTTGCATACATGCAACAGAGGCAACATGACTAAATCTAAATGTAGCAATGAGAGTGACAACTTCTTTATTTTCGTTTGTTGACAAAAAATCTTTGTAGAACCTTCCTTTTTTCCTTGATTGATGCCAGATTGTGCTTTCCACGCGGCTCATGCATGCCATTACTATCATTATTAATATTAATTAATATAAATATATTTTATTTTATTTTATACAGTGTTGTTTTTAAATAAGTTGATACATTCTTGGTACCTTGTTTGATTTATCACTTCATGAATAAATCATAGTCTTCTCTCAAAAAATAAATAAAAATCATAGTCTACACAATAACACTTAGTACTATTTAACCAGAGGTCCTAAAATTAAAACACTGTTTAAATAACTTTATTGCACTTTTACCAAGTCAAAAAATTAATCTTTACATTATAAAATAATTTATATATAAGGTTTTGAGTTTGAATTCAACCTTTAACATGCATCAACGTTAAAACTTAGATGAAGTATTTGTCGTCCATTTGAGTTTCAGAAAATTTAAGGATTAATCTCCGTAATTGCACGCATCGAGTATGCTTGGTCTACATAGAAAATGTATATTATAATCTTATATGAAATGAAAACAGACAAGAAATAAAATATTAAGAGAATCATTTTAATTAATACTATACTAAATTTGCATAAAATTCAACATTTGAAGCTACTACATTAATCATCATCATGTACTAGCCTGCCACCACTCTACCATAATCAGAAACCAGAAACTTTTTCTTCTCTCTACCTACATAACTTCATCATTTAATACAAACAAATTAATTCACGCGCTTTTAAAGATACCATTTTCAAAACCAACCCATATCAGATTATGGCATAAAGTTGTTATCTTTATCTCATTCTCAACAAACCCATTTCATCATTTTGTTTCTAAAGACCCATTTTTTGAATTTTAATTTTTCCACATTTTTCGGTGGTTGTGTTTTTTTTTTGTTGCACCTATGTTTATGTCGAAGTGCAAACAAAGGTTGTTTTTATGTCTGGTTTTATTTGCATGGTTGTACAATGGAAGTGTGGTTATGGCTTCAAGTGAAGGAAGTGGAAGTTCTAAAGACCTTGATCAGACACCAACATGGGCTGTTGCTTGTGTTTGTACTGTTTTCATCTTGATTTCTTTCATTCTTGAAAAAAGTCTTCACAAAATTGGAACGGTATGAAACCAATTTGAAACTGTCTTTTATGTTTTCTCAATTGTTGTTGTTGTTTCTTTGATGTGATGTGCATTAATTTGTCTTTGTTTATGTCGGAATATTTTGTTCTTGATGTTTTTTTAGTTGTTGTTGAAACAGTGTCATAATAAATGCAATTTTTAAAATTTTTGAAGTTTAGTGGTTGATTTGGTTTTTGAGTTTTTGAAAATCATTGTTCATGGCTGAATGATTTATGATTCTTGTGTTTTTTCAGTGGTTGGGAGATAGGCACAAGAGGGCTTTGCTTGAAGCTCTGGAAAAAGTCAAAGCTGGTAAGATTTTAGTCAACGGATTCATAGTTGTGTACTTAGGGGTGTTTTGTGTTTGTTAGAATCGGACACCTACACATGTAGTTACATTCGATTTGTTTTCCAATTATTATCGGTGTGGACGAGTTCATGTGAGTGTCATGTCATGTCCATTATGTTCGTGTGTGTGTGGGTGTGTCGGTGCTTCATAGAATTTCTTTTTGTCAATGTTATTTCTTTTCAGATTTATGTGGAATAATTATGACGATAATAGTTTTAAGTATTTCTCTTATGTTTCTCTAATCAATGTTAATTTTTTCAATTTTTACAGAGTTGATGATTTTAGGTTTCATTTCATTGCTTTTGACGTTTGGGCAGAGCTACATTGTTAAAATATGCATTCCTGCCAACGTGGCAGACAAACTGCTGCCATGTCCATATAGAGCTTCCCATGATGCAAAAAATGATGAAGAGGAGGAACATCATAGGAAACTTCTTTATTATGAGCACAGATATTTATCAGAAGATGCTACCCCTTACAAATGCAAGGAGGTAACTATGTTTCCATGCTTTATTTTTCTCTAATAAATAAATAAAATCTAAATTATTTAAAGATAATTTGGTGAAAGTGTAATCTAAGTTGGCCGATCTCAAATCAGTAGCCGAGATCAATGAATGTGTATAGCGTGTGCATTTCCTAATGTAGGGAATTCGGATCCTTTAGCACTCCCATTCTTTTATAGCACTTTGCATGCTTACCTTTGAAGAGCAATAACATTTTTATAGTCATATTTTGAAACATCTTTCTGTCTGTTAAATTATAGCAATGAATTTATGCATGCTGCAGAAAAGAAAATATTGTACACCTATTATTATAATTTATAAATGTTAATTCCTATTATTGGTCAGGTTTCAATGCAAATCCTCTACAACTTACTTCTATTTCCTTTTGTCAATTTCATTTATCTTATTTCTTTCATGACAACATCAAAGCTTCCGTCTGCTTTCATTCTTAGGGACATGAGCCACTTATATCTGTCAATGGATTGCACCAAATACATATCCTCATATTCTTTTTAGCGGTCCTTCACGTGATATACAGTGCTGTCACAATGCTTCTCGGGAGACTAAAGGTTTGTGCGTCTTTCTTTTTGTGTTGGTTGTTGAATATTTAAGTTATTTAGCAAAATCTATGCATTTTGAGGATACTGATTTGGTATATTTTATTGTCTTTCTGTGGAAAAATGATGCATGGAAGATTTATACATTTATGGTCAATAAGTTGTCTTTAGATGGTTGAAACTTCTTATATTTGTTTGTTTGTAATGTTGTTATTTCTTGTATAACTTTGAATTAATTCAAATTAAGACTTAGTTTAAAATTTAATTTAAGGAATATTGGCTCAAATCTGTGTCCTCCTAGTATTTCCTCCACATGGAGGGGAGGAAGAGAGGGGTGCACAAGAGAGCCGAGTGCATTATTAGTAATATTCTTATGAAGCAAAGACACAAACATAGATGCTTGAAGGTGTGTCTGGTGTTTGATATGATACCGAGAACAAACCAACACATGTGCTTGCATTCAATCATTTCCAATTTTCAAATTATTAGCAGTGTCTACATGTTAATGTCAGTGTTGTTCCGGTGTGTGTCTGCCCCAGCGCATAGTACAAGTATAAGTGGTAACTAAAACATAGAGAAGCTTGTCATGAAAAGGGGAGTAGAATTGTTTGTATAGGTTGAAGACTGTATATGAGACCATTTCACGGTAGTTAGTATCCCAACCCTATATCAAATTAAGGTACATTAACTTGAGTAATTGACCATGGAGAAGCTTGTCGTGAACATTTACCACCAATGTTTAACTTGTTAGGTGAAAGCACATGATTGATTTTCATCAAGAGTTAGTAACTTAGTTGCTGATTGAGGATTTCTTTTATGTAGATACGAGGATGGAAGGCATGGGAGGCGGAGACATCGTCTCACGGATATGAGTTCGCCAATGGTATGACATTGATCCAATGATGTATTTAACTGCTTTTCTTCTATGATTATGAAAACTATTACTCCCTGCGGACCTAAATATATGAGAAGAATTTTTTTTAGGTTCATTGAACAATTAATGTATCTAGACTATAATATAAACTAAATACATAATTTATTCAATGAACCTGAAAAAAGAATCTTTTTATATATTTAGGACCGGAGGGAGTAATTCCTTATATTTACCGTAAATATACCAATTTTATTTTTGAAATACTGCTCCATGCAATTTCATGCCTCTGTTGTGCATTTATCATGTAGATCCTTCAAGATTCCGGCTTACACATGAAACATCATTTGTTAGACAACATGCCACTTTTTGGACAAAAATGCCAATCTTCTTCTATATAGTAAGACCAACTTTACTAATACGCATGCTGTTTCATAGCTTCAATTTTTCTTGCTTGTTTGGGGAAACGTTTAACCATCTCTCTTCCATTTATTGCAAATTTCAGAGTTGCTTCTTTGGACAGTTCTATAGGTCTGTCGAGAAAGCTGACTACCTGACTCTGCGGAACGGATTTATCACGGTGAGTACTATTCTGTAAGATATCTTTAAATGTTCGAATTCACATCCGTTACTTGACCGTGCATCTTGTGCAGGTCCACCTGTCACCAGGAAGTAAATTTAACTTTCAAAAATATATCAAAAGATCCTTGGAGGATGACTTCAAGGTGGTTGTCGGAGTCAGGTAACATGTTTACACTACGCATATGAAGCATTAGTTTCTACGTTTATTCCGCGCAATAACTGGTTTTGAAATTGAAATACACGCTTACTAAGTGCACTATGTTGTTGACAGTCCTGTCCTTTGGGCATCATTCGTTGTTTTCCTTCTCCTAAATGTTAATGGTAACCAACTTGTTAACTTTTTCTCAATTGTTTCGTATCGAATTTACTTTTCCGCAGTTGAATATTCAATTTGTTAATCCGTTTTATTTTTCAGGATGGCATGCTATGATTTGGGCATCCTTAATTCCTGTCATCGTAAGTATTCTGTTCTCTTTACAAAATTTGAAGATTGGTTGAGATGAAGGGTACCAATAGGCGTCAATAGCTTATGATACATGCGAGTCGTATCTCGGTTCGACACAAAACTGAACTCAATCAATACGAATCTTTAGTGTGCATCTATATTGGACATGAATCTCATCTTGAATTCTGGTTCAGTATGATGAATCACTACCACCTAAACTGGGTGTAGCTAGCCACTTTTTTTGTCAACTTTGTTTAGTCAGCCACTTTTTTGCATCATTTGATTTATGACTTTATTTTTGAATTATTTAGAGATTGGTAGATGATATATTAGCTTATAAGTTTGGCATGTCACTTGTTTTTACATTAAAAAAGCATGCTTTGTGAATCTCTCGATTTGATAACCATTGGTTGGGATTACAAGTTTATAAATCATTTAATTGGTTGCAGATAATTTTGGCTGTTGGAACAAAACTTCAAGCTACATTGTCAAAGATGGCCATTGAAATTACAGAAAGACATGCTGTGGTCCAAGGGATTCCCCTTGTTCAAGGCTCAAACAAATATTTTTGGTTTGGGAAGCCTCAGTTGCTTCTTCATCTTATCCATTTTGCCTTGTTCCAGGTATTCAATTTTTTAAATAGAGCTGAGAAGAAGATAAATCTTCTTGTGACGTCGCTTACAACTTTTTGATTCGCTTTATATTATTTAAGATCTATGAAGCACTGACACAGGCACGGCACAAACACTGAAACACGATACCTGAAATAATAATTATAGAAAGTTGAATAATTGAATGTAACCACATGTGTCGGTGTTCAATAACGACACATGTTGGACACTGGACATGCCTTCAATTGGTGCTACATAGTTTAAAATATTTTGATAGACATGTAAGTAAACAAGTAGGAAATTTTTCCTAGTTTAGTCTTTGCACTAATGAGAGAAAATTACTTTGGAGGTGTTTTCAATTTTTGAGTTGTTAACGTTTGTAACTAACTGATACTCTTTTCTCTTGCAGAATGCGTTTCAAATAACATATTTCTTGTGGATATGGGTACAGTACAGAACCATCTTTACACCTTAAATGTTGTCTTTTTGTAGATTATGGTGGCTAATAATTAATGATGATTTCATAATTTGCAGTATTCTTTCGGGCTGATAAATTGTTTCCATGCTGATTACAAGCTTGCAATTGTCAAAGTAGCTTTAGGGTAAGTTTGATCCAAAATTCTCTTTTACAATTAAATGGCATACGCCTCAATATGCATTTCATACTTAAGTTAACTTGTGTTTTCATATGAGCATGTAGTCGGTTGAGGCTGTATTGGTCCTTCTAGTCTCTACTGCCTATTGTGATTGATTTATTTGAGTTTATTACATTGTGAGACTGTTTGAGAGAGCTTATGAAAACAACTTGTGACATGTTCATAAGTTGTTTTCAGCTTATTTCCTTAAGTTCTTCAAGAAAACTTATGAAAAGAACTTATAACTTATATGAGAACAGTTAGATATAATTGAAGCATTACCACCATAAAGTAATCTGATGAATTCTCATGTCGTTTTGAAGGCTTGGGGTGCTAGTCCTCTGCAGCTACATGACCCTTCCATTATATGCTCTTGTTACTCAGGTACTACATGCTTTCATTTTCCTGATTTTGTATTCTTTGATGATCAGAGCCATTATTTTTCTTTGATTGAAGTATTTTTGGCAAAGTTAACCAAGATCAACACACGTCATGTTTATCCTAATAGGACAGAAGGAGTAGTAGGACACATTTTAAAGTAAAAATGACTAAATTCTCGATGGCACTAAGAATGTGTTGGATTTAGGTAGCCTCTGATTCAATAATGCTTTGTTAGTCCTCATCTTATAACCTGGTTTGTAGTACCGAGTTTGGCCATAATTAAGTCCAAATTTTACGGTGGTATTGATTGTTCTTCAATGGTTGAGCAAGTTTTGATTTTCATCATACTATCCTCATTTACTATCATTTATACATGCAAGTTACTAAGGTTGGTAAAACTTTTGCAGATGGGATCAAGAATGAAAAAATCAATATTCGATGATCAAACATCGAAGGCGTTAAAAAAATGGCACAATACTGTGAAAAAGAAGCATGGAGTGAAACTAGGAAAGACGAGCGTGCGACCCAGGGACGGAAGCACCACCGATTCAACAGTGCACTCTATTAGTCCCACGCTACACCGTTACAAAACTACTGGTCACTCAACTCGCTACGATGGTGACCAAGATGATTACCAATCTGATATTGAATTGCCTCCCACATCACCAACATCAAACTTGCTAGATGTAAGAGTAGATCATCTTGAGCAAGATGCAAACGAAAATGAACACCAAACCATCGTAGAAACCATTGAACAACAACAAACAGTTCTACGTAGCTTTTCATTTGTCAAGCCTGATCATCCGGAAAGAAGCGCGAAATAAATAGGAATCAGAACGTATTTCATTCAAATATTCTTTGTTAGCTTAGTCATGTATATCTTTAGAGCTTTTAGACGCGAGTATACTTAAATCGGATACAGTAAGTTTTGTACATTATTTTTCTTCGAAAACTTTACCCGTAGCTCTAAATTAGGCTTATAGTTAAAGCCTTGTTATGAGTAGGCTTAATGAAAATCAGAGAATGTAGCATTGTCCAATGACACTTATCTGCAATGGATATATCTTAAGATTTTTAATATTTCTCGATTATTTGTCAAAGCTGGCATGATAAAATAATAAATATTTGATGTAATAAATTGAAATTAGTTGGTTGGTTAGCGACTGTGGTTGGCATAACTACAACTTTGAATCATCTATTGCTATACTACTCCCTGTTCCAGCATCCACACCCCAACCACTTATAAGCCAATAAAATATCATCTATACAAATTTCAAAAATAATAAACCATAATAATAACAAACATGAATAAAAAAAAGAGATACACACATTTATGAAGAACTAATATGCTTGCGGTTCTATCATGTTTCAAGTTTGAAAACTATTGATTTATAAAACAAAAGAAACAATAAAAATTGCTATCAAACATATTACGTACTAGTACATAACAAACTATATCATATTGATTGGTTGTTTGTTGGTATGATGATACACTTGCACAATAGAACCAGAGTCTAAGGTAAACATCTATAATTAATTTGTCATTAAAGATGTTCGTAGTCCAAAACTTTGAGGTTTAAAACCTTAGTTTTGGCTGTTTAGCTCTTAGGCAAGCAGTGAACATAGCTTAATGATTAAGCTTTTATCTTTGATAAAATGCTTAATGATTAAGCTCACACCATATAATGAAATGCAAAAGGCAATTGATACATTGAACTAAAATAAATGGGTGGGAATTATTGAATCCTTAGTGTTGATTAAATCTTCCATGCATGAAGGTTGAGACATTATTACAAACTAAAATTATAGGTATAATTTGCTGCTGGTTGTCCTTTTTTGTAGACACAATAATTAAATTTGGTCTTTCTCATTGTCATAATTTTGTAACCAAATGGAATGTGTGTCACAGTGTCCACTTGTAAGAGGCAAATGCACGTGTTGACTGATAAGGGATAAAGATAGTGGGCCTTGTTAATCATGTACATATAGGTTACATTTCCCTTTCACGTTTTGATGTATATCATTTGCTGCGGTAGAGCGGTTGAATTAAGGTAGAAAACCAAGAGAAGCTCCAAAACCAAGCTTCTCCTCTAACATGGTTATTTGCCGCAAAAGTGATAAATCCAACGTTATGCACTTTCGAGTATTAGCTAAAGCCTTACATATGTCAGATGGAGATGGAGATCATATTATTTTTGAAAAGAGAAAAGGATATTACTTTAGGTTTTGTTGTTGTACTACGTGATAATTTTGTTGAAAAAGATAAAAGTTACTGCTATTCCAACATTTTTCCTTTCAAATTTTAATGAAGCATACAATTCTTACGAGGTTTGATGTGTGGCAAAGGTCGAGAAGAGAGGATTTCATTAAAGGGAGAAAAACTACAATTTACTATTTTACACAAACTATTAAAACATAAATCATTTTATATTAAATCGATTTATAGTTAAAAGATTTTTTTTAAAATAATATAGTTAAATGTTAAAATTAATTTTTATCATCGCATAATCAAACATTACCGTAGTGTAACACTCACTTATCATATATTTGAGCCGTACCATTTTGTCACCTACACAATCTCATTGAAGGTTAGTGATCAAAGTTTCAAAACGTGGGAATGGATAAGGCAATTATGTTTGTTAGAAGAAAAAAGTGAACTTTTCGACGCTTTTTTCACGAAAATAATTTAGTGAGTTCCACATGTTTCTATTTTTTCCTCCACCCAATGATGAAAAGATCAAATTTTTTATTTACTCTTCTTCATATATATTTTCTTCTCACTTTTTCATGTTCTCAAGTAAAGTGTAAAGGCATATGAACTTTTCACTTCATGCATCATATTTAGGCTAATATAAACAACAAACACTTGAATCAAATTGCACCAAGGCATTATAGTAGCACAATTTTCGAATTTATCGATGATAGTGATAAAGTGAATGCTTGAGTTTAGACTCAAACTATTAGACTTGATCTCTATTTGCTAAATGTGTGTTTGGATGACAAACTTTTATGAAGTATCTTTAGAAGTTTTTTTTTTAATTTTTATGTAGTATAATTTTTAGGGTAATTCAATATCTTCAATGATAATTATATTGTTTGGATGATAATTGATAAATATGGATAATTTTCAAAATGAAGATGTTTTATAAGACATTGAGTTAAAATTAAATTTAAGGAATTCCAAAGACCACATAAAAATTAATTTTTAATTATTTCTTTTTCTCTATGCAATGTGAATATCAAATCATGCAATTTGCTTCTTATATGTTTTCAAACTTGCACATTAGTCCATTCTTTTTAAAAATTTGCAATTTGATTCCTTTACTCATTTTTTTTGCACATTTGACCTATAAATTTTTAAAAATTAAGCATGAGGCTATGCGGTGATGAGAATTGATTTTGACAAAAAGTAAGTTGAACGTCAAATGATTTATGTTTATATACATTCAAGTAAAAGTGATTCTTATTAATTTTATGTTGTTTGAATAGTTTGAATCAAATTTAGTTTTAGATGTATAATTATCAAAATAAGTATTAATATTTTATTTAAAATTTGATTTCATTTCTATTTTACTTTTTTTTGGGTACAAAATTTCTATTTTACTTGACTATTTAAATTTATGCGGTATCATTAAATTTAATTATATATATGTTGTTTGACATAGCGGATTGATATACTTGTTGCTTATATTTATTTTTTTCCTCTTATTTTTTATGTTAATTTTTTTTGGAATTTTAATGTTAATTTACAAAATGATATATTGCCTAAAAAAAATTTTGGTCCACAAACAAAGCGACAATCGCTACCTAAAACTCACAGAAACAGCCACAATACCCTGAATTTGAATCTAGATCAAAGTGCCAAAAATACAGTATGCCTGTATTTTTTTCTTTTCTGAACCAGAAGCCCACTCCTCTTATATACCCTAACAAAAGGGAGATAAGAGCATTGTAGTAATGATTACTGATGTTTTTGGCAAACAAGACATGTTTTAGAAGGTTGCTTTTAGGATCAAACTAGATATCACAAGACATGTTGTACAATATAATTTTCAGAAAACTTTGAATGTTTATGGTGTTTATGAACCTTGATATGAAAATGACCGTCCTTTTTGTTAGAAATCAACAAGTTGTTTAAAAATTAAATTAAAAGACTTTAAAAGTAAAAGTGAAGCAAATTAAAAGAAAGTAATTGCATTGCATTGATCACTATTACATATATTCTACACTTGTTTCTTTCTACGCTGATAATTTGAGTTTTTAGAACTTTTGTTAAATGACTTGTGACTATTTTTTTCTATGAAAAATCAATTTTGAGCTGTTGAAATTGATTTCGCTTCAACCACCCAAACACCTAGGAGAATAGAAAACTCAGGTTTGGCACATTATAACGCAAGTTAAACAGTTTCAATGCGAACGTAACCAAACATATGATGTGCATGTTTGGATGGACGGCAGTAAATCACGTTTTATTTAAAATTATAGTAAAAATTCACTTTAACGAATAAGCTCTAATTCTCAACTTCTTAAAATCACGACAGATTTGTGTCGAAAAGTATGCATACATGCTTTAGCTTCATCAAACACCGCACTAAATAGACACTTAGACGTAGATAATTTGTTGCGCCTAATTAGGTCTGTTGAAATAAGAGAGATAGTAACTTTTTCATCCCATTGATTAAGTTTGAATAGACATTTTAATTAAACACTTATAAAATATAAGTATGAACATTATAAAGTTATTTCAATCACAAGAGATAAAATAGAAACTTCAAAGATAATTCTAGTAGTACCATTTTTTTCTCCTATACTCATAATTGAGAGTTAGTGATCAAAGATTCAAAAGTGAGAATGGATAGAGTAATTATGTCGAATAGAGAAAAAAGAGCCTTTCCATGCCCTTTTTCACGAAAATAATTTAGTGAGTTCCACATGTTTGTTTTTTTTCGCCCCATCCAATGATGGAAGATCACATTTTTTATTCACTAATCTTCATATATATATATACATATATATTCTTCACTTTATCCTGTTCTCAAGCTAATTATAAAGGCATACGAACTTTTCCACTTAAATCAAATTGCACCAAGACATCAAGTAGCAAAATATTGAGCTCTATAATTCTTTTCAGTAATAATTGATTAATATGATAACATGGGATTTTAGTAGGATCAAAATATAGGTTATAAATCTTTACAAGATATTGTTTAATTTAATTTTGACGAACAAGTGATAATTGAATTATTGTGAATTTGTATACTTAATGTGTCTTTTTTTTTTTTTTTTGACAAATGTACTTGATGTATCTTATGCTCTATATTCCTTGAAAATGTTGTGATGCAAAATGTGATGATTCGTGTATATACTTGTGCTCAGCAGCAAAGGTAGTCAAAATTTAGTTAGATGGCGGAATATATAGAAAAAGTAAAAAATATTTTATGAATATTATATTGACAATTTTTGTTGTTGACGAAGTTATCTGTGTACTTATTATAAAGGTTGATAGTGCCAAAACATGAAAAGTAAATTTATCTATCAAAGGATCGTGTCTTGTCTTTCATATTTCTAATAATAATTTTTACAAATAAATTTATTTGGGTAGTTAAATCTATATTACTTACAAGAGAGGCTAAATATAAAAACACACAACTCTGTGAAAAAAACTAAATAAATTTTTTAAAAAATGGGATTGCCAAGGTCACCCACTATGCTTCGCCCTGGCTTATGCTGAGATATGGTGTGATGTGTGAAATTTTTTGTTTGATGTTCTATTTGAATGAATACATGTTTTGACGGGTTGAATAGAGTATCCCCTTTGAAAACTTTTTCAGAAACATAGTTTTATTAATTTATGGAAATCGAATGACTATATGAAATTATCTTTGAATGATAACAAGATAAGCAATGTTAAAATGACAATTTAACTTAGAACGAGAAATTCACACTTGAATTGTTATTAACCAATCAAACTTTGATACACAATTTTGGCCACAAAACCAAGAACAATGTCAAATCAAACCTAAACTTATGAAAATATTTGATATAACAATTCAAGTGTTATATCAAATATTTGATATATGATGAATCAATAAAAAGATAATTTCAACTATGTATAGGGATTGAACTATCAATTAGGTTTTAAATTTAATCTTCAAATAATTCAATCACTAATCATATGAATCAATTAATCTAATTCATCAATTAGCATTCATCAAAGTATAAATTGCAATAAATAAAGAGAAGAGAGAAGAAACACCGTTTTATAAAGGTTCTCCCAACCGTCCTCTCAATGGGGTACGTTCTCCCTACGGTCTTCCACTACTATGTTAAAAATGTTAACAATAGTCGGATTAGAAAGATTCCTTCAATTTGTGAATCCAACCAATTCTAAATTTTCTATGCCAAGTAAACACTCCAAAGTTTCCGAGCTTTAAGCTATCTTAAAATTGGATAATCCCAAGGTATTCGAACCTCAAACTTGCATGGAATCCTTCAATTTTCTTACTTAGTAAACATTCTTTGTTTTGTCCTCGCTTTTATCCCCTTAAATCTTGATTGTTTGAGAAACGACCCCCACAATTACCTTTGGAGGTAAATAAAATACCTCATTTTCCTTTAGATCTTTGATGCTCCACCAAGATCCTTAAATAAAACCAATCTTACAATTATCATATAACACCGTATCAAACTAGATCCCCATTCCTACAAGTGTTCGTAGAAGAAGTGTTTAATTTGAAGAAGTTGTAGATAGAGAAAAGACTTGAGATAGGTTTTGCAAATTGATTCAAGGAATCATAGAAAGAGTGGAGGCAATTATATATAGGTGAGTGAGTTGGGAACAAGTTTGGCTCAAAATAAAACTAAAAAATGTGTTTGATTCGATTCAAGAAAACCATGATTCGATTCAACAATGTAAAAATCAAAATCTGAGTTGTTGTGAAGATTGAATCGATAAAGTGATTTTCAGATAAAGATTGATTTGAATCATAACTCATATCTCAAAAGAGGAAAATGATTCAGATCAAATGGATCAATGAATACAATGATTTGAATCAAAGTGATTCGATTCACTTGGATATTTTAGTAAGACTATTCGAGTCAACCATCTAAGAGACAAACCCAAAAGCAACAATGATTTGATTCAAATTATGCAAGACATATTTGATTCGAATCAAAATCCAAACTTCAGAAAAGGAAGGTTTGCTAGGAAATAATCCCCAAACAAGTTCCCAATCTTTTCACTAACTTTTTAAAACAAATGTTGAAAAATAGGTGAATGAATCCAAATATTAGGAGACTTAGATTTACAGGGTACTTCATATGATAACAATTATATAGTTAAACAAAAACGTAACCATCATCAAATAATCACTAACTAAAACATCATCAATTCTTATTAGATGTGCCAGGAGAAAGTTATACTCATCACTAAAGGTCAGTTGGTAAAGCATCACAAATGATATTCGTTTACACCTAAAAATAATTGTCGAGTTAGCTGAAATCGACATATAAATGAATGAAGGATATATTAGTTTTCATCAACCGATAGTAAGTTAGGCGAGCGCCACTATAACTAAACAAGGGTCATTCCACTTTTTTTTTTCTAGAGTCTACTGAGGAGTGTGTGAGTCTTCAAGACATCATACTTAGTTAAAATTCAACATAATTGAAAAACAAGGAAAGTAACTCGTGTTATATGTTTATAGCGCCACTTACTAAAAAGAGTGATGGTTATGAACACATGTTTCAAGGGAAGATGGACACTTTAGACTATGTCAACTGATCACATCGCATAATAGGGATCTATCATCCGAACGTGGGGCTCCATGTATCCCCACAATGGAGGAAAACTTACGCACTACCCGCGCAAATAGCCGAACATGGCTAAATTCCATAGGCCATATCGTTTGGCCAATAAATATGATTTTTCCTATAAATACTCCTCTTGTATAATTTCAGAAGACATACAATCAACCAAGCTTAATCTATTTACACAATTTTATTATTTTACCTTTATCTTTACTTTACATGCATTTCTTAGTTCAATAGCTGAAATTCCTAAAACATCGTACAAAACATTCTATTGAAGTATTTAAAAAACCCATAGCTCATGGACAAAGTTTATTCCTCTACGTGATAATTTGAAGTTTTTTTTACAATTAAGGACCATTACCGATATCTTGACTAAATCTCTATTTCGACAACAACACATAACCAAATTATTAATGTTGTTGTTGTGAATTCGTACTTCAAATTGCACAATATTAATGACAACCAATAACTAAATAGTCTCAAGCAACATCAAATCTAGTTCTAATCTAGCAGTTAAGTGTAAATCAAAATAGCAAATCAAACAAGAACAATAAGATGAATAGAATAGAGGAACAACACACGAAGAATTTGATTACCCAACTTAGCCTAAAAATGACCTACATCTTAGGGAGATAACATCTCTCCAATTCATAACCATATAGTCATTACAAAGAGTTACAAAAAATTTGTTTAAATAAGCTTTCCAAGGGCAAACCTAATTTCATACATTTTTTTCCACTATGTTTCCTTGATCAAAAGAGTTGCAAAAATGACCAACAAATTTAGTTTCCAATGTTCTCCAAGAATATCCCCCGAGTTTCTTTCATTTACCCTCTTACAATCACTCAATGATTATCCTTCATCCAAAGTGTTTCTCAATCCAAAACTCCATCCGAAAAACACCAACCCAAAACTCCCTCAATGATTATAAATGTCGCACATGTGCGCCTCACGCACCAAAAAGAGTGGCTTGTACCTAGGGATGGGAATAAGTCAGCCCGGCCTACAGGGGCCTACGACTTAGTCTACGATAGGCCAGACTAGACCAGACTTTTTTCTTAAATAGAGAAGGCCTATGCTTTTTTAAAAGTCTATTTAGCTTAAAAGGTCAGGCCACAAACTATTAAAAAAGCCTTTTAAGCCTATTAGGCTGGCCTACTTATGTAAATATGAATAATATTATTAATTATTATATTATATACTTTACTTTCAATTAAATTATAAATTTGTCAACCTTTAAATTAATTTAAGCTTATTAGTTTAGATTATTTTTTTCACATATTTAAATGTATTATTATAACTTAGAATCGAAATATGATATAATATATATTAAAGTTCTCTAAAACTTCATGTTAAATATCGAAAGAAAGTTTAATATCATTGATATATTAGCTCGCTAGTCTATTTAACTTTGAATCACACTACTTATTTAAAGATGTTCATATGAAATAGACTTTTAAACAGGCTAGCAAACCTAATCAAACTTTCATAAGGCCAGGATCAGACCTAAAAAATAAGCCTATGACAGGCCGCATGCCAGGCTTAGGCCTAACAAAAATTTGACAGGGCAGGCTTAGGCCTTACAAAGCCTAACTCGGCCTAGCCTATTCGCATCCCTACTTGCACCCCACAATCTTCCTGGACAAGATTGTCTGATTGTCATGTGCACTTTGCGTGTCAGTCTGACCTCCTCACCCACCAGTCCGATTGACTTGCGCACCAGCTCGCTCCCCGCGTGCCAGACAAAAAACTCAACAATTTTTTCCTCTCCAAAAAAGGCCGCAAGCTAGCTCTTTCGCGGTTTTGACCAAAATCATCGATTTGAAGACAAATAAAACAATTATATTGGGGTTTTTATATAAAAAAAAATGTTGTATTCGAGCTAATATTCTAAAAAACACATGATTGAGCATAACGTGAGAGATTCCTCTAATATTATAGGTTATTTTAGCATCTTCTCAATAACCTATCAACACAAACTTTGCCACGTACCAATTGAGTATTTCTTCCCCGATTCTTCACATGACCATAATTCATTGTCGTGGTCCCGATCACCAAAGCAATGTATGGACTCGATTCTTCAAATCTGATAGAATGAGCATGTCATAATCTTGTACCTACGTGACTTTATCCTCTTAAAGCTTATATATATAGGATTAAAAAAGCATTGATTTATTTAAAATTAGTTGTATATAAATAAAAGAACTAAATTCTTATGTTGGACTAGGACCTGACTTCAAATAGCTCTAGAAAGATTTTTTCCTTTCTCAAAGAAGAAGATTTTGAATTGAATGGAAGATCTAATTTAGTAAGATAAAAGAAAATATTATATTGAGATGTGACATCTAGTGGCTAAAGCAAGAGACTGTTTCCAGAAGCACTAGCTTTCAATTAAAGAATAAATAATAACGCTTTAAAGCTAAATCGACTTGACAGTAACCAAAACCATGTCTTAATTTTTATGTAAAAAAGAATTCAAGATAAAACTCTATTTCGTGTTGTAGTTTAATTATCAACATCAAATTTGTTCTTGGTAGTACTAAAATTTCAATGAATTGATATGGACAATACTATATGACCTTGACCTAAAAGTAATATATGAGAATGACGAAACATAAAATGCAATAACATGTACATTTGGTGGGTTTGGGTTGGCTTATTTTATTTTGTATAAGGCAAAAAATTGATTTACAAAGATTTTAAAATTGGTTCACAATCTTGGTGGTGGTATAAAATGAAGACAAATTGTTTTGGCTTTGAATTAATTTGATGATTGATCAATCTTTAGATTGCTATATGGTTAGAGGTTTTTTTTTGGTTGTGTTTTTTATATTGAATGGGTTAAATATGTTTTGGTCTCTATAAATATACCAACTTTTCGTTTTAGTCCCTCTAAAATTTTCCTTCAACTTTTAGTCCCCTAAAAAATTTCCATTTTCACTTTTGGTCCCTCTTTAAAAGTAAACTCATATGTAGAATTCATATTTTTGAATAAAATTTTGCAGAAAAAATTCATAATATTATAAGTATCACTCCCAAAAAAAATAGAATTTTTTGACAAAACATGAATTTAATATGAATTTTTATATTTTTAAAAGTTAAAAATTCATATTTAATTTATGTTTTGTTAAAAAATTCTAATTTTTTCGGAAATTTGTTTTACAATATTTTACACATATATGCACAATTCCAATAAGAAATACTAAAATTAACTTAAAAATAGGAATCAAAAGTAGTGATTAAAAATTTTATCGGGACCAAAAGTTGAAGGAAAATTTTAGAGGGACTAAAACGAAAAGTTGGTATATTTATAGAGATTAAAAACATATTTAGCTTTGTTCTTACGATGATTTGATTTTTTAATTTTGGGTTGGTTTTGTGTTGCTTGGTTCTTGTAATCTTAAGTTTTGTTTGTGACTTTTGTGTTTTCTTTTGGCAAGCTGTGTTTTGAGAGGTTTTGTTCATATAATTTGTTATTTGATTAAAAAAAAAGCAAAAAAATTTACAAAATAATACTCTTTTTGAAGAAGCAAAATTAATACTAAATATACACAGAAGCATACAACATGATAAACATTCACCAAATAATCTATTCACATGGCATGTCTCACTTGATTTTGTCTTCTTGCAACGAATAAGAAAATGGTATTGCTATTCTTGGTTATATTTGATCAAAAAGGCTAGTGTGGGTGGGACTGAGATCCTCTCAAGTGAAACAAAAACTTGAGGAAATAATATGAGAATCTAAACCATTGAAATATATAAGGAGGATAAGATTGACATTTTTAAAAAGGGAGAAAAATCATTTAAGGGTTACGATGAAAAATTTGGAAAAACATAAAAATTTGAGAGGATTCATGACTAGACATGGGAACAAAGCCCGTACCTTTAGTACCTATCCAAACCAAATTTAGATTGATAGATTTTTCTCGTTTTGATTGGGTTTGGGTATAAGTTTGAGTTTTCTCTGATTTTAAAACACGGGTACGAAACGAGTAATGATGATATAAGTATCCACCCGAATGGGTAACCAATTTATTATCTCTATTATATAAATAGAAACTCAAACCCTAAATCATTTCACTTACACGATCAGAGTCTCAATCTTTTAGACGACATTCACTTCTCTAAGTTCTCTCTATTCTCCTTCCATATCTCACTTTCTCGATCTCTCTCTTCTCCATCGCTATAGCCATCGATCACCATTATCTCTTTGCTGGATAATGCATTACAACATTGAGCCCGAAGCCGAAGAGGCGGAGATACCCGAATCCGTCGAGGATGGGGATGAAATCCGATTTCTCATCCATGTTGAGTATGAGTAGGGTAACAAGTAAGTATTTGAGAGTAGGATATGAGAACCGAGAAGGTAAAACATGTGTCCACCCCACCCCATTGCCATGCCTATTCATAACCAGAAAAGTTGTAAATGTAGTTAATGCTAGTAAGATACCACAACAAATTAAGATGACTTTTAATGATTAACTTTTTTTATACATGTTTTCTAATGTTAACCCTACAATTTTTAGAGATAGAGACTCTAGTAATCAGATTGAGATTTAATGACTTTGATGGCAGTTGGGTTTTGATTTAGGTGTTGAATTTGATTTTAGTGGTTAGTTTTGTTATCCGCGTTGCTTTTAATTAGCAATCAGTTAGAGATGTTTGTATGTTTTATGTTGGGTGTTTCGCCTATATACGACGCCCATAACTTTGATGTTATTGCGTTATTGATCTCTGTTTTTCTTATGCAGTGTTTTGATTATTAATAAACTTTGCCGTTAAAAAGAAAAGACTTTGATAGCATAAAATTTGTCATAATTTTAATATATTTTATAAGAAAAGGATGAAAGAGAAATGATAGAAGATATAACATACACAACATAAAAAAGAGAGACAATATAAAACTTTAGAGAAAGATAACTAATCTAACAATTTTTTTTATCCCTACAAAAAAAATCTAACCAAAATTAATTGAACGATGAACTAATTACTAGTAGTTTAATGTTTTTATTTTTTTGAGAGATGGTAGTTTAATGTTGTTCATTTCATTTAAACGACTATCTTATAAAAAATGTAGTAATTCTTTTAACCCGTGTTTGGATCCTCTACAACTTTAGTTATAAGGACAGTTATGTTATATTTACAAAGATAAATGTTCTATATCTAAATTTACTGATGTATACAATTTGGTTATTAGGACCATTTCTAACAATGGTTGCGTAATGCAACGTCATCGTGCAGTGTCTGCAGAGAACAATTTTGGGCTGCAAGTTGTTGTTTGCGGCGCCTAGTTATTTTGTTTTGTTGTAAATCACTTTTTCTATAAAATAAAAAATAGTTGAAAGCATCTATTTTTTATTCCTTTCTAGTGGGAAAAAATACTTTAGCTAAAAATTCGCAATCAATTAGAATAGTTAAATTTTTTTCACATTTTGTTTCGATAAAGGAGAGAACTATATATTTGAGAATTCAAAGTCTATGATTTGACTTATTTCTTATGAAACCTTGATACCTGACACAATACGGATATGATACCGATATAACGATATGATTTTTTTTTAAAACTTTCGATACGATACAACCTCAATACGCTATTAAAAAATTATTTGTTTTGAAGGAATAAAAAATTAAAATTAAAACTAATAGTATAAGTGTATAATGTATAAACATAACTAAAAATGATAATAAACAAACATTCACATTAATGAAAATGATAAAAAAAAAGTGATAATTAGTACTATGCAAAGAGAACATCATTAATACTATGCAAAGAGAACATCATTAGTACTATAAAAAAAGAACACCATGTTTTAATGTTGATTATTTAATAACTAACACTAATTGAGATCGAAAACAAACAATTTTTTCTCAATTAGAGAGAGAAACAGAAGAAGAGAATAAAATATTAAAAGGAGAATAAGAACAAAAACAGAAGAAGAGAATAAAATATTAAAGGGAGAAGAACAGAAAAAACATAGCATTAGAGAGAAGAGAAACAAAGTAGAACTCAGCGGAGATGTTGATGGAGGCAATGGTTGGAAGAGGAGATATTTATCGCTCAACGGTTCTACTTTTTGAGGGTTTGAAGAGACAAATGTTTTGAATAGCATTGCGAGTCTTTATGTATTTTTATTTCTTAATCTTTTTTTTTGAAAGGAAATATGTAAGACAAAAGTGTCGAGTATAAGTTAGCCGTATCCGACACGTATCAATCATTTAAAAATAAATAAATTAATTGGCCGATACTTCACCGATACACGTATCAAAACGTATCGATATTGGATACGTGTCAGACACGATTCTTTACCATTTTTAAAGTATCGGGACTTCATAGCTTATTTCACTTAATACAAAAATCTATAGACTACATCTTTTATTTGGTTTTCAATAAAGAAATTTTTATTTGTAGACAAAATGATAATTACCATTTAAAAATTCATATAGAAGAGATATTGATCTCAAACTTGAATATATAGTATTGGAAAACCAAAGATAACACACGACTACATTGTGATTAACCTCTGCTATGATTTTACTATCTACTGTCCATTCAAAGAGTTAATCCTTGCAACTTCATAGCAAAGAAAAAGACAAAAATGTGTCCCTTTACCCTTGCATTCCTCTTTAAGTAGCCAAGCCCCCACCACCACTTCACACCAAACACAAAATTATAGTGTTAGAACTTCTTCAATAGAATTCACATCTCTTTATCTCTTATCAATTTAAGTCAAGTCTTATCCTAAAACGCACCAATACTCACTCAACTCAAACCTTCCTCTACTTCTCAACTATAAGTACCTACCTCAATTATTCAACTTCCCAAAACACAACACAAATAACATAACATAACACCTTATTCTCTTCTCTCTCTCTCTCTCTCTCTCTCTCTCTCTCTCTCTCTTTCTCAATTGTTAAAAACAAACGTTTTCTTTCATAATAACATGACTAGAATACTACAATCCATTTCCTCCGCCGCACCACCGCCGGACTCCGCCGCCTCATTAGAATCCGACTTCGTCGTCATCCTCGCTGCCCTCCTCTGCGCTCTAATCTCTGTCGTGGGTCTCACCGCAATCGCCCGCTGCGCCTGGCTCCGCCGTACCCCCGTCGCCGGAGCATCACCGGCGACGGCGGTGGCCAACAAAGGTCTCAAAAAGAAGGTTCTCAATTCACTTCCGAAATTCACCTACCTCGACGACACTCCCGCAAAATGGGTTGTCTCATCGGAGTGCGCCATTTGTATCTCGGAGTTCACCGCCGGTGAAGAGGTTAGGGTGCTTCCTCAGTGTGGTCATGGCTTCCACGTGGCATGTGTTGACACGTGGCTTGGGTCTCACTCTTCCTGCCCTTCTTGCCGTGCTCCGTTTGCCGTTGCTAGGTGTCAGAAATGTGGGCTTTATCAACCGACGGCTGCCGGAGAAGCTGCCGGTGAAACGGAACAGAAATCTGCCGGCGGCGAGAATGTAGAAGTTGTTGTTGTTAATGCTAATTGTAATGGTAATAGTGTTGATAGGCATAGTCACAATGTTTATAATGGCTTCTTGCCTTAAAATTTGCTATGAGTTTGTATATGTGTACGTAATGTACTAAATAGTTTTATTTAGATCTTTGTTTTTTTATTTGTCACTTCCAAGTTTATCTCAAGAGATTATAATTTTAGACAATTTTTTAACTTTTATTTCATCGTTAAACAAAGTAGCAAACACACAACTTTGAGTTTATGAGTGTCTCGTTTGAAATTTGAGTGAAGGTGTTTTATTTTGTTGTTTGACAAAGTAGTAAACACACAATTTTAAGATTATGAGTGTCTCGTTTGAAACTCGAGTGAAGATGTTTAATTTAACAATATTGATTGTTAAACGTTTAAGATAAATTTCACTTTTTAACTTTACAATCTTCTCATGCATTAGTTACCCTGCTTTAATGAAAGATGGGTAAAAATGGTTGAAAAATATCCTCTCAATTTATAATTTAAATTTTCCCATTTAGTCTATTTCTCTATATTTTTTATATAAAATTTCTAAATCCTTGACTCTTTATGTTTTAGAGGACATCCATGCATATGCATTATTTGTTCATTTTGATTTCTCACATGTGAAGATTCGAACCAAAAGAAAAAAAATCATGAAAAAATTCAGATATGAAAATGGAGAGCCGTAATTTGAACATTAAAAAATGTACAATCGTATTTGACAACCTACCATTTTATGAGGTCTATTTATTCACCTTTTTTAGGCATGCATCCCAAGATGTATACAAAAGTTGAAAAAACGTACTTGATGGTATATACATACGGTGTGGTTATTGATATTGGATGTTCGTATAAAATTACCCATAAAAATGATACCTACACCCTTCTTTCCTTAAAAAAGAATGATACCTACATTGCTATAATGATATCTAAGTGTTTTCTTAGTTGGGGAAAGTTATTCTTTTACTAATTATTGGTAGTATATAATACTCTGTCCGTCTCACAAATTTTTTATAGTTGGTCATTTCACAGTTAAACTAAGGAGAAATCATAAAGAAGAAAGAATAATTGATTTACCAGTTTAATTAAGGAGACATCATATAGGAAAAAGAATAACTGATTTACCAAATTAACCTCGTTAAATATTTTAATTTTTTTGAAAGGAATTATTTGTTAGTTTTTATCATAATAAATGTATAGTTGGGAACAAAGTAATTGATGTTTCATTGAAAAATGACAATTATTTTCAAGCATTTTTTTAAAATGTAACAATTATATTATGAAACAAATGAAGTAAGTTATTTAAGACCATTCATAATGGTGGGTGTTTCACCTATTTAGCACCACATTAAATAAGCACCCCCATTGTGGAGTATAATAAATGGGGGCTTATAGAGAAGGGTGACTATGGAAACACCCTTTATCCCTCTTCATTTTTTGCAGGTTCCATTTAATAAATCTTAATAAAATAAATATTTTTTGTTGAAATGTAATGATATAAAATTATTTATGAGGTCTATTTAATAATTTCTTTTGAGGTGCTGGGTTGGAGGAAATGAATGCTTATTAAGTATTACTGTAAAATAAGTGATGTGGATATATGAAACCCATTTAAGCAACCAATTTAGGATGCTCTGTCGCGGATGGTCTAATAGACTTGATATAAGATGATACAAACTTCTCTCAACTTATACGCGATTCAAATGACACATATTTCATTCAAGTTAGTCACATGTAACAAATTTGAATTTTAAAAATGTAACATTATTAAAATTAAAATCTCTTAATAGAGAATTTTACCGCCCATGATCATGTATGACTCAAATGATAAGTCTTCATAATAACACTTGAGATACTAGTTTATTAATAGTGTAGTTACGACAACATTGAATTGTGATAAAATTCTTATGAAAAATAATACAAGTTCAAAAAAAATTCAAAAAGTAATTTGATAATTTCAAAAGGAAAGATTTTTTTTCTTCTAGCCAGTATGTGTTTTTTTTGTTGAGTTTATCAGCAAACTCAAATACACTAAATGCTAAAAAATGAAGAATTGCAGAATCAAACTTGCATGTGATTTTTTTTTCTTGTTGAGTTTATTCAGCAAACTCAAATACATTAAATGCTAAAAAGTGAAGAATTGCAGGATCGAACTTGCATTTCAACATATCAAAAGTCCTTATAATCTTCTACCATATAAGTTGTATGTACTGAATTCGAGCCAACACGTGTGTTAAATGACCGTATAAATGGTGCATATTGTGTTTGGGAAAAAAGTTATGTAGGGAGAGATATCTGTCTTTAGTTCAATTTGGGTAGTTAGTCTCTCATCTTGTAAGATGAGAAGATATTTTGCTCCTTTTTTTTTTGTTACAAAGATTTTTTTTTTGGTTACTTACAAAGATATTTTGAATTTACAAACAAAAAAGGAAGATATTTTGTGAGACAAATAGTTTTCATAAAAAGCAAAAAAAAAATAATGCTTTAACCTTTAAATCTGTTCTTTCTTAATAAATGAAGTATTGTATATTATGATGTAGTACAAGAGATATTATGCTTCTAAAAAATTGAAAAAGAGATATTATGTTACATAGTGGTAGACATTAAAGCAATCAACATCTAATTAAGTTAATGATCAACCAAGTTGGCTAATAGGACAAATAAGATGGAAACCATGGCATGCATGTTAGCCAACAGGTTTAAAAGGGAGTAATAACTATCACACTTTGCATTGCATTTATACATGTAATTGCAAGTTATTTTTTCATATTTCTCACATTTTTTAGAAGGAAAAAAAGTTGTTTTCAAATTTCCCTTGTGTCTCTACTCGTCTTTTTTTTTTTTTTGTTCTTTTTGTTTTATGTCCTTTTATTGGCTGGGAATTATTGAGGAAAATAGTTGCACATAGATATCAATAATGAATATCAATGAAGTGTCAAAAATTAAGTGAAAGAAAGGGTGTTTGTAACATTTCTACCAAAAGAGTCACAACAAAGTACTCATATTTCTAAATTAGTCATTGAATTGAATGAGAATAACAATTAATCATTCAAGTCAAATGGAATCACATGAAAGAATAAGGTGCATTTCTTAGTGCTCATTGTTAAACCACCACAATTAGTTTTTATCAAACAACCTTATGCAAGAAGCTAAATTTCCACTCCTTGTGAATCCTCTCTTTACACCTTCATTAGCAAAAGGAAATACCCAAAAGAAGGAGCCAAAACAAAATGAAATAAAGGTTAAAGGTAAGATAAGACAAATGAGAGACACAAAGGTAGTGCAGATGTTTATTTTATGGTGTCTTAAAAATAAAATAAAGTTAGAGATGCTATTTAGCTACATGGTCCCTTTATCCTAATTCCCATTCCCACATACTTTAAATCTTTATCAATGGGAGGACTATAAGAGTTCCAACACCGTTGATGCTTATAATTAAAATACAATCGATGGCATCTTCTACTCTTAGCCTTTGTTTTAAGTAGGATAATGTTGTGTGGTCCCACCCACCATTTATCTTACTAGGTTATCTTTTATTGTTCTCTCATGCTAGGGTTTGGTGTTAACACAACTCACTAACAAAGTTGAAAGTTGAGACTCGAAAAAGCAATAACCGATATTTTCATTAGATCCTTTGGATACATTATTAGAAAGCACCATGATTACCAAATATGACATGCATCTATTTCTTCTTCCACCTTCATTTTGGTGCATTTTTTTTAACAATATTTTGGTACAAAGTTTGTTTTCACTTTTCAACCAACTTGGTTTATTTTTCACTTTTCAACCAACTTGGTTTGTTTTCACTTTTCAACTAACTTGAGACTTGAGTTGGGGACTCATTGATAAATTGCTACTTTGCCTACTTTTTCCCAACTTATCCTATGCCCTTTTCAAGTCCTTGACTAACCAAAACATGACAAATCCGCAGGCAACTTGTTCATTCGCATGATACTTACGTTTTTCTTGTGTGTGATTCCGTAAGTAAAGGGGAGTCAAATTGTAGACTATCTTAAATGGTTCTTATCCTTTAGAAGCATCCAAACTTGACTATTACATTGTGCATCCTAAATCCCACTATTATGCTACACATTCACACCTATCCTTCTCAATAAGATTTTGATAGTGGATTTCTCTAACACACTTTCCATGAATTGACGAAATTCATGTAAATCTCACAAAATTACCAGATTTTATTGTTTATTTAGCCGGATTCGTTTCTAAAGTGATGGACCAACATAATTTTAACCATTTTGTTTGTAACTATTTCATTGGTGTGACATATGTATCGGTTTTGTTGATAAAAAATCATCGTCAGAAAACCAACTGACCACATTTAGTGGAGTTTTCCCTTCCAACCACGGTTAAGACGGAAATATTCGAATTTAAGACCTTGTTTAAGGCATGTAAATCCTATCCCAAGAACAACATGGAATTTCATTGTAACTTTTCTTATCCTCCAACTCTAACTGGAATCTCATTGTTGTCTAAAAAAGCAAAGAACTCAGGGTCAAATATACTTTGATCTTTTTATTCTATAATAGTAATAATAATAATTGAAGGGCTATAAGTAAAGATACCTTCCCTAAAAAAAAAGAGTGAAGATACCTAAGCCTAGTTATTCCTACAGAAAAAACTAATCATCCACTGTGACTGTCATTTTGTCCACGTAGTTAAAACACTTTGACTTTAAGTACACTTTTCCATCAATTTCAACACAAAAATTGCCACATGTATGTACCCACATCATAACCTGTCAATTTTGTACACACCACAACCACCAAGTTCGGTACCATGAACCTGCCTAAACATATTAGATTTATAATTTTAAAAAAAAAGTTCTGCTCACAAAATAGGGCTATTGAATAGTGTATGAGAAAAACAGGAGTAACTTGGATCATGTTCAGCATCATCCTTGACCAACAGATCTGTTGCTCATCCCCTCAACATGATAACTGGTGTAAAGTACTAAGAATACATTCCTCAATGCATTCTTGCAATTACAACTGAATCTCATATAATTAATAATATAAACTAAATTTCCCCTTCATCACTTTCACCTCCAAATAGGGAAGCCATTTTCATAGCCAACTTTGCGGCCATTTCCCTTCTTTGAAAATCGGGCATCAATCTTAAGCCTGAGCGCATATTCCCAATCTCAGACATCAACTGTTCCAAATTCTCCAAGTCAAGACATTCATTCTCATCTAACTTCCCATCTCCCTCAGAATCTAAAGTGTTGTGCGCCACAGCGACGTCACCCTCATCCTGAAATGATGTGCTTGAGTTTGTGGGCCGGAGCTCTTTATCAGATTTATTTGCATCGTCATGCTCACAAGATGTGTTGGTATTGTTCTGTGTAACTGATGGCCCCCCTGCATCTAAGGGAGTTGCAGAAATCCATCCCTGCTCAGTTTCATCCCAGGCATCATCCGCTGAGCCATCTGATAAAACTTCATACTCTTGTTCATAGTCAGATTCTTCCGATGACATCTCTGAAAAAATGGAAAAGGGTAACCTAAAATTAGTGCACATTAAGCCCAAATTACTTGAATTGGCTATCAGCAATTCAGCATGCTGCAAAAAAATAAAAATAAATAAATACAAGGCCCCATTTACTTTGTGAAAACATTTTATATTTTCACTTCCCAACATTTGTGTTAATTTAATTGTTATCAAGGAACAAATTGTGTTAATTTTAATTGTTATCAAGGAACAAAGATTCTTGAAATGATCAATTGTCTTGCATTTCTAGAAACAATGAAAATCAAGGACTCTCCATAACAATGACTCACTTCAAAAGTCTTGTCTTTTTATAACAAGGTAAAATGAACACATGCCAAAAAATGAAAACAAACAAATTTTTCTCAAAGTAAACAGACCCTAAAGAAAAATACCTTCTATCTCTGGAAACGATGGTTGGCTTATCCTTTCATCGGATTTCAATACCATCCCAGGCCACATATGGGCGGAAAGTGCACCATAGATACGTTCAACTCCTTGTAAATCACCGTCTACAGACAAGCCTGTAGACAACATTTTGTTTATCTTGATATAAGTTAATACATGTAATGAAATTGAATAATTTGAAACTAAATTTCGAACATGCTTCAATCAAACCGTAATGTTGTAAATTAGCTGAAAAATGTCTGATCATGATGGTGTTCCTACAATGATATTTTATTAATCATCTTTCAAACAACTCACTGTATCTAAATCCCATCCCCTCTCATTAATAATGTAATATAATAATTATGACTCGTCTATATGTAAAACTGAGCATTTCTCGAATAAAAAGAGTCAAGAGTTATGTGCAATAAGTTATAGACCAGCTCATTATAACTGGAAGTGAAGTTTTACAGTTATCAAAATTGGTATTGGAATTAATGATGTATTATAAATTTCTAACTATGACTCATCTATATGTAAAACTGAGCATTTCTCAAAGAGAAAGAGTCAGAGTTATGTGCAATAAGTTATAGACCAGCTTACTATAACAGGAAGTGAAGTTTTACATTTATCGAAATCAGCGTTGGAAGCACAAGCCTCAATGAACTCAATATTGTGCTCAGCGCACCATTCCAAACACGACTTTCTGATGTCCCAGGACGGTTCTTCACTACCCAATAAACTAGTTCCTTCAGTTTCAGATATTCCATACTCAGAGAATTCAGAATAAAGATCCACAGCAGAGTCTTCAAGTTTTAGCAACCGTCTTCTGTATTCAGCATGAACTGGATGATCTGGAACTAGGTCCGCTTTGTTTCCAATACATAGCAATATCTCAAAATTTTGGATATCAGTGTGTGATACCCAACCTTGAAGAGCAGTTAAGGAAGACAACTGCACAAAATGAGATGAAAACATATACACATTACATGCACATTTAAATGTATCGTGCATACTAAACCCACATGTAAAACAAGAAAGTACCCTCACATTCCAAAGTAAGTGCCGTTTTAGAAAATAAAAATTGTTCTAAAATAAGTGTCACTTTATTTTTTCAATGTAACAGTAATTAATTTATTCAAGTTCTACCACCAAATTAATAATGTGTGCATCATTTTTCAAATCATTACATCTCACTATGCATTTAATTGTTAAGGAGCACAATTTTGTAAAATTGTTACACTTATTCATTCACTAATTGTTTTTTCATCTATGTCAAAAAACTTTAAACAACCCTTATTTTGGAACAGACGGAGTAGTTCAATAACAATTCTACCGTTCTTCGGCACTAGAATATCAGAACAATAACAGCAAACATAAAACATTTGTCGAGGAATAAATAATCAACAACAGACAGAAACAGAACAAATTGAAGGGAAATGAAAGTCAAGAAACTGACATCATTCATGTCAAAGACCATCACCAACGCAGTCATTTGTTGAAACGCGGGTACATTCTCAACAGAAAATTCATCATGAAGATGAGCCATCCAAACAGCCACATCAGCAGTATAGTACTTGGTGTTAATAGTCCACCTGTTAATAATTCCACAATCAAATATCCAATGACAAAATTTGAAAAGATTCATAAACAATCATTTGAATAAAATGATTCAAGGAAAATATACCCATGAACATTTACTTCAGACGCCAAATCAAAAGCATCTTCAGAATCAACGGCGAGCAATCCTAGACACATCATCAACAAAGTAGTATGTCAACTCAAATTTCACCACATATGATTACAATGACAATTACAAGTTAGTTAGCTTTGAGACAAGTTAGTTAGCTAATTTCCCTCATTCTCCACGTGTGGAATTTATTTATTATTTAACGGATTGTAGTTTTCTGTTTTCACAGTTATGGATTCAGTTAGGATCTATCTATTGCAGTTCTGTATACAAGCTTGCATTCATCACTTTGTAAATCACTTCTTTTGAAATGAGATAATTTTCTCAAATTGCTCTTTGCACGTACAATATGGTATCAGAAGCTTTCTCTACTTCTCTTCAGCTTTTCTGTTGAAATTGTTCCATTGATACTTTCCATCTTCCCTCTGATTCTCTTCACGTTTCAACATTCACCATGAAAATTCAATTAATTGATCCTTAATTCATCACTTCGATTCTCCCGGTCTGGTTTATTTGTCAAGCATCCACTCAATGGAAGAATGATTTTGTTGATGGAACCATCGCACAGCCAGTGGAAGACAAGGCTCAGTTTCATCACTGGTTGGGAAACAATGGCATCGGAGCTTCGTGGTTATTGAATTTGATCTCAAAGGAAATCACATCAAGTGTCATTTATGCTTCGACTGCTCATGAAATTAGGACAGATCTTGAAGAACGCTTTCAACGGAGCAATGGTCCTCACATTTTTCAGCTTTGGCGTGAACTCATTGGATGCACTCAGGGATCTCCCTCTGTGAGCACTAATTTCACCAAGATCAAGGGGCTTTGGGAAGAAAGAACTCGGTGAGTATAACCCAATTCGTACTTTCAATTGTGGTGGTGTTCACCACTGATCAATTACCTTCACCATCAGTATGTTCTTAATTTGTTAATGGGATTGAATGAAAGCTTTAGTCATGTTTGAGGTAAAATTTTACCTCAACATCCTACTCCCTCTGAATCGTGTTCTAGCTCTAGTTCAACAAGAGGAAACTCAAGATCTGTTGGATCTATTAATTCTAAAACTTCCACAGGAACTTCCATTTCTGGTGGGAAAGAGAGACCAATGTGTTCTCACTGTGATATATTCGGTCGAGTTGTGAAAAATGTTTCTAAGACTAAAGAAAACAATTGTGCTTCAGAGTCAGATTGTTCATAGCAACAGTCATGACAGGTTTGACAACAATGCTGTTAATCAATCAAATAAATTTTGGTATGAATTTTTCTCTTATTCAGCCTAATTCTATACATTTCAATTCTTGTTGGAATTGGATTATAGATTCAGGAGCCACTACTCAAATTAGTCATTCATTGATTCTTACAAATCCTTAAACAACAAGTTTGTCACATTACCTAATAATAGGTGCAATCACTAACTTCACTCTGAACAATTTTCATAAACCTTTTTCAGCTTATTTTCATAAGTTCTCCTCTCCAGTATAGCTTATGAAAAAACTTATGATGAAATTAGATCATAACTATCTCAAATTGGTCATGGCATGTTCAATACAAATAAATAATCATAGAATTGAACTCCAAAAATAAAATTATAAATAGGGGAAGAGAAAGAGGCGGTTACGGGAAAGGAGGGTGCGTTTGCCGACGGTGGAGGATCCGATGATGAAGATACCGGGTCGGGTTTCAAGAGAAACCGGATCTGTTTGTGATTCGGTAGCAGCATCCATGTTTAGAACTTAGATTAGTAGCTAGCTCTCTCTTACTCCGGATCTTCGTTCATTTCTCAGTGTCTCGTCATCTTTGACATTGGTTTTGTTAAGTTCATATTTTTTTAATATTACCAACTTATTTTGACTCAATTAACTGTTTTTTAAACATTATACAATTATTTTCCCTAAAAAAACATCATACATATTTTTAATACTATTAATTTTTTTATAAATATAGTCTACTCAACAAAAAAATGAAAAAAAATGTAGATTTATTTGTTTGAGATAAAAAATATAGAATGATTAAGGAAACACAAATACCATTTTTTCTAAATGAAACTACAAATATACTGTAAAATGTAATAATTTGATTTAGTTTTGTTTGATTGGTCTGAATATATGAAATAAATCAAATCAATGCTGACAAACCACTTCGCCTTGTTCTAAGATTCGTGCTTGGGGGCTGTGGACCGTGGATCAATCAGATACATAGGACCAAATCAGAGACACCTTTACTAAGGATCTCAACATTGGAGTAGCTCTTCCCATCTTGTACAGTTGGCGCTAGCTATGATTTCATCCATGGAATCCGCAGGCTTATGAGTTATTCATTAAACTGACCAACCCTTAGGCCGTTCTGAAAAGCTCCCACAAATACTTCTTGATTTGGATTGATAACTTTGATGATGGTGTCACTGAACCTGACTAGATAGTCTCTCAGTGATTCGTTATGTCCCATACGAACATTGAAAAGGCTAGTGGAGGGGACCTTCCGGTGTCGACTTGCAGAGAATTGCTGGATGAGCATCTGGTCATATCCTGATAGCCCACGATGAAGGTGAGAAAAACACAAGAAGGGGGTTGAATTATGTTTTCTTTTTCTCTCTTTTCTGATAGATTGATTCTGTTTTCCAAATCAGAGTCTGAAGAAGTTCAGGTTCTGATAGGAGTTCAAAGTCTTGTGCAGCGGAATAAAGTAAAGAGATAAGGGAAAGAAAGAACACAGGCAATTATACAGGTTCCTTCCACAAACCGGAAGTAGTCTTGTCCCCCTTGCACTTCCAAGGAGAGTTCACTAAAATGTAATTTCAGATTACAAGTTGCTCAAGCACACAAGCAAGAGACTTCCAATGCTCAAGCACAACTGCGAGAGACTTCTATTGCTCAAGGACACAACCAAGAGACTTCTATTGCTCAAACACTACTGCAAGAGACTTCTAAAACAATTTACAGAAAATTGAATAAGAGTTTGAACACTTGATATACAAATAGTGGTGTTCACAAATACAAACAAATAAGAGACTCTGTTTCTGTTACACTTAGAAATTCTAGAATAATAAAGTTTGTAAGAATTTCCTAAGCAGTTGATGTGTTTGACTTGACAATACGAGAGTTTTTCTATTGAGTCGTTGTGTAGTCAGTAACCAATTCTTCATTCCTTTATATAGAGGTTTGAGAAAGACGTTGAGAGATGCCAGCACATCACAAAGTCATCTAGAAGCTTGATCAAACATTGTTGATTTGTTGCTTGATATGGTAATCGTCCTTAAGAAACAATTTTGAATTCCATTCCTCTTGGAGCGAAAATACCAGCAGACACAGTTGCCAATAGTACAAGCAGTGGAGAAGTGGAGAAGGTGGTCGTACAAGTACTCTGTCCTTTTCTGCGTTCTTTATCAAAAATCATTCCATGCTTAAGTTGACTTGAAATAGCAGTTACACCATATGAATATTCCTTCTGCAACGAATTGCCTCCAGAAATTCATCAAACCAAAATCTTGAGATTGCAATCTTTAGACTTTTTTTTAGAATTTCAGATATTATTGAGCTTCAGACTCTCTTCAGCTCCTTCAGACTCTCTTCGTTCTTCAGAACCTGTAGATATGCGTTTCTCGAGACAGCTTCTTCAGACTCTCTAAGTCTTCAGAACCTCTTGATTTTCACTTCTTTGAAACAGCTTCTTCAGACTCTCTAAGTCTTCAGAACCTCTCGAAACAACTTCTTCACTTGCAACAAGCTTCTTATAGTTTTTGCTCTTCATTTGTTTTTTCAGAATGCCTTCTAAGATTAAAATCTTTGACTAAGATCCTGCATACTAAAAGTGGTATTGTTAAACACCCTTTGTTCCAACACACGACAGAGAAACGTGGGAGGTTCATGTACTAACGTAGCGCAACATCAGTGAAGGTTCATGCTAGGAGTTTGCACTTGAGGGAATCAACGGCTCATACGACAGCCATACGAGTGTTGAAAGTCGTGATGTGTTCTACGGGATCGCTCTTCCCATCAAAGGAAGATAGATACGGTGTTTTGAAGTTCTCCGAGACGGCACGTTCCAAACCTCAGCTAAGAGGGATTGAGGCTCGGGATCGTCCATCTCGCCATGATGAGATTCGTCCTTTTCTTCTTGTTGTTTTTGCTGGATGGTTTCCATTTAGGCGTGCAGGGCCTCGTTCTGCTCCACTAGTTAGCAATCTGGGTTCTCAACGTTTCGACCTCTTCCGGAGTAGCCATGGCGATGAGAGAATTAGATTCCTAGATCACGATGAGAGATGCAATTTAGGGGTTTTTCTGGTTGGTTAGGGATTCCAAATCGCAGTTAGGGGCTACGATTCAGAATTTTAGGCTTAGGGTTTCCAAATTATTTACTTCCTCCACCTATCCTATCCTATTATTTACTTTGATCGTCTTCTCTATTATTTACTTCCTCCACTATCCTATCCAGCGCACTTTAATTATCCAAAAGTTAGATGTAACTATCTAATGAATATAAAAGATCTCCATTCTCATCATAAAAAATAACAACACTAATTTTTGTCATCTAAAAAAAATCGAACAAATCTTTTTTTTCTTCTTCAATAGATTAGATGATTTGGTTCTTATAGCGCAAAAGGATTATTTCATTTCAAATACAACTATAATACTACTCCTTGAGATGAAGCAAAGAAACATGATATATTTTGTCAAATATATGTTTAAGATGAAAGTATCCAAGGAATACATTCACAATTTTTGATCCAAACATACATTAAGTTAGTGTGGGAAAAATTAATCTCCAAGGAACGAATAGCCTTAAAGTGTGTCTAATTACATTGTTCCAATTTCATTCTATTTCTATATCACACTTCTTTTTTCCTCTTCGAAGGACTAAAACTATAAACTAGCCTATATGCATTCTAACATCAATTTAATTTTTCAACTCTTCCACCATCAACAATTTTCTTCTCACAATTGAAGCGAATCAATCAGACATAAATCAAGCTGCTTCATTTTCTTTTTTGGCTGCTTGCTGTGATGATAATTCTTGTGTTACACAACTATGTACATATGAAACACAGATACAGACACAGACACTAACACATTGACACCGTTAATAATTTTAGAAAATCACATGATTCAGTGTAATTATATGTGTCGGTGTCATATGATCACGCTGAATCCGAGGAGTGTCTATGCTTCATAGCTATACTCACTTTTTGCTCTTCAATAGTTTCAGCTGGTTTTGAACCAATAGCAAAGAACTCAATAATAACTTCTAAAGGCATACCTTTAGTTTCAGGAACTTTGAAGTAAACAAAAATCCAAGAAACAATGCAACCAACAACAAACAATCCAAATACACAAGTAAGATCAAGGAGTTGAAGCAAGAAAGGAAATGAAGAAGTGATGATCAAGGTACATATCCAATATGTAAGTGAACAAATTGAAATACATATTCCACGAACACTTGTTGGAAATATTTCAGCACATATGATGTTTGGTATCACTCCAAAACCCATGCAGAATATGCTTTCATATGTCACTAGACATATTGCTATTATTGCTGCATTGAGGATTGAACTTGGGTGAAATAAGTATCTGAGTACTAGTATCCTTAGAGATAGTATCAGAATTGGTACTGTGTATAGTATTATTGACCTGTGCCATTATAAAATAAATAAACAATGTCATTGTCGTTATTTTGTTGCATTGAATTTTAGTTTTAATTTTGAGTAAAGGTCCAAACTAGTCTCATAAAATTTGACTAATATTAAAAAACATTGACTTGTTTTTGGTGTGAACCTTGTATCCTCTACAGGGGCGGATTCAGCTATACCTGAGGGAGTGCACCTGCACACCCTGAATTTATGCTATTTGCACCAATATTCTTACCTTGATTGCTATTTGCACACCCTGGAATTAATGATTTGCACCTCACACCCAAGAGTGAGCCAGACTGACGCGTTGGGGATTCACCTTGAGTGATTGGCGTGCTTACAAATAATACTAGTGATGTTTAGTAACTTTTAATACTGTTAATTGGTGTTAATTTTTCCATACGTGGACTTTTATTTATTTAAGAACCATAAGTGGACTTTTAATGCTACTCATAAAAACTAAAAACGGCAAAACATGAGTACGATACTAAAGTTTAATACATGATGATTGTTGCTAAAGAATGTCTTGCATTGTTTAAGGATCCTAAATTTAAAAATTATTTCATAAAAACTTAATATTAAAAGTCTTTAAACAATGGTCCAAGAACATTCGTTAGCGTTTCTCATACTTCAAACTACTCAACCAATGCGCCAAATCAAATGCATTTGATGTATCCAAAAAAAATGCATTTGATATAATTAGACGTATGCGTATAAAATCATGTTACATTATCGGCACATATTAATTAAATCCTAAAAAAATCACTAGATCATAATATAATTTGGTAATCCCCGCGCGCGCGCACACACACACTTATATATATATATATATATATATATATATATATATATATATATATTAAAATTTAAAATTCTATATTAATAATATTAATGAAGTTAAAAAATTTGCACCCCCTGACCTAGGGTCCTGGATACGCCACTGATCCTCTATGCACAACTTCATATACTAATCTCTCGAGTCGGGTAGGATCAGAAAGAGATATAGACTAGTTTGAATTCTGAGAAATGAGAAGTATCAAATTGATCTTAAAAAATTTCATGTCGCTTAAAATAGTCTTGGATACAGACTAATATCCTTGAAAATTCCTAAAAGTGACCAAGACTAAATTGTACTTTTCATTTCTCTAGGATCAACTAAGTCTCAATCTATGAACTACTGACAATGATACCGATCCCATACACGACAATGACACTAACATGTGGTCACTGTCAGTAATTTGAGAAAATGGAAGTGATCAAATATTCTAATGAAATGTGTCGGTTTCATGTCGTTTTCCGACACTAATATGTGTTGGACAACAAACACGCCTTTAATTTGTTTTTTCTTATCTTTTCAAATATCAGTTTAGGCCTTTATTCATGAATATTTTGTTTGTTTGTTTGTTATCAAACCAACAAAGCACAGAGAGAAACACAAACAATTGACAAGCTACACATTGCACTAGGAAACTATAGCCTATGACTCAGTTGAAATTTACCTCCTTCCTGATGTATCTATCAACCTCATGGAAAGAGCTATACAAGGAAGCATGGAGAATGTTGTTATTACATTTACAAGTAAAGAAGAAGATGCTGAACTAATGCCCAGATTTGACAAAAGTGCTCCTACTCCTGCTTGGTCAAGAATTTGAGGAGCATAGTATGTAAATCCATTTATACCAGCAGCCTGCAATGTAGATTATTTTTCAGAATCCAAGAAAAGAATCTAATAAAATACCAATGCACAAAGTATGCAACTTCATATTATCTGACAATATATCCCTTTTTCTACAAATCAGTATAAATTGTGGAAATGGATTCCTACAGTAACGGCTTCACACAGTTTTCAATCTCAACAGTTTTATATAAATCTTTCAATTGTGGAGAAAGTCTAAAATTGATTTTATTGTTGTGTAATCTGAACCGGCCAGTCTCAAATTAATGTCCGAGTTTGTTTACTGTGTGTAAATGCGTGCTGCTTTTGCAGCAGGGAATAACACTAGAAAACAACATTATGTACTCAGAGCATAGCCAGGAATGTTTAGGGGATGCAATGATCATATCTCATCCTATAATCAAGCTCATGAGTAGAAGAACAAGAAACTTGTTATTATTTTAATGTCAAGAGCTGACACAAACACGGACACCAGATACAACATTTTGAGAACATTGCAATCACATTGCCGGTTTCGTTTTAGTCTCAAACACACGTTTTCAATTTGAAGTGTCGGTGCTACACAAGTATTGTAATACCAATTTTATTCAGGATAGTACCTGCTGGAGAACTTGAAGACCTATTCCAACAACTAATGCTCTCTTTACACCAGGATCTAACAAACCTTCCCAACTTGCACATTTTGGAATAACTTCTGGTTTAATCCTCGTATCCATAGTACTAAGAATTGAACGACTAACAAGAGCAGCTGCCGGAAAAGATTCACCAACATGTTCTGCATGCAAGTCATAACCAGAAATTGAAGCAAATGAAGCTTGTTGTGACACTGCACTAGGATCTGCATGAAGATAAACCCTCCTCCTTCCTTTTTTCCACCTTTAGTTGTTTTGATTGGTTTATAAACCAATTGCCAACCTCCACCAATCTTTGTATTCTTTGGTATATCTCCACCAGCACCTTGAATCAATTCTGTATTACTTCTAAGGTTGCTATTGCTACCCATGGTTAACTTATCCCTTGATCCTAAATCTTTGTCCTTCTCCATAGCACTACCTGTTGAAGTGTTTTAATTAAATTGCGAGCCTTAATTGATTAGTGATCAAATTAATTAATAAGACTAATTAGATTTCTAATTGAAAAATTGGTGAATTGATATGGACTCAAATATGCGCATATGTCATGTGTATTGGGGGGAATGTCTTGTATGTAATTATTATTAAATTGATAATAAACACTACCTTGATGTAGAAGTAATGGAGTATGCAGGTTGTCACTTGTACCAAAGGGACTGATCATTATCTCCCATATTACTCACATTTCACACTTGAGGAATTAGCGTACTTCCTCACGAACCTCCACCTTCAGGGGGATTATTTTCATGCATGCTACTAAAGAGATTGACAATATTGTCCTTAATACTAGAAGAAACATGGGAAGTCGTGCTTCCTTGGCGCGACATTGTTAAATGCTTTGCGATGTCATGCTACTTTGGCCAGTTACTTGTTGTGCAATCAATGAAACTCCTCCTTTATTAGGTCCATAAAGCTTCATACAATCCTTCCCTGCTTCCTTGTTTGAAAGGAGCTCACTTGCTGAGGCAAACTATGTATTCTTCTATAGTGGTGGCTTCACCTCCATGTTAGCTTCATGAAAATAATGTTGATAACAATAATGAAGCATGTTTTGATGAACAACTTAATTAAGCATTCATCATATAAGTGCTTATGTATAAACTATCCGTATAACAAATGAATAAACGAAGACAGAATAGTCCAGCTATTTATTTTCACCTGAAACATCTTCAACTCCGCGAATTCTGCGCAGAACTCTCTTAACCTCAGATATTCTAGCTTTACTAACAAGCCAAGGAGGAGTTTCGGGGAGGTAAAACACGGCTAGAAAAAAAATAAGCAACTGAATGAATGGAAACAATACCAAGCATGCCTCTCCAGCTTGGTGAATCCATCAAGGATATAGAGAACACCTAGATGTAAACCAAAAACATTCCCAAAGAGCATGAAAACTGAGGGAGAGTATTGAGTAAGCCTCTTATATCAGGTGGTGTTATCTCAGATATGTAGAGAAGAGTTAGAGTAATGGCTAATGCAATTGCAATTCCATTCAATAGCCTTGAACATTGGACGCCTCATATCTGAAACTGTGCCGGAGAATATTGTTACAGATGATCCAGTGAGAAATGACATGGACACAATTAGTCCTTCAAGCGTTGGATTGGTTTCTAAGTTGAATTCTTGTTTGATGTATCTCATGCCACCTGCAGTGATTTTGTAAAAGCATGTTCAGTTCTGTTAATGACATCTATTGTGAATACCATTAATGTCATACACAACACAAGTTATCAGGATACAAGGCGTGTTCGGATATTGACACAACACTGATACATGTAAACACATTCAATTAACTCGTCTTATTAATTTTTTACCGGTGTCGACGTGTTAATGCTGTGTCCAGTAATTAAATACATATCTTAACAATGACAATAAACACAAATAAACAATAGAAGATATGCCATAATAAAACACACACGAGAAACGCGCACACCTGCAATGGTTGAACTATCCCATCCCACCAACAAATTCCCAAGCGTAGCAGCAGTTGCAATCATAACAATTTCCCTCATGTCTGTTCTTGGTGAATAATATAGCAAAATTAACCAAACCAAGAACACAATTTAGATTACTTGTATATATGTTCTCAAACAAAACACTTAGAACTATTAGTTAGTTCTACAGCACTGTGTTCCAATACCATGCTTAATTAGAACACCTTCCAATTCAAATGTGCAAATTTTAGTTAACTTGTTTCATATTGTTCGGCATACATTATGTGTCCTAAGTTTTTTTTTTCATGTTATCAATTCAATTCATATGTCACATATCTATTGTCTGGCAATGAAGTTGTTAAAGTGGAATTTTGTTCAGTTAATTAATTGAAGATCAAAAGAAGAATGACAACCCAAATTTCTTGAGAACAAAATCATTGAAAATTTCTGTGAGTAAGATCAAGCCACGAATGTTTTACTATTTTATAAAGGTGGTATAGATTAGCAATACATTAGGAGCAAAATATGGCTTGCCACGATCGATCAGTTAAACCTCCATTTTTTTGTTGTTGCAAGATATTGCATAGATGACATTAGATAGTTTCTATCTTTCCTTGTAATACAAGCAATAGGCTTTAGGCAGTTATACACTACAGACCCTACATGATAGCTTATCTTACGCTTAAGCACATGTATATATACCTATTGTAATGATTGTTTAATGAATGAGAATTCACTTTTATCATTCTTCTTTGTTTCCTAATATGGTATCATGCGCCTTCTCCCATGCGGGAAAGGTAGTTACGGTCCACAACGAATTCTAACCGTTTTTCTCTCCGCTGTGCTTTCTCTTCCGATCAACTTCATTGATCGTTCTTCTTTGATTCTTGGAGTTAGATTGCTTCTTCTGCGCCTTGATCCTTACTTGTTGAATTCTCTGTTTTTTTGGTTCGGTTGAATTCATCTTCAATTGTTCTCTTTTCTTGATTCTTCTTCTTGTTTGTTGCAATTGATTCACACGTTCTTCACTGTGATTTTCAATTCAGCTTTGTGCGAATTCTTGTTCTTGTTTTTCTTCATCTTCTGCACATTTTTTTTTCATTTCCATGGCTCCTCGTAATACTTCTCCTGATACTGAACCTGTGTACTTTGTTCATCCAAGTGAAGGTCCTAATTCACTTTCTATCACTCCAAAACTCAATGGATCGAATTACATTGCTTGCAATCGTACTGTTCAAAGTTCATTGGGTACGAAGAACAAATTAAGGTTCATCAATGGTTCTATTCCCATTCCAGATCCTGATGATTTGAACCGCACAGCTTGGGAACGATGCAATCATTTGGTTCAGTCTTGGCTTATTAGTTCAATTTCTGATTCCATTGCTCAAACTATTGTGTTCTATGATACTGCCCTTGAAGTTTGGCAAGATCTTCATGAACAATTTTCCAAGTTTGGCAAGATCTTCATGAACTATTTTCCAAGGTTGATCGTATTCGTATTCGTAAAAGGGATCTTCACGCCCAGCTCTTCCAGAACCACAGCATACATGTGGAACATGTCATCCTTAACGCCCGGAATGCAGGGCGTAATGATCACGTCCTCCTCACGCCAGGTAGACGAAATGGTTAGCTTACTCCGAAGAAAGTTAATGTGCATAGCTTCCGTAAAAAGGGAAGTCGGCCGGAGAACATTCCCTGAAAACCTTTCCATTTCTGATTCGCTTGAGGACATAAGTACAAAAACCCACTTTTGTAAGCTGGTCGTAGGGAGAATAGTTGCAAACCTTACTCCTATTGTTCGATCCTGAGGTAGACTACAGGAAAACACAATCTCTATCTGAGCAATCACTATTACTACCACTTCTCAACAGATCCCCTGTTATGGTATAACCAAAATATCCCTGTTCAAAAACCACCCAATTTACAGATCCATCCAACAGTTTTGCATGGTTCATACTATCCCTCCACAACGTAGATTTCTCATCCCTAGTAGTCAAAACTATAACCCTACCCATCTCATCACACTCCCTAATTAAAACCATGGCTAAACGAATGAACTTGAAATGAAACGAAAATGAAAAACGGAGAAAGAAATAAGGAAATACATGCCTAGAAGTAATCGAAGCTTCGCAAGCAAATAATCAAGCCCCCGCAACAACAGAGCAAGTAAAACCTAAAACAGAAGCAAGAGAGAACAAAACGAGGAAGACAGAGCGAAAAGAAGAGAAATGAAGGGAAAAAGACACCTTTTATAACCTAAACGTTTAATGCCAACTCGAGAATCACATTAACTTTTGCAACGATTGGAGACACGTGTCCAAAACGCCATGATTAGAAAACGTCAGCATTAACGAAAGGTCAGTGAATCTGAACAGTTAGATCATGACTAAGAAATAATGAGCTCGTCCGAAGAGTCTCTCGAATGGACCAGCTCGCTAGAAGGAAGATATCGTCCTCAATCTGAAAACAATCCTCATCACTTTGCTTTATACTGACGCTCGTGCTTGAGGGGCTGTAGACCACCATTCCGTCCCTTCAAGCACAACGGCCCTTCATAAAAGGGCTCATCAGGCTAAGTACGAACCCCTTCTAGGGACATCACACCATGATGACTATTTAAAAAAAAACAACACACAATATAGTCATTGAAACAGAGAAATTCATCACTTCGCCTTGTCCCAAGACTTGTGTTTGTTGAGTTGTAAACCATTAATATCTCCATAAGGGCACAAAAGCCCTTCTTATGGGCTCATACGCCCTCCACAAGGGCCAAAACGCGCTCATGAGAGCTCATCAGGCCTAGGCACGTCCCTTATGGGGCGCCGCCTCAACAACTTCATAGAAGCTTCTAGGAATTTGTGAAAAGACTCAAAGACCCCTCTTGCTTGGGGCTTAAGTCATGTAGAATCAGGTCCATGAAGGGCTATTACCACTCTTGAAATCACTCTCAAGGCATCTCATAAATAGTATAAACCTCAATTTCTAATATTCTACTCACTACCGCAAGTACATAGTTCAATTAATATTGCTATTACTCCTTGTGCATTAAAAATAAAAGGAACTTCTACTTTTAACCTTGTAAAAATATAATGGCAAGACTACTTAATCAACCATTTTGTGGCATATAATTTTTTTTATTTATTTATTTATGTGTAACTAAAATAGCTAAAAATTTCTTTTTATCAAGACTATAGCTAAGTCAAATACCATAGTTTACATCATTTTATTTTTTTTCAGAGAATTGGACCATAAAAAAAGACCATTTTTTCCTTTTTATGTCGTATATTTATTTTATTAGATTCAAAGATTAATTTTCACTTTGTAAAAAAGTAACATTTTTTTACAGTTCTACAAATTGTGTTGTAATATTGCTCTGTTTTAGTAGCAATCAACATTGCTGATTTACTAATTTTTGAAGACACTATATATATATATATATATATATATATATATATATATATATGCAACCATGAGAGTATCTCATTTACATATAAGTGACGTCATTCCTGTGTGTATGAAAAGATACATTTTTTGTGGCATTTTATGCGCGTAGGAGATAAGATCGAATCTACGTTATGGAGCGTCATACCCACATGCTTTCATCACTATATATATATATATATATATATATATGTATATGTATGTATGAATTTGAGGTTAAATGCAACCATGAGAGTATCTCATTTACATATAAGTGACGTCATTCATGTGTGTATGAAAAGATACATTTTTTGTGGCATTTTATGCGCGTAGGCGATAAGATCGAATCTACGTTATGGAGCGTCATACCCACATGCTTTCATCACTATATATATATATATATATATATATATATATATATGAGTTTGAGGTTAAATGCAACCATGCGAGTATCTCATTTACATATAAGTGACGTCATTCACGTGTGTATGAAAAGATACATTTTTTGTGCATTTTATGCGCGCATGCAATAAGATCGAATCTACATTATGGAGCGTCATACCCAGATGCTTTCATCACTATATATATATATATATATATATATATATATATATATATATATATGAGTTTGAGGTTAAATGCAACCATGCAAGTATCTCATTTACATATAAGTGACGTCATTCACGTGTGTATGAAAAGATACATTTTTTGTGCATTTTATGCGCGTAGGCGATAAGATCGAATCTACGTTATGGAGCGTCATACCCACATGCTTTCATCACTATATATATATATATATATATATATATATATGAATTTGAGGTTAAATGCAACCATGCGAGTATCTCATTTACATATAAGTGACGTCATTCACGTGTGTATGAAAAGATACATTTTTTGTGCATTTTATGCGCGTAGGCGATAAGATCGAATCTATATTATGGAGCGTCATACCCACATGCTTTCATCACTATAACACTTACTCCAAAGATGTATGTAATCTATTAAAACGAATGGCAAAAGTGTAAATAAATTTATATTTATGGAGGTGAGATCGTTAATTTAAACTAAAAATAATAATTAGTGAGAATTGCATGGACATTTTAGTAAATTCAAACAAAGTAATAGCATGGGAGTTCTATAAATTCAAACTCAAGTAGTTTCAACTATCAACTCACTCCATAGCACAGTTAGAGTAATCTATCCTTAAGATCCTTCAAAAATGCATATTGAGATCATTGATCTTACAAACTCCCCTGACTCACCTCCATCAACACCCGTATCTTTATCTAATGTACCAACAATCCTTAACTTTTCTCCCGTTTCTACAAACCCTATTTTTCACCACCAACACCAAACTACCTTGTTTGTACCACCACCTCCAGGATTTGAGTCCCCTCAAATCGCTACCGGTTGGCCCCAATCTGGCATGTATCAAAGCCAAGTATCAACGGTTCTTAAACCGTCACCTGAACCAAACACATCCCAATTCTCAAATGGAGCTAGGCTCAGGGTTCCTTGGAGTCAATTAGAGCATGAGTAATTACATCTTTCAAACTTAAATCTAATTAAATTTTTATGCAATGATCTGACTTTACTTATTGAAAAAAGTTGAAATTGCGATAAAAATTTAGAGGCACCAAATTTAATGATAACTTTTTTTATATATTTTTCTCTTATTTCCGTAGTTATTATTTTTTTGACAATGTTTTTCCAACTCTCACTTTTACCCCACTAAATTCGCAGTTATTTCAACTTTCTCTTATAATGCTTTTCTTACTTTCGTTTCACTATTATAAAACGTTGAATAACCACAAAAGTTTGGAGAAAGAAAAATATGAAATTTGTCTCCAATTCTATATTAAACTTTTAGACACCGAGTTTAATGACTAATTTTATTTTTTCGTCTCTAATATCTGTTGTGATTTCAATTTTTTTAGTGATTTTCCTAAAATCACTTCTACACAATTACTCTTTCATAGATTACAAAATAATGTGCAAGTGTTGATTTTTTTTCTCCCGTTAAATTACTATTGATATTTAATAGAAGTAATTTTTTTATTTTTATTTTAGCTTGTTTCTGATGGGGCTGATTAAGTATGGAAAAGGGAAATGGAGTCAAATCGCTAAGAACTATGTATGTAGCAAGACAACACAGCAAGTTAAAAGCTATGGTTCATGCTTCTTCAAGCACCTACCAGCCACTTTTGTGCATGGTTTTAGGAAAGGAAAACTAATTGCAAATCCCAACAACCCTGCTTCCAAGAGAAACAAGAACTCATCATCTGCTCCATATTATGGAGGAGAAGCTAGCAGCAGCACCACCAACAACAACGGAGCAAGCACTTCCATGACTCTGCCTAGTGTTTCTGGTGATGGAGGAGTTGATTTGGAACTTCGTTTGAGTTTATATTAGTGAGACTTTGAAGCATATGTGTCATGCATGCATGGACAATTTAAGCTAGTATCTTTAGTATATCACCGTAATATGTGTCTTTTTATTCGTAACTTTTTCTTTTCCCTTTTTTATGTTTTGAATTTGGTTGTTTATGATGTTGTTATTTTATGTCATTATATTGTGTATGTCGTGTCTTGCATGTTTGTCCTCCTTTATGTAATAGACCATTTATTCAAATGCTTTTGGAAATATATTTTTCAATATCTTTTAGAGCAAAAGGCCAAGATATTGTAGACAATATTTTATATTGTGTTTAGTTACATTGTTATCCTTGATAATATTGTTGATGCAAATTTTTATTTCCTTTGTTGATGCTTCTGTTGTTTTCTTTTCTTTTTGCATTACTATGAGATAAAGCGTTTTAAGGAGTCCGCCACAATAGAAACCGAAAAAGTAACCACTGCCACAACTTGTTGGTGTGCATATTATCTGGCGTTGTAGTGTTACTTATAGAAAAACATAAAAACGATGTCTCCAAACAAAATATAATATTTAAAAATTAACAATCAAAACACAGAGTAATATGATCGACTAGATACAAAGTTCCTAGTTACAAAAGTACCACCAAAACATTGATGTTTCCAAACGAAAAAAAGAAAATGTAACAAACAAAATACAGATAAAACCACTCACAAACATCTTAGTGATTGAGTATTTCATTATAAATCAAATGAAGTTTTTTAGACATGGACCTCATCCAAGACCAAACCAGAAATTTTTACCCCATGTTTAATTGGTCTTATAGAATTTATACTCACTCCATTTTAAAATAAACATCATTTTTATATAAAAGAATGAGTTTAAATAAGTGTCATTTTTTTAATGTCACATTAAATTTTCTCTCTAATTCTACCTAGAGTGAGTTTGATTTTCATGTAGTTTGAGTGCAAAATATTTTACATTATCAGCATATCACAATTAGTTACGTGGATCAATTTAGATGTGGTTAAAATGCAAGTCCAATATTTTTAACAACCTGATGGTTATATTTGATTAACCGTGCAAAACTCTTTTTTTATTATTGGTGTATATAAGTTAAATCGTAAATCAATATTGTTATCATAACATCCTTTCGATGTAGACTACATGAGTGGTGGTGCAACGAGAGTCCGCACCACCGGTGAGCCTCTTTCCCGTTCGACTGTCACTGTTACAGATCTTTGTTCGATCCGTCGTCAGAGATTTTGCTGCGGTTTATGGTTGTTTAGGTAGGTGGTGCCGCGGTATCTCTGTGGGTGTTGGATCTGCGCTTTGTCGCGGTCGTAGGTGTCTATATCTACGATGGTTTTGGGAGGCTTGATCTGTGTTTTTTGGGATCCATATCTGATTTTGGAGGCTTTGTTGTTTTTGTGTCTCTTGTGTTGATGTTCGTTAGTTATTGGGGGCTTCGATTGTCTTTGCCATTGTTGCATCATGTTTTTTGGTGATATCAACCGCCTTTTTCTTGTTTTCACTATTGTGTTGGGGCTATTACGGTTATTGTGTTGTTCGTGATGTCCCCGTTGGTGCTATCCGTGTTGTTGCTATTGTGTTGGTTCTATTCGGGTTGTTCGTTAACTTGTTGCAGCAACTTGGTGACAACTTTTGTGTGGTTTGTGCGTCTAGCTTGTGCAACATGGAGACATCTATGTTGTGGTTTTTCCCCTGTTGTGGTGGTTGTGTCGTGGGTGCCTGTACCTCGCCGGTGGTATGGTTGGGTCTGGTGTTGGTCGTGTTGTGTTGTTTGTGTTGTTGGTGTCGTTTGTGTTGTTGTGTCGTTCGTGTTGTGTTGGTGTTGTTCTTCTTTTTTCTTGCAACTTGGAGGTAAATTTGGTGTGGTTCCATAATTGTTATGTTTTATCTGTGTGATCTTGAGTTGCCAGATAATGCCCAAAAGGGTTTGGTGCGTAGACGCTCTGTGTTGACGGTAGTTGTCATTCATGTACCTTCAAAAAAAATTGGGTCCTTTTTGGGTCGTGTTGGTGGGATGTTGTCGTTTTTTTGGCTTGGTTGTTGTTTACTTCGGCGCCAGACGCCTCCTCCTTGTCACCGGCGGATACCTGTTTATGATCTAGGTTGTATTTCCGCTTAAGACCGGCATCACTGCCCGTGTTTTGTTGTTGGGTTTCATCTTCCTTTTGGTCTGGTTTTAGGTTGTGTCTGTTTCTTGGCGAGGTGGTTTGACGGTGTAGTCTTTGTCTCTTTCAATGGTTTGTGGGTTTATTCTTCGTGGTTGTTTCTTCGGAATGCTATGGCGATGTTTGTTGCTTGCCTTGGAGACTTCAACCTCGTTTTCTTGCTCTTGTGCCTGCTTAACCGTGGTGCTGCAGGGGTGGTGATGTGTGGTGCTGGTGGTGATGTGTGGTGGTGGTGGTGGTGATGCATGGGTTGGTGGTGGTGTTGAAGTGTGGTGGTGGGGATTTAGTAAAAGGGATGGTTGATGTTGCTTAGGTGAGGAGGTGGGTGCTTTTGTGGTGGTTGTTGTGGGTGATTCCTTTTGGAGACCGCCTCTGTTATTCGGGTTCATATTCGTTGACGCTACTTCTTGTTTGAGTTTTGGGTGGCTATGGTGTTTAGGGTGTTTTTGAGGGTGCGTGTCCTTTGAACTGAGCATTTTGTTCCTTCTTGATTAATGTATGAACCACCGCAATCTTACTTTTTGTGTGCTGGATTTTGGTGGGCCGGTTACTTTTGCTTCGAGATCGGAAGTTGGCGTTTAACTGCATTCTTGTTTGGTTGGCATTCTTTGGTGGACCCGGGGTAAGGGGTGCGCGTCTGGTTGGGCCCTGAAATCTGGTGGCCCGATCACTTTTGATTCGAGATCGGGAGTCAGTTTTTTGAATCAAGTTTGGTTTTGGGCTTTTATGGTGTTCTTTCGATGGTCCGGAGGTTGTGAGGCAGTGGAAGCTGATTGATCTTTGAAATAGTGGCTCAACTTATGAGATGCGGCTGGAGTGCTTCATTTAGAGGGGGTTATTTTGGGTTGAGTAGTTGCGATGAGTGGTTATGAATTTTATTTTTTCAGTGGTGGTTTTGTGAATGGACTTAATTTTAGGTGGTTCCGCCTTTATATGGCGTCTTTCGTTTGTATTTCGGTTTCACCGATCTCTATTCGTCTTGAGCAGAGTTTTAGTTTTTAATAAAATTTGCTCATTCAAAAAAAATGTTATCATAACCTTTGAGTAATTGTATTTCACTATATATTTTTGACAATGACTAACAACCGTTAAAAAATAAAAATAATTTTGAAAAATTGCAACATTCTATAATCTATTTTGTAATTTTTCTTCATCTTTATGAAAAAACCAAAGATAACAATTACTTTAAAGAGTAGTGAATCCTCATTCAACATATCGTTTTCTTGCTATCTCTCACACAACATATCATATTTATATATCATTCTCTTTAATTATTTCATTATCTCACACGATGTTAGTTGGATGTACGGGTCCATGAAATATTTTCTTATTATAAAATGAAAGAAGTGTAAACCAATGACTTAATCAAAAGGATAAAGAAAATTATTTCATTAGATTTTTCTTTTTTATACATGTAAAATATAAGAGTTTATCCAACGGTGGGTGTAGTTCAAAAAGAACAAATAAACCCCCGAGCATTGAAATTAATTGTTCGTTCATTTTTTTATTTCTATTGCTACCCGTTCATGGATCAGTAATGTCTTAACCTTTTATGCATTTAATGTCGGCTGATAATACTTTTTCTTCAATTATTATGGTACATGATTGGCTTCCAAATGCAACATGTCAGTGAAGTTTTATGCAGCAGTTGTTTCATGCCAAGGAAGTTTGATATTGCCCCAAAGTATTAGCGTGAGTTCTCACGCGGCATGACTTAAGTCACGCATGTGTAAAACAAACAAATTTTTTAAGAATAATGCTCTCCGCCTTGCACAAAATACTCCCACCCTGCAGCTATGCCACCCATGCGCTAGTTAACTAACGCAAGTGTAAAACTGTGCGTTAGTTAACTTGCGCTGCGTGACTTAAGTCACGCAAGTGTAAAACACTGCGTGAGTTAACTCACGCCCAGAAGAGGCAGAAACCTCTTTTTTCCCTGTTTTTTTCATTCCTTCTTTCATACATTCATTCATTCACTCATTTGCATACATTTTTCATCATTCATTCAAGCATTCATTCAATCAAGCATTAACTCATCATCAAATTACGAAAAATAAAGGACCAAAATAACGGAAATTGTCATAAAAACGCTCAAAAGCACAAATGTAATATGATTACAACCAAATCCAACAAAATGTCATAAAAAACACTACACAAAAGTCATAATGCCTAAACCACCCTACTGTTGTGGACTCATACTCCTCGTTCGTGAAACCGACATCTGCTCCAGCATGCTCCACTCAGACTATATACCCTGCATCATACGAAAAACCTCTAGATTACCAAACACATCAGGATGTCCCATAACACTATCCACTTTGGCTCTGATGTTGATGATGATCTGGTATAGGTCGGGAGGATGTCTGGTCCACTGCCGGTCAACAAGAACCTCCTCGTAAGGAGGGACAGGACGAGGTGGGGCCTGAGCTGCGTAGTCAGGAATGGCCGCAGGGGGGTTCACAATAGGATGTGATACTCTAAAGAACCATCTCATGTACCCCCCTACTATGAGCCCACGGCTCGTCCTCTGGCACCGGATCACCCCTTTGCTGCTGGTTTAGGACATGTAGAGCAAACTCCATGAAGGCCTGGGCCGCGTCTTCGGCCGCAATAAGCTCAACATATGTAGGAGACCTAGGCCGTGTCTGGACATACCTGTACTGTCTAAGAACCCGCTATGGCAAGTGACGGATCATCCTGTCTCTGCTGGCCATGAGCCATCTGAAGTACCAGCATATATCATGAAAGGGCGTGATGTGTCGCCGGCTCTCGTACGACCTCCAGATGACATGAGAATGATCCAACGCATCAATGACATCTCTATAGTGTCCATGACTCGTAAAGCCCCTTGGAGGTTTCCACCGACTCACAAGCGGGATAATAATCACTTGATATTGTGGGCGAAATTTGCTTTGAATGGCGCAAGAATGATGAAAATCGAATTTGGGTGAAAATATTCGAAGTTGGGAAGTTTGGAAATGAGGGGTATGTGTGTTCTGTTTTGCTGATAAATGATTTAAGTAACGCTGCGTGACTTAACATGCGCAACGCTACTTAAGTTGTTCACAAACTGTAACGTGCGCAAGTTAAGTCACGCAGAGTGACTTAACTTGCGCAGGGGCATTATCGTCTCTTCAGCTGGGTCAGACCGAAATGTGCTGGGGGGGAGCAGCATTCCTTAAGTTGCGCACAAACTGTAACGTGCGCAAGTTAAGTCACGCAGCGTGACTTAACTTGCGCAGGGGCATTATCGTCTCTTCATCTGGTTCAGAGCGAAATGTGCAGGGGGAGAGCAATATTCAATTTTAAGGCAGCATAATTTTACATCTGCGTTAGTTAACTAACACATGGGTATTTTGATCTGTTTGGCTGAATGCGAGTGAAAAGTGCAGGAAGGAGAGCAGTAATATGCAAGTCAAGGTATGATTTTAGAAAAAATGATATGTTCTAGCGACCCAATTAAATCTAAAATTTGTTTGAACTCTTTAGGTTTCGATCCAACTCCCACAAATCTATTTAAATTTAAAGTGACTAGGTTCGGGTGACGGGTTTATGATTTTAAACCAACGAACCCAACACATTTAAAAAACTTTATTAAACATTTTCTTTTTAAAAATATAGTTTAATATTTTAGTGTTAATCATGAAGTGTTTTACAAAAATTCAATTGTTAAAGTTTTAAATAATAAAGTAAAAATTACTAAATATTAAAGTTTTCGTACAATAAAATGTAATTTAATTATATATCGTTTTTAAAATTTTTTTAAAAATAAAATAAATCATGTCTAATAATTTGTTAACTCAACTCAAACCAACTTGTACATCATTTGATTGGGTTGGTTCGAGTGTGACATAAAAAATGAATTTTTTTATCCAACCTGATCCGGTTGGAACAAAAGGGATGATTGAGCTGCTTTGATCCGTCGTTTACTAAGGCTGAGCTACCGGTCTATCTGTCGTCCTCCGGCGAAGTTATTTGCCAGCCTCCGGCGAGACGAAGTGGGGTTGTGTACGTGGAGGTGCTCTGACACCCAAGTCAGTGGGTTGTTCGAGAGGTGCAGTCACAATTTAGGGTGAGAAGTGTCAATCCTGACTCAATCGTATGATGTCGCCTTCTTAATGGAATTAAGTCGGACCCGAGCGAAGCCGAATTGAGCTTTAGGATAGTTAGGAATACAACCCAACCCAATCTATTTAAGTTTGACTGTGAGCCTGTTTGTTATAGTTTTTTTAAAGATTTTTTTTAAAGAATCGCTTTTAACAGTATTGTATTTGTTTGTTATAAATTTTTATAAGAATCAGAATCTAAAAAAAAAAATCAGGAAACAACTTCAAATTATAAGTTTTCGTAATAAAAAAAACTTTAAATGGGAAGTTGTTAAGACTTATTAATGACTTCTCAAAAACTATATTTTTTTAGATGGGACATAAAATAAGATATAGATATTTTTCGGTAAAGATAACTTCAAAAAAGTCCAATATTCTCATTTTATCCTTGTATTTTCCTATAATTAGTGTCCTTTACAATAATTTAGTTATAAAAAATATTATTACATAGTTGTATTCAAACAAATCAAAAATCTCATTTTTTTTCTTCTTCATAAAATAGTGATTTTTATTATGGCAAATAAACACAAAATAGCTTATATTTTTTTTTTTATATAAATTTTTTAAAATATAATCACTAAATTATTACACGCTAAAATCACTTATTTTTGAATTCGTTAAAAACAAACTCTTAGTCGGATAACAAGTTTAGGCAAAATTGCCCAAAACCAACCCTTGAACCCTGCAGGTAACGAGACAATTTTCTTAAAGTTAAAAAAAAAAAAAAAAACGTCAAGTACAAGTCACTTTTTCCATTTCATTGGTTGCAAAAGACGTTTTCAACTAAAGTTACACTGAAAATCAAAGTAGAGTTTAATGACTATAACGATTAAAGTTGAAAGACAACGTTATTTTTTATTGGGAAAAAGACATACTGTGACGCACACAAATATGGGAAAAAGTCATGTGCACACAAAATATATGGGTTGTATATGTCCAGCTCATCTTTTTCAGTTTCATGTTGGAAAAAGAGATTTTTGAACCAAATTTAAATTAGTAGGAATATTTAGTTTTGAGCAACATTGAGAGATTGTTTGCATGAGGTAAATTTACAAATTTACTAGCCATCTACCCGTGCTATTAAACAAAAATGATTTATATTAACACCGATAAAACAATCTCCTTAGCACAAGAGATATTAAAGATATTACGAAATATACAAGCAGTCAGTCAAAGAAAAATCATAACAATGTTAGACAATGTCCAAACACATAACGAGACTCGACCACCACAAATGAGTGCCAATTTTTTTTTATAGTCTTTTTAGCTTTCAACTATCACAAAGAATATGACTTTACTTTATCTAGTAACCGATAAATAGAGCTTTTCTGATTATTAATAAATAGAAGCCGTATGAGTTGTAGGAAAGAACGCCGCGCCTTCAGACCACCTGTGTAATAAGTAAATTGGGTGAAATGATCAGGAAATGTACACAATGACAAGAGGAGTTATGGTGATTAGCCTCAGATAAAAGTTTTCATCAGATAACAGTGGGATGGTGATCGATGTTACTCCACTCGAAATCCATTCCGTACAATCAACCCAGATAATAATGATAATAATGTTTGTTCAACGCTAACTCTCTAACATTAATGAAAGCAGAATAAGAATATTTTATACATTAGGACAAACTTATGATACAACATCATTATTATCATTTGGACAGTTTTGAATGCAGTGTTGATGCAGTTTTGAATGTCTTTTCTTTTTCATCTGAATAATGATATTTTGACATTCTAATTCTGCAACATCTTTTTAACATCTCATTTGCTCTTCTACCTCTTTTCATATCACATCACCTATATATTACATACATCACATCACTCTCTTGATTTCTAGATCTTTCTCTCTCAATATGTAGAATGAGTGTTTAGGTGTACATGGTCTTGTTAACAATACCAATACAAAACACAGGATTAGGAACAACAAAGATAGTTATAGTTTCAATATGATAATAATAACATAACATTACAAAAGGATAATAGAGAATATATAATAAAATTTATAGACTCTAACATATTTATATAAAGGTCCAATAACTTAAGCCTTAGACTTTATTATAGGCTTTTACATGTGTTTGGTCCATGCAAATAGAGATCATTTAAAAATGGTTCATGTATTCTTTAATCCTGACATTTTGCCCTGCCAAAATTTAATCATTTAAAATGTAGTCCCTCTTCCCACTTAATCATTGCCACGTCACTAATTAGCTGACGTGGCTCTGTTAATTGACCAATCAGATGCGTGAGTAAGCAAATAGGCATGAGAATGGACAAAAATACCCGTCCTCATCTCAGACCACTTCAAAAAGACAAAAATACCCCTCCTACCCCTCCTTCCATCTCTCTGAAGCCTTCTTTCGTCACTTCCATGGCTCTAACACTCCGCTGCTCTCACCTCTCTTCACTGCAGAAACATCTAGATCTGAATGATTAGGATCTCTGCCCTTTAGACAACAACAATAGCGACACATATTCAGCACAAAACAAACCAAATCCACAAAGCTCAAGATCTCACAATTATTTTCATAAAAACAAGATAATTAAACCATAAATACGACATGAATTTTGATTTCTTGAACGATTGATTCCGGTGCCTGGAAGCTGCTGGTGATTTTCCTAGATTTGGGGTTTCTACCTTCATTGTCAAACTGTTGATGGGTGTCGTCGGCATAAACGTATAAATAACAACATTTTTCTTTTTCTTTTTTGCTTCACCTATAATCCTTCATTCTTTCTTTCAATTTTGATTTCCTTATTGTTTTTGTTATGATTTTCTTTTTCAATTAAATTTTCATCTTCCGTGTACCGTCGCAAGTCATATCCATTAGTTGAAAGAGATTTGCTTGATGAATGATGGAGGAATGAAGGTCGATTGAAGAAGAAGAAGAATGGGGGAAATTGATAACCATGCGATTTGCTTGATGAATGTACGAAAATACCGATGATTGATTCTTTGAAACAAAAGTTGTTTTAATAGAAATTTGAATAGATTGGGTTTTCAATTTGATGGAGGTCGAATGAAGGAAAGGGGGAAAATGGTGAAACCCTCTACAAGTTTGGAATTGAATGAAGAAGAGGGTGGACCGGTAAAACATGAATTTAGGGGTAATTTTGTAATTTCCTATTTGTCTGAGGGGTGTTTTTGTCCTTTCAAACCATATCTTGCTTACTCACACAATCATTGGACTAATCAACAGTGCCACATATGCAGATTAGGGACGTGATAATGATTAATTGGGATGAGGGACTAAATTTTAAACGATTAAATTTTGCAGTGACAAAAGTCTAGGATTAGCAAATTCAAGGACCAAAATTTAAAAGACCCCTCTTTGTAGGGACTAAACACATATAAAAGCCTTTATGATATATCACCTACCCTCAAACTCATGATGCATCAACAAGAATCATTGTGAGTCTGTCAAACAAAACAAGAAACACATATTAAATAATATAAAGTTCTTACACGACCCCTCAAGCTTACTAAGCTTTAAGCTTGTTGCAAATTAACCCAGAAAAATAAACAAAATTAACGGTTAGTAGAACCATTGGAAAGCAGCAACCAAAGTGAATTATCATGGTAGAGAGAGCAACAAAACCATCACCATCAACTAGTCAAAGAGACAACCATCCAAACAAGAAATAAGTCAAACCAAACCAAACAAAAGAACTGGTACATAGAAGCAGCCATACAGAAGAACCAATATGGAGAGGAGAAACCAAACAGAAGAATCAATAGGTATATGTGCAATGCAATAAATCAGAAGAATCAATAGGGGAGAAGTGCAATCAATTAGAAGAATAAAAAAGGGAAAAGTGTATATCAATCAAAAGAATTAATAAGGGAGAAATACAATCAATTAGAAGAATCAAAATGGGTGAAGAAACCAAAGTATGAGTATTAACTAGCTAATCAACCAAATTGTGAACACTCGACTAACGAGTACACGACTCACCAAACAACCAAACAATGATCTCTCGACCGACCAAACAACCAAATTGTGAGCATTTGACCCACCAAACAAACCAATTATGAGCACTATCTTCACTCATCCAACATCCAAACAAATTGAATCAAACGAAAACAAATCAAACTAAACAAACCTAAATCAAACGAAACTAAATCAAGACAAAATAAAGAACCAAAATGAACCGAACCAAACGAAGCAAAATAAGTTGAACCAAACTAGACAAAATCAAATGACTAAACAAACAATGTTGACCAAGAACAAAATTTACCCTAAATATGCCACTTGTTATATATATACCTATCTATCAAAATTTGGTTTGTGCTTCTAAACTTGAATAAGCCATGAACAGAAAAATCCCTTGCAAATGAAATCCATCGATACGATAGAATCCATCCATACGTAGTGGTGACAAATTCAATCCCATCCCAAATCCAAAATTGCAGCAACCCAAGTACGTAATCTTTCATCAAAACACCAATATTCGTCAAAGAGAAAAGAAAAGAAAAAGCAATTCCTAATCAACAAATAAATAGCCTTAAATGCAACAAACAAGTAAAAAAAAAGAACTAAGCGAATTCCAAACCAATCTTCGTAAAACAACCGAACAAGAAATCAAATCAATCATACAACATTCCCAAACTTTAATGTCATGTTAACAATACAAATACAATATAGAAAGAAAAAGAGAATAGGAACAACAAAGATTGCTAGGGTTTAAATAGGATAGACAATATATAATAAAATCTAATGGAATCTAACATACTTATATAAAGGTCAACAACATAATCCCGATACCTTCCCTAAAAAACAAGCCTGATACTTTATTATCTAACATGATTGTCTTCCTTTGCCTTTAATGCGAGAGGAAGTGTCTCAGAGTCTACCCAATGTTCCGATGAATAATATAAACTATAAAGGTGACCAAGAAGAGTGTGCCGCAATTCGTTGGTTTGTAAATCATCATTTGACGGTGTAAACTCTTAGATATCGATTTTGGTTTTCACTTATAGAAAACAGAAAAATCATTTCCAACAGTTTCCCATTTATTATTCCACTTAGTGTGTGTTTGGTTTGGCGGCGGCGAGAATTGATTTTAATAGAATTGAGTTTGAAAGAATTGATTTTGGTTAAAAATGAGTTTGATGTGAATTGATTTATGTTTGGATACACTTTCTTAAAAGTGATTCTTATGAGTTGATGTTGTTTGGATAGCTTGAATCAAAATTGATTTTGAAAGTACAAAGACCAAATTATCCTTTTAATTAAAACCAAATTATCTATACTCCAACACAGCCCAAACCCAATAGTAAAATAATTAAAAAAAATCCAATTTGTGTCACTCTGAGATCATCACGTCTCCCATTCTATTTCTCCATAAGCTTCCTTAAACTTCTACCCATTTCCATCTTCTTCTCCACCTCTCACTGCACCAACTTTTCTAGCCTTTCTCCTTCCCCATCTCACTATTGGTCTCTCATTCTACCATTTCTCTATCACTCACCAATTAAAAACAAATCTGAAATAAATATTATAGATCTACAAAAAAGAAAGGAGAAGAGCCTTACTGCTTCAAGTGATGTGCAGTAATAAAGAAGAAGAAAGATGTTTGTTCATAGGAAGATTTTTATTCATAGGATATTAGAGAAGAAAACATGGGTATATTGGTAATTATACTTGTCATTGAAAAGTTAAAACTGTGAATCGCTTTTCACTACCGCAGAAGCTTTGAATTCCAGCTTTTGCAGAAACGACGTTTTGGATCTAAAACGTGGTTTCACGGATCCACTTCTCCTTCATCCAAACAAAACTAAAATTTGGGAAACGGCGTTTGGCAAAGTAAACTCACGTTTAGCTTGTAAAAACGTGATGCCAAACAGACGCTTAATTGGTCCACTAGACATTTTACTATTTCATTTCGAAATAAGAAAATTGTCACTATACCCCTACAATTAGCCTTTTACCCCCAAAAATAATAAAAAATGTCAATTCTACCCCGATCATTTCATATCACCCCCTCAAATTGCATTCGGATTATCTTGTTCCCTTCATCCTCTCCTTTTCCCTCCTTCATCAATGCGGTCTTCTCAAGAGAGAGATAGACACAACTTGGTGAAGGAGGAAGAAATAGATGATCCAAATATTTTCAATACATAAAAATTTATCAATGTTGAAAAAATTTCATCGTTTGTTATCTGAAAAAGTGGTGAAAAGTTTTCTGGTAATTTTAAAATGCAGATTTGGTAATTTGATAGAGAATTATGCAAGTCTCGTCCATATCATCTCAAACTATGAAGCCATGGGAAACATGCAATAACAAGGTTCTATTTTACTTCCGGTACAAATCAACGCAAACAAATCCATGCAATTCCTTTTGTCAAAAAAAAAAACCTTACAATTCCACTAGTACTGTTATACTCCTAGCAGAATCAATGGATCATTAACTGGGGGTTCTTGATAGGAAAAAGTTGAAGCATGAGAAAGTGAAATAGCAAAGTTCTAAGATCAAGATCTAACAATAATATAAATTGCATATGCTATGGTGGGGTTTGATTTCCCAATTTCAGTTAAAATTGAGGTGTAATACACATGATAGAGTTGAGAATGATTGTTTTGGAGCATTAATTTTGTGGGGTGAGATCAATTGATAAAAGGGTAAAATTGACATTTCAAATGATTTGTTTGGGTTAAAAGATTAATTGTAAAGGTATGTGGTATAATTTCCTCGAAATAATTGTTGTTTTATATTAAAAAATGGTTCATTAAATGTCATTTTATTTTTTCAATGCGACTTTAAATTTCTCTCGCTAATTCTACCCAAAAATCAATGAGTTTCATTGTCATGCATTGTTAATATAAAATAATTTACACCATTAACATAACACAACCAATCTTGTGCTTCAATTTAGAGGGGTTTAGATACAAGTCAAATTTTAAAGACTTGACAAATATAACTTATTGACTTTATTCAAAAAAATAATTTCAAGTCGTTATATTTCATTATATATTTTTTCAACGAAAACAACAAATAGTTAATAAATATAATTTTGGGAATATGCAACATTCTACAATTTGTTTTAAATTTTTCTTAAACTATATGAAAAAACCCAAAACAATAGTTACTATAAAAATAAGCGAGTCTAATGACATAATCGAAAATAAGAAAAATGAGGAGTTATAGCAACAATATTTCTTCAATGTTTACTCTCTTTATAAACTTAATCCAATAAAAAAGTTAGTGGTAAAGTGAATATTGAAAAAACAGTATTCGTAACTCTTCTCATATTTGAATTTATCAAACGAAAGATGTGGGACAAAGAGAACAGATGAAACCCCCAAGAGTTGTATGGTTAATAGGATGATTGCATTTTTGAACTCATTCACCAAAGATTGGTTATGGAAACTCGTGTTGTCACATAAAATACTCAAGTTAGAAAATGATTCTAAATTTTCGAGTGCACTTTTCTCAAAGTTAAAAAGACTTATTTTCCACCTCAGCTATTTCCATTTACACCGGTTAAAAAAGATGTTATTGACCTGAAATCAGCAGAAAATTAAACATGAATTCAATGTCTATTACAGTTAACGTTTAAAAAACACTTACAATTTTGGACTCACTCACAAAGAAGATGTACAGAAAGAAAGTCATGTTGTCACACATAAAATATATTGACATAAATGTCCAACTCAACTTTTTTAGTTTCGTCGTGGAAAAATACAGACACAAATTTATACATCCACACAATATAATCTAACATTGTAATATTCAAGTTACATTTTCTTTTACAACTATATATATTGTTTTGTAGATGAGAATTTAACCTTATTCTGTTTTAAAAATAGAAAAGATGTTGATTTAGTTAAAATTATTTTGTTTATGAAGACAAACTATACATGCGTTTGATATGAAATGCAAACATGACATCGTTCGTGTGTGTTTGGAAAGATAGATTTTTGTCACATCATATGCGTGCAATAAGATCAATGCTTCATCATGGATCAACGAGCTTTCAACACCATCTCACCGTGACGTCAAACATGCAAATAATTTATCTAAACAATGCTTAAAATATACTCCTTCCATCACTAATCTTAAGACTATTTACAAAAACCGTGTTTGTCCCTAAATATACTATCATTTATAAACTTTTAGATGCATTAATTACTGTTTTTTCAACTATACCCCTTATTACTACTAGTAATTGTCTTTAAATATGAAAAATCAACATCGAATATATTTATACATAAAGGGAAATTTGATAATAGGAACACATTTTTTTAACAAATTTATTCTTACGATTTTTTAATACCCATGTTTTTTTTTTTGTAAAATAGAGGATATTAAAGAACCGAGGAGTAAATAAATTTCTATTGAAGTCGGTGCGATCATTAATTTTTTTCACCCAAAAAAAAAATCATTAATTTGGGCAAAAACTACAGTAAATCATGACAATTTTTAAGGACATTTTGGTAAATTGAAACACAATAATTGCTTAGGAGTTCTATAAATCAAGACTCAATCAGTTTCAACTCTAAACACACTCCAAACATAGTTTGGGTAACCTACCTTTGCTAAGCAAAAATGCATACCGAGACCATTGATTTTACAAACCTCCTTGACTCCACTCCATCAATACCCATATCTTCATCTGATGCACCAATGATACTTAGTTTTGATCCTACCAATCATAATCTTCACCACCAACACCATACTACTTTGTTACCATCAACTCAAGGAGAAAACAATCAGTCCCCTCAAATGATCACTACCGGTTGTCCTCAAACTGGCACACATGGTGGTAGCCTAATTGCTAGGGTTCTCCGACCATTACCTGGATCTAACACCATGTCATTCCCAAGTGGATCTAGCCGAATGGTGCCTTGGAGTCAGACAGAGCATGAGTAATTGCATCTCTCAACCTTAAATCTAATTAATTTTTTATTGTTATCATATCATTGTACTTCTACAATTTTTTTTTTAATTTTTTTTAAAGATAGAAAAATGCAAAATTTGTCACTAATTTTTTAGTAAAATGTTAAAAAACCCCAATTTTTTTCTTTCACTAATATTTGTCATTATTTTTACTTTTCTTTGTAAAACTCTTTATACTCTCATTTCTACTCCACTTATTGGCCATTATTTCAACTTTTCTGACAATAACTTTCTTAAGCTCATTTCTACTTATTTTTTTTGTGGAAAAAAATTCAGAGATAGAAATAAAAAAAATTGTCTATAAATATGTCAATATAAGTGTTAGAGACGTCAAGTTTATTGATCAGTTTTTGTTTTTGTCTCTAATACTTATTTTTATCTCAACTTTTAAGTTAATGCTTTCTATACTTTCATTTCAACTCCAATTAGACCTTCATAGGTTATTAAATAATAATTTTTTGTCAAAAAAGGTTATTAAATAATATACAAGCATTGATTGTTTTTGTTTCATTAAAATTTGATATTTAAATTTGTATTTAATTTTAAAAGCTTTGTGATTAATCTTGCAATTTATCATAGATATTTAATGCATGTTTTTATTTTATTTTGGTATTAGTTTACTCGTGATGGGGCTGATTAGGTATGGACAAGGGAGATGGAGTAAGATTGCTGAGGACTATGTATGCAACAAGACTCCACAACAAGTTCAAAGCTATGCTACTAGCTTCTTCAAGTACCTACCAGACGAATATGTTCATGGTTTAAGGAAAAGAAAACAAATTGAAAATCCCAATAAGATCAATTCAGCATCTGCTTCATATAACTCAATGCATAACATGATTGCCATCAATGATCCTGCAAAGGAAACTCTCACTCTTTTCCCAGTTGTTCCAACATATCATGGAGGAGAAGCTAGCAACAACAACAATACCAACAACTTTGAAGCAAACACTTCCATGACTCTGCCTAGTCCTTCTGCTGGTGATGGAGGAGTTGATTTGGAACTTCGTTTGGGTTTATATTAGTGAGACTTTGAAGTATAGCTGTCATGCATGCATGGACAAGTTAATCAAGAATCTTTAGACAGCTAGCTCTAGTATATCACCATAATATATGTCTTGTCATTTTGTAACCTTTTCCTGTTTTGTTTTGAATTTGGCTTGTTATGATGTTGCAGTTTATATTTTATGTTATAATACTATGCATGTTGTGTCTTGCAGATTTTCCTCCTTAATATTGTGTTTAGTTACCTTGATTTGATAAAAAAAAAAAATCCCTGTCAATGTTGAGTTCAGCTGCATTGTGATCCTTGATATTATAAAATATCACAGTCAAATATTTTTTATGTAGTTTTGTATGTTTTTTTCCTTTGGATTATGAAAATTGTAACACCTCGTTGTTCTTTATTTCTCTTCCAAATACATCACCAATATATTATATACATCATATCAGGTGGCATTTAGGGTGCACAAATACAAAATTTGTGCACCATGCACAAGTTCTTTTACACCATTAGATTAAATGAAGAACACCTTTTTATGATGGTTTCTCAACATTAGATTAGACTAACGTTTTCTCTCTACCTCCTCCTCCATCACTACCACCACCCAATCTGCCCGTCCACCATCATCACCCACGTCCCTCACCCTCCTCCCACATCACCACCGCCATGCAAAAACTCGAACCCACCCATACTAATGCTACACTAATAAAACTAATTTATGTGTATTCCACTAAATAAAATTATAAAGATCTTTCAACCTCCCCACTTGAAAAAAAAACTATTTTCATAAAGAAAGATATTTGACGCCGGTGATGGTGATTTTAGATATAAGCGGTTAATTTTTGCGACGTTTTCTTTCATGGAAGTAAGCGGTGTTTTGAGATCGAGATGTTGTTGTTATGTTATGTTATATTAGTTTGATTGAGATTAAAAGCAAACATGAGTATAGTAATAAAGCTAGAGGGGTTGATGACATGGTGGAACAAGTTAAGGTCATAGCATGGCAACGGCGTATGAAAAGATTGAAAATTCCTTCTTGCTTATTTTATGAGTGGTGTTGCAATCCTAGAGAATGTTTGGCTTGCTAGTGATTAGGTGTTTGCTTCCGACGATGTTTCGCTGTTGCTTTGTTGTTTTTGGGACTTTTACCGTACTGTTTTCTGGTGGCAGTGAGTGCCTTGGTGTTCGTTTGGGTAGATAGGCGTTTTGTGCTCCTCTTGTATATTTGAGTTACTCCCACTAGTTTTTGTGGTTGTACTCTTTATATATATAATTTGCAGTTAAAAAAGAGAGTATAGTTTCTCACTAAATATAAGTGACATGATTCTCTTGTGTTTAAAAATATATATTGTTTGAGGCGTCATATGCGTGTGATAACATCAAAGCTATATGAAAAAACCCATAATGATACTCTTAAAAACAAGGGAGTCTAAATCTTTCATAAATAAAATAAAACAAGGCAGTCTAATGACATAGTCAAAAATAGAAAAACTGAGGGGTAATAGTGATAACAGGTCATCCTACGTTATTTTTAGCATGTTTTTCTGTCATTTTTAATAGTTTTTAGTAGCAAATAGGAGGATTATTAGAACGATTGTCTATGATTTCGGAACTTTTGAAATGTTTTCTATATTTGAGTCTGTAATTATAGCTTTCCCGAAACTTGGCGATTTTAGGGGGTTTTTGAAGTAATTCACGAAGAAATCATGCAAATCAAAAACATCCGAAGACTTGTGAAGACTTTGGGAAGAACAAGAATGAAGATTCAAGAGGCCTCGTGAGACTTTACAACAGGAGAAATTTTGTTCCCAAGTTTTGGGGCTAGTTATTTGAAAACGAAGACCTAAAACGATGGAAAATCAGAGAAATTAGGCCCGAAAAGCTGCACCATGTGCCTATTTCCCATGTCATGCGCCTAGAGCATGGAAAAAACTTTCCATGCGCCTAGAGCATGGCTTTTGTCACACTCACATGCGCCTAGATCATGGTGTTGGCCCCCCGAGCATCCAAAAACTCGGGGCGCAAGCATCTTTTCTTTCTTTTTTGTGGGTAAAACTCGTGTTTTTAGCCCAAACTCAGTTAGAAACTCTCACTATAAATATTATGCTTAATTACACTTTTGGTCCCCGTGTTTTGATCTACTCACGAAAATGGTCATGCCTCTTTAAAACAGAACAAAACTGTCCTTCAACTATCATTTTTGTTGCATTTTTCGTCCTACCCCCCATTTTTCGTTCAAAAAACGCTGATGTGTCCAACTTTTTAGTGACATGGCTAGAAAAATGCTTATGTTGCAGATCAGAAGTGGAAAAACAATTGTACATGTGATCATATTAATACTTTATTATTCAAATAATACATTTAAACCAATTATAATAGAAAACAATTAAAAAATATAAAATATTTGGAATTAACAACAAACAAAAAAAATATCTCTGCTGTAACGACCACTCTTCCTCTTCTTATTCTATGATGTCATTCTCCTGCTTATGTTCCATTGTTGCGCTACCACAAAGACATTGGGCACACAAAAATTGAAGCAATTCAAAACTAAAGAACCTTGGAGCGTAGTAATCGTTTTCATCCAGGAAACTAAGTTGTTTTTCACATGGGTTTCTACCGAAATCCTTTAATAAATTTATTCCATAAGGGGGATAAATGTTTATATGCTAAGATCCAATCTACCTATATGAATTTGATTTTTGATTTTTGATTTTTGTGTACTCAAATTAGATAACTTTTTATGGATTTGGAAGAATAAAAAGGATCTCTGATTTGACAAAATTTATTGGAAATTTTGTGGTTATGTGTGTTTTATAAATATGCAGTGTTTAATTGGATATGTTTTTTTTTTTCCTTCTTTTTCTGTGACAGAGAGAAGATCAAAGGAGAATTAAATGGTGGTGTTGGATGAAGAAAAGGATGAACAATGATGGTTTATGTTGAAAAGATTTTATAAATTGATGATTTAAGGTTTTGATTTTGGTTTTCTTTTTTGAAGAGATGGTGTTTGAAGGAGAGACGTGTTTGTGTGTTTTGGATTTCTGGGTATGTGTTTTATAGGTTAAAGATGAAGACTAGTGAAGAAGATGAATGTGTTAAGATTCTTTTGTTTTAATTTTCTTAAATGTTAAAATGATTTTCCAATTTAAAAAAAGTTAATTTCATTTTTGCTTTCAATTTGTTTTTATTTTAATTTATGAAATGTTTAAATTGTTTTTTTAAATTAAAAAATTATGTTTTTTATTACATGTTAATGTCATTTTCCAAGTTGGCACTGCCATATAGGTGTTCCTTTGCCATATCAGCGTTTTTTGAGGGGAAAACAGGGGGTAGAACGAAAAATGCAACAAAAATGATAGTTGAAGGATAATTTTGTTCTGTTTTAAAGAGGCAGAACCATTTTCGTGAGTAGGTCAAAACACGGGGACCAAAAGTGTAATTAAGCCTAAATATTATCCTTCCTGATTCAAAATTTCTAGAGCAGTTCAAGAGCAAGGAAATTTTAGAGCTTTGAAGGAGTTTTTATCTTCTCCTTGATTTTCTAGGGTATATTTTTATCTTCAGTAAATTGTTTTTAGTTAGCATGTGTAACTAAATCTTTTTAGGTTAGAGTTATAAGATGAACATCTATTTATTTTCATTCGATATTTATTTAATGTAATGTCGTTTTTATTTTATTTATTCTTTGTTCGCTATTTAGTTTTATTAGGAATTAGTTTATTTTTGTAGTCGCGCAACCCTAGATTAGATACTTAGGTTGTGAAAGAGCATGATATTACTAACTTGATGCTTATATCTTGCCATTAATATCTATTTGTCTAGGAAATAATTAGCTATAGCTAGCGAAAGATACCGAAAGCGAGTTGACCCTAGTAGTAAATATTTAGGAGGTGCCATTACTAATATTGAGTAAAATATGTTGAACCTAGGAGGTAACTAGTTATAATTAAGGAAACAAGTGTCTGCTTGAAGGAAATAAGTCGTAGCCTAGTAGAACCATTCACTTAAACCCTTGGTAAGGTATACGCTGATAGGGCTGTCCGTTTGTAGAACTACTAAGAGAGAGAGGGAGTGTGCTATGAGTGTCCTACGATTCGTAGATGAGTAGACCTACAAAAACCTTGACCTTCATCGCCTTGGAAAATCTTGGAAAGCCAATATAAAGTCTATGCTTTCAATTACCTTTGAGGTGGTAAGATCCCACATGTAAGGATCAGCGTGTGACCAACAAGTGCAACCAAACATTGGAGGGATAAACCTAGTTAACTGTGAGAGTATAAACGCCACTCGTAAGGATCACCATGTGATCAACAGGTACAACTTGACAAACGACTACATTAGTAACATCTCAACGACCTCATCACTTGTATAGTTTACCTAGAATAAATAAACACGACATGACTGCTATTTAATATCCAACATAATAAATAGGGGGATTCGAAGAATCATAACCGCTGCTTACTTTTCTGCAACCAAAACAAGTAACTTGCTATGTTGCAAACAGATAAAAATTACAAATTTCTAACCCTTTAACTCTTTTATAAACTAAAAATAAGTAACGCGAATTGTTTGGATGTAACGACAATCCATATGGATACGATACTCTACTTATCACTTTATTACTTGGTAAACGATTTGGTACACTTGCATAAGTCGCATATCAAATAGCAACTTTATTTCTTTAATGTTTACTCTTTTTTTATTAGTGAAATTTATGTGACTGAACACTTAAAAAATTGGTCTCAAATAAAATGGTGAAATATATATGAACTTAATCCAACAAAAAAGTAAGTGGTAACGTAAATATTGAAAATGGAGTATTCATAACCCTCCTTGTATTTGAATATATCGAACGATAGATGCGGGAAAAGAGAACAGATGAAACCCCTATGAGCTGCATGGCTAATTGAATGATTACATTTTTGGACTCACTTACAAAAGATTGGTTATGGAAACTCGTGTTGTCACACAAAATACGCAAGTCAAAAGATGATTCTAAATTTATGAGTGCACTTTTCTCAAAGTTAAAAAACTTATCGTCCACCTCAGCTATTTCCATTTCATTAGTTAAAAAAGATGTTATTAAACTGAAACCAGCAGAAAATTAAACATGAATTCAATATCTATTACAATTAAAGTTGAAAAACAACGCTTACTTTTTTTAAAAGTGCCCCGGGGAACTCTTGAAAAGAAAACAAAAACTTACAATTTTAGATTCACTCACAAAGAAGATATACAGAACAAAAAAAGGCATGTTGTCACACACAAAACATCTTTACATATATGTCCAGCTCAACTTTTTTAGTTCATTGTGAAAAAATAAACACACAGCATAATCTGATTTTGTAATATTCTAAGTATTTTTTTTACAACTCTATATATTGTTTTGTAGATGAGAATTTAACCTTATCCTATTTTATAAGTAAAACATATGTTGATTTAGTTATAATAATTAACTTTATGACGATAAACTATATGAGTTTAATATGAAATGCAAACATGATTAATGATAGTTCGTATGTTTGAAAAGATACATTTTTGTCAAGTCATATGTGTGCGATAAGATCAATGCTTCGTCATGGATCAATGAGCTTTTAGCACCATCTCACCGTGACACCAAACATGCACCATCTCACCATGACACCAAACATGAAAATAATTTATCAAAATAATGCTAAAAATATAGCCACTCCCTTACTAATTATAAGACTATTTTTTTTATCAAATAACCTAGTGATCATAGCTCACACATTTTAAATATGGAAAAATGAGGTGTCTGGGGTTCGAACCCATTTTTCACCCACTCCCTTACACATTTTTTAGATGAATTTACTATTCCAACATTCGGTTAACACTCGTGATTTGTAAAATACTCGTATATTAAAGAACGGAAGGAGTAAAAAAATTGATATTTATGTGGGTGTGATCATTAATTTGTTTTCACCAAAAAAAAATCATTAATTTGAACCAAAACTATTGTAAATCGTGACAATTTTTCAGGACATTTTGGTAAATTGAAACACAACAATTGCTTAGGAGTTCTATAAATCAAGCTCAAGCAGTTTCAACTCTAAACACACTCCAAAGCATAGTTTGAGTAACCTACCTTTGCTACCGAAAAATGCCTATTCAGACCATTGATTTTACAAACCACCTTGACTCCACTCCATCAATACCCCTATCTTCGTCTGATGCACCAATGATACTTAGTTTTGATACTACCAATCGCAATCTTCACCACCAACACCATACTACTTTGTTACCATCGGCTCAAGGACAAAACCATCAGTCCCCTCAAATGATCACTACCCGTTGTCCTCAAACTAGCACACATGGTGGCAGCCTGATTGCTAGGGTTCTCCGACCGTTACCTGGATCAAACACCATGCCATTCGCAAGTGGATCTAGGTGCTTGGTGCCTTGGAGCCAGACAGAGCACGAGTAATTGCATCTCTCAACCTTAAATCTATTTTTTTTTTGTTATGATATCACTCCACTCCTACAAAAATTTTTTTTTTTTTTAAAGACGGAAAAATGCAAACTTTGTCACTAATTTATTAGTAGAATGATAAATAACCCCAATTTTTTTCTTTCACTAATATTTGTCATTATTTTTACTTTTCTTTGTAATACTCTTTATACTCTCATTTCTACTCCACTTATTGGCCATTATTTCAACTTTTCTGGCAATGATTTTCTTACGCTCATTTCTACTTACTTTTTAGTAGAAAAAAATTAAGAGATAGAAATAAAAAAATTGTCAATGAATATGTCAATATAAGTGTTAGACAGGTCAAGTTTATTGATCAGTTTTTGTTTTCGTCTCTAATACTTATTGTTATCTCAACTTTTTAAGTTAATGCTTTCTATACTTTCATTTGAACTCCAATTAAACTTTCACAGGTTATTAAATAATATATTTTTGTCAAAAAATGGTTATTAAATAATGTGCAAGCATTGATTATTTTTGTTACATTAAAGTTTGATATTTAAATTTGTATTTAATTTCAAAGTTTTGTGATTAAACTCGCAATTTATAATAGATTTTTAATGCATATTTTTCGTTTATTTTTGTATTAGTTTATTTGTGATGGGGCTGATTAGGTATGGAAAGGGGAGATGGAGTAAAATTGCTGAGAACTATGTTTGCAACAAGACTCCACAACAAGTTCAAAGGTATGCTACTAGCTTCTTCAAGTACCTACCAGATGAATATGTGCATGGTTTAAGGAAAAGAAAACGAATTGGAAATACCAACGGGATCAACTCATCATCTGCTTCATATTATTCAATGCATAACATGATTGCTAACAATGATCCTGCAAAGGAAACACTCACTCTTTTCCCAGTTGTTCCGACATATCATGGAGGGGAAGCTAGCAGCAGCAACACCACCAACAACAAAGGAGCAAGCACTTTCATGACTCTGCCTAGTCCTTCTGCTGGTGATGAAGGAGTTGATTTGGAACTTCGTTTGAGTTTATATTAGTGAGACTTTGAAGCATAGGTGTCATGCATGCATGGACAAATTAACCTATAATCTATCGACAGCTAGATCTAGTAGATCACCATAGTATGTGTCTTGTCATTTTGTAACATTTTCCTTTTTTTTTTTCTGTTTTGTTTTGAATTTGGTTGTTATGACTTATGATGTTGCAGTTTTTATTTTATGTTATAATATTATGCATGTTGTGTCTTACAAGTTTTCCTCCTTAATATTGTGTTCAATTACTTTATGATCCTTGTTATGATAAAAAAATTCAATCAAATATTGTGTTCAGTTCCATTGTGATCCTTGATATTATAAAAAAAATTCGCAGTCAAATATTGTTGATGTTGTTTTGTACGTTATTTTTTGTCTTTGGATTATGATATTTGTACACCACGCAGTCCATCTATTATTCCACTTAATGCTCCACTAGAAAATATACCGGTTTCATTTCAATATAAATTTATTTTTATATAATTTTTTTTCAAAATAAGTGTTATTTTACTTTTTCAATGCAACAATAATTTTTTTCTGATTTTATCCATAAATATTTTACAAGCACTATCCGTTTAAAATATTTTAAAAGGTCAACATATCATCATAACTATAACAATGTGCATGAATTTAGAATGGTCAAAGTACAAGTCAAATTTTAAATAATCTAACAATTATAACTGACTGACTATGTTAAAAATATTTACATTGTTGGTAATATGAATTAAATATATATATATATATATATATATATATATATTAATAAATAGGGTTAAATATTTTTAGTTCATACAAAATTACAAGCTTTCATGTTTAGTTCCAACAAAAAAATTATTCAGTTTTGGTCCCTATTTGTCTTTTATATGATATATTTTGAAGGACTAAAAATATCTATTTTTTGTAAAAAGTTTTCAAAATAATGACTATTCTTACTAACTACAATATTATGCAGGACTAAAATTACCATTAAAATTTTGTAGGTACTAAACTTGAAAACTTATGATTTTGTAGGGATTAAAAATATTTAACCCTAATAAGTATAATTTTGCAAAATTGCAACTTTCTATAATTTATTCATAATTTTTCTTAAACTTTATGAAAAAACTCAAGAGAGTAGTATTTTAAAAAGAAGGGGGTATAATGACTTAATCAAAAAGTCAAATAACGAAGTGCTAGCAACATTCTCTTTACAATGTTACTCTCTCTTTTTTAAGTGACATTCATGTGAGTTCAACATTTTAAAAATTGGTATCAGATAATATGAGGACATCTATATGAAATTTTATCCAATAAAAAGTTAGTGTTAGAGTATTGATAACTCTTTTGATATTTAACTTTTATCGAGAACAACGGGTGTGTGTTGAAGACAATAGATGAAACCCTCAAGAGTTGCAAGATTAATTGATATGATTATTGCATTTTTTTACTCTCTTAGAAAAGATGAGTTATCGAAACTGATGTTGTCAAAACAAATATGCAAGAAACGAGATTATTCTAAATTTATGGGTGCACTTTTTTGAAAGTTTAAAAACTGAAATTTCACCTCAACTTCTTCAATTTCATTGGTTAGAAAAGACATTATCAAATTGAATTCACAACAAAATCAAACTGGAATTCAAGGTCTATTACAATTAAAGTTGAAAGACAACAAATATAATTAAGGTTCACTCACAACAATGAAGTATACAAAGAAACTCATGTTGTCACACACAAAACATCGAGGACATAATGTTCAACTTAATTTTTTCTATTTCACTGTAGAAAGGCGCACACGCACACACACTATAATTAAAAAAATTAAAAAAGGGGTCATGCTAATTTGCGCATTTAGGACACATGTTAATGAACCCTAAATTAGAAATATTTCCTAAACTTTTGTGCATTCTATTTATTACAAAATTTAAAATTAAATTCGATGCACACATTCCAACAAAAAATTATATTTGATTCATTGACTTGTGCCTTAAGGGCACAAGTTAGCTATTCCCTTAAAAATAGATATTTTTTTCTTGGAAATGACACCTATAATAATGTTCAAAAGAAATTTCGTTTTCTTGGAAATGTTGCATTTAACACCTTGAAATTGTAGAAATAGACTTTTTTTTACGTAAAAGTCTAATTGTTGTTTATAAATATGAGTTATGGAAACTGATTTGTGTATGATACTTTTTTAGCGTACTAGTTAGCATGACCCATAAAAAAAAGGTCTTGCTAACGGTGCCCTTAAGAAAGACACTTGTTAAGGATTAAAAAATGGAAACAATTGATAACTTTTATGAAGAGAACTTTGCTTTTTATGTTGTTTCATTGTGTTGAATACACAAATTGCAAGATAAAATATCCACTTTAAACTTCTTATCAAGTACCCTAAAGGCAGAAATGTCATAAAAAAGATACAATCTAGTTGTAAAAAAATGTCCATTAATTCTTTCATGCATTCTCTTATTTTGTTATTTTATCTTAGGAAAATATTAATTCAAACATTGTAATATTAAGTTATATTTTTTTACAAACCTAAATATGGTGTTGTGGATGACAATTTCACCTTGTTATGTTTTATAAGTAACAAAGATGCTGATTTAATTTCAATAATTTAGTTTATAAAGATATGTATGTCACTACATATTAAATGTAAACAAGAGTATTGTATGTCACTACATATAAGTGACATCATTCGCGTGTGTTTGGAAACATACACTTTATGTGGCGTCATATGCATGCGATAAGATCAATGCTTCTTTATGGATCATCGGACCCACAAGCTTTTGGCACCATCTAACCGTGACGCTAAACATGTAAATAATTTATCAAAACAATGCCAAAAATGTAAATAAATTTATATTTAAGGGGGTGGGTTTATTAATTTATTTTCACCAAGAAAATATCATTTAATTGAATAAAAATTATTACATTGTGACAACTTCTATGAATATTCTGGTAATTTGAGACACAATAATTTCTTAGGAGTTTAGTGTGGTTAATTGTATTTATTGTACACATAGGGAAGCAAAACATACATTGGAAAAAGATGTAAAATTTAATGCAACCATTGGTAATATAAACATCGAGAATAAGAGTATTCTCGGGAATGAGCAAACTTATTTTTCAAAAAAAAAGTTTAATATTAGCAATTTATTTTTATGTTTTAATTCAAACTTAGACTAATTTATTTTTGATGAACTCTTGCACAGTCACAAGAATTTGAGCACACAATTTGGACACACATACACACAAATACATATTTTTTATCAAGTAGAGAAAGTGCATTAAAAAGTTAAGAGTTGCATGAACCACATACAAACTTAATCCATAATACTTCTAGAAAAAGGTAAATCTAGACTATCTCTAGTGAGAAGAGGGGAAATAAAGGAGGGGGACCATCCTACAACTGAGAGGGGTGTGGAGCAAGTCCTTGAGCATTTTTGGCCGAGTCATCTGACACCATATTTTCTTCCCTAAGCACATGAGAGCACCTACACTTTATGCTCCTAAAGAATACAGTTCTTCTGTAATATCCCACTCGTCAGCATTGGAATTGTATCAGAGAAGGTGTGACAGAGAACAATGTTTGCGAAATCTAATTACGACGGAGAATGTTATAACATGCAGTGTCAGCTGAACACGAGTTCAATCGTCAGTGTCAGAGAGAGAATGACCGAGACGGAGGGCATAATAGTACTTTCACACCATAAGTATATAAGTACTTTCACACCAGGGGGATACAAGAGGTTCACGTCATGGGAACAGGACACGTTCCGCAAGGTAGGCCCGCACGACACTGAGGGAGTCTGATGTACCTTAGCTTGGATTTCATCGGTAAAGTAAGGGAATGTACTCGGGGTTACTCCACCCGATAAACTCCGTAAAATGAACCAAGATAATGTTGTTTGTTACACGCTAACTTCTAACACAATGAATGAACATGATACGATTATGATATATTGCAAGTCATGTGTACGTTTATGTAGCAAGATAGGATCATGAAGTTACACCATTGACGACCTTAGGTTTCCCCCGATCGTCCAATTTAGGAACGTGTCATGAATATGTTATGTTTAGGTCTTGATGCGTTTAACGTATCTTGATATAGCGGTCTTAGGTTCCCTTGACCACCATGACACGTATGATGTATGTTAAGACTTGTAAGCTAAGTAAAGAAGAATCTACAACAGATTTAGTATGCACGGCCGTCTAGATAAGTATCTCCCACACACGTATAATAAACCGGCAGGTTGTATTGTAGACATGTGGTGACCCTAGGTTTTACCCTCGAGGTTACCTACAACCTAGGATTAGGTAGAACTCACTGAGACATTATGTCTCATCCCAATCCTTTTTGTTTCAGACAAGCAGGTTGGTTAGCAGGATTTAGCAAGCTTGTAGCCGGATGGATATTCAGCAAGCGCTCATTCGTACCCGCTGCAGGATGTTATGGACTTTAAGGATGTATTTTTTCTATGTTTTGGACGAGTAGCATTGTATTGTTGATTGTACGAACGCGTGTTGTTGTATAAAATATTCATTCGAAGAAATTATGTTGTAAATTTTAATGTATCCAATACTAAAGATAATGCACATACTAAACTTTCTAGATACGTTTAGTGTGGGCGTTATATTTGGTATCAGAGCAGGTCGGTTCAGATCGTGTCATGGGTCATTAAGTTTCAACTAAGGTAGTGGGACCATTGGGTTCCAGGTAAATGTTCTAATTGTTGTTGTTAGTTGATCCTGATCAACTCAATTTAGCATACGATGATTATAACGGATACCTGAGAGCTAAATAGAACCCAGGAGGAACAAATTAAGTGATGGTGATGAACTAGAAGGTGGGACCTCGGAATTAGTAACGATAGGAATCTAACCGTGCCCGAAGTTGGTCGGTGAACTAAGCAGTCGAAGTTAGTTCCTCGGGGGACACGGAGTATTATTAGGGGTAGGATGGATGCACCCCGACAACGTTGGATACGTTGCTAACGGAATTTCCGTATACTCGAAGGTGAAGGATGCATGTTATTGGATTATAGTTTTGGATGAGAAAATCGTTGCTTGATACATGTTTTAAAAGTGCCACGCATTGTATTTTCCATGATTTTTATGCATGCTGGATGTATAGGGTTCACTAGTACGCTCAGGATTGAGGTTAAAGTGTTAAAATTGTAAAATTATGCATTTTGGTCTGAAGAAATTCGCTAATGGTGAATTTTTTGTCTGTTGGCGAAAATTTTCCAGAAGCTTGCGCCATTAGCGAAGTTACGATAGTTGTCTCAAGCAATTTCGCCAATAGCGACGAAATTTCGCCAATAGCGTAATTCTCTGGAATTCCAGAGGCATTTCGCCATTAGTGAAATCTGCCCAGGTCATCCATTTTGGTTATTCTGCTGGCTGGCCTGGATGCCTTACCATGTTGCTTGAGACCAAGTATGCAATCATTTATATATCAAGAAGACCCTCAATCTTGAAGAACACAATGTGTAACCCTAAACCAAAAAAAAATATTTAAAAAAAAACGAACAATGCATGGGATGTATGAACCTTAAGCAACAATGAGCAACAATGTGAGAGATTCAGAATGGAGAAGTCGACATGCGTTGATGAAGTCGGTAGACTCTCAAGAATGGTGTTAAGTGGATGAAGCCAAGGATTGGATGTTCAGGGTGAACAAGGTTCTAACGTTGGGATGTTGAGTAAGTCGGCAAAGAAGCAAGTGAAGTCATCCGACGCAGATGAAGTTAAGGTGACCTGAGGAATTTTACACCAAGTGTTGTGACGATGTATGAAATTAGTTTCCAAAATACCGTGAGTGTACTGGATTATTGTCAGTGCTTGCCATGTAATGATTTTAAACTGGTTTATGATGTCATGGATGAAAAATGTGCATTAGAACTGCGTGCAAAGTAAAAAAAAAATTTTGGAAAACATGTTTATGGGAAAAACTAGATTGAAGAAACTCGCTAATAGCCAATCTGGGGCGAAACTTTCAGCTTTTCCGAAAGCTGGGGAATCATCTTCGCAGTCTTTTACGCAGTGAAAACCCTTTATAGCATCAAGTATTGAATGCACATTACATCCTAAATTTTTTAACGAAAAAGCATGGGCAACCATTAACGAAACCAATCCAGTTCAAGGTAACATTATAGACTAATGTGTCAAGAGTCAAGAAGAGGCTTGGACCGGAAGTTTTGGAGGTTCTGGCCTATGGGAGGACGTTATAGATAAAAAATATGCGGCAGGAAGTTGAGTAATGAAGAATTATGCGTGTCCACGATTAGTGAATCCCTGCAAGATGTTCGGCTATTAAGAATTCTCCGCTTTAGGAGATAAACAGGACCTTGGGGTTAAGAGAGTTGGTTTCTGAGGCCATATATTTCCCAGGTTTCGTAAAGTTATAATTCTTCCTCGAATCTATATTTTGCTTGGTTAACTTACTAAGGCTCGCTATGATGATGGATTATAACGCTTACAAGGTTTTAAAATTGATACATGAATATGGGTGATTGGAGTTGGTGTTTTAAACTAAATAGGAACTCTGCAAGTCCTGGTCTGTTGCAACTCGCTTAAAGCGGGCTGAACTCGCCTGGAGCGAGATTTGACAGCACAGTTGTGGTGTCAACTCGTTCCGTGATTCTATAGTAACGTCCAAGGCCCAGATTCACTATATTTTTATACCATGAGGAACCCTAAACACCAATGACCTGTGTGCTAGTATTGTGAATTGGCAGCCCAGCTAGATCGAGTTCAAAAGCATCTCTTCGAACACGATCCTAGAATATATTGTTGTTTATGTTTGGTTTATGCTCCTTACTTGGGTTTTTATGCATTTATTACTTTTTAAGTTTTGTTGGAGTGTTTGTGGTGTCATGGTCATTGTTGAGCGTTCATACGACCCCTGCAAATGCATTGAAGCTTATGCGGGGGTTATATAACGGTCAACAGAGACCTTTGACATCAAAGAAAGACACAAAAATTTCATATCAACTTTGTCCGGAATTTAAAATCCAAAATACCTAGCAATCTGGTTCGGAAAATAAAATCCGGGCCAAGGGTATTTTTGGCATTTTTGCAGGGCGCGTGAGAAGGCAGCAGGGTGGGAAAAGTAATAGTCGAAAAGGAAAAAAAGAATAACAGCACATTATCACATATAAAAAGGAATCACGCCGTGGCACATAAAGAATGACATTGTTGGAAGCCAGGGAATATCACGGTTTAGAGATGGGAGATTACACATGAGGAAAAGCGTTTTTGGAAACGGAACAACACGAGAAGAAGCAACATCGGAACGACAAACTCTTTTGGGTTTAGTTTCTTTTTTTCCATGTTGTTTATGTTGGAATTAATCATTAAGATCAAGTTATTATATGATATTAGAACACACTAACTTGGAAACCATGATTACCGGATTCGTCGAGATTTGAGACAAGAGTCTTCCTCCCTCTATTCACATGCTCTAGAACTTAGGGTTTTTTATGGGGCAAACAACTAATGAGCAGAATCGTCAAAGTGATGGCAAAGGGGACGTAGCCTTTCTATTTATAATCGTGCAACCCTAGGTACCACCCGTCATGGGACCTAGTGTTTGGGCATTCACTTTATTTCTACATAAATAGTATTAAGTGTCCAAAGTCCATTATCTATTGATCACTTTTATTCAGGTCTAAGCATCATCAAATGGATCACAACATCAATCCGTTTTTATTAAAATCAAAATCAACAACTGATTGCAGCCCACACAATATTAGAAGAAATTCTAACATTCTCCCACTTGGGCAAAATCAATTTTGTATTTTTAATTTGAAGAAAACATTTTTGAAAATGAATCTCGTACTGATAGCAAACTTCTTAACGTGACCACTAAATGATCCCATGATGCAAGACTTAATTAAGACTCCATCCAACAAAAGATATGTCAATGTGATCATCGACCATACTATCATTTTCATTGTCGGCCCTCAATTTCTCTCAAATGCCTAAAGGCAGATAAATTATGTGATTTCTCTCAAATGCTTCAGCTCCAAAATAGTGTTGATCACCGGCATAATGATCCTCTTAACACTAAGCTCTAATTTTTATACATAACACATCAGCTCCAAAATAGTCTTGATAACCGACATAATGATCTTGTCAACATGAAGCTTTAATTTTTTATATGTAATGCCTCAGCTCCAAAATAGTGTCGATCACTGACATAGTGATCCCAACAACACCATGCTTTAATTTTTCACATTTGATATTTTTTATATACAAGAATTCATCTTATCATCAATAATTAAATTGAATGAAAATTCACATCAATATATCAAAGAAAATAAATGAAATAGAAAATCAACATCATAAAAGTGATGAATGAAATTCAAACTCCCACTAATCAAACACATCAAAAGAATTCACAATAATCATGTATTCAATGTGAATCTTGGAAATAACGAGTCTAAGCCATTTGGTTTAATTTAATGATTAACATCAAAATAAGGAAGCCTTTGAATGTAATAAATAATGTATTACCATAAATTGTAGGAGTTAGGAGCCACTAATATTAATATTGACAATTTCTAAGGGTTGAGAACTACTAGTTGTACCCATTATGTTGGTTTTAATAAATTTGCTTCTAATGCAATCCGCAAAATTATCTAAATCATCAAACTTTAAGAAAGGTAGAATATTTACTTTGGGTAATTTCTCAGCCCTTTCCTAAAAAATATGATCCAAGTGCTTATGTCTTCCTCAACATTAGACCTTATAGCAACAAAAGTTTTGACAACGAAAGATAAAACAAGGCTATGTGAAGTCAAAGATAACTTATATAAACCATCAACAAAAGATCGAGGGAGTCATGAACTATCTACTAGAGAAAATTTATATAGATGAACAAAGGATGAAACAAGGTTATGTGAGTTTAATCTCAAACTTAGTTTCGTACCTCCAAGAGTAAAATAAATACAAAGTTCATCGGACAAAGAAACAGAAATAAGATTCATCCTTAAGGAAGGTTACGTGAAAGATATCTTTCAACACAATTTCAAAACTAGAATCTTAAATTATGTTTCATCTTCCACTGACTTCACACTTGCTCCTAGATCATATTAATCTTAAATTTTGTTGACATATCACACTGACTTTACAGTTACTCCTAGATTACAACATTACCATCTCCTACTTATTTCAGGTCAGGCATGTTCTCTTAGATACTACTCCAAATCTTACGTCCATTTCTTATAGTTAACTTCTTTAACATCTCGATGGAAGTAGAACAATTATTCATAGAGAAATTCATTGACAATACAAAACATGAATTCATTAAAATATGTCATAAGACGATATAACTCAAAATAAACAAGCTATTATAACAAGACCAATATAATAGTACAATCACCTTTGGGTTGAATGCACAAACTAAGGTAAAAAAAACCCAAGTCAAAACCTCGGATGACTTAATCAATAAGGATACATTGAATTTCATAAAATTGTCACCTTTAGGTAGACAAATTCTTCGGTTCAACATATTCTTCAATAACTCTTTATCTCATATAAGTTAATCAATGAGCGTACAAAATCAAAGCATAACACTTATTCATGGAGAAATTCACTTTGTGAGACAAAACAAGAATGCATTAAAATATATCATAAGACAAGGTATAGCTCAAAATAAACGAGCTATGATAATGAGGCCAATATAATTGTACAATCGCCTTTGGACATAATGCACAAACTAAGGAAAAACCTCATATGAGTTAATCGACGAGGATATATTGAACTTCGAAAATTGTCACCTTTAGGCAGGCAAATTCTTCCATTCAACATATTCTCCAATAACTTCATCTCAAATGAGTTAATCAATGAGTATGCATTAAATAAACGAGGAAAATTGACACATTTAAGAAGGAAAGTTCCTTCGTTCAATGCATTCTCCAATAACTTAATTTCATATCAATTTTTAATTGTAGCACATAAAAACCACATTTGTGCAGGAAATTACATGTCACAATTAAAAACATTCCTCAAGCTACAAAGAAAATTTCATCAATTAAATATGAGCGGTCCCACTTTGATGGTAACGACTTATACTAACGCATGAAATCTCTTGCATATGAATCAACATCTCTTGTCAAGACACGATGCAGTCAATAAAAGAAATGCATTATTTAAATGCATCCATACTGGTCACTTGGCTTTCATTTGCATTCACAACATGTTTTGTTTCATACAATGTGGTAGAATAGTACATCAAAAGCACATAAAAAGAAGTATCAACTTATAATCATATACTATCTTTTGGAAGAGTAACTAATTTAAATCATTTATCTACGCGGTGGAAATATATGAGACTTGAATTTCACTACTATTGAGGATAAAAAGACAAACCAGTCACAAAACAATATTTGAAAAATGACTATAATATTCTCAATGTAAGTCACCATAACAAACAAAGTATTATTCATCAGCAAATAATATTTGTTTCTCATTTCTAGATAATTGACATGTAAGATTCTCCCACTTGATAGAGAATGATAGTTAGATTATCAATTCAAGACTTTAAAAAATATTTAAATAAATGTTCAACTATATTCTCTATCACACAATGGTCGTGTCAATTAATATTACACCAATAGGATATTAATACATGAGGGACACATTCTAAAAATAATAATTGAGCAAACAATTATTAAGCCCAAACTATCGTTTATATAGATTAAGGAACTTTACCAAAAGTTCCACCAAGAAAACAATCAAAACACTTGTTCAAGTAGCTTTATTTTGATGTAAATTTGTTTGCCAGACAATCAAAGATCGAACACATTTAACAATAGGAAATATTAAATTTTCCTATCAGCCGTATCATTTTGAAAATTGAAACAATTTCAATGATTCAAATTGAATATTAAAAAAAATCTTTTAATTCAAAGCTTCAAACAAGAGCGAATTCTAGGAATCGGAATTGAACCTTTTAAACAAATATGCAAATACACATAAAGTGCAGACCGTATAAATAAATATATTAACCAAAATGTTACCAACGCAACGAGAATATATCAAATTCCAAGATATGGTCATCGTGAGCTTAGCTCAGTTGGTATAAACAATGCATAATATATGCAAGGTCTAGGGTTCGAATCTCGGCCTCCACCATGACGACGATATTAAAAAGAAAACGAGCCAAAGTGAAAAGATTTAATTCTTTAGAGATATCCATATCCACTTTAACTATTTGAATTCAAATATATTATGATGAAACATTTCTTTTCCAATCCAAATTTATATAGAATAAACTTATATCCACAAAGATATAAAAAAAAAATTCAAGCATATTACAACTTGTAATTTTCTGAAATGGTTCATAAAAATTATGTTAATGATTGCTGGTGTGGTGCTCCCCTATCTCAAGCTCTAAATATCCCTCACAAAATTAGCGCACTTTTGACTTCTACAGTGAGTGACTACATTATTCATGGGGCGTGGAGGATTCCTGAAGCCTTAGAACAGATGTTTCCCAATCTTAGACACCTTATTCAGCACGCTACCATACCTTTTAACCCTTCAGAAGATCAACTTCTATCGAAACACACCCCAAATGGTATCTTGGACCTCAAGCAAGCTTATAGGTTCAAATTGCAGACCTCTGAAGATTTAAATCCAAAGCTCATTCCCCCATCCAATTCTATGATGATTTGGAGACTAATGTTAGATAAAATACCAACTGATGATAAGCTTATGTTAAGGGGCTGCCATCTTGCTTCAGTTTGTAATTTGTGTTCTGTCAGTTCAGAAAGCTCCATGCACCTTTTCTTTTGCTGCTCCTTTGCCATAAAGCTATGGTCTTGGCTAGCCTCAACTTTAAATATGGTTTTCCAATTCAATTCAATGGAAGATATATGGAAAAATTGCGAAAAAGCTTGGTCCCCTAATTAATGTCAAATTGTTGTTACTGTTGCCATCATCAATCTCATCAATACGATTTGGTTTGCTAGAAATGAGGCCAGATTCAACAATCGACACATCACGTGGCAATCAGCAATTGCTAAAATCATAGTTGCCACCTCCCTTTCAGGTAACCACACTAACATAGCTTCGAATGATTCAGTCAGGGACTTCACAGTTCTAAAATCTTTTAGAGTTACAATCCATCATCCACAAGCGCCAACTATTACAGAAGTTCTTTGGCATCTTCTTGTGGAGGTATTTTCAGGGACTTTGAAGGAAACTGTAAAGTTTGTTTTGCTGAATTCTTGGGTTTATCAACTTCTTACCAGGCTGAACTCTTAGGAGTCATCAGAGCAATAGAGATAGCCTACGACAATAACTGGACCAACCTTTGGATCGAATCGGATTCTTCCTTGGTTGTGCAAGCTTTCAAAAATGCGAGTCTTATTCCTTGGCATGTTAAAAATAGATGGACAAATGCAATGTTTAGAATGAGCAACATGAATTGTATAGTGACACATATATTTAGAGAAGGAAACCAAGTGGCGGATTCTCTTGACTAACCATAGACTCTTTTGTTTTTTGGTCTAACAAACCTTTGTTTGCAAGGGAAACTTATGTTAAGAACAAGATTGGTGTTCCAAATTTTAGGTTTTCTTCTCACTAAGGAAGTTTTGGCTTCGTCCCCTTCCTCTCTTTGTAATCTCTCTTTTTTGGTTTATATATATATATATATATATATATATATATATATATATATATATATATATATATATATTGGGGGTTGCTAGCTTCTTTGCTGCACCCTTTTTGCTAAAAAAAAAACAAGCAAAAATGGATTTTATAACCACAAACAAGCAGCCCCAATAGCAAAAGGCATGCCAAAAAGACTATTAAAGATACACAATGTCAGTAAGGCAAACAAAAAACAATTAGTTGATGCCCAGACAAGTAAAAGGGTTCGACCACCACCTATGAGTGTCAAACACAAACATGGCTTTTTTTAGCTTCCATCCACCCTAAAAACAAATATTTAACTTTTACTGGGGAATGAGAGTTACATAATTATTAAACATATTATTACGCTCATTCCACACAACTCAGGCACAAAGAAACAATATAAGCTGAAGAAATGAACGCCTAGCTTTTCCACCACCTGTCGAATGAAATAAACTGCAAAAAATGATCGGAAATAATGTGAGAGTTCACCTCCGAAAATCAAATCCATTCCTGCATTAACGACCATAAAGAAGCAAAAGTAGTGCACGTTAAGAATAAATGTTGGGCCGTTTCAACAAGACCCCAACCGGAGACACACAAGCAGGCTTCGAAAGAAATGACACCTCTAGTCCCCAAGTTTGATTTAGTTGGCAATCTATCACGAAGCAGACTCCACGCAAAATCTAAGACCTTCAAAGGAACTTGATTGTGCAAAATTAACTTTGTTGTTGAATTTGCAAGAGGAATATCATTCGTTGTTAACAAGTAATATGCACCTCGAACTGAATAACCCCCTGAAGGGTCAGGAAGCCACAACAAATGAAAAATTAGTTTGGAAAGAAACATCAAGAAATAAAGTCCTACACTCCTCTAACAACTCTTCCTCTCATACCCACAAACGACGCCGCCACTGCCACACCTCCCACTTGCTCCAGACCAAGCGAAAACAAATTTTCCACCGTAAAATTTGTTCTCAACTAAGTCAAACAACCGACGAAAACGCACACATAGAGAAATCCCCACAAACCACCTATCATATCAAAATAATGTATCAACCGCATCACCCACCTTTCTGGACACACTCCTCAAACCAGCCTCTCCATGTACGCTTAATTCATGATCCTCAAGTTCAAGATGTATGCTAGTTCCAGTTAAATTGTATCCAAAGAATAAGGAAACGATTCTCAAAATGGGGAAAATTAAACTGAAACTCCTAAAACCATTAAACAAAACTTGAAACGGAACCTTTCAAAAAAAAAAAAAACTTGAAACGGAGATATATTTTATACAGCATCTCTTATTTATAAATGTTAACCCGAACGCAATATTAACCCTAAATTTAACCTAATTCGATCGTCTGATTTTACTATATTAACCCTAGATTTAATTTAATCAAAATGTTAATCTCTTACTTATCTTTTATTTATAAATGTTAACCCGGACGCAATATTAACCCTAGATTTAACCTAATTCGATCGTCTGATTTTACTATATTAACTATAGATTTAATTTAATCAAAATGTTAATATCTTACTTATCTCTTATTTCTAAATGTTAACCCGAACGCAATATTAACTCTAGATTTAACACAATTCTCAAAATGTTAATCTCTTACATATCTCTTATTTCTAAATGTTAAACCCAACGCAATATTAACCTAGATTTAATCCAATTCTATCGCCTGATTTTACTATATTAACCCTAGATTTAATTTAATCAAAATGTTAATCTTTTACTTATCTCTTATTTATAAATGTTAACCCGAACACAATATTAGCCCTAGATTTAACCTAATTTGATCACCTGATTTTTCTATATTAACCCTAGATTTAATTTAATCAAAATGTTAATCTCTTACTTATCTCTTATTTCTAAATGTTAACCCGAACGCAATATTAACCCTAGATTTAACACAATTCTCAAAATGTTAATCTCTTACTTATCTCTTATTTCTAAATGTTAAACCCAACGCAATATTAACCCTAGATTTAATCCAATTATATCGCCTGATTTTACTATATTAACCCTAGATTTAATTTAACCAAAATGTTAATCTTTTACTTATCTCTTATTTATAAATGTTAACCCGAACGCAATATTAACCCTAGATTTAACCTAATTTGATCACCTGATTTTTCTATATTAACCCTAGATTTAATTTAATCAAAATGTTATTCTCTTGCTTATCTCTTATTTATAAATGTTAACCCGAACACAATATTAACCCTAGATTTAACTCAATTCTCAAAATGTTAATCTCTTACTTATCTCTTATTTCTAAATGTTAAACCAAACGCAATATTAACCCTAAATTTAATCCAATTCTATCGCCTGATTTTACTATATTAACCCTAGATTTAATTTAATCAAAATGTTAATCTCTTACTTATCTCTTATTTCTAAATGTTAATCCGAACGCAATATTAACCCTAGATCTAACCTAATGATATCGCCTAATTTTACTATATTAACCCTAGATTTAATTTAATCAAAATGTTAATCTCTTACTTATCTCTTATTTCTAAATGTTAACCCGAACACAATATTAACCCTAGATTTAACCCAATTCTCAAAATGTTAATCTCTTACTTATCTCTTATTTCTAAATGTTAAACCGAACGCAATATTAACCCTAGATTTAATCCAATTCTATCGCCTGATTTTACTATATTAACCCTAGATTTAATTTAATCAAAATGTTAATCTCTTACTTATCTCTTATTTCTAAATGTTAATCCGAACGCAATATTAACCCTAGATCTAACCTAATGATATCGCCTGATTTTACTATATTAACCCTAGATTTAATTTAATCAAAATGTTAATCTCTTACTTATTTCTTATTTCTAAATGTTAACCCGACGCAATATTAACCTTAGATTTAACTCAATTTTTTTGTCTGATTTTACTATATTAACCCTAGACTGAGATCCTCTATACCATCATTAAATTAAGGATTTATTAATGATGCATGCTACGACCATGTGTTTATAAAGGAAATTTTATTCTGACTTAAGAATTGTTGAGTGACTTATAGGGTAGTATATACCTAGTCTTGAAACAGTTAAGAAAAATCACGAGAGATACACTGTAAGTGAAAACTTCAAGATGTGAAAACTAACCAAGTGAAACCATCAAAGAGGTGAAAGCTAACAAGTTGGTTCAACGGTGTAAAACCTTCAAGATGTGAAAACTAAGTAAGTGAAACCATCAAAGAGGTGAAAGCTAACAGGTTGGTACAACGGTATGAAACCTTCAAGATGAAGGATGATGAAGACATTGAAACCATATTCTCAGGTTTCAACTCCTCGTCTCTGGTATGCAGGTACTTGGAAAAAGTTACACTACTAAGGATCATGTCCATAAGATTTTTAGAAGTCTACGTGTCAAGTGGGTACTCAAGGCTACAACCATTCAGGAAACTAAAGACATGAACAAGCTGGGTCTAGGATCCATCATTAGCTACATGATGAGTCATGAGTTCAAGTTGAATCATGATGAGCCTAAACCAAGAGTCAAATCCATAACATTAAAATCATAAGGTAAAACAGTGAAAGCTCTTCATGCTGAAGAAGAAGCTCCATAGGAAGCTGATGAAGATGTTGGGGTTTCCAACGATGATGAGCTGGAATTCCTGCCAAGGAGAGTTCAACATCTATAGAAGGAGAAAGGTAGAGTTCCAAGAAAAGGTAACTTTCCTTTTAGATTTTCAAGTTTCAAGGAGAATAAAGAAGAACCAAACAATTGCTTTCATTGTAAGAGACATGTCCAATTCAAAGTTGATTATCCTAATCTTCAGAATGAAAGACCAAAGAAGGACATATTTTAAAACAAGGTTAAACATATTCTTATGGAAATATGGGAGGGTCTAAATGAAGGATCGGAGAATGATGAAGAAGTTGCTCTTGCATTCATCGTAACATCCTATGAACCTGATTCATATTCTTATAGTGACAATGATGATGACTTATTTTAGCAACGAAATTTAGAGGCCAATCATGGTACCTGGACGGTGATCGCTCATGACACATGACAGAAGAATTACATATGTTCCAAAGCCTAACACTGATGCAGAGAGGCACAATGTTATTTTCTTTTGTTTTCGTCCCGTTTTCGATCGTTCTTCCGTCTGGAAACTCCTAGGAACTTGAAATAAATTTTCTTCACTTTGTATTGTCTTCAAAAACCTTCTAGGAACCATTGGTCTTAAATTTCATATCCTTGATCCTTCAAGTGATGTCTTGATTTGTCGATTTACATGGTTTCTCACTACAAAACACTAAAAACACTTATGAAGTTGCACGATCTAAGATAAAAGTGATTTATAACGACTCGAGTGAGAATAATACAATATGTTCCTCAAACCATTGATAACTCCTCTAACTCTCATCTTATTTTTCTTCAAATGAAAATAAAAGTACTAAAAACATAGCCAACAATGTCATATAATGTTCGTCATCAAGTTTCAAAACCAGAAAGTTGGGAGTAGCCGAATGTTGGCACAACAAATATCAACATAGATGTAGGATGCTTCCAAAATGGCACAACTGGTTGGGGCTGTTTAACCCTGGATTACACTGACCTAGTAAGGTTTGCTGCTACTCACCTTGAAAAATTCTCAATTTCTCCTTTGTAGGTTGGATCAATGGCCTTGAGGTGGTGTCTGCAATAGGCCACTGGTACTGATTTGGAAACACCAATTATTATAGAGACTGAGTCTCAATCCATTATTAATTGCATCAAAAGAAACCTCTCTTTAGTATAAATAGATCATATCACTATAGATTGTATTGATGATGGAACATCATATGATAATTTTTGCTATGTTTTTAGTTACTTTCTTTGCATTTGAAGGGAAATTAGAAGTCATTTAGAGGAGTTGTCAATGGTTTGAGGTACTTTTTGTAGTTTTTTCATTTGAGTCATTGTAATTCGGTTTTATCCTAAATCATGTAACTCCAAAGGTGTTTTTAGTCTTTTTAGTGAAAAATCATGTAAGTCGACAAAACAAGACATCAAGTGAAGGATCGAGGATATAAAGATTAAAAATCAATGGTTCTTAGAATGTCTTTGAAGACAATACATAGTGAAGAAAATTCATTTCAAGTTCCAAGGCATTGCAAGACGAAAGAATGCTCGAAAGCGACGAAAACTGTAAAATTCGTACATAAGGGAATGCCAGATGTGCCCCTGTGAACGGATCATGCCCCTTATACCTGAGGCAGCCTTTCTATTGCCTCATGCGCCCCAGCATCTGAGTTCATGTGCCTCGTGCATGACTTGCGGGAATAAATTGTTGTTTGCTTGTTTTTCAAGCTAGATTGGTATAAAAAAACCCAGTTTTCTTATTTAACCCCTAAGTAATGATGTACTATAAATATAGACCTCTGAACACTCTTTAATCCATTCAGAAAGCTATCAATACAAGATAAGGATCAAGCAACGGAGCTTCAAGGCAGAGGGTCTTCATCTTCCTCTTGTTCTCTCTCGGGTTGTATTTATAGTGTTTTGTAATGATGTCATTCTTTATTGTTGGATTCATTTAATAAAAAATGTATTCAAATTATGATTCTTGAGTCTGATTTAATTTGTATGTGTCTGTTTCTATTCTGTATCTTTGGATGAAGCTTAGTAGGATTGACAACTCGAATTCCATTCGAACAAGAGAATAGTAAACTACTTAGTTTATGAGTTAAATTATTTTAATCGAATCTAAGTATGAATTTAGGGATATGACTCTTCATTAGGGAACACTACAATTGTAACTGATTGAATTTCCGCGATATTAAAATAAAACTTCCACTGATTCATCGCATGGTCATGTTTTACTTTCTTAAATCCAAAAAGACATCATAAACTAATAATTAATCGAGTTAACTTGAACAAAGACGGAAGGGATGATCCAAGGATTCCCTAATCGCCCTTACACTTCTGAATCACAAAACATAATCTCACATTGGGTAGAACAATTAAAACCCTGCAACCACCTTTAAATCTCTTCTTTTATTTGTTTTTTAAATAAAGGCTAAAATATGATTTTGGTCCTTGCAAATATGCCGCGTTTTGGTTTTAGTCCCTTTAATTTTTTTGATACTTTTTGGTCCCTGCAAAATATTTTGTTTTTTAAAATTGTCCCTGACCCTACTTTGTAATGATTTGCATACGTGGCACTTGATGACTGAACCCATTTTATAGGAAAAGGTCCATGGAGGGACTATTTTAAAAAATATATATTTTGCAGGGTCCTTTTCCTACAAATTTTGTTTAGAGGGACTAAAACCAAAACGAGACATATTTGCAGGGACTAAAACCATATTTTAGACTTAGATAAATTCCTCTAATTATCGAATAGAACGACAATCTCAATGAAAACGATAACGATAACTTACAACTTTATTATATATAATTTGGTGCACTTACCTAGATTAACACATCAATACTTTTGCTTTCAAATATAATTAATGTTAGTGTTGCTTTATTTAAGAGATGTAAAAACTCTGCTGCACATGCTTTAGTCCTGGTTGCTAAAAACCTTGGTTCTAAGTCGTGGGTGGGAACTATCCGCAAGGCTATTGCTGCAATCATTTGTAAGGATTCGCCTCTTCTTATTTAATAAATAGCTTCCACTTTAAAAAAAAAAATTAATTATATTTTTGGTCCTTCTATTTTGTCTTTTCTCATGAAAATGGTCCCTCTATTTCTAAATTGAACATTTTTCCCTCCACTTTTTACTTTTGTTGCAATTTTATCCTCATCCTCATTTTGGCTCTCCGAAATTGATGACGTGGCAAACAATGTGTTGATATGGCCGTTTTTTTAACCCTATTTTCCACATCATTAAACCATTATTATTTATCAAACAATACAATTTAAAATGACATCACCATAACACTTGCATCACTATAGCCTAAACACAACTAAGCACTTACAATAGACCTAAACATAATTCTTACACATTCATGTAAATATTTCATCACTATAACAATACAACAATAACAACCCATGAAAATGTAAATAAACTCCTAAAAAACTTCAACTTCAATTAATGTCAGTTTTCTTTGACGCACAAGGCGTACATGAGTCACAACCAATACAAAAGCACCTGCTTTGATCTGAATACTTGCACGAAGCCAACATAAGTGCAGTTGCAACGAAATACACCAGCCCAAGTGATACACCAACACTATATAGAACAATAGAAACAACACGCACTAGACATCAAGAAGCCACAATTGCAATTACAAATGTAACATATACCAAGACCAACAATACATCTAATGCCACCTAAGTCAATAGACTACATAATACATATAAAAAATTCACCCACACCAACTGCAACCGCAAAACAACTCAACCGAACCTGATTGAACCAAACATGTCAATGGATCATACAACTATTCGTAGAAGAGAAAGTCGATTATGGATGTTGATTTAACCATACGAACAAATTGAAGACGGATATGTATGGAGATGAAGGAGTGCCCAAACTAGAATTAGGGTTCTTTGTTCATACCTCTCAGTTTACCCCTATTTGCTTTTCTGTAAATAATAAATTCAATTTTAATATTAGATTGTTTTTTGAATTATAATTTTTAAATTGTATTGTTTGATAAATAATAATGGTTCAATGACGTGGAAAATGAGGTTTTTTAAACAAAGTGCCACATCAACACATTGTTTGCCACGTCATCGTTTTTTGAGAGCCAAAATGAGGATGATGGCAAAATTGCAACAAAAGTAAAAAATGGAGGGCAAAAATGTTTAATTTTGAAATAGGGGAACAATTTTCATGAGAAATGTAAAATATGGGCAATTAAGCCTAAAAAAAATAACACAGATGTCACCATGCCACCAATGGTGAATTTAAGTTAAGTTAATTAAATTCCTTAAAAAAGAAAATTAAGCTAACTAATGTAATATGTGTTTGTTTCAAGGATTAAATTTATAATTTTGGGAATAACATTCCTTAGAACATTATTCCTAAGAATTTTAATTTTATTAAAGTGTTTGGTAATTAATTTAGTTTCCCATAAATATATTTAATTTATAATTAAAAATAAAATAAAAGAGTTAAAATAGTGCGCGAGTGAGAAGTTATGGGTGGTTACCTCTTATTCCCATAAAAATAAAAGATTCCCATACTTTAACATGAGAATAACAAATGAAAAAGTCATGTGTAAATTTTATTCCTAAAAATAAAATATATGTAGGCATAATTTATAAAAACTTAAAACAAATATGGGAACCAATGATTCTTATTGTCACATTCATAGGAATACATTTGTAGTCGATGAAACAAACACCCCCTAATTTTGAGGGGTGATGCAACAATTGCTAGTGATTGGTTTGAATGATTAAAACTGGACTATTTTTCATCCTAACTTTTTCCTTTTAAGAAAAATAGAATTAGATTAGATTAGATATAGTACCAAAAAAAATTGTAAAATAATTAGACACATTTTTATAAAAAAAAAAAATTACTAATACATCTAGTAATTTTAAAATAAGTCTATGTTTAAAGACAAAATAGTATTCAACCTAATATCAATTCTACACTGCAAGTAATTGACTAGAAAAACAACTCTAACTTACTCTTACAATCTGAAACTTTCTATCAATAGTTTAATTGAACTGAATCAAGCCTTAACACAATCAACCCCGTCATGCTTTCTTATGTTAGACTTTGAAAAGAAGCATATCTGATCAGCCCAACTCTTTTTCTGCCTCATTAGTGGCTGTGATTTAACATCCCCCTTCTCCACAAGCTCAGCCATGTATTGCACAACTGCCTATATATTGCACCAACACATAATGAAATAGTGAAACTTTTTTTACTAGAGAAAAAAGAAATTAAACTTGAGATTGAAAAAATATCTATTGAATAATCAACTAAATTTAACCAACAGATTTGTAGGTGTGCTAAGATAGTCCCATAAGTCGTGTCTCTAAAATATGTGATTAGATTTAGTTGGCTAGATTTCTATATTTTAGAGACACGATTTATCGGGCGATAAGCGTCTATAAAAGAGATCTCTGTATTTTAAAAAACAAATTAAAACACATAATTTGATAATTGTTGTGTAAAACTATTTTACAAAAGGCTTTTTTATTTGGTTTCAAAACGAAAAAAATCAAATTAGATAGTACTCGTTTCAAACACAGAAATACTAAAAATCAAACAAGTGTGTCTCTTTTTGGTAGTGAAACAAGTGTGTCTCAGTTCTAGGTTAAAATTTACCAAATTTTAAATAAATAAAAACTTATAGTTAAAAAGGGTAAAAAGAGAAGAAAGTAAAAAAATATATATATAAAAAATACCTGTGCTCCCTTTTCAACTATATGTCTTGGAGGAACTTCAAGAGGATTTTCTTCCACTCTCAATACTCGAAGTCTAGTGAGCATTCTAAAAGAATCAGGAAGTACATGTATTTGATTATTACTAATATCCAATTCCTCAAGCATTTCAAGGTTCCCAATAGACCTTGGCAATGATCTCATATCAGCAAAATTATTCCCAACATTCATCTTAACAATCTTAGTAGCAAAACACAAACTCTCAGGAACAAACTCCAGCTCATTAAAACTCACATTAAGTTCCTTAAGGTTAATCAAATTCGACATTGTCGTAGGCAATTGTTTAATGTTATTGTACCTCACAGATAGAATCTCAAGGCTCTGAATTTGTCCTACTGCTTCAGGCAAAGCTTTGAGCCGATTGTAATCGGCACAAAGCTCTTTAAGGAAACAACAACGACCGATTGAGTGTGGAATTTCCTCTAGCTCATTTGTTTCGATATTCAAAATCTTTAAGTTAACAAATGACCCGATTGAATCGGGAAGCAAGGATAATTGATTTGAGTTTAAATCAAGCTTTTCGAGTCGCGCCAATTTGGAAAGAGAATGTGGTAGAGATGATAGCATGTTTGCACTAACATTTAAGTGAGTCAAGTTAATGAGATTTTCAATGGAATCTGGTAGCTGTGTGATTTGATTTGAATGTAAATTCAAATAGGTTAAAGATGAAAGGTTGCCTATTGTGAAAGGCAAGGTTATGATCCTGTTTTGGGACAAATCCAAAGTGAGTAAAGTTGATAACTTCCCTAAAGAATCAGGTAACCAATCAACTTGGTCCTTTAATTTGTTTTGTAGGTTCAGCTCACATGTGCCTTTCTTTGCAGAAATTTCAATTAAGTTGGCTAGTTTTATCAAACTCAACTTGTTTTCACCACCATTTTCTTCACCTACAAAAAAAAAAAAAGGGAATCTTTAAATAAATTTTTTATTTCCAATCAGCATAACTAGCAAGGTTTTAAAAAACACATGCAACCATTGTATTATTAATTAGGGAATGGATCCTCTAATATGATGTTAGATTCCATTGAAATCTCCACCTTTCATTCCAAAAGAGTGAAGAAAAAAAGACCATTTTTTTTTCTTTTTACGTCGTTTCTTTATTTTATTTAGAGTAAAAGATTAATTTTCACTTCGTAAAAAGTTACATTTTTTTTATAGCTCTACAAATTGTGGTGTGGCATTGTTTTGCTTTAGTAGCAACAATGTTGATTTAGTAATTCTTCCTAAAACAAAATATTTATTTACTAATTTGTGAAGACAAACTATATATATATATATATATATATGAGTTTGAGGTTAAATATAACCATGCATGAGTATTGTATCTCTCATTCACATATAAGTGACTTCATTCACGCGTGTATGAAAAGATACATTTTATGTGGCATATTTATGTGCGTAGGCGATAAGATCGAAGCTACGTTATGGAGCGTCAGACCCACATGCTTTCATCACTATCTCACTGACTCCAAAGATGTATGTAATCTATTGAAACAAATAGTTAGTGAGAATTTTCATGGTCATTTTAGTAAATTCAAACAAAGTAGCAAGGTTTTAAAAAGCACATGCAACCATTGTCTTATAGGGGGAATGGATCCTCCAATGTGACACAAGAATCCATTGAAATCCCAACCTTTCATCCTAAAAAAATGAAGAAAAAAATATAAGACAAGAGATTTAAGGATAGAAATATGGACACTTGAAAAAACATGAAAGAAAAATGGAGAGGATCAATTTCTTTTTCTAGGCCACACTATTATGATTTCGGGGGTCTTAGAGATATTGATGACCTAAAGAGAAATGTTCTACACTATTAAGCATAAATCCACATAACTATAGTATTATAACCTCAATTTCTTTTGAAAAATAGAGAGATTCTCAACTTCAACAAATTTAATCACAACAACAATATATTTCATGGCAAATATTTGTCAGCGGTTTTTCTACTAATATAACCGATTTACCTGAAGTGGATGCATGCTTCATCGAGGAGTTATCCACTATACTTGGTTTGGATGATAACTTGTGTCCAATTGCATAAGCATCGGTATTGAACTTGAATGTAGACATAGCCTTATTATTCACCAAATAACTGTCATCCCTAGTAAATAATGCTAACTTTGAACCCTTCTCCTTAATCTCAACACCTTCTTTATCGAATAAACTCGAAGAAGAAACAAAATTCTTGGAAGAAGAAGAATAAGAAGAAGAAGAAGAAGACGCATGGGACTTATTAGAACTCGAAATGCAATTAGAAGTTTTAAGAATGAAATCATCAAATAGAACATGAACTTTTTCGAGTTCTAAGAGTTTAAGAGCATCTCTCTGTTTCTCTTTGCATTCGAATGACACAATACTTTTCCGCATCTCTTGTAAAATTGTTGAAAGCTCTTCCGACATGGAAGAAGAACCTTTGGATTTTCTGGAGGATGATGATGAAGAAAATGCTTCTAGTCTCGACGATTCTTCTTTGTCGGCATTTTCAACCACTGTTAGGGCTGCTTCAACTTCTTCTGTTCTTGGCCTTGCCGGTAATGATCTGTGAGTTTTCATTATTTCTTCTACTGCATCTTCTGTTGATCTTGATAATGATGATGATGAATCCATTTTTTGTTGTTAGAATTTGGATTATGAAACGATTTTGAAAGTTGATGTTGATTATGCAGAGTTTACTTTAGAATTGGAAGTGGATTTCAATTTTGCTTCCTCGAGTTTCTTTTCTGAAGAGAAGCATTATTATATAGATATGAGAAGTGTAATAAACCGTTGATAACGCCTTCAGATACAGTGAAGGAATATACTGAAAAACATCATAATAATCCATGATAATTTCTACCCTAAAACCACGAGACTTAAACTCACTAAAGTAAAACACATATTCTTGCTCAAAAAAAAAGTAAAACACATATTCACCAAATAACCGCTAGTATGAGCAAATAAAGAAATGGACCAACCTTTCTAATAAAAAATTGGACCAACCAAATTATTTTATAATTAATGTTGTTTAGCAAATATGAGTTAGAAGTTTCACGTTTAAAAAAGTGGAGGTTGAGATTTTGAGTAAAGGTGTGGTGTACAACTCACTTGTATGATTGTTCTGAGTCCATTGTGGATGATTCATCGGGCTCCTCTCGTAACCCAACAGTGGTCTCAGTGACGTGGTTCAATTAAGAGTTCGACCAGCTCTTTGTATTGAAATTCTTTTGAACCAAGGGTGTTCAGGCAACATGTCATGTTGAGTCTCATCAACTGCGGTGCAAGTAAGTGTAAGTGGATGAAAAAGTTTATGTTTAAGGGGGGTATGATGAATTGATGAGCTCACACTTGGAGAGAAGATTGTTGTGTAACAAGCGTGAGTTGGAAGTTGCAAGTGTGAGTTAGACTTAAAAATATCACATTACTTAGAAAAGTGGAGGCTGAGCACTTATAAATAAGATGACTCATAAACCTAATTTTTTAAGGTTTTACTCAGGACAAAAATGATTATTTATCGAATTATTTATTTATATCAAATTATGTAGGGTAACTTTTCTATGACCTTCGAAGAAGTAGCGAAAGATAAAAGAATTAAGAAAAACAACGACGGTATCATGCTAAATTCAAATAAACAGCGTATGATATGTTTGATATTATAAGCTCAACTTCTGATGAATCAGCTCTTACCAACTGTAGATTCTTCCCTTATCTTGCTAGAGCAATAGCATAAGACATAAAACGCACATATACACTACACTACACAATACACAATAGAGTGAGAGAAGTTTGTACCAATATATTGATCTCTGAGTAGAGGGATTAAACTCTTTAAACAAATTGATTGCTCCATCTCTACTCTTTTCAATTTAAGAAAATTCAGTTGAGAGATGTAAACTCACCTTATGTGTCTCATAGCTTTTCGCGTGAAGATTAGTCATGGTTTAACGACGGTAGAAACTTCGTATGTATAACATTTGGAGTGGAGATTAGCCAGGTTTTTACGGTAGTGAAAACTTCATACCCATAACATAGTAAAAAAATTGAAAATGTTTGTATCACCCACTTTAACTAATATATAAATTTGAGTTTATTTATTTTGTTTTTTTTAACGGCAAAATGCATTATATTTGAAAAAGAGGAGAAGTACAATGGTACTTGACCCACCAACCGGAGAAAAAATACAAATGGTACTCGATCCACGAAGATACATAAAAAAACACTAAAAAGTATGAAACAACGAGTCGATTCTCTTAAACCACAAGAAAAGGAAACACTGATTCTTTTAGGATAAACGATGATTCTTTTAAAATTTTGCTTTTGTTATTAGAACTCCATTTTTAATATTTAAATTGTTAGTAAAATTAGGTCTTAGATAAAACATAAATCATAAAACATGTTCAATCATTACGAATCAACAACGGAAGCAAACAAAACATTGAATACGATTATCATCGGATATACGACATGTTTGATTTATCAAAGATATTAAGGATTAGCCATTTAGAATACCTGGATGAAGCTTTGATGGCAACCCTCTCAACAATAACGATCTGAATCATAGAGGAAAAACTGTGATCTAAAATACACAACTAAGGTTAGCGGCGGTTGGATTGGTTCTTCCTCAACCAATAATTTTATGCCTCTAGTTTTCTTCAGATGGGGAGAAGAGAGAGTTTGTCGTGTACGGTGTATTGAAGACCATAACATCTTTTATATTGGATGACCATTATGGTTTTCCATTATTTCGTTAATGTGTTATCCAGACATCCACTCATTGAGTCTATATTAACTAATTATAATTATCTAATCAAAAATCTAATAGCTTTATTACTTAATTGGATCACTAATCAATTAAGGCTCACAAATGATAAATAGCGAATATAATTTTTTTTTGAAAAATAACTAATATAATTATTATTACGATATTCATGCACGTAATGATATCATAATATAATTAAGTAGTAAAATATTCCAACATAAACAGGGTCTCCAATTTAATTGGATCGGTCTTGTTTCTGAATATGCAACAATTGTTAGCTTGAAGAGTTTTTTCTTTATCAAGTAAAACTAATACAAATTTTAAGAAATAAAAATAGAAAATGTTTTCACAAATTTAATTAACTTATATTAGTATTTTTTTTCTCATAGATTTCTTTTATTATAGGTAAGCAGATTGGGACATTATACGTTAAATATGAACATATTCTTTGATTCAAATTCAAACATTAGTTCAAGTTTTAGTCATTTATGTTGGTCGTTTTGAAATCCAGTACTTTTAGGAGTAGAAATCTTTTCCTTTTAAGATAAGATAAGCTCAACTTAACTTCTACATTTTGTTGCAAAGCAAACAGAAAATATAACGAAGTAAAGTTAGAAATGGGAGCATAGGGTATATGTGTGGAAATGCTGATGGTGGAAAAGTGGGAGCAAAGAGAGGTGGGAATGCAGGTATTATTATGAATGAAAGGGATGACACGTGGTGATTCACGAGACCCTCCCTAACCCTATCCAGATGGTAAATGTCATATGGCTATGGATATGGATGGATGATATTACTATTCACGCCATAACCGTTTTCCTTTTGGCTTTAACCCAACCAAACAACACCAACAGAAGCTGATTCATTTCAATTCTATCGCACTCTCCCTCACGTGAAGCCCATGCAAATGTTGCCCTCTTAAGTCTTTAATTGTCCACATAGATAGAAAAGTTTTGTTTATTTTAGGGTGTGTTTGATCAGTCAAAAATTAATTATTGAACAAAAAATCACAAGACATAATAGCACAACATAAGATAAAATAATATAGAACGAATTTTTATAGTATTGAATAATTTTTAGTTTTAGATGTTGTTTAGCCGACAAAAGTATATTTTATATAGCATGGACTTAAGACAAAAATTGTATTGTGCTAAGAATTTCAATTTTTGTTGTCTCAGTTTGTAATGTCCTTGATGTTTGTTAGTTTGTGTTCCTATAAAACTCATCAACATGAAGTTTTTAGTCCCCACAAAATTCAAATTTATTTATTTATCTTATTGCATTTAAATTTTTTAACGATTTTTTTCACAAATGTTTATAACTTTATAAAAAGTTCTACCGCAAAAAATAAGTTCAAAATTTGTTTTTTTAGTCTAGATTTTCATTACTTTTATTTTCAAGGCTTAAATATGTTATTAGTCCCTGCAGTTTCATCATTTTTTGCTATTAGTCCTTGTACTTTTTTTTATTTGGATTAGATCCCTCCACTTTGAAAAAGAATTGGTATAAGTCCTTCTGTTAGTTCAATGTTAAAAATAAAATAAAAACAAAAAAACAAAACTAACAGAGTGCCACGTGGCCCAATTATTTCACGCCACGTGGCACTCTACAAGAAATAGATTTAAAGGTAAATGACTTCAAATAATTATATTTAGGCAAATTCTATGGTACACCTAAAAATTTGAGTGTATTGACACACCAATTAAATCAATAAATTAATAGTTAAATATATTATTTTTTTAAGAGAAAAATTGTTTTCTATCACCTATAATTAAATCTTGTTCACCAAAAACGTCAACGAAATAAAATTTAATTTTTTTGAATTTTTAGTACTCATAGTAGAAAATTTTGATTATTTTTTTACAATAAAATGTAAAAAATATTAGTATGATTTTTATAAACAATGAAATGATGTTTTTTTTATGAAATGACATTTTCTAAAATATAAATATCAACAAATAGCTCTTTATTCTATAAAAATAATAGTTAATTTAAAGATTTTTAAAGTAAGAATGTTGATACACCTTAATATTTGCGGGTATACGGTAGAAGTTCTCATTTATTTATTTGTTCAGATTTAATTAATGAAGTATAATAATTGGGAAACTTTAAAACTGATTCCACCCAGTGGCCATAGCGGAAGCAGCGATGGCGAAGACAACAACGTAATGTTCCTGGTTAATATTGAATTTGCCGTGCCATTTACGCCAGATTCGGGTAGGAGGGAGGGAACTTGCGCTCACCACAACACATGTTACCGAAAGCAGCTTGACCAGAACGGCGGGTTCCGCCTCCGGCAAAACGAGAGATACAGGAGACAGCACGACCGGTACCCAGGATTCGGTGGATATTTGGTGGCCGACTTTGCGGTTGACGGCGTAAGTTTGGCGGCTGTTTTCGAAGCATGCATGACTTCAGGGATAGGGAGGGTGGTGGGAGAGTCGTTGGCTCTCTCACCTTCAACGGTTGTTGTTTTTTCCTTTCTTGTTTTGTAACTATTTATATAGAGGATGAGAGAAAACTAAGAATTCTAAATATATCACTATGTATACAACAAACATTTATCGCATAAGCATACAATAAAAATGCTCATGCACCGCATCAATTGATCAAAACATGTTTACAAGATCATTTAAACTAATTTCTTTCATGTGAAATAGATGTAGATAATAGAAATTAAATTAACCATAAAATTGTTGCAACTTAATAATCACATGATTATTAAATCAGAAAAAACACAATATATTATGAATTCTTTAATATAGGAGATAAATTTGAGTGGAAGAGTTTTAACATCAGAAAGCTAACAATTTGGAAAGGAATAGAGGTGAATTGCTCTTCTCATATTACTATAATTTGAGAAAGATGATTCAAAAACTAGTCAAAAATTAATTCATCAATAAACAAAGAATTATTTTTTAATATTACAGTAGAGATCGCTCTAATTTTTGAAGCACATGACATACAATATTCTTAAGCAAAATTTTCAACATTAATGGCTGAGTAGGTTTATGAGATAGTATGTTCCCAAAATTAAATCAATAAAACTAATAATAAATCAATAAGTACATAGAGCATAGAATGGAAGAATGTGAAAAACTTGCTAAAACTGAATTGATGTGGTTCACAACATTACTCACAAATAGATGATGGTTCTTTATAAACAACCATATACTTCAAATCTTGTAATAACAACAGTTAATGAGAGAAACAACCGATAGACCTATTAGAAAAACATACATGTATGACAAACACATTTTTATTATAAGAATGTAACATTCATATTATGTCTCTACATCCAGTGGCGTTGCCAGGAACCTGGACCAGGGGGTTCATAACCTGAAATCGTTGAATAATCAACTCATTATCAACCTTTTTGAACACATCTCTCTCAATGTAAGGTGCAAAAACTTAATTTCAAGGGGTTCAAAGTACAAATAATATGGGGGTATATGTGCAATTTTATTAAGTTCAGGGGGTTCACTTGAACCCCCTCACTACTATGTAGCTCCGCCCCTGTCTACATCTATATGCTCTGTAAATGACATAACAACTAGTTACATATACATTAACTTTAATGGATATTGAGAAATATACAAACAAGGGTTAAATCACAATCAATATCCCTTGGATGCGAATTTTTTGTAGAACTTTGTCAAGTATCCAAACCTAAAAATGTAACATAAATGTTTGGTCTACAAGGACTTTGTCAAAGACTTGGGTCAATATGGGTTAGTCTTCTAACAAATGAGCATGTTTTACAAAAAAAAAAAAAAAAATTAAGTTTGTGGTGCTCCATATTACAACTTTTGACTCCGCCATTTTTTAATTTCACTATGGTTGAAGCAACGGTTGTGTCACCAAACAGTATACTCCCAGATAAACTATTGATTGAAATCCTTTCAAGAGTTGATTCAAGTAATCCACTAGAGCTGAGTTGCATTTGTAAATTAATCGGTTTCCACAACTTACAAACGCATCTCAACTCTAGAGGATTACTTGAATCAACTCTTGAAAGGATTTTAATCAACAGTTCCTTCGGGAGTATATTGTTTGGTGACACCATTGTTGCTTCTGCCGTGGTGAAATTCAAAATTGGCTGAAGTAAAATTTGTAATATGGAGCACCACAAATTTTGGGGTTTTTTTTTTGTAAAATGTTGGGCCGCTCATTTGTTAGAAGGCTGACCTATATTAACCCAAGTCCAAGTTTTTAGGCTTGGATATTTGGCAAAGTTCTACTATAGTTCATTTTAGAGATTTACTTTTGCCACCCTATGTAATTCTTGTGCGCTCTATTTTTTTTCAAAAATACCCCTGGTCTAGATTTTATTTTCCGAACCAGATTGCTAGTGATTTCCGGATTTTAAAATCCGTACTGGTCTTTCCAGAATTTTTTCATTTTAAGCTTTCAAATTCGTGAAATAAAAGGGAAATAAGCATAAAAAAACATAAATAAAAAGAACACAAAGATTGAAGGAAGTCATTTTATTAATATATGAATAATACATTACAACGATTGAAGCTTTTTAGGCTTATTACATAAGAACCTAAAACTATTTCTAATCTCCTAAGAGCCCAATAAGAGGGAAGTCATAGGAAATACCAGTAACTTTACTGTTGGAGGGCAGACATGGGAGGAGGAAAGAGGATGGCGGGAAGAAGAAAGCAATGCCCCTGAGCCCCATTGACTGTTCATACAATCCCTGAAAATTTTCAAAGAGGCATGTTTCTATGAAAGGCCAACAATGAAAAATCATGGTTGTAGAAGGAAGAGGAGAAGAGGGTTGTAGAAGGAAGATGAGGAGATGTGGGAGAGAATGGTTGGTTTGGAAGGCTATTTATAGGAAAGGAGTGGTTGCATAGAGTGTATCTACACTTAATGCAGTAAAAACACGTTTTCTTGACTTGACCAAAGACCAAAACAATTGACAAACGTGTTCCGTGTGGTGCAGACCACTGACCATAAGATTCTGATGCAGTCCGGATTTTATAATCTGGATTACACATGGATTCCGGAGTATATAATCCGGAAATATACGATCCTATTTGAAACAAACGAAACTTGATACTTTCTATAGGGTGAATGGTGGTTCGGATTTTATAATCCGGACAGCCTCAGCATAGGATTATTTTTTGTGGTCCACAACGCACCGACAATTTATGTGGTCCACAACGCCCAGATACCACTATAAATAGGGGTCCCTGCTTTCATACAATAGAAAAAATGGAATTCCCTAGCTTTGATCCGAACACCAAGCTAACGGCAGTCTACTACAATTAACACCACCCTATCTGTTTAGGATTCGCAACAATGTCACACTCTCCGGGCTGAAGGATGAGCTGGATCAAATCAACCGTCAACTCAACCATAGAGACACGAGGAGGGTGGCCGGTGTTGAATATCGATGTACATTAAGTTGTTGCATTGTGATTTGAATAATATATGTATTATTTAAACTTTTATTATGTTTTAATTTAAGTCAAAGATGTTCATTTAAACGCTCCGAATTTAACTAAAATTTTTGGAGCGTAAGTACAATCCGGATTATAAAATCCAGACAGACTCATCATAGGATTCTTTTGTGAGGACCACATTTCACCCACAGTTTTTGTGGTCCACAACTTCCATGAACCCCTATAAATAAGTGTTGTTGGTTTTCACACAAACACATCAAAGAAATCATGCTAATTTTTGTCATTAAGCTGAGGATCTATCTAATGCGGTCGCAAATAGATATATCTCTATTTGACTGCATTATGTAGATCCTCAGCATGCTGTCAAAAATATAAGGATACAAACCTATTGCATATCAGAATTTGAAAAGGTTTTTATGAGCTCGATCCAGTTGGTCTTCCGATATATATGTCAGTTGGCAGGCCAGTTGGACTGAGTTCAAAAGCACCTCTTCGAACACCATCCTATAATATATTGTTGTTTATGTTTGATTTATGCTCCTTACTTGATTTTTTATGCATTTATTACTTATTTTTCATGTAATCTCTAAAAAAAACCTCCAAAATAGGCCTACCGGTGCAGTTTGGATTATATAATCCAGAATGTTTTTGTCATTTCCAGATTATATAATCTGGAAGCCCTCAATTTCATTTGGCCGGTGGCGTTTCACTAAAGGTTTGACCGATTAGTGGAGTTTTAATGCATTTTTGGACGATTTTGAGTGTGGAACACGTTTTATTTGACTATACTTATGACCTAGGAATGGCTTAAGGCTATAAATAGGCTTGCATGTTCAACAAATCTCATCATTCTTCACTTCATCTCTTTTCTTTCATTTTCTTTAATTTTTTTAAGTTTTGTAAGAGTGCTTGCGGTGTCATGGTCATTGTTGACCGTTCATACGACCCCTGCAATTGCATTGCAACTTATGCAGGGGTTATATAACGGTCAACAGAGACCCTTGACATAAAAAAAAAAAAAAAAAGACACTAAAATTTCATATTGAATAGGCCCGGATTTTAAAATCCGGAAAACATTAACAATCTTGTTCGGAAAATAAAATCCAGATCAGGGGTATTTTCGGTATTTTTGCAGGGCACGTGATAAGGCGACGGGGTGGGAAAAGTAATACTCTTCATTTTATTATTACAATACTCAATGTATGATGATTATAGACCTAATTAACAAGTTACTTCCCTAAAATAAAGCTTTAATTGAGTTCTTATCCAATTGAAATAAAGGATGAATCTTTGTTGATCAAAAAGTTTATCTTACCTTTTTAGCCTTGGATTTTTGGCAAAGTCCTGCTATAGTTCATTGCCTTATGGCATGACTTTGTTGTTTGGTTTTCCCCCTTCTGCTCACCTTGAGTGGTTGGAGGTGGTGTTAATAATTGTTGGGAGTTCAAAAATAAATCCCTGGGAAATAACATTGAAAACAATTATTTTCCCTCATTTTATTTTAAAGATTTTAAATGTGTGTATCCTACATCGTCTTAATGTTTAAAATAACTTACCTTGTCAAATCTTCTTTTATCATCATCATAAATGACATTATAAAAAGTAGAATTGTGTTTGACAAGTCATTGAGTATGTCTTTGTTCGTCTCCAACCAATCACTCTCTTCAAGTAAGGCATGCATAGTTGCAATAATACATTATATATCACTAACCAATTTAACAAGAAAATTAAATGAACATATGGGTTGTTCTTATAAATCCAGTACTAATTAATAGTTACTTTTAGAATTATTAAAAAATAAGATGAAAAACAAAATTATATATTAACTAGATAAAATATATAAAACATTATCAATCAATCACTAAAATATGCCATCAAGGTAACTTAAAGCTAGAAGATTAGAATAGTGCTCATCAAAATAAGGTCAATTAAAACAAAATAAATAATAATAGATCTAGAGATTCTTTTGACAAAATAATAGATCTAGGATATTGCATACTAATTTCATAATTATTGAAATTTAAGATAAAATCATTATGCATTTCATACCTACCAAATGCTCATATTTAATCAGAGAAATTACAGTCGTTAGAGATTTGTTGGACATTACGAATAGAACAAATCATAGTAGATAAGGTATAGAAATATAGTACAAAGTAGATGATTTCCATTCGATCAAGCTTAAAATAATAGTCCATGATAAAATTTTGTTGCCTCGCTACAGATCTGAAAGAGAAGAAATAAGACAAGATTAAACAGGAGAAAATAAGCTAAAAACAAAATATTGGTACAAAGAATGATAAAACAAGATGAATGGTTTTAGATTATATATATATACATACACACACACACTCCCTCCGTCCCATATTATAAGAAGAAAAAAATCGTACTTATTAAGAAAACTAATAGTAGTTTGTAACATACTTTTTTGTGTTATCTTTGAAATAAGTTTTATAGGAAGATGTAAAAACAATTTTCATTGGTTGTTGATTATTGAGAAAATGAAAGATAGAGCAAATTGAATGCACTTTGCATTTAATTTTTCTTTGGACAAAATAATTTTTTGAAATAACATAATTAAATATGATAAAAGTTAGTCTTTTTTACTTATAATTTAGGACGAATGGAGTATATATATAAGCACAAATGATTATTTTCTCCTTACATATCATAGTCAATTCAACCATAGAAGTAGATATGTGTGAACAACTCGGATATATGGATGTGATAGATAAATCTTGAAAACTCAAATGAAAGATAATAAAGGCGGAGAGAGAGAGGGAGGGAGGGAGGGAGGGAGGGAGGGAGGGAGGGAGGGAGGGAGGGAGGGAGGGAGAGAGAGAGAGAGAGAGAGAGAGAGATGGAGAGTGATGGTTGCAAGCGGGGCGCTATTTGTATTGTCAAAGTTAACCTCACTAACTAGACATTTATAAAGAATTCACCGGTGATGGAGTTAGGTTAAGGTTAGGTTAAGTATTATATTTATCTATTGCAAAAACTAAATATAAATTAGATAACTAAATCATAATAAAATTAATCTTTGTTTAATTTCTCCAAAGTAAATTATAGGCTTCTTTTACAAATAGTATATTTCTTGTAGAAAGGTACAAAAAAAAACTATTATACCAATTTATTAGATATTTAATGATTGAAATTTTTAAAATATGTAATTAAATAAGTATATACTATAAATAATCTTAATAATTTGTTTTCATCCTTTCCCTTCTAAAACAACTTGAGTAAAAAAAAAAGTGTGCATCATAAAAATGTTTTCCTAGATAAACTAATGAAGCATGCAGAGACATTATTTGAAGGAATAAATAAATATCATAAAAATGTCTCACAATTCAGCGTTATCCGACAATCACACTGTAGCTTCGATGGGGAATTCAATCCCCTGTAGCATGATCCTTAAGTGGGAGTCATGGCACTGAGGATTCCATTCCATAGGTTGTTTCAGGTGTTAGAACAATGTAACACCCCAATTTTTAAATATTAATTTATTAGTATTATTATTAAATAATATTAGTACTATTATTATTAGTAGTAGTATTGGTTGTTAGGTAGTATTAATTTAAATATTTGTATTTATTGGAAGAATAGGTAAAGAGAATGTAGATGGGTTGGTTAGTCGTTTAAAGAGTGAGAAAAAACAATGTTTAGGAATAAAATAGAATTTTAGAAAGAATAAGAAAGTAAAGTGCAAACGGGGGTGGATTAGTAAAATTGGGTAGAAAAAAGGTGTAGTTAGTGAACTGAATAGTGTTTTTAATGATTTAAGCAGAGGGAAGTGTGAATAACAACGTGTTGTAGTTAGAGAAAGAATAGTAACAACATCTAGAGGTACAAATAGTAATTAGAGAAATAGGATTACAAGGAAAAAGATTAAAGATCAAAGAAAAACTAGGGTTGGGAGAAAAGAGGGAAAGGAGGCAAAAAGAGAAGAGCTTAGGAGAGATTCAACCGTAGGAATTCATAAATTTGCTATAATCACATATGTAGTGAAGGGTGTTGGTTCCTATTGTTCTTCATGATCTTTTAGTAGTTTGGATTTATTTGCTTTTTAAAATTAAGGAAATGTTAACAAGTGTCCTTAGAGCATTGTTTAGTAACTTTAAATAGTAAGTTTTTGTCAAAGTTTATGAAATCAATGCTTTGAAAATTAGAGTTTTTAACTTTTTTAAAGAATAATTTCTTTACTATGAATCATTAAAGAGTGCCCTTAGGACACTCGTTAACAATATTAAAATAATAATGGATAGCACCATATTATCTTCATGATTTGTGCATCCGATATTTTGAAGTTTGAATTAGTGAATTCAATTGCTACACATGATCTTAGACTTTAAAACTAAATTGAAACTGATTCCCAAATTCTCGGTATCCATGATCTAAGAGTTAGTTGTCGAAAGTAGTTAGTAGAATTATTTATTATTTTATTATTTGATCTTTGGTACATGGTTATGACCTTAGATGTTGGTTTTGTCGTTGTTGTTGTTATTATCATCATCATCATCATCATCATTATTTTCTAAATTAAATATGATCTAACGGTCATGTCAATTTACGATATATTTAAAAATGTGTAATTGATGAGTTATTTTTTTTTGGTTACAATTGATGAGTTATTTAACGAAGTGTAGTTAATGAATTATTTGATTAAGTGTAATTTGTGAATTATTTAATGATGTATATATAAAGACGCGGATATTTATTGATGTGTATATAAAGATGTGAATAATTTAAAGATGTGATATACGAACACGAGAAGATTTAAAGATGTGAAGTTATTGAGTCATATAGAGATGTGCATTGTCGAGTCATTTGTTGAGGCTCATGCATTCATGGTCAGTCCGATTTAAAGATTTGATTTAAAGATGGAAGATAAACCAATAACATACATCTGATATCCAATACTGGTACCACATGCATATAGAGTCGAGTTAGAGACATTGCATACATAATTGTAGGTCTATTTGAAGATGTGTAATTAAAAGATGTGATATTTTAAGATGTGTAACTATTTAAAGATGTGATATTCAACGACGTGCTTCTATATGATTATGTGTGAATGATTTATATTTTATTAATGTCTACTTGATATTTTTAAATGTTGTTGATGCTTATATGTTATTATAAAATGTTGATTGATGCCTATTTGATTTTTATTAAATAAAAAATTATATTTAAATGTGAATATTATCTGACTGTGATGCATACAAGTCTAAATGTAATTGTTGTGTTCTTTTATCTGAATCTATACATATGTTTATGCATCTCTTATGTTGAATATATTCTCACCACATAGTGGCGGGCGCCTACACCCTTGTGGTGTGGATTTGCAGGAAGAAGATGTTTGGTAGCAGTGAGTCTCTGAGGATGGCTTTGGTGCCTACTCGTTTACTTATCGCTTTTGGGAGTCTTTATCAAGTTGATGCTCTGATGTGTGACACTAGGGATTGGAAATTTATTTTATTTTAGATTAGGTTTTAGAATTCTTTTGAATTCAGTTTTGACGTTGATACAAATGATGTGAAAGTTACTTTGATGTTTTCAAAATTTTATTCTACTGGTACTTTTTTGATTTAAATGAAGTATTTTTGAATTGAAGAATATGTATGACACCCTTGCATGTATAATTAATTACTGTATTTTTATTAGAAAATAATATGAGGGGTTTATGGTGTTACAAGCAACGCGAAGAGATTGTTGGTGGGATGGGTAGTTGAGTTGGGATCGACTGAGTTTGATATCTCTGGTGGAGGAAGAGTCTAATTATGTAGGAGGAGGAACTTATGGCATGTCTCATCACAGTTCTAAATGATTATCATTTCTCTTTAAGTGTGGATGTTTGGTCGTGGAAACACGACTGAACCGCGTTGTGCTATGTTAGATCGGCTTATTCAATCCTTTCTGGTGAGAACTCTAACAGGGACGTGATTGCTATTGTGGACGCTAATGTGTTGTTTGATGGTCGATTTAGCAACTGGAGAAAATTGTTGTCAAGTAATCAAACTTATATAAGTTTGTCCCTACATGAATTATGAAATTTCAGCTTAATGACTACGAGTTTGATTACGATTATGTAATTTGGGGGGTTGCACTAGGAAATGGTTGATTTAGTTGAGAAAAAAAAATGAGATAACATGATGATTAGGTCATGTAGGAGTTTCCTCTCTTTCACTGCTTGGTAATTGGATCCAGTGTCTACAATTGCCTACTTGGTTTCACGATGTTTGAACAAAATATCTAGGTCAATGTCTTGGTAATTAACACTCTTATCTGGTTACAACGCCCTAATGTCGTAGGTGAGTCTGTAACCTTTAAAGGTTTTAATGAGCGTCAAAATATTGTCGCAAACGCGATAATAGAATGTCTAAAGCTATGACAGATTGAACGATTGTAACTCGGTCAAGTCTCAAAGCATGGGATAGTGTCATTGACACTAAATAATTTTATGGACATCTACAAACGCATAAAAAGCATTAATAATAAATCATAATCGAATGAAACCAAACATAGTAATTGTGTTCAAAGGTTACTCAACAAATTACATGGTTCAAGCAGTTATAGAGAGAGTCATCTACATGACGTGCGATTCAAGGCCTTGTGCTTCGAATTACTCTCTCATGCTCATCCATTTAATTATTTACATAAACTTGACTAAAAATTTGATATTTTGCTAAAAATACTCTAAACTAGCTCCTTAATGATGCTAAAAATACTATATTATGTTGTGGAATTTCGGAGGCCCTAAAGGAGATCTTTTTTTCTTGGAAACTCCTTAGTGATAGGCTTCCAGCACGCTAGAATATCCTCAAACGTAGTGTGATTGTTGATCTTCTTGGCACCTCATGTGGGTTTTGTGGGGGTTTCGTTGGAGTTGTTTGATCACTTGTTTCTTATAGGTGAGTTTGTCACCATGTGTTCTATAGTATCTTTAGGTGGTTAGGATGGGAGTTCGTTTCTCCACATGATTTGGCGAGCATCTATGTCTTTCTCCTGGGCTTAGAGAACTAAGTTTGGTTTGACTCTAGTCTCGCATATTGTTGTGTTGTTTATCTAAAAACCTCGTAATTATTTTATCTTTATAGAAATATAACCTCAGGGAAAGTAACTCTTGGAGAGAGTTAAATTCTCTTCTTACAAATGGTTTATTGGTGAGAATTCCGAGCATGCTTATTCTTACGGGGAGTGGCAGGTGGAACTTGTCCTATGTAGGGAAGATATGGGCATCTAAGTAGGGTGCCTTTGAGTCGTGTAGGCAGCTCTAGGTTGTTGATAGTTGATTCTCAAGTATTGTCTTGGTGTTGTTCCCTTCCTTTTCTTAGTGCAGGTCGGTCCAGGAGTTGTGGTGAATGTTAGCTTGGTTGGTGTTGTTAGTTTGGTCTGTTTGCTTGTTCGTGTTTGATCTTGTTATTTTCTTCCTTTTTATTGTTCCTTGGACCTGTGTACAATTGATACTCCTAATATTTGCTTCAACTATTACTTTTATATATATAGACCATTATTAGACCAATGAAAAACTTGAAGGTCCAAATTAGCAAGTGTGCGCCTTTTTATTTGGACAAAAATATTCATTTACTACTATTATAAACCATTATTTAACGAAGGGTAATTATGTAATTTAAAAAACTAACCATTTTGTCATTTTTATTGTTATTTAATGTTTGTAACTGTGACATAAATATGTTGTTCATAATAAGAGTGGATCTGTTAACAAATCTTTTATGAAAATTACTAAAGTAACACTTAAGTTATTAGTTTTAAATAATAAAAATGAATGGTATTTTTGTCTAAATGAAAAAGTGCATAGGATACTTGAAAAATATATGATCTATCAATATTATAACCTATCAAATAAGACAGACAATTCCAAAGGATAGTTGAAAAATATATGATCTAAAGTTTACTAGTAATTCATAGAGAAACTGCAAGTTGAGACAATTATCCAACAATAGTCCAAAGGTTATCATTTGCGGGTAACTTAGCATTAACGAGTCTGCAAAAATTGAATGAATGAGAGGAAGGGAGGGAGCTAGGAAGTTACCCCAAATTTTCTTGTCCCAACTGACTTGCTTATAGAATGTCATCTGCAAACATTTTCCATGCTAGTTGATCATGTGGCTCAGTCATAAATCCAACTTACTTAATTTGACAAGTTGTTATAGGAAATTTGGCAGATAAACCATAGATCCAGTTTCCGTTAGAGATCATTTCCTCAACAATTGAGTCAAATTTTGTAGATATTAGAAAGAATAATTAGCAGAACAGGAGGAGATCCCAACCAATATTAGAAGTATTACTTATGATGCAAAATGAATTATTTCTCATCCATGTAGTTCTTCAGACCATGCCAAAATGATGGTTGAATATGGTGAGAAATTGGGTCTTTACCTCCAAGGAACCTAAGTCTGCATAACTTGGCACATTTATCTCTTGAGCTCAAAAATTTGCAACAAATGTAAAGCATGGTTAATACATTGGTTGATCTTGCAGACCTTAGGCCATCTTTCGGTTGGAAGACATATTTTATGTCAAGCCACTGTGCAAACTTTCTGAATAGCGATGTCCCCACGTACTTTCCATCAATAATATACTTAACCAATTGGACCCTACCCATAATGGTTAACAAAGATCCTTTCCAAGTTGCCAAATTGACCTTGATCCTATCAGTAATTGATTGATCGGTGAGAAATATTTGGCTTGCCTTTAAAACCGGGGAACCTCGGATAATTAGAAGGTATATGATGAACATTGAAACTCAAGATTAAATAGGATATGACAAACATTGAAACCCAATACTCATGTCGAATATTTTTTTTCGATATGAGGGAGGTCATAAGACCAAACTATAGACGAACACGGCGATTAAAATATATATTGTCTCCCTTCAATAAAGGTTAACACAACCTGACGGTGAAAGATCTAAATAGTATTGATACGCAAGTATTGAAAAATCATAGTTCCAAAACCTTGTATTAGACTTTTTTTATCAGATAATTAAATGTTTTTAACAAATTTCGAATGCAAAATATTGATGTGTAAATTGTCAACATCAATTTTTAAATATTTCAAATATAATGCCAATTTAACAAATAAAACTAATTACATATATTTTACATTTATCTCTGATGTATGTTGCTACAATTAAAAGTTAGCTCGGATGTTATACAGAATACATAGCACACTGATAACTTAATAAATAACAATAATAATTATATGCTAGATCAAACTGGTACAAGAGACTTGTACACAAAAGATCTGGCACAAGTACACCAACAAATCTATTTAAGCATATTCTACAATTTAACATCTCTATACACCAACAAATCTCATGCACCCTTCTGGCAAACGACAAAACTGCACGGATCAATAGTGATGCTCTTTGTGCAATTATCAGTTTTATAAATACCAACAAGTCGATCAGCCAATTCAAACATATTGTTCCTTAGACTGCAAAAATGAGCATACCAAGCTAAGTATTAGGACTGATTAAAAAAATATTTACTAATAACCTAACAAAACACTTGCTTCAAGAACCAAACTTACCTAATGATAATGAATTGAGCATCCTTAGTCCTGTCTTTCACATAATGCCCGACGATAGATACATTCTTGAAGTCTGCCAGACCATATAGCACATAGTTTAGTGAATTGCAAAACTCATAGCAATTACAACAAAATAGTTTAGCTACAAAGTTAATAGCAAGTACCCAAAGCGGCATCAATTTCATCCATTACATAAAGCGGCGTAGGCTTGTAATGATGAAGAGCAAATACAAGAGCCAATGAGCTAAGAGTCTGGAAAATAAATAACACAAATACACCACTCAATATTAACAGGGAGAAAGATATTTGTCCATGAATCATATAATGCATTAATTGAGGTGAAAAATCAAACAAAGAGAGGGAGGATGAGAAGATACCTTTTCACCACCCGATAAGTTAGCAATATTTTTCCAGCTTTTCTTTGGTGGTCTAACACTAAATACGACGCCTTCAGAGAAAGGATCTAAAGAATCCACAAGCTCGAGTTCTGCATCACCTCCAAGGGTAATCATCTGCAAACAATAAAAAAAAGGTAATACCTGTTGATTATCACAACCCTGTGGAATCCATTAGGAACTATGTTGGTGAGAGTTATGTATAGTATTGCAATTAAAACCCGAGAGAACTCTGAGCTTTTGGACATATTTATGAAAAAGATTGGTATATAAAATAGGGAAATGTTAACAAGTGCCCTTAGGGCACTTGATAAGAAGTTTTAAATGGAAACTTTGTCTTGGGATTTGTATATTCAACACATTGAAAAATCAAAAAGTAACTTTTTCTACATAAAAGTTATTAATTGTTTCTATTTCTTGAATCCTTAACAAGTGCCCACTTGTTAACAAGACCCTATAAAATATTGTGCATGTGGTACTTGACAATGGAACCATGTATCTTCTGATTAGAATTATTCTCAGTGTGTAAAGTTGTGGACTGCTAAAGATCCTAAAGGGTGGGTGGGAATCTTATGTGACAAGGAAAATCAAAATCATTTTGAAATGTAAACCACCCTTCACAATTTCCAGTTAAACGGGAGAGGGTGAGAAGGGTTTACATACCCATTAATGAAGGGTGTTATCTCTTATTCTGCCCTTCTTTCTATGATTTCCTTATTCCTAATCTCTTATCCAGTTCTATTAACTGGTTCTGAGAATCTACGCCCTCATTAATTTACGTATCTGTCAGTTTATAAGTGGCAGTGCAAGCATAACTTCATTGTTATCAGAAGTCGTGCAAACATAATGATCCAAATATGTTAAGTTTTTCTTGTGTGTGTCGGGTGGGGTGATTTCCATACCTGGTACATTTCCTTTAACTTTAACGATATGGCATTAAATCCTTCCATAAACTCATCCAATCTGAAATGCAAGATTCAGCTTACATTTTCACAAATAGAAAATCATAAAATAGTCAATGATACAAAAGAAATAGCATGCACACCTCCTCTTTCTCAATTCATCATATTGCTTCTTTATATCATCCCGCTCCTGAGTGACTGCATTAAGTTCTTCAACTCGCTCATTGTACAACGCTACCTTCTTCCGATACCTGATATCATAAATTAAGAAACACTTCAGTGCAACACCAAAAAGGAAGCCAGTCAGAACAATAAATTGGGAAAAGCCATACTCTGCAATTGAATCAAGATTTGGATTCATCTCTTTCAGTTGAGCTTCAAGCAATGCGACCGTTTCACAGGCCTTTTTCAGGTCACAAGCAGCATTGAGATGTTCTTCAGTCAATGTAGCATGTAGCTTTTCATGATCCACTAAATCTACCTGAATTCTGCATCCAATTTATTTTATAAGAATTTCAGAATAGGCATCCAATTTATCTTATAAGAATTTCAGAATAGTGATGAATGTATTCCAAAACAGATATTGAATGACATACTGCTCAAGATGCTTGGAAATAGCAGTTTGCAACTCATCTAGTCTTTTCCTGTAACCTTTCCCCTTTATTTCTAATTCTTTGTATGCTTTCTTCATGTCTTTTAATTTAAAGTCAGCATCAACCTGCAAAATAAAGATTACAATGAGAAAACTCCAACTTTAAGAGACAAAAAAATGATCACACAACAAGTACCTCAGATGCACGCAATTCGTCCACTGCTTTTTTCATCTTATCATGCTCAGATTTAGCTTCCTCTAAGACATCCCGATGTTTTTTAATCATCTACATAGTAATGTAAACAATACATGATCATACAACCACCACCACCACTGTTTTCTATATGCAACTATGAATAGGTATATTTTACTATCCCTTTTAATGAATTTAACCATGTAGGTGTATAGTTTATATAACCAAAAAAGAAAAAGAACAAGGAAAAGAACCTCTTCTGTTTTCTCATAATTCTTTTGAACAGAAAATGCTTTCTGCTCTATTTCTTTGAAGTTTCCTTTTAACTTTTCCTTCTCCTCAGCTAACCGTTCTTTCTCCTTCTTTGACTCCTCTATTCCCCTGGTCAACTTCTTCATCATCTTTTGGCCCGTCTCTATTTGGACCTTATGACGGTTGATCTCTGAGCTGGCTTTGTCAATATCCTAGAAAATGGGTACCATTAGTATAGACAAGGTATCATATTGAATTGAAAGTTCTTAATTTACAGGATGCTTACAGACTGAATCTTCTGGACCTTCAACTTCTGAGATTTTAATTTTTCACCTCCCGCATTCTCTATTTTCTTCTGAAGCTCCGAAACCTAAAAATGAGGAATAAATTTGGCTAACTTAAGTTAAATAAAGACATAGCCTTTGTTAACTGCAAACACTGCTAAAAATCAAAAGATAAGATGACACGCAAGACCAGTCAAGCAACACCACACTTGCAAAGTAATTCAAAGTTACAAACATTAGGAGGTTCAAAGCCCACCTTTTCCTTCAGTTTTTTAGAGCCGTCAGTAAGTCTATTAATCTCTCTTTCTTCTGCAGAAATAATCTTCTTCAGCTCTTTCAACCGATCAAGCTCGTTCTCTTGTGGATTTGATGCAACTTCAAGCGAACCAAGTTGTTTTTCAATATAACTATGTTGCGAATTCAAACTGTCAACCTGTAGAAGAAGGGGGGTAAACTCAATGCATTGCACCAACAACTCCATAAACGTGCCTTACAAGACTCAGAAATAAGCATTACCTCCTTCTGGCTTTTAGCCAGCTTCATTTCCAAATCAGCAATATTTTTTTCCGCGGCCTGGTATCGTTTCACAGCTTCCATCATTCTTTGGCGAATTTTATTCAATTCATCGGTCAATCCAGACAATTTACTCTCAGCACTTGCAAAGGCTTCTCCAGACACATTTGCAGCTCGAATCGATGTGCCCATCTTCCCACCCTTGGGCTTACTTCCACCACCACTCATTGTTCCAGATTTTTCAAAGAGTGCACCATCAAGAGTAACAACTCGCCGAAACTCATTGTTTCCACCATATGCTATGCGTGAAGCCTAAAATTTTTACAGGAGGGAAAAAATGTCGCTTTTTAATTCCTTCCTTTTCTGATACAAACAGTTGCAAATTAACTGTACAAGACCAAAGTAATATATTTTTGTTTTAAAACAACCAATAATTACATTAGGCCATACAATTCAATTATTATGAGAAGCAGATTTTCAAAACTAATCTATAATAAATCTTGAATTTATAATCAGAACAAAATTTTCTGCCTGGGAGGAACAACTGACCTGGTCAAGATCCTTAGCAACAACTGTGTTTCGAAGTGCTGCAAAGAAAGCAAGTTTCATTCTTTCATCTCGAACCTTTACTAAATCAAAAAGACGGGGAACCCCCTCTGGAGTGCTTACGCTCTTTTTCATCATTGGAAGAAGATCAACTTGCTTCTCCTGAAAAATAAATAAATGCTACTATAAGTATGTTTGTCTGATTTGGTTTCAATTATTATTATTTTTAAGAGGAATTATTATTATTGAAAAACAAAAAAAAAAATAGATAATCACTGGGAAATCGTATTCAAATCAACATTACTATTTAATATAACAGCATTTAAGTGAAGCTAAAACATGGAAATCAATGTGAAAAAAAAAAACAGGAATTAGCAAATAGCTAAGGAATTAATTCAGCCATGGCTATACAAATCAAACTGCAGTAGTCCAGAAATTAAAGTGAGCAAATTGATTTACACCATTTAAAATCTTAAACAGCTATTCAGCAACAGAAACACAGTAGATAATATAACAATAAAATAAATACCAATATCATGAAAGTAGCAACGCCAAGATTCTCTCTACGAAGCAACTCAACACAGGCTTGTGCTGCATTTGTTGTTTCCACGACAATATAGTCAAGCCCAGAACATGCTGTTGATATTGCAACATCAAATTTTGCTGCAATTATCAAATTTCAGACGTCAATATTGTGGTATACTCTGATCACATACAATGCCAACAAAATGATAAAGTTAATCACTGTTCACAAGCATCCAGATCAATTGGAAAATAAATTCAATACTTCGTAATCATAATTTAACATAATATCATTCAACAAGTAAAACTAAGCCAAAAAAATTTGGAAAGTGTAAACTAGTAACTAATACAACTATTAGAGAAAAGGGGGGATGCACTGTCAGTGTAAACTACTTGTGCATAGATGCCCAATAAGAATTGAGTATTTGGTTGTTATTTTTAAAAAGTGGTTATAATTTAAACTTACATGGCAATATGATGAGTTCTTATTGGATGACAGTGTAAAACTATTTTACACTGTCAGTGCATCTCATGTAAATTAAAACTAATAATAATCAATTCATAAAAAACTACAGATCCTATTACCCATGAATTTCAAATGTCTAGTACATAAAAACTTCGCTTTTAAGAATATTTAATAGTTAATTGATGGCATCAAGCAATACTCAGAATCTTACTGCCAAGACTAGAAAGAATGCTGCTAAAAATAAAACATGATAGATAGATGATATGTATGATATATTTGCTTTTGGGATGTTGGATATTAGAATGTGTTTTAAATTATGTTTGAGGAAGGAAAAGTGACTGTTCCTCCTGAGTTAACTTAAACCTTTTCAAACTACAATTAAATAAGGCATAGGTGGAATAAACCTAGCCTATTTCATTTTGATCATAAAAAATAAATTATATTTGTTTTTGAAAATTCAGTATGCCAGCATGAATTTTTAAAATTAAATTTAAATCATTTAATCAATATCATCATATAAAGGCAACTCAAAAGTTAACTACCTATTAACTATCTTTTGGTCGGACATTTTCTTGATCATTTTTACCCTTAACAACTTAATATTTTTCAAATTTAAATTTAAGTTGCACCATAACATAGGAAACTTGAAAACTAATTACCTATTCTCGTGTAATTCATAACAAATTTTCCATTAACAACTTTTTTTCAGGAAAATTAAAATTTAAAAACATATATTGAATATTCAAAGTAAAATTTAGCAAGTTTAGATAACATAAATATTATAAAACAATAGAAATAAGTGAATTTAAATTAAAGAAGATATTATACAATAAAAAATGTGGATAGATGTGCATGTTAGTGCCCGTCTTTCTGCTAGTAATAATAGAAACAATCAGGACCATCACGTATTAGGGTGTTTTTGCAGTTTTTATAGCACGAAAGGGGTCTAATTTGGAAAACTTAAAAAGAACATTGTGAGGCCAGAAAGATTGCAATTAAATAACTTTACCATCAATGGCGCCTAGGTCACCCATCCGTCCATATATTCCTTCTATCTGTCCCGTTTCCTTAGCTTTCATGACTTCTTTTAGAACTGATCCCTGGCTCTTCTCTGAATCCAAAACAGACTTTATTTCAGCAACCTTCTGTCTAGCACCTTGTTCAAGAGGAATCAGGGCATCTTGTTCTTTGATACATTCCTTAAGAAAAAGAACATTATCACCAAAAGCTTGGGAAAAATATGTTAAAGTGGAATCAAGAAGGTAAATTTGCTCACTTCTTCCACTCTGTGAGCTTCTAATGCTTCACACTTGCTCTTTTCTATATTACTCTTAATTTGAGAAATGCTTGCAGTTTTTTCTTTAATTTCTTCTGTTATACTTTTCATCTGATTTTGAGCATTTTTAAAGGCTTCACGAGCACCTTCATGCTGAAAAGAAAAACATCAAGGATCACCTTCAACATCATATATGGATTCTGTCTTATATATGCATGACATTGATAATACATAATAAATAAATTAGTTCAGTAGATCCCAAGCATGCATGTCAGAAATTGATTGCCTTTGCTGTTTTAGTGACGGTCAAACTTGTGTTTGTGCTACTATTCTTGTATATAATACATAATTATATATCACATTTCATAAGTTCAGATAGCTATGCATACATCCATAAAATGCGTAGCAAGATTATAAATGATATTTGGACACAATTGGGTGAATCTCAATACACCAATGAAAGCTAAATTCTAATCCAACACAAGACAGTAGTCCCTCAACAGCATCAAAATTATTACATCCACTCAACTAAGAAAACAAGAAGATTTTACCGGCTTTGAAACACAATTAAAATATTTATCACATGTCTTGTTAAATGCAATGTTGAAGACATAATACAAAACTGTACAAACAAAAACGTGATGATCGTAAGAGTTTAATTATAAAAGTGACAATACTTTTTGTTTGAGTGCCTAGAGAAGGGAAACATAAGCATGCAATATCAAAGATATACTGCAAAACTGCACAAAAACAAAAGTGTGAACCAAAAGAGTTTAATTATTAAAGTTACATTGACAACACTTTCGTTTGTTTGCCTGGACAAAGAGAAAGATACTAGTCCTTCTGCGATTACCATGTGTTATTCGAATATATCCAGAAAATTTTAAGACAAGGCTAATCATTGTCTTCCAAGCTGAGACTAAGTATTTAAAATAAGAGAAATCATTATCACCTTCTCATTTAGAAGCTTAGCCTCACTAGATGCAACTTCAAGCTTTCCCTTGTGCTCGATCAAATCTTTTTCCCAAGGTTCAAGCTCCGAACGAAATTTAGCAAGCTCAGAGCGGAATTTCTCAGTTTCAACTGTTTACCAATAATAAAAAATTAATTTGAATTTGACAAACAAAGAAAAACTACAATGAATCTCCACTACAGCTCGTAGAATATATTGGCTCCATTTGTGCATATGGAATCAATTTAATATAATTTGAACAGGCTGATGAAGTAGAAAAACAGATTTTGAGGGATAAGTTAGCAGCTTAGTTCAAAATGAAGGAACACAGGAGGTTGAAGTACTTCCACGGCATAGGTGGACAAGCTGGGTTGCAAAACAACCGGTTTTCCCATAGAGCATAATCACCAGATGGAAAAAGACGGGGAAAGCCCACTTATCTATCCCATGTCAAGCCATGTTTGTTAATGCAAGCAGTTTGATTAGTCAATAGATTAGGCACAGTTTTTATTTTCTAATTTTATGCTGTAGTAACTTTTTAATTACAATATGCAGTAGAGAGCCTATAAACATGTAATAGTAGTGAGAAATCAATTGATTTTTATCCTCTTCGCCACTTTGCCTTCTCTTTTCAAGTGCAATGAAAACTAACAAATGTAGCTATATATCTCTCTCTGTGTGTGTGTGTGTGTGTGTGTGTGTGTGTTAGCTTGAGGAATTTTATACTTTTGGAAGTATTAAAACATTTAAAAATTAGCATGAAATACCAAAAACGATGTTCAGTTTTCCCATCAAGCAACCTACTATTTTTTAAGAGACCAAACCAATATACATCGGCTCAAACTAATCCAATTCATACTTTGTTAGTTTAATAACTGATTGACAGTTGGTTCAATAGAAAGAAGAAGAAAAAAATCATACTAGTTGATTGAGCCTTGCTGAGGGTCTGGTACCAGTTCACAACTATATTGAACCAATCAAACATATTAAAATCATTATTATCTATCAATTTAAATTTGGATAAGCTAAAATCCAGGACAGTCGGCTATGTATCAGAATTGAGAACCTAACCAAGCCAAGCATTATAAGTTTGACAGTCAATATGGTAAACGACAAATGTTGCAAGGAAGTATCTTTAAGAACTGAAAAGTTTTAACGAGGTTATGACTAAAAGCATCATATGGAGTTGTATTGAATAAATCAAATTTAATTAAAGGCAACTTCAAGCATATCAGTACTTAAAAAAGACAAGGGTCTACCTTTAGAACTCTCTGTGATTTCTTCCAAGACCTTCTCCTCATCGGTCAACAACTTTTGCAGTTTAGGGATATTATCCTCAAGTTTTGGTATCATATCATTTGAGTCTTCACCCTCTTTCACAAGAGCTTCAATTTTTGATGAATCCTGAAATACGAATGAATGGATAAGGCACATCTCTCATGCATATTTTCAAGTGCAATAAATCATGTCTTCCCATTACCTTTTCCACTTTATCCTCCAGCTTCTTGATCTTCTGAGTCATGTGCTTAAAATCTTCTCGAAACTTGACATCTTGCCTCTCAAACTCCTTGAATTCTTCCTTACACTTCCTCGTATCATTATCTAGCTCCTGTTACATGAATATGAGAAGAAAAAACTCGGTTACTACCTGATGAGCTTATCACCAAGCATATAATGCCCTGCCATGTCATCATGCAAACAGATAAGTTCAAGTCAAGTCCCATGTCATGCTAACCTCTTGTATTTGAATATACTTGTTGTGCTTAGTTTCAAGCTCTTTCAGGATCCGTTTATTTTCTTGGATCTTATCCCTGGAATAAGACATCAAAAAGTTCTTCATGAGTCAAGAATAAGAAAGGTGAATAGTTAGGAAAGTGATATATATATATATATATATATATATATATAGACAAAGAAACTATGTGTGAAATTCAAAATTACCTTTCTGCCTTAAGATTTTCTTCTAGGCTAGCAACACCCACTTGTAACTCATCCATTTTTCCACCTGTATCATCAACAGCTAGCGTTGTAGCCTTCTCTTGCCATTTCAACAGAGATAACTCTTTAAGCATGTATGCTTCTGCTTCATTCTTCACATCCTGTTTCAAAAAAAAACTGTTAGGGGTTGTTCAAAATTCAAATGTCAAGTGATCCATATAACCACAATTTTACATGCCTCCAAGCTGTCTCTTTCTTTCTCCGATAGCTTGACCATTTGCACCACCCCGGATCTTCTCTCATTTAGAGATTCTAACCTAAAACATCAACAATACTTCAGACATTAGAAATTATCTACTATAACTGAAATCCAAGTGATTACTTAAACATGTGTCGCCAATAAAGTATGAAAAACGGGTCCTTATTATAGAGTATATATAGTTTATACTTTCTTTTGTAATTAGTAGCTTAGGCAGTTAAGTGATGATAGCTGTATAACAGCTGTTGCAGCTTGCTAGAATGGGCTGTGCCTAAATCAAGTCCAGAAAACCAACTTTTAAGATGAGGGGTGTTCATCACTTATAACCACTTTTCATGCCATATCACTATCCAATGTAGAGGTAGGGTTAGACCTAGTAAAACTATTAGGAAGGATCTAGAGATAAATGAGATGGAAAAAGACATGGTTTTTGATATAACACTATGGCGTCGTTTGATTCATGTAGCTGACCCCACTTGGTGGGATAAGGCCTGGTTGTTGTTGTTGATCACTATCCAATGTATGACTCTCACGGTCTCACCCGTTATAACAGAATATCTGAGTGACTGGGAATAGGGGCTATTGTCTATTAAGTGGTTGTAACATAACGTGAGTGGAGAACAAGAAAAGAGTTTGTCAATCTAATATGACTGAATTGGTCTTATGTATAGGAGAGAAATAAAGTGATTCAGGTGCTAGGGAACTGGGAGGCTGCAGCCCCTTGAGTTGCTGCTTATCCAGTCTTTACTACTTTATCTGTATATCCTTATCTTGTATAGTTCATCTTCTTACATGGTTGACTGTATAGCAAATGGTAATGGTATTTTTAGTGTGAACCACGCAAAATTTAGTTTCCTATCAATCAGTTTTCTTAGTTTCCTAAGAGATCATAAGATGTTTTAAATCAAAAAGGTGAATTGAACCACTATTTGTTTGGGTAAACAGCTTATGACATGAGATCTTATAGGTAGGCCATGAGAGCTTTATCAAATTAGAGCTCATGTCACAAGAGCTTATGACATATATTAACTTTCATAAGCTTATATGAGAAGCTTATTAAAATGACCTAAGAACTTATGGATAGGCCATAAGCTATGTTTATAAGCCTATCCTAATACTTAGGTATTTATGTCACACATAACCCCAAATAAACTCCAAAAAACACTCTTTCATATGCCCCATATATTTAATTGTAATTAGCAAATCAAACCAAATTAGGCAGCAACAACAACAAACAGTATCTATGTTTTTTTAATGTTCATTGAGAAGTTTGCATTACAGAATTGAAATGGAGAAAGAGTGCTCACTGTTTATATGACTCGTCAATTTTTTCGACATATTTGTTGGTCCCAATGATATCTTCCAAATATTCTAGAAAGCCTTCATCATGAGGTCCTTGAGATTTTGGTTTCATAAGTGAAATCTGCTCAACTTCACCCTGATAAGAAACAGTTCAAGCATCAATACAGATATATAGGACCGACCACCTGCAAAAAAATATAAATTAAAAGCATCGTATATGAAATAACCAACCTGAAGGATCAGAAACCTATTATTGTCAAGGTCAACACCTTTCCCCTTCAATTTCCTGGTAACTTCAGTGAAGTTACTTGAACGCTTATCAATGTAATACTTAGAGGAGTTGTCCCGAAAAGCCACCCTTGTAATCACAAAATCACTTTTAGGAACAGTCTCATATGTTCCATCTTCCTGCAGCCATACAAAATTCAATTCTAATTTTTAAATATCAAAGATCAAAGATGAAAAACGCAAAAGGGTTGTAAAACTGTAAACCTGAAAACTCTTTTTACCACTGGTAGTGTGGTAAAAGGTCTACTTAAAAACAAGCTTGTGCCAGAACAAACCGAAGGAAAAATTTAAAATATCAAAGATGAAAAACACTAAAGGGTCGTCAGACTGTAAATCTGAAAACTCTTCTTACCACTGGCAGTGTGGTATAAAGTTCTACTTAAAAACAAGTTTGTGACAGAACAAACCAAAGGAAAATAAGCAAACAAAAAATAATTAAAAAGCTAAGAGTAAGGGACCGGTGTATAAACTAAGGGCGCTTATGATTTTCCCCCTTGATTTTCCATTGATAAGTTTTACTGCTATATGCCTGTTGGAAATTCCACCTTAATTGTGACACACCTCTAGCAACCGTAATTTCGGAACAGGGCTGCCTTCCATTGCAGCCTCCATGACCTTCATTGGACTGGCTTACATAGCGTTAGGGGGTGGGTTTAAACTCACATCACCTAGGGATATGGCTTAAGTTGCGCTTATAAAGTTTGGACAGTCCTCATTCCTCACCTGATAAAACAATTTTATGGGGTTGAGTTATACCCAAAAGCCCAAATTCTTTCCAGCTTTGTTCCTTATTTAGTTTTACATTCTGGTTATACTTCCTTTCTTATTTACCCTTTTGAAAATTATAAAATCATGAAATGAAGTGAAGAGAAACGATGCCAGTTTTAGAATTACTAGTGAATTTTTTTATTTTTTTTTGCTATTGTCCTAGTGGCCAACACATACTCAAATAAACATACACAGGAGAGGGGAAATGTGGAGACCCTGGATCGAACCCAGGCACACACATCAAATATCCTCACAGTCAAACCACTAGACTGTAACAATGGGGACAATAGTAATAATATATCAAATGAAATTGAGAAAAAAACAAAAAAATTCTACAATATTTTCATTCTTCACAAAAGCAATAAAAACACATTGGACATCAAATTTGAAGACTTTATTGGTTGCCCAATTTAAAAAGTAACAAAACAAGGTTAATAAGAAAAGGTACCAAATCAACAATCTCCTGAAAATGAACAGAAACCTCAGCACTATCCAAATTCTGATGATTGCTAGAATTATGTATAAGCTCCGAAACTTTATTCAATCGCATCTGCAAGCACAAGTTCCCAATCAAACAATTAAACAAAAAATTCAAAAATTCACAACAACAAAAAAACACTTTCCAAGCACAGATTACTTTCTAGAACAATTTCTAATAAACGTACCTGCTTGGCTCGTTTCCCAAACACAAACAACATAGCATCAATAACATTACTCTTCCCACTTCCATTCGGTCCAACCACAGCAGAAAAACTCTGAAACCAAAATTTCACCAAATTTCAACTTCACAAGTAAAATTGAACAAATTAAACCAATTGAATTAAAAAAAATGGAAGAATCTAAATCTAACCTTATGAAAGGGACCAACGCGTTGTTCGCCGGCGTAAGATTTGAAATTCCGCATCACCATTTCTTGGATGAAGAGCCTAGGCCGTGCGCGAGCTGATTCGGGTTGCGATTCCATTGAATTGGAACGAGTTAGGGTTTGTTTGGGAATTTAGGGCACAGATCGAGAAGAAGAGTATCTTGTTGTTTTTCGGTTTTCTCTACGGTTATATTAAGTTGCAATAATTAAAAGTGGAAGTTGAAGTGGAAAAGCACGTTGGCGGTAAGTGAAATTTTGGTGAGAGGTTCAAATTTTGAAATGGGGGGGAATTGGGGAAATTATGCTCACCTAAATAAATACATTACATTGTTTGGTTGAAGAGAAAGAAGAGGGTCAGATATTTATGATAAGAGTATCACTTTTTGATGTTTGGTACTAGCTAAACAGTAGAAAGGAAAGAAAGTATTGGTGGGCTCCACCATAAAAAAAATTTATGAAGGAAAATATATTTTTTTAATATAAGTATATGTGTCTTTCCTCTCAAACAAAAAAGGCAAAATTACATAAATAGTCCTTTAACTTAATTTTAGATAATGTTTTAGTCTTTTATCTATTTTTTTTCCGTTTTCATCCTTTATTAAAAAAAAACACTCTTTATATTAAAATATTATTTTCTAATTCGTTTTTTGCTAATTACCTTTTTACCCTTGATTCCTTTTGTTATTTTCAGAAAAAGCAAAGCCAAACAACAACCCAGTAACACGATTGAGAAGAAGGAAAGGAGAAGATGAAAACCTAGAACAATTTACAACATGCTGTGATTCGAAAACTTAGCCTAAAGGTGCGATTTGGACATAGATGTTGCGATCTGAAATTTTGATTTGGAAAACCCATAAAACATTTGCGATTTGGAAAACCCAACCTGAAGGTATGTATCTACAATTTAATGAAATAATTTTTGTTTTTCTGAATCTTTCATTTGTTTCTAATGTTGTCTTGATTTATGAATTTCAAAAACCCTCTCTAACATGGTTCGAACCATTAATGGGTATGAAGCTACAAACAAGAATCAATCAAACACCTCTCGAACTTAATTTGCATGGCTGATTTCCACATTTGACATTGATTGCAATTTTTTAGTGTGTGAGCCTCCTGATTGCAATTTTTGGTGATTACAAATTTGACATTCACCTTGCTATGATTTCCACGCCACTGAGGCGAAGGGACAAGAAAAGGATCGAGTGTGCGAGCCTTTTGGGATTGATGAAGCCATTGATTGCAATTTTTGAGTTTGAGTTTTAAGTAGGGTTGTTGCTATTAGCCATGGAGGAGGAAGAATATAAAGTGGGGGTTTTGTTTTAAGAAGAAAAAATCTAACAGAAATTACTTAAAGGCTAAGTGTGTAATGTTTTAAATAGATGAAGGATTAAAATGGGGAAATAAAAAGATAAAGGACTAAAACGTTACCTAAAAATAAGTTAGGGGACTATTTATGTAATTTTGCCAAGAAAAAACGTATGTGCATCCTTTTTAGCTAGGGTTATTTATGTCATTTACTAAATATATAAATTTTTCTTTTCTTTCACTTACATTCCTTCACATTCTTTCCTTCTACTTTCTTTCTTTCCGCTTTATTTTACCAACCAAACAAAGCCTAAGATTTTTTAATGCTTCAAGCATAAAGACATATTTACGAGATATTGATATTTCACGGATACTCGCAATTACATACACACAAAGTAACATAATTATTCTTTATTTTATTTTTTAAAATATTTTATCAGATACTTATATGTTAGTACACATATATCCTTACATGCAAATTTCAGCTTATATTTCGAGAGATTCAATTATATTCCAAGTGAAAAAGGTAGCTTAGTGTTCGAACCAGACAAAGGCAATTCAAGACCAAGACACTTCGAAGACTAAAGTAAATCATTAGAACTACTCGAAGAATTCAAGAAGCCTCAATCAGCCGTTATTCAAAGTGCCAAAGATTCAAATTTAGAAGACACTTGCCATTGATGCATTTTGTGGTAGTTAGGTTATTTATTTTCTCTATAAATTGTAAACTCAAACTTCAAGCAAAGGAGTTCATTTCCTTTCAACAAAACTACACTTACTGAAAACACATCCGCTATCATAAGATAATACTCCCACCGGCAACGTTGAAAGAATTATATATGTATGGAACTCATTTAGATTAATCACAATTTTTTGCAAAACCTTCATTATATCCATTGCAATTTTGCTTTAATATCATGATCTTCGTTTGATGAAATCCATCATTCCAATCGTTGTTGTGCTAAACCTTCATGCTAGGGTTTATACATCACAATTTCTCTTCAATTTCTTGATCTTCGTTCCTTAAAGTCCACCATACCCGATCATTTTGTTTCTGCAATTGTATAATTATATTATCCTTTCAAATCTATGCTATAATTTCAATCGATTTGAGGAATTTCTATCACTCTTTGTGTTCACTGTTTTTTGGTTACTTCAATTTGTTGCTCACATGAATATACCGTATTTCACAAATTTATGGATTTAGTGCTTTCATGTTTATTGAGTGATTTGATCATTTTTGCTCTTTGGTTTTTCATAATTGTTTGTCTTATTTAGTGCTTTCATGATGATTACATATTATGTATTTTTTGGGGTAGAAATAGTTTGTTTTCCTCCTAAATTAAGGACTCTCTCATATTGGAATATTAATCAATAATCACAGACTCCTCCTCCTCCTCCTCCTCCTCCTCAGAAACCTCTAGTTCTGACTGAGCCTTTGATGTTTATGGCAACACCGTGGAAGAAACAACTAATTCTATGACTTGATATCTTGACATGAGGTGCTCAAATCATATGACATGTAACAAAAACCTTCTTTATGATTTTGATTCAAGCAGAAAAACAAAGGTGAAACTAGTTGATAACAAAACAACAAAAGTTACTGGAATAGGAAATACGCTCATTCATATGCAAAATGGAAAAAAAGCTATCATTGAGAAAGTCTTGCATGTTCTAGATATATGAAATGTAACCTAATGTGTGAAGGTAAAATAGCTTGAAGTGACTAAATTCTAGTGAAATGGTGTTATGCATGCCAAAAGTTGAAGCTACAATGAGTTCTAGCAAGATATGCTTGATAGGAAAACATCTCAAGTCAACTTTCATAGGTAGCTGTCTATGAGGTTAACAGGGGTATTAAATGTGATTCATGCAGATATTTTGTGGACCCTTTGATGTTTTATCATTATGAGGGGAAAAATAATTTATCACATTGAATATGAATACTCCAGAATACCATGGTTGTATTTGATTAAGACCAAGAGTGTGCCTTGAATGTGTTCAAAGAATTCAAAACTCTAGAAGAGAATGAAAGTGGTAAGGAGGTGAAAACATGTGGTGGTGGAGAGTACATTTCCAAGGATTTTTAATCCTTTTGTAAAGATACTGGTATAATACATGAAGTCAAAACTCCATACACTCTCCAACGTAATGGTCTTCCAGAAAGAAGAAATAGAAGTATACTTGATATGGGGTGAAGCAATATCAACTGTTGCATACATTTTGAATTTTCAACTAAGATGGTGAAGAACAGGGTCACTTAGGAAGAAGAAACGTTAGATTTTCTTAATTTTCTTCTCCTCTTTTTAATCTTCATATCATCTCCATCAACCTTCAATAACAAGAATCCCAGAAAAATTTCATAAGAAAATGAAGAAAACCTAACGTTTTTGAATTAAAACTAACGGAAATGACCAAAATATGTAACAAAAAGAAATTAAGGGACCAAAATAAATCGAATTTTAGTTAAGGGATCAAAGCGATACTACCTAAATAGTTAAGGGACCAAAAATGTAATTTAACCTAAAATAAATCTTGACTCAATTCTTACGTGTTTGATGTGATCACTTTAAAAGAGTGAGATCCCATAAACAAATACTTACATCATTGAAGAATGATTATCCGTCACATATATACATAATCATAACACAGCTTATAATATTGTAAAAGAAAAACACAATTTTTTTAGGGGATAAACCATGAGTATGAACTTGCATCAAAGTGTTAGTAAAAGAAAAACATAATAAGATCCATAAAATCATTATTTTAGTCACAATTGGATCATTACATCTTAACTAAAATATTGTTTAGTCATACTACCAAAATTTCATATCAAATACATAATAAAATAAAGGAAATTAAGAAAACTTATAGATTATTTGTCTTTTCTTCCTTCCAATATTTATACACATATAACATAGATATAGATGTAACATATATATGAAAGGAAATAAAACAATTTTTTTTTAACTCATATGCCTATCATTGAGAATTACGAGATGATGACTTCAGAATATTTTTCTTCTTGTTGTTGGGTGCTTCATTCACCTGTTGTGATGTTTCTAGTGATGATGGTGCAGCAACATCAGATTCATCCATCACAAGTTGAGCATTCTTTCCTCGAACTCGTTTCCTCTGCTTGACAGATGAATGAGTAGGAGGGGCTTTGATCACAATGATGACTTGGTTGTTAGGTTCATCAATAACCAATTTGTATGAGTCTTTGTTGTCACCAACATTGATGTTTTGTGGTTGATATGGTATAAGAGTATCTAATGGTAAGAGTGGTTTAGTAGGGTTTAAAAAATAGGAGAATATATCATCACAAACAGGTGCTTTGATATTTTCAAACAACTCATCCCATTCAGTAGTGTAGCAATTAGGATAAGAAGAAAGTGCTTCTGTTAAGTAAATGTTATTTATAATCATCAACATTTTTCACCATTGGTGTTGGTGGTTAAGATGGTGGGGGTGTCATGTTTTCAATCTTTGTTGTTCAACGTTTTCCCCTTCAACTAATATGTGTTCTCTAAGTGAATTGAAATGAGTATGCTCATGTCTTATATAATATGGAACTCCTCAATCCCATAGCCAGTGTATATTTACAAAATTCTATCATTATTAACTTTTTTTAGTCAAAAAAGTAAAAATTATTGACAATTATTCATTGTCAGAAATGGCTGATAAAATAATTAAGAAATAGTATAATAATTATATTTTTGTCATTAATTAATATAGATAATGTTTAATACAAATTAAAATAAATTAACATATTTAAAACCAAAAGAATAATAATTATATATTTTCTTAATTTATGCGTATAGATAAAGGAATACAAACTTTAAATATGAACTGGCATTTATTTTACAATCATATTAATATTATCTATATAGATAATATACAATTAATTTTTTATTCCTTTATATACACCCATAAATTAAGAAAACGTATAATTATTATTCTTTTGGTTTTAAATATATTAATTTATTTTAATTTGTATTAAATATTATCTATATTAATTAATGACAAAAGTATAATTATTATACTATTTCTTAATTATTTTATCAGCCATTTCTTACAATGAATAATTGACAATAGTTTTTACTTTTTTGACTAAAAAAAGTTAATAATTATAGAATTTTGTAAATAGACGTTGGCTATGGGATAGAGGAGTTCCATATTATATAAGACATGAGCATACTCATTTCAATTCACTCAGAGAACACATACTAGTTGAAGGGGAAACAGTGGAACAACAAAGATTGAAAACATGACACCCCCAACATCTTGTGTAACTCCTAAACCACCAACAGCAATGGTGAAAAATGTTGATGATTATAAATACATTTACTTAACAGAAGCACTTTCTTCTTATCCAAATTGTTACACTACTGAATGGGATGAGTTGTTTGAAAATATCAAAGCACCTGTTTGTGATGATATATTCTCCTATTTTTTCAACCCTACTAAACCACTCTTACCATTAGATACTCTTATACCATATCAACCACAAAACATCAATGTTGGTGACAACAAAGACTCATACAAATTGGTTACTGATGAATCTAACAAACAAGTTATCATTATGATCATAACCCCTCGTACCGATTCGTCAGTTAAGCAGAGGAAATGAGTTCGACGAAAGAAGGCTCGACGTGTGACAAATGAATCTGATGTTGCTGCACCATCATCACCGGAAACACCACAAGAGGTGAATGAAGCACCCAACAAGAAGACGAAAAATCTACCGAAGTCATCATCTCAGTAATTCTCGAGGATAGACATATGATTTTAAAAAAAAATTGTTTTATTTCCTTTCATATATATGCTACATCTATGTCTAAATTTTTTTGACCTAACAATTTCGGCATTTTTATTAGTTGAGCTAACAATTATAGGATCATCTATATCTCCATTATATGTGTGTATAAAAATTGGAAGGAAGAAAAGACAAATAATCTATAGTTTTGTTAATTTCCATCAATTCAGCAAAACAAATTATCAATAAATATTAAAAACAAAGGAAGTATGAAATGAATCATATTACACTTCGAAGTCAATTAGCAAACAAGTCAAACAAAATAAGGTGCGATCATACCAGCACTAATGCACCGGATCCCATCATAACTTCGCAATTAAACGTGCTTGGACGAGAGTAGTACTAGGATGGGTGACCTCCTGAAAAGTCCTTGTGTTGCACCTCTCCCACCCTTTTTTTGTCAACAAAAAAAACAAAATAATTTATTTACGGTTGTATATAAACTAAATTTGAAAGGTACTAATAAATATTTTATTATTTTATATTCAATCAAATTAATAATTATTTTTTTGAAAATATCTATACCAACACACACACCCGTATTGTTGGAACACTATGTGTGTTTGTGTGTGAATTGAAAAATTCATGTCTCGTATCAAATAGATTACGCACAATACTAGTGTTTAGATAGGGGATGTATTATTTTTTAAAGAACCAAAACATTAATTTTATTTAATAATTTAATTTTTTTTTTGTTTCGGTACACGTCATCGCCACATAAGCGATTTACATGCGTTAACTAATTAAGCTTGACACATGTCAGTGCATGTTGAACACACGTCTGCGTGCGGCCTCCCTATAGTCAACTTTCACCATTAGTGCTCATTTATGAGGCGAGATTAAACCATTGATTTTCTAACGGTCAATTAATCCTAGTCATTGGATATGTAATTTATCTTTGGCTTCTCACCTATAAATTGAGCTCTTTTCCCTCACTTTTAAACACACAAGAAGTTCTTTTGAGTTGTTAAAGAACTTTTCTCTCTTATCCCCCATTTAGTTTCTGTTGACGAGATATTCTTTTCTTCTCCCTCTTTTTCTGTCCATTCAGAATCAAATAATGTTCTTAAGGTCGTAGTCCCTTCGGTTTATAATGTCCCTTCGGATTTAACAATGGTCTTAACATAGTCCTTTCAGTAAATTTTTCTTCTTCGTGAATAATAGTATTATTAAGATCATTGTCCCTTTCGATAAATTTTCCCTTCGAAAAATAAAAATGATCTTAATAATATAGTCTCTTTCAATGTTTTATGTCCTTGGAGAAGTTAGAGGTTAGAGTGGTGGAAGTGGTCTTAGCACCATATTTGAAGGTGTATTTCTAGAACATATCCTATAGTGCAATAGGACTCTGATACAGTTGAAGTTGAGCTGTTTTATCCTGGGAACTCTAATAAATCGTGTGATTACGCACAAACCATATGCAAACAAAGCAATTTGGCGCAACAACCACTTAGATCAAAAAAGTTACAACTCAAAGACACAAATCCCAAGATTAGACAACACCAAAAACGCTGAAATGCAAAGCAATTTTAGAATGACATAAGAAACAACTAGAATAATAATTGATAAGAACACCTACACCTGAAAACACTCCAACTCTAAGCTCTAATCAAAATGTTGCAACCGATTGAACAAACAAAAAACTTTCGACACCCTTTCTTTTAAATGAAAGGTTGCCTTTAAAATTCGTTAAAGACGCGTACTACTTAAATATACAATTATTTGTAGATAAATCCAGAGACAAATGTATGTCCATATGAAAAAAAATAAAGTAACATGAATTGAGTTCTTATATTAGCTTATAACAACCTACACCAGAAATTAGATCTAGCATTCTTTATAAAAATTCAAATTAATTTTAGAGCTTAAATTAGCTTTACACCAGAAATTGGAAACAAACAAGGCAGTAACATATTTCGAATTTCTGAAACAGGTTTAAGTTTAAAAAAAAAAAAAAACATTTAATTTTAAAGATATGAAATTTTCTACAAATTTCTCAACATCTAAAGAACAAGAAAAGGGCATAAAATACACAAATCAACATGATAAACAAATAGCATGAAATATCAAAATCCAATCCCTAAATTCATAAATTCAATAGACTTGTAGGCTAAAAAACCAATAATCAAGTGAAAACAAATTAAAGGAGAAAAGAGAAAGCTTACCAAAACCAAAAGGAGAAAGCGAGAAAGCTTTTAATCAACCCAATATCAAAATCCAACCCATATAGTCATAAATAAGAGTAATAATCATGGTTATTAAAAAAATTATAGAAAAACAGAGAGAGAAAACTTACAATAGAACTGGCGTATGACGAATTGGATCTGTTGCAAGGAAAAATCAAATTGAAAATCGAACTGATTGAGAGTACTGGTGTACAGTGAGAGAGGATGGTAACAAATTAATTTGGGGATTAGGTTTTAGGGAAGAAAGATGGGATTAGGTTTTCTGAAAAAAGACATGACTTTGGGAAGATGAAAGAACTGATTTTGGGGTTTTGGGATGAAAGATTGAAATTAAGAAGGATTAGGGTTTTCTGGTGCGACAAATGAAAGTGGAATGAAGTTTTTGGCCAAAAAGAGCGATACACGCACTTCAATTCTTTTCGTCCATCGCATGTCAAAAGAAAACATAGTTATTCACGGTCAAAACAAAACTGTGGGAAATTTAGTGTGACAAATGGTCTCATTTAATGATTTAAGTTGTTATCCACGGCTAAAATAAATGTGTGGCAACTTTAGTGTGGCTACAAGTCGCTTTTTTTTTGTAGTGATTGTTGATAATCTGCTTGCACAATTTTTGTCAGTGCCACGAAACATCTTAAAGAGAGCGACCTAATCTGCGACTCAACCTAGTAATCACTTCGGTGATAAAACATATTTTTAACTTATTTTGACTATTGTTCCAACAATTTTAAGACGTTTCATTCTACCATATCTATGGAAGAAATTACTAGCTTTGGTTCGTTGCCCGTAACTACAACAAGGATAAAAAAAACTATAAAATACTTCGATTAAAAGAAAACGATAAAGTGTAAGAACAGATTAAACGTTACTTTGCACACTTACCTGATTGAATAGTAATTCATGGTTATGAGTGCTAAGATCAACCTTTTGGTGAATTAAGTGGGTGATAAACATTTGTTGCGTATGATTTTTTTTTGTTGAAATTTCTATTAAGGAACCTCTTACAAAGAAAATGGAATGACTTTCATGCCATATATTCAATCTATTTTAAAATACATGTCGCAATTTTGTAAAGTGTACTATTTAGATGACTTACTTTGACCATACTTTTTAACTAATATATAAATACAAATATTAACATGCAAGATGTTGTTTGATTTGTCTTGATAAATATATTTAAAAAATTAATTTTTTTTGATAATGTTTTACTTTAGATAATTAAAGATATTAACGTACAAAGTTGTGCATTTACATTTGTGAAGTAGTTGACTGCGACATGTATTTTGAAATTTTTTTAATACAATTAATTCGAGTTTATGTAATTCGTTATTGGCTTCAATCTCCGTTTACTCCTTCACATAGTTTAACTAATGAAACAAGAAGGAACACTTGCAACTTAAACCAAACCATCAGACAAGCAACTTGGAGGATTCAAACAGAAGCACAACCCATTTCCGCGTCGAACCAAAATCAAACTACCAATAGAAGTATTTATTCCATTGATGTTCGATTCTCCAAAACTACCTATTTAACCTCAAACAAATTTACAATCCCATAAAGTAAATCAAGATATATTTAAGCTAAAACGATTGAACAACCCAACTTCAGAAAATAAAGGTTTTGCTTTTGAATTAAACATCACAACCCCTTTAAACCTAAAACACAATCACATCAAACAAACTTTAAAGATTGAATTTTACAAAACGTGCATGCAATGAAAAAAAACGGAAAAAATTGTTTAAAAAAGGGTAGAAAAAACAATCCACTTAGTCAAAGGGTTTGTGAAGTGATGAAGGAGAAAAGAGGAAGAAGATCCATGTGACGAATGGCATAATGAGAAGGGAAATAATGGGTGAAACTAGTGGTAAAAAAAGGATCGTATTCAGTGTTCTTATTCACCTTTAGAGTTTGGAAAGGTTGAGGGGGAGGAATCACTTTGATCTAACAGAAGTTTAAAGCCGCTATAAAGAGGGGAGGTTAATGTATTTAGAAAACTAGAAGGGATGTTTTTGTGGTTTGAGAAAACCTCAAGGGAGGTCAATGTAATTTATCCAAAAAAAAGGTATTGACTTAATATCAAGACATTTTGGTTTAATGCAAAACAATGTCTTTTATATTTGACCTGATTGGATTTCATTACTTGGTATATTTTTTGGCATTTAAGATAATGAACCAAATATATCATGCATTAAAAAGAAATAAAATTATGTTATGATATTTGCTCTAGCACCTTGTTATTCATTTATTGACTATTTGATTTGTGCTAAATCGAGTGTCTTTATCTAAGAACAAAATTTCTAGCTATGAAATTTTGAAGAAATGACATTTATCTTGTCTTGTTTTTTAGACTTCGAATTTTCTGGCCTATCTTCAGATTCCATATCCCAAGAGAATAAAACTCACTAGTAGAGCCTATGAATGTGCTTTTGCTGGATATGATATTAACAGGAAAGCATATAGGTTTTATGACCTAAGTGCTAATGTGATCATAGAGTCAAACGATGATGATTTCTATGAAATTAAATTCCTCTTTAAATTAAGAAAGTAGTGGGCGCACTGGTGGGGCCTTGCTACTGATCACACTCCAACAATCAGAAGCAATGATGTGAATATCAAATCAGATGTAACAGAACTTCGAAGAGATAAGAAATCACTAGTTGCTAAGGAGTATTGACCTGATTACACGGTCTATACATTTGAAGAGGGTAAAACTAGTATTCAAGAAGTGTTGTCTTCCCTGAATGCTGACTAATGACAAGAAGCCATAAAAGATGAGATGGATTCTCTAGAGTCTAACAACACCTAGTATTTGGTAGACTTACCCTTTGGTTGCAAACCAATAAGTTGTAAATGGTTTTTGAAAAAATAAAACCCAATGAAATTGTTGATAAATACAAGGCTCGCCTTGTAGCCAAGGGTTTTAGACAAAGAAAAAATATATAGATTTATTTGACACCTTTTTCTCCAGTCACCATGATAACATCTATAAGGGTACTAATTGATCTTGTTGCTATTCATAATTTAGAAGTACACCAAATGAATGTTAAAACCGTTTTTTTTAATTGTGAACTTGAAGAAAAAATCTTTATAGAACAACTTGAAGTTTTTCTTATCCATGGGCAAGAAACTAAGGTATGCATGTTAGATAAGTATATGTATGGTCTAAAACAAGCTCATAAGCAATGACATGAAATGTTTTGCAACATAATGATAATAAATGAGTTCAAAGTGAATTAATGAAAGTGCAAATGTGATTATTATAAATATGACAATAACATTTGCACAATCATATGTCTCTATGTAGATGACTTACTCATTTTTTTGGTTCAAATATTCATGTTGCAAATGTTGTGAAATCATTGTTGTTTAACAACTTTGATATGACAGACCTCATAGAAGCTAATGTAATTTTTGGTATCAAAATTACTAGATCAGAAAGGAACTTTCCTTGGTTCAATCTCACTACGTCGAGAAGATCTTAAGAAAATACAATAACTTTGACTATAAATCTACTTGCACACCATATAATCCAGGTGAAAAACTATTTAAGAACATTGTTGAAAGTGTGAGATATTCTAAATATGCATGCATCATTGGCAGCCTCAGGTATGTCACTGATTGCACTAGACTCGACATAGCCTATGTTGTGGGACATTTGTGCAGGTTTGTCAGTAGAGCTAGTAATGAGAATTGACAAGCTATTGATAGGGTCTTAAGACTACTAAATAAAACCATGAACCTTGGATTACATTATGAAAAAAAATTAAAATAAAATTGTCTCAAAAAAGTGTTTTTATCACCATCGAGGCTAACTTACTTCCAAAGTTAACTTCTTTTAGCTTCCATGCAATATTCTTTATTTTGGTGACAAACCATATTACAAATTTTGAACCAAAAATGTTATACCTGTTTAATTTCTTTGGAGTTTGTGGTTGCTATTTGAAATTAGAAACATCTTAAGTTTTGAGCAGGGTACTAGTAGAACTTGGTTACGATAAAAAAATGAAAGAAATTATAGATAAACCATAAAATATTGGCCTACAAAAAAAAACAAGAGCCAAAAAACAAAAAAATTGGTCTCTTAAAAAAAACATAGTTCTACTAGTACTCATGTTGTTATGGAGAAGATATTGAAGGTGGTCATGTTTTATTGTTTAGAGATTTGTAGCATACATCTAACTCCAATTCTCTTTTTAGCCTACTTTTTCAAATATATTCCATCTTAACCTAACCCACGTTATAATCTTTAAAAGACCTCTATAGTGTGTATGTATGTACTTTACATTGAATGATTGTTGAGAATCTCTTCAAGTTTATAGCAAAATGCATTAACATGTTGATTCAGCAGGCACCCGCCATGATCAACAGTAATTGCTATGAGATTTGGTGACAAAGATAATAGAAAATAGAGTGTGGCTAAAACAATGAACTATCTTCTCTAAGTTTCTCCAGTTTGAATGAAAGCGGTAAGTTAGTCAAAGTCGGAAGTTGCACGATGAAATGAAGATCCGAGCACCCTCTCGGAAAGGTTTGTAATTTTAATTTCTTTTGCACATTCTAACATCTGGTTTTTTCGTTACTTGAAGACAAACAACAATTTAAATTTGGGTTTTGATGACGCCTCATCATATGATATTTTTTCTATGTTTTTCGATTCTTTGTCTTGTCATTTGAGGACTTTCTAGAGATTTTAGAGTGAATTACTCATGGCTTGGAAAAGATTATGTAGTGTTTTAATTTGTGTCATTATGATTCTCTTTCTTCCCTAATAAAACAACTTAATTTGTGTCTTTTTCTTCGATTTCTTCTTCTAAATGATAAGAATAAATCTGGACAGAATCTGATGTTGCAGATTCTGACTCAGAGTCTGAATGCAACGGAAATAAATAACACGCAGAATAAAGATAAAGAATCAAGAAGAGAAGAAAGACTTATGTTTGCTCAAACACAACTGCAAGAGAGTTTTATGCTTTATGATCATACCTAAATACTTCTTTTGCTCAAGCACCCTCACAAGAGAATTACCTTTCTTAAGCACAACTGCTTACAACTTTACCCTGCACAATCACAACTGACTGGACTTCCTAGGTGCTCAAGGTTTCACCAAGAGACTTATATGCTCAAGCACGCAGGCGAGAGACTTTCTAAAATGTTTGCCTCAACTGAAAACAAGTTAATTTGTTCTTACACTCTTTCTAACTAGTGAGTGTAAACTGAACAAATGAACAGACTCACTTTTTAGGATTTCTAAGATAAAAACTTTGAAAAAAATCCTAAGTGTTTTTTATGCGTTATTTCGATTAGCGTAATTGCAAAATGGCAAGTGTACGTGTCGTTTTCATCAAGTAATAAAGTTAGTAAGTAGAGTATCGTATCCGCAGGGATTGTTCTTTCGTCCGAACAATTCTTGTTACCTTTTTTTGTAGTTGACGGAATAAAAGTTAGTTGCAATTTTTATCTGTTTGCAACAGAGCAAATTTACTTGTTTTTGGTTGCAGAAAAGTAAGCAGCGGTTAGGATTCTTCGAATGCCCTCTGTATATTAGTTGTTGGATAATACATAATCTAAACGTCGTTCTTATTTATCTTTTGGTGACTATAAAAGTGATGAGATCGTTTGGGAGTTTCCTAAATAGGTAGGGCACCAGCTGACCCAATGGGTTTTAGCCATTAGGTACCTAACTAGGCCTTTACCCTCCGATGGCTAACAACACCTGTTGATCGCACGGTGATCCTTACGTGTGGGGTCTTGTTAATTCAAAGATAATTGAAACATAAACTTTAATTGGTTTTCCAATGTTTCCCAAGGCAATGAGGGCCAAGGTTCACTTAGGTCTTCCCATCTAAGAATTTTAGGACACTCATAGCACACTCTCTCTAAGCTTACTTAGTAGTTCTACAAACGGGCAACCTTAATCTACGTCTACCTTACTAAGGGTTTCAAGAGAATGGTCTTACTAGGTCATAGCTTTAAGGATCATAGGAAATATCATATATATTCAAATTCTCTAAAATTTCATGATAAATATTAAAAAGAAGTTTTATCTCATTATTTTTTTAGTTTGTTAATCTATTTAAATGTATATCACATCACTTATTTAGATATGTTTATATGAAGAAGACTTTTAAACACGATAACAAACTGTATCAAAATTTCGAAAGGTTACTTGGGCATAAAAAAATAAGTCTATGACAGACCACTTGACAGACTTAGGCCTATAACACCGACTTTCAAAAAGTCATTGTGTAAGCATGAAAAAACGATTGTGTATAATGAAAAATTATTTAGTTTGAAGAGTTTAATTTATGTACGATGTACACAAATTTTACAGATGCATTCAATGTCACATCATTTAAAGAGTTAAAAACATATGACTTTCATACCTAATATTAATTTTATTAATAACTTTATTTTATAAAATATTGATTAATAAAAATAAATAAATTCATAAACCATATGAACTTCTTCATCCTCATCTTCGTATTCTTCCTTAAATTAAAAAATTGTCCATCCAAATACACCTTCAAATTCCTTAAATATTTTCACTTCCATCTTCTTATAAACACAAAATTCAAAATCTCCAACTTTCGTAAACCCTAAGTTTACCAAACACATAAATTTGGATTATCAACTTAAAGAAAGAAATCCATAATTTGGATGGTGAACCTATTATGAATTTAAAGAAAGAAATCCATAATTTGGATGGTGAACCTCTGATGTTTGAGTGACCAGAAGATATTAGTCAAGTATAGTTTTAGCAAAGATCATTATAGCTTAGATCTTGTAATTTTCGCATCGAATACAATCATCACTTTCCCTATAGCTTTCCTTTCTCTGATGGCAGTGAAGGCAAGGAATCATTTTAATTTCATTCTTTATCATTATCTATGTTGGCCATATTTAACAATTTTACATATTTAAAAAGAAATAATCTCATTGAATTACAAAGTATTTCTTTGAGTTTCTAGGTTTATTAAATTACTAATAATTATTATTAATGATTTTGTAAACATGAATTGATTCAACACAGTTTGAAATAAATTAAAAGACAACACAAACAATCTATAAACAAATATATGGAAATTAATGAAATGAGATCTAAAGGACATTGCAAACTAGTTTTACGCTTGCTACAATTCAAACTATCTCTCATGCTAATCCAAATCACTAAGTGAGGAGTTAGATGTACGTGAGATGCCTCTCTTCCTATTACAATAGGGATGAGTTTTATGCATAAGCGGAACGTATAAAACATATTCAACTGAAAATCATAGATCAAAATAAATAAAATTGTCCACTTGAGACTACTCGATAAGCTCAGAGGCTCGCTCACAATTCTTCTCAATTCAAAGTGCAAGAAATTGCATCCCATTGCACTAAACCAGCGTACATTTGTCGGCTAACAATAAACATATCATGACATGATCTGATATCTCAACCCCTGCAGATCAGGTATCCCTGTACAGTCCAACTGTCTCAAAGCACTTAATCATCTTCAGCGACTGGCTCCTCTATGTCAAGTGACGTAGCAATGAATATACAGAAAAATTGAAAAGATATGATCAACATTATCATGTAACAAGGAATCAAAAGCAGACCATGTACTCAGCTTTTCCATGTAAAATATTTTGTATTCCGGCCCATGTGTACGGTGAAGTGATTACAAAATGAGGAGCAAGAATAAACGGTCAAGAAATTGACAATGTACAAAATTTATTCGTTAGCTACAGACTCCTCCACCCTAAAATTTGTGGAGCCTGCGGTTTTGAAATGAGGTTTGGAAGGGAAAACAAAAACTGAGTTTGAAGAGTTCGAAGGCTGATATGCTGCTGAGTATCTCGCAGATGTCATTGAAAATCTAGGTAATTGTTGCATGCCTGAGGCAAGTGGGACAAGTTTATAACTGACTATGTGTTCAGATTTTGGAAGAACATATACAGTGTCATTATGATACCCACATAACACAAAACTTTGTGCATCTGCCAATGAGTATTTGATTTCTTGCAGCAATTGTGTCTGGTTCAAAATTCTGATACAATATGTGAAGGGATCTCCCAAGATTGCATAAGGGGGACATTCCATACTCACAATCAATGGCGGTAACTCCAGATTCTTATCCGGCAGCTTTTGTTTAGTCTCAACCCAAGAAGACAATGTTGTGGTAGAAGCAGATTTCTCATCAACCCCCAAGTCCCTCCTCCATCTCAAACACACAGTTCCTAGTCTGAGATTTGAAATGTTCATATTGGAACTGACTGAAAATACTTTCTTGAACTCTTCCCCGGGAACAAGAAGTGCGGGGTTTGAAAGCTCTTCATTTCCATGTTGTATGGAACACGTTCTTTCAACACCATCCTCTTCCTCTACAGAAAGGGACTTCAACCTTAGTGGAACCTCAGTGCAGTTCTTAGCACTAACAATGAGCACAGTTTTTTGGTTCGAGGGCAGTGATTCTGGCTGATCAGACTCCGAGCCTTGCTTGTTCTGTTCAGAGTCCGAGGCTTGCTTGTTCTTAGTGAGTAACAACGGGTCTCGTCTGAATGGCATTAAATAATGGTGGTTAATAACAATAGGAGTGGTCCCTTCAATTTGCAAGTTCTTGTGGACATGGACCATCTGTGCATTTGATTCACCACTATTTGGAGTATAACCCAAAGATACATAAAGCATGATGGGTTTAGGTCGGTACCACTTAATTTCTAATTTGCATGACCAAGAATCCCTATTTTTAATAAAGGGGACAGAAATTAATCCAAATGACTGTTGTATTTTCTTTATATCATCTGAATCTAATTGAGAATCATCTTCCCCTTCTGGTCCAGATATACCAAGCAGCTGAACATGATGGCTGTCCATAGAATATGGCTCGGAGTCTCTTGGACTAAACAAGCCACCTCCCTTCACATCCACAAGATTGATCTTCAATTCACCGGAGTAGACATCATGGCCTTTGGAAACCAATGTTACAGGTACCAGAAAAACCTCTCCCACTAGCGCAGGACCTGAGGCACCAAGACACAGATCTACCTGTGGATCTGGTTCTTCCACTTGGGTAGACTTCTGGCCAGAGAACACAAGAACTGCATCTTTTATGGGAACAGGTTGTATACAATCCTCCAATGTCCAGAGAGGTAAGCTATCCAGTGAAGCAGGACTTTCAGCTCTGCAGCAGATTGTGAAGTGTGATCCAATTTTTGCAATAACAGACAGGCATTCGAGTTTTCCACTTTGACCTGAAAAATGATATAGTGACGCAAATTACAATCAAAATGAAATGCATAAAGTGAACGCAATACTTCTAATAGTAATAGATGTGCATGTGTCAATGTGGAGTTCGGTTTAAATCATACTTTTGAACCACGACAATAATAGACAGAACTTGCTGAAAGAGAAGTCTGATAAATAAATCCATACAAATATTGAGAGAAATATAACAAAATTGCACGAACAGCAGAGTTTAAAGAATAGAAGATAGGGATGGGGAGCATCAGATGAATAGAAACTTTGAATATATTTGCCTAGTTTAATTGCTTGTAGAAACATTTAAAGATGTACTGGAAAAACCTGTCAAGGGATCTGACTTACCAGATTGGATATTATAGGTCAACCGTAGCCATTTATTAGATACAAGCAAAAGAGACGGTGCTGTCTCTGTTCTCTGCTGTTGAGTATCACTACCTTCTACAGATTGATGTTTTTGGGCATTTGTTATGAAGAAATTACAAGAAGATTGGTTGAACTGGATTTCTAATTGATCAATCTCAACAGTAAGGGGTAAGTGGGAAAGAAGTGATACTGTTATCAAAGTTGAGGCTCCAGGCTTGATTGTCTGTTCATGGAAAGCAACAGATACAAGCATGACCAACCTAAGTGGACTGACAAGATCAACCTCAAGCTGAATTGATTCATCGGCAGTAATCTTGAGATTACTAGAGTCTTCACTCTTTGTCAACACTGAAGCGTCACCAACAAGCTCAAAAACCTCCTTGTGTACAACTTCTCTTTGCCGTAGATTTGCCGGACCAGCTGGACCAGTGTCTCTCTGGACACCGGTATCAGATGATATTGGGAGTGCAGCCATTTCAAGGGAATACTCAACAAAATCTTTAATAGTACCATTTTTCCGTGAGCACTCTCGCAAGTAACCCAGGACCTCCCACAACAAGGTTACCCATCCCTCTTTTCTGTATAGACTAGCAATACTGTCAAAAATCTGCTTTGCGTTGACAATATCACTTTCAGCAAAATATTCTTTGGCCATCTGGAACCCACAAAAGGAACTCATCCTCTGAATTTTCATACCACTGTAAGATTCATAAGCTTTTTTTAGAAGAGCAATAATTTCGAGAGAATCTCGGAACCTTTTTCCTTCAGAAACAGCATAATGAGTGTACTCTTCATCAGTGAGACTGCATATCCAAATGGAAAACGATGATTTAAAATTTAAAAGATAATACATGAAAACATCAGCTTTATTACTATTCAATTATGACTTACGGTAACATATCAACATTATCCCCTTCCTCAAGTAACCGAGCAAATTGACCGACATACGCAGAAGGAACAACTGAATCAGCACTGCTATCAACATCATTGGGAGTTTCTGACATTGAGATTGCAAGCTCCAGTGCTGACCTCTTTTCACTCATGTAGTGAGCTGCTAACTGTTTCAGAGAATAAATCAAGAACACCCACTGAAATTTAGAAAGCATGAACTAATAGACAAAACTTTGCACACACAAACATGTAAAGATAATAAATTATTAGATTCTCATAGAAATATGCATGCTGCGAACAGAAATGTGAGTGCGAGTGTTATGCCAAGACAGACCAGCCCACATACGGGCAAAGTAATCAAAATCGGACCACACATTTATTTTATTAAGAAATCGGACCACACATTGAACCTGTGTAGGTACCGATTACACACACACACACACACACACACACACACCATATCTAGTGTGAATGGATTATTAATGTGAGAGTGACAGGAACAATTATCAACCCATGGATTAAAATAGACGGCTTAGATTTAACAATCAGTTTAATGAATCATGTGCATGTCTAACTAGTCAAAGGATAGGAGAGGACAGTAAAATGAGAAATTAAATGAAAATAAATGTGAGGGGGGAAACGGCAATTTCCTTCTCTTGTTTTGATGTTTAAAATGAACAAGGGCCAGCAAATGGAGATTTTTTTAAAAAGACTAATTATAATGTATTCTTATTAGATTATCTTTGTACTAATAGGCTAATACTGAAACATCAACAATGAAACTTAGAAATGTTAAAAACGATAATAGGTGCTTAGTCAATTTTCCTCCAACGTCCCCAAAATTAGGGGCGCTCTAAAAAGTGATTCCTGATGATTTGGAGGGTTAGATATGATCCTTTATTTCCCTTTCCCATATTTTGGGAGGGTTTCATTACAATATTTCCTTCCATTTTGAATAAAGGCCGACGTTGAAAGACCTAAGACATAAGTAAAAATAATTCCACTAGGTTCAATATTCACACAAGAATTATCAAATATTGTTGCTAATATAACAACATTTTATTAGGTAACTTTGGTAATCAAAATATTAGTTTGGGCTTTTAGTAGATTATACTAAAGCAATGATGATTAAAACAAAATCATGAAAAGATGCCATCAAAGGCATTTAACACTACTTCTACTTTGCTTGCAAATAAAAGGCCGAACAGTCACAATTTCCATTTGGAAAACTACTAAAGAATCAATGGTGCCACCATGCAAGAATTCTACTATTGGACTTTATTACAAAAAAAGTCTAGAATATAACGAAAATCTCGATGCTCATGAGCTATATTATAAAAGCTAATAGAAATGATCTAGCCGTTTGCCTTTCTAAACATGCAATGCATATAATACAAGCTAAAGAGTTAAAGAGGGGTGCTAACCTGATAGTAATAAGCAGGATAATATTCCCACTCTGACAGTGGTTTGGATGAAGAGCCTAAAATAACAGGAGGAAAGTTTTGAGTGATTTTTGAACTTGTCTCCAACAATTCACCAAATACCAAATATTGTCTACTCATCCACTCCCAGTGAACAAATATTGCGTCTGGAGCACCAACTAGCCTTTTATATGTATTCTTGTGCTGGCGGAACCATGTCACTGCTTCTGTAACCTTCCCACTATGCAGTAACAATGTTGATATCTTGAAATGCAAATGTTCAGAAACAGATTTTATCTCAACTAAGCGTTGTACAGCTGGTAACCTTGTTGTCACTCCAACAATCTGTAGTGTAATAGAAACAGAAAATGGATGTGGCAAAAATTTAGCGTTTTGGAGACAGACCTAATAACCACATAAACATTAAATGTTTGAAATGTTTGTGCAACTTTATTAATTACTATAGGTCATAGGAGAGACAGTATGGCAAAATCAAGTAAAATTGCCCATGTTAACATATGTACAATATCAGTTGCTATCTATGCGCATCGGAGGATGTGAACAAATTCTCCTCACAACACACAAGGGACTTCATATACATAAGGCATAAAGACAATTGATTTTTTTATTCGCTAACACAACCAACAGATGGATGGAGCATATAAAACCAATAATAGCATTCTTAATCTAGGCATAGAAATATCATCAATGGTGAAACAAAATCAGATAACTAAACCACAAAAATAATTCAAACCTACACGCACCTCTCGCAGTGTATGATAGGCCTCCTCGTAAAATTTCATTGCTTCTGACCAGTCACTTCGAAATTCTGCATATACAGCAACCTAGCAATTCATGGCATCTAGATAAATAATGCAAACTTTTATTTTTGTTAAAAATATATAGAAGTAAAAGGTTCATTTATAAGAAATAGCTGTAGAATGGAAAAATAAAGTCAAAAGGCACAAGCCAAAATATACCGCAATAAATACCATTTTAGACTCTACTCCTTCTCAAGGGTCCTTTTTCAATTATTATTTTGACTTTTGATTACAAAAGTGTCACCTCATTTCTATTCTGATTCATAATTTAAAATGTCAACATATTTGTAAACAAGAACAAAAAGTAAACAATGTGACAATTTTGTAATACAAAATGTAAACAAGACATAAAAACAGGAAATGTTATCCAAAACCATACATGCCTAAGTTTTTCATTTTTTTATACTACTTATACTGCTAAAATTGACTAAGTGTCCATAACTACCAAGACCAGAGAAAAAATCAGAAACTGAATAAACTAAACAGGATCTAAGCTGATAGGCAAATTATGAAGCATTGCCACTGACACGACACAACACAACACCAGTAATAAATTGAAAAAATGCACGTGATAGTAGTCATTGTTGTGTCCAGTGTTGGATGTGGCTTCAATATAAATCGTTGGTGCTATATGACATATTAGTAGCGCAACCCAATAACTAAAAAAGAAACAACAAAATAAATGACTCGTACTTTGAAGCAGTAGCGAACAATCAACTCAACAGAGCTAACATTCTTCTTCTCTATCCTTTGTTTAACCCTCCTTCCTTCTTCTCTATAATACACACCCGATAATTCCGAAAAGATATTCGCCAATCTGCACCCAAACCAACAACATTTACATTCATAAACTCGAAAAAGAAACACACACACACACCAATAAAACTCTCAAACAAAAATCACCTACCTATTAAGAGACAATTGAAACTCTGAATCATCATTAGGGTTCAATATAACAACATATTTTGCTTCTAATTCCGCTCGCTTCCGTAATGCAATCATTCTATCTTCACTAACCTCATCTACAATCAAACAATAAAAACCACACACTAAATAAATTAATAAAAAATAAAATTGCAAATTAGCTATGAAGCACACACGTACCCGACACAACACAGACACGTTGACACCAATAAGATTGAGAAAATGACATAAATCAATGCCATCACATGTGTCTGTGTCAGGCATTGGGACACGCTCCGATCAAGAAAATTAGTGTCAATGCTTCATTTAAAATTAGCAATGAAGCACACACAGACACCGACACGTCAATACCGGTAATTTTTTAGAAAATGACATTTCAATGCAATCACATGTGTCAGTGTCGTGTCATCGATGTCAGTGTCAGATACTAAGACACAAATTTGATCAGAAGTATCAGTGCTACACATAAAATTAACAAAGCTTGGTAAAATAAAATATACAAACCATTTGCATTGGTGTGAACAAGTACAACAACTAATTTAATATTCCTTGCACGAACAACACTTCTGCAAAAACAAAAAAATAATTAATAAAATGATAAAAAAAAATGAAAAAATTAAAAATGATGAGAATGTTGTTACTTGATGGAATCAAGATCGGAGCAAACTTGAAGCCACTGAGAAGGATCACCAAAAACACGATCCGTTGCAAAAAGCGAAGCAACAACGGAAGGGATTTTAGTACGGTGTTTAAGAAGCCAATCACGTTTCAAGATACCGTTAACGATAAACGGAGGTTGAGAAGTATTTCCGATTGAATCAGGATCTGGTTTCTTCTTATTGAAGAGATTGATTTTGGATAAATCTGGAAGTGCTAATGTGTTGATTGGTGGTTGTTGTGATAATAGATAGGTTGAGATTAAGGGATGAAGATCGGGACAACCTACCATGGAGGTTAGGGTTATTGGTGGTGTTCGTAATTCTTCTGGATATTCTTCCATTGTTTGAGATTGGATCTGGAAATGCAGTTGCTGCTTCTGCTGCTGGAACAATAGCTTGTTTAACACTTGTTCTCGATAGTCTTTTGGGTTTAAGTGACTGATCCAATTAGATTGAAGATAATAAAAGTTTGGTAAAAATTTACATTTTTCATAATCACTTGAATTTAAATATTTGATCGGAAATAATATAAATTTGGATTAAATATGAGTTTAATTGGTAAGGATATTGTATGTTATATAACCCACTCTTATTTTGTCCTCCTATTTTCAAAAAAAATGAAATTTTAGTTTCGTTATTTTAAAAATTGGTAAAAAAATATGGACCATGTAAATCAGGCAAGAGCTTTCTCCCTGATGTTGGGAACTCAATTCAAGAGGCAAGCACAAGTAATCAGGCAATTTCGTACAAGAGTCCTCTACCTATTCAAAAGTTACATCACATTAATGGACCATGTAAATGATTTTTACTTTTGTTTCTATTTTCTCTACGCAAACCTACTATTGATTTACATGGTGTTAAGAAAAAAAAGTCAACTAAATAAACAAAGAAATAAAAAATCAATAATTGAATATTGGATTATTACTTGTAAATAAAAGAGTTAGGATTCTCTCCATTTTGGACGAATAAGAGTGCTTACATCCAAATATTTCAGTTTGTCAAAAACAAAGTCTCCAGATATTACAAATAGACCATTTCACATCTTTCACAAGACGTTGAAGTTACTATACAAACAAATATTACATTGGCACTAAAATTCCAGAAACAAAAAATCTATTTTAAAACGAATAATAATATCATTCATAATAGATATGAGAAAAAGAATTTGAAGCTATGCTCCTAAAATCTACTGTCAATTGAGTGACACATTCAACTTAATTGTGGAGTCTCTTAGGATAATATCCCTATTATTCTCAGCCTTAGGATGATCAGAAGAATTTATTCTTACTCTCATGTGTACTAGTTTCATGAAAATAAGATCTCTTAAATCACCTTTAGATTGCAATAGAAATGTGAAATGCATTCCATGAATCTCTCTCTCTGTCTCTTTTAAGAGCTCAGAAAATCAAGAATCCTTGCAGCATATTTCTCTTGGTTGCCATCATTTGAGTTTGGAATTTTTTTAAGTTTACAATACAGTACAGCTAAAATAATAACCTGCATCAAATGAAAAATATAGTATTTAGTATTGACACTCTTTCAATTAGCTCATTGAGGATGAACAGCATTAAAGTTAGTTAACCTGCATGAATGAACTAGAAGTAGGGTTTCGACCACTTGATCATGGAGGCTATGATATAATTCAACGAACCAGCTCCGCGGAAAGGTTAAGGTGCATGAGTGATTTTTAAATCACATATGTCTAACAACAACCAAAGAAGATAATAAAAATTATACATTTTAAGACGTGAGTTGATAATTCTAGATGAACAACAGAGAATTGAACAATGATTCAACTGATGAATAGACAGATTTTTTGGCTTTAAATAAATGATTCAATATGAATTTTAAGAAAATTGTCGGGCGAGTGGGGAATGCATTGATAATGAATAAAACAGAAACCATCAGACGCATACCTCACTTGTTCGTGGGCTAGTGATAAGTGTCAAAAAGTAGTAGAATAGAATATACATTTTAGGCACTTTGATTACTTGGTTTGCAAGTTATCGAGTAAAAAGTTCACAAATACTAAAGAATCATCCAATTATGCTTTTTACATCTAATACCAACCTTTTGTGTAGGAAAATGCATGCCTGGACACTTTAGAAGCAAGGAATCATGGAGACATGCAAAGGTTAACTCGCCACGGCGAGCTCAGAGCGAGTGCAAGGCGAGCACAACTCACCATGGCGAGCATATTTACTCGCGAGGCGAGTTAAGGCGGCCAAAATCTTCAGAACTGACGTAGCACAAAACCACTGGTGAAGAAACCTCAACTCGCCATGGTGAGTGATGGTACTCGCGAGGCGAGCTGAGGCAGATCAGAATGTCTATAAAAGCCACTTGACCTATTCATTTGAGAGATCTCTTGTACTTCCAATTTTCATTACTATAGTATATTAGAGAGAGATAGGGCTTGTTCATTATAGAGTGGGAGTGATAGAAGGTGAATTCTTCCTCATTTGTTGAGAAATCACAAGTTTGTAATGAATTCTCATCCTTTAATTCAATCTTGCAATGCTACCATGAGAATGAGTAGCTAAATTTCCACTGTTGGGACTCGGGGTACTTGACCTTACTAAACATGTAATTTTTTGATCATTTAATATATGGTTCTAGCATTTAATTTGATATTGAGATTATTCTTGCACTTTATTGTTTATGTTTTATTTAATTGCTATTGAAAAATACTCTTGAATCTAGGTTTAGAATAATCATCTGTCTAAACATAAATTCTAGACATGGAATTGATGATTTGATAATCACTCTTTTGTATCCAAACTTAATCACTCTTGGATCATTCGATAGTTTGAGACATCGACTATTGAACGATGCAATTGATCTCACAATACCATTTGGATACGAATGATATTGTCGAGGGATACGTGATAATATCAAAGAAAAGCTAGAATCCGTATACGATCCTTAGGTTATATGTGACGCTTGGTCAAGGAACTTTAATCCTAACAAGTTTCGCGCCCTATTAATCTCAACTTTTACTTTTGCAACTTAGTTTATATAGTTTAAACAAACAAACAAACTACTCTTTTAGCTCAGAATAATATCGATTGTTGAACGGCTTAGAATATCGCAGCAGTCCCTGTGGAGACGATATATAAATACTTACTTTTGTTTGATGCAAAAAATACTACATCAGCTAGCGCCTACACAACTGTTAATGCATATTTTATCATCTTCTTCCATATCTTTATTTTTATCCAGGTCATCTTCAGGGTCAGCAGTTGGAGAAGCAAGATCATCCAAATCATCGTACCACTGTTGTGCAACACTAACCTGAACCAAGAACGGGGAGTGAGTGCAAATGCATAACCAGATTGCTTAACTAAAGAAAATTTCCATTTGCAAAAGGGACCTTATCTATGGATCGTGGATCATCCGTTCCAGTGATTTCAGCAGCTGTACCTCTTGCTTGGCGCCATATACAGGATTCATGTAATGGCTCTACAACCTCAATATCAGCAGGAACATCCACACTCAATTGTATGTCAATATTGCCTGCAACAAATGGCACAAAAGTTTGCATCAAAAACGATACTTCAGAAGTAACAGTTTGCAGTGAAGTATACTGTTGTTGATGATTAAGTACCAAACAGAAAGTCTAAAAGATTTCAGAACAGCACATGCGGCTGATAATCCTCGATATATGAACAAGTCCAGTGAGACACAAAAAAGCAGAAGTAAACAATTTCTGAAATTGCTTCTCCACAAGACAAGATTTAGGGAACAAGGAGAAAATGACTACCCTTATCACAAATGAACATGTGATTCTGCAACATTGTCAACGAAGATAAACAATCAGAATGTGGGAGGCCATCCAGCACAAACACATTATTAGTTTTCTGTTGAAACTGGTCACAAGGAATCTTATCTAATGTGGATAAATTCTGTCTGATAGCTGTCCGCAGATCTCAAGAATTTTAGGAGAACCTGCTTTTAAATAATAAATAAATGTTAAAAAAAAAAATTCATTAGCTATAGCAAGATACAAGATGATTTTTTAATGTGACCATGCAACTAATCCAAATCAAACCTTCAAAATCTTTTTCTACTTTTCCTGAACCGAAATTCATCGTCCATAAAGTTTGAAACCTGGAAGTACAGATGATATGTATCAATGGGAGAGAGGATCAATACCAAGTAGGGCAAGGGGGTTGAGGTGTAAATGTTTATATAGCAAAGGATGTCAAAAGTACTGAATCACTCAGATGCGATCTATAATATAGAGTGTCGTCGTCATCAGATTTCAACAGATGCCATGGGAAATATAACGGCTTCAGATCAAACACTTAAGTTTTTCCCCTCTACTCGCCACACTGCTTTCTAGACCAAACTTACTCAAGATCCAGTTGAACCAGTTCAATATTCCACCTCCCTTGTTATCGGTGTTTATCGGGTAAAGAGTTTCCACACTAAACGTGTTTCCATGTCCAGTCTCTTAATAGCATGATTCTTACGAAAAAGCAACGAATAAAATAAATGATAAGGGATAACTCTATCAAGAGACAAATGCATATAAATTTGCTAAACAAATCCACAAAAAGAAAGAAGAATCTCAAATCGAATAAATATGCAAACATTTTTTACTAAAGACAAACAAATGAAAAGAAAAGTAGCGGCCATTATATCCCACACTCTCCATTGTAAGATCTAGTAAAAACAACTAGTTCGAAGTCCTTCCCCCTTTTGGATGTAAAAAATATGAATCAAGAGGCAGCAAATCCACACACCTCTCTCAAGCATAAATATGGGTTTCCAAGAAATGAAGAAACCTCATATGGTGAATGTAGCTTCTAAAAAAGATACTCCTAACCAAATAGATCATTGAAGATTATAAAGATTTCCCATAACATTATTGAACAGACAATTAGAAGAGCTTCAGAAAGTAGCTTCTGCTGGGAAAAACCTGCATAAACTTAAAGAAACTAGCCCTTTTGCTCATAGAACAATTCAAACTGTAATATTAAATGTCTAAAGTCCCTTCCCCATCTTGAATTGTTTCTTTTTCACTATAAAATTTCTGGTTACCCGTCTCCATGCATATGCTTGGTAACTGATAGGTAACTCACTTAGCTAGTGGAATAGATAGTTTAGGTAGTTAGCCAGGGAAATACAATAGGTTATAAATAAGCGTGGGATGTTTAGAGAGTTGTCTTGAGATTGGAAAGGAAGTAAGTTTAGAATTTAGATGTATAGTTTTAGGTCTCTTGGTTACCAGAATGTACTAGAATTTTCTATCTATAAACACCATTTTTCTTCGGTAATTAGAACTGGTTTCTATCAACTGGTATCAAACCTCCTTCATACGGAGAGCATTTCATGGCTTAATTGACAATGGTACACTGGGTGGACAGTGAGAAAATATTGCAAAGACTTACACCATATAGGGAAAAGGCAGCAGAGTGATAGTTTATGGTTGTATGCAAGTGTTCGGACTAAAGAGGCTACAGTGCAAGAAATCTTGAGCAAAATCATAAGTTGCAGAGAGCATATCATAAGTAAGGTGCAGTGTCACAATCGAGTAGGAAAGCAAAATGTAAGGCGGGGATACTCGTCATCGGAAACAAGCAAGGACCAATGGAGAGAGACCAAGATGCCAACGGTTGCTGGAATTATGGCAAGAATGCACAGTGTGTGAATAAATGGAACAGTTTGAGATATGGGCAGTAGATGTGCATATAATAGAGCAAGAATGTCTTACGAATATTTTTTACTGGTCTAAAAGAGGTTTTCAAGGTGGAACTGATCCTTTACATTGTTGGATCTTTTGTAGAAATAATGAACTTGGACAAAAACAATGAGGTCGCTTATGTGGACTTCTGTCAGGCATCTCATCACTTAATAGAGGAATTTTAACAGGAAAGATAAAAATGACAACTTTTTACAAGGACCAAAACAACAGAATGGATGTATTAAAAGGTTGATATTACTCTTTGCCGCTCTTGTTTTTCTCGATTCATGAACTTATCTTCCCAAAATTGAGAAACCTTATCTTCCTTCACAAAGTTGAGAAATCATATATTATCATTAACACAACACTTGTCTTGAAATGGTCATAAAAAAAGAAGCAAGGAGAATGATTCAATAACTAAGATTCCAATGCATCGAGATATGCAAATTATATAAACAAAAAGATTAAATTGTATGGTAGTACCAAGTATGAAAGTAGAAATTGGAAACATTTCCAAAGTTTGGAATGTATAAAACCCAATTCGGTCCTCACAATTTTCTTTCATCCCAATTTAAACTATCTATCTATTTGTCATTAGCTTGTGCCTTTTGGTTTTGCATACATTTGCAACACAAGTAATATACAATTTAACATATAAAATCTTCAGTTATAAAAGAGGTTTTGAACTTTGAATATCAAAATGAAAATCATACATTTTAGAGGCTGCTGGAAGCTTATTTCTTAACCAAAAGCTCAACTACTAACTTTCAGAAACCTTGGACCTTAAAAGATTTTTCTGCAAAGGAACGGAACTAATAATACACTTTGATTATATCTTTCAACTAAACAAATAACACACATGACAACTAAATAAAGTCAGGTACCTTTTATTTATCTAGAATAGACACAGGATGGATAGATATATCAAGCACAATGTATTAGCTATTCAATAAAGAGAAGAGCATATTCATACAATTAAAATAGAAACCAGAACATTGTGCATAGAAAGAGAGTAAAAAATTGAATTGAAACTGGTAAATCAAAACTAAATGCTTCTATCTCCTGATAAAATTCAACTTGACAATCAATATATGAGCTATTAAATCCTCTTGATAAAATTGAGGGTGAAAACTCCAAGCAAAGGCTACAAAAGAAATTAATTGTCTATAACTTCAAACGGAAGAATTACCGTTGGCAAGAATATTGTTCTACTTTAACACCAATCTCCTTAATCACTCCAGTAGTTAAATCAGAACAGGTTAAGCCATCAGCTTGTTTTCTAAAGAACATATTGCGCTTGTTTTCTAAAGAACATATTGCTCCTTTTCATCTATTCACTCCTCTTCATCTATTCTCTGACAGGATCATGAATTCAAGACAAAGGTCCAACATTGAAGAGTCTAACCTGATTCCTTGACATCAAGCTCACCCAAAATTAATTCGGAGAGAACAAAAAAAACGTCATTGTGGTGAAGGAGTAACATAATACTTCTCTCGGGTCATGACAGTGGCCAAGAAAATGCGAAATTATGGAGAAGAGATGTCAGACATTAAGGTGGTTGAAAAGATTATAAGCACTATAACCGAGAAGTTTACCTATAATGTATGTTCTATTTAAGAGTCAAATGACATGGATGCTCTTTCAATTGAGGAGTTGCAAAGCTCGTTAATAGTGCACGAACAAAAGTTCAACTCTTGCTTGTTTTATTTGATCCATCTATTTCTTTTCTGAATTGAGGGGATTTAGAGGGAAGAGGAGGTATGTAAAAAAATAACTTATTATGTATTGACAAAATTATCTTCATATCCTAGTTGAGACTTGAGATATTTAAAAGACTGTATGGTTTCTGTCAAATTGCTCTTACTTTTTCTTATCGCGTTGGAGATTTCTCTTTTGCTCTGGTGCGTTGGAAATAAAACCATATGTAATAAAATAAGCTAATATTTGTGAATAACGGCATACGATGTATCTATAGTGTCAACAATGATACCATTAAAATTAAATTAAATACTCCATTTTTAAGAGATGTCGAAAGGAACATGAGCAAACCATTAATTTCTTCTGTCCTAATAAGTAAACAACCAACAAATTTTCTTCTATTGAAGCAAAAATAGAAAATACTGATATCTTCCAAGCGTAATCCTGAAAATGTATAAAAGCTGGAAATGAATTCATCGCCACCAAGAAACAGGTCCCCAACCTTCACGATCTAATGATCCCTGTAAAATAGACATAAAAATGCTTGTTAATATTTTAATGCTTGTTAATATTTTAAAAATGCTTGTTTATAGGATTTTAATACTCCATCACTATACACAACATATTGATATGGCAAGTAGTTCAAACACAGTTTCTTGAATTGGTTTGTTTATGATGCAATCCATGAGTTTTCGGTTCATAATCAACATATGCGATCATAATTTTGACTGCTTTAAAATATGATAGACATAAAAACATAGGAGAAGGGGAAACGATGTAAAAAGAATGTAAATATTGATATCAGGGTTTTTGTCATCCACCATGAAAAGAGCGAGTGTATTTCAAAGTGGGTAGAGGGATTGATTAATGAGGGAATAAAAGAGAGAAAATTTATGTGCATGGAAGATCACAACAAGTCAACAATTTATAATCAATTTTTAATTGATGAACAAAACAAATGGCAAACTAACATAACATCTAAATCAAATTATTAAGATCACAAACGAAATAAACCATCCTGAATATAACAAAAGAAAAATGTTAAAAACTTTGATTAAATCAAAATTATTATTATAGTAAATTCACAATCGGAAAACCATAATGATTAATTAGTAATTAATAGTAAAACAAACAGTATAAACTCCTAGCATCCGATTTCAAAATGATTACAATTTACAAATTCCCCTTACTATTTACTTGAACAACATAGACATTCATGAACATAGATACGTTTCGTATGTACAATTCAAAAAGCCATATATATTATGTGGTTTTAAATAATCATAGAAATGCATGAATCAAGGTAATCAAGAAAGTAGATGACAAAAATGGGGAACAAGATATACTTACATTGACCACCATTGGGGCAAATGGCTTTGAGTCTTTTGCTTGCTCAACTGGAATCTTTGGGTAACTCACACTTTGAACTTGGAATCTGATCTGCAACGTTGGTAGCCAAAATTTTGTTTCATCTTCATTGTCCAAGCATACAATTGAGATAAAAGGAAAAAGAGTCTAACCTCTTCATCAGAAAGCTCAATATTAAACTCTTCGCTCTCTTCACCATACTCCCAAATCCATTTCCTTGTGTTGCTGTAATTTCACCAACATACAATCATGATGAGAGGGAATTTGTACGGAAAAAAAAATGTGGATATGCTTGTGTATTATGTTCATAGTTCACCCAAAAGTAAAATTGGATAGAAGCAGCGTCACCTACTTTTTTGATACATAGTGGCTTGGGCAGGGCATGTGATGAGTAGGAATATAAATGTCATCAAAGAATTCAAGGGATACTGCCAATCACAAATTCATAATTACTAAGCAAGGAATATAAAATACATCAAAATTAGATAACCAGTGATATTTTTAGAGGATACAGATTTTGGATAGCACTGTAATATGATGTATATTAGGTTATTGTCACTGTCTGAACATGAATACAAAACACAAAAATTAGATTGATGACCATTCAACTTGCAGGTCTCACACTCACATTCTTGTCTAGAAACTCTGGATAGGATATGAGTTTAAATGATTCAACATTGACTGATTTGATTCATTGAGTTTTGAATGAATCTATTACAATAAAAGTGGGATAAAAAGCAGTAGTATGGGGCAAGTACAAACCACGATTTTTATCCTTCTCATCAGAAACTAAATTAAAAATGGATACCTAACAAGTAGTATGAAAGAAAACTTATGCTTTGTTTCAACAAGATGGGTTCAATCAACTGATCGTGTAAAATATTGTACCTAACTTATATGTGGAGTAAAACTACATATGCCAAGAGATAATGACAATCAAGGAACCAGCTGAAAATTGAATACATACAGCGTAGGCCATCAGCATCAAGTGAAATAACTTTTGCAGAAATAATCTCCCCTGGGAATGGACGAAACATAATCAAATTAAATACCACCTGCCAGAAATTCCAGAATACAGTTATTGCATAGTCAAAAACAATCACCGGACCATCTGCCATCAAACTACAAAACATTGCCAAGTACATCAGAAAATTGTAATGATGAAAGAAAAGAAAGCAAAAATTTTATAGGTACGAAAATTCCAGCAAATATCTCGTTAAAACTATTGCGTAGCAAGTGTGGGTTAGAAGTCCCACATTGCTTAGAAAAGTGGAGGTTGAGCAAAAGTAAGAGGACCCATAAACCCAATGCCATAAGGTTTTGGGTTGAAGTGTGGTGTCCAACTCACTTGTATGGTTGCTCTAATCCTAATGTAGATGATCCCCCGAGCTCCCCTCGTGACCCAACAACAACATAATAGTATGGTATCATAATTTCTGCCCATATTCACTTGTATGGTTGAGCCCTTGAATTTCAAGTGGGATACTTTTCTTCTAATGAAGTTTAAAGTAAAGCTAAATGTACTGGACTGCCCAAAAGGTTGTCCCCGCCAATACTCCCTTCGAACAAAGGCCCTGAAGCCAATTTCGGCCCATGACACATGTTTGGCATGCTCCCCAACTGCTGAACAGGAGTCCAAAACTTAGGTCCAATCCAGCAAGGCTCAAATGCTACACGCCTCTTGTCTGCTACTACCACCGAGCAAATATTCAAATTCCCTCAATACGCAGCATCTCCTCGCTAACATTCAAAGTACAATGCTAGCCGGTTACAAACCCCGCCGTCTGTAACCGTTAACCTAACGGCTATTTCGCCATCACTCTAAGGATTCTACATCCTAGCGTATAAATGAGGACTTCTACAGTCCTCCAAGGTACAATTCTATTCACCCTAAACTCCCTCATCTTGCTCTCATACTCACTTGAGCGTCGGAGTTCCTTTTGCAGGTACCCCGCCATTTCAACACCCACTTCAGCTCACCGAATGGCGTTCTTCTGAACACTTCAGATCACTAAACAAATCAGTTAAGAGTAGCAAAATAGTTCACAAGACCTAAATGCCAACAGTCATCCTCATATACCCATTATGTAGAACCCAAGTCCAATGATAGGACAAAAAGTACAAAACCAACCCATAAACTCATACCAGGTAAGTCGGAGCACCAGCACCGGGGAAAATAGACCCGCCTTCAATGGATATGATATCATAAACAGATATGCAAAGGCCCAAGTTTTGAATAACCTAGCATGATTACAGAAGCACAAAATGAAATCAGCTGAAATAAGTTAAATAAATTACATATTACGGGTTGTAAAGGAAATGAAAATGTTAGCAACAGAAAACCTTATCCAAGAAAAGCCTCTCAAGCTCTGACTGTATGGCTTCCCGAATGGGACGAACAAGAAGATGCGGAGGTAAGGCAAATTTATGCTCAATCTTACTGAGATAGAACATTGGTCCTAAACCCTGTCAAGTGAATCATATTTCAGAACTTATATCAAACACCATACAGACATGAAATAAGATGGACAATGTGTGTTAACCAAAGCAAACAACTGCATCCGTGAATTTAAACATACAATCAGTTCCAACATTCAATCAGACAGCAAAAATGGAAACAAATTCATTCCTAATTCGACACTTCAGCCTAAAAATTCGAACAGCCGCACCAAAAGATGGACGAAACCTTACCCGGGAACTGTGAAGTTTAATAGTGATGCTAATCTGAGTCAGGATGGGCTTTGGGGTCCCGGTGCTGCGATTCGGGACGAACACGGAGAGATGTTGGCAGCGGCTGTGAGAGGTTAATTCAGATTCTCAAGGGTGAGAAAGAGACGCCCAGAAACTATGTGGGAGGGATAGTGGGATTGTGTTAAGGCTCTCATGAGTCACTTTGATGAGGTTGGGTTTAGTTAGAAATTTGTTTTTCTACGTAAACAAAAAATCCTAAAAACATGGAAATTACGAAATTGCTCCCGGCTGCGGTTAACTATTGCTGGCTTCCAGCTGCAGTTAACTATCGCTGGCTTCGGCTGCAGTTAATTACATTGGCTTTGCTGCATTTAATGCAGTTCGGGAAGAGAATCTACAGTGATTTTAAGTGTTTTGGTCGAAAAATCAAAATAAATTGAAACTTATTCAGAATTTTACGAAATTTTACAGACCCTCTGTGTATTTTTATAGAGCTGTGTGCAAAAAAAAACCAGCTCAAAATTCAATTTCTAGGTCAACGTTTTTATGTTTTGGTAAACAAAATTCATATTTAATCCATCCGTTGTCGGAAAATTCTAATTTTTTGTGGAAAATATTTTTTTAATGTCCTTAACACGTGTGCAAAAAATAATGACAAAATTCAACCTCTATATAACTTTTCCAAATGCGCAGTTGCAAAAATATTGCGATTTTACGCGTTTCGATAAATATTCAAAATAAATTGAGGATTAGTCGAAATACTACGGAAATTTGCAGGTCCTCTATATGTATTTTTATGAGGTGTCTGTAAAAAAAAACAGCTCAAAATTCAATTTCTAGGTTGATGTTTTGGTGTCTTTTAGGCGCGTTAAAAATTCATATTTAATTCATCCCTATTTAATTCATCCCTTGTCGAAAAATTCAAATTTTTCGTGGGAGATGTTATTTTTCTGTCATAAACATGAGTGCAGAAAATCGTGAAAAATTCAACCTCTAGGTCACATTTTCGAAATCGCATTTCAAAAGAAAAATTGGATTTTGCACAGTTCGGTCGAAAATCAAAATAAATCGAGACTTAGTCTGAATGTTACAACTTTACACACATATCTATAAAAATACATATAGAGGATGTGCAAAGTTCTGTAGATTTTTTTCGACCGAAACACGCAGAATCACAATTGAATAACCGAACTTAAGTGCAGATGAGCCAGCGGTAGTTAACTGCAGCTGAGAGCTAGCCAACGGTAATTAACTGCATGTGGGAGCGAGCGGGTTAACTGCTGGCGGATTTGCCGATGGTAGTTAACTACCGTTGAGGATAAATTCGTAACTTTCATGTGTTATTAGAAAGTTATTGAAGTCAAAAAAGCAATTTTCTTAATAGAATGAGTAATTTGGTGTCCCATAAACTAGCTCAGTTTGCTTTCCGAGAACCCAATCATGTTTGGCTAGAGGAAACCCCAAACTATGTAGCTTCTGGATACCACTTGTGTACCATTGGAAGACCAATGTTATATAACATTGGTCAATGAAGTTGTGTCACATAGCACTTCACGTGCATATCTTTTCTCTTTTCTCTTTTCTCTTTAGACATTCCTATGTGGCACACCTTCATTGGCTAATGTTATATAACATTGGTATCCCAATGGTACATAAGTGGTGTCTGTAGCTTCTAGCGTTGTTTTTTACATGATTCATTAATATAATTGGTAGTTTTGTTTTAAAAAAATAGCAATATCCTAATTCAACTACTCTCGCTACTACGATCAATTTCAGCATAGTAATTTCAAAACTGACCTAAAACCGATGGTTTACGAGTGTTTCTGTTGGCTTGTTGCCACACCCTGCCTTGCTCAGGTCCGCCCCTATCATGTTTCTGCTATCTGTGGGGCCACCTGCTATCAAGTTTCTGCTATTGGTCCCAATAAGCTAATGACTTTATAAATTCTACGCGGTCGTGAAACACTTTCTCTACCGTCATGAAAGGCTTTTTCTCCAAATCAGCTAATGACTATATAAATTATAGGCTCAAAATTAGCAGTGAAATTGCATTTCAGTACGAACCCTAAACTGCTATAGCACGCAATCACGGCGCTATTGATAACATCCAAAACTAATTATATGTCGTTAATTTTCATTCATTGATTCAATTCAACAAGAAAAAATTCAAATCATTCGAAATTCATAAATAAAAAATAAATAACTTGAAGTAATATTGAAGACTAGATGGAATTTAGGTAAACGAGACTCACATGGAACGCTAGAACGACTTCGAAGATCAGTAGAGGAAGAGAGGTCTTTCTCCGTCACCGGAGGGAAGGGTTCCGTTCGCCGTCGCCAGAGGAAGCCCTAATTTTGTGTATATGAGTTTGTGTTTTGTGAGGTTTAAGAGGTTAAAAGTGTAAATGGACCAAAACTAGTTCAAACATGAGACGCAAGCGAGCCTGTCGTTTTGAGCAGCAAATTTTTGAAAAAATAAAAACAATAAAAGGAAATAATTTTTAAAAATAAAAATAGTAAAAGAATTGCGCTAGAAGGAGGGGTTGAACCTCCGACCTTGTGGTTAACAGCCACACGCTCTAACCAACTGAGCTATTCCAGCTACTTGCACTATGATTTCCGCTTAAAGGATTTAAACTCCTAACTTAGTTAGGGTAGGGACCTTTGAGATATTAAAGTGGATGGAAATTGAAATGGATGGCATATGATACTTCTCTGAAATTGTAGTACACTTATGCACTTGCTCCTTAAATCGGTAAAAAAAAAAAAAACACAAATTGTTTAAAAAATTATATTAAGAAACCAAACAGAATTTCTCTAACATAAGGTGTACTAGAGAAGCTAACCGGTTCAAGAAACTACGACAAAATTTCTATAAAATAAGGTGTACTAGCAACATTCCTCTAACAAAGGTGTGTTAGATAAGCTTAACTATTCTAACACAAAGTGTACTAGAGAAGCTTAATTGTTCACGAAACTACATTACATTCTTAAATCAATAAATTAACGATAATTTTAATGAAATAACATGTTATTTATCAACTGTTGTATTTTACGAAATACTATTTGATAAGAAAGAACATTATATGGCGGCGAAACTTCAAAGTTAAGAATTTTATGTGGCGTGCTTGCCGTAATTGCTTACCAACACGAGTCAAACTTCAAAGTCGCGACGTTCAATGCCCCATGGACTGTGCTGTTTGTGCAGGTCCGCATGAAGATAGCAGTCACCTATTTTTTGATTGCAGCAAAAGCATCAGCTGCTAGCAGCGATCAGGTTTATGGAATAATATCTTGCAATCTATTCATCCTTCCGCGTCATTTGCAGATAATATTTTCTTAATTCTACAACAGTTTGATAACCACCAAAAGCAAGTTTTCAGAGTCACCATGTGGAGCATTTGGAAACATAGAAACAATAAAGTTTGGAATGATGTGGAGGAATCAACTCAAGACATCTCCGATCGAACTGGATCATTGCTCACCAGTTGGAAGAATGCGGCGATTGTTCGGCATGTCCAAGAAAATTCTTCAACAATGTTTGTGTGTGTGCAATGGAATAAACTGGGCCCAAGGCGGTATAAATGTAATGTGGATGCATCTTTTTCTAGCTCTAGGTTGCCATTGTTGTTTGCATAAGAGATGAAGAGCGCGATTTATTCTTGCAAAGACAAAGTGGTTTTCACCAATTGTTGATGTTGATTTAGGGGAAGCGATGGGACTCTTGATTGCTATGCAATGGGTTAAAGACTTACACCTGTTGAATATGGATTTTGAAATGGATTCCAAAATGGTGGTAGATAGTGTTTATGGAGGAAGCAACGATGTCTCAAATTATATGGTCATCATCAATGATTGTAGACACATGTTAACAGTTGATTTAGCGAACTCAAACATGAAGTTCATCCGTAGACAAGCAAACGAGGTTGCTCATAGCTTAGCTAAGGAAGCTCCATCTAATCCTAATTTCCATATTTACTCTTACACTCCATCTTGTATTTCTGATATTCTATTTAATGAAATGCAATAAGCTCTTTTCTGTCAAAAAAAGAAGAACATTATTTTACTGTTTATAAGAACCATTTGTTTACATTTTATCGAAAAATAAATATATCAAGACTCATTGTTTTTTATGCCAATATATAAAGCATACGAGAAATGATATTTGTGCAATAATTTTATGACAACTTTTGAACAACTCTCTCTTATACTTATATAGTATGTTTTTACTCTCTCTTTCTTTCTCTTTCTTTTAAGCATTCCAAATCAAAAATTATTCTTAAAAAATCAAATATTTCAATTTTCAATACAATGACTATGCATATTTTCAAAAAATATATTATTTAAGTTTTTTAAACAATGTCCCAGAGACATTCGTTAGCAATATGTTGTAATTACATTTGTTGCTATATGTTACTTCATATGTCCCATATTATATGACCTAATTGATTATGTCACGTGTGCCAATGCACAATTTTGAACTTAAATATCTTTAATAATCTATTAGAAAAAAATATGAAAATTTAATATTTTGAAAATATTCACCGAGACGAATCCAACATCTTACATGCTATATTTTGTCTTTATATATTAGTAGAAAGATAAGATCAAAACATGTTATATGAACAATACCTATTTTTAAATTAGGTCATTTTTTAAAATGGGACAGAGGGAGTAATGTATAAGTTGCAGGATTAATTTTGGTTGGTGTATGAAGTTTTTCAAAAGAAATTTGTCTTGATTACATACTTTTCTTGTAACTTATAAATCTCCACTATCATTATTGCTGAAAACTTTGGGAACTATTATTTACCTCAACTTTGCTCGGGAGTTGACTCTCTTGTTTGTTTGTTGAAGTATACTCTCAAAACACGACGAAATTATATGTTCATAATTGTTTCTCGTCTACACATGCTCTCTATTCCGCTATCTTTTATCGATTTCTCCATCACCTTTCCTACATTGATTAGCGTTTGAAATTGTCATGTCAATTATACGAGTCGAATAGGTATGTTGTTTCATAATCAACTTAAAATATATATGAAGTTTTAGTTTAACTATCGTGGATCCTCATTCCCTCGTTTAGTCTCAAGATTCATTTTGATTTGATGAGATATAATACTTCTTGTAACACCCTCAAACCTCGCATACAATATTTATTAATAATTCAATAGAGAATCACAAAGGTTCAAGGTGCAACTTCATCAGTAATAAAAAAAACAATCATAAATCATCGTAAACATGCATGCGTTATCAATATCATAAACAGTCACAATGGAAATACATCACACAACCTCATAAGGTCATACTCTCGTAAGTCTCAGATACATCAACATAGGGGAACTTGAAAGTTCCTCAAAACATAAAATTTGTCGAGCATAATAAAAATAGACTTCCAAACACCCTAATCAGAGCACAATCACTAGGACTCCAAGATAAAAAGTAAAGAAATAAGGAGTAGAAATCAAGTCGTCCTCGGGTACTCACGTCCTGAACCTGCACGTCTACACCACGAGGATACAGGCGACCAAACAACCACTGGAGGGTAAGCTATACGTTCAACATAAAGAATATACAAACTCAAACATAGTATTTCATGATTTCAAATATCTTATATCAAGACACATATTCATCTCCTAAAATACTATATTCATATGTCATCTCATTAACAAATACAACAACTCTCAAAAAGATCATCCCAAGTATACACCAAGCATTCACTTCGTCGTTTTATCACCAAGTTTATTACACATTATTCACATTCCATCACCATCATCACAATTACACAAATATCACCAAAGACACACATAGCCATGTACACATCTTCACATATATTCACATAATCAAATACATGACTCTCACATAGACTCATATGCATGTAATATTCTATACGACTATACATGCATGTGGTACCATTTTGGATATCGGAGATCTGTTATCGATCCTTCATCTCTGCATAACTCATCTTTGCATTATAATTCGGAGGTATGTTACCGAATTAATCTCTCATCCTTACATAACTCGTCTTTGCATAGGACTATATATGAATGCAAGGACCTCATGGATAGACTCGACAATGCATATCCCTATGATCTCATCTTTATATAATTCACACCATTATATAATATATCACCACACCAACACATCATTGTATTTTTAAATCAATACATCCATAATTAAGTACTCCATCAGACTCAATAATTGTCTCTTTAACATTGTTCTTTGTCTTATGATAATTGTCACTTTAAAATACTGATGCATCGTTTTTTATTATTATTCCTTGTCTCATAATAATTGTCATTTTAAAATATTAATGCATAATTTATTATTAGTTTTCCGCAATTATACCATTCTTTATTGAATTTCATTTAACTTAACTATAATATTTCACTAACTACGGTTAATAAGAGTATTTTAATAAATAATACTAATTTTATCATTGAAATCAACACAATTAATTATTTTTTAAAATCGTACACAAACCTTAAACGACTACTACTCGCTTTGCCCAAATTATATGATTTTTTGGACATTTTACACGTATTAAGAAATATAATTAATTTTGCATAAGGAAAAAATATAGTAAATTGTTTTACAAAATTGTCCTAAATAAATGATATGAAAAAAATAAATTAAAAAATTCAAAATAGAGAGAAATAATTATTCAAAGATATAATATAAAAAGTAATATTAATGCTTCACTAAATTGTAAAATGATTTATAACTTGAGACAATTTTTTCCTCAAAAACTACTTAAAATTTGGACAGAATGAATATTATTTTGAGACAGAGAGGGAGTAATTAATTATATCTCATCAAACGTCTAAAATAGACCGCCTGAATATCTCATCAAACATCTGAATTATTATTTAATATTTAATGATTTTTCTAGCAGCCTCATGGAATACGAGTTCATAGCAATAATAATTTTCAAATAACATACTGTGCATCAATTATTAGCAGCACATCATGAATCACCATGCAAAATAAATCACGTGGAAAGTGCGAAGACGTAAGCAAGTATAGTATATACGGTTGAACATGATTATTGCACGTGGAGAGTGAGCTCAAGCTCAATCTGAATATGTACGTTCAAATGAAACTCATAACTAGTTCATTAATTTAGCCAGTAAACACTTAGCACAGGTTCTAGTTCAAACAGTAAAAAAATCAAAATTGTTAGATCAAACGTATTATGATCGGAATTTAAATTACGTCTTTTTCAATTTTGTGTTTCGTAAATATCTCTTGTCATTTTGTGTGTGTGTGTGTATATATATATATATATATATTCAATTTTTATTGCCTCTGATCCTTGTTGAATAAAAAAAAGGTTACTTTTTATATTTAATGGATAAGTATTGTATCTAATTTATATATTTTTTTAAAGAAAAATAGCTTATATTGAAATACATAAGGGTGCATCATTAAATATATGTGGACTAGATAAAGAAAAGGCCTCTCGAGCAATGGTAAAAGTGATCTCGTTCGCTCGTTTTCAACTAAACTTCACCTTTATAGTAAAAAAAAAAAAAGTCATGACTTCTCCCACACACATCAATGATTACTCTGAACTTAGAAAGACAGAAACATCATTGTTGCCTCTATTGAAATAAGGCTTAAATGCATTTTTGGCCCCCTATATTTGTCGTCGTAGCATTTTGACCCTCTAACAAAAACAATGCAATTTTGACCCCCTAATTTTTCCAGCTAAGCTGAGAAGCCGTGTTCCAAAAAAAGGGTCAAAATCGTAATTTTTTTGCAAAGATAAAGGGCCAAAAAATCATATTTCCCTAAACATGGCAAAATTAGGGAGTTAAAATTGCAATTTTTTTGTTAGGGGGTCAGAATTGCTACGACGGCAAAGATAGAGGGCCAAAAGTGCATTTAAGCCTTGAAATAATCTACAACTTTCTTCGCATCCAACTCAAAATCCACATTTGTAAGTTGTAGTTCATGCACCCATTGGATAACATAGAGAAGTCTCACTGCTTCTCTGACCTCGGACGAACACACCGGATTAGACGACATCGTCTTCGCCCTTCTGAAATTTCCAGAAGCATCCTGTATACACAAACCAAATTCAACACAGTTTAATGCCCCGAAAATAACGCGTCCACGTTACACTTTAGCCTACCTTGCCACAGTTTCTTCCACCAAATTTGTGTTGTCAATGCACCTTGTGCTGCCGCTGTTTGCAAATGGTCATTTGAGTTCTCCTCAAGTGAAATCCTGACGAATCCACTTTGTTTCTTCCTGTCATTCCCTTCATTCCAGTCATGCATCACATGTCTGATACGCACTATAATAGCCTGACTCGTCTCTGTAACGTTTTGCCAAACTCGCAAGTTACGAATTTTCCAAACATCCAAAATAACATTGTGAATTGCCCAACTTTCTTTCTCATTCGACAACTCTTGTACTAAAACAAAAGTGATTTTAGTCGTTGTATTGTTATTACGCATTACCGAATTCACTTTATCCAACATAGAGTTGTTCAGCCATACACTCCTTACTTTCAGACAATCAAACAACACATAACTCACATTCTCATATCTATTAATACATTATTGTTCAGACTTTACTTATTTACTAGACTTAAAACTACCACACTTCTTTTTTCATGAAAACCGAGAGATTAAAAAAATAAAACAATATCTCTATCAATGTCACCACGTGAATATTAAGATACTACTCCATGAACTTGGACAAAGTTCTAACTGTGTTGTGTTGAGCTGTTTAGTGTTTACTAACCCACCTACCTACTTCTAATATTATAATCATAAACTTCCAATCTCCAAATACAGACAAAAATTTCAAAGAATTAAAAAAAGGAAATAAAGCGCGAGAAACGAGGTAACACACGCTTTACGCGTGGGCAAAGAAAGAACGCGCCAACAACTTATTAATTCAATCTTTTTTCATTATTCTCTTTCCATTATAAGCAAGTTACAATTTTAATTTTCTCTCATTCGTTCATTCTCCAACTTTTCCTCCCTCCCTCTCATTTTCCAACCAATCAAACAAAAACTTTCAAATCCCTTTCCCTCGTTTTTCGCTTCTGGGTTTTCTTTCCATTTTTCTCCTTCGTTTTTTGTTTCTGCATTTTCGTAGATTCAAAACTCGTCGGAAATAAAAAAATGGACGCTCGCCGGAGACTTAAATCTCTTCCTCCACGTTCTCCCACCGGCGGCGAAAACCTCAAAACCCAGAAGCTTACCACCACCACCACCACCGGAGAAAACCTCACCTCACAGACCGTTTTTCTCTGTGTCGCTAACGCTGTTTTCTTCGGTGTTTTCTTCTCCCTCGCGTATTTTCTCCTCCACCGTTGGCGTGAGAAGATCCGTACGGAAACTCCACTTCATGTCGTCACTGTCTCCGAAACCGCCGCCATCGTTTCTCTTATAGCCTCCGCCGTTTACCTTCTAGGTTTCTTCGGTATCGGATCACGTACTTCCTTCCCGGACGATCTCTCCGATGAAGAGATTCTCGCTAAAGAAGACTCACGAAAACCAGGACCGTGTCCAGCAGCACTTGTCGACACCGACGTAAAACCACCACCAACTCCAATTGTAGCTCCGGTGAAGATCTACGAAGTTGTTGCACCGGTGAATCTCACACCGGAAGACGAGGAAATTGCAAAATCAGTTGTCACCGGTTCAATTCCGTCGTATTCCTTAGAATCCAGACTAGCAGACTGTCGTAAAGCGGCGGCGATACGTCGTTCAGCGGTGCAAACGATAACTGGAAAATCTCTAGAAGGTTTACCATTGGAAGGTTTCGATTATGATTCGATACTGGGACAGTGTTGTGAGATGCCGATAGGGTTTGTTCAAATTCCGGTTGGTGTTGCGGGTCCACTGTTGTTGGATGGAGTTGAGTACACTGTACCCATGGCTACCACTGAAGGGTGTCTTGTTGCAAGTACCAATAGAGGGTGTAAAGCTATTCATGTTTCTGGTGGAGCTTCTTCTGTTTTGCTTAGAGATGGAATGACTAGAGCACCTGTTGTTAGGTTTTCGTCGGCGAAAAGAGCTGCTGAGTTGAAGTTTTTCTTGGAAGATCCGCTTAATTTTGATACACTTGCTGTCACTTTCAACAAGTATGCATTTTTCTCATTTTTTGTTCATTTTACTTTTTTTTAGCAGTACTTTTCTTTTGGTTATGAGTTATTATTAGGTGAAAAATGCATGTTAATTTTGATTCAATTGATATGAATGGATCCCCTGCAAGGGTTGCAGGACCGTTGGTTCAAATCTCAGTAACGTTGCAAGAGATCAAAGTATGTGAAGAAGAGAGAAATTATGTTTCGATTGACCGCGAGTTTGGCAAAGTCACGATGTCCGCGTGATTTTGTGAAACTCCAAAGTCTAACTTTTGTTGAAATCACAGCGGCTCATCGTGATATTGTTAGTCTCACTGCCGGTCCAAACATGGTGAGGGGATAAAGTGGGACAATATGGAAAGGATCTATAATTAGCTGTTGATTCTCTTCAACAAACAGTTGTTTTTTCACGTAAAATCTTTGTTCTTAGATTAAGCTAAAGGTTTATAGAATGGTTTTATTCGTTAGAGTTGTTGCGGATGGAAAGGTCAATAGGATCCAATTTATGGAGGGACGAGGTCATATATGATTCAATTTCTTGAACTATGATCACTTTCTGGTTTTAAGAATTACTGCGGTTGTTCAATTAAAATGGGTATGTGTTATTGTTGATTCATTCATTAACAATCTAAAGGGTTTGTGCAGGTCAAGCAGATTTGCTAGATTGCAGAGCATTCAGCCTACAATTGCTGGCAAGAATTTGTACATTCGATTCCGTTGCAGTACTGGTGATGCCATGGGGATGAACATGGTGTCAAAAGGTGTTCAAAATGTCCTTGATTTTCTTCAGAGTGACTTCCCTGACATGGATGTCATTGGAATCTCAGGTAAAGCATGAGTTTGTTTGTATGGTTTTTTCTTCATGCCTTTAATCCAAAATCGTTCTTTGTTATGGTTGAATTGAAAATAGTTGCTAATGTTTTCATGCACACTGTTGGTTTGGTTGTGGCAGGAAATTTCTGTTCCGACAAGAAAGCGGCAGCTGTGAACTGGATTGAAGGGCGTGGTAAGTCTGTGGTGTGTGAGGCTGTTATTAAGGAAGAGGTGGTGAAGAAAGTGTTGAAGACTAGTGTGGAGGCACTGGTTGAGCTTAACATGCTTAAGAACCTTACTGGATCAGCCCTTGCTGGTGCTCTTGGTGGGTTCAATGCTCATGCTAGCAATATTGTCTCTGCTGTCTACATAGCCACTGGTCAGGATCCTGCTCAGAATGTTGAGAGTTCTCACTGTATTACCATGATGGAACCCGTGAATAATGGCAAGGACCTTCACATCTCTGTCACCATGCCTTCCATCGAGGTACATAAATTAGTGGTCCCTTTGGAATTAAATAATCATGCATAATCTGAAATTTACACTTCAATGCAAATGTTAAACTTTTTCCATTTTTAGCCAAACATACATGTAGAAGCAAACTTGATTTTTAGTATACTACTACAACCAACTACGAAGCATGATTTTCTTTTTAAGAAAAATTACTAATCCATATTTATAAGCAAGTTTAGGGGAGCTAAACTATAACGGTCTTTTTAAAAAAATAATAATAATATCTCTTCCATTTTATTGTATCCTTAGTTAGATTTTGTTTAATGATTCAGGTTGGAACTGTGGGAGGGGGAACACAACTCGCATCTCAATCAGCTTGTCTTAATTTACTTGGTGTTAAGGGCGCCAACACAGAATCTCCTGGTGCAAATGCTAGGCTATTGGCCACCGTTGTAGCTGGTTCGGTACTCGCTGGCGAGCTATCACTCATGTCTGCAATTGCAGCTGGACAACTAGTTAAGAGTCACATGAAATACAACAGATCTAGCAGGGATATGTCCAAAATCGTCTCGTGAGCTGGCCTCACACAACACAACAATAAACTTGTAAAGGGAACCAATGCCTCTCATAAGGACAAAAACAACAAAAAAGAGCGTACAGTTGGTTTTCAAAAGGACTAATGGTGGTGGCCAGGGGGTGAATAAAAAAATGATGATCAGCATCTTTTTGAGCTCAACAAGAGCATGTGGTAAGAACAAAAAAACAGAAAAGGTTGCATCTAGTGGTATTCAACACCTTAGTCCATGTGGGAGGCATTGTCTTTTATGAGATTGTACAGAAGTGTTGAATTAGAAGATGGAGAAAACAAGTGGCTAAACCTTTGGCATTAGTTTGATTCTTTTTATTTTTGTTTTAATTTATTATTCTGTATTGTGTCATTCTCTTGTCGAAAGTTATTGCCTCAAAAATTTGTTATTTTAGTGTGTGTTTGTGGAGTATTTTGATGTGTTTGTTGCAATCTCCAACTTCTGGTTAATTTGTAATTTTAGCAAGAGCTGAGACATCATTGGGATGTAGAGTTGTTAATAATAGTCTCTGGTTGGCCATCACTATGCACTTTTTTTTTTCCATCTCTTCAATTCTTGTCTTTTGCTGTTGGCACTTTGTCCAAATACTTTGGATGTCGGTATTTCCAAAATAATTTTCATAGAGATTATTGGACAAGAGATTTTAAGGGATATTCCTGTGCCGGTTTTAATTATCTATCTTAATCTTAATCATTTTGTGCACCAAAATAGTGTGATGCATTGATAAATGTTAGAATATCTTAACTATTTGGTCACGGGGATGCACATGCAAAAATATATGTTGAGAAATACTTTGGTTTACCAAGAATAATTGATCCTTCTGTCAAATAATCTCATACTTGATCCTACATTTTTTATTGGATTAATCTTTTGCATCTGGATCTCACTATAATTTATGTTAGAATTAAGACGGACTAAAATAGGATGAGATTGAGTAGATCAAGCATAAGTTAAACAAGATCATTTTATTTGGAGGGAAGTTAAACAAGATCATGAGATAACCATTTATGAGTAATCCAAAGAAAATAGTTTATGTTATGTGCTGCAAGTGATGTCTTACACTAAAAATTATACAATTATAAACAAAACATCGTGAAGTTTACTCAAATTTCTAATTTGCTCAGAGCTTTGTGTCTACTTCAGTGAAGAATATCATCTGCAGTTATACTATAATTCTAGAGGTAAGTTGCTCTTAGTAAATAATGCCTCAGTCACATAAGCCATTCTTCCTTATTATATGTATGTATGTTGAATTTCTAAAATACAGATCTGTTTGAAATAAGAATAAAATGAAAAGTTATCAAAGATTATTAAAGCTATTCAGAGCTTTGCTAAGTTTCTTCTGCTATAAAAACAATGTTGTGAAACAACCATGGAGGTTGTTCAAGCAATGAATCCAACCAGGGTCGATCCTTAGAAGCGAAAAAATATAAGCTTTCACTTGAATTTAATTTATTAAATTATCATTAATTGCAGTATACTTTTTTTACTTTTGATTAATTAAATTTTGTTCATTTAATTAATCAAAAGTAAAAAAATTAAATTCAAATGCATTGATTATAACAAAATATTTCTACTTCTGACTTGTTAACTTGTGTCTTAAGGGATTAAGACATAAGTTAACATTTTTCTTTTTATAAAATAATTTTGGGTGAGGGATGACGCTCCAGTTAAAGACACAAAAGACAAAGATTTCATATGGGACATGTGTTTGGTTCTACTGTAGTGATGATTAATTTTGTAAAATTGATTATGAGTAATATAATTTTTTTTTATGTTTGGAATATTTAGGTAAACATGAGTTTAACAATAAATTAAAGGTTAAAGTCAATTATATTAGAAGCCAAAAACTACTTTAAAGAATCATGTTAACGAGTGTTACAATGACATTTTTTAAGCATTTAAAATTAAAAAATTCTTTATTAAAAAAATTAAATAGTTTAATTTTCAAAACATTGAATTCATAAATTTTCATAAAAAATTACTGTCTAAAACCTTAAAGTTATGAAAACACTAGTTAACCTTGTTTCAAAATTGAAACCAAACATACACTTCAACCTCCAAATCTATGGCCAAGATTCGCAGTGTCATTTAACAAAATAAGTAACACTTTCTCTTATGGAATCATGTGATTCATGTATGCATGTGGTCCTGGATTCCTGGTTGCACGGTCATCCCATTTATGGAAGCATTAAACATTCACACACACTATAAACATATGCTAATAACGTCCCATTCACATTCCCTTAAAAAATATATTTATGTCTCATTCATATTACATATTACATGTACATGCATTCCTAATAGAGTCGATTTGAGGGTGGTTTTGGATATTTTTTTATTCGGAGTCATCCATTTAAAGCATTTTTAATGGGAGGTCCTTACTTAACAAGAATCACTCCCCGTTAAAGATTCTTCATTGGAGTGAGCAAAAATGAGTCTCCGTTAAGGAACGAGTAACTATATAAGGACCCTATCTCTTCTAGGTAACTAACGGGTCCCACATTTAAAAAAGTTATAAAATGTGTACTAATTGGTCCCACTTGTAAAAGAGTAATAAAATGTGTACTGCTTGGTCCCACTTCCAAAAAAGAGTAATAGGTAAATTATTTATGTTTAATGATGTAAAGATAGTGAACCTATTTAAGTATTTTTCATTGAAGTCCTTATTGGTGTATTCTCATTGAAGTCATTCGGTCCTTAATAAATACTTTTATTAAAAAATTATAAATAAATGATGTGTCACGTGGGGCTATTTAAGGAGTCCCTATTAGGGAACTACCATTGTGGATGCTCTTACATCGTTTTTCTCCTTTTATTTAAATTCATCTTTTTTTTGTGTGGTTTCGTCGGTTGAGTTTGGTATTGTTGTTTTGTACGGTGTAGTTTGATTTTCACCTCTTCTTGTTATGTAAGAGATCGACTACAACTAATTTCAGATTCAACCAATGATGACTTGACTAAGGGTGTGCAAAACTTGGATGTCCAAATACTTTGTCCAAATACTTCGGATGTCGGTATTTCCAAAATAATTTGAATCCTGCTCTTCACCCAGTACAAAACACTCCCGCCCAGCTGAACTGACGAAAATACCCATGCGCATGTTAACTAACGCAGCGTATGTTAACATGCGCACGTTATACGCACTGCGTGACTTAAGTCACGCACCACTGGCACGTGCGCGAGTTAACTCACGCACGTTGGCCGGTGGTCAGAACTGAAGAACAAATGTTTTTTGGTCTTTAGTCAGTTTTTCAACATTCAATCCACACGTTTTTTTACCAAGTTTTACACGTTTTTTGACCACATTAATGATATTTACAACCTATACTACCATTCCCACCTATAAATACCCCTCCATACTTCCCTATTTCTTCACACCGTCTCACTTTCTCTCCCTCCTCACTCTCCCTCTATTTTTTTTTTCTTTTCTTTCAATAGTCTCTTTGGGGGCAAAAGTGATCAGTCTTCTAGGGATAAAATAGTGAGTAGCCGACTTGGGGAAGTGATCGACCCTTGGGATAAAATTAAATTTGCTTCTTTTTACCCCAAAATCTTTTTACCGTGGGTAAAAAGATTATTTTTCGGGTATAAAAAGAACCAGATTTAGATTTATCTCAAGTGTTGATGATGTATTTCCCCAAGAAAGCTGCTCACTATTTTACCCCATGAAGACTGGTTACTTTTTACCCCAAAAGAAAATAAGTATATTATTTAGTGAATTCGAATAAATGTATCAATGTAACATTGTATCAATTATTGCATGAAGTTGATTAATAAAATGAGATGTTATTATATATATTTGCTTTTATTTTTATATTTTATTTATTTTCTAATTTTGTATTTAATGAATAAATCCGAATAAATATTAATTTAGTTCATTTCTTTTTATTTATATTTGTATTTATTTAATGAATAAAGTGAACAAATAATGGTGTGAATAAATTCGAATAAAGTTGCGTATTGAATAAATTCGAATAAAAAGTCTAATTAAACTCAGCGTGGAATCGAATAAAGAATTGTAATAAATAAATTCGAATAAAGTTGCGTATTGAATAAATTCGAATAAAAAGTCTAATTAAACTCAGCGTGGAATCGAATAAAGTTGCGTATTGAATAAATTCGAATAAAAAGTCTAATTAAACTCAGCGTGGAATCGAATAAAGTTGCGTATTGAATAAATTCGAATAAAAGTTACATTTAAATTACATTACATAAAGTTCCTAAATATGGTCTATCGTTACATGACATTACATTCAGAATTGCACCTTTCAACTACAACAATTGTGTTACCTCTGAATGGTGCAAATTCAAAGTTGCTAAGCAGCAGGACTCCAACGTCCGTCCATAAGTGCTTTTGTATCATTCAAAATGTTAAATTCTCGTTGGTCTTGGTTTTAAATGATAGTATCCAAGTGCCAACGGAATGAGCTCCATACCTTGTCACTTCAATACCATCATTTAAACGAAGCCAACAAGAATTTAACATTTCGAATGGAGCAAAAGCACTTTCGGACGAATGTTGGAGTCTTGCCGTTTAACAAGTTTGAATTGCCCCATCCAGAGTAACACAATTGTTGTAGTTTGAAGGTGCATTACCTACCAATCACGAACGCCACCTAATCACGATCTTTTGGCGGAATTAGACTTTTGATGATATCTTCAGTTGATCTCACCAACGTTGCTCGCATATCGATCCACTCGAACATGCTGTGCTCCCAAAACATGGTGGTCATGTTTTCGTCGTTCGTCAATTCTACCCAAGTGAATGACACTCTTCCATCGTCGAGCTTTGGACATTTATACCAAACGTATCCCACCTTTCTTGTGTCTCGGGGGTTGACTCCTTTGTTGAATTCATCCAGCTGATCCTTGAGACCTCTTAGCGTTATACCAAGACACCGAACCTTCAACCTCTGAGGTTCTCCGCCGTTGAATTATGCACGAACGTCGATCCAACCGACCATTGTTTCAAATCTACACAATAAGAAATTAAAAATAATCAATGAAAATTCTCTAAAACAAACCCTAAATCTAAAATAATTCTCTAAAACTCAAAACCTATAACATAAACAAGCAAACATCTAAACATTTAAGCAACACAGGTCATTTTTATGTAAACATTGTATGATTTCTTGCCAAAAAAACCAAAATTTAAACAAACCCTAAATCTAAAAAAATTCTAATTTAAGAGAAAAAATCTAACATATAAACATAAAAGGTTAATGGTGTTTGATTATGAAAACTTACTTGTAATTGGAGTGTTGTTTGATTTGAACTTGAAGGAATTTTGGATTTGGTGATTTTAGAGAGATTTTGGAATTTTTTTGAGATTTTAGATGAGAAATGAGAAAATGAGGTGTTCTGCCTTGTCTTAGATAGGACGTAGCGTGAGTTAACTAACGCACGGTATTACACGTGCGTTAGTTAACATGCGCATAGGTAAAATTGACATGACTGCAGGACGGAAGTGTTTTGTGCTGGGTGATTCAAATAATTTTGATAGAGATTTTTGGACAAGAGTCTTTTAAGGGATATTCATGTGCCGGCTTTACATATCTATCTTAATCTTGATCATTTCGTGTACCAAAATAGTGTGATACATTGATAAATGTTAGAATATCTTAACCATTTGGTCATGAGTTCGATATCTTGCGCATATGTAAAAACATATGTTGAGAAATACTTTGATTTACCAAAAATACTTGATCTTCTGTCAAATAATCTCATACTTGATCCTACATTTTTTATTGGATTAATCTTTTGCATCTGGATCTCACTATAATTTATGTTAGAATTAACACGGACTAAAATAGGATGAGATTGAGTAGATCAAGTATAAGTTAAACAAGATCATTTTATTTGGAGAGGAAGTTAAACAAGATCATGAGATAACCATATATGAGTAATCCAAAGAAAATAGTTTATGTTATGTGCTGTAAGTGATGTCTTACACTAAAAATTATACAATTATAAACAAAACATCGTGAAGTTTACTCAAATTTCTAATTTGCTCAGAGCTTTGTGTCTACTTCAGTGAAGAATATCATCTGCAGTTATACTATAATTCTAGAGGTAAGTTGCTCTTAGTAAATAATGCCTCAGTCACATAAGCGATTCTTCCTTATTATATATGTATGTTGAATTTCTAAAATACAGATTTGTTTGAAATAAGAATAAAATGGAAAGTTATCAAAGATTATTAAAGCTATTCAGAGCTTTGCTAAGCTAGAGTGAATATCCCTTAGTTTTGCCGGGGTCATGCTATCTTGTGCGCACATATAATTGTGAGGTGTACGGGGTTCGAACTCCGGCCACTGTATATAATAATGCACGTCTCTGCCAACTTTTTTTGGTCAAGTAACCTAATGGCTAGAATTCATATTTTTTAAGTGAGATGTCCGGAGTTTAAACCTCGGCCCCTGCATATAATAATGCATGTCCCTGCCAACTGAGTTATGCTCACGTATATTAATCAATCTACAAGTAAAAACATTCTCTTAAATTAAATCCAAATGCATTAATTACAGCAAAATATTTCAATTTCTGACTTGTTAACTCGTGTCTTACGGGATTAAGGCACAAATTAACATTTTCCTTTTTATAAAATAATTTTGGATGAGGGATGACAAAAATTTACGTATGACACATGTGTTTGGTTCTACTGTAGTGATGATTGATTTTGCAAAATTAATTCTAAGTAAAAGTGAATTGAATATACTTTTTTTTTTTATGTTTGGATATATTTAGGTAAACATGAGTTTAACAATAAATTAAAGGGTAAAATCAATTATAGTAGAAGCCAAACACTACAAACTCTAGCTTGTACAATCAAAATTAATTATACTTTAAAGAATCTTGTTATATAGTGTCACCATGACACTTTTTAAGCATTCTAAATTTAAAAATTATTTATTAAAAAAGTTAAATAGTTTAATTTTCAAAACATTGAATACACAAATTTTCATAAAATGTTATTACTTGAGGCCTTAAAGAGTGTTTTGGAGGCAATAATTAACATTTCTCAACTTTAAAACATTTAAACATATCAAAATCAATTATATTCCTCTAAAATCAATTTTAATACTTTCAAAATTGAATCTAAACATACACTTCAACCTCCAAATCCATGGCTAAGATTCGCATTTAACCAATTAAGTAACACTTTCTCTTGATAGAATCATGTGATTCATGACTGTGGTCCTGGTTGAGTGGTCCTGGTTGCGAGGTCATCCCATTTATGGAAGCATTAAACATTCACACACACTATAAAGTATAAACATATGCTAATAACGTCTCATTCACATTCCCTTAAAAAAAATACTTATGTCTCATTCATATTAAATGTACCGATGTATATGCATTTCTAATAGAGTCAACTTGAGGGTGGTTTTTAATTTTTTTTATTCGGAATCACTTATTTACATCGTTTTTTATCTTTTATTTAAATGTGTCTTTTTTCTTGTGGTTTCGTCATTTGAGTTCGGTATTGTTACGTGCGGTATAGTTTGATTTTCACCTCTTCTCTTCTTGTTATGTAAGAGATCAACTACATCTTATTCCAAATTCAACTAATGATGACTTGACCATCAACAACCGTAGGCATGAGTACTCATGTGATTTTGATTTTGTCATTTTTACAGGGATTTTGTCATTTTCACAACATGACATTTATGTTGTTTTTGATGCAATATATTAACTTGTATGAATATGAATATCTAATTTGTAAAAAAAGTCTCACTCGCCTACTCCACCTACTCCAATACTTGGTAAATTTAAAAGTCGTTTAATTAATGTATATTTGTATCAAAATATATTTAGTTTTATCATTAATTATTTTATAAATTATTTCTAATGCAAAGAGTACAAGTATTCACCTAAAAACAACCTTGTAAAAAACAAATTGTCTTAGTTCTATCTAAAGCATAAGGTTAGAAAAGAAAGGTTAATTATATCAACTACTGGAAAAAATGAAATAGTGATAAAATTAAAATTTTAGCAAGAAGAGGTAAATCAATCTATAACTATGTCTATAATAAATTACTGTTAGAGATGTTAAATTGGGTGACTAAAATTATTTTTTCCATTTATTTAGCAAGTGTACTAAATTGTCATCGAACAATAATATTGATAAGTTCGTCTCTACAGGGATTGTGAAATTTCCACCTAACAACTACAATTATAATTAAGATGTGTAAATTGGAGGGTATCACTTGGCAAGTTGGGGTTGCACGTGAGGTGTAGAACTGACTGAGCCTTCAGTGTATGGGGTGTCAAATATTTGTATGGGTAGGATCGTAATCGTTGAGGCGTGGAAAACAATTTTCTTTTGTTTTAATGGTAGGTAGACCAAATCAAACACTTATTATTTTTTTGCTCATAAAGTAAACACCTATTATTAACATGTAATTGTTCAAATTATCACTTTTTATTTTATTAGAGATCCTTTTTTAATATTAGAGCGGAACCTCAAATAGTTTCCACATCAATTTAACATATTAAATTATCTTTAATTTGCGGTGTACTTCTTTTATAAAATAATTTTGGGTGGTACCGGGGTTCGAACAATTTCGACATCTGGCCTAACAATTTCGACATTTTGCCAGTTGAGCTAGGACTTGCGGATTGATTTTGTAAATTTTATATAGACTAAAAGTGAATTGAATACTATAAGTTTTTTTTTGAAGGATGGATATATTTAGGTAAAAGTGAGTTAACAATAAAATTCAAGGCTAAAAAAGCAAAAAAAATCTAACTTCTACAAGCAAAATATTTTTTTTCCTGATCAAGTAATCTAGTGGCTAGAATTTACCTTTCAAAATGAATAAGTGTAGTGTCCGGAGTTCGAACTTCAATCCCTACATATAACAATGCATATCTCTGCTAATTGAATTATGCTCACAGTCACGAAGATGAAACAAAATCAATTCTACTTTAAAACATCCAAACATATCAAAATCTATTTTATTCCTCTATAATCATTTTGACACTTTCAAAATTAAAACCAAACATACACTTAAACCTCCAAATCTTTCAAAATAAAAACCAAACATACACTTATACCTACCTCCAAATCTATGCTAAGATTTGCAATGTCATTTAGCCAAATTAATAACACTTTCTCTCGCGGTCCTGGCTAAGTGGTCGGTTGCGCGGTCCCTTAAAAACATTCACACACGCCATTAACATTTGCTAATGAGTAATGATGTCTCCTTCACATTCCCTTAAAAAAAATGTCTCATTCATATTACGTGTAGATACATTTCTAATAGATCCTTCACACAAAAATAAAAATCTAATAGAGTCCGCTCCAGTCCCGTCGATAACCCGTTTAAAAAATGGTAAAGTGGGACGGACCAACTAGAGATACAAGGTTGAAAATCTCAACCGTCTCATTTTATGGCGGATCGACGAGTTGGCCCGTCAATATTTCTCTTTAAAAATTATTTATTAACATCTTCACATAAACAGATGTAAACATATATCAATTTAAAGTTAATTTAAGGAATTCTAAAGATATAACTAATGACTCCACTAAAGTTATGAGAATAATAATTTTTTTTAGTGGTTATGAGAATAATCAATCAAACATAAAAATTACATCATCTAAAAATCTATAATAAATCAATAAGACATTCAAAATAAAAACTTCATCAGTTATCAACCGACTAAGTATTAAAAATATGAGGCTAAAATTATGAAACAAAAGTGATAAAATTAATTGATTTTTTTCCCCATTATACAAAGGAGAAAATTGGAAAATTGACTATGACTTTTAAATAAAAAGAAGTGAAAAGGAGAGTTTCTTTTCAATATATCAAATCAACTGGACAACTCCTCCCCCACCCATTACTACCCCACTTTTTAGTCGGTCAGGCAAAATGGACAGCCTACTAATGGCAGATTCAAAATCTCAACTCAACCCGCTAAAAAATACGGGTTAAACAGACCAATCTGACGGGTCCAACCTATTTTGTCATCTTTAGTGTAAAAACTTTTAATTTTTTTCTAATCCCTTTTTCTTCTTCATCCATTTGAGGGTGGTTTTATATATCTTTTATTCCGTAATCACTCATTTATATCGTTTTTCCCCTTTTATTTAAATTTACATTGTTTTTTTAATCTGAAATCACTCGTTTATAATATACAGTTGTTTTGTGTGACATAGTTTGGTTTTCATATCTTATTCCCATGTTTGTTCGTTCATACTGACATATCAACTACATCTAATTTCAGGTTCAACAAATGATGACTTTACCATCAACGACTAGAGGCATGAGTATTCAAGTGATTTTGATTTTGTCGCTTTTGTAGGCATTTTAAAATTTTAACGACATGAAATATATAATGTGTTTGATGTAATCTATCAATTTGCATTGATGAATACCTAATTTGTAAAAAAAATATTAGAAGTGGTTTAATTAATGTTTATTTGTATCAAAATATATTTAGTTTTATCATTGATTGTTTTATAAATTCTTATTTTTCAATGCAAAGAGTACAAATATTCACCTAAAAACAAACTTGTAAAACACAAATCATCTTGATTTCATCTATAGCATAACGTTAGAGAAGAAAGGTTAATTACATCAGCTACTATTGAAATAGTTATAAAATTTTAGCAAAAAATAAAGGGAAATACATCTCTAATTATGTTGATAACTATTGTTAGAAAACCTATTTGGTTTGGTCAGATAATGTTGGTTTGAGACCTTGGAGTGTGTTTTTATCAAGGTTTCAAGTTTGATTCTCCCTCTATCAATTTCAGTGGACTGGTTTGACTTCTTCAAAACAAAAAAAAATCCATATGTTAAAGATGTTAAATTGGGAGACTAAAATTATTTTTTCGGTCTATTTATCAAGTGTATTAAATCGTAATCAAGCAGTAATATTTATAATTTTGTATCCTGATAAATTGTGAAATTTCTACTTAATGTTGGAGACTGCTATGTGGTTTAATGTGGAGTTTGCTCACGATGGGCACATCCTAGAGGGGATCGGGGTGTGACGATGATCGGGTGGAATTGCATGTTTTCCACACATGCCAACCATTGATTCAGTTCCCCGAGCATTTGTGATTATATAGGTCTTCCAAACGGTCGTTGTCAAGAACTCTTACAGATACCTTGACATCTTCGTTTGGAAATTATTCATGGTCATTAAACGTGCCAATATGAGGAGGCATACACACTTCAAAAGGTTTGGAAGGTGTTGGAGTTGTCGTAATGATGATCATCGATGGAGGGGAAATAATTGTGGTTGGTGTGTTACGCGGTGGAGGAAATTCTCGTACCACAGTGGTGCCTACGGTCTGTGAACGAGTGGTTACTTTGTTCTTGGTAAATAGGTTTTAGGGAAGGAGGTTCTTAGAACTTCCTCGCCACAAACAGAGCTACCATTCTTATCAGGGAATAGAAGAGTCAGTCAGTGGTTGTGTGAAGCAATCCTTGCGGTGGTTCATGATGGTTGGAGCAAATCCTTAAATAATGTGGAAGATGTACCTACAAAGACACTTAAACTCTTAAGTCAACGAGGTTTTGATGAGCTTTGAGGAGATTTCTTAGAATGAGAGTATGTACATTGATTTTGGAGAGACACATACTATTTATAGAATCTCGTGCATTGATATGACAATTTTGCCCTTACAACGCTTTTTGTGGGGAAACCGTTGGATCAAGTGGAGATTCCTTAGGTGTTATGAGTGTAACATTCAGGGTGATGCATCTCTTCATCGGTGGAGGTATTCTACAATAAGTGGATGCCTTATTGGGCCTTAGTTGAAGAGTGGACTCTAGGTCTAGAGGATTGGAGTCTTTCCCCAGTCCGAAACACTTTTAGTTTCATTTTTCTATTTTTTTTAGAAAGTGTTAATTAATAAATAAAGTCATGTGGAATAAAAATAATTAAGAAAAGTCAATGTAGTGTGCCAAATCACCTTAGTCAGATGCCACAAGTGGTTAGAGTAGAATAATTTTATTATTACAAAGTTTTTTTGTCGCGTAGTCTAGTTGTTAAAAATTCTTCTTTTTAAAGTGAATAAGTGGGATGTTCGAGGTTCAAGCCTCGACCCTTGCATATCTAATGCAATGTCCCCGTCAATTGAGGCAAGCTCACGGGAACCTTATTATTAAAAAGTTTGAATCTTTAAAAAATAATCAAAGGAAAATAATCACAACTCGTCCATATGACAGGGTAAAATATATTTAGCCCTTTATTATAATATGGTTTATCAAACTTTTAAAATAACATATCGATGTAAAAATGTAAGCTTAGTTAGTATTGGTCAGACTAAAAATATTGCGCATTAGGTACACGATCATCACAAATAAGAAGTAATATAATAAAATATACTTTTATAAAATTTAATCACCAATCTTATTAATGGGATTATTACATATGGAAGGGCTTTTCTTAAATAAAAATGATTGGTGTAAAAATAATAGAAGTGAAGCCGAGTATTATGGCTTTATTTCCCATAATGGAGGATCACAACATGGGCGTCTAACACATGGAGGTGGGTCACAAATTTCTCCTCTTTCGCAACAAGATGTGTCACTTAGCACATTGCCAACTAAAACACCTGCAATAGCAACAAAAAACACCACAAATTTCAAGAACATCTTGAGTATAGTATCCATTATAACTAAACTTGGTATGCAATAAAAAGTAAAGTGAATATGTTAGAGCAATCTGTACTACTCATTTATAGGCAAAGTGAGAATGCTCTAAAATATCATGATAATGTGAAAGACTTAATTTTTTTTATCATAATTGAGTATTTTGTTAAATGTTGTTTGACTTTTTTTTTAGTATTTTGTTAAATGTTGTTTGACTTTTTTTTGAAAGAAAATGTTGACTGACTTTATTTTTATTCTATAAGCATATGTTGACGACTGACTTTAATTTCTTATTATCTTATTATACTATAATTTAGGGTTGGCAAAGCGGACCGGTCCGTTCCGTCTAAACCCGCTTAAAACGAGACGAGGCAAACCGAGTTAAATTAGGTGATCAAGTTCAAAATCTCACCCCACTCTATTTTATGACGGACTAGCGAGTCGATCCACCAAACAAAAAAAAATTAATGCATTTTTTTTACTACACTTAATGATTACAAAAAAAAAATTATGTTGCTTTTATCATAAAAAATACAAAATATTATGCGACAAATCAATTTATAGTAAAAACAAGATAATTAACAAATTATCGAATTCAACATCATAATTAATAGCAAAATAAGACAAATTTGTCAATATAAAACAAATCTGCAACATAAAATCAACCCAAAAAGAAATACAAGTATAAATAATTGTTATCCGTAAAATAGTTGTGCTTAATGTATCTCTGCAACAACTTTGATGAAAACATAAATATCAATGAATTTAATCAATAAAAATAATAATAAATCAGGATAATGTTTAAGTGAATAATAATAAATCAGTAAAATAACTTGAGAAGCCACCAATACATGGAGAGATACATTGTGATTTGTGGGTTTTGGATGAGGCAAAGTATAGGCAAGTATTGTATCAAAGAAAATACTACTATGTCTCTGTCCTATTCACTTATGCAACTCAAGTAATAATTGATGATTGAACTAGATTTTTTTTTGTTGAAAAAACGAATTAAGTGAGCCAGCCCGCCGCGCGCCGCCTCTCTTTTTCAACGAGTTAAGCAGCGCGAGCCTTCTATAAAAAACGAGTTCAAAACTTCGACTCAGCCCAAGAAAATAGCGAGCAAAACGGGCTGGTCCGACGGATTGGACCCGTTTTGCCACCTCTACTATAATTTACCCTAAACAAAATACAGTTTTTCCCTCTAAAAGAGTTTGGTAATGCTCATTTTTGGCAAAATAACTTATGCTACATCTATCATTGACAAAATGTGGTAACAAACAAGATTTTTTTTAATATTTAATTATTCAAAAAATAATATTGTTTTTTATTTTAAATGAAATCGAATGGGTATATTAATATTTAGGTATATTGACCTCCAAGAGTTTGATCCAATGATTCCTTAAAAAAAAAAAAAAAGAGTTTGATCCAATGATAAAAGAAGGATTATAATATTTTTATAAATGTTTTTTTGAAACTGAAGATATTTCTACTAGAACATCCTACATTCACTTATTTCTCTCATTAAAAATAATTAATCATCATGGGTTGCATAACTAACCCGATTTTTAATGACTAGGATGTCCCACTATGTAAACAATCATGGACGAAATCTCTTATAAAAAAAAATGTACAAATGCTTTAGCTGATTATGGATGTTCCTTGCAAACAAATATTTGTTTTTATGAGTCTTGTCCGACTCAGTTTAAGCATTTAGCAACAACTGATGCTTTAAGGCTCCTTCAAAAAAAAAAAAAACTGATGCTTTGGGGTTTATGTCCCGTTTAATTTTTGTGGTTAGTTTTTTCTCCTTCCGAACTTTTAGCCCTCTTTATAATTAAAAATAAAAATAAAAAATATCTTCCATGTAGGCAATTATCGTTCCAAGCATTGGATTTGGATCCTCTTCATTGAAATTTTTTTCAAGTTTTCTCCATTTTCAATCTCCACAATACAACAACTTTTTATTATAATTTAATTCTCACTTTCTCTCTCATGATTGATGGTTGAGATTCTACATGAGAAAACTTGAGAGAATTTTCAATGGAGAGAATCCAAACCTCCCCCACCCAACCACCCACCTAGACTTTCCACACCCAAAAACCCAAAAAAAAAAAAACACTAAGATACCCTTTTAGATTCTTTATGGTCTATAGTATTAAAGAATTTTAAAAAAACACAAATGACTAAAATACCCTTTTTACATTTAGTTAAAACTATGAGTCAAGATTTTTTATTTTTTTTACCTTCAATTTCTTCGTTTACCAAACTTTTGGGAATATAAGGACAATAATGTGATATTTAGTGGTCCAATTATTTAGGCTCGGTTGTTAAAAAAGAGTGAGTAATTGATAATTTAGGTTATAGCGGATGAACTTATAGCGGATAATTTATAAGCTAACTTATAACAAATAAGCTATCTGATTGAATTTACAGTGTTTGATAAAATCAGAGGATGAACAAGATTAGAAATATGAAATGATATAAAAGTGATGTATTTAATGAATATCTATTTATTTTTCAATTAAGATTACATAGGTAAATCACTGCATTGCTTAATTAGAAAACTCACTATAAATATTTGTTTATCTTAGAACTCTAACCTAAAAAGATTTAGTTACACATGGTAACTAAAAACAAATTACTAAAGATAAAAATATATCCTAGAAAATCAAGGAGAAGATAGAAACTCTCTTGAAGCTCCAAAGTTGTCTTCCTCCTGAACTGCCACATTTCTAAACGAGAGTTTCAGAATAAGGAAAGATGGTATTTATAGTGAAAGTTTCTATCTGGGTTTGGGCTAAAAGTGCAACCTTTACCCAAAATAATAGTAGGAAAAGATATTCATGCCCTGCGTTTTCAGATGCACGGGGCACATACTTAGTGTGCCTAGCGCATGACTGTATGGCAAAAGCCATGTCCTAGGCGCATGACTGTCATTCCCACGTGCTAGGCGCATGGGGTCTTTTCCTAGGCCTAAATTCTCCGATTTTCCGTTGTTTTAGGTCTTCGTCTTCAAATAGCTTGCCTCGGAACTAGGGAAAAAATTCCTCCATGTTGTAAGTCTTTTGAGGCCTCTTGAATCTTCATTCTTATACTTCCTGAATCTTTACAATTCTTCATATGTTCTCGATTTTGCCGATTTGCATGATTTCTTCTTGAATTACTTCAAAAACCCTCAAAAATTGCTATGTTCCGGGAAAACTATAATTACAGACTCAAATATAGAAAACATTACAAAAGTCTCGAAATCATAGACAATTGTTCTAATACTCCTCCTTTTTGCTGCTAAACCATACTGAAAATAACTGAAAAACATGCTAAGAATAACATAAGACGACCTGTTTGAAGTAGCAATAAACGTCACAAGAAAAGAGGGTTTGAATTGTGACCCTTTTAAAATTATTCCTAAAACTATAAAATAAGTTTTATATACTCAAGAGAATACTTGATTAATGTTAGTTCAAATAAATAAATAATTAATATATATAAGGGACCAAAATGTTCTAGAGAGAGATAATATAAGCAGAATGAGAAAAATAATATTAAGCTGAATTATAAAGTTAGTTTATTAAGGATCATAATGTTCTAGAGAAATATAAAGGCAGAATGATAAAACAATATTATAGATTGGATTTAAACTTTAGTTAAATATTTTGCAGTTGTTTTATCTTGGACTAGAATGTTCTGGATGCAGTTTATTTAATTTATAAAGTTATAATTAATTTAGGACCAGAGAACTTTGGATTAATATGGTTGAGATTAATTAGGACCAGAATGTTCTAGAGATGAGTAAAAATAAATGTGTGTGTTAGTGTGTCTATATTATGCAAAAATAAAAGAGATAGAGAGAAAGAAGAATAACACAAGAGAGTTATCCTGGTTCACCAAACTCGGTTACTTCCAGTCCCCACACTTCGTGTGAGATTATCCACTATAGTTCATAGTTGGCAGAATCATTTAACCAACACTATAAGGTCTTGATCACACCAGATCAGTATGTAACCCTTGTATTATCAACCTCAGCAGGCTTCTACAATTCTTTGCTTTCGCACAAGAAAGGTTGGAACTTTACTATCTCAAACTATTAAGCCTAATAGACTTGAGATCTAGCTTTTACATTTTGTAGGATGATGGAGTTTGGATCGTGATGTCTCAAACAAAAGAGACTTTTACAAATACAAACTCAAAAAGATGTTCTCAAATAAAAGAGATAAAGATGATAAATATAATGAAAGAGTATGGAGTTTGCTTTGTGATTGTCAAAAGAGATGTTGAAGAGAATGATGGATTTTTGTCTTGAGAGAGATAAATGCTTTGTATTTCAAAGTCTTGCTTTTCTCCTTCAATGACCTCTTCTATTTATAGAGTTGGAATTCCTTGGAAAGCAAGCCAAAAAGAGTTGTTGAGCTTCCAATTCAAATTCGAAAAAAGGCTCCAAAGAGGCTCGGAGAGAAAACATGCAGAGAATGTTTCTTCAATTAGCCCAGAACATTCTCTCAGTCCCAACCAAACTTGACTGAAATTGTAGAGCACTTGCTTGCTAGCTTGTGATGAGCTATGATCAAGCCTTTGTGTAACTTGCTGCCCACTTGATGATTCTTGATGATGTCACTTTGCTGATGTTATGTAACTTGCTGCCTTGGAATATTCTTTTCATTTTTATTCCTTAATGGATCGAAAATACATATGAGGACCCAAAGATGATTTTATTCTTTTTCTTTCAATACATGTGCAAGAGAAGACATATTTAATTTCCTTTGTTTCTTTGTCCTTTAATGCATTACCAAGAGCCTTGATTTCTTTCCTCTTTAAGTGAGACAAAAATAATATTTGCTTTGATCTTGATCTTTAATTATGCACATCTTGACAATTACCCAAAAAGCTCATATTTGTTCATTTGCCATATTATGAACGATTTTTTTATTCCTTGTGAGTCCATAACGTCCTCTTGTATTTGCCGAACATTATCATGAAACATTTCTCACAAAATTCATTAGTAGATAACAATTTAAATAAAAGTAAATATGTTTGTTATCTTTAAAACATCGATAAAGAATTTTGCTTTCAACACTGTCATCACTGTTTTGCAGTTTTGGTGGCTTTTCTCTTGATCAATCCCTCATCTCACCTTGGTGCAGTTCTGCAGAGTTGTTTTGCCAATTTCACTCTTGATTTTTGGTATTTGAGGTTGGTTTTTCTTTGGCTTTTGAGTTTTGTTGTTGTAGTGTGTTTTAGTTTCCTATCTATTGTTTGGAAGACCTTTTTTGTAGTCTTTGGGTTAGTGTGGGTTGGTTTTCCTTGTATTTCTCTAGTGTTGTGTTTAACATCGGCCGTAGCTTTTCTTGGTTCTTTCTTTCACAACCTTTTGTCAGTTATGGGTTCATCTTGTGTTTGCAATGGGGGTTGTTGGTGTTGACGGCACAAGGGGGTGGTTATTGGTGTTGTTTTGCATTAATGATGATGTGGGTGGTTGTTTGTGTTGGTAACACAAGGTGATGGATGTTGGTGTTGGGTTGGGGAGTGGGAACGTTATTGTTTTTTTTGCGTGTTAGTGTGTTTTTGATTGTGGTGATGATGATGAAGACATCATATGTTGTTTTTTTTTTCTTCTGTTGTCTACTTGGGGTGACATCTGATCTAGGTCCATCTCCGCCGTCACTAACTTTAGCTGATTTTGGATTGGCCTATTTTCGAGATTGGTCTTTTTTCGACATGGTTATCTTTGAATTACCGTTTTACCTGTTGACTGCCTTGCATATTTGTCTTCTAGATTCTGGTGGTCCAATCATTTTTGCTTCAAGATCCAGAGTTAGTATCTAATTTCAAGATTTTGGGATGATTAATGTGTCTTATCCGGTGGACTAGGAGTTAAGGGGTTCCTTAGTTGTTTATTTATCGAGTCTAGTTGGTTGACCGCTTTTTCTTCTAGACTCGAAGTCAATTTATATACTCAAGTTTTTGGGCTTGTTATGGTGTCATCTTTGTCAAACTGGGGGTCAATTAATGGCGGAATAAACATTTTTCATGTGTTTGTATAGACTCAACCTTGGAAGAGAAGGTGATGTGATGTTATAGAAGTTTTGTTGATGTGTTGGTTTTTTGTAGAGGTTTTGGTGCAAATAGCATAAGATGGGTGTTTGAAACTTGTTTATGTGGCCACTCACGATGAAGTTTGAAAAATTTGGTTCAGTTTGGGTTTCTACTATTGTGTGGGGAGTTTGTCTTTGATTTTGGTGTTGGCTTTGTTGGTTAGTTTGTACTGGTTTTGGTGGTAGCCCTTAGTTGTGTGGTAGTTTTATTGGTGTTTTGATGTTCGAGGGGTATGTGTTTCTTTTGGGTGTTCCGTCTATATATGACGACCTTTGTTTGTTGTTTATGTTTTGCCGATATCTTTTTATCCCATGCAATGGCCTCATTTTTAATAACTTGAGATAAATTATAATAATTTATAACTTTTAAGCTTTAAGCAACTTGGATTAGCTTACCAAAAAATGCTATAACCTAAGTAAAAATAAGTTATAAGCTCATGTGAAAGTAATGGTTTTTAAAAGATCGCTTTATTTTAAAAGATCACTTTATTTAAAATAATAGTAGGGTCCATGTGAAAGTGATGCTATAACCTATCTGTGTTTTTTTTCTTGGATTTAGATTATCTCAATTGTGAATATTTTTTTTAAAAGATTATGTAAATGATCTAATATTTAAAATACATTGGACCCTACTAATTAATTTTATAAATTGTGGAATTCAATGCATTTTAATTGTGAGATTATTCTTCTTAAAAAAAATAGTGAGATTATTCACATAACCCTCTCAAAATAAAATCACAACAGATAGGATCCAAATCTATTTTTCCCTTTATACTTAGGACCAACAAATTCTTCAAAAATCCTCTTATATCAGAGACAAGAGAAGTAGAGAACATAAAATAGGTTTTTTTTTTAATTTATAAATGAACATAAAGTAAGTTAATTTTTAATTTTATGTATTTTACTATATTTGTTCAAAAAAATCCGAAATGCAATTTTTCAATAAATTTCAATCTTTTAAATTTTTATAATACCTTTCTTTTAGCAATTATTTTTAGATTTTTTCTATTCATACCTCATATATTTCTGGTTACAACCAATTTTTTTTTTTTTTTTTATAATACCAAAATTGTTCTTTTGTATAAATTTTCTTAAAACCTTGATTTTATTCATTGTCATTGAATTTCACACACAAATGATCAAACAATCTGATGTCCAATCAATTTCTATGGAAGATTAAAGAGTGAATCAAACATCTTTCATCCATACTCGATTGCATATAAGTAAGTGAATTTTTTCTTCTTTTTCAATAATGTTATTTTCAATTTTTTCTTGTTCAACTGCATTGTACGATGGTTTCAATTTACATTGTTGAGGTTAACTTAAATTCAGTTTTAGTAGGTTCATGTAAATTAAGTTTACATGAATGTACGTAAACTGAATTTACATGACATACTTAAACCGAGTTAACATGACCTACTAAAACTTAGTTTACATGAACCTACTTAAACTGAGTTTACACGACCTACTTAAACCGAGTTTGCATGTACATACTTAAAATAAGGTTACATAGAATCATTGACCAAAGTTGATATGTACACTTAAACTTAGTTTACATGAACTACTTAAACTAAGTTCACATGACCTACTTAAACTGAGTTTAAGTATGTACACTTAAACTCAATTTACATGACCTACTTAAAGTAAGTTTGCATGACCTACTTAACTGAGTTTAAATATGTACACTTAAACTCAGTTTACATGAACTACTTAATCTAAATTTACACGACCTACTTAAACTGAGTCTAAGGAAGAGGAATTTTGGGGTGTAACCAAGAAAGAAGGAAGAGACTTTTTGAAAATCAAATTTTATGAAAGGATAATTTTGTCATTTTGAAATGTAACTAGAAATATACAGGTGTGATTAGAAAAAGTTTTATTTTTATAATACTTTTATAAAATTCCAGAATAGTTTTAAATTGCCATATTTGTTTTAAAAAATTTTAAATATTAAAACTGCAAAAATTTGACATACCAAAATTTCTCGCTAAAACGGAAACTAAACTAGAATTTTTTTTCTCCCTCTTTTCTCTCCTTCTCAAACCTAGATGCCACCATTTTTCTTCTTCTTGACTATCGAAGGGGTGATTTATGGTCAACTTTGATCCAAAATTACTCATCTGAATTGTTTTTCCTTGTTATTTTAGTTAGATAAGTGATTCGCACATTTTTTCAATATTCTTTCATTTGTTTTTGTGATTTTTTTTGTCTTTGCATGACTTAGTTTGTTTTGATTTTCCGTCTTTAGGCATGGCAATCTGGTGGGATGAGTACGAGTTTTACCTTCTCCGCTCTCATACCTTACTCCCATATATTTATCCCCGTCCCAAACGGATTCGGGTATCCCTGGCCCATCCTCATCCTCGCAATAGATATTTTGTTTTAATAAAAATAAAAGTATTTTATTGTCCAAGTGTAATGTTGCAATGCATTATTCAACAAAAATATGATGACGATCAATGACTATGGTGATTGAGAAGAGAGAGGTCCAGAGTGTGAGATATGAAATAAGAAAAGAGAAAACTATGATAAGTGAGTGTCATCTGAAAGACCTTGAGTGAAATGATTTAAAGTTTGAGTTTCTATTTATATAAAAGGGGTAGTAAAGTTTGAGTTTCTTTGTGCAGTGTGTTTTTATTTTCCATTTTAATGTTTTGTTTATTTGATTCAGGATTTCAGGTTGAAAGATTAGCTTCGAACAACTGTAGATCCAATCAATGACTTTGACGTCGTCAACGTTGCAGGCATATGTACTATGATATTTTATCCTATTAACATGTTGTGAGTTTGTTCACATATTCGTACCTTTTGTTTTTAGCGACTTTAGGTTTGTATTGTATAAATGTATTCTATTAATTTGAATAAATGAATATTGTTTATTTTATGAGAAAAAATTATGGCTAATTTCCATAAATAATTAATTTTTTTGAAAAAACCGATAGATTTAAATATTTGTCTTCATAATGTTTTTGTTTTTAAAATTTTGGTAAAAATTTCATTTCAGATATTTGATTATTTAAAATCTTTGGAATTCATTTTTTGTCCCGAATTTTTATTTACTATTCCAAAAATTTGATGTGGTGACAGTAAAAATGATAATGGGTAACCAAAAAAAATGACAATGTTACTAAAGCTATTTATGAAGGCAAAATGGGAAAAAAAATGAAATTTGGGGGTGGGAGGTCTAAGTTATGGGGGTGGGAATCTATAACTGTGTATTGGGAATCTATTACAAGTATTGTTCTAGAAGCTTATGTTTATAGACTATTACTTTTTCCACCTTTTTCAATTCTCACGCATCCGGTAGAATTTCCAAAAATTCTCCTGAATTTTTGGATTATAAAATCCGAAAACATCCGAAGTGAATTCGGATTCTAAAATCCAGACAATACTTATGTATAATCAGTTATCAGACTCTCTCACATTTCAGTAGTTTTGAGTTTTGCTTTTAAAACAACAAAAAACTAAGTAAAAAATGCTAAAAATCAGTCATATAAAATTATAAAAATACCACAAAAAAATTCTAAAAATCAAATAAAACTAATGAAAAAATAAAAATGGGTCTAAACGATAGAATTTTAGATTTTGAGGGGCGGAGTCCCATAAGAAGTTCCTTATAGGGGAGTCTTGATCCTTTATTTTATCCTGATTATTTGAGGAAGTTTCGGAGCAATCTGATCAAGTAGCCCGAAAACCCAATTTTTGACTAAGAACATCTAACAATGACCCAAAACATAAGAAAGAGAGTTATGAAGATTAATATTGTCCAGAAAATGACTATAATGTTACAAACATGTTCAAAATTTGTGCTGATACAGTTCGAATTATATAATCCGAATTGTTTTTCACTTGAAAAAAATGGTGTTTAGGAGGTGTTCGGATTATATAATCTGAAAAAATCAAATAGCGCGCCCTATTTTTTCAGGGTTTCAGATTACAAAATCCAAAAAAATGCGACATTGTGAAAAAACTCATTTTTTTCACACTAGGATGGGAACAACTCAAATTCAGATTACATAATCCGAAGAGCATTTTCGTAAACAAATAGGGCGCGCGAGAAATAAATAGGGTGAGAAAAGTAATAGTCTATGTTGTATCCCTTATTATAGAAGTTTTGTTAAGGAAAGTTACTCTTCCTATATTTGAAATTGTTAAAAGCGTTAATATTGTTTTACCCCCTGTAATATATGTCATTTCCGGGTTTGCCCCCTGTAAAAAATTTGTTTTGGTTTTCGTCCTTGTAAAATTTTTGTCTTTAGAATACCTCCCTAATAGGACATTCAAAAACCAAAATTTTTGAAAAAAAAAAATATTCTAAAAATGGCCTATTAGGGGTATTCTGGAAAAAAAATTATGAGGACGAAAACCAAAACACTTTTTTTACAGGGGGTAAACCTGAAAATGACCTATATTATAGGGGTAAAATACTATTAACCTTTGTAGGTAACTAACTTAAAAAGTAATTAGACCATTTTAAAAAATGTCCAACGGTAATTAACCACTATTGGAAAACAGAATTGTAGGTAACTACAATTGCGTACATTTTTTTTTAATATTTTTTTTATCAAATTTCAAATATGGGAAGAGAAATATTCTTTGTTAAGATAGATGACATTATTCCCATGTGTCTGTTAGGTTTGCCATTTTCTACCATACTTATTTCTCGCGCGTCTATAAATTTCAGATTTATAATACAAAAAGAAAACCAGCACCTAAAATCCATCAAAACATATTAACACACCCTTCAACAAAAACCACTTGTCGGATTTTATAATCTGAATAAGGTGAGAAGGTTTAAGGGATGGATAATAAATTATCTTTTTTTTTTTTTATTATATAATATGGCTCACCTTCTATTGTAAATAAATTGTTGAAATTGTCATGCCAAACATTGTAACCACAATTCAAACTCTACCCTAAACATTTGTGTGTATAAATTTCAATGATATTATCATTTCGTCTATCTAAATAAATGCTCAAATAGTCAAAATACACTATCCTTAGATACGTGCTTTATGCCATCCGGTTAAATCATCTCGTTTCTATTAAAAAAACATGTTTGTTCAACTTTTGCGCCATATTCTCATCTCAATTTTTTAATATTAGACACGATTTCATAGTGGCTAAAGTATTATCATTTCTTCTCAATGAGCATTGCCATAAGAAAGTGATTTTTACTTTTTTTTTTCTGCTAAAATATGGTTTTGGTCCCTGCAAATATGTGTCGTTTTGGTTTCAATTTCTGTAATGTTTTTTTTTGTTGTTTTTGGTCTCTGCAAAATATTTTGTTTTTGAAAATAGTCTCTAGGGACTATTTTCAAAACCAAAATATTTTGTAGGGATATTTTTAAAAATCAAAAAAATTTGTAGGTACTATTTTTCTCATAAATGAGTTCAGTCATCATCTGCCACATGTACAAATCATCACAAAAGTGGAGCCAGGGACCAAAACCAAAACGAAGCATATTTGCAGGGATCAAAAACAACAATTTTTTTTTACAAGGACTAAAACCAACATGAGGCATATTTACAGGGACCAATACCATATTTTAGTTTTTTTTTTTGGTACAACTGATTTTACTATCTAATATTGCTTCTAATGAAGCATTTTCTGAACTCCAAGTATAACCTGCCGAGTCAATTACTCTTACCCTCCAATCCTTTGCAAGTATTGTTCTGCATCCAAGGCAGCCATCAAACATCATCAAAACAAGTAGAGATATATTCATGCAAACATCGTGACCATTTACATAATTAGATTAGTTTTGAAATTAAGTATTATTAGGTTTTTAAATTAGGTATAACTCATTCGTACAATACTAGCTCCTAAACCTATGAGACTTCGGTTTTTTTCTTCTCCAACAATAGACCTATTCGCATCTAATACAATTACAAAATCGGTTGTATTACTCTATAAAATCTTGAGGCCTTTCTCTTTTCAATATGGAAATTGGGGTTTTCTCAATAAGTAAGAACCAACTTATGCTTTTAAGATAAGCGACTTTCAATACATATCATCTAGGTAGATCCCTTATTTTGACTCTTATTTCCCAAACAAAATAAAATGTGATCAGAAATGAAGCAATAAACATCAGTGAAATGAAAACTTCAAGACCCGCATAAGTAGTTAAGTATTAGAAATCATAATTTTAATATCGTTATCACTTATCAAAATGAGAATTTGAGGTTAGCCATATTTTAACCGCGCTTTATTTCTGAATAAATGGAAATTTATGTAGAGGAACTATGATTTCTAAGTTGTTAGGTTTTACAATATCAAGGATCACTACACAATTGCGATGTAAAACCTTGGACGAAACATCGCCTATTCAAAACTATACCGAACAATATGCAGCATGTGATACCAAATGTCATTGAAAAATAATAAAGGAATGCATTAATACATAATTTTCAAAACACGTTACAAAACCATATATCATATTACCAATGAAGCACTTGCACAAACACGGGCACCAAATATGACACTAGTAATAACTTGAATAAATGGAAGCGATAGAATGTAATCGTAGGTCTAATGTCATGTAGGTGTGGACACTAACATGTTTCAGATACCTGGACAAACTTCAATTAGAAGTGTCAGTGTTATATTACTCTATAGTTACATTTAGAAATGAAGTGTAATGAAATGCATGTAAAAAACACACAGTTTCAAAACCAGGAATCACATGAATGTATGGCAATCACAAAAACCAGATAATGGCAATCTAATAATGTTCTATCAAATGAATATAATCAAGAATAAAAAAATATTGCCAGTGCCAGCAGCAGTGATAGCCTGTCTATACTTCTTATCCTGAACATCACCAGCAGCAAAAACTCCTTCAACACTAGTCTTTGTCGAACCCGCCTTCGTCACAATGTAACCATCTCAATCCAATTCAACTTGATCATCCAAAAACCTAGTAGCAGGTTCATGTCCAATTGCAAAAAACAAACCAGAAACCTTCAAATCAAACACATCACCATTCACTAAATTTTTGACCTTAACTCCCCCAAGAACCCTCTCCATTTCATCACCAAATGCTTCAACCTTTGGATTCTTTATCATCTTACTTTGCATCACCTAATAGCCCTAAATTTCATCCCTCCTATGAATTACTACTTACACGTTGAACTAAATTTACTTAAAAATGTAGCTTCCTCCATAGCATTGTCGCCGCCACCGACAACCACTAAGCGAGACCTATGCCCGATGAAGTTGCGGGTTTTGGTGAAGAACTTGATGGGGCAAACCTTGTAATTGTTCTTTTTTTTTTTTTTTTTTGGCTAGGAATTATAAATTCTTTGTTTGAAAGGAATTATGATGAGAGCAATGTTTTAATAATTGAATTAGCCATTTAACCCATAAGGTCACTAGTCAAACCAATCGGTCATAGGTACGCACTGAACTGCATTAAACCGAAAGACTCAACAATAGAACCCGGTCTCTTTAGATTTTTTTATAGATATAAAATTGTATTGAATCATACGACTCAATCTCTAAAATTTAAAAATAAAAACTCAAGAAATATTTTATGCCAAATATTCTACATATCAAATTGAGATAAAAATAAAAAAACACCAAAACCATAACATGTATATTTGATACACAAATGATATTAAAATTTTATTTTTAATTATAACACAAATATTTGCAAACAAGTGTACTAAAAATATCTCTAAAAAAAAGTGCATTAAAAATATTTACAGCCCTTTGTTTGGTCGGAGGAAGAATAGTAGGAAGTGTCGGTGTCGTCGGAAGAAATTGTTGAAATTGGAGCGGTGGAACCTAATGAAGTGACGGTGGAAACGAGTCCTATGTCGATGAAATTGCCGTTTTGCTATAGAATTATTCTTTTCCGCTTTTTGCATCATTATTTTTCTAAGACTTTCTTTGTTGATCATCAAGATCAAAGTATTCAGGGTCAAGATATATATTCACATATGTATTGTAATTGTAAATATAACAAATTACAAAGCATGAACTCACAGTAATATAATATAAATTAAAATGTTAGTTAAAAGTTTAAAGCACATCCCCTAAAAGAAAAAGTCTAAAGCATATGTAGCGCATTTTTTTAACAAATAATATAAGAGAATTTCTTATTGATTTTGAATTTCAAAGTTTTTATTGTGGTGTTATAAACAATCGAGACTAAAATAAAAAAAGTAAAACAACAATTAAGTTTTGAGCTTATCACTCAGGATGAGAGATTTCATGTTAGATGGGAGGACAATCTAAGTTAGCACATATTGAATAGGAACCCTTTTTTATCATAAAATATAAAATATGTACACATATTTTGTTTCCTAAGTGAAGTTGAAGTAAATGTCATTAGAAGAGGGGTTGAATAGCGACCCTTTAAAAATTTATTTTTTCTCTTTGAAAAATTAAACTCTCAAGACTTTACTCGAAGTAAGATGATTAGTAAAACAATAAACAAATATGCAATACTAAGATAAACAAAGCAGAAAGTAAAGAGTAGAGTTTAAGAGAGATCACACAGAGAAGTTATCCTGGTTTCCCCAATATGGGTTAGTCCAGTCCCCACAGTTTTCGTGAGATTATCCACTAGTTCTTAGGAGTTTCTTCCTCCTCTTTGCAATGTGCAAAACAATATGTATTCTCTAAGCCTCACCAAGCTTACACTATTACTTGTGCTTTTGAAGAGCTTGAGGATATACAACTGTGTATTCTCTTAGCCTCATCAGTCTTACACTATTACTCGTGCTTTTGAAGAGCTTGAGGATATACAAGCAACTATGTATTTTCTTAGCCTCACCAGGCTTACACCACTGATATTATTAGCTTCAGTAAGCTTACACTATCACTCAAGTTTTTACAAACTTGATGATATACAATCAAAATGAGATTGATGTTTAGATCTAATTACAACTTTTAACTACTAAGAGAATGAGAGATTGTATTTCGTAATACTCTTAAGAAGATGATCCGAAAATATGATTGAGAACTGTAAGAGTATTTGATATTGAGATTGATTGATGAATTTTTCACTTGTATGCAGGTTTGTGATTGTTTGCTAAAATCATACCTTCTTTGTTGAGAGAAAACATCTATTTATAGCCAGCCTTCATCTTTCAATATCTTGCATCTGTTCATTCTTGTATATACACCCTTGTTGTTAATAGGAATTGCAAATTTGCCATTTTTCCATTCTTTTGTATGTTGAGCTTGAGCTTGTCAACCTCGATCTCAACTTTTATAACTCGAGCTTGAGCGTGTCTTTTTACAAAAACGTATATGAACAGTGAAAAGTACATGAACATTAAAAATATATTTTCTCTTTATCACTTTTTTCTTACTTGTTCTCCAAGATGCATTATTTTAATTGTCCTTGCATTGCTTTGTCTCTAAGACACTATTATTTAATTATTTTTGCATACTTGGTCACCAAGTCATGTTGCTTTATTTTATTTTTTTGTCTGCTTGTTCATCAAGACACAAATTAGGGCCTTGTCATCATCCTTATCCTTAACAAATGTTTGAAAGAATTGATTGTGCATTTTCCTTTGCATTTGCGCATGCCATTTATTTTGTGATGCTTATGAATTAATTCAATAATCATCCTTTCTTAATTCAAATTGAATTTCATATTCTTCTTGAGAATCTTATCTTTAATTTTAAAGGGCACATGGCTTTAATATAATGTAAGAGTTGAATTTTCTTATCCTTAATAAAATCCACTCAAGAGCACACATTAAATAACCAAATAAAATTATACTCTTAATTTTAATACAAGAGTTTGTTTACATTTAAAAACAATTTTAAAGGGATTTTTGCGTCAACACTAAGAACATGCATCAATGTAGTGCTATCATTCTCATGTAAAACATCTCTAACATGAAGGATGTTAGTAACATAAGCGTGCAAGGTACAATCCCGATAAAAATTAACCAGCTCAACGGATTCCAAACAATCACTCTAACAAATAATGTAGTTATAGTCTTTGTTGTGACAAAATCAAGGCCTGTCTGGATAACACGCTACTCGGTCAACAACGCATCACCTCCAACTTCTTAGTAAGAAAAGCCAACTACCAAATCAACATTGTGATTGTGAACAACACCACCAACACCTAAAATTCCATAGTCTTCTAAGAAATTATCATCAATATTGAGTTTGAGAGTACTTTTTAAAAGGGGGTTCCAATGAGCCAACAGACACGATGAGTATAAATCCTTCCAAGATTTAGATGATAAGAATTGCACTCATCATAAAAAAAAGAAGATCTTCTGCAGCACCCCATGAATATGTCCATGTTTTGATCCTAAAAAATAATATAATTTTTCAATACAAAGGATACCATAACCCCGAGACAAACAAAACAAAGGAGGCGCAATTTATCATATCATAAAGGCAAAGCTTGACATCCCCTCCGATTCCACACATCTTGAAGTCATAAATTCAAGTTATTAGGTGTTGGAAGTTTGTGGATATAATCAACAATATCATGTGGTATCTAGTGGCAAGATAAACAAAACCAAGTATGAGATATAATATTTTATACATTTATTTAAGATTAAATACATAATTACCCTATTAAAGTTAATATTACAAGTATTATTGTGAAGGTCCCGTAGCTCAGTTGGTTAGAGCGTTGGTCTTATGAGCCGAAGGTCGCGGGTTCGAGCCCCGCCGGGACCAATTATTTTGTTCTTTTCATTCCAAGAGAAAAATCTTCTTTTAGTTTGATCATCGCAAACTTCGGTCGAACAATTTCATCATAATTAACTTCCCACACTCAACATCTCTTTTCATCAAATAAGCAATTTATTTTTATCTAGTTAATCTTTTTACCAAACTAACTACAACATATGGGCACAAATTTTGTGGCATCGTAAACTTTAGTCGAACAAATTCATCATAATTAACTTCCCGCACACATAATCTATTTTCATCAAACAAGCAATTGATTTTGTAGGTTGTCAATGATTTTATTATCAATTCAAAGAGGTTTCCCTCACTTTGAAAGTCAGGGCCGTCTTAAACAATTTAAAGACCCTGTTTTAATTTAAAATTTGGGCCCCTAATTAAAAACACAATAATCTTTTTTTTTTTGTACATTATAAATAACATCAATTCTCTGTTTTGTGTGTTAAGATTATAATGTTTTTTATATTCAAGTGTTAAGATTATAACATTTTTTATATTCAAAGATGTAAGTTTTTTTTTTTAATTAAGAGCATGTATTTGTTGTTTTACGCTAAATATATGATGGAACAAAAAAAAAAGCTTTGGGAGCCCTAAAAACCTGAATAGGGGAAAAAAAATTGACTAACATGATTATTAAAAAAAATACAAGCCTGCTAAGTGTTGAACCAAGGACCTCATCTAAAAACACAAAAGACTTTACCACTGGAACAAGCAGCACATCTTGAATATATGTCAACTTGGAAATACATAATATATTTTTTAATCATATATTTAACCAAAAAAAAATTATGGGCCCCAAATTTTTTGAGGCCCAGTGTCCTAGCCCAGCCTCGACGGGCTATGGGCCGGCCCTGTTGAAAGTATCAAGATATATGGTGGCAACATATTAGATAGCTTTTACGAAGCATGTTATTTTTTGTGTTCGTTGGCAAATGATAAATAATACATTGATGAAATCATTGAGGTCAGTGACTTATTTTCTGGAAAATCAACCAAGTAGGTTGCTTGTTACATTATTGTTGATGAATATCATGTAAAAACAAGATAATGTTTGGAATGCTACTTGGAAATTGTTGGTAAATGGAATACTATGCGAATGAATCCTTTATTAAATTATGCTCTTTGTAACTTTTGATAATGAATGAATCCTTTATTAGTAAATAAAAATACTTTATTCTCACATAATGAATGAATCCTTCTCTTTGTAACTTTTCATAAATTTTTGTTAAAATCATGTTCTTTTATGTTGTTATAATTACTTTTGATGAATATTTGTTAAAATCACGTTCGTTTATGTTGTTCTAATTACTTTCGATGAATCTGTATTAAATTTATGTTGTTGTAATTATTTTTGATAAATATTTGTTAAATTCATGTTCTTATATGTTGTCGTAATTATATGTTTGATTTTCGTTTATGAATTGTGTTGTTTTCATGTTAAATTTGTGATTTAAATATGATGATGTTGTGCTTTGGAATATATAAGAAGTGAGTAAAGGTAATATGATGATTGTTTAAGAAAAAATACGATGTTGTTAATACGTAGAACAATTGGGTGGGAGTGGTGGTTGTAGTGTTGAGTGTGCGTTAGCGATAAAATAATATATTTCGATTGATAAATCGAAATGATAAGAAATCAAGAGACTTAGTTCTTATTATGTTAAATCGGGATAAAAATATAATGTTTAAAGGGATTTTAGTGAACTTAAATTAGTAAATCAAATCAGTTAGTTGTGGAGTGTACTTGGATATTAATAGGGTTATAGGCAATAGGGTGATGATCTTAGGAGATTAACTTCCAATGTTAGTTAAGTTAGGATGAGTGTCGAAACTTGACATGTTTGAAATAATATGTTTTAGATGATGGATTGATATGATGTGATATTAAATGACAAGCAAAAATGAATTATTTGACGATGTGTAATGAAGAATTATTTAACGATGTGTATTGACGAGTAAAACATGTTAAGATTATATGGTTAAACACATAATCTTAACATGGCATTGCCTCAACCCATTTAGACACTTAGTCAACAACTAAGAAAATATATTGGTTGACAAAACTCAAAAGATGGTGGAAAAGAACCCATGTAGTCTATTTCCCTCACAACAAAGCGCTCAACTTCAAGGATACATTTATGAGGAATTTCTTGCTTGCTTGATATACTACCAACTTAGTTGGCATCTATCACATAATGATAATTGGTATCATAGAAGGTCGGTCCAATCATATAGTGAGGTCGGCCCGTGCGTTATTATACTTGTGCGTCTTTGTCAACTATTTGAAGATGTTTAACCATGTTTGCTATTGCTATTGTGCATTGAGGTAAGGGGAGAGTTTATTCAATCTAAAGGTAGTATATTCATGTGGATAGAGAGGAGTCTTTAATCTTCGGTGTTTTCTTAACTCTTATGATGAATCTTTGTTAAAAAGAACGGATATAGTATTGGCTGAGAAGTTAAGCATTAGCAGATGACTCATCAACATCAACAATGATATGAGAATCAAGATTTATATTATCAGTTAATTTTATATTGTTAGGAATGAGTAGCATGGCTACTAAACTAATTAAGCTATAACGATGAAATATATTATAAATTGAAGGACACGACTGTCTTCTCTTTTTCTAGTCTAAATGTCAACATTGCTTTTGCCTTTAGCCACTTTATCTTTAGTATAGTCAAAAATTAATGTCGTGTTAGGTGGTAATCCAAAACCCAGGAATCTTCATGGCAACTTGCTATCAATAAAAATAAAAAATCAACACGCTAATTAATCCAAAATTTCCAAATTAATTGAACATATTTTATATATCTATATTCAACCTTTAGACCCTTAAAAAAAAAATTCAACCTCTTGAACATTTCTCACATATGTTTATAGAGAATACCCATTACCAATCCAGAACTCAGGATGAAATATACACATAAAATTGAGTATATTTTTGCTAACAATTCTAAATATTAAAAAGAAAAGATAAATAAAGGCATGCATAAAAAAATAGAGTAAAACTAATACCTGGATATTAATTTTTTGTATATATTTAATATTTTCGTACACAACCAAACTGACTAGAGACTAATTCCTCGAACCAGAAGATAAACGTGTAATATAATGAAATATTATGTAATTGTACACCAAAAAAGCACGCATGAATTTCTATCATGAATCTTGAATTTGATCGTTAGAAGAAATAGATGTTCTTTTGATGAACTCTAAGCAATCTTCAATGGCTTCAGCATAAAAAGAATTGGACCCTCCATAAGATGATCTCATCTTCCAATAATCATTTTGACCCTTAACTTCTTCATCCCTAACCAAACTTCTCCTACCACTATTGTTTCTTTTGAAACCACTTTTTCTATAAAACACTTTCTTTAACGTTTGAAGAGCATCACCATATGATAGTTTCAAATTATTTAAGAGCCTAAGAAAGCAATTAAACCTCTTGCGTAGCCTCAGAACATAAAATTTTCTTGGATTTAATCTAAAACCTTTGTTGCTTCCATTGCTAACTCTGTTGTAGCTCATATGGCCCATGATTTGTTTAGGGTCCTTAGTTTCTAAGAAAATATAAGTTTGAAATTTTTAAGGGTATTTATTTATTATATGAAATTGGTGAGGAAATGATAGTTGTGATGTGAAGAGAAGAGGGAAGCAAGGTGTGTAGAAATTTGAGGGTTTTTAAGAGTGTGAATCGTTGATATGTATGACTTGGGATTGGAGTTAGGCTTGAGAGAAGTTGTGAATGTTCAAATATATAGATAGATATAGCCTATATAGACATAGATAGGTTGAGGGGACCATATACATCAAGGTGTTGAATCATTGGTAGGGTCATATGGGACAATGGAAACCGTAAAATGTAGAAAATGCCAATGTTTCTTTTTCAAAGTAGGTGATTACAGCGGAACAAGAATATGATGGTCATTTTCAAATTAGTGAAATTCCCATTTTGGGTTGCTAGAGCACATAATATTCATTTGTTCCACAATAGCAATTGATCTATTTTGGGGAGATATAAGGTGATGGAGGTGGTTGGGGTGGGGGAGTTAAGTAGCAGAAGTATAAGGAGGTTGTGGGTTCAGCCCTCATAATTAATAATATGTGCACGACTTTTAATTTAATATATTTCATTTTATATTTATGGTATGATATACATTCATACTTGATAAATGTAATATCGTAAAAAATTTATTATCACTCTTTTGTTCATACACTTTTTTTTTTTGGCAGTATACCATTTTTAATTTATGTTAATTAGTCAGATAGATAGTTTATTTTCTTAGTGGAGGGAGTAGGATTTTGATATGTGATTGTCAAAAAGATTCTAGTATAGCAAAGTTAGCAAAGTTTGACTAATTGGCTTTGATGACTTAGCGGTGTGCTTTTTTTCACAAAAGGGTGTGAGACCCACGAAAACATTGATGCTTTCCTCTGTATTCCAAAAAGAATACTAAGGTTTTATGGTGTGAGTGGTCGTACAATCGGGCTATCAGCTCGAAGTTCGAATTGAGAAAATAGTATATTTATAAGAAAAATGATATTTGAAGAGATATTTTTTAACAATTTTTGTGACAACTTTCTCTTTCATACTCATACCGTTCTTCTACTTTCTCTTTTTATTGTTTTGATTTTTATGTCACTACTTAAATTTCTTTGTATAATTTGGTTGTCCAACAAGTTGTCACAAGAATGTTCAAATAACATTGCTCTATTTATAAACTATTTTAGCATAAGATGTGCAAATAATAGAATAAAACATTGTCAACACTAGGGGTGGACATGGTTCGGTTAACCATATTAACCGAATCAAACCGAAGTGTTGAAATAGTTTGGAATAACCGAATCAGACTATTTAAGGTTTGGATCTAACCGAACTGAACCAAAGTTATGGTTTGGTTAACCATTTGCATACCTATTAACCGAACCGAACTAAACCAAAACCAAAATTTTGAATTTTTCAGTCCTTTTACTAATTTAATTTTTTTTTCTTCCTTTTTTAATGTAATTGCAAGATACCTTCCTTTCATCAGAATGACCAATACAGTTCAAATGTATAAAACGGTTCATGGTGATTGTTTGAAACTATTAGAATGATTATAGATACATTTGGAGCTTCTTCATGTTTCAAGAGCTTGTTGTTGAGATTTAAATAATTTATGTAGTATATTCTGTTAATATTTGTTGATACATGAACTCTTTAAATGATAACTAATTAACATCTTAGAGTGTGGATTCATTTTTGTACATTTTTGTTTTGAAAGAAAAAAGACTCATTTTATCTCAATATCCATCAACATGATGGAATGGAGTAGAACATACGAGTTATGAACTACTGCATTGTCTTCACACAATAGTTTAGATAACAGAAGAAACTATTTATGCATTCATTGACGATTGAATCATGCTACTCATACTAGATTAACTTATGCGATTCACACTCTCACCATGAACAAGAACTCTTATTCTAATAGCTTCAACAATGTTTCAAGAAGAGTGAGAATCGCAAAACCAATGAGGTCACATTTTAAGAATTTTTATTCTTACCTTCATGTTTCAAGAACTCTTATTAATCGCAGAAAAAGAAGAGTGAGAATCGCAAAATCAATGAGGTCACATTTCGGTTCCATTCATGTCAGCTAGCTTCGATTGAGTGAGAATCAGAGAAGAAGAGGTGAATTGGATTGAAATTGAAATGAAATTAGGGTTTAGAAAAGGGTTTGGTTCATGATTTTTGTGTGAAATTTTTTCAGAATAGTGAGTGGAACTGGTATAATTAATTGAGATGTAATGATTCAGTTCGGTTCGCAACAGTTAACCGAGTTTAATAACCGTTCGGTTCAGTTAGTGAATTGTTTTTAAAAGAACGGTTCGGTTCAATAACTAATGCAATGGTTCAGTTAAATTTAGTTTGGTTCAGTTCAATTTTTCGTTATTTTTGCCCACCCTCTAATCAACACACAGTGATAAAAGACCAAAACAAAGAAATACAACAATACAACCACTAACCGAAATGAAACATGCAACCAAGACACCAAAGTGGATTAAACCATCAATGACTCAAAATATACTTGAAGCTTTTATTCTTTGGTTTAAACCACCATAAAACTTGTATTTTTCTACAATACCATATTAGCCAGCAAAGAATAACAATCTAACAACTATTCCTCCTCCTCACAAAACAAGTACGACCACGATACTCACCCATCTCCTCCATCCCCGACTTAATCTAAATATATCAACGACTGACACCTATGTGTGAACAGATAAGCCAAAAAGCCTACTATACATTTGACACAAGAAACCTCCCTTAAACTAAGGATCATACAAAAAACATTTTTTGTATACTTTATATGATATTGAATAATAAACCTTTTTCTTAACTCAATATACTTGGTCTTAAACACTTAAGCTTCATCTATTAAAAATCTTTTAACCAAGTAAAATATAAAACAGGTATGAAGATTAATTTATCAATTTTTTTTATTTACTAAAATATAGTGATAAACTTGGTTTGTCGTGAACTCAATATCTTGTTCCATCCATATTGTTATTTAATCTCATGAACCAGGAGAATCTGGTTATCTTCTATTGATGGTGATTTGACAATGATTTAAGCTAGAGACGATTTGAAATTCTTTATAATGTATTAACACACAAGTTTTTACTTGTATACCTTTTTTCAAGTAATCTAATGACTAGAAATTCACATTTATGAAGTGAATAAGTTGTTGAGATAAATTCCAAAAATCCCTTTTAAAATTGTTTTAATTATAACAAAATATTTAAATTATATTTAATGAATTATGAGATTATTTGTTATTTAACATGTGTTCTTGAGTGAATTTTTAAAGATAGGTTACAAAGCAAGAAAATGTTTTAAGAACATTCTCAGAACAATGCTCATCTTCGCTCTCCATAAGTGTCACACCAAAGTCAGCCCAAGCAAGACAAATTAGAAGGTTTTGGTCTTTATGGAAGAAGTTATTTCGAGAAAGATCTTTTGTGAAAATATGGTGTACAAGGAACAAGAGTTCTATACTACAAAAGGAACATATTTATTATGATGCACCTTCAAAGGAATGAAAATAATTAAATAAATATGGATCCTATGAAGAAACAAAAGGAACCCACGAGAATTAGACAACACATTAAGAATGAGTTCAAACCCAAAAAAAAAGGGACAACACATCAAGCTAAAAGTATGAGATACTATCAAATCTCGGGTAGCATTTGGGTGACATTGGCCAATCACAATGTCGAAATCTTTGTGGAAGAGAGAGAAAAATGTCACATGTGACATTGTGGTTGACCAATATCATCCATTCTATATCACCCAAGTGCTATCTATCTAATCTCCTTGTACTTGTTTTCTTTCCCTCCAAGGCATGTAAGTGTTTACAACTAAACAAAAGCAAGCTTGTGTGCTAGCTAGCAAACAAATTTCTGCATAATACTATTCACTTTATTACAAGCTCTCCAAGTAGATTTTGGAGAACATTCTCAGAATTTTGAGAACAATGTGCCAAGTAATTTTTCACAAGAGTTTTCCACTTATGATGACTTGGCAAATCTTTTCTCTTCCTCTTTTACCCTCAGGAGCGTGTGTTTATTACTACAACAAGAGACTCCTTCCATCTATAAATACAAGGGCTTGCAATGAGGAAAATCATTGAGTCATTAAACATATATCATCTTACTTGATTTTCAAAGCATCAAGAATACTTTAAAGGCTCTTTCATTGTGTGCAATAGCAAAAATCGAGCAACAACTCTTTTTACTTGAGTTATTTACAAAGGCCAAAACATTGTAAATCAAAAGCAAAAAGATATTGAAAAGAATCACTAAAAGTGTTTAGTGATTGTTGTTTGTAAAAGCTAGTGAGTGAAACTAGTGTAAAGCCCAAGGGGTGAAAAGAAAGAAATTGTATAGATAAATGAAGTGATCTAAGAAAAAAGCATAGTTGAGATATAGTTAATGTTCGACTACATATTGGAAAATCTCACAGTTGTGGGACTGGACTAACCCACGTTGGGGGAACCAGAATAACTTTTTGTGTGTGATTTTCTCTTTCCTTATCTCTTTTATTTTATACAAAATCACACACTTCACAATATTAATGTTTTGTTAACTAACGTACTAACCTAATCCTAGTATATACTTGAGAATTTTTATTTGGTAATTTTTATTAGATCACAATTCAACCCCCCCTTTCTTGTGATATTATTTTACTTCATAAGTAGGGTGTCTTTTTGAACCGCAACCCCTACATAAATTATGCAATATCCCTACCAACTGAGCTAAACTCATGAAGACTTACTTGTGTACCTTAACAAACCATATTTTCTTACAAGAGCGTAATATTTATTTTTCTTTTCTTTGACAAATACAAAACAATGTTCATTCATTTAAATTGTTAAAGTACGTCATTCAATATCACTAAAAACGTAAAAGATCAATCTGCAAACAAATTCACAACATCCAAGTTAATAGTATACAACGACAAAATGCATACAAATAATATAATAAAATTAAAGTGATCAAAATACTTATGCCTCTGAATCTGCAACATTGACGCCTAAATCATTAATTGAATAATTGATATTTCAATAAGAACCAAACAATGTTCTTAGGTAGTCTTTTGCGTGGCACTTCGTGAGTTGGATTATATTTGCTTACAAAATTACGCTATGGCCCAATCCAAGTGGGTTTGAATCCTCTCCTACCATCCTTTTCATGTCTCTTGTCCTGCGACGATCTAAGCCATCCATTCACCATTCCTGTGTTGACTGCTAGTAGTAGACTAAAATCAATGGTCGAGCTTTGCACATGATTGTACAGTGGAAGAAAACGATCTATCTCTAATCCAAACCAATATTTATTAAAAAAAACCTAATAATTGAGTTGGAGTGATTAATGAATTCCACCAAATGACGAAACGATTGGAAGAACCCAAGTTGAATTCTTGAGTTAAACAATTATTAACGATGTTATATCTACTTCACGATCAAACTCTAAATTACGAGATCATTCCCTTTCGGTACCTTTTGAAGTCGAAGAGTTAACAAAAAAATAATTGAAGAAAAGAGAGACAAGTAATATAGGTTTAATTGAATATCGAACCATTAACTAAATTATTTTTTGCAAATTGATCCCATAACTATTAAAATTTTCAATTTGGTCCTTTATGTGTTTATGTCGGTCAATTCGGTCATTTTTCATTAATTTTAACTCCTTCAAAAAGGTGTCTGTTGGATAAAAGACGTCTATTAGATCTAACAGTGTATCGCTAACACCTGATTTATTTTACTTTTTTTCATCTTATTCATCATCTTCATCTTCATACAACCTTGATCAACTTTCTATTTTTTTCTTCTTTTCTTCATCTTCGTTCCTACTATTCTTCTTCATCTTCATCTTCATTCATCATCTTCATTAAAAAAAAACTCAAGCTCATTAATTTTAATTAATTAATCATAAATCATCAATAAATCCCCAATTTTTTTTCCTCCATTACATTAATTTCCCTCCCTAATTCTCAAATTTAAAAACCCAGATCTATTCCGCACATCAAAATCGAAACACTCTCTAACTCCCAATCACATATATCTATCATCAATAGCAACACCCGTATTTATCACTAGCATAACAAGCCATTTGAAGCTTATGTTATGGATCTAAAAAATGCATTGAAACACATATTCCAAATATGAAAAAAAAATCAGATCAATCCCACATCTTAACTCTTCCCCTTTGCTTGCTCTCTCTATTAACTCAAACAACCTCTTCTTCTCAATAACGAGAAAATAAAAACCTAGAGATAAACAAAAGAGATATACAGACACACCCACCCACACAACAACGCCTTTAAAAATCTCATAATCTTTTCAAAATGTAAACCCTGAAACGTCTCTCTCCCTTTCTTGAATTCGATTCCGACCTGTAATTTTCATGAACCTTAAAGAAATTCGATACCGACCTTGCAATTTTGTACCTTTTTTGTTTATTAGGGTTTTTATGAGAAGGTACACGGGGAGCACCTGCACCAACGCATTCAGTGTATTTCCCGACCTTGAGGAAATGACTGATACAACCAACGAGGAATTGAAAACCGACTTCGCTGCTTCTTGAGGTTTTCTTCTCGGTAGTACTAGAACCTATGATTTTGCCTCTACCAACCATTGATGATGAAATTGAAAACGAAATAATAGAGATTTGAAGAATGGTGAAGTTTTTGAATCGGTGAAACAAGACTCGAATAATGAGAAGAAAGAAGGTTGAAGGTGAAAAAAAAGACGTTAGTTTTGAATCGAGTTTGTGGTTGAAAATGAACTGAATTTGTGGTTGAAAGTGATGAATTTGATAAATGGATATAAGTTTTGATTGCGAGATAAATGATAGTGGTGATGTTAATTATAGATTCAAGGGTTTGTTTGATTATGCGTTTTTGTTGAAATGATGAATTTTTGACAAAAAAAAGATTTTCAGACGAAGATGATGAAAGTCGACGAAAATTGTATAAAGAATTAAGTTCATCGAAATATAAATCTTAAAAAGAATTAAGTTTGGAGTAGTAATCCGTTTCCAATTATCTGTATTCCCGGGACAATAAGATGGGAACAATTCAAATATTTGTTTGATTTAAAGAGTATATATTTTTTTTTTCAATATTCTATTACACCACTGGAATACAATAGAGTTTCAAAATGAAGTATCGAATTGCATTTCATTAATTAGTATTCATAAAATCACAAAATTCAATAGTTAAAAAATGGAAGAACTTAGCTATAAAATAAAATAATTGAGACATTTGGATCCCTTAACTCAATTAGTAGTCCTCTTAGAGTCCACTTCTTCCCCATACTACAAGGGAAAGGGAAAATGTAAAAACTACCATTAAACCAGCCCAAGCAAGACTTACTATATCCATGTAAATTTTGTCTCCTATCTCTATCAATATGAAGAAATTTTTTTATTATTGTTTACTCATTTTTCTTGTATTATTTTCGTTTTTATTTTTCACTGAAAAGTTTATAATATCTTATAATAATAGTGGAATCGCTAGTACAGAGTCAAAAAAAGATTCCGTCATAACACCATTGATGAAACATCCAATTAGAACATCTAACAAGTTCTTACCTGATTTCTAGTAGAATTGAAAAATCTTAAATGAAGCATAAATAAAAAATATCCTTGGGAGTAGTAAGGGAATGTATCGTACTAATTAGGTACGAATAAAAAGACCTATGTTTTATTTTACCCCCCATTTCATTAAGTCAAAAATAAAAAAATATAGAATAGAATCAAGATAGATTTCTTTGCATACTCAGACTCTTATTTGCATCTCTTATTTCCATTTGATTGTCTCCCGATTCGTTCTCTAAAACAATTGGAAAACATCCTCTAAAATTCTTTTACTAGAGATTAGAAAAAAAAATGGATTCTTTTTGAATTGGATTTTTTTATTTTATAGAATTTTAATAATACTAATTCGATATTCAATTTCATTAATCTATAACTAATATGGAATAAATGAAGAAGCGTTCATATACTTTACCATAAGTTTGTATACAAGGTTTTTCTTCAAAACCTTCCCTAACTAAAAATGGAATTCTATTCCCCATCCGACCTATCCCTATTCAATCTAATTAAAGACCCAAAAAGTAGATGGACATTACAATAGTATACTAGTGAAATAAAAGGACTATCATTTCAAGATTGATCTATTCCTTTTCACCCCTCTAATGAATTTTTCGTTGAATCTTGAGACGAAAATATTTACAACATTTTAGAGTTTTAGAGAACAAACTCCCGATGCTTAGAATTTAGCATCAAACTAGTCCCTTATTCCTACACTAGCTTGCGCTGGAAAAAAAAGAAAAAGTTTTCTATATCAACAAAACGAAATAAACTATTTGAAAATTCTCTTATCGATCAGGCGACACCCGGATTTGAACTGGGGAAAAAGGATTTGCAGTCCCCCGCCTTACCACTCGGCCATATCGCCAAAATAATACAAAAAAATATATCCGAATACCCCTCCTCCTCTCAAAAAAACAAAAATGGGTTTCTAAAATTCTTTTTTTTTTTTTTTTTGTGTTTGTATCTTAAATTCCGTTTTCTTTAATCCCCTTTTTCTATTGAAAACAAATGTATCCCTTTCAGTCACAAAAAAAAGTAAAAATTTCAGCACAAATAGCAACCGTTAACTACAAATTCCTGAATAATTCTTGAATCTTAATCTATTGTTTGCTTAATGTCTTTCTTAATGAGAAAAAAATAGAAATTGATACATAACCAATCAATATTATTATTTTTTTTTTTTTCATCCTTCTCTATTTCAATTATAACAGCAACTGTTAATATATGTCAACCCCAGAACATGCATTTTCGTTGTTACACATACCTATATTATAGGGAATTTTCGATAAATTCTCGTGCTTTCATTTTTTTGCCAATTTTTCATTAAATAGATTAATGAATAGAAAAAATAAATGAACATAACATGTGCTGTCCCGAACAAATAGGACTGCAATAAAGTAAGAGACATATAGAGATAGCTATAGCTGAAGTTAGATCTATGCATGTTTAATAAATCCAAGTCTTTTTATGCACTGCAATCGTATTCTCAAATTCGAAAAAAAATAAATAAATTGTCTATTTTTTCTGATTCTTTTTGATATCTTTATATCATGGAGCCGAACAAATCCTGAATGGGGTATCAATCGAATTAGAATTATGTAATCACATACTATACTACTACTATAAAATACCCCAAGTCTAGGTGAAATTGATCAATTCGTTTCGATTTATATTATAAGTTAGATTCTATTTGTTTGTTTTGTTGCAAATTCCAATTTGAGTCTAAAATCTCCTGTTTTCATAATAGGTATTTCATAGACGCAGTTAGGTAAAATTTCATGTGATTCAGTAAAGTAAAAAGAGCAGAAATTCCATTATTGCTAAATCGATTCATGTGATTCAATGACGAATGACAGCAAATCATGGGATATTTTCTATAAAATAAAAGGGGAAATTGAAAATGCTTGGGGTTGGTAATGAAGGAATGTCTACACTACCCGGATTGAATCAAATACAATTTCAAGGGTTTTGTAGATTCATTGATCGGAGCTTAACAGAAGAACTTTTTAAGTTTCCAAAAATTGAAGATACGGATCAAGAAATTGAATTTCAGTTATTTGTGGAAACATATCAATTGGTAGAACCCTCGATAAAAGAAAAAGATGCTGTATATAAATCACTTACATATTCCTCTGAATTATATATATCCGCGGGATTAATTTGGAAAAACAGTAGGGATATCCAAGAACAAATTATTTTTATTGGAAACATTCCTCTAATGAATTCCCTGGGAACTTCTATAGTAAATGGAATATACAGAATTGTAATCAATCAAATATTGCAAAGCCCTGGTATCTATTATCGTTCAGAGTCGGACCATAAGGGAATTTCAGTCTATACTGGCACAATAATATCAGATTGGGGGGGAAGATTAGAGTTAGAAATGGATAGAAAAGCAAGGATATGGGCTCGTGTAAGTAGGAAACAGAAAATATCTATTCTAGTTCTATCATCAGCTATGGGTTCGAATTTAAGCGAAATTCTTGAGAACGTTTGCTACCCCGAAATTTTTATGTCTTTCCTCAATGAAAAGGAGGAAAACAAAATAGGGTCAAAAGAAAATGCCATTTTGGAGTTTTATCGACAATTTGCTTGTGTAGGCGGAGATCCCCTATTTCCTGAATCTTTATGTACGGAATTACAAAAAAAAAAAATTCAACAAAGATGTGAATTAGGAGGGATTGGTCGCCGAAATATGAACCGAAGACTGAATATTGATATACCCGAGAACAATACATTTTTGTTACCTCGAGATATATTGACAGCTGCGGATCATTTGATTTGAATGAAATTTGGAATGGGTACACTTGACGATATGAATCATTTGAAAAATAAACGTATTCGTTCCGTAGCAGATCTATTACAAGATCAATTTGGATTAGCTCTCGTTCGTTTAGAACATATAATTCGAGGAACGATATCTGGAGCAATTAGATATAAATTGATACCGACTCCTCAGAATTTAGTGACTTCAACTCCATTAACAACCACTTATGAATCGTTTTTTGGATTACACCCATTATCTCAAGTTTTAGATCGAACCAATCCATTGACCCAAATAGTTCATGGGAGAAAATTGAGTTATTTGGGTCCTGGAGGATTGACGGGGCGAACTGCTAGTTTTCGGATACGGGATATCCATCCTAGTCACTATGGACGCATTTGTCCAATTGACACCTCGGAAGGAATCAATGTAGGACTTATTGGATCCTTGGCAATTCACGCAAGGATTGGCCGTTGGGGGTCTATAGAAAGTCCATTTTTTGAAATTTCTGAGAGATCAAAACGAATACGAATGCTTTATTTATCACCAAGTAGAGATGAATACTATATGGTAGCGACGGGAAAATTTTTAGCACTGAATCGAGGTATTCAGGAGGAGCAGATTGTTCCAGCTCGATACCGTCAAGAATTTCTAACTATTGCATGGGAACAGGTTCATCTTCGAAGTATTTTTCCCTTCCAATATTTTTCTATTGGAGCTTCCCTGATTCCTTTTATCGAGCATAATGATGCGAATCGAGCTTTAATGAGTTCTAATATGCAACGTCAAGCAGTTCCTCTTTCTCGGTCCGAAAAGTGCATTGTTGGAACTGGATTGGAACGCCAAGTGGCCTTAGATTCAGGAGTTCCCGCTATAGCCGAACACGCAGGAAAGATCGTTTATAACGATACTGACAAGATCATTTTATTTGGAAATGGGAATGTTCTAAGTATTCCATTAATTATATATCAACGTTCCAACAAAAATACTTGCATGCATCAAAAATCCCAGGTTCATAAAGGTAAATGCGTAAAAAAGGGACAAATTTTAGCAGATGGTGCTGCTACTGTTGGCGGTGAACTCGCTTTGGGAAAAAACGTATTAGTAGCTTATATGCCATGGGAAGGTTACAATTCTGAAGATGCTGTACTCATTAGTGAACGTCTGGTCTATGAAGATATTTATACTTCTTTTCACATACGTAAATATGAAATTCAGACTCATGTGACAAGCCATGGTCCTGAAAGAATCACTAATAAAATTCCACATCTAGAAGCCCATTTACTCCGAAATTTAGACAAAAATGGAATTGTGATTCTGGGATCTTGGGTAGAAACGGGGGATATTTTAGTGGGTAAATTAACGCCTCAAATGGCGAAAGAATCCTCATATGCTCCGGAAGATAGATTATTACGAGCTATCCTTGGGATTCAGGTATCGACCTCAAAGGAAACTTGTCTAAAACTACCTATAGGTGGTAGGGGCCGAGTTATTGATGTGAGATGGATCCAAAAAAAATCAGGTTCTAGCTATAATCCAGAAACGATTCATATATATATTTCACAGAAACGTGAAATTAAAGTAGGTGATAAAGTGGCCGGGAGACATGGAAATAAAGGTATCGTTTCAAAGATTTTGTCTAGACAGGATATGCCTTATTTGCAAGATGGAAGACCCGTTGATATGGTCTTCAACCCATTAGGGGTACCCTCACGAATGAATGTAGGACAGATATTGGAATGTTCACTCGGATTAGCTGGAAGTATGCTAAATAGACATTATCGAATAGCACCTATTGATGAGAGATATGAACAGGAGGCTTCCAGAAAACTTGTGTTTTCTGAATTATATGAAGCTAGTAAACAAACATCGAATCCATGGATATTTGAACCCGAGTATCCAGGAAAGAGCGGACTATTTGATGGAAGAACAGGGAATCCTTTTGAACAGCCTGTTATAATAGGAAAGCCTTATATCTTGAAATTAATTCATCAAGTTGATGATAAAATACATGGACGTTCCAGTGGACATTATGCACTTGTTACACAACAACCCCTTAAAGGAAGGGCGAAACAAGGAGGACAACGGGTAGGCGAAATGGAGGTTTGGGCGCTCGAGGGGTTCGGTGTTGCTCATATTTTACAAGAGATGCTGACTTATAAATCTGATCATATTAAAGCTCGTCAAGAAGTACTCGGAACTACGATTATTGGAGGAACAATACCTAAACCTGTGGATGCTCCAGAATCTTTTCGATTGCTCGTTCGAGAACTACGATCTTTGGCTCTTGAACTGAATCATTTCCTTGTATCTGAGAAAGACTTCCAGATTCAAAGGAAGGAAGTTTAATTGGACTGAATCAGAATTTTTATTCTATGATAGTGGACTCGAATAATGAGAAGAAAGAAGGTTGAAGGTGAAAAAAAAGACGTTAGTTTTGAATCGAGTTTGTGGTTGAAAATGAACTGAATTTGTGGTTGAAAGTGATGAATTTGATAAATGGATATAAGTTTTGATTGCGAGATAAATGATAGTGGTGATGTTAATTATAGATTCAAGGGTTTGTTTGATTATGCGTTTTTGTTGAAATGATGAATTTTTGACAAAAAAAGGATTTTCTGACGAAGATGATGAAAGTCGACGAAAATTGTATAAAGATGAAGAATGGTGAAGTTTTTGAATCGGTGAAACAAGACTCGAATAATGAGAAGAAAGAAGGTTGAAGGTGAAAAAAAAGACATTAGTTTTGAATCGAGTTTGTGGTTGAAAATGAACTGAATTTGTGGTTGAAAGTGATGAATTTGATAAATGGATATAAGTTTTGATTGCGAGATAAATGATAGTGGTGATGTTAATTATAGATTCAAGGGTTTGTTTGATTATGCGTTTTTGTTGAAATGATGAATTTTTGACAAAAAAAGGATTTTCTGACGAAGATGATGAAAGTCGACGAAAATTGTATAAAGATGAAGAATGGTGAAGTTTTTGAATCAGTGAAACAAGACTCGAATAATGAGAAGAAAGAAGGTTGAAGGTGAAAAAAAAGACGTTAGTTTTGAATCGAGTTTGTGGTTGAAGATGAACTGAATTTGTGGTTGAAAGTGACGAATTTGATAAATAGATATAAGTTTTGATTGCGAGATAAATGATAGTGGTGATGTTAATTATAGCTTCAAGGGTTTGTTTGATTATGCGTTTTTGTTGAAATGATGAATTTTTGACAAAAAAAGGATTTTCTGACGAAGATGATGAAAGTCGACGAAAAATTGTATAAAGATGAAGAATGGTGAAGTTTTTGAATCGGTGAAACAAGACTCGAATAATGAGAAGAAAGAAGGTTGAAGGTGAAAAAAAAGACGTTAGTTTTGAATCGAGTTTGTGGTTGAAGATGAACTGAATTTGTGGTTGAAAGTGACGAATTTGATAAATAGATATAAGTTTTGGTTGCGAGATAAATGATAGTGGTGATGTTAATTATAGCTTCAAGGGTTTGTTTGATTATGCGTTTTTGTTGAAATGATGAATTTTTGACAAAAAAAGGATTTTCTGACGAAGATGATGAAAGTCGACGAAAATTGTATAAAGATGAAGAATGGTGAAGTTTTTGAATCAGTGAAACAAGACTCGAATAATGAGAAGAAAGAAGGTTGAAGGTGAAAAAAAACACGTTAGTTTTGAATCGAGTTTGTGGTTGAAGATGAACTGAATTTGTGGTTGAAAGTGACGAATTTGATAAATAGATATAAGTTTTGATTGCGAGATAAATGATAGTGGTGATGTTAATTATAGATTCAAGGGTTTGTTTGATTATGCGTTTTTGTTGAAATGATGAATTTTTGACAAAAAAAGGATTTTCTGACGAAGATGATGAAAGTCGACGAAAATTGTATAAAGACGAAGAATGGTGAAGTTTTTGAATCAGTGAAACAAGACTCGAATAATGAGAAGAAAGAAGGTTGAAGGTGAAAAAAAAGACGTTAGTTTTGAATCGAGTTTGTGGTTGAAGATGAACTGAATTTGTGGTTGAAAGTGACGAATTTGATAAATAGATATAAGTTTTGATTGCGAGATAAATGATAGTGGTGATGTTAATTATAGATTCAAGGGTTTGTTTGATTATGCGTTTTTGTTGAAATGATGAATTTTTGACAAAAAAAGGATTTTCTGACGAAGATGATGAAAGTCGACGAAAATTGTATAAAGATGAAGAATGGTGAAGTTTTTGAATCAGTGAAACAAGACTCGAATAATGAGAAGAAAGAAGGTTGAAGGTGAAAAAAAACACGTTAGTTTTGAATCGAGTTTGTGGTTGAAGATGAACTGAATTTGTGGTTGAAAGTGACGAATTTGATAAATAGATATAAGTTTTGGTTGCGAGATAAATGATAGTGGTGATGTTAATTATAGCTTCAAGGGTTTGTTTGATTATGCGTTTTTGTTGAAATGATGAATTTTTGACAAAAAAAGGATTTTCTGACGAAGATGATGAAAGTCGACGAAAATTGTATAAAGACGAAGAATGGTGAAGTTTTTGAATCGGTGAAACAAGACTCGAATAATGAGAAGAAAGAAGGTTGAAGGTGAAAAAAAAGACGTTAGTTTTGAATCGAGTTTGTGGTTGAAGATGAACTGAATTTGTGGTTGAAAGTGACGAATTTGATAAATAGATATAAGTTTTGATTGCGAGATAAATGATAGTGGTGATGTTAATTATAGATTCAAGGGTTTGTTTGAAATGATGAATTTTTGACAAAAAAAGGATTTTCTGACGAAGATGATGAAAGTCGACGAAAATTGTATAAAGATGAAGAATGGTGAAGTTTTTGAATCAGTGAAACAAGACTCGAATAATGAGAAGAAAGAAGGTTGAAGGTGAAAAAAAAGACGTTAGTTTTGAATCGAGTTTGTGGTTGAAGATGAACTGAATTTGTGGTTGAAAGTGACGAATTTGATAAATAGATATAAGTTTTGATTGCGAGATAAATGATAGTGGTGATGTTAATTATAGATTCAAGGGTTTGTTTGATTATGCGTTTTTGTTGAAATGATGAATTTTTGACAAAAAAAGGACTTTCTGACGAAGATGATGAAAGTCGACGAAAAATTGTATAAAGATGAAGAATGGTGAAGTTTTTGAATCGGTGAAACAAGACTCGAATAATGAGAAGAAAGAAGGTTGAAGGTGAAAAAAAAGACGTTAGTTTTGAATCGAGTTTGTGGTTGAAGATGAACTGAATTTGTGGTTGAAAGTGACGAATTTGATAAATAGATATAAGTTTTGGTTGCGAGATAAATGATAGTGGTGATGTTAATTATAGCTTCAAGGGTTTGTTTGATTATGCGTTTTTGTTGAAATGATGAATTTTTGACAAAAAAAGGATTTTCTGACGAAGATGAAGAAAGTCGACGAAAATTGTATAAAGATGAAGAATGGTGAAGTTTTTGAATCAGTGAAACAAGACTCGAATAATGAGAAGAAAGAAGGTTGAAGGTGAAAAAAAACACGTTAGTTTTGAATCGAGTTTGTGGTTGAAGATGAACTGAATTTGTGGTTGAAAGTGACGAATTTGATAAATAGATATAAGTTTTGATTGCGAGATAAATGATAGTGGTGATGTTAATTATAGATTCAAGGGTTTGTTTGATTATGCGTTTTTGTTGAAATGATGAATTTTTGACAAAAAAAGGATTTTCTGACGAAGATGATGAAAGTCGACGAAAATTGTATAAAGATGAAGAATGGTGAAGTTTTTGAATCGGTGAAACAAGACTCGAATAATGAGAAGAAAGAAGGTTGAAGGTGAAAAAAAAGACATTAGTTTTGAATCGAGTTTGTGGTTGAAAATGAACTGAATTTGTGGTTGAAAGTGATGAATTTGATAAATGGATATAAGTTTTGATTGCGAGATAAATGATAGTGGTGATGTTAATTATAGATTCAAGGGTTTGTTTGATTATGCGTTTTTGTTGAAATGATGAATTTTTGACAAAAAAAGGATTTTCTGACGAAGATGATGAAAGTCGACGAAAATTGTATAAAGACGAAGAATGGTGAAGTTTTTGAATCAGTGAAACAAGACTCGAATAATGAGAAGAAAGAAGGTTGAAGGTGAAAAAAAACACGTTAGTTTTGAATCGAGTTTGTGGTTGAAGATGAACTGAATTTGTGGTTGAAAGTGACGAATTTGATAAATAGATATAAGTTTTGATTGCGAGATAAATGATAGTGGTGATGTTAATTATAGATTCAAGGGTTTGTTTGATTATGCGTTTTTGTTGAAATGATGAATTTTTGACAAAAAAAGGATTTTCTGACGAAGATGATGAAAGTCGACGAAAATTGTATAAAGATGAAGAATGGTGAAGTTTTTGAATCGGTGAAACAAGACTCGAATAATGAGAAGAAAGAAGGTTGAAGGTGAAAAAAAAGACATTAGTTTTGAATCGAGTTTGTGGTTGAAAATGAACTGAATTTGTGGTTGAAAGTGATGAATTTGATAAATGGATATAAGTTTTGATTGCGAGATAAATGATAGTGGTGATGTTAATTATAGATTCAAGGGTTTGTTTGATTATGCGTTTTTGTTGAAATGATGAATTTTTGACAAAAAAAGGATTTTCTGACGAAGATGATGAAAGTCGACGAAAATTGTATAAAGACGAAGAATGGTGAAGTTTTTGAATCAGTGAAACAAGACTCGAATAATGAGAAGAAAGAAGGTTGAAGGTGAAAAAAAAGACGTTAGTTTTGAATCGAGTTTGTGGTTGAAGATGAACTGAATTTGTGGTTGAAAGTGACGAATTTGATAAATAGATATAAGTTTTGATTGCGAGATAAATGATAGTGGTGATGTTAATTATAGATTCAAGGGTTTGTTTGATTATGCGTTTTTGTTGAAATGATGAATTTTTGACAAAAAAAGGATTTTCTGACGAAGATGATGAAAGTCGACGAAAATTGTATAAAGATGAAGAATGGTGAAGTTTTTGAATCAGTGAAACAAGACTCGAATAATGAGAAGAAAGAAGGTTGAAGGTGAAAAAAAACACGTTAGTTTTGAATCGAGTTTGTGGTTGAAGATGAACTGAATTTGTGGTTGAAAGTGACGAATTTGATAAATAGATATAAGTTTTGATTGCGAGATAAATGATAGTGGTGATGTTAATTATAGCTTCAAGGGTTTGTTTGATTATGCGTTTTTGTTGAAATGATGAATTTTTGACAAAAAAAGGATTTTCTGACGAAGATGATGAACGTCGACGAAAATTGTATAAAGATGAAGAATGGTGAAGTTTTTGAATCAGTGAAACAAGACTCGAATAATGAGAAGAAAGAAGGTTGAAGGTGAAAAAAAACACGTTAGTTTTGAATCGAGTTTGTGGTTGAAGATGAACTGAATTTGTGGTTGAAAGTGACGAATTTGATAAATAGATATAAGTTTTGATTGCGAGATAAATGATAGTGGTGATGTTAATTATAGATTCAAGGGTTTGTTTGATTATGCGTTTTTGTTGAAATGATGAATTTTTGACAAAAAAAGGATTTTCTGACGAAGATGATGAAAGTCGACGAAAATTGTATAAAGATGAAGAATGGTGAAGTTTTTGAATCGGTGAAACAAGACTCGAATAATGAGAAGAAAGAAGGTTGAAGGTGAAAAAAAAGACATTAGTTTTGAATCGAGTTTGTGGTTGAAAATGAACTGAATTTGTGGTTGAAAGTGATGAATTTGATAAATGGATATAAGTTTTGATTGCGAGATAAATGATAGTGGTGATGTTAATTATAGATTCAAGGGTTTGTTTGATTATGCGTTTTTGTTGAAATGATGAATTTTTGACAAAAAAAGGATTTTCTGACGAAGATGATGAAAGTCGACGAAAATTGTATAAAGACGAAGAATGGTGAAGTTTTTGAATCAGTGAAACAAGACTCGAATAATGAGAAGAAAGAAGGTTGAAGGTGAAAAAAAAGACGTTAGTTTTGAATCGAGTTTGTGGTTGAAGATGAACTGAATTTGTGGTTGAAAGTGACGAATTTGATAAATAGATATAAGTTTTGATTGCGAGATAAATGATAGTGGTGATGTTAATTATAGATTCAAGGGTTTGTTTGATTATGCGTTTTTGTTGAAATGATGAATTTTTGACAAAAAAAGGATTTTCTGACGAAGATGATGAAAGTCGACGAAAATTGTATAAAGATGAAGAATGGTGAAGTTTTTGAATCAGTGAAACAAGACTCGAATAATGAGAAGAAAGAAGGTTGAAGGTGAAAAAAAACACGTTAGTTTTGAATCGAGTTTGTGGTTGAAGATGAACTGAATTTGTGGTTGAAAGTGACGAATTTGATAAATAGATATAAGTTTTGGTTGCGAGATAAATGATAGTGGTGATGTTAATTATAGCTTCAAGGGTTTGTTTGATTATGCGTTTTTGTTGAAATGATGAATTTTTGACAAAAAAAGGATTTTCTGACGAAGATGATGAAAGTCGACGAAAATTGTATAAAGACGAAGAATGGTGAAGTTTTTGAATCAGTGAAACAAGACTCGAATAATGAGAAGAAAGAAGGTTGAAGGTGAAAAAAAAGACGTTAGTTTTGAATCGAGTTTGTGGTTGAAGATGAACTGAATTTGTGGTTGAAAGTGACGAATTTGATAAATAGATATAAGTTTTGATTGCGAGATAAATGATAGTGGTGATGTTAATTATAGATTCAAGGGTTTGTTTGATTATGCGTTTTTGTTGAAATGATGAATTTTTGACAAAAAAAGGATTTTCTGACGAAGATGATGAAAGTCGACGAAAATTGTATAAAGATGAAGAATGGTGAAGTTTTTGAATCAGTGAAACAAGACTCGAATAATGAGAAGAAAGAAGGTTGAAGGTGAAAAAAAAGACGTTAGTTTTGAATCGAGTTTGTGGTTGAAGATGAACTGAATTTGTGGTTGAAAGTGACGAATTTGATAAATAGATATAAGTTTTGATTGCGAGATAAATGATAGTGGTGATGTTAATTATAGCTTCAAGGGTTTGTTTGATTATGCGTTTTTGTTGAAATGATGAATTTTTGACAAAAAAAGGATTTTCTGACGAAGATGATGAAAGTCGACGAAAAATTGTATAAAGATGAAGAATGGTGAAGTTTTTGAATCGGTGAAACAAGACTCGAATAATGAGAAGAAAGAAGGTTGAAGGTGAAAAAAAACACGTTAGTTTTGAATCGAGTTTGTGGTTGAAGATGAACTGAATTTGTGGTTGAAAGTGACGAATTTGATAAATAGATATAAGTTTTGGTTGCGAGATAAATGATAGTGGTGATGTTAATTATAGCTTCAAGGGTTTGTTTGATTATGCGTTTTTGTTGAAATGATGAATTTTTGACAAAAAAAGGATTTTCTGACGAAGATGATGAAAGTCGACGAAAATTGTATAAAGATGAAGAATGGTGAAGTTTTTGAATCAGTGAAACAAGACTCGAATAATGAGAAGAAAGAAGGTTGAAGGTGAAAAAAAACACGTTAGTTTTGAATCGAGTTTGTGGTTGAAGATGAACTGAATTTGTGGTTGAAAGTGACGAATTTGATAAATAGATATAAGTTTTGATTGCGAGATAAATGATAGTGGTGATGTTAATTATAGATTCAAGGGTTTGTTTGATTATGCGTTTTTGTTGAAATGATGAATTTTTGACAAAAAAAGGATTTTCTGACGAAGATGATGAAAGTCGACGAAAATTGTATAAAGACGAAGAATGGTGAAGTTTTTGAATCAGTGAAACAAGACTCGAATAATGAGAAGAAAGAAGGTTGAAGGTGAAAAAAAAGACGTTAGTTTTGAATCGAGTTTGTGGTTGAAGATGAACTGAATTTGTGGTTGAAAGTGACGAATTTGATAAATAGATATAAGTTTTGGTTGCGAGATAAATGATAGTGGTGATGTTAATTATAGATTCAAGGGTTTGTTTGATTATGCGTTTTTGTTGAAATGATGAATTTTTGACAAAAAAAGGATTTTCTGACGAAGATGATGAAAGTCGACGAAAATTGTATAAAGATGAAGAATGGTGAAGTTTTTGAATCAGTGAAACAAGACTCGAATAATGAGAAGAAAGAAGGTTGAAGGTGAAAAAAAACACGTTAGTTTTGAATCGAGTTTGTGGTTGAAGATGAACTGAATTTGTGGTTGAAAGTGACGAATTTGATAAATAGATATAAGTTTTGGTTGCGAGATAAATGATAGTGGTGATGTTAATTATAGATTCAAGGGTTTGTTTGATTATGCGTTTTTGTTGAAATGATGAATTTTTGACAAAAAAAGGATTTTCTGACGAAGATGATGAAAGTCGACGAAAAATTGTATAAAGATGAAGAATGGTGAAGTTTTTGAATCGGTGAAACAAGACTCGAATAATGAGAAGAAAGAAGGTTGAAGGTGAAAAAAAAGACGTTAGTTTTGAATCGAGTTTGTGGTTGAAGATGAACTGAATTTGTGGTTGAAAGTGACGAATTTGATAAATAGATATAAGTTTTGGTTGCGAGATAAATGATAGTGGTGATGTTAATTATAGCTTCAAGGGTTTGTTTGATTATGCGTTTTTGTTGAAATGATGAATTTTTGACAAAAAAAGGATTTTCTGACGAAGATGATGAAAGTCGACGAAAATTGTATAAAGATGAAGAATGGTGAAGTTTTTGAATCAGTGAAACAAGACTCGAATAATGAGAAGAAAGAAGGTTGAAGGTGAAAAAAAACACGTTAGTTTTGAATCGAGTTTGTGGTTGAAGATGAACTGAATTTGTGGTTGAAAGTGACGAATTTGATAAATAGATATAAGTTTTGATTGCGAGATAAATGATAGTGGTGATGTTAATTATAGATTCAAGGGTTTGTTTGATTATGCGTTTTTGTTTAAATGATGAATTTTTGACAAAAAAAGGATTTTCTGACGAAGATGATGAAAGTCGACGAAAATTGTATAAAGACGAAGAATGGTGAAGTTTTTGAATCAGTGAAACAAGACTCGAATAATGAGAAGAAAGAAGGTTGAAGGTGAAAAAAAACACGTTAGTTTTGAATCGAGTTTGTGGTTGAAGATGAACTGAATTTGTGGTTGAAAGTGACGAATTTGATAAATAGATATAAGTTTTGGTTGCGAGATAAATGATAGTGGTGATGTTAATTATAGCTTCAAGGGTTTGTTTGATTATGCGTTTTTGTTGAAATGATGAATTTTTGACAAAAAAAGGATTTTCTGACGAAGATGATGAAAGTCGACGAAAATTGTATAAAGATGAAGAATGGTGAAGTTTTTGAATCAGTGAAACAAGACTCGAATAATGAGAAGAAAGAAGGTTGAAGGTGAAAAAAAACACGTTAGTTTTGAATCGAGTTTGTGGTTGAAGATGAACTGAATTTGTGGTTGAAAGTGACGAATTTGATAAATAGATATAAGTTTTGATTGCGAGATAAATGATAGTGGTGATGTTAATTATAGATTCAAGGGTTTGTTTGATTATGCGTTTTTGTTGAAATGATGAATTTTTGACAAAAAAAGGATTTTCTGACGAAGATGATGAAAGTCGACGAAAATTGTATAAAGATGAAGAATGGTGAAGTTTTTGAATCGGTGAAACAAGACTCGAATAATGAGAAGAAAGAAGGTTGAAGGTGAAAAAAAAGACGTTAGTTTTGAATCGAGTTTGTGGTTGAAGATGAACTGAATTTGTGGTTGAAAGTGACGAATTTGATAAATAGATATAAGTTTTGATTGCGAGATAAATGATAGTGGTGATGTTAATTATAGATTCAAGGGTTTGTTTGATTATGCGTTTTTGTTGAAATGATGAATTTTTGACAAAAAAAGGATTTTCTGACGAAGATGATGAAAGTCGACGAAAATTGTATAAAGATGAAGAATGGTGAAGTTTTTGAATCAGTGAAACAAGACTCGAATAATGAGAAGAAAGAAGGTTGAAGGTGAAAAAAAACACGTTAGTTTTGAATCGAGTTTGTGGTTGAAGATGAACTGAATTTGTGGTTGAAAGTGACGAATTTGATAAATAGATATAAGTTTTGGTTGCGAGATAAATGATAGTGGTGATGTTAATTATAGCTTCAAGGGTTTGTTTGATTATGCGTTTTTGTTGAAATGATGAATTTTTGACAAAAAAAGGATTTTCTGACGAAGATGATGAAAGTCGACGAAAATTGTATAAAGACGAAGAATGGTGAAGTTTTTGAATCAGTGAAACAAGACTCGAATAATGAGAAGAAAGAAGGTTGAAGGTGAAAAAAAAGACGTTAGTTTTGAATCGAGTTTGTGGTTGAAGATGAACTGAATTTGTGGTTGAAAGTGACGAATTTGATAAATAGATATAAGTTTTGATTGCGAGATAAATGATAGTGGTGATGTTAATTATAGATTCAAGGGTTTGTTTGATTATGCGTTTTTGTTGAAATGATGAATTTTTGACAAAAAAAGGATTTTCTGACGAAGATGATGAAAGTCGACGAAAATTGTATAAAGATGAAGAATGGTGAAGTTTTTGAATCAGTGAAACAAGACTCGAATAATGAGAAGAAAGAAGGTTGAAGGTGAAAAAAAAGACGTTAGTTTTGAATCGAGTTTGTGGTTGAAGATGAACTGAATTTGTGGTTGAAAGTGACGAATTTGATAAATAGATATAAGTTTTGATTGCGAGATAAATGATAGTGGTGATGTTAATTATAGCTTCAAGGGTTTGTTTGATTATGCGTTTTTGTTGAAATGATGAATTTTTGACAAAAAAAGGATTTTCTGACGAAGATGATGAAAGTCGACGAAAAATTGTATAAAGATGAAGAATGGTGAAGTTTTTGAATCGGTGAAACAAGACTCGAATAATGAGAAGAAAGAAGGTTGAAGGTGAAAAAAAACACGTTAGTTTTGAATCGAGTTTGTGGTTGAAGATGAACTGAATTTGTGGTTGAAAGTGACGAATTTGATAAATAGATATAAGTTTTGGTTGCGAGATAAATGATAGTGGTGATGTTAATTATAGCTTCAAGGGTTTGTTTGATTATGCGTTTTTGTTGAAATGATGAATTTTTGACAAAAAAAGGATTTTCTGACGAAGATGATGAAAGTCGACGAAAATTGTATAAAGATGAAGAATGGTGAAGTTTTTGAATCAGTGAAACAAGACTCGAATAATGAGAAGAAAGAAGGTTGAAGGTGAAAAAAAACACGTTAGTTTTGAATCGAGTTTGTGGTTGAAGATGAACTGAATTTGTGGTTGAAAGTGACGAATTTGATAAATAGATATAAGTTTTGATTGCGAGATAAATGATAGTGGTGATGTTAATTATAGATTCAAGGGTTTGTTTGATTATGCGTTTTTGTTGAAATGATGAATTTTTGACAAAAAAAGGATTTTCTGACGAAGATGATGAAAGTCGACGAAAATTGTATAAAGATGAAGAATGGTGAAGTTTTTGAATCGGTGAAACAAGACTCGAATAATGAGAAGAAAGAAGGTTGAAGGTGAAAAAAAAGACATTAGTTTTGAATCGAGTTTGTGGTTGAAAATGAACTGAATTTGTGGTTGAAAGTGATGAATTTGATAAATGGATATAAGTTTTGATTGCGAGATAAATGATAGTGGTGATGTTAATTATAGATTCAAGGGTTTGTTTGATTATGCGTTTTTGTTGAAATGATGAATTTTTGACAAAAAAAGGATTTTCTGACGAAGATGATGAAAGTCGACGAAAATTGTATAAAGACGAAGAATGGTGAAGTTTTTGAATCAGTGAAACAAGACTCGAATAATGAGAAGAAAGAAGGTTGAAGGTGAAAAAAAAGACGTTAGTTTTGAATCGAGTTTGTGGTTGAAGATGAACTGAATTTGTGGTTGAAAGTGACGAATTTGATAAATAGATATAAGTTTTGATTGCGAGATAAATGATAGTGGTGATGTTAATTATAGATTCAAGGGTTTGTTTGATTATGCGTTTTTGTTGAAATGATGAATTTTTGACAAAAAAAGGATTTTCTGACGAAGATGATGAAAGTCGACGAAAATTGTATAAAGATGAAGAATGGTGAAGTTTTTGAATCAGTGAAACAAGACTCGAATAATGAGAAGAAAGAAGGTTGAAGGTGAAAAAAAAGACGTTAGTTTTGAATCGAGTTTGTGGTTGAAGATGAACTGAATTTGTGGTTGAAAGTGACGAATTTGATAAATAGATATAAGTTTTGGTTGCGAGATAAATGATAGTGGTGATGTTAATTATAGCTTCAAGGGTTTGTTTGATTATGCGTTTTTGTTGAAATGATGAATTTTTGACAAAAAAAGGATTTTCTGACGAAGATGATGAAAGTCGACGAAAATTGTATAAAGACGAAGAATGGTGAAGTTTTTGAATCAGTGAAACAAGACTCGAATAATGAGAAGAAAGAAGGTTGAAGGTGAAAAAAAAGACGTTAGTTTTGAATCGAGTTTGTGGTTGAAGATGAACTGAATTTGTGGTTGAAAGTGACGAATTTGATAAATAGATATAAGTTTTGATTGCGAGATAAATGATAGTGGTGATGTTAATTATAGATTCAAGGGTTTGTTTGATTATGCGTTTTTGTTGAAATGATGAATTTTTGACAAAAAAAGGATTTTCTGACGAAGATGATGAAAGTCGACGAAAATTGTATAAAGATGAAGAATGGTGAAGTTTTTGAATCGGTGAAACAAGACTCGAATAATGAGAAGAAAGAAGGTTGAAGGTGAAAAAAAAGACGTTAGTTTTGAATCGAGTTTGTGGTTGAAGATGAACTGAATTTGTGGTTGAAAGTGACGAATTTGATAAATAGATATAAGTTTTGATTGCGAGATAAATGATAGTGGTGATGTTAATTATAGATTCAAGGGTTTGTTTGATTATGCGTTTTTGTTGAAATGATGAATTTTTGACAAAAAAAGGATTTTCTGACGAAGATGATGAAAGTCGACGAAAAATTGTATAAAGATGAAGAATGGTGAAGTTTTTGAATCGGTGAAACAAGACTCGAATAATGAGAAGAAAGAAGGTTGAAGGTGAAAAAAAAGACGTTAGTTTTGAATCGAGTTTGTGGTTGAAGATGAACTGAATTTGTGGTTGAAAGTGACGAATTTGATAAATAGATATAAGTTTTGATTGCGAGATAAATGATAGTGGTGATGTTAATTATAGTTCAAGGGTTTGTTTGATTATGCGTTTTTGTTGAAATGATGAATTTTTGACAAAAAAAGGATTTTCTGACGAAGATGATGAAAGTCGACGAAAATTGTATAAAGATGAAGAATGGTGAAGTTTTTGAATCAGTGAAACAAGACTCGAATAATGAGAAGAAAGAAGGTTGAAGGTGAAAAAAAAAGACGTTAGTTTTGAATCGAGTTTGTGGTTGAAGATGAACTGAATTTGTGGTTGAAAGTGACGAATTTGATAAATAGATATAAGTTTTGATTGCGAGATAAATGATAGTGGTGATGTTAATTATAGATTCAAGGGTTTGTTTGATTATGCGTTTTTGTTGAAATGATGAATTTTTGACAAAAAAAGGATTTTCTGACGAAGATGATGAAAGTCGACGAAAAATTGTATAAAGACGAAGAATGGTGAAGTTTTTGAATCGGTGAAACAAGACTCGAATAATGAGAAGAAAGAAGGTTGAAGGTGAAAAAAAACACGTTAGTTTTGAATCGAGTTTGTGGTTGAAGATGAACTGAATTTGTGGTTGAAAGTGACGAATTTGATAAATAGATATAAGTTTTGATTGCGAGATAAATGATAGTGGTGATGTTAATTATAGATTCAAGGGTTTGTTTGATTATGCGTTTTTGTTGAAATGATGAATTTTTGACAAAAAAAGGATTTTCTGACGAAGATGATGAAAGTCGACGAAAATTGTATAAAGACGAAGAATGGTGAAGTTTTTGAATCAGTGAAACAAGACTCGAATAATGAGAAGAAAGAAGGTTGAAGGTGAAAAAAAACACGTTAGTTTTGAATCGAGTTTGTGGTTGAAGATGAACTGAATTTGTGGTTGAAAGTGACGAATTTGATAAATAGATATAAGTTTTGGTTGCGAGATAAATGATAGTGGTGATGTTAATTATAGCTTCAAGGGTTTGTTTGATTATGCGTTTTTGTTGAAATGATGAATTTTTGACAAAAAAAGGATTTTCTGACGAAGATGATGAAAGTCGACGAAAATTGTATAAAGATGAAGAATGGTGAAGTTTTTGAATCAGTGAAACAAGACTCGAATAATGAGAAGAAAGAAGGTTGAAGGTGAAAAAAAACACGTTAGTTTTGAATCGAGTTTGTGGTTGAAGATGAACTGAATTTGTGGTTGAAAGTGACGAATTTGATAAATAGATATAAGTTTTGATTGCGAGATAAATGATAGTGGTGATGTTAATTATAGATTCAAGGGTTTGTTTGATTATGCGTTTTTGTTGAAATGATGAATTTTTGACAAAAAAAGGATTTTCTGACGAAGATGATGAAAGTCGACGAAAATTGTATAAAGATGAAGAATGGTGAAGTTTTTGAATCAGTGAAACAAGACTCGAATAATGAGAAGAAAGAAGGTTGAAGGTGAAAAAAAAAGACGTTAGTTTTGAATCGAGTTTGTGGTTGAAGATGAACTGAATTTGTGGTTGAAAGTGACGAATTTGATAAATAGATATAAGTTTTGATTGCGAGATAAATGATAGTGGTGATGTTAATTATAGATTCAAGGGTTTGTTTGATTATGCGTTTTTGTTGAAATGATGAATTTTTGACAAAAAAAGGATTTTCTGACGAAGATGATGAAAGTCGACGAAAAATTGTATAAAGATGAAGAATGGTGAAGTTTTTGAATCGGTGAAACAAGACTCGAATAATGAGAAGAAAGAAGGTTGAAGGTGAAAAAAAACACGTTAGTTTTGAATCGAGTTTGTGGTTGAAGATGAACTGAATTTGTGGTTGAAAGTGACGAATTTGATAAATAGATATAAGTTTTGATTGCGAGATAAATGATAGTGGTGATGTTAATTATAGATTCAAGGGTTTGTTTGATTATGCGTTTTTGTTTAAATGATGAATTTTTGACAAAAAAAGGATTTTCTGACGAAGATGATGAAAGTCGACGAAAATTGTATAAAGACGAAGAATGGTGAAGTTTTTGAATCAGTGAAACAAGACTCGAATAATGAGAAGAAAGAAGGTTGAAGGTGAAAAAAAACACGTTAGTTTTGAATCGAGTTTGTGGTTGAAGATGAACTGAATTTGTGGTTGAAAGTGACGAATTTGATAAATAGATATAAGTTTTGGTTGCGAGATAAATGATAGTGGTGATGTTAATTATAGCTTCAAGGGTTTGTTTGATTATGCGTTTTTGTTGAAATGATGAATTTTTGACAAAAAAAGGATTTTCTGACGAAGATGATGAAAGTCGACGAAAATTGTATAAAGATGAAGAATGGTGAAGTTTTTGAATCAGTGAAACAAGACTCGAATAATGAGAAGAAAGAAGGTTGAAGGTGAAAAAAAACACGTTAGTTTTGAATCGAGTTTGTGGTTGAAGATGAACTGAATTTGTGGTTGAAAGTGACGAATTTGATAAATAGATATAAGTTTTGATTGCGAGATAAATGATAGTGGTGATGTTAATTATAGATTCAAGGGTTTGTTTGATTATGCGTTTTTGTTGAAATGATGAATTTTTGACAAAAAAAGGATTTTCTGACGAAGATGATGAAAGTCGACGAAAATTGTATAAAGATGAAGAATGGTGAAGTTTTTGAATCGGTGAAACAAGACTCGAATAATGAGAAGAAAGAAGGTTGAAGGTGAAAAAAAAGACATTAGTTTTGAATCGAGTTTGTGGTTGAAAATGAACTGAATTTGTGGTTGAAAGTGACGAATTTGATAAATAGATATAAGTTTTGATTGCGAGATAAATGATAGTGGTGATGTTAATTATAGATTCAAGGGTTTGTTTGATTATGCGTTTTTGTTGAAATGATGAATTTTTGACAAAAAAAGGATTTTCTGACGAAGATGATGAAAGTCGACGAAAATTGTATAAAGACGAAGAATGGTGAAGTTTTTGAATCAGTGAAACAAGACTCGAATAATGAGAAGAAAGAAGGTTGAAGGTGAAAAAAAAGACGTTAGTTTTGAATCGAGTTTGTGGTTGAAGATGAACTGAATTTGTGGTTGAAAGTGACGAATTTGATAAATAGATATAAGTTTTGATTGCGAGATAAATGATAGTGGTGATGTTAATTATAGTTCAAGGGTTTGTTTGATTATGCGTTTTTGTTGAAATGATGAATTTTTGACAAAAAAAGGATTTTCTGACGAAGATGATGAAAGTCGACGAAAATTGTATAAAGATGAAGAATGGTGAAGTTTTTGAATCAGTGAAACAAGACTCGAATAATGAGAAGAAAGAAGGTTGAAGGTGAAAAAAAAAGACGTTAGTTTTGAATCGAGTTTGTGGTTGAAGATGAACTGAATTTGTGGTTGAAAGTGACGAATTTGATAAATAGATATAAGTTTTGATTGCGAGATAAATGATAGTGGTGATGTTAATTATAGATTCAAGGGTTTGTTTGATTATGCGTTTTTGTTGAAATGATGAATTTTTGACAAAAAAAGGATTTTCTGACGAAGATGATGAAAGTCGACGAAAAATTGTATAAAGATGAAGAATGGTGAAGTTTTTGAATCGGTGAAACAAGACTCGAATAATGAGAAGAAAGAAGGTTGAAGGTGAAAAAAAAGACGTTAGTTTTGAATCGAGTTTGTGGTTGAAGATGAACTGAATTTGTGGTTGAAAGTGACGAATTTGATAAATAGATATAAGTTTTGGTTGCGAGATAAATGATAGTGGTGATGTTAATTATAGCTTCAAGGGTTTGTTTGATTATGCGTTTTTGTTGAAATGATGAATTTTTGACAAAAAAAGGATTTTCTGACGAAGATGATGAAAGTCGACGAAAATTGTATAAAGATGAAGAATGGTGAAGTTTTTGAATCAGTGAAACAAGACTCGAATAATGAGAAGAAAGAAGGTTGAAGGTGAAAAAAAACACGTTAGTTTTGAATCGAGTTTGTGGTTGAAGATGAACTGAATTTGTGGTTGAAAGTGACGAATTTGATAAATAGATATAAGTTTTGATTGCGAGATAAATGATAGTGGTGATGTTAATTATAGATTCAAGGGTTTGTTTGATTATGCGTTTTTGTTGAAATGATGAATTTTTGACAAAAAAAGGATTTTCTGACGAAGATGATGAAAGTCGACGAAAATTGTATAAAGACGAAGAATGGTGAAGTTTTTGAATCAGTGAAACAAGACTCGAATAATGAGAAGAAAGAAGGTTGAAGGTGAAAAAAAAGACGTTAGTTTTGAATCGAGTTTGTGGTTGAAGATGAATTGAATTTGTGGTTGAAAGTGACGAATTTGATAAATGGATATAAGTTTTGTTTGTGAGATAAATGATACTGGTGATGTTAATTATAGATTCAAGGGTTTGTTTGATTATGCGTTTTTGTTGAAATGATGAATTTTTGACAAAAAAAGGATTTTCAGACGAAGATGATGAAAGTCGACGAAAATTGTATGAAGATGAAGATGAAGAAAAGTAAAGTAAATTAGATGTTCGTGATACACTGTTAGATCTAATAGACTTTTTTAATCTGACAGTCAAATTTTTGAGAGAGTTAAAATTAACGAAATAAGACCAATTCTATCGACAAATACAAATATAAAGGATCAAATTGAAAATTCAAATAATTATGAGAGCAATTTAAAAAAATAAAATTAAGTTAAAGGAAGAGAAGCAATAGTATATATATATACACTCTTACAACACTTTGCTATTCTTTACATCAATTGTCTTCACTCTTACGATGAATCTTTCCACTGATTCAGAACCACCACCCCCATCACCACCACCACCAGATTCAACCACTGTCACCCTCAACGGCACAATCACACTGGATCAAAACCCAGAACCACCGCCACCATCATCCTCCTCATCATCACCACCAGAACTCCAACTCCCAATATCCTGGCCAGAAGACGCAAAACTAACCATCGAATGGATCCAAAACCTAACTCTCTCCTTCGATTGGTCCTCCAAGAATCTCTCTGCTTCCGAATTCCCATCCATTCTCCCCGTTCATGTCTTCGATTCTCTCATCCTCATCGCTTCCAAGATGCTTCACAAGGAACCTAATTGCGTCCCTATTCAACCCGTTCGCCCCGAACCCGATTCTTCAGCATCGGTCGTCGTTGTTGGCGATGTTCATGGACAATTGCATGATCTCCTTTTCCTTCTCCAAGATGCTGGATATCCGTCGAAAGATCGAATCTTTGTTTTTAATGGTGATTATGTTGATCGTGGAGCTTGGGGTCTTGAAACTTTCTTGCTCTTGTTGGCTTGGAAGGTAAAAATTTGATTTTTAGTTTTTGGTAAAGTTAAAGTTTTAATTTTCTTAATTTTTTTTTTTACTTTTTTATTTTATGAAGTTTGAATTTTTAATGCATGATTTTTGTTTTTTATTGTATTAATGTGATATAATAGTGGAAGTGATTGAATGTGGAGAGTTAAGTTTGATGGATATCATCATACACTAATGTACTTTGTTATTTTATTTTTACCTAGTGTTGAAAATTGAAATAGTACTGTTTTTATGCAAATTTGTGTAACTAGTTTGATTAAGCTAATGTACTTTCAGCTATCTGATTTGGTTTATGTTTTGCAATGTAGTTTAAGTCGATTTGAACATAACTGTTTGATTTTAATTCAATGGCTGAGATTGCTCTCTGCGTGCAACTGCACAAAGTTGTCAAATAGCGGCTATCGCGCTATAGCATAGGAAATTCAATAAACCGATATTGTTTTGCAATATGCTATGTAGTTCAAAGTGTTGTCAAATAGCGGCGCTATAGCAGTCTAGCATAGCAGAATTTGAACACAAAATGCTATTTTCTGCTATCCGTGATCGACAACATTGCAACTGCATGATTCCTCTATTGCAGGGAATCCGGGTCAGGTAGGTTTAGGCAGTTTGGTTTGAGATAATATTTGGTCTTCACTTGGGACTTTGAAAAATATCATTTTGTTTTTGAATATTAGCACAGGAAACATTATTCAAAGCAATAAAAATACTGTTTTTACTATTTCCTTTACAAATATTTGTATGCTTTTTGCTCAAATTTTAGGGGTGGAATGAAATTGAATTTATAAAGGTTCTATTGCTCAGATTGTTTACTATAGGAGAGAATGGAATGACATATGATTGACTTGATTTTATTTCCATCCCATTCAATTCAAATTCCATCCCCTTCTATTTGGACGGGATGGATAGAACTGTTATTTATGTCCATTCGATCGTTAAAATATCCAAACAATAGAATTTTGATTTTATTATGAACCGTTACTCTTTACTCCACTGTCCACTCTATTCAATTCTATGCCATTTAACTCCACTCTTTGTTAAAATCCAAACACAGCCAAGGGATGTGGTGACATTATATTTTATGTTATTTACTTTACTATCATTATTTTTGATCAGATTTTCATGCCGGAGAACATATATTTATTAAGAGGCAACCATGAATCGAAATATTGCACATCTGTTTATGGTTTTGAGAAAGAAGTAATGGTAAAATATGGTGATAAAGGTAAACACGCATACCGGAAATGTTTGGGATGCTTTGAAGGTCTACCTTTGGCTTCTATTATAGCAGGGCGTGTATACACGTGTCATGGAGGACTTTTTCGTAGTATAACCGTGACCCCTGCAAAGAGATTAAAAGGAAAGAAAAATCGCAAGATGAACGTTAATACTGACAGCAAAAATATATCTCTTGGTTCCTTGGAAGAGTTGTCAAAGGCTCGACGTTCAGTACTTGATCCTCCTTGGGAAGGACCAAACATGATTCCTGGTGATGTTTTGTGGTCCGATCCTTCAAAAACTCCTGGTCTTTCTCCAAACAAAGAAAGAGGCATCGGCTTGATGTGGGGTCCCGATAAAACTGAAGAATTTTTGAAGAAGTACCAATTTAAGGTAATAAGGAAGTTACTTTTAATTTCATTGTGACACTCCTTAATTTTCTTGGTGGATTGTATTCAAGTCATTAAGTTCAATCTCTAAAGAATTACTTCTTGTTTTTGGGAGTACATTATCATGTTTTAGGAAAAAGGATTATTTGTGAACACAATGATAATATGAGAGCATGTATCCTGTTTTACCAGCTTCAGATTCTTGCTTCGTTTAACATGATTATTTAAGTGAAGGGGAGAAAACTTAGGTCGCATTGGTTATACGATATTAAATAGTATTCTTGAGGATGATATTTGTGGGAATACTATTACATTCCTTGTTATAATTCATAATGCCCTGTGGCCCTGTGTTATACTATTTAATATCACATTGGTTATACGATATTAAATAGTATTCTTGAGGATGATATTTGTGGGAATACTATTACATTCCTTGTTATAATTCATAATGCCCTGTGGCCCTGTGTGATATTCTTTGTTTTCTTGTTGGTCTCTTGTTTATCTTCGTAACTATTTAATACTGTTATATGGAGTGTAACTTATTTTTCATTTCAGTTGATTATTAGGTCACATGAAGGTCCTGATGCTAGGGAGAAAAGGGATGGTTTTGAGGGAATGTCTGAAGGATACACTATTGATCATATTGTGGATTCTGGAAAGCTGGTCACTGTTTTTAGTGCTCCAGACTACCCACAATTTCAGGTAATTCTCTTGGATAGACATGATTTACACTCCATTGTTTTACTTATATGGTAGCTTGTTAAAACTGGTTGCGTATTACAATCCTTTACGGGCATAGACAGATTTTTCTGATGTTAACTCTCCTGTGTAGAGGGTAAACATCTATTAATCAAATACTCACATTACATTGCCATTCTGAGTTTAAAATATGACTTGTTTGTTTGCATGATATGTAGCATGATATGTAATATATTATTAGGACCAGTATCTTCACTAGGACTCAATTATCAATGGCAAGCCATGCTTGGCACAATGGTAATATTACTGTAGTGTGACGTAGTTGTCAGTGGCCATGTGTTCTATCTGTGGGGATAAGGCTGCATTCACATGTCTCTTACCAGTAATTTGGTGGGAACCCCAGCCGTTAGGAATTGATTGCAGTGTTATAAATTTTAATTATAATCCTGTCATTTTCAGGTCAACGTGAACCTTGTAGCTATTTCGAAAATATAGATACGCGCTTGTAGAAACACAGCATTGTTTTGAAAACATATAGTAATTATCTTGCATTAAACTTGTTTTTAGTCATTTTTGTGTGAAGAAAAAAAGTACGACAACTTTAATATTATGATTTTTTTTCTCTCTCAATAAATTGGGAGTATGAACGGCTTCATCCTACATACTCTAAATGAATTTGACTATTATGGAATTCTAATGATGATTTTGATGAATGGAGTTCATAAAAGAGAATTCGTTTTCCTCAGACTTATTTTTACTTTTTCTGCCTTCCGTTTTCTTTTTGAACGACAAAAATAAAAACCATGCATTATCCCACTAAGTGGGGTCGGCTACATGGATCAAATTACGTCATAATGTTCATGTTTGGACTCAACTCATTAATCTCTAAATCTTTGCTAATAGTTTCATTTTCTTTTCGAAGATAATCAATGTTGCCAATTCAATGATCTATGAATTGCTTTTGTCAAATTCAGCAATTTTAACTCCAGAGAACCTTATCAGTTGCCGTTGCCACTTTATCTTGTTGAAATGAATGTGAATTATCTTGTTTTTTGCTTTAGATAACACTCTTTTAAGCGAAGCCTTGTTGGAAAATATTAAAAAGATTGCAGCTTGATCAAGTAATTCAGACGTTTCTTAAACATAACTTTGTGGAATGACTTTCCAAAAGAATAAGTGCTCTGTTTTTTTGATAGAAAATGCTGGTCAAATAGAAGTTTGTTGGAAGCAAGCTTAGCAAAGGCAAATTGTTCCTTTGATAAGAATTGAGTTTAGAGCGTATTAAGAAGCATGATTTGAAAGTTTGCAGTGCCCAAAATTCAATGCAAATGCAAGCATGCACTATATTGTCTGTGAGCATGGGATTTCGGTTTGAGAACAGTTCATGACCTTGTTTTCCTAGTGGAAATAGCCATAAGAGATTGAGATATTTGTTGAATTGATTGAACTAACTCTTTCATTATATTCTTGATTTTTGTTGTTGTTGCATATCTTGTTTATTTTCCCCTTTATGGAAGTTACTTACAGTCACACAACTTTACAATTGGATGGAATTAGCATTCCACATATGCACTTATATAAAACCGCCTACAATTCAAAATTCAAGTTTCAACCATTGATAAGAAAACCAACTATTGATATTCCAAGTTTCAACCCACATATGATTTGTCATGCATGTGTGTATATCATCGACCCTTTGATTTATTTATCAACAATTGAGATCGCTTACTTTATTCACCTATCTTTTCTCATTCTTTTCTTCGTTGAGTTCAGACATGTTTATAAACAGGCACCGCTTCAAATGCCGATAATAATTTTCCTAACTGTTTTTCCTGCAGGCAACAGAGGATAGGTATAACAACAAAGGTGCCTATGTTGTCCTTGAGCCCCCAAATTTCGACAATCCTATATTTCGTGGATTTTCGGCTGTAACTCCAAGGCCAAAGGTAAAAAAGTCTCACCCATCTTCGTGTTAAGGAATATACAATCGCTCGAACATCTAAAGAAATTTCTAAATAATAAGGGTACTAGGGAAACTTTTATCAGTACACATTACACAAGATAACTTCTACAAGTTGTTATAATATTAGTGTAAAGTTGTTAATTTTGTTGTCGTTCTGACATGCAGGCAAATCCCTATTATGATTATCAAGAAGTGATAGACTCTGATGAAGAATTGGACTTGGCCTCCATGGTAACTACCTGAGAGATTTTTGTTAGAAGTAAATATTTTGAAGTTGTCGGATGTGTAAAATTTGTATCATCATTTTTTGAAAAACAGCTTTGATCATTAACTTATAGTTATTTATTGTTAACCTGATTTATTAAGTTTATGATATCAATTTACTCAAATTAAACCTTTCATTTATGACATTCAGATCCAAACTGATTTCAAACAATTGTACAGTTGGAATTTGAGACATTTGTACTAGCCTTTGTGGCAGCTTAGAGTTTGAGTTCTTGAATTTGATGTTCAAATTATGTTTGTTTGGTATCATGAACAAGTAGAAAATCAAATTCAACTTGTGTGGAAATAGTCACATTTAACATTAGGACAACTGTACTTGACGGTATAAATTATCCCTGAGGTGTACTTTGTCTTTTGGATTACATACAAATTGTGTTTTTTCGGGGAAGTTCTTCCCTTATTTTCATCGTGTATGTTTTTTTGTTGTCCGTGAAATGTACTTTGTCATTAAACTAGTTTGGAAATGAGTCTAGTTAAGTTGAAATTGGATCAACTTGACCTGAGCTTGACATCATTTTTTTAGGCAAAGTTATAAATTTGGTTCGCCAAATAATTTCTGATATTCGTCTTGGTCCCCTAAATAATAAAACGATTGTATTAGTCCTTTAACTCTATCTCCGCCGGCCAAAGTGGTCACTTCCGTTAATTTTTAACCATAAATCTCTAAGGTGGAACAACATTGTAGAAGGCCACCATAGACCTTATCAATTTTTAAATGTTAAAATATTGTTTTGGTCCCTGCAAATATGCCTAGTTTTGGTTTTAGTTCCTGTAAAAAAAAAATTGTTTTTCATCCCTGCAAAATATTTTGCAGGGACCCTTTTTCAAAATCAAAAGATTTTGCAGGGACTATTTATCTAATAAATGGGTTCAGTCATCATGTGCCACGTGTGCAAATCATCACAGAAGTGGGTCAGGGACCAAAACCAAAACGAGACATATTTGCAGGGACCAAAAACAATTTTTTTTTTACAGAGACTAAAACCAAAACTAGACATATTTGCAGGGAGCAAAACCATGCCATTTTTAAATTGTAGCCCTATGATATATATTATAAAAATAAAATTGTTGGATCATGTAGTTTTAACAACATGATTTCACCTCCTTCTACTCTTCTAGAAAAAGTTAAACTGAATTCTTTTCTTTGGTTGAAATCTAAACAGGTAGCTTTCAGTTATAGTTACCATGACTGATAGAAACATCCTCTCTTGTGTATGAGTGTTCCCTAGTTTTACTGTTTTGTTGGTTCATTTACGTTGAGGATCATCTATTTGTTATTACTCTTGGTTGATTCACCTTTTGCACATCTTGTGCGGGGTGTATCACTTTTGGTTTTATATATATATATATATATATATATATATATATATATATATATATCATTTTAGTTTGTTCCAAAAAAAATTATCCTCGTGAGTTTAGCTCAGTTGATAGTGACAATGCATAATATATGCAAAGTTCAGGGGTTTGACCACCATCATAAAAAAAATCAAAATCAAAATTTTAATAAAAAATATTGTTCATAATTTCTAAACGGTAGCACAATAAAAAAAGTGGAAAGACGGACATGTAGGTGTCCGTCTTTTCGTAGTAGGTATACAGGGAACAAGTATTTTTCTTTTGAGAAAATTACAGGGGACATGTATTATTTAATGCTAGGCGTTGCGACTGCCTCAAAATCAACATATCTAGACCCCTCCCCCATTATAGATCAAATTTAAAGCTAATTTATACTCTGATTACTATTATAAATAAAAATATATATTTGAGTTTATTCAATAAATGATATATGTGATTTATAATATAGATCACGTACATAATTTATTCAACGAATCTAAAAAATACATTTTTGTTTATGATAGTGGTTGAAGAGTGTAATTTTTATCGAACTTTCAGTTTCTAATCTGGGATGAAAGGGTCACTTGAGAAATCTCAAAAATGCTATTTTTAAAACAGAGGGACCAAAATCGTAACTTTTGGAAGTTTGGGAGGCCAAAAGTGCATTTTAACCAACTTAATATTTAGTTTTGTGGTTATGTTGTTGCTTGGTTTTTTTTTTTTTAATCTATTTATCGACTTTGTAACATTTCAATATTAACAATACTTTTATTGACACACTTATGTTAATCTGGTGGTATTGACTTGAGATCTGAGAGTGTGCTCCATGTTAAGGTTTCATGTACTATTCTCTCCGATGTTAATTTATGTGAGTTAATTTGTTTTTTAAAAAATAATACTCTTATTGATTTTTAATAAGAAAATACTAAGAAATGTTCTAAAACACTCTTAATTTAGAATCTTTAAATAGTAGTGTTCCATAAATACTCTTTAGATTTTTTTTTAATATATCATCTTTTTGGCTTATGAGAAAAAATGTATGGTCTTAGTTGTTGGCACATGCAACACGATGACTAGGGAGCACGAGATCTGAAAATAGAAAGCCTGATACAATTTTGGTACAAGAAAAAAGACAAAAGTAAAAACATAACCGTGCATGAATAGCCTTGTGACCTTGTCTAGTCCGGTTCACCATTCAATTATGATTTTGACCTGCAAAGTAGCGACAACGAAATTAAATTGTACCAAAGAGAAAAACTAACGTATTAAGTTTATGAGAGGTGCTATTCCTCACGACAAAAAACAACATGAGCTTTCACGAAACAATTGATCAGTTGGATTTTGATATGTTTGGTAGTGACGGATGAAGGCAACGATAACAGTGTTGTGCTTCGGCGTGATGGTGATGTAGTCTTCGCGGTGGAACAGAAGGTGTTTATAGACATGTTAACACTCTAACGTTCAAGTCAGTGTATGAAATGAGGTGGAATGTGTAAAAGTATGTAGAAAATGAATTGTACCTTGAGGATGACGCGAAATCACCCTTATATCGGAGAAGGAGGGGCTAACGACTTCCGTGAAGTGCGGCGCATCATCATGCAGCCGTTGGAGGCCACATTTATGGTGTAGGAAGCACGGGAGAGTGCTTCAGTGAGGTGGTGTTCAATATTATTGACGTGCTCATGCAAGACACCGCGCCCTTGGTTTGAAGTGTTTTGTCCACGTGTTGTAATAGGAGTGGCCTTTTAGCCGGTTCAGAATAGATTCTATGTAGTAATTGGAGTACACGGTCGATGGGTGGGCTAAAATAGGAAAATATGCAGGAGGATAATTGTCCACAAGCATTGGGATGTTCTCCGCCCCGACAACAATTAGGGTCCTAAACCTTTAGGGTGTATTTGGATTGAGGGTTTGAGAGGGGAAAGGAGGGGATGGTTACTTTTCGTTTTTAAATTACGGACTATATAACATGTTTTTCTAAAATAAATTAAATGTGATTGAAATATTATATGATTATTATCATGTTAATATGTTAACTTTTTATAAAACATTTCATAGTGTCTGAAATTTAAAAATGAAAAGTAAACCCTCCCCTCCCAAACCCTCCATCCAAACACACCTTTAGAGTCAACGGTTGTTGGTTGGAAAACAAGGGATTGAAACCATTTATTAGAGAAAGTTTTGGGTTATGAGGGAAATTTAGGAGATGCATCACATTGTGTTAAGAACAAATATAAAGATAATTATCCCACATCATTCATCCTTACCCAAAACTTAAAATTGTGCATCTTTTCCCTATTTTTATATGTAACTGAAGAGTAAGCAATCAATGAGGAAAACAACCAAGATCATGTAATGGCATAATTGAAGAAACAAAGTCATGAAAAATTCACTTTGAGAATTCAAGAATGGAAACAAAAGCGTGCCTTTTTGAGTTAGACCAATTCGTTATTTTATTGTCTTAACAGAAGCGTGCGAATTTGAATTTCTCTTAGCGAATTCAATTAGAGAGCGTTATGGAATTTTGCATGGCAAAACTAAAGCTCGAACGTCTGGATATTATACAAGTCATTGTTGTTGTTGATACGATAACTCAATACTTTAATTTTTTTTATTTTTTGATAGAAAAGTGTGGAGTAGAACCCAATAATTAAATTCTTTACCACCTCATAGGTCAGAATAAATTTTCATTGATCAGAAACAACATTTAAGCCTTTTAGAGTAGTCCAAATCTTGGCCATCACTATAGTACACGATCCCACGAGGCAAGCAAAACCAAATTAATAGTTTCCATTATAATCAAGACACACACACCCTACAAACTTCTTTAACTCCACCGTTAGTCAGCACACCATCCTCATTCAACTTGATCCTACAAAAGTAGGAAAAACCAGGGAATGGATCCTCTCAATTGTTTTTTTTTTTCTTTCTCATGTCTTTCGTGTTGATAATCTTATCATTTAATGGAAAAATAAAAGATTTATTTTTAATATAAAACCAAGAGTAAAAAAGTTTAATGGTGAAATCAATATCAATTACAAGACATGTGAGGAAAACAATTGTGACGATTTATTCTTGAGGAACCCATATAGGAGAGGAAATGTCGCTAATATCAACTTTATTTGAATACATTCACACAAATTGAACAAAGTAAAATAAAAAGAGTTCAATAATGTGTATTAATTTACAAATAATTAAATGATAAATTATGTATGTGTACGTTGATCTGTCCGGTGAAGATCAAAGAGATGTAGTGCTATGGTTCTTCGATAGATGTGACTGTTGTCGCAATGGTGCGCAACGTTTCGACGTGGAGGAGAGCAAGCTTTTATGATAGAGGAGAATGATACTTGCAGGTACGTTACCACTACAATGCTCAAGCCAATATGTGAAAGAGGTGGATTGTGTGCGAAAATGGGTGAGTGAACTGTATCTATAGAACGTGACATTGAATCATGCTTATATAGAAGGTTGATAACTACAAATGGGATTTACGCCGTGAGTTACAGAGACAGTTAGAGATGACTTCAATGACCAAGATTCAATCCGAACGAGCTCTTGTGCGGTAAGCCGCGCATGCACCTTCGCAGGGGCGATTTCACAGCCTAGCGACCCCAGACGATCGTCCGGGCTCGATCGATAATTTTTGCACATTAGGCCCAACCCAAAAGCCCATTAACACACTTACAAAAAAATATATTTGGCAAACACTTCATGTTCACAAATAATAAAAAATGTTGGCATCTCTCTGCTTATACTCTATTTTAATGTTAGTCTGCTATTGAATACATATGTATTTTGAAATTCTTAGTAATGTCTGGCTTTTCAACAATACTATATTTTGATTTAACATTTTATACCCCTATCTCTATTCTCATTGAGTTGGCTTGAAATTCCTTTGGTCTACAAACTCATTGAGTTGGCTTTGATATTGCCGATGTCGACAAGATCCGTTGAAAGAGCTTTTTCAGGAATGAAGATTATCAAGACTAAATTGCGCAACAAGATCAACAATGGATGGTTAAATGACTTGATGATATTATCAGGTTATATTTCATCTCTCTTATTTTATTTCAAACTGTATTTTTGTAGAAAAAATGACGATCCTCTTTTATTTTGATTTATGACTATTTATGTATATCATGTCACATGTGAATTTGCGATAAATTTTTCGCTCAGACTCTATATAAATCCTGGCTCCGCCAGTGCACCTTCGCATTGTTGTCTTCTGAATGATGTGGGTCTACGCTTGTTGGGCCGTTCTTATTAAGCCTTATGCTGATCTGAAACATACCTAAATATTGTTTTTTTAACAAGCACATCCTGAATAATTTTTATTTAAAACGGTGACCATAAAAATATTTCTCCATCGAATGATATGTCAAAAAAGATGCTTAGAAATTTGATCTGTCTTTTGCAAATAAAAACAATGTGCCTGCGAAAACATTCTGATATGAGTGAGACAAAGGGACAAAGAAGAGAAAGGAGAGTTTTGTAAGTAACCAAAAGAAAAATCTTGTTGTTGACGTTAGGGTAGATCGTGGTTTAGCTTCATCATCCTTAGACATGGCAACTAAAACCGCCCCGCCAGCCCCGGCTGCCTCCGCCCCGAATTTAATGGGAAAAAGCCGATTTAACTGGGTACGGGTGCGGGTGTGGGGGAATATGAGTTTTTAGTATGGGGGCGGGGCCGGAGTCGGGGGATGCTTACCCCCGTCCCGCACCCACCCCCGCCCCGCACCCGCTCTTTGAAATTTACTTTATTAAATTTTTTAATCTTATTTCCATAAACACTAAACTATTTTAATATATTATTACTCTTTAGAAACATAATTATTATATTTATTTTACTCTTTTAAAAAAAGTTTATTGGATATTTAATTATTAATATAATTATTGTATTTTATTACTATGAAAAAATAAAAAAATATGCATTTTTTAAATATTTTATAAAAAATAGAGTTTTCGTGAGTGGGGATGGGGGCGGGGCCGGGAGACCCGTCCCCATTGGGAGCGGGGTTGGGTGTTCAATTTTCACATCCAATATGTTTGGGGACGGGGGCGGGTGCGGGTGCATGCAAACGGGGGCGGGGGCGGGGATGCTTAAACCCACCCCCGCCCCGCCCCGTTGCCATGTCTAATCATCCTCGACTAGTCACTACTCACCACCTGCAAATCTGTTTTTCACGTACATTTAATAGTGCTGACTATTATTGAGATTAAAACATCTACCAACATTATAGTACTAGTTTCTTCGTATCATTATCAATAACAAATTTATTATTCAAAGTAATCTCATTTTATGCATGCCAAACACTAAACAAGTAAATATAAATGTATTTTTAGACCATAATTCTAACTTCATCATGTTAGACAAGTTCAATCTTGTTTTAGTAGTGGTCGGGGTTTGAACCCCGACCTTACATATATTGTACATTGTTTCTACCAACTGAGTCAAACTTATGAATGACAGACAAATTCAATCTTTTATATAGAGTCAAGCTTACGAATCACATACAAATTCAATCTTTTATGCTGGTCTAACCCAGCTGGTAATATCAATGTATTTTTAATAAATCTTGTTTTAAGTTTATTTCTTAATTGCTCTACAAAAAAAAAGTTTATTTCTTAATTAATTATCAGGTCATGATACAAGATCGTAGGAATTATGCTTATTCTTTCAAAAAAAAAATTATGGCTTAAATAATTTCATGAACATATGGTGTACTCCACTTTATTAGTTTCCTTTAACTATCTGCTTTTTTCTTCACAAAAGTGTATTAATTAATTAACAATTAGCAGGTTTTTTTTTTGTCAAAACAATTAGCAGGCTTTATCGACAATAAATTAAATATATACCGGCATATTTCTTTTGCCTTTTTATTATTTTATTTAGGTAGATCTATATTCCCCAACGTTCTTTTAATCTACTTTTAGTTCAGAAAAAAAAAACTTTATCGAGATTAAATATCTACTAACATTATCAACAACACAATTAGTAAAACACACTTATCATTTCGCAAAGAGGAATCTTGGTTAAAAATTGTCTTCAACCTGAACACCGAACACAAATTAGTATCAATAACACATTTATTATTCACACAAAATAACGAGAAATTATAAACGAAAGTTTTTATTTTTTTATTTTGGGTTAATTAAGTAAATGGTCCCTATAAATATTCAGAATTTTGTTTTTAGTCCCTACAAAATAAAATCACATTTTTTAGTCCCTGTGACATCTTCCATTAGTATTTTAGGGACCAAAAATGATGACGTAAAAATTTTACAGGGACTAAAAACGTTGATGGAAAATTTTACAAGGACTAAAAATAATGACGGAAATTTTTAAAGGGACTACACAATGATTTTATTTTGTAAGGACTAAAAACAAAATTCTGAATATTTATAGGACCATTTACTTATTTAACCCTTTTATTTTTATAAAAGCACAGAAAAATGGGAGTTAATAATTTTACAAATCAATTTTATTAAATATTGATTTATTTATCATCACTTTTTTGAGCAAATATTAGAGTGAAAAAGCATCACATTGCAACAATGACATCTCAACTATGTCTTCATTCAAAAAATCATTATCATTTACGACATCCTAATAACTATATTAAAATAAAAGGAAAACAGGTCTTCTACTGATGAGTTCTCTTTGGGGAGGAGTCTGAGGCAGGGTGACCCTCTCTCACCCTTTTTGTTTCTTTTAGCCGCAGAGGGGTTCAACGTGTTGATGAAATCTTTGTTGGTTAATAATCTCTTTTCTGGTTATAAGGTGGGAGGTAGTGACATGTCAGTTGTGTCTCATCTTCAGTTTGCAGATGACACTTTAATTTTAGGTGATAAATCTTGGGCTAATATCTAATCTATGCGTGCTATTCTTCTTCTTTTTGAAGCATTGTCGGGGTTGAAAGTGAATTTCTCAAAGAATCACTTAGTTGGTGTGAATGTTCCAATGTCTTGGTTGTCTGAAGTGGCTATGGTGTTGAATTGTAAGGCGAGATCTATTCCTTTTGTGTATCTGGGTCTGCCTATTGTTGGTAATGCTAGTCGTTTGTCTTTTTGGAAACTGCTCATTAACCGTATAAAATCTAGACTGTCGGGTTGGAAGTCGAAACACTTGTCTTTGGGTGGTCGTTTGATTTTGCTGAAGTATGTCCTGTCGTTGCTGCCTATTTATGCTATTTCTTTTTTCAAGACTCCGTCAGGTATCGTCTCCTCTATTGAATCTATTTAAAAAAAAATTGGGGGGAGAGATGACCACATAAAAATATCTTGGGTGGACTGGAATTCTGTTTGCAGGAGTAAGGAGGTTGGTGGTTTAGGGGTAAGGAGAATTAGAGAGTTTAATATTGCGTTGTTAGGGAAATGGTGTTGGCGGTTGTTGGAGGATACTAGTAGTTTATGGTTTAGGGTGTTGTCGGCGCAGTATGGTGTTTAGGGAGGGCTGGTTTAGTGATCATGTTAGTCGCTCCATTGGTAACAGGAAGCATATACGATTTTTTGGTCGGATGTTTGGATTGAGGTGTATTGTTTAGAGTCAGGTTCAGCAGGTTATATGATTTGTCGATGTTTAAGGAGATTTCAATTTTTGATGTGTCAGTTAGGTTGGGGTGAGGAGGGAGAGGCGTGGAGGTGGAAGCGGAGGTTGTTTGCGTGGGAGGAGGAGATGGTGGGGGAACTGTTGATTTTTCTTCATAATGTGATTTTGCAGGTTGACAAGGAAGACATATGGTTATGGACATTGAAATCATCTAATGTTTTCTCTATTTGTAGTGCTTATAATTTTCTAACTCTTCAACTTCATTTTGCTTATCGGGTGGAAGTTACCTCTCTTTGGCATAAGGATGTCCCTATAAAGGTGGTGTTGTTCGCTTGACGGTTGTTTCGAGACAGGTTACCGGCAAAAGACAATCTGTATCGTGGTAGTGTTATTGATGATGATTCCAGGTTGTGTGTGGCTGGGTGTGGTTCGGTTGAATCTTTCCATCATTTATTCTTACATTGTAATATTTTTGGACCAGTCTGACATTTTATCTATAGGCGGCTTGACATTTATGCGCTCACCCCTGCTTAGGTGCTGAACCACTATAATCAATTCAGTGTTAGTGGTGGTATCACAAAGACGCGTCGTTCGATATCTCAGGTCATTTGGTTTGCTATGGTTTGAGAAATTTGGAAAGAAAGAAATAATAGGTTTTTTAACGATAAAGAAAAATCGGTAATTCAGGTGGTTGATAAGATTAAGGCTCTTACTTTTAGGTGGTTGAAGACGAAATTTGCTACTATTCCCTTCAATTACCATGGTTGATGGGTTAATCCGTTCACCATGCTCGGCACAGGCTAAGAGTTATTTCTTTCCTGATTTTTTTCTTGTATAGTTTTCATTTTATAAATACTATTTTGACTTTGTTGTCTCTTCTTTAATACTCTTTGTGTTAGGAAAGACACTTTAATTTAGTAATATATCACATTTTAGCATCGGAAAAAAGATACATATTGGGGACTATTCCAATATCTAAGATTTAAGAAGATAAACTTATCTCTCATTAAAAACTTTATGAATGGTTTGTGAATTCGGTGGATTGTTTTGTCTCCTACGTGGCGATGATACTTTTTAGTGTTTTTATTTCGGTATGTTTATAGTACCATTTGGGTTTAGTCCATTTTGCAGGGTTAATTATTACTTGTACTTTATATCTTTAATTCTAATAAATTCTTTTAGGTTAAATAATAATAATAATAATAATAAAACCATGGTAAAGGAAAACGAGTGTAGTGAAATTAGGTAGCAAGAACAAGTAGTACACTCACAAAATGATAAGTCTACCGATAGAGAGGGCAAAATCAAACCTATCAAGAAAAAAAATGAAAATTAAGGACACTAAATCTATTACGAAAAAACCATCTCTGGTAAAAGAAGGAAAAACTTTCACCAAGTAAAACCATGCATACGAAAAGTATAGTCAACACATGCTTATCCGTTTTTAGATATGAGACAAAATAAAAGATAAATCACCAATGATATTGATAAAAAAAAATAGAAATATCATAAATACAAAGTAATAAATATTTTGATTTGAAAGTGATAGAAACAATATTAATTAAAGTGTATGATTATAATTTTGGCTTAATTAAATGTTTGATTCCTGAATTAATTTTGTATTTTCATTTTGATCCCATAACTACTACTTTTTACATTTTGGTCCTTTAAGTATAGTTGTGTTAGTCAATTTGGTCCGTAACCGTTAATTTTAACTTCAAATGTCTAAAGTGAAATACAAGCAATGTTGGTCCACCATAGATTTTATTAATTTTTTTTTTAATTTTAACCATTCAATTTTTTTTATCAAAAAATGATTGTTAGATCATGAAAGTCTATTGTATCTTACAGTATACCATCAATAACTAATTTTTTTATGATCAGACGAGAACTAACGAGTCCAGGTATGCTCCATTTACCACATGTTCCATTTAGTCCATGTAGGACCTTGGATGAATGACATGTGACAAAAAAGAATTCAATGGTTCAGATTTAAAAATAAACAAAATATTTATTATTTTAATAAAAAAAAAACTCATAAATCACCCTCTTCCTCTTTTCTTCTCTCTCGTATCAGTATTCACCTTCACCACCATGGCCACCTAGATCATCTTCCTCACCGACATGCCTCCCATCGCCGCCATCAATCAAACATAGCATTTCCCCTCTTCCTTTCACTGCCCCCTCTCCTCTCCTCACGACGGTGATTGACTGGTTTGAAACGACGATGATTGACCAGTTTGATACGACGGCGGCGACTGTTAGCAAAAGATAGGGTAATGAAAAGAATGGATCGAGATGAACGATCTTGTTATTGAGAGATTAATTAACGACGGTGATCGAGATAAACGGTGGCGCAATCGGAGGATGTTGGTCGTGGGAGAGGAAGAGTTTATGAGGGAAGCTGAAAAGAGAGTAACGTAGAAACGTACCGGACATGAAGATGGTGGTTTATGAGTTTTAATTTTTAATTTTTTTTAAATAAATGTTTTGTTGCTTTTAAATCTAAACCGTTGAATTCTTTTTTACCACATGTCATTCATCCAAGGCCTTAAATGGATTAAATGGAGCATGCGGAAAATGGAGCATACCTTAACTCAGACCTATAGACGTGATATTTATGATCAGACAAAAGTGAGTGTTTTTTTTAATAGTCGTCTAATTAATTTTCACCCGAAAGTGTTAATGAACTACTTTAGAAAAATAAAAATGAAATCTTTCCAAAACAAATAATAAATATATTAAAAAAAAAACTTATGTACATTTCCTTAGTTACCCTTGGTATTATTCTATTGATGATTTTCACAAATCTATCATTTTCTCAAACTTTGTTAAAAAAAAAAAAAGAGGACCATTTATAGTTAAAAATCATAAACACGTGATAATAAAATGTATCTAATTTTTGTCCATAATAAATATTTCCTTCTCTTGATTTAATGATTTGTCAGAAATTTTTCTTCTTCCACTTCTCACCATTTCTACAACGTAGCTCCATTAACGTAGTAGCCATTTCCCGCTCTTCATTCTTGTTTACATCAACAATAGGCAAAAACAAATCTCTCAATATATTTATATATACACGTGGAATCTACGCTATCTTGGTACGTAATCATTCTTGATGCGTGTTAGTAATATTTTCTTTATGCATAACATAACATGGCTTCAACTACACAATAATCATTTCTTGATGCGTTTTCAATTTAGATAACTCTCTCAACGTACCTTTTTCTGGTTAAGCCTTTCACTTTACTCACGTCACTTAAATGTTCGTTTTCATTTTTTATGAAAACTATAAAACTATGACAATTGCATTTTGCTTTTTTCTGATCACCTTTTTACCCATGTAGTACTACTTTTTTTTTTAATGGCAACCCATATTAGTTAATAATAATCTAATAGTAGTATTAACTTTTCTAATCTTTTTGTTAGCTGGCTTATGTCGGTTAATTTAATTTGTTTAAAATGAATAAGAAGCAAGTAGTAGTAACAACTTTATATATGTTGTAGATATTTAGTTATTTATGTTATATTAGACCAAATTTTTGTGTTTTATATGTTTGTTTGTGTTGGGATTGGTGCATGAACTCAATAGAACGTGTGTTTCAATTTTGTACTTCCAACATTTTCATGCATCAGCAAAAAAAACAAAAGTGAATATACATATATATATATATATACACACACACACACACACATAGAGAGAGAGGGGCTGCAAAGGGTTGTTGAGTAGAGAGGGCTTCTACAACTGAAGATATTCTAAGGTTTGCTATCAAATTTGTACTTTAAGAGTCTTAAAAGTTGTTTATCAAAATAAAATATGATTACTAACTTGGTTTGAAGTTGTGGTCGTTGGATTAATCTAACAGTGAAGATTACTATAACTTTTCAAATTAATCGAACTATCATTTATTTATTTATCATGTGTAATATATGGTTTTTTTTTTTATTAGTGAAAAGACTGTTTTTTGGTGCAAAAGTCATAATAAATGTTGATCCCTTCTTAAAGTAGTTGCAAATTTAGACAAAGTTGTTCTGTATTTCTTTTCAATCTCTTTGGAGTTCTGTAAGGTTTTATTTATTTTTTCAATTTTCCAAGTTCACATTGTAATTCTGATTTATGATTTTCTTTGCTTTCAGGATTAGCATTTGAAGAATTGTGGTAATGGGGTTTATGCAACTCTTGTATGTTGCTTCATTACCAGTAGTAAAAGTATTACTGATTACTGCACTTGGCTTGTTTCTTGCAATTGATCAAGTTGATGTGTTGGGAGCAGATGCAAGAAAGAGAGTGAATAATGTAATTTAATTGCATACCTTAATACTTTTTTTCATCTTTTTTTTAGTTTGCTTTGAAATCTATCTACTGACAAAATTACTCTTTCTTTGACAGCTTGTATTTTATGTGTTTAATCCATCACTGGTTGGTAGCAATTTGGCTGAAACATTAACATCTGATAATGTTTTTACTTTGTGAGTTTTTATTTATTTATGAAAATAGATATTGGCATTGGAACTAACTGTTATTGTGAATGACGATTGGTTTCTTAGTCTTAACTCACAGCTTTTGATACATTTATAGGTGGTTCATGCCAGTCAATATTCTTAGCACATTCATATTGGGTTCAGCTTTAGCATGGATTGTGATTAAGATCACAAGGCCTCCAAAGCACCTGGAAGGTCTAATATTGGGTTGTTGTTCTGCAGGTATACTCATCTAACTAATATGAAATGTTGCAATTTTTATATCGGAATTGTTACGTAGTATTTTCTCTTTCTTTGGAGTTTGAATTATGGTATTTTAGTATATTAGTTGTGTTAGGATTTTCTCTTGGAAAATGCTAACGAGTGTTCTGAAAACATTGTATGTTTAACAGTTCAATTTGTAAGTTTTTCTAAAAAGTTGTGCGTTCAATGAATTGGAAATGGCAATACTTTTTCACATTTCCAATCTTGATGCATCTTTTGGTAGAGTTCATGATTTGAAGATTATAATGTAAACAGGAAATTTAGGAAACTTGCCTATAATCATCATTCCGGCTATATGTAAGGAGAAGGGGAGTCCTTTTGGAGACCCTGTTCTCTGCCATAAATATGGGATGGCTTATGTTTCACTTTCCATGGCGGTATGCAACTTCACTGATTCCTCTCATGTTTATAATTTTCATGTTACAATTGCTGATTTTGTGTGTATTTAGCCCCGTCACTTCCCTGGTATCGGACACCGATTTGACACATGAGGTTATATTTAATCACTTCCATTTTCTTAAACCATTATTGATGCCAATGTGTCAGTGTCAGTGTCGTGTCTAGTGTATGTGTTAGTGCTTCATATCATACTAGTATAGCGTGCATTTTCATAAGAAAATTATAATTTTATTTGCCTGTAATTGCTTCTATTTTAAATTTATTTGGAGATATTTAGATTGGAGCAGTTTTACTATGGACATATGTTTACAACATAATGAGAATTTCAACAAGTAGAGCCAAATTGATGACTTCAGTGGTGATATCAGAATCACAACAAGACAATATTTCAGTAACAAATTACCTTGCAAAAGATGCTCCGGATGATGCATATACTTTACTACTTCCAAATACAGACTTTGAGGAAAAGGTAAAAGATTCATACAAACTTTCTTTACTGATTTTAACTTCATAATACCTATCTTTATAGGCATTGTAAGTGTAAACAAAATTCAACAAATTTTACAACATCAATTCATATAATCTTCTACTTTCTTTGTTTTCATTTGTCACAATAATGTTTTGGTGTTTTATTTTCTCAGGTTTCTTTCTCAGATAAAGCTAAGCGTCATTTGAGGACTATTTCAAACAACATCAATTTCAAAACCATTTTTGCACCATCAACCATTGGAGCAGTATGACTCTTCACTTGCATTTCATATTCATTTTGCTTATAGTAATATAGGTTGCACAACTCTTAGCACATATACCTCTCAAAAAAACACACTATCTTCTATTGATTAAAATTTATGAGACCTATTTATTTGTAGGAAGGATGTTTGATGAAGACAGTAGTAACCATAATTAATAACTACTCTCTCATGTCACAAATCTTATGTCACAGATTATTGGATTTTCCATTGGTGTTATCAACCCAATACGTAAGTTAATGGTTGGCAATAATGCTCCATTGCATGTGGTCGAGGACTCTGCTTCAATGTTGGGGTATGCATCCTAAAACTTAGTTTTCAAGATATTTTAAAGCCAAAAATTGTGTTGAGGACTTATTTTAGCTACGAATAATATTCACCATAAAAGGAAGAAATCTCACTTTCATTTTTGTCTCATTAATTTCAGTGAAGCAGCCATCCCTACTGTCACCCTAATATTAGGTGCAAACCTCCTTAAAGGTAAACTCTTATAATGCCAAGTGTTTAGTTTCTTAAAAACATTTTTTTTGTCATCGGTAATTTATTTCAGAATAATATGTAACATGTGTGAATGGACCAGGTTTGAAGGGAACAAGTACACCAGTGTGGACAATTGTGGGAATCATAGCTGTAAGATATATGTTTCTACCTATAATAGGTGTAGTAGTGGTCCAAGGGGCAATCAAATTGGGTCTGGTACAACCAGATCCTTTATATCAGTTTGTACTTCTACTTCAATATGCAGTTCCACCAGCTATGAATATAGGTAATATATAATAACTTGTTAAATTGTAACTTTACTAATTCACTAATTAGAAATGTTTTCAAAGTGTTCAAGACAATAGCTAGGATAGGAAAGTCTCACATGTGATCTGTAGCAGATGGTAGTTGAAAATCACTCAAAACTTTGACGACGACTGATATCACCACCTTTTAAGTAGAAGTTCAAATTTCTCAATGTCTTTAAGACAATCTGACTGATGTTGATTCAACAAAAATATAAACGGATATAAGTTGAGGCATTACTATTCTTTTTCTATATTTTTAGCCGAATGGTCATTGATTAGATCACTATTGAATGACGAGTAATACCGAGAATTTCTATCTACGAGAAGTGAAATCGATTATTGTTAACGCTTCAAACAATGTTCAAACATCGATCCATTGTAGAATACATGAGACACTTATTCATCCTAAAAGTTACAGGCATGCTATTGGTTTGTTATAATAAGAGAAATAGGCCACCACATGACAATTGTTATATTTATATTCATATTTACTACACGTGATAAAGCTAATTTTACTGTCCTCTTGCAGGAACTATGGCTCAGTTGTTTGGAACTGGTGAAAGTGAATGCTCAGTTATTATGCTATGGTCATATGCTTTTGCATCAATTGCGGTTACCCTTTGGTCAACCTTTTTCATGTGGCTAGTTATTTGATTTTGTATTCAGAGAAATGGTTATTATTATTTCAATGTGAGTTTAATTTTATACATGGCCAGTAGATTTTTTTTTCTTTGACAAAATATCAGTATTACTTTTGTCATATTTTTTTGATGTGTTAGCATACAATCTAACAAGTCTTATAATACAAGACGACTAGTGTTAATAATACATTTTTTTGGATAAAGTTCATGTCCTTTTGAAAGATAATTCAATAAAACTCATTTCAAAAACATACTGAAAAAGATATATAAAAATTTGCGAACAATGCTAATGTAATTTTCCTTTACATATATGAATTCAAGTTTATTTTTACTACACATGACAGTATGACACTTCTATATTTAACTTAAAACAAAAACTTGTATTAATCATAACTCATAGATAGATAAATAGATAGATATATTCATATATTTTTATTCTTAGTGTTGCAGCCACACTGGGGTATGATCACAGAGTTCTTCAATAAAATTACGTTTTTTACATTCTTAATCTAAACAAGCTGTATTGCCATTCCAAACATAGCCTAACCTAAGAGGAGATACGTGGTCGAAGTTGTGGCCTTGTCAAACAATTCTCAACTCAAGGTTCGGATATCCAGCTCGAGCTTTGTTGTGTTCAAAAAGATCTTGAAGTGCTTCAACAAACTGACTATGTACTTTAGCAACCTGAAACAATGTGAAAGTGATAAAAGAGTTGAAATTTTTTAGAAATTGGTGGATCAAATTTGTGAATACTATTTAACTTAAAAGTTGTACGATGGTAGTGTATATATACATATACCTCCTCAGGCGTCGGTTTCGGATTTTTCTCAAGCTCAATTGGTCTACCCACCACCACATGCATGGGATGTTTGAATGGTATTGGAGATCTAAAGAGGAGAAGAGGTTAATTTTTGTTAAAACTAAGCTCTATGCAACCCTGACTTGTGCGCCAAGTAGTTTAAGCTTTATGCTTGTGCACCACGCCATTAACTACTAATACTATCTTCAAATCAATAATTCATTCTGTATAAAAGACTTCTATATATTAAATGAAATTTTCTTTGGAAAAAAATGTTTGAGTCGTTCTATGCTAAATGGTCAAAATACAAGACTTGCAAAATATCGAAAGGGGGACACTGGATCCTCTTCAGCTGCTGCACCAGTACAGCCACCGTAGAGAATCTGATTTCATCAAATGGGCCAATGTAAAATAACTACACTGGCCTTTCATATTATGAAACAATTATTTTTGTTGTTGTAAATATATATAAAGCATTTTTTATCTGAGTGGTTTGACATTTTGAAAATGGATTATTCTATTGTTACACCTATTACAATTTAATCCATCATGGAAAAAACAGAGAAATTTAACAGGTTAGTGAAAATAGAAATTAAAGGATATCAGATCATAGGGAGGGTGCAAGTTGACATATAGAAGTAAAAATGTACCCGAAAATTCCCCAAAAATATATCGGGATGAACTTGATAGCCCTTGCAATATTCAGAATTAGTTTCCCACCTGGTTTCCACCACTTATAAACATCTGACTATAGTGACATTGCATCAGAAGATGAATGTTAATTTGAATGAACAAATATAATGAAAAAATATAACAACCTTGACATATGAGTAAAAGAGACCTATGTACAAATAAATACCTGTCCGAAGCAAAACACTGGAACCAGAGGCTTCCCTTTCTCCATTGCTATGCGGACAAATCCTCTTCTTGCCTTGAGAAAGGCAATCTAGAAAGTAAATAATTCTTGTTAGTTAACATTGTTAACCTGTATGAATATAAATCATATCAGCGATGCTATTCCTTGCGAAGGAAAACATAGCGAACTGATCACGAAGCATGTGTTATAGTTTAAATGGCTCAATGGCATAACTCCACGAGTAGTGCAAATCAGGTAGCCAATATGCTATGTAAAGTGAATTACACTTCTCGTGATCCATTCGTGAAATATTTTTTTCTATACATAGCATTACTGTAATCATATAATAGAAAGAGTAAGGTTCTTATTGTAAGTTGTAACCCATTTTACCTAGAGACTCTCTTCTGCCTCATTTTACTAACAGTAATAACAGGCTAATTGCAGCACAAAACCAAACAGAAAGAGAAACAAATTTTACAATAACCAACCAGATATATCTAACCATGCAATGCTATTTTACTAATTTGCGGCATTCTCAGGTCTTTTGTTACTATAACGATAACACATTATTTGATCATTTGAAATCAGTTAGTTTGGATCCCCCAAAATTAGCCGAAGCCAAGCCAGGCCAAGAGAGCATCGCTCAACCGTGACAACTCTTGAGGTGGCTCCACATCGTTATTGGGTAACATTAAAATGACCTGACATTCATCCTTAAACTGCCACAGCAATACAGGGGTAAAAGCGTCCCAACTCACCAATGGATGATGACTGTGTCAATACCACCAGAGCCACTATATGTGAGAGCACGGCCTCTCATTGCAACCCCAGCCAACAAAATCTTCCCCTCCTTTGGTGTGTCCTGCCTTTTGAAGTATTTCTCAGTTGAAAACACTCAACAATAAGTGCCTATTTCATTGTCAAACACTGGCTTCATAATGTCCGAGATTGGTTTAGGAATTAAGAGATCTATAAAGAAAGCACCAATGCAGAGGATCTGAACTTAATGTAAGAGAAAATTGTGGTAATGCAAAGAAATGGAGGAACTGTTTTATTAAATGTCAATTGTAAAGCCTATTCTCAACTTATAGTAGATAGACTAGAAGGTGGTACAATAGAGAATGAAAGATAGTCCGAGTAAGAAGAGAATTGCAGTTGCATGTATAAAGAGGAAGAAGAAAAGGGAAATCGGATAGAATCAGAGTGAAAGAGAATATAGAACATTGCACCGATTCCATGACCTCTTTACTCTACCTTAGACCATGAAATATATCCCCTGCACACTCACTACATACATCTCCTAACATATATTGTTACAACTAATTCACCGCATTTGAAGACTTGACCTTCTTTTTAACTTATCCGTCTATTAGTCTTATTACAGAATCTTGGAGCAAGGCTAATAGATGTCAGAGAATCTAAACATTGAATTCAGAATTGAATTCTCAGAGAATGAAAAGTCACTTGAAGAAGTTACAACAATGTGTCGTCGACGTGCCCATGTCAATTTCCATGCTTCATAAGTAAATCGAAGAGTACAACTATTAAACATATACAATATACATATAAGTCTATTGTTGAGAGCAAAAACAATGTACCTCACAACCGTGCTCCATGAAAAATGTTTCTTGAACTCCGCCTGGGACTAAGATGCAACTATAGTCTGCATCCAGCAAGGATGTGAAATTTTTCTTTGTTGCTGGTGTCAGACCCAACCATGTCCATATGTGTCGCAAAAATGGTGTGTAAAATATCTATTTGTGAAAGGTGAAGATAAATATTGAGAATTATATCATTAATAAACTTCATTAAGATAGAGTCTCAAGTAAAAGCCTTACTGCACTGCTCGCAAGAACTTTAATTTTCGGAAGAGGCATAAAACCTGTGCTGTCGGCTAGCGCAACAACTCCAATTGGCAGAACTGAATGTGGTTCGTAACCAAAAACTGCATCAAGTACAAACTGTTGTTAACATAAGTGCAAATAAGTGCATTCTTCAAAAAAAAAAAAAAAGTGCAAAAAAGTGCAAATGATAGAAGCATTAGATGGAACACTAAAAGACCCTAAAAAATTCAAAATTGAATTAACATTAGTACTAGTTAGTTAGTTTGATAGAAAGAACAAACCATAAGCATGATTTGGATCGAAAGCCTTTATATCCTCTACATGAAGCGTGACAGGGAAGTAACTACAAGCATGCTTACATATATACCTGAAAAACATAGCCACGAAAAAAGATACTCAAGTTTTGCATTATAAAAAAAATAGAAATTAGAAAGAAAGAAAAAAAGCGAAAAAGTACCTTGCTAATTTTCGACCAAATAAGCTCTTTTCATCAATAGGAATCACCATTAACACAAAAAGAAAACCAAAAACCCTGACATAAAAAAAACAAAATCCACAAAAACTTACTTAACACATATCAATAAAAGCATCTTTGAGTTGGCGGTGAGTTTGGTGAAATCATGGTGTGTGATTTTGTTTGAAATTCCAAAGGGTAGCTTTCGACAAAATCAATGACACACTATGTTTCCACTAAAATCTCTATCAATTCAAACATATATCAAGTCTGTTTATCAATATAAGTCTTTATGTATAGATACACTTTTGGTCCCCTGACTTCAATAAACTTGTGATTTTGGCCGCCCAACGAAAAATAGCAATTTTGACCCCAACTTAAAATAGGGGCCAAACCTGCCGAGAAGACGCCATATGTCTCAAAACAGGGGTTAAAATTGCTATTTTCTTAAAAGATAAAGGGCCAAAATTGCGAGCATTTTGCAAAGTTAGAGGACCAAAGTAGAAACTTTTGAAATACAACAACAATAAATAAGTTTAAAAACTAATATTGACATTTATATGCACCTCCCAAATAGTCTCACGATAAATCAATTCAATCAACCTATTTGGATAAACAACTTAATTTCCATCTTATAACATAAGCACTTATTATAAGTCATTTTCATCACAAAATATAAAATAAAATCAAAGTTTTGTTTCCGTATAACCTATAACTGTTCTTATATAAGTAACCGTGGAGAGCTTTTGAAAACGGCTTATAAACATGTCATAAGTTACACATGTCATAAACTGTTTTTATAATGCATGTAGATATATAAACTCAAATAAGTGAATCCAAACACGTCCAATAATAAATACCTATATATCCATGCAAGAAAAAAAATGAGAAAGTTGAGAGAAATACTCACAAGAGTGCTTTGGAGAAAGGAAGAAAGAAGAGTGCAAAAACCATCACTGCTCCATTGAAATGAATAGCTCCAAGCCATAATGACAAAGCAAGAACCGTCTTAAAACTGTTGCATGAAGAATCATCAAACTTATCACTCCCTACAAACACTTTCTCCATCTTCCCACACTCAATGACGAAGGAACCAATGAGAGTTAAGTAAATTGAGGAGATACTATTAGGGGTAAATAAGTCAAGTGGAATTGTCTCGGAGTTTCCAAGCTTAAAAAGGGAAATGACAGGTGAGCAATCTGAGCTACAAGATGTTTATAATAAATAAAAATGGAATGATCATAATGCTATCAATCAATTTAGTCAAGTATGGACCAACCAATATCTTTTCATATACTCAACCCATATAGTATTAAATGAATTTATACATCATCCCATGTTAGACTTAAATGTATTTGGTGAGGTGTGTGAGTATATTGATGTTCATGATTAATAAATAACATAAAACTCTTTTCTAGACATAAGTATCTAATGAAGTTATGTTTAATTTTGTATGGTTGGTCTAAAATGAGGATGGGGCGGTTTTTATTGAAATTTGACTTATATTTAAGGAATTTTTTATTTACAATTTATTCAACTTTTGTTGTAGATAAACTCGTGGAGGATAAAATGATAAAATCATGTAGAGATCATGTACTTAGTTTTTTGGGTGTAATTTGTTGTAGAAATATATTCATTCAACACCCGTTTGATCGAGATCTATGAATAATGGAAACAAGTGAAGCAAAGCATATTAAATCGCTAAATGACTTGTGGAACTTTAAGACTTAGAGCTTAAGTAAGCTTTGATTAAGAAGTAAATATTTTAAGGTCGTGCCAACTTGTGTGATGAGGATACAAGTAATTAATTTACAAAAAAGAAGTAAACTAGATTTTGTTGAAACACCTATTTTTCTTGGTGATTATCTTTCTTCATTACTCCTTCCATATTTTATTATGTATCACTTTGAAACAAAATATTTTTGTTTTATTATTACCTGCGAAAAGAAGGGAACACGCGTGCCCGTCTTTCCGTTCTTTTTATTGCGGTAACGTTTGAAAATTATGAACAGTGTTTTTTTTTATGAAATTTTGATTAAAACTAAATATATATATATATATATATATATATATATATAAAGAAAACTACGCGTTTCAGCACACTTTTGGGTTGGAATTTTCTTTCCAAAAATACCCTTAATATTAAATACAAATAACACATGTAACAAATAGATAAGAATAAATTTAAATATTAAAACAAATGCAACAAACACGATATGAATATATGTATATCTGTTTTTTTCCTTTATCATTTAAAAAATATAACAAACTAGATGAGTATATTTATACTTACTTTTTCATTATTTCAATTATACTCTTAAATAATTTTTTCTATAATAAAAATTGTTGTTCGTGTTATTAAAAAAAGCAACAACATTTATATTTTTACTTTTAATCAAAACCAAAATTTCATAAAAAAAAATATCGTTCATATTTTTCAAACTTTAGCACAATAAAAAGAGTAAAAAGACTGGCACGGAGTGCCCGTCTTTTCGCTGGTATATATAAATGTTTGTTACTTTCAAGTTATAAAAAATCAAACTAACCAATCACTCTTTTAGAGAGACATGTTGGTGTGTTTGTGGTGATTTTAACATTATTCGGTCTCACACTGAATGCAAGAGCAGAGTGGTTGGTATTTTGGTTGAAGATTTTTCTCATTACAATCATTTCATTGATGGTAACATTCTCTTTGATCTTCCTCTTTGTAGAATTTTTTTTACTTGATTTAGAGGGGATGGTGTCTCTATGAGCTGTCTATATCGCTTTCTTTTGTTTGTTAGAAGACTGGTGCGCTATATGGCCCAATATGATGCAACATGCTCTAAATTGCGGCCTTTCTGATCATTGCCTCATTTTAAGGGGAGCATGAACACTTGGCATCAGAATCACTCAAAACCTTGAAGGCCGCTTAAGCAACGTTCCAGATCGTATTTCCTTTTTAGATGCTAAAGGGGAGGAGGATGATCTTTTACTGGAGGAAATTGAGGAGCTTCATTCTCTGATTAATGTTTATCTTTACATAAAGTATGTTGCACAAATTAAAAAGAAAGAAAAATGGATGAATCAACTCTATTTGAAATTTGTAACACAAACTAGGCTTTTAAACAGACTAATAGGCCAGACCAGGCTTTTAAAAAGGCAAAGTTTAAGCAAAGTCCCGCTCGACCCAGCTCATTCCTGTAATGCCCCCTTTTCATTTAATTATTTTTAGTTAATATTTGAAACATGATTTTATATTTGATAAGTGATAATATGTTTGTTATATTTAGAAATATATTTGTTATAAATATGTTTGTTATTTGTTATAGAAATATTTGTTATTTTGTTTAAGAATATATTTGATATTTATTTGATGTATTATTTGGCTTAGTTGCGTGTGTATATATATTTAAGAGAGGTACGTAGTAATATTATTATAAGAGAGTTTAGTGAAGTAAAATAAAATAGGATATTTTATTTGGAGGAGTTGTTATGTAATTTTAGAGAAGTTGAGGATTTAGTAGAAAAATAAGACAAGTGGAGAAAAGTTATATAAAGAGGGAATTAGGTTAAGAAAAATATAGTAAGCGTTGTCAGAGTTTTTGGAGAGAAAGAGGAGAAACCTAGAAGAGGCAAGAACAAGAGAGAAGAACGCAGCTTTGATTCAGGATTTTATTACCAGGTAAGGGTGAGCCTAGCTTCAATTATATTACTGTAATTCATCTGTTTATGATTAACTCAGAGGTTGGGAAGAGTTTAGAGAGAGTTCTTAAGTTAGGGTTTTGGTAGATTTTGTGATGAATTGATGAGGGAATGATGTGAATTGATGTAGAAACCTGTTACAGAACCTAGATTAATCACTAGGACCTTAATTCTGAATGATTAGAACCTTAGTATGAGAGATTGGACGAGTTTTAGCGAGGTTTTGAGCGAACCCGCAGCCTGTTCTGCGACCGCTCACCGTGGCGAGCAGAACAGTTTAACTCGCGAGGCGAGTAACATCACTCGCCGTGGCGAGCAACCCTTTAGTGCTCGCGAGGCGAGCAACATCACTCGCCGTAGCGAGCAAGTGGCAGAATGCAATTTAAGTAGCTCGCCGTGGCGAGCAGTCCCACTCGCCACAGCGAGCAATGTGGTCTCAGACCACTATAACTTGAGTTTTAGAACTCCGTTTTGAGCGAGACTTTGAGGGTGGACCTTTGAATAGTATTAGAGATGTTTAAGACTTAAATTATAACCTGTAATGATGCTGTGAGATGGTTTTAATTGTTGGCATTAATCCATGATCTATATGTTGTTAAGTGAACTATATGATTGATGTTTAAATGATATTTGTGACGATGATTATGCGCTGTGAATGTGTTAAATGTGTTGAACTGCTGCCATGTAAATGTGTTATAATTGCATGTGTCAGTCAAGAGTCGTAAATGATGTTAAGATGTTGTATGTAACTTGTTTAAGTATAAATAGTCGAGTTCATGCATTTGCATAATCTGAGACGGTGGAGCTTATGCTCAAAGCGACGGTGGAGCTTATGCTCAAAGCGACGGTGGAGCATTTTGCTCAAAGCGACGGTGAAGCTTATTTAAGCTTAAATATTGGTACCACATGCATGATGTTTAAGATGTTAGAGTTGCATAGTCGAGTTGCATTATCGAGTCTTGTATTTAAGACGTTATGAGATGATTTGTTATGTGAAGATGTTTTAAGATGAATTGTATATGTGGATGATTTGAGACGTTCCTGTTCTATGTGATGAATCTTGTTGTTGTTGTTAAGCATAGATATTTGAATTATATGTTAATATAATTGTTGTGAATCTCACCCCTTCTGTTGGAATTGCCGCCTCGTGGGCAAGTGCAGGTGACCAAGTGTAGGATTGACGATGTGAGAGGTCCTTGTGGAGTCTTAGGAGCTCTGATACGTAACGGGATGGGGATTATCTTTTGTTTCTATTCCTTTATGTATCGCTTTTGAATTAATTATGACATTGATGCGAAGAACTAATCTTTTAAAGAGTTTGAATTATGTTTCCGCTGCTACCTTTTGAATAAAGACGAGGAATAAATTATTATTCATTTGTTTAAAGTTGTTTTGAAATGTGACATCCTGATTACGTGTTATACTCTGATTATATAAAAGAATTTTTAAAGCTGGGATTTCGGGGTGTTACAATTCCCACCCCTAGTCACATGTATAAATTCGGGGAAATGGTAGAATTAGGTTAAAAGATTGATGCTTGTAATTCCTTTTGGAATATATTAGTAAAGTTACTCTCTTGATTAATGGAACGTGGAGTTGCTCTCTCCCTCGTAGTAAGTTATTTTTAGACCGAACCGGATAAATAATATTATGTGTCTTTGTTTCTTCTTCTTCCTTCATGCATCAAGTATTGGTGTAACTCTAATCGAAATCACAACACATATTGTATAGATGTTGGTTATATTTAATGAGATTGTTATGAATTTTTTATTCATAATTGTTTTGAATTTAAAGATGGATATCAGATGAGTAGTCACCGTTGTACCCCAATAAAATTATCCCTTTATTGAAAGAGAATCTTAATTTAATTAGGGATAATTTAGTGCAGAATAATTAATTAATATATCTTGTAAATTGAAAAAGGTCTTATAAGAAGGGACAAAAACGATCTTATATATACAAACGAATTTAGAAATAAACAACAATAATGCACTCCAAATGATATTGAAAGAATTATTAGTACTCTTCTTCCAAATTAAGTTTCTTCAAAATCTTGAATCGTTTAATTTTTTTAGTTACTAACTTGGTTTGCAGATGTTATTGTCATGATTTGGTTAATGTCTGTTGTTGTCATCTTCTTCAGGGGCTACCTCACTCCAAAATTGAACGGTTTGTTTACCAGTTTGTATTGATTATTCAACTTAAATTTTTCATGTGCATACTTGATGAGGTCAATACTTGTCAAACATTGTGTTTTCCAATTGATATTGATGTGGATCATATCTACTTGTGTTTGACTTACATATTTTTTTCGAAGAATAAGAAGAATTAAATATAAAAAAAAACCTTACATAAATCAAATCTCATCGAAGGCAGTTGTAAAATGATAATTGCATCATCATTTTAATTAATAAAAAATTCTCTTCTAAATTCTTGAAAAATCTTGAGTTTTTTCACTTGAGATATTTAGGTAGTAAACCCATATATAAAAAAATCAGTCATCTCGAACCCGTATAGTCAAAGATCTAAATTATGATATGTTGGTATAAAAAGAAGTATTATAATGCACAGACATCATAACAAAAAAAACGTGTATTAAAAGATGAATCCATTGTACTAAAAAAAAAAAAAGGGAGAATGATTAAGGAATCAAATCAAGTAACTTTTTATAAAAAAAAATGATGTAATTACTAAATCAAAAGTCAAAACTTATATTTTTAAGACAAATTTCCTATTTACAGTTTCTTTAATCATTGGCCTGAGGGTATTGGTTAGCAAGACCCAAAAAGGTATAAAAATTAATGTCTCTTTTCATTTAAAAAGATATATGAAAAAAATAAGTTTAATTGAGAAAAAAAAGAGAAAACTTTTAAGAGTAAACTACCAAATTCATATATGTCTTTGTAAGTCTCTTTCAAATTAGTCCATTATTTTGTTAATATTTCAAAATAGTTATGTTAAGTTTTTTAATTAGGTCTCTCGTCATGTGACAAAAACATAAAAGACGAAAAGTTAATTGAGAAACTTTTGATAAATACGTAACATGTTTAAAATATAATAGAGTCGTAGACTAATTTAAGAATGACTAAGATCAAAAACCAATTTAGTGGTTTAATCAAAATATTAGCCCAATATTAAGATAGTTGATAGCATTACTTCCTCCAAAAAAAAACATAATACGAGTTTTATTTAACAACATAACAAACATTTTTTTTATTAAACTCACTAATACAATTAGGGTTTATGATTGAGTTCAAAGATCCTATTTATTTAATGTGGTAATAAATGTGGGTGGCAATTCAAAAGCCTAAAACTTTTCCACTATAGGAAAGTTTAAAACTGTCTCACCATAGGAATGTTTATTTTTGTGGTTAGATTAAAGAGGAGCATAGATTTTATGACGGGCTGCTCACACTATATCATCCACCACCATTCTCTCTTCTACACTCACCACCACCACCACCACCACCGCATTCCTTCATCTCTCCATCTGGTCTTCATTTTCAACTCATAGAGAACAAAAAACTTTTCAACCATTACTCAGAAAAAAACTTCCTTCTTAAATAAAAATCAAATAAAAAATCTTAGTGTTCATATGTTCCTTTAGTATCTTAAAGAATAACTCATGGGTTTACCTAAATTTAATATTTTGGCTTCTTCCATAAATCATAATAAAAGTCAAAGGAAAAATCAACATTCAATTCCTACGACCCATGAATCAAGGGGAAAAATATAGGAAAGAATAAAATCAAGGAGGGAAGAGAGAGAACAATGGTGTGGAAGTGTGTAAAAATTGAAGAGAGTATTATAAGAATGTGTTCTTGATTTGATCTAAATGTCAAAATAAACTTATCTATGGTGGGAAAGTTTTAGGCTTTCCCATGTGAAATGCCACCATAAATGTGGGTTAGGAAAAAAAAGAAAAAAACATGGATGAAAAGCATTTTTGTTTTTGTTTGAGAATATGATGTATGAAAAAACTTAATTGAAAATTGTATTTATTTTATAGGTCAATAGAAGCCATAAAGTCGATTAAGATGGAAATAATCGCAAACATATGAATCTGCAATATAGAGAAAGGAAAATACTAAGCTTGTGCAATTTATATTTTATAATTGTGAACTACAAAATGAAATAATCAAGCTAAAGGAAAGGAAGCACAAAATTAAATAGGTGAACAATATTTGGCCTAAAAGAACTGTTCTTATACACAGGAAGAACAATAAACAGCATGAGCAAAGCGAAAACGCTAACATGCAAATTGAAATTCAAGCTTAACACCATCAAAAAAATAGAGAAGAGTATGAACACAACATTGATATGAATTGCTCCAAAGCACAAATTCAATGCTATAACAGACTTGAAATAGTTACTACTTACTACATGTTTCCACGTTCCTCGCAACACTTTTTCGTTTTGTTCAATACAGTGGGTTAAATCAGTTTGTGGTGGGTAATTTCAAGTATGATCAAAACTAATCTATTAACAATATTGTTACTAATAGAGGAGTTTGGAATGAATTTTTCGTTATTTTAATTATATCTTTTATTTAAACTATTCTATTTACAATTTTATCTTTTTGAAAAATATTATATAAATATTTAATTAAATAAAAACAATTTAGTTCAATTAAAATAGGAATAATTCCATTATAATATGAACAAACATTACAAAGATTCTACCAAAAAAAAAAAACATGACATAGAGAGTTTTAACTTATTTTTCAAAATTGATTATAAACATTAGCGATAAAATTAATATACAATTAACATGCCCATCTAGTAGTAACAATAAAAGAAAAGAGGAAAAAAAATAGATATTAATTGGAGTACCACCAAAGGACCAATGTAGAAATAGAGTGTCAAACCCACTTGGGTTGGTCTGGTGGTATTGCTTGGGGCCTGAGAGTGTGCTCCTCCTCGAGGTATCAAAATATTAAAATCACAAATCAATCTAAAAAACTTGAAAATCCTACTAGATCAAATACTATTTAATGTGTTGATATGTTCTTTTGTGAAAGCTGCTTCGACCGTATACATGTATTTTAATGTTTATTTTTAATTAATTTAATTTAACTTTTTTTTACTATTTCATATGTTTCAAATATAATTGATCATTATCATTTCATCATATTCATTTTTAATAAATTGTATGTTATATTTTACATTAAAATTATAGTTTTATAATATTTTTCATAAAAAAAAAAAAAAAAAATTAACAAAGGTCTCCAAAGAAACCTGAGGTCTTGGCATGACCTAGAGCTATTCAACTTATCAATTTTATCAAAACTCGCGATGTGCTGCTTGTATGTTTGCAACGCGAGTTTTGGCTTACTCCAACTTTTTTTTTTCACCCTTTGCTTCATTTTTTCTCACCAAAACATTTGTAACAACTAATGTCACAAATTTTTCTGGTTCAAGTGGATTTTATCTTTTTATCGAATTCTTTGCAAAACTCAGCTAAAATACATTCAAAGTAGCTACTTTAACTCTAAAATGACTCTAAAAAAGAGGTAAAACCCTACATATTTTTCTGTCATCAGACTCCAAAAAAAAAGATCGATCAAAGATTTCAAATTAAACACCTTAAGAGGGTTAACACCCATTGGTAGTCCAATATAAGTGAAAGAAATGGTCCTTACTCTACACTAAAGAAACAACCCAACCATCCCTAAAATTGTAACATCTCATCATTATTTTAAGTTGCATGTAAGAATTAAATTGAGAATAGAAAAAAGAAGGGAATAATTTAGAAAATAAGTTGTCAAAGACGAGTATTTGGATGACTAATTGAAAGAAACACAAACCCTAATTTATTAATGATTTGAACTAAGTAAAGGACGAATTTAGATTTTAATGGATTACTACGGGTAGACCGTAGCCTCCCTCTATTTTAGTGTCAGGTTTGTTATTTTAAACTCTAACCATAGATTCAACATAGATATATGATCCTATAGGTTCCCTTGGATTATAGGCTAACTTGTAAATCAAGTTATATTTTGAGAGAAATTCTAGATGAGCTTGAGATTATGTGAGTATCAAGAATAACTAGATGTGCAAGTAAAAATATAAGTTGATTATTGATAAACGAATTTGATCGATCAATAATGAAGGATAATCCTAAATATAAAGGTAGGGTTAAATAAACTAAGTTAAACTAATAGATACTAGTAGGATAAGTTAGGAAGGCTATACCTTTAAGAGTTAGCAAGTTAAAAAGATGAGTTAAGTGATTATTGAGCCTAATTTAATTTGTTAGTGGATAAACTTGAGACTAATGAGAAGTATGATATAAAAGTGATGTATTTCTATCATATTAGAATACATTAAATATTTTATAAGGATCCATCAATAATAATAAGGTGTGAATCACAAACAAATTGAAAGAAATAAAGAGTACTAAATAAATACATCAACCAACTTAATATAAATGGGATGAAATCATGGTATTTTCAAACAATTTTCAACTCGAGGTTAGTACATCCAGCTTGAGTCTTGTATCGTTCAAAAAGATCTTGAAGTGCTTCAACAAACACCCTATGTACTTTGGCAACCTAAAACCAAAGTAAAAAAGGATAAATTAATAATATGTTTTATGACTGTAAATCTTTTAACAAAAAAATAAATAAAAATCTTCAAAATATTTTTAGTTGGTTGTAGTGCCCTTAGCTCACTTATTTCTGTAATCTTTGTGAATGTTAATTAACATCAAAATGTGGGTATAAATTAGTGTGTATATAAATGGACAACCACTCACATTCTTAAAAAAACTACACATATTCTAGAAATATATTTTTGAACAAAAAACCGATATTTTTATTTGGAGGTATATATTTTTTTTGGCTAAAATATGCTTTTGGTCCCTGGTAAAAAAAAAATTGAAATCAATCCCTGCAAAAAATTTTGTTTTTTAAAATAGTCTTTGATCTCACTTTAATGATGATTTGGCTGGTTTTTGCTTACGTAGCAGTTGGTGACTGTACCAACTTGAACACATGGCGCACACGTGGCTTCTTAACTAATTTAACATATTTTATAAATCATTTTAATAAAAATAAAATTGGTTTTTCAAAAAAAAAAAAACTTTAATTAAATTAAGGGGAATTAAGCACACATTGCTGAAAGCCTGAAACACATTCATCTTCTTTATTTTGCAGAAAAATATACATTTTCATCTTCCACAACCCATTCACTGTACACAACCACTATCAACCTCTCATAATTGATCTATATCCTCAAATTCCTCCAAAAATCCAAATACAAACCAATACAATATTTTTTCAGAAAAATCAATAGAAAAAACCCAAACACAGATCCTTGAGATGCAATGGATTACAATATTACTTTTTTGGGTTGTTGTTATTGTTGTTGGATCTTGGACTGTTTTGGTTGGAGCTTGGACTGCTATTGTTGGTGTTGGAGTTTCGATGGATGTTGTTGTTGTTGTTTATGTTGACAAATCTGAAAAATTTGTGGGTATATGTTTGAAAATAGGTTGTTTAAGAATGAATATTATAGAGAGGGATTAAGGAAAATATAAGTATGATGAACTTTTATGGGTGAAGGATGAACAATTTGGGGATAAAGATGAAGATTAATGAAGAATTTATAGGCAGAAGATAAATGCAGAAGCTACACAATATCAATGTTTTAATTAAATCTTTTTTAATTTTGAAAATATTTTTTTCAGATTTATTAAAATGAGTTTTAAATAATTAAAATATGTTAAATGTCGCGTGTATATGAGTGTACGGTGAGCAACTGCCACGTAAACTAAAATGTGCCAAATCAGCAAGAAAGTGTGTCCAAGGACCTTTTTGAAAAACAAAAAATTTTGCAGGGATTGATTTGAAAAAAAAAAATTACCAGGAACCAAAACCTAAATTCACTATATTTACAGGGACCAAAAACATATTTTAACTTTTAAGCAAAAAGTATATACTTTTGAATTGGGATTTTTAAATGTGTATGATTTTTTGGGATGGAAATAATTGGGTTACTATAAGTACATACCTGCTCTGATGTTGGTTCTCGAATCTTCTCAACCTGAATTGGTTTACCCACCACCACATACAATGGATTCTTGAATGGTACAGGAGATCTATAAGAGGAGAATAGATATCATCAGTATTTTTATTTTTTGTTATACAAAACATATTGGTGCGAATTAAAGTCTTACACTAAATTAAATCGAAAAATAAAATTGATCAACATATAAGTGAGATGATCCATAAACTTAAAGGTTATGTGTTATGCGTTAAGATGTGATATCAAATTCTCATTGTGTAATTGCTCTTGGTCTAGTGCAGTGATCTTCGGGCTATCCTTGTGGCTAGAAGGTGGTATCGGAACATGAATATTAAAGGGACCGACTCCTTATGTCAAAAATCCTTCCTGACAATGGTGGTGAGATGGCATGTGAAAATGTATGAGGATGAAAAAAGCTTCTCCCCGAGGGGAAGCATGTCGAGATTAATGGATGGATTTACACTTAAAGGAAAGATTGTTGTATGTCAATTGTGGATTAGAAGTCTCACATTGACATCCACTAAGAGTTTAGGTCGATATGCCAATAAATTATTTCTCTATATCGAACAAAATTTTCAATGAAGAATGCCTAGATCATTGCTAAAAAGAAATCACTTTATATAATAGGAATCAACATATGTCATTTAATTTTGACATGAATTTCTTTCGAAGAGAACAATTGGTCTGTGAAAACAAAAGTAAAGAGATGGAGAGCATGAGAATGAAGCAATCTGACTCACCCAAATTTTCCCCAGAATATTAATGGAAAGATCTTCATAGACCTTGCAAGATTTTGAATTAACTTACCAGAAGCTTTCCACCACTTATAGATATCTGTCTATGACCCAAAGGAAAATAAAAAGAATGCAAGTCAGCAGATATATCTAAGGATATATTTGTCGCGTGTGAGAAAGTGTTTCATGTGGTGTATGATAGATCAATCAATACTGGAAAGTCGCTCAAAACATCAACAAATAATATTTAAGTAAAAGTTCAGGGTAGTCCTTATACAAAATAGGGAGGAAAAAAATAATATAAATTGTGTTTTGAGACAATAATTTTATTTGTGTTTGTTGAACTAGCATCGATCTAGTCATCATATTAATGATGACAAGTAATGCTATAAAACCATAAGTTTCTACTTGAGCATCATCAATTGTTATTAGAATTTCAAACGAGTTTCAAATATTGGTATATCATGGTCATATGATAACATCCGCTACTTTAAACGTTATCACTATATATAGTGAATCAAATTTCAAATTCTATTTGAGAGAGGTATCCATGTAGTGTCCGGTAGTGTCTAAAAGAAAATTATCTTTAATGAAGAAAACCTAAGAAAAATTTAAAACCAATGTAATGACAAAAACAAGGATCATAGGACGAGAATAAACATATATACCTGACCAAAGCAGAAAACCGGAACAAGGGGGTAACCCATCTCCATTGCTATTCGAACAAATCCTTTTCTTTCTTTTAGATATACATTCTATACACATTGCATATATTTCTTATTAGGTGCGAAATCAAATGGTGTGAATTATTATTATTACTTTTGCATGAATAAGAATTTACATGTCCAATATATGCAATCATTTTTATCCATTTTTCAATTGAAACTTTGTAGACAATGTCAAATATGCATTTGATAAGTAATGTACCTCACAACCATGTTCCATAAATAGTGTTTCTCGCATTCCACCAGGTACTATAATGCAACTATCACCAGCTTCCAACAAGGAAATTAAATTTTTCTTTGTCACAGATGAAAAACCCAACCATGTCCATATTTGTCTCAAATATGGTATGTAGAAAGCCTGTCCATAAAATGCCAAGAGATCAATTAAAATGTAATTCTTAATGTTAAATTTCATTGATGAAAGAGTCAGAAGTAAATAAAACTTTTACTCTTAGTAAAAAAATAGGGTTAATACCATTTTTGGTCCCTGCAATATTAGCAAATTCTAGTTTTGGTCCTGGTAAAAAAAAAGTTTAGATCATGTCCCTGTTATTTCAAATTCTTCCACTTTTGGTCTCTCATTTAAACATGTCAGCAGAATTTGCTTACGTAACATGCTGACTAGGACATTTTTATTTTTTTCTCAATTAATTATTATCACATGGAATTTTTATTATTGACATTAATTTTTTAAAAACGAAAAAAGAATAAAACTACTAATCTCTCCCCACAAAACCTCTAACCCCCTTTGTTCTCATCATCATTGTTCCTCTCCTTGCTCAAATTTATGTGTTCTTCTTTTGACAATTTAAGTTTAAAATAAAAAATCCCTAACTTTTGATTAAAATCGTTGTTCCTATTTTATTTGTCACAAAAATGTAATTTTTTTTTTACAAAAATCGCTGCAAGTTCTTATTCGTCGTTAAGCTTGAAGAAATCAGGAACTGGTGGCACATCCTTTGCACTTTGCACTGTGGAGGCGATAAGAGTTCACAAATTGTTCGAAAACCGACAATTGCGGAATATGAGGTCTGACTTGAAGAAGTTAGATTCAACTATACTGTTTGTTAGAATGAATGAACACAGTGTTGTTGCAGAAGAGATGAATATGGAAAGAGAGAGAGAGAGAGAGAGAGAGAGATAGTTTTTGGGGAAAATTCAACGAACCCATTGTTTTCCTTTTTTGAATATGTAAGAATCCATTTGTAATCGGTGAATATTTGAGTTTTGTTGTGACTTATTTCAGATATGGGTTTTTGCTTGTTCTTCAACCAATGATCAAATTTCATCTTTGGGTTTTTGGCTTCTTGTGATTTTCTGCACTGTTGCTGTTCTTGTTCGGATTCAATTTCTTGCATATTATTGTTGTTGTTCCATTAAAATCAGGTTGTGTGTTCATATGGTAGAAACACCATTGAAGAAGGCAATTGGAGCACACTTAATTTTTTGGGTTTTATGAAATTTTGAAAACATGGGTTTGTGATAAATTTCTGGATTTGAATGAGCAGGAAAGAAGAAATGATGAACATATATTTATTTTTTTTGGTATATATTTTTTTTTTATTTAATTGTATTTACTAAAGCCATTTAGAATTAATTAATTTAAGAAATAATAAAAAATATCCTAGTTGGCATGCCACGTAGGCAGATTCTGATGACATGTTTAAATGAGAGACCAAAAATGGAACAATCAGAAATGATAGGGACATAATCTAAAACCTTTTTTTTACAAGGACTAAAACTGGAATTTGCTAATATTGATAGGGACATAATCTAAAACTTTTTTTTTACAAGGACCAAAACTGGAATTTGTTAATATTGATAGGGACATAATCTAAAAGAAGAAAGTAAAAGTCTTACTGCACTGCTAACAAGAAATCTTATTTTTGGAATAGGCATGAAGTCTATGTTGTCATGAAGTGCAAATATGCCAAATGGGAAAACTGAATGTGGCTCATAGCAAAAAACTGCATAATAAATCATAAAGGACATGGTGTTATTTCTATCAAAGATTTAATAATAACAATGATTTTTATAAAAAAGGTTTAATAAAAAAAATAATATGTCATTAAATGATTAATTCAAAACACGAGCTTTAACAAATGCTTAATTCAAAATGATTAATTATATAATGAATTATTAATTGTAGAAAAGTGGTGTCATTAGATGATTGAATATTGGATTTCATACTCAACAAAACTCTAGGTTACGTGAGTATTCCAAAAACTCATAACCCTGCTAATGTATCTAGCTTGCATTAATTGGTCACAATTTCTTTTTGTTGCAATTTAATGAGAAGGTAAGAAAGGAAACTTTATGAGATCATTTTGAAAATTTTGCAGAGAATATTAGTAGTAAATTGAATAAAATTGTTGGGTTTTGCCCTTTTTGTACCCAAAAAAATTGAATAACATTTTAATAGTTTACAAGCCAATATGGTCCCCTCCACCCTCCACAGTACCACTTCACAAATTCTAGTAAAAGTTAAAAATGGTACAATTCTCGTGTGAGGATTCAAATGGTTGAAATGGCAATGATTATGTTGATTTCAACCAACCTTCCTTGTTGTACTAGCCCTGTTTTACCAACAAAATCTGAAAGTGCAATAATTTCACTACTCATTTTGTTCTACTTAAATTTAGTAGGTATAGAAATTACCAAATATTTATCAAGTACATAATTGTTGGTTATACTAATGACTTTGTGAAAAATGATAAATACTATAAGCACGCCATTATTTGTGTATTATAGTATCTTATCACAAACTAAACCATTAATTTGTTATGTTTAGAGTTTGTTTTAGTATAATGCACACCAAGATGAGATTAAAGAAGTTGATAACATGTCTCTCTATTAAAACCGTAAAAAAAGGTCTCTTTTGAGTAAATCTTGAATTTTTTTCACTTGAGATGTTTAGGTAGTCAAACTCATGAAAAAATCAGGCATCATAGTGGAACCCAAATAGTCTAAATAAACTATCGAATTGGAGATATTTGATTAGTCTACTAATGCAAAAACATCATGATAAACAATGAAGTTACTTATTAACGGTTATAATCACACTCTTTATATCCTCCAAAATGCATAATCAAATAATTAAAAAAAATTGTCTCTTGCAAAAATAATGAAGGATTGGGGAGAAGAAAAATATGTTTGGAAAACACCAACATGATATTAGGACAGTTGATAACATGACTCTCCCAAAGCAAATCTTACTTTGATTGCCGAAATTGTTTATTTGGGACAATGTCCAACTCAATATAAAAATAAAAAAGGGATGTTCCACCATAGATTCGAGAATTAAGTCCTGTTTAGATAAACAACTTATTTCTAGCTTATAACACAAGCATTAATCATGATAAGCACTTATGTATAAGCTTACATAAACTATTTTTATAGAAAAAGATGAATAAATTTAAATTGTATGCTATAAGATTTTATTTTTTTTTTGGATCACATGTTATATAAGATGTTTTTATAAACTATATTAGAGAACTTATGAAAATAAGGCAAATCTTTTTTGCGAAAATTGTGATAAGCTATTTTCATAACTTCTCACAAACAGTCTCACAAAATCCATGTCATTAAATAAACTCAAATAAGATGATCCAAACATACGCTAAGGGGTCCAAAGGATATTAGAATATGTTGGGCACCTACCCGGTCAAATATACTAGTTTTTTTTTAAAACTCGATACCTAATCCAAGGACCGACTAATCCGAGGGGACCGACCCCACCGCCCACTTGCGGGAGGGCCCGTTCTAAGCCAAAGCTCTGTACTTACCCATCGAAATTGACACCAAAGGGAATCAAACCTGAGACCTTGAGAGGAGCACACTCCAAGATCCCAAACCAACCATTAGGTCAACCCCAAATGGGTTCAAATATCCTAGTTATAGTGAGATAGGAAGAAAAAAATATATGTGCTTGAAAAATATAAGTGAAAATTGTATTTATTTATAGGTTAATACAAACCATAAGGTTGATTAAGATGGAAAGCTTCTGCATCCTCCAAGTGAAGAGTGATGGGGAAATAACTGCAAACATGTTTGCATATGAATCTGAAATGTAGACACAAAGGAAAATGTTAAGCTTGTACATTAAAGGAAATAATTGGAAACCAAAAAAAAAAATTAATTAAGCAAAAGGAAACCCAAAAACTAATTACCTGGATAATTTTTGGCCCAATAAACTGTTCTTATCCACAGGAAGAATCATAAACAGCATGAGGAAACCAAAAAGCCTGACATGCAAATTGAAACACCATAAAAAAAAGTGTTTGAGCCAAGAGAAGAAGAAAAAGAGAAGAAAAAAAAATGAAGAAGAAAGAAAACGTACAAAAGTGCTTTTGAGAGAGAAAGGAAGAAGATAGCAAAGAGTATCAAAGCAAGATTGAAATGAATTGCTCCAAAACACAAAGTTAATGCTACAACAGACTTGAACCAGTTGCATGATTCACCAAATACCTCATTTCCTCGCAACACTTTTTCCATGTTATATTGTTTTGTTCTCTATGTGATGTAATTGGTTTGGTTTATAAGTGAGTAAAATCTCTTTTGGTAAAAATTAAGAGAAAGAAAAGGAATCAATCACTTAAATAAATTACCATGTTTGCTTTGTCACATTACTCTCTCCTATTTCCTTTTTGTGGGTAATGTAAGTTATGATCACCCCTCGGCGACCCCGGGTATTCGTTCGGGTTCAATCGATAATTTCTTTATACTAGATCTAATTCAATAGTCTATTAACCCACTTTAAAAAATAAAATTTTGGACAAACTCAAATAATTTATTTCGATTTATGACTATTTATATATATTATGTCATCTGTAAATCTACAATAAATTTTTTGTCCAGGCTCTATAAAATTCTTGCCTCCGCCACTCCTCCTCGGGACGATTTTGGCTAAACCCATTATCCAATGCAATCAAGTTTCATTGATTTGGGTTGGATTAAATATTTATATTTTTACATCAAATTTAAATTAGTTTAATCCAATAATCAGGATCATCTCAATCAAATTGGAGACGTTGCTCTCATATTAAAAATTGACCTCTAATAAAAAATATTAAAAAAATGACTCATCTTCTATTTAGTGTGTATTATAACACATGTGTTGAATAACTCAATTGATTTAAGCTAAGATATAAAAAGTTAGAGGTTTAGTTCAATTCTAGATGAATGAATAAATATTAATTTAATAACCAACTACCATTAAAAAATATATATTATACATAAATAAAACATATATTGATATGCATGAGCAAAGAGCACTAGCGTATGTCTAAATAAAAAATAAATAAAACATGCTCTATGTATAAGTCTACAAGAAATTGTGTCTTCTATGTAATTTTCATAAAAAAATACGTCGTTCTATATTAAGCACACACATGATACGAGTATCGGATACAACATGTATCCGACACGGTGATACGTCATTCATTGAAAAATATAAGATACATACGTTTAAGATACACATATAAAAAAATTATATATATATATATATATATTATTGTAATTTAAGAAAATTAAAATTAAAAAATCGCTTTTAGCATTATTTTTTTTACAAAAAATTGAATGTGCATTTATAGAAAAAAATATTCACCGTAAAACCTAGAAGAAGAAAAAGGAACACATATCTTAAACATTTATAGTAAATATAAAATGGAAACTGCAATCGTAGCTTAACGTACAATTGAATAGACAACTGATTAAATGTATCAAATATCAATTAAAGAAAAGAAAAACATATCTGCAATGAGTAACAGAATCATAGAAAAATGTATTATATCTATTAAAGCAGAGAGAAGAGGTAACTAAAGGAGAGGGGTAATTAAGGAGGAGAAGGTTTTAATTGGAAAACTAAATGAACTAGCTGTATTAGTGGCATCTGAGGCGTATCGGTAACGTAATGCTGATTGTCGACGAAGTATCGAAATTATTTTATTTTTTAAGAATAAATAAATAAATCGGATACTCTGTCGATACGTATCAGGGTATATCGATGTGTATCGAATACGATACAGTAGCTATTTTGAAGTATTTGTGCTTCATAGGGATCATATATGTGAGTTAGACCGGACCTAATATCATATGATTTGTCCATTTACTTTTTTTTTTTCTTAATAAATAGTGGTTCCTTCTAGAAAATTGATTTGAAGTAATTAGGCATCGCATTGTTTTTAAGAACGAGTAGTGATATTTAAAGTATAAACAACTATTTATTGACATTTTCTATTTTTTTTATTAATCAAAAACAAAAGAGAGATGAAAAGAGAGTAAAAATATGATGTGAATATGAGAGAGAAAATATTCAAAAGTTGTTAAAAAATAATTTTACAAATAACATTTATCTTTTAAGAATTGATCATAATACTAGATTCCTTCAACCTCTTGCAACAATTTCACGATTTTCATCTTCTTCTCACACATACAAGCTTCAATTTCTACCAAAGGTTGAAGCTTTTTCACACATGATTTGGTTAAGAATTTAGTATGGGTGATTGATTATGGGGTCTGGCAGAAGCAGAAACGCGTGGATCTCTGCAATTTCTGCACTTTTTTCCATTTCTAATGGGTAGTTTGAGAAACAAGGCAGGGTTGTTTCTTATAGGAACTGTTGTTATAATTTGGGTCTCCTCTGCTGAAGTCACCCAGGTAAATTCATCATCTTTTCTTAATCATAATGTAAATTATTTGATTTTCTCATAAGTTTGGTATTATTGCATAATTTGTATTAAATAGATAAATGTGATTTTGTGTTTTTTGTTATATTTTTTAGGCCCTTAAGTTTAGTACTAGTTCAATTCAATTTAATGATTGTGGAGCTTAATTATGTCATAGTATATAGGACCTTATTGTTGATTGTACTACGAGTTACGAAGCTAATGTATTTGAGAGATGAATGCATGTTGATATGGTTTTGCTTCATGTGACTTGATTTGGAAGCTTTCCATACATCATAAGATCCAATCAATTTTTTGTTTAAACTCGGAATTTGGAGTAAGGACCAATTAATTTAGGGGACAAATCCCACCGTCTACTAGTGGGGACCCGATCGAAGTTAAGACACAGCTCTGTATGGACTGGCCATCTCACCTAGCACATTAATTGTTGGCACTTGACAGATTTAAACCTGAGATTTAGAGAGGAGCACACTCCTAGGTCTCAAGTCTTCACCACGAGGCTAACCCAACCCCGGGGGTTTCAATCATTTTCTTATACATACACTATTTTAAAGTTTGTGTTTTTTCTATAAAGGTTGTGTGAGATCGAAAGTTCTGTTGGCTAAGAATGATTTAGTTTACGAAATAGCTAACCCAATGACCCAATGAGATTGACTTGTTGGAAGCATGTTTGGTCCACAAGTGGAGAGTATGTGCATAGGGATACTTCTTGGTAATAATTGGAGGTCCTGGTTCGACCCCATGCGAACATTAAGTTCTTTTGAGAGAGGTCTTACCCCTTTTGCTCTGTTAGTCTTGAATATGATTGCTTATGATAAAATAAGAGTTTGACTGGTTTGAATTATCAAGTTGAACAAATCACTAAAACATGGGAACACCCTAATACGCCCTCTTATTTCAATTTCAATTATAAACAGAATTAACCAACTACATATTAAAAATAACGATTAGTCTAGTTAAATTTTTAATAATATCAACCAAAAAAAAAATCATTTCTCAAACTATTTAGATTTTGTTTGATTCCATCTTCACAAACGATGTGAGTTATCATACTCATAACAATAAAATGAACAGAGTATGATAATATGATAATTTAAACGCACAATCTCAACGCTGCAATAAACAACATATCTCACACCATATACACTCATTATTATACATGAAAATGGTATTATGTGAGGCATGTACTTCAACGATACAGCATTAGTAATAAATTTTCTTCAAACAATAATTAATAGAATACACAAGCATTCAATAAAATACATGATATGATTAAATATTTAATACATTGAATCACAATTTGCTAAGGTTGAACAGAGATCTTAGTAGTCATCATCCTTGTGCCATCATCTATATGACCAATGACCATAACCTTTGTTGATGTTTCTCCTATTGAAACAATGCTTTGACTATCATATTAAATCTCTTAGCAATTCTGTGTTTAAAACTTAAGTACACTAAATAAATGACGTCAATCACCATGTATAACAGAAATGAACTAAAAATGATGAATAAAATCACGGAGTTGACATGTGTAGGGGATATCCTCCACATAGAAAATAAATAACTAGCGGTGAACCAACCCATTGGAGAAGCCACTAGAATGCCTATTATTCCATGTGGTATCATAATATATATCGCTAAAATTGATACGGAAAAGGAATACATATTAACAAATAAAAACAAAAAGAATTCGTATCCTGATAAGACTGATTTCCCAGTATTTCCTGGGGTAGAAATGGTAAAATTGGAGGGAGTGGTGTTCACATTAGTGTCACTAGCACTAACCTGATAAATTCCACCAGGGGGACTCAATCCTGATTGATAAATGGCAGTTGCAACAAGAGTCGCAACTATCAACCAAGTGTTACGTTGCTCCGCCAATATATCTCCTCTAATGCGATGTATATAAATTGCCACTGCACTTGTAATTGTGATCTTTGATCTTATTCTATGATCAATTGTGGGATAATCAGTGACTTCTGAGCTAGGTTTTGCTCCAACACTTGATAATATACTCTTGATCTCTGGTGTGCTTGCTATGTCTAATGCGGTTTTGTTCTCCATATCCTTTTCCTTCAAATCTATACCAGTACTCACCAACAATAGAAGTGCCTGTACTACAAAGAAATTAACGAATAATACAGTTGTTAGAGATCATTCATGTTAGCAATTCTATATCTTATTTATAAGATTAAGATTACCTGTGGGTCACTACTTAGTGCTGAAATATGCAAAATGGTTTTGCCTGACCTATCCCTTTGGTTTAATATTTTATTTTCCAGCTTTTGAGCCCCTCTCTGTGTATTTCTTTTGAGCCAGCTAACAAGTACTTGAAGGGCCTCGTATTTTTCATTCTTAACAGCAATATGGAGTGCAGTCTCGCGTCTCACAGTCAAGTATTCAATGGATTCCGGACACAAACGGAGAAAGTAAGCTAACATTTTAACCTCACCATTTTGACTTGCAAAATGAAGAGGAGTTATGCCTTCTCTACCTTTAACTCTAACAAGGTCTTTATTGATATTCACAAAGTGATACACCATACGTTTTTTGTTGTTTTGCATAGCGAGATGGATAGGGCTGAATCCTTGCGGATTTAGCTTCAAAGCAAATGAAGGTTTCAAATTCATAATTTCAATGGCAAAGTCGATATGACCCATGGATGCAGCAATATGTAAAGGAGTTTCAACAAATGGTATTGAATCTATATGCTCCAAAATGTATGGATCATCTTGAATTACTGGGTAGAGGAGATCTATATTACCTGCTTCAGCTGCAGCTTTCAATCGATCTCCATTATTTGTGGTGTTCATGTTTGAAGCTTTGACTTTTCAGTAATGTGTGCAAGATAAAACAAAATATAAGGTATTTGATTACCATGGCTTCAATTTTCTTCACTCCTTTATAAAGTAATAATGACACAGGTGTTCAATTTTTTTTATTTTTATTTTTTGTATTTCATTGACTTGGGGTCAATTTGTATTTGGTTGCAAATTACTTTATTATAAAAAAGCTATGTGAAATTTCTACCGAGCTACCAAGTTCACACTTTTATGATTTGCGTATCTACTTTCTTCTTCCTCAAAAGTCAGCACTATTTGCTTTGTTGGTCACTAATACTTTGTTTGTTTGAAGAGAAATATGTCTTATTAAATTTCGAATAAGAGACAGTCCGAAGATTCAAGAGTAGGCCATGGTTTTGCCATGAAACCAATACTTGATATATTAATTGATCTTCCTAATCGATTAACTATTGAAAAATATTGATCAAGGTAGGTACTTATAGTTATTTTATATTGATGTCTAAACATTTAACAAATAGTACAAATGACACAATAAACGACCTACGTAGATATTATTCATCTAACATCAACATCCAAATTTCAACCACTTTAGCCATTTCCTATTGTAACCCATTCTAGAGATTGTTTTGATTCTATGTGCCCTGCAAGATGGTGAGTTTAATGAACAAGCCTTCACAACAATGCTATCCTACAAGACCACAAAGCTGACCAATATTAGAAAGAAAAAAAAAATGTGGAAGTGTACTTTTAGGCACATATACAATAGTTTAACAAAAAGTTACTTGTGTTATGAGAGGATCATGCTTCTCTTGAAGTTTAGTGACCATATCCATATTCTCATTTGCATCCAATGATTCTGATCCTTTTCCTAGCTTTCCAGCTAATGTAGATGTGGAAGAACTTGACCTTGATGTGTTTCCCATGTCCAAGTCAATACTCAGCTGAAAAATCAAGAACTAATTAAGCATATAATATAGGATATGGTTGAAATTTGAATTTTTATCTCTATCATGAATTTGCTCCGACCACTGAGCTATGAAGATGTTACACAAAAAGTATCAACTTATTAGTATTAAATAATATCGATTTTATATTGGAATGGAGGCTTAAAGACCTTTAGAAAAATGTATATTTTTTGGAAGTGTAAAACAAGAGTTTGGATATGTAGACGGCATATCAAATTTTAAAACAAATGATTCTAAACAAAATATAAATTATGTGGATCTTTGAAAACCTGAATTACTCGATTTTCTAGCAATGCTACTCGCTCCAGCAATGTGCCTTTGTGATGAACTTCTTCAAAAACATAGGACAACCTCTTACATTGTTGTTCTTGTCCCAAACATTTGTAAATGGCAACATCAGAAGAATCTCCTATTGTGTGACATTGCTTCTTTTCAAGAAACAGTAGCTGCATTATTAGGAGTTAATTAATGACCATTCTATGGATCTTAAATTAAAGTACACTTTTTTATCAAAAACATAAAATAAAAATACATTAATGTACTAAAATTCTAGAGAAGAAAAATGTAATTTTAATTTACCAGAAGCTCAAGACGATCCAATCGTTGGAGAATCGACAAAGGTTGATTAAGCTCTTTGTATTCATCTGTGTTTGTCATTTTTTATGATAAATGAAACAAACTATATGCACGTATATATACAAGCAAATGATTGTATAAAAAGTGGAGAATGTGAATGGGACATTAGGGGGTCAAAAGAAGAGACAAAAGTGTATACATCAGTGTGTGAATGAAGTTCAACTTTTTGTTGAATTTTATAGACATAAGAGATGACATTGAATCATAACTAATTTATCATACATTGTTTGTATTTATTGCAATTGCAATGCATTGAAATATTTTAATCAAGGAGTGGGAATGGATGGTTGTGAATTGACTTCAAATGAATGAGAGAGAATGAGGCAGTGTCATCTTTTATTATGTTGTGGTTCAAAAGCTATGTATGATTATTGATTGATATTTGATTTTCTTATCATTTCGTAATTGCTTTCATATATCCAAAGTATGGAAGAAGGGATGGGTGTTTTTTCCATTCTTTGAATGTCGTTAGCCCAAATGAATTATTTGATGAGTTAGTATTTTGCACCTACGGCTTATAAGCTTTGTATCCATGTCCTCATGATCATGTAAGTATTTTGCACCACAATGCTCTGAATAATAGGTATGAAATTATCCGTAAAACCTGACACAATTGACATCTTTGTACAAATTTGAACCCAATGCCTTATAATTGTATGTGTGGATCTCTAGTTGTTTGCCACTTCGTCGAGTGTTCATATAAAAAAAGGCAGTAAGATACTCTCGCTATTGTCCATGTGAATACACTAAAAAAACAAGTAAACAAATGCATGATGAAGAAATCTCTTCTCTCAACGCTCACTCTCAACCAAAGTTTCGAAAATGCTCCCAGCATGCGTTAAGTCACGATGTGTTAAACCAACGTGAGTTAATTCACGCTACATGAGTTAAATCACGCGGAAACCCAACATGAGTTAACTCACGCTGCGTGTCCTTTTATGTTTATATGTTAGATTTTTCCTCTTAAATTAGAATTTTGTTAGTTTTAGGGTTTGTTTAAATTTTGATTTTTTGGACAAGAAATGATACAATGTTTACATGTAAATGACTTATATTGATTAATTGTTTAAATATTTGCATGTTTATGTTCTAGTTATGAGTTTTAGGATTTATGTATAATTTTCACTCCAAGTGTTAATGCTTGAATGGGTTTTTCATTGATCGTTTAATTTATTATGGTGTAGATCTGAAACAATGGAAAATTTGTTCAAAGTTCAAGTATGTTTCAACGGTGGAAACCCTCATTTGTTCAAGGTCTGGGTCGATGTCACACTAAAGGATTTGAAGGATCAACTGAACGAAATCAATCAAGGACTCAACGTCGGAGACACAAGAAGGATGGAGGACATTTGGTATGTACGTCCCGGTTATTTGCAGACTGAAAAGATAATGCTGACACAGATTGAAAAGAACACAACATGTATTTTACCAAATCAACTATATATGTTTTCACATCAAATTCCTTTGTATAAGATGAGTGTCACAGATTGGAATGCACTTCTAAGATGTTGTTTTGTGTTTGATCATGCTCCTCTATCAATTGAAACTTGTCAGTTGGCAGGGCAGAAGGATTAAGTTCAAAAGAATATATTGGGATTCACTCCTTTCTGGAATGACTCATCTTATACGAGGAAATTCGATGTGATAACCTATATTCTTGATTTGGTAGAATACATGTGTTGTATTCTCTTCATTCTTTTGAATTTTCGAAGGATACTGCAAATCCCTACCTGAGATATAAGACACTTCAATGCCGACATTTTCGGCAAACTTTCAAGAATGTAATTTAAACCCAACATCATGATGATATCACATATATTTAGGGAGAATGTGATATAATGTAGATGAAATAAAATTGTGTATTTTTTGAATTGATTTTGTGTACTTGTGCAACTTTATTCGAATTTATTTAATACGCAACTTTATTCGAATTCACGTTCGGTTTAATTAGTCTTCGAAGACATTATATTATTTAGATGCGAAAATCATAAAATAGATGCAAATATAAACAAAAATATAAAAAATAAAATTGATACACATAAAATCTCATTTTATTATTATATCAATACATTTACAATAAGGTATGTTTCTTGTCTAGGGATTGGGGTAAAATTAAATCTGCTTTAGAAGAATATGGAGGTGATGGGTAAAGCTAAACCAGTGGTGCAAGGTGATGGGGGAGGAAAGGGAAGGGGAAGGAGAAATAGATGGTGGGGGAGAAGGGGACTGGGGTAAGGTATGTTTCTTGTCTAAGACGAAAGAAACCTTGATGGTCAACATGACACCCAGACTAACCGCACTTCTTTGTAGCGCGATTCCATCTCCATTGACGGTTCATACAATCCCTGAAATTTTCAAAGAGGCCTCTTTCTATGAAAGGCCAACGATGAAAAAAAATTGTTGTTGTAGAAGGAAGAGGAGGAGAGAGTGAGAAGGAGAGTGTGAGATGATGGTGTGAGAAATGGTGAAGGTTGGAAGAGTATTTATAGGGGGGATGGCTTACATAGGTTATAACTACACTAAATATAGTAAAAAAAAACGTGAAAATATAACTGACCACCGTCCAAAAAACATGTTTATGTGCTCAAACCATCGGCCAAAGCAGCGTGAGTTAAGTCACACTATCGACCAAAGAAGCGTGAGTTAAGTCACGTTGGCTTATAACACGCGTGAGTTAACTCACGCTGAAAGTACTTAGCGTGAGTTAAGTCACGTTGGCTTATAACACGCGTGAGTTAATTCACGATGAAAGTACTTAACGTGACTTAAATCACGTGAGGGTACTTTCGTTCATTCAATTGGATACGAGCATTTTTGTTGGAAGAATAGCATTTTTCATGCATGATGCAAGGAGAAAAAAAGGAAGAATGGATGGAGGCCCAAAGGAAAGGAAAAAACTTAACGGCCCAATTATATGAAATCGGAGAGAAGCGCGTCGGTCGAAAAATGATTGTTCGATTGACTTTTTATTTGCTCTTTATTCTGAAAAATAATGTTTAGATTATCTTCCGAAGTTTTTAAAAACACAAAATTATCATTTGGAATTTATCTCATGAAAAGTTTATGTATTTGCGGGGGTCAAAAGAGCACTCCGATGAGAGTGTTTGAAGTTGAAGAAATGTGACTCAAACTTTTTGAGTAATTCATGATCATTTAGGATTTTTTATTCTTTTCTTATGAATTATGATAAGGATTTTTTTTCTGCCTTATTAATTTGATGAACACCATTATTATTTTTATTTAACTTTGTGTATAACGACTCTATTTACATTTTTGGTATAAATACTTTTGTAAAATCTCAAATGTCAATTTTTATTTAATTTTGGTAGAAATACTCTGTAAGATCTATATATATCTCTAAATATTTTGGTAGAAATACACTAACTACATAATTTGAATTTCTATACAAAAAATCTACGAACAAAATACACTCTCGCCCAGCCAAAATGACTAAAATGCCGCTGCGTAAGTTAAGTCACGCAGCGTGACTTAACTTGCGCACGTTATATTTGCTGCACAGGCATTGCGCAAGTTAACTTGCGCAGTGTCTGGCTTAAGTCACGCAGCGCATGTTAACTAACGCATAGTTTTACACGTGCGTTAGTTATGCAAAACAACTTATTAGGATCTCTTTTTTCAAAATAACTTATTCAAAACAGCTTATTTATGCAAAACAACTTATTAGGATCTCTTTTTCAAAATAACTTATTCAAATTAGCTTATTTATGCAAAACAACTTATTAGAATCTCTTTTTTCAAAACAACTTATTCAGAACAGCTTATTTACTTATTCAGAACAGCTTATTTATGCAAAACAACTTATTTGGATCTCTTTTTTCAAAACAACTTATTCAAAACAACTTATTTATGCAAAACAGCTTATCAAGATATCTTTTTTCAAAACAACTCATCCAGAACAACTTTTTTATGCAATACAGCTAATTAGGATCTCATTTTACAAAATAACTTATTCAAAACAACTTATTTATGCAAAACAACTTATTAGGATCTCTTTTTAAAAAACAACTTATTCAAAACAACATATTTATATAAAACAGCTTATTAGAATCTCTTTTGTCAAAACAACTTATTTATGCAAAACAGCTTGTTTGGATCTCTTTTTTCAAAATAACTTATTCAAATTAGCTTATTTATGCAAAACAGCTTATTAGAATCTCTTTTTTCAAAACAACTTACTCAAAACAACTTATTTATGCAAAACAACTTATTTGGATCTCTCTGTTTCAAATAAGTTGTTTTGAAAAAAGAGATCCTCAAAGTTGTTTTGCATAAATAAGTGCACAAGTTAAGTCACGCAGCGTGACTTAACTTGCGCACGTTATATTTGTTGCACAGACACTGCGCAAGTTAACTTGCGCATGTGTTAAATCTATGCGCAAGTTAACTTGTGCAGTGTCTGGCTTAAGTCACGCAATGTTTAACGCATGCGTGACTTAAGTCACACAACGTATGTTAACTAACGCACAGTTTTACACTTGCGCTGGTTAACTTGCGCAGGGGTATTTTCGTCCTGCCTGCAGGGCAGAAGTGGATTTTACAAGGGGGAGAGCAGGATTCAAAATCTACATGTTTTTTATTCCAATCAACGAGGCCAATCTCTCACAGCTAGGGGTGGATCTTTTTGGGAACCCATGGGAGTCATGGTATCTCCCAAGTTTGCTATATCTATCATATTGGGCTTAAATTTACAACAAGATTTCCTTGGTCGTAGTGAAAGAGGGTGTCGGTCTGCTAATGAAATGGTGTGGGTTCGATTCCTGCTAAGAGCCCAACCACTGGACCAGTTGATTACTCAAAACTATAACTTAGAATAGTGTAATATATATTACATATATTTTTGGCACCTCCAACAAAATAACTCAAGATCTGCCACCGCTCACAGCATAGGAAACTACGATTCAAATTTCGACTAAGAGAAGTGTCTAGAATATATTTAATAAACCATAATGACTTGAATATGTTAGAGGTGTGTCTAAATTTTCACTAAGGTTTTTTTTTTTATTCCCATATGTTACCTCATGTGGAGGGAATATATGGGAATTTTGCAAATTATATATATTTGGGTAAATATTTCATGAAAATAATCATTTTTTTACGACTTTCCTATGGTGAGTTGAGTTCTCTTCTATCACTATATTTTCTTGTAAAATAATTATTTTTATTTTATCACTTTTTCCCTAATTTAAGTGTTTTTAATTAGTGAGTAATTATTTTTAGAGAAAGAATGTTATAATAAATAAGACTAGGAAACTTTAATCTGAACAACAATTAATCAAGATCATAATAGACTCAGGAGAATATTAATTTCAAAATAACACTAGTTGCAGTCGAACACATGCATTATGCATGACACATTTTTTATTTAAAATTACAATTAATCAGAAGCTAGAATATAGAATCTTATATTGTTTACTTTAGTCAACAATTCCCATGCTCTCTTTTTATTTTTTATTTTTTATGTTAAAGTGTTAACAGATTTTTGCTTTCTCTTTATGAAATTTTCATGACTCCGGGTTTTTATTTCGTTAGAATCTGAAAAACAGGCATAAGACACGGGGAGATATATATATATATATATATATATATATATATATATATATAAATGGGCATTTTATAACCCCCATACCCTCCTCAATTGCTACTAAATTATACTATGTTCATATTTCAAATATAAAATTTGGATTGATTCAAACAATTTTGATATTTTTTTCTTTCAAGTTTTAAAGGGAATCTTGGTCAATCTATATGAATTTTGAGAGTTTGCATTAATTGGATGATATAAGATATGAACATGTATTTATATAAATGGTATTTCTTTGGAAGTTTAGTCTTACAAACCGGTTTTTTAATGGTTCAATTAGATCCAATAAGTCCCCGTGAGCATAGTTTAGTTGACAAGGACATGTATTGTTATATGCATGGTCCGAGGTTCGAATCCCGGACACCCCACTTATTCACCTTAAAAAATGTGAATTCTAGTCATTAAATATCTCCTCTTAAATGTACTCTCTAACATATGCTCCTCATTCGAAAATTATTCTTAAATGTCTCCTCATTCGATAATTTTGATTTTACAAAGCAATTTTATAATAATCTTATTAGAAAATTATTGCCAAGATACTCTCTAACATATGCTTTCTATTGCACAAAACTCTTTTTTTTTAATAAATTTATGAGTGGCTCATATTATGTAGTGGGTTGCGTTTAAATTTGATTTTTTTTTTTTTACACCAAGGGGAACATTTAAATTCAAAAGAGGAAATGTGTTTTAAAGTGTGTTAGAAATTGGTTGAACATTTCTCCTTTTATTATAGACTTTGTGGTGGTCGTGATTCAAACCTTAGACATCCTTCTTCTTTTAAGAATAATTTTCTAAAATGTATGAATTCAAATTTCATATAAAATTTCAGATGAGAGGCTTCACACACACTTGTTTTCCCCTCCTGGCTGGCTTCCGCGGTGTTCCTTGCTCTTCTTTTCCTGGTTTGGCAAGTGGTGGTTTTTTTGTTCCCTTTTCTCTGGCGAATTTTTCTTTTCTTGATTTGTTTTTCTGTTGTTTTTGGTGCTCCCCTTGAGATCTTTTTCCTGGCTCCCATAGGTGTATCTTGTACTGTTCCATTTTATCTCAATTCAATTCATTATAAGCAATATTGGATTGCTGCATTGAGCATCGGGGCACATATATATTTAGAACATACTCCAATATTGGCTTCACACACACTTGTTAATTTTTTGCTGCTTATAATAGCCAAAATGTAATATCACGTAATATTCGGGGAACTCAAATAGAAAACTGACATAGCTAAAGTGTTTAACGTTTGCAATTTTTTTTTTTTGCGGTAATAATGTTTGTAACTCAATAGACTAAAATGACACAGGAAAAATTTAAGAGACCAAATATTTTGACTTAATTTTTGTAATTTAAGAGATTGAAATTGAGCAAAAGGAGTAAAGTGAGATCTATTCGATCTGATGGCATATTTAGTAGAAAATAACATGAATGTGTTTCTATATTTTGTCATTTATTTTGGTCAAGTAGCTTGGTATATATTTTTACTCTTTAAAATAAATAAGTAGGAGATTATGAGTTCAAACCTCAATTCTTACTTAGTGCAAAGGTTCTACCTACTCGGCAATTTTTTTTTACTCACAATTTTATCCTTTATTTATTGGCATATGTTTTCATATTTTAGGCAATGATTTAAAAGGTTGACAATTATGGAAAGTAATTACGTGCACCTAATTGAACCCTATCCTAACATTGTTAAATTAATAGAATATATTTGTGGTTTTCTTTCTTTAGCTTTAATCCTTAACTGTACTCCTTTTTCTTTCTTGCATCTCATCGATCGTATGCATACCTTTTCGGTTAATTACTATCATTTTCTTTACCATATAATGAACATCAAGGACTCACATCCCTTAGAGAATATAATAAATAAAAATCCGTTGGATAGGTCATGGTGTTATAATTGGATGTGTGATCATAATGTAGATCTGGTTTATGATAACAAGAGATCTACATCTTATATATATATATATATATGAGATAATGAGAGAGTGATTTATTATTAAAATTATAAGAGATAGATTTATGCATCATGGACTGTTGGCCTTCAATATTTTTTAAAATATGCAAAATGTATAAACAACTACCGGTGCATATAGAGAAAAAGAGATCAAATTACTGAGGTGGTATAATCCTGAGCTAGATAAAATAAGGTGAGTTATATCAACTTGATAAATAGATCAATGTTTCTTATTTTATTTTTAAGAAGTGGTCAATGTTTCTTATTATATGCACATGCATACCAAATTATGATGGTTAAATTATCAACTCTTGGTTTCTCCATTATAAATTCTTGATTTCTCCATCTTACTAACTCCACTTTAGAGGAGTCGGATCCTTATTACTAATTTATCTTAAAGATAAAAAGTCAATTTGAACATATTATTATAAAGAAATGACGATATACTAATTGCCTATTTTTCTTAAGATATATCAAAAACACTAAAAGGACTTATAATAGGGAAATATGTAGTTTAAAAAAAATCAAGAATTAAAATATGAAAAAGAAAAACATGTTAAAAGAATCTCTAGAAATCCATAGAAGATCATTCAAATATCACTACTTCTTTTTCTACCTTATGAGTTTCTCGTGCGGTCTATACATTCAGATTATAGAATTCGAATGGTATAAACACCCATAAAAACCTCCAAAAACATTTCAGATTTTAGAATCTGAATAGGACATGCAAAAAACTAATAGGATAAAAAAGTAATTGTCTTTGAATAAAAACTTGGACCTTGGAAATACAGCAATGTAATTTAAGATTAACAAGACAATAGTGAACCGTTGCTAGTTGCTACTAACAAAGAATATCATGATTATGGTAGTTTTACTAAAAAAAAGTCTTGATGAAGGTAATTATCGTGCTTTCTTCTGATATGAAAGGGGAAAATATAATAATGATCAATGATTGTAATTGATGATATATTTGTGAGTTATCATAATTGGACTAACCGAGCAAGCACACATCAACAAGAGTGTTGACTTTTGGCACTGAAATTCCATCACAATGATTCCAGCTAACGGTAAATTTCTTCTTTAATTTTCCCACCATTGGGTGTCTATCTTCTGTACCATGATCGTTAGAGTGCAATTTTGCAAATCTTAATTTATTATTGGATCTCGTTAACTGGTGTCTCCGGAACACTGGTTAAGAAATATATAAATAGAATTTATGTCTTGGAAGTAAGCTGTCACTTTTTATCAAGTAGTAATAATTATATTACTTTTGGTTTAAATGCAATTTTGATATCCTTATTTTCCAAATTATTAACTTTTGATACCCCTTTTTTCAAAATCAACTTTCTCATCCCCTAGTTAGAAAGTCAACACAAAAATTTGATCCCCCTCCTTTTTGAATGACGTGGCAAGCTCATTAATAACGTGGATTGTCTATGTGGCACATATTTTGACACATCATTTTCACTTTATTAAAATTTAAATATAATCATAAAATTAAATAATAAATTAATATTAAAAAAAGAATTGAGAAATAAAATTAGAAACCCTAAATTGTTCTTTTATTTCCAAATTGAAGAACACAAGGACAAATTACTCAATTTCCTTTAGATTCATCATCCATAGCCATTGATTGTGGTGAACTAAACTCACTGTGTTGAGGATTGTAGTGTTGTTTGTTTTTTAGAGATTGGACATTTGTGTGATCCTTATTATTGAGTGCATATGACATTGAAGGATAATATGTTATCACTTATCAATGGACCAATAGATACAACTACATGAAGTTATTTGTTGAATTGGAGATTCTTCTTTTGTGCACGATGAATTTTCATCTCGATGACACTAGTATCTTATTTAATATTCAAGTATGAAGGATTCAACAAACAAAGGTCTTTTGAGAGAGATAAAAATCAGCAAGTAGCATATAGATTATTATATGAAGATGAAGCTTGGAATACTTGTGTTAAAGGAATTGATCCTTTAGTAATCTGGAAGTAAATTGAATGATATGTTTTGTGTTCTTTAATTTAGGATTTATTTTTTAATTTAGGAATAAAAGAACATTTAGGGTTTCAAATTGTATTCCCCAGTTCTTTTTTTATTTTAATATTATTTTGTTATTAAATTTTATGATTATATTTAAATTTTAATGAAGTGGAAATGATGTGTTAAAATATGTGCCACATAGACAATCCATATTATTAATTAGCTTGCCACATCATCTAAAGAGGAGGGGGATTACAATTTTTTGTTGACTTTATAACTAGGGGGATGAGAAAGTTGGTTTTGAAAGAAGGGGTATCAAAAGTTAACAATTTAAAAAATAGAGGGATTAAAATTGCATTTAAGCCATTACTTTTTAATAAAAATTTACTTCATTTGGTGTTTAACCAATGCCCTAGGGGCATTAGTTAACATTCTCCTTTGTTATTTCATACTCCATTTGATCATATTTATAAGAAAAATCTCTTTAGATTCATAGAATAATTAATCTATCTGGCCACATTTATAGATTAATACATTAGTTATTCAATAAATTAAAATGTTTCTTTCAAAAAAAAATTAAAATGTTGGGTTTTGTTGTGACCAAGGGAGTACAATATTTTATAAAAACTCATGATTCTTACTTGTGCAGCTAAAACTAGTCCCATTGAGATGCATAATTTATTTTTTGAAGGAGAGATATAGGTTTACTCTTAGGTAACTTAAAACGGTTCAGAAATCGTGCTTAGACATTACAACCAGCCCCTTTGAGATACATAATTAGAGGAATTGAGTTAATTATGCATCTCAAATAAATTGGACACTATTTTAGTGTCTTCAGTTAGCAAAGTAATTAATACTTTTTCATATTTAGTTTTTATTTTTTTTTAAGGATTTTCATACTTAGATTTAGAAATCATATATTTGGTCTTCATGAGCTTATAGTTGAGCTGATAGGACAATGCATAATATATGCAAAGTCTTAAATTCAATATTCTTCACTTCTCTACAATTAAAATGTGTGAATCAATATATTTGTCCAATAAAAAAAAGAAAAATCAATAACTAATATTTCTATATTGCCTCTCTTTGGATCGGTGGGATAGAAAAGACAGATTTTGCCACGATAACGCATCCCTTTATAGCAATCCAAAACCATTTTCACCGGAAAATTCGGAAGCTCCAACTTGTGGATTTTGTGTCACCTTAACTCATTAGTCGTCCAATTTTGATCCAACAATTCAAATCAGGAATGAGTTAATGCATAGATAAAATCCATTATTCACAATAATTCTATATATTCTAAATTATTTTAGTTCACCATCAATGGATCATGATGAATTTGTCTCTTTTTGGTTAGACAGCTACTATGTGATATCCGAAAATCACAAATCCAACATTTCAATATACTAGTATTGATTGATACATGACTAACCAATAATTTAGATTCATTTCTTAAATCAATAATCCATTAATTCACCTACAGAATTTGGGGATTGCCACTCAATTATCAAATGAACTCTCATCTACTGACAAATTTCACAAAATCAACCACCAATTTCTTAAATCATAATTAGATTCTGATTTCCATTAATCAAAACATAAGTAAGGTCACATGCTTTATGCTGCTAGCTAATCCTCCACTAATCTTGAGTGTTAATCACATTACTTCCAACAGTCTCCTGAATATTAGGACCCACATTCACATTTTTAATGGACCCACCAAAATGGTTACAAAACAAAACCACTACTCTCTATCACTTTCTCTCACTATATCTATCTCTTTCTCTCTCATAGTCATCATATAATTCACCAATTTAACCACTAGTGCTTCAACCATTCAGCTCTTTTTCTGCCACTACTGCTCCATGTTCTCTCATTACAACCATCACTGTTTTTTTTTGTTATATAACAACCTTGTTGAATCTTAAACACATGACACCTCAACCATGATTCTTACCCTTTACTTTTTACCTTAAAAAGATTTCATTTTTATTATTTTTCATTTTCAAAATTTTTTAAAGTTGAAAATTTTCTATACCCTTTTCTTTATTTATATAGAACTTTGTTCTAGTTTGTCATATACACTAAAAAGTTTGAAACTTTAACAATGTCTTCTTCTTCTAGTTATCCTATGAACAGTGTCTTGTTTTCTCTGTTGTTTCTTTTTGTGCTTGTTGCAAAAGTTAGCTTTTGCTTTTCTACCAAGGTAAATTCAAAAGTAGTGTCTTTTTTATAGTTTTTTTGGTTTTGGTTTTGATTTTGAGTTTGTTAATCACAGTGTTGAAATCTTGATTGAATTTCAGGTTTATGTTGTTTACATGGGAAGCAAAAGTTTGGAATACCCAGATGATATTTTGAAGGAAAATCAACAAATACTTGCTTCTGTTCATAGTGGAAGGTTAGAGATACTATCTATGAAACTCTCACACAGACACAGACATAAACACCCGATATGACACTGACATTAACACATCAACACCCGTAAAATCACATGTATCAGTCTCGTGTCGGTGTTGCACACCAGACACGCTTTCAATCACAAGTGTCAGTGTTGCAGAGGTTACTATTAATACCAATTTTGGATTTATTTTTTTACAAATTCTGCAGGTGTTTTCAGTTGTAGTTTATTTATTAATATACTATTGTTTGAGATAAAAGGATTTATTTTTCATTTTTATGTTTTGAATGTTTTTGACAGCATTGAAGAAGCACAAGCTTCTCATATTTATAGCTATAGACATGGTTTCAGAGGCTTTGCAGCTAAGCTCACTGCTGAACAAGCTTCCAAAATATCTAGTAAGTTTAGTTGTTTTTCTGTTTTTAATGCTGATTAAATCCTTGTCCCTTACTACCACCTATGTCCCAAAATACAGGACCACATTGATTAAATCACTAGAGTTAAGAAAGTTGATAGTGTTATTAATGATTGCAGAAAAATATGTGATATAATTAGGAGTAGTATGGTGGTAAAAAAGTAATTAATAATGCAATTAAAAATTTGAAAGATATCCTATAGTAGTATTTATTTTTGCTAGTTACTACTATTATTATACTAGTTTGATTGATTTAGAAAGAATATAATGGCTTATGTAACTTGAAAAATTTGAGCAGAAATGGAAGGAGTGGTTTCTGTTTTTCCAAATTCTAAAAGAAAGCTACATACAACTCATTCATGGGATTTCATGGGACTTTTGGATGATCAAACCATGGAAACTCTTGGCTACTCAGTTAAAAATCAAGAAAATATCATCATTGGTTTCATTGATACTGGTAAGTATCTTTGTACTATTTTAAGTAAAGTTTCAGCCTTTATGATAAAGTTGATAACTTCTATGGAAAAAAGTAACACATTCATTCTCAAGTTCAGTTATTGTTCCATAATGGCATTTATTAATCGGTTCACAAGAATTTTCACTTCCACACTCATTTATTACTTCACTAGCTGAAAAACTATCACTTTATTTTTTCTGCTTTAGCTTTAGCATTAGCAGTATCAGGTTTAAGGAAAGTAGTACTAGTATGAGATTGATAGTAAAATCCAAAATTGGAATTCAAGGGTACTCTTAATTGGGAATTTGAGAGGCCCCTACTTTGAACCATGTGAATAACAAATTCACTTGAAGGGGATTGAATTAGTACAAATATATATATCACCGACATTTAAGATCGAAGGCATATCTGGTGTACAACACATGTGATTACATTCAATCACTTTCATTTTTATAAATTATTAATGGTGTCTACATGTCATGATCAGTGTCGTGTCATTACTGGTGTCTATGTCGGTGTTTAATAGATACAAATGTCAGACATGACTACCTTGGAAAAAGGGAACATGTGGATACTCATCAAATTAAAAAAATTGGCATTTTAATTACATCATTATGGTATTCAAATTCCTACTAATGAACTCTAAATATATATTTTTATTCATTTCTTGTTCTGTTGTTGGTAAAATTACTGCATGATATGAAACTTAATATCGAAAACATCACATTGAGGAAAATGGTTTAAGCACTTCATGCTGAAAATGTTGATTAGTTGGCTTTTGTTAGTAAACATGAATTTATCACAATGAGTTCTGTTAATAATGACCATGATTCACTAGGAATTTGGCCAGAATCTCCAAGTTTCAGTGACACCGACATGCCCGCAGTGCCACAAGGGTGGAAAGGTCATTGTCAATCAGGAGAAGCATTCAATGCCTCAACTTGCAACAGGTTCGTGGTTAACTGTTGCCCTAAATATTCTTTTCATGACATCACATGAATTAGTTTCCAGAAAGGTTTTAAATAAAGGTTTGCTACCGCAACATTGACTGTAGCATAATAGTTTTTTATGTTAACGCAACGACTGAGCCTGCATGGGCCTTATTTCTCTAAAATATCAAAGGTCGTGATACAACTGCAACTGCTATTTAAAGTAATGGTTTCCATTTGTTTCACCTTCATTGGTTGATGATTTATTTATGGAATAGGAAAGTGATAGGAGCAAGATACTATAAGAGTGGATATGAAGCAGAGGAAAAGTCAAATGCAAAAATCTCATTCATATCAGCTAGGGACAGCACAGGTCATGGTAGCCATACAGCTTCAATAGCTGCAGGGAGATATGTACAAAACATGAATTACAAAGGACTAGCAAGTGGAGGTGCAAGGGGAGGTGCACCTATGGCTAGAATTGCTGTGTACAAAACATGTTGGGATTCAGGTTGCTATGATGTGGACTTGCTAGCAGCATTTGATGATGCTATTAGAGATGGTGTTCACATTTTGTCTCTATCTCTTGGTGCTCAATCACCACAAGGAGATTATTTCAATGATGCTATATCTATAGGGTCATTTCATGCTGCGAACCGTGGAGTGCTTGTTGTTTCATCTGCTGGAAATGAAGGAAATCCTGGTTCTGCTACTAACCTTGCACCTTGGATGCTTACTGTTGCTGCTGGCTCAACTGATAGGGATTTCACTTCTGATATCATATTAGGAAATGGTGCTAAAATCACGGTAATTTGAAGTGCTTTCATAATTATACTTTTAGGCCCCATTTGGATAAACAACTTAATTAAGCGCATCATATAAGTCATTTGTATAAGCTATTTCTGTAACAAAAGATAAAGTAAAATCAAATTGTTTCTGTGTAAGCTATAAGTTGTTTTCATAGGTTATCTTAGAGAGCTTATGGAAATAGGAGGAAGCAGCTTAAGTACTTATGTCAGTAGATAAGTTCAAATAAGTCAATCCAAATAGGCCTTAGGGTAATAAGTTAAAAGACTAAAACTATAACTAACCCATTTTAAGGTAATTTGTTGAACACCATGAGGAACCTTATTATTTTTCTGTGATTGGATCAGGGTGAAAGTCTAAGTCTCTTTGAAATGAATGCCTCCACAAGGATAATTTCTGCTTCTGAAGCATTTGCAGGATATTTCACTCCTTACCAATCCAGGTGAAGCAAGGTACTTAAAAGTTAGAACTAACAAAAAAATCACTGCAAAATGATGCCTTTTAAACTTATATTACATTTGGTTTTGTAGTTACTGTTTAGAGAGTTCTTTGAATAAAACAAAGACCAAAGGGAAGGTTCTTGTTTGTAGACATGTAGAGCGTTCAACAGAATCAAAAGTGGCAAAGAGCAAAATTGTGAAAGAAGCAGGTGGAGTTGGCATGATACTTATTGATGAGACAGATCAAGATGTTGCTATCCCATTTGTGATCCCTTCAGCTATTGTTGGAAAGAAAAAAGGACAAAAGATTCTATCCTATCTCAAGACTACACGGTTTGTTTATAGTTTGCAAATTACCTATACTTTTATGGACTTAAATCCTCTACAAGTACAGTTTGGTACCTGTAGAGGTAGGGACCCGTTAGATTTAGAAATTTCTCTCTCTAAATCTACTGCTGCCTACAGCTGACACATGATACTGCAGCTATAGAGGGTCCAATTTTTACTGTTAGTGTTATTATCCAAAGTCTAACTTCACATTCTGTTATATGTTGAACAGTAAACCTATGTCAAAGATATTAAGAACAAAGACAGTAATAGGAGCTCAATCTGCACCACGTGTAGCAGCATTTTCTTCTAGAGGTCCTAATGCATTAAACCCTGAAATTTTGAAGGTGAAATTCTTATTTATATGCAAATGAATTACCATAATCTATCTTAGATTACTTTACAATATCGGTCATTATTTTTTTACTTCTTTGTTGGACTGTACCGAGAATTAGTTGATGAGGTATCAGCTCGGCAGTAAAAGTTTGACCTTGTAACCCTAAGAGAAGGAGTTCAAATCCTCTCAATGACGGTTGTAAAATGAGGACTAGTTCTAACTGTAATGCTGTTATTTGCTATGTAGCCTGATATCACAGCTCCAGGACTAAATATTCTTGCAGCATGGTCTCCAGTTGCTGGAAACATGTTCAACATTCTGTCAGGAACTTCCATGGCTTGTCCTCATGTAACTGGAATTGCAACCTTAGTCAAAGCTGTTCATCCTTCATGGTCTCCATCTGCTATCAAATCTGCCATCATGACCACTGGTATTACATTACATACTCATTTTAATATCATTTTCCAAGACCTACATTTATCTAAATCTAATTAGATACTCATCTGAATAAACAAAGTGAAACGAAACTCCTTATAATAGGATTACATTCCGTTTGTCACTTAATTGGTACAAATCTAGACAGTGAGAACTCCACTGTATCACCAAAAAGAAAGCAAAATACATATACCTTTTATTTCACTTGTGATTTTCAACCGAAGTCGTTGAGATATTTGATATTGTAGAGAATCTCAGTCACTGAATTATATATTATTTATTTCCTCTCAAGAAACTAATTGTGAATTTATTATTATGCAGCTACAATCCTAGATAAGCGCCACAAACCGATCAGTGTAGATCCGGAACAAAAAAGAGCCAATGCATTTGATTATGGATCAGGGTTTCTGAACCCTGCAAGAGTTCTTGATCCTGGTCTAATCTATGATTCTGAGCCAAGAGATTTCATTACATTCCTATGTTCACTTGGTTATGATCAAAGATCACTCCATCTTGTTACAAGAGACAACAGCACTTGTAAAAGCAAATTCATCGCTGCATCAAACCTCAACTATCCATCCATTTCAGTTCCTAATCTCAAAGACAACTTTTCAGTTACAAGGGTTGTGACTAATGTTGGAAAAGCAACAAGTATATATAATTCTGTAGTTTCTTCTCCACCTGGTGTAAATGTCACCGTTGTGCCGAACCGGTTAGTGTTCACAAGAATTGGTCAGAAAATTAAGTTCAGTGTGAATTTCAAAGTAACTTATCCTTCAAAAGGATACAAATTTGGATTCCTGTCATGGACAAATAGAAGGTCACAAGTTACTAGTCCTTTGGTTGTAAAGGTTGGTTAGATAACAATGGTTGTATATATCAATATATTAGCTTAAGAGCATTAAGTATGTTATTATAGTCAATAGAATAATCACAAATCATTCATACTGAAAAATCCTGATGCAGATTAGATTACATCAATGCCAAAATTGTGTTAGGTGTATGGTTGGAGAAGTAACAATTACCTAAAATAGAATCCAAAGAAATGTTATATTTTGGCCATGAAATGAAATTACTTTAAAATTCATTATTATTTGTTAGTTTTTTGCAGCATGGTTGATTATACAGTATTTTGAGATGTAAAACACTTCATTAAATTCCATTTTCATTTTATATTATATACTATTGGATTTTGGCAACAATGTTGCACAATTTTGCATGTTTCATTTTTAATTGATTTAATTACCGTAGAGTTGAATAAATATATCAATAATTTCTAATTAGGTTCTTGAAATAAACCTAATTACAAACCTTTTATTTATAAAAAAAAAAAAAATTAAAAAATTGCTAAATAGTTCAAAGAAATTTAGATTAATTACACTTTGGGTTATCACAAGAAAATATATATATCTTACCAAGCAAGTAATGCAAGTCATATGATATAAGGTTGCAAAGACATTTGATATGTTGGGGCGCAAGTTCCAACATGCAACTCCACACTTTCTAACAGTAATGTATAAGTTCATTGCTAGATTATTTAAAACCAAGATAAAATATTGCAAATCAGTCGCATTACATCCCGGCAAACAAATGTTTATGGTCGACATATAGCTCAAAAAACTAGCAAAAAGGTTGAAGCTCAAGCCAGGTTTTATTTTAATGGCCTCAAACCAGGGCATTCCTTGGTAAATTTTCTCAATCTCGTATATGATAATTACATTTTAAACTCTCCATGCACTCCTTGGTTGCAATGTTGCATAAAATATCTAAGGATTTTTTTTTTAATCCACTAACTTTATGTTAATACTAAATTTTGGTCCTTAAGTTTCAAAAATAACTTTCCTGTACCAATGTTCTTTTTGAACTCCTAGTGTCTTGGAAAATGTGACATCTAAGGTATATGTGAAAATATTACTACTTTCAGGGACAAAGTAATGACTTAGTTTATTTTGCTTAACTTTTGACCCAGACCATTCACATTAATTCACCCCATACTGGATTTGACTTATTTAATCACAGACAGCAAATTGAATAACAGATTATTTAGTCAGAATTATAATGTATACTATAAATTTATATCAGCAGGAGTAAAAAGGATTAATTAATAATATATACAAAATCTCACTATACATATTAGATCCCTCTAACAAAACAATACAATATACTCAGCCTGATTGCTCAAGGTAATTGATAGATGACAGTACATTTAGAAAAGAATATTGTGCACATGGTCAATCCAGTGCACGCAAGGCTGTGTTAATACTCTTATTTACCTAGAGCTAGAGCTACCATGACTATCTGGTCTCTCCTTGTTTGGTCGTTCATCTTGAATTTCTTCTAAATCTGTTCATCTTGAATTTCTTCTAAATCTTCACATTCAATTGCTCTTCCAGCTTGTTGTTTCCAATATGTGACCAACTTCTTTAATCGCATAATTTCTTTTGAACTAACATTTTTGCTAGGGTCATTCACAATCGATCTTACTCGTGATGCGTACCTATAACAAAGCAAAATGAGAGAATTTTAGCTGGAACCTACAACTATAATTTCTGAAGGCAAAGTGTATGTTTAGATTGATGGTAGGATTGTTAGAATCACATTGAATCATCGCGATTTTGGCAAAAGTTACACTTTGGAGCTTCGACAAAATCACAGTATTGTCGTGATTTTACCACATCCAACCCAAACATACAATAAGTATGTGTTTGGTAGCAAAAAACTATTTTTATTTCCATGTTATGTTTCACTTTTCATTGCAGAACTGTCATCTTATTTTCAATTTGCTTCGTATTTTAAAGATTTATACAATGAAGATAGCTAGTAGAAATGAAAATAGAAACATTTTCTAAAACCAAATAGACCCTAAGCTTTTTCAAGTTAAAAAATAATAATAAGAAAATAAGCATAACAAATAACATACGTGAGAGAGTTATGAGTCTCATCCAAGCTTGATTCTATTGGAGATACATTGACAAACATGAGAGTTTTGGCATTACCGCCGAGGGAATCACTCATCAACATAGTTAACTTGTGATTCCTGTAAGGTGTGTGTTGGCCATCAGAAGATAAAGCACTTATAACATCTCCAAGTGCTGATAAGGATTTGTTGATACTTTGTGCTTCTTTGAGTTGACTACCCATGGAACCTGACTTTTTCACTCTTTCTGAACCAGCAAGATCAACAAAACTCAGCTGCAAGTTACATCAACATAAAATAAGTTCATGTGCGCAATAGTATTGCGATAATACCTTGAGCTCAAGAAACAATCAACACTCCACATTGTTACTGAACAATGAAGAAATATTTTACTCTAACATATGATATACTCATTTTTTGGCACTTACTTTACATATATTTAGAAAGTCTAAAAAATTGATAAACCAAAAATATCATTGTAGATCAAAGGAAAAAAGTTGTAAATACCTTTCCCCTTGCAACCGACTGGCTTTGAAGGTTGGTACTTTCAATTACTATTGAAAGAATGAGATGAGACCTCGAACTTTCTTCATTCATTTGTGTCCCAGATATATGTCGTCGCTCAGAACCTTTTTGTATTATATAATTCAATTCTTCAATTGTAGAAATTGACATCACTGTCACATTTTCTACAACGACCATTCCCTAACATCAATGAATTAAAAATGAAACTGTTATGATCAAACTTATTTTGAAATATCTGACAGCCTACATCAATAATTGCTAGAAAATATGGTTTAGTATATGAAGAATGTTAAGCAAACAGATGGACATCTTTGAATCATTCTTTGTAACCCATTGTAAATGGTTTGCATTCAAGTAACAAAAATATTTGCAAATGGAAAATCACAATGACGACATAAGGATAATTACCATTGAATCCTTCTTGATATCCAATCGAGAATGCTTTGCATTCTTAGGTAACAGAAGATCTATTAGGGTATCTTGATATAATTCCACCATGTATGCCTGCATTGTTAACACAAGATAAGTCAACATAAGATAATAAGCAGAGTATTGTTTAGCCCTTGTCATTTGTAGTTGTGAAAATCACACAATTTAGAGACTAAAAATTAGATTCTTTATTCGTTTACCTATTGAATTTTTATACGCATAACCACTAGATCTAATGACATGAAAATTTTCAACTTGAGACTAGAAATGAAATTTGATTCTTATCCATTTCAGAAATATTACCTTCAAGGAAAAGGAATACTTGTTACTATCTCTCCTTAAAATTCTAAAAAGTTCAGCAATTGCACGAGGTGTAAGACCAGGGTTGTCTTCTGACCCATAGATTGTGAATGTTTTTCCAGAGCCAGTTTGACCGTAAGCAAATATGCACACATTATAACCATCAACGGCAGATTGCACCAAATACTGCAGAACAAATTGTGAAGAAATTAGGAATGAGTTTTAGGCTTAATTATGATCTATAAGTTGTCATAGTAAGGTTTACCCTTGTATCCTCAAATACAGTTTCTTGAGTTGCATCACCGCCAAAAACACGATCATATATATACTGTTTAGGATTATCATCTTTCCAGAGAAACTCAACAGTAAATTCATCTACCGCAGTAACAGCTTCTCTTTCTTTCTCAGCAACCTCTTTTTCACTGATAGGTCTTAGCCGACAATAAACCCTGATCTTGCCTTTCATGTCTAATAAAACAAGTCGAAAAGTTAAATACGGATCAGGATTGTAAATATTTCAACACATTCAAATAGACCTGGTCAATTACCTTCTATTACATTAAAATAACGTTTTCTTAAAACTTGTTCTTCTTTATAAAGACCTTCCATTTTGGCTAGTTGAGCCCTTTGCATCTTCAATACGGAAGCTGTCTGTTCATTCTTTCTATCAATGTCCTGGACAAACAAACAGACAAAAAAGTTCATATGTTTTTTAAACTAACAAGATAATGAAAAATAAATAAAACATTGAAACAGGCACGTGTTATTCTAGGTCTGAATTATCCAAGTATTATTGACTAGATAAGTCGCAAATTACAGGATCTTATATACACACTACTGTACATAAATCCTAAGAAATAATAATGATACAAACAACATTATACAAGTAAAAAGTTACATAAGAGTTTAAACCTCTTTCATTTCTCGCAGTTCTTCCAGCTCCATGAAATTATTATGCAATGCAGCCAATTCAGAGTCCTTGACTGAAATAATAGACTTAGCAGCCATTAATTCTTGTCTATACCCTTCTATCTTTCTTTCAAGGTCATACACTTCAGACTTCACAGCTTTGCGTTCTTGCTCAAGCTTCCGTTGAAGAGAACTACTCTGCATTACAAAAACCATCATTATCTTAATCTTATAGTTTTATAATTTTGAATAATGATTTGTATCTTCTGTGTTACCTCTTCAGATTTCCTCTTCTCAAGCACAGCTAGCTTCTGTTCCAAAATTGTCTTTTCACTTCTCAAGGTTTTGATAGTTTCTTCAGCCGAATCCAGCTCACCTTTACAATGTTTTAGCTCATATTTAAGCTTTTGTAGCACCTATTGATACCATTGAAGTCCACATTTTATAAATCCAAAGTCAACAAACAACAACAACAACAACAATAACAATAATAATAATAATAAAATAATAATAATTGATATTGTAAGCATGAATAATAGTTTCATACGGTATATCTTACTTGGTTGTTTGTTTCAACGAGATCCTTTTTGGAAGTGCTCTCTATAACCTGGTAGATTGCATGATTATTAACACAGACTAGTAACTAAAAGATGGAATATGATTCATTTCATGAAGTCAAGAACTTTACCTGTAGCGCCTGATCTTTTTTATTGCATAGTGACCTAAGTCTTTCACAGTCACTTGTAACTGCTTCAAGATTTTGCTTATTAGCTTTTAAAGATTCCTTCAAACCCTCCAATTGTTCTTGCATTTCTACTTCCTTTTCTTGCTTCTCGCGCAAATCTTTATGCAACTAGTCAAGACAATTTAAAATTATAACTAATCAACTAAAGCACATTAATTAGACATCCCAATCCTATATGATATGAACATAACAAGTCTCTTAATTGTATGCAAAATACAATCAGTACCAAAATTCAACTTTGACTAGCCAAAGCTAAACAAATAAATACTACCATGCAATAAAGCACAAAATACTTAATTATTCAGTTTGGTGTTTGATGCACAAATTTCATAACAGGTTATATTATACGTTAGAAGAACTTTAGACTTACTTGATCAGCACTTCTTTGAGATTCTTCAACAAGTTTTGATAAATCTTGAATGCGCTTCTCATACGATTCTAAATTAGGAGGCTTTGAATTAACAGAAGCATCTCCATTCAAAGATCTACCGCCACTAGAAGATCGTTTCGAATAGCGGCGCAGCATTACATCATTTATATGTGTCTGAAGAGCTACACAAATTTCTTCACCCTACAACAAAGCAACACAATGCCAGTGAGTAAAAAATAATTTCAAAACACTTGAGAGCTTGTATGGTGTTAAGAAAGGTGCTATACCTGCTTGGTTTGAAACTGGAATATATGAAGAACACCTGCTACTCGCATTTTGAAAAAGACTGCTGAATTGTTGCTTCCAAATTGCATTATGTCTCTCAACTCGGCCGAGTGCAAATATTCCTTGGGAACTGGACGAAAAAAATGAATCTATAGACAATTGATTAAGAAAAAGCACACAATTAAAAGCATAGTTCATTTTTTTAATATTAAATAATAATATAACTTGATCAGTTTATATTTATGCTGAATCATGCATACCCCTCTTTTATTGATTCCAATTATTATTTGTCCGGGCAAGAGTCCAATAGGATCATCAATCTTGCGAACGTTGAAGAAAACTGAATTTCCATAAGGGAGTGCTCTCAATATACGCAGAAATTGTTGTCTTGCATCATCTTTTGTCTGATGCTCCTATGAGAAGAGAAAAAAAAAAACATTGCATCAGTGAAAATAAAAGAAAAGAAATTTGCAAGTACATACTCATCAATTATAAAGCATATGCTAGAAGCAAATATCAACTTTCCAAATTCTGAAGATACGCATAAGCATAAAAAGACAGAAATTACACAAACAATGAATGTAATTAGGGAAAAAACTTTTTTGCGGGAGTTAGAAAATACATTTAACATGTGCTTATTGTGTAAATAAAATTTGCTATGAATTAGGGATTTAATTGATCCTCCCTAAGATATATTCTTGCGATTATAAATACACTCATTCCGTGCGTAGTCATATATACAAAAACAATTAACAACTCAGCTTTATCTCAGCTATTTATCAAAGGTAATATATATATATATATATATATACATGGTTTTCCCCATACCAATGAACAATATCTAGAGAGAATATCAAACTCCCATTCACGTTTTGCTCGTGTCATTGAAATTTGCCTGGGAAGGAATCGCTCCAGAAGTGAATTCCAGTTGCTGAGAAGCACAAATTACAAACGTAATAAGAAATAGAATTTGACAAGTTCACCCACGTGGAGAAAATTTAAAAAGCACTAAACATTGCTACAAGATATTTACTTGCAAAATGAACATTGTAAATGACTTACGTGCATGATTCAGGTGTGCTAACAAATCCAATCTCAGCCAAGATTTGTAATGCAGAAAGCTGAGCAGCATCGTCTTTTCCAGCAGGATAATTACCCAAAATATAATCATGTTGCATCTGTAACAACGCATTCAACATCAACAAATCTATGAGCTTGAAGGTATTTGCAGCTTCATAGTTAAACTAAATATGCTTTCAATCATTTGTTAGTTTTCATATAATGACAATGCCTACTTGTACATAGGACAACTGCACAAACATTGGATCTGTCACGGCTTCATCTGACTCACGAAATAACTTTTTCTTGAATATCAGTTTACAGTGCAAGATTTCTCCTTTACTTCGATCTTTTGCTGCTCTAAATTCCGTCAAGAGATCCCCAATATATTTGTTATCATCTAATCCAATGTACTCCTCTGAGCAACAAGAACAGAAACCATTAGACTAATAAATTAAGCTAGGATATATATAGTGCTGCCACATAACAATTGAGGGGAGAGTGAAAATGGCATACTGTTCACAGGATCAGGTGATTTGGAACTTGTAACAACTTTACGACATTCAAACAGACTAAAGCTAGAGTATGTTGACAGTTTAATGAGGCCCGCAAGTTCCTGGAGTAAACATGTCGAGTAAGCAATAAAAAGATATATACACAAGAAATTATGGTATCATGAACTTCAAACAGAAGCATACAAACTAATACAAAATAGCATTCTTTGAAGACATACTTAGATTTCCTCCTACAGATGAGAGGACTGTAAGAAAGTATTTTAATATCTAACCAAACACTGGCCAATTTTCATGCAGCCACATAAGAGAGCGATGTCTGGATGGTGGCTATTGAGGTAAACAGCAGTCCCATTTTAGGCACTAGTTGGTGGGTAAACCCCTAAAAAAGTGAAAGATTATCGAACTAAAAAGTTCTATTACCAAATTGAATCTAAATAATTTCCATATATTTATAACGATTTGTACAAATAGATTTATAGGAGAAACTAGTATTGAAATCCTTGGATTTTAGTAACTATAGATAGCAATAATGAAAGTCTAATGATGATGATGATGATGATGGTGGTGGTGGTGGTGGTGGTGGTGGTGACTAATACCCTTTTTCTAGTTCAAGCCTCAAGTCTTATTCAATTTGTAGAACTTTGAAATTGGATGCATATGGATAACCTTCATTACATTGAGTAGATTTTGTCAAGAGACTTCTCTTACTGCTCCTAATCATTTTCATTGAACCCATTCGTAGTCTTGAGTCATATCTACTTCACATTTCACTTACTCGAATTTTCAATCTCCATAATATTTTGGATATATTTACATGAGTTATAAATGCATGCAAATCCAAACAGAAGCATATGATATAAGAGTTTGAAAGAACCTCGACAGCGTCGGCAACTGTTGTTGACATATCATATGTAATTTCTTCAAAAGTTTCATCTAAGAAGAACACTATCGTTGTAAGCTTCCTCCCAGTCAACAAAGCTTCAATCTCTTCTCGCCCAGGTATTATATGTCTAGAACCAGCCTTAACAGAACGCTTCAAAGCATTCAACGTATTTAACGCAAGGGCTTGGATCTCAGAATCAGTAGCTACATCATGTGCTATGTTATGAACGTATTCTGACAGATAAATGGCAATGTCTTTACTTGGAGACATAGAGGATGCACATACATACATAAGCTCCCATGATTTGATCAAGTATTGCCTATTTTTAAGACAATAAAAATCAAGAAAATACCAAGAAAAGATGAAACAGGACACTCAACACTAAATATTAAAGCTACAGACCTATCAGGGTTATTTCTTGTTTGTTTTGATATCTGAACAAGAAGCTCGTCTCGGAGTTCTGCGTGTTTCAAAACTTGGTTGTATACTTTCCCGACAAGCTCAACTCGTTCATCTAAGCTTAATGGAGTTGCGCAATCAGACGAATCAACTCCAATATACTTCAAAATTATCTGGAATAACTTTGTAGCTCGACTTACTAAAACACCATCAATCTTAAGCAGCGCTGTTGGTATTGGATCCTACAGGAATCAGTTTGTTAGCTCTTTATAGGTTAAAAAGAATTTTCAGTATTTAATTTGAATTTTTATTACCTTTTGAAAAGACAGCATGTCCTCGAATGTAAATTTTTCACGAGCTTGGGGATCTGAAGATCTTTTAGAAAAAAATCCACGTTTCCCAGCAGATTGAATTTGTTTACGCATCAGCTTCAAAAATCCATCCACCTATGACAAACAATATTAACAGAAAATTGACAATATCAAATGCTAATGCACATAAAACAAGGAACTAAAATCCACTATTGATTTAGGTAATTAGTCAAACTGATCCATGGGACATATAACTGACAATGAAAAAAATAAATTATTAAGACAGACCATAGTTTATATCTAGTCATTATCTAGATTAAAGTATAAACTTTCTAACCTGAAATCTGTCGATTAAGGGTATAGCTCCAGCGAGTTCTGCTGGAACAGCCATAGACAGAGTTGACGGTGTGCTGCAAAAACAAACCAAATAAAGATTTTCAAAATTAATATTATTCAAAAAAATACACATAATAATACGAGATTTTACTAAATAAAGATTTTCAGACTAAAATTGTCGTCATTTTAAAATTTACAATACATTGCTAATACAAAATGATATGATACTCATTACTCACGGTGTTGCCAAATTTGAGCTATCGCTATCATAGCCATCAGCATTGTTAGCAGCAGCATGGTTGTTCACATTGGTATTCTCATTGCCATTGTTAGAGCTAAAGGAAGATCTGCTTGTCATAGGATTTTGAGCCATGGACGGTGGCCTATCAATGATCATTTAAATTTTGATCATCTTCAACTTCTTCCACTGCATAGCAAAAATCCAAGACAAGTTCAAATAACACATTTAAAAAACTAAAAAGCAACCCATTTATGCTATGTTTTTTTCGTCTTCACCCTCCAGTTCCCAAAGGAAATGAACTCCGTTGACCAATCGATTTGTCATTGACTGAAACACATTAACCACTTGAACTATATAATTAGTGTAATTGAATTGAAAACTGAAAAAACCTCTTCAAACATGAGCACTTAGCAGACATGAATCAAATGAAGTGCATGAACATAACATAACTAATAAAATCATCAAAACAAAACAAACAAAAATGAAGTGCATAGAGGAAAAACCAAAAATCACATTAGTTAAATTTATGAAATAAGCAAAAAAAACGATGAAGAGCAAAACAAACACAAACCCATGAATCAAAATGCTTGAAACATCAAACAAGGAAGCATAAGATCGGAAAAAGTCAGAAACTTTGAAAACCCAAAAGCATTAACTTTATAATTAGCACTGACCCAGTTGCATTGACAGTGAAATTGAGAGAAGAGAGTGATAGAGATAAAATGGTCACAGAAACTAAGAGCTAACAAATGAAAATGAAAATAAAAAACCAACCTTTGAAAAATTGAAACAGAAATGGAAGAGAACAACAATGGTGTCTGTCTGAAAAGAGGTTGTCTTGGAGAGAGAAAGAGATCTGAGAGAGTGATGAAGATGAATGGGTCGAAGTTTGTGTAGAGTGAGAGAAACGAGGAAAGAGAGCTGAATGAGAAGAAGAAAGAGTTGAGAGAAGAGAAACACGGAAAGTCACATGTGCGTTATAAATGCCAAACAACCCTTTCTTTACTTTCAAAATATCAAAAAATTCACTAATTTTTACTATCAAAAATTACTTTTTTATTGTTTAAACCGAATATCTTTTATGCCTAATTGGATAGATTAATTTTTCGAGCCGGTTTAAACTTCAATATGGGTAAAACTCTCACTCAAAAAATTACCGATGTGTTTGAATTACGCTGAACAACCACCAAACGTACGTCTAGGTTGACGTCAGGATTTCCAGCTTCTTAAAGGTCATGTTGAAGTGATATTGGGACGCGAGGATAGTGTTTCAAACGTCAAACCATCAGGTTCCATGTTTTTCACATTTTTTTAGTAATTAACTAAGAATGAAGGAATTGGTTAAACAAAAACTAAATAAAATGAAGGTTTAAGGTTTGAAATTTGGCATGAAGTTTCTGTTTGGTTTTGTTGTTTTGGTACATGGAGAAAAAGAAAAAAAATTAGACTGAAAATTGAGTTTTTGAATTTGAATTAAGTAGGAAGAGTTTTTCTTTTAGTTTGGAATATGGAAAACCAAACGGTAATAACACCTAATTCGGTTTTTTTTGAATTCCATATATATTTTTGGACATAAGAATATGTCCCTTTCTCTTTCATTTTCAATATTATTTAAAAATAAATTGTTGAGTTTTAAGAATAAAAATTATTTTCTATCAATAATAGGTTGGTGTATATTTTTTACAAGAGAAGACTAATTCATATCATTCAATATCAAGTGTTCAATACATAATTGAACGTTAATAAAGATGAGAACTCGTATTATGAATGACCGTCTTTGTAAATAATGACCAACTATATTAGTCGTTTTTCAATAAAAGTTCACATGAGAATCGTAACAAAAGTCCCAAATAGGAATCTATATTTAGCAAGAATAGCGCCTACTTTCGTGTTGTCTTGAGAGTGTCGATCAACCGTGTGTTCAATATATGTTTGAACGTTAATAAAGACGAGAACTCGTATTATGAATATATATTAATCGCTTTTCAATAAAAGTTCACATGAGAATCGTAACAAAACTCCCAAACAGGAATCTATATTTAGCAAGAATAGCGCCTACTTTCGTGTTGTCTTGAGAATGTCGATCAAGCGTGTGTTTGGAAACACGTTTGGAAACCCAATACCATTTCACAATGCACTTTCACAGTGAAAACATGACTTCACTTATTTCTAAAGCTTGTTAGTTTTGTTATACCTAAACCTAAATTTTCCCTCTAATCACGTGTATTTAATGCTAAATGTGTAGCCCTAATATGCTATTGATTTACCCTAATTATTACATGCCTAATTTCCCTCCTTAACAACTTAACCTAGCTTACATGGGAAGCTTTTACACGTGTATTAAGTTGCTATAGGCTAACTCTATTCTTATGCCTTAATTATCTCATCAATAACTAAACCTAGATTCCACCAGAAACTTTTGCACGTTCCAACCTTGTTGTCTTTCTGCCTTCTTATTTTAAATATACACAGAGGTTGAGATGCTCCAATCGCCCTCATCCATTGAGAAAAACATAGCTAACTCTAATTGTTTGTTACTTCAATTCACCATCCTCGTCTCTTAAAATACTAACAGCAATTGACTGAAAGTTTCAACCGTAAATAAGGGGAACAAAAATCAACCAGAAATCCTAGATAAATAATGCATAAAAAGTAATGTAAATTACGGTTGTCTCTAAGATTGAAGACATGATATAAGATTTTAAAGTTAAAAGAGATAAATTGTTATTATAAACACTTGACAGTTCTTATTGAGTTTATAAATATGCAAAAATTCCATGATCAACCTATATGAAAAAGTATAAGTATTTACCAGTCTATAAACTCAATATTTTAGAAAAAGCATAAGTATTTATCATTAAAAAATTAGGTTCATGTTATTACTAAACTCATGGTCTTTTTTGATAAATTCACTTGACAAAAATTAACATAGTGGCATGTAAATATGTTACTATACGTGTGTCTCTATATATTCACTTTGATAATTATAATGTCTATGGGCCACTAATAATTTACAAAGATACATGTATACTATAATGCCCAACTTTACCACTACCTTCTATCTGCATAGATAACACAAACATTTCTAACTGTAGTTTGTAACCGGTTCACATTCCGATGGAGTGTTAATTGGTGGCTTTAAATGCTTTTTGTTGGATGGCATGTATTTGTTTTGAAACTGCCACACAACTTATTATTATTTATTTAACTCTGATTTTTATATAGTAGAAAGTAAGATGACATAATTGTTCTCTCTCAGTTATATACCACAATTTTTAACATAGTTTTATCGGATTTCCTCTCTGATGTGTTGCGACATTAGCTATATTCATGGCATCCATTTTTACACATGTTTCGATGGTGTCTGGTGGAAGGAGGGACCTGAAAATGAAGATTCGGGTTGCACATATCTGGTGCAATCCTGACAGAGATAAGCCAACCGAGATCAGCTGCATGTAGAGCTGTCAAATGGGCCGGCCCAGGCCCGCTGGGCCAATGCGTATAACTGGGCTGGGCCAGCCCCCGCCCGGTTGATGTATGGGCTGTAAAATTGAGCCCGGGCCGGCCCTTACTTGGGCCAACGCGGCCCATATTCTTTTTTTTTTCAAGTGATGAAATGTACAACAAAAAACTAATCTTTTTCACATACATACAAGGATGAATAAGACAATAACACAAACAAACAACTCACAAAATAACTACCACATCATCAAATATTATCCACACAAAAGAGCTAGGGCAATTTAACATTCACCCAACCTTAAATAATAAAATATTACAAGTCTAACAATTTAAAATAGATTAACAAAAGAAATTATAATACATGAGAAGTGAGAACTTGGTTCAAAAAGACAATTCAAAATGAGTCAGACAATTTAAAATGCTAGGAGTCCCTTTGACTTTGAGCACTTCAAAATGACTAAAAAGTGTATCTCTTGCTCTAAGTCCCTTGAACACTTGGTTCTTCATCAAAAAGACAATTCAAAATGAGTCAGACAATTTAAAATGCTAGGAGTCTCTTTGACTTTGAGCACTTCAAAATGACTAAAAAGTGTATCTCTTGCTCTAAGTCCCTTGAACACTTGGTTCTTCATACAAATGTATCTCTTCTACTTCTACCACATTTGTGAGTCATAATATAAAAAAGTGAGAAATCAATGACTAAAATGTAAATGTAAAGCAAATTGCAAAAATGAGGCAAAAATTGCAAAAAAAAAAAAATTGATTTTTATTTCTTTTAAATGGGTCGGCCCAAAGCCCGGTGGGCCAGCCCTGCCCGGCCCATTTTTAACATTGAGCTGAATGGGCTGGGCCAAAAAAGCCCGGGGGTGCTTTTGGGCCTACTTTTTAGGCTTGGTCCGGCCCAAAAAATTGGGCCAATGGGCCGGCCCGTTTTTGACAGCTCTAGCTGCATGAACCTTCTTCAGGTGGATGAGAAGGTATGTGCGTCGATAACATTCAAATGTAAATATAAGGAGGCAAATTGTTTTGATAGTATTTATATAAGGTTCAATTTTTTCTAGGTTGATTTTGCCTTTTTAATGTCCCTTTTCACATTTTATACGCAGACACTGATCCATTGCTACAAGTTTTTCTGATATTCTATATTTTGAGTTTTTCTGAAGGTTTATTGGTTGAATTTTGTTTATGTTTATAAGTTTTTAAGTTGCAACCTGGAACTTTGTTCTCATTTATATAAGGCTCTGTTTTTTTTAACTCTGTTTTAAATCTGATATATGTTATATCTTGCAACCTCATTTTCGACGTACACGGGTTTACATGTACGTCGAAAATGTTTAAGATGTCGTTGTTTAGAAATCGATATTGAATTTCTCTCTCAAAAAAAATAAAGTAATCGATATTGGATTTAATTAATCAAACTAATATTATATCTATCACATATACATATATCAGATTTATCAAATTGTCAAGTGAGGTTGCAAGATCCATTTTCTCTTAAAAATAAGAGTGTCAATATGTAGATTATTCATTTTTATAGTTTACGGTTTTTTTTTCATTTAGTTTAGATATGTTCATATATGAAAAATCAGAGTGTCTATGAGTCCGTTTGTTACGGATTAAAATAAAAACGATTTTGACATAAAATAATTTAGAGATTATTGTTTAGAGATTTTATGAAAAATCAGAATCTATTTTGTGTTTGTTTACAGCAACAAAAATCGCTTTTTTAAAACAAATAATTTAGTTTGTTTGGATACAACTAAATAAAAAGGACTTTTTTGTTACAAAATTAGTTCTAAATTTACGCAAGAGTCAAGGACAATCACTTAAGTATGTTGGAGTCTTTTTTCCACTCCTGTTTTTTTCTTACGGGGACAATTGTATGTTTTTGTTTCGAGGGTTACATATAAGGAAGGGCTAACGATTTTGATTACTGATGAAGATGGTGAGAACACTACTGTGACATCTAACGTCGTTTATGAGAAAGTATTTCGTAACGTGTAATGTAATATCTCAATGATGCACTAAGATTTTCAAACTTCAATCACCAAATTATTTTTACTATCAACGATTACTCATATCTACTATTTTAAGACGTTCTACAAATTCATATATGTTCTTATTTCTCATAACATATATTATTATCATTTATCATTCGTAACGTTACAATATTAAATGTATTATAGTAATACCATTAAATTTTAGCGCACAAGACCCGTGCGACGCACGGGTCATCAATCTAGTTTAAGATAAGGTGATTTTCTACCGTGCTTGGAGTCCATTGGAAAAATAACTTTATTGAGACTCAATTCTACGATCCATTCTACTGTCATGTAAAAATTAGAAGTAATGTGTAAATAAATTGAAATAGCTAGCCAGATTGGACCGACAACTTTTGAGGTCGTTTTGTTCCTTGAAAGTGAGACGTGACTTGTCATCTGAAGGGTTGTATTGCCAGCACTAACAAGGCAGTACCAACATGCTCCTTCCAAAAAAAGTGAAGGCCCCAGTTTAGATTTTGACATAACAACATGCATGTATGTATCTATGGGTCCCTTGTGTTTATCTATCTCTCCTCCCATAGTAACTTTAGAAGACAAATTTTGAAACTTAAAATCCCAGTCTTTATATTCTGTACTTTATGCTGTCTTACTTTTACCAGCAATTTTCATTCTCAGTGAGAGATTCTCATGTTAGTTTGTTTAACACCTTTTTTTTTTTTATTAAACATATATTTAGAGCCTCTTGCCTCTGAGTCTATAAAATTATGACTTTTAAGGACTAAATTTTCATATACATTAGACACATTTATTATATTACATAGTTTAAGGACTAAATTAATAGTTTGGTCTTAAAATTTTGTAATTCTGTCGAGATTAATCATATATTTATCGTTATTCTTTTTAATTTGTGAAATGTCGATGCATTTTTGTAATAAGAAAAAAAATGTTCGTGCATGTATAGAAAAATTATGGATATGAAATATGTCCTACCTACGAAACTTCGTAACATCCTTCTATAGCCCCTCCAATGCCCTCTCTCCAAATTTTTATGTAACAAAAAAACTGGAAGTTTTAACATCAAAATAGGTTATAGATGATTTTGGAGTTGGATCCTCCCCCCACAAGCGTCATTTGCCAGCAAAAAAAATAGTAGAATGAAAGGAAAGAGAAAATGTGTGAAAACGATGAGGTTTTTTTAGGGAAGAAAATGATGAGTTATAAAGAGATAAAAAATAACGTCCACTTTCCAATTTTGGTTTTTTAGTTTGACCTCTTAAAAATAAATAATGCACACTTTGTATCATAGTGAATTTGTCAAAGTTAAAGCAAACCACTATGATTTTGAAAATGTTACAAAGTTTATCGTCTATTAAATCACAATAGTTTAATGTAATTTTAATAAACTTATCGTGATATTAAACATGCACCAAAATATTTGTGATATATCCAACATTTGACTATAATATGTTAAAAATAAGGAAAACGATACTTTAACATCAAAAGTTTAATGTTAAATACAACGTCGTTTCATTTTTTTTTTCCTTTGGATAAACTTCATTCTTAAACTTTGTAGAAATAATATCTATAATTTAATGAAAGTCAAAAATATCTACAATCTATTTTTTTTATTTTAAATCTAACTATCTTAACAGCTAAAGTTGGAGTGAAAAAAGGGCAAAGTTTTAGGTAGGCAGGCAGTACGTTGCCCACGTTGCCGGCCTTAGCATGTGAAATGAAACAAAAGTGTTTATCTTGTGAATTGTGATTACAAAGTGAGTGACAAAACATGGACTAATTAATGTGAATTTATAACACTCACGAGAATACCTACTTTAGCTTAATATTTCACATCCATTGAGCTATAATGTGCAATAATCACTTCCTTATTTCGGTGTAATAATGGTGTGTTTGGATCCACGTTTGAAAACCACGACAACCGCAAAACAGTGACCCAGTGTCATATTCTGCCGCGAATTCGAGAAGCTATGAATTTTGCCTTGGATGTGTGTCTATTGGTGTTTTGATGTGGAATTAACAAACAGTCAGTAAAAGTAGTTATAAAAGCCAAACTTTGAAGTTACTCTACACCAACAAACAGAGGAGTATTGATATCCATAACATAAGGGTCTTCATTGACAATTAAGACAAGCATGAAAAAGTTGGGGAGAAACCTTATTAAGTCTTGATTCTTCAATTGGGTGGACCAATTGAAAGGAGAAACAAAATCACGTAAAATGATTGTGATTTCAAGCTTTGATTGAAATGACCAATAGTTGTTGGCAAAGGCAGTTTGGTAACCACTTTGAGAATTTATGTTTTGATTAACGAAACTTGTTCTAGTGGAAATGATTGTGATTTTCATTAGAAACTTGCATGTAGAAATCTAGATTTAAAAATGATAAAAAAAAATCTAAATAATGATAATTAATCATTGCACATGAGCTCTTTATTTAAATGAAGCTACTGCAAATAATGCAATTGATGTACACAATATACAAATTTCTCAAACTATCTCTCTATTATTGAGTGAAGTCCAATTTTAACGTCATACTTTTTAGTAGGACCATATGAAACTTCACCACTGAATAATAACAGAAAACTAAAAACAAAATATGAAATACAATTTTCATTGGGCAATACTACATCTCACTGTCACTGTCAATCATAACCAGTGATTTTGGAAATGAGGTTAATCATTGATGGACAACAGAGCCTGATTTCCCTAACCAAGTGAAATCTTTTCTGCTAACAGTACACTCAATGAATGGTGCTTCCCTTGCACTTTCTTTGCTGTTAAATATTAATCAGCAAAACAACCAGTGCAGGGAACAAACTAAATAGGACCAGTACCATGAGGAGTAATAATCAAGGAGCACATGACATTCTATGCGATCGTGTATTACAGGATTTTTACATTACACAGAACAGAAGTGAACAAGCCTGCTTGAACCGCATGCCAACCGGATCTGCAAATCCTGGCCGTTTATTTATATCTCACACAACAAATGACAACGCACTAATAAAATGCAAAGGAGAAAAATACATGCATGTTTCTTATAACTCCAAAACTACTAAGTAGGATTTATCCCTTAGCCTACCTGAGGATTGAGCTAAAACTTGTTTACCTTCTCTGAAAAAATGAGTATTCAAATATTACCCTATCTAATTTTAGGCATTACATGGAGGGTAGCCTATGCGCCATGGCCCCTACAAAATTTAAATATTCTATTGCTAACTCGACTTTCAGAATCCCAGGTTGACAGTTCTCACTCAACCGTCAACTAAACAAAGAATGATACAATACAATGAACAAATTTGTGACATCTTAAAAGGCTTAGGTGGGGTTTAACTTAAGACTTCAGAAAACTTTTACCATAACACCTTAATTTCTCCATGGCAACACGAATTTTCTCTGAAAGAGTAGTGTACAGATATCGTTGTGCTGCCTCATCCAAACCATCGGAAGTTCTGGGCCACCCGATAGTAGGGAATGAATCATTCCGAGATTGGGCAATAGCCATTTCACTCATTGCTGGAAGGTCAAATTCAATCGGATCGCCAATAATTATGTTAATCTTCTTATTACATAATGGTAAAGGAGGTCGTCTACCAAACATATATTTCTCTGGCATCACCTTGAAAACATAAGCAGAACATAACGAAATTAAAACTTAGTATACAATGCCACAATGTGATAGCGCAAAAACATGCACAGAGACAATGATGAAGATACTTGCATAGTAACGGTCAGCATTTTTTAAACAAGAATCATAAGAGCAATGGCAGAATCGAATCTCTTATGCATAACATAAAGAAATATGGAAAAAGAGTCAGAAATCTTTGAAACCGCTCAAGTTTCCAAATATGCAACACAATAGCATGAAGACAGTTGCAGATACCGTCATGCAGAGAAAAAGGATTCTTGTATGCATTACTATGAGCACGGTGCCTATTGGATAACCAATTGTATGCTTAAGATATACTAAAATAATAATAAAAATACATCAAACATTGTGATGTAGTTATTTCTATAATTTAATAAGAATATTATCTTAATCATTTGATTGGTGAATGTTTAATGGGCCTATGCTCATGAAAGAATTGCTCCTTCAATAATTCTCACAAGTAACAATCCGCCTATGCTCATGAAAGAATTGCTCCTTCAATAATTCTCACAAGTAACAATCCTTTGATCTCTAATCTCTTACAATAGATAATAACAAGAATTTATATAAGCATTTTGTTACAACAAACTTATAATGTATAGGAAGTCCTTGAGAAGAAAGCAAGCATTAAGAAAAAAATCCTGGCAAGATCAAACTTAAAACGAGTAAATTACAATGCCAAATAATTAGAAAATGACAGGACATATATCAAGGCTTACTGACTCATTGTTCAACTCTTTATTTTGTCATTGAAACATCAATACATGCTCATTAGTATCTTCCCAGTTCTAATTAAAATGATTGTGTTGCTTGTAAGAAAATGTTGCTGATTTACAATATTCAAATGCTCCAATTCCAAGTGTCTAACCACTGAATAAAATGACTTACATTAGACTCTCTTACTATAAGAGACAAGATCAATTAGAAGTGCTGCAAATGGTATATAAGGAAATCCTAGAACTACAAAGGTATTAGATGAAAGAATAATGTTGTAAGTTACCTCATGAAAACCATGATGAACAATTGGCAATACAATTGGAGTTACAGGTGCACGGACAATTAGACTAGCAGTTCCCCACTTTAATCGCCTTATAGGTGCATCGTCTTGATGAACTTTTCCTTCTGGAAAAGTATGCAGCTGCAATAGCGAAATTAAAAGTGTGTCAGATGAGATCTGCTGTACCAGTACAGAGAATTTTCCATTTGGGGTACAAAAATGCAATATCAATCTTTTTAAAGCAATAGTTTCAGAAACTTGGTGTCTTTTAGTTCTAGTAGTGGTATATCAAATTACTGCATGCATCTCCACAGAAGTTGCATACAGAGATCAAGTGTGTACCCTGCCAAAACGTAACAGAGGAGTACAAGTGACCAGAAAATAGTGCACCCAAAAGGATTGGTTAGCAAGAACCAGTTTCCAAAATATCCTCCCTGCGTTATTTAGGAGATTGGAGAAGAGTTGAAAGAACCAAGTGAAGTTAACACAGAAACGTAAAATAAAAAGCAAGGAAAGATAATATGATTGCTAACGAGACTCAATTGTGGAAAGTCGAAGTTATCCTATTTTCTATAGCTTTTGTTCTTAATCAATTGTCAAACACCCAATGGTCATGCAAATAAAACATCAAAAAATGATAGGCTTATGAATCTAATAACTGATAATAAAAAATAAAAAAATAAAAAAAATGAGACGGTACGGTTTGGTCCTTCACAGCCCCAAACCCTTTTATCCTATACTTCAATTAACTACTTGTGGTATGGACGCCAATCACCCAATGTTTGAGAGTAGAGAATAGTTGAAGAAGTCTTTTAGAAAATAATCAGATTCTCATTGAATTATATATAAATTGAAAATATGATTAAGCGCTAAAAAAAAATCTGGTGAAGTTGAGGCATTAAACACTCAAAAACACGATAAAACTCGGTAACTCACCCACACTTTCAAAGATGAACAGCCAAAATGACGGTTTATTGAAATTTAAAAGAATATTTTATTTTCACAAAAAAATAGGAAACAAAGCTTGAGCTTGATTTGACTAAAATGAAAATGTGTTCCCACTAAACCACGGTGGCTTATTTTACATCCTCATAATTTTCTTTTACGAAAGAAACGCATTCTAAATTCTACTCAACCATGACACACAAGGAAAATTGTTTACCAAATAAAAAGGAAAACCGACACTGATCAAGCTTCGTGGAGATTTACTATGAAGAAGCTCATTTTACACTAATTGAAATAAAGTAAATAGAGATTTATTTCCTTCTTTGCACCTATACTCTTCTCCAATTCCGCCCATTAATGCATCAAAAACAACATGAGAAAATAAAAAATAAACACAGTTAAAGCTTGTTATCCATGGCAGAAAATGGTTGCTAGAGCTTTGATTTGGTGTCTAAGAATTCTCAAGGAAAATATTGAAAAAATAAAAAACACTCATAGAACATAACACGAGAAAAATTATTCACTTTCTACTACAAAAAACCTCCCCTGAATATTCATTCTCATTATAACACCTTTTGGATGCTACACAGTAAGTAACGGACTCCCACTAGTCCCATCCCAACCACTTTCTTAGGACATCTTGTGTAGACCTTACCTTTTAAGTGTTTGGCCCATGAGATAATAGACCTCTACTATCTGTCCTCTAGGATCAACTCTCATATTCTGGCTACTAACAGAAAATTAGACTCGAAAAACATGCAGTCCATTTAACATCAACAGCCGAGAAAAAGCAAGAACAATAGAACTCTTAGCAATACTAGAGGGCCATAATAATCAAAACATGATATAAATTACCCAAATTATCATCGTAAAAGAGTTATGCTTGTGTGGAGGGAAGAAGGTATTAAATGTTACATAGATACCCATTCTCCATCATTTAGGCGCCCAAGCGCTTCATTCATGTGCTCTTGATAAATCCCCCCACCTCTTGTAATAGGTATGCATTTCCCTGTGAATGTTACCATTTTAGAAACAACAAAACTACAATAATCTACAAAATCATAGAAAAGTTTTCAGGATACTTTGATGCATAAAACAATAAGCTAAAAACCAATTACACTAAGCAGTAATAGAGCATTACATTGTGACCTTCGAGTTAGTTCAAGTTTAGTTTTGCAAAGCGAAATGGACTTAATTCAATACTACTGAAATATAGACAATGCACAAAAGGACTTCATCTGAAGTACTACAGTGATTGTACAAGCACAATCTAAATTCAAGCAACTGTGTTCAATGAAGAATGCCCTTGATTTCAAAATTTGTTGTATTTAACAAATCGTCACCAATTTTGTTTTTTTTTATGTAACTCATAATTAAATTTCACCATAATGGTCAAGGGTTGAGAAACACCTATACTCTTTCTTTGTTAAAGCATTATAGCAGGAATGGTAAATTACGCATGAGTTCCTATCCCATCCTATCTTCTCAGGGAAAACAACATTTTATTGATACCATTTCTCACACTTATGTTTGAAATCAATAAACAAATATAAATTTTAGCAAAAAAAAAAAATACCAAATAGACTTTAAATATTCTTGGCTTAAATATGTCTTTCGTCCCTGCAAATATAGGTCATTTGAATTTTCGTCCTTGAAGTTACTAATCATTCCATTTTGCCATTGCAAATATTAATCATTTGAAAAATGGTCCTAATTACATCTGATTAGTAACTTTAGGGATGAAAATTCAAATGACATATATTTGCAGGGGCGAAAAACTTATTTAAGGCAACCATCTTGTCCAATCATCACCTGCCACATGGGCACCACGTCGCTAATGACAGTCCACCTCAGCAAAAAAAATTAATTAGGACCAAAAGACAAATGATTAAATTTTGCAGTGGTAGGTTGGAAGGATTAGTAACTTCAAGGACGAAAATTCAAATGACATATATTTGCAGGGACGAAATACCTATTTAAGTCAATATTCTTTAATAGTTGAACCTATCTTCTTGATGCATACACTCAACTATACATTAACATGGTTAATAAAATAGAATAAGAGCATTTGGATAAACAATTAATTAAGTATTTGTCATATATGAGCTTATGTAAAAGTTGTTTCTATAACGGAAGCAGCATTGTCAATCGGAGGTCATGGAAAATATCAGTTTGTTCAAATTCAACTACGCTACAATGCTATAGCGCCACTATAGCCGTTATTTGACAATACTTTGTACTAAATAAAGTATAGAATATTGTGGAATCTTAGAAATTGTATTGGGCCTAACTCATCCTCACAAAACTGGTTTCTTAGGTGAGGGCTGCCCATGCTTTATAAACATTACAAGCCATATCTCTAAGCAAAGTGGGACTAAATCCACGCTGCAACGAAGACAACCCAAAAGCCGCAATTAGGCGACTAGGGACAGACCGCAATGAATGTGGAATTTCCAACACAGAACAATAGCTATTTTTCAAATTCCACTACTTGGCTATAGCTGTTATTTGACAACACTAAATTGAAGAGAAACTTCGTTTAAACTCTGTTTCTGTAATCTATCTTGGTGACAATAAGATGAAAATAGATTATGTATTATATCGTTAACAATTTGTATAAGTCACTATAGCAGAATTTGAACAAACAACTATTTTCCGCAATTTGCGACTGAAAACATTGAAATCAAGCTAAGTATACATTACAAATCAAATTAAAAGTAATCAGCAAAAGTGAAAACTAAACTTACCAGTGCGAAAAACGTATGAATAAAGTGGATTTCTAAAACAAATATCTTCAGCAGCAAGAACCCATCTGGCTATCTTAGTATCAAATATAGGAAAACCCTTAAATCCCCACATTGCCGGATCATCCAAACTGCAACAACAACAACAACAACAGCATTTCCAATCATCATCACAAAATCAAAACAAGACAGAGAAACTAGAGAGAGAGAGCTGACGTGGACATGTGATTGCTGACGGTGATGAGGGGGGTGCCTTTGGGTCTGGAACGAACGAGATGGAGGAGAGTGTCGGCGTTGTGAACGGAGGTTGTGTTGATGAGAGATGAAACTGTTTTCGCGAAGGAACCGACCGCTGCTATTACGATTTTGCGTGGTATGCCGTGAAGGTGGTCCGACTTCGCCGCCCATTCCATCGTCCGCCGCGACATTTTCCCTACCACCGCCGCTGACGACGACACAGCAAGAGTCGGAAGTGATTCTCAAGTAAATACTGAGAATATGAATATGAAAATTCGGTCAAACTCTCATTTTCACTAGGATTTACTCCCTTCCCTAGTCACGCATATCAAATGTTTTTTATCTTTAATATCTTTCATTTTCTATTAAAAAAATTTAATATTAACAATATCTTACATGATATTATTTATCTAGAAAAAAATATGATCAAAGTATGTTAAATCAATAATAGTCATAATCAAATAAGTCATCATTTGTGGGACGGAGGGAGTACTATTTATTAAAAAAAAAAGGGCAAAAATTCTAGCACCAAAAAATAAAAAAGACAAAACTTATGTCTTAAATGCCTTAAAAAAACTTATGCATTAATAATATAAAAAATGAAAAAGAAAAAACAATTTTTTTATAACAAGAGAAAATAAAATAAAAATCTAAACCAATTCAAAAAGGGAAGGCGGCACATGAGAAATTTTGGTCAAGAATAAGCTCAAGTTTCCTCTCAAAAATCCCTTAAAAAATCATCATTTTGATTCTTAGTTTTAAGTCAACTCATACATAGCATTTATATTTTTCAATGAAATTGTGCAGGAAGTGCATAGTTTACTTAAAACTAAGCATCCTACTTGTCATTGAGTAGAGGCAAAGTGTTGTCGGATAATAAGTCTTTATTAAAATTCTTCTCGTAATTCTGAAGACCAAGGTTTTGCAACATGTTTCTGGAGTAATAATTATATGATTTTATGTAATACCTTCATTTAAAATCTTCATGTGTGTTTGAAATATTTTTTGAGATTAATTTTTATACATAATTAATATCAAAAAGTTTTTCATATCATTATCCAATTGTATGTGATTTTAATTATAATCTAATTACTTTCTAAAAAAAATCTTGTTAACGAGTGTCCCCGGAACGCTCTTTAAGCATACTATATTAAGGAATTATTTTTTCAAAATGTTAAAGTTTTCAATTTTCAATAAACTTTTAAAGCCCTTAACCAGTGCCCTAAAGTAGAGCTGTCAAAACGGGCGGCCCGGCCCTAACGGGCTTCGGGCCGGGCAAAAAGCCCGATTGAAAAACGGGCTTGAAAATATACTACCCTAGCCCGGCCCTCCACGGGCCGCCGTATTAAAAATTATATTTTTTTTATAAAAAAATACTATAAAACACTCATAATTTTTTTATAAATAATATTTTTAATATGTTTAAATAATGTCTAGCACAAAAATAAATTTAAAACATTTTCGTACACATGTTGTAAGCACTTTCGAGCTTGCAGAAGACGATTAGATATGTAAAAATTAGTTGCACATTGGTTGGATTAGTTAAGAGTTAGTTAGTTTAATTAAGGATAAATACTTTTCTGGGTCCTTTATGTTTCATGTTTGTTTCACATAGATCCTTTAAGTTTTTAAGGTTTCAGATAGGTCCTTTAAATTTCACGTTTGTTTCGGATATGTCATTTAAGTTTCTAAGGTTTCAGATAGATCCTTTCAATTTGGAGATTGTTTCGGATAGGTCATTTCTGTTAACATCCGTTAAACCAAAGTTGATTTGTCCGTTAAGCCAAAGTTAATCTGGTTGGGAAAACCACCTCACCCACTTAACAGACAAATCAAACATAACAGCTTTAACTTAACAGAGGTTAAGTGAAAAGACATATCCGAAACAAACTCAAAGCTTAAAGAACCTATTTGAAACCTTAGAAACTTAAATGACATATCAGAAACAACCGTGAAACTTAAATCACATCTCTCTTAAAATGGGTAAACCATGAAATTATTCAATTATATTAAGAAAAATGAACAAGTGAAATAAAGATTAAAATTATTTTAAATACTCTTGTCAAATATTAGGGCTGCGTTGAAATTCAAGAAAATGGAACAAGGAAAGCAAGGAGCAACTATGTTGAAAGGTTCATAACAACAACTTCAAAACCCAATAGACCAAATTCAAACTCGCTACAAACACTTAGAAAATGGTTTCAAGCTTTGGCTCTCTAAACAGTCCATCGTCGTTCAAGCCGTCGTCGTCACTGCCACCACCGCTCACGGTGCTGCTAAAATCTGAAATATAACATAACATAACATAAAATGAAATTCAATTATCGATTATTGATTGATGTGTTTGCTTCTACATCTAATTACCTTTATGAAGAAGCGAAAAGGCAGGAACTATTGAACTATACAAATGAAGATAAATTGTAATAGCCACCAAGGACCAAAATAAGTTTTCCAAGAGCAGTTTACTCAGCATGAGATCTTCATGAATTTGAATGGCCATTGCGACAAATTTCTTGGCTATTCGGAGGGAACTTGTGAAAAAACATTATGGCTAAAAAGTGAGAAAATCAATATGCTCTTCGCTATTTGGAGGGATTGTGTCTCTTAAACTTCAAACCTTGACTCCTCATCAACGGGTTAGGGTATCATCAAATTCTATATTATAGTAATTTAATCTGTTGAATTTGAAAAATTAGTGTTAAATGTTTATGATATTACCGTCCTTTCTTAAATGTCCTTTAATTCCGGCTCGGAATCTTGCTATTTTTGCAGGAGTGAATGCTGGTATCCGTTGTCTTTTGAAAAGGGTGAGAGGAAAGGAAGATGGTTACGTTATTGGTCTGGTTACGTTTATGATACAAATTTTAATACAAACATATATGATGTACTTGAAGAGCTTTCTGATGCTAGTATTGTGACAATCTTACCGACATATTTATTGTAGATGAAATTGCTCGTGGTTTGAATCAGATATAACAGCTCTTTTCCATTTCCCATTTCTTATTACTTTGTCCTTATTACCATCGATGCATCTTCTTACAACAGAGTAATTTAACAGCACTCTAATTATTTATTGCAGCATGGCGGCAGCTTTTGGTTCTGGGGCCATGTTTTGATTCGTATGTGGTATGGGTGGGCCAAATCATGCCGCATCTGCAGTCTCATCTGGACTACTGGACTACTCTTTGCAATCACTCAAGCTTGGTGTTCCGAGGTGAGCACAAACAAAATGCATCTTTTTGACAGCTTTGTAAACCAAAATTATCCTGTAGTACCCAAATTGAGTCTGTGGTAAACATAAATGCTGCACTAGGAATGGAGAACAGTTGGCCACCCTTGGAGTCCTAGAGCAGTAGAGTCTACCCTATGCCAAATTTATGTCGACTAAGGCTTATATTTACCAAGTCAACCGGGGCTATCTACGGATAACATAAATGCTGCACTAGGAATGGATAATAGTTTCATACAGTATATCTTACTTGATTGTTTGTTTCAACGAGATTCTTTTTGAAAGTGCTCTCTATAACCTGGTAGATTGCATGATTATTAACAGACTAGTAACTAAAAGATGAAATATGATTCATTTCATGAAGTCAAGAACTTTACCTGTAGCGCCTGATCTTTTTTATTGCATAGTGACGTAAGTCTTTCAGTCACTTGTAACTGCTTCAAGATTTTGCTTATTAGCTTTTAAAGATTCCTTCAAACCCTCCAATTGTTCTTGCATTTCTTTTTTCTTTTCTTGCTTCTCGCGCAAATCTTTATGCAACTAGTCAAGACAATTTAAAATTATAACTAATCAACTAAAGCACATTAATTAGACATCCCGATCCTATATGATATGAACATAACAAGTCTCTTAATTGTATGCAAAATACAATCAGTACCGAAATTCAACTTTGACAAGCCAAAGCTAAACAAATATATAATACCATGCAATAAAGCATAAAATACTTAATTATTCAGTTTGGTGTTTGATGCACAAATTTCATAACACGTTATATGATACGTTAGAAGAACTTTAGACTTACTTGATCAGCACTTCTTTGAGATTCTTCAACAAGTTTTGATAAATCTTGAATGCGCTTCTCATACAATTCTAAATTATAATAGCGGAGCAGATTTAAATCATTTATATGTCTCTGAAGAGCTTCACAAATTTTTTCACCCTACAACAAAGCAACACAATGCCAGTGAGTAAAAAATAATTTCAAAACACTTGAGAGCTTGTATGGTGTTAAGAAAGGTGCTAGACCTGCTTGGTTTGAAACTTGAATATATGAAGAACACCTGCTTTTCGCATTGTGAAAAAGACTGCTGAATTGCTGCTTCTAAATTGCATTATGTCTCCCATCTCGACCAAGTGCAAATATTTCTTGGGACGAAAAAAATGAATCTATAGACAATTGATTAAGAAAAAGCACACAATTAAAAGCATAGTTCATTTTTTTAATATTAAATAATAATATAACTTGATCAGTTTATATTTATGCTGAATCATGCATACCCCACTTTTATTGATTCCAATTATTATTCGTCTTGGCAAGAGTCCAATAGGATCACCAATCTTGCGAACGTTGAAGAAAACTGTATTCTCATAAGGGAGTGCTCTCAATATACGCAGAAATTGTTGTCTTGCATCAGAGTTATTGACTGAAATAATAGACTTAGCAGCCATTAATTTTTGTCTATACCCTTCTATTTCTCTTTTAAGGAAATACACTTTAGACGTCACAGCTTTGCATTCTTGCTCAAGCTTCCGTTGAAGAGAACTACTCTGCATTACAAAAACCATCATCATCTTAATCTTATAGTTTTATAATTTTGAATAATGATTTGTATCTTCTGTGTTACCTGTTCAGATTTCCTCTTCTCAAGCACAGCTAGCTTCTGTTCCAAAATCGTCTTTTCACTTCTCAAGCTTTTGATAGTTTCTTCAGCCGAATCCAGCTCACCTTTACAATGTTTTAGCTCATATTTAAGCTTTTGTAGCACCTATTGAAACCATTGAAGTCCATGTTTTATAAATCCAAAGTCAACAAACAACAACAACAACAACAACAAAAATAATAATAAAATAATAATTGATATTGTAAGCATGAATAATAGTTTCATACGGTATATCTTACTTGGTTGTTTGTTTCAATGAGATCCTTTTTGGAAGTGCTCTCTATAACCTGGTAGATTGCATGATTATTAACACAGACTAGTAACTAAAAGATGAAATATGATTCATTTCATGAAGTCAAGAACTTTACCTGTAGCGCCTGATCTTTTTTATTGCATAGTGACCTAAGTCTTTCACAGTCACTTGTAACTGCTTCAAGAATTTGCTTATTAGCTTTTAAAGATTCCTTCAAACCCTCCAATTGTTCTTGCATTTCTACTTCTTTTTCTTGCTTCTCGCGCAAATCTTTATGCAACTAGTCAAGACAATTTAAAATTATAACTAATCAACTAAAGCACATTAATTAGACATCCCAATCCTATATGATATGAACATAACAAGTCTCTTAATTGTATGCAAAATACAATCATTACCAAAATTCAACTTTGACAAGCCAAAGCTAAACAAATAAATACTACCATGCAATAAAGCACAAAATACTTAATTATTCAGTTTGGTGTTTGATGCACAAATTTCATAACATGTTATATTATACGTTAGAAGAACTTTAGACTTACTTGATCAGCACTTCTTTGAGATACTTTAACAAGTTTTGATAAAACTTTAATGTGATTCTCATACGATTCTAAATTAGAAGGCTTTTGTCGCGTCATGGGGTATGACAGCTTTGAATTGACAAAATCATTTATATGTGTCTGAAGAGCTAAACAAATTTCTTTACCCTACAACAAAGCAACACAATGCCAGTGAGTAAAAAATAATTTCAAAACACTTGAGAGCTTGTATGGTGTTAAGAAAGCTGCTATACCTGCTTGGTTTGAAACTGGAATAAATGAAGAACACCTGCAACTCGCATTTTGAAAAAGACTGCTGAATTGCTGCTTCCAAATTGCATTATGTCTCTCAACTCGGCCGAGTGCAAATATTCCTTGAGAACTGGACGATAAAAATGAATCTATAGACAATTGATTAAGAAAAAGCACACAGTTAAAAGCATAGTTCATTTTTTTAATATTAAATAATAATATAACTTGATCAGTTTATATTTATGCTGAATCATGCATACCCCTCTTTTATTGATTCCAATTATTATTCGTCCGGGCAAGAGTCCAATAGGATCATCAATCTTGCGAACGTTGAAGAAAACTGAATTCCCATAAGGGAGTGCTCTCAATATACGCAGAAATTGTTGTCTTGCATCATCTTTTGTCTGATGCTCCTATGAGAAGAGAAAAAAAAAAAAAACATTGCATCAGAGAGAATAAAAGAAAAGAAATTTGCAAGTACATACTCATCAATTATAAAGCATATGCTAGAAACAAATATCAACTTTCCAAATTCTGAAGATACGCATAAGAATAAAAAGACAGAAATTACACAAACAATGAAGGAATGTAATTAGGGAAAAAACTTTTTTGCGGGAGTTAGAAAATACATTTAACATGTGCTTATTGTGTAAATAAAACTTGCTATGAATTAGGGATTTAATCGATCCTCCCTAAGATATATTCTTGCGATTATAAATACACTCATTCCATGCGTAGTCATATATACAAAAACAATTAACAACTCAGCTTTATCTCAGCTATTTATCAAAGGTAATATATATATATATATACATGGTTTTCCCCATACCAATGAACGATATCTAGAGAGAATATCAAACTCCCATTCACGTTTTGCTCGTGTCATTGAAATTTGCCTGGGAAGGAATCGCTCCAGAAGTGAATTCCAGTTGCTGAGAAGCACAAATTACAAACGTAATAAGAAATAGAATTTGACAAGTTCACCCACGTGGAGAAAATTTAAAAAGCACTAAACATTGCTACAAGATATTTACTTGCAAAATGAACATTGTAAATGACTTACGTGCATGATTCAGGTGTGCTAACAAATCCAATCTCAGCGAAGATTTGTAATGCAGAAAGCTGAGCAGCATCGTCTTTTTCAGCAGGATAATTACCCAAAATATAATCATGTTGCATCTGGAACAACGGATTCAACATCAACAAATCTATGAGATTGAAGGTATTTGCAGCTTCATAGTTAAACTAAATATGCTTTCAATCATTTGTTAGTTTTCATATAATGACAATGCCTACTTGTACATAGGACAACTGCACAAACATTGGATCTGTCACGGCTTCATCTGACTCACGAAATAACTTTTTCTTGAATATCAGTTTACAGTGCAAGATTTCTCCTTTACTTCGATCTTTTGCTTCTCTAAATTCCTTCAAGAGATCCCAAATATATTTGTTATCATCTAATCCAATGTACTCCTCTGAGCAACAAGAACAGAAACCATTAGACTAATAAATTAAGCTAGGATATATATAGTGCTGCCACATAACAATTGAGGGGAGAGTGAAAATGGCATACCGTTCACAGGATCAGGTGAGTTGGAACTTGTAACAACTTTACGACATTCAAACAGACTAAAGCTAGAGTATGTTGACAGTTTAATGAGGCCTGCAAGTTCCTGGAGTAAACATGTCGATTAAGCAATAAAAAGATATATACACAAGAAATTATGGTATCATGAACTTCAAACAGAAGCATACAAACTAATACAAAATAGCATTCTTTGAAGACATACTTAGATTTCGTCCTACAGATGAGAGGACCTGTAAGAAAGTATTTTAATACCTAACCAAACACTGGCCAATTTTCATGCAGCCACGTAACAGAACGATGTCTGGATGGTGGCTATTGAGGTAAACAGCAGTCCCATTTTAGGCACTAGTTGGTCAGTACGAACGGTGGGTAAACCCCTAAAAAAGTGAAAGATTATCAAACTAAAAGTTCTATTACCAAATTGAATCTAAATAATTTCCATATATTTATAACGATTTGTACAAATAGATTTATAGGAGAAACTAGTATTGAAATCCTTGGATTTAGTAACTATAGATAGTAATAATGAAAGTCTAATGATGATGATGGTGGTGGTGGTGGTGACTAATACCCTTTTTCTAGTTCAAGCCTCAAGTCTTATTCAATTTGTGAACTTTGAAATTGGATGCATATGGATAACCTTCATTACATTGAGTAGATTTTGTCAAGAGACTTCTCTTACTGCTCCTAATCATTTTCATTGAACCCATTCGTAGTCTTGAGTCATATCTACTTCACATTTCACTTACTCGAATTTTCAATCTCCATAATATTTTGGATATATTTACATGAGTTATAAATGCATGCAAATCCAAACAGAAGCATATTGTATAAGAGTTTGAAAGAACCTCGACAGCGTCGGCAACTGTTGTTGACATATCATATGTAATTTCTTCAAAAGTTTCATCTAAGAAGAACACTATCGTTGTAAGCTTCCTCCCAGTCAACAAAGCTTCAATCTCTTCTCGCCCAGGTATTATATGTCTAGGACCAGCCTTAACAGAACGCTTCAAAGCATTCATCGTATTTAACGCAAGGGCTTGGATCTCAGAATCAGTAGCTACATCACGTGCTATGTTACGAACGTATTCTGACAGATAAATGGCAATGTCTTTACTTGGAGACATAGAGAATGCACATACATACATAAGCTCCCATGATTTGATCAAGTATTGCCTATTTTAAAGACAACAAAAATCAAGAAAATACCAAGAAAAGTTGAAACAGGACACTCTACACTATATATTAAAGCTACATACCTATCAGGGTTATTTCTTGTTTGTTTCGATATCTGAACAAAAAGCTCGTCTCGGAGTTTTGCGCGTTTCCAACTTAGCATGTATAGTTTCTCAACAAGCTCAACTCGTTTATCTAAGCTTAATGGAGTTGCGCAATCAGACGAATAAACTCCAATATACTTCAAAATTATCTTGAATAACCTTGTCGCTCGACTTACTAAATCACCATTCATCTTAAGCAGCGCTGTTGGTATTGGATCCTACAGGAATCAGTTTGTTAGCTCTTTATAGGTTAAAAAGAATTTTCAGTATTTAATTTGAATTTTTATTACCTTTTGAAAAGACAGCATGACCTCGAATGTAAATTTTTCACGAGCTTGGCGATCTGAAGATGAAAAAGATCCACCAGATTGAATTTGTTTATGCATCAGTGTAGAAAATTCATCCACCTATGACAAATAATATTAACAGAAAATGGGAAATATCAAATGCTAATGCACATAAAACAAGGAACTAAAATCCACTATTGATTTAGGTAATTAGTCAAACTGATCCATGGGACATATAACTGACAATGAAAAAAAGAAATTATTAAGACAGACCATAGTTTATATCTAGTCATTATCTAGATTAAAATATAAAGTTTCTAACCTTAAATCTGGCGATTAAGGGTATAGCCATGACGGTGTGCTGAAAAAACAAACCAAATAAAGATTTTCAGACTAAATTGTCGTCATTTTAAGACAATAAGTACACAGACATTAATTATAATTGAAGCTTCTGGATGGTGTATGCAGAAACTTACACAAGAGTTAAAAATGGTTCACATAAGCATAAGCATATATATGATTCATTCACATAAGCATACAAGTATTTAGACTTATTCACAATGTTAAAAAAACACATAACAAGCTAGAGAAAAACAAACAAAAAATAAATCTAAAATAGAACCTTTAAGAGATATTTTAGATTTGAAAGGTTGGAGATGAGATGAACAAGAAGGAGAAGGAATGATTGAGTTATGCGCCGTCGAGAGAATTAGGGTTTCCTTCCCCTTCTTCTTCTTCTTAAAATGGGCTTATTTTCATATTGGGCCAATGGATCGGCTATGGTTTTCGATGGGCTGGATCTGCCCACCCGAAACCGACTAATTCATAAAAGACATGTTATGTTATTGAATCACTTATTAAAATGAAACAGCTTTATCCATTCCTTTTATTTCTTCATCTTTCTTCACAGTAATATCATACATGCTGCAATGCAATAATGTGAACCACGGTAGCAAAACCAAAAAATACAATCAATGTAACCACTAACCACATATGTATGTGTTTGACATCGACATGCCTTCAATCTAAAGTGTCGGTGTTATATTTTAGCAAGTATTTAAAAAAATGTGTACAGGTAAACACATATACATGGTCTTTAACCTAGCTTTACACTATTCAATTGAAACGGATTCTAAATCCGTTGAAAAAAAAAGACAAGAAACAAAAGAAAAATGCAAAAGTGAAACCTGAAATATAAACCTTCGACTGGGGTTTCCAGAAATCTTCTCAACACCTCTTTGATCCACTATTCTAGTAGCTCCCTCAAAGTTCTTACCAAATAAGAAATGTAATCAGTTTTTTTTTTTAACCAACAAAACATAAATTTCAAACACAATAACAACCTGTGCTATATTAGTTAAGAAGAATAAAAAATGTAAAAGGGAAGCAATATATATACTTACATATTAAGTTGATCGTCATTCACTGTGAAATGAAAATAAAAAGGGGCAATGTGAAATTGCAATAAAAGCAAAAAATGGTTTGGGAATTTAGGATTGAAATGATAAAATTTAAGGTATAAATATAAATGAATACCTGTGTGTGTAGATTGAATTTGCTTCCACACTTGATCTGCTACCAATTAATGACAATACCTTTCTGAGCATCCGACTCATTAGTGCACGACTTGTGAGCTATGCCATGCTTATGATTCTTGTCATGATAAATCTTCGTCTAGACCACATCATTTCTTCCTTACTCTACGTAAATGGTATCCACCCCTGAGCCAGATATGGAGTTTCGGTGTTTTTTTTGAGGAATCAGAAATTAGTCGGAATCTATCAGTGAGAAGTTACTACTTTTTATCCTATTCTTCTTGAAAAGAAGAATGATTTCTTGTTGCAGATACGAGGATTTTTCAACAATTATATGAGAACAAAATTACGAGGATGTTTACATTACAAATGATGAGAGAGTTAAGATTGTGGATTTCAACACCTTGGGTGTATTTACATTGTCTTTAATGTTTACATGGGAAGAATTAGAGCATATTCACAGTGAATGGTGTGGCTGCGGTGTTAGTCCGGGCCTTAAAATAGCAGTTCCACACGATTGCTTGGAATACAAGTCAAGGAAGTGGCTGGTTGTGAATGATGATAAATTCTTGTTCGAGATAGCAAATAGAATAGTATGTTTACTATTTTAAAAAAATTCACAAAGATTTTAAACAAAGGAGGGGGGAATAAAGGTCGTGTTTGAAACAACTATAACATATTGAGGATGTTTTGTCATTTCACATGAGCTACTACTCACCTTAGTCTAATATTTTACCTTTATGCCTTCAGTGTTATTTCTTCTTCCCTCATGTTTTAGTGAAGGTTTTTTTTACAACATTTAATTACTGTCTTAATGTGTGTATTGTGGCATTGTGGTCTGTTTGAATTTGCTTGTTTGAATTTGCTTACTTGAGTTTATTTACTGACTTTATCAAAATAGTGTAGAAGTTTGGAAATATCTTGTGGTACATCTGATTCGTTAATATTTATCTTTCACTTCATGTCTATTGGGAAATCAACAATGCTGCAAAGTCTACCTAATTTAGATGTTTTTTTTATGAACAAAATCATGTTTCAGATTTTATGATATTAGTGAATTAATAAGATGATATAAATTACTACTTTAATTTATAATACTAAGGTTATATAGGATTTATCAAACTAAGGAAATCAAGAGAGAAGGAAGTAGGATGATATGTTTTGATTCCTCAAAAATGATGCATTTTTACATAAGTATGGTATTTATACTACTTTCTTTTTTTGAAAATAAAAATAAAAAATAGCAAGACCTATAATTCTAGGATAATTTAAGTTGTTGTAATTTCTTATAACATAATGTTTTTTTATGTGAGTCTCACTGAAGTGTTATATCCAAATATGCTAACAAATGATAGAAGAATTGTGGCAATTCAAAAAAATAAATAATGAATTTTGCATCTGGTGCATTGATTAAAACTCTAAAGAATTTTGCATCTTGAGTCGAGTAGGTTCACAATAAACGATATAACTTTGTCACATAATCTACTAAGAGTTACGCATTGGATCATATGTAGAGACAATCTCCATACAAGTCGATTTTGTAAAATTGAGTTTTATAAATTTATATTTATATTTTATGTTTTGACACAACATCTTCAAATTTAAATCTAATTTAAAATAAAAAAATATTCGATAAACAATCTACATAGAATCAATTGAAAATTACTTGAAATAACAACCACGACATTTCAACGATGGCCTATGCGACCTCTTGAAAGTTGAAGCCAACATTCATCCTTTTTTTTTAGGGAAGCTAACATTCATCCTTATTTCTCATGATTCAAGAATGAAACCATGACATGATCTATGCCGATGTTCACTCTCATTCGTTGGGACAAGAAGAGTCGTGAGCTTCTATTGTTGCTAAAGTTTCCAGTAATTTTTTGGTATTAGTCCGATATACATTTTTTGGTATTAGTCCAATATACATTTTTTGGTATTTACCCATCATAATCAAAATATTTCCTAAAAAACTACCTCGGTTCCCATATGCATTTTTAGAAAACCAAATATGGCCGGATGCACCATTTTAGACGTGGAAAAACAATGTTTCTTGGCCATCCTGAATGGTACACCCGAACACATTCGGGTTTTTTTGCGTAAATGTTGGAGATAAAATATCTATCAAATAACTTTTTCGTCAATTACTACAAAGATTTTGGTCTAGTAGAAAGACAGGTCTAACACACAGAGCTCTCGTGTTCAAGCTCCGCTAGTGCCCTTTGCAAGGAAGTAAATGTAAATACCTAAATCCTCTTTCCTTAGATCGAGACACCTTCCCCTCACCCTAAATTTTTCATTATAAAAAAAATGCACTCAGTTGATTATTGATAAAACATTCCCGTATAAGACCGATAAATAATTGCCAAAACTTAAAATAAATTCAAAAACATTCCCAGAGAATATTCATCAAAATAAATATTCCTTATTTTGAAATAAAAAAAGAAATACAACACTATACATGATGAAAATGCATTTTTCGTATAGATGTTCAAATGTGTTCTTCAGAGACATTCCTTATTTTGGGAGTTAAATTGCTAGCAAAATGCAACCAAATATAATTATTTATTTATTTATTTTTTGACAAGGACTAAATATAATTATTAGATGTATAAGATGTGAGCATTGTAGTATTATGTTACAACTTCTCCCAGTGGTTTATGTTTTACAAGTGTTTTTCTTGGTCATCATTCACTTTCGAAACAAGGGGAGATTCAATTTAGTAAGTAATGATGATTTATTAGTCCAAAAAATGGTATGAGAACAAAGTCAGAAATTAATTTATTAGTAGTTTGATGAGCTTCTCATGCTCAATGAACTCGGGTGCTTTGAAGGCTTACGATCACCGGAAACCTGTACAGTCAAGGCAGAACATGGAGACATCAGTAGTCACTGCAGGAGAGTGGTAAGGAATGATGGAACAAGAGTGCTCATTCGTGCAAGGAAGCTTGCGGAGGAATTTGATTTAGAAGTGAGATCCAGAGAAGCAAATTAGTTTGGAATTAAACATATTCTTGCCAGCTCTTCTTCAGCCTCCTCGGTAATCTCCATGACAAAAACTGAAATGCCGGGACATGTACAAACCCTTTACAATTTGCAGTGAATATTAGAGAAAAATAACACATGTATGGACCCAAAAGTATCCTTTAGTGAACAAGAATGATTACTGATGAGATGACAGTACAATGCCCAGAAAATTTTCATCTTCAATTGATTGGCCAACAACAACACAAAGCCTGCCATAAAATTTGGAGATACAAGTGTAATCCAAAAATTACAGACATTAAAGAAATGGGTGGAAATCTTATTAAGCACAGGGAAGGCTCTTGCACTAATAACTCCAATATAAATATAGAAAGAACAATTGACAAAAATATGTGTGCTTTACTAGCATTTGCCTATAAGACTAACTATTTTTATGTTACAAAAAGAATGCCTATAAAGAATAGATAAAGCAAAACTATCAGAAAAAGAAAAAAAAAGAGAGAGATTTTCTATTTAAAAATGAAACATTCCAGAAGATATTAGTGTAATCTTACCAATGCCCAAAAGATGATAAGCCCTAAACCTTCACCATATGTGCATCAGCCACTGACGAACTCAAGTCTTCTCGAGATTGTGATCTTCTACTCTGCAGACGCATCTGACTTCTGTGGGGCTTCCAGAAGGTCCCTCTATTACTACTGTCAAACGCCATCTGCCCTAAATTGGTAGAGGAGTAACTGTGCGAGACACTACTAGCTGTCGGGTAAAAGGAAGATTCCATCATCTGGATGCCTGCATTGTTATCCCCAAGACCATGTCCAAGGCTAAATGGTCTATCTTGTGAACCTGCGATAGTTGGGCTGAGTGGTGTCTTTGTTCTTGACTCTCCTACAATAACATAGGTACATTATCTTCGAAGCTCAATCATAAAGAATCATTTCCAATACTCTACACGGATTGTATTAAGACATTCAAATTATCACCTGAAATTTTAAGAGTTTAGACAGAGGGAATTGTGAAATGCTTGAGTGCGTAATTAGCACTCAGCAGATTTTATTATTATACCATACCCCCTTTACAACGTATTACATGTTACATTTACAAGGAAAATAAATTCAAGTTCAATTTCCCAAAGTGCGTGGATTAAATCACAGTACATGAATCTACAAATTACATGAGCGTAAGGCTTTAAATGCTGCTATTCCTGGCAACCATCTAACTTTTCCCAACACTCGCCCATCAAACCAGGGCATATATAAGTTAAATGCCCAAGTTTGCATCAAATATATTGAATCTGGGATCCTCTTAAAGACTCTGTAATTTTAGCTTCATCATTATATTGCAGTAATTCGAAAGGAATTTGACTCTGCTCCTTCGGGTGGAAATTTCAGGTTTTTCCGGACCAGTTCTGTAATGTGTCAAAGACACAAACATGCAGCCACAACCCTTTGGGGGACTACTTCCCCCATTGCTTACACTGGATCTAATATGAGAAAATTTATCTTTAAAGATTTTAATTTAAGACTTCCTAAATCCAAAGTATAGTCAAAATATGTTCATTTCATCTTATTAAACACCCTTATATAGCCAATATAGTGGCTAATATGTTTGCTACGGAGATTATACGGCTTCATGAAGATTATAGTGGCTAATATGTTTGCTAATATGTCTATCACTAATTTTTTCCTAACTTTAACTGCCATCAGACGGTTACTCTTACCGTTTAATACGCGGTCTCTTGCTGATTCCATCAGTTCTTCCTATCACCCAGAAGCAAACAGAAGTTTTGAGCAGGTACTTTGAGAGCTATTTGAAATGTTTAACTGCTGAACAACAAATAATTTGGGCTGATTGGGATGAATTATAGGCCGGATTCCAGAATGAAATTTCATCTCAATTTTCCGTTGAACCCTTTTTTGAGTATTCTATGGCAGGAAAAGTTCTACTGTCCCTCAGTTTCTTAAGTAATGAGACTATAGTTAAGGCAGTGGGGAGAAAGTATTAGATAGAAAAGATCATAGTCGTCAATCCTGAATAGAGGTGCGAAGCAGCCAATCTCAAACACGCTATAGATAGATTGGCCAATAAAGCACCGCCATTGGGCAGGTATTGCTTAAAATATAATCTCGCTAGGGTGAAATAACAAAATGAAGAAATGTGCAAACAAGAACACGAGACCGTCACCAGTGCAATTTCAATTGAGAGAAGAGGTCTTTCTTAAATTGAGGTCCCATAGGTAACCCACAATTTCTAGAAGGTTCTACCAGAAATTGGAAGCAATATATTACAACCTTTTTAAATTATTGTTGAATATGGCGAGGTTGCATGCAACTTCAACTTTTCTGTCTCACTCCTTAAGAAGGGAGTTGACAGATATCATCCGCAAAACAACTTACCAAGTGATACGGAGATGATTGCTATAGAAGATGAAGTCGAATCAGAATCAGTGCTTACTAGTAGAGAAATTGTTCAATACTGAGTGGTGATTCACCTACAGTCAATCAGGTGCCACTCTCAATTTCCTAATCTTAGCCTTGAGGACAAGGTTATGGCTGCAGCCGGTGGTATACAAGATCCCAAATTTAAACATGATCTAAGTTCTAGATCATGTAGAAAACAAGCCTGAAATACGGCTAGAGTACCAGCAGGGGAGAGCTAGTATATGGTAGGATAGTTACGTAATAGCTATTTAATTGAGTAAAAGGAAGGTTTATATGGTAGGACAACTATCTGGCAGTTACTTAAAGTGACGGGACATGGGGAAAATAGAAATTAATAAATATAGAAAGAACACAAAGCGTATAGAAATTTCAATGTTATAGAGGCCTAAAGCAAAAAATTTATTGATGCTTTTTAAATAAAAATAACACAAGGCGTGCATAAATTAATAAATAAGAATTAAGTTTGGCTGACTCCAAGACTTGAATCTAGGTCAAGAGGATATGAGGCCATCGGTTTGACCGATTGAGCTAGACAAACATCTCTGAATTATCTATCATATATACTATATATTTCTATAACTAAGTTGAAATTTTTTAGGCCGTTTTTTGGCTCAAAATTTTGGGGCCAAAAGTCCTAGCTTGGACAGCTTGGCTCTCGAGCAGGCCCTGACAACTGGGACATTGTTCTTTCCGAACAAGGGATCAAGAATCAAGATACAAACTAAGATAATTTTATTTTAAATGCTTCACCGAGGTGATGTGTATTAATGGAGAGGCATCACACGAATTCAGATGAGAAGAAAGATAACTTCACACATCTATGCTTCACTAAAAATCATTTTCATAGTTCAAACTTCCTAACAATATCTTCTACGTCCAAGGTTGTATATCATTTACAGTTTGTTTTCAAAATAATAGCAGATGCCCAACACATCTTGGATAAGCTTTGATACCATATTAGAATTTGGGCTAGGCCTAAGTCAACCATACAAAACCGGTTTGTAAGGTGAGGGCTCCCCAAGCTTTATAAACACTACACATGCCATATATCTATGCAATGTGGGACTAAATCCACCCCTTCGCACACATCCAACACAATGAAGGTGTTGGAGGCTGCAATGAAGGCAACCCAAATGCCACAGTTAGGCAGCTAGGGGTGAACCGCAATGGTGGCGGAATTTCCAACATATTACAATAAATAATTGCACAAAGGTCACTAACTTAACTGTTGATGATGTGTCAGCAATCTCATGCCATTAAACTTACGGGGTCATTAGTTGTAAAATGGAATGGATAACTCTGATAAATAAGCTATGTGGTGGTGTAATATATAATTTGTATGCATATAAATAGCTTACCAGAAATAATTGGACTCCAACTCTTGAACCATAAAGGAGACGGGATATTAAGAACAGATGAACTGGACGTGGTGTTATGCCTGAAAAGGGGAAGATATTGCCTCCGGAAAAATCTTGGCACCCATTTGAGGACACATGATAAAGCGCAACATAAAAGAATAAGAGAAAGTAACAAAATGGGAATAAGAATCAGAGGATTCATCTTCATCTGAACCAAGTCAAATCCACGAAGCCCGAATCTGGTCGAATAAGACTTCCCAGCTTCCAACAAAGCCACCCCAAGCGTCCAAGTGATACTTCCAGAGCCAACAGTTATATGTCTATCGGTAATATGCAAACCCTCTCTCAGCAAAGACGCAACATAAGGCGCCCTGAAACAATATTGCTCGATAAAAGGCTGTGGAGCAACACTTTTCTTAGCCACGTCCCATCTTTTTTCACAAAACTCCCTACCCTTTTCCAACACATCGTCAATAGTAGCCTCAGAAGTCAAATTGAAAAACCTATAAACCACAAAAAACCCCGAAATCACATAAAAATGACCCAACGGGCGAGGAAGATTCTCACGCAAAGCACAAGGATTCACTTCACAATCAAGACCCTGACCAACATCAGACCATTCCGACAAATTAACAGCCACCTTAGCAATCGCGCTACACTCTTGCCAATTTGGCGCACCTACAAGAGTCACCGGTGTCTTCATCGCTACTTTCCCACCACCACCAACAACATTCCCACTCCCGCTCCCATTAACCTTCGGACTCTCCCCTCCATTCCCTCTCTCACCAACCAAACACCGAGAACATGTATACTGATTCTTAAACCCATTTTGCAAACAAGGATGTTTAACAATCCCACCTAAACCAACTTTCCCTTTCTTAAAAACATACGCAACCGATTTATCAAACGCTTCATTAAGACCATACCCAGCTAAAGAATACGCCGTTAAATGATGATTAACATCACCAATCCTAACAAACAAACTAGTTTCCCCATTCAAACGTTCTTGATCGCTTTCAAATGTAACTTGCAAACTCGACCCACCTAGATCAAGTGCACCATAAGTATCTTTCCTAGGCTTAACCCCCAAAATCCCACTATCATAATTCAAAGCAATCCACCCAAAATAAGCTTCTTCAGTCCCACTAATAATCTTAACCCAATCTTTCCTACAAATAAAACCCGAACTTTTCCTAACAACATTCCAAGCATTATCAAGTAACCATTTTGAATCCTCGTTTGGTAATCTCCTAACACCAGCAGTAGCATATAAAAAAAGCGAAGTGCTTTTATGAAAATCTTCAGGAATTTGTTTCATAGCCCATTTTAAAAGCGGTTTCAACGCGCCTTTTAAACCAGTAACATTATGAACCAGTTTATCTAAACCCGGTTCAGTTTCCATACGATCATAAGCACGACCACTCTGTGAACCGGGTTTTTTCTTCAACCCGTTTCGCAATGAAGTAACCGAAATCGGAAGTGAAGTGTGTTCGTTCTTTTGAGGTTGAATTTCAGCTTTGTAAACATAGACACGTGTACCGGTGCTACCAGAATCCAAAACGACGTAGTATTTATTAGATGAAGATTGGTGGTGAGAGTAAATTGTGTAGATGATGAGGAAGAGGAAGAGGAGGCAGATGATGAGGGTAATGGGCCGGGCCCATTTTTTGCGGGCTGGGCTTTGGGTTTGAGGTGGTTTGGTTTTGGAGAAAGTTGAATTTGGAAGAAGTTGTTGTTGTTGTTGAGGGTTGATGGAATGGACGATTGAGATTGGATCTTGAGGATTGAGGTGGCGGTAGGAGGTGAGATCTTGGAGGGAAGATGAGATACGGAGGGTGCTTTTGCCGCCGGAGGTTTTGCCAAAGACCATGGCGCTTTGTTGCGTAGAGAATAAGCGTTGTGATGAGTGAGAGAGAGAGAGAGAGATTTCAGTGCATTGTGATTTGTATGATTTAGGGTTCTGAAATGTGGAGAGTGAGAAAGTGAATGAGATTTAGAGGTGAAAAATGAATGGAAAGGAATTAGAGTTGTTGTTGATGGTGATTGTGTAGTTGATGAGATCTGGTGTGTGGAGTATTTGGAGTTTGAAGAGAGAGAGAGAGAGAGAGAGAGAGAGGAGATGTACAGTGATGAGGGAGAGATAGAGAGATGGAGTTGGATTTCTCTGTAGAACAGAGCTTGGTGAAAACAAACAAGAAGAAGAAGAACTGATTTTATTTTTTATTTTATTTTTTTTGAATTTTGCATTATGCTCTTTTATTGGGCAAGATTTGACAAATGAATATGGTTGCTCTATTTTTTTTTTAAATTACCTCACTTATGAAATTGTTCATTTTCTTAGATCAGTGGCGGCCGTCTCAACAGTTTTTAGTGGTAATTAACTGTTGTTGATACTATTAAGATCAATTCAATCGTTTTTTAAGTTGATTTAACCGATTTTAAAATTGTCGATGAGAGTTAACTACGGCTAATGTCGAGTGACAGTTAATTGTTGTTGACATAAGGAAATGAGCAATTTCATAAACGAGAAGAGTAATTTTCCATTTTTTTTACTACAATATGGTAGATGTGTTCGCTATACAATTTGATTCAGTTTTGAAACTAAAAATAATTTGAACCGTAAGATAAAAAAAAACATGCACTTTAACATAGATTGAGTTATGTTTCTCTTAATACGCGGTATGGTTTGGTTTATATGGCAAAACAAAATGCACCACTTGAATCAAATCGTGCGATTGAGTGAAAAAATGGTTCGAACACATTTGAGCTATATGTATTTTTTTACAATTTTCGGGTTAAGTTGGTTTGATTTACGGTTTTCTATTGAGTTAGTTCAATTTTTAACATGCGTACTATTAAGTTGTGTTTGACGGTCTCTTTTTCCATCCTACACACTTCCCCGATCCATAGTTTGTCAGGATTTTAAAATCCGAACGTGTAAAATGGGGGGATGCAAGTGCAACCTTTTTACACGTCAAAACTTTAAAATCCACACCACACCAGCAGCCTCTAAGAAGTGTTTGTGGTGGGAAAAAGAAATTCATGTTGTTTCCTTTCTACTTGCATTTATTTGTGGGTCCATTTTATTCACCCTACGTTTACGTGATTTCGGAAATACAACAGAAGTTGGAGAAAAAACCGTATTCTTGTCTGAAAATGCTGAGACGGAAAAAAAAATGGTTGTATTATTTTTGTGTACGTATTTCCAAAGTGCTTGTGGGAGGAGGAAAAGCTTTCAAGCAACCCAATTGAACAACGATTTCTATAAAGCAACTACAAGTTTAGTATAAGAAGGTATTCATCACATGGGTCACACTGGTGTATCCAGAATTTAAGGCATGGTGCAACTTTTCTATCGGAAGATAGCTTCCAATAGTGTATTTTTTACTCTTTTTTAAAAATATTCTATCGAAAGTTATCTTCCGATAAGACTACTTTGTCTATTTTGAGAAACACGAAGCCTATGGAGCAACCATCTTAGAAAAATCACCAAAGGTTGCATATCCAAATATGCAATTTTAGATAATTTGTGCGCCCAAAATAATAACAGTATACACCGTCAAAGTACTATGACACCATTTTTGTTATCATTTAACGTCTAAAACTGATAGCATAGAGTTTCAAAACAATTCTTTTCAAGTATTTTTCACAGGTAACAGATATCCTTGTCGAATTTGTAATATTTCCTACAAAATTAGAGTTTCAATTCTCTTAATTTTAGTTCTTCTAACCAGCTATATGTGTATATAGGATATCAATGAGAAAAAAAATTATGACACAACTTTTTACACGGCATTCCGCAATTCATTTCATCAATCCGAAGGCTTTGTAGATAAGCCTGAGAAAATGTTAACTCTAGGAAACGAAGTTTTGTGAAGTGATTCAGAGACCCTTTTAGAGCTATGATGAGGAATAACTCCGGAAGCTGCCTGTCTTTCTCTATATGATGCCCAAGTAACCGCGTACAGACCAATAATGATTAGAGATCCACCTAAGACACTGTTGGACAAATAATTCAGAAAAATAAGACTTAAATTGTATCAAACACCAACTTAGACACGATATACGGACCGACACGTAGACACTAATAATAATTTAAGAAAATGAAAGTGATTGAATGTAAACATGTGCATTGGTATCGTGAAGGATGTCGGCACTAATGTCAGTGCTACATAGCTTTAAACAATAAAATTATTTCAGTCACCTCTGGATGTTAAAAAAATAGGAAGAATTATTGCATAATCATCGTTTACACAAGTTATGCATGCAGGCTAAGCTAAAGCGTACATGTTTCATTATTTCATTAATCTATCTGCTATACAATTTTCATATTGCAGATAATGATGTGTAAGTTATTGACTTAATGTAAACAATTTGAAAATACAAAGCTTGTATAAGAATATCACTAGAAAAAGGAAAGTAGGGGAAACTCAAGTAATCAATTAACTAAGACATTTCATTAGTCATAAAATAATTTATTTGTTTTTCTGAAAAATGAAGTGTGTTGTGCCTTTTTTGTGTTACTATCATTAACAAGGTGACAATAGGGTTACAACCACTTGTAAAAAAGTTCTTATTAAGATTAAGTGTTTAAATAAAAGAGTTTCTGAAAAAAATATTAAGATGTAAAAATTAATTTCATCTTATATATAAGGAGTTATTGTTTAACAACTCAGAATTATTTGCTATATTCTTTCAAAATCTCTTTTTTCTCTTAGTACCTATTGAGGAGTTCGTCGAAAAAGATTCTAAGACAACAATGCATCAATAAGTGGGAAGTTATACGAGAGATGTACCTTCCCATGTAAATCGGACTTCCAATAAAAATTCTAGACAGGAGAGCAGCCGCCCCAGGTTGAAGTGGATTATAAAGGGCAACCATGGCTGGGCCCAAGATCTTGTTGCTCCATGTAATGATTCCATAGTTAAGTGCAGATGCAATAATTCCCTGAACAAAGAAGAAATACATGTTTAAGAAACTACATGGACAATATCCTTCAAAGTAATAATTTATAATAGTTGATAGCAAGACCACTGAGTTCTAAAATGTAGGAGCAGAAGATACTTGCAGCTGCACTGTTATAGAAATGGACATCTCAATAGTCGAGATCTCAGCTGTAGGATCAAGATCGGACATCTCAGATTTCATGTTGTAGTTTTAATCTGATTTGATGAATTTTAGAGGGTCATGCTAACAAGTTCCCATAGGGCACCTGTTAAGGATTCAAAAATGGAAATAATTGATACGTTTTATGAAGAAAAAGTTGTTTTTTAATGTTTCAATGTGTTGAACACACAATTTTCAAGATAAAATTTTCACTTTGAACTTCTTAACAAGTGCACCAAGGGCACTTTTAGCATTTCCCAATTTTAAATATGAGTGGTCCAATCTTCATCCAACAGCCAACATTCACCGACTGGAGGGACTGCAACATTTCGCAACTGCAGAGAACTTGGGTCCCATTCTTTTCATGCTCAAAAGAACACAGCCTAGCATACAAACTTCATCTGCATTTATGGCCTGTTTCACACATGTCTGTTTAAGTTTTTTTTTTTTTCTCACTCTTGCGTGGCCAGACAGAAAGAAACCACTAGAGTATGTCTGGAAAAATCCAATTACAAAATTATGTTGCTCCAACAAAAACATAATTTTGAGTCAAAAGAGAAAAACAAAAACATAATTTTTCTAATTCTAATTCCGAGACTTGTTGCTTAGGTCACAAACAGTGGTGAATAATTAATACAAACATGATGTGCCATATCACTTGGTTTATAGTATTAAAAGTATACTAGAGATGTAAATGCTTTACAAAAGTATTTGGATTCATCTAATTTTAACCGATTTGTTCTGTTTTTTTTTTATCAATACCTATAAGTGAACAAATCAAATCAAACGAACTACAAACAAAAATATCACAGAAAATTGCATAAAATAATTTTTAAATACAACCAAAGTTTTTTCAGACCAAATGGCAAGCGATTAAATAATTCTACAATGGGGTTCATTTTTTTCTGTTTTTCTAACAGGTGGAAGTGACAACATATAATTAGCAAGTAGCAGAAAATATATTAACATAAGTAGATTCAAAATTGAACCCAAAGTTAAAAGACAAAATTAAGTAAAGCTTATAAAAAAAAGTGGTTTAAAAACACACAAAAATACTGAAATTTGATGAGTCAAATAAAAACAACAGATAGTGAACAGGGAAAATGGACCAAAATGATCAGCAATATAACTAATAACGACTCATGACATTGAAGGTTGATTTGAAATTCTATTTACTCACAGCATATAAAACAGCAAATGTTTCAGACTGTGTCAAACTCCAATCAGTTGATTCATCGGTCACGAAGTATGATGTAGTTACCATCAGTAAAGCTCCAAAGAAGTATGAATATGCTGTGACAGATAGGTTTGCAGGATACTTCTTTAATATTGGAGCCTGAAAATAATCCATGATGATAAATTAAATATAAGAATTTCACATATAAAATACCCTAATATCACCATAGATTTTCAAAAATGTTAAGGAGCAAGCATAACTAATCTGATCAACGAAGAAATATTGAATGATATTCTGCTAATAAATCATTCGATCTGAAAACAAAAATGACAACTTTTGGAGGTCATCCAATAAGACATCAATATGTGTCAAATACCACTTTATTTGGATAGAGATGAACGAATAAGGGGATCTTTCATTGTCATTGTTAAAGAAAATCAAGAATCAAATTGACTCAGTGCTGTCAGTTTCCCTGTCTCTATATTTATACTAAGAAATAAAGCACAGTACAGGAGGGATATACCTAGCCCAATAATACTTAACTAATGGCTATTTCTGAAAATCCCCTCAAGCTGGGACATATATTTCCAATGCCTGGTCATTAGGCACTTAAGTATAAAGTTGGAATGTAGTCCCCTCAAGGTTACCTCCAACAAGAACAGTAACCATAAGTGGATCTCCAGCAACCAGAGGCTTCGTCCAATCGGCATCATAAAAGAAATGGAGGTGTCCATTACTATAAATTTCGAGTATATGAAGAGTTTAATACTTCAAAAGATTTAGCTCCAAAAAACCTGTTTTTTTTCAGCAAATCAATAACATTCTTTCTCTTTAGGTTAGAAAAATGCCCTCTTACTCTCATTCTTGGTCTGAATTCAATTCTGAAACTATGTCTGAATAAAATCATTGACTTTTTTGATTCTGATCTCATTGTTCCGGTTCCACATGAAAGGTGCATCTACCTTGTGACATGAGAGCATTTGAAAGGACTAAGGGTATTTTTGGACAAGGAGGGGAAGGGAGGGGAGGGCTTACTTTTCATTTTTAAATTATGGACACTATATAATATGTTTTAAAACAAATTAAGTGTGATCGAAGTATTATAGGATCATTTATCATGTTGTATTTTAATTTTTTTAAAATATCAATTATATTTCAAAATATAAACTTAGCCCTCCAAAACCCCCTCCCAAACAGACCCTAAGTGATCAAAATTAGTGCAGTCTTATATTCATTTCTGGTCGACTAAGTCAAGCCGGTGTGATCAGGTTGATGTGAAAATTGGACCAAAGCTCTAAACAGACTGCCTTGGAGGCCAGTTTGCAGGTTTTCCAGCTAAACTATCTCGTCCAGCCCATACAACTATGACTCTTGTAGTCATCAAATGTGTATAATACATGGGAGTTGGGGCTTAACCGCTTAACAAATAAGTAACGGAGATAAGTGACAGTAACCACTATTTTTTGCCTTAACTTAATGCGGCTGTAATAAACAATCATTTAAAGGGTATAAAAAGATATGTACCTGAATGGATAGAAAAGTAGCCATGCACATGCAGTTTCCTATTAAGCATAGAACCCCAACATGAAAATGGTCTAATCCAAGATTCATTAAACCACTAACTAACCATCCAGATGGCTCTGGTTGACCTCTTGCAGTTATTTCACTGTGTGATATAAGGTCCATTTCTGAATATCCTACCAATGCGGGACCACGGTACAAAACCATGACCAAGGCACCCAAAACACAAACCAAAATTCCTCCAACTTTGGCCAGACCTTCATATCTTAGCAAGTTCACTCTTTCTGTACTGCATGAATAAGTTTATTAAAGTACACATTATCATATGTCCCGGCCTATCTGAATTTAATTAATGTGCAGATCTCTCTGCAATCCACAAAAAAATACATTCACAAAATGAACACAGAAAGAATTTCAAAAGAGAGAAACTAACCCCATCATTATAGCCAACAAAAATGTAAAGACCGGAGTAGCTGGCTGAATTGCAGCAGCATAAGTTGGATTAGTATAGCTCAAACCAATAAGAAACAAAAGATGATTTCCAAATATCCTAAGCACAAAAAGCGAAGCAAAATACCAATGCATCAATAAGATAAGATAGCATATAAGTCAAACATAATAAAACTAGCGAGTACGTGACTATATCAAAAACCTTACCCAGTTAATCCAAGAAAGAAAAATGACGTCACTAAGCTCTTGGTTAGGGGTGGCCGTGTACGTCTACATACAATACAACATGGCATTACAATAAAGTGCAGATGACAAGAATAGGATATAAAGTAGTTGCAGTTGCAGAGTTAAATGTACACAACGCCGGCCAGAAAACAAAATTAGCAGCCACCTCCTTAATTGACAACTATGACTATACAATAGGATCAAACTTTCGATATTAGCGGCACAGTATAACATAACATAACCACTATTGTTCCACAACCTAAACCTAATTCATGTTGGTAGAATTAAATTGAACTTGAAAGAAAAATGTATGTTGTATATAATAACAAACAGATAATTAGATACCTTTCACGGAAAAAAGCGATGGGAGCGAGAATAGAGAGAGCAAGAAGATCACGAAAAACACAAAAAACGATTTGATTAACACCAACATTAAGAGCCAATTTGGTGATAACATGATAACCTCCTGTGAATAACTGCACAACTGCCATCGCCGAATGTGCTTTCCATATATCACCATTCACTCCTCCTCCGACTCCCATTATTCTTCGATTCTTAGATCACAGATCAATTCAAGAATTCAAACGATCCTTTGTATCATCACTCGCGCATGAACGAACGAGTGAAGAAGAGGATCGAAGGTTATTGATTGGTTTGTTGGGTTTTGTTTGTAACAAACAAGTCTGGTATTGCTGGTGGGTTTATACAGAGACAAGATCCAATGATGCTTTGTTTCAATGAAGTTAGGCTAATGTCTATTGTCTTCTTCTTGCCGTGCCGGCTCCTTCAAACTACTTTTATTTTTTCCTTACAACTACAAGGAAACTTAATAAACATAAAATCAAATAAGAGAAAATTATACCATAAAAACACATATGCATAAGACCAAAAAGACTCGATTTGTCATGACAAAATTAGTTGCCAAAAGATCATGTATAATATATCCGTGGTTGAGGTTCGAACATCAGATACGACTTATTTATCTTTAAGGTGAATTTATTTAGCTACTAAATGAGGTTTGGTAATGTTAGGTTTTATTCCCTAAATTATTGGGTAGCTACAAACCATGAATACAATGTTATTGATTACTTGATCTAACTACAAAATAGTTAGATCAATGTCTTTGTCATTAAATGTTTTCAATAGGCGCTCTAATGTCTTATATGAGTATGACCATTGAAGCTTTATGAAAGTCAAAGTAAGCAACAGTTATCATGAGTTTATGTCTAAGTTGAATCAATAATTGAACGATTAAAATAAATAAAGTCTCAAAATTAGGTTTAATAATCCTTATTGACCTAAAATCGATTTATGGACAAAGTTATAGTTGATGATAATCATTGAACACATTAAAAGCATTAAGAACAAGATTTACCGAATAAAATAACAAAGTAATTAAATTCATATTTCATTGTCTAACCTATAAAGAATTTAGCAACTCGTAATTTCAACACAAATATGATATGATTATATATAAATAAAAGAACATGAGAATGTACTCTCTCTTTCTTCCTTTTAATTTGTAATATTAACTTTTTGTATATTTTGCATTTAGTTGAGTAAATGAATGTATTGATCTTGCGGAATTTTTTCAATTTTTTTAATCAAATATAAAAATGCAAACCAAATTGTAAAAATGTATGGAGACAATTCTTAGTTTTTCTGTTAAAAAATGAATTGACCGGGTTAAACTGCATAGTACATCAACCAAAAAGTATATTTATCATTTTTAGAGTTAATTTCATTCTTCACTGTTCTTGCGTTAAAATATACATTTCTCTCATCTCTTGTTAAAAATATATTAAAAAATATTTCACTCTCCTACCTTGATAGAAATTTGAATTATGTCCCGTAAGTGTAGCTCAGTTAGTAGCTACGAGTGAAAATTGTGCAGGGGTTGGGGTTCGAACCCCAGATTCCCCACACATAATGTGTGTGAATCTAGTTACTAAGCTACTTGACAAAAAAAAAATTACATACTTCGAAGAGAAACAGTATTGCGGGTCAGTTTTAATATAATCAAAGTGTGAATGCATATTTTTCGCTACTTTTTATTCACAATTTCATTAACATTGAGTTTTAGATCCTATTATATAACTATGAAACAACACAAAATAAAATTAAAACATGTGAAAAATTACTAAAGTCAATAAAGTGTGCTCATTTTAAAGTGAATTTTATACTCTAGATTATAAAATTATTAACAAAATATTTAAATTTAATTATCATCGACATTTAAATAAGAATGAAATGAATTTATTTTTCTTAAATGATAGTTTGGAATTAGTATATATCATTTATTTGGCTTAAACACACTACTCACCCCCTAAGTTTGCAAAATAGAGATTTTGGCCCCTTTTAAAAAATATGGCAAAAGTGACCTCATGTTTATCCCATTTTGCAAAACTTCAATTTTTACCCGGTCAATCATACGTGCCATGCCACCTGACAATTTTTTAATCTTTTAATTATTTTTTAATCAATTGTTCCACGCGTATAATAAAAAAAAAAAGGAGGATTAAATAGAGGCACATAGGTATGAGAGTGATGTTGAGGTGGTAGAAGTAGGAAAAGGGTCAACTGAAGTTGAAGAAACTGGCTCAGATGGTGAATACATAGCTGATGAAGAGGAATGTGATGAAGGTGAAGGTAATGAAAAGGAAGGTAGTGAAGAGGAACAATCTGAAGAAGAGAGTGTTGAAGGGTTATCAGAGTATGACAGTGAGTATAATGAACAGTGGAAGTGGATTTATGTCTTTCATGATCACACATTGAATCATACTGCTCCATCTCCAAGTGTGTTGCCTGTTAAAGTTGCTCCTGCTCACTCATCTAGGAACCCAACTCCAACAACCTTGTCTGATTTTGAGGATGAGAATGGTGATTCAGAGGAACTAGAGAGTCCAAACTCTTTATCTGATGATGATGCTGGTAAGAAAAGATTGAACAAGTTTGTTTTGAATGAGAATGAGCAAGTTACCTTTGAGGTAGGTCAGGTACTTTCTAGTGCTGAATTAATTAGAGCTTCTGTTAAAGTGTATGCTTTACAAATAAGGAAAAAGAACTATCTTAAGAAAAATGAGAAGGAAAAGTGTTCAACTGGACTTGAGGGGCTTGTGTTTGAGAGGATGTATGTGTGTTTCAATGCAAGCAAGAGAGCTTTTGTGACACGTTAAGATATGAAGGTGATATTTGTTCTAATGTTTGGAAAATATTAGAGAAACATAAGAAGGATGTTGAGGGATGGTCACCAAATTGGCATGAGGACAGGGATTACTCTTCATTTTATGTGAGTAATAGCATTGATAAGTATGTTGTTAGTCTTAAGGATAAGACACGCTCTTGTAGAAAATGAGACCTTAGTGGCATATCTTGCCTCCATTCTATTGCTTGTATGTGGTTTAACAACCAGAATCTAGATGAATACGTGGCTCATTGGTACATATAATTATTTATGCTAATTTAATGTTGTTATTTTGCTAATTATACTTTACAGGAAAAGTACATTCTTAGATTTCTATAGTAATTTGATTCTTCCAACCAATGGACCTAAACTTTGACCACAAGTGGTTGGTGATCCCATTTTACCATCTTATGTTAAGAGAGCTCTCGGTAGACCCAAGAAACTGAGGAGGAAGACAAATGATAAACCAAAATCATCTAGTGTTGGTAGGATGAAGAAAAGAAACCAAGAAACTGTGAGATGTATGAGGTGTAAGGAGCTAGGATATACTCAAATAACTTGTATGGCCAAGAATGATGATGATAGGAGGATTCCTAAGGACAAATGTTTTTTTTTGTGTTTTAGTTTGTGTTCATGATATGATATTGGACTGATTGGTTTATGTTGGTATATGAATGTTGTGTTTATGTTGTTTGTAGATAAATGCAAGGGTCACTCAACCAGATAATGGGAAAGGAGAAGGTGTGGCAACATGTGCTTCAAAGAATATTGGACAAGCCTCTAAGATAGCTAAGAATGTTGCAGAGAGTGAAGCTGGTGGGAGTCAAGATGCAAGGAGTCGTGATGGTGGGAGTCAAGGTGCAGGAAGTCAAATTGCAAGAGCTGAAACTATGACACAAACTACTACAACAGGGAGTTTAGCTGCAAGAGCTCAAGCTGTTACACATGCTGCAATCAATATACCTCCACCTCCTTCCAAAACTATTACAACAGGACCTGTAACAAGTACTAATCCATCTACTCCTTCCAAATCAAAATCAGGCTCTATTAGTGGTTGTAACGTCCGTTTTAATTATTTAAATTATTTTATATAGTATAGAGTATATTTATATGATTTTGCGTGAATTAAGTGATATTCGAGATATTATGTGATTTATGCGACTTATGTGATGTGTTGTGACTTATTTTATTGTTTAATAAAATAAGATTAGAAAATAAAACAAATGATAAGTTGTGGGTTTGTTTTATAATTAGATATAGTTGTGGGGAAATAAGATGAATTAAAACAAACAAAAATAGGTTTAAAAGGGAGGAATTAGGTTAGAATTGTACAGAACGTACAATTCAGAGCTTTGAGAGGAAAAAGGGAGAAAACGGAAGAGAAGAACCGGAGAGGCTGCTGCTCGAATTTCTTAAGGTAAGGGTGAGCCTATCATTACAATTTCATTAGAAGATGTAGTTCATGATTATGGTTAACAATTCTAGGTTTAATTCATGAGAATGGAGAATTAAGAATTAGGATGAAATTTGGGGTTTTGGGTGAAAACCCTCGTAACCCCGTAACTGTTCTGTCGCCGCTCGCCACGGCGAGTACTCATCAGCTCGCGAGGCGAATTGAACAGCTCGCCATAGCGAGCAACCCCCATAAGGTTCGCGAGGCGAGCAACCAACTCGTCGTAGCGAGCAACACCCAGGAGCTCGCCAGGCGAGTAACCCAACTCGCCATAGCGAGCAGTACCCCTGATGCTCGCAAGGCGAGCAACCCAGCTCGCCGTAGCGAGTAACCCTTGTAATGGTTCGCGAGGCGAGAGATCCCACTCGCCATAGCGAGTAGTCCTGTATCAGACTACCTTTAGAATAATGCAACTCTTGCCGCACAATTAGTTATGAGATTACCCTGGTTTGGAAATTAAAGTACTGAGATATTAAGAAGAAATGTAGAGTTGTTAACTGATAATTGATTCGTTATTGTGATCTATACATTTGTATATGCTTTTCTGAATCATAAGTGATGATGTATGTGAATGTTTACGATTCTGCTGTTGTCTGAGATGTTGATTGCTGCCATGCTTTATTAATTAAAAGCTGCATGTGTTGTTATAAGATTTACGATGTTGTAATCCAAATTATTGGAATTTATTTTGAGATGTCTAATTTTAAGAGATTGAGTCCATGCATATTCATCCAGAGACGAGGGCTCATGCCCTAGGAGCTTTTGCTCAACAGCGACGAGAGCTTATGCTCTAGGAGTATTTTTATGCTCAATAGCGACGAGAGCTTATGCTCTAGGAGTATATTTATACTCAATATGGTACCACATGCATGATTAAGATATCTAAGTTGCATAAGTTGAGTCGAAGTTGCATTGTCAAGTATAACTATTAAGTTGAACTATGATGTTGTATTATGATGTTGTTTAAGACGTTACTTGACTTTTATTATAAAATATGATGATGAATTTATGCTGTAAATTGTAATTGTTGAATTATGTGTTTAATGTTTTGTTATGAGAATCTCACCCCTTCTGCTGGAATTGCCGCCTTGTGGGCAAGTGCAGGTGATTAAGCTTTTGTTGTTGTTGCTGTCGTGAGTGGCTATCCTCACAGTGTCCCTAGGTGCTCTGATACGTAACGGGATGGGAACCTTTATGTTTAATTTCTATTCCTTACGTATTTGATTATGATTTAAGTTTCAGTTAATTTATGTCGAGACTTATTTATGAGGCCTGCGTGCCAAAACGATTTATTTAACATTGAACTTATTCTGCTGCGATGTTAGAACTATTTTGACCAGAATAAATGTTTATTTATTCCCTTTTTGAGAATTTAAGTAAATGTAGCATTCCGTTTTATATGATACTCTGAGTTATTTAAGAATTTTCGAATTTGGGAAAACGGGGTGTTACAGTGGTGGGAATCATGTTGTTGGTGAGACTACTTTGTTTGTGCCAAGAAAGATAAAGACAACGCGTGTCAAGAGGAAAGTGGATGAAATTGGATAAGTTGTAACTCAACAATATGTCAACAAGAACTAGGTTTTTTAAGACATGAGACTTATGTGATTTTGGCATGTAATTCATAAGCGCTCTTTTTAATTATTCTGATATTTTAGCATGTAATTCTGCTAAATACTCTTTGCTACTCTTTTGATTAACACATTGCTCAAGTTTTCTGTTTTGTAATGTTAAGTGTACCTATGATTTATAACCTTTTGGCATATAATGTTAAGTACTTTTATGGTGTTAATGGTATGTATCTATTAAGCATATATTTTGATTAATATCTCAATTATAACTTTTGATCAATAAGATAACACTTAAAGAAAGAAACAAAGCTTGCAATATGAACACCAACAAACAAACACTTTTCCTTACTTCGTCACAAATTACATCAAGCTTAAACAATGCATAGTGTTTCATTAAACACACTTAACACAATAAGGTAAAATTGAACATCAAGATAAAATGCATAAAAATACACCTAAACATCACAAACTTAAACACAATTATAGCAAAATATGCCAACAATCAATACCAGCAAAATCCCTAATATGACTATCACTTTCAAAAGATTTTTTTCCTTCTTCTTCAGTTCACTGTTTTCCTTCAACAATCCTCTTATGATTTTCTTCTGCCTGTCAGGAACTTCAGGATCAAACGAACAGAATAAATTGCATTTTATTCTCAAGAAAAGTCTTCCACACCCATGAAATCTCCTTAAACACAATAAGGTAAAATTGAACATCAAGCTAGAATGCATAAAAATATACCTAAACGACACAAACTTAAACACAATTATAGCAAAATACATCAACAATCAAGACCAACAAAATCCCTAATATGACTATCACTTTCAAGAGATTTTTTTTCCTTCTTCTTCGGTTCACTGTTTTTCTTCAAAAATCCTCTTATGATTTTCTTCTGTCTATCAGGAACTTCAAGATCAAACGAACAAAATAAATTGCATTTTGTTCTCAAGAAAAGTCTTCCACACCCATGAAATCTGCTTAAACACAATAAGGTAAAATTGAACATCAAGCTAAAATGCATAAAAATACACCTAAACGACACAAACTTAAACACAATTATAGCAAAATACGCCAACAATCAAGACCAGCAATATCCCTAATATGACTATCACTTTCAAGAGATTTTTTCCTTCTTCTTCAGTTCACTGTTTTTCTTCAACAATCCTCTTATGATTTTCTTCTGTCTGTCAGGAACTTCAGGATCAAACGAATGGAATACATTGCATTTTCTTCTCAAGAAAAGTCTTCCACATCCATGAAATCTCCTTCTTGGGTTTTCATCTGTTCAAGCAGTCACTAAAGGATAATCCACATCACAGTGACAAACCAACCCATTTTTCTATTTCTGTGTTGACCCATTGAAGCTTTAGGATGAATATTGAGACATTTTTGAAATTTCTGGAAAAAAAGGATATGTCCGAAAATGAAAACAATGATGGAGAAGATCCATATGAAAAAGGAGAAGATGAAGGTTTGAGTCGGAAATTTTCAATTTCTGGAAAATAAAAGGAGAAGATGGAGATTTGGTTTGGAAGAGGAAGATGAAGTTTTGGTTTGGAATGAGAAGAGGATGGTAAAGATTATTAAAAGCTCATTTGATTGTTAAAAGCTCCCACGTGCCAGCCTTTTTTTTGTTGTTGTGATTTTTGTTTTTTTATTAGCTAATTATACACGTGGAATAAAAAAATTAAATAAATACACAGGTGGCATGCCACGTATGGTTGATCGGGTCAAAATTGAGGTTTTGCAAAAGGGGACTTTTGCCATTTTTTTAAAAAAAAGGAGTCAAAATCGCTACTTTTGCAAACTTAGGGGGCGAATAGTGCGTTTAAGCATATTTATTTATGTTAAAACGTGTTTAAGTGTAGTGCATATTTAATTATTAAGGAAATGAGTTATAATTCAAGCATCTCATAGGGGAGATGAGTATAAATTTTACTTTTCAAGGAAGGAAAATGTATATTTTAACTTTGAGGGGTGAGAAGTGTAAATCAAGATTCTCTCAAGAGAAGAGTGTAATTTACTCTTATTTTTTATTTTTTGAATATATAAATTACAAAACATAACCTAACACCAACAACTCCTCCTATGAACTTGTTATAAATGCATAGTTGGTGAAATTTACTTTCACAATACGAGCGGCGCCTCTTGCACGCGTCCCTCGTTGTCTATCTTTTTGGCCTTATTATCTTTCATTTGGTTTTTCAAGATCATGTCTATCAATCATTCATGTTAAAAAAAGTCACATGTATCTACTTGTATATGATATGTAAGAGGAACTCCTTTTTTGTCTAATCAATATAATACATAAATGTTAATTGAAGTCATTCATCATATTATTTCATTGTATCTTCTTTTTTGTGGTTGGTTTCTTTTCTCCTTATAAAGCTTGTCTTGTTTCTTCTCTACCAGATCTATAGCGAGGCAATAAAACCTAACTCATGGACTATCGTTTTCAGCTTGATCAAATGGAAATTATTGATGTCGTCGTGTACATCTATGTCTTATCTATTATGATTTGTTCTATAGTTCATTTTTGCAATGTTCAGAACAAATCACCTACAACTGTAATTTCTTTGATTAATTATTGGAAAACGGTATGTACCAAAATAAACACAATTTTGTCTTTAATTCCATTAGTTATGAATTTAATCTATAATATCTTTAATATGACAATTTATATATAACCTCATTAATGTTTTGTTGTTTATTTTGTATTACTTGATTTTATTTTATGAAGTACTATATTTTTTATTTTAATTATCTTTATGTCTTCTTCATGATACGTTTTAGCGAGTAATCGGTAATATGTTAAATGTTTTAGTGAGTAGTTATGTTAGATGAATGATTTAGTAGTAGTTATTCTCTACTTTATTTATAAGTACCGTGATTGTGTGTGTGTGTTTTTTTTAATTGTCATTGATATATAGTTTGTATTATTATAAGTATAAAAAGTTCTAGCAATTTTGAGGTAACGAGACACAATAATTAAACTAATTTTAAAAAAAAAAAAAAAGTCAAGGTAAGTTATTCTAAAAAACACAAGGCTGCATAAAATTAGCATTTCAAATTTTGAAAATAAAATAAGGGGAAATAATTGTTAATGATGTTATTCTCATGGGATCTTCATTATGATACAATCCTTGCGTCAATGTTTATTAAAAAACCTTTAAAAAATGTGTATATGTAACTTGTTATGCGTTTAAAATATGTGTCTATGTAACCACTTGTGTGACATTCTTTCCTCCACAATAGTGTTCTCAATACGAGAAAATTGATACTACAACTTGTTGATGTGTTAGCCCAAATACGCGAGGCTAAAAAAAAGATTGGGGTGTACGCAGAGATCCTATATATATATATATATATATATATATATATATATTAAGTAGAAGAATAGAGTGCAAAGAAGGCTAAAGTGATTGCCCCATCACCCACTAATCCATACAATCATATTTTTTTTAAGTACAACAATAGAGTACAAAGATGTCATGATGTATTACTAACATTTTTATTATGTTTACACTTCATCAACACGACAATCATCTACATTTGATTATATTTTTTTTATTAAATTATTATTGTTGTCTACACATGAGCGTCAACACTAGTTATACCATATGTCCATGTTTGTGTTGATATATAGTTGTTATTATGGTGTGCATGCAGGTCATAAGCAAACATGTGTCATCAATACCATTTGAGAAACTGGCACTGTGAAGGAAACATACTCATTCACAATGTGAGATCTCTAAAATATATGTTGGTTGTTAATTTTGTAACTAATTCTTCTCTGTGTTAGTAGTTTTAACTTTTAATAATTACAATATTGTTTTATAAAAAAAATAAAAAATTACAATATTGTAGGAGGATCAAGAAGTGAAAATTGATTAGTTCATTGGTTGAGGAATCATCGCCATGTTCATCATCATGGAAACACAAACATTATTGCTACTGATTATGGTGGTGATCATCGTCATTATCCTCATCCGATGGTACTAGAAACTGTAATGATAATCATGCTTCTTCTACTACGTCTTCCATTACTCCATCAAGACTTTTTGGATTAACTCTTCCTACTACTCACAATGCTATGAACTACTACAACAACAACACTTCTCATTTCATCAACGAGGGTGTCGTAATTCTCATTTTCATAGAAATATTTTGGACAACAACCTCATTCATGATGATAGAGCCAACACTTCTAATTTGGTTCTCATTCATGAAGATATATACACATTGGTTGTTAATTATGCAACTAATTCTTCTTCTATTGGTAGTTATACTGATCATAATAATTCAGGAAAATCAGGAACCACCTATCAATTAGTTCCTAAGTTGAGGAATCATCACCATGTTCATCAATGTGGAAACACAAACATTATTGTTAAAACCAACCGTACTGTTGGGCTACAACCGTAACAACTTGTGCAATTTATTTTGTTGGATTTCTTTGTAGAACTTGGATGATTTTGTGTTAATGTAATTATTACTGCCTTGTAATTATGATGGTGCTCGTAAAATTAGAAAACTTCAGTTATAAATAAGACAATCCTAGCCTTGATATCTCACCATATTTTACCATGGAACTCTTGTAATTTTGTATTTGTTTTCATTAAAGTTTATTTTTTTATTTACTTATTTTATTTATTTTTGTTAGGTATCTAATCACTATGATGAGATTGTATTTTCTCTTTATCTTGGGATCATGGAAAATTGTCCTATGACGGAATTTGTGTAATCCCATTCTTTTATTTTGCTAAGGGAATTCAAAACCTAACCAAGCCTTAGGGAGTTTAAGAAAAATATTAGGCAATGACCGAAAGACCTATAGATGAAGGTAGGTCCTAGAAATATAAGGCTAGAAAAAAGATTCGAAGCATGAGAATAGTTAAAAAACATTTGACGAGGAACATGATGAAACTAAAGATATGTGTTGGTGTGGAACTTCTTTTGTTGCCAACAATAAATTATCTGATACTTTAGAGATTATAGTGATGAACTTTAATGGCTTCGAGTTGTTTTCATCAATTGCATATTTCCAGCCAATTTACGATCTTCAATCTTTCAAAAAAATAAAAAAAACTTGTTAATTGAATACAAACTTAAAAAATTTACATTGAAAAACAATATTTTTTACACTTTTAAAAGTTTAACTACAAATGTTTCAATTTTTTTAATTTTACAATGAAAAAAAGTATTTTTTACACTTTTAAAAATTTAACTACAAAAATTTCAAATCAGTTTCACAATAATAATCTCTTTAACTTGTGTCGTGCCGCACGCAGGGACACTAATTGCCATTTATCTTTAATATTTTTTCTCAAAGAATATTAACAACACATATTTTAACACACTCTCTTTGATTGATTATAATTCACATGAATCCCACCAAATTATGTGGATCTTATATAAATTTGATGAATCCCATATAAATTTAAGCAATAAAAAAAAGGGTAAATATGTTTTTGTTCCCTATAAATATACCAACTTTTCATTTTAGTCCCTATAAAATTTTCAATCATTACTTTTGGTCCTTATTTTAAATTTAATTTTTGTATTTTTTTTAATGAAATTATGCTGAAATGTGTAAAATATTCTAAAAAAAAAATAGAATTTTTTAACAAAGCACACATTAAATATGAATTTTTAACCTTAAAAGATATAAAAATTCATATTAAATTAATATTTTGTTAATTCTAATTTTTTTTGGAGGAATTACTATAATATTATGAATTTTTTTATTCAAAACTATGAATTTTAGACATAAGTTTATTTTAAAGGAAGGAACAAAAGTGAAGATGAAAAGTTTTTTAAGAATTAAAGATTGAAGAAATTTTTAAAAAAAACTAAAACGAAAAGTTAACATATTTATCATGATCAAAAACATATTTAACTCTAAAAAAAAATTATGTGAAAACATGTGTAGCTATCGATTCTCTATTGAAAATATCTAACTTGATAGAAATAGCTTTATATTGGAATGAATGAAGAAATTTGATCGTGAACCAAACGAAGAAGCAGATGGATACACTGTGCAATCAAAGGTTCCCACGTGTCACTCTATGACAACGACAATTGGGCGCGTTGATGACGCGTAATAATAATGCTTAACGCGGTATTTGGTTCTGATCCTTTCTCTCCTTTTGTCTCCACTCAGTTTACGCTACGCTCTATACCATACTATATATATTTACACGATCCCTCTTTCTCTCTTCTTCCATTCCAATTCCAATTCCAATTTCTCAATTTATTTCTCTTATTCAAAGGTGAGTTGCCTATTGTTTTTTACTCATCAATTTTATAGTTTCTCTATTTCCATAGATCACTGTTAGTTTTTTTAGAATCTCCGACACGTCTGATTGAAGGTTTGTTTGATATCCAACACGACACAATAACACATCTAATTGTATTCATCTTAAATTTTAAATCATCGTGTCAGTGTCAGATGTCATCCGACACTTCTGATTGAAGGGGTGTCTGATATCCAACAAAACATTGATTTGTAATTTTTGCATTTGAACAAATTTATCTTAGATTGGATTAGGGATTCAATATTTCCATGTCTGTGTTTCTGTTTTTATGATCTGATTCTGTTGTAACAATTTGTAATTTTTGGATTATCAGGTGTTTCATTGTCTGGTTTAAAAGATGGGAGGTGGTAAGGACAAACATGATGAATCTTCAGACAAAGGGGTGTTTTCACATCTTGCTCATGGTATAGCTGGTGCTGCTACACATGGTGGACATGGAGGACATGGTTACCCACCTGGTGCATACCCTCCACAACAAGGATACCCTCCACAACAAGGTTATCCACCAGCTGGGTATCCTCCACAACAAGGTTATCCTCCTAGTGGATACCCTCCACAACAAGGGTACCCACCTGCTGGTTATCCTGGTGCACATGCTGGTCAACATGCTGGTATCTTTCCTTTCAAATTGATTTTCCATTGCTATGTTATGCCTTGTAGTTATTAATTATTACAATCTATTAAACACTGTGCATCACTGACACCGATAATAATTTGAAAAAATGTAAGCACGTGTGTAGGTGTCAGAGATTACAATTACCTGAAAACTTGTATAATCGAATCCTGATTTTTGTTGTAGTTTGTGAAAATGCCTAGTTAGAAGCATATAAATTTACTATAGTGAAATAACAATGTCTTTTAAAACTACATAATACACCATACGGAACTGGCCGTGAAACCACAATTCACATACAATGATACTCACATACTAATCGTGGGAGTTGAAGTGTAAGTGGTAAAAAAAATAATATCAAATTTGTTAGGAATAGGATAAATGAAGGTTATACAACAGACCATATCCTTATTTCGTTAAGGTTTTTAGTGAAATTGTGGTGTTAAGTCCTCAATGTTGGTTTGTTGCTCGTCCCATTAGTGCAGGTCACTCGCTTCTGCGAATCTCTAGAAACTACATCAAGTAGTATCAGAGTCGATGGTTTGAATATTTGGAGACATAGCCCATTATTCTGATAGGTAGCTGGTGACTCAAGTATTTGGCTTAAAATAAGTATGCAATGTGTAGACTCAAACTTTGGCTTAAAAGAAACACTCACTGTGGAGACTCCAACTTTGAGGGCTCCTGCACATTGGCTTGAAATGGACTAAATGAAAATGATACAAGAAAATAGACTCATCCAATGTGCTGATTTATTGTTGTGATTTGTGGTTTATTGCTTGTCTCATCGGTCGATTTTAGGCTCCCATGGAACTCCCAACAACTGATTATTTTGCCAAAAAATATTTCATAAACTAAGACTTATTTAATTTGATGGTGGTAATTAGATATTTAGATTTTTCGATGCCTTCTGGTGATGGTTTTGCACTCTCGGAAGTATTTCAAATTTATCTGATCTTTGAAGCACTTTTTTTTTTCTTAATTAATTGATGCAACTGTTTGAAACTCTTTTCCGCCGTCTATGATTTACACCAAAATCCTTGGAACCTGCTAAGTTTTCTACTGTTGTTGTGATCAGGGTCTCACGGACATGGTGGTATGGGAGCAATGCTTGCTGGGGGTGCAGCTGCTGCTGCCGCTGCCTATGGCGCTCACCATGTCTCTCATGGTGCTCATGGCGCTCATGGCGCTCCTGGCCATTATCCACCAGGTGGCTACCCACAGGGCGGCTATGCACATGGTGGCAGTCATATGGGCCACATGGGCCATGGAAAATTCAAGCAGCATGGCAAGTTCAAGGGGGGAAAGCATGGCAAATTCAAGCATGGAAAGTTTGGCAAACATGGTGGAGGCAAGCACGGGTTCAAGAAGTGGAAGTAAATAATGTATATGCAATTATGACTCTAAATACAGCTTCTTAATGCTTGCTACTTTATAAATAAACCATACTCGTTCTTATGATGTATGTTCATCATATTAGGTCCCTTGTTTTTGTTTTTCTTCTTGTTTTGCTATTTCAATGCACTGGATCCTTTGAGCAAGTCTTAAGGTATTGGCTTACTGCTGACCGAAGTACTGACGAATTGATGTGTAATGGCCTTGATGTGTTTTGAACCTCATTACATGTTTCATTGAACTCATTTTGATTGCTATTATAGTTTTCTCAATCTGAACTGAAGTTTGTTAATGATAGAAAGGTGAAAACGTATGTGATCATGTAAAACTTCTTAGCGGTGTTTATTCGAAAAGATATGCTTGATGAAAAGCATCTATCTCATGTTTATACGATACAATATCTTGTCATGTCTTTGAAATTTTATTTTAGGATAATTTTATGTTTTTTTGTCTTTTTAACATGGCCACTTTAGACTCGTAGAGCACCTTTAATGGTGAACTCTACATGTGGTTATTTTGTGGATCTCATGTTTTGCATTATCACAAAGTTTCGCACTCATCTTTTACTTCAATAGTGAACTACAAAGTTAAAAATGACAAATATTTACCATTGAAGGTTGTTGAGACATTGCATAAAAAAATTGCCAATGATGAAGTTAAAATTATAAGAGAAATATTATTGTAAAATTAAGAGAGATGAAACTGCGAAAGAAAAATTAAATGTGATTGTTTTAAATGAACACAATTTAAAGAAATTTCAAAGCAATAAAAGAAATTGAACGTGTCATTGAGCACGTCTTTTTGCATGTAGGAATAAATTGCAAGGGTAAAAAATGAAAAATAATTATTTCTAACTTATATGTTGTCTTTTTTTTCTCTTTTGGTTTTACTTTGATGTCGGTTTTTGGTGTCAGTGATGTCTTTAGTGTATTTTAGATGAAACAATGATTAAAAAAGGTTATTTGAATAATAGAACATTACTGGTTAATATGAAGAAAGTATTATAATGTTTACTCGATTAACCCACTCAAAATACAAATTAGTGAAGGAGCCAAACATGTTGACCGATTAAATCATTAAAAAACGATAATGTTACATGAACATCTAAGATCAACAACCGCACTATATGTATATATGATTTAGTAGGTTTTTTCAACTTTTGTATGCATCTTGAGACGCGTGGCCAGAAGAAAGGTGAGTATGTGACCTCATGAAATGGTAGGTTGTCAAATACAGTTGTACATTTTCGGTTGTTTAAATAATAGTCCTCTTAAAAAGCTCCTTTTATAAAATTTTACCTTATGCCCCTACATTTATACTTTCACCCTTACATTTTATTCGAACTACCTATTTTACCCTCTTATAAAGTTATAAAGTCTCTTTCACATCATTGATAAAACATGTTGCAACCAACATGTACTTGCTCAGACTTTTGCAACCACTACTAACACTCCTCCTTATTAGGAGACTACACAATATATTTCTACATTTCGATCAACAACTCTTTTATATCTAACATTTTGAGACAACTTTTTCATTATTCATAGTTTACCATTCACTTAAACTATTTTAATTTTATCTTTAGTATAATATAAAATTTCATTACAATAGAATAAATTCCACTTAAATGGGAATAATATAAGTTAAATATTCATTTGATTACGGCATATTCAAAAAGTTATAACTAAATATAAGAATATCGCAAGATTAAATAGAGTTAGAGGCAAACAATTAACATCTGATGCAGGCTTGCCCGAGTGGTCTAAGGGGGTAGACTTAAGACCTACTGCACTGAGTGCGCGTGGGTTCAAACCCCACAGCCTGCAAAATATTTTTTTTTCTTTTTCTTTTTAATTTAAGAGACACTGCGATAACTAAAACACAAAAAAGTGCTGTGAACAACTTCTTATTTGACCAAGATTTCATTAACTTCTTATTTGTGAACAACTTGTACTATTGAACAGCTCATTATGTTCAATGTAATTTGAAGAGTAGAATTCTTAAATATTGTCACATGCCTTCCAAGTTCCAATCACACTAGATGTGAGTTGCGTAAGATTCTATATATCTCACATTAAATATTGCTTGAGCCTATTTATCTCACATTAAATATTGCTTGAGCCAATGATATAATGCAAGAACATTTGAAAAGTCAGCTGATATTGCAAAAATGGGGTATCAATTCTCTCCAGTGAAGTTACTATTACTTTATTTTTAATGTTTAGAACTGCACTGATTACAAAGAAAACATGAGGTTGAGATTTCACTGGACAAAAATTGCATTGGAGAGGATCTCTTCCTGCTAAATGGTTGTTATGTGATGGAAAGTTCTTTCATGCGTTGTTTTGTTTACATTTTAAATTTAATTGGGGTTGAAAGTTGTTGATAATGTGTTTGGAATTTTATTTAGATATGTGCCAAACATGTGAGGGGTGTTGAGGGTAGAATGAAATTCTTTAAGGAATGCATTTATCTCATTAACCGTTATTTACACTTGAATAGAAGGTAAGCGGGCAACAAGCTGCGCCGCTAGACTTTTTTGGATGGCAAAACCAATCCTCGTAAACACAACATTCATGGACCTAGGAGACATGACATTGCTATGCATGACCTTTTGAACTCTATGTAGAAGGCCAACAACCTCTGGGTGCTAGGAAACCGAAAGTGTCAAAAGCAAATGGTATAAAAGCATGTTGATTGTCAGAACACGCTTTCTCGTGTTTGGCCACTTTACTTGACGCGGCTTTTAAGGCTGCCTGTCCTACGGTAAAAGGCCCGACACCTAATCCCACAAGTGGTGAAACCCCAGTCAAGTCTACACATGCATGTTTACCTCTTACCCATCCATACACCATAACATCCGCAGGTCTGAGTGTTGATCTTTTTTCTAGCAGATCGGTCAGGAAGTTCACAGGCGCCTCCTTCTTCACTGATACTCCTGCCCGTCTGAATATATCAAAAAGTACATCCCTAACAAAGTCGTGTCTGTACTTAAAGCCGGGAAGTTCCTTACAATGAACAACATGCTCCCCAAAAGTATCCAGACACGCCTTACGACAAACAGGGCACACCTCATCAATAGGAAATAGTGGAATCATAAGGCGATATCTAAGGATAGTATGATACTCCACTGGTGACATATGCTGACCTAACTCATCAATCGGGATAACTAGAAGAAAATCTTGAGCATGTGCTGCTTGCAAACATCCAAAAACTGCCTTCTGTCTAATGGTCATGTCAAACTTAACCTCCATATCCTGAACACTTTTACTAAAAAGAGCACTCGCCAAAATATGTTGTGCTTTAGGAGGGACGGTGTCTTTGCTAGTAAAACTGCTAACATCAAAATCTGGAATCGTACCACGAAGACCATCCAAAGCAATATCAAAATCCGAGTCCATGCCACATAATCCACTGTCTCTCAAAATATGATCTTGTAGCCCCCAAGACTGTGCCCTAAAAGCCACAAAAGCGTACGAGGAAGCCTCTAATGCTGAGTATAAACCCAACCCTCCAAACCTAATAGGTAAAGAAGCCAACCTCCATTGAAGGTCCCCAAAGAAAGGACCTCCACCAACTACAATGCCCTCAACCGCTTCACGCAACTCTTTATCAAACAACATAGCCGCCTCCTCCATGTGAATCGGTTGGCACGTCCTTAAGCCAAAGAAAAGTTTGGCAATACCCATGCACGATCGAAGTAGAAGAAGCTCACTTTGAGGATCTCGTAACTTAGGAAGAAGACGCATTAACTCAGCAGCCCTAGAAGCTCTCTTCATGGCCAACCCCTCAATAAAACCTTTATCTCGGCTAACAGCCCCTCCGAGCAATTTCACCCCCAACGTCGACCTCCCAATATCCGCAGGGAACAACCCCTCACGATGATTATTACCATCACATGAAGGCCAAAAGATCTCAGTCTTACGAATATTCAATTCAAGGCCTAATTCTGGCCCAAAAACCCGAATGATGTCTAGAGCTTTAGCCACCTCCTCTGAATCCCCTACAAGAGTCCCATCATCAAGATACCAAGCATGAAGAAGAAGTTTGCAACTATCTCTGATCTGATGAATATAAGGTGTAACACAAGAGCAAAAAGGAGCGGCCCTAATGGGTCGCCTTGTTGCACTCCAGTAGCGGACATAATATGTCCATCACCAAGGTATAATCTCGCTGTCTGTCCATAAAGAAATAGACGGGCATCTCAATCTCACCTCACGTAGTAGTGCCGACCTATCTACCAAGTTGAAAGCATTCGAAAAATCGACTGTAAGCATAGTCAAGGAACCATCTCCATGTCGCAGGTTCAACACTCTGTTGACACTGTGTAAAATAGCCTCCGCCCCACCTGAAACCCCCACACCAAACTGAAAGTCATTGAGATATTTAGTCATATCTTTACCAACCCCTTTCATAGCAACTTTGGATACCAAACACCTCCAAATAGTACGAACTGCAATAGGCCGTATCCCACCATCAGGCTTTAGCAATGGTGTCAAGGGTGCAGAAGCTACAAACTCTGCCAAGCTCAAGGGACATCTTCCTCCTAACCAAAGGTTAACCACTAAAGTAATAGCACATAAGAGATCTCTAGCCACAGCTGAACCTTCTCCACACAATGCATCTAAAAGGTGTTGGGCTCGCAAACCGTCTCTACCACAAGATGTCCCTTTAGGAAACGACTTAATGCATTTGAGAATGGTGTCAACTTCAACCACAAGGGGTGATTCAGAAAACGTGGTAGTCGGCATAGAGGGAGGTGGCATGTACGGGCGTTTGACCCCTAAAATTTCCATAATATCTTCATTATATGGGGCTACTCCGGATGACCCCAACACTTTCACTGCTGCTGTGAAATGTCCATCAACAACCTTGCGAAGGCATTGTTTGATGTTAGGACCCATCTTTTTGTCTTTTTCCTCAAAATCCACTTCTCCATTACCTGTACCAATTTGCCCAAACTCGCTCAACACACCATCAACCAACTCAGCAAAACCATCAGTTTCTCTCCACTTAGCCAAGCAACCCAGGATATGACGTTGCTGCAAGGACTTCCTATTTCCAGACCTACGATCTTGCCTAGTTTGAGGCTTGAACACCCGTAGAGTGCAACGAGGAAGCAACAACAATCGAACCCAAGGGCCTACAGAACCTGGATCACCAACCACCTAATAAAGAGCATCTTTTAATGCTTGAGAGAATGCAAGACGACAACTATGAGGAATACTCTTCACAGTGAAGATCGGTACTTGGAGGACTTCATCCAACAAACCTTGCATCCAAAACCATCCCCTCCTTTGCAGCAATAACAACAGAGTCTTTTCTAGATGGTTTTACATTGTGCATAATGTGACTTCCGGCCTCCCACATCTCATCAGTAACACGAACCATACCATCGGGATGATGACACGCACGACTCTTGGCATGAAAACTCATACACATTCCACACATCCATTGTTTAACCATCCTTAAAGACTCCTCCAAAGCCATAAACAAACTCCAATCACTCTCAAGGGCTTTTCGTATTGTACTTTTTCGTTCGTCACTACTAAGGTGTTGTGACTTAAGATGGTACACCAAACGAGAAACACCCTTACATCCCTCCTTACTATATGGGCAACAATAGAACCCCCGAAATGGACAATGAAGACGTCCAATATGAGTAGAAGTCATTGGGCAATGCAAAATTACCCCTCTTTACTATACTATACATAGGAGTAAAGAGAAACCAAAAATTAAAAAGGTTCCTAAAAATATGTTTGGTTGAGGAATTTCAACAAACATTTTGTGGGCATGAATGAATTGATGGGAAAAGTGTGGTAATGTGGTGATGTTGAAACTTCAACTTGATTTAAAATGTTCATACGACTTTGCAATATTGGTAAACTACTTGATACAGATAAAAAACTTTCTTATTGCTACACAAGAATCAATTGTCTAATCTCTATAAATAATACTTTACATCTTTAATATGGAAACTGATTCTTCACTTCTGTGAGTATACAGTCTTGGTCTTGACAATTAGGTTCAAACCAAACCACCTTTGGATTTATCTCTTCATTCTCCAATTCATTGTAGTATTTTAACATTACAGAAACAAAATTTTGATCTCACAAAGGTGGATGATCTTCCTCGGGAGATTGAGGAGGAATTGCTTTCCATCCAGGTTTCTCATCCCAGTACATGTCATAATATATGTGGCCAATAGGTGTATCCGGCATACAGCACCATATGCCGACGTACCGCTTGACGCGATTTCTGAATCTATCTTCCCTTTCCTTTAAAATATAAAATACAATGCATATGCACATGGTAAGTAACCATTAATTGCATTTAATATTTAGTGCTAACTCAAAATGTAAAACTTTGAATGCAGAAAAGCAAAATGGCCTTACCTTGTCAGCGAAACCAGTGAAAGCATCTTCCACTGAAGAGAGTTTAATGACTTTTACATCCTTGAATGATGAAAATACTTTCATAAACTGTAGCAGAAAGGAGAACAGTTATGTTAAATTAAAGAACACTAAATTTAGTGCAGATGCATTTGTGAAAAACTGCAACTATTTGACACATGAAGGAGTCTCAACTCCACTGGGACATTTATTAAGATGATGACTTCTAAAATCAAGTATTTTTTTTATTTTTTTTAAATAGAGAACTTAAGCAGTAACCACCCTTAGTTCCTTACCACAACCTATGTCATCATAATTTACACATAAGGTTCAATATGTATCAACAAGATGACGGTGTTATCGTTCAGCCATATCATTCTTCTAATGTGGTGTGTACGAACAATAGATGAATGAATGTATGATGCAATGAGAAGTCATGAAGGAGTTGTAGAATTCACGGCATGCTAATTCCTAATAATAGTAATCTAAGATAGTAAAATCAAGATTGCACCATTATCTTCCCAAATTATTGCAATACCAATGGGGTATACGACCACCAGTGACGAGGATGTAGCACAAAATACATATAAAGATTAGTAGTGTCCAACCTCATATGTATTCCAGAAACCCAAACACTCTCTCAAACTCTATTCTCAAATATCCCAAAACTCTGCCCTATTACTTTTCCCTTATCTTCTATATACAATCATATAACTCTGCCACCTCTCTAACTAACTGTCTCAAACTAGTTGATTCCAACTAATTTGGTTGGTTACCTAATATGACCAAAGTATTCTAAGTGTGTTTCTAACCAGTTCTTTATTGAACGACAATAAATTGATGTGGTAAAACAAAAAAGACCAAGCACACACAAAGATAATCATATCAATGTAATTTATAGATTCAGAAAACTTTGACAAGAAATAAGAATTAAGCATAGTCTTAGATATATAAGCTTGAAAAGAATATCAAATACCATTTCTTCATTGCTACGCTTTGGAAATTTAAGTACTCCTCCGAGCGTGGAGTTATATGATCCATCACAATCTTGAGTTCCTTCTTTACAGAGCTGAACATCAAGCCATGACTTTTTCACCTGAACTCAAAAACCAAGGCAAAAAAGTTTAAACCAAGTAAAAAAATTAAGAAACAATGAATCGTGTTTAAAGAAACAAGAAATGTGACATTTACTCACCTCAGGCGGCAGAGAGGGATTATCAAGCATTGAATACTCTCTAATACCTATTTCAGGGCCAAATTCTTCTTCTGGTAGTTTTTTCAACATAACATTTACCTGCAACATAGTGCATTTACACAGCAACGTAAGGAAGTGACTGATAAAAAGATGGGGAAGAGAATACATTCACCCCATGTATATTAAATTTAAGTCTACACTCTTGAACCTCATGAATCCACCTAATCATCTCTCGTTATCAAGAAATTACCTGTCATCTTCATGTTATGTTACATACTTATAGTTTTCATATTAAATCAAATTAATATTACATCTCCTTAACCAACTACTCAATCAAATGAGATTTTTTTTCTTTCCTTAATTTCTTCAGTTAATATATTCCCCACTTAAACATTTAAGTACAATAGAATATTTGTAAATAACCATTTAAATATGAATATTTAAAAATTTATATTTAGTTTAAATTTTTATGACAAATTAAATATGTTTTTGTTATTAATTACATTCGGTTCCAAAAAAATTAAATTGGAGTTTTTATATTTGATTAAATTTACCATGAATTGCGGGGTACTTGCTAGCTAAATATTAAATATTGTAACCAAAGTTAAAGAAAACATAAAATTCTAAAACCATCGAAAGATAAAAAATAAAAAGTATAGTTTTTCTTTAATTAATTTCAAGTCCACTATTGAGGTAACAACAAGTTTAGACATGAACTAAATACCTAAAGTAGTTTTACGAGATTTTATCGAAAGACACACATATAATAGTTACAAGTGGTAGGTAGGATGATGGATAAATCTCTGCATTTTGAGCACATTCATATTTCAAGGTCCATTTCTTTTGTACTACTGAAAAGATAAGGGGTGTAAATCAAGTCTATAAAGTGACCAAATATTCCACTCCCACACGAGGCTATCTAGTTTTATTATCACCATAAACTGAGATTAAATTACAATTTTATTGTTCAATCATTCTTATATAGTTACTCCTCACTAATTACATAGCTATTTAATCATTTTGAAGGGTACTTTTAGAAAGTTAAGAGATGTTTTCAAACACTGAAAATAACATGATAAATCATTTCCAAAAATTACAAAAAGTGTCATCGAAATACTTATTTGGTTTTAAATTCTCATTAACTTTCAGTTCTACACAATGTTTACTTGACAGGCAGACCCCCAAAACACATCAAAACCCCATGAAACTTCAATAAAAATTTGTTATGGAGTTTGTTGATTATATTGTCCCAAGTCCCTATTCCCCAAAAGTATCAAGACCACTGCGTAATGTTCCAGATGATCCAAGTGATAAAAAGAAGTGAAATTAATAAGAAACCATTTAAATAGGGAATACCTCAAATACATGGTCCAAAGGACAGAGAAAAGGTTGTCTAGTCATAGACCCCTCCAAAACACCAGGATGGGGATACCACATCCTATCCAGCCTGCACCATAGAGGAGGCACAACCTGAACAAGCCCAAAGAACTCGCATAAAGATAAAAGAATATAGAATATATACATTCTTTTGGTTTAAATTAAACAAACTATGCAATTGCAGTAAACATTGCACAGTAAATTAAAGGTACTAGCAGTTCTTAAGTCTAATTGAAAGTGTTCAAGTAGTCTTTTGAACATATTTAATTAGTGAAACCAAAGTTGAAATGAAATAAATTGAAGTCCGTGTCTGTTCATAGTTTTTACAGGTTTATCACATAACATGATTCCAGAAATTAGCACTGGATAATGGCCATGACAGAGTTAGAGTTTTGATGATAAGACACTTCTATTCTAAAGTCAATATAATAAAATGTACGATCCCAGAAATTAGTTCTTACCAGTGTTCTGTTCAGAAGGGAGGCAATCGCAAGTGCTGTCCTAATCTGTTTAATCTGAAGAGAAAAAAATCACGTGCAACTAATATTACAAAAACGTAACAACAAAATTACGTCAAATGCAGACATGAATAGGATCAGGTCGATACGTATATACTTGGTGATTTATAAGAGTAAAATGTGATTCAATATTGTGCTCCCCGCTTAGCAACAAGCTTTTTGAAATAGATGGCTTAAATGATAAGAGACCCCCTGCAAAAGTTCCTCCAGAAGTTAAGTTATTGTATTTTATGCAACAAAGGTGAATAATCAATCACAAGAAGACGCTGTAACCAATCTATTTACATATCAGATTTAACCATTATAATAGCATAATTCAAGATTTAATGTGGACAAAGTAGGAACCAAACAAACAAGTACTGACAAACAGAGAAATCAGTCTATTTGCACACGTGCATTAAAAACAATAAAGTGAATGATCTGCACACCCAAATTTATGAAGAAACGGGAATAGTTACCAGGAGGATTGTAGTATTCTGGTGGATCAAGGAATTGCATGGCTTCTCGTAGTCGGTGGCGCTTTCCTTCTGTGCCTCCATATTGAAATGTTGTGTGTACTGCATAGGGCTCCAACCTTAGTTGCTGGTACATAGCCTGCAATCATAATATACAAATTTTTGTATGTCAAACAGTATATAAACCATTCCTCTAGTCCATTCAAGATCCCTCCAAACAGTTAAATGCATAACAGAAAACAAATTATAGCACATACAAAATAAACGGAAAATATTTCAACCTGTTGAAAATTGTAAATTGAAAAGGTCTTACCTGGACAAAATATGTATGCCCACTACAGAAGATACTAGCAGGCAAAATTCCTAGCTTCAGTTTTCCATTAAACGTATAAACAAGTCCACTATCATCATCAACAGATGGTCCTAGCTGAGTGTGAAGAATATCATTAAACCCATTCTGATCCCATATCTTGTCATCAGCTAGAAGCATTTCTTTCCATTGCTTAGCCAAAATCTTGGCAGACTTTGTAGGTCTCCAATGGAAAATTCCGATGTTGTAGGCACCACTAACTATTGAAGGTAATTGGCAATTTCATCAATATACAGGTTTAAGAAACAACTAAACAAATATTCACAATAAAATGAGATGAAAAGAAGCAAAAGGTAAGAGCAATGAATTAGTTGCTGAGATTTGAAAATAATATAACCAAGCAGAGAAAACTTTCATCAGGTTTAGAGCAAAAGGTTGCATGCTGAAAATTGATTTGCTTATGACTGGTTTTTTATCTAACTCTCCTACACAAGCAAAAGCCCTTTGGGCTTCCTGTGCAAACAAGGCACAGGCCTTCCCTACTCAATGATAAAATCTAACATCCATTTGGAAGGATACAGTTCTACATCACATGGGGTCATAGAAGCTATAGTACCTTGTGATGAATAAACTATTCGAAAATCACATAGTGGTTCTATAACTACAGTTTCTAATCTAAAGCAAGCCAAATGGGTAAGAAAAAGTCTAAACTGATGCCTTGGAACTATTATTTGAAAGAAAAGATAACTATCTTTCAAAGAAGCAGCATTTGCATGTCCAAGGATGTCATTTGACTAATATTGAAAGTTTTTTTCTCTATAACTCATCATCTATATGGTACGTGTGGAAATTAAATATGCTACAAGAATTAATTTAAGCACAGTAAAAACTGATAAGAGTAAGTTCTCATTATAGTATAATATTTACCTTCTTCCCAAATTTCCAAACTGTCATCCACAACTGTTGGAACTACTTGATCACTTGAAGTTAAAATATCTGCTTCTGGATGACGAGCAAGATATGGAAGTGGATTCTGTTTAACAATTGCATAATTGAAAAAATATATCAGGAGACATATATCTTAGGTAATCATATTATTGGCTTGAAGACATCTGAAAAAACAATTGTGCATAATAAATGTCACGAGTAAGAAATCATATTAATGAAACAAGGTAAAGACAAATGATACTAAAAGTTATTAGTCAATTTATATCTTACAGCAAGCCATAGAAGAAACTTAACAAAATCTGATAACTTCATTGCATCCATGATAGAGAAAACGAATCATCCTAGTCACTATGAGTTTTACTGCTACTTTGGACCATCATTAATCAAAATCTAAGCAAGCATTGAGCCACACTTCTAACTAAAACAGATTAACTTAAGAAAAAATAATAGCATGTATGTAGAATTGAAGGTCACCTTTAGCCAAACCATGTCGGTATCACACATCAATATTTCAAAACCAAAAGGTAGTATTGAGTCTATCAGAATAACTTTTTCTCTCCCCATTTTATGAAATGTTGGAGTACCCCAGCCAACATCTACAGTGCTCATATGGCTTCCCATGTCAAAAACTGGTACTCCTTTCCAATACAATGCCTCCAATAATTTGGTGTCCATTGCCCCTAAAAGTTAGATTTCAACCAAGTCTAGTTAATAATGGTACAAAAACCGAATATGCATCTCTATCAAGGCATCACTGCAAATCTAAAATCAATACACAGCAGAACAGGATAGAAAACATTTCACGAAACTCACCAACAAGAAAATTAGAAACTTCAAGATCTGTCAATTTCTTGACCCAAGTCAGGATAAAATCCATGAATGCATAGTTACCAAAGGTCACTATTACAACATTATCTTTCACCCTTTGCTGAACAAGTTCTTTTGTAAGTCGAAAATCCTTCAAAGGCGGCATTTTTTTATTCGAGGGTGGAATGTCCCAAATAGAACTTGGCCTCACATTCTGTTTCACTGGTGAAGGAGTGGACATAGTAGGTGCCTTTTCTGACTGAGAAATGTTGAGTGCATGATCTATGTGGCGAGGATCCTCAGCTGAAAACACATTTTGAATTAAGGTTTTTAATCCAACTCACAACTAGGGAAGAAAGCCATAGATTAAAGAACATAAAACAAGTAAGCACAACCACTATAATATAGTAGTTGTGTCATGTATCCATATCAAACAGACCATAGACATTTCAAATATTCCTAATTGTATCTTACAATATATTTTTCAGAAAGGTTTTCATACCCTACATTTTATGGACATTTCAAATATTCCTAACTGCATCTTACAATGCTTTTTTAACTTCTATTTATTAAACTATTTTACCAATCGAGATGAAATTATTGCAAAAGTGCCTTGCATAGATACCATTAGACAGTTAATAAGCATTTTTATTGCTAAATGCTAACGATCTTATTGTCGCAAACTATCCAGCAACTTTGCCAATGACTAATCTCTGTCTAAAAATTTGGTTGATCACCTTGAGCGAGGTTTTCCCTTTCAACCAGTGTTGTCAATTGCAGATAGCGGATTGTTAAAATTATGCTATACAATAGTGTTATAGCGCCACTATAGCTGCTATTTGACAACATTTTGTACTAAATAGCGTATCGCAAAACAATAGCGGTTTGTCCAAAATCCACTACGCTATAGAGTCACTATGGAAAAGGCTGAAACCCGGAACCTTGCTCAAGAGATCCAAATTTAGTTCCACTCGGAATGTTTCTAGAGTTTAGAACAATAACAACAACAACGACCAAGCTTTATCCCACTAAGTCGGGTCAACTACATGGATCAAATTACAAATTACACCATAATGTTCTATCATAAACCATATTCAGATCGAACTCATTAATCTCTAAATCTTTCCTAATAGTTTCGCTTATAGTTTTTCTAAGTCTTCATCTACCTCTTGTGATATGACTATCCTCCATCTGATCCATTGTCCTTACTACAAAATCCACAGGTCTTCTCTCTAAATGCACAAACCATCTAAGCCTATTTTCCACCATATTTTTTAACTATAGGTGTTACCTCAACTCTCTCTCTAATGTTGTTATTTGTAAACATATCTCGTCCAGTCTTACCACTCTCATCTCCGCTATGTTTTCTTTATTCTCGTGTTGGTTCTTAAATCACAAAAAAAAAAAAAAAATCCTACTTTCCTTTTCTAACAAGAATTGAATTATATAAATACGACAGCAAAAGAACTAGTAAGTACATCATCTACAATTAACCAATTCTCCACACTCCATAGCTCAAATTAATTTACATTAATTAATTAATTAATTAATCCCTCCACTATAACAATATAAACAACAATTAAGATGATTAATGAGAGTGAGAGAGAATTAAGAAACGTACTGGAGATGGAAGCAGAGAGCCATGCAGAAGATTGAGAAGCAGGAGTGTTACTAGAATAAATAGCAGAAAAAACATAGAAAGATGAAACAACAATTCCAATGATAACGACAGTGTAGATCGTGAGGAATAATGGTTTTGATTGTGTCACTTCCTCACAACCATTTCTCCAAGCCATTTTTGTTTGAATGGTTTTTTTCACAATAAACGACATAACGATATCATCATTGTAATCTTTGTCGTTTAAGAAGAAGAAGAAGGTAAGAAACGTAATTGATTTGAGAAAGGTTTATGAGATTGGTATTCCAAGGAAGATGTTTATGTTCTGGTTCTGGTCAACTTGTCTGCTTTCTCAACATGGACATGGACATTATTCTAAAAACAAAACAAAAATTTGCATTATTGTCATCTACACTACTTTAATTATTCATATTTTTAAATTACTAACAAAAACTATAAAATACTATTTCCTTCAACAACAAAAAACTGTAAAAATACTAAATTAATAACATTTTATATATTAATACAAAAATTAGTTTAAGTAAGTTAGGTAAATAATGTATTTGGTCAAAATGTAACATTCTGTTTTAAAGAAAGATGAAATATTATTTTATTAATCAATACCAGCAAAACTTTTTCAACAACTCTATAATTGGATTTGGATCTGTGCGTTTTATATTCCAGTACTGTAGTATATCCTTGATTGGAAGATTTTGAATTATTTCAACAAAAATAATAATAAAGGGTTTTGAATTGTCATATAAAAAAAAGGTAAATTATTCAACAAAAAACAAATGGTAAATTCGTCTAAAGAAAAAGGTAAATTTTTTGGCATGTGAAATTTGACCAGGACCAATACTATGCAAAACTCATTTAATATTGTATTTTATTTTTAAATAAATTAATATAAAAATATGAATGTTTTTTTTGGTTGAAGGATATAAAAATATGAATGTTGTTTAATAGTTGAATGAAGAGTACATATTCAACCGAACTTCATGGATATCACTATATTCACCTAACAATGTTATGTTAAGTTATTTTTTTGTTAAAAAGAAATAAAAAAAAAGATGAGTTATCCGTGAACTATTCAAATACTCACACATCACTAATTTCTTTTGTAAACTAAAGTTTAGGTAAGTTGAGCTACAGAGGTTCACCATAGTTACCGTGGATTATAAATATGTTTGATAGTAGTTGTACTTCGACCACTTATATTATGCAATGTGGTCAAAATATTTCTCGAAAGGACACTGAGAACTTACAAACAAGCATCTTCTCTTCCTTTCTTAGACGTTCAACATATTTATGACCTTTAAAGGCTTGAGTCATCTCATGTTCATGTTCTTTGTTGCCAACTCTAAGGCTCAAATCATCAGCACTTAACAAATAATTACTAAACCAGAATGAAAAATCAGATTTCGCTGACATGGAATCACCATCCTTCAGGATGACTCCCTCTCTTAGACGGAGCCATCCTACACGTTTGCTTTTCTTTCTTGTCTTTTTTTCTTCATATTTTTTGTTTGCGCTAAAATTATGTCACCATCCTTCAGAATGACTCCAACTGAGATGGTGTCGTTTTTGTTTTTTTGTTTTGGCTGAAATTGTTTGAATCCTATATATATATATATATATATATATATAGATGACTAACCTCTAATAGAAATCACAGTTCTTACTCTCTTCTACTTATATTTTCTCTCGTCTTATTTTCTCTCATTTTCATCATGTCTACTCTTGTACGCAACTTGGTTAAACTCGAATATATAGAAAAACCGTTTGCAATGTATACAAAATCAACCGAGACATTGTCGAAGTTAAAAGGAACAACTAAACCATTTTTTTTACTTAGCTTGTGATAATACTTGAAAGGTTTATGAATATTGCATTTGTTGATTCTTACACCTCATTGGCAAATGACGAAGACGGTGAAAAAATAAGTTATGATATTAAGGTTCTTGATAAAGATGTTGATGTAGAAGACATATTTCAATGGAGAGTAAGAACATAAGAACCAACGATGTTGTATATAAGAGTGGGTATATTATGAATAGTTATATTTCATAATGTTATATTATGTTTGTTTAGCTAAGTTTACGTAATTCTAATTATATGTTGTCTTAATGTTGTATTATGATATTTTCAATTAAATTTAGCTTTTGCATTTTTCTTACAACCTATATTAATGATTTCAATTAATTTAGTAATAAATAAAATTAATAATAATAATAAGGGTCTTGTTAACCGATGCCCCTGAGACACTGGTTAAGGAATCCAAAAGTAGAAAAATTATGTTGGAAATATAAACTTTTACTTTTGACCAATTAATTTTTACATCACTTTTTAATAAAATCTTACTTCTTTTAAATGCTTAACCTATGCCCTGGGGGCACTGTTTAACATTCTCCTAATAATAATAATGACAAAAAGGTGATTTAATAGTTAGTAATGTGGTACAACGTCTATCGAAATTCAACAACATAAGAGAAAACACCAATAATTAAACAATGAAAGTCCCCTCGTGTATCAAAATACGTAGGATGTGATACAACCGGACATAAAGTAGTTAGAATTTAGAAAAAGCTAGAAAATAATGCAATATCTATATTTCGATATTTTCTTTTGTAATATTTATCAATCAAATATTATTATGTTATTTCAAATTTTTCTTTCAATCATTTAAGTTGATCAATTTCTATTATAAAAAAAATATAATTTCAGCCAAAAAAAACAAAAAAAAATAATAATAAAAACAGTAGAATGACACCGTCTCCGTTAGAGCCTTACCGAAGGATGGTAATATAATCTCAGTCAAAAAAAAGAAAGAAAGAAAACCAAAATGTGTAGGATGGCTCCATCTGAGAAGGAGTCATCCTGAAGGATGGTGGCTCCATATTAAATAGAGATATGAAGGGGGAAACTCAAAGTAGGGCATATTGGACAATTATTTTGAACATATGGTAGAGTGGATAATTATTTTCATAACTAGGGTAGTAAAAAAAATCTTTGCTTTTTCAATCACAAGAGTAAATCTTAACTTCTTTCCTTCATCTTTAACCCAAGCCAACAACTATTCTCGTGAAGTAATCAATAGAAGGATTATCAACTTGAGGAGGAACTTTGCCTTTGACATTGTCGGAAGGATTATCAACTGAATGTGGAACTTTGCCTTTGACGTTCTTGGAAAGATTATCAACTGAATGGGGAACCTCGATCTTGGAAGGATTATCAATCAGAGGTTGAATATTGACTTTGACATTGCCGAAAGGATTATCAATTGAAAGTGGAACCTCGACTCTTGCATTGTCCGAATTATCCACAACTTGAGGTGCAATGTGTGACTTCACATCAACACGAAGTTCCATAATTGGAGGTGTAATGTGAGGTGTCTAATTAGAGGGGATATCAATAGGAGTATCAATATTTAAAATATTGCAAACTATAATAAAAAAAGTGGTATGTTTTTGTAAATGCAGGGTCCATGTTATATAATTTGAACCAGGTTGTTCAAATTTATGATTATATAATCTGTACAGTACCAGTACAAAGTTAGTGACGTGATTGAAACAAAAATGCTTAGAAATTGAATGAGCAAGATTTTAGCATCACATTGCATCTGCATTCAAACCAAAATAATATGTATGGAGTTTATTGATGGTTGGAATGGTGTACCAAATCATGTTTTCGCCTAAATGAGAGTGTTTTTGAAGGTGTGTGGAGTGGAAGGTGAAAACATATATATAGGGACATTTTCAATTATACAATCCGAAGACGGGAAACACGCTCTATATTATATAGTTCAAATTAGTTTTTCTTTTTATATAAAAAAAGAATGAATTGTCGGAAGAGGGGTTCGAGATATAGAAATACACATTTCAGATTTTTTATTTCGAAAGATGTCTGATATGCTCTAGGTAATAAAATGTGAACATGAGCAAAATGAACAAATTGGAGGGCACGTGAGAAGGACATGGGTGGAAAAAGAAATTCTCTTACTTGGGTGTAGTCATTTAGGTATGGGCTTCTATTTGAACTAAAGGTATAGCCCAATAGACAAACTCCTTTTTTAATTTTTTTTATAATATTTTACCAAACAAAGTAAAATTCTTTTCCCACCCCCAACAACTCTTGCACGCCCTCCATAAACCCAAAAGTATCCATATTTTACATGTCTGAATTTAGATTTTGGAGCATGTTTATGATCTCGGATTAACAAATCCGGAGCGTATTTTCCTGCCATTATGAAAGGAAAAAAAAAAAAAAACACAATACAACCGTGGCTATTTTTTTTTCCTTCAGGATTTTTTGCATACGGATTTTACTGTTTAAATGCGTAAAAGGTCCACTTTACACATTTAAATTTTAAAATCCGGATGCGAAAAAATGTACTATGATGCAGGTAACCTGTGTTGTGTATATTAACTAAGGAATCGAAAAACAGTCAAACAGTGTTGTGGTTTTATTCTTGTCATTACGAGGAATGTTTCATGTTTGCTATTGGGAGTTATGGGTATTGACTTGTGATTTGGTAACACAATGTTTTTAGCATGAGATTAAGAATTTTACATTATATGCAATCATTCTGTTTCTCAATCATTGCCTACTTTACATGTCTTAGCATATATTGGGATCATGTATACTGTCTTCATGACCTGCCAATTTGAAGGGTTCTAAATTCCACTTTTGTTTCAAAGCAACTAATTATATTAAATGCATTTGTAATATTTTAGAAGTAAACCATCAAGTTAATCTTTGATTATGTAGGACATACTTAAATGGCTCCCTTAAATTATAACTATTTTTGGAAGGTCTCTGACTCTATTGAAATGTCATGTTGACCTTTATATTTAACCATTTACATTCAATATAAGATGTTGCTTAAACAATGTTCTTAGAATCAGTAAAATATATTTTAATCACTTACTATCAATTAGTCTTTTTTTTTTTTTTGACAAATACTATCAATTAGTCTTTAACATGTTCTTAGATGGTTTTTAATGTTTTTTTGTTAAATAGCCTAGTAGCTAGAGCTCACACATTTTAAATGTGGAGAAGTGGAGTACCAGAGGTTCAAACCTCTGCCTCTGCATAAATTATGCAATGCCCCTACCAACTAAGGTAAGCTCACGGGGACGTTGGTTTTTTAATGTTCTATTGCTGCATAATAAGTGAAACTTGTGAAGTTTAGGCTCTTCAAATTGGGCTTTGAAATAATGAAATAATAGGTCCAGACCATAGAAATGAACTCTTTGGGCTACATGGACAATTACAAACTTCCAAACTGTATAAACACCCCATAAAAACTTCCAAAATATGTTGAAACATTTCGAATTTTAGAATTAAAATAGGACGCGAAGAAACTTATAGGCTCTTCAAAACCTACCTATTGCCGCACATACTCCATAATAAATCATATGTTTGTTATGAAAACAACCATCAAATAATCTCATTTTAGAAGAGTTAAACCTTTCCTTCTCAAGATGTTTCGGATATGAGAGTTGTTCTGTTGTCACACTCTCAAGAGTCAAGTCAACAGCCAACTAACAAGTAGACCCAAAAGATCAAGTAAAATTCAAATGGCTAGAATTCATGCATGAATCAATGACATAAAACAAAAAATGCATTTTTAATTCAAAGTCTCCTCTCATGTGGGGCTTCACAGAAACGAGTTTTTCAATTCAAAACAAAGGCCAAACTCAACCACTTGGGCATATTGAACTTTAGTCATTAAAAATACGATATATATACTTTAATGAGATAGCCTCCAAATCTGAAACAAGTGGGAAGAAAGTTGTTTCCAAATAAATATTTGAAATAGCAACGTGGATCCATTTGTGGCTCCCTCCACATTATGTTGATGTCGTTTAATTTGCATAAGTAGCCACAACTCAGTCTAGCTACTAAATGTTTATATTCACATATCTACCAAAAAAAAATGTTTATATATATATATATATATATATATATAATAATAATAACCGGTAAGTCTTCCTGAATCAAGTGGCTTGGACATGCATAAAATAACAACTTATAAAAGAAATCTCTCTACTACGTACCAAGTACTCATAATAAAATAATTATAATTAAGATGAAGAATAGTACTTATAATTTTTTTTCATAAAGAAAATTAGATTAAGAAGGCATATAATGCAAGATATTTACAATATAATACACATATAATTTGTCAACCGTAGCATTGAAATTTTAAATCTAAATTACACCCAGGCAAAAAATCCAACCATATGTATTATTAACTATAGTTGGGATAGTACTTAGATTCAATTAATTTTGATATTTTGTTGAGAAAAAAAATCAACGTGTTTTGAAAAATCTAGATTTTCCGGTGTGGCCGAAAATACAACTTATAATAGCACCTATAAAAAAACCACTATTAAAGGACGGAGCTTTAATAGCACTTTTATGTTATATTATAGGGTATACCTCTTTAATAGAAATGCCAGACTTTCTCTCAAAAATAAATAAATAGAAATGCCAAGCTTAAAATAAAGCATTCAACATGTTAATAGATCAGACTTAAGTTTTAATTTTTTTTAACTAGATCTAGCTTATTTAAGTAAAGTCAGGCTCGACCCGTCCTATTCTCACCACTAACTAAAATTTTAAATGTTTGAAATGAAGTCTATTGATACCATTGATGAAATATATGAAAGAGTGATGATCATTATAAATAACTTGTGCTCATTTAGCAAGGCTTACACAACTGAGAAAGAATTAGAAAAAAAGGTCATGATAACTTGTCCTCTTAAGGGAACAAGTTAAGAATCTAAAAAAAGTAATTAATCAATAAATGCATAAATTAAGAAGATAAAATTTAAAGTTTTCAAAATTAAAAATATACAAGTTTCAAGATTTTATTTTTACATTTGATTTCTTATCTTATGTCGTTAGAGCAAAAGTTAGCATTTATCTTAGAAAAATGTTGAGAGTCTTACTACGACAACATAAAGACCATTGGGCATTGGTTACTCAAATTACCATGCCAAGAAAAAAAAAATCACATATTTGGAGGCGCTTTCTTAACATATCTTTTGATAGTTTCATTCAAAAAATAGTTTTTGAATAAAATTAAAATTTTAAAACATCAATAAAAGGGAATGACAGGTAATTGACACTAAAGAAACGTTGATGTAAATCAGAGATCATATTGACTTCTCAAAAATAATAATAAGAGATTTCTCTCAAAAAAATAATAATAATAAGAGATTATACTACAATAGAATTTTTAAACAAAATATGAATTTTTAATCTCCAAAAACATAAAAATTTATATTTAAGTCATCCCTTGTTAAAATATTCTAAAATTTTACAAGAGTGAATTCTATAATATACTAAAAGTTGAATGCGTTTGATCTACTAAATAATAAATATTAAACAGAACAACAAAAGACATGACAACACAACACAAAGTAGAACAGTACAAGACAAACTTTTATCGTAGTAATTTTTTTTCCGTCTTATATGATTTTTGGTGAATTAAAGGTTATTTTGATATTTTAGACAACTTGTACATAAAATAAAAATTTGTGTTGTGGTTTAGTCAGGGGCAAAAATTTCAGTTTTGACCTATCTATTGCCTCTAGTTTGTCCGATCCCTAAAACAGTTTTACAAATCAAACATTGTGCAACTTTGAGTTATCTTGTCATGTCTTTTATTTTTTAGCAGATCAAACGCATCCATAAGCTCAAATGCTGTTTAAAATAGATTTTGGGAATCAAATGTTTGGGATGAAAAATAAGTTACCGAACATGTCTTTTTTGTCACACTGATCCTTTTTTTTAACGATGGCGTACAAACTTATAAGCTAGTTTATTGATTCCGCCAAACATACCATTTTTTTCTTCATGAAAAGGCCAAAAAAAATAAGTTATAAACAAAACAATCAAAATTATACCATTTTTTTTTGTTGAAGTGCTAAGATTGAAAGGTTATAAAGTTCAAAATTACAAAAACAACAATATCTCCAAAGAAATTTTTTTGAAAATCATACTACAGATAAAATCATTCTTAAATATATGAGAGATTCGGTGTTCAATTGATAGAAATCATAAAAAAATAATTTAACATTGAACTTGACTCATGACCAAATCAAAGTTTTACCATGTTAAAAGGTAACAAACCAAAAGTTTTACCATGTTATAAAGTATGCAAGTTAAGCACATTTTTCAAACACAAGCAATTCTATTTGCTAAACACCACATACTAAAGGTGCTTTCATGCTAATCTTTTTTTTTTTTTTTTGATTTCATGCTAATCAAATTGCATAAAATATTCTTTCACTTTATTACTTGAGAAACCAAACGTATTAATTGAACTGCATACCAAAAACAATTATTTGACATAACACATGCCAAAGTCCAAACAGACTATTAGTAACAGTAGAAATATCCCTAATACGTTTTGCATGTGGGTAGATAAATATACAAAAATCCCGGCCCCAGCTAGCCTAGTCAGAGCATAGGTGGATTCAAGGGTCACTCTTATGCCAATTAAGTCTCTTAATCGTGGTTGACAACTCTTTAACCACGATTAATCCAAGCATGCATGCATGCACCATGAATAAAGGGAATAATTAATAAAGAATAAAATATTCTTAATTCATTAAGCCTCTTAGTTGGTATATTATATCATTTGCTACTAATTAGTAATTATTTGGGTTGTTTGTATACTTTGGGTAAAAAGTTGGCATATGTACGCTAGCTGTATTAATTAATAAGGTCATGTGTACCAGTGTCCATAAAATAATTAAAATCAGTACGTATCAAATTAGAAATTGTTTTTTTTTACTTATACAAATTGTTTATTAGGTATAGGCAGAGAGGTATGTACAAATTTTGTACTTGAATGTGTACGTTGATTGAATTAAATGGAAACGAATCACGTGTCTGTACGTAGTTGCATGTATTCTCAAAATTAGTCAACGCATTTAATAATTTTTTTAGACATAATACAACACATTCATTAATGGACATTAATATTTATGTTTAGCAGTAGCGTCGGTTGGGTCTTGTTCTGTCTAGGAGTGGATCAGCGGATGTTTCGGCATCTTAAAGAGACCGTGTGAGAAGTTCTCAAGGGAAAGTTATGTATATTGCTCAATTGCATCCTCATTACATGGGTGACTCCATGAATATGAAACCGTGGATAATGAGTTTCCTCAAATAACGAATCGTTTTAAAGATTCGAGTTTGATTTTTGGATAAAATAATTATTAGTCAGGTTATAGTTACATCAGAATCGAATTTGAGATTACAAGGACTCACTTCTTATGTGAACCGAAGGGTTAACAAAAAATAGTAAAGTTTATGAAATGTCAATTTAAACTCTTCTCCTTTGTTTAATTGTATAATGGTGAATATTTATGAGTATCTTTTGCAGTAAGCCCAAAAAATTATCGTGCGCTTGAACTTCAGAAATAAGCTACCCCTCTGCTGTTAATGGTTGGAATAATTCTCTGAGACCAAAGCAAATTTTGAGATTTTTGAAAAAAGAAAGGTTATGCAATTCATGTAAAAACAACGCGCCTAGTCACGAGTTAGCAAACAATATAAGAGAGAAATTGTTAGATGAAATAGCGATGCAATAAAAATGACTGAAAATAAAGGTATGGGTTGCCTCCCATTTAGCGACATGCAAATAAAATTATGGGTTGCCTCTCATTCAACGCTTATTTCACGTCATTAGCTAGATGCATCTACCACTGTTAGGGTGGCTGATATGAAAGAAAGAATACATCACTCTTCATCTTCCTCTTGTTTGGTAAGACTTCCATGAATTTGACATAGAAAGGTAAGTGCTCCAATGATCCACTTTGTAAGCTTTTGTAATTCTTTCCCTTCCTTGTCGAAGAATAATAAGACTTTTGCTTCGAATGAATATTCCTTTAAGTCTCTGATATCACGATGTTCAATGGAAAGGAAAGCTTGTCTCCTTGAATAACCATGCCCTTCACCGCTCCATATGGATGTTTAATTGACCTATCTGCAAGTGTTAAAGCGACATTTGATGGCTTTACTTGAACTTTCAATCCTTCTTGTAGGTAACGACATCAATTTGATGCTTGCACCCATATCACACAAAGAATGATTGATGGATAACTTCCCAATAGAGTTGAAACTTCCGAGGTCATTTTTCTTTGTAATTGGTCATCTTTGAAGGATGACATTACAACTTATGGTTGGAGAGGTAGATTATTTTCCCTTTAACTTCTGCTTTAAGATACGAGTATGGTAGCTTAAAATAGTTAGGGAGCTCACCTTGATTCTTGCTTTCTTCCAGGATCTGCTGTTTCTTTTTTTCCTTGTGATGGAATATTTATCGACGTGTGTTTCAGATATTGTTGCATACTTCTTCTCTCCTGGGTTTATGTGTACCGAATCTTTCCTCTTTTGTGGAAGCTTCTTTTCTATAACTGAATGGAGACTGGTAGTTTTTTCTCTTTTGAACACTGTTGGAACAAAGGGTGTTTAACAATATCACTTTTAGTTTTGATGATAACAAGGTATTAAAAATTGTCAATTGGATATACTAATATTTGTTTAAGTGTGCAAGATCTTAGTCAAAGATTTTAATCTTAGAAAGTATTCTGTAAGAACAAATGAAGAGCAAAATCCTAAAGAAGCTTGTTGAAAGTGATTATGAAGACTTGGAGAGCATGAAGAATCATATGAAGCTGTTTCGAGAGGTTCTGAAAACTTGAAGAGTCTGAAGAAGCCGTTTCGAAGAAGTACAAGACTCGGAGAGTTTGAAGAAGCTGTTTCGAAGAAGTGCAAAACAAGAGGTTCTGAAGACTTAGAGAATCTGAAGAACGAAGAAAGTCTGAAGGAGCTGAAGAGAGTCTGAAGCACAACAGAGTCTAAAGTTCTATAGAGAGTCTGAAGATTGCAAATCAAGAATTTGTTTAGATGAATCTCTGAAGGCATTTCGTTGCAGAAGAAACGTTCATATGGAGTAACGGCTATTTTCAAGTCAACTTTAGCATAGGATGCTTTGCGACAAAGAATGCAGGAAAAGGACAGAGTACATGTACGAACCTTGTTTTCACTACTCCACTACTTATACTATTGGCAGCTGTGTCTACTGGTATTTTTGCTTCAAGTGGAATGGAATTTGAAATCAGTTTTGAAGGATGATTACCATATCAAGCAACAAATCAACAGTGGTTGATCAAGCTTCTAGATGACTCTATGATGTGATGGATTTTCTCAACGTCTCTCTACAACCTCTATATAAAGGATAGAAGACTTGAATAATGTGTTAGACTCTACTACTGAAAAACTGAGCTATTACGCTATTTTGTTATTCTCCCTGAGTCAAGCAAAACACATCAACAACTTAGGAAATTCTTACAAACTTCATATCCTAAAATTTCTAAGTGTCACAGAAAACAGAGTCTTATTGTTTTGTATTTGGAACACCACTGATAGTATATCAAGTGTTCAAACTCTTATTCAATTTTCTGTAAATTGTGTTAAAAGTCTCTTGCTTGCGTGCTTGAGCATTTGAAGTCTCTTGGGCGTGTCCTTGAGCAATAAAAGTCTCTTGCTTGTGTGCTTGAGCATTTGAAAGTTTCTTGTTGTGTGCTTGAGCAACTTGTAATTTGTTATTACATTTTAGTGAACTCTCCTTGGAAGTGCAAGGGGGACATGACTACTTCCGGTTTGTGGAAGGAACCTTTGTGAAAGGAACCTGTATAATTGCTTGTGTTCTCTCTTTCCCTTATCTCTTTACTTTATTCCGCTGCAACAGACTCTGAACTCCTTATCATGATCTGAACTCTATCAGACTCTGATCTGGAAAACAGAATCAATCTTTTTTAAGAGACACAAAAAAGTCAACACAATTCAACCTCATTCTTGTGTTTTTTTCACCTTCAAACACGTGGTATGACTTCTTTTTATCTCCCTATCTTAGAAATAATTCTCCTATTTCCACATTAACGAGGGCTTTAGCTGTTGCCAAAAAATGTCTTCCAAGGATAAGTGGACATTTTCGATTTTCTTGCATATCCAAGATTACAAAATCTGCCAGAAGTACAACTTGGTTTGCTTTCATCATCACATTCGACTATGCCATAAGAAAATTTGAGTGTACCATATAGCAAGGCGAGAGTTATGTTTGCTGGTTTCATGTTCACCTTTTTAAGTTTCTTAAACATTGATAACGACATCATACTTGCTCCGAGATCACATAAAGAAAATTTTATTTTTATGTCCTAAATTGAACAAGGAATTGTTAAACTACACAGGTCCTTCCTTTTCTTGGGCAATTTATTTGTAATAATAGAATTGCAAGTTTCAGTTAACAGAATTACCTTTTGGGTTTTGAGCTCCTATTTTGTAGATAAGAGTTCTCACATAAACTTGTTGTACATGGAGCTTTTATCTAGCATTTATATCGAAGTGGGGTGACTTATGTTTCAACCATATGGGTTCAAGTAGTTTATTAGGATGTGGTTCCTTTCGATCTGCTTGCCTTGAACCATCTTTTGTGGCTTTGATATTGAATTCGGGATCTCTTCCTCATCATCTTTTGCAACTTTATCACTTCCTTTGTCATTCTCATGATGGAGCCCCCCTTGGATGCTTGTAATTATTATTCTTGTGGTGAGTGATTACTTCCATGATTCCTCTCGTTTAGAACTTTTTGGCTTTGGACTTCCCTTCTAGATGAGTTGTGGAAATTTGAAACAATTGTGCAACCATTTCTTGCAGTCAGCAATACCTTCTTCCTCGTCTTGGTTTTCCCAAGGATTAGGGTAAGACTCCGACCATTCTTGAGAATATGTGCTCCTTTGGTGTTCAACATATGACCCCATGTACTTAATATGTTTTTCTAAGAACCCCAAACTTGTTTGAAAACATGTATCACTTGCATGAGCTTGTGAGAAGTCACCAACTTAGCCATTTGACGAGAGTTGGGTCAGCTCCCTTGCATCCAACTTTTTCGAAATTGCATCCAACTTATCACATGTATTTAATTCAATCATACCTTTCATTCTTAAGACCTACACCTATCATAATCAAAACTAAAACAAGAAACCTTTCGGTAGCACCGCTCAAGAAGAATGAGTAGTTACTTTTTTTTTTCTTTCAGCTTTTGTATAGATTAAAAGAAAACAAATAAAAATAAAATTAAACTAAATTTAATCTAACTAAAAACAAAACAAATCTAGCCTAAGAAATTGGAAAAGGAAAATAAAAATTAACATAATCTAAACAGATACTGACTAATTCTATTCTAACTTAAAAACAATGAAATGAAAACTAACCCGATCTAAAAAGATTTGTAACAAATTCTAATCCTTAAAGATAAACCTAAACTAGAAAATAGGAACTAACCCTAATTTCTAGGACCTAACCTAAAACCCAAAATAGAAAAATAATCTAACCCTAAAAAAAATTGAAAATTAAAACTAAAAATAGAAATTAAAAACAGAAAAACCTAACCTAACGAAGTTATTTACAAAATAAAGCATACCGATTACCTTGTCGAAATATAAACAATACCCAACAACGACGCCAAAAACGTGAGGGTAATTGGGACAAGTGCACCAAATTGAACAAGTAATAAAGTAGTAAGTTAATCGTCTACACATGGACTGCCGTTTAACTCTGTAATTAGCGGAATCTATTTAGAAAAGAAAATAAAGAGAAGATTTGAAGTGGTTGCATGATTTTAACTGTCCTGTCCAATGTGAGAGATTAGGTTTGGTTGATTCAAATATTTAATGGTGATTACGGAATCCTTAAACCCCTCTTCGTTTTTTTTTTTGAAAATTAAATATAGAAATAATTAGTTATAACTTGTCTTATGTTTGAATTTAAGAAAGTAGATGGGACAAGGTTGTCTTCAAGTACGATTCAGCTACTCTAGTGCAAGTTATATCGTCTCTGGGCATTGGTGATTCAAAATTCCATGCTATTGATTCTAGTATTGTTTATCCGTTATCTTTACATTCCAACTTCGAGGTGAAGTTTGTTAGGCTACAAACGAACATGGTTGCTAATACTTTAGCTAGGGCGGCATGTTCTTGGGCTAGTCACCATATCTTTTATTCTTATCTTTCTTGTATTGAACATTGTTTGATTAATGATAATAGTTAACTTTATTTTGGTAAAAAAAAAAAGTAGAACATAACCCCATGATGAATCAGTGAAATTCTATTTTGATCCTCATAACTCAACCGTTTGAAATTGTGGGATTCCGTTATGATGAGTTATAGCCCTAAATTTATAATTTGATTCAATTATATTAAAAACTAAGAAATTCATACTGCCTTATTCAGATGGAGGCGAGGGTTGTCGCAGGGGCGGACCTACAGCCACACCAGCCCAACCCATACCTTTTTTTTTTTATATACAAAGCCTTTCTTAGATAATATATATGTCCTCTATTTCGAAAAATAAACAATTCTGCAACTTTGGCCTGGTGGTGTCGGTTGAGTTTTTGAGTAGAGGCTTGATGTCCTAGGTTCAACTCTCAATTTCTGCATTTTTTCTTAATTTTTTTAAGTTCAACTCATCTGGCTTGCAATTTTCTTATTTTTTTCCGATAATAATATAAACAACATAAATTATATATAAATACGTATTAGGATTTTGCTACTTATTGTCGTACATTATCCAATCTATAAAAAATTATAAAGAGGAGACCCATTTTTGGATTGAGATTTTTTACTCTATTTAACATTCATTTAAATTATTTTATCATTTTTATGATGTCATTTAAATTATAATTAAAAAGTTAAATTCACTAAAATATAAACAACTTTACTACATAAGGAACAAAATGATTGACAATTGTTACGATTAATACAAATGTTATTATTTGTATAATTTACTTCGTCAAAATTTTAGTCTTACTTTTTTCAAAAACAAATTAGCCCTACTAATAATGTAATCCCAGATCCGCCTCTGGGTCGTCGATCCTAATATTTCTCCATCTAAGATATGGTTTAGAAACTGACATATATGAATTAAATCAGACATTAGATAGAAACTAAATAAAAACTTTATTAATAGAATCCAACAAATAAGAATGAGTTCATCGTCGAACCCTAACCAAAGAGTTTTAGTTGCTCATGGCAACCGACATCATTACAAAACAATATAAAAACATATCCTATTGAGAACAAGAGGAGGACTGAGATCCTCGGTTTTGAAGCTCATGATGTTTGACCTTAGGGGTTGAAGGTGAGAAAAACAAAAGAAGGGGGGTTGAATTGTGTTTGCTTTTTCTTTTTTTTAAACTAAGTCCAAAGTCCAGGGTCTGATAGAGTTCAGATTCCAGAACAATGTTAAGATTCTAATGCAACAGATAATGTAAAGAGAGAGAGAAGAGAAAGACACGAGCAAATTATACAAGTTCCTTCCACAAACCGGAAGTAGTAATGTCCCCCTTGCACTTCCAAGGAGAGTTCGCTAAAATCAATATCTGATTACAAATACTCAAGCACACAAGCAAGAGATTTCATATGCTCAAACACAAAAGCAAGAGACTTATAAACAAACACAATTACACATAAAGATGTTTGGTTTGAACACTTGATATACAATCAATGGTGTTCATAATACAAATCAAATAAGACTCTCAAGACTCTAGAATTTCTAAGATATGAAAGTTTATAAAAAATTCTAAGTGTATTGATGCACAACAATTTCAGCAGAGTTTTGGCACTATCAAAATATTGTAGAGTCTCTCATAATCTTCAAGTCTTCACTCTTTTATATAGAGGTGTGAAAGAGACGTTGATAGGATGCCAACACATCAAAAGAGTCATTACGGAGCTTGATCAAATCACCAATGATCTGTTGCTTGATTTGGTTAATGTCCTAGGTGGTAATAATTTGAAATTCATTCATTGTTTGAAGAATTAACCAGCGTAGACACATTTGTAGCAGTACTATGTGCAGACAAGAGTGGAGTAGTAGAGTAGTGGTAGTACAATTGTACCATTGTCATTTCCTGCGCTCTTTAGTGGATAAGCATTTGATGCCTTCTAATTCCTCTGAAATAGCCGTTGCTACAAGCTATGCAATCTTGTGTCTTAAATTAACCAACTTTAACTGATTCCAACTTCTTGACTTCAGACTCTAATGAACTCCAGACTCTAATGACGTCAGACTCTGGCAGTCAGCTTCTGATGAATCTTCAGACTTTGATGGCCTTCAGACTCAGACTTGCAACATAATCTTCCTTTGTAAATTTCATTGCTCTCTTTTGTTCTTTCAGAACCAATACTTTGTTTTAAGACTTATAAATTTTAGTCTATGGTCCTGCACACTTGAACTAATATTAGCATATCCAATTTTTTTTAATACTTTGTTATCATCAAAACTTAAGATGACAATGTTAAACATTTCGTTCCAGTTGACTTTTACCTTGAATCGCTAACTTTCTGAATAAATAAAAGAGTGTGATAGGGTCTCTACTCTCTATTTATAGTGCATGATTATTTAGGGGGGTTTTCCACAAACAAACAAAAACCAGCTTGGAAAACACGAAAACAACACTTTATGCATGTGTCCATGCGCGGGGCGCATGGTCTGGTGCGCAGGTGCGCATAAGGCAACCCCTCCTGCGCGATTTCAACAGTTTCGACCCTTTTTCACCCGTTCTTCCGTCTTGCAATGTCTTGGAACTTAAAATGAATTTTCTTCACTTTGTATTGTCTTCAAATACCTTCGAAGAACCATTGAGCTTCAATCTTCATATCATTAATCCTTCACGTGATGTTATGTTTTGCCGATTTACATAATTTCTCAGTAAAAAGACTCAAAACACTTAAAGAGTTACATGATTTAGAATAAAAGTGAATTACGATGACTCGAATGAAAGACAATACAAAAAACTCCTCAAACCATTGAAAACTCCTCTAATTAACTAGTAATTTGTCTTCAAATACAAAAAATTACACTAAAAACTTAAAAAATATCATACATTATTCCATATCATATGGCATGTTACCAACTTTTTCACCGAGGACGGATGTTCATCAAACCTGCTTTCTAAGTTCTTGTTACTGGAAGCTTGTATCTCATCGACTTCTCTTGTCAGAATCTCTGAATTGCTTTTGATTGTAAATGGTTGGAAGCAAGGGACGTATTTTTTATCAGACTTTTTGCATTTGTAGGCTTGGTTCTATATCTCGAGTTCATTATATTATTGTAGTTCTTTCCTTGATCGGAGGCAGACATTAGAGCAAATGAACTAGAATAGCGTCATGCATGTCAGAGTCACATTAATCATCTTTGGTTCACCAAAAGGACAAAGTGATACTTGTTGATTCACGATATTGTGACCAGAAGCACGAGTCAATCACAAATTTTGTCTATAGATCTTATTTTGCACACTTTAAAACTAGTTTGATGATTAATTGTTCTCTTGCTTTGTTAGATCAAAACATTAGTAGTAGCTATTTTTTTCTAAACCATTCTAATCTTACATTAACAACATTACACTCTCTTACATATTATTTTTTTGTTTTAAAAAAAATAATACAGGTCTCACAAAATCATGTAGGTTTTATAAAAATTTGATGAAATTTATATGAATTTTAATCAATAAAAAGAATGTGTCGAAAAATATGTGTTAATCAATTTGTTGTTAACATTATTCATAAGAACATGCTTTATTTATTTCAAAATATATGTCGTAGTCAACCCCTTCAAACATGTCAATGCACAATTTTTATACCATTAATATTTTTAATTACCTTTCGTAAAAAATATAAAAATTTAATATTTTGAAACTATTTATCGGGACGAATTGAACAATACCTTACATGTTAATATTTGTATTTATATATTATTTAAAAATATGATCAAAATAAGTCAAGTAAATAGTACACGTTACAAAAATGTGGTATGTATTTTAGAATGAATGAAGTATGTAGGTAAGGATTTGTTCCTTCACTGTCTATACAAAGAGCGTCCGTTGAAAAGATGTTAACCCTTAAAAAAAACTTATAGACTGTTTGGTAACAAAATGAGATAAAGAAAACATATGGTAACATCCCATTGCGTTTCGAAACACACATTTAATATCACAAATGATTCGTTTTTTAAAAAAAAAAAAAACTAAAATGAAATATATTAATCAAACGTCTTAGTCTTTAGAGCACAAAAAGTGTCATAAGAGAACTAAGGAAAAAAATATTTGTTACATCAAGGAACCAAGAAAAGTCAAAGCGATAAAGCCACATAACGTACACTAAAAAACACAAAAGAGAAATTGAAAGTAAACAAGAATTCCTAAAAATAGAAGGGGGTTAAGCCACCACATGTGGTAATTAAAAGCAAAATTAGAATGATTTGTCTTCAACCACAAGAAGGATTGGAGCTTAATTTTCTCTATAAATTGATGAATAGAGTCTCCCTTTTGTTAAAAAAAACTCTAGCATTCTTGTCACGCCAAACAATCTAAACACAAGAGAGTCAAATCAAATACAATGTTGAAAAATAATTTTTGAGCAGCTACCCAACGATCAAAATTGAGGTAAGTGATCATTAACATGAGCTGACCTGTCTGAAACCAAACTGAGCCAATTGTAGATTTCAAACCAAATTTGACCAAAAAAAGTCGCAAGCCAAAAACATAAGATCAATATCCTCTTGAGAGCCGCAACCACCTGAGCAAAAATGAGTATTCGATTGAAGAATCTTTCTTCTGATTAAGCTGTCAGCTGTTGAAAAACAATTACGTAATAAACGTAAGCGAAAATGTTGACTTTTAAAAGAACCTCCTTGTGCCAAAACAATTGTAGTGTGGCCGTTGTTTAATTGTTGATCTCTTGATATCGAATAGTTGTAAACCAGTTATCTTTATATTTAAAGAGACATAAAATTGTCAAATTCACATGTCATTCTACGAATAGAACCTAGCATACCCAAATTGTAAACTAGCATACCCAAATAATAGGTATTAAAAACGTACAACGCTCACTCTCCACAATAAACATATATAGAAATATTACCAGAAAATATTTATAAAGGTTTAAATCAAAAGTAGTGATTGTTAAAAAAATATAAATAAATTGAGGAGTGATTTATACCACAAACTTCTACCAAATTATATCAATGTGTGGGACAAGGAAATGATTTGATTTGTTTTTGTTTTTGTTTTTCTTGTTGATCCTATCCGATCTAATTTCATAAATTACACGTCAGAGAAGGGCAACATTGACTACAAAATACTATTATTTTTTCTGGCCAAATGTAGGGTAGCACATATTATATTTTTATGATGACGGGGCAGATCATATTATATGGTTTTACAAATATAGACAATTTTTTAGTAGCCAGAGGAAATTGAGGATCTAAGATGCCAAAATGGGCTATACCTCATTAATAAATTCAAGACTATCGTTGAAGACAAACCATGAGTGATTTAATTGAAGTCATCTATTTCTTTATTAGAAAAAAAGAAGCAAAGCCATCCTAATTAATTAGTTTCGTCATTTGACCACTGGTTTCAATATAGTGGTTTTAGATATACCACAGTTTCAATAAGCTGATGGTGTGGTTTTTGGCCCATAGTTTATGATAATTGACTTTGTGTTGGTTACAGCTCATAATGTTCAAGCATACACTTGATCTATTTTTATTTTATGCATGTCATTTAAAATTGTTTTAGAGATATGTCATTTGAATAATTTTTATGAGACAATTAAGTATACAATCAAATGTAACTATCAACCCCAAAAAAACCATTTGAATTTATTCTGTGGTGTTGGCTTAAACATTATAGTGTGTTCATCTTCAAAATTTTATATTTTATTTTTCTCTTGCGTCAATTTCGATAGACTAATTTAATTTTTTAAAAAAATTATTAATACGAAAACTAAAACACTAAAAAAATAGTAAAAATACAATAAAAGTATGAGAAAGAAAGAGTTGTTTCAATAATAGTCAAATTATAAAACAGTTTTGTTAATAAAATAAATTTAAACTATATTATCTTTTATTGATGTATCATTTATTGACAAAAAGTAGTTGATGTAAACTTAAAAGTTGAAAATGATTGATAAATAGTTTATTTTTCCTTATCAAAAATCAACTATTAATAAAAAGAAACTGAGAGAAAGTCAACTATTCATGATATAATCATTAAATAACTAAATAACTAAGATATACAATGCTTGACAAAAAAAAAAACTAAGATATACAATGAAAATGTGCCGTAAGTAGAGTGAGAATAGGTTAGTCTAAGTCAAACTTTGTAAATTTAAATCTGGTTTGTTATTTTTTTAAAGAGAGTTTTATCGGGAGTTTGTTATAGACTTATTTTTTTAGGTATAAGTTTGATATTTTAAAAGAGTAATTATCTAACTTCGTCCTTGAATTTTTCACAAATCAGTCAAATTCGTCATTGGATTTTTTGAAATATCTATTTAGTCTCTGAATTTTACATACGTCCATCAAAATGGTCCCTCCGTCCAAAAGGTCTGTTAGTGAAGATGATGTGTCCTCTTGCATCAAAATTGTGAAAATGAGGGAGTATGTGTTTTGGGCCAAACATTATATGCTTAATTAGTTGATTGTTCATTGATATGGAACAATCTGTTGTAGATCCTTAGTAGAAGGAGTAGCTGGAACTTATATCATTAATTAATTATGGTCGATGAGTTTCTTTGATCCCCTATAGAAGCAACATTTTAGAGAGGACATGTTTGCAGTGAGTCAGGATTGAGACAGTTCATAGTAGTATTAAGGTTAGAAGCTACACTGATTGAGGGCCACTCATAAATGTGAAGTTTGGATGGACGAACGTCTGATTGATGGAAGTTCAAAATCAGAGAGTTATGTTTAGAAAGCTTTGAATAAGGTGTTGGATGTTTGCTCCGAAGTATGGTATGACTAAGTTGAAGTAAATAAAATAGTCACAAGGAATGTGGGTTTGAATTGTGACCCTTTAAAAATTATCTTGAAACTTAAAAGTAATTCTCAAGTTGTTTACTTGGAATTGTTAAGTTAGTATTCTGACTTCAGAACGTTATGAAGTTCATACACAAAAACAGATTAATAAAGCAGATGTGTAAGTGTGTGTTGTGTATACTGTAATTAAAAGAGTATAGGGAAGAGAGAAAGAACACAATTTTTTTTATAGTGGTTCATCCAATGTGGGCTAGTCCACTCCTCACAGTCTTGTGAGAGTTTCCACTATGTGCTTGAGATAACCTCTCAAATCCTGCAGCTTACAATTTTTGTTCACCTGAACAATTACAACTCTGTATTCTCTAAGCCTCAGCAGGTTTGCACCTTCTTGCTAAGTTAACCACTTTAACTTTTACAACCTTTGCTCAAACTAACACTTTAGTACCCTTAAAGCTAGATAAGGCTCTATTTACAATTTGTATGGAAGTTTGAATGTTTGAGAATCAAACAGAAGAGGGGGAAGAAGAAGTTATCTTTAAAAGAGATAACGAAGAGAATTGATTTACACTACAAAGAAGGTAAAAAAAGTCTTCAATGATGATCAATTTAATTGCAAGAGCTTCAAATAATTTAAGTTGTTTTCTTGTATGCTTTGCAATGGTGCAAGTAATGCTGAGCCTTTGATCTCTATTTATAGAGTTGTTGGGCTCATATAGCCGTTGTAGGGTGTCCAATGATGTTATGCCATGTGTCATGGGCCCCATAAGCCTTTACTTGAAATTCTGGGTGAACATTCTGATGTTCTGAATGTTGTTGTGTTCTTCATAGAAACCCAAAAATATTGTTGTGTTCTTGATGATCTTCATCATGATCTTCATCTGGGTTCATCGTGATGAATGAACACATGAGTTTCTGGGCAAATCATATGCATTTCATATGATCTTCTGGGCAATAATCAACTGCAGTGGCTTTTCAACATTCATCAGAATGTTGACTTCCCAGATTTTGCCTTGAAAACTGTGCAAGACTGTTAAAGTGGATTCTGCTTCTTCATGCCAATGCTTTGAGGGATTGTGTGGTCCATGTACTGTACCAAATCTCATGCGTGTCTATCTCTAATTGAGTAAGACAGATTTCCTTTTACTTTTTGCTTTTCAACAACTTTATTGTTCATAAAGTAAGCATGTGCAGAGCTGAACATTCTGATAATCAGAATGTTCCTTTTGTTCCACTTAGGATGATTTGTAAGACTACCATTTGATGTAATCAAATCCTAATAGTGAAACAACAATGAAGAGCAGTTATTATACTCATCTAGGATCATATTCTCTTGGAATATTCCTAGTACTTCAATGTTCACAGTCTTAAATGAACATTGAGTATCTTTTTTGACATTTCCTTTTTAAATGCCTTTATTGCTTGATTGTTCCATGCAAGTGTACTTTCTTGGACATATCTTTATGTCACGTGTGCCTTGCATACTCTTGATGATGTTCTTGAGTTTCTGGGCTTGTGTAAGAACAACCTTCTGAACTCTGCTTGAACATTTTGATCAACTTTCTGAGCAACATTCTGAGCTAACATTATGAACTCAGAATTAGATCATGAATTCAAATGATCTTTGATTTCTTGTATCTTGGTATGAATTAAACCACCAAGAAACTAATCAAAGTCCATTAATTCTTTAATCATAATGGTTTATTATCTTTAAAATTAATTAGGGATTTTGCCTCAACATAAGTGTTTAAGCAAGTTTGGTCGATACTTAGGCATTTTAATGCTAGATCTCATGAAGAGAAAAAAAAATCAAAACCAAGTGTTTTGAAGATAGGTGTTAACCTCTGCATGATTGAAAGAATAGTAAGTATGAATGTTGCTTGAAAATGAAACTTTGAGGTGTTGTTTAGTTGTGCAAGCTTAACTTTGTAGCGATTGTTATGTAAACTTCAGGAGTTTAGCCTGAAGGGGTGAGCTATATGTTGTTGTTAATCAATTATTGGAAGTATAAAATATGAGGATAGTTGAAATTGTAGTAATGTCATTTGTAACTGACATTTAAGGGTTATAGAAAACTTAGAGAGAGTGTAGACAATTGAAACAGTTGGAAAGGCTGGTTAGATCGAGGTTTGATTAGTAACCCTGAGATGGTACTCTAGTGGGAGAACGAGAACTCGAAAATAATTTGAGTCATGCACCAATATCATTTGGGAAAATCCATTATTGTAGTTGATGCATTAAGTAGTAGAAGTATTTCATTGTCATCAACATATGTAGTGGATGCATCTAGAAAGGGAATTATAGTCATTAGATTTGCCTTGTTGAGACGGTCAAAATGGACCTATGGTTGGCGATGTTACGACGACAAATCAATTCATCAAGAATTTTGGAAAATTGTCAAAATCAATGTCCAATTAATGATGCCACTGTCAGTCATTGATTTTAAACCTCTGAGTTGACGTGTGATAAAAATCATTATGTTTTTGAGATTGTGTTTAAGTTAACTGAGCCAAAGGTTCTGATAAACAACACAAACACAAAGGAGACTCTGTTGAAATTCTTCAGAATCATTTTAACATAGTTTTAAAATGGTTTTGATGGATTTTCAAACATAAATTATTTAAGAGGTTTATATATATAGAAAAAGTGTCTTATAAATTGTTTTGAACTCTTTAATGTCTCTCAGAAGACTTAAGTATTCGAGAAAAATGTTTTGTTAAATTTTTTATGAAAAAGTGCTATTTTATTCAGTGTGGTCGAAATATGTGAAAATATTTTTGAAAACTCTACTATTTTGAAATTGTTTTGAGAATAATTTTTTTTAGAAGATAAACTTTGAAAAGAAAAGTCTCTGATGAGAAAGAGTTCTTCATAATTACTTTTATCTAATTTAAGGTCATTAGAGTATGGGAAAGTGGAAACTATTTTTTAATGCATTGATAGTTGAAATTGTAGCACAATATTTGAATGACTTTATTGCAATTTTGATCTCCGTATTTTTATTATTTTGCAAATTTCATCCCTATAAATTAGAATGTGTCAGTTTTGATCTCTTCATCATATTTTTGAATTAAAAAAAATTAGTGATGTGATATGTTCTAAATGACATGGTATATGATCTGATGATGAGAAAATATCAACATCGATGAATCATACAAAAAATCCCTTAAAACTTCATTTAAAATATGACATATCACTATATTTTACAACAAATATCCAATGGAGGTACAAAAATTGTCATATTTTTAAAAGTAATGTAAAAATTGCTGAGTTATGAATTTTGATGACAACTAATTTTGTTAAACCTGTATTATACTCAAATTAATATATTAGAATTATTCTCATTTTTATTTAGAATACTATTAGAAAAATACTAAGTTGAACTAATAGGTTTTTTTTCCCACCAAGGGAATTGAACTGAATGATTAGTGACTAACATTTGTTCGGTGCATAAATTATAAGATTCAACAACTTCTTAATGACTTGTTTCTAGGAAAACAACTTGAATAAAATTGAAGTATGAAAAATTATAGTTAGTGTCTAATAATTATTCTCATTTTTATTTTGACAATATTAAAAAGACTTTAATTTTAACTAATTAATTAGTCACAAATATCTGTCCCATATATGATTTTTATAATAAACTCAAATTATATTATACTTGTTCTTATTTTTATTTAGAAAATATCAAACAAATACTAAATTTAACTAAATTTTTCAATGATAAACAAATATTTGTTACTCAGTTGTTTGGTATTTTTTTAAGCAAAAGATGGGACGCAGAGGGGTCTCTTGCTGCAGTACCCTAATCATATATTAAACGAAAGAGAAAAAAAGTACAAAGAAGAGGGGGGACAAAAACCAAAACCCCCATAAAAGCAAATAAAAACCAAAACATATAGAAAGCAAACTAATGAGACGAACGACCGGAAGCACCCACCTTGAATCCTTTGCCCGCCTCAGGTTACTTCTTCTTGTGTTTTTTCTTTCTAGAGACCACCAATTGAAATCGTTGACTTGTGTTTTTGTTCAAATCAACAATTTCATCGTTTCGAACCATGTTGGCCCATGATTCGTTAGAAAATTCATTGTTTGTTGGGCCTCTGTAGAAACAATTCCTAAAACTTGCATGTCATGAATAACAAATGCACTAAAATTTGACAAGTCTGAGTTTGTCACCACAATGAAAATGACTATTTTCTTTGTACCTCTCCTATTAGTATATCAATTATGTTTTCTTGTTCAAAATACAAAATGTACTTAAATTAAAATTACTAAAAGTGAGAGATGTGTATAAATAAATCTACTAAACCTCAACAAGAAAAATTGGGTTGGAGATGTTCTAGTATATACTTCTCTCTCTAAATAATTCTATAGACGAATTAAAAGAACTAAGGTGAAAGAATATTCTAGTCAAAGTTGGTTGATTTTTCTTTGCATATGGTCAATGCTTGTTTAAATCTGGACTAGTATATATAACTATAATAGGAATTGATACTAAATTGCTAGATACAAACCCCACTTTTTTTGTTTGTCTTTTGTCGAGTTACCTTTTAGTGTGACAAATAGTCCTTTTCAATATTCCACGGTTTGCTCATATACATGTATTTGAGTACTTTTTGCAAGTGGGTTTAATTAATTTGTTTCAATTTTTTGTGGGGGATACATGAGTAGTATAGCTGGTTTTGGTATGAAACAAATTAATAGAAGTAAGCTATAGATGCCAACTTTTCTATTCTATGCATGGGTCCATAATATTAATTAATTGTATAGTTGCCAAAACCGTTGGTTGAAAATATAAAGAGAATTTTGTCCTTGTAATCATGCTCATTATAATCTAAAGGCAATTCAATAGTATCACTTTGTATATCGAGCAAAAGATTTTGAGGACATCATTTCCTTAGGTGCTTAGGTGAATGTCCATTTCATCTATTGTCACAATCAAATTAAGTTAGCTAGTGGATGAGATTTTTTTTATCTATAAACTATATTTAAAATCTTTCTATTTAACTTTGATTTACACATGAGCTGGAACCAAGTTAATTAGTTCTCTAGAACAATGGAAAGACGGCTATGATATAAGAAAAAGAAATATGCTTTTTGTAGATATTTTGGAAAAAACAATTGTATTTTCTCACCAATTTTCTGAGGATGTTTTGTAGATATTTTGGGAAAAACAATTGTATTTTCCCACCAATTTTCGGAGACTGTTTTGATAGTTGTTTAGTATATTTAACGGAACACCAAACATGTACGAACGATCAGGCACTTAATCTTACACTATGCAGTGGGATACTTAATTGGGAATATTTTGCATTTACACGTGATAGAATAGGTTAATATCTAATATATATTAATAATGACTAATATTAGAGTAAAAAGGGAAAAGGAAAGTGTTTGTATAGTGTCATATAATGAACTTGATTATAAACAATATATATATATATATATATGCACATTTGTTGTTACAATATAGTTTTTTTTTCCTTCTTTAAAACTAGCATGAGGTGCAAAGCCATCACAAGATTGAAAAGTACAAGCTAGCTAATGAATGATGATTCACTTGGTAAAGAGTCGATTTACTTATAAGGTTGTAGGCTCAACTATTTTTGTCAGTGTGATGAGCTCTTTGGCGAGTGATATATAAATATTTATGTAAACGTTTTTGAGTCTTGAGGCATGTCATAACTCTGATGAGCTCTCGTATGTTAGAACAAAGTATGATTGTGTGTTGATTTTGAGAGAATGAAAAGAGAGAGAAGAAGAGATTGAGATTAAGAGATTAAGGGTCCGTTTGATGGTCAGGATATGATACATTAATCATATCCTGCTTAAATCTCATGTTTGATGCACCAAAGGGATATGATACAATAAACCAATTTTCTATCATATCCTGACTTTCCTTTGTAATTTCTATCCTGAGTATAGGCTGGGTTAGAAATTATCCTGATGGGATTAGAAGATCATTCCTTAATTATTATCTTGATATTCTGCCATTTTTAAAATATTGTCATTTTTAAAATAATGATAGCATGTATTTTTTTTATTGTAATTAATAACATGCCATTTTTATAGTATTTAATTAATTATGAAAACAATTTTTTCATTTAATTGTAATAATATCGTGTTTGTTATCATGTGCGCATCAAACATATGATATGATAATGTTTATTATGTCCTTATCATATCCTATCTTTATCCAGTTTTATATCATATCCTGTCTATATCATATCTTGACCATCAAACAGACCCTAAGGGTTTGGGAATAATGAGAGAAGTATTATTGTTTTCTCTATTTCAGTTACAAATGCATACAACATAGAAGCTATTTATAGGCATGGTTTTGTTACAATAGATTGCTTATCACGCAAGCAATGCATATAACAACTCCTAACTGTTTTATTTGCAAGCTAACAAACTTTTATACTCCTATGAGTATAATATATACCCCAATGGATATATAGTTTAAACTTGAATTAACACATTTCAATCAACATCATAGTCCAACTCACATGAACTTGCTTTCTAAAAAAAACAAAAAAAGAGAAAAGCACAAGGTTGGCGCTCCAAACCTCCGCAATGATATGCAACACCTCAAACAACAACAATATTATTAATTAATAAAAAGAGAAAAGGAACATATAATAGTATAACTTGGAGGACTAAACCAAAATCCAAGTTAACAAACATATATCTTATTAAAAATCTTACGAAGAAAAAATCAGCGGCATAAAATATTGATTAGGGAAAAAAGAGTGCAAAATGTATAATGCAATCTAATGTAAACGATGATCACATCTATTTATAAAAAAACATTCCTTAATACCATTATGAGTAGAACTCCACCAAATAGAATCATGAAAACCAAAAATAAAATTTGTCAAACCATCAACACAAGCATTTCCTTCCTTGCATGTATGAGGAAATTTAAATCGAAAATATCTAATAAGCTCAAGACAATTAGACCATGTGATTTGCAGCGACCAAGACATGATATAAAAATTAGTAAAAACTTGAATGGCTTATGGAGTTACTTTCAAGTCAAAAATTGCACCAGCCCCATGAATGAGGAACTTCTATGGATATCATAGTTGCATTGGTGAGATCCAAATGCATGTCAATATGACCATCAGACTAATTCCAAATCTTGAGAGCAAAGGGAAGAATAAGACTCATTCTTTTTCCACTCTATTGATTTTTCGCGGTAAAATCAAGTTTTAAATATCATTTGGATGGTTATGCAATGACACAAATGTATATGCAGTGTTGAATAGATACACAAGAGGTTTTATAATTTTCAAAGTAGGTGCAACACAAAAGTGATTATTTTTGGATTATGTGTATTTGAACAACATAAATGAGAAGTTGTTCGTTAATGAAGATCAATGCAAAACACACGATACCTAATAAACAAAAACCAATTTGATTGATCAAATTAAATGATCGATAAATCAATTGACTTGAAGATATTGATGATAAGCTAAAAATAGATAATCACTTATTTGAAAAAGCATTTAACTTGTCAAAACTTATTTTAAACCAAATTGAATTAACAACAAGAAAATGCAAAATGATTCATGGTTGATTCAATTGAGAAACCAAGATGATAGACTCAAAGAATTCGTAACTAATGCTATTGATTCTTAACAAAGAATCAACACTCAATTGAGTTTATTTGAAATCAATCAAAATTTAATTTTTCAAAATAATTTTCAAAACTAACAATTGAATCAATTCACAAAAACAGAAATCTAGAGATAAGGGATAGAGAGTTGAACATGAGATTTATAGTAGTTCCCTCACACCTTCCTCACTAGTGGGGTACATCCACTCCTAAATACAACAATTAATGGAGTTTTTCTTGATTATTGAACACTAACTATTTATAAAAAAGGTTTACACTAATATTGTTCCTTGAGCCTTGAGAATTCAACACTAAATCCTAATCTTTCAACAATTCTTGATGTTGCCCTTGAATCTTAACACCCCAAGATTCAAAACTTCCAAATACCCACGATGCCAACTCTTGCAACGAATTTGATAAGCCAATCAATCTGAGAGTCTCTTCAATCTTCACATGAGCCACTCCCAAAGTCCATTGTTTCTCCTTCGATCTAGGGTACTCATTACTCAACCTTTGATCCTTCTTGATTATTGACAAGCCGTCAATTGATCTTGAGATGTTGGATGAAGAAAAATCTCAAATTCCCCAAAGGATTTGAAAGTTTCTCTCTTTCCTTTAGGTTTCAATTTACCCAATCCCAAAACTCTAGAATATCACAATCCGAAAAGAAAAAAAAAGGGGGAATTCCTTTCTATGTGACTCATAAATTTTCAATATTCATAATCAATACTAAGAGTTTTCAAAGAGTATAAAGTAGAAGAAAAGTGTTTGTGAAAAAATCATGTTTATAGAAGTGGTGAGGTGTTTTCACTTATATAGGTTTTGGAAATATACTAGGAAATGAGGTTAAAAAATATGCTCTCAAATTAATAGAGTGAAACAATTCACTCCTAAAATTGAAACGATTCACTGGACAATCAAATGATTCACTGGACAATCAAATGATTCACTTTAACGAGTGAAACATTCACTTTTAGAAAAATATTGAAAATCACATTTTTGAAAACAAGTGAAAAGATTCACCGTTTTTCTTTGAAATGATTCACTTTTAGAAAAACGAACAAAAATCACGATTTTTAAAAGCAAGTGAAATGATTTACTAAAAAGAGTGAAAGAACTATCTTGGTGAAAACATGTACATCTCAAAAACCAACACATGTATGAATACAAGGTTTAAAATAAGATTAATGATATTTGAACAATCAAAAGTTGATAACTATTAGGACAACTCTCCAAATATTATTGTTTTAAATAATATCAGGGCTCTTTTTCGAAGCTCGTCAAATGGAAGATGGGATAGAACCCATTAATAGGCTTATTATTTATAAAAAAAAAAAAAAAGGATTTAAGAACAACAACCCATTACTTAGTAGACTTCAACATCTCCCAACAAATTTTGATGTAGTTTGTTTCATTTATCTTGGCTATAATTCTAAGGCCAAGACCACTTTATTTAATATAAGAGCACAGACATTAAGGCAAGAAAGAGTAACAAGCTTCCTAGACTGATCAATGTAACCAATCTATATGAAGTTTTTAACCGTTGATCAATTTGTTTATGAATCTACTTATGCCAAATGTATATTCTATAGATAGATATAAATGAGCGTGACATCCCTTAAAAAACATGAGCATGCCATGATCAAAATAGTTGAATTGGTTTGTTAGGATTTTATACCAAAAAAAAAAAAGGTTGTTTCTTAGGTGGGCAATATCCAATATTCTTAAAAGAGTCGTTGCCAAAAGATTTCACAAAATACATGTATCATGAGTGACAATATTATTTTCAGCTCAATGAGTGATGATAATATTATTTTTATTTACTTTACTTTAATTATATTTTTAGTCCTCATAAAATTTTAAATCTTTGTTTCTTCGCTGCTATAAAAAATTCCTTCAACTTTTAATAATTAATCAAGTTTTATTTTTCCATCTTTAAAAGTAGTCCACATTATTAAGTCAACAAAATATCGACAAACAAAAGTCAACGTGTCATTGTCATGTAGACTTTTTTAATGACCTGGAAGCCACATTGATTTCTTTAGACAACTTACAATAAAAAGTGCATATTGAAAATTGAGAAGTTTAACATTTAAAAATAATAATTACTTGGTTTTATCACCTGGTTTCGTTTGGTTTGGCTCTATTTTTACAATTTTTTTTTTCACAAAATCTGAACCAAACCAAACTGATGAAGACCATGTTGGTTTGTTTTTGTTCAATCGGATTGCTTCTTTTTTTTTTTAAATGGAAAATTTGTTTTAAAAATTCTACAAGAAATTAACTTTTACTAAAACACTATAGACCTTTTATACTATTAAAATAAATATTTAAACTACAATTAAAAATAATATATAATTATTTAAGAAAATGTATTACTGCAACATATTTTTTAAGATAAATATACTAATATTTTGTAAATTAAAAGAAATAATAATAAATAAAATACAATGGTTTGGTTCTGATCTCGGATGATTGGTTTTAAATGACGTGAAATCAAAACCTGAAACAATAGAGGTCGGGTTTGATTGGTTTGGTTTAGAGCTGAATAAGGAGATTAAACCAATCCTTCTTTATTGGAGATGAATTTTTGTTCGTAATGTATTTAGTTTCTCTAGCTTATGTTTTTCCTAATTTCGCTAGGTTTTGGATTTGCCCTTGACCCTCGTTGTTAGGCTTATTATTTCATGAGTTTACTAGTTATTCTTGTTTTCTTAATGCACTGTATTCCATTTTCTTTCACCGTGATTTCGTCCAACTGGGTTTCCTTGCTAAAGTTTTCGACGAGACCGTGTTCGAAATCCTTGATTATTTTCTTGGATTTTGGTTTATATATATATATATATATATACACACACACACACACATATTCTGCTTTTTATTTTTATTTTTATTTTAATAAATTTATTGAGGTGCTAACAATTATATGTGCTGGTTTTGGGTAACAATATAGTTGGAATGTCATTTTTTTTAGAGATACTTCATTAAATTTATAAAGACTAGCGGAAAGACGGGCACTATCGTGTCCGTCTGCCCGCTTTTCTACTGTGGTAACGTATGTGATTATTTTATTATGTTTGTTAGTATAATTTTGACTAAAATTGTAAAATATTAATGGAAATTATTGATATATTGATTTATAAACAAAATATTGTCAAGGCATGTAACAAAATTATTTTTTAACTCAACATATTTTAGTTTGTCTGCATATAAAATTAAGATAAAATAATGATCATTTATTGTTTATTCTAATAGTAATTAGTAACGCCATAACTTAAATGTATAAATGACATGTTATGTAAAAGAAACAATGTTATGATAACGATAAAAGAATATCTTAAAAAACTACATTTTTCGTAAAGTTTTCGTCTTCGCCTTCTATTTTCCTTTCTTTAATAAGAAATTTTGTTGAATTTTGAGAAACTCCTCTTGATAAAGCTACATATAGTTGATCATTGTTAAAAACATGTCGTGGAAGATAGATTCCGACGTTGGGAATGATCTGCCCTTGTGACTTATTTATGGTGACGACAAAACTTAGTCTAACAGAAAACTATTTTATACTAAACACAAAGGGAAGTCCTGAACTCGCATTTGTTTTTAATTTAATTCTGAGCAAGAATGCTCTTTTTCTAGCATTGCTTCTTGTTAGGATTTTCACATCCAACATATTCTTAAATAAACCACGACATAACAGTCATGTCCCATTACACAGGTCATATATAGGGTCTATGTTTCGCATCAAAGGTTCACCTTTTTTTACCTTTAAAATATGTGGTGGGATACTTCCTTGATCAATTGAGTTTAGAAATTCATGTTGAAATAAGTTATGAGTATCCCCTTCAATCTTGTCAAATGACAACAAATTATGTTCTCCTACATGAAACTGATTGATAATTAATATTTAATATAGTGCTAACAAATCTTTTTTTAAAATATTCTGAGTCCTAATCTTTTTTTATAGGATTTAAAATCCAATCTATAACATTATATTTTGCTCACGTTTGTTACTAATCTTTTTTCAGAAGATTTAAAGTCCAATCTTTAACATTATTTTTTGCTCACGTTTGTTACTAATCTTTTTTTATAGTATTTAAAGTTCAATCTTTATCATTATTATTTTTTGTTCACATTTGTTGCTAATCATTTTTTTAGAGGATTTAAAGTTCAATCTTTAACATTATTTTTTGCTCACGTTTGTTACTAATTTTTTTTAGAGGATTTAAAGTCTAATCTTTAGCAATATTTTTTGCTCACGTTTGATACTAATATATTTTTTAGAGAATTTAAAGTCTAATCTTCAACATTATTTTTTGTTCAGGTTTGTTACTAATATTTTTTAGATGATTTAAAGTCCAATCTTTATCATTATTGTTTGCTCACGTTTGTTACAATTGATCAAAGGCTAAGGAAGAGTAACTTATATTAATAAAATAATATGGAAATACTGGTTTTTGTGGAAGTAATAAAATAATATGGAAATACTGTTTTTTGTGGAAGGGATATGAAAATATTTGGCAATCTTTGTCGGTTGTATTGAGGGGAACAACACAGATGTACAACATAAAATCGGCTGATAAAAAAGTAACATGAGTTTTTTTGTTTTGTGCTAGTTTTTTGTGACTTTGTTCTGTGGTTAACGGAGGTAAAAGAAGGTTAACGGAGTGACATGGATTAGTAATCCACATGTTATTTTATAATTGACTAACAATAAGAACAATTCATAAGGAATTGTGTGTAAATTTTCTCCATAAATTAAATTTATTATTATCTATTTGTTACATGTGTTATTTGTATTTAAAATTAAAATAAAAAATTATGGGTATTTTTGGAAAGAAAAGTCCAACCCAAAAACATGCTGAAAGAGGTAGTTTTCTTTATATATATATATATATATATATATATATATATATATATAGTAGAGATTACAAATATTTGTGAAGAGAAAGTAGAACTTTATGATTAAGGGACCATGATAGTTACAAGCCCTTTTTACTCGATAACAATATGAATGAATGAATCATGAAAGGTAGGTGCAACCCAATAAATATGAATGTTCAGTTTACTGCTGTAAACCTACTCATTACATTAGCAACACAATCCTCGTTTCAAGAAAAATTCTTATGTCAAAATACAATGAACTAGATCGACTAGTTCGATCGGTTGATTGAAAATATATTTATATTTGATTTGTTTAACCTAAATCGGCAAATAATCCAATGGTTTTAGAATTGGTAAGAATAGGTAAAAAAAAAAAAAAAAAGTCAAAAGCTGCAGTTAGAATGACTTAAATCAGTTGCTTAAGTACAACTCATATCAAAATAGAGATGTAGAATTAGAGAAATAGCGACTCTTATTGTCTGGGTTGTGTGGAATAAACGAAATAATCGTATGTTTAATAATTATGTAATTCTCATCCTTAAGTTGTTAGATAAGGTTATAGTGTTGTCTATAGGGTGGCTGAAAGCTAAAAATGCCACATTTACGATTGAGACTACTTGTTGATGGTCGAGCCCTTTTACTTGTCTGGACATCGGTTAATTATTTTGTTGTTTTTGGCTTTGACGTACTGACATTGTGTATCTTTAGTAGTCTCTACCTTGTGCTATTGAGACTACTTGTTTATAGTAATATATATTCCATTTTGTCTTATTAAAAAAAAATAAAAATTGAGAGGTAGAATATTTGATATAACAGTGGGTCATAAATTTAAATCGACAATTTCTCATTTTAGTATTTAGTGTACGTCAGTTTTACTGCTATTTTCCTAAAATAAAAACAATAAAGAATATTTGACCAAAAATAAAATAAAATAAAGAATAGCTTTAAAAAGTGTATTGCCTAGCAAAAGGTGTGGAGACGAAGTAATCTCAAAAACGCCTTAAAAAAACTAACTAAGTTGAAACCGGCATCCAATGTTTTCAATAAAAATCGCATCTTGCAAATAAGTGATTAATATCTTCATCCATGCCACATTCACATGTCCGCATTTGATCGTTGAAGGAGAAGACCACCGCGCCTTACCAAATTATCTTTAATAGGTAACAATTACTGAACAAACGCCAATGCAAAACTAGGAGTAACATAGTCATCGCCATTCGCCGCAATGTTGTTATAAGCATTGCTCATTGTATAATAATGAGATAGGTGAAGCTTCCTAATCGACCGGTCCTCCACATCAACCTGCAAAACAACAATAGTTAATAGCTCAACACAGTCCCTCGCCAACTCGTCATGTCAAGCAAATAACCTACTACACCACTTTCATGCCTCTCCATTCACTTCCTGCCCTAAAGAGTTCATATCGACCACCGTCGTCAGTTTATTTTCAAATAAATCAAAATTCTGACTGAACCTAGAAGAAAAAGATATGCCATCAAGTCAAGGATCCCGCCCATAGAGAGTATTAGTCCGACTACCCACCTTACTATGGATATTATCAAGCAATATATTTTTAAATTAATATTTTTATTTTCAATGGGGATTGAATTCTGGTCCTCAAACTCCGTAATCATTAGTTCAAACTAACTCATCAACTATTTTAAAATAGGGTTATGTTAATGATTTAAAAATAGAAATAATTGATAAATTTTATGTAAAAAAGTTTATTTTTTGTTGTTTCAATTCTTGAATGCACAATTTTCAAGATAAAACTTACACTTTAAACTTCTAAATATGACACTTGTTAGCATTTTTCTTTAAAATATCATAAACTATCTTTAATTATTATCTATTCGGCCTCGTTTGAATCATCAAAGTTTATACCACTGTTTTCGGTAGTTCAATCTCCTGTCTAAATTTAAAAACATTGTTACTAACATTAAACTCACTCCTCTAAAAAAACATTAATCTCACAATTTAGTTTAAGAGTTTAATTAATATACTCTATCAATTTATAATTATTTTACATGTACTCAATGATGTGTTATCACATAAATCAATGAATATCACAACTTATACGTTTTCATATTCATTAATTGAGATGACAATGCATAATTAAATGAATGTGTAAAATAATTGTTAAGTGACAAAATATATAATTAAATGCTATGTTTCATTAAATAAATTATTAAAGAATTAAATTCCTTTCAAAAAAAAGAACTAATTAAATCAATTTTTAAAAAATAAATAAGGTTACTAATGAACTAGAGCACATGTTTATGTAAGCACCAGACCCTTTTTTTCAAACCTTTCGTTTCTTCTTCATCCACCAAAAAAAATAAGTGAATTATAGTAGTTTTTTTATTTTATTTTATTTTATTAAAATCATTCATCTAAATCATTTTTTTCTTTATGTAAGCTTGTTGTCTTAGCTTGTCATTGTTTTGTTAGTTGTTTTTGGTGCATTTTAACACTATAATTTTGTTAATTACTATATCCGTAGGTTTTTTCGTATTTATAGGTATTTTGTCATTGCAAGCTATTAAACCGAATGTTTTGAGTTTTGTTTGCATATATATCTTTTTTTATTTTAACAATTTTAAAATAATAGTGGATCTTGCCAATTTGATTATATGTCCTGAAATGAATTGCTCCAACTTTGTTGCGGCAAGTTGGGGGTCAGACTCAATCTAACATGAAAATGTTTTCTTTCTCCAAGTTTCTTGTCTGCTTCAAGTTCGGTCAATGTCTCTGCTAAGGAGTTGTTTGTCTCTTGCTATTTTTTTTGTCATACTTATTATTATATCCACCCTTCCCTTTTAATAATAACTATCACTTTTTATAAAAAAAAATTATGCATCATTTTCAAATTTCAATACAATGTTATTATTTATTATTTTATCTATGACAAAAATGATTCGTAAAAAAAAATAGATAAAGTAAAACTATTTTTACATGCTATATGAAAATTTGACATAAACTATGATGATGAGTTTATGGAAATAAATTTCAAATAACTTATGGTTGTATCATTAATTATTTTTACAAACTCATAAATAGTTTTATAAATATGGTTGAGGTATTATTTGAATATTTAAAATTTTACATCATAGTTCATCATCGTATACAAATTCATTATTTATAATTATTGAGCCTGTTAGAGATAGAGGAATTTAAAAACAAGATAATCAATAGTTAGTTGTATTATATGATAGACAAACGGCTAATTTTATCAAACCTTTAGAACATAAATATAATATAGAGCTTCGTTTGAATAAATAACTTAATTAAACATTTAGAACAAAAATATTTATCATATAAGAACATCTACCACAAAGAACCCTAATTTTCATTGTTTAACTAGGTCTCACGTAAAGAAAGAGCTTATATCTTCATAAGCTATGTCATAAAATTTAATGGACCTAAGAGATCCGATCCAACCATTTACCGAGTCGTACAACAAGAAAATCAATCAAGAACATGACGTTAAGGCCCAATAAGATGACCAAATTCAAGACCGTCTGAGTTGCCCCGCATCATGACATTGTGCATTGTATGATTCTACGTTTGGATCAAATTCGGTTACTCCACTCCAAACAACTAGGGTACCTCCTGCGGGGCACACTCGCTTGAAGAAGGTGCATACAACTATTAACGATGAATCTACTCCTACTTGTTAAATGGGTTTGGATCTTATCCCAAAAGCTAGCTCAAAGGATGAGGGTACTCAAACATATTTATACACTTAAAAGCTCTGAAACTTGAACAATGTGGGACAAATAACAAACTACGACAACTTCAAAACCAACTTCAACACCCACCTTCATGTCTAACGTGGACAAATAGCAAACTACAAACAACTTCAAAATCAACTTAACCCTACTCACTAACAAGAGTCGGAGGAGAACATTCAATGCTCAAGAGGTAAACCCCGTCCATTCATACAACGACACAAAATCACACAAATTGTATCATAAGTGGTTATGTCAATTCATATACCCCATCCAAACATGCCCAATTATTTCTATTTGTCTTCCCTTCAACTGTACACGTCTTCCCCACACAGAAAACAGAAACATCCGTAATACGGAACTCGTGTGTACTGTATTCATATACTATCCGTATATGGTAATAATAATGACATGAAAATAATAGTATACACGCTGTTGAGACACGTGCTTAGTGTTTCTATTAATTTTGTTCAAATTGCACTTAATTTAATCCAAAATCATAAATGAGCTGTAGAGAGAGTGGAAATCTAGCTGGTAGTAGAAACAACAAACTCTCCTCTCCTTCTCACCCTCTTCCTACTTCACTATTTTACTTCTTAAATCCTATAAATACATCAAATCTTCATCATTTTTTTCTCACTCATCTTATTCATTCCTCTCTCTCTCTCTCTCTCTCTCTCTCTCTCTCTCTTATCATTCATTCATATTTCATATTTTCACCTATAACCAACCTGAACATGGAAATTACCACTTTGTTTTTCTACTTTGCTTCTTTTCTCTCCATTGTTCTGTTCAAATCACTCATCAAGAACTTCTTATTTCCTTCTAATGGAAAACAATTGCCTCTACCTCCTGGTTCTATGGGTTACCCTTACATAGGAGAAACCTTTCAAATGTATTCTCAAGACCCTAGTCTTTTCTTTGCCAACAAAATCAAAAGGTTCAAACTCACTCTCTTTCTTTCATTCTTTCTTTTTTTCTTCAAAGAGCCTAGCAGCGAAACTCACACATACTCCCTATGATGAGAAATAGGGAATTGCGGGTTCAATCCTGCGCGCTAACATATCAAATGTCCCTGCAACTATTTACCATCTGAGTTGTACTTGCGAGAATAAATTTTCTCATTAAGTGATATTTATAATAATTATTAATCTTATTGAATTTTTATTTGAATTATAGGTATGGTGCTATGTTCAAGTCTCACATTTTAGGTTGCCCTTGTGTGATGATTTCAAGTCCAGAAGCAGCAAAATTTGTGTTAAACAAAGCTCAACTTTTCAAACCAACATTTCCAGCTAGCAAAGAAAGGATGTTAGGGAAACAAGCAATTTTCTTTCATCAAGGAAACTATCATGCTAACCTAAGAAGACTTGTTCTTCGTTCCTTCATGCCTGAAGCCATCAAAAGCATTGTTCCTAATATTGAATCCATTGCACAAACTTGCCTCGAATCATGGGATGGAAATTTAATCACCACTTACCTTGAAATGAAAACAGTAAGTACTTGAAACCAGAGCAAAAAACAGAGGAAAATAAAATCATCTCTCTTACTATTAAGAAAAAATAAAAAATAATTTTTTTGTGTTAAATTTTCTTTTTTTTTACAAAATAAATAATGAGTTTTAATAATTTTCTTATTTTTCAACTTTTTCAGTTCACCTTCAACGTTGCACTTCTATCAATTTTTGGAAAAGATGAAATTCTATATAGAGAAGATCTAAAAAGATGCTACTACACACTTGAGAAAGGGTACAATTCAATGCCAATAAACCTTCCAGGAACCCTATTTCACAAAGCAATGAAAGCAAGGAAAGAGCTTGCACAGATCTTAGAACAAATAATCTCAACAAGGAGGTGCAAAAAGCAAGTTTACAATGATTTATTAGCTTCTTTCATGGATGAAAAAGCAGGACTTAGTGATGAACAAATATCAGATAATATCATTGGTGTTATTTTTGCTGCTCGTGACACAACTGCTAGTGTGCTTACGTGGATTGTGAAGTACCTTGGTGAAAATCCTAGTGTCCTTGAATCAGTCACAGTAAGTATCTGGGTCCTACCTTTTATCCTTCTAATCATTGGCAAATTTTGATTTTTAGTACCAAAAATGATTTCATTTGTTTTTATTAGTTCTACAATTAATATCAATAAAAGGGTATTTTAGTCTTTTTCTGTTCCTTTATCAAACATCAAATTTGGCATGTACTTGTGTTTGGTCTTTTAAGCTTATAAATGTTATGGTTATGTCTTTTGTAGGAAGAACAAATGTCTATAATAAAGGGGAAACAAGAAAATGGTGAAGAAATTGGTCTAAGTTGGGAAGACACAAAAAATATGCCAATAACTTCAAGGGTTATACAAGAGACTCTAAGAGTGGCATCAATTTTGTCTTTTACATTTAGAGAAGCAACAGAAGATGTTGAATATCAAGGGTATCTTATACCAAAAGGATGGAAAGTATTGCCACTTTTCAGAAATATACATCATAGTCCAGAGAATTTCAAAGAGCCAGAAAAATTTGATCCTTCAAGATTTGAGGTAATTATTGTAACAGAATTTGTGCATTCCTTAGTTCCTGCCTTTTTTTTTTCTGTTTGTCCTTTACTATTCAAAGTCCACACCTTGATAGATTCTGTTAACAATTTTGGCAGGTTGATCCAAAACCTAATACTTTCATGCCATTTGGAAATGGGGTCCATGCATGTCCTGGCAATGAATTAGCAAAGTTGGAGATTTTGGTTCTTGTACATCATCTAACCACAAAGTACAGGTTGGTGTACTCAACTATTATTATTATATTTAACCTAATTTTGAATCTTCACCACAGTAAATTAAATTAATGCATGTTTAAATTGACAACGAGTTTGACAAGATTACGATAGTACTGTATTCTCGTCAAACTCAATGTAACTTAACTTCAAATATACATTTAGTTTATCTAAGTTGTTGGGTTAAGGTTAATCGATTTATATCGAAACTTCTGACCGATGACTTGGATCACGAGTTTGTTGAACTTTGATTACATAGAAATCAATCACATTTTTACTCATTGCATTCTTTTTTAGCCTAATTTAAAATTTAATAATGTTTTAGAAATATTCTAACTGTGGCTGCTATTATTTATTGTGTAGGTGGTCTGTGGTCGGTGAAAAAAACGGAATTCAGTATGGTCCTTTTGCTCTTCCTCAAAATGGTTTACCAATCAACTTATATTCCAAGAAATAAAAAAATATGAAGCAAACATAAAAGATGGAGGCTGGTCAAATATAGCATGGAATCAACTTTCTAAATTTGGAATGGTTTCAAAAGTATGTGAATGAATTTGATTAAACTTTGACCAGAAAAAGTTGTGAAGAGGAGGGACCATATTGCAAATACATAAACAAAGGGGGATCAAACTTTATTCCCTTTAAATTTTGGCCAAGAGACACCCCAAAGGGACAATTTTGACTTTTTGAATTAATTGCACAAACTAGAAGTCAAGTGTACAGAGGTTACATTACATAGTCAGAGCTAAGCTAACAGTGTAAATAACCTCTTTTCATTCATTTTTGTTTTTATTTTCTGGTTCATAGTTTTTTTACATTTATTTTAGAATACATTGAGGAAAAGTCCTCAAGAGATTGGATTAAATGTAATGAAGTAACTAGCTTTGTATCCACATGAATGTTGCAATTCAAAAAAAATAGTGAAGGTGTAACATTTCAATTCTTTAACATTGACAAGTTGTTTTCTTCCGACTAAAAACTTATATCATTTCAATACCAATACGATAAGCGATACAAGTTAGAATCAAATAAAAAAACTTTAAGATTGACATACAATTCGGACACCCTTGCTTGTGAAGTCATGGGCGACTAATTTACTTTGTCTCGTAGTAAAATTAACTTTGTAGTTGGTGTGATAATTTAGTAAAAGCATACATCTTTTGACAACTACTTTTATTTAGGTCAAATATCACTTTTGATATTTTCAAGTTAGTCCTTCAAGTTTCGAAAGTTTTAATTTGGTCATTTCAGTTCGACATAATTCTCAAGTTAGTCCTTTAAGTTTCAAAAGTTTTAAATATGTCCTTTTAGTTTGGCAAAATTCCAAGTTAGTTCTCTTGGGACCCAAATAGGTCCTTTTAGTTTGAAACTTAAAGGATTAACTTGAGAATTCAGTCAAACTAAAATGACCTATTTGAAACTTTTGAAACTTAAAGGACTAACTTGAGAATTATGTCAAACTAAAAGGACCAAATTGAAACTTAAAGGACTAACTTAAAAATTTTGTCAAACTAAAAGTACCAAAAAGTGACATTTAACTTTTTATTTACCTATGCTTTGAAAGAAAGAAAGAAAAAAAAAATGAAAAGTAAAGAAGAATGAAAATCCAGTAAAGATGGAAAGTTGGCAACTACTTTCCATTTTTCTTTTTCTAGACAAGAACTTAATAATTATATAAAGGAAAACTTTGATTCAGTTCCATTATTACAATTCAAACTGTGCAATTATCATAGTGCATGGTTGATCTGAACATTGAACAAAGGCAAAATGATATTCCTCTCCCAGGTTGAAAAATCTGAGTCTGTGTTTCAGAGACTCTCATAGTGCAGCTCTATTTTAGACTCGATATACATAGTCGGTCCCAACTCCCAAGACTGGGTAAAAGGAGAGAGTTGTGTTAAGTCTTGACAACGAACGTAAAACTTTGTCAATTATGACATGAACCACATACGAAATAGTACGAATGCTAGGTCGTTTCTCGAAAATAATACGCTGTATAGCTCGAGTACAATGTCAAATGAACAAGGGCCGCTACATAACCGTCTGAATATAGTGAAAAATAACCCTCCCCTCAGTGGGATAAGGCTTGGTTGTTATTGAATATCTAATACACTTTATACAGTGATCTCAGTAAAGCTAAGAAATCTTAACTATCTTGCAGTTAATACTAGTCAACATGTAACTACATATAACCATCAACAGCTAATTATATCACATACAATAATTAGTAAGCTCTTTGCAAACACTTGAAACATTTCAATAGTCTTAAAACACAGTTCATTCCAAGTGAGGATACTATGGTCAAACAAAAAACAATTATAGTTCTCAATCAAACTAGACAAACTGACTTTCATATAAAAATCTTGGCATCTTTTTTCAATGCTTTCTGCTATCAATGCTGTCCAGCACATAACATAGATTGAATCTACAATTTTGTCACTATTCCATGATATCACATAAACAAACGTGGTATGCTGTGTCACTTTCAAAAAGATTAACATACGATATTTAATTTAATTGATATACACCGTCAATGTAAACAGTTTTTACACTATCGGTCAATCATAATCGTCAGATTATTAGAAATGTTTGACGATTATCATAATCACTTTTAAAATCACACATATGATTGGTCGTAACATACTAACACGGTACAACTTTTTACACTAATAATGCATGAAAATTAAATATTATATATATATATATATATATATATATATATATATATTATGAGACATCAATATTCTGAAACAGTCTTTTTGCACTACTGAGAGGGTGAATCTCAACCATAATCTAAAGATAATACAAAAACAAAGTATCTTATAACAGATGGCTACATTATAAGCCTTGATATAAAGTTTGAATTCCAAATCTAATGTCATTTTCCATACAAATAATAATCTTTTACCAAAAATGAAAAAACAGTTTTATAGACTTTTGTACAAATCTTGAAGTCATAGCCAAAATTGCTGACTCAAATTTATGCAATCTATATCATTGCAAAAGCACAAGTGTCACACTTGTGTTATTTGATGTTGATGTGATTTAATTGAAAGATGTTGAAAGACTAAAAACTATATTTCAAAATACAGACAGCTATGTTTGTAGATATGATGAGTTCATTCTAGTTTATCCTTAAAATTAGTTCTGTCATGTGTAGCATGGATGGTTATGTTGCAGCATATATTTATTTCATGGCCGAAATCTTGCACCGATATTGGTAATGAATATGCCATATCTTTAGATTTGATATCAAATGATATAAATGGTTGGATATAGTACAAAGTGTCAGTTGTGATATTCTGAACTCACGAGGGCATGAAATGTCATCGATGTACTTATAAAGCATGCTTAAATGCACCGCTTTCAACTAAGAGATACATGAAAGAATTAAGGACAAAATTGTTCATAAATATTGTTGCAAGAGTTTGACATTATAAACTTAAGAATTGAAGTTTAAAATCTCATATAAGACAATTGTAAAATGGAAACTACTGTCACGTTACGGAACACATATATCACTTCTTAGACTTTCTTTATAAGCTTTTCACAGAGATTTTGGTAGAAAGTACGGTCGAATGACCAATAACCTGTTTTTATATCGATAAATCTTACCATATGAATTAAATAAAATATTATTAGACTTATTGATTAAATGGTGGAAAATAGACTTGTGCATATTAGACAACGTCGTCTTTATAAAAGAAAGTTGCTTCAACAAAATTTGATATTTAACCAAATACATCAATTTTTGTTGACCTAACTTTCTCTTATATTGAGGACAAAATTGAAGGGATTTAGACACTTATTTTTTAACTAATCTTCATTTTAAATAGAGTAAAATTGTAACAAAGTATTTCAATTAAGGGGAGTAAAAAATGGCCACGTTCATAAAAACTGTTTTTTTGTTTTGTTTTTTGTAGAGCTATTCTAAGAAAAACTATGTAAATATGAGATAATTGAGGATTACATTTAAGTTTTATCCATGAGTTATAGAGCTATTCCAAGACTATGTAAATATGAGATAGTTGAGGATGACTAACGAAAATTGATTCATATACCAAAAAGATATCTTCTTTCCAGAAGAAATTAACATAAAAACTATATACTTAGAGAAATGATATTTGTACAACTATTTTATAACAATATTTTGACAACTCTGTTTCATACTCATATGATGTTGTTATTTTCTCTCTATTGTTTTTACCAATAAAAAAAGATGAAAAAAAATCATCATAAAAATTGTATAAAATGGTTGTTTAAATATCACTACTCATAATTAAATATAAATATACTTCAATATACATACTTTCATAGGACATGCATACGTACAAGTTAGTTATAGAGGATTCCAATGAAGTAACTAAAGACTACTTACCCATTAAGAAAAGGTACCAATTGGTACCCTCGTTGGAAAAAAAATAAGATGAGTACCTATTAAGCATGGTACATTTACAAGCAAACAAGGACCGGGATTCACTAAAGTTGGAACTTCTACTGTCCCTAAAGTTAAGCATAATGTTGGCCCTAGTATTTTAGTTTTTTTGAAAGTTTTGTCTTTCTATCTCGTCCTAAAATTCACTATTATGTAAAAATAGAAAGAACATCCTTATAAGCATAGCTCAATTGTAATGAATGTTACAGTATGTATGAACCGGAGTTTGAATTTTAGATTATACGCTTGTTCATTTTAAAGCGTAAATTTGTATCCATTAAGTTACTTGAAAACAAGTAGAAGGAAGACGTGAACATAGTTTTTAATTTTTGTTTTATGATTCCTTCATGATGACTTGTTAACGATTTATGAAGTGAAAATAATTGTTGAGTTCTGGATGATGCCTTTATGACGCTTCTTCAAAGAAAAAACGATATTTAACGACTATAAAGATAAACACATTGTTAGATATTTCAAGAAAAATACAAAAAAGCATATTAAAATAATTTTACTGTGTAGTTGCATAGGAGGTAAGAGTGTTCGAAAAAAGAAAAGATGAGAGATAAATGCCTAAAATTGAAATTGAGGGGTAAAAGTGAGAGGGATGACAGATATATAAGCACAAAAAAAAAATGTGAGCAAGGAAGAGATGAAGGGGAACAAGAAGGGAAAAAACATTTAAAAAAATTAAAATAAGAATTCATAGAAATTTCAAATTAAAGATTCTCTCTATGCTAAAAACATCAAACAAAGTCAAACACAATTCATTGAAATTAACTAAAAATAAAATACCACTTAACATTTTTTAAGTTATAAAAAAATCTTGATAATAACGTTGAATTTTGTATATGTTAAAAATATTCAGATAATCCTAATTGAATATTAATGGACTTTAACAAAATGTTTTTGAAAATCATAATTAAGATCTTGATGAAATGCATCCTCTTCCATTCGCATATCTCAAATTTTTCTCACTACCAAAAAAATATCTCAAATTTTTTCTTAATAATGATGATGATGTTATATATATTTTTGTTTACAAAGATAATTAATTAACAGGAAAGAAAAGAAAAAGAAAACAAGCCAACACTAGCAAACTACTCCTTATGGTAAAAAGTTCCTACATCGTCGTGTAAAGAAGAATGTTCAACCCCACAGCCGTAGATGGAGAATTATGAAGAAAGCTATTATCATAAGCGGCTTCAAGTTTTGCCATAAAATCCGCACACTGATTTCCTTCTCCAAAGACGTGACAAACTATGATATTACCAAAAATCAACTTATCTTTTGTCTTGCATTTATGTCTTTGATGTTATAATTTTGACCCAAACAAAAATAACGTTATTATTTTTCTACTAAGAAATAATTCAGACCTAGTTTTCGAGAGAAAATAAATAAATAAGAATGGCTAGAATTCCCGCCCCAAAAAGACATGACAACTTCTAGAACATGATTCAATTCCGTACTAGTAAACACGTGGATTAAAAAATATATATGAATATAGTATCCTATTAACACGAATGAGTTCGATATCTAAATCTTTGAAAACTATCATCCCAATAGTTGCGTACGTAATAGGTAAAGGCGACCTCCAGTTAAACATGGAATAGTGTATATCATTTTGGTGACACAAATGTTATAAGAAGATTGGCATCCAGTAATATACTGTATTCAATTATTTGACCCAGCTAGATCAAGTATATTAACAAAATAATACAAACTGGGTTGAGATAGATGATTAGACGTTTAACTCATACATGTTGTAATTTGAGTTGAAATATTAATTCTCTAATTGCATGGAAGTGTACCATCTCTAATCTAGATTTACTTTATAGAAAAAGTGAAAATGAAATGTCAACGTATATGTATATTTATACGAGTACAAGGTTTCTATATATTTTTATATACTTCATCATAATTAGAATCTTTGATCTAAGTTGGCATCTCAAGATATCTTCATAGCTTAGGAATTTAAATTTGTCAGTATTAGATTAATCTCCGAGCCAACAATAGAATATGCAATGGAATTGACTTTGAATTAAACTTCATAGACAAAACTTAATAGAATATCTTCGCAGTTGCAAAAATTTGGTTATTTGATAATTATATTATATTTTAACATCCTTTTTGTGTACCTAGATACTAAATAAGTTGGGGCATAGTTTAGAGTAAAACTTAGATGTATTTAATTTAACAAAAACTTCCTATGCTATAAAGTGCTTTTGTGGTTTAGGAGAATATTGAACCCACCGAGAGTTTAGGTGGAATATAGTTTAAGGGTGAAATTTCTGTAGTTAAAAGAATGAAAATTCTAATAATCGATATTGAATTTAAGTAAGAGCAACCTCAACCCATCATACATAATCTATATAATTGCCTTTAAGAACACAGATAGCATAAACAATCCCCCAAACACCAGGCATGGTAGAGAAGTGACCCAAGAATGAAAACATCAATCATGGAGAAATTGGTCTTCAACAAAGGAATAGATGACTCTACCATCATTTATCACTACAATTTTCACGTTTACAAATGTCATACATCAAACTGACTATGACCGCAATATCAAGCTTCTCATTGATAAGAAAAAAATTATAGACAGGTGGAAAAATGCACAAAAATTGGAACCAAAAGAAACAGTGTTTTGGTATAACAACAAAGATGACCTTGAACTTCCAAAGAAAGTGTAAAATGCAATGACCGTGCACAACAGTACCCTTCCTTCAGAGTTAGGCTGACCAAAACCTGGATACAATGCAACGAGGAAAGCTTACAATATCTATTCCGTAACTAGTACAAATATTTGCCTGTTTTAGTCATCATTCCTGGATATGGAATCACCCAATTCTTGGTGGCTGCAATCATCCATTCTAGATCATAATGTATATTATTCAATTGTGCATATATCAGATAGCCAATTGGCTCAGGAAACTGCATGTGCGGTAACTTGCAAGATACCAGTATGGTTTACAACTTTCCTCTCATCGGATCAGCCAAGCAAATCTCTGAACAAGTTGGGATTCTGGCCAGTGGGGGTCACACCCATCTGCCTGACTTTTGCATCCTTTTCCAAAGAATCTTTAGCATTAGCACCCTTAACAGATTGTGATACGGGCGACGGAATTGTTTCTCCTGTGGTGTCTCTGACAGCTGCTGCATTTGACAACCCGGATAAAAGATCTCCACTCGCAGAGATATAGCCGCCGCCACCACTCTGTTCACTAGAAGTAGCCCCACTATAGAGTCCCATAATATCAGGTGCATTTGTAACAGCGCTATCACTATGACTTACTGTTGAGCTAATGCTTGGGTCAAGAAGTCCTTCTAGTTGCATGAATGGGTCCACGGTGGGGGGTGCAACAGTGACATTTGGTTCACCCAAGTCAAGCAAATCTTGTGGAGGAGATTGTTGATCAGTGCTCTCCCCGGATGCGTTATTGGGCACAATTGCAGCTTTTGAATCCTGAGATCTGTCTGCAGCACCAGCATTAGCTTTTGGAACCTTGCTGCTAGTTGATGTTCTTCTCTCAGGTTTAGTAGAACCACCAAACAATGAAGCGGCAAGCTTCTGCTTTTCTGGATCAATTTCATTCTGTTGCTTTCTTGAATCGTAGCTATCACGTACTTTTGAATTTACACTAGTTGCAACATCCACCTTTGTCATGCCATTCACTGGATTTTGGGCAGTAGAATTTGAGGATGATGATGCTGGAGATGAATAAGCTGGCTTACCCCACTTCTTCTGAACACCATCAAGCCTTAGCTTAAGCCCTGATGATCCTGTATCTGATGATAATCCCACTGACGTGATCTGGTGAGTCTCCCTAGCATACAATGAGTCGGGTACTGGAACAAGGTCAGTCGTGGATGATAGTGAAACTGGAGTAACTTTTGATGGCACAGGAGCCTTTGGAACTTCATACGCCTCAAATCTCAGACCATGCTGTCCAGATTCTTGCTGATCTTGGGTTCTGAAGTTGCTCACACTCACCACTCCAGAGCGCTCGTTCTCTGAAATGTAGGGCATAGCCCCACTTTCTATAGCCTGCTGGATATAATCATTGAGGAAAGACAGATTCTTATCCACCTACATAAAAGATTCAGCATGTCAATATTAAATCAGAAAAAAATGAAAGTTTATATGTTCAAAAGCACATTATTACAGTAGCACAACGAGTATGTGTACAATACATATTTAAACTGCTACTGAAGTTACACATGTCAACAGCCAAATGGTTGAATTTTTTTATTCCTTGAGACAAAATTAATCAAGAGATGTGTAACCAACAAATCATAAATTACAACTAACAAAAAAGGATTTGCCCAAGACAGATGCACCGACCAAAAATTTCAAAACATTCATATCAAGCATGAAATTCTGTGATTCCCAAATTAAGATTCCTGGGGAAAAAAATTAAAAAAATCTACCACCCAAACCCCCCCATAACGGGGGTTCAACTTCAAAAATTCAATTCTTTGAAGACTTGGATAAGCCTTGCCTCCGTTATTGTCTCAACTCCCAAGTTGTAATTCGAAGTGAAGAATCAAAAAGCTAAATTATTTAAATAAAAATATTAGAATTAAAAGTATATGAATGACATGATCCCTTTTTTAAAAAAAAGTCTACCTAAGCATAAGTGTATCATGTAATTGTTGGGTCATGTAAGAAACACAAAATTTCATGTCTCGTGTTGGGTCATATAAGAAACACTGCATTGGGTCATGCAAAGTTATGGTCATTCAGGACCCATCAGAGCATTGAACTGAAAGGAAGTCAAGCTTAACAAAACATTCATTGTGTGATAGAGCTCGACAAAAGAGAGAGAGAGAGAGAGAGAGAATTAGACAATAAAAGTACAAAAACAAAACAAAACAAAACATTTTCTAAATATAAGCCCCTGATAAAAGTGATGTCTTGAGTTGCAACTAGCAAACAACTCAAGCTCCGAATCAGAAGACCAAAAAGGTGTGTGTGTGAATTAGGCTCAAAACAGACATGGTCAACAGTCAACTGAAACTGGAACATATACTAGCAGAAAGCTACCAGACTCAAACAAGAGGAAATCACATCCTGTTTTAACAATGTCATTATATATACCAAAATAGTGAAACGTCGTTACTTTTAAAATGACATGAGAATATGCAAAAATTAACAATGCCTTCGTAGCATTAAAAGTGTGAAGTATTATATATCAACATAGTGAAAGCTTCATTAATTTTAAAATGACATAATATGCTGAAATCAACAATTACCTCAATGTCTTCGCAGCTGGCATCATGTGGCAATATTGCTTCAACAGCCCGTGCATCCAAACCAATAACAGCTTGCAATTCATAAGCACGTTGCTGCAAATCAGTAGAGTGGGAAGCTAATAATTCTTCAACCAAAGATTGACACTGCAGTTTGAAAAGAAAAAGTTACTCATCTTTGTAGTACTATACCCACTCAAATTTCAGCATAAAATAAATACAGGACTCTACTTTTCATCAACAATAACAACCTATCCACCTGAAAAATGACATTATAAGATAAAATAATCATGCATTTAATACAATGAGATAAAAGCATTAGAAGTTAGAAGCAAGCATTTCTAGGAAAACAGAGCACAAAAACAATGGTGGTATCTATAAAAATACAATATGTAATGGTTTGTTTCAAGGTTATCAAAATCGCAGGTTAAATCATAAGATTTCATGATCGTACTCCTCCTCAGACATCTGGATCATGCACAAAATCGTTTTCTGAGTGAAATCATAGCAAAATTGCATCCAGGATCGTGAATTTGCAGGATCTCTGCGATCTTGCTCGTTTCTGGTCTCAAAATGAAACAGGTTTTGCACAAGCCGGTTAGATGAAAGCGCGGAAAACCCTTAACACAGGTAGAAAACCCTCTCAAACTTTTTTGCATCTCTCTTACATAGATAAACATCAACCATCACTGCTTCTCTCTCAGTCGCACACAACCCCTGCCTCTTAATCTCTCTCTCTCAGTCGCATGCAACGGTGCAGGAAGGCGGCCATTTTATTCTTCTACCTTTCTCTTCTGTCTCTATTTTTTGTGACAAGTGACTGGTAGTAATGGGTACGGGCTGGTGCTAGCAGTAAGGCTCCTAATTCAACAGGAGAATCAAATGCAAGTGTTGGGACTAGTACAAGATGGAGAAATGTGCAGAAAAATTCTGCTGGGCAAAGATAAGATATGAAATGGCAACATGGTACTAGTGTAGATGGTGATGATGCAAGGAAAATTAAGTGCAACTATTGTCATAAAGTGTATACTGGAGGTATTTATTGATTTAAGCACCATTTAGCAAGCACAAAGATGGATGATAAAGAGTGTAGAGCTGTTCCGGATAAAATTCATCAAGAAATGTGGGACATTGTTTAACGCGTGACAACAGTGTAAAACCAGACCAGCCATGGTTTCACAATATCATGCTTCTATTTTCTCTCATTTAACAATATCATTGGAGTGCAATTCTTTTGTATGATGATGAAGATGGACAGTTACTAGTCATGTTAAATTGTGCTCAAAACTTAAACATTCACTTCCATTGCAGAAAGCCAGTGACAATAGAACAGGTAGAGAATTTTAACCTAAATTTTTCAGCAAATACCTCAGATAGCATATCCACTTTCCTCCCAGCTGCTATTTCAAACGCGTAAATTTTTGTCAGCGCTGTTATTGCATATGCCTTCACAACAAACAATAAGTTAGTCCCAATAGGAAATTGTAGAATCAGAAAAAATGAATTAATTGCCATATTAGAAGGGTGTAGCACAAAATCATTTTCTGAGCAAAATCATAGCAATTTGCAACACATTTCATCATGCCCATAACTAGGAATTAAGAAGGGAAATATTGAATACCATTATAATCACCAGATCCTACTAAATAAGCATTCTCAATACCATCATTACAATAACCAGATCCTACTAAATAAGCATTATGAACCTCTTAATCCAAATTCTTCTGTAAACAAAGGGAGTTTTTCGAATTGATTTGAACAGGGGGGAAAACAATTAAGATCTGAAATGGTTCTAAAATCACTACTCCTTGAAAAGAGTGGTTATGGGTCTAAAATCTTGTTGTAATTTTGAACCATAGAGAGTGCTCTCGGTTTGAATTTCTTACTTACTTTGCTCACTGTTTTCTCTATTGTACTTGCTTGATTTCTATTAGGTTAGGAATCCCAAATCTGTAACTAGGGGGACATATAGGGGAACCTTTCGTGTTAAGCTTGAGGACTGGATGTAATGTAGATCACAAGGATGTGAACAAACCAAGCATAAAAATCATTTGTGTCAATTTTCTCTACCCTATTTCTTTTTATTTCAAGCATTCCTTAATTGTCATTTCATAGAATGTTGTTGAACTTGATATTCATTGTTTGCTCATAATCTTATGTATACTAGTACTTAATTAATTTGATTCTTTTGTGATTAACTTGACACATTCATATTTCTACTTGTTAAAGAATCGTTTTAAAAAGAAGTGCATTTCAAATGACATCATTTTGCATATCTTTCTTCAAGAAAATGAAGTTTTTCATTTCTACTCTATAACTTGAAAAGGGGAGAATTTTATTCACAAAAATCTTATACACAATTCACCCTCTCCCCTAAACTTGATTTTTCATTTAAACCAACATTGCTCATCCAATGCAATCAATCAAAACAAAATTGCATTACATGGCAGGTATTTTTATTTTAATGCTAAATAAATATGCTGAAAAGGTGGCAATGCTCATCCAGGAATGTATTTTTTATTTTAATGTTAAAAAAAAATGCTATTTACGTGGCAGGTATTAACATAAATCGTACTGCAGAATTACAACAAACAGTTAATCTATCAAATTGCATTACAGAGCTTGAATCTTAAGAATGTACTTAGTAGGACTAAAGAGAGATAGAAATGGATCCAGCACGGAAGTAGGACCAGGAAAAAAGGATAATCTTGATAAACACACATCAGTAAAACTGACATGACACTTTTAGGTAGTATGAATTAAAGAGTACGCCTCAAACATAAGTAGTGAGATTTCTAATTTCAAAGAAATATTGATATCATTACCAAAAGCAAAGGAAAACAAGAAAGAAATTATCTTCTGATAACTGAAATCTCTCAATTAAATAAGGATTAGTGACCTTTATGGTCTCTCCTTTATAGGTAAAAGGTTGGCTTACACTACTGTAGAACAAAATTATTTGCATTAGAAAAATACCTTAACAATTTCATCATTAGAATATGCCTCTGCCATATCGCATAACTTCCCAGTGATATAGGAAGCGGAATGCTTTCCATCAGCTGTGCCATATTCCCCAAGAACCCAACAAATAACCTGTAATCAGCACTAAAGATTATGCTACAAACCAGATCTAATTTCTTGGAAAGTAAAGAAGTGGGAAACTATAAAACTTAAGTGGAACAGAAAGTACCTGAAGAAACACTGATGGAAGCTTTGGCTCTCCAATAATGCGCAAATATGACTCAACCTACATCTCCCAGAAGAGCTTCCACTCAGTAATATTCATATGACTAATTCTATAGAGACATACCAAATAAACAGGCGCTAGTATCAAGATAACATACAGCAGACGATCTCAGCTGACTATATGCCGCATCATCGTCCTCTCCAAATCCTTCTGCAATTAACCGCATTAAATTATGTGCAACCTTAATATTCACAAGATCTCCAGCATGCTCAAAAACTTTATTCATGGTCTGTATAATCAAGTACAAGGCATCGTTAGCTATAATTGAATGTTTGTAAAAAATAATGCGAAGCCAAGACCATAGAGACAAAGATCTTAATTACCTGTATAAACCAATGATTACTAGGTGCAAATTGCTCAGCAAGTTCCACACATCGAGAAGCTATATAGGTTTTATAATGATCGTCACTAATGCTGATCATGTACTCAATCATACGGTCAACAATCACTTCCACATTGGAAGACTTGGTCATTTTGTATAGCAGTTCAAAAGTTTTTCGCTTCAAAGTATCATCAGGATCCTGCACCATCCAAATTAGATTTTTATTTGTACTACAAAGCTTGGGATGAGCTAAACTAATGGAAACATTTGTCTAAAAGCTGACATGCATGTGATTCTTAAGGACAGCTGATATTAATTACAAGATCTAAAAATGACAGCTACAATTGCATATTATTATTATATCATAAAACCACAGGAAATTAACTCTGATACGAGCAGCAGAACCATTTAATAGCTAAAAATATGATAGAGTAGATAGATAAATAGATATTATAAAAAGTACATACAATTAACGATAAAACACAAGGCGGCCTCACTTGATAAGTAATAATTGGCATGTTTCTCAGAGTCAGACTAGGTAAAGGTACACAAGCATTAATTTATTGTCTTTCTAAATTGGTTGCACAACTCTTCATAAATGCATCCAGACGATGATATTGGCAGGTTTTCAAACTCAAGACGGCATCTAACAAACATGAATTCATTCTCTTGCTGAACTTGTTGGTAAAATTGTTCATATTTTATAATGTATTTGCAGGGCATGAAGATAACAGCCACCGGCCTCCATTACTAGTTACAAGTCTAAATAATAAAATTCTATATACAAAAAACAGTGAACAGTAAAAATGTAACACAGATATTCATCTGACAATATATTTCATTTTCCATATAAATTTCATTTTTTGTCTAGCATGTAACATCAAACGAGTGACCAACAGCAATGTTCATTTGCACAACATCTTTTGTAACAAAAAGTAGCTTTTCATTATCCTCATTATATATAGTTACTAGTTAATTTTCCATAGAACATACACTAAAGGAAAGCAATTCTTCTAATGATTAAGTCAAATATAAACACATTGTTTGGAACAGCAGAATGTGGAAGGAAGCCTGGCAGGAAAGAAAGTTTTTAGAATTGTGTGCTTCCATCGTTTGGTTTGATTATGAACAAGGAAAGGAGCTTTCTCATGGGTCCCACAACAAAAAGTAATCCTCTCTTGATCCTCTCCAAATTGGAGAAAGATTGCATAAAGCATAGTTTTATTGAAATGACATAAAACCCAAAACCTTTTTTATAATATATTTTAATTGAGATTATAATATATAATATGTATAATATATCTGTTTGTACAGGAAAAAACTGTGTAATGTATGTATGTGTGTCTATATATATACACATACACATCATTTAAACATATGCTATAGTAAAATAATTTGTTATATTAAATTAATATCGCATAATAGGTGTATATATCATTTTTACATAAGGGTATAAATGTCATTTACTTAATATAACTCATTCTTTCCTTTCACTTTCTATTCACTTTCACTCCTACCAAACAACCATCAAAATTCTCTCACTTTCCTTTTACTTTCTTTCTTTTAACAATCTTTCCTTACTATCTTTCCTTTCACTTTCTTTTCTCATCCAAACAAAGCCAAAGGGAAAGGAACACACAACAATAATAAAAAATAAAAAAAAAAAAAAAAACATAAATTGGCAATGCAAAACACATTTGTCTCAACTCTTAAAGCATTTAAGATGACCATCCTTACCTCTAAGCAGTCAATGACGGCAAGTTGATGTTGTTCTGCAATAAGCGGACTTAACTTGATCAATCGACCGAGAGCATCAATGCCCATGTATTTCAGATTATGACTATCACTCTGGCCACACAAACACAACAGAGACAAAAACATAACACATCACAACACAGCCTAATGGAAAAACAATGTACAACATAAACTTCAAACAAAATCGGCTTCGACAACAACAAAAACAAACCTTCAAAAACTTGGCAATCACATCCGCAGCAGCTTCTAACAACTTGGGATTGGGATATATGGAAGAGACACAGCGAATGGACTCATAAAGAATTGCATTCCCTATGTTACTTGATGAATCACCTTTCCTAATTATATCGCCAATAACGGTGTACATGTGTTCGCTAGAACTCTTGTCACCACTCCCCAACAATGCAAGAATTTTCAGCAACTTAATCTGCACACTCAACACATTTTTTCCCTCAAATCAGAAGCAAATTTAAATAAAAAATAAATAACTTCTGTTAATTGGTTTTACAGTGGATTATATCATTAACGATTTAACCTTCTGCTAAGTGTAATTTATGTGAAAACCCAGGTGTTTATTTCTACCAGAAAAAAAAATTGATTTTGTCCCAAATCTTACCATGACTAGAGACATAAAAGGTATCTTTTGATTTAACTTGATAAATTTACACTACATTCTATATCAAACTTTTGTTCAAAGTAAAAACATATAAACATAAATAGCTGAACTTCAAACTCAATTATAACCAAATCAATTCTATACAGAAACCACGTTTATCAAGCACTCATCCAAACACACACCGTTTGGAATAGCAGCGAATTCAGTGATTTTGTTGAAGCTCCATAATTTAATTTTTTCCAAAATCAAATTGACACACAGTGATTCTGCTAAACTCACCAAAACATAACTATTGGTTCTACATTTTTACACTACTTTCTAAATCAAATTTTCTTTCATGGTAAAAACATCTAAAGATAAATAGTTGTATTTCAATCTCGATTATAACCAAATCAATTCTATTCAAAAACCGTGGTTGCCATCCAACTAATCCAAACACACTTGGTGCATGTTTGGTATTACAATGACTTCGACAAAATCACGGTGGCAGTGTAATTTTGTTGAATCTCCAAAATGTAGATTTTGCCATAATCACACTGCCACACCATGATTCTGCCAAACTCGCTGTTAATCCAAACATGCACTTGGTAGTAACCGCGTTTGGCACTCAAGCACAAAACATGTTGATTGGTTCTACATTTACACTACATTCTACATCAAACTTGCTTTCAGAGTATAAACATCTAAACATAAACAGCTGAACCTCAAACTCAATTATAACCAAATCAATAATTCTATTCAAACACCGCACTTATCAAGCACTCATCCAAACACACACTTCATGCATGTTTGGAATAATGGTGAGTTCAGTGATTTTGTTGAAACTCTAAAGTGTAGTTTCTGACAAAATCACACCGACACACTGTGATTATGCTAAAGTCACCAAAACATAAAAATTGGTTCTACATTTTATAACTAATAGCTAATTATCGACATGCACGAAAAAAAACCAAATCAAAACTAAAACTAACTTCATAACAATCACCTGAACGAACGGAGCCGGCATCTGGTGATAATCATAGCTCTTAGGCAACCTATGTTCAGCTACCTGTTTAAGAATACTAACAAAACTAACAACAAGATCCTTATACGGAATCGGATCATCGGTTATAAGATCAAACAACGGACAAAGAGTAGCACCCATAACACCAGGATCATTATCACACAATCTCTTCCTAAAATTCGCCACAAGATGTGAAACCGACGACGCCGATTTCCTATGAAAGCTATGAAGCGCCATAACCGCTTTCTTCCTAACCGCTTCTTTCCCATGCGATAGAAGCTCAACAACTAACGGCAAAACGGCAGGTATAGTTTCTTCGTTGATTAATCTACAAACGGCATTAAGTGCAGCACAAACAACGAGATAATTATCAGATTTAAGATCCTTTTGAATCGTATTAACGATTAAGATAATGAGATCGTGATCGTCGTTAAGGAAAAGAGTAACGGCGAGATAACCAGTGCGTTTTGAGAGAAGATTATCATCGTGAGTCATTTTAACGGCGTGAATGTATCCGAAAGAAGCGTCGTGACCGAGCATTTCAACGTAGAGAAGACGAATGATATACTCTTTCATCTTGCGTTTGGGAATATCTGGTTCAGAGATTCGTCGTTTTAGGGTTTCGATTTCACGGATTACGATTCGGTCTTCTTCAGCTTTGGATCGAGATTCACCGATTGATTTGATTAGGTCGAGAAACTCCTTTGATTGACCGAACGCGCCTTGTGATCCCATGGCGAGTTCGCGGCCGATTGTTTTGAGTTGCTCCATTGGTTGTTACGGAGGTTTTGGATCCGGTATGGATCCCGGAGGTTGTTACGGTGGTGGATCTGATCGGTGATGAATGTGATGTGAGAATTGGGGCTTGGAGAGTGTGAACGTGGAAATGATGAAGAGAGTAAACGACGTCGTGTCCGACGGAGAAAGAAAGAGAAATGTAACACTGACTGTGTGTTTTTGGTACTTGGTAACAGTGTAAAAAACTGTTTATTGTTTTTTTTTATCGTTTTCCAGGATTCAGAAAAAGACGATGGAGGAGGTGGTTAATTAGTAGTGTAAATTTTTAGACGCCGATGTGAGATAATTGTTATAACGGTTTTACTAGGTTTTTTTTTTTTTTTTTTTTTCTTTTTATATATATAAAGGATGGTTTTACTAGGTGGTGTATATTTTTTAAAAACAAGAGGCACCTGAGAAAAACGTGGTGTATTTTTTATTATAGAAATTTCATGTGAAGTTAAGTTATTTTTTTGTGTGAATTAATTACATTCTTTAAATTGTAACTATAGATATTTGTACAACCATTTGATAACAACTTATATGATAAATTCTTTTTCTTTCGTTTTATTGATTAAAAACAATAGAGAGAAAAATGAATTAGAGGATAAAAACATCATATGAGTATGAAAGAGTTGTTCAAAAGTTATTACAAAATGATTGTATAAATATCGTTTCTTTTGTTTATAAATGTTTTGTTTTTGTGAGTTGGACTAGGGTCAAGGCAAACATTAAGACTAAGAAGAGATTATAGATAAATTCATTATGCACTAAAGAGATCATCACATTGGCAATGTACATTGAACCTACAATCTTATTGACAAGTCCATTTTTTATGAACTGAGTCAGCCTTCTTTGATCAATAAAAATTATATGAGTCTAACTATTAGGTTTTTTGATCAATAAAAAACACAAATCCATTTATTAGGTATCTTATACGTGAGTCTCATCGCTTTTTATTGCTAGCACTAACCTCTTTTTTGTTTTTATTTTTAAAAATTGAAATAGTAAAAATATCAATAAAGTTAAAGTGTGTTTATCAAAACTAGTACTCTTAGGTAGGGGTGTTCGTAGGTGTTGGTCGACTCGCGAACTTGATGACCCAAACTGACCAGATCTATTAATTACCTGAACCCCAACATCCATTTACAGATCTAACCCAAACCAACCCGCAAAGTTCGATTCAGATACTGGGATTAAGGACCTAACATGTTAGTATTAATTTACTATATTATTATTTAAGTCAAAAACATAGGTTTAATTTTTATCTGAACTCAATTTCTACCCAAAAAATGTGAGCCTAATTTCTAATTTCATTCGCAACAGATTCTTATTCCAAACCACAGTTTTTTTTAGAATTTAAAAAATAATACTTTTTCTATCAAAATTATTATTTTTCTTTTAGACGCACAACCTTCGAACCCAACTTGATCCAACCCATTCACATTTGGGTTGATTCGGTTTGGGTGAGGAACCTGATCTGTTGAAAGTTGAATTGATCAGGTAAAGAATTTGGCTAAAATGACATAATTACATAAAAAAATTCAAAATTTCTATATAAATTAATTTTTTTCATTTTTTTTAAAAAGGCACAAATGCGACGTGTACCCATTAAAAAATAAAATTAATTATACAGTCAGCGCACCACGTCATCAGAAAAAGGTGACTTAGCGTGCCACATTAGCGAAAATGCACTATCATATGACTTAGGGGGTATTTCGAAACAAATTTTTTTTACAAGGACCATCTAAATTTTTTTTTACATGGGGCAAAATCAAAAGTACCTTATATTACACGGGGTAAAGCATTATTAACCTAAAAGGATTACATTTTTTTTGTTGAAAGGAGTAAAAAGGGTTACATATATGTTAAAACATATATTTGACCCTTTTTGAATTTGGATGTTGATCAATTCTTGTATAGGTAAAAAAAAAAATATAGGCAGATAATAAGCAAAATAGTTCTAAATTAAAAAATTTATTTTATACAATAGCTCTAATATGATAATGTAACTAATAATGTGTACTATACATATCAATCTATCTATCCTAAGAGAAGTTATTTTCTGCCATTTTTTCACACAATCTTGCATAAGATCGTTATAATATACCAAATTTGTAATTCAAGTACTGAATTTGCATTCCCTCAATCAACGAGCTATGATGGGAGTAACCATTTCAGCAACCTCTACATCTAGTCCATAAAGTCCAAGATCTCTCTAACAAAGTAGGAGAGTGTTTAGTGAGAAGAGAAAGACCAAGAACAACTCCTCCCATAGTTGGTCTTAACAAAGGTTGTTCTTCTATGCAATTCACTGCCAAAGTGAATAAACTAAGAGCTTCAACAACATTACAAAACCTCCCTAACTTGGGATCCATCCATCTTCTAACACTTTCTTCTCTCTTTTCTTCTATATCAAACACGCACTTAATATCTTTCCACAACATATTCACATCACTATGTTCGTTATACGACAAAAATTTCTTTCTGGTTATTAACTCTAACAGAACCACCCCATAACCAAAAACATCAACTTTTGTTATCATAGGATTCTTTGTAGCTCTTGCAACATAAAAATTTGCTATCTTGGCCTTAAATTTTGAGTCAAGAAGAATGTTACTTGATTTGATGTTCCTATGGACTATACATGGTTGTGTGTGTTCATGCAAGTATTGCAAACCTATTGCAATATCAACTGCTATGCTTAACCTCTGACTCCAACTAAGAGTGGAAAACTCAGATAACAACCAGCTATAAAGAGATCCATTTTCAGCATATTCATATACAATAAAGTGATTTCCATCATATCCTGAAGAGACACTTATCAGTTTCACTAGATTTGCATGATTTACCTTTGTAAAATCATCAACTCTTTTATGACTGTGAATCTTCCACTGTCTGCCTATCAGTGAGATTCTGATATGAAACGATTGAAAGATAATAGTAACTTTCACCTTCTTTGATTAAGTGTGAGGTATTAGCAAAAGTGTAGTTTCCATTTCCACTCAACCACAAGTTATAGATATAAGCAAAAGTTGGCCTTGAATGAAGTTCATATTTTCATTTTTTATGTTGCTTGCTCTTGAAATGGATTGAGGACTGGTGACAAATATATCAGACATGGCTGTGAGGGTTAAAAAGTTGGGTGAGTTAGCAAAGTATGCAACATATGTGTCACAGGAAGGAGGGAAATTTAAAGGGTATGAGAAGTTTGCACCATGGGTCTTTGGTAATTGAAGTAAGATATGGGTGGTAGAAAAAAATATATGAAATAGAGTGCGAGATGGATGGAAAGAAGAAACCATTGTTGTCAAAAGGAGGTGAACAAAGGAAGGGAAGATGAAAATTTGTAGTAGTTAGAGATAATCAAATTCAATATTGTTAATAAAATACTTGGTTGATTAATAAAGTAAGCTGAAGATTTTGTCTATAGCTTTAACCTAAATTTCTTCTGTTGCATTCCTATTTGTTGACATATTGGCCATTTGTCATTTATATTGACATTATGTCATTCATGCACACTAATAGAATTACAAAAATTATATACTACATCTTACTTTTAACGTTTCAACGAAGATTGTGCAATTTGTTTGAACATTCTAGTGTCAAATCAATCTTAGGACAGCTAGTTGTCTTTGTCGTCACTTTTATCTATTAATAAGGATAGCAAAGCCACATACCAATCTTAAACAAGGACCCAACTCCCTTGCAATCAGGCATTCACACATTCAAAATATAAGGGGATGGGATATTCGATTAAAATGAGACGTTCAAATTCAAGTTTGGTATTTTAAAGTATAAAATTAGAATTTAAAAAAAATCTCACTTCAATCTATATGGAACTTTTACCTGAATGCATAACTGCATAGAAAATTCTTGAACAAATAATTACAACCGACAAAAATGAATAGTATAGTATATCATTACCCAAATCAATCACCTGTAACGCCCATTTCGATTATTTAATTAATTTGTCGAGTTTAGAATATATTTATATGATTTACGTGATTTATGTGATATGTTGTGATTTTATTAGGTGGCTTATTTTATTATTTAATAGAATAAGATTTGAAAATAAAATAAATATTAAGTTGTGGGGCTATTTTTGAATTAGATAGAATTATGAGAGAATAAGTGAAATAAGATAAAATAGATAAAAGAGGTATAAAAGGAAAAACCTAGGTTTAGAAACAGACAGTACGTACAATCAGTTTTGGGAGAAAAAAAGGAGAAAACTAGAAGTGAAGAACCAAGAGGCTGCTGCTCCAATTTTCTTAAGGTAAGGGTGAGACTAACATTCAATCTTATTAAGTCTGTAATTCTGATGGTTATGTTTAACAAGAGTAGGAAGAGTTTTGGAAGATTTGAGAATTAGGTTAAAATTGATGAATTGAGGATTAGATGATGAGAAGTTGTTAGATTGATGTAGAAAACTGTTTACAGACCATAGGGTAACTCTTAAACATCATTATAGTCGAAATTGGGGAGGAACATGATGAAAATTGTCGTAACCCCGTAACTGTTCTGTCATCGCTCGCCACAGCGAGCAACCAGCTCGCCACGACGAGTGTTCTTCATCAGCTCGCGAGGCGAGCTATCCCACTCGCCATAGCGAGTAATGCCTTAGATGTTCATGAGGCGAGCAATCTCACTCGCCATAGCGAGTAACACCTTTGACGGCTCGCAAGGCGAGCAGTTCAACTCGCCATAGCAAGTGACCCTTGATGACTCGCAAGGCGAGCAGCCCAACTCGCCATAGCGAGTGACCCTAGTTGGCTCGCAAGGCGAGCAGCCCAACTCGCCATAGCGAGTAACCCCGAGGCAGACTACCTTATAGGACTTTTAAGTGACTTTTGTCGCACAGTTAGATGTGAGATGATCCTTAGAGTAATGCATTAGTTTAGGCTATTGTTGTAGTTCTGAGAATATAAATTAAGGAGATGTGAATGTTTTTACTAATGAGATATAACTGTATACGCCTGATGTGAAATATATATATAATGTCTAAGACGAAGTTGTTGTTGATTATCATTTGATTATTATTATGATTAAGCTGCTGGATTCTTTATCTGATTCTATTATCATTAAGTTGCATGAGTCGGTCTATGAAATAAGAAGTTGATCCAAATTGCTGGAATCCTAAGATGTCGATATTTTGTAAGTTGTATGATGTTGAGTCAATGCATACCCATTTAAGTTGGGGGCTTGATGCCCTGTGAGTTTTTACTCTACACGTTGAGGGTTTGATGCCCCGGAGCTTTAGCTCATTTGCGATGAGGGCTTGATGCCCTGGAAATATATTAATACTTATTATGTTGAGGGCTTGACACCCTGGATTTGGTACCACATGCATGAATAAGATGTCTAAGTTGCATAGTCGAGTTGAAGTTGAATATGTTGAGTTCAAGTTGTAGAAGTCGCATTGTCGTTGTCGTTAAGCTGTCAATCGTCAATGAGTTGTTGATAAAGAACTAAGTGAAGTATTAATATTTATTAATCGTGGTTGTTTAGGTTATTATGAGATGATGATTATGTTGTGTTGTTTATGTTATTATGTGATGATTTATGATGTTATATGATGATGGTTATGATTTGATTATTATGTGTTATGTGATGATGTATATAATGCGATGAATATGAAGTTAATAATGATTAGAAGTTGAATGAGTTATTAATGAAATATTATAAGAAGACTTAATGTTATTAATTTATGAAGTTAAGTTGTTAAATGCTCTTGATGAATTAAATACTTATTATTATTGAAAGTGAAATCTCACCCATTCTGCTTGAAAATGTTGCTCTTCGTATGAGTAACTTGCAGGTGATCCAGATTAATGCAGATGTGAGTTGATCCTCGTGTCGTCATAGGAGTCTTGCTCTGATATGTAACGGGATGGGGATACCTCTTATGCTTTGTAGTTTTTCCTTAATACGTAACTTTTAAGATGTTGTCAGACCATTATAATTAGTATTTTAATTATGTTGATGATGTTGAGGCCTAGTGCCAAGTTTTGGATTTAAGTTGAATAATTTTCCGCTGTGACTTTATTTTAAATAATTATAAGATGGTATTTTATTTTAAATAGTGGGTTTTAACTCCACCTACGTTGAAACGAATTTTGGAATAAAAAGTAGTGTGACATCCTGTTTTAGGTTGAACTCTGATAAAATTAAGTATTATTTATATGTTGGGAACCTTTACCTGAATGCATAACCGCATAGAAAATTCTTGAACAAATAATTACAACCGGCAAAAATGAATAGTATAGTATATCATTACCCATATCAATCACCCGTGCTCCTCAACCAAATATTCCACTAATCTCATATAGAATATTGCACTAAATTCAAATAGAATATTTGCTAAACAAAAAGGTGTCAATGTACTCCCTCCGTCCCTATATATAATCCATCTTTACCTTTTTCACATTTCTTTTAAGAAATTGTTAGTGCAATTAATGTTTCTATTTAGCGATGGATATTGCTAAATTGTTATTTGTTTATATAGAAATAAATTTTGACTTTTCGTATTTTAAGACAATTGTACTAATTAGAGGCATGTTTAAAAAAAAATGCATCTAGAAGGTTGTGAACTATTTAGTCTTAATTTTATTTATTCAATAAATAAAGGAATCAAAGTTACATAAGTTAAAAAATATAGAAAGTTGTGAACTTGTTACCTTGTTCAAAATTAAGGGAATTTGGGTATGTGAATTTTCTTGGATTATCCTGTATGTATGTATGTGTGTGTGTGTCTATATATATATATATATATATATATATATATATATATATATTGCAATGTTTTGGGAATTTTGGAGGGATTGTACTTGAACAAAAATATAGTGTATAGGGAAGTAGAGTTTGATTTAAGTTGTTCAATTATAGTTAGTTGTTTATATGTTGAGTTAAAGAGCAATATGCATTAGTGGTGCATTACAAGACTCTTGTTTTGAATTGGAGTTTTCATGTGATTCATGTTTATTGGGAGGTCACGACGGTAGCAGATATTTCGTAGTGCTAGCAAAATATATTTAATATGCATATTTAATGAGGTCTATAAATTTAATTAATAAACTAAAAAACCAAGGTTAAATTACATAGTCCAATAATACATTACGTAATAGATAGAAATTAATAATGATTAAACTGCACAAAAATAACTCCATCAATCATCATAAACAAATAAAACATATATATATTTACAAACATAATAACAATAAGGATGATAGATTGTGTTTTGTTTACCTAAACTAATTTGTATATATTTATCGCTTCCCATTACCTCTTTCTATAGTTTTTTTTTTTAGACAAAACCTCTTTTTATGGTTATTATCTAAATTTAACTAAATGTCATATTGTCATAATTTAAGTTAATGATTTAAAACTAACTAAACCCTTATTATTTCTATTTTTAGTTTCCTTCTTAAACGAGTGAGTCCTTGGCCAAAGCTTAACACAACAACTTAAACAAACTTCCAAACCACTAACAACTTTAACCTATATTACCATATTTTCACACCATTATTCCCCAATATAAGAATCAAGCAAAACTCTTCCTCCTTACTATCCCTCTCTTCTCAAAAACACATAGAGTATTATAATTGATTCAAAAACAAGGATATATTGAATCATGGCTTGTCTTCAAGTAATCAACTTTGTATATTGGGGCTTTAATTTACTTGTTGTTATGGTCGCATTTTTTACTGCAAATGTTAGTTCTGCCAAACAATCCGAGATAGAAGGCGTGAAAATGAATGTGATTGATCAATGCTGGAGATTTAATCATGAATGGAGGAAACATCGACAACAACTCGCTAATTGCTCGGTGGGATATGCGGGGAAAATGACAAACAACATTGGTAAAGACCTAATTCATTATAAAGTTACCAATCATAGTGATCAACCTTTAAATCCAAGACCTGGAACCTTGAGATATGAAGCTTATAAGATTCAAGGTAAAGTTTGGATCACATTCCAAAGGGATATGAGCATTAAGCTTATGAGACCCCTTCTAATTAGTAGTTTCACCACCATTGATGGTCGAGGCGTCAATATCCACATTGCAGATAATGCGTGTTTGATGATATATAAGGTAATAATTAATAATAAACTCAAAATTACTAAATTGTATTAAATTTGAAATGGAAATATTAGATGAGAAAATAGACAATTAAATCTCTCCCACAATGCAACTTTGTAATGGAAAAAAATGTAGGTAAAAAAGTGCTACCAACGTTGGTCTAGTTAGAAAAAGAATGTTACACATTTATATACTAGAGGATTCTCCGAAACTTGAAACAAATACAATTTATCTTTATTTTATCGTCTTTGAAGCTTATACAACATTTAAATTAAAGATAAATTCTATCAGTTTTTCTCTAACTTTCATCCATGATTTTTTTTATTCAAGTTTTTTACAAGCATTATTATAGTTATTTTAAATGTATTTTTTTTAATATTTCAAGCGCGCGCCCACCCACACACATATATATATATATAAATATATATTACTTCTTAACTTAGAATGACATGTTTGTTATTTGTTATTAGGCAACCAGCATAAGCATCATGGAATAAGGGTTCATCATTGTCGACCTCAAGCTCCTGGAATGGTGATGGGTCTCCTTGGAAAGGTAATTGCATTAGGTCAAGTTGATGGAGATGCAATCAAATTGGTTTCGGCTTCAAAGATTTGGATTGATCATAGCACACTTTATGATTGTCAAGATGGTCTTTTAGATGTTACATGAGGTTCCACTGATATAACAATCTCCAACAATTGGTTTAGAGAGCAAAATAAAGTTATACTTCTTGGTCATGACGATGGATTTGTGAGAGACAAAAACATGAAAGTCACTATTGTATACAACTATTTTGGACCTAATTGCCACCAGCGCATGCCTAGGTAATTTATGATTGCAGAATTATTCGTTTTTTATATAATAAAAATATTGCCAAATTTATTCTTAAGTTTTATCATTCATTTAATTTTTTTACAGAATTCGTCATGGATATGCGCATGTTGCAAATAATTTGTACATGGGATGGGTGCAATATGCAATAGGTGGAAGTATGGAACCAAGCCTTAAAAGCCAATCAAACCTCCTCATAGCACCAACCACAGGGAAAAAGGAGGTAACTATTCCAAGTAGTTAATTCATCAAACTTCTTTCGTTTATAAAATGAATGTAATATGCTAGATTAATTAATTAATTTTATAATTGGTGTAGGTTACATGGAGGAAAAATAGTAACGGAATTGGAGATACGTGGGAATTTTATTCAGTTAGAGACGCTTTTGAAAATGGAGCATCCTTCATTGAAACAAAAGGTGGACAAGTGATAAAGCCAACTTATAACCTTCAACAAAATTTTCAAGTTGTTGATGCCAAATTTGTAAGATCATTAACAAGATCATCTGGTGTATAAGTGTATTGCACTGTAGTAAAACCTCAATATGCTGAGTTAAAATTAGTAAAGGCATGAGAAGTTTGTTTCATTGGTTTGTGGCAATTGAAGTAGGATATGGGTGGCAGAAAAGAATATGAATGCATGCAATAGAGTGTAAGATGGAAGGAAAGAAGAAAATATTGTTGTAAATAGTTGGTAAACAAATGAAAGGCACAAGGGAAGATAAAGTAAATTTGTATTAGTCAGAGATAATCAAAATCAATATAGTTAATAAAATACTTGGTCGAATCAATAAACTGAAGATTTTGTCTATAATTTTAACCTAAATTGCTTTTGTTGCATTCATATTTGTCATTTATATTGGCATTATGTCATTCATTTTGAATAGTCTTCGGATTCATTTTGATCTTATAAGTGTAGCGCCTCTCATTCTATTCCTTAGCATTTAAGAAACATATTATGTTGTATATTTTAGATATTTCAAAAGTTATTTATATTTATTTATTTTATTCTAAATGATTTAATTAATTTTATTTGGAAACTAAATTTGTTGACTTCCTCAATGTCATCACGTTTTTGTTTTGCCTAATTTGTGTAACTTATTTTGAGGAAAACTACCTATTTAATAGGTGATAATTGTTGCACTTAATTATTTTTCAATGTGCTTTACGGATGCTAAACGGATTTGACTAGGTATTCACATGTGTAATTCCCTTCTCCTTAAAAATAGCTGAACGTGATCCATCTTAAAAAACCATTAGTTATTATCATTATTATTTAATATATAAAATATTGCCTCTGAGAGAGAGGTGTGGTATTCCAACGTGCCATGTATATTCTTTCTTTATAAACTTAGAAGTTTTGCTTTCACAGAATACACAAAAACATATTTTGTTCTTTCTTTCTTCTTCAATTTTCTTTCAAACATAGCAAGTGCCTAAGTCATCTAATTATGTATTTCTCGTGTCCTGGTAACCTCGGTACGATTACCGTCGAGATGAACATGTTGTATTCTAGGGAATTGCGCAATTCTGCGGATAATTCCTTAGTTCAGTGACATAGTCACGCCTCCGACTCCGATTTTACGTTTCATTTTCTTGTTTTGCAGGTTGTGATCCTTTCGGTCTTCTGTATTCAACATATTCAAGTGAAACTTAATTCTTAAAAAAAAAAAAAAAAGTGAAACTTAAGTTGTCAAATGAAAGCATAAAAGTGGACTTATATTTGCATGTCCTCGCCCAAGCATGTCTTAGATTTAAAGTGTAACATAACAAAAAATTGAATAATAATTGGCACCTATATCATAGGCACCTTTAATTAGATTAATCATTAGATGTACCTTAATAAAAGAATAAGAATTTAAGGATGTACCTTAATAAAATAACGAGAATTTAAGTAATGACATTATAGTAATAACATTATTAGGTTTAAGTGCATAAGGGTAATCAGTGAGGCATGCCTCTTATAGATGAACTTTAGGGGGAAAAATCAGAGTTAGAAGGAGAGGAAAGAGGCTCACACAAAAGGAAGGAAAACTAGGAGAGGAGAGAGAAAGGATAAGGTGTGATTTTTTTTTAATTGATAAGGTGTGATTTTTTTTTAATTGATTGCTCCTAATTTTGCTCAACACATTACACTCTAATTTTTAATCATATCCACGACAATTCTCACATGATGGTTTATTGAACACGCTCTCTTCCCCTTTTTTCTTGTGAGCCGTCATCAAAATTCTATTTCCCTTTTATTGAAATAGGTCACATCTATTTCGTTTTTTCTTTCGTGATTTCGACGTCTTAGTGTGACGTTGTTTTGTTCGTAATCTTTGTGCGACATTATTTGTCTTTCTTGTTTCGTTCATGTATTTGTTCGATTCAGATTGTCAGATCAATACAGTGTATATCAAATCAATGACTTTGGAGTCGTCAACGTTGTAGATCCGGAGACATGGGTATTCCGGAGACTTAAATATAGTCATATGCGTACTTTGCCGTTTTATGCTATTAACATGGATGTTGTGAGTTTGTTCACAGATTCATTCTTTTTGTTTTTAACGAATTTTCATTGCATCGATGTACTTTATCAATTTGAATGAAAATATCATTTATTTTTGTAAAAAAAAAAACAATTCTCACATGATTTATTTTTTCAACGAAAAAAAGTAGTTAAACTAATCATGATCCCGTTATTGCAAATTGAATCTTGTTCTAAAAATTCTTATTTGGGTTAGGCTAAGCTTTTAGGAAAGCAAAACCTATAAATTCTTAAATTACGACTATTTTTAAAGAAATGATATTTGTACAATTATTTCGAAATAGTTGTTAGGACAAATCTCTCTCCTATTTATTCTTTTGCTCTCTTGTGAGTCGTCACTTGCAACATTAGTTTCTTCTCCTTCATCGACATCAAAAAGGTGTGATTTATAGTCAAATTTTTACCTGAAGTCGCAGTCTAAGTCGCTTTTTCCTTCTTTTTTATTTAAACAAGTGATCTTCACATATATAGTTTTTCTTTAGTGATTTCGCCGTTTTAGTGCGATGTTGTTTTGTTTTCTGAACTTTGTGCAACATTGTTTTTTTTTTCTTTCTATCTTGTTATATTGTTTGTTCGATCCATGTTGTTAAATCAACTTCAATATAGTGTCGATTCAATCAATAACTTTGGTATCGTCAACGCTACAAATTTGAATATATGGATAATCCAGACCCTAGAATATAGCCAAATTTATAGGTTTATGTATTGTGTCGTTTTATGCTATTAACATGGATGTTTGTTAGTACAATCAACTTTTTTATTTTTAAAGAATTTATATTATTTGTACTCGATCAACTTAAATGGACGAATATCGTTTGTTTTTTTTTTTTTTTTTATAAAAAAGTATGATGCCTACTTGAGTCAAATCAAAATCACGCCTTATATTTAAAACGATGGATGCAAGTTAGAAGTTGTAAACTATAAATAAAAAGATGTTAAAACTATTCATCTTTGCAATTGGGGTCCAAACAGGAGTTCCATGTACAAGGCACATGTAATAATGTGTACAAATGAAGTGTATCCATTTCGTATAAGTTGAAAAAAAATAAAAAATCCTTTGGAGAATGATAACCTAGTTGGTGGGCAACCTTCATTTTTGGACTAGTTGAGCTCTTGCACTTGTCACTTTCTTTGACATAAATTCATAAAATAAATAAAAAATGGCACTCATTTTTGTGTCTCTTATTGGTCTTATAGTTTTAGCCTCTACAACAACTTGTGGGGGTCTAGTGTACTTGATATAAACTCACCACTTTCCAAACCCCTTTTATTTTTCTATTCTAACACAAAAAAGTGTGGTTGTTTAGTGTCATCCACTTTGTGTATTTTATGATCTTGATGTGCTTGGCTGAATTTTAATGTTGAAAAAGCTGAACCATTTAGAGAACCAATTGTAACAAGGATCAATATGGCTGAGCCAGAATAAGTTCCTCCTTTGACTAGAAAGCACTCACCATTCAACCATCCTTTCCCATAGAGCTGCCTTCTACTCATGCTTGTTGCAGCAATCAATAATATAACTACAATTCCAAAGCTAAGCCTAATAAAGATAACCAACAATTTAGTCTCTCTCTTTTTTAGTATAACAATTCACATTTTAAAGTAACAAATAGCAACAAATATGCAAAAGATTGATATAACATACCAAGATATCAAAAACAGAACCTTTGCAGTAGTAGGCATCTTAAACTTGGAGATATTTTTCCATCTTGAATAAGAATTCCTTAGTAACACATAATTTCCAATGATATGTGCAAAAGATAAACTAATCAATGTTGCAATACTCAATCCAAATGCTTGGCTTGTTGGCAAATAACATAGCTTTCCATTCCATCTAAGATCCTTCTCCTATAAAATAAACAAATTAAGCATTGGAAACATTTTTAATATGAAGCACCACCACAATCACAAACACTACATCGAGACTAGTAATAATTTGAGAAAATCAATCAATTTAATGTAATCACGTATGTCGATGTCGGACATCAGAAACACACTCGATCAGAAGTGTCGTACTATTTTTCATATAAAATCAGAAATAAAAAATCTTTGAGGATCATTAAAATTCAAGTAAACAAAGAGAATGATTAGTACCTAACCTTATTCCTCTTTATCTCAGCAGCTATACACAAGATGAAGGAGATTAAGCCAAGGGAGAGAGAAATTATAATGAAGAAGAAGATCACTGTGTACTTGAATCTAGGAGGATGATTTTCCATGATGGAGTTTTTGTTTTTGAATGAAGAGACTTGTAAAAAAGAGTAGAAGGAATAATAATGATTATGTCTTGAAACTTACTCAAGGAACAAAATTATGACTTGATGCTATGAAGGTGTTGGCCATCCCTTTCTTTCTTCCTTTGTGTTGTTTCCAACTTTCTTCCTAATGAGTCTACCATATTGGTTTGAAGAAGATGCTATTTTCTTAATTGAATGTGGACCTTGTTTTGAAAATTCTTGTTTATTTTTATAGTTATACTTTTCTCATCAACTAGAGTCGGTCAACTTCTCCAAATTTGGTTTGGTGCCACAGGATGTTCTTAGAAAAGGAAGCTAACACTCATTTTTTAGAACGAGTTTAGCTTAACTGATCAAACTAAAGAAAAGTCAAAAATTGCATATAAAAAAAAATGCATGTATTTAGTCTAAATTTAGTCTCGATGCAAATATTTGTTTTACTTATTTTTGGTGTTAATCCTCCGATTTTCAGAGGAAAGGGTTTATAGTAGTCTACCTTTCCGACCATAAGATATGTATTATCTGACTAATAATTATACTGTCAGACTTCGACTTAAGTATAGTCCGACCAAAAATTATTTCAATCAGTAATTAAATTCAAGTTCTCCCAAAAAATCTGTTATCTAATTGAACACATTAAACACTTGAACTCAATTGCTTGGTTGACTTATATTTTAAACTTTTATAGCATGATAATTGCTCCACTTATTATCACCGGTAGGTCAACGAAAATATATTCACGTTTTTTACTATTTACATAATATATAATCAACAGTTAAAAAGGCAAGGACTGGATTCCTCTCCACTTAAAAGAGCGATCAGTGGCTAAAGAATCTGCCTTTAGTTCTCTAATCATCGTTAGTCAGGAGAATTACCGCGTAAAACATTTACTTTAATTTTTTTTTTTTATCAAAACATTTATTTTTAATCGAATTTGCCTCTTCTTTCCTTAACCTATAAGGACATGTGTGAATCAAAGAAACTGTGAGGAGAAGTGGTCAATTTTGGTTACTTTGTCTTTCTCCCTTTTCCTATCTTTCAGTATGTGACAAACAGTGGATTCATGAAGTGGAGCACACTAGCACATGAGTTGACAAGTATTTCAAATTGAGATTGGAATATAAGTCTCTAATATATATTTTTTACTTAAAGAAAAAGTCTCTAAAATATTTTTGTTTTTGTTTTTTAACAAACAATATATTTTTGTTTTATATCACCAATTGTGTGAGCTCTAACCATTAAACTATTAGACAAAATAAATAAATAAATAAATAAATGATGGTGAGTTGGATTCTTGAGATTGACCACGTTAAGGCAGAAGCCTCAAGGCTCAAAGGACAAATATATATTTTTTGTTACAAAGATCACATTGAGAAAAATACCGCACATTATTAGAAAAATACCGCACATTATTTAAATATATATTTTTTGTTACAAAGATCACCAATATTTTTATAATTAGTGAAGCACATTATTAGGAACAAAGGGTCTAAAAAAATATAATAAATTTTTGACACATAATTAAAAACAAAAAACACAATTTTTTTCACAGGGCGGGTGTATATAGAGATCCATGTTTAATATGTGAGTATATATAGCAAAGATCCATGTTTAATATGTGAGTATATATAACAAATTGCACTAAAAGGGCCAAAACATTAAACAGTTCAACCCATCATCTTTTATTTGACAACTAAGTAGTCGATGTTTGGGTCTCTTAATCAAATTTGTTAAACATACCCCTGATAAACTCAGTTTTGCTATATGCACCCTCCCCTAAAATTATTTTTTTGGGCCCTTTACGGGCATGAGCCCTAGGCCGTCGCACCCCCGCCTATTCCTAGGACCGGCCCTGATGATACGTCAACGTTGCTTGCCAAGCATAGATTGAAAGTAGAGAAATATTTGAAACACATTCCTCCGTTGTTCTTGTGAATAGAAACTTGTAAAATAAACCAGAATAGATTGAAGTACTGACTTAATAAGAACTTCACGCCAGGCCTTGGAGAGATACTTGGTGCTCCAAGAGATTTATAAAAAAAATCCCCACGACACATTTCAACTACAAAATATATCGAATTTTGAAGATTTATAGCTTTATCGGATGCCGCTTGATAGAATATGTTTCATTTTTTCTACTTCAGTGTTACTAAGTTTGAAAAACAAAAAGTAATCACTTGCAAAGAGAAGACGAAGGATGATTGGAGCATTCCGGCAGATCTTAACACCATGTATACGTCTCCCCTAGATTTTGCTCGTCGAATTAAAGCCGAAAAGCCTTAAGCACAAATGATAAACAAATAGGGCAAAAGAGGCTCTCCTAGTCCCAAACCTCTATCCGGAGTAAGCGTTTCTACACACACCATGATCCATTTAATCCATTAATGAAACAAAGGTAAATAACCCCAATCAATTTTATCATAAAGTTTGCTAATATCAAGCTTGAGAGCCACGTCAATCAATTTTCCTTTTGTCTTAGATATCATATAACGCACAATTGCTAGCCATCATACATATTATTATCTAAAATAAAATAGATCAATAAAGCACACAAGATAACCGACTATCATTCAGAACCTTTGATCTGTTAGCTAACATCTTTGTTGCAAGTTTATAACTCATATAAGAGTTATTGGAAGTCAATCTTTCATGGACAACACATAATGCCCTCTAGGAATAAGAGTAACGTTATGATTAAAACCTGAGAGATTCTACTCACCACATAAAGGTCAAAAGTGCCGAAAGAATATGAGATTTAAACCTTTTAGGTAAAGAGAAATGATATTTGTATAATCATTTTGAAACAATTTTATGACAACTCTCACCGATACTCTCATTGTGACGAATAAGAAGAGAGAAGAAGAAAATTGTCTCAAAAGTTGTCGCAAATGATTGTAGTGATAGAATGGTCTGTTTTAACATTTAGAGTTAATTAACAAGAAAAATTGAGAATGACTTTGCACACTTTTTCATATGTTAGATTTAAAGAAAATTAGAATAAGTTTCTGAAAAGTTGTGATTTGACTTTATAAAAGCTTTCTTTGAATTTTGTTTTGACTATATTGAATTTCCCTTCTGAAGTGACTTTGTTATTTTGAGATGTGATTATATGTGAATTTTAAATTGATAGGTGAAATGAAACTTAGATAGGTTGATCTAATTGTACTTCAAATTGACACAAATATGAATACAGATTTAGTTATTGCACATGTTATCAAACAGTAATTGAATCCTAGTAAGTGATGTATTTTGTGTCTTATAGCTTATACTACAAGAAACCATAACAACTTTGAATTGGTCCAAGAGTATGTGTTATGTTGACAAGGCTTACCAGTTTATTCACAAGATTAAAAAGCCAAAAAAATAAAGACCACCACCAACATATAAGAAAATTAACAATCTAAGCCAGATGTCATAGTTGAAGCATCAGCAACAGAAGTATTTTATAGTAAGCAATTACATGTACATGCTTGGAAATCCTCTACAAGAGAGAGCTCAAACATACGTCTGAGCTCTCTCGGATGAATTTCCTAACACTGATTATTTAGTAACCATAACAAAATAACAAACTTTCCAACAATATGTGAACTAGACTGATGCTATTAGCTCGATACTCTTATTCACTGTGTAACACTTCCCTTAAAATTATTGTAATCTGAATTCCCTCCTCTTTTTCCATAACCAGCAAAAGTTTTTTTCCCCCTTCACCTTTTCCTTTTAAGAACTTCAAGAACATGTTGTGCTGTGCAATATGCAATAGCCTGAACAGTGACCATTGGATTCACACCTAAAGCTGTGGGAAATACACTTGTATCGGCCAGATAAAGACCCTCTACTTCCCATGTTTCCCCCGTTTGGTTCACAACCGATTCCTTCGGATTAGTACCCATACGACAGCTCCCCATCTGATGGGCCGAGCATACTGGTGTCGAAAGGTCAGTTAACGACATTGAACTTTCTTCCTTCACAAATTTCTCAAATTCATGATAGCTCACTTCCTTAACATTTAAGCTCCTTCCCTTACTATTATGCGTCCCAATTTCTTCAGCTCCAGCTGCTGCAAGAATTCTCAGCACCTTCTCCATTCCTTTGTGTAAATTCTCTTTGTCTACATCTTTCATCTGATAGCTTATACAGGTAGGTGAATCCACAGTTCCTGATCCTTGATCCCTTGCCAGTGCAAATACATGAGCTGTTCTTGAATACTTGCGCATTCGATCTTTTATATCCATTCCAGAACTCCATGGCATTAGAACTGAGAATAAGCCTGGATGCAATGAAGGTGTTTGGATCACCGCGCCATATCCAGTTTTGTCAAAGTCTGCAACAACTGTAGACATTGCTGTCATAATCCCTCCTTCATAGCTTTTTTTATGTCCCTCCGGCCACAACTCGGGCGAAGAAGGTGAGTCGGGGAAGTAGCCCCAAGCCATTGTAACTGGATGAAGATGCAAGTTTCTTCCTATGTTTTCATTTTTCAAACCACTTCTTTTGAGTAACGACGGAGTGCTTAGTGCTCCACAGGCTACAATTGTGACCTTAGACTCGACCACACAAATATCTTTTTTACCATTGTAGTCAATTTCAAAAGCCACTCCTTTTGCTATCTCTCTATCTCTTACTTTCTTTTCTCTATACAAGACTTGTATAGCTTCACAATTAGGAAGAATTGCACCATTTCCTGATTTCACCAAGTCCACAAGCCATGTTTCTGCTGTACCTTTCTTCTTTCCATCCTTGCATCCCAAGCAACACCAACCACAGTAATGATCTGGTGGAGCATTCCTAGGAATGTTACTAACAGGGTACCCCATTTCTTGACACCCTTTTCTTAGTATTGCATTATTAAACCCTTCCTCTTCAAACTCAGATTGGACTCCCATTTTCTCACACACAGCATCCATTGCTTCCTTGTATAATTTACTTTCAAACAGTTCTAGCTCATGGCGATCACACCACTCTTTGCATACATGACTAGGAGTTTTGATGCTGGCTGACCAGTTGATTGCAGACCCTCCACCAACTGTGGATCCTGCTAGTACTAGTACAGACATATCATCTGTTGCAATCAAACCATTAGCGAGGTACATTTGATCCAAGGTTGGTCCTTCAAGAAGGGAAAGATTGTTCCTAGCAAAATAACTTCCTTTCTCCAATACCAACACCTTATAACCACTTTTTGCTAGAACTCCTGCAACCACGCCACCTCCTGAGCCAGAACCAACAACCACTGCATCGCATTGGATAACTAGAGAAGGAGTTGAGATGGTAGAAGCTTTATTCGTTGGAGGAGTGACCGAGACAGGAAATCCAAATCGTCTTAGAGAATCTGAAATGATATCACACGGGTAGTTCAGATTGACAAGGCCTTTGTAAAGAGGTCCTAAAACATCTTCATCATCATGATCACCATCTTCTTTTTCTTGCCGTCCATCTTTGGATGTTTTATGTAAAATTTTGTTCTTTCGCTGCGCTTTGAACTCTTGATCAGGTCCACTATATCCAATTGCCTTCCACGATGGGTTGTTTTTTTCTTCATCTACCTGAAAATGAAAGAGTTCTGGCATAATGAGTACATTGTTAGGGGTTCTAAGCAATCAGAAAGACATGCTAAATTTGAATACACACGCACGCACTTGCTTTTTGGTAGCTTATGCTATGCACAATACACATCCTTTAGGTACATAGATTTTGTGGCATTTCATTTGTGTCACATTAGCAGGTTTATCTAGCACACGTTTTTGCTTTGACTTTTTTTAACAGATGAGCATACTCATTTCTTTTGACTTAATCCATGCGAAGGGGGTAGCAATCCAAAAGACTCTAAAACTATGAAAGAATTGTATACACTTACTAACTACTGTATTTCCTTTTCCGGTATTAACCATTCGGCTCCTAAGACATAGGGTCTCTGAAGATTCAGGGTTCGATAGGGAGATAAATAATGTATGACGTAAAATTGTTCTTAAGTTGGTCGTACAAACTACAACATAGGTTTTCCATTCTATTTTCAGTTTAGTTTTATAATTTTGTTCATAGGACCGAAGTGAGAGTTAAGTGTACAAAATTGGAATGTATATACAAATGTTTGGTTATAACACAAAATTGATTTACCTCTCTAAACTAAACCTTAATTTGAGTAAAAGTGGTAAAAAATAATTTTTGTATTAGGTTAAAAAAAATTACATTTAAAATTTACCATAAAATTGTTTTCATAGTAAGTAAACTTAAATACTTTGCAAAATAAAATATAAAAAAAAAATGATTCTTTTTTAGGAAGAAAAATGATTCTTGAAAAGTTGACGTAGGCAGCTTTGGATTTTATTGTTGATACTAAACAAAGTGATTTTCATCTTCATGCTACTTTGCTTTCTCTCTTTAGGAAACTTTCTTCTCTTATATGAGTGGTCTCATTTAGTCATACTTTGAGAGAAGAGAACAAATATGCTGACTTATTGACTAAATTTGGTACAGCTAATACCGACTCCTTGAAGATGTGGATTTCTCCTCCTCACTTAAATATCATCCTGCTTGTGGATACCTCTAGGGTGTTTAGACAACAAATTGGTTAATTTGTTTTTCTTGTCTTTTAATTTCCTCTTGATAAAAAACACGTAGTTTAAAATTTAGTCTACATACGAAATTTTTAAACTACCATTTTCCTTATTATTTCATTTCGGAAGGAGTATAAATTATTTTCATTTTGAGAAATAAATCAATTCTAACAAATTGAAGTTTATGATTTTTTTTAGGAAAGACAGATGAAATGCATTATAAAAAATAAATCACTTCAACCTCAACTCTAACAAAATGAAGTTTATGTAATTAAGTTGAATTTTTGAAATTACATATATAACTCAACCAACCATATTCCACTTTGTTCATTTTATTAAAGGGAAAAAAAATGTACATCTTACAAAAATGGTATGAGAATGACATATGTATGGCCAATGTGGGGAGTTGGTATCCCCATCCAGGAGTGAATTAAGTGAATGTCTGTGGGTGACTGTGATATGTGAGTTGTAACTAGTAGGGCACACAGTTTTTTATTTGAAACCAAATGCCAATCAAGTCATACCTTAACAGGGGCACTTATGCCCTCTTTAGGGTGAGCATGACGAACAATTCTTGCATGGGTATCAACCCAAATAAATTTATTAGGACATACAGATAAATGTAAAAAATTAAAAGAGAAGTTATTTAGTCACGTCATTTAATTTTTTTTTTTAATTTATGAATATGTCCCTAAATAAAATTAATTTAGGGTTGTATTCAAGTTTATTATTTTGCGAGTATGACTCAATTCAATTAGACTATCCATCTGGATTTGATCCACTTAGATTTAAGTTTATTTTGCTGGGTTTCATTTTGACTATTTGGCACATTAATGCTCTCATTATTATTAGACTAAATTATACTATACCTTAACAAAGACTTTTTAAAGTTATATTATTAGACAGAGACTGTTTTTTTTTTTTAATTATCTTTTAGGTCTTATTTTGATCATTTTACAAAATTGGTCCTACAATTTTCAAATTTGTTAGTTTTGGTCTCTCCATTAAATATTTGGTCTAAAATATGACAATTTGACATGTTTTAAATAAAGTTTTTGTAGGAATTTTTTTTACAATTTCAATTGATATTTTTTCATCAACAAATCATATACCACGTCTTTAAAACATATCACACCAATATCTTTTAGTTCAAAAAATATATGATCAAAGGACACAAATTATTAGATTTTTAAATAGGGGACCAAATACATAAAATGGTGAAAATATATGGACCAACATATATGGGGGACCAACATTGCAATGTGTATCCTTTAAAATCTTCATGCATAAAAATAAATGCATGTGAAGAGGATGACTAACTAAGTAAGGAGTGTGTGTACAATTCTTTTTCCAAGAGTGTTACATTTATGGACTATGTAGTACATGTATACTTTTATAGGACGCATAACAGAACAGTGAAAAGATGTAAAAGGTTGTTGACCACAGCAACACTTATTGATCATTGAAATAAGGGAAGTGAAAGTGAAAGAAACAGAAAACATTAAATGCATATATGCTTATGGTTAAGCTGTAAAAAGTCGGTATAAATATTTACCTGAGTAAAGAAGACAAGGAGGGTAAGAAGCTTTATGGTTCTGAACAACATTCTAAGGGGACGAAGGTAGCTTACAGACCAAGACAACATCACTTTTTGACGTTTCTCTGGAGACAACTTAGGATAGCTATGGATGAAAGGGAATTTTGTTGAGATACTTGTTATACCACACAAAATCAATGTACCAAACCATGTAGATAGTAGCCATAATGTCAACTTCAATAACCATGTACTTGGATGTTTCAGTTTCTCACTCACCAAATTTGCAACCTTCAAATTCAAGCAAAAAATTAACCACACATTAGTAATATAATAGTACTAATTTATTAAGGCTTATAATTGTAATTGTACTACAATGATAACATAAACTTAGAGTCTTGACATGTAATGGGTGCACTAAGGTATCCTATGGTGTAGACCTTTTTTAAGTCCGCCGTGAGATTAATGTTCGAGTGGGTGGTTGAACATCCAAATTTTTCTTACACGGGGTTGGATTGCCTTTCAAATTGACGATTTTATGTAAATAATTTCATAAAAACAAACATTTATTTTATTGATATAAAGGATATAATTGGAAACAAAGATAAATAATATCTTATAGTTCTAAAATATACTATTTTGAAACAAAAAAAAAATACTAAAACCAACAACCTAATTTTAAAATGTTGATCAACATGCTATGCTTTACACGCTAATAAGGTGGTAAATCAATTTTCAACCATCATCAATATCAACTATTACAAAAAAATTATATGTTTAGATGGACGATGTGTTTGTCAAAATCATGATGTCATCATAATTTTATAAAGACTCTAAAGTATAATTTTTGTCATAACTGTTGTAACACATTATAATTCTGACAATTTCAACACAAATCCAAACATGCACAAGATATATTTGACATTATTTTTAATTTTCAAGCAACAAAGAGAATAAATGATGATCTTATGCAAAAGGAATTAATAACTTTATTTATTTCTTTTTAAAAAAAAATTCAACCTTAAACTTCATGGAAGTACAACCTGGAAGATAAAGCAACATTTCAGCCAGAAATAACTTTTTCATCATTCCATGAAGGGTTTTTGGGTATGAACTTGCATATCAAAATACTAAGCATAATTAAAACAATTATAATCACTACACTTTTATTTTTATCAAAAAAGTAGTAATTTTGACCATTAAATAAGGATTGTTAATTAAAAAATAAAAGGTAGTGTATTTAATATAATAATAAAAAATAACAAAGAAAATCAGAGAGAGAGAGAGAGAGAATAAATAAAAGGTTGCAATAATCCTACAAGTTCAGGTGTGCCAGCCATGGAAGCTGAAGTACGATAGAAATTGTTGACAAATTCATCAGAGGAAGCAGCAACATTGTTGTCTCTGATAGAAGGTACCATGGTATCACAAAGAGCAACTAGTGATTTCATTTGTCTAGGAGAAAGAGTGTTTCTAAGAGGTGGTAATAATTTTTGGTGTTTAATTTCACTCTCTTCAATGTTATCATGACCAATATCTAGAAGAAGTTTCTTTGTATCAAACCCACCAAGCTCAACAACAGTGTGAACTTTTGCTTCGTTCATTCCCAACCCCAACCTAAAGCTACCACTTCTACTATTGCTTTCTCTATTGGTGTTCTCCATGCTTGACTTTTGTTTCTCTTTTGCATTACCCAAAGCTTAGCTATTTATATAGGGTGTGTGTGAATAATGAATGGTTTGTTTGGTCTATTAATTAAAAATTACAATAAAATACAAACGGAAAATATTAATGAGAAAATTTTTTTAGGGAAAAAATATTAATGAGTTCTCACTTTAATTTTTTTATAAAATAGTATTTAAAAAATTTACATGCATTTTAGTTAAGTTTATTATTCTCTCTCATTCTGAGTATCATATTTATTATCTACTATCTAATATCTTTTGTCTATATATTATTATTGACCAATCCATTCAAAATATAGAGGGAATTACACCGAGAAAGGCAAGCGGACAGTAAGACAATAAACCACATCATTGACCTTTTCTCTTTTGATAATAATACAAATTAAGGTTATAAAAAAAAAGATCTCACATGATCCTCAACAAAAGTTGTTTACATGGAATCACTCTAGTCAAACCTTAATAATAATTTCAATTTCAATTTTTATAATGATTTTAAAAAATAACCAATTCAAGAAAATCAAAACAAGGAACTCCATTAAATTAAAATAAGGAAAAATGATTCAAAATACAAAATTAGAATTTATTACATCTTCATAAATAGTTATTTTGAATGTATTTGAAATTATAGGTCAAATACCATTTTTAGTCTTTTTAGTTTGACAAAATTCTCAAGTTAGTCCTTTAAGTTTTGAAAGTTTCAATTATGTCCTTTTAGTTTGACAGAATTCTCAAATTAGTCTTTTAAGTTTCAAAAGTTTCAATAGGCCATTTTAGTTGATAAACTATTTCACCGTTACCCCTGTTGTCAGTCTCCATTTAACTGATCCTGATGTAGCCGTTAAGTTGTTGACTTGGATCAAAATGTTGCCTTTTAAAAGCTCTATGGTGTCAAAAAGCTACGTTTAATGATTACAAATGATCATTTATAGTGTTAGAAAGACAACTTACAACAACAAATGTCTTTCTAGCACTATTAAACGACGTTAATAGTGTTAGAATGATCATTTGTGACCATTAAACGTAGCGTTTTGACATTTGAGCTTTTAAAATACAGGGTTTTGATCAAAGTCAACAACTTAAAGGCTACATCAGCATCAATTAATTATTAACTGACAACAGAGGTAACGGTGAAATAATTTATCAACTAAAATGATCTATTTAAAACTTTTGAAATTTAAAAGACTGATTTAGGAATTCTGTCAAACTAAAAAGACCAAACATGATATTTGGCCGAAATTATACTATAAGATACATTTATTAGTTATACGGTAGTTTTGTAACAACTTCTTTAAAAAAAATACATTCTTCATATATAGTTACTCTTAAAGATTTTTGTTAAACTAAATGATACATTTTTTTTTTGGAATATCAGAATAATTTAAAAAATTAAAAATAAAAACAATATAATTTAAACAAAATAACGATTTTGAAATAAATTAAAAAATTGGTAATAAAGGTCTCACGTTGATCCTTATATAAAGTTGCTTATGTGGCAAAACAATATAGTCAACATCAATATAAATTTATATTTAGAATTTAATAATAATTCAAAAAACAATTTAAGAAAATCTAAATTACGAGCTACCTTACATTGAAATTATTCAAAATAAAAACAATATAATTTATTACAGATCCATGAATAGATATTTTAATTTTTTTAAATTATATAATATACTAGTATGTTTATTAGTTTTTTTTTTACAATAGTATATTTCTTAGTTATATATTATTCCGTACAATTTTTTTAATTTATATTCTTCATAAATAAATATTCTTAATTTTTATTTTGAATTGTATGATATAATTTCTTTTGGAATTTCAAAATATATTAATATTACTAAGGATTATGTATGCTTTTGGACCATGTAAGATGGGTGAAATTAGGTTTCATCACAAAAAAAAAAACTTCTCATTTTGCCTCAAATATTTGAATCCATTTATTGCAATCCTTCATTAACCTTGTCATCCATTTAAATTGTGCGATGTCAGTTGTTAACTCTCTGAGACTCTCACTCTTTCATGTGCACGAGGCTTGATTAGGCATGAGTTTGCTGAATCGCGATAAATAACTGATTTTGGTTGGGATTGAAACTGAAAAAGAGGAAAACATTTAAAGTCAAAAAAGAAAAGAAAAGGGGGAAACATTTGAGATACAAAATATAAACTTTTTTAAAATTTCATTTCTAACTTTTCTGAAACACCGTTCAAAGAGATATATAGCTCAAATACCCAAAGCTATAGCAGCAAAACGAGCAACCTAAAATACTTCCATCAACGATTGAGATTTATCGTGAGTGTAACTTCGACTAAAGTATGTTTATTTCGTCTTTGTTTTTCTATACATACTTATGCAATGAATGATTTTGATTTGTTATGTATATTGTTATTTCCTTACATTTGTTTAATTTGTTTTGTTTGTGGGAACAAATTGTGGTCTTTTTTTTTGGACCAAATGTGACTTTGCTTTGTTTTGTAGTTGTTTTTTACTTGGTTATTTGTTGGTAGCATCCACCGGTGGGTTTATGGTTATTTTTTTTGTGGGAATTAAACCCTAAGTTATGTCTATGTTTTTACAAAAATGATGTTTGATGTGGTCTTTCTTCATGGCGAGTTTGTCAAGAATTGGATTATCTTTTATACAGGGTTTTGAAATTGTTGTGTATAACTAAGACTTTGATAATTTGAGTTTTTTTTCAAGCAATTGGATACTCAAAAGACTGAGATTTGTGATAATTTTTTTATAATTCATATGTGGAGGAAAATGAACGGTGTAGACTCTAGGTATAAGGCAACGCTCTTAACTTAACATATTGTTGAATTAGGTTGAAGAAGCTTACATATATGTTGAGCATCAAAGTGATGGCAAAAAATATCAATGAAAAATATCATTAACATGATAAGGACCCATTACATGGGTATCACTTTTGGTTAAGTTTTGAAAGCAATGAAGATGGAAAATGAGATCACTAAAGGAGATGAAAAAAAAATCACTTCTATGTAGGTACGCAGAAGAGCTTAAAATGTAATGTCTTGAAAATACACGCAATAATAACATTTATATATGCTTTTGCACCATGTAAGATGGAAGAAATTAGGTTTGCATCACAAAAAATTAATCTTCTCATTTTGTTCCTGTAATATTTGAATCCATTTATTTCGGTCCTCATTAACCTTGCCATCGATTTAGATCGTGAGATAACAATCGCTAACTGACTTCGACTCCCACTCTTCCATGTGTGCAAAAAGACTTGATTAGGTATGAATTTGCTGAATAGCTATAAATAACTGATTTTGATTGATTTTGGTAGGGACTGAAACCAAAAAGGGGGAAACATTTGGGATACAAAATATAAACTTTTTTTTATAAATTTCATTCCCAACTTTTCCGAAACACCATTCAAATAGATATAGAGCTCAATGTTTGTTAACTTCGACCAATGTATGTTTATTTCGTCTATGTTTTCCTATATACACACATGGATTGAATGATTTCGATTTTTTCTGAATATTGTTATTTCCCTGCATTTTTTTAGTTTGTTTTGTTTGTGGGAACAAATTGTGGTCTTGTTGTTGGAACATTATTTGTGACTTTGTTTTGTTTGATATTTGTTTTTAACTCGTTGGTAGGATCCACTAGCGGGTTTATGATTTTCTTTTTTGTGGGAATTAAGCCCTAAGTTATGTCTATCTTTTAACATAAATGATGTTCGACGTGATCTTTCTTCATGGCGAGTTTGTCAAAAATTGGATTATGTTTTATACAGGGTTTTGAAATTGTTGTTTATAACTAAGACTTTGATAATTTGATTTTTTTTTTCTTCAAGCAATTGGATACTTGAAAGATTAGGATTGTGATGAAAATTTAATTCGTATGTGGATGAAAATGAACGGTGTGAACTCTAGGTATAAGACAATGCTCTTGACTGAACATATTGTTGAATTAGGTTTATATATGAATAAGGTTGAAGAAGCTCACATATACGTTGAGCATCAAAAAGATGGCAAATGAGATCAATGAAAGAAATCATTGACATGACAAGGATCCATTACATGAGTGCTTTTGATCAAGTTTGTAAAGCATGAAAGACATAAAATGAGATCATTAAAGGAGATAGAAATAAGATCACTTCTTTGGAGTTACGCAGAAGAGCTTAAAAGGTAATATCTTGTGATGAGAGCTGATAAAGACATTTACTATCAAGCTTGGGAAGATAGGGTGAAAGAGATAAATAAGTTTGATTAAGATGAATGTAAATGCTAATAGGAGTATCAACAAAATTTCGGTGGAAGCATGTTTTTTCTCATTGTTTAAAATATGACGCACTTATGAATAATTTATCTGTGGATAAACCTATTTTTTCAATATGTGACTCAATTAAAAGTTATTTGATGAATAGGATGTCAAGTATTAGATTTACGCTAAGTGTGAGGTCATTGTACACCACATTGGCCTAGTGAACAAAGATGACATGTTCAACATAATACGCAATTTAGAGGCTTAATTTTGACATGGAAAAGAGAACATTTTCTATCAATTTTTGGGAATTGGTTGGTACCCTTTCAGATATGGTATCCTTTCAATTTATGTGCAAGTAATTATTTGAGGAAAACATATAAGAGGTGTTACATTCACGATGTGAGTCCAATTAATGGGAAAGACACGTGTCTATTAGTGGACACAGAAAAAATGTTACCACTAGAATATAAGAGGAGTCTTGGGAGGTCAAAGAAACTAAGTGGTGGAAGGTTTAGAAGACTATAAGTTAAGTATAGGTGCACCAAGCTTGACCAAAATTATAGGAAATGCAAAAGTAAAACACAAATCCTAAATGTTACAAATAGAAAAGTAAAAAAATATGTACATATTATTTTATTATTTTTTTCATTTTATTTTATCAACTAATTTTATTTCATTGAATTTTCATAGAGAAAGTCTGCAAAAATTTACCTGCTAAAGGTGTTGTTGATCCAACAACATTTGAAGATGTTGTTAATCCAGCACCAACTCAAGGTGTATGTGTCTAAAATCAATTCAATTACATGTTGTTGATGACACTACTTCACCAATTAATGTCCCAATTGTTGTTCTAGAAGAAGATATGGATCATGTCAGTGTTGTCTCCGACATTTCCAAACCAGTTCAAGTCCATATTTCCTTGCTGCAAAAAAGGCCAAAAAGATGAGTTGATGTTGCTCTTGTCCCTTATCTCCTTGTTGCAAAGAATACAAATAAACTCATGCTAAAACAATTGGGACTATTAAAAGACCGAAGACCACAAAGATCAAAATTTCTCTCAATGGTCATGTTAACACCTCAACAACACCTCTTGTAATTGATGATGATGAAGTAGGTGTTGATGACATTGTTGATGGTGAATGAGGCAGTGATGGAAATGGTGATTAACTCAAGATAATTGGATCCAAAACTTGGAGTTTGCAGGATGCCACTCATAGCAATTTAAAATTTATGTATATGGCATTTAAAAAGTTAATACAAAATATGAAGTTTGTGTGTTTGTTGCGGTTTTGTTTGGAAGTTGTGCACCTTGATGTGATTATTTTCAAACTTATACACTTTTGCGACAAGAAACTTATACACTTTTAGTATGTATATTTGGAAATGATTGTAATTTGATATGTATGCACTTAATGTGCTTGTTTTGACGTTTATCCACTTTATGTGCTTATGAATGTGGAACTTTAAATATTTTAGTACTTATGACTTATAGTTTTGTACTCCTGACTTATGCATTTGGTATTTATGTTCAAATGTTATTCCAAGTAAATTTGGTGTTTATGTCAACTTTGTTAAGAACGATATTTATGTTAAATTGACCTTTGTTTTTTTTTTTGAACAAGTAAATTGACCTTTGTTAAAATTGGATTTATGTTAATATGAACTTTGTTAATATGGATCTTTATGCTTTAGGTACTTATGCACATTGTATGCTTATGAATTTGTGAATTTATGCATTAGACTAAGACCAAATTACAATACCAACAAAAAACTTAAATTTTTTGTTGATAGTTGATAAATGGCCTATAAGTTGTGATTTAACAGTAGCAAAATTATCATTCAAATTGTTTAAGAAACAAATCAAATAATTCATCTTAATAATGTAAATTATAAGACTCACAATTTTACAGTGATTAGGGTTTGTTGGAGCATCAAGATAAATCTGTGGGTCACTATGATGAAGATGTCTTGGCTGATTCATAAGGTGGAACAAAAGTCTCTGCCCCTAGTCAAAATAATAAACAGGATCACTATCCCTAATGTTGAAGACTCTTGGAAGTATGAGCATGATCAATAAGGTTTCTACTATGTTAACTTGACATATGATAAACTGTTGATGACAAAGTATCATATGACATTTTTGGCTATGTTTTTAGTACTTTACTTTGCATTTGAAGCCAAATAAGTTGAGAGATAGAGGAGTTGTCAAAGGTTTGCGGAACATGTTGTATTGTTTTCACTCGAGTCGTTTTAATTCACTTTTATCCTAGATCATGCAACTCCATAGGTGTTTTGTAGCGAGAAATCATGTAAATTGACAAATCAAGACATCACGTGAAGGATCAAGGATATGAAGAATGAAGTCAATGGTTCTTAAAAGATTTTTAAAAACAATACAAAGTGAAGAAAAATCAAGCTCTTAGGAGTTTCAAGACGGAAAAACGATCGAAAATGGAATGAAAACGCAAGAATTCGCCCCTCAGGGGTTGCCTAAAGCACAATTTGCACCCCTGTAGGCGCCATTTGCGTCTTGCTGCGGGAAGAAATTGCTTGCAACTTGTTTTCCAAGCTGGATCGGTGCAAAAAACTTAGTTTTCTTATCTTAAATCCTAAGTAAACATTTGCTATAAATTGAGACCTTTGCACTCATTATTATTCATTTAGTACACCGACGGTTCAAGGCAAGGGCCAAACATCAGAGTTTCAAGGCAGGATTTGTTCATCCTCTTGTTCTCATTAGGGTATGTTTTTTTTATTGTTTTGATATGATGTCAATTGCCATGAGCAACTAAACCTCTTTATTAAGGGTTCTAAGATGATCCCCTTCTTATTTGTCAGATTTTGTTAATGAAGTTTTCATCCAATTATGCTTTTATTTTGTGCCCGATTTAAATTAGTCATTGCATGTTTATAATTGTTTTTCAACAAAGATCTTCGTATCGTAATCTTGAAATTGATCTGTAGGGTAAAAGTATGATTGACGACCCAAAATTATTATTAGTTCATTGGCTGTTCTAATTACTTATTTCACAAAACTGGTTAATGAAATTAAAGTTTGAAAACCTAATTGTAATTACTCTCTTTTCTGGACAATGTCGTACCTTCGGTGAATCATAAGTAGGCACTATATAGTTGTTTGTTTTCTAAATTAATTCCAACAAAGATGAAGGGGGGATTCAAGGATTCCTTAATCATTGTTAATCATCTGAATCACAAACTTAATCTTGCTTTGGACAATGCAATTTAACCCTTCAACTTTATTCAATTCTATTTTACTTTCGCCTTTTAAAATAAATTTTACTAATTGCTAAGCTGAACGACAATCCATTTGGAGAATGATAGATAAACTTACTACTTTATTACTTGTTACGATTTGGTGCACTTAGCAATTTCGTCCATCAACTGTCAGCTGTCAACATCGAGTCTCCAATTTATCTAAATTATTTAAATTCATTTCACTTTACTTTTTGAGAGCATCCATAATAGAGACCCTCAATTTAGAGTTCTTAAACGGGTCTCACATGCACACATCACTCTTTTATAATTTTTTAATAATTGTACATAATAAGCACTAAGTCACTCCAATGGAGACCCTCTGACGAAAGATCTAAATCGGCTCCACAATTAACTCTTCATCATTTACAATCCAACAATACAAAGTATTTTAATAAAAAGTTGTGTGGGGTCCACTTAAGATTAAGGATCTTAAGTGAGTGATAAGTGCTAGAAAGTAATTAATTTCATGTTGTTTTATTTTAGACACTTTTGTTACTCTTTTTACAAGTTATCCAAGGAAAAGCTAAGATTTAATGAACAAATGGCCAGTTATGCTTTTTATACCATACTTTATTCCATTGTGCAGGAAAATGGATGCCAAGACACTTAGTAAGAAAAAAAACAACAAAATTGTGCAAAGGTTAACTCGCCACAGCGAGCCAAGGGCGAGCAGTTCCAGAAAGTTCACATTTTCACAAGTCCAAGCCTTGCCACAACGAGGAGGAAGCGAGCTCACAACGAGCCTGCAGCGAGGAGTTACAAAGAGCGCCAATTTGAGGAAGCCCTTAACACACCACAACGAGGCCATGGCGAGAGTAAAGTGGATGAGAAAGCGAGCAAGTTCCAGAAATTCAAGAATCCCAGGAACCAGAGCCTCGCCACAACGAGCAATAGCCTCGCCATGGTGAGATAAGGCAGTCTCAGACTCCTTGATGACGGTGTAGAAACATACTCACGAAGGAACCTCAACTCGCCATGGCGAGCATCATCTTGCCTCGCGAGAAGATACTTATCAGAGAAAGTATAAAAGCCTTTTCCTCTTTTTATACCATATCATGTTATAGTTTTAGATGGAGATAGGGCGAATTTGAGAGAGAAACATGGTGCAAGAGTGTTACAAAGGGAGATTCATCAAGATTGTTTGAGAAATCAAGATCTTGTCATGCAAATTCATCTTCTCTTCCATTTTTCAAGGCTACCATGACAATGAGTAGCTAAATCTCACTTGTTGATATTAGATGTAATTGATCAAACATAATTTGTATCACTTTTGATCTTTTCAATATATGATTCTAGTTTTTTACTTGATATTGATATTATCACTGCTTTTCATGTTTATGTATGATTTGAAATGATATTGAGAAATACTTTATGAATCTAGATTTAGAATAATCCTCCATCAAAGCTTGAACTCTATAAATGAGATTTAGGTTTTGGTAATCACTTCAAATATCAGAGCTTAACGCTATCAGATCGTTTAATAGATTCGGAAGTCGTCGATTAAACGATACGGTCAAGGTCACGACATTGTTTAGACATAAATGATGTTGTCGAGTGGTATGTGATAATATCGATTAATAGCTAGAATCCATATATGTGATCATAAGGATATATGCGAAGCTTGGTCAACGAAATCTAATCCTAACCGTTTTAAGTCTTTATCAAATCTTAGTTTATTTATCACATTAAAGCTCGGTTAGGTTTTATAACAAACAACCAATTAAACCCTAACTTAAGATGATAATGTATGTTGAACGACCTGTGATATCGCACTAGTCCCTGTAGAAACGATACTCAAATACTTATTTTTGATAGATAGAAAAAAAGTACATCAGTGAGACTCTGGGTCTTAGAAGACCTCCAAAAATAATTTCCTAATTGAAAATACCTATTAGGTACCGAATCTTAATTGGTGAAGACCTTACCATTGATGATGGTCTTAGTATCTAAAATTTCATTGTGATGATTTTTTTTTTGAAGAAACTAAAATTATATATATATATATATATATATATATAAAATAAAATATTAGTTTTTAGGGTAAATACCTCTTTTCGTCCCTGTAATATTAGCGAATTCCGGTTTTAGTCCCTGTAAAAAAAAGATTTAGATTATGTCCCTGTAATTTCAGGTTCTTCCACTTTTGGTCCCTCATTTCACCATGTCAGCAGAATCTGCATACATGGCACGTAAAACGAGGGACCAAAAGTGGGAGGAATATGAAATTACAGGGACATAATTTATGCAGATTCTGCTGACGTGATGAACGGAAGGACCAAAAGTGAAAGAATCTGAAATTACAGGGACAAAATCTAAATATTTTTTTTACAGGGACTAAAACCGGAATTCGCTAATTTTACAGGGAAGAAAAGAGGTATTTACCCTAGTTTTTAACAAAGTGTATAAAAAATGGAGTTAACAAAATATCAAAATACAATAACTGAAAATCAAAACAACAATAGAAAAATCAATATCACAAAATGGTGAAACTAAGAAAACCTAGAGGATAATGCTACCAAGAACTCAAGTCAAAAGATAATTTTGATTTTTTTTTCTTTTAACCACCAAAATATGATATTTTTACTTTATCCTGCAAAAGTGGCACCATAGCTCCTTATGATGGAAAATTCTTGAACTTCACTTCTTTAAATAATACAAACACAAGTCAATCAATTCGATTGTACACAAGATCGATTTTTTTTTGGAAAATAAACAAGGCCCTCAAACTGAATAGAATGATCAAAAGGAGAGAAAGGTAGAGCTTAAAATATACCAAGCTAATTTAGAACCGGAATCCTAATACTTCCCAAAAAATTACTATTAAAAACAAATGATTGACATATTCATATATCCCACCCATATCCATCCAAACCCCATCCTAGTCTATTTATATCAGTAACCGTCATGAAATATTTCTTAGATAACTCAATTAGTCTTTTAATTCTATCAGACAAAGACTCCATCTCTGATGACATTTCATCTTACATTATTCTTAGCATGTTTTTTAGTCAATTTTTGTAGGTTTTACCAGCAAAACAGAGGAGTGTTAGATCAATTGTCTATGATTTCAGGACATTTGTATTGTTTTCTATATCGAGTCTGTAGTTCTATTCTTTCTGAAACAAAGCAATTTTAGGGGGTTCTTGAAGTAATTCACAAAGAAATCAAGCAAAGCAAGATCTCTGAATATTTACATGAGTCTTGGGAAAATGAAGAATGAAGATTCAAGAAGCCTCATAATACTTTACGAATGGAGGAATTCTGTTCCCAAATTCCAAGACAGCTTACAATGAAGAAAACACCTCAGCAAGCGAAGAACAGGGGGCGCTAGGCGCCCCATAACAACAACACTAAAGCGCCCGGCGCATGCCATAGGGCGCTAAGCACCTCAGCCTGGAAGGCACATACGCGTGGCGCATGGAATCAAGCGCTAGGCGCCCTAGGACTTGTGAAAAAAGTCACTTTCGTGACTTTTTCACCCCTGGAAGTCCATGATTTTAGCCCAAGTTAGGTGGAAACTTTCCCTATAAATACCGTCTTCCTCATTCACAATTTATCGTTCAGAACAGACGAAGTTCAAGAGGAAGGTGATTTTAGGAGCCAAGGAGGAGTTCTATCTTTTCTAGGATATGTCTTTTATGTTTTTGTATTTTGTTTTAGTTATCATGTGTAACTAGATATCTATAGGCTAGGGTTCTAAGATGAACATCTATTTATTTTGTTTGATAATTATTTTATTTAATATCGTTTATTTTATGTTCTCTATTAAGTTTTATTCGGATTAATTTATACCAGCCAAGTGCAACCATAGATTAAGTACTTAGGTTGTGACATGACCTAACATTTCTATTATTATTTGGATGCTTATATCTTGATATTTATTTCCTTATACTAATAACTACCTGTCTAGGAAGTAAGTGATTAGTAAACTAGATGAAAGATATTGAAAGCAACTTGACCCTAGTAGTAAGTACTTATGAGGTGACATTACTAATATTGAGTAAAATCTGCTTAACCTAGGATGTAACTGGTTTAGTAATTAGGGAAACAAAAACAGAGGGGAATAAACCTAGTAAGACCATTATCCTCGACCTCTAGGTAAGGTAGACGCTGATAGGGCTTCCCGTTTGTAGAACTATCTAGGGGGAAGGAGAGTGTGTTATGAGTGTCCTAAGATTAATATATGGGAAGACCTTCGGGAACATTGGCCTTCATTGCCTTTGGAAACCTAGGAACGTCAATTTAAGTTTATGTTTCAATTACCTTTGAATTAACAAAACCCCACACGTAAGGATCACCGTGCGATCAACATGTGCAGTTAGCCATCAGATGGATATACCTAGATCAACCGAGATAGTATAGACCCTGCAAGTAAGGATCAACGTGTGATCAACATGTGCAGCTTGACACCCGACTAGGTTAGAACCTCCTAACGAACTCATCACCTGTATAGTCTACTTAAGATAACTAAATGCGACATAACTATTATTTAATATCCAACAAAATAAATAGGGAGGATTCATAGAATCTTAACCGCTGCTTACTGTTCTGCAATCAAAACATGTAACTTTCTCTGTTGCAAACAGATAAAAATTGCAATCCTAACCATTATCACTTTCATTTTATATCGTCAACTTAAAATAAGTAACGAGAATTGTTTGGACGAAACGACAATCCATATGGATACGATACTCTACTTGCCACTTTATTACTTGGTAAATGATTTGGTACACTTGCCTAATCCGACCATCACTCTCCAAAAAGGGTCGAACCAAAATGGCGAATTAACTCCATTATCCACCACCCTTACCAAGTTATCATCAAACTAGTTACCAACCCCCAATCCAACCCTTCTTTTGACACCAATGATGTCTGTCTACCACACCAATGCCTTACTCCCACATTCCTTAAGTCTACCTTCCTTCACCCATAACGCATCACTAACACCTACAACCACGCCCCCTTGATCCACATGCATTCTCTAACACTATTTATCTAACATTGAAATATTAAACTCTTGAATTCTACACATTCCCAAACCACCACCGCCTTTATAAAGACACGCCTTATCCCATTTAACCGGCTGTAATTTTCTAATTTTCTCACCTCCACACCCTCAAGATTTTTTTTAAAATAGATTAGATAGATGAAATTATACTTGTGGGAGCTTTGAAGAAGTAAATAAATTAAACCAATAAACAATACAAGACATATTTCAAGAGAACCAAGCGACCCCTAAATAAAGATTCATACTCTTTCATCAAAATAATATCTTTTTAATACAATCAAGTAGAGGATGCAAAAAATATAATAGATATGGATTACCATCAATAGAAAAGCCAAAATACTAAAAAGGAACTTGGCCAATTTTCCAGTTAAGAACATCAAATGCTTCGACCAACCAAGAGTCTTCCACATTCATATTCACCAACAAACTTTTATGAAAGTTGAATTTTAACTCGGAAATAATCTTGAAAAAAAATACGATTGGATTTCAAATCCCTTATACTAACCACACTATTTTCTCTCAAAACCAAAGTGTCATCAGAAAACTGTAAATGAAATAAACAAATGATTTCTAAATAGCCAATCTTATACTCGGTAAATTTACTAACATCAACTGAAGCATTCTACATGATATTCAACCCCTCAACGACAAGTAGAAGCAAAATAAAAGAGATAAATGATTGCATTACCTCAACCCCCTTTCAAAGTTAATCTCATCCGTCAGGCTACCATTTATTAGAATTGAATTTGTTACCATCCTAACACACCATGATCCATTTTCTTCATAAGCTTAGAAAATTCATTTTGGCGATCACCACATCCTTATACTCTTAGTCAATTGAATCATACACCTAAAAATCAAATTTAAACAAAATGAGCTCCTCATTCATCTTTTTCACCGCATCTACCATCTCATTAGCGATTAGGATCTGATATAAAATTTTCTTTCCTTTAACAAATGTCTTTTGAGTCTAATAAATCATACTACTTACAACCAACTTCAATCTATCGACTAAAATTTAATCAACAGTTTGTACATAAAATGATTTTCAAATGATAAAACACTATTGCACGAACATTATATACTCCCTTCACCTGAGCTCCATTATCATTAATGTTAATGATATCATTCAACCTCTTTTTACACGACATCTCCTTTCAGCCAAGATAACAAAGACTTCTAATAGTAATGATAGAATTGAACCTCATTTTACAATACATCTCCTTCATACAACCATGATAACAAAGATTTCTGGCACTTCATACTGAAATTAATATAGTGACGATATTATTTTTTGCAAGTGTGAGTTATATGTCCCACATCGGTTAGAAAAATGACATTTTATAAGTGAGAGGACCCATAAATTCATTGCCTTAAGGTTATGGGAAAGAGTGTGGTATCTCTTTCACTTTTGTGGTTGCTCTGGCCTAAATATGGGCGGTCTTCCGGGGGCCCTCGTGATCCAACAGTGGTATCAGAGTCGAAGTTGACGAAGAGTTTGACTGACTCCTTGTGTATAAAGTCTTCCCAAGAAGGTGTTCGAGCGGCGGGTTCCGTTGTGAGGGAAACGACAATGATGATACAAGCAAGTGTTGTGGATGAAAGAGATAAGCGAGGGATTAGCATGATGAATTGATGGACTCACACTTTAGAGGGATATTGTTGTCTGCAAGTGTGAGTTATATGTCCTATATCGGTTTAAAAAATGGTCGTTGAACACTTTATAAGTGAGAGAACCCATAAACACATTAGCTTATGGTTTTGGGTAAGAGTGTGGTATCTTACTTTACTTGTGTGGTTGCTCTGGCCTAGATGTGGATGGTCCTCCAGAGTCCCCTCACACATAGTATTCCAACAAATTAATTTTCCCTCGCACTTAATGTCTATCATTGTCTACAATATACACTACAAATTAGCAAATATGATGAATGTTATGATGTGAAAAACATATATGATGGAGGTTGTAAGAAGAACAAATAGAGCTTCAATGACGTAAGTATATATGATGTAGGTTGTAAGGAGAATAAAGAAAACTTCAATGAGTAGTTCGAAGTTGGAGGTTTTAAAAAAAAAAATGAAATACGCCAAGATACACTAGTGTGAAATATATATTAAAAACCCACTTTTAATTCAATTATGTAAAAAAAATGTGTAACACTCGATGACATTTTTAAATTAAGTTTAAAACGTTATAAACAATATTTTTAGGGACGTTATAAACAAGTTATTAACTTAATTTCATAAAATAAAAATTAATGAAAAATAATTGATTTTCATGGTGTTTTTGGATGCAATTGAGTTTGTTAAATGCATGATTGACAAAACACATCAACTTATAGTTTATAGGCTCATTTGACTAAAAAAATATTTGTTTCATAACCGTCCTAAACTTATAACTTATTTTACTAATTTACAGCATTTTTTATAAGTTAATTCAAGTAGCTTCTAACTTATCATTGTTCTTTTTTTTTTTTTTTATAAAACCAGGGCATAATAACATCAACACATTGTTCTCTAATTTATGCCTCTAATATTAATTGAAAATGCTTAAATATTAATTAAATATATGTTTTATGTCATTTCATATTTTATAAGTTAATTCAATCGTTAACTTTATCAAACACAACAAATTCAATCAACTAATTTATGTGCTAACAATTACAAACCAGCTTATCATTTATCATCTATATGTTCATCCATTATATGTTAATTTATCATAATTTTTGTTTTGTAAACTCGATATCCAACGAAAGACCAACTATTATTTATTTATTTTTTACTAAATAGAGCCTTTACGTTTGTTTAGGTGAGAGTCTTAAGTTTTCTTCACTGGTATTTTCTTTTCTCATTCGTTTGTCTTTGTTCCTCAATAATAAAAAAATTGATTAACTTACTAAACATAGATGATGGGTTGCTGAAGTTTTTGTTGGGTGTTGCATGTACAGCACAATAAATAGAAGATTTTTTTAACCAAATGAAGAACGAATTCATTCACGTTTTGTTCAGCGCCATGCCGGCGGACCTGTTTGAATTAAGTTTATTTTAAACTTATGTAAAATAATTTATGTGAATAAATCCTCTTCAAAAAAAAAACTTATGTCAATAAATAAGTTTTTATTTATTATTCATAAGCTTGTTAAGATAGTTTATGAAAAAACAACTTGTGAAGATAAATTTTTCATTAGTAAAAATTTATAAATTCATATATAAACTTATTTATTTATATAAATTATTTTCATAAGTTCAAAATAAGCTCAATTTAAACGGATATGGCATTGTTTAAAATAGGAAAATGAATATAAATAATCAAAGAGAGGAAAAAAAATGAGAAAAAAAATAAATTAAAACGAGTTATCTTTCATCACAAATCAAATGTGTCCGGAAAAGTGTCCCTAACGAGGAAAACTTTAGAATTGTACAAACTTTTCCTCTCAAATATAGCCAAGTTTCAAACATATTTTGTCTCTGATGCATACAAAACTTCGTCTTTTCAGAGCACCTGCGAAAAACAAAACTCACTAACTAATAATTCACTAATTAAAATTATGTGAATTAAAAATAATATTGATCGTAAGAATGCAATACCTATCGGTGAGGTAGAAAATCTCTAAAATTGTGAAATGGGATCAAAAATCCTGTTTTAAAATGAAGTGACTAAATCTTAATTTGGAAAAATAGAGAGATGAAAGTGTATTTAAGTCGATATATTTTTTTAGGGTAAATTATCACGGTGTTCTTTTTTTTGTCAAGTAGCCTAGTGGTTAGAGCTCACACAATTAAATGTAGAAAAGTGGGGTGTCCAGAGTTCGAATACCGGTATATAATATGCAATATCCCTACCAACTGAGCTAAGCTCACAAGGATTGTCATGATGTTCTTTAAGTTTGAGGTTTGTAACATATTGAATGTTATTTTGGTCACACATGTCTTTAAGTTTGAGTTTGTAAAAAAAAAAAAAACTTATAGCTGACCCCAATTTTTTAGTGAGAGAAACACCAACTTCTCTCTAAGTTTTCTTTCTCTTTCACTCGTAGAGATGTGGTTTTAGATAATTTTTTGACTTAGAATCACCCCTCTGCATCCTTTTTCCCTTTTCTTTCAATCTAAACAAGTGACTTCCACATATATCAAGTGTTTTCTTGTGTTTTTTCGTGATTTCGTCGTCTGAGTGCGGCGTTGTGTTGTTCGTCGTCTTGTGCCGCGTTGTTTGATTCCGCGTCTTGTTACAGTGTTCGTTTCGTTCATATTGAAAGACCAACTTCAGTCAATCATAAATTCAGTCGATGATTTGGCGCCAACGTTGCAGATCCTGAAGCATGTGTATTTTGGTGATTTCGTTTCATCATATTTTTTGTAGATATTTTTCCGTTTATGCTATTAACTTGGATGTTGTGAGTTTGTTCGCAGATTCTGATGTATTCTATTAATTTGAATGAATGAATATCATTTTGTTTTTGTCCAAAAAAAAGTTTGAGGTTTGTAACATATTAATACTTTAAGTTATAGACACACATAAGTTCTTTAAGTTTGTAAATATTTTCGATTTAGTCCTTCTGATAACTAAATATTACAAAAACAATGATGTGACAGAATGACTAAATCGAAAACGCTTACAAACTTAAATAACTTATGTGTGACCAAAATAACTTAAATGACCAACTAATATGTTAGAAACTTCATTTTTTAACGGTTAGTAATATTGAGTTGAAATAATAAATTATCATAATATTTTTAATTTAACATTTTTTTTTAATAAACTAAATAGCCAGGCACGGATCCATTCGATGCCTATTGGGGTCACTTGACCCCACTTCTTTAACCATGTTTATACTGATAATATGATAATTTTATGTTTTGCCCTCGCATGAAAATTGTGGTTGACCCCACAAGAAGGCCACTAATGAAATTACATACAAAGATTATTACCTTTTGATTATTACACCATACACATATTGCTACTGAATATGAAAATATTGCGTTCAAAGAAGCGATGCCAAGCATACATATTTCAACTTTCAAAATAGAGAGACACGAGAGTGGGGCTTCAATGCAAAAGACTTATCAAGGAATGAAAAAAAAATATACAAAAGGACAAATTAAATATTTTTCCTCCTTTTCTTATACTGTATTCCTCTTTCTATGTCTCCCAATTTTAATTTGTGTGATTATATGCATTGTTTGTGATATATTTGATAGTATTAAACAGTGGCGGAGCCAGAAATTTATTGGGTGCCAAATATTTTCAGAGTAAATATAAAACAAAATTATGGACTGGTACGCCGGTTTATTTTCTTTAATCTATCCTTGAGAACGGCGGTTCAAGTCCCTCTGTGACCTCTCACCCCTTTAAGAGTTTGGGAGCGCACTGCGCTACCAATATAACATATGTAACAAATATGCATAATATGATAATTATAGGAAACGCGCTAGTTGGGTGGTAAATCCGCCCCCGATATTAAAAGAATAATTTTAATACTTTTTAAAGCAACATGAAGACATATAGAGGGTAATTATAATTCATGTATGTTAAGTTGTCTTTAATTTTTATATACACAATATTTGTAATTTTCAATTATTTACTTGCATTTATAATTTTTTTTCATAAATATCTTAGTTAAATGATCATGCCCCTACTAGTTTACATTTCTGGATCCGTCACTGTAAATAGCCCATCTAAATTGATACCGGAGAGAATCGAATCTGAGATATTGAGGAGAAACACACTCCCAAGTCCAAGCCAATACCAATTTAACATTTTTTGTTTGAAGGAATATCTTTAATTAACTTAGAATTTGATATAAATAATAATATTACGTAAATTGGAGGATGCATGCACTTCAATTTTTGTCTTATAAAATGTGGGATATATGCATGGTACCAAACCTTAACGTCATTGATCATAGTGGCAGGTTTGTTGTGTATGCTATACACGTATATACAACTCAGACAAGTAAATCGATCTCCATTTAATTCCCATTTATATCATAGCTAGAGATTATCTGATTTTTAATTTTCAACTGTCCAATATTGAATGATTTGTTTATCTGCCAGATGAGAATATCCTCTAGGATTTTATATTTAAGTCAAATTAATCGTGAGAGATAAGACAACTTGCTGTCAATTAATTAGTTGACCATTTAGTATAGTTTCTTCTCAATCTTAATGCATGCATTGTATATAACTAAGTTACATCTACTTAATACCTAGTTAAGGAATCATCCTAGTTTGATCGCCGAAATAAGGGCGCACACATTAATAACTCAAAGTGTGAACCAGCACATATGCTAAAATTTTCAAAATTATATGTTATTCTAATTTTTTTTTTTATGTTCATCATGTAAAGCTAACTTTGGAGGTTTAGAAGTTGCGAATAGATTAATGTAAAAGGGAGAATGTTGGATCATAAGTGGAGTTTGGGGATCGTCTATATCTGATGATGAAGAACAATCATACAAAAAGAATTTGATACCATGTTTTTATTCAAAATATCAAGACATTGAATTTATGAGTTATCTCGTTTTCTTTTTAAAACTCGATATTCGATTCAATAACTGATTAATTCGAAGGGACTAATCCCACCGTCTACTTACAGTGTCTGTTAAAGACAGAGCAAAGTTTTGTATAGACTTGCTCACCGAAATTAACATCAGAGAAAATCGAATCTAAGACATTGAGAGGAACACATTTGAAGATTCCAAACCAACCACTAAACCAATCTCAAATGGATAGTCTCTCATTTATATATTACTCAACATTCATATTTTCATCCAATGTAAGACTTCTAATTCACACTTGCTAATTGCTACACACCAGAGGTAAAAACAAAGGGAAGAAAATGTAGTCATTTTCTTCACGGTGTAAAATCCTCCTAATACGTGAAACTCTAAAATGAAGTAAATGATTAAATTGGTTCCTTAAATTATAGTAAGGAAAATGCTATTTATCTAGAAAAATAGCATCAAGAATTTTTCAAGAAACAGTTGGCAAGTTTTAATTGCATGATTTATTTGTTCACTTCCTATTTTTTAGTCACACCTCCTTAAATTATGACAAATAATGCATTGTGATTGATTGCTCTTTATTCTTGAAGAATTCTTAATGTTATTTTTCTAGAGATATAACATTGTTCTTCCATGTCAGTCATTCTAGTCTTTAAATTTTATGAATAGACCCATCCGTCCTTGAAAATTGAAATTGTAACACATTAGTTACTGTAGTCCCATGTCAACGCCACATCAATGCAACATCATAGAATGACATGACATGTAACAAACTTGGAACATATCTTCCTATGGGTAACATTGAAGTACTAAAACGGTCGACATTTACAATTCAGGGACCAAGTTGGGAAGACAGATTTGAATCCATCAACTACCGACCATTAGCAGGGTGTTCTCGATAATTTAGAAGCTCAATTATAATCTTATAATTTTTGTTAAAAAAATTGAAACAAAAAATCTATCACAACTCAATAGTGATAAATAATTAAGTTATAGTTAAATATATGAATATTGGTTTAAACATGACTTTTATCAGCAGATAAATAGACACTTATCCCTATAATTATTTGAGGCCCCTATAAATTGGAGGCCTAACTCCATAAAACTCTTTGCTCTTCCCCAAGGATCGGCCTGACCATAAGTGTGAAGAGGTATGGAATACAAGGTGTTTATATACACCAAAACATAATTAGTCATATAATGTATTGGTCGCTCGACTGCAGTAAATGATTTTGTCTATCAGCTGCTTCACAATGAGTTGAAGTTGCATTACAGTGAGTTGATATTGGGATCAACTGATGTAGAATCGACTTATAAGTGATTCAGATGTTGGCTAATTAACAAGTGAGTGTGGCTACTAAGTCTTATTGGCTTAATGCGTTTATGGTGGCGTTAAATAAAGCCTAAATAATTGTATGATAGAGCTTACAAAGTTAAATGATCATTAAACACACAATGGACAAGTATTTACATATATTTATAACTTTCCTTTAATTTTTCAAGCATTCTCAAACAACAATTCAACCTCAACACTAGAAGCTCTTTTGAAACAACCTAGGAACCCATACCTAAACAACAAATTCTCCTTTTCCATGTAATTAATTGATTAAAAAATGGGATCATTGTCATAAGTGCAAATTAGCCAATATACTGTCTTATTAGTTGAGCAAACAAACCTAATTAGTTGTTTGCACCAATAGACGGATAAGCACCAAATTTCACATGATGACACAAGGTTAACCGACAAGGTTGAATATACTTTCCGCATAACAAGAAAGTAAACATGTGTGGAATACAAGGTTAATGGACAAGGTCGGTGGCAGAGACACCACCCGGCGACCTTGGGCATTCGTCTGGGCTCAATTAATACTTTCTTTATACTAGGCCCAACCCAATAGTACATTAATCCACTTAAAAATAATAATAATAATTGGGCAAACTCAACTATTTTTCACACGCGCACAACAAAGTCACTTGATGATGTTGAAATTATTCGAACATTCACCGCAAAGAAGTCTCATAAAGACCATTTAACTCCTAATTTTATTTAGCACACTATTGGCAGATTATATTTCATCTCTCTTATTTCAAATTGTACTTTTGTTGACAAAATGACGAACCTCTTTTATTTCAATTTATGACTATTTATATATATTATGTCGCATGTGAATTTGCGATTTTTTTTTTGTCCATGCTCTATAAAATTCATGGCACCGCCACTGGACAAGGTTGAATCTCCAGTGAAGAATCAAGTCACTGATTCTCCTAATTCTATTCTATGAGAATAATACACCCTCAAATGCTTAAATCATAACCGAAAGTTATTCACCTCTCAAAAGTTTTTCCGTGAGATGAACTCAATTCTACAAAACCAACTTTATCGTGATTGAATTGAACCATGATTAAGACATCTTATCCTTAAAAATCTGGTCCAATTTTTAAAACAATTAATGATCAAGGTAATGATTCTCCTCTGATTGTTGGTGACCATGTTTGAGTTTTGGGTCCATCTCAGCTCTATTTACTCAATGCTTCCCTTCACTAGTGAAAGCTACATCCATATCATTTAAGTTCATAAAAAAAGATACATGGTTGAAGTAAGCACCATTATATGAATGAAGTAAGAAACACTGGATCAATTGCAATTGCATTGAATGGTTGCTATCACCAAAGTAACCGTGTCTGTAGCTACATTTCTACTATCTCTACTATACTAACAATTAAGAATCATCATATGTAGAAGGAAGAAGCTGAAGTAATAGAGGGTGTGTAAATTTACTTCTACTGTTGTATTATGAATCTGCTGCATGCGACAATGACAAGATCGTGAATATTAATAATCTTGATCACATGCAAGCATATATACCCTATTGGCTCCCCCAACCTTTCAATAAATTCATAAAATTAGAAAAAATTCTGCAATCCAAACAGGGCCCTCTTCCCTATTCTATCAAGTTTTACAAAGTTAGTAATGATTTGTTGACATCACATAATAAATGATGTTCAATAAATGTTACTCAGATGTGTGTAAATATTGTGCTGTAAGATCACATGAGATTCACATGGCAGGTTGAAAGCCTAATGGAACTATAGTGTTTGCGACTGTCTTCATGCTTGGAAAGGAAAATATATACTCGATCATTGTATGTATCGGGTCCTATATATAAGAAGAAGAAAAAAAGAAAAAACATATAACTTCATATTGACGCAGTTTTTTTTTTTTTTTTGACAAAATCAAAATGATATTCATTCATTTAAATTGATAGAATATATATCAGATACAATAGCATGATCAACATCGCTAAAACGTGAATGGTGAATCTTTGAACAAACTCACAACATCAAATTTAATAGCATACAACGACAAAATGTCAACAAATAATTTGATAAAATCTAAATCACCGAAATACACATGTTTTCGGATCTGCAACGCTGACGTCCAAATCATTGATTGAATTTGTGTGTGCGAGTATCACATAATGTTTTTCACTTCTTTTACGGAGAAAAACGTTTATTTTTTAATTTTATTTTTAATTTGAAAGTTTATTTTAAATGGATCTATATTTAATCCTCATTTGGAAGAATTAGATTCGATAAAAATTAGACAAGCAACTTGAACAAAGTTTGAGACTCGACAATTAGTTTGTTGAATGTGTTCATAGACTAAATGAAATTATGTGTGCATCAATATGTACTTATTCGTACGGGTTTAAGACTAATGCTTGGAGACAACTTCTTTTATGGAGTATACATTTAGTTTTGGTGTTACATATGCCTATTCTCGTGCATTCATATTTGTTAAAGATGACAACTCTCTAATACTCGTAATTTAATTTGTTTAGGGTTGAAACCAGTTGAGTTGGACCAATAAAATATATACATGTGTATTCAACTTGCAAATTAATGTCATTAATATTTTTCATATATCTTTAAATTTAACCATTTGAAAATAATTGTGTTTATTTATAATCTCATACGAAGGGTTACTTTCTTTTAAAATTTAAACAATTCAATTTTTTAGAAGCAAAAATTAGAGTGCAACTAGCACCCTAATCAATTTCAATAATTAACTACTAAAAAACTTTTATAATTAGTGTTACCTTTCATTTTCATTTTGTTTAGATTTTGGTATTTTTTTTAAACATTTTCAATCCAATATTGAAATATTATTTTGAAATTGATTTTTTAAGATTTGTGAGATTTGATTGAAAAAAAAGGATTGTTGTATATGGGCATAAACAATTTTGATCTTCCATTCATGATTCGTGAGTCGTTTCAGAGGTAGAATGACATTAATCTTACTCATTGATTGAAAAAAATTGTGTGTTAAGATATCATCACATTATGCTTTGAAGAATAGACAAGTGTAATTGTACATTAATCTTAACCAAAAACTCAAAGACATGAAATTTATAAATCCTTCCACTTATATAATGTACAACATTTATTTCCTTTTAGAGCCACTTCAAAACATTCATTCTACTCATTGTTTTGCAGTGAGGCCTACGTTACACTCTCTTGTTTAGAGGGTAATTATCCTCTCATTATATCAACCAATCAAAATGTAATATTATATATATATATAACATTAAATGTCAAATAAATGAGTCAATTATTTCTAAAAATAAAAAAGTTAATCTTAATCATAAGGTAACTTATAATACGTTTAATTTTGGGTTAAATATGTTTTTGGTCCCTATAAATGTACCAACTTTTCATTTTAGTCCCTCTAAAAATTTCCTTCAACTTTTAGTCCTTAAAAATTTCCAATCTTCACTTTTGATCCCTCATTTAAAGTAAACTCATATCTAGAATTCATATTTTTGAATAAAACTTTGCAGAAAAATCCATAATATTACAAGAATCACTAAAAAAAAAATTGAATTTTTTAACAAAACATGAATTTAATATGAATTTATATATTTTTTACAGTTAAAAATTCATATTTAATTTAGGGTCTTGCTAACCATTGCCCTCAGAGCAATGGTTAAGGAAGCCAAAAGTAGCAGGTTTGCATTGGTTTCAACAACATTTTGACTTTTAAAAAGTTAAATTTATCACTTTTCATCATTTTCTAATACTATATTTATATTTTTATCTCCTTATCCAATGCCCCAAGGGCAATGGTTAGCATTCTTCTTTAATTTATGTTTTGTTAAAAAATTCATTTTTTTTTTTGGAAATGATTTTTACAATATTTTACATATATCTGCACAATTTCATTAAAAGAGTACTAAAATTAACTTTAAAATAGGGATCAAAAGTAGTGATTGAAAATTTTATAGGGACAAAAAGTTGAAGGAAAATTTTAGAGGGACTAAAACAAAAAGTTGGTATATTTATAGGGACTAAAAACATATTTAACCCTTTAATTTTTATTTAATTATATTAAGGTGTTCAATCTTAATTAATTTACACTACAAGACTTATAACAAATAAAACTTTACATCAAATTTCTTTCATCTGGATGTCCTTAAATTCATCACTTACATTCATAAAATTTCTTCCATTCCAGAACCCAAACGTGAGGACAAAAACATCTCCTTCATTCAAATTTCTTCTTCTTTATTCTTCTCTATTGATCAATTCTTGTTTCTTTTTCATTATTCTTCCCATTTTGATTGTTCAGTTTTGTCGTTCCAAACTGCCGTAGTTTCCAATTATAGTGAGAAGTGTCGTTGTTTCTAGAACCGTGTCAGGTATCGTGACTTGATTTTTTTATTTAAGCAGCCAAACTAATAAAATCTGCTAACACGCATAGACCTGCCTCAATATAAGCCAAATCCTTTAAGTCCAAACAAAAGAACAAAAGCCTCATTACATAACCATTTCAGCAGCAACCGAAAAAAATGCTAGCAAACTCCCACAACATCACAACGGCAACACCTGCCAGCAGTCCTTAAAGTACAACGGATGACTTACTCAATTGTTATAATTAACTACCTCACAACCAAGAAAAATCAAATCAAAAAAAAATTAAGTCACCATACCTTACGTGGTTCTGGAAATAACGACAATTTTTACGATATTTGGAATCAAACGAACGACGACGATTCTCACAAAAATTGAAAACTGCGGCAGTTTGGAACGACAAAATTGAACAATCAAAATGGGAAGAAGAAATTTTATGAATGTAACTGATAAATTTAAGGACATTTAGATGAAAGAAATTTGATGTGAAATTTTAATTGTTCTAAACAAGTCATGTAGTGTAAATTAATTAAGATTGAACACCAAAATATATTAAGGCAAGATTACATTAGAGTTCCTTTATCTTATTTATTTGTAACAATTTGGTCGTTTATCTTTATTTTTTCGCGTTTAGGTCCTTTATTTCTCTTAAAAGCACATATACATTTTTTTCTCATTTTTTATTAAAAAAATACATAATTTTATTTTAAAAAATTTATTTTTGTTAAAAATAAAAAAAATCCAGAAATATGATGAAGTTGTTCATCATCTTCATCTTCTTCCTTTGAACCTTCATCATCTTCTTTAAATCAACAAAAATTCTACTAAAATATATCTCCAAATATCGTGAATTAATGTTATTTCACCTCAAATCTTCTTTTAAAACAAAAATTAAAACCTTAATTTCACAAATGTTGCAAGGCGGATGGTGGAGGCTTAGTCACTGGCGGAAGGGTTAAACTTTACGAAAGTTAAGATTGTTTTGGGAAAAACAAAATTAATGTGCAAAGCTGCTCTCAATTTTGGGGTTATTTTTATGCCGGGTTTGAATATTGAGTTAGAAAATAACAGTAATAATATACGGTGTGACAATTTATATAACTAAATCTTATTTTTTTCGTGATGAAACTAAATCTCTTTCTCTATAGGGTTTTGAATTTTGTGTTTAAAAGAAAATTTGAGATGAACATAACATTAATTCATGATATTTGGAGATATATTTGTGTAGAATTTTTTTTTATTCAATGAAGATGATAAAGATTCAAAGGAAGAAGATGAAGATAATGAACATCTTCATCATATTTCTGATTTTTGTTCATTTTTAATAAAAATATATTTTAAAAAAATAAAATTATGTATTTTTTTTAATAAAAAAATGAGAAAAAGGATGTATATGTGTTTTTATGAGAGATAAAAGACCTAAACGGAAAAAAATAAAGATAAAGGACCAAAATGTTACAGATAAATAAGATAAACGACCTCTAATGTAATCTTGTCTATAATTAAATAAAAATTAAAAGTATTAAAAATTACTTTAGGATTAAAATTGATTTTTTTTTAGAAAAAATTGACTCATTTATTTGATATAATCTTGTCTATAATTAAATAAAAATTAAAAGTATTAAAAGTTACCTTACGATTAAAATTGATTTTTTTATAGAAAAAAACGACTCATTTATTTGACATTAAATGTTACCAATGTATATTACATTTTGATTGGTTGATATCATGAAGGGTTAAATACCCTCTAAACAAGAGAGGGTAATCTAGAAAAAACCTTGTTTTGCTCATACAATGAGACTCTCTCCAACAAAAATTGATAATCAAAGTACAACATTTCATCCATTGCTAAACATCGATCGACTTAGAGAAGCTTTAAACATTATAGAGAAAGAGAATGATTCTCTTAATAATTTATTTTGCTTAAAGAAAAATATACCAAAGTTTGTGAAATTATTCTTTGGCCCAAAATAATTAGTATATAAATTTAGGGTCTATTTTAAAATTAGGTAATTTTAATACTAACAGGTGCGGAGACTATTAGTATTATTCAAATTTCTTTGTTGACGTAGAATTTACCTTTGCTTAATCAAGCAAAACTCTTCTCAACCTATTTCCCTAGGTAACCTTAGTATTTAAGTCTAGCATCTTTGTTTCAACTTTTGTGTTGTAACTTGTAAGATAACTTTTGTGGTGCCGTTTAGCATGAACTTGTGTAAGTATTGGTCCATAATGGACCAATATTTTTATAGTTATTGGATTATGTGTAAGCACAATAACACAATACACCTCACACATCTAATTATTTCCTTTACTCTTTCTAAATTTTTTTCTTGTCTTCTCTCTCTTTCTGTAAAATCTGCATTCAATCTTCAATGCTTTTTTAAAATAATTCCATGCCTTCTCTCTCTTTCTGTAACAATACTCATCACAACCATTCCACTTTCAAGTCATTGACTTGTTTCCCTCCTTTTCATAATAAATTATATTTTTACATCTTATTTCACTTATAAACCTATAAACATTTTTAAAAAAGTGAAGACTTATGGAGATGATGATGTATACAATTGGAGAACCCTTGCTCCTTTCTATTACACTACTTAGTGATAATTTAATGATAATAAAATTTCACCAAAATTACAAAAATTTAACGATAATAAAAAAAAAACTAAGAGATATGAAGGAGGTGAAGATAAGAGAAGAGAAACAAAAGGATCACAAAAAAAATCTAGAAGAAAGCTTGATTGAGAGAAGAGAACAAGCAGGTTTTTTTTAGGAGAGGTAAATTAATTAACAGCAATGAATGATCAAATGGAGGAAGAGAACGTAGTATAAGTGGAGGGAGATAATGTGTAGATGGTGTAGATTATTATTGTGAGGGTTTGATCAATCCAAAGGTAAAAAGTAGTGGTCCACTATGGACCAATTTTTCTAATGGTTCATTTTATACGGAACCGTTTTGCGATATTGCAACTGTGCAACTAATTGCTGTAAGACATTTTGTTGTAGTAATATATGTGCCTATTGTAGTTTTTATCCTTGGTGCTGTTTTTTTTCTTTCTTTTTAAGCATATTATCCTTATTCCTTAGTGCTGTTAATTTATCTAATTGGTGCATGGGACATATTTGCTCATTTTACACAAATTAAAAACAAAATGATAATTTTGCTATATTGTTCTTAGGAGAATGCTAACTAATTTCTAACAACATTGGTTAAGCAACTAAAACAAATAAGATTCATATAAAATGACATAATTGACTGTTATACATATATCAATTCATAATTTTAATCTTTAATATCTTTAACTATTTGTTAGCAAAATTTATACAAAAATATTCATCGAAAAAATCCAACATCTTACATTCTATAATATTTCTTTATTTATTAGTAAAAAAGTATGATAAAAGAATATGTTATATAAATAATGTATATAATCAAACAAAGTCACTTATTTTGGGATAAAGGGAGTAACATTTACTATATTAACCTGAATGTTGAGAGTTTATTCGCAGATTCATCGTATTCTTTTGTAGTTGTTTTATACCATATATTTATATCAATTTAAATGAATGAGTATTTTTTTTAGTTAAAATAATGTATAACCTATTTTCATTAGAATACATGCAAACTGAAATATAACTACTTGATGGTAATGCATTTACTTTCCTAAAAAAAAAAAGTAATGCATTTACTGTTAAATAGAAGATACAATTAGATATCCATAAGTTCTACCTTACGTCAAAATCATTAGACCAATTATCCATGGTATCCGAAGTTCTAACATAAGACCGTCCACTTGCGTGTGTTTCATATGCTACTTAACACTCCATTGACAGACAAAAAAAAATACAATTAGAGAAAATAAAAAGAACTGAACTAATAGTGAAACTCTTTGTTGGGTAATTATATAATAGATGGAAATGTTTTTTCATCCTAGCTAGTGTCTTGTTGCTTACATGCTTGCTTTCTATATCAGTAAGTTCTTTTGTTCTTAAATATAAGTATTTCATAAATACTTACTATTTATGATATTTAAAGAGGGTTGTGTGACACTCGTTAACATTTTCCAATAAAAATGTCTCTATTGCAGGTAATGTATCAATTTTTTTTTGTTAAGTAATATAGTGACTAAAAATTTATCTTTTAAAGGTGAATAAATAAAGTGTATATTTTCCTCTATATCTTTGTCCTCCCAAGCCCTCCCTTCCAAACTCCCAAACAAAGTTTTAAATTATAAATTTAACAATTGGCATAGGGAAACAAGAGAATACCAAAACATAGCAAACAATCGATTCAATACAATGATGTTCTTGTATTAGGAGAATATATAATCTATTGGAAATTTATGTCATGTGGTCCTTTGAGTCTTTTAAGTGCCTACATATATGTCCATAAGATTAAGCTTAAACTAATAATATACACTTTCTATCAGATTGAAACCCAAAATCTCACAGTTGTATGTGAGTGTTTAAGACGATGTTTGTCACTTTCTTATAGTAAAAAATGAGACATATTTGTAAAACATACTTTATATAGTTTGTACCCTCTACATGGTTAAATAAATCTTTCAAGTAGATTTAGGAAAGGGTTTATTAATATGCTATTATGCAATGCAGTTAAAAAATCGTCCACTACCGATCCAATTTGCTTTGTTGTTGTTTCTTCTAAGAAGTGGATGATTATTGGCCATCCTTTATATGTTGAATTATAATTTATAAGGTTATGGTTTCCAATACTTTTTAATTGTTTTATATAATGGACAGTTTTTAAGAACGAACATTCATTTTGCCACATAAGATAAAGTCAAATCGTGACAATTTAAAGCGGAATAAAAAAAGAATTTAACGTGATTTTCACGATCTAATCTTGACATGTTGTAACCTTAACCTTAACAAATTTATATATTTGCTATAGTAGTCAATTGATTTGACTTCAGTTAGTTCAGAATCCAACTCACTATAATGATGTTTTTTTCTTCTTCTTTTTGAGTCGATTGTTATTTATTAACTAGGAAATCCAAATACTTTAAAACGGTGATATATCTATATCAGATACGTATAAGATATCAACACCTTTAAATAAAAAACCGTCTACTTGCTTTGTTAGAAGTATATATTTTTTCTTCAAACAATTTTGTGGCAACATTGTTGACCTATAAATAATTAAATGCAGAGAAATATTTTCCTGGTCACTATTATAAATAAAAAATTACTTTTTAAATTTATTGATTAATTCATGAATTTGGATTAAATACATAAGTTATTCAATGAACCTAAAAAATACATTTTTGTTTATAATAATAACAATAGGGAGTAGTCAATTACAGGTTGGAATACACATTCCAATAATGTTCCAGCAACTCTGTATTTCTACGTATACTTACTAGTGATGTGTTATATTCTTTGGAAAATTCTGGTCACATGTTAAGATCTTAAAGATATAAATTATGTATTGAAAATTGTGTCAATTTATTTGATAAAAGATTGAAATATGTTATCTAGCTTGAATGTTGGGAAGAAGCTGATGTACTTGAAATCTGAAAAGTTCAATGGTTATGCACTTAGAACTCAAGGCGTATGGGGTTGCCACACTAACCTTTAGGTTCAATTCGCCCCCACCAATAACTTGAATGCTATAAGAATGACCAGCGAATCCCCTTCAGGATGTTATGAGTTCGTTGATGTGTATTGCACAATCACACCAAGCGTATCTCTTAACAGTATTTTACATATTTATGGTTCTAACAATTCACTCATGCATTAGAGAATTGATGGATGATTTAGAGTAAGAGAATGAAGGAGAATTATGTCGTTAATGTAGCAAAATTCGTGTCCAAATTGATAGCCAAATACCAAACATTTATAGAGCATTATATGACCATTCACATGAGAGAAAATACCTTTTTGCCAAAGGTTATGATCATATACATCCAATTTTTTATTTGAATCAATGTTATGGTTCATTAAACACTTGTTTGCCAAATATTATGATCATATACATCAAATTTTTGACTTAAACAATTGTTATGGTTCGTTATCTATCAGTAAATGATAATGTTCCAATATATATATATATATATATATATATATATGAATGATTCTCATAAATAGTTATAACTTTTGGTTTTAAAATGATTCTATTATTTTGGAAATCACCAACAAAATATATCGCTCTTTTCTATAAATACTATTTGCTTTTTGTGAAAACCTTAGAATGTGCGCATAACATGACCTATATTCTTCAAAAGTAAAATTATACTTAGATAGTGCAATTATACCTTAGATATTACACACCAACGAATTGTTTGCATAGTTTGAGTTACCACTAAAATATGAATTAAATTCTTATCAATTTTACAAAACTTGGTTGACTACCGTTCGCGTTATTATGATTCAAAAAGTAATGGAATTCAAAATACAAACTCAAAATTACAAGTTGGTTGTTCCATGATTCTAATATGGTATTGGTTTTTTCTTTTTTTGCAACGATTATTGCACAAAAAAGATGTTCCAATCAACCAAGAACAATCCAACTTTCACCAGATCTAAGATGGTCATGGTCTCATCTTTTCCCTACTTACAAATTTAAAACAATTTCATACATTATCAATCATAAAGAACATACTACAATATATCCTTAAAATCAATCCTTCTAGTAAAAACCTGAAGAAGAAAAATATAAGATATTCAAAATTATTTTAAAAAAATCACACTAATATATAATACCAAAACTTATAAGTGTATATATGTTTATCCATCAGAAGGTAAAGAGACTAAAATAAAGAATGAACGAGAGATTATAAAGGACCAGATCCTCTACGGATGCAATATAGTATTGCATCCGTAGACTCACTCGAAATCTGACACTCCCAACAACTGCAACGTCGTTATGCAACCACAAATGATATATTTTTGATCAAAAAGTAGGCAACCTATAGCTTCATACCCAAAATCCTTTGATGTTAAGGAATATTTGGGGGTGAATCATGGCCCACACCAGGACTATGACCAGGGCTAGTTGGACGAAAAGCATCACCTTGACTATCCTTGTCATCATTTTTGGTATAAAAAACAATGGAAGGAGCTTGTGGACTCCTCAACAAAACTCTTGGAATTGTTGGTGGTGCTTGTACATTCTTCCCTAACACTTCTATCAAACCAAAATTTTGCACAAGAATGAGAAAAACAAGAAAGCTTAACATAATGGTTTTCTTTGCCATGAAGTTCACTATAGAGCAAGAGAGAATTAAATAAAACTAGTTAAGTGATGATGATTATGGTTTTGATGAGGTTGTTAACTGAGAGTGGTATTTAACATGAGATTCTATAAGGTCCCACGTGTGATGATATTATTGTGTTTTAACATGGTGACAAAATAAGGGATTAATTGCACATGAATGTGTCGCTTAAATATTGATCAAGGTACAAAAAGATAATAAAGGTGTAAGCACTCAAATATTTTCTCAAAGAAGTAAGTCCAACGTTTCTTGGCTATACTAGATTCCTAGTGATTTCCTATTAAGGTATAACTTGTAATCAAAGTTGTTAAAGTAAAAGAGGGTTGATCATGAGATTAGACAACACTAAGAACAATTTGATTTTTAATAATATGTGATCTTGGTTAAGAAAATGCTAAATTCTTCCACTATGTAAACTATGTTCTCTCCATCTCATGTTTTTGGCTGTGTGGAAAAACTGCCAGCGATCATTTTCCCACTTATGTTGTTGGTGTACGGTTTTTAGAATATTGAATTGCAAGGACATGCACTTCTTTTTAATTCATACATTGTACCCTCAATTTAGAGAAGATTATAATGACCAATAATAATTAATGTAAAGTGAAAATATTAATGGCAAAATTTTAGGAATACATCGATAATGCATAATGGCATCAAGATATAGATCAAAGATAAAATTAAGTAGTGTTGACCAATGAACAAGAAAAAGGATGGTCAACGCATCATTAAGTAAGCATTGGTAAGATTCAAAAGGAAGATAGTCCACATCAAGTAGGCGGGATTGACAAGTAAGGGTTCGAAGCCAACACCACTGAATGTTAGTCGGCTTTTAGCACATAAGCACCAAAAATCATTGGTTTAGCGAATAACTCTCACGAACGTAACGTTTATTTTCAATATAAATACTAGTTCGAAAAATATAAATAAAGGTCATATACTTACATTATGAAGTCTACTCTTACATCGAAAATGGATTCAAGATAATAAGATTTAAGTACATGTTCCATACCATATATATCTTTAAATTCATTTAAACATTCAACAATTTACATTTCCAACAAAAACATTTGTGTTCTTTGTAAATTACCTTTGAAACAATTTTAGTTCTAACTCTTTTAACTTTCTCAAAGTTACATTTCGAGTTTCTTATTTTTTAACAATTTTACATCTCATCTTCCATTTACATTTCATGCAATTTATGGATCAGTAGTGTTATATCTTCAGAGAGATTTTGTAGCAAATGCCTCACGAATTACTAAATGGCCAATTAAAATCAGCTGGTCAAAAAAAACGGGGTTGTTGTTCCTATAATTTTGGATGTAGCAGCTAATCAAACAATTACATAAAATCAAATGGTCAAAAAGGTGTCAACTCATTCCCAAAATTTCACGAATTTTAATTTCGCTTTACTTAGCATTATTGTTTATATTATGTTATTTTGAAGCTTTCTACAATTTAAGTTCCCCATCAATTTACTTTGGGAAATGTTGAATTTAGCGAGAATTCCTTTCCGGATACTTTCACGACATGAGGTGGCGTATTGTGATTGGCTATTTAACACCATTCTTCCATGTTTTCCGCCAAGTTCAACGAGTCAAACATTTCGCTGTTAAAGCTTTCACTGCTCATGATGTTTTTTGGATTAAAATTTCGCTATATATAGTAGTCATTATTTACTTTTTGTTGTTTATATTTTTGTCTCTAAATTTCCTTACAATTTTTACTTTTACCTTTACCTTTACATTTTCGCCATTTCTTTAAACCAAAACTAACACCTCCAGTACACTTCTTAAACTACACACTCAGACGCACATAAGGTCGTTATGGTTACCAATCAACTTGTCCAAAAACCGTAACCGTGTTGATTATACATTTATTTGTATTCATCTTAGTAGACTTCATAATTAACCAAAAATTACCATAAGTAAATATCCAATTGTGTTTGAAATAGGGCATTTTTATCTATTGAGTTCCTTATTTCATTATCTAAAATAGTGTCTTTTCAAAATGTAAATCATTTTGAACATCCCTTCGTTAATCTCAATCGCTTAACAAAAATAGAGGTAATGATGTGTCACGTTAAGTGTCTCATTGTTACACACACCATGGTACACGTAGATGCCATCTCAAATGTTGCTTTGAACACAAATGTCAGGAGCAAAATTGATATACATTAGCATACTTTCCATTGAAATTCAAATGTATATTGTCTGTTCTCTACTTTATTGTTGTTTTATTTCCCTTTCTTCCACTTAGCATGTTTCCATTAGAGAAATCAGCAAGAATCTCCAACTCTATTCTTCTTATTTTTCTCCAAAAAGTAAATCTCAAAATAAGAAAATAATAAGAACAAACAACAGGAATACCATGAAACAGAAACTACGGCAAAAAGGCTCAAAAGGGTTTATCTTTTTGGACTTACTTGATTCTTGCATAGAGATGGAAATACATCGAGACCTAGAAAATGGAGGAGAGAGAGCATTTTGCATAAGCATATTTTTTCAACAACTTACGACTATACTTTACTCTACACTATTCCCTATGTTTTGAGTATAATTTTAAATTATGGGGACGGATCTCCTTTGAGTTGGAAGATGCTATAGTATCCCTCAAATAATTACACATTCTTTGTTACTAAAAGTTTTGTTGGATATCAGTACGTGAACAGCTTAATGGTGAAATTAATTTAAAATGTAAATTTATTTTAAAATGATTAAATAAAAAATGGTTTACTATTAATGATTAAAAGTTTGATACATTTCCAGCAAAATTGTAAAGTGTTTGAGTGTTCACCTTCTTATAAATTTCTCTTTGGTATCTATTATAAGAGAAAACTCACTTTTTAGATTCATTTAATAAGTAATGAATGTAACTCATAATATAGATAAAACACATCATTTATTGAATGAATCTAATAAGTAAATTTTTTCGTAACTTACTTTCTTTCTTTACTACCAGAGTAAAGAAAGAAGAATTAAAGAAAGTCATGTCATGTGGGTGAGCCATTATCTTCTTTTGTTCTACTTTTTGTTGATTCATCCATCATTTGACAATGAATTTTTTCGTCGCATCGCATTAACCTCAAATGGGTAACAACATAAATGAATTGAATTGTGTTGTTTCTCATTTTTTTTAAGTCTAATTCACGGGTCACACACTGCTTCCCTTAATATTTTGGGCAAGATCCACTACTAAATTGGTTTGCAACGGTAATTATGTCTATTGTATAAAGGTGTAAGTGTAAGTGACCGCTGCAAGAAAATATCATATTAGCTACCAAAATCTTGCTACAGTCCATAACTCTAATTAATTTGTGTTTAGTTAGCTTTGATGTTACTGCAAATAAATTTTCCCTAGCCGATGTTTACAATTGTTCGTTACTATGCCCAAAGACTAATTATTTTTTTAATTACAATATTTATTCAATTCTTTTACTAGTTGATGTCGAACATAAGACATCAAGGAAGAGCACACTCCCAGGTCTCAAGTCAATACCACCGGACCAATCCAAGTGAGTTCTTATAAATCCGGATCTTAATACTCTAATTGTCAATATCTTTAGAAGAGAGAGTAAATGTAAATTCATTTATAAATGATCTGAGTTTGCCTTTCCTATCTTAAACTGGAACATCCTTTGACTCTAAATTTTCTTCAAACACTACTCTGATTGAATTAAGAGGTAATAACAAATTTCGGCTAGCATGCTTACTGAAGGAGGTACTGTAGATAAATGAAGAATTAAAATACTTCAATTTGTGAGTTAAGATACCACCACTACTGGGTTGAAGTGCAACTTTATTGTATATATATTACATTATAATGATAATGATGCTCTTATCAAAATAAAATATCTTGTAATGATGAATAATGATCTTCATTTCCACAACTCATGATGAAATTTAAAGTAGCATTGCGTGAGACTATCGTGCATATAGCTTGTCGCACATTCGAATTAACGAGGAATCTCTCGAAATATATTTGTTTTATCAGCAGCTTTCATACAGTGCATATATAATAATATATACATATATTAATACTTACAACTTACAAGTGTATGTGACGTATATCCCAGTTTTCATTATAATAAACAAGATGAAATAGTCAACGCCGGCCGAGACATTGAAGGGACCAAGATAGATTCGTTCTCAAGACATCACATTTATTTATTTTAAAAGATGAGTTTTTTTTATTAAACTGCTTGATAAAAAAGTAAAGTATTTTGACAAAAAAAAAAGTAAAATATTTATTTTCGTCTCTTAATGTGTAATGGATAGATACAATGGTCCATCAATGTGTCGAAATTATAAAATATGTATTTTACTAATTAAAATAGTCTCTATCGTTAAAATAGTCTTCAAATTTAACAATAACTCTTTTTTATAAAAACTGGTATGACAATACATAAGTATATATATGACAGTAAATATATTGAGGGACATATATGACAATAAGTCAATATATTGAAGAATTGATATAACCATATCAACATATCATTTTAACGTGGAAGACTATTTTACTTAACATGGTGCATAATCAAGAATTATACTTAATAAAATAGTGTGGATCCATTCATGACAAAAATTAATATTTTCTCTACTAACAATAATCAATGAACTCTTAGTGTGTGATAATGGGTAATATTTTAGTGTGTGATTTACTTGATACTTTTTTTTAAGGTAAGTATACTTTTTTTTCAAGTAGTCTACCGACTAAAATTCACCTTTTTTAAAGTGAATAAGTGAGTGTTTGTAACGTCCACTTTATTTATTTAATTATTTTATTGGAGTATATAGTATATTATTATATATTATGATGTTTGCGACGTATGAGATAATGTTGTGGTGTGACGTTTATTTTATTGTTTAATAAAATAAAATATGTGATGAAAATTAAGATGTGATATAATAACAAATATTTTGAGAGATGGGGTTGTTTTCATAAATAAGATAGAGTTGTGGGTATAAGTGATAATAGAAAGGATTATAAAAGGGAGTTAGGTTTAGAAAGAAGCAGTCAGTACGTTACAGACTTTTGCAAAAAGGAGAGGAAAGTGGCCGGAGAAGAGAGAACCTCAATTCTGCGAACATACCAGGTAAGGGTGAGCCTAACTTAATTATATTATGCTGTAATTCATCTGTTATGATTAACCTAAGGATTGGAGATAGTTTGGAGAGAATTCCAAAGTTAGGGTTTAATGAATTTTGTGATGAATTGATGAGAGAATGATGTGAATTGGTGTAGAAACCTGTTACAGAACCTAGATTAATCACTAAGACCATAATTCTGATAGATTAGAAGCATAAAACGAAGAATTGGACGAGTTTTAGCGAGGATATGAGCGAACCCGCAGCCTGTTCTGCGACCGCTCGCCGTGGCGAGCAGACCTACTCGCCGTGGCGAGCAGAACAGTTTAACTCGCGAGGCGAGTAACATCACTCGCTGTGGCGAGCAGTTAGGTTTATACTCGCGAGGCGAGCAGCTGAGCTCGCCGTGGCGAGCAACCTTTAGTGCGCGCGAGGCGAGCAACTTCACTCGCCGTAGCGAGCAAGTGGCAGAATGCAATTTAAGTAGCTCGCCGTGGCGAGAAGTCCCACTCGCCACAGCGAGCAATGTGGTCTCATACCACTATAACTTGAGTTTTAGAACTCTATTTTGAGCGAGACTTTGAGGGTAGACCTTTGGATAGCATTAGAGATGTTTAAGACCTAATTAGAACCTGTAATGACGCTGTAAGATGATATTTAATTGTAAGTGTTAAGCTTTGATTAAATGCTTATTAAGTGGAGTTTATGAATGAAGTATAAATGATGTTTGTGATGATAACTATGTGTTGTGAATATATATGTTAAGTGTGCTGAGCTGCTGCCATGTATTGTATATTTGCATGTGTCGATAAAGAGTCGTATTTGAGGTTAAGACGTTGTAATATCTTGTTTAAGAATTAAAGAGTCGAGTCCATGCATTTGCATATTTTGAGACGGTGGAGCTTATGCTCAAAGCGACGGTGGAGCATTTGCTCAAAGCGACGGTGAAGCTTATTAAAGCTAAAATATTGGTACCACATGCATGATGTTAAGATGTTAGAGTTGCATTTGTCGAGTCATGTGTCTGAGATGTTTTGAGACGGTTGTTTATGAAGATGTTCTAAGATGATTTGTTTATGTGGATGTTTGAGACGTTTCTGTTCTATGTGATGAATAATGTTGTTATTGTTAAGTATAATTATTTGAATTATATGTTAATATAATTGTTGTGAATCTCACCCCCTTCTGTTGGAATTGCCGCCTTATGGGCAAGTGCAGGTGACCAAGCTTAAGTTCGTCGATGTGAGAGGTTCTTGTGGAGTCTTAGGAGCTCTGATACGTAACGGGATGAGGATTATTATTATTTCTATTCCTTTTATGTATCATGTTGATTAATTATGAAGTCTGCGACGTAATTTGATTTGAGACGTTTTATGAGGCTTTTGTGCCGAGAACTATTTATTTAAGATTTTGAGAAGTTTATGAATTCCGCTGCTATGTTTGAATATTGTTTAAGAATAAATTATTATTCTAATTGATTTTAAAGATTTAATGAAATGTGACATCCTGATTTCATGTGTTATAATCTGATTACTTGAATGAAATTTTAAAGTCGGGATTTCGGGGTGTTACAGTGTCCAAGGTTCAAACCAGTGGCAGAGCCACCACCCAGCGATCCTGGGCACTCGTCCGGGCTCAATCGATACTTTCTTTATATTTCGCCCAACCCAATAACCCATTAACCCACTTAAAAAATTATTTTTTTTGGACAAACTCAATATTTTCACACGTGCATGCACAAGAATTCTTGCCTCTATAATTTTTTCCCAGGCTCTGTAAAATTCTTGGCTCCGTCACTGGTTCAAACCCCGTCTCCTGCATATAAAAATGTATATCCTTACTAACTGAGATATGTTCACGGGGACTTAAGATACTTATACTTTATACAAAGTAATTATCAGTTTCTGATTTTAATTACTTGATGCATAACAATTTTTCATAAATGCTAACAAGTGTTGCAAGCCACTTTTTAAGGATATTAAATGGAAAGTTTTTATGAAATTTATGCATTTTTTTTTTTTAAGAAATCAAAATGGAATTAAAATATCACCAAGAACCAGCAGCACCCAAGTACAAGGAGTGCCTAGGAGACCACCAAAAGTTTACAAAAGTTCAGGAACAAACAAAAACTAACAAATTAGTCAATCCCCAAACACACTAAAGGGCTTGACTACCAACTCTGAGTACCATAAACAAACATAGCCTTTTTAGCCTGCAGGCAACCTAAAGCTAACACCTTGACCTTATCTAACAGGCGAGGCATAAACGTTACAATATTATTGAACAATGTGTGCAATAGGAAACCACTAAAAGTTACAAGCGTTACAGTATTATGAAATTTATGCATTTGATTCGCCACAATGAATTACTATGAACACGTACCTCATAGGCTACATTATCTCTTAGTTGTAGCAAACGGCTAATATCTTAAATTACTATGAGCACGTACCTCATATGCTACATTATCTCTTCGTTGTAGCAAACGACTATTATCTTAAATTACTATGAACATGTACTTTATAGGCTACATTATCTTTTCATTTCATTGTAGCAAACAACTATTATCTTAAATTACTATGATCACATACCTCATGGTATTAAAACTAGTTCATAAAATATATGTTCAAGGTGGAAAACTAACAAAATAACGATGAGGGACAAAAATAAAACAATTTCACAATCAACAAGTTTCTCATGTAATAAACATAGTTATATACAAATAGCCACAAAATAACTTAGTTACTCCAACTATGAAGAATCAACATCCATCCTGATCTATAACGCCTACAATAGAGCCACATGAACAATTTACACACACTTTGAGAAACAACTCGTCAATTTCAACCCTTTAGAATTATATTAAAAACCATGCCAAATACTGGATAGACAAATTTGCCAAAAGCAACTAAATTTACCAACGTTCTGTCCAAACCATGGTTTCATCTCTTTCAACGATTAAAATTTAAAGAGTGTTTCATGGATACTCGTTAACAAGATCCGTGATTTTTTAACCAAACTAATGTTTTTGATTTTTTAAGTAAAATAAACTCTCTTCCCATAAGAGGAGTTTAAAATAAACTACCCTTCTTTATTATGTTATAATATACACCCCTTCTATGAAAGTAGAAACTTAAAATAATTTTTTTTTAAGAAATTAAAATGAAATTATAAACCACATCAACCAGCAGTTTCCAAGCACAATGTGTGCCTAAGAAACCACTAAAAGTTAAAAAATTTCAGTTACATCAAAACAGAAAAAACACAAGTTAAAATAAATTATACTCTAAAATAAATTATACTCTCGTCTCCTAAGAGATGCTTGATTTCAATCCCCTCCCCTAAAAATTATTCAGGTACTACATTTTAATTCATTTTTACTTAAATAAATAATATTTTTATGATATCTACAAATTTTGATCCACAGTTCAATTTCTTTTTAATTTCTTTGTCAATGATAATTTTTTATTATTAACTTAATTATTTAGGATATAAAATAATTTGTTTTTAAGGAAAAATCAATTTTTAAATACTCATATTTTATTTCTTTTATTAATTATTAAAAATAATTTATTATGTATTGTTTCATATTTTATAATAATGTTAAAACTATATGTTAATGATATTGTATATAAAAAATAGAGAAAAATATTATTCTAATTTTGATTATAATAAATTATATTTGTTAAAAATATTGTATATAAAAATAGAGAAAAATATTATTCGAATTTTGATTATAATAAAAGGGATCCATACCATTTTTCACCGTGCGTTAATTTTTTGTTGTTATACGATTAAAAATAGTTTTGTTAAAGGATTAAACTGTAGATTTTAACATTAGAGAGGAGATGAATGTAATTCAAGCTTCTCTTTAGGGAGTATGCTAATATTTTTTGCATAAGAAGGGATATGCGTGTATATTTTGACATAACAGAAGAGGGGAAAATAATTTAAATATCTTTGAGAAGTGGAGTGTAATTTATCCTTTTCTCATGAGAGGTAAGTGTAAACTTACCGTTTTTTTTATTTAGTGTAGTTTTTTTTATTTGTCAATTAGTATTAATGTTAATGTGAAGAACTTGAGATAACATAAATCAAGTTTTCATTATTGATGAAGTGTGAAAAAATATAGTTACATCAATAAGAGCTAAGATCTCATATAATAGCTTCTTCTAATTGTAGATAACTAACATATGACTAATTAACTACTTGTGTAACCAACTTTAGGTTTATTTCCAATTGAGATAAACTATTTTGCACAGTAATAGCTCCCTTCAAGTTGGACAACAAGCAAAATACGCAGGTGAACAAAGAGGTTTAGTGAATGCGTTAGCAAGTTGTGAACTGTTGGGCACAAAATGTTGCATAACTCAAACAACAAAAGACTTTAAGATGCATTAAGTATGAGAGGTTTTTGGAAAAGAAACTAATAGGGACGCTTAAATTTGAGGAGAGGACGTCTAAGATACGTAAGTGTGAGAGACTTTAAGATACATCTAATTCCAACAAAATATTGCTACTCGTACTCATGGTAAGTGGTATAACTTAACACAAATGAGAGGAATTATGATGAAAATAGGATCCAAGGGCAATTCCTCAACTCCTAATTGCAATTCCACCTTGATTTTGTGCTGCCTTTCTCCATTTTCAAAGTGTATTGCCTTAGAGGAATGGTCTTTCTTCATCATGAAGTAATGTTAGTTATTCTCAATCTCATCATCGTACGTCATTAAACTGTCATAATTCTCTGAGAAAAGCTATCCCTTTGCTAAGAGAATTCTACCTGTATTATTTACTTCCAAACCTTTTGCCTTGAATTCGCTAAGCTATTGCCAACCCGCTTAGCGAATTAGCTCTTCATCCTTGAGAGTTTATTCTCCTATATTTATCAACACGTCTAAACATTATTAGGGTACAATGGATTCATGATCAAGTTTAAAATAAAAATAACTTGCAAGTTTTGCGAAATTCGTTTAGCAATCAAAATTTTGCTTAGCAAATTTGATTTGACAGAGAATTTATGCCATTTTCTCAACAATTTTTCAAAGGAGTAATAGTGATTTAGGTCACTGAAAATGTAACACGAGAAGCCACAACAGTCCTTTAATGTATAAAAATTCTAAAATAGTTTCTGACTGTGCTCTTTATTAGTTAAAATAGTCCCTCGATGTTGACATTAACTCTTTTCATATATGGAATGAAATCACAATAAATAAGTACTTATATGAACTGATAAGATAATAAATAAAATATATCGAGGGATTAATATGACAATATTAAGAAAATTTTAACCTAAGGGACGATTTTAACAAACATAGTGCATAATCCGGGATTATTTTGAAATTTCGATACAATGAACGATTATCATGACTACTCGTTACATTTAGAAACCAAAACGACCATTATCCAGTTTTTCAAACTTTTTTGTCATAATCCATATCAAACTCAGTCATGCATTTGGTCAAAGTACATCAATCTCATTTAAGGATGATGTGAAGGGAACTTTGATTGGGGTAATAGTCATTATGATCCTTAAATGTATGATGGGTAGTCATATAGTCACTTAATCTATCGAAATTTTAAAATAGTCCTTTATTGTGCTATGCGTTAGTTAAAACAGTCTCTCAAAAGTGACATTAACGTGTTTCAGATAGGAAATGATACAATAGTAACTAAATACTTCTATGGATTGATGTGACAATAAGTAAGAATATAGAGGGACTTATATGACAATATTAACGAAACATTTTAACATAAGAGACTATTTTGACTAACATAGGGCATAATCAGAAACTATATTAAAATTTTGTTACATTGAAGAACTATTGTGGGTACTCGTTACACAATCAATAACTAAAATGACTATTAACCCAATTTTTGTTTTGTTTTATGCCTCTGGTTCCCAATGGGGGTACCCCTGTTAATTCGGAGTTCGGTCGTGATGTAAGTATAGTCTGGTCAAGAATTGTTCCACCAAAAAATCTAACTATGGTTTCCCAAATAATTTGTTCTTTGGTGGAACTTATTAGCCACTTAAGTCCAACTATTTTGTTCATATGAAAGGAAATTTACATCAATTGCACATGGGTAAAAAACTTTGACTTTTAATTTTTTTCAAGAAGACAAAGTAACCCATCAAAATTAGCACCGAATAGAATCAAACATAAGATCTTAAAAGAAACACACTTAAGATATCAAACAAACACCATCTCACATTTAATGATTATGTACTATGATAAAAGAAATCAATCTCATTTAATGATTACCATAATCCCATATCAAACTCAACTTGCATTCTTAGTTGTATATGTTTTTCTACCACAATTAATTATATATAGAAAAAGAGATCATTTTTGGCATATATTATCATCAAATACATTTTTGTAAAAAAGTTTCAAATATTATTACTATTGCAATGATTCCTTTTTACTAAGATTTAACAATTGTTTACTAATAATTAAAACTAGGTTAAATCTAGGGTTAATATTGTGTTCGGGTTAACATTTAGAAATAAAAGATAAGTAAGAGATTAACATTTTGATTAACTTAAATCTAGGGTTAATATAGTAAAATCAGACGATAAAATTAGGTTAAATCTAGGGTTAATATTGCGTTCGGGTTAACATTTAAAAATAAGAGATAAGTAAGAGATTAACATTTTGATTAAATTAAATCTAGGGTTAATATAGTAAAATCAGGCGATAGAATTAGGTTAAATATAGGGTTAATACTGGGTTCAGGTTAACATTTAGAAATAAGAGATGTCTATTGTAGGGATGTTTCTATTTTAACGGGAGAAATTTAGCAATTTTTTAAATTAATAATTTAATTAACGGAGTAAAAGGGATAAACTTGTAAATACATTAATTTAAATGAAGGATAAAAATGGAAGTGAAAAATGCAGCCCAAAAATCATGTATCTTTTTTTTTTGTTTAGTTTAGTTAAGTAACTTAGGGACTAGATTTTCACTATTATAAGGTAAGTAAGTGAGAAATTCATGATTATCCCTTTGCAAGTTTAAGGCATTTCATTCAACCTTCTATATACAATGCAATGTATATGACAATTGAGTTATGCTCATGGAACAATCATGTCTCCATATTATATATAAACATAGATATATGTACAAAGTACTTTTGAGGAATATATATAGATTAATGAAATGCCTTAAATTTCTTGCATCATAAAATAAGAATGAAAAAAAGGCTTAATTATAACTTTGATCCCGCTATTTTTATTCGGTCACCAAATTAGTCCCCCTATTTAAAAATCACCCAATTTTGGTTCTTAATCAGATTTTTACATTTAACAAAATTATGATTGATATATTTTAAATGATGTGACATACAATCCGATGAAGTGAAGTGATCAATACTTATTAATTAATTGCAGAAGGGGATCCATTCCCTTTGTTTATTTGGGTTCACCTATTGGCGGTGATTCAAGAAAATTGAGTTTTTAGAAACCGGTGGTTGATAGTATTACTGCTCGCCTATCCTTGTGGAATAACTAATTTTTATCTTTTAGAGTTCGCCTAATATTACTTAAATATGTCATGTCTTCGCTCCCGGATTACTTTCTTTCCTTCTTCAAAGCTCCCACTAGTATAATCTCTTCTATCGAATCTATTTTTAAAAGATTTTTTTAGGGGGTGGGGGGTGTGTGGTGGTGGAGGTGGTGGTGAGGATAATAGAGAAATAGCTTGGATAAAATGGGATTCTATTTGTGTTCCAAAGGAGGAGGGAGGTTTGGGGGTCCGGAGGTTAGGCGCTTTTAATTTATCATTGTTGGGGAAATGGTGTTGGAGGATGTTGATAGATAAAGAGGGCTTGTGGTACAGAGTCTTAAAGGCTAGGTATGTTGAGGTAGTGGGGTAGTTGCAGGAGGGTGGTAGATGTGGGTCTTCGTGGTGGAGGACTCTGTGTCATATCCGTAGTGGGGTTGATGAGGAGTGGATAGTTGGTTTGAATAAAACATGTGCCGAGTTGTAGGCGATGGTCACAATACCCTATTCGGGTTCGATAATTAGGTTGGGGAAAGGCCTTTAAGTCTCAATTTTCCTCGACTCTTTAATCTTGCAGTGAATAAGGAGTGTTCGGTGGAGGAGATGACGAGTTTGGGGTGGGCGGTCAGAGGGAGAGCGTGATTGTGGAGACGTCGACTGTTAGCTTGGGAGGATAATGTGAGCGAGTGCACTTCATTATTACATATCATTGTTTTGCAGGATAATGTCTCTGATACATGCATATGGCGTTGGCTTTTAGATCATGTTCACGATTATTCAGTTCGGGAAGCATATTGATTTATTACTTCCGGTGAGCAGGTGGATAAAACTCTTGTTGATGATGTCTGTCATAGATACGTTCCGGCAAAAGTGTCTTTGTTTGTGTGGCGTCTGCTTCGAAACCGTCTTCCCACGAAGGACAATTTGATGCTTCGAAGGGTTATTCAGGCTACTGACACCGCGTGAGTTTATGGTTGCGGTGACCCGGAATCAGCTAATCACCACTTTTTAGAGTGTAAGATTCCCAATACGGTTTGGTTACACATGCGAAATTGGATAGGCTTAACTACGGTGTATCCTTGTTAGTTGCGAGAACATTACACTCAATTCTCTTTAATGGCGGGAATGCCTAGTCGTTCTCATTATGTCTTCAAAGTAATTTGGTTTGCTTGTGTTTGGATGATATGAAAGGATCGTAATGACCGAGTCTTCAAAAATACGGGATCAAATTCTTCCGTCCTCATTGAGAAATCAAGCTGAGTTCTTATTTACGATTGAAAGCTAATAGGCCGTCCTTTAATTTATATTATCATGATTGGTGACAACACCCGTTACATTGTTAGGGTGCTAGCTTGTAAAATGTTTTGATGTTGGAGGTGTCTCAAATTCTTGGCATCTCTCATTGTATTCTTTGAACGGTATTCTCCCTTAGCACACTTTGTGCGGGAAACTACACCGTTGTTGTTAATATATATCATTTTGGTTTGTGCAAAAAAAAAATACTTATAAAGTTATAAAAAAATTATTCAAAATGGTTTTACCATTTTTGAAGTATAAAAATCTAATAAAGAAACCAAAGTCGTATATTTTAAATGAGTGAAAATAGATGAACCAAAACCTTAAGTATTTAAAAGAAAACCATGATTTCATACGTTCTAAGAAAATAATATATATTTTTTTGTTATATATATATATTTTTTTTTTTCCAGAGGAGAGAACAAAATCTTTTAAGTAAAAACAAAGTTTTAATCCATACGCAATTTTCAAAGTTTATGGCAATGATCAAACTAATGTTTTGGGCCAAATAATCCCAGAAACACATCAATTCAATTCAAAGTTTCCCATCTCTCAATTTCCTCCGATGACTCATCACTCGACTGAACTCCATCAACCAAAACTGCCGCAACTTTAAGGTACTATAATTCTTCTAATGTTGTTTCCATTAATTTTCACTTAATTCATCAATTTCAACATGGAACCAGTTTCCAAAAACCCTAGAACAACAAAATCTTCAAGATACCCATCAAAATCCAAAAACCCTAACAAAAATTCAACCCCAAATTCCAAACCCAATGAATTCCCATCTCATCTTGACACCCCAAACGTATCATCAACAGCTAGAACTCTTTGCAATCTCCTCACAAGAACATCACCTCATGATATCGATAATGCATTATCGTCATCCGGGATTCATCCTTCTGAGGAATGTGTTCATGAGGTTTTGAAACTTTCTTATAATTATCCTTCGTCGGCCATTAAGTTCTTTAGGTGGGCTGGGCGTTTGAGAAAACACTCGGCACATGCCTGGAACTTGATGGTTGATCTGCTGGGCCGGAACCAGCTTTTTGAACCTATGTGGGATGCTGTTAGGACTATGAAACAGGAAGGTGTGCTGTCATTGCCCACCTTTGTTTCGGTTTTTCAAAGTTATTGTATGGCTGGTAGGGTTAATGAGGCTGTTATGAGTTTTGATGTGATGGATAGGTATGATATTGAGAAGAATGTTGTCGCCGTTAATTCTTTGCTTAGCGCGATTTGTAGAGAAGAGAATCAGACTTCGGTGGGTGTGGAGTTTTTGGAGAAAAAGGTTAAGGGAAAGGGTGAAGGGAAGGTTGAGTTGGATGGGGATAGTTATGCGATATTGCTTGAAGGGTGGGAGAAGGAAGGGAATGCTGCTAAAGCTAAAACTACTTTTGGGGAGATGGTGATCCGTGTTGGTTGGAGTCAAGATAATGTAGCAGCTTACGATGCGTTTTTGATGACTTTACTTCGGGCATTGCTGTTTGATGAGGTCGTGGGGTTTCTTAAAGTTATGAAGGACCATGACTGCTTTCCAGGTTTGAAATTCTTTACCAATGCTCTTGATGTGCTTGTTAAGCGTAACGATGCTGCTCATGCCATCCCTTTGTGGGATGTCATGGTTGTTAGTGGATTATTGCCTAACTTGATCATGTATAATGCCATGATTGGGTTGCTTTGCAACAATGACGAGATTGATTATGCGTTTCGCCTGCTCGATGAGATGGTTCTACATGGCGCTTTTCCCGACTCTTTGACTTATAACATGATTTTTGAGTGCTTAGTGAAAAACAAAAAAGTTCGTGAAACGGAGAGATTCTTTGCTGAGATGATCAAGAATGAGTGGTTGCCCACAGCTTCTAATTGTGCTGTAGCCATTGAAATGTTGTTTGGTTGTGATGACCCTGATGCAGCACTTGAGATTTGGAGTTACATGGTTGAAACTCGCGTTAGGGTGCTTGATGTGAGTGCAAACATGGTGCTTATTGGTCTTTGTAAATTGAAAAGACTGTCAGAGGTTAGAAGGTTTGCTGAAGAAATGCTCGATAAAAGGATTTCCATATATGATTCTACAATGAACAAGTTGAAGGAAGCATTCTATAAAGAGAGTAGAAGTGCAAGTGCAAGAGACAAATTTGAAGCTATTTACAGGAGATGGAAAGCTCATGTCAAGTTGTAATCTAGAAAATGTTTTCTTTCTTTTGTGTTTTACAATAGTTTTACACTTCATCTTTGGTGCCTTTTGTGTCAGAGATGCGCTACTTTTGTTTGTTCTTGACTTGGCTTCTGAAAACAATATTCAACAAATTTTATCATTCCAACTCCATGGTAGCCTTTCCTTGACAAACTTTTGTCGCATTGGGTTTCTTTTTTAGACAATTCATTGCTTTCTCTTTATAACAAATTATTTTGATATTCGAGGTTTGTCACACTCTGCTACTTGATACGAACGTGTGATTCATGAATTATAGCTAGTTGCATGAATATTTTTAGCGTTAAGTGTTGCCATATTATAAAACAATTAGCGTAGTGGAGATGAGGATGTTGCGTTGGATGTGTGGTAAGACTAGACATGATAGAATTAGAAATGACGACATTAGAGAGATAGTTCGAGTAGCAGCTATAGTAGAAAAGATGGTAGAAACTAGACTTATGTGGTTTGGGGTAGAGAGAAGACTTGTGGGTGGATCAGATCGAGGGGATTCAGATTACTAGAGGTAGGGGTAGACCTAGAAAAACTATAAGAGAAACTATTAGAAATGATCTAGAGATATATGAGTTCGAGAAGGATTTGTTTTTGATAGAACACTATGATGTGGTTTGATTCATGTAGCTGACCCCACATAAAGCTTAATTGTTGTTGTTGTTGTTGTTTATGCAAATACCTGCATTTGTTTATGATTGTTGGTTGTTCCTGCACTGATTTTTGGTTCACATTTTGTCGTACTAGCAGTTCTTTTCTTGGCCTTCTCATAGAAGTTAGTACAACAACAAACCTGCAACTTGGGTTTGCTTGTTCCACGCGCCTACTTGGAAATTTTATTATCACTCACTAGTGTAAAGACGGGCCCTAACTTGACTATCTTTTCGCTTTTATTGGTAACGAAGAATAAAATTGTAAAAATAACTAAGCGAAGGGTAAAATTGGAAGAAAAATGCTACACCAAGACATAGCATTATTATTTCTATATAAGGTCAAAATAAGGTTTTACATAGTGTCACAATATTATTCCTATTATTGTGGATTATTCCTCTTATTGTTGTGGATTGTTTTATTTTGATGTGATTTAACTAATTTTTTAATTGAAAATTTAAATAAAAACGATAAGTTAGATGAATGAATAAAATTGGAAAGGAAAAATCCAACCCAAAAGGGTGTATCCCATTTATATATTGGTATAGATAAAGGCTTGAATGCAAGTTCATCATGCTATTGCTCTATCATGTTTTATACTTCTATCATGGATGTCAATGTGTTGGTGTGGATGAGGCCATAATTTGATGGGCCGCCACAATCATAAAAATGAAGAGTTAAATGATAAAGATCAGTCAGTGATGGGTTTTCTTTTAGGGTTCATTATGAATGGAGAAATCTTTCAACATGTCTCTTTTCTCAATAAAGGTATATTTCTGTTGGACTATATATTTTTGCCAGTCTTGCACATTTAGAATGACAGTTCCAATAAACTATGAATGAAGAGATAAGCCTTTGTAAGCCAAGTTATTTCTCGTATTGTCTGTGTTCATTTGCAAGACTCTCATGTGGCTAGCTCCTCATGGATAACTTACAGACCAATACCTCATTTGAAGTGATCAATCCACAATTTTTTTTTTCTTTTTTCATTAGGCCACCAACTATAGCCCAATAGTGTTGGGTTTGAAGGGAACTCGATTCCCATATTGAAAAGAGACAAGGCTTGAATACAGTTTATAAAGAAGGACATCCTTCACCTTACAACTTGTAAATTACAAGCATGTTTTGTAAGGATGAGTACCCAATCTAAAATATCTATCATACTATTTGAGCTGGAGTTTGCAGGCATGTTGTGGGTTTTAAATTTGCATTTGTATCAATGTTTTAAATTTACAACTTGTTGAATGTACTTGCAAAAAGCACAATAAGGGATACTAGGGTTAAGTATCGTATTCTAGGGTTTAGACTCATTATTGGCTCTTGAGAATGCTCTCAAGGGTGGTATTTATAGCCTGCTATGGGCTTAGGCTTCTGTTGCTTGGCTCCCAAGCAACAGGGGTATTTGTGTCTTTAGACGTGTTTCTAGAGTCTTCTAGAAGTGTTTTGAGGCGGTGCCCTAGGAGGAGAGCGCCTTTGAGCCTTAAGGCCCTTCTGGAGGGTGCTGAGGTCCTAGAGAGGGTCTAAAAGCCCTTCTAGAGGTCTTTTAGGCTCCTAGGAATATTATGACGGTCCATTGAATATCGGCCAAGGCAGATATTCAATAGACCGCCATACAATGGTGGTTGTGTAGAGGATTTCATTTGGCAGAGCCATGGTTACCCCAAGAAGGTAACAACAGCCATGGCTGCACAGCAGAAAATGTAATAAAACTGAAACAACTTGTACTAGATTGTGTAACGTTGACCCAAATAAGTTAAAACCCTAAAAAAGACTAGTTTAGCCTCTTTTCTCTCTGCTCTCTACTCTCTGTTCTTTTCCTTGCTGCGTGTGATTGTGCGACCACCCTCCAACTGTGAAGACTGCCCATCTGCGACTGCCGCCCAGCTCTAAGTTCCCTCTTCCCGTGTTCTCGCCTCTTTGAGTGGTGCGTTCTCTTCTCTCTGTTTTTCATTCTTCTTCTGTTTCTTATATTGTTTCTTTATTTGTTTTTCATTTTCTGAATTATTATTATTTTCTATATATAATTATTTATTTGCTCTGTTTCTTTCTCTATTTTCTACTCTATTTATTTTTCCATTTCGTACTTTATGTTTTTATATATATGTTTGATTTCTTATTTATATATTACCACATTTTTTTGCTCCATTTATACATATTCTGATTCCATCTAATTAATTTATTTGCTTCACTTTTTTAAATTTATTTTTCTGTTTTTTATTTCTTTTTCTTCTGTTTATGCTGTTCAAACTTCTTTTTCTGTTTTCATTTTAAATTCTGTTTTTTAAAGGATGTTAGTCTTAGCAAGGGTTTAAATTGTTTTTATTTTTTTATTTTTATAATTCTGTTTTAAAATTTGACAAATGATATTTTCTATCAATTAAGTCTATGGTTCTTGACATATATTGAAAGTCTTTTGGTGTTTTATTTATTTTTGTTTTTTTCTTTGTTGTGTACGTATTAAGTTTTTTAATTTTTCCTGCCATGCTTCTACCTAGGCCGTTACGCCATTCGCCATATGTTGTTTATGGAGGATTTTTAACTTGGTTGAAGTTTACTCCTTTTTGAGAAGGGTTCGTAGTTTAGGATATGTTGGCCTTGTCCCAAGCCCAGATCAAAAGAGAGGGGCAGTTGACAACCAACGTAAAACTTAGTCGAATCTCTCTGACATGGATCAAATACGTTTGTAGTTTACGATTATGGTTTGTAGTTATCAATATTTTTCATTTGATATAAACACACGTTTCATGTGATACATCATACATTACAGTTTTGTACACCTCGGCAAAGAATGTGCCACAAATTGAGTGTTTCTAGCTTTCTAGATCTTTCTGGTTGTAACTGATCAGCAAATCATCCTTTTCCCATACAGAGCCCATTTACGAGTCTGTTTTTACGGTTGGTAACAGTTTAGTGTAAGCTTTAAAAGCTACTGAACTCCCAGTCCTGGATAAGCCTTTGGTCGGAGCTATGGTAGTAATCATATACAACCTACCAATGAGGATTGCTCTTAGCAGGAATCACACCTATGGTAGCTACCAGTAAAACATCATTGTGTCATATAGTGTAGCTACTAGCTTCTGTGGCGTCTGCCTTTGAAGGCGGTGATATGACAGGAATTTGGGGTTTATAGGTGCCTAAGTCTAACATAAAGTCATATAAGATGCTCGAGAGAATACTAAGGGGCTTGGTTTTCACCCTGGACAACTAACTTTTAAGGGAGAGTTCCCGATTTGAGTATGTATCAAAGGACTTGCAAAGATTTTGTTGTTATATATCACGAACTAATTAATACACCCACTCTTTGTTTTATTTGATTAATAATAGTATCCCCTGCATAAGACGCTGATCTGACAATCTCATGCTTGTGGTGGCGGATGTATTGGACTGCTGGTTGTCAGTGGTTACTTTTTCTGTTTGCAAAAAAAATGAACCAGAGTAAGGAAAAATATTAAATTATGACCAAAGATAATGCAGTAAAGACAAGTTTTAAGTCCAGGTTCATAGTACACTGCATAGAAACATTTCCGTGTTCATTTCTTTTGTTTAACTTGCTTGTCTCTGTAACCTTTAAATTTCTGTGAATGTGAAAGTTGTCTACGTGATTACATTTCAAAGGTGAAGGGTCTGCAGAGTGCAGACTGCAGTTCTCGTTAGAAACAACAGACCAGCCACTTATTTTTGCTGCAGATTATTTTTACTCATAGTCTTTGTATTAAAATGTTATTTTATATTCATCAGAATTCAGAACCTATTTATATTAGCTTGTATATAGAAATAGCTTGTTTGCTCAATTGACCAACCACTTGAGATGGTTAACTGTTGCAGACTTGCAGTAAGGAGCAGAAGTCTTAAATCTTAGATTTCCGCCGAATCCCAGGGTGTTCTTGTTTGGTATGTATTGTAAATGGTCAAAATTACAATAATTAATTTGGAATGCTTCAAAGTAGACAAATGTGTGACTTATTTTATTTTATTATTTTAATTATTATAGTTTCTTTGATTCAGTTTTCAGTTACATATTAAGAATGTTTTGGGATGGTATCATGCTCTGAGTCAGTTATCCTTATATCTTATGTTGGGCAGTTCTGCTGTATCCAGTTTTTATTTAAAAAGAGAGTTTACCATACCTTAGTCAATTAGGTTTCTAGTATAATCTCTACTTATATGGACTGATTTACTTTCAGCAAATAATCTTTGTATACAGTTTTTATTTAAAAGAGAGAATGAGATTGTACTTTACATTTATAAGAGAGAATTAGATTGTACTTTACCTTTGTCAATTATGTTTATTATATAATGTCTGCTCAGATGAACTGATTTACTTTCAGCAAATAGGCAGGTGTTCAATGCCTGTCTCAGTTTTTTGTTTGTCTCAGTCACTCTGATTTTGCTTTTCCAGAAATGTATGTCCGCAACGACATCCGCTCCTGTGTATTACAAAGAATATGTGCAACAATCTCTTTCCATTTTGTAGATTATGTAAATTATTTTTCCCTTAATATGACCCCCCAGCAAACTTTGATTTAAGCTCCAAAAATTTCTGAGATTTTAGACATTTAATACCTAAAGTTTGAGGCTTTTGAATTGGATCTGCTATTTACGAAAACTAAACTCAACAAAAGCTGTTTTGTTTTTCAGTTTTCAGTTTTTCACACAGGAATCTTAGTTTATTACAACTTTAATCAATTTGTTTTAAAATTTGCATAATATTTTACAAGAGTAAAGTGTCTTGAGTGATGAGTTTACACGACAAGTTTTGTGATTAAAAGCAGGATTCTTCAATTTGGCACTTCAATTATTTAGGTCCCTTTCTGATTTTTGCTTTGTCATTAGCTGTGAGGAAATTCAAACAGTAGAAGCCTCATAATTTTCTCAGGGGATTGTAACTATACATGATCGCTGTATTGATTTGGTATTATAAATTTATTAAATGTAAGCATTTAAGCAATTTTAGAAGTTCATACTACAAAAATTGGTCTAGTAAACTTTGATATTAAATTTGTTGTACTATTATACATGCAAAATATGCTTTCCTCTACTTATATAGGACTGATTGTGACTGATATTTTGTTGAATTTATACCCTTAGTGTGCAAGTTTGGTATTTTACTTTTTGTTAGTAAAACACTCCAAGATTCTTAGTTGTTGAGAAACTTATACCGTACGTACAACAAAATATATATGCCTAAATCAAATGCTTTACAAGTGAGGAAAGTATGATACCAAACCTTAAGACCAATTAGAATCAAAAGAGGTCAAATTCTCTGCAAGATTCTCAAAGGAAAACTTAGTACCCTTTTCCAACAACATAAAATTGAACAGAAAATAAGTAAGTATATGTTTTAGCCCCTTAAGTTCAATGTCATTTCTTTATTTTCACAATCACTACTGTTGTACACAATATGACTGTATTCAAGAGAAAATTGGTAGTGGCTTCTGTCGGCCACACCAAACCATTAGTTTGGCTAGCAGCTATCATCTGCACAATTTTTGCCATTGCTGTGATTATTATTGGCATTATAGTGTTCATTGGTTACATAGTGGTTCATCCAAGAGTACCTATAATCAGTGTCACGAATGCTCATTTAGATCTTCTAAGAAATGATCATGCTGGTCTACTACAAACTCAGTTAAGCATTGTTGTGACTGCTTATAATGGAAATGCAAAGGCTCATGCAACATTTTCTAAGATAACATTTAGTCTTAGCTTTCAAGGTCAAGGTATAGCTATGCTTGTTGCTGATTCATTTGACGTGCCGAAAAACAGTACAAATGATCTTAGATATGTTGTTCAGTCATCGTCGATTCCGTTAACTCCTGACCAAATTGATGAAATTGACGAGTCTTGGAAAAGAAATGAGATTGGTTTTGATTTCAAGGGTGCTGCTAGGACTAGGTGGAGGATAGGTCCTTTTCGTTCTGTTAAATATTCCTGTCATTTGAATTGTTACCTCAAATTTCGTCCCTTGAATGGTAGTTATATTCATTCCAAGTGCTCATCCAAATCAAAATGATTCTTTGTTACCCATTTTCTCACCTCATCTTTATTCTGTAGATTATGTTCAGCTTCTATATTTTGACTTTGACTTCTTGTTAATATATATATAGATTTTAAGGCAATAAAGCTGAGTATTTTTTTAGAGTTTTTAAGGAAGCTCATAGTTTTGAACTATAGTTAATTGTATTCCTCTACCCGTGTATGAAACAAGTCATGTTTATCAAATTTAGTTTGGTTTGATGAAATCGCTTGTTCTTCCTTTGCTGATTTAACTCATGCCTTATAATTTCTTTAGTGATTTTAATCCCTAATGTTTTAGGAATTTAAAATCAATAGATTTGAAAAATTAAGAAAATGTAGTCGAAACATATTTTTAATAATTTTAAAAGTTAATTTTTTTTATTTATGTTAATAATATTAGGAACTCACATTATAGCTCATTGTATTATCTATAATATAAATATGTCGGCTACCGTAACAGAAATCACATTACTGAAGATTATAGTACAATATATCCCTCTTCTTTTCGCTCTTTTCCGATAAATGAAGAGGATTTTTACTATTAAAATTTCATCAATTGTAATCAAAGCCTCGTAGATACTCCACTGTTCAAATCATGTTCTTAGTGTTTATTTATTTCTCTATGAATTCCGGATGAATTCAAATTTATTCTCTAAACAACTTAAAAAGCAATTGTATTCTCTATGAATTCTTAAAGAATTCAAAGTGATTCATCCTTAAAGGATTGCTTAAAGAATTGATTTTATTGTCTAAATCTATTGTATAATGTTCCTTAGGAACATAAAAATTTAATTTTTATTCTCTATGAATTTCTTAAGAATTCAATATTATTGCATCCTAGAAGAATTGAACACAATAATATAATATATTTTTTTTTAAGAAGAAACAATAATACAATATTACAAAGAGTTGTTATATAGTTCTTAAAGAAATATAATATTTGGACTGAGTAACTAATTTAAGAATACTGCTCTCCTCTTGCACATTTCGTTCTGACCCAGCTGAAGAGACGATAATGTCTCTGCGCAAGTTAAGTCACGCTGCGTGACTTAACTTGCGCACGTTGCAGTTTGTGCGCAACTTAAGTAGCGCTGCGCATGTTAAGTCACGCAACGTTACTTAAGTCATTTATCAGCAAAACAGAACACACATACCCCTCATTTCCAAACTTCCCAACTTCGAATATTTTCACCCCAAATCCGATTTTCATCATTCTTGCGCCATTCAAAGCAAATTTCGCCCACAATATCAAGTAAGTGATTATTATCCCACTTGTTTGCATTTTTTGGTTGAAATTTTTGATTTTTTGAAGAAAAATTACATTTTTAGGTTTTTATAAAATTGTCTTGCATGTTAAAGATTATGATTGTTAGTGATGATTTAACTTAGGAATTGTTGTTTAGATGTTGTTTAGGGTGCAATGTGGTAGTTTAGGGTTTAGAAAATGTTAGATTTCTTAGTTGTTTAAAAATTGCACTCTATGTGTTTGGTAAAATGTCACAATGGTTATATTTGTTTTTTTTTATTGCTAATGATGAAATTAGTTAGAATATAGTTTGTTAATGTTGGTTATAGTATGTTTAGGGACAATGTGGTAGTTTACGGATTGAATTGTTAATGTTGGAATCGTTGTGCAAATATGTCTCGGACCGCCTCAGGATAGGAGTGATAGACTTAGGCTAGGGAAGCTTGATAAGTGCTCAAAAATACTATATTTTTTGTGTTAATCTAGGCATTTTAATGACTTGCTTTGCAAGTTATATAAGGAAAAGCAATCATTTGTTGTAATTTTATCATTTATGCTTTGTATGTCTTACTCTATTCAACTTGTGCAGGAAATGACAAGCAAGGACCAAGAAAAAGTGCTCAAGTTCTCAAGAATTTTGCTATTAGCGAATATTTCGCTGATAGTGAAAATGCTCCAGGAAGGTTTCACCATTGGCGAAGTTTGGGAAGCAGAAGTGAAGAAATTTGCTATTAGCGAATATTTCAATAATAGTGAAACTACTCCAGGGAGATTTCGCCATTAGCGAAGTTGTGGCGAGATCAATGAAATCCAACAGGATAAGGGCCACGTGGAGCTACCCCATTAGGGCAGAGGTAGATTTTCAGGATTTCGCTGATAGCGAAATATTTGGCTATCAACGAAATTTCACAGAGGCAGCCAATATAAATAGTTTTCTCTTCTCTTCCAACTTCACTTCACTGTTTTATTGAGTTTTTCTGGTTTTTAGAGAGAGAATATGGCATTTTCTAGAGAGAGAAACACAAAGCAAGGTTGTTAGGAGTAGATTCAACCCAAGATTTAGTGAGATATCATGGATCTAGGCATTGAATCTTCATCTCTTATTCTTCCTTTGCAAAGCTATCATAGACATATGTAGCTACATCTACCCTTGTGGGTCTTGAGGTATTCAAACAAGCTATTATGTAATCTTTTGATCATTTAATATATGGTTCTAGCTTATTTATTCAATATTGTTGTTATTCTTGTGTTTAATGTTTTATTGAGATTCAAAATGATAATGACAAATGCTTTTGGATTTTAGAAATAGAATAACAATCTATCTTAAGTTATCATGCTAGACATAGATGTTAATATTTGATAATCACTTTTAATCTAGAACTTAATGTTTTTGGGTCATTTAATCGGACGGGAAATTGTCGATTAAACGATCCAAACGACTTTGTGATTGTTTAAACGTGCGGGAAATCGACATTTAAACAATCCCTTAAAAATAACGATATCATTTGGACACGAATTATATTGTCGAGTGATTGTGATAATATCGTTTAAAAAGCTAGAATCCGTTATTTGATCGAGAGATTGCAGCTGTTACCCTTGGTTGATATCTCTGACCCCAAGCGAAATAGCCCTATCTCTACTCGTTTTACTTTTATGTCGAATAGCTCAAATAGTTTTACACAAACAAATAATTTATACCCAAACACTTAAGATGATATTTGACGTTAAAATGCTTATGAGACACACCAATCCCTGCGGAAACGAACCTATTATACTCACGTGTAAATAGTTATATGACATGTAAAAATCCTACATCAAGGCCTACGTCTACTAGTAGTGCACGAAGGGAGAAGCAAGTGGTAGTCCCTCCTTTACATGGCCGAGGTCGAGGGAGAGTTGGGGGGACGAGACTTGCCAATGTTGATGCTGCTGGGACCTCTTCGTCACATACTGGTCCATCATATCAGCATGATTATCAGGCTTATCAAGATCCTCAGCCTCAGGTGTATTATTTTGAGGAGCCTCAGCCTCACCAGTATCAGTTTGAGGCATATCAGCATCAGCAACATCATAATGAGCAGCCTGTTGTTGAGCAGGAGGAGCGACCTCATATTGAGGAGCCTGAGCAGCAGGAAGATATTGCGCAGCCTCAGGCTCAGGCTCAGCCTCAGCAGGATAATGATGTTGGGGGTCGTTTTCAGGGGGTGCCGAGGATGGTGTACGAGGCCGGACCGAACGACTATGCATGGGGGCCTTCTAACCTCTCGGTTTTTCCTCGCTTTGGTGGATATGTGGCATGCAGGATATGAGTCGATGCCGATGTAAGTATATTTTAATGTTTATTTTACTTCTTTTACTATTTATACATCAGAGCCAAAGTGGATAGTGCTACGGGGAATCCTGATGTGTTTGGTAATCCAGAGGTTCTTCGCATGATGCAGGGTATACAGTCTGAGTGGAGCATGGTGGAGCAAATGCCGGTTCCACGGACGAGGAGTAGGAGTCCACATCAGTAGGGTGGTTTAGGCATTATGACTTTTGTGTAGTGTTTTTTATGACATTTTGTTAGATTTGGTTGTAATCATATTACATTTGCGCTTTTGACCGTTTTTATGACAATTTCCGTATTTGGTCCTTTATTTTTCGTAATTTGATTATAAGTTAATGCTTGATTGAATGAATGATGAAAAATGTATGCAAATGAGTGAATGAATGAATGTATGAAAGAAGGAATGAAAAAAACAGGGAAAAAAGAGGTTTCTGTCTCTTCAGGGCGTGAGTTAACTCAAACATGTGTTAAATCTGTGCGTGAGTTAACTCACGCAGTGCTTTACACTTGCGTGACTGGGCGTGAGTTAACTCACGCAGTGCTTTACACTTGCGTGACTTAAGTCACGCAGCGTAAGTTAACTAACACACAATTTTACACGTGCGTTAGTTAACTAGCGCAGGGGTAAAATTGGCATGGCTGCAAGGTGTGAGTATTTTGTGCAGGGTGGAGAGCATAATTCCTAATTTAATACCCTTAATTACTTAGTGTATATTTTGACTTGGTTTAGGTGGTAAAACAAAACTAAACTGCTCAGTTGAGTGAAAAATTGACCCGACTTTATCCAAATGAAATGTAGTTTTTTTTCTTTCAATTTTCTTTAGATTGATTTTTTTTTTTTTTTGTTGGGTTGGTTCAGTATTGACCATCCCTACTCATGGTTATAGTAATTTTGAGTGTTTGATTTGATGGCAACTTTCAATTATTATCATGCTTTGTAAGAGTTGGGTGATATAATAAGGTATGGGTCAAAGAAGTTGTCGGAGATTGTGGTGCTTTAGATCTGGGTGTATGAGTTTACAAGATGAAAGTGTTTTTTTTTTATTTTTTATATCTCAAATTATTTATGAATTTGGATTGGAGTGATGAGGATTTGGATGAAGAAATTGATAATTTATTAAATATTAAATTTATTTAATAATTTTTATAAAACAATTGCTAACTAAGATATTTGTTTATTTTTCTTTAAAAAAAAAAGATATTTGTTTATTTTGTTATTAGTCTAGTGACCAACACACGCTCAAATAAACATACGAAGGGAAAATATGGTGACCCAGTTTTGAATTGGAATTCCACATAAAATACCTCCACAATGAACTCATAGTTAAAACAAAGCTATAATTAAAAAAGAAAATCAAATGTGTCACATTATTAGTTCTACATAGTCGGGTGTCCTAAGAGACTAAAACTAGGCGAATGTTATATTACAACGGTGGAATTTAATTTTTTTTACAACGACTAAAATAAGAACTCGCCCATATGGCAGGGACAAAAAGAACCTTCAACCCGTATATCAATTAAATAAAAAAATTGATATAATTTTTTTATTGAAAATATTAGATTTTTTTACCATAGATCATGTGATTTCCTCTGTTTATATTTTATTTTTATTTAATAATGGGAGTGTTAGAGTAAAGAATAAGGAAAGTTTGATGTCTAGATGGAAGGAGGAAGAAGAAGGAGCGGGATTGGGTAGAGTTGTCAAGTGATTTTCTCTGTTTATATTTTATTTTTATTTAATATATTTTTTTTTGGGTTAAAATCAGTCAAAATATGCACGTGGGACTACTTAGTGCAAAATGGAGAAGTTGAGGTCTAAATCGCTCATTTTAAAGTTGAGGAACCATAATTGCACAATTGTGAAACTTAAGGGGTAAAAATGCAATTAAATTTTTAATCTAACACAAAACCCTACCCTAGAAAATCCTTATAAATACATACATGAGTTCACTTTCACAATATGCCGCCGGCACTCCCATACGACAATCCTCAAATTTCTATCACCTTCATCGTAATCTTGTATTTGCACGAAGTAGTAAGTCAGATAGTTCAGGATCATCTTTCTCCTTCATGGTGGTCTTGTATTTCCATGTTTGCGCTTGTTTAATTCTTTGATTGAATTGAATATGATGATATTTTTAGAGGGTAGATCTATTGGAATTTTATTCTACTCAAATAAATATTGTTTACATGTAAAGTTTTAGGTGATTCATCTTACTTTGTTATCACTTTTCTTGTTTAATCTTGTGTTGTTTTGTGTTCATCAGATCTGCGAGAGAAGCAAAAAAACTTACTCATGAGTCATCATTCCATACCTGATCAAATGGGGACCATTAAGTTTTTCTTATATTTGTTCATCTTCTTTATTGTGCTTTGTTGTATCAATCTCGTTGGCAATGCTCAACATAAATATCCAACGAGTGTGGTTTCTTTGATTAAACAAAAGAGTAAAGGTATGTTAAGGCATTGAACACGAGTGTTGATAAAACTATTATATTTACCAATTTGTTTTCTCCGAAATCTATTTTCTCACTTATTATTTAATGATCAATATTTTTCTATCCATGTTGCAGAAGAAGAAGTAGAAGAAAAAATCGATGAAGAAGAGTAAGAAGAAGTCACCAGTAAAAAAGAAAGTAAGAAGGACTTAATGCCTGGTGATCATGCACAAAATCAATTGGATCATTCTCTTAAAGACAAAGCTTCTGCAGATGAAGGCTAGCTTTATAAACATAATCAAACATTTGTTAGTGTTTGTTATTTTAATGTGAATTTGAACACAAAAATAATGTAAACATAAATTTTGTTAACGGATATGTTTTCATACGATTGGCTATAAAATGGCGTGCAAAATATGCTTGGTTCTTTAATCATTTAGTTAAAGATTTGATTTTGGTATATGCATATAGAAAAACTTATATTTTGATGGTCAATCTCTTAAATATAGATCTTAACCATCTCTGATGATTAGTCTTTGTAAAGGTTGACTTATGACCCAAGTTGATAAAACTATTATTATGTCAATAAGATTTGCTCAAAGCGTCACTTTCTAACGTCTTTATTGATTAATATTGTTGTATGCATGTTGTAGAAGAAGTCACTAGCAAGGAACAAAGCAAGAAGGACTTATATCATAACGATATTGCACACAATGAAGTGGATCTTTCTCCTAAAGACATAGTTTCTGCTGATGTAGATTAACTTTATACGTCGATCATTTTCTATTAGTGTTTCATTTCTTATAATGTGAATTTGAACACAAAAATAATATAAACATAAATTTAATTGACATAAATGTTTTGTTCTTTAACCATTTAGTTAAAGATTTGATTGTGGTTAATGCATATGGAATTTAAATGTTTGGGATCGTTAATCTCTTAATTAGATCTCAATCATCTCATATTAGTAGTCTTTGTAAAGGTCAATTTAAGACCCAAACTGATAAAACTGTCGTTTTTACCTTTTTTTTGTTGCTCAGAATGTCATTTGCTCACTCATTTAATGAAATAATAGTGTTGTATACATGTTGTAAAAGAAGAAGTCACTAGTAAGAGAAAAAAAGGGCTTATTGTATAGTGATCTTGTAAACAATCAATTGGATCCTTCTCTTAAAGACAAAGCCTATGTTGATGAAGGTTATAAGCTTTATAAATACGATAAATTATTATTAGTGTTTGTTTCTTGTAATGTAAATTTGAACACAAAAATAATGTAAGCATAAATTTCATTAATTTATATTTTTACATACTGTCAGGGTGTAGAACAAATGCTTGGTTCTTTAACCATTTAACTAAATATTTGATTATGGTATATGCATATATTAAAGACTATGTTGTGATAGATAAATTTTTCAAATAGATCTCAATCATCTCTCATTATTATTCTTCATAAAGGAACAAAGCAAGAAGGAATAGTTACATAGTGATTTTGCACACAATATAGTGGATCTTTCTCTTAAGGACAAAGTTTGTACTGATGTAGGTTAATTGAAATTAATAGTGTCATCAACTTGGGTCATATTTACATTACAAGAAACTTCATCAGCAAAAATTTTTATTGAAGAAAAGGATTCAATTGATTTCGTGCATGATTACTACTACGAAATAAATAATTCTTCTTCTTCTGCAAAGACGGTTGCTTTTGGATTTTCTAAGTTGTGTTTGAATTTTCAAATTATATTTTTAAAAAGAATATCTATCGAAGTTGTTATTAGGTTGAGTCGCGACCAAGTCGTTCTCTTTAAAAGAGACTATGATCTTAATATAATTCTTTATTCTGAAGGGACATACATTATCGAAGGGACTACGTTTTTAAAACTTTTCTTAATTCCGAAGGGATATTATACCAAACAGGGACTAAAGTCTTAAGAACACTCTGATTTTCGAAGGGACAGAAAAAGGAGATGAGGAAAAGAATAGCTCGTCAACACAAGATGGAGGGAGACAAAGGTTTCTATAAGGTTGCTAATAAACAAAGGTGTCGCCTATAACTTGAACATTTGCATAGCGGATAATATTCCGATTTGACAAGAGTTGCTTACAACATTGAACTCTATCTCAGACATAGAACCCGCACACAAACCTTTTTCTAAGGTGTATTCTAAAAGCCCATGTGTTTTTGGCCCTACACGTCTATCCCAGTTTTAACGAACATTCTAGGTATTCTGCCCTGAATCCTATAGGAACCGACCTCAGTTCCACATTCGTATAAGTGAGTTTATCAAGAGTACTTCTGTAGCTATGTACTCCACTCAACATAGAGTATAGATCTCATTAAGAGTTTCTATTATCTCATCCTCCTGTCGCTGCAAGATTCATGCTTTCTTAATTTTCTCATAGCATGTTCTATCACTCATGACTTGTTATTACCCATTGAACATATTTCTTGGGATCTCCGATCATTTAGGCCAGCTTAACATCACTTGTGATCTTTAGGCATCAGTCACATCCTATTGGGTGTGTTTATGGCTTTCTTTCTAGTAATTCCTTCCGTCAAAGGATCAACTAATTCTTCATTAGTACGTACATGATCTACTTTAACCGTTCCTTTTGAGAGTAGCTAGTCTCTAATCCTTTATGTGTCTGTGCCTTAATTATCGTCTCTTTCCATTGTAGTAACGATCCCCAATTTTTGTAATAGTTGCAGTACTATCACAATGAATTAACACTTCTGTAACGGTTTCACCCATTAAAGGTTCTCAACTAACAAGCATCTTATCAACTTGCTTCTTCAGTAGTTTTCTCTATTGTTCTCATCTCATATTCATTCCATAGTGGACTGAGGCAATATCATTTGTTTCAACAAACAACTCCTCTAGTGATGCTCAATGTGTAGCCACTGGTCGCTAAATACTCATCTGAAGGATATTTTATTTTATATCTTGTACCATTTAATTACAACAGGTTACTCCTCATAATGTAATTCTATAGTCATAGTCTTCTTAAGGCACCTCATAACTCTTTCAATAGCATGGCGATGTTTCTCATCCATCTACTAGTAAACTTGCACAAGATTTTCACGATATCGGCAGTGTCAGGTCTAATACATTCAATGGCATACCTAAGGACTACCAATGATGTTTGCATATTCTATTTGTTTAACGCCATCTCAAGTGTTCTTACATTTGGATCATAATATATGCTTGCAAGTTCACAGTCAAATAATTACATTTCCTTAAGATCTTCTCAACTTTGTGAGATTCATAAAACAAGTTATCTTTTCTGATCTCGTAATCTTAAAACCAAGAATCACTTCAACTTTGTCTAGGTCTTTCTTATCAATGTTGTGATAAAAAATGATTTCACATAATTTACAACATGAATCTTTGAATCAAATGTGAGCAAGTCGTTTACATATAGATATATGATCGTGCAAATGTTATTTCCATATTTGTAGTAAATGCATTTGTTACTTCCATTCACTTTATACTCATTCGATAGAATTAGAATGCCAAATTTTTCATGCCATTCCTCAAGAGTTTATTTTAGACCATACAAAGAATTATCTAACTTACAGACTTTGCTTTCTTGTCCATGAATCACAAAACTTTCAGGTTGTTCCATATAGATTTCTTCTTCTACTTCACCATTTAAGGGACATTTTCACATCCATTTTGAGTACTATCGAGTTATGAACAATGGCTAAAGGGACTAGTACTCTCATGAGTGTGATTCTAATGACTCGTGAGTGAGTGTCGAAGAAATCTATATTTTTTCTCTTTGCCTAAAACCTTTTTCTACATGGTAACCCTTGTATTTAGCAACAACCCATCATGTATTTAGGAGTCATGTTTTGTTAGACTTCAGAGAATCAATTTCATCGTTTATTGTTTCTTTTCAAAAGTTAGCATTCAATGAAGACAAAACTTCTTAAAGGTCAAATGGATCTTCTTCAAATATACAAACTATGTAATTAGATTTATATTCTTTAACAATTATAGCTTTCTTACCTCTTTGAGGTTCTATAACATCTCATAGGGTGTTTTCATAACTATTTCTGTTTACTGGAATGTGATCAGATATAACGCCCCCACTAGTTCTTAATTTTTAAAAGGGAAATTATTTTGCCTCACTAATGTTGTGCCCTCACTAGTGCCCACTATTCTTTATTTAAAGGGGTAATTATTTACATAGAAATCAGCATCGTTTAATTCTATGATCCCTTTAGCATTTAGGTCATAAAACCTATATGTTTCACTATTTATAACATACCTGATGAATGCACAGTCATAGACTCTACTAGTGAGTTCAACTCTTTTGGGGTCCAAAATCCAAATATAGTCTAGACAATCCCAAGTTCAAAAATAAGACAAGTTGGGTTGTCTTTTCTTCAAAAGTTTCTTAATTAGAATTTTTGTTCTTAGACTTGGGTACTCTATCCAACATAAATTTCAATTTTCATTATAGAAATTGAACATATCAATTTTATTTTTCAAAATTCACGGTCATCAATAAATTTGATAAAATATCATTTTATCATTTCTAGTTTATGTGTTATCAATTTTGAATATTTATAATGAACCATTATTCTTTTCCTCGTGGACAATCAACAAATGCAATTGGAAACGATGAATTAGTAGCACTTGCCAAATATTGTACGAAGCTTAAAAGACCACGAATCGAACAAGGGGATGATGATAGATGCATTGTTTCCCACAGAGGATTAATTGCCTTTTTCAGTTGGATGTTCAAAGCTCGAATACCTGGCTGCTTATGTATCCGACGTCACAAATGCATTGCTGAGAGCAATCAGTATTGGCCTGAAAAACCTGTGTGACTTTCACCTCAACTTAATAAACATCAATGAGAACATAACTGATTTTCCTCTTGACAATGGAATGAGAAAGTAGTTGATAAGTTGCGACAAGCTTAAAAAAATTGCTCTGTATCTCAAAACTGATGGCGGCTTAACCGCTGCAGGCATACAATACATAGAAGAAAACAATCCAAACGTGAGATGGATGTTGTTTGGCAATGTCGGTCAAACCGGTGAATGACTCTTGGTTTTTCTTTCTTACCCTTTGAATTTGAAAAGTTCTGGATATCCCACCTTTTGCATTAGCAAGGCCGTCACTGCAATTTTGAGTGACCTGTACAAAACGTGAAGTAAGTGCCCTAATTTTTTCATGCATAACACACATGCGTGCTCGTAAGCAAAGACGGAAGAGGGATTCAAGGATTCCCTAATCGCTGTTACGCATCTAAAACAAACCAATATAATCTCATATTGGGCAGTGCAAGTAAACTCTGCAACCCACTTTTAAATCTTTTCCTTTATTTGGTTTTCAAATAAGTTCCTCTAATTACCGAGTTGAACGACAATCCTTGTGGAGACAATAACTTTCTACCTTATTACTTGCTACAATTTGGTGCACTAGCCAATATTTACCCTTTCGACATCATCTATCACCATTTTAAAAGTATGATGGTTTCTAACTTCCAAAATTCCAAAATGTTCCACGTGTTTTGGATGGTTTCTAACTTAATAAATAATTTTTATAATTTATAGTGTTTGTTTTAGATTTATAAAAAAAATCTATTTTTATCCGTTTATTTATCGTTTGATAACTCTATTAACTGATGATTATCAGGTGGTTAAAGCTATTGTGAAAGCTGAAAAAAATAAGGATTATCAATTTTGAATGCCTTGAATACTTCCAATCAAATTTGGGCTTCATACCTTAAGTTACAACAATATTTATTATGAAGTGTACTGTTTAAAAAAAAATACCATTATGATTATTCTTATTTGCTTTTAGGAATTTGCCATGGACTATAAACATAGTCCTGATGAAATTTGACAACTATTCCAAGAGCAATATATGACAAAATTGTACGGAATAATATATATTATTAATTATGTATTTATATCTTGTAGGGATACTAATATTTCATACACACACACACTAACATACATACACGACATATTTTTTAAGTGCCATGTCTTACGTATTCCCTTTTAAGTGCCATACATATGACCCTTATTTCATGTGTCTACCTTCTCAGGTCTTCCTTGCTATCAGATTTGATCTCAGTGTAAAGTTGGTAAAATCTCGTACTAACCAAATAATGGAGGAAGTGACGAAAAGGGCGCTTGATTATTGGAAAGAGGTTGAAGCACAAAGGAATTGGTTGTATCAGCCACTCCCTTAAACTTCTTTGCGCACTAATGATTGTTATACGTCTGGGTTCAGATCCATATAGCGATCAATTCAAGTAATTGGATGGTTGAATCCTACTTATTAGGTGGAAACTTATGCATAACCATGTGATGTTTTGAATACATGTAATGAATCCCCATGTTCTAGTTTTCCCTAGTGGTAAACTTGTACAATTCTTAATGTGTTCTAAATGTTTGTATCTTCATGTTCTAGTTTGCCTTTGAGGTAAGTTTGTACAATTTACAATGTGTTTTAAAATTTCACTTTTGGTTAAAATCGGTCAAAATATGCATAGGGACTATTTAATGCAAAATGGAAAAGTTGAGGGATCCAAATCGTTCATTTTAAATTTTGGGAACCAAAATTGCACAGTTGTGAAACTTAAGGGGTAAAAAATACAAATAAATTCTTGATCTAACACAAAACCCTACCCTAGTGAAATCTTTATAAATACGTACATTAGTTCTCTTTCACAATATCCTGAAGGCGCTCTCCCAAATGACATCTTCGATTTTTCTATCACCTTCATCATAATCTTGTATTTGTACTAATCAATAAGTCAGATCTTTCAGTATCATTTTTCTCCTTCATGGTAATATTGTATTTCGATTTTCACGCTTGTTTAGTTGTTTGATTGAATTGAATATGATGATATTTTTGAGAGAGTAGATCTATTGAATTTTACTCTACTCAAGTAAATACAGTTTACATGTAAAATTTTAGGTGATGAATCTTACTTTGTTATTTATTGTAATTGTCGTAGTTTGGATCAGTTCTCCTTTTTAATCTTTTGTTGTTTTGTGTCCATCAGATTGAAGATGGAAGGAAAAAAACTTACTCATGGGTCGTGATTCGCTACCTAATCAAACGGGGACCATTAATTTTGTTTTATATTTGTTCATCTTTAGTGTGCTTTGATGTATCAATTTTGTTGGTAATGCTCAACATAAATCTTCGACGAGTGTGATTTCTTTGATTAAATACTGGTAAGATGTTACACACAAACGGTCTCTAATTGTATTATAATTTATTTTGAACTTGTTGATTTTATTTTGATGAGGTCATTCAATTTAATTTTTAGGATTTCTCTTGTAGGATTTTTCTTGATGACATTGAAAGAATGACTAATAAAAGTTTAATTAAGTTTTCTACTCTATATTTATTTTTTTAGTATGTATTTTGTACTTTTTTTATCTTCGTATAAAAACAATTTATAAGCACTACTTCTTCATTAGATATATAATGTATTGTGTATTATTTTATCTAGTTGATATATAGTTGAGAAAGTATTTGCCACCAATGAGGTACATGACCAAGAAACGGAGCTGGAATTATGTTGTTGATGTTGAAGCTGACGTTGCTGATATAATGGTGGAAATGTCACGGCGATCATCTAACAACCTTGATGTGATTCACCGTGTGAAGAAAAGGATCAAACTTTGCCGCAATGTGGATAAGAATGGGAAGATCAAAGATCAAGGTGGTGTGCTGCATGAAAAAATTGTGAGAGAGGATGATAAAATCATTGAAAAGAACAAGTTGGTGGTGAGGTTAAAGATTCTGAATGGCCTTGTCATTCAAAAATCACAAGCTTCCAATCAACCAGCCTCCAATGATGATAATGAAGAGAGCAACAACACTGGTGAAGATGATGAAACAGATGAAGAATCAACTCATGAATTGGGCTCAAATGTTGTTCAAGATTTCGATTTGAATGAGCTGCCAGTGGATGATGATGCAGATGAAATCGTCCATTAGTGTTTCATTTTGTTTTTAAGTGAAAGAACAATGTTTTTATATTTTTTATGTTTATGTTGAATGAGAATGATATTCTGCTTTTTCTGATGGATAGAGTTGAAGTTGTCGTGTAATTTGTTTTATTGAACATTTTGCTTATAAGATATGAAATAAATTTTAGATTTTTCTTGGAGTGATGTTAATCTATTTTCACCTTTTGGATCTGTCTAAATCTTCAAAAAAAAATATTGTATGAAACTTGCACCAAGTGTGATATAAGATTTCAAATTAGTGTGAAAACATGGAGTTGATGGCTGAAGTTCATGGAAATACATGTTAACCAGTTGAAAAATACAGAAGATTATGTCCATGAATAATAAATCTGAGGGTTAAGTTTACTATCCTATTTAATTCCGTAATAACTAGTCTTTTTATGAATTGAATTGAATGTAGAGGCTTCTTAAAAAAATAAATTGAATGTAGAGGATTTTATCTTATTATTATAACTATTTTTTGTTTGGAACATTCAGTAGTAGAATTTAATTTGTCAATAAAAATATAACTCAAACACTTGATTTTGATGATATATTTTTTCTTATCCAAATTGACCACACTGTTGTAGATTTTGATGATATATTTGTGCTCCAAATATTATTACAATCAACTTGAAAAGATTATAGGTCTTAAGGATTGATGGAGAGCATGGTGTGCATGAGTTGTGACAAGAAGCATCTTTATATAGTTCTTTATTAGTATACTTAACTTCATTATCGTCAACGCAAACGAATTATCCAACAAATCCAAGCTAACTACAAAAGAAAATCTTACCAATAATTAGTGAAATGACACAACTAGAAAATCAGTTTAGCATAAGAATATTGACGAGGTCACATTTTTTAATTTCCAGCAAAAAATGATAGAATTACAAAATTGAGATAACCAAATTCTCCCCACATGATCCCCAAATTCTCCCCACCAAAAAAAGCTTGTTTTCTTTTTATATACTAGCGAAAAGACGGGCACGTGAGTACCCGTCTTTCCGCTCTTGTTATTGCGCTTACGTTTGAAAATTATGGACGGAGTTTTTTTTATGAAATTTTGATTTTGATTAAAACTAAAAATATAAATGTTTGTTGCTTTCAGTTGTAACAAATCAAACTAACCATGATTATCTGTTTTAATGATACCAACAATATAACAAAAAATATAATCTAAATTCTATATTTTAATGACATCAACAACAATCTATATTATTGAAAAAATTGTTTAAGGGTATAATTGAGATAATGAAAAAGTAAAATTTTTAAATTTTTAAATATTAATGGAATTTTATTTAAAGGATTTAAAGTCGTCCAATCTTTAACATTATTCTTTTCTCACGTTTGTCACTAATTTTTTAGAGGATTTAAAGGTCAATCTTTAACAATATTTTTTGCTCACGTTTGTTACTAATATTTTTTTAGAGGATTTAAAGTCTAATCTTTAACATTATTTTTTCCTCACGTTTGTTACTAATCTTTTTTTTAGAGGATTTAAATTTCAATCTTTAACATTATTTTTTGCTTATGTTTGTTACATTTGTTTTAATATTTAATGTAAATATATTCTTATCTATTTGTTACATACGTTATTTGTATTTAAAATTAAATGTATTTTTGAAAAGAAAAATCCAACCCAAAAGTGCTGAAAAAGGTAGTTTTCTTTATATATAATATAGATTATAGATTATAGATATAGATATAGAAGATTATTGTTATATATTTGTTATATGTGTTATTTGTATTTAAAATTAAGGGTATTTTTGGAAAGAAAAGTCCAACCCAAAGTGTGCTGAAAGGGGTAGTTTTATTTATATATAGTATAGATACTAGCGAAAAGACGGTCACGTAGTGCCCGTCTTTTCGCTCTTTTTACTGCACTAAAATTTAAAAATTATGAACTATTTTTTTTATGATATTTTGATTTTGATTAAAATTAAAAATATAAATGTTTGTTGCTTTCTAGTTATAACAAACCAAATTAAACATGATTATCTATTTCAATAACACCAACAACAATCTTTATTATAGAAAAAGTTGTTTAAGGGTATAATTGAGATATTAAAAAATTAAATATAAATATACTTATTTAGTTTGTTACTCTTTTTAAATGATAAAGAAAAAAAAATCATATATATTCATATCGTATTTGTTACATTTTTTTAATATTTAAATTTATTATTATCTATTTGTTACTTGTGTTATTTGTATTGAAAATTGAGGGCATTTTTGGAATGAAAAATTCAACCCAAAAGTGCTGAAAGGGGTAGTTTTCTTTATATATAGTATAGATAAAAAAAATCTATTTTTATCCGTTTATTTATCCTTTGCTGACTACTGATGATTATCATGTGGTTAAAGCTATTGTGAAAACCGAAAAAACTAAGGATTATTAATTTAGGATGCCTTGAATACTTCCAATCAAATTTTGGGTTCATACCTTAATTTACAACAATATTTATTATGAAGTGTACTGTTTAATAAAATACCATTCCGATTATTCTTATTTGCTTTTAGGAATTTGCCATGGACTATAAACATAGTCCTAATGAAATTTGACAACTATTCCAAGAGCAACACATGACAAAATTGTACGGAATAATGAAGGTTGTTGTATACATTATTAATTATGTATTTATAACTTGTAGGGATACTAATATCTCAGACTCATACACACACTAACACACATACACGACATATTTTTTACGTGCCATGTCTTACATATTCCCTTTTATGTGCCACACATATGACCCTTACTTTATGTGTCTACCTTCTCAGGTTTTCCCTGCTATCAGATTTGAGCTCAGTGTATAGTTGGTAAAATTCCGTAATAACTGGATAACAGAGGAAGTGACGAAAAAGGCGCTTGATTATTGGAAAGAGGTTAAAGCACGAAGGAATTGGTTGTATCAACCACGACCTTAAACTTCTTTGTGCACTAATAATTGTTATAAGTCTTGGTTTTGATCCAGAGCGATCAATTCCAGTAATTGGATGGTTGGATCCTACTTATTAGGTGGAAACTTATGCATAACCAGGTGATGTTTTGAATACGTTTAATGAATCTCCATGTTCTAGTTTGCCCTATTGGTAAATTTTTACAATTCTTATTGTGTTCTGAATGTTTGTATCTTCATATTCTAGTTTGCCTTGGCGGTATGTTTGTACAATTTACAATGTGTTTTGAATGCATTTTTTTTTTGCTTGAAATGGTTTATAAATGTTTCACCTATATACATTTTATGGAGTTAATTTGTTTATTAACTTAATATGGTATGTGTTGTTAAGATTATGTGATTGTACTTCGAGAGGACGTCTTCACATGCTTATCATGAAGGTTGTGTGAAACACCTCCTAGTGGCACCAAGTTGTTAGGAAGCCATAAAAAGTTATAGCTCTATTGTAGAAAACCTCTGTCACAACAGATTCTTTGTTTAAACCACGTTTTTATCTTTGAAAAATTCTTAAGTATTTTTAACTGTTTTCCCCAAACCATATCTTTATTTTATTGTTGTGACAAATGCTTTATTTTATTTTCTTGCAAACAAGTTTTCTACTAGAAAGTTATAGGAAGCTAAAGCTCTCAAGTCCATGTGGGTTCGATATTGTTTTATACTATAACTTGGACAGTGTATACTTGCACTTAGTCTTTTCACCCTTAAAAACTCATAGTGTTTTGCGAGACACCAGGCGACAAAACAAAACTGGAAAACAGAACTAAATTGTCCGGTTGAGTAAAAAACTGACTAAACCACATCCAAATGAAAATAGTTTTTATTTTTTGTAATTTTCATTAGGTTGGTTTGGTTTGTTGTTTTATGTTGGGTTGTTTTGGTTTTGAACATCCCTACTCACAGTCATAGTAATTTTGAAGGTAACTTTCAATTATTATCATGCTTAATAAGATTTGGTTGATATCATAAGGTATGTCTCAAATGAGTTGTCGGTGATGGTGATGATTTAGAACTGAGTGTATGAGTTTAATTAAAAGATGAAAATGAAAGTTTTTTTTTCCTTATGTTGGCATATCTCAAATTTTCTGGATTTGGATGAAGATATGGTTTGGAGTGACCAAGATTTGGACGAAAAAATTGATAATTTATAAAATTTATTTAATTACTTTGATAAAATATCTGCTAATTGAGACATTTTTTATTTTGTTATTTGTCTAATGGCCAACACACACTCAAATAAACACACAAGGGGAAAATGTGGTGACCCGAATACGAACTTGGGGTTCCACATAAAATATCCTCACAATTAACTAATTGTTAAACAAAACTATTAGTTAATTACTTGGGGTTCCACAACTCAATGTGTCACTTCATCAGTTTTACATAGTCAGATGCCCCGAAGGACTAAAACTAAGCGAATCTTATATTACAAGGGTGGGATCTCAAATTTTTTACAAGGACTAAAACTAATACTCGCCATATGGTAGGAATGAAAAACATCATCAACCCGTATAACAATTAAATAAAAAGTTTCATGTGAAATTTTTTATTAAAAATATTAGAATTTTTTCAATAGATCATGTGAAATATTAACCTAAAACAACACCTTACCCTGATGAGAGTGTGAGAGTGAAAAAGAATGGAGGTTTGATATCTAATTGGAAGGAGTTGGATTGGGTGGAATTGTGAAGTGATTTCCTCTATTTATTTTTTGATTTTTTTTTAATAATTTTTTTGGTTAAAATCGGTCAAATATGCTTAGGGACTATTTAATGCAAAATGGAGAAGTTGAGGGATCCAAATCGCTCATTTTAAATTTGGGGAACCAAAATTGCAAAGTTGTGAAACTTAAGAGGTAAAATATACAAATAAATTCTTGATCTAACACAAACCCTACCCTAGTGAAATCTTTATAAATACATACACAAGTTCTCTTTGATAATATCCTGACGGCGCTCTCCCAAATGACAATCTTCAATTTTTCTATCACCTTCATCATAATCTTGTCTTTGTACTAATCAATAAGTCAGATCTTTCAGGATCATCTTTCTCCTTCATGGTATTTTGTATTTCGATGTTCGCCCTTGTTTAGTTGTTTCATTGAATTGAATATGATGATATTTTTGAGAGGGTAGATCTATTGAATTTTACTCTACTCAAGTAAATATTGTTTACATGTAAAATATCGGTGACAGATCTTACTTTGTTATTTATTGTAATTGTCGTAATTTGGATCACTTCTCCTTTTTAATCTTGTGTTGTTTTTTGTCCATCAGATTCAAGATAGAAGCAAAAAACTTACTCATGGGTCGTGATTCGATACCTAATCAAACGGGGACCATTAATTTTGTTTTATATTTGTTCATCTTCTTTGTTGTGCTTTGTTGTATCAATTTTGTTGGTAATGCTCAACATAAATCTTCGACGAGTGTGATTTCTTTGATTAAATACCGGTAAGATGATACACACAAACTGTCTCTAATTGTATTATAATTTATTTTGAACTTGTTGATTTTATTTTGATGAGGTCATTCAATTTAATTTTTAGGATTTCTCTTGTAGGATTAGGATTTTTCTTGATGACATGATTTAAAGAATGACTAATAAAAGTTTAATTATGTTTTCTACTCGATATTTATTTTTTATTATGTATTTTGTACTTTTTTTTTAATCTTTGTATAAAAAACAATTTATAAGCACTACTTCTTCATTAGATATATAATGTATTGTGTATTATTTTTTGTTAGATTTTAAAATGATTGATATATCATGTATTATAGCGATTGCTTTTATGCCATTGAAGAAATGTAGTAGCATAAATTACTTGATAATTGCAGGAGTATGTTGCAGAGGATATGGCACCAGACAATTGACCTTGTGGCATCCATCAGTAAATCAATTCCATTTTTGAAGCATCAATTCCTTGTGTTTCATGGCAGACTAACAATTTCATTTGACCTTTATGAAATTGAACTTTAGTCTCACCTACTGGTGCATTTCCACCACCTAGCATTTGGATTGACACTGAATTCTTCTTAATCCATTTGCTCATGCACTAAGAGAAAAAGCTGATTGTGCTTATTCAGTTGAGGCGAAAAAACTATACCAGTGATGTACTTGTGGTGACCCTTTAGTTTCATTATAAGCCCACTGTGCTTAAAAATATTAATCTCCGCATCTTCCCTTCCGATCGAAGAAGTTAAACTAACCCACCTAAATTGGCACCAGAGGGAATTGAACCTGAGACATCGAGGAGGAGCACACTCCAAATCTCAAGCCAATATCACCAGACCAACCCAAGTAGGTTCGATCACAACAATATTATTGTCTACAGGGTTAAACACAAGGAATGTTGCAGCTGGTGGAGGTGGCATAAAAATTCAGACAATACGCCAAATGTCACCATGTTGAATAATGAAACTATTCCTCCACATGAAGACATGTCATATGAATCATTCCTCCGATCGTCCAGTTCCAGCCTAGCTATTTCATGATCGTTCGATACTTTCTCGTTCGATACTCACAGTTGTTTCTCCCATTTCCTTGCATTAAACTCATTAAACACTTGACATAGAACAGATGTATTAAATATCAATGTGTCATTTACTTTTGATGTCACACCAAAATTATCATTACCTTTGAATTGAAAAGTCAACAAAATTGATATTTGATACAAGGCTTGTGACATATGATTCCTCTACATAGTTCTAGTAATAAGAGGCTTTGTTCTACCAACTATTTTTTTTATCCATTTGTTCCTTAGTAGGTTTTTCAGTTGCAAGAGCCAAAGCACCTAAAGTATCCATAATCAAATTCACCCATAATAATTGAACTGATATTAATGGTGCTTCACTTGCTGAAATCGCCGCTACGAAATTGATAAAAGGTGCTGCCACATTTTCTGTTAAAACTGTTACTATAGATGCAAAATTGTCATCTAATATAATAATATCTGAGCTCTCTTTTGCAACTTCGGTTCCTTCAATTCCCATGGAAAGTCCAATATCATTTCTTCCTTGATGTATTTTTCTTTTCAAAGTCAAATATGAAATTAGCGTAGGACCCACTATGTAAAATACCCATCCTACCCTCATTTCTTTCGTTAACACAACATAATTTAGAGACGGAGGGAGTAACTTTCATCTTTTCTTGAAGGTCGGTGATTAGATGTTAGTGCCTCATCAAACCCCTCCTCTACTAATAACAGCACGACAATCACCGGCGTTAAGAGACAACTAAGTTACCATTCCTAACCAATGTTGTTACACAACAAAAGCCACCATGGTGATCTTTTTTCATGAAATCAGAATCAATATTAAGGTAACTGTGTTTCACTGCCTCCTCAACACCATCTTTGCCGCTCATGATAACTTCGTCCAAGATGTTCTTTTCTAAGTTATTTGTCACAAATTCAACAGCTTTTGCACCTCCATGGCCATCAAATACTCCACACAAAAAATCACACTCATCATCAATGTCAATTGCTGCCTTATTCTTTTCCATATCAGTATCATCGATAATTTCCCACCATCTCCAAGATCCTTACTTATATGCTCTATTAGAGAATGAAGGAAAGAAAGAAGAGAAATCTAGTGAAGTTACTTGCTCTACAAGTTACTATCTTTAGCTTAGTTAGTAAGTGTGATTAGCTTGTAATTAGGGAATTTGTACTCTATAAATACCATTGTACTTGTTATTTCATCCATGAGAAATGAGAGTTTACACTTTTCACTCATTCCATAACATGGTCTCTCTCTCTCTCTCTCTCTCTCTCTCTCATCTTCATGAAGAAAGTTTGTTACAACAAACTTCATCTTCTTCCTCGGTTTGCCATTGATTCTGCTTGCGTATTCATTGATTTTCTGCAGATTTCGTGGTTTATCCTCGAATATTTGTTGTTCATTCTTGCACTGAGTTGCATTTTCTCGTCTCGTTCATCTTCTTGCTTCGTCTTCTTGCTCTATTCTTCACCATGCCTCGTCAAACTCAACCTGATACAGAATCATTGTTTTACGTTCATCCAAGCAAAGGTCCAAACCCCGTTCTTGTTACTCCTCTCTTGGATGGATCTAATTACCTCACATGGAGTTGTTCAATGATTTCTGCTTTTGGCGCGAAGAACAAATTGAAATTTGTTGATGGTTCAATGGAAATTCCAGATGAAGATGATTTGAATCATAGTGCATGGGAACGATGCAATCACCTCATTCAATCATGGATTATCAATTCAGTCTCACCTCAAATTGCTCAAACACTATTTTTTCATGAATCCGCCATTGAAGCTCGGTTAGATCTCAAAGAACATTTTGCTAAAGCAGATAGAATACGCATTGCTACACTTCGATCCACAATCAATAACTTGAAACAAGGTTCAAAATCTATACTAGATTACTTCACTGAGATGCGTACTTTATGGGAGGAATTGAACTCTCATAGACTTATGCCTCGCTGCACTTGTCCCCATCATTGCCATTGCGCCGCCATGAGAGAAGCTCATAATTTTAGGCTTGAAGATCAGGTCATTCAGTTTCTCACTGGATTGAATGATCAATTTGCAGTTATTAAGACTCAAGTTCTCATGATGGATCCTCTTCCATCAATAAATTAAGGGAGAAATTTTGGAAATGATGTTTTGGTCTTCCATGAGTAAAAAATTGTAAATGCCGTTAACATTGTACTTTTTTAGGCATGCGAATTCCAAAGTCATTTGTCACGAATAATCTCATGCAAAACAATGTTATTCAACAAAGCACAACACTCCCCCAGTTGGTCCTCCTCTCAAGCCCACAACCTCCGCCACCACTTTTAAGCCTCCCCACCATCACCCCAATCTAAGCTCTTCTTCTCAGCCATTGTTGCTATTTTATTATCAGATAATTCAAAAAGACAATTAAATCTAACATTCAGAACCCCTCCTTACAACCAATGATCCCACCAAAATAACATTGAAACTTTGTTCCCCAACTCACGCCTAAGGATCTAATCTATCCATCGTCCTACACCGATGCCAACACCATTTCTAATATTAAATAAATTGTTCCACCACATTGTACCCCTCCACCATCGTCTCATAAATAACCCACTTCATATCCAAATCTAGATGTTAAACCTATGTACCACAATCTCTCACGCTCTTCCTTCAACCTCCAACACCACTTACCAAACAGAGCCATGATGAAATCCCTCAACCTCCTAACTCCTAGAACCCTATAGTCCTTTTTAAAACAAATACTATTCCAATTCAAAAACAGATTCAATAGAGGAAATGATGCCTATGAAATCCTTGAAGAAGGAAAGAAAGTAGACCGAAATAGAGGACAAGACATACTCTAGAAGTACCATATGACCACCAAAAGAAAGATATCTACCCTTCCCACCCGACAATGTAGTTTTAATATGCTCTAACAGGGGATATCAAAAGTTTAGTTTTCGAGAATCACCTTCAATAGAAAGCCCATATATAGGAAAGGCAAGTGTCCCATTTCTTTGCCAAATTATATGATTTCTCAATAAAAGACTCAAAACATCTATGAAATTGTTTGGTTTAGGGAAGAAACATAATTACATGAATCGAATGAAAACAATACCATACTAGCTATTGACTCAAATGACTGAAAATCATACTGAAAATAATGTAAGATCGTATACCTTGAGTACAATTTGCAGGGATTATATTGAAAGAAGTCCCTTTCGTTGAGATGGAAAAATCACTTTGGACATGGTGAACCAGACTAGCTATCAGGTTGATGGTAAACCTGAATAAATTCATCGTGTCTCTCCTTCTTCTATAACTGCACTATATATTTCCATACTAACATCAACATTTTGAGAAGAGACAAATATAGTATCAGAATGTAGGAGAGGAACATATCATTCTCTCATTGGCTCCTACTTGTGAATACCTCATTACGCATGGATGAATATCACACTACCCGCATCCATGGATATCTATTGTCATCCCTAGTTGACACCTTTCTTGGATTCGCTCCAACCAATAACCCAATATAGATAAACATGATGAATCCAAATTTATACTTTAGGAATGATGTCGCATTCCTCAATAAATTAGGTTTCTTCTAGATTAACTAAGGTCTCGAGTTTAAACCCAAAATTGGATGTAAAAAATAGTTACAACTCTTAGTGAGAGTTTATTGCCCATTTAGATTTTATATGGCTGAAAGGATTAAGTTATGTAGTTGCGCACGAAGGACATTTTGTTTACACCCAAAAAAATCAAAGTGGATTATATGGGTGTATGTCTTGCTTTGGTTTTATTTTGATAGATGTCAAAACAAGACTTAGGTTAGAATTCATGTATCTAAGTTTCTTTCACTATTTCTAAACTTGTTAAGATCATTGAGAAATGTTATTGATTCATGCATGACCTTGGTATTCATGAAAATGCATTTAAAATTATGATTTTACAAGTTTTGATCACATGATTCAAATCATGAGCTCCATGTTTTCAAAATCAAGTTTTTTCAAACAACTTGATTCAAACCAGCATACAAGATAATCCAAAGAAGGTAGTTATTAATATGTAGATTCGAATCACCTTTGATCTTTTGGGTGATTCACTAATTCAGGATTTTGACCGATTATCGATTAGAAATATGTCCTTCTAATTTAACATTACAATAAATTATTTTTTACTAATAAAGGTAAGAGTCTACTTGTAGACATTTTATAAAGGTTTATATTAGTCTGACTCTTTTATTTATGTGAAAGAAGTATCAACTTTCAACACAATATAAGGTAGGCCAGTAAATTAAATAGTCAATATTTTTAATGAAAATATTAAATTGAGAAAAAATTAAATATATTTTTTTAAAAGCATTTCCCTATTTCTTTAATTATAAAACTCTTATCTCATTTTTCTTTTTTTTTCTTAATATAAAACCATTTTCAAAATTCCACATGTATTAGTGATTCCTTCACAAAAATGTACTTAATTAGTTTACCATTGGAATATGTAAATTATTTTTATCTTTATTATGATATCATTATTTAGATGTAAAAGTAACAAACTTTTGACAAGTTTATTACGACAACTACTTTTCACATTGCTAAAAAAACTACTTTTCCTAATAAAGGATGAAGGGTATAATATTTTACGTTAAATAATAAGTTAACTATGTTTTTCACATCTGAAAAAAGGAAAACTATTTTTCAATAGTGACGTTAATAATCTTTGAGAACTAAAAATAGTAACTTTACATTAAAAATGAACAATTATGTATTAAAAATTATATATTTAATATGAAATGCACAAGTTCTGATACAATACTACAATTTTAAACTTACAAATTTGCACATGATAGAAAAACTCATCATCTTTATATCATTCTATCTGTAAAAAAAAGAAAAATCTTTACACCATTCTATTTGAGGAGATTTGAAAATCAACTACCCAATCAAAAAATCAAATATTTAAAACTAATCAGTCAAAAAAGATAATAGAAATAAATATCCAGTCAAAAAGGTTATGTTTAAAAAATGTCGCTTAGTAATAGTAATTAATATTTAGTTAACTTTAGTGATGCATATATATCTGTGTTTGATTCTCTCATTTGACATTGTCAGAACATTTTCAAATTCTATTTAAAATTATTGTACGTGTTTAACCAAAACAAATATCATCATGAAGTTCGGAAGCATTTTCCTAATAGTGGGAGTTTTGTTTGCTCTCTTCACCCTCACCTATGGATCTGGTACACATATTATTAGAATAAACTATCAATTTGATTCTTAAACCATAAATCATTTAAATTTTTGGTCATTCAACTATATAAATATTGTAAACAACCTTTAAATTGTTACCGTTAATCAATCACATTTCGTTTTTCATTTCTTTTAAAATATAACAGAGAATGATTATTCAAAGACTATCTTGATGTATTAAAAATAGTTTAAAGACTTTTACTATATTTTTATAGTTTATGAACTAAATTGGTGAGAGAGTGTTAGTTTAGGGACCAAAACTGATGGTTTATTATTATTATTAGGGTTAATAGGTCTTTACTTTCTGTAATATAGGTTATTTTCGGTTTTCCTCCTAAAAAAATTTTATTTTATTTATCCCTCTGTAAAATATTTTTGTTTTGATTTACCCCCTTGAACAAACAAAAACCAATTTTTTTTTTCAAGAAACTTTTCGTTTTTGTTTGGCCTATTAGAGGAGTAAATAAAAAAAAAATTACAGAAGGAAAAACCGGAAATAACTTATATTACAGGGGTAAAGACCTATTAACCTTTGTTATTATTATTGTTGTTGTTAAACTAAATTGACATGTGAAATGATTTGATCATATTTTTGTTGTCTATGACGTTGTAGGCGAGCATATCGATAAATTTTGTTACAAAACTCTACCAAGGTTAGATAGCAACTGTGACCATGCTCTTCAAGACTGTGACCAAGAATTCCTGCAACGGTTGGGAAAAAACTCTCAACCTCACGATTGTAAATGTCAAACTGATCCTACTAATTTATATCACACATGTTCATGTAATGTTGTTTGTTGATCCAAGGACGAGGGCTTAGCCTACAAGGCAAAATGATTATTTACCTAATAATTAAGGGAATTAAATAATAATCTCACATCTTATTGCATAAGACCCATTTTTTATTTTAATTTTTTTTTATAAATGTACTCGGTGTTATATTTTTTATTTTTTTTTTAAGAAATCAAAATGAAATTAGATATCACAACAAGACAGCAGTCACCAAGCACAAGGTGTGCCTAAGAAACCACACAAGGTTTACAACAAATCAAATACACCAAAAACAAGGTAGAAAAACTTAGCCAAACCCCAAACAATCTAAAGGGCTAGACCACCACCTCTGTGTGCCATAAACAAACACAGTCTTAAAAGCTTTCAGCCAACCTAAAGATAGTAATTTAACTTTGTCTAACAGGCTAGGCATACTAGTAACAGAACTATTGAACAAGCGATTGTTGCGTTCGTTCCACAAGACCCAGGTACATAAAAGCCAAATGAGCTGCATGAAAGACCTTTTTGCTTTTCCAACCCCTGTCAAATGAGTGAACTGAACCAGGTGATCTGCAATGACATTAGAATCCGCCCCAGACGCGCCGATCCAGTCACGCATCAGATGCCATAAGGGTGCAAACGAAGAGCAAGATAGAAATAAATGATCGGTCGTCTCCACGTGACCGCATCCAGTAACACAAAAGATATCATCCTCCGAAATGACCCCCCGAATAGCCAGGTTAGCTTTCGTTGGAAGACGATCCCGAAGCAGCCGCCAAGCAAAAACTGAGACCTTCACAGGGACCTGCTTATGCCATATTAACTCGACGGGTAAATCTAACTGAGGAGCACCTCCAGCTGTCAATAAATCATAAGCTCCACTCACTGAGTAACCCTCTGCAGGATCAGGAAGCCACTCCCAAGTATCTGAAATATTAGGAGCCAAAGAAATATCAAATAGTAACGCCCTACACTCCTCTAATAATGCTTCCTCCCACACCCACAACCTACGCCGCCACCTCCAACCCTCCCCCTCCGTCTCCAAGCCCATAGAGAACAACGTAGCCATCGAAATGGTCTTGTTCTCAGACAAATCAAATAAGCGCGGAAAGCGTTCACAAAGCGGGGGGCCACCCAACCACCGATGCGACCAAAAGAGAGTCGTAGCCCCATCACCAATCCTACGTCTAACACTATCACCGAACCACCCTCCACCTATATCTCCGTCTCCGTCACGAATCCTACCAACCTCCCGCCACCACAAAGAACCACTCCGGCCCCCCACCTCCAGCCTCCCATCTACTGCGCCATAGCGAGCGACTAAAACATGAAACCACAGACCTTCTCTATCCATAAGTAACCTCCAACACCATTTACCTAATAAAGCAACATTAAACTCCCACAACTTCCTCACCCCCAAACCTCCATGCTCCTTTTTAGAACATAAGGACTTCCAACCTATCCACGTAATTTTTCTACAATCCTCACTCCCACCCCAAAAAAAATTATTCAATAAAGATTCTATGGATGAGATTATACCTGTTGGAGCTTTGAAGAAGGAAAGTGCATAGACAGGCAGAGAAGTCAAAACAGATTTAAGGAGAATCAATCGGCCTCCGAAAGAGAGAAATCTACTATTCCAACCCGACAGTCTAGATTTAACACGATTCACAATTGGTTCCCAAAACTTCAGTCTCCGCGGATTGCCACCTATAGGAAGGCCTAGGTACATAAAAGGAATTTTCCCCACTTTACAACTCAACACCAGTGCTGCCTCACTTAACCAGGAATCAGGAATATTGACACCCACTAACAAACTTTTATTAAAATTCACTTTCAACCCTGACAAGGATTCAAAAATCACAAGAACTGCTCGAAGTGCCCGAACATTTGCCCAACTTTTGTTACCAATAACAGAGTATCATTAGTGAATTGAAGGTGAGAGACCACAACCGGGTTAGCCACTCCAACAGCATACCCTTGGAAAAAATTATTCTCAACCGAAGCTTTCATCAAAATATTAAGGCCTTCAGCTGCAAGCAGAAACAAAAAAGGGGATAGGGGATCCCCCTGACCTCGGTGTTATATTTATGATTTGGATTCTTAGACGCCCTTTTAACAAAGAAGTGTACGCACATATATCATACTTATAAGAGAGGTTAAAAGTTTATGGTTTGAATTCTGATAAGAGAGAAAGAAAATACTAACATGACACTTAACATGCTAACATTTGTCACACATGATATGTTAAAAAAATCTTTTTTTTTTGGAAGATTTTTATAGTATTCTTAACATTTCTGCAAAAACTTATTCGAAATTCCGAATAATATACATAAGTTGGCTTAAAAGTAAAAACCAAAAGTGGTGATAGAAAATTTTTACGGACCAAAAGTCGAAGAAACTTTTTAAGGAGACTAAAATGAAAAGTTAGGACATCTATAGGGATAAATAAAACATATTAACCTTAATTTTTATTATATTTATTATATTGTTGGTAAAGGATAAACATAGTTTGTTACTAGTTAAAAATTACAAATATCTATACATATAATTTTATTCAAAATTTTATTATAAAATAAAAATAAAAATTGATTATAGTGTGTGTTCTGTATGTTGGTCAAAAGACAGGGAAAAGAATGCAACCAAACCAACCAAACAAAGTAGAACCTAAATTGGACACAACCAAAACAAAGCCTAACAAATTATTTATACAACTTCATGATTACCAACAAAAAAAAATCAATACTTCTTAAACACATGTGTAACTAAATCATTATGTGTTTTTGAGAAATATATAGAGGAAACTCCAAGGCACGGAGTCGTATTAATGCTAGCAATGGATCCTAGGTAAAAGTTGTATTGTATTAGTGACAACTTGATTTCATGGAAAATTAAGTACAAACCAAACCCAAACTATTTATAATTTCATGTCAAGCATACGATCAAATGCTAGAAACTTTGTCGCTACCACCCCTCCACCCCGTAATCCATTCACATCCAAACAGCAGTTGCTTTTCGTCAACAACCACCGCCCTTCTATCCCCTTCTCATCCAAACGACCGCCTTTGCGGTGTATCCTCATGTTTTGGTGGTGTGTTCATCCATGGCCACACCACTTGCAAGTAGGGATGGGAATATGTCAGGCCGACCTACAAGGTTTACGACCTAGCTTACGACAGATCAGAGCAGACTTTTTTTCTTAAATAGAGAATGTCTAGGCTTTTTTATAAACATATTTAGCTTAAAATGTCAGATCACATGCCATTTAAAAAGTCTATTAGGTTTATTAGGCCGACCTATTTAAGTAAATATGAATAATATTATTTATTATTATCTTATGTTTTGTATTTTGAATTGAAATAAAAATTTGTTAATTTTTTCAGTAATTTAAGCTTATTACTATACATTAATTTTTTTCATATATAAATGTATTATTTTAAACTAGAATTGAAATAGGGTACAATATATAGTCAAATTTCCCAAAAACTTATGTTGATTATCAAAAGAGAGTTTAATCTAATTGATATATTAGTTCGCTAGTCTATTTAAACTTAGATCACATTGCTTATTTAAAAATGTTCATATGAAATAGGCTTTTAAACATGCGAGCAAGTTGTATAAGACTTTTTTTCTCAAGAGGGCCCCTTACAAGATAAAACTCCACATCAAAGAAAAGTTGTGTGAAGTAGGATTTTAGGAGGACACAATGTTGAAGCCACCTCCTAGAAAAGTGGTAACCAAGAGAGCACCTAAAAGGGTGAAGTCTACACCTAAAACGAGGTCCACGGGTCGAATCCCCTCTAGGTGGGAGACTATTGATTCTCAAAATCCCGATAGTCAATGCTCACAAGCCAAGAGTAATGCTCGAAAGAGTAAAGGTGCACGTCTTGGCAATTGTTCCCGCTCACAAGCTTCGACGCCTACTTCAAAACCAAAACCTTATTTGAATATACCATACATTTCACAAATTCCAATGATCATGAGACCTTACATTGAAGACATTGTGAATGTTAAGGGGGATGGTAATTGTGGATTCCGGGTCATATCTAGGCACTTGGGAATGGATGAGGATATTCATGTTTTGGTTCGTCATGCACTTATTAATGAGTTGAAAAATCATAAAAGTGACTACTTGCCGATATATGGTACCGAGAAACGTTTTCAACTTATCTTGGATATTACACCCTCCAACAAGTAGAAGTGTTATTGCGCCGGTAGGTAAGTGGTTGACCACTCCGGATATGGGTCACATTATTTCTGCTTGCTACAATAGAGTCGTTGTTCTATTGACTTTGCCCGAAAAAGGTGTATGTGAGACATATTTCTCAATCCGAACTGCTCCGCCACTTAAGCCACATTCCAACATCATGTGCCTTTGCTTAATTCCCGACCACTTTCTTCATGTTTTGTTGAAAGAAGATTGTATGTTACCACCGCCTTGTATGGAGTGGATGAACAACAAGATTGGTGAGGCGGAGAAATGATATTTTGCTTTTGCGGATAGACAAGTCGCCTTCAATGACCTCATGTCTAAGGAGCCGAAGCCGCGGAAGAAACCGACAAATGAGCATAACCAATTATTGCTCGCATTATTTTGTCTATAATTATTTAACTATTTATTTTATCTTTTTTCTCTCATATTTGTTTTTCATTATATTTTGTGAAGTGAAACATGTCTGAAGATGCACAAGATCGAGTTAAACTTCATGTTTGTTATGTAGCCGTGAAAAAGAGGGTTAAGTTCTTTGTAAACCCCACCGACAAGTTGGACGAGTTGAAGACAAAACTTGATGACTTCTTTATCCTTATTGGTTCAAATCAAAGAACATGTGATGTAATAGTAAATATGTCAGACGTGGACTTGGGGGAGGATAAGGAAGAGAACTTTTGGAAGACAGTGTATTTTCCACAACTTGTTGAAGATGATAGCGACATTGATTACATGTTTAGGGTGATGGTTGAAAATAACACTTTACATCTTTATGTTCGATCTGTTGAAGTCTAATATTTATTAACGTGTAATAGTGTAATTTGGTCGAATTTGTGTCTGTATTGTTGAGTTTTAATGAATTTGTGTTTATGTAATTTAACGATGAATTTGATTAATTTTGACCGTTTATGTGAGATTATGTAATTTTTGAAATTTATGGATAAATTGGTGTAATTTGGATCGTTTACGTGTTATTAAGTGTGATTAAATGATTACGGGTTGTTAACGACGAATTTGTGTAATTTGGATCGTTTATGCGTTATTATGTGATTGTGTGATAAACGATGAATTTGTGTATTTTTGATCGATTATGTCATATTATCTGATAATGTTGTTAAACTGCGTAATTCGGTTCAATTATGAGTGTGTCAAGGTTACGGGTCATTTATGACTTGGCTGCAATAAACGTGAGTTAACTCACGCAAACCTGTAACAAACGTGAGTTAACTCACGCAAAATTAACACTAACCTGAGTTAACATGCGTAGGGGTATTTTCGTCTTTTTAGTTGGGAGCGAGCAAATTTTGTCAGGTAAAGAGCACGATTATTCCTTCAAAATATTGGACTCCTCCTTCAAAAAAAAATATTGGACTCCATCACATGTGCGGCCAAGTTCCACTGATTTAGCAGCCCAGCAAGCTGCAATTCTGCCTACAAATTCTGAGATGCAACAACACATGCATGGTAGCAGCACTATGAATGGTCAGATACCGCATATAGTGAAGGTGCATCCAAACTCAACAGGTACATCAGACCTAAATCGGTGGCATAAACCCCAGCAAGGTCGATACAAATACAATATTGATGCCTCATTTCTCGTCAATCCGAAACTGCACAGGTATTGATATCTTCTTGCGTGATGATAATGGTGCTTTTGTCTTGGCCAAAACTATGAGTTTGTCTCCTATGAGTTCTTTACCAGTGAGAGAAGCTCTTGGTTTACTTTATGCAATGTAATGGCTGCAGGATATGCAATTTGATAATGTCGACTTTGTGGTCGACTCCAAAATAATAACAGATGCTTTTCACTCCAGACGGATAGATGTTACAGAGTTCAGTCATGTCATCACACTTGGGGATGGCAAAAAAAATCCGCACCCGTGGATATCCGCGGATAAAATCCGTCACGAACACGGAGTGGATACCTTAATAGATATCAATGGATAAAATAAACGGATATTTTAACTACCCTCTAATTAATGGATGCATATGCGGATTCAATGGTATCCGCACCCACGGATATCCATACCTGCTATTAAACCGAGTAAATTACATAAATAACCTAATAACTTTCAACTTCCTAAGCAAAAACCCTCTATATTGTGAGTGTTATTAGTTATTACGCTCCTTTTAAAGGAAGTGAAATTTATTGGGATTGTTGAAGCAAGAAGCTTTGTTTTTGTTGAATATGATGAGCTTTACTTAAGCTTTTGTTAAATCAAAGAACTTTATTTTTATTAAATGTAAAAGACTTTATTTATGTTTTTGTTAAGTCAACGATCTTTGTTGTTATTGTAATGTATCGATATTATGTTTTTCTAAAAAGAAAAGAAAATGCATGTGATGAACCTTTGTTTCTAGATTGTAGCTAAAAAATATAAACAAATTTTTTTATTTTTTTATTTATAAATATTATCCATGGACATCCGTATAAACCCGCGTATACCTCAAAATCTGCGGATTATCCGCTAAACAGATATCCGCGCGGATATAGATAGAGTACATATTTCATATTTATTCAACAGAGCGGATACAGATATCACACCATCCGCATCCATGGATATCCATTTACATCCCTAATCACACCATGCAAGGATATCTTCTCAACTTTTACAAACTCCCAGATGGAGTTCAATCGGCGACAAACAAACGTGGTTGCTCATGCTTTAGCAAGCAAAACCACGCTTTCAGTTAGTCTCAATGTCTATTTTAAAATACCTTATTGTATCAAAACTCTTCTTATTAATGATATGCTATAAGCACTTTTCTTTTAAGAAAAACAATTGGATTAAACTCCTTCAAAAAAAAAAAATATTGACTAAATTAGTAGGTTTAACCAATTAAATCGAGAATTGCCCAATTTGTTAGAGGACTTTATCTTATTTAAATCATCTGGTCCAAGTCATTTTGAATTAGATTGAATCCCAATTGAATAATGTATAATTCTAAAGATTTTTTTTTTAACTAAACATATTATTATATTGTACATTAAAAAATGTAGAACGGAAAAAGAAAACAATTGCCCAATTATTTTTTTTTACAAGAATTACCAAATTTGCCAGTGGATTTTTATCTCACAAGTTTCATGTTTTATCTATTTATTTATTAGTCATTTAGTTTAATCATAATTCAACCGATTTAATTCACTACTTGAAGAAGTAAAATTAGAGTGGGAAATTAGTGATAGAAAAAGTAATATTCTTTACAAATTTCTTGGTCGTAAAATTTAGTGACGAAATTAGAGAGGAATTTCAGGTTTTCCCTCTCTAAAATTTCCCGACTAATTTTTGCTTTTTTAGTAGTGATTAATTAAATTCTAATATTGAGGTCTTTGTTCATTTGATTTCTAATTCTATTCTAATGTAGATGTTTTTCTCATTAGGAATTCTCCTTAGAATTAGGATATGAGATAGAGAGAGAGAGGGACAAAGAGGACTCAAATTATTATTCATTGCTAAATCATCGAACCATATAGTATCTTGATATTTGCTATGGCTAGAACATAAAAATACATACTAAATCCTTATATTCCTACCCGCTTCCACCAAAATGAGCCTTTAACTTCTTCACTTGATCAAGATCAATGAGAGTAGTTTGTGAAACTATATTAGAAGGCAATTTGTTGCCAAACAAAAGAAAATCTAGTAAGTGAATAGTAGGATTTTCACTACTAAAAGAAACAAAAGCAGTAGCTCCTCCCTTACCAGAATTAAGGACATAATGTAACATCCCTTGTGGAACAACAAAAAGATCACCTGGTTTCAATACCTTGGAATACAAGGAAGTAGGTGTCACAAATCCAGCGGTAAGCTCACCTTGAAATACTATAATTAATTCGGTAGCATCAGGATGAGTATGCATTGGAGATGATCCGCCTTCGTCTATGTCTACTCGCATTGCTGAGATTCCAAGTCCGTTAAGGGCTGGAAAATTGGTTACACTTGCAAGGGTGGTTCCAAGTTTGAAAGTGTTGTTGGTTTTTCCAGCTACGAGGCCGTGAAAGACGAAATCGTCGGATGTAACACTTGCAAGAGGTTTGCAGGGATAACCCAAATTTGTGTTTGGAGCCTTTAAATCAGCAACACAAAAATCATTGACAGAAGCTTGAGAAATAGTGAATGAAAAAAATGTGAAAAGAAAAAATGTGTGAATAATCTTCATCTTATTATTAGATGAATTACAGATTATTGGAATTGGTATGAGCTAATGTTCCAATCGGGTCACTATTTATAGAGACGTATGAAGGGATAAAAATGCAAAAGAAAGCATTCAGTATTCTTTCAAAAAAAAAAGTACTTATTCTATATTTTTTTTAAAGAGATTTCAATATTTAAATTTTTATTTACATATATATTCTAATTTCCTTATTAGTCCTCAAAAAATGCCAAAGAAAGAATTCAATATTCATTTTCCAGTCAAAAAAAAAACATTGACCAAACTTTTTTTGCCCTTAACTAGACCCCAATTAATGCATACTTTTCAAATTTGTAAAGTTTTTTTGAAGGAAAAATTTGGTAAGATCAATTTTCATCATATCTCTCGTTTTATTCCACCAAATTTGTTAAACGTATCAATGATCTAAATCATATTTTTCATTCTTTTTTTAGAAGCTCAATCATATTTGATTGATTAGTAATACCATAAACCATTAGTCACCTTATAATGCTCTTTCCAAATGGTTTTTTTGTTGTTGAGGGAAATGCTCTTTCCAAATGGTTGTAACTAGTGTGAAGCCTGTGCCAAGCACGGTAAATAAATTGTTACTAAGAAAATAACTTTTTTTTTATATTCTAAATTTACCCCAATATTTTGAATGTTTTTTTGAATAAAAATAGATCTGTGTTATAAAATAAACTAAAATAAACATGACATGTTTGTAATGGATGATAAATATTTGTCTCACACAATAAAGGTTGACATGCACTATCATATTTTTCTATGAATATAATTAATTATCTTGACTAATTTCTAAAAATTATAAATAAATGTGTGTCTTAAGTCACTTAACTTGGTTTGATGGTGTTGGTTTGAATCATGGAAGTGTGTTCCTCTTCAATGTCTCATATTAGATTATTCAAAATAAAAATAAGTTTTTTAAGGAAAAAAAAGAGTTTTTTTGCCAATTTTAGTGGGCAAGTTTAGGCTCTAAAAATGTATGTGTTCAATATAAAAATTGAGTTTTTTAAGAGAAAAATGAGTTTTTTGCACTTCAGATCTGGCTCAATATTATTATTCTTTTTTAATAAATAAAAACAAAAAAGGGACTAAATATTAGGATCCAAATACTGGTCCATACTGGTTACAATATAAGTAAGGTGGTAACCCAAGAAAAGAACAAATCGACATAACCCTTGTTATCCTAGCCATGTGTAGTATTGGTTTCCCTTCTATGAAAAACATACTAGAATAAACTTAACATCAGAATTTTTCTTAACAATTTTAGTCAATAGAGAATAGGGGCTAAATTGTTCGAATTCAACCCTCTAAGTTTCATTTGCTTCATTTAAAATGTGTTTCTTCCTCTTTATGTTTCTTATAACTTTTTTCATCATTCATGCTATATCTCATCATTGTCTACGGTGAATTCATCATCCACTCAAGGCAGGCTTAAGGGTAAGGCGATCTAAACCCTCACTTTAGGCCCCTGAATTTTGGACTTAAAATAAAGGCCTCACAATAGACAAATATATATATATATATATATATATATATATATATATATACACACACACACACACACTTATATAATGCAATATTTATTTTTCTTTTTAATTGTAATGTTTTTTTATATAAAACCTATGAATTTATGTTAATTACTCTCATTAAATAAGCTTCATATTACAGTATGTTTTAAGACTCAAAATGTGTTGGGCTGGCACTGCACCCACTCCATCTAATTTTGTCAAGTTTCATCTATTAGCTTTTAATACATAACTTTAATTTTGTTAATTTTGTTTCTCTTTCCTATTCCTTTTTTTTTTTACCGCTTCCACCATTTAAAGCATAAAAAATGGTGAAAAATTCTGCAAACTCATCCCGTGTTACTAATATATCAATTGTTAGCAAAATAAAGAGGCCACTTTTGAGTGGAATCAACGTTGAATGATCAGTCATCTTTCTTTGCCATGAATGATTCTCGTTTTGTGCAAGCTCATCTTATATTTTTAATATATCAATTGTTAGCAAAATAAAGGTGCCAAATTTTGAGAGGAATCATTGTTGGACGACCACCCACCTTTTACATTTGCTAGTCTCCCGTTGACATTTTGAAAGAAAAACAACGACGTGACATTTTAAAATAAAATAAAAATGTTTTAAAAAATATGCCAACACATGACCTTACTCTTTTTCTTCACCAAAAGTTGGAAGTTTACCTTCTCCATTTCTATTAAAATATGTTTATTCCTCTCCTTTTTTTTCTTATCGAATTTTCACTATTCTATATGCACCTTGCTAGGTCTATATTGGTTGCATTTTGTTAAAACAAGAGCTCTAGCAAGATGTTTTGACATGTTGGTGCGACATTATAGCGTGCCTTGTTCCGCTTTCTTGGAATTTGTTTTTAAGCGTGAGATTCCTGAAGATCCTTTGAAGATTTGTTTCACGCGAAGAGTTGACCAAGAAACGTGTAGATTTTAAAAGCAGAGAAAGGCGGTTTGTACTTAGCGTGTTTCTTAAGTATGTTGTTGCAACATTTAAGAAAACATATTATCTGCTTTAGAATATTTTGCTGAATTATCGTGATTCAGCTGGATGTCTGGCCCGATTTGTGCATCAATCCCATTCTGCAATCATGCTATATAAAGGAAGACTCAAGATCTAATTCACTGCTGAAGCCGCAATTTACAAAAGAGTCAATTAGGGTTTTTAGTCTGTCTTTGTTATTTGTGAGCAACTCTCGTATCTCTTTGATATTTAAGTTGGACTGATTAGTTGAGTTGTAAACTCTGAATCTCTCATAAGCTTGTAAGCACGAGTTGATTCTAATGTTAAGGAGTGTGTCTCCATTACTGTGGTTACTAATTGAGTCGGTCACTGTGATTGTGATTGAGAGGAAGTGAGAGGGGGATCTCATATCTAGGAAGAGTCTTAGATAGAAATTGCACGGGTAGTGATTAAGTGAGAAGCTAGAAAACGAGAGATAGTTTTTATGTATGCTTCGAATTGACACTGCTATAGTGAATTTCCTTCCTGGCTTGGTAGCCCCCAGACGTAGGTGAAGTTGCATCGAACTGGGTTAACAAACAACTTGTGTCGTTTTACTTCCTACTTTTATTATTTACGTTTGTTGTTTGTTATCTGCGTTATCACGATGTCTTGACATATCTCTTAACATCTCGCTTGTCTTGACATCGTGTATAACATCTTACTACGTGCCGGACACTACACCATTTGTTGTCTCTGGCAACACTTTTTTAGGGGACGTGTAAAAATTGTCCCCTAAAAGTCTCTAAGGCAAAGTTTTATGATTGTTGCCAAAAATATTTTCGCAACCCTTGATAAACGTCCCCTAAAATACTTTTATGGACGATTTTGGAGCGTTACACTGTTATTTTTTTGGTGACACCCATCATCCACTCCATTTTTTTAAGTTCCATATATTAATTGTTGAGATAGAAGCCTCATTTTCTCCACTTTCTTGTTGATTTCTTGTGTTATTGTTTCCAGGTTTTGATGCACCGAAAATGACAAAAAAATTGTGAAAGTTCATCCCATGTTTCTGATATAAATTGTTAGCAAAATAAAGAGGTCGCGTTTTGAAACAACATTGTTGAACAACCATCATTAAACGACCACCCATCTTTCTACACCATGACTGATTGTAGTTATGTGTTGTATTATATCTTCCCCTTCATATGCTTTTCATGATACATAACCCCAAGTTAATTATCCTAAATTCAAGATAACAAACTAATATTAGTTTTAAAAAAAAGAATATGAAGGGAATAAGGCATCGTAAAAAAATATTTTGTCATGTGAAACTATTTAATGCTTTTTATTTTTGAAAATCAATTTTATAGTTATTTTTCAGTGAAATTAAAATCAAACATTTGAAAATGAAATGTCGCGTTAGTGTTTTTCAGTGAAAATGTCAATGGATTAACAAATACAAAATGGAGTAAACTTGAGGGATAAAATCGTGCAACTTGAAAATAGTTATTTTAAATAGAAAATGTCTTTCACAAAATTGGTACATGTGAGATCTATATATGATGGAAGAACCTACTTACATAAACACTCATCTTTTAAGACATGTAAATCAATTTTTGTATGCTGCAATTGATATGTTTCTAAATAGGGGAAGGGCTACCTGTTGTGGGTGATCTATTTTTTATTTTTTAACACCACAATGGATCTAAAGTAAAATCTAAAATAACATATTATCATTGTTTGTGAATCCCATAGTTATTGTTAAAAAGAACGAAAAATATAGTTGTTGTTTGAAAATACTGCTAGGAATGTTCGTTTAACTTTATAGTTATTCATTTCTTTTTGGTTTTGCCTTCTTTCGTTACCAAAAAAAAGAAAATCTTATATGGCAAAAAAGTTGACTTTCATAGCCTGCTTATGAAGAGAATGAGGGCACTAAAAAGTAGAGAATGAAGAGATTTGAAAGATGATATTCATATCCTAGAATGTTGAAATTGTTTAACATTAATTGTAATATAGTCTATAACAATACCCTTTGTACTTGACAATAGAGAAAAATTGATTTGTTTATATCGTAGATATACCGAGTATTTTAGCTTTTACATTAAATTAAACTTAATAATCAGAGTATTTCACATGAAAATAACAACAAACAAAAACCAAAAAATGAATCTATTTGTCCTAGAAAATAGAAGATATGGGAATATTTTACTATCCATATTAATTGCAAAGAACACAACCAAATAAAAAAACAATAAAACAATGGTTTGTTGTTAAAAAAAAATATCGAACAATCAATGAAAAGAAGAACAATGTTTTATTTGGAGCTCAAAAGTAGACAGAAATAGCAAACAAAAGTTGAACACAGGTAGTGGACAAAGGGAAACATTGGGAACTCCTTCAGCAGTGTATAGTTAGATCATAGTTGCAAAGTATATGCTTTTGGTTTTAGATAGGCATGCAAATGCAGACACACTGGCAGAAATATAAGCATGTTAGCAATAATTGGAAATTACTATTCTCTATTTTGAATTAGTTGCAAGAACTTCATCTGCAACTGACTCAACTGCAGTATACATAATACATCTAGGATTTGTTAACATAGCCAAATGCTTTATGGTCTATTCCTATCTGTAATTTGTAATAAAAACATGACTAGCTATTGTGATTTGTGACTACATCCACTTGAAGTTAGAACCACATAGCTAGAAGTTTAACAATGTGCATCTTGACATACTGCTATAGAATACAGATGATTTGCATAGTTGATATATGAAAGTGTCTTTGGTTTATGATTATTGAAACACAAAAAAGCATCTGCTTTGTTTGATTTTGGTGTTTTTATGATAATAATTTTGGCTCTGTTTTTGCAGCAAGAGTTATCATTGATAGAGATACTGGAAGATCAAGGGGGGATTTGGATTTTTCAATTTCACCAGTGAAGAGTCTGCAACTTCAGCACTCTCTATGGATGGACAGGTTGTAATATTATGCTGTTAAATGTCTATTGTATTTTAATAGTCATTTTAGTTAGTTTTCTGACATGCTCTTGTTCATTATGATTTAAATGGGCGAAACATTTGTGTGTCCTATACAAATGATAGACAAGCTGGACCTCGTTCTGGAGGTGGCTACGGTGGCGGCGATGGTTGGTGATGCAAACTTTTAATTTGATGCGCTTTTCTTCCTATGTTGAGTTCTCGTGTCTAAAATTTTTATGAAGTTGTTATGGCCCAAGTGGTCAATCAGTAATTAGTCATATGTTATTGTTTTTTGTCGTCATTGGCACATTTTGGTTATTCAGTGTTTTTCTAGGTTATATGTGTTTTTCTAACTCTGAAAATAAGATAGTAGAATGGTATGTGGTTTCAATGACTCTTTATTGTTATATTGTTTATGAGAATCGTCATGACACAAAAATTGCAGCATTTAGGTATATTTTTGGAGATGATTACCAATGTTTTCATTATGATATTGTGTGTGAAGAACTACTGGTCGGCTAGCGCGTCATTTGATGACAGTGAAAGTGATATGGGTCTGCCCCTACACAATCTAATTTATTGTAGCTGGTGTAATGTTTAAAAATTGCATCCACTGTAAAATAAATAAAATGATTTAAAATAATGAACGCATTTAAGTGAAATATTTTTTTTTAAATAACATATCTATTTCCTGCGGATTTACATACGGATTACGGTGTTATTTGCTACGGAAGTACCTGCAGATATATTTCAGAAAACAGGGACACGCGCAGGACAACCCACAAAACGCTGCCCATAAGTCTCCTGTGGATTATCATGGGAGTATATCTGCAGGTAAGTTTCCTGCGGTACATAAAATCCTCAAGAAACAGTTACCCACGAAGGTATTAGCTGGGAATTTGAATCCTTGGCAAATTCCGCAGGAAATCGATTTCGTGCGGTAATATACCCAAAATCCGCAGGTAATTCCGCAGAAAAATCGAAAGTTTTCAGTAGGGTAAGACCCAAGGTCTCACTTAAGACACTCAATCTTAAGTGAGACCTACCACTTGGGACATGATCTGTGAACACTTTAGTATGAAATTTGGGCTATAATAGACCCTCTAGACTTAATTTGTATGGCCAAGTTTTTTGGAGAAATTAAGTGATATAGAAACAACTTATCTTCACATTTAAGTGTTTATTGTAGTTTAAGTTTTCAGTTTCTTTTTTCATTCAAAGCTTACTGATACAACCTTTTGCTGCCGCATATTATTAATAATTTCAAAACCTTTGTTTTATTTTCATTCAGCCAATTCAATTTCTTATTATTTTCCATTGCCGTATTCAATTCCAATTGTTATTATTTTCTATGGTTGCACGTTATTACTCAATTCCATTTGATTTCCTTTTTGCTGCACCTGCCATTCCATTACCTTTTTCCACTATTGCTGCGTAATTAAATTCCAATCTTCCTGCTACTGTGTTTGTTGTTGTTGCTCTTATTATTTCATCATTGTTGCTTCATAACGGTGCCATTTTATTCAATTTCAATTGTCAAAATCGCTATTGCCGCAGCTGTTCTTTTAATTAAAGTATCCATCGATTTACATGTTCTATTTTCTCACTGTTTTTATTCTAATATGAATTCATTGAAGTCATGTTTAGGTTGTTATTCAATTATGTCCGAGTAAATTTTTGGCTAAACTACATTTTTCTCTCCCTAAGTTTCAAAATGTTGCGATTTTGGCCCCCTATTAAAAAAATGGCAAAAGTGACCCCATGTTTAGGGAAATATGCTCTTTTGACCCCATAACACAAGGGAAATATGCTTTTTGACCACTTATCTTTATAAAAAGTTGCGATTAAGACCCCTTTTTTGCGACACGTGGCGTCTTCTTGGCAATTTTGGGACGAAAGGGGCCAAAATCACAATTTTTTTAATAGGGGGCCAAAATCGCAATATTTTGAAACATAGGGGGCGAAAAGTGCAGTTGGAGTCCCGGGTATGATAACCGTCGTACCAATGGTACTCTGTTAGGTTGTATAATTAGAAATGTTAACAGAGATTATTTTTAAGTTTGAAGATTCTGAATTTTAAATGATGAATTTTTACGGTGAAAGCTTAAATAATGTGATACCCATTTCTTCTCAAAAGAGTGAAAACTGTATTTAAATCAAATTTGTACTAAAAATAACTTTTCAAGCACAAATTGATTATCTTTCAAGCATAGTTTTAAAGTTGTTTGGCGTACACGCAAAAGCGGTCGAATAGATTACAAAGTCGAAATTCGGTGTCCTACACGCGAAAACGGGGTAGCCTCTTTAATTTAACCTTTTTACGCGTAAAAATATTTTCCTGTTATAATAATAGAATATTACTTAACGAGTATTCAAGTTAGACGAGAATTATATTCCGGTCTCTTTGTCATTAAAAATAATTAAAATAAAGTAAATTACCTAATTTTGCAATCCAACTAATTAGCATTGCCTTAGATAAATAACGTGACAGAGGTCTATGTCAGATTTGACATTTTTATACTAAAACCAATATTTTATGGGCTCTGGCACTTGCGGACACCTATCAATTACCAACAAAAAAAGAACACTAATATTAGTTAACAACAACCACCCTTCTACCCCCTTCTCATCCAAACGACCACCTTCACGATGTATCCTCACATTTTGGTGGTGTGTTCATCCATGGCCGCACCACTTGCAAGTCGCGCACCGCCGTGTTTATTTGACCTCTTCCGCATTTTTTGCGTCTATTGGTGGGTTCTATGAACGAGCGAGTGTTCTGAGTTCAATATCTTGTTTGATCTCTTCTGATTCACATAGTCGAGTTTCTCTTACAGTTGATATTATCCTTCTCCTGCAGTATAGTTGTGTTAAAACATTGTTGCATCCTGATGGGATTTGATGATGACGTGTCGGTTTTGGTTTTTGTTGTGTTACACCGTCGTGTTGGGTTGATTTGTCACCTCCTTAATATTTGTCGTCGGTATCTATTTAGATATGAAGCTTTCTTGGCATTGGTTCATCACCACAGCGGCGGGGGTTTAGTGATTTTTGGTTGAGTTTGGTGGTATGGTGTGTCTGACTTGTGTCTCCTCCATAACAAAGGATTAGAGTGGGGTGACAACTTAGTTAGAATGTTATCTTTTCTCTTTGATGTTACTATGCTCTTAATTTATCAAAATAAAAAATATACAATCACTTGTGAGGTGAATCATACATATACTAAACATGATTATCTAAATTTGTTAATTTATAAAATTTTAATAAGATTTTTTTTTATTAATTATGTCTTTGTTGGTCCATAAAATTGAGAACATAAAGGTTCCCAAACAACACGAATAAAACATGAAATTGAACAGACAATTAATAGAAAAAACTTATTAGACCAACCTAAAAAGTAATCGACTATAGAACTGTTAATCAATTAAGAGGATTTGTATTGCTATTGGAACATAATTTTTTTACATACCAACATCAGACTAAATACAAGACAATGTTGATTTTGTTTGCACAAATCATTTCTCATCATGTAAACACTAAAAATTTGTATGCATATTAATTATCTGCAGGCTCCAATTTGATTTTGACTCCATTTATAGTAGTTGGAGGAAGAGGGTGAGTAGGAGGAGGAGGAGGAGGAAGAGCTACCTACTTCTAATCATCATCATTGACACAATCAGGTGACTCTTGATCCACATCAACAACAATAATAGTTTGTCCATCATCGAGCTTGTGAATCAATTGATCTGATATCTCTTGTGGATTCTTGAAATATATTTCTGTTTGACATCTTGTGATGTTGACAACACTTTGTTGCAATTTAATCACGGAAATTACACTCGATGAAGATTTATTGCTAATATTACAAAAACAAACAGTAGAGGAAATCATAACCCATAAGATGTAGAAATAAAAACCAACTATCATTATTTCTGTTAGATCGCGCCTGAATTGATTTTCCAAGAACTCAAATTTGTTGGCTCGGTCATGAATCTAGTTAAGATGAAACAAATGAAAATTAAAAGACGAAAACAAGCCAAGAAGTATAGGTGCGATCAATTTCAAATAAAATCAAGGAAACAAATTGAGAAAATTAAGGCGCAAAATTGATGTATGTACCTCTCCCATATATATATATATATCGATGTTGCTAGAACTCTGACCTAGTCGCCGTGTGCTTTATGCGGAATGAATAACTTAGGTTTTATAATGGAATATGTTGTCTATATATAGAGATATGAATCTCTGAAATGGGCCTTAACCACGTTGGCTATGTGGGCGAATTATGGGCTTCTCTATACTCGGATATTGGGCCTAGAGGACTTTAGTGACATGTGAAGAGCTAATGGCCTAACCTTATGATAATTCACATCCCCATTACGAGGAATGTAACACCCCAACTTTTAGGAAATTTTACCTATACCCCAACATTTATACTCTCACCCTTACATTTTACATGAACTACCTATTTTACCTTTATATATAACCTAAAAATCTTTTTCTTTTTTTTCATTTGCCTAAAAAAAAAATTGTGTGCAGAGAGAATCACAACAGTAAGTATTATATTGCATAAACAAAATCGAAAATCAAATGCTTTTTCCAGTGTTTCTTCAATGTCGAAAATCATCTTGAATCTCTATCGGTAAACAACGATTAACAACGGTTTCCAATTAACATCAAAAATCTTTCATATCAGCCGTTTTCTATCAACAAGCATAAGAATTTGTCCAGTTAAAATGATTAACAACAATTGCAGTTTAGATCTCGTTAGCGGAAAAAGCATTTCATGATTTGGTTCGTATAGCTTTGTGGTTTGAATATTTTGGAAAACATGATAAGAATTTTCTGAAATTAAATCAAACCGGAGACGTTTTTTACAATTATTCGGTAAAAAAATTGAATCATAAATATCTGTTGAATTGAAGTTATATGAAACATACATATCTAGATTGTCATGTAGGGGTGAACTCATGTGAATTTGGAAATGTTAAGAATAAGGGTGAAAATAAATGTGCAAAAAATTAAATAGAAAAAAAGGACAAAATTGGAATTATAAATTATTTGTAAGGGTGAAGGTACAAACGTAGGGGTATAGGGTATAATGTTCCAACTTTTAACATCGGGAGGGTATATTTTTATTTTTAAAATAACAAGTATTTGTCGGTAAAAGACTCATTATAATCCTTTAACTAAATTTGAGCAATCTCCTTTCCTTAAAAAAAAAAAGAAAAAAAAAGAAATTTAAAATTACAATAAAAGACATGCCACATTTTATAAATATAAAGACTGCAACAAACATGCCACGTCTTTAACATCGTCGCGATTCTTGCACAACATGCCTCGAAAAACTTGGGGCATAAGTCTAATCCACATAAATAGGAGAGGGTCAAGATTCTAAAACAAACATATCATATCATGGAAGAAAACATAATAGTTAACATATTCATAACAAAGTCCAAATCAATAATGCAAAAGTAGCCTAAATGCAATGATTGTATGTCAATGAAAATTATTTCCGAAATATCGCCTCCCCTGATTGAGGGTGATGGATCATCATTACAATTGATCCATAATGTGAAGTCTCGCTAGACAATTACGACTCTAATTTCCATTTTCATATGTACACCACACATATGAAAATAATATCAGCATAATTTTAAAGCTTAAATGCACTTTTTTATTCCCAACATATATTCACATTTAAGGTGAATAAGTATGGTATTTTGGGTTTGAAGCCCGATCACCGCATATATTATGCCATGTTCGTTATTACCTAAGTTAAACTCACGAAGACTTTGCCACCATAATTCACATTTAAGGTATTGAGTCTATGATGAAATGCTATGCTGTTATTCAACAAAAAAATATGTTATGTGACTGATTTTGGATTTTCTTTTTCTTTTTCTTTTCTCATTGAGACATTTGATATTCCATACTTTATTTTCTATGATGTCAACTAATCATGAACCCTATTTTCTATGGTGAAAACAGAATCCTACTTTCACCTACTAACATATTTACCCACACTCGTTCGCTAAAATATTGAAACCCTTGCTTATTTGAGTTTGGCAATAAGGACATTTTATGTGGTGATCCGGTTTTGAACTGGATCACCACATTCCCCCTCCCCTTTATTGGATATGTGTTGGCCACTAGGCCAATAAGAAAAACGAAGTCCGATACAAAGAACACATGTGATATAATATGGTTACGTAGATACCAGAAATTATGAAATTTATGACACAACAAAGCCTATATATTTACTTGTGAGTTCAATGAAAGTAATAACCGAAAGATAACCGCCACTAACTTCCTCCTTAACTTTCTTTTCATTCTCCAACTATATATTTCATATTTATTCTGCAATCGTAGTAAATAATCTTTGACAATAATAAAAATACCAATAGAAAATGACTGAACTTCTTATAGTCCCCCTCATAAAAGATCAAGTGTTTCAAACTAGATGCTGATCAACAAACAAAGCACTAAAGTTCCGAGTTGGAGGTGAGTCAGAAATGCAGATGTTCCCCCGACATAGTGGGCATACCCTGTGTATAATTGAGTAGGTTAGATACATACAAAGACTCTCGAGGCAAGTAGAGTTGCATTAGAGTAAATCGTAAGTAACATAATTATTACATATGAAGAGACTAAAACAAGTAAAACGCGACATTCTTTTTAAGGTAAAGAATCCCAATATCATATTAGAGGAGGGCACCTACAATGTGTGCTCAGTGTGACAGTCAACAATGTCTCGTCTAATAATATTGGGATTCTCTACCTCAAAACGCCGCTTACGTGTTGAAATAGTTTGGTTATAAATGGAGACTGTATTCATAATTGTTGTGCACATATCTTGAATTTAATTGTGAAAGAGGGTTTAACGTCATCAAACTTTTAGATTGCATGTGTTGTGCAACGAAACATTGAATTCAAGGGTTTTGTCTGCCAGTTATTCAAACGAGATGAAACTCGACATACTTAATCTTAAAGCCTGTGCTAATAATTGAGAAAACATTTGAAGAGCTTGAGATACAAGATAAATATGTTGCCGAGGTAGAAAAGGGGATAAATATGTATGCTATAAATTTTTTGCTTTTGAAGTTATTTTATGCAGATGCGCGTGCATATCTGGTTCCTCATATGTACAGGTAATATGGATATCTTTGAGGTCTTTTGTATTGGAGGGAAATGGTGCAAATGTGTAACTCTAGTGATAGATGAAATCTTTAGTTTATTCCATAATAGTGAAAACCAACGGCATTTGATATTAGAGATTCAGTCTAGTGTAGATTCAATCATGTATTGATCATTGTCATATATTAAGGTGCGTGACATGGTGTGTAAAGAAACAGTATTTCCCAGCATTGCATTCCATTATTATAGTGTTTTCAGTACAAATAATGCAGAACTTGCTTATTTATGCTATAAGCTTAACTAATATTCTTAATTAGTATAAGTTAGTTATTTTGCTTATATTCAAGCACAGATAGAGTAGGCCATAAGGTCCAGCGAAAAGTAGAATGCATAAATTTGAAATTTTATGCATTCAATTTTCTCATACCTGTGAATCTCCTTCAACCATTTGTCGATGCATGTTCTATGAAATTCATGATTGCAAGGCAGAACTCGCACGCTGTCTCCATCATTATACTCTACAAGGCATATATAGCATCTAAGAAATTATAAGGTTAGCGATGGTAACAGTAAAATATAGCTATTATAATCAAATATTAGTGAAACACCTAAGCCAGCTAAAGATCAGAAAAATAAAAGGTCCGCAAACATACATGTACACTAACGAATAAATATGCACGATGCACATACACATGAACACAATGCAAGTGATAACAAGTTACACCAATTACGAGCGAAAATGGCACACACTATTTCACAATACTTGTATTTCCATGATAAAACTTTTCAACTTTCAAAAAGGAAAATTGTAATATAAGCTAGTGGACTTCATTGCATCTTCTTTTTTTCTTTTCAAAACTTGTGTTGCAGTGTTAGATTAGTAACATTGATATTAGAATTTTAACATTTGAGTATGTAGTCCACTCCATTGTATTTTAGCTGATCTGATCAGAATAATTAGTTACTAATCCGGTTTAAATCCTACAGCGGTAAACTCAAATACTTACTGTGTAGCATCTTCTTGATGCTTATGCAACTTCTCATATAATTTGACAGGCAATGACTCCACAACATTGATAGGTGCAGGAACAGATCCAATAGAAGATACAGACGGATGGGAAGATAAAACCACAGATTGCTGGTGAATTTCATCCAGAACCTAATTAAAATATGTACAAAAGATTCAAATTGTATAAATAATACTAGTAATGTTGATCAAAATATTAACCATTAATAAAGTTACCTCAAATAAGGCTTCTGCAAGTACAACAATTCTTGATATGCTAGCTCCAGCACCAGTGTCATCATTTGAATTAGTGTCACGGTTTCTGAGTCGACACATACAATGGGCACTTCTATGTTGACCAGACAAGATACATGATCTTTCATGTGCCGATTGATTTTCATACCGGCTACCCAACCTCTGAAGAGAACGGACCTGTGACCGTATTCTTCTCCGTTCAAGGAAATTGGACCTATGCTCCAGTAGATCCTGATACCTACCTTCTCGCAATTGTGAGGTCTCAACGCCATAGTTTTGATTGCTATGCAAGGCGTTAGACATGCTAGATAGAGGATATCTGGATGTAGAAGAACTAATAGCATTGTGATCCGATGGTGACACTCTTGAATTTGCCTCCAATGTTTGCCTTAGAGTATTCTGAATATCGTCTCTCAGTTCTCTCTCTTGTTGCAGAGGGAAAAAGGTAACGTCAGATAATGTTGAACGACGAAGGACTCTGTCACGAAGTCTTCCAACACTTAAAGTTCGACTAAAACGAACATTCTCTTCAACTTGTTCTCGAGCTCCGTTTCGCCGATCTAAATGTCTAGTCTCAGTATGTTCTGTCTCCGTTTGAATTCTCGGAGAAAATAAGTTTATCTCCAACTCATCTCTTGCACCAATGCCACCGATGCAAGGCAAACCTGATCCTGAGGCATTTGACCTTATATTAATAGGAGTATCTTCATGACACCGTGCTGTTTCATTTATGTTAATCAAACTGCTACAAGGTCCTGGGTGTAGATTATGCTCAACATCATTGTCAAATATTGAGAGTCTTGTAGAAGATATAGGACAAGGCCGCGATAATCTTGAACCGGTAAATATGCTAAGTCGGGAGCTTTTATTACCAGGATTGATGCCGAACCGAGAAAGGAATCGATTGGTAGGATTCAACAAATTAGTTGAAGAAGCTTGAACAGAGCTGCGAGTATTGTCACTGTAACCGACTTTAACCTTCCTACAAGACTTTGATTTCACCTCATCTGGGTCAGATAGATTGCCATTATCAGCATATGTAACATCACTGCCTTTTACTTTATTCTGATCACAAACCGACGGAATGAGTTACAATTAGGACAACATAAATAACAATATTCCAATCAAACAAAATTGTCCTTAATACAAGACAGTCAGTCATATTCAAATGGCACTAATGGTTATTTTACTACTATCTCTAAGGGGATTTGAACTCCGTCTCTTTTGAAGTTACAAGTTTAAACTTTTACCGCTGAGTTGACACCTTAAGGACCAATATTTGATACGAAATAAAGAATAATATGATGCATGGTTATCCCGCATAGAATTTATACAATTCAGGTAGAGACACAAAGCAGAATTATTTACACTAAACTAAGCAAATATTAATTACCAACTCTTTCATATTAGTTACACCTATTTGTATGAAGGAGTATTTTAGTTATAACTTGCTAAAATACTCTTTGGAACAGAAACTGCATGAAAATTAGAAAAGATGATTCTTCAAAATATAACTAACCAAACAGTGACAAAACCAGAAAGTAACATCTAAATCCTTAACAGGTTGGTCTAATCAAATTACACTATCAAAAATCTAATCACATTATAAGCTTAAAAAACAGTAACATTATGAAAATTAAGGAACAACCTGGTCCTCATTATCACTGTCTTGAGATCCAGAACATGTTCCAAGACAATAAGAATGAAACCCTTTTAGTCCCTTAGAACTACTCTTCCTAGTGGCTTTGCTACTATTGGAACCCATGACCCACAACAAGAAAAAACTTCCAAACACCTTAAAAACCAAAAGTCCAAAACCCAGAATCAAAATGCTGTCTTTTTTAGATTCTGGAAGATGGGTCAGATCTATAATGAAGTAAAACTAAACTATGCATGCATTGTTATGTAACAATGTGTTACATTGTTTTGGTTGAAATGAAGTGTTATGGTTGAAATGGGTGAAAGAGAATGATAGGATGAAAGTAAAAGGTTGCATTTTTAGGTGGTGATGATGGAAGTAGATGATTGAATGAGACAAAGCAACTTCAGTAATTGTCAGAAAAATATGTGAGAGAAAGCAGAGGAACAGTGGCATTTTTCTATGCCACAACTGAGATTCAAACAGTTTTGGCATTTTTCTTTGATGCAATGTAACGTGTTCCTGAAATTTAACATTAGATAAATTTAAAGCTTAGGTTTATTTTGGTTAACGTGCGAGTTAATTTAGACAAAAATAAAATATAAAATAGTCTTTGATATCTTCGTATTAAAGATAAAAGACTTTCGGATTTATAAGATAAAATTATGGCTAAAATATGTAAATGGTTATAAATATTTTGCTTTCAGTCCTTGCCGTCATCATCGGTTGCAAAAATGTTTTTGAATTAATTTTTCCATAAGATATTGGTACCCCACATTAAAAAGTAGAACAATCAATTAGTGAAACCATGCAACTTACAATTTTATAAAGAGTATAGTAAATATAAATTGAACAATAATTGATTGCGCCTAGCACACAAGCTCAATGCAATGACGCCTTCTCTCTTATTTTGCTTGCTTTATTTTTACATTTCTTTTATACCATAGGAATGAAAAATATATTTAATTAGTAGACTCTAGTGTACATTGCTGGGTATGATGCAGTTGCTGACTCCCAAACACGGTTCTGACAAGTAGGGTTGCAAGGGTAAGTACAATCTATCTCACGTGAAGGACTTCTTTCATAAAACCAGTCTCCTACTGCCTTTGCAACTGTCTGCAAATTATCAACCAGACAAAATTAGTTTTTCGACTTTATATCAATCAAATGTCACAAAGAAATACTCGTAAAGGGACGCGGATTTCTTGCTGTCGTAGAAAATATGTTGCTTCGATGGCAAGTAATCTCAACCGTTCGATGAAGATTAGATAACTTGTATTCTAACTTTACTAAAATCGGCTTCATAACTCGGAAACAAGTCATTTGATATTTTATCTAACGGTTGAGATCTACGCATTTAGTTAGGGAAAACATGTTGTCACGAAGTCAAGTGATCTTAGTGATTAGGAAAATTAGACAACTTGTATTCTAACTTCACCAAACCGGCTTTATAATACAAGTCGTCTGATATTCATCTAATGATCGAGATCCTTACATGCGGGAAAACGTGTTGTCACGAAGTCAAGTGATCTCAACCGTTAGAGGAAGATTAGACAGCTTGTACTTTGACTTCACCAAATTTGTTCGTGATACAACACGAAATACAAGCCGTCTGATCTTCATCTGATCATTGTGATACACGGCCGCGTGACTGCAGAGAATCTGAATCTATTGTAAGGAAAAGAAATGAAATGAAATAATGCAGTCTCATACTTTATTGCCAACCATTGGAGAGTCACTTTTAAACCATGTTTCCTGCGGTTCTGTTTGACAGTGGACATAGCAAGAGTCTATGAACATTCCATTAGATGGAGAGTTGCTTATAGGACTCAATGCCTCTAAGAATTGTGTTCTATAGTCTGAAAATAAACTCATTCATGAAAGTAAAGTTAGAAAACAATTGAAAAATATCGCAGTAAACAAATCATATACATGAGTATATATTGTCAAGACGTAAGTCGTTAAATCAGAAAATGTTAACCTTGCATTATATTTAGCTGTTCAGGTGAGCAGTTGTTTAGATTAGTCTTGCAGCTACGCCATTGGCCGTCGGGATCAGCATCACCAGGTGCCAAAATGTTCTTAATCTGAATCATAAGAAATTTCATTGTGATGCATTCATACTGACACTAGACACGATACTGACACTAACGCTAGTCCTGCCTCAAAGGATCATTATCTTACCATCCAATACAACCTATTTAATGTTATTGCTTCATCTTTGAATTGAATCCACAAATTGATGAAAAAATATAAACATGGTTTAAGAAGTTTATAGTGTGACAGAGTTATTCAAAAGTAACACCATGTTGAAAAACAAATTATGCTTGTTGACTGACAAAATTTACCTGCCATGAGTCATATGCTGCATTTACAATGAAGATTGGTGTTTGTATACTTGATGCCATATATTGTGGGAAAAAGCACTGCATGATAATTCATAAGTATTAGAAACGCGCAATAGAAATTGCAAAGCTACAAGATAAAATTACAAGTCATACTTACCAGTCCTGGACTGAGCATTGAAGTGCAGGATGAAGGCAAACTCTTTTCTGAGCCCTAAAACAATATAGAAAAACAAATAAGTCTCTGAATATTCGGAATCGTAGTGAATTCGACAAAGTCACTGTCAGAGAAAAAGGATGAAGTACATGTGTTGCAACAACTGAACTGAAGTAATCTTCAATGTAATGATCTCCTGAGATATCATTTCTGTTATACAAAAACAACATAAAATCATTACATGATCTTTTGAATTATAAATATGTAAGAAAAAAGAGTATCTATAGGGAGAAAGTTAAAGGAGCATACACATTAACAAAATAACCAGCATCTGAGACACATTTCACTCTAGTTTCATTAGGAAATAGTGCTCGGAATCCGTCACAGTGTAATATAGTAGTTAATCCTCCAGCAGAACATCCGGAAAGAATAGCCTATAGTTACAAATTTTAATTAGTGATTGAAAAAATAAAATCATGAGGAATTAAAGAGTGGCAAATCATAAATTAATGTCATGTACATTTTCAGCATGATCCATTCCTTTTGCTAGTAACTCTTCCATTACAGCAGAAAAAATCCTTGCTCCTCTGTAGTATAAATTCGTCGTCTGATTTATGTATCATATTATAAGAATATCATTAGATCATACATTAAAAAGTAAAATTCAAAAATGACTTCAATTTTCCTTGAAATTTAAATTTAAACTTCTTCGGATTTTGCAAAACTTACTGGATCAACTTCTTCAACATCACCGGTAAATGATGATCCGTCGCAGTACCTAACCTTGACTCTATTCCAATTGTAGAAATCTGAAATTTATCAAGAAAATTGTTGGAAAGCTACACAAAAATTTTGGCTAACAAGGAAGGAACAGTATATATTGATTATTAGCAAAGTAGACATTATACAATACCTGGATTATATTGTTGGTTGTCACTTAAATATCCAGAAAAGTAAGTTTGCTCTTCCATTTCATGCGACGAACCTAATCGACTGTCCCTCCGATAAAGGCAATACGTAACATTATGGCACCATCCACCTCCCTAAATTAAATAGTAGCGAAAAATCATACAACAATAACAACCAAATGTTATTCCGACAGGTGGAGTCAGCTATATGGATCATATGACGCCAACAAAAGGTACGCTCCGTGGTTTGTCCAAGAAAAAGAGAAACGACAATTGACTAAAGTTAACATTTAAGAACTACTCAGCATAAATTTAAATCAAAAATAAAAAAGTCAATCTTCCGTCCAGTTGACAATATAACATATAAGAAAAACATAACACAACATTAAGTTATATGATCATGTGTCATTAAACACTTTATGATTAATGATAGTTTAATGAAAGGAACCTCAATGTGAACAATCCAATTGTTAGCTCCTTCATCATGTCCTTGATCAAAATGGTAAGCTGGGGGGCTTCCATCCAAACACACTGCACAAGAAGTTAATACTTCAACTTCTCTACTATTATATACATAAACATATATTGCAAATATGAACTCAATAACTAAATAATTATATAAATAACAGTAATTGAAACAGCAAAAGAAAATTCTCACCAGCTCCTTTTGATACCGCACTCTCGAGCCGAGTCAGTGGAACATACTGTCCTTGTGTCTTTAGTAATAGCAGGGCACATAGTAAAGTACTAAACCATTTTATGGTTCTTGAAATCTCCATTCAACCAAAAGAAAATGGAACCTATGCATAAAAACAAAGGAAAATAGGTTGGCTTATTTAAATTTTATTATCAATATGGCATATAATATATAATGTTCATATAATGATATAGTTAAATCTCATAAAGCTGTATCATGTCATGTGTTATGAGAATCCATTTTAACTAATATAAAGAAGGAGAACCTTTAACAAAAACTAGAGAGGTAAGAAAACTATATCCATTTCAAAATCATGTGTTGACAGATAAACTTATAAGAAATAAAAAAGATAAAATGAAAAAATAAAAGCAAACATATGAACCAATAACCTTAGACTCAAAAAACAAATCATTTGTAACATTCCAACACTTGCCTAGATTAACAATTGCTCAATATGAGCAAAACTCAAAAAAGAAGTAAAGAAAAAAAAAACTTGCTTCCAACCCTCACATACAAGTAAAGAAAAAATGACCTAGAAGAAAATGCATTATTTTGCACAAAGTAGAAAAGAATGAAGGTTATAAACTAGGTGAACCTGAAATATAAGGTAGGGTGGTGTAATATGGAGAGAATGAATGCAAGTGTGTTCAGGGTGGTGTGTCTTATATAATAGTGAAAAAAATAATTAACGTGACATATTGATATTATTTTTTTGTAAACTATATATGTGACTTATTGATACAAGCAATGGTTAAGATGAAAATAAAATGACCTATTTGAGTAAGTTGAGAATAAAAGTTGGATAGGACCGTATGTAAGGAGAATTTGCCGTTTGAGTTAGTTTCTTTGGAGTTATATGCCATTTTTGATTTTATTAAGAAAGTGACACAAAAACGGTATTTTTCTGTTTTTTCCACTTTTTTGCTCAACTAAGAAGCCAAAATAGCATTTCAACACTCATTTGCTAGAAGAAATTATATACAGTGTAGTAACTTTCATGCTTTTGTTTTTTTGTACAAATAATTTTCATGCTTTTATTATGACATTGGTAATTTGTTTAACCATCGTTGCTCTTTCAATTATATTAAATATTCGGTTAAAGGGTGGATTATCATGTCTACGCCGGTTGATTATGAATTCCTTTCGAATAGTACAGGTTATTTAGGAGTAAATAGTGAAGATTTGTTTGTAACAAATAATAGAGTAGATAGTTAAGTACCTTGTAAGGTTAAAATAGTGTCTGAATTTTGTAAGTTGCCAAATATTCTCTTGAAATTGAATGTTTGGATGGACGGCTTAAAAGGAGAGCAAAAGAAAGGAATTATCGATATTATAAAATATTTTTTAAATCGATTAATTGTCATTGAACTATTATATGATCGTTTATCATGACGTTCTTTTCATTTTTTTCAAAATATCAAATATATTTGTAAAAAAAATAAAAAATTTATCCTAAGATCCAAGAGTGGAAACACAAGATGCAAGGAGTTCTTTCTAGAGAATTTTCTTATTGTATCAGTGATATCTTCGTCATAAGTGGAATTTGGAGTTTTCTTTGTGTCGAGTATTGGATTGCTTCTTTAGAGATTTTATGGTTGTATCTCAAAATCCTAGTCGGCTAGGTTTCAGAGTTGTGGATGATGTTTACCGCATCGCCTACGGCTTTCCAGTAACTCGTTGGTGGTTTGGAGCGAGATCATGTGGTGTCTCTTTCTTTTCGATACATGCACATCTTTTTTATCAATCTTATTCGAATCGCTCAATAGCTGACCCTTTGTTGGAGATCCAGCTTTCTTCCGTGATGTTTTCTCTCTCCGGGGTTTTTTTGCTTTTGTCTTGGTTTGCCTTGGTGGTTTTTAGTAGTTATTGGTCATTGAGTTTGCCTTGGTGAGTTTTTTCTGCTGGTTGGATTTAGCGAGCTTAGGGGGTTTGTCCTCGGCTGAAACTGTTTATGCCATGCATAGCATATCTTCTGCTTTATGATGTTCACTTAATAAAAAAATTATTTTCTTCAACAAGAATTTGCATATTAACTAAATAATTATTTTGATCAATACCTTTCTCCCTAAATATAACATGCTCTCAAATATTTTCATTAACCGAAGTTATAGTATCGATTTAACCTTTTCAATTGGATTAATTTTTCTATTCCAAAACACCTCTAATTATTGTACATTTCATTGTTCAAAACAACAAATACTGTAATAAAGAGAAGATAAATTATTGCTCTCTCCCCTCCTCTCTCTCTAAAACTCCAAACTCAGGCCTAAAAACATTTGAATAAGATGATAATGGATTGTTTGAATAAAATTGGATTTGTACAAGTTTTTATAGATTTTTTATGATGACAAAGTATTGAAAGCAAGGTCTAAACATGCATAAGAGTATCATAAACACAAGAGAAGCTAAAAGACTAGGTAGAAGATCTAAAAAAATATCAACCAGAACTCAACACCTTAGATCAAAAGAAAGGAAGTCACTCGAAAGCTGAAGATCTGCATCAGACTCTAAAGACCTCTAGACATTGAAGAAACAATAGATCCTGAGGGACCTAAAAGCCACGTCAGATTTGTTATCTTCTGTAGTTGTCTCTATCAAAACTATGATAGTACAATTTGTTCTCTTCTAGCCACGTGTAGAAACAAACAAATAATTTCAAGGACAAAGAGAATAAACAGATAATTCCAGTTGCAGCAAAAGAATTTCAAATGTCTAATCAACAACATTATTCATATTTGAAAATGGCTCAAAGTCATTGATTTGAAGTTTCTCAATGACTCTTAATGCGCTGGCACCTCCTCAACGTCTCTCAAAACTTTACTTATATAAGGAGTTGAAGACTTGAAGAACAATAACAAGACTCTGTCATTTTCATCCCTTACTCTATCAAATTCAAAAGGGCATAAAACACTTAAGAATTTCTTACTAAGTTCATATCTTAGAAATTCTAAGTTCATAGAGTATGTCATGTTTATAATTGTTTACACCTCTAATTGTATATCAAATGTAAGAATAAATATTTTAATTGTATACTCTTAGAAGTCTCTTTCAGTTGTGATAGAGCATTGGAAGACTCTTGCTTGTGCGCTTAGCGTTGGAAGTTTCTTAGTTGTGTCCTTGAGCATTTGTAATCAGTTGTGATTATAGTGAAAATTCATTGGAAGTGCAAGGAGACTGGACTACTCCTGGATTATAGGAGGAATCGGTATAATTGTTGTGTGTGCTCTCTCTCTATATATACTTTGTGTTTGATTTTATCCGCTGCTGTCAGACTCTGAACTCATCAAACTCTTATAAAATTTGAAAAAACCAACACTCCCTTCCCCCTTCTTGTGTTTTTTTCTTGAATCTCTTCCAACTTAACAAAAGATTTTAAGTTCAAACCACATCTGATTTTGATTTTATCAGGTCAGCTCAGAATGTCCAGGTGAAATTTGCTTAGATAATTTACCGTTCAAACCAGACCGCATGCGGACTTTGGATTTTTCGGACCTACCCGCATAATTCAATTTGACTACTTAGTATGATTGATAACATAAATTATGTCAAATACCTTTTGATCCTTTAAGTTTGACAAAAATATCGCGTTGGTCCTTTAAGTTTTTTAAGTTTTAAATAGATCCTTTAAGTTGTTAATTTAATGCATCGTTACCCTTTTAAGGACCTATTTAAATCTTAAAAACTTAAAAAATTTAAAGGACTAAATTGGCATTTTTGTCAAACTTAAATGTCCAAAAGAAGTACTTGGCTCATAAATTATTAAGAAAATACACTTGCTTGGTTTGAAAATTTATTAAGTGTATTCAATCAATACAAGAAAGATACGTCGTAATAAGATCAGGTTACCTAATGGGTCTGTGAGGGAACATCAAGAAAGAGGATTAGACCAAGTGCGAGATTGGATAAAAAATAGTGTATGAAAGGATTATGGTCTTTCTGATACCTATCTATCTAGTACGATTGATTAAGTCATTCAGTAAAGTCTCTTCGCGTTGTGTTTAGATAAGAACAGGCCGGTCTAGGTAGTTAATTGAATATTACTTTTTAGTTTGTTTTCATTACTTCTATGGTCGTGCACTTGCACTTGCTTGGTTTGATAACATAATTCTAGACTGATGAAAATCGGTCTTGGATTTCATCAGTTGTTTAAATGTGAACTGGTTGGTGATTTATGTAATGATGCTGTTGAATGCGATGTGAGATTCCACTTTGTCTGAAACTTGCAGTGACTATAATGGCCACTATCTATTGCTTATGATGTTGGACGCATATATATAGTGGTATTAGTATAGATTTGTTTTGTCAGGGGATGGGAGCTGATGAATGATGTCCAGCACTATATAGGTATGCTCACAACTAATGTAGTCATAGTATGCAATAGATAATTTTGAAGACCACTAATTAGGTGGATAAGGATATAATCTATTTCTCAAAAAGAAATGTGGTATTCATTATATAGTTGTATAGTGAATAGATAATATAGATGATGGGGTGGGAGGATTTTAATGGAGAGAAAGTATAAAATTATATTTTCATAATGCTAGTATTAAGAAAATTTGAGTACAAATGTGAAAATAATTAAATGATTGCATGTTTGCAATGCGAACGTCATTTAGATTGAGTTTAAGTTTAGTGTGGTAGTTTAAAACTTGAAATAACACAATGAACCAATAATGCATATTTAACACTCTAAGTGTTTGATGAAATGTTTAAATGAGTAGTTGATTGATTTTTTTTTTTCATATTTTTTGTTGTGTAGATATGACATACAACCCACATAGACGCAAACTAGACAAGGATATCATGACCACCGGTGCCCACGTGGAGAGTGTGGTGGCAAACCTTATACCTAAGAGGGAATGTGGTCGTATGAGTGATTTGGAGGGGAGCTCACATGCGGGTGCGGCCCAAGTTATTAACCCTCCTCAAGACCAATACTCTGTGACTAAGGAGCGGTAGTACAATCCCACTGAGGAGTACTACCACAACTCAACTCAAGAGGAGTACAACCAAGTTAAGCATCATCATGAGGAGCATGAGCACCATGATGCACGGCCTGAAGCACATGCATGCCCACCGCCACTTAATGCTTTTCCTGGGAGCCTTTATGATCAATCTCTATTGATGTCATTCGCTAAGCATGTTGTTTACAAGATTTGGAATGATGTTGATATAAGTATAATTATTTACTTTATCGTTCAAATGTTTATTTTGGTTAGTATATTTTGAACAATTTTTTTTTATTTCAGATTCACACTCGTGTAAGGCCATCAGGCATGGTAGGAAGATTTCTACAATTACACACCCAACAATGCATTTTGACTAGTTCTATCATCCATTTATTGCATTCAGTCTTTTACCACTTCTTTATATTAGGTTTTCTACTTTGAGTAGTTTCATGCTTACCTCTTTACCGGAGAGGTGACATGTGGAGACCAGCAACTTTTACCTGTCTATTGGGGATATGATTGTCACGCTGGATAATGTGGTGTGTCTTTACACATTCTCACAGTAGGGAAGATGATGGATCACGAGGAAAAGGTCCCTGAGGAGATGGGTGTCGAGTTGATGACTCGGTTGCTTGGTGTTTTTGAGGTTCATATGACTAAGGAGTGTGAGAAATAGTGGGTGCTTTTATAAATATCCCCTTTATAAAGCAATTTTATGAGTAAAGCCTCAATATGGCAACTCAATTGGAAAATGTAGTTGAGAGGGAAGAGGAGAGAAATAACTGGAGGAAATGGTGTGTGAGGGTTTTGTTGTTCTTTCTGGTCAGATATACCATATTCATTGACAAGAGCAACAAGCACATATACCTGATATTGCTTGATGTGATGGGGGATCTTGGCAGAATAAATGAGTGGCAATGAGGTGGAATGTCACTGAATTATCTGTAATATTATCTTGTTAAGGCTACCAGTTTCACGAAGGGCTCCATCGGCGGATATGTGACCCTACTGGAGGTAGTAATTTATTTCATTTTTATCCTTGTTGTATATCCTATTATAATATATGACTATAAATGTGTATGTTTTCATTTTCAGGCATGGGCACTAGAGCATTTCAAACATTTATTTACATGGCACGCGTTGTTCGCTTTGTTCCTAAGAAGGTTCGTACTATATTGGTGCCCTTCATAGGCACCCTTGATCGCCTGGTCGTGGAGGACGTCATATGGATCCCATACGATGAGCATAGGAAGGTGCGACCCTTCGATGATATATGTTGTTACTCTGGTTGGATTATGGCCAACGGAGGAAAGAAGTGTTGATACTTGCTAGAGCAGATGAAAAGGAAGTATAGTCATGTCCAAGACATTTATAGACATATGTCTGTTGTGCCTCCTCGTGGCGCTGACAGGTTTTCCAGAATTTCATGATTCACATCATACCTGAGGCTGAGCGGGGTCTGGTGGCGGTGGATCCATGGCAGCATGCAGCAGGGTGCATGGCCTAGTTTTATAGGGGGGTTCGTGCACCACCCACTAGGTCGGATAATGAGGAGGTCAACACCGACTAGTATCATATGAGATATCATCTTGACACACATCATCAAAAGTTGCATTACCATGGTGGAAGAGGGGTTATGTGTTGGTCGGACAATCCAAGACATATGTGGTATCTTAATTAGGATTGTAGATGAGATGTACCCAGCCACTACATATCTAATTTCGAGAAGGAGGAGGCAGATCAGGAAACAATAGTTTTATGTTTGGATTCTTAGTTGTAAATAATAATTTTGTTCTTTATTTTGATGGATTTGTAGTTGATTTGATTCATTTGTCATTTAAAAAACTATCGCATTAATGAATTTCTTTTTCGATAATTTGTGTTTGATTTTATGAATGAATGAGTGAATGATTTAATAAATAAATGATTGAATATATCAATGAATGAAGTAGGGGAAAACAACATAAAAGTTATGAATTCTACCAAACTGTGTAGTTTGGTTTTTGTAATAGAATGCAATGTTTGTATCTATGCCATTTTATCGTTTATCATTTTTTATTGTATCATTTATTGTTTTATAGTTTATCAATTTCTATTGTTTTACATGCAATGTTTGTATCTATGTCATTTCATTTGTTTGTAGGTTGGTTTGTGGAAGTTTAGACATAGAAAAGTTGGTTTTTTGTTTTTTTTGTTTTGAAGAAGTGGGGGAGTGGGAGTTTTTGTTCTGGAATACGACCAGAACGCAAAGCGAACGCCGGTTAACTATTGTTGTGGGCATCAAGGTAATTTTGGGGTGGCTGGGAGAAAATACATAAGCCTAAAGAATAATTTTAAAAAAAAGGTTAATTAAGTTTTTGATCCCTATAAATATTTGCAGTTTCGTTTTTAATCCTTATAAAATAAAATCATACTTTTTAGTCCCTGTAAAATTTTCCGTCAGCATTTTTAGTCCTTATAAAATTTTCCATCAACATTTTTAGTCCCTGTAAAAATTTTACGTCAGCATTTTTTGTCCCTAAAATGCTAAAGAAAAATGTCACATGGACTAAAAAGTGTGATTTTATTTTATAGGGACCAAAAATGAAACTGCAGATATTTATAGGGATCAAAAACTTAATTAACCCTAAAAAAAAAATATTTGTATAAGGGTAATTTTTGGGTAACTCTCATACTCTTATTGTGTTCTTATTCTTTCATAAAGAAATATGATATCTTATCTTGATCCCAATACACCCAACGTTTATAAAACTAAAATGTACTGATATAAGTTTTTTTTAATGAAAATATAAGTTAGTTGGTACTTCTGTTTTATTGTTGATTATAATTAACTTTCATCAGATATAAACATTTGTTGCTCCATGAACAATTTTCTCGTAATCACACAATTGGTACTTCTTTTTCTTTACTAACCTAAGCCAAACATTCAATTAGCACTTTTTTGATGGGCTTTTGCTTTTTAGTATTGTCCAACTATAAGGAAGTTAAACCCTAGAACGTTGCCTTCCTTGCATACTTCATTATTAAATTTGTTGTTTGAAAAATACTTGATTAAGTTATTAGAAATACTTGATATTACTATATCTTAATGCACCACAGGGTTAAGATAAGATAGGAAAAAGAATTGGTATCTATAGTTAAATTATAGTTGATAAGTAGTGTTATACTTTTGGTTACCATGTCATTTATAGTGGCCCTTTGTTAAGAAATGTAACTTGCCAAATAACTCATCTCTTTAGTTTTTTAGGGAGGAACTAATGTCGCTGGTATGGCAAATCGAATTAATGATGAGTGATAACCGATAACACTGAACTTGTACATGTTGAGTAACCGTCATCACGTAAATATATCAACGCTTTTATATGTGTTTAATCCTTGCAAATAGGGGTCGTTTAAAAAATGGTCTCTGTATTCCTTAATCCTGACATTTTGTCCTGCCAAAATTTAATTACTTAAAAATTGGTCCCTCAGCCCAGTTAATTATTGTCACATCATAGTAATTATAAACATGAAATTACAAAAATACCCTTGTAATTAGTGATGTGGCCGTGATTAAGTGAGGAGAGGGGCGAAATTTTAAGTGGTTAAATTTTAGCAGGGAAAAAATGCCAGAATTAAAGAATACAGGTACTAATTTTTAAATGACTCCTATTTCAAGGACTACACACATATAAAAGTCATATATCAAAATTACGAAAGAACTATATTTCATCTGCTTGATATAGTTTCATTGTTGAGGAAAGATTGGGTGAATAGTTTAAACACTTAGATATTTGGTGAATTATTAAACACTTAGAAAATTACCGATATTTGTCCTATACAAATGTATGTCATTCAGGGGTATATGAGAACTGAGGTAAATTATGTCCCAAAAAAAAAGCTCCACATATTATTTATTTTTTTAAGAAATAAGCTCCACATAAATTGTTTTCATAACTTATGAAAAGATTAAAAAAAGCTCCAAATTTCAGTCTAGACCCTCTTTGTAATTAAAAAATTAAAATAAAAAGTTAAGCAATTGAGCTCAAGTGGTCAGTGACAGTGACTTTCACCAAAAATGGATTATTTCGGAGAACCTGAATTTTAAAATGATTATTGAATAGATTTTACTACAGTGCTAAACAATCTCTAGAGATTAACTGTGCCTCATTTCCCTAAGAATCAGAGAACTAACGTAAAAAAAAACGGTAATAATAAATAAATAAATAATAAACTTCTACATAAATGATTTACACTATGTTACAAAAAAAAATGATTTACACTATATATCATAAAAATCATAAAATCGCAACCAATTCTTTATAAGAAAAAGTTTCAACCAATTAAATGGTGATGGTTATGGTTTGGAAAGAAAGGGAGAGAGAGGGGGAGAGGGAGGGAGGGGGAGAGAGTGAGAGAGAGAGAGAGAGATTTTCTTTTTAAAAAAATAGCTTCAGTGATATTAGTATGTAGTAGTTTATAATGTGTGAGTCTAGTCATTAAACTACTTAACAAAACAAAAACAAAAATCCTCGAATGACATCCCTATTCAAATTGCAGGATAATTTGATTTGTCGTCCTGTTTGTTTTTTCATTTCACGATACTTTTTTTTGAAAATATTTCATAGTTTATTTTCTTTTTCATACATGGACTTTGCTAAATATTCTTTTTCATCTTCAAATTATGTCGGTATTTGATTTGGTATATCATCGGATGTCTCCAAAGGACTTGGTCTCCAAAGAATTTGCGATAGACTCTAATAATATTTTTATAAAGACAAATTTAGAGTGGGGATGATGCCTCAATCTAAAATATGAAATATCTTAAAAGTTTAAAAATCACTTACAAATGAATTTATATTTATCTCTTTCCAAAAAATATTAGGAGGGCTCAAACCTAAAACGTCTTAGTCTAAAGTTTGTTTTTAACGACTAGACAAAATTCTTGGAGTATAATCTTTAATAGTATAAGTTAGTAATTAGTCATGTGAATATATATTTGTTCTGGAGTCTAAAGATCACTTACAGACATAGTTTTAAAACTCGGCTCGGTCATCGACTTAGCAGGGGTAGTGGGTCACTGGGTCAATGGTCGAACCACTGAGTCATTGGTCGAACCGCATGACTGAACCGGATCAACTCGGATGACTCGGTTAGATAACTCGGTCTTGAGATTAAATTTATATAACTATTTAACCGGATTAAATCGGATTTAATCGATGACTTGTTCACTTAAAAACTAAAAAAACTGACATGTAATATGTATTTTAATCTTTGTACAACTATATTTTGTTGATAGGAAATATATTAAATTAATATAATATGTAGATTTTCTAAAACAAAAATGATGTGTTCTTTCCTCTTATAAAATTTAAATGTATTATATTTACATATATAATATATTTCAATTTGTAACAACGATTAGAAGTTGTTGTAGTGCTTAAGCTTCCAAACATTCATTTTAATGTTCACGGTTCAATTCCTCTTGTCGCTAACTTTTTCATATTTCAGATTTTTCTACAAAAGTCCAAACTTGAAGCATTAATCGGTATTAAATGTATTAAACCGAGTATTAATTAGTATTAATCCGCGCTTAATGACTTAGTATGACAGAAATTGAAGAAAAAAATTAATTAAAAGCAAAACGACGTCGTTTTAGTTAATTAAAAAGCAAAAAAAAAAAAAGGAAGAACCGGTCTGACCATCAACTCGGCCGAGTCACCGGGTTTTACCGGTTTTGACCGGTTCTCGCCGAGTTAACTGCATGACCGATCCAAATGTTGGCTCTAACCGGTCTGGCCACCGGGTCCTGGTCCGACCGGCCGGTCCGAGCGGAGTTTCAAAACTATGCTTACAGATGTACTTCTTTTTACAGTAAAAATAATGTTATTGTAAATATTATATTGTGCTTGTTTAAATAACTTGACTTTGTACCAAAAAATATTGTTAACGAATGCTTCCGAAACATTTTTTATGATTTTAAATTTTGAAATTATTCTTTAGAAAAGCCGAATGTTATAATTTTCAATAAGTTAAATACACAAACTTTTTATGAAAAAATATCATTTAAGATCTTTCAAAAGTACTTATTTAAGAGACACTCATTAGTATTTATATCACTATCTCTGAATGGTATTTTTTTTTTTTAGAAATGAAACATACTTAATGCACTTGGCAAACAAGAATGCAAACTTCCTATAGAAGATACGAATCAACCAACAAACCTTAAAAGATGGAAAAGTGTTTCTAAAGTGGTTAATCTCCAAGCATTCTTAGAAGTTAAGTTAAACTTTCATACCTGGAAAGTTGTCATTACATGAATGGAGGAAAAGAAGAAAAAAAAAGTAAGATTCTTCCAAAAGCTTTAAATCCTTTAAGTGCAAATAGTTTAGGTCAAATTAGACCTTGCAAGGTTTAAATTTGATCTCGTAACAAAAATTCAAGAAGTCTTAAATCAAATAGGTTAGATCGAGTTAAGCATTACAAGATTTAAATTTGGTCTCATAAAAAAATTTAAAAAGTCTTAGATTAGACCCGTTGCTTGTTTTAAATTTATTTTTAGACTTAAGTTTGATCTTTTCAAAACTCCGATATAATCTGAAAAATCTACAAAGTCGAGCATGAAACTGCTTTTTTTCATTAGGTTTTCTTGTGCACGCAGCTACAAAACTAATTCATTTATCTACTATCAAAACAATGAAGACCTCTTCCATCGACTATTAAAATAATTTAAATAATATAAAGTTGTTAACCAATAATCAAAAGTGCCTTATTGACTTTTCAGTATAGTAGACAATAGATACATCAAGTTGTAGTAGCATAGAATGCAATATTTAATATAGTAGTTTGAACATCCTTTATTTTGAGAGCTTACAAATCACATTCTCATGATTTCATGACTACTTAACCAATAAGTGTAGTTTTGTAGAAATTATATTACTTGAATGAACCTATATTTCAGGTATGATGTTAATTTCATTCAAAAACACGGTTATGACAAGTAGGGTTGCAAGGGTAAGGACAATCTATCTGCTGAAAAGTGCTTCTATCATAATACCAATCCCCTACAGCCTTTGCTATTGTCTGCACATTTTAAATAACATAAGTTAGCATTTCAACTACATAGAATGGGAAAGAAGAAAACAATAATAAATATACCTAAGCAACACAAAACACTTCCATAAAAAAAGAAGTTGAAATACCAACAAAAAATTAGAGGCAGAAAAACATGAAATTTTTCGCAAATTTTGAAGTTCGGGTTTAACTACTGGCATAGGCACTCGTGACACTGTTTGAGAGAGCATATGAAAACAGCTAATGACATGTTCATAAGTTGTTTTTAGCTTATATAAAAGCAATCTAATTTCATTTTATCTTTTGTCATAAAAACAACTTATACATAAACACTTATGCTTTTATAAGCTATTAAGTAAGTCTTTTTTTTTACAAAAGCTATTAAGTAAGTTGTTTATCCAAGTAGGACTCAATTTCATTTTTTCCGTCTCTAATTTCCATCTGCAATTAAAATTTTCTTAGAAGTGGAAATGTACAAGTTGTGGACAAGGAAGGAAAAATGGCAGGGGCTTACTGTTTTGGCCAGCACCGGAGAGTCGGTTCTCATCCATGTTTCCTGCATTCCAGTTTGGCAGTGGGAATAGCAGCCATCTATAAACATTCCTTTAGATGGAGAGTTACTAACCACACTAATTGCCTTTAAGAATTCTGTCCTGAAACCTGAAAAAACAATTCATGACGCATTAAAATCAATTCATAGAACTGTGCTAAATTTTTGCAGTCAGAAAATCCATATAACCCTCGAAGCTTTCATACAAATGGCGGACAATTTGACTTTATTTTATCTTTAGGCTTAATAGCAGTTTCGGTTCCCCTACCTCACCTCACTCACGGAATTGGTCACCTTTTTAAAAGTTAAAACTCGGTTTATTCTTTCCCTCACACAAACACTTATATGATAGTTTATACTATAAGTGCTTAATTAATTTAACAGGGCCTATAGATGCAAACAAATGACAGTTAGGGCAAATTTTATACACCTTTCTAAGGTTAAACAGAAGTTTGGAAAGCTTATTGAGTTTAGGAATCAACAAACTTAAGTGTGAGAAAGTCATGATCAGAAAATGCTTACCTTGAATTGTACTTAATTGATTAGCAGAACAGCTCTTTATATCAAGCTTGCAGTTTCTCCAAGTGCCATGGGGATCGGCAACACCTGGTGCCAAAATGTTCTTAATCTGAATCAAAGCAACAAGTAGAGGATCAGAGAAAAGACTACAAAGATGTCAGCACTTGTTAAGTGCAACTAGTGAAAACATCAAATGTCAATTGCATTCTGGGAGAAGAGTTGTTAAAATAATCTTGCAATAACTGAGATTCTTTAACAGTAACTTTACAACTTGTTTTTAACAAAAGTTCAGTCATTTAATTGCTCCATAAATCTATAAGCTTATAGGAACTTTTTTATAAGTGAAGAACCATGAACTTATTTTAATTTGTTGAATAGTCTTGGCGAACTCTCATTTAAGCTGTGTAGTTTACCTTAGTTTATCTAATGACATAAGAACTTGACAAAGTGTTTGGAAAAGATTATGCAAACAATTTATAACATGTCGATAAGTTGTTTCAAGTAATTTTGATAGTCTCTCTAGAATACTGATGATTATGAAAGCAGCAAATAGCTTACATGAAAATAGTTTGACCATATTTTCTTTTTGACTATAGAAACAGGTTATATATAAGAGCTAATATGAACGCTTATCCTACAAGTGTTTAACCAAGTTGTTTATCCAAACGGACACTTAATATTTAAGGTCTATTTCTTCAAGTTTTATATAAATCCTTATATGAATTCTGTTGAACATAAAGAACAGAAGCAACACCAGGATAATTTCTTAAAGTTCTCTCCAATTATCATTACCTTTAAAACACAACCACCAATTGATCAAAGAATACAATCTTATTACAAAGTTTCAAGTGGGACTAATACATTAAAAAAATAAAACACTACTCCAAAAATAAATGAATGTTTCTTGAGAAAGATAGTTCTAACCTGCCATGAATCATAAGCTGCATTCACAAAGAAGATCGGTGTTCTGATTTGTGCAGCCACGTTTTGTGGGAAAAAACACTAGAAATTTGTTCTAAAAGTATCAGCAACACCAAACAAATTGTGAAGGTATAAAAATAAACATTTCACAAACTTACCAGCCCTGGTGAGAGTCTTGAAGTGCAAGATGCAGGCAAATTCTTTGCTGAGCCCTAAAATAAAGAAGATAATACAAATATTTAGTGTCCATCATAGGAAAATTTCAAAAGTTTCTTTTCTTCTAAATGAGAAGTTGTATAGCATTAAAAGCAAAGTTTTTGGCACAGCATACAGTATTTTGACGAAGAGGTTAATAATGAGAGAAAGAATGAGTACATGTGTTGCAACAACTTGACTGTAGAATTGTTCAATGTGTTGTGCTCCAGAGACGGCCTTTCTGTTGTACAACAATAACTTATTGAATCATCAAAATAACTAAGGAAAATTTGGGTTGAGCCTAACTCAAACTGAAGAAACCAGCTTGTAAGGAAGGCGAGGGATGTCTTCCGCTTATAAATACATTTTTAGATTATATATCGGCCAATGTTACTTAAACCCTAAACACTAACTAGAAAGCAAACTAAAACAACTTACACATTGATAAAGTAACCAGCATCTGAGACACATTTCACTTTAGCTGCTGCAGGTAGTAAAGTTTTGAAGCGATCGCATTGTAAAATAGAAGTCAATCCTCCAGCTGAACATCCAGAGAGAATTGCCTGTAGTTACATTTCATCAAGTGAATTAGAATCTCGTTACTCATTCATGAAGAATAAGAAGAAAAAAGTGATAAAAGTCATGAAATCTATCGTACATTTTTAGCATTTTTCATTCCTTTTGCTAGTAAATCTTCAATGACAGCAACAAAAATCCTTCCTCCTCTGTAGTGCAAATTGGTTTTCTGACTCATAATTCAAATTATAGAATCTCAGCATATAGAACATCAGCGCGTATAAGTCAAAATTTCAAATTCTTTTGAATTTTTAAACTTACTGGATCGACAGCTTCAACATCGCCGGTAAATGATGAACCATCACAATACCTAACCTTGATTCTGTTCCAATTGTAGAAATCTGGAAATTGCAAATTACAACTATTGTTCAAGATTGAGTTCACGAGCACAGATAGTATCTAACTTGTACGATAAGCACTTACGCTATAAACGTTTAGTTAAACTATTTATCCAAATAAGGTTTGTAAAATATATCGACTAGTACACAATACCTGGATTAAACTTTTTGCCGCTACTAAAAAATCCAGAAAAGGAAAGTGTCTTATCCATTTTCTTCGATGATCCTAAACGAGTGTTCGTGCGGTCAAGGCAAGTAGTTGCATTGTTGCACCATCCTCCTCCCTAAAATAATTGTTCTCGAGATTATTACAAGACAAGAGAATTTTCCATAATTTGTACATCATAGAATTTTTAGAAAATCTAATATGATCTATAAATAAGATTAGATTCAATTTTCACTGATCTCATGCCTTATATCAGTATAAAGTAGTACTGTCTGATGTAACACATCATTACACAATGTATGAATATCATTATTAGTTATTACAAGCTTTAGCTAGAGGGCGAGTGTTTGCACATCAAGAAAATATTTCATAATATGATCATGGTAGAATATTTCATATGATTCTTTGGAGAGATTTCAACATTTCATCATACAAAATGGTTTGTTTCATTATTCAATTAGGATCGGAGTCTTCGATCAATAAAACTAAATCTTAGTACTTTGTAAACACATCAGTCCACAATTTTGAGGACCAATTTGTCTATTCACTCAAATAAAAGGAAATTAATGATGCCAGTTTGCAGAAAGGGACATACCTCAAAGTGAACAATCCAGTTGTCAATTCCAGCTTCAAATCCCTTATCAAAGTGGTAAGCTGGTGGACTACCATCCAAACAAACTGCACAAAAATGTTAAACATCAATTTCACAATTATGATAAAGAACACATATAGTTAAATTTTCCATTATCAGACACATAAGTACTTTCTTACCAGCTCCTTTTGCCACTGCACTTTGAACATAAGTGATTGGCACAGTAACCCCTTCTGCTGCTTTTAGTAATAGCAGTGTACATATTACAATACTGAATAATTGGTCCATTCTTGTATACTTCATTCTGCACAAATATAAAAACTTTATTTGTGTGAACAAAAAAGGAAAAATGAGTAGATCCTTGTATTATGTATGAGCCTTTAATAGAGAGGAAGAAAAACTATATTGATACATATACATATTAAAAACAACAAAAATTAGCTAAATAAAAAGATGCATAGTACTATATATGCTAAGAAAGTTATGGAGAGTGAAATAAAATTAAGATCCTAATAAATACATTACTATAAATGATATTCTGAGTCAATATGTCAATCTTACAACATGGTCCTTATTTCATCTATATGGTGCCAGAAAACATCATACATAGAATACTAAATATTAAGCAAGCCAAGAGAAAATACATCAATATGTATAAAATAAATAAATCATTGGTCACACTTTAACATTTCCTAGATCAAAAAATAAAGTTTACTACAGAACAAAACTAGAAAAAGATTCTCTCAAAAAAAACTAGAATAGGTTTTCTGCATTTTTGAACCCAAAAAACAGAAACATCCAACCACATGAAATGCTAGAACATTAAAAAACAGAGACATTATTATGTAGAAAAGAAGGTGAATATGGAACTTACTAGTTGAACCTTGAATGGAAAAAGAAGAGTGATGTAAGAATAATAATGAGTGAATGAGTGAAACTCAGATGAAGATATGGCTTATAAAAGCTTTCAACTACCGACAATAGCTACAACTATTAGCTGAGGAAAACCGAGTGAGAAGTACCTGCAACTTTTAGAAAACAGTCAAACACAATGTTCTATATAAATAATTGAGTTAACCATTAAATTGGTCTTTCGACTTTATAAACCTTTTTTAAATTAGTCTCCGATTTTATTAATATTTCAAACTAGTCCATGCATTTGTTATAAGTTTTTCAATTATTTTCTTTGTCACGTGACAAAAACAAGAAGCTAATTAAAAAGTTTTTTTTTTTCTTTTTGAGTCCTTGATAATCTTAGGGTGTTAATTAATGTTCTATAAAAACTTTATATTTCTAATACTTCCTCCATTTTTGAGCTATATATCCGATCGACCATGTAATTAAACCGGCATAAAACGGTAAGACTCGTTAAAAATCCCGATCGACCATGTAATTAAACCAGCACAAAATGGTAAGACTCGTTAAAAACCGGCAACTCGGCCGGTTTTTGAAGTGAATCTGGCTTAATAATTGTTTTTTGTTTTCCGCCATAATTAGTCATTTATACGATTCATTTTGTACAAATTAATATTACTTAATGCTGCAGTAACAACTTTTATACGATTCATTATGCACAAATTAATACCAATTAATGTTGAGAAACAACTGTTTGACTTTTGATTTTTGTAGAAAAATAAAGAATTTTGAAAAAGTTGAACCTTCTATGATTCGAACCATGCCATAAAAGTGAACCACGAGATAATTAACCACTACAACAATTACTTGCTTTCAAAAACAAGTGAAATACATTATATATGTAAGTATAATATTTCTTCAATTAATATAGGGAAAATAACACATTGTCATTTTGTTCAAAAAGAGCACAACATTTTTAAATGTAATATTCACTTTTCTAAGTATTATATATGCATATAATCTCCTCACTTAGGAAATTTAAGTATTATATTAACATTAATAGATATTCAAAACAAAATATAATTATTCGCTTTAAAAAAAATAAGGCTAAATACCTAAAAAAATTAAATTTTAAGACCGGGTCATGTAACCGAGTTATTCGGTTGAGTACGGTTCAATCATTCGGTTTAACCAATGACTCGGTGGTTCGACCATTAATCCAGTGACTCAGTACCCTTGTCGAGTCGATGACCGAGCTGAGTTCTAAAACTATGAATTAAATACATCATTTATTCAATGAATTAAAAAAAGAAAAATATTATATCATATTCGAGATTGAAGAAAGTACTAAATTATCACTCAAGTCCTTAAACAATACACCATCCGATCATTAATATAAGGAAAAATCAACTTTTTAAATCCATTCAATTAAAGATGTGTGTGGTCTTTATTATATGTTATATACACTATTAATTGAATATATCTAACAAATAGTTTTTTTTGTTTATATAGTGACAGGATAAGAATGTATCTCCGTAACATCCATCAGCAAAAACACTTAAAAATACATAGAGAATCTGAAAGTGGTATTGACTATTGACGAGGATGTTGGTTTTATGGAAAAAAGGATTAATGTACAACTGGCACGCAGATGACGGTGACTATTTAAATGGGACCCAAAATAACTAATAGAACAAGACAAGACATGTGTATTACTGTATAATTCATAGTGAGGTTCTAGTAAGGTTCATATATTTGAATATTGACGGTGAGATAATTCATATTCTCTTCTATCCATATTTGACATTAGACAACACATGCATGCCATGCATACACATTCACCGATTCATATCTCTCCTCAATTAAGAAATTGGTTACAACTTACATGTTAAGTCATGAACGTCTCAAACCTCATTAATCAAAAAGAAAAGTCATGAACGTCTTTTCAGTTCTATTTGTTCCTTTGCCTGAAAGTGTCTTCTCAAAGTAAAACCGCGTCTAGCAACAACCCCACATAACCACATGGGGGAGAAGACATTGTATTCTCAAATGGGTAGAACCCACTTAGTTTGACTCAGTGGTGTTTGTTTAAAATCTTAGAGTGTGTTCTTCTTCGATGTCTTATATTCAATCCTAGTATCAATTTAGATTATTTAGATAAACTAATTTAACTTTTTTAAAATATATGAGAAGAACTTTAAGTTTACGTTTCATTTAAATCTCAGTTAAAAGAAGTATTTATATCAAAGTTTTAATGTTTCAAAAAGTGTTGACACGCCTCAAATAAAGCTATATTCAATGGACATAACTTATGAAAAACCATGTTCTAGGTCATTGATTGTTATCTCCAAATTCATTTTGTTTATGAGTATATTGTCAATGTAAAATAGTTTAACAATGACTCCTATAAGAACTTATAATATTGTAAACAAAAGAAACATAATACTATTATCTCATAAACCAAACTTTATAATCCCAATTTAAAAATTAATCGTAAAATGATAATTCTCATTTGACATCAATGTCAAGCTAGTTCACACTGAAATTGTATCTCCCTATTTTAGTTTCCTAATTTTTCAAAATATTTATTTTCAAAGATTATCTTTGCTATATTATGCAATTCATCCTTTTACCTACAACTGCAACGACGTATTCCTTTCACTATATCTATATTGAAATAAGATAGAAGATAAAAACAACAATAGCATTAACAAATTTTGAAAATAGGAAATTAAATCAAGATAACAAATCCCATGTCAAAAATTTGAAAATCATGAGTCATAATAACACTCGAGAGAAAATTAGCAGTGATTGCAAGACGCATTTGATTAATGATCAAGTTTTTTTTACGAAGTAATAAGCTCATCAAATATAATTCCTCCATTTCAATTTAATTTGCATGTTTGAATTGTGTGTGGTTCTTAAAAATATGATTAGTTTGGTCGATTTTAATGAAAAATTAATATATTTATTAAAATATTTTTATTAATTATAGTCAGTGGAGTGAAATTGAATAAATAAAGATATGTTAGTGGAAAAAAAATTTAATAAATATTAGATTTGTATTTTAAAGTGATAATTATTTCAAAAAAGAAAAATAATGCAATACATGACTCGTGAGTCGTGATGAAGCTCTTTCATCTACTAACCAAAACAGTTTTAGGGGTTACGGATAGGGACTAACAACCATCAAAATAAAGTAGTGATTGAAAGCTAACCAGCTAATAGCTATAACTACTATTATTAATGAATCCTAATTGATATTCAAGATTTTGGGATAGAAGACAACCATATAAATCATCGATTTTAGATGAATATTTCAACATGTCACAAAGCAAGTGGGATAGTTGAAGGTTTAACTCAGTACACGTTTAACGAATATGCAGTATAATAACATAAATTTTTCTAACATTCCGGCAAAAAAAATTATCCATATTAATTTTTTAAAAGATGAAGGATAAAAAAACTTTTGAGTAAAAGTTAAATGACAAACAATTAAGCCTTTATAATACTTGTTCTAATCATTTTTCTAAGAAACAAAGATCATTAATTATTAGCAAATCAAAAAAAAAAACTCACATTCTTTAATATCAAGAAAGAGTATTTCGAAGTCAACATGTCAGAAGTAATGGTAACTCTTGCTTCAAGACTTTCTAACAACTTCAATGTTGTTTTGGATCCTAAGCACAAAAATGATTTGGTTGGATATTATTACAGAATCTTCTATGGAGATGTTGATCACCAAGTGAAATCAACCCGACAATTGTGTTATGGCTTGCTTTATGATTATCAATTGAGAATGAACAATAATTCTAGTGGTGATTCTCAAATGTTTGATGCTCATGTTGGTAATGTTGACAATGATTTGTTTGATAATAGGAAAAAAAGAGTTAGAACTTCATATATTAGAACAGAGTCAGATGTTTATTTAGATGAGAAAGTTTTATCACGAAGTCCAAATTTTGATATTTTATTGTGGTGGAAGTTGAATGGCGTCTAGTATCCAACACGTCAAGCAATTACAAGAGATGTATTGGCAATTCATGTTTTTACTGTAGCTTCTGAATATGCATTCAGTATCAGCGGTTATATTGTAAGTCTTCATCGAAGCCGGCTTCATTGGACCACTTTACAGGCTTTGATGTGTACTAGAAGTTAGTTATGGAGTGCTGAGAACACGGTGAATTTTTAATTTATTCATTTGAATATGAATATATTTGTGTTATATTGATGGGTAATTTTAATTCTAACGTGAGAAATGAAAATGTAATTTACTCATTGAAATGAAGTTTGATGATAAAGGTATTCTCTTAGCAGTTTGTATTAAATTTGTCAAGTTAAAAGTTTATATTCCAACTTTTATTTTTCAACATAGGTGACCTGTTGATAAGTGACGTTACTTCAATTTCAATCCCCTGTCTTGAAGATGATGATTTTTAGTAAACTTGTTGTGCATTTGGAACTTTTTTTGTTTTGAATATGTATTGGTTCTGAGTTGTAATGATATTTCGAAAGAACTTGAACATGTTATGAGTTCTTTAGAAGCTTTTGTTGTTTTGAATATGGATTGGTAATGAGTTGTGATGATATTTAGAAAGAAATTGAAGTTGTTCTGAGCTCTTTAGAAGCTTTTGTTCCAAGGATCTTGCAACTAACCAGGGATATACTATGTAGCCTCTTTAAAAATAGGTTTATTATATGGTTACTCATTTGAAACAAGTTTATTAGAATTATCTTTCTCTTGTAAAAAAATGTTTTTAGATCTTTTTTGTTCCTCGGAAAAAAATAATGAAAAAACGTGTCTTTTTAAATATAGTTTTCACAGGTGGAAGTTGGGGCGGGGCGGGGAAACTCATCCCCATTGAAGACAGGTTTGGGTGTCAAGTTACTATCCCCAACAAGGTTTAGGTGTGGGGACGGAGATGGATACAGTGAAACGGGGGCGGGGATGGATATGCTAAAACCCGCCCCTGCCTTGCATTTATACTAGTACTAATTTACTCTTGCCATGCATTTATACTAGTACTAATTTACTCTTGCGTAAGTCCCCTTTGTCCTTTGTCATTTTCACGTATATATAGATATGTAGAAAAGTAGTCAGCGTTCCATTGCGATATGAATATTACTAAAATGTCTTTTAGTATTAAAACAAATTGGTAATACTAATAAACGTAATCTACAAGTCTTAGCTCAACTGATAAAATGCCGAAAATGTTAGGCCAGATGTCATGACCGGGGTTCGAACCCCGGTACCTCCACTTGTGTGTGTGAGTTTATAATGGTTTTACCATTTCGTCTATCTACCCAAAAAAAAAAATTAATAAACGTATATTTGAATAAACGATAAAAGTATGTATTTAGTAATTTGTAACGGAATTCATAATATATTTAGAAATAGAGAGGTAATATTATAAACTATGAAGTCGGGTACAATACAATAGGGGTACACGGATACATGAATTTTTTAGAATTTAAGATATGATACGGCTAAAATACGTTGACAAAATTTTTATACTAAAACTCATATGAGTGGAAAATACTTGAAGAAAATAAGCATTGTTACTCTTTATTATTATATTATTATAAAAGTATTTTTAAAAAATAATACATGTGATCAAAATAAAATAAAAATGTAAGGTTTTCTTATAAACCATATTATAGTTTCATATGTTAGAATATTGAGAGAAACATAATTAAAAGAACGCAAATCAAATTTTATCTAATGTTGATTAATTGATTCACTTCTCTTTTTTTTTTTTTGAAAGAAAATTCACTTCTCTCTTATTACCTTCATTCACAAGAAGTATAAATTTAAGGGGTTCATCGAGAAACAGTTCTAATAATTTATATCTAAAATTGAATCATACACATCTCTAATGAATTTTTACAACATTGTCTCACTTTTTTACCTTTCATCTAGGATACATATCTATGAAGTATCTTATAAGTAGTATCTTTGTATATCCGTTGAGTATCATATATGTATTCGATAAAATATTTTTAAAAAATTAAAATACGTCTATGTTTTGTAGTATCGTGGATACGTATCAGTGGAGTATCGATATCCAATATGTATCTGATACAAATACGTCTATGTTTTGTAGTATCAGGACTTCATAGATTATAAATCACATACCTTTTTAGTTAAAGAGTTGAAGTAATGGAACGACCACGATCGTGTCTACACTAGCCGACTTTGTTTTAAGCTATGTGGGCATGTGTTAATTAAGCCCTTCAAATTTGGAGTCATCAATTGGTATGCAAGGGAGGCCACGTGTATAAACAAGAGTACTGCTCTTCTCCCATTTGTTTTTGCTCATTTTTGTCAAAATAGCCGAGTTAACTAATGCAGATGTATTTCTCAGCGAGGATGAGCAAAAACAGATGGAAGAAGAGCAATTCTTTGTAAACAATGTCATGGGTCTTTAATTCTTTTCTACTACATACATTTTGACGCCATTCACTGCCATTGTGGCATGCACTCACTACTCTATACCCTTCACCTCCCTTCCTCTTTGAGCAAATGCAGAGAAAAAGTCGTTAACCAATTTTGAAGTGAAATTCAGCTTTAGGAGCATGTCTCCTGCTGTTGTAAACTATGGTAAACAATGTAAATGGCGAAGGAAAGGAAAGCACGTATAGCATCATTCATTTTAAAAATGCAGAAACTAAAGATAAAAAAATAGCACCAATGGTGAAACTTTTTTATTATAAAGTCTCTAACATTGCCTTACACAATGATTAGGAGGGAGGTGAGTCTTATTTAAAAACTAGCGTGGGTGAGTTTTATTTTATTTTCCCAGTATTTTGATATGTGCATCTCTATACAAATAAAGGATATAAAAGGAAATTTGTAGTGTTATAAATGTGTCTGATACAAATGAGTGGCCGAGTACAAATACTGTATTAAAATCTCTGTTCTTCATTGTTAAGGAACCATGACCCAGAAGAAAGAAAGCCGCTGATAAATTTATCTATATAATTTCTTTCTGGGTCTTGTTAACTAGTTCCCTCGGGGCACTAGTTAAGAAAGTTAAAAGTAGAAATTTTCTATTAATACTAACAACTTCTATATTAGTCTCCTTGACTAGTGCCCTAGGGGCACTTCGTATTGAAATAAGGAAAGTGACTATACTGGGGATTTATCTGGATATCTATAATCAAGATGAGATTTCCCCTTCATCTTTCCACTAGTTCTTTTTATCTTCTCTTTTTCTAAATAAATAAACCCTCCAAGGTCATTCACAAAGGTGCAGACTGGACAACGAAGACAGGAAACCAAAGGTCATTGGTAAGCATATATATTAAATTTATAAGCTTTTGTATCTTACAACTATATCCAGTCCACAGTCTATCTTGAGACCCACTTCAAAATTGTAACCACGTCCGAAAATCAAATGCTCCTCCAATTCAGGGCCTCCTGAAGCTTGGAAGTTTACCAAGTTCACATGCCACCAGCTCATACCTGAAGAAATTAACATGAAGTCATATTTCCGATACATCAAAACAACCTAAAATAGCACAAAAACCCAAGGAAGAAAAAGAAAATGCTCACAATCAAGTCAGAAGGTGTGTCCATTTACCGTGTGTTTATTTTGAATATTCCCTGCATTATTGCTGTTGCTTTTTCTACATCATGTTTGCCTCTTGCATGATGTGCCTTACATTCCTTTGGTTGAGAGACATACCTGTTTGCTGAATTTCTCATTATTTTCTTTATGTAACTTCGGTTCTTGTTGGGACAGCTGTCGGGAAAAACAACAAAGTTTATAAAATACCAAGAAACAAGAGCTTATTAACCATTCTTTAAAAAAAAAAAAAAAAAAGAGCTTATTAACCATATTACAATATTCAACTTTTTATTTTTCCTGTTCTAAGCTAAAACATCGTATATTGATTAGTTTTCTTCCTTCTTCCGTGGTGGCTAGGATCTAAAAAATTATGGTCACTATAGAACTAGATATAGAAACCCATGTTTTTAAATACTCAACATTCCAACAAATGACAATTTGAGGAAAAAATAACAATAATGCCATTAGACTGGGAAACTATATCCAAAGCACTGATGTGTGGTAATCTTCAGAAGTTTAGATTATGCTTGGTTAAGCTTTTAAAAGAAGTGATTTTAAAGTTGTGTACAAAAGTGACTTATTTCTCAGAGGTTTTCTGCAAAGAATACCAGTTCTCTCTTCAAATCTTTAATGCTATGCTATCTCCAATATCCAAGAGATCTGCCGTCCAAGCAATGCCCTGAGACCATATGATAAAGGTTTCTGGAAGTCAGAGCAAAATATATAATATACATATTCACTACGTACACACAAACAAAGAACACCAAAGACATGTAACTCAAAGATTGTGTCTATATATATGGGTGGGTGGGTGTGTGGAAAATAATCTGAGCCCTCACCACAACAAGCGGAAAAGAAGATGGATAAGATATACATTTGATGCTTGACTATATCACTGTCTCTTGTTATAAAAGATGGCTGCATGAATAGGTTGGGCTGGCTTGAGTTGAACCCCAAATAAGCAACATCACTAAATCTATAATTCACATAAATTAGTAATCAAATCCAACAAATTTGATAGAGCATACACATCTATCACATGATCAAAAGCAGCAAATACATCTATACCTTGACAACATGTATCCATTGGATCACTGACATGAGAAAATTAAATATTACTCCATCCATCCCAAAATATAGGAGCTTCACTATTTGTCCCATTTTAATTTTACAAGACTTCTTTGAAATTGTCTATTGCATTAATGATTTTTTACCACAGTAATGTCCTTATTTAATTCACATTATTTTAGTAATTTACCAACACAAACTCTTTTTTGGCAAGACAGTTTTGCCAATAAATTCAATTCAATGGTAATTTGGGTAAAATGATACAAATTGTAGACAACTTTAATGCTTTAAATAAATTAACTAATTTCCTACGTAGGAGTTTTTAGTTAAAAATCTCATATTTTTTAACAGCTTGAGTACATCAATTTATTAAATAAAACTATATGAAGAGGAGATTGACGTAACAGATGGAGTAGCTGCCATGTGAATCAGCCGTTTGCACATACAAGGTGAAGCTACCTACAATAGATCTGCACTGGGTCCAACCCTTCCCTGAACCCCCTTTGTAGCAAGCGCTCTAATGGCACTAGGTTGCTCTTTTATATAAAACTAATAACTTTATATTTCTCATAGTAATAGAAATCTTGTTAAAAAGAGGACAAAGCACAACTATAGAAGGATGAGATATCCTCCAAAACAGAAAATAAAGAATACTCAGTGTACCAGAAAGGATCTAGGGTGCTGTAAAGCTGCATAATCTCTATGCATTTATGAAAAGGTGACTCCTTAGAAACAGACATTGAAAAAAAAAAAAAAAACCAAGAGATCACTAACACAATATTATCTATCGTCCTACAGAAAATTGAGGAGGAAGAGACACGCACTTAGAATGGCCATTCCCCTTTATATCCAAAACATGAGCATCCACCCCAAAGTAGAACATATTCATTGCACACCAAAATTCCCAAAAAGTGGTCATGAGTAGACAACTTACAGTGCAAGATCTATTGTCCAGTTATTTCTGAATTAGAGCGGCATAGGGCATACGCCCAAGGAAAAAGACCAGTGCAAAAGAAAAGAAAGAAAAAAGCACAAGAGACAATAGGAGTCCAAAATCCAAATTCTTCCATCAGGACTGACAGAGTACTAAGCATTATCATTTAAAATAATCGGAATAATACTGATAAAGAAATATCAAATGCATGAATAATTAGCACAAAAACAGAATGATTCTTTTTAATTACTTAGCGCAATAGCATGAATAACATAGAGCACCTAACGAGATAGACAATCCAAGGGTGATCAAGAGATAAGACATCGAATCCTAGTTAAAACAGATTTCCTAAAATCAACTATTTAAAACTATGACAGAATCCCCAAATTACCAGGAAAGAAATATTTTACCCCTAAATTGCAATTCAATTTAATTCATTCTTCATTGGTAGGGAAGTGATACATAGACCACCTTAGGTGGCATGTACCACTTGTACACCCACATACAATTGTAACATGTGTCAATGTGGTCCCCACACACTCAAAAAACTCACCTTTTTTGTCCCTCACATACTCTCACATGGGGGTGGTACATTGTGTGTACGGAGAAAAGGGTGTCTATGAAACATTATCCATCAAAAAAATTCAAAACCCAAAACAAAACAAAAAATATAATATAGTTATAATAACAAATACAATGTACAGCCAAAAAAGGAGAAGAAAAAAACGATAAACAATTTGATCTTGAAATACTAACCTCTAAAATCCAAGGCTCGTTGTTCAAGTAGGAAGCCAAGTAAGTGTATGTTATTTAGTTGTTGCTAGTATTAGTAATCCCCGTGTTTGGAGATTGGGCATATAAAACCTTCATCTTTCCGATTATTGAGCTTGAAATCAGGTTAACAATGGTAGTCTCAACCACGATAGTTAAGGTATCAACTTAGTGCAACTGTCAACTATTTTGAGTAGTTTTCTCATTATTCACGATTACGAAGTGCTGCATCTGAATGTGGATGCAACTTGTCAACCAATGTGGTGTATGTTATTTCTTCTAAGGGTACTGCTGTATCGCCTTGAAGAGTTTCTTCAAGCTCATTTTCCTTGCAATATCCTTTTTGCAATACAGTATAAGTAACAGTATCTGGTGATATTCTATTTGCAATCATCTCATTTAAAAGCTTAGTCGCTTCTTTCGTATTTCCCATTTTGCAATAACCATCGATCATAATAGTGTAGGTAATTTTATTAGGCTGTATACATTTTGATGTCATTTCCTGTAAGATACTCTCTATTTGATCCATCTGACCTGACTTGCAGTAACCACCAATTAGAGCAGTATAACAAAATACATTTGGCATCAATCCTTCATTTCTCATTTCTTCAAAAATTCCCTTTGCTTCCTCAACAAGGCCATTACGGCACATACCATGTATTATAGAAGAATATGTGAAAATCGTAGGATGAATGTTGCTACTTTTCATAGCATCACGGAGTTTGAAGGCTTCCATAAAATTCCCAGCTTTACTATGGGCTGCAATAAGTATGTTATAAACAACAGAACTAAGTTCTACTTTGTTATAAACTAACTTATTGAACAAGCTCACAGCATTATCAATCATATCAGCATTACAATATCCTTCAAACATTAATGCATATGTGTAGATATTTGGAACCACGCCATGTTCTATGGCTTCATGCAAAACCCTATCAACATCATCCATTTTCCCCTTGTCAACTAACCCTTTCATTAGGAAGTTGTAGGTATAAGAATCAGGTTTGAATCCTTGCTTCGCCATCTTTTCCTTAAGCTTGAAAGCCTCCTCAATTTTACCCGATTTACAACAGCCAAAAATAAGCGTGTTGTATGAAATACCATCAAGCACCAAACCTCTCTCCACCATTTCTTTAGCTACTGGGATCACCTCTTCCATATTAACCCTTTCACAAAGTCCATAGAGAAGTGCATTTGAGGTTGCTGTATTCGCTGCAAGCCCTCTTTCATCTGCCAATCTAAACCAAAGCTCAAGTGCCTCCAAATGTTTTCCACATTTACAAAGTCCACAAACCAACAAAGTTAGCAAGCTATCATTAACCTTAATGTTCCTCAACAACAACTCCTTAACAATTTTCAAGGCCGAATCAAACTTGGAACTCTTGCATAACAAGTGAAGCACGTAAGAACACGCGTCCTCATTAACAGACAGACCGTTCGATAACAAGTACTCTAATACTTGTTCAGCTTGCTCCATTTGATTGGTCCTACAAAAACCCTGTAAAAGAGTATTAAGAGTGACAGCATTCGGTTTCAATCCCTTCAACGTCATATCATCTCTAACCCTCAATGCATCTTCCATATTCCCTTTTCTGCTATACCCATCAATAAGTGCATTAAAAACAAACTCATTAGGAGAAAACCCCTTGCTATACATTTCAACCAAAACCGAATTCGCCTCATCAAATTTTTCAAACTTCATCAAACCATTCACAAGAATCCCATAAGTTACCAAACTAGGGTTCAGTTTATTCTCAACCATCCTGTCCTTAAACATTAAAGCTTCTTCTAACCTTCCACTCTTAAATAACCCATCAATCAAGTTATTGTAAATAACCACATTCGGCAAAACACCTCCCTCCTCCATTTTCAAAAACAACCCAACAGCCTCATCAACCTTCCCACCTTTACAATACGCGTTAATCGCAGTGGCATAAGTATAAACATCCATCAAAACACCACCACGGCACATTGCGTCAAAAACCCTAAAACTCTTATGAAGCTCATTACTCTTCACCAACGAACTCATCAAAAAATTACAACTTTTCAACGAAGGAAAAACACCATTACTAGTAAACAACATGAAAGTATCAAAAGCCCAATGAAACCCTAAATGCTGAAACTGTGAACACAAAATATAAATCAACAAATCCAATTCACCGTGACTTCGCTCACCTAATTCCAAAAACGCCGAGGCTATTTCGCTTAACCTGGCGTCTACTTTCTTTGACGGCGTTTTAGTGATACCTTCGATTAACCGTTTCAACGTAAACCTAGCACGTGGTATATGATTCGAAGCTAGAAGCAAACGAATTAAGATGCAATAAGAACGAACAGTGAAACGGAATTTAAAATTTTTTGAAGCGAAACTGAAGAAATCGAGTGTGGTTTTGAGGTTAACGGTGGTGTGATGAGTGAAGAATGAGTGTTCGAATTCGTGTGGGGTTAGATTAGGTATTAGGGTTTTGCATTTGGAAGAATCTAGAACATTGTGAGTGAGGATTGAAGGGAGGGTAGTTGGTGGAGGAGAAGGTGGTTGTGGCGGCGGTGGTGGTGGTTGTGGTGGTGGAATGTGACGGTAGCGGGGGAGAGTTGAGGTTATCCAGGTTAGGAGGCGTGTGAAGAGAATGGGGGGTTTAGTAGTAATGTGTTTTGCGAAATCCATTGTAAAGTGCATTTGTGAAGAAATGAATGAAATGAGAAGGGTTATTTATTGTGCGTTGTTGAAGCCATTGATTTCGTAGAGAGAGAGTGTGATTGTGAATGTGCCACGGTTACGTTGATGCGGTTGCTGCGGTGGGAGGGAATGAACCAGGTGACACCGTAGGGTGAGGGGAATTTGAACCACTTCGATTGGACCTAATGTTGAGAGATTTTGTATTGTGAGTTTGGGTTTTGCATCCCCTTGTTTTGCTAATAGCCTAATACATTCGGAAAATTACTCCCTTTTAAAATTGTTCATTCCATTAACTCAACTAGAGTTAACTTCCGTTCGGTATTTTTCAGCTGGAGTTAACTTCCGCTAGTACTTTGATGATCGGTTTAATTACTTTTTAATTTGGTTCAACCAATCTTGAAAATATTAGCGAGAGTTAACTCTAAGTGAAAAATGTTGAGCGGGAATTAACTCTAGCTAAGTTAAGGGAACGAGCAATTTTGAAATGAAGATGAACAATTTTCATACACTCCTAGTTTAGACTATGAGTGTGTGTTATTTAGACATATAAAAGTTGTGCATTGTATTTGACACTATAATTTAGATGTTTGTGGGTTGGAACAAAGGAGAGAAAAATAATATAGATGTTGATAATTTTATATGGTGTTATGCGTATGGCATCTCTTAAAACAATATATGCAATTTTAAGGGGAGTCTGTTGTAGAGAATGAAGATTTTTTTTTTTTTGGTGGTCGGGGTTTAAACTCTTAACCTTGCATATATTATGCATTGTACCTACCAACTGAGTTAAGCTCACGAGGACAAAGAATTAAGATATTCACCATGATGTGACTATGTTGTGGCCCCTGCCATCTAACCGAGGCCATACCTAACGTTGACGCATTAGAAGTGTTTTGAACGGACCCTGAATGAATTTGCCTGTTTGACGATGCTTGAGTTGTTGGAGTATTATGATCCATATTTGTTCAGATGTTTGTACGACCAATTGTAGGACGAAAAGCATTTGTTGAACACTAAATTGTAAGTCATATAACTTCAAGAAGGAAAATACCAAGCCTTAAAAATATGCGAGACCAGGGAATTAGGATATGTCTCAAATTTGCATCCTTGTTTATCGAGTATTGCCAAGTTAAAATCAGTCGGATCATTAAAAGTTAAGAGGTCAATTTAAATTGAATGAATATATAAAGAAAAAAATACCATAAACTCGTTAAATTACCTCCCAACAAGAAAGATAAGACAAGCAAATGATTTTTAAAACTCAAGTAAATGATAATTGTTCTATTTAGGGCATCTTCAATTGACATAATCTAACTAACTCCGTACAATTTAGCTCTCATTTATTGTGCTTCATTGTGCCATATCACATTTATACAACCCACAATATTTTACTTTAACGGTACATATTTAAGCAACTCATAAAGTACAACAATCTATATAATTCTTTTGTTATTTGATTGCAAGGATAATCAATTCTCATCATTCCTTATTTACAAAGAATACTCTAATAGGTTTCACTTCCATTTTATCTTGTGCTGATGATCTAGTTCTTGCAGGTAGTTACATCAACAAAATAAATCAAGTAAACACAACTATTGGATTATAAATTCAGCATCAAAGACCTTGGAATTTTAAAGTACCTCTTTGTCATTTCATTGTGTCAAAGAAATTATTCTTTTGATTTATTCTTGCAATTTGTTGGTCCTTTAGTAGCAAAACATTGCTGGACTAAAATGGATACTAGCACCAAACTTCACTTCTGGAAATCAAATTAATGATCTATCTATATCTACCACAGAATGATTGTTATGCTTCTTTGCCTTACCCACACCCATCTTTACACAGCCTTTGTTATTTGCAAAATCAATCAATTCCTTGCCTCCCCAGTTTATCTTCTTCACCTCCAAGCCGCTGCGAAGGTCCAAGCAAAGAAACTTCCTTCAAGGCCTTGCCCAAAGTTGTCCTATCTTACGCCATTGCAGGTTTCACGGCGTACGTTGGCACCACAATATATCGGTATCTACTCCGTTAAATGGAGTACCATCAATACTTTTTTCCGGAAGAGTTTAATCAAATAGACATGGTTCGTTATCTGCTACATGTTCATATCTTAAAATTATTATCTTTTCAAAGAAACGTTCGAGCTTGGTTCGGAGGTGCGCAAGGTAATGTGTAAGCAGTAAACACCTTTATGAGTTAAAGATGAATGCTGATATGTGAAATGAATTATATCTAACTTGTAATTGATTGTAATTGAACATGATTAGTTTTCTGTTTTGATTAATTTTAGGACTATCTAGTTTTATTATCTCAACACACTGCAAAATATTTAAGAACTTAAATCCATCACATGCTGCACATGAATATAATGCAGACTCATGAATATTTAAGAACTATCTAGTTTTAGTTCTCATATTCTGCATTGTGCATCTATGTATGAAAGTCTAGTTCCTTGCAACAGAAAGTAGTATTTATCATGAAATTGAAAAGTAACATGTCAATTAAATACAAAAAAAAAGATAGTCTTTTAAACATAACAACGAAACCGTATTGAATTGCCTTACAAGGAAACTCTAACATGAAGTAGAACTGTGAGAAAAAACATATTAATAAAATTGAATCAATCTTTAAGCCACAATTTTTTACTTCAAAAAATGAAGTAATGTTTTAAGGCATAGAAGGCATATCTTTATGCCATGAATCAAGTGGCTTACCAATTGAATAAACCAATTACAATCAACGACATTTCTACCATTGAAAACAAATGATGGTTTTCTCATATTATCATAAATCTTTTGATAATCAAGTTTCTTATACGCATCTCATACATTTAAAACACAAACACCATCTGAATCACCAAGTAGCCCTTTGCACACGTTAATATCTTTTGAGTTAAGGATAAGAAAAAATATATATAAATTTTCAAGTTCGGGGGGCATTTTGCACATAAGTGCAAAACTTCATAGGGGTATTTGCAAAACGTCTTGTTGACTAACAGAAGAATTTGACGGAGGGGTAAACTTACTATTTCGGGGGGAGGGGGGGTAATTGTCTGTTTACTCCTTAAATTATTAGCAAAATGTTGACTTGTAAATAAAAGGACCAGAAAGAAAAACTAAAAATAGAAATATCTCATCACTTAAGCTAACTAACAATATCATGATATACCTGGAGGAGCATAGCCAATTGTCCCCTTTATTCCAACACTGCTGCTATTTTGCATTAAGGAAACTCCAATACTTGCGGGAGCAGTTTTGCTATACCAAAATCACTCACATGAGCTACCATATAATCATCAAGAAGAACATTGCTAGGCTTTAAATCGCAATGAATGACAGGTTGGTCACATTCGTGATGAAGATAATGAAAAGCTGAAGCAACATCAACAATAATATTTAACCTTTGCGCTAGGTTCAATGCTTTTTGTGGACCTGCAATTTCTTTTGCTGGATGCAACCAACTTTCTAAACTTCCATTTCTTTTCCTAATATATGATTGCCCCCGAGATATAGTTGATCGAGTTTGTTGGACATATTTCCCACAGAATCAGGTAAAGGACCTCCAAAATTATTGTAGGATATATCAACCTCATTCAACTTACTGCAATTTACTAATGACTTTACAAACTCCAAATCTTTAGTTGAGTTGCTTCCAAGATTGTTTTGAGACAAACCTAGATGGTGAAGATCTTTTAGCTTCGCAAGACTTGGAGCTTGACCCGTGAATTGGTTTTGAGGGATATCAAATGATCTTAGGACAGACGCATTTGTGATGAAAGTTGGGATTGGACCTGAGAATTAATTCGTAGCCATGAAAAGTATTCTTGAGATAAAGTTGTTGTAGTTTTACTAAGAGGCACAATTCTTGTGGGATTGTTCCATAGAAATTGTTGTTCATGAGATTGAAGTTTGTCAAAAAAGAGAGATTACCAACATAAGGTGATACGGATCCATGCAACTGATATCTTTCAAGTTTCAACTCTGTAACTCTATGTTTCATGCATGTGATTCCATGCCACTTGCAAAATTGAGTAAACATATTCCAAGAGTCCAAGATTTTAAAGGGGTCATTGGACATTGAATCCTTGAATTTGATCAATGCCAAATAGCTAGTCAGTATCATTTCCTGATGCATAAGCAATTGTGTTTGTGCCAAACCAAAGTATGTTTGAATTATATAGTAGTACTATGTGAAGGCATATAGGCAAAAATGCATGTAACATGTGCAAAAAATGTTTCATTTGGTTGAGGATCCTGTAGCAGCTAGAAAGTGTTTTCTTCTGGTATTGGTAGGAAAAAATATACTAAACAAACACCTTATTTCTGATACTTTATAGACATAATGGACTTATATGTTGGAGGCAACATCATGAACTCGTATGTGTGTGACATCTTCATGTTGAATTTTGATTTCCATTATAGTATAAAATTAAATTAAATGTCCGTTTCAATTAGCTTATAAAAAATGGTTTACGCAAATAATTTTATGTTAATTTTTAAGTTTTCACTATGAACATTGTATATTCCTAAACTGTTTTATCATAAACTATATTGACAAACTTATGAATAATACCTAATATCGGGACTATGCAGGAAATTGCTCTTTTGTTGTTTTTGCTCATTCACATGTCTACAATGAGTTATCACGTTGAAAAATGTTTAGCGTGAGTTAACTCACGTTGAAAAAGTTGAACGTGGGTTAACTCATTAAACATAATTAAAATGCGTAATTTTAAAAGGGAGGAGCGATTTTCGACTGTGAGAAACTTTTCTCTTTTGAGTTTGGGTTAGGAACCTCTTGTTTGCGAATACACTCCTCGTTTAGTCTACATAGCTTCAAAACAAGATTTTAAAAAAATAGCTTCAAAATAAGATTTTTAAAAAATAAATGAATAAATAACAAATGTTAGTATAACAAACATTTTACGCTTAAAATGTGAAGCTATTTTATTTTATTACAAACATTATTTTGGAAGTTGTTGATTACAAACATGAAAGGTGTTATTGTAACCCAAAAAAACATGAAAGGTGTTGTTCTTAATGTGGATGGTAGCTGCCATGGTACTCCTCTTAGAACTGGGTTTAGTGGGGTCTTGCGTAGTGATGCATGTTTATTCCTTGCGGACTTCTCCTGTTTTATCCCAGGTTCAGATGACATCCTGCTAGGTGAGCTTTCTGCTATTTATCACGGGCTGATCATGACTAAAGATTTGGGTTATGCAGAACTTGCTTGCTATTTTGATTCTCTTGCTTGCATCAACCTTGTTAATGGTCCCATTGAGAGATATCATATATATGTTGCTCTCATCCAAGACATAAAACAAATGCTTCAACAAACATATATTGTGGTTTCTCACACTCTTAGAGAGGAGAATCATTGTGTTGACTATAAGACAAAGCTTAGAGCTTCTTCTGATGTGGAACTTCTTCGTCATGATGTCTCCCCTGCTGGTCTTGTTAATCTTATTAATAGCGATGCAGCTGACACTTTGTTCCTAAGGGAGTAGCTAACGTGTTCTTTTCTTTTCTGTTTTTTTTTTCTACTTTATTATTGTAACCAAAAAAAAAACATGAAAGGTGAAACTATTTTAGTTGCTTACAAAAATAAGAAGAAAACGCAGGATAAATGGAGAAAATAAAAATACATATAAGAGGAGAGAGGTCAATGTCTTGTAAATGCCACACCTATATCATATATGACATCACCAAAAATAATGTGACAATTCAAGGGGAGCCAGGAATAGTGAATATCTTTCTTTGGTTGCAAAAAAGATGAAAGATTTCATTATTCAAAAAGAGTGTGACATAAATCAACACCTTGACCCCCGACTAACAATATTTTTATAGCACAAATCAAAGTTTTTAATGCGATGATGCATATTCAAAGGCTCTTTGCCAAGTTGAACTTCATGACTAGTTGTGTTGACTACCATGGTTCAACACAAAATAATTAGCACAACAGAACTAACGCTCTAATGCCATAACTAAATGTGATACAATAAGGGTACCAGAACTAAATGTGACCCTAGTTAGTGGACGAGCCAGAAAAAAATTCGGATGGGCCACTAAAATTAACCGTTGAAAAATTGTTTAAATTCTCGTAAAATAGACTTATAATTGAATTATTTAAATTTTTTGGGCGGACCGCTACACCACTTTGCAATAATTTAGATCAGCCGAAACCTAAAACTGACACAAAATTGTATAAAATCTCGCAAAATAGACTTATGATCGTTAATTTTTTAATTTTTCAAAGTGGGATGTGGCTCACCCTAGCCCATGAAGGGCTTCGTCACTGACCTGCTTAAAATCCTTTTTATAAAAGAACTCATAGCACATGTCACACGTAACACATGAATTTACCTAAATACTAAAAGCTTAGAGTCTATATTGAATTCTGATCGAGTTTCCTCTTCCTGAAACTAGAGAGATCAATTAGTGATAAAATTTTCCTTCAACAAATTTAACATTGCTGCATTTTTAATATTGAATTTCAACAAAAGACCTCCACCTGTTAAATTATAAAATACACGAACCAACTTAGTCAAATCCATTTAGATATCTAATATCATTGTTTAAACTTGGATTACAATAGTATCTTAATTAGTTTCTTTTCATCAAGAAAAAATCTTAATTAATTTCCACAAATTCTCGTCAACATGTCTACAAATTACATATGAAAGTGATTGCTAAAAAAACATATGAAATTGTTATTGCTTGTATGCATAATCCAACCAGACCTCACATGTACCAATGTGGCCACCGGAATTAATCATGCAAAAATCTTGATTAATACCGACACAAGTTGCGATTTTATGCTGTTTTGCAGTCCATTAGCATATTTTGTGTGCAGTGTTCAGCATTTAATTTTAAGCTCAATGATTTGATCTGTCATGCATCTAAAATAAAATAATTCCCTCTTAATTCGTTTGTTTTGTGGTTCTAAGTTTTGGCTGATCATCTTGAAGCACATGGTTTGGTTTGCCATTTGCTAGTGTTCATCTTGAAGACAAAATAAATCTCCAAATCAAGACATTGGTATCGAACAATAAAAAATCCCTAAGATTTTTTTTTTGAGGGAAAAAAATCCCTAAGATGTATAGCTTCCAAATTAAAGTTCCAAAACTAGGTGTCTATGCATAAAATAGTCCCTTTTCTAATAATAAAAAAAAAAAACCATAAAAAAGAAGTTATGATCATGTGAAACCTACGTGCATATTAAAAAATAGATTAATTTTTATGCACAATAAGTGTAACTTTTTGTTACATAACTGATAAATCATAATCACTCTCATGTGTGATTTTAAAAATAGTTTTTGTTAAAGTTAAAAAAATTCAATTATATTATAATTATGTTTGATTGATAGAGCAAACGCATTTACATCGATAGTTTATGTTTTGTACTGGTCCTAAACCCCTTATTATCTCCAAGGCTTACTTCACACACTTCAATCCACCAGAGCTTTTCTCATGTCTTGATCCTCTCCGACTGTAATGTCGAAATGGCTAATAACGCTTCTCGACAACCAGCAAATTCAAATTTTGATGGACATTGTTTATAAAGGCCTCACCATTGCTCTCCAACGACTCATCTTCGACGCCTATAAAAACTATCATTCACAACAATACAAGGCAAGCACAATAAATACTTTTCACTTGATATCTCTTGCTATTTGCTTTCATTCTGATTTGAATGTCATAAGGTTTACAAGTACCACCACAAACACTCTTTTCGACCATTGCTACATTCAAACTCAATCATTCATTCTCAACACGATAGATTAATGCCTATAAATTAATTAATCATAAAAAAAAAAGTTGTAAAAAAACATAAGTTTAAACCACCGGCGCAATACATTAGGGTTTATGTCTAGTGAAAATGCTAGACTTTCATATTTAGTTTTCAACATGCCTTAAAGAAGATTTTTTTCAATGAAAAACTATTAGTTAAAAAAACATGATTATCTGAGATATACTCCCTTGTTTAATTTATTTTTTGTGTAAGATATACTCCGACCCCTTATTGGATATGGAGAAATATAATTGATGGTTTTAAATATACATAATTTTAATCATATTATTCTATTTAATTATGTTATTGATAAAACATCCTTTTTTTTATCAAAAGGAAAAACTAAAGCAGAAGAAAAAACAAATGATAAAATATCCTTTAATTAAAATAAGTTTATATTTGCAGTGAAGCTTTTCATTTTATTCTCATGTAACAAATTTTCATGAAGAGTAACTTTCAATCATAATGCACTTATGTTTTTCTAAGATAAAATTGAATAATTATATTTGATCAACTTTTTGTTGTTTGACAATATTTATATTTGATCAACTGAATTCTTTAACTAGTGTAAAATTATTTACTTTTACTTATAACCGAAATCGATGGAAGAATCATTTTGTATATATTCTCGGAGACAACTCAATTTTGGACCGTTAATTGAATCGTTGAACACTAACGTAGGTTATTGGAATGAAAGAGCAGGTGTAAAGTTGCATAAGACTTTTGGTGTATCTTGTAAACATAAATTCGCGGTTTAATTGCTATTTTCGTCCTTTAACTAATTTTTTGGTATCGTTTTGGTCTCATAACTAAAATTTAGTCCGTTTTGGTATTTTAAGTTTATATCCGTTACATATTTTAGTCATTTATGTTAGTTTAATTAAAAAAACGTTAGGGTTTATACAAGTGTCATTTTGTCATTTGCTGGAAAACTTTTATTCATCTTCTTCCTTATTCTTTCCTCCTCTTATTCATGATATTCATCATCAACAACAAACAAAAACAAACTTTCTTTTCGTCATCATCTTCATCAAATCCACAAACCTCATCAATGACATAATTCAATCAATAACCAATTTTTTCTCTATAAAAGACACTACTTTCATTTATCAGAATACACAAATTTTCAAATCTCAGCAACCAAATCAACCAAAATCTCAAACCCCAAACTCATAATCGAATTCAGGAAGAAACCTCTTTTCAATTTTGAACTTAATTTGTCTTTCAGCAAGGAATCATAATCAAAAAAAGGTTAGGGTTCTTTACTCACGATTTAGGCAACAAACATAATGAAATACAAGGCCTTTTCATCAAACACATTAAGAATAAGAATCCAATTTTAAGGTTTAGAAATGGTGTGTTCATGTTCATAAAAATGGGTCTATATTACATTCGAATATGAGTTTGTTTTTGAGAAGGATTGGAGATGATGAGTTTATATCCGAAAATGGGTTGTTTTTTTTTAAGGAATAATGATGATGTGTTTAGATCAGAAAATGAGTTTTTGTGAAGGATTGATGATGATGAAGGGTTTATATTGGATTTGAAAACGGGTTGTTGTTTCTTTCTCTCCAGAAAATAGAGTTTTTATGTATCAAGCTTTAAGAATCAATTTTTTTTTCTTTCCAATTTCAATTTCATGGTTCGATTTTTTTTTCTTCAGTTTATTGCTTTGCTGGTTTTTTTTATGAAGGTGGATGAGGAAGATGATGAATTGTACAAACCCTAACAATTTTTTAATAAAACTACAGAAATAACCAAAATGTGTAACGGAGATAAACTTAAAATACCAAAACAGACCAAATTTTAGTTATGGGACCAAAGCGATACCAAAAAATTAGTTGAGGGACGAAAATAGCAATTAAGCCTAAATTCGCATTGGCATTTTGATGGATAAAACCTGAAAGTTGGTCCCATAAAATATATTTTGCCGTCAAATCGCACGGAGCATAAACATTAACAATAACAAATTCTTTTTTACTTTGACCAAACTAAGCTTGATGAGCAAACTGACCTTTAACCGCCAAAAAGTGATCGATGCTCGTAGTTGACCACACTTCCACCTCTTAGTTGTCCCATACAGATAATAACCCGCATGAAGCACCCACCGAAGGTTGATAAGAATAACCGTAACCAGAATTTCCATGAATAGACGAAACAACGGAGTCGTCAACACAATCAAGTTTGGTTTCTAATTGAATACACAAAATAAAAGGTTTTTTATCGCATATAAGTCTACTCACTTCTTTCCTCTTTTCCAAACCTCCCAAACCCCTAACATTATAAGACAAAAAATGCATGATGACAAGCCTTCACACAAGAAAGGACCATCGTACCAACAGACCTCATGTAACTGCGCGTCCTCTTTTAACGGTACCGAGAATAGAAAGCATTTGTTTTGAAAATTCTGTTTTGCACTTTAAAAAGTCTACAACGAAAGTAGAGACACAGAGATATCGTTTACGCGTTGAAATAGCGAAAACGATGTCTGACTTAGAAAATTCGGATTTTTAATTGAAAAGGTTAAAGCGAAAGCATTTATTTTTTTTAATTAAGAATTTATTGAATCAAAAAAAGAGAATTTTTAAACTTGTAACTATACACTACAAAAGTAGGGAATTACGCGCCTAAAAATTCCGACGACGTATTGCAAAAGCAAACAGAGTCTCTTGTTTAATACTTTTCTATGAAAGTTTTATTTTTCTCATATAAATTAAATTAACGGAAAATTTCGTGAGTAACGAAGGACAGGAGAAACCATCGTTTTGGTCTCTACCTGTCATATATTTAATTAAAATCAATATTTATTTTACGGTCGAAACCAAATTATTTTGGATCCGCCTTAGATAAAACATAGGAGCAAAAAAAAAACGGTAATTATTAAATTAGTCTATGAAGACACAATACTTTTTATATTAAAAACGACGTAGGCATACACTTGCGGCATGTCAAGTTTTTGGTTGCTGTTCCATTCAATCCCAATGGCTTGAATAACTTGGTTGATGTTCCATTCAATTCCAATGGCTTGAATTTTTCATTGCCGCAGCTATTCCTTTATTTAAAGTGTTCACCTTTTCACAGGTTCTGCCCTATTTTTTTTATTTTTTTATTAAATGAATTCTTTCTCAAAGACAACTCAATTTTGGACCATTAATTGAATCGTTGAACACTAATGTAGATTATTGGGATGAAAGAGTAGGTGTAAAGTTGCATAAGACTTTTGGTTTTGGTGCATCTTGTACCAGAGTTTCCATAGAAATTTTGCTTGGGCATTTAAAAATAAAACAAAACACTAATGTAGGCACGTTTGATTTTGTGTAAACCTGTGTAGTTGCACTGCATTTTGTACATCGTACTGCTAATAGATATAAAATAATTGAATCAGAACATGCAAAGGAAATTTCATCAAGCTCCTGTGCTGCTGGCTGTACCCACATTCTTTTGGATCCACACCACTGCCAAAAAAACACAAGACCAGACGCATAACGAACATGCTTAAACTCATAATTAACATATATTATATTTAAAGATGACTATGATTTCGAATCAATTAATACATGGTGCTGTACCTAGCTACCTTAAGCAGGCTATTACTCGTTGTTTTCATATTCTATATAAAGATAACATGAGTTTTCAGTTACTATTTTTTAAAACAAAAATAACTAGAAGTCTTTTTATCTTAATTTTTTGTGTCATAATTAGCTTTTTTTTTTGTGACAAAATTATTATACCTTGAATCGACACTCATTTTTCATTAAATTTAAAATGATCTATTATAAAAAATAAAAAAAAATCACTATTGAGCATCACCATTTTTTTTATGGAATTTTAAGATCTATTATAAAATAAATCTGAATAATATGGAATTTTGGTGGAATGAAATATGGAATTTTAAGCTTGATGAAACTCTAAAAATGTGTGTTTGGTAAAACATATTAGATAGCTGACGAGCTAACGATAACTGATAATCTAATTTATAACGGATAAACTCGTTATAGATGAGTAAACTAAAAGGTTGAACTTAAAATGTTTGATAATTTTATTTAAGCAAATGAGATACAAAAGTATCTTCGGCACCCCGGTAGATAAAAAGATATAAAAAGAGGAAAGTATAAGGGGGAATCAATGATAATAACCCTAAAGGGTAAAGTCACAACAAATCCTAATCTAGAGCAATCAATCTCACACTACTAGCATAATCTGAGTCCGTGTGGACTTCGAGTTGCAAAAAAAAAAAAAAGGTGTTAGTTAACAAGCACCAGAGACAAATCTTTGATAGTAACAATTGAACTGACCATCAACACGGTAACGAGTCTATACATCGATGATTTCTGTGACAACAACAAAAGAAAAACCATTTCTAGCTTATATGTTCAAATTCAATCACAAAGGATTGAATTCATATTTAAGACCATCCCCATCTTCTTTTGCACGACGAACACAATGCTGAAGCTTTCAAACTTACAAATCTCAACAAATCTGGAATGGAATAGAAAAACACGGTCAAAAAAGTGATACACCAAACACCAGAGATAGACGGGGTTAAATAAACCAAATGTCGATCTTCGATAAAAAAAACCATCATCCACTGACACTATAACCAACAAACACGAAACAATCACCAAGCTACGCCAAGGTACGAACCACAACTGTCTTGCAAGTGAATCCCATAATCGCCGCCACCTCCAAAGAAGATGTTAGCGGCTTTAAATATCAACACAAAGAATGGAACCTAGATGTTGCAGATCCAACAACATCAGGTTTTCAACCATTCAGATCTTAACACAGGAACCAAAACCACCAAACCAATCTTCGAAAGCATACCCATGAGACAATGTTCTGAAACGAGTCACGACGGTGCAACACTAATGACTATGAATGAACCTGATTGACAGGCGTTAACGAGGACACCAGATCTAGGCTTTCCTCACTTGCTAAATGTTGAAGTTATGCAATCGTGAAGCAAGCACACCACTCACATATCGTGTACATGTTGACAGATAGCTTTGGACTAGAAAGGAGAAAGAAAAGTACCTATTAAATACTCCATTAGAGAAAAAATAATTTGAATACCTAATAGAAATAAGGTCTTAATGTAGATCTTCGATCTTAAATATAACTCGTAATTTTTTGATATTAAAATGTGATGATATAAAATTATTTATAGATAATTAATGAATATACTCCAAAATTCCATACGAACCTATTAACTCAAATGTGTTTTCGATAAACTACTAAATTTCTTTCACCTAAGAAAGTATTTATTTCATATATTCATAAAAAAAAATTCATTTAACATTTTATTTCCTCTTAAAGAGGGTTTTATTTGTAAAAAGACACTCTAAAATGACGCCACGATGCTTCCTGTCCGTAATTTAGTCTCATAAGAAGATGACAGAGGCATGATGACAATTGATGCAAATTAGCGAAACGACATAAACACATCAAATTTCAACAAATTTTTGCATTTAAAAAAAAAAAACAAAAATCATATTCACCAACAGGAAAAAATATATAAATACACATAGAAATGAGGCCACGGAGAGACAGCGATAGAAACAACAATAACAGATTCAATTTCAATTCAAATTCCAACAATCTCGAATCACCAAAATCACGTCGAAGAATCACTTTTCTAAATAATCGCGTTTCACTTTTAATGGCGGGACAATCACGGAAATGGATGATCCTTGTCGTTACGATATGGATTCAAGCATTTACAGGGACGAATTTCGATTTCTCGCAATATTCATCGTCATTGAAATCTGCTCTTCAAATCTCGCAGGTTCAGCTGAATTATTTAGCTACTGCGAATGATATGGGGAAGATTTTTGGTTGGTCTTCTGGTTTAGCACTTATTCATCTTCCTGTTCCGGTTGTTATGTTCATTGCTGCGTTTATGGGGTTTCTTGGTTATGGTGTTCAATGGCTTCTCATTAATCATTTCATTTCTTTGCCTTATTTTCTGGTAATTTCATTTCACCCTCCCTTTTTTCTTTTCTTTCCTTTTTTGCATTATTGATTAACTTTTCTTAATTACTATTAAATATACTTAGCTTTATTAACTCTTAATTATGGATTAGTATTATTGAGTATATTTGAGTCATTGTTAGTGATCAGCATCATCAGCAACCTGGATTCCTACATTTTCAAATTATTATTTTACTCTAATTTTAAATAGAAAATATATTTTTTTTAGAGAAAAATAGAAAAGATACGACGTGTTCATAAAATCTAGTTCAACCGATAATTTCAAAATTGTTAGTTGAACAATTTAACTCAGGTACAAATAGTCACGTCAATAATTATAAATTATGTGTTTAAATGATTATCAAATAGTCGTTAATTTTTTAGATGTTAAAATACTGGTTGTTCATTGGAAAAGCCATTGTTTTTTGTTGGGTGTGTTAATCTACCAAAAAATAGTTTTAATTAAAGTGGATTTTAGGTGCAGAATTTTTTCCCCTTCGAAAAGAAGGTAGATAAGTTTTAATTAAAGTGGCTTTTCCAAAAAAAATTATTTTTTTCTGTAAAAAAAAGAATTTAGGCAAGAGTGATCGGTGGAAAACTGTTTTATCTTGGAATTTGAATTCAAAAGTTTAATACAAATCAGTGCACACATAAAGTAGATTACTTCTTTCAAAAAAATAAAATAAATTACCATGTACCATAAAAACAAAATTAAAATTACTAGAAGGTACAAAATACATTTTTCCTAGTTGGCTTTCCCTTTCTCTCTATCACAAATATTTATTAAATAATTGTAGGCTTATTCAATCGGTCAGTTCCTTAACTTAATTGATTGACTTAATTTGGTCTCCTAACTATAATTTGTACCAATTTGATCCCATATGTTTTGCTATGTTACTAGTTTTAATCTTTCCTGTTAGTTTCTCTTAAAAAAATGTTAACTTATGTACCAATTTGGTCCTCTATGTTTTTATCCGTTATTAGTTTTAGTCCTTTCTGTTAACGTTTTTTTGAGAGAAACTAACAGAAATGACTAAAACTAGTAACAAAGCAAAACATAGGGATCTAATTGGTACAAATTATAGTTAAAAGACCAAATTGAGACGATCAATTAAGTTAAGTGACTGACCGATTGATAATTGTATTTTCTTTTTAAGAGGTTTATTAAAAACCGTTGGCAATTTAAAATGAAGAAGGCTAACCATTGCCTTGAGGTATTGGTTAAAGTACTAAAATGAGTAAGTTTGTATCGAAAAATGGTGTAATTATTGTTAAGAAAAAAAAGTAAAAACTTATATTTTCAAGACAATGTTTTTATTAATGAAATTTTTATCCATTACCCTTAGATATCAGTTAGCATGACCCGTTCAAAATATAAATAAAGTTTAGAAAATTAAAAACTGATTTTTTTTTGGAAAATGAAATAGACTTGTTGTCGTCAAGTTTACTTGTTTTTAAGGATTACCTACTCTCTCGCGTAATATTTTGGCGGTTGTGTTTGTTGTCTGGTTTTGATGGTCCAATTCCTTGTACTATATTCTTGTGGTCCAATTCTAAAAATGGCGGTTTCACTTTTTCTTTTCTTTACTTATTTAGAAAAGCAGCCATGTCTTCGTGAGCATAACTCAATTGGTAGGGATGTTGCATAATTTATGTAGAAGCAGGGGTTCGAACCTTGACACCCCACTTCTCCACATTTATAACGTGTGAGCTCTAACCACTAAACTACAGTTAACATACTAACATTTACGTTGTTAAAAAAAAAATACTAGTAACATTTACCTTTAAAATAATATTTACCGTTAAAAGGGAAATGTTAAAGAATACCTTATGACATTGATTAAAAGATTAATATAGAAATATTACATTGAAAAATGGTAAAAAGTGATAGTTTAACTTTTTAAAAGTTTAAATATTGTTAAATTCAATGCAAACATACTACTTTTGTTTTGCTGCATATGTTGGTGAATCCTAAGACCATCTCCAATGGGAGGGTCTTAACCATTTAGACCGATACCTGTTAGGTATCTCCATTGGCGAGAATCTTTTTCAGGGTTTTATAAGATTCGTGGTCTAACTTAAGACCTCCACTTTTAAGCGGAACTCTCACTCTTTTAATATTAAAAAATTGAAATATAAAATAATTGATAGTTGATTAGTGGGTCCCATTTAAGAATTTTTTTGAGATACTGGGTTGGAGGATTGAGTTCTTATTAGGGAGTACTATCAAATAATTATAAATAAACGATGTTACACACGAAACCCATTTAAGTACCTAAAATGGGTGTCTCCATTGTGGATTACTTGTTAGCATAACCTTTAAAAAAAACATAAATTATTACTACTTTTATAAGGGGATATTTTCAATATAACATTTTCTTTTATAATTTCTTAACCGGTGCGTAGGAAAATATTGTTGAACCCAATACAAACATACTATTTTTGCTGCATATGTTGATGACACTTATTAGCGTAACTCTTAAAAAATCATAAGTTATTATATTTTTATAAGGTAATATTTTCAACATAACTTTTATAATTCTTTAATTAGTGCTCCGGACACCACTGACATTTCCCTTTTATTATAATAGTAATCAACTTATCACCTGCACCAGAGAAAACCTAGATGCATATTGGTTATTTATTCTTGGATCTATATTCCTTAATTAATCATTAGTGGTAATTTAAATATGTCTGCTTTTTAAAATAATATATGGAATGGTGATTACGTGTCTCCTAAGTGTATTTTCCGCTGATTTTGTAGATACTGAAAAATACTGAACCCTACCCATTTAGAAAAGTGGATCCTGTCATTTTCATCGCAGACCTTTGAGATCACATCAATGTGTTGAATTGAATGTGTTGCAAAAGTGGAAAACTAATAAGTTCAACTGTAGCTTGCATCAATCAAACAAATTTTACTTGGTTTTTCTTTGAAAATAAAATATTTACTATTATAATTGATCTCATATAAGCTAGAAGCTTTTACATGGCATATGTTTGCCTTCAATTTCTCGCATTTCAACACGCTTTTTGCCGCATAATCTGTGAAGCTACAATTCGGCGCTGTTGGATTGTTGCACTGTGTCACCAAAATTTCACAACCGCTGAACCAAACATACACATATTGAAAGTTACCTCAAACTATAAAGAACTGGACATGCAATGTACCAGATTTGATTCACAGTAGACACTTTGTTGATTTCCCTGGAAATATATGCTGTATATATTCAATAAAAGTTCTTTAGCTGAGAGGAATGCATTAAAATTTAAAACAATGAGACAATCAGTGATTTTGTAATTATATCTGGTCAGTGGTAACCGCACCGGTAGCTAAGCCAGGACTGGTTAACTTTTATACATCCATGAATTGTAATATGCTGATAATTATCAAACCAAGACTGATTTACTTGCTATGAATTCTTATGGGCAGGTGTTCCTTCTGAGTCTTTTAAGTGGCTGCAGCATATGCTGGTTCAACACAGTGTGTTTTATTCTCTGCATTAGGAATTTTCCAGTTAACCGAACACTTGCATTATCGCTCACTGTGAGTTTCAATGGTGTCAGTGCAGCCCTTTACACCCTTGCTGCAAATTCAATAGACCCATCATCTGACTCATTGTATCTTCTTTTGAATGCTCTTGTTCCTCTTTTTGTTTGCATTGCAGCGACCATTCCAATTCTTCGCCAACCGCCTTTAGACCCTCTCCCTCCTGATGCAGTTAACCGGGACTCGCTAGTATTTCTAATCTTGAACTTCGTAGCCATCTTCACTGGCCTTTATCTCCTCTTGTTTGGCTCATCTGCTTCTTCCATGGCTTCAGCCCGACTCCACTTTGGTGGAACTGTTCTTCTCCTCATCCTCCCATTGTTTATTCCTGGCATTGTATATGCTCGAGATTGGGCTCAGCGTACCATCCATTCCAGCTTCCGGGTAGAAGGATCCAGCATTATTCTTGTTCACGATGATGATCTTGAGCTGCATAAAGAACTACTTAGCCGCCACAATAGTAGTATTGTTGGCAATGGAGATGCTTACAGCCTGCTAAGTGACAACGGATCCATGTTTTCAAGTCAGAAGGAAAGTGATAGTGATGTGTGTTGTGATAGGATGATTGGCCAGGATCACTTGACAATGTTAGGAGAAGAGCACTCGGCTGCGGTGATTGTCCGCAGATTAGACTTTTGGCTATACTACATCACATACTTCTGTGGAGGTACGATTGGTCTTGTCTATAGCAATAATCTGGGACAGATTGCTCAATCTCTCGGTCTGAAGTCAAGTACTTCTACCCTTGTTACTCTCTATGCATCCTTTTCGTTTTTCGGCCGCTTGCTTTCAGCTGGACCGGACTATGTTCGTAGGTAAGTATCCTGAAGTTCTTTAAATTGTTTATTTGTACTAGATTAGTCGTTTAAGTTTTTTGTCCCACATAGGTCCTTTAAGTTCCATTGCGTAAGCACTACTATCCTTTTTCACACATTCCGTTATTAAAACACACGCGTTTGTTATGTTACTGGCGTGACAAACAGGAACGGAGTTGGCCACTTATCCTACGTGCACCTCTCCCATCTGCTTCAAGTATCTCTTGTCCATTTTAGAGCTATATTAAATGGTTTGAGACAAATAGTGTGCGAGAGAGAAGAGGAATAGGTTGCATAGCTTAAGAGGTTTCGTTGCCCCACGGGTAAAAATCCCATGGCATTTACGCCAATTATTCTTCTCTCTTTGAGCAATATTTGCCCCAAATAGTTCAACTCTTTGAGCAATATACGTCAAGTATTTTTGTGACAGAATGTGTGAAAAGGGATATCGGTGTATGCAATGAGACTCAAAGGATAACGGTATAATTAAACGACTTAAGAGACTACATAATGTATTTTGCGTACATTTTATTTCCTCTTGCCTTTTTCTTGAATTAGAAATGATTTATGTGATTAAAATTGCAGTACTTATGATTAAACTATCTTTGGCATTGCAGTAAGTTCTACTTTGCAAGAACTGGTTGGCTTTCCATTGCACTTATACCAACACCAATTGCGTTCTTCTTGCTTGCCGCATCAGACAGTTCTCTGGCACTGCATACTGGAACTGCACTAATTGGGTTGAGTTCTGGTTTCATATTTGCCGCTGCTGTTTCAGTTACATCTGAACTGTTTGGACCCAATAGTGTAGGTGTCAATCACAACATTCTCATAACAAATATCCCAATTGGTTCACTTCTCTATGGGTTTCTTGCTGCACTAGTGTATGATGCCAATGCACACTCAACACCGGGAAACTTGATAACATCGGACTCAGTAGTTTGCATGGGAAGGCAATGCTACTTCTGGACATTTATCTGGTGGGGATGCACATCTGTTGTGGGACTAGGTTCTAGTACGCTGTTATTCCTAAGAACCAAATATGCGTATGAACATTTTGAGAACCACCGTATGTCAACGCAAGTTATTGTGTCTTAACTTTTGTTGTTGATGAGACATGATGATCACCTGTACAGGCGTCGAGAAGCAGAGTAAAAAGATAGAGTGAATTTTAAAGAGCGCATGTATTATAGTGTTATATCGTATATAGGAAGAGTTAGATGTCGAGATGCGACGAGGATAATGATTTTGCATTACTCTTTGTCTCTTTCACAGTGCACAAAATAAATGAAAAAAAAGAGAAGTGGTTTTAGACGTTGAGAAAATATGCAGCAATAATACTGAATGACCTGTGGTCCTTCCGGAGGTTCTGCAGCCGTGATTTGGTTCGAATTAAGCAAATTACTTCTGTGCTTTGAACAGAGTTTTATGCTTTGGCCTTGTTTGAGGCATGCTGGACCCAATGATGCTGCCATCTTATGATCTTGTGTATATTTCAGAAAGATATTTTTCAACAAAGCTAAACATTAAAATTTAAAGATATCTAAAGAATACGGGGAACAAGGGCTCATTTACCCTATATTTTCTTTTTCTTCTGTTCTCTTCATTGCAAAAGAAAAATCAAACTTCATTAGCTCAACTCTGTAATTTAAGAACCTCCCCCCTACCCCCAAAAAATGGTGAAAACAGAACATACAAGTTTCATTTGACTTTATGACTTTGAAAGATGCTATTCCCCCCCCCCCCCCCCCCCTCATGTTTCATGTTCTGTTGAGATAATTTATTTATTCTTGTTATTCATCATCACTTGCAAAGGTTGAAGCATATATAGATTCATAATGGCATTCTTAGAATCCTTACAGAGATGAACTACTAAAATGGCCCTCAGATTTCATCATCTTTATTATGTACTGAAAAAAATGAAAATAATGAAAGAAATAAAAGCGTATTTCTAGTCTAAGCCTCAAGGGTAGATACAAAATGTAGGATCTTTTATACATAGAAATAACCTCTCATATGCTAAAGCCATCTTCTTTGCTGTGAACATTGAGGCAGCATACTCACGGCAAGCCTTTCCTCTCCTTGCTAGCCTCTGTGGTCCATCTTTCACCACTGCTTCAAGTGCCTCCAACAGGGACTCTACATTAGGAGAGAACATGTAACCATACTCATCATCAACCAAAAGAGTGCCTTTAATGCTTGGAAACCTTGATGCCAAAAGAGGCTTCCCACTCATCATAGCCTCCATCAATGTAAGATCAAGCCCTTGTGGCCTAAGTGTTGGATTGACAAAAATGTCAATAGCATTATAAAATGCTTTCAACATGGAAGGACTCATTGATCCTAGAACAAGAACTTGGTTCCCTAAATCCTTGTACCTGTTCCCCCATGGTCCAGAACCAGCAATAATCAAATAAACATTAGGGTGTTTTGTTATTAGTCTTGAATATGCTTCATGAAGCAAAGGATGACCTTTGTCTTTAACTAATCTCCCTGCTACACCAAGTACTAAACTTGCATTCCTTGGAATCCCAATTTTGGTTCTAAATTTTCTTCCTAACTCAGCATCTTCTCCAAACTCATCCTCATCAACACCATTAACAATCACATGCACTCTTCTCGTAGGAATTTGATAGAAATCTCTTAGCATCTCACCACAGCTATCACTAATAGCAACATGATGAGCATAACTCTTAAAGAATCTTATCTCATTCAACACCTTAGGGACAATACCCTGTAAGCTATTGTTGAAAAGTGGTGAAATAGGTTCATCAGGTCTTCTAGCTAAATCCTGAAAAATACTTGATTGCAAACTCTCAAGTGCTATTCCATGCCAAGACACTACAAGATTAGAAAGATTCCTAGCTACATAATGAGGAAGTGCAACACTTTCTGAATGAATAACATCAAAAGGTTCTTTTTTATTCTCTTCCTGATATTGTTCCAATGCTTTATTGTATCTCCACTTGTCAAATTCACCTTCATGAAAATGAATAAAAGGATAACCTTGTTGAGTTTCGATCGAAGTTTTTTCATCTTGGGGTGATGTAAAAATATGAACTTTATGTCCTCGTTGAGCTAAAGCAGTGTGAAGGGTGTAAGCATGGCGTTCCATGCCACCTGGGGTGGTACCAATAGGCCATTTTCTAGAGAAAACAGCAATTTTGAGAGGTAAAAGTGGTTTTTTGTGTTGAAAAAATGAGAGCTTGTTCCATGCAAATTCAGCTGAAGTAAGATCACCTGACCAAGTTTTGGATTGTTGGGAAGCAAAGGTGGTGCAAATAGAAGTTGTGGTGGGGGTGTGGAGAAGAAAAAGAGCTGGTATTGTGAAGAGAACAATGAATAAAAGGGTTGTGAAGAAATAAAAATTTGAAGGGGAATTTGGTTTCTTGGATTTGTTGTTTAAGGCCATTTCCTCTCGGTGTTCTAAAGATGTGTGCATATAGAGGTTTCTTGTTTTGATTTTTCTTGTGATTGAATTTTGTGTTGAAGTTGGAATTGAAAGTTAAGGGGAAATGGTGAAGACTATGTGAGGTTTTGGAGAGGTAGGTACGCAAACACTGAAGCAAAGTGCGTTTGGGTTGGAATCTCTTATGAAAGTGCGTTCCTCACGCCTATTTTTGAGGCAAAAGTGGACTTTATATGCTTGAGACTTGTTTAACATGCATATAACTTATTTAAAATTCTGAATTGTTGGTTAAGTTTTCTTTGAGCTTTTGTTAGAAAAAAACTTGAATATTACAACATCTTGTGCTTTATGAAACTAATTATTTACCGTTGACAATCATTTTACTAATTATTTTGGACCTTTCATGTGCATTTTATGTAAATATTTGTTCCAATTATGCATTGACCATTGACCCTCCTCAATTTGCATATTATAAATGAAACTCAACCAGTTATGCTTATATTATTGTATTGGTCCAAACGAGCACGTCTGCACACATTTAAAAGAAATGGTGCATATTACCTAACATTAACTTTTATCTATGCATAGTTGCATATACACCAATACTAGTGCCGGCTAAAACATGTTGAGACTTTAAAATGAAATTTGAAATGAGATCTTTCAATTTCAAAATATAAAAAGTGTATTTTTAAGAAGAAATATGTCATTATTCTTAAAAGAAAAATTCACACGTTGCATTGAGTCCACGTATAGTAATATAAATAACATTATAATATAGTAAATAAGTCGTTCTCGTGAGCATATTTTAGTTGATAGGGACAATGCATTGTTATGTGTAGGAGTCGGGGTTCGAATCTCAGACACAAATCTTATTTACCTCAGACGAATGAACTAAAAAGTTTGGATAATCTAAAATTTTAGCCAAATCATATTATCATAAAGAAATTTATAATATATCCTAGAGGAACATAAAAGTCATTGCGATGAGCACAAATGATAGAAGAAACACTTACTTTGTCACAAGCATAAATATGTGTCATTTAGGCGCACACACATAAAAGGGAAAAATATGAAAGAGAAAGAAATTAATAAATATATCTTTTTTGAAATAATTAAATGATAGATATTTTAATGAGTGTGTGTCTAAGTGATTTTGATTTGGTGTATGTATTTCTCTAAATGATAGATGTCATTGCCGAAACATAAGCACTACCATATTAGTTTTGACGTCCAACAAAAACATGAAAGGTATTGTAATTATGTAGTACGTATAGTTCCATAGCCACATATCATAGAGTCGTATTCTCTTCTATTGAATTTGACATTGAACACATCATTCACACCTTGTTTACAATTTAATTCAAAAATAACATTTGCAAGTCCAAAAGCTATTGTCCAATATAGAGATTGTAGTAGATCTAACTCTCACATTTAGTGGCTTGAAGATTCATATGTATCCAATCCGTTTTAGCCACATAATATTTGTGGATTTCTTTTAGGCTTGTTTGGTTGATTTACACTGAGCATGCATGATTTGTAAGCTTTAAAATTGGGTCTATATTCCCCATATTTTTCTTCTCATATTGAAGTTAACCCAACCATGTGACGTAACGTTTGCTTAATAATAGTACCAATGCAGCTGAAAATTTGTCACGCTTTCAGTCTCGAGTTTTGCATACAACTTTGAGTAAACAACATCTACATGCTAATGCAATATCATTTGATTTATAAATCACATGGAAATGCTTCAAAATGAAGAATAAAAAAAGAAGACTTCACATGGAAATGCAATATCACTTTATTTGCATACAACATACATATAAAAAGGACTTCACATTCACATTTATTTCTGACTTAAACGAGGTTATATGTAGAAGACTTCAAGTCAGTTTTATAAGAGTTAAATTAGACTCGATTCAAAATTCTAAAATGGTATTAGAGTTTATATAAGATCCACTAAATCACAAACACAATTATATGATATAATATTATAATACAATAAATTGTGTGCTTTGTATGGTTGAATGGTCGACGAATTCATTTGAGGCAATTGATGATCGAAGTTTAGGTGTAAGAGATCTTCTACCTTTTACCGTTGAGCTCAATCTTATATTTCTGACAGTGTATGTTCTAATCTAATATGATGGCTTGAGTATATACTTCATCAGTTCAAGCAAAGACTTCTAGACGGACTTACCTAAAAGAACATCTTAATCCATCACGGGTTATTTACAATTATGACTCAATACAACATTATGCGTACAAACACATACAAATATTTTTATTTTTTTATAGAAAAGATAGCTTATATCATTTCATTAAAAGTTAAATCAATAATGCATGTTGGAATTTCATCAAAGATACTGAAGTTAGAACTGGATGTGGATGTCTTAGCTAATTCATGGGCAATCGCATTTGCTTGCCTCCTAATAAACTCAACATGAGAGTTTGCTAAATAGGACTTACAAAATTATATACTATTATCCATAATATAACCAAACTCGGCGACATCTCCCCTACCTCTATTAAAATAATCAACCACTTTTTTCGAGTCAACCTCAAAATCCACATTTGTGAGCTGAATTTCATGTATCCCACGAAATGCATGTTGTAACCTAATGCTTCTCCCACATCAACTGAGCACAAGGGTGTACGCCACATAATTTTTGAGCGGACATGGTTTCCTACGGAATCTCGAATGCACATGTCTATTCCCACGTTATTATTGGAGTTAAAAAATGGGGCATCATCATTACATTTAAGTCTACCGCTTCTTGGTTTCCTCTATTTGGTATCTCTATCTCTATCGTACAAGGTCAGGTCATCATGTTGGTGAAGACCTCTATTTAAAGTTGTTTGAACATAACTTGATAGATTTTGCTTACGATTAGCGCTCCTCCAACATTCGAGGAGATATTTGGCTCTTTCCAAGATTGTGTTAGTCGAGTCTTATACTTGTTGCCACAACTTAACATTTCTAACTTTCCAAATGCTCCACATAATAGTAATAATAGTCTTTATTTGGGCTGCCGACCGCTGCAATAGATTAACACATGATGTCCGATGCATTATCAAAAAGGTTGAAAAGCGGAGAAATCAAATGTAAAAAATTGACCGCACTCCATACAGAAATATTCACCAAATGATCTTTGTTACATGTCAATGATGTCTCCTCGACGGGAAATACTTGGGTGTCATAGTCCTTTGGCGTCATTAGTTCATTTTATATGAAAAAGAATGATGAATGAATGATTAAAATAAATTATTTAAACGAGAGAGAAAATGAGTAGTTAAGAGAAAAATAGAAACAAAGGTACCAATAACACCAAAAGTCAATGTCACCAAAATGTTACCCCTCATCGACGTAGAGTAGTGAACGTGCCACGTCACACCTGATCGACTAAAACAAAAAGGTCTTGTTAACCATTACCCTTACATCAATGGTTAAAGAATCAAAAAAGAGAAATAACTGTGAAATTTCATCTAAAAAAAACTATTTTTTATTATTTCAATAAATTGAATGCACAATTTCCAAGATAAAGTGTCTTGCGGTAATGGTTAGCATTTCACAAAGAAGTGAGGTTACCCACACTGGTGAGAGATAGCGTGCTTGTACTTGATGCTGCAACAATGGCTGTGTTGCTGCAAACACATTACACTCTCTCTCTACCTTCACCACGTTACCCTTATCTCTTCTCAATTCCAAATCCTAACTCTAATTTCTCCCTTCTAATCCCCACCACACTTCTCAAATCCCAATTACAATTCTCCAATCACCGGAATCCACCACACCGTTCGCCGGCGCCACCGGTCTCCGCTTCCCGCCAGGAACCTTCAGAAACGACGTCACTCAACAACTTGCCCCGTGCTCTTGTCCGTGTCACCGTCTCCGTCGCACTGTTTCTCTGCTGTGGCATTCGCGCTTGTTCGGCTTCTTTGCCTCCACTAACCAACGTGGTTCAGCAGGAACAGACTATTCAAGGTTTTCAACAATTTTTCATTAGATGATTCAGTAGCTTCTAGATTGAGATTATATGCTATAGATTCCTTTTACCAAAGGGAAATATAAGCCTCTATGAATTAGGAAATTGAACACGAAATGATAATTTAGCAAAGAAAAAAATATGAAATTTCTCAATGTTACCAGTGTTTACTTGTCGTGCCGTGTTCGGCGTTCATGTATGTCTCAATGTTTCCTATAGTCAATGCAATTTGAAATTTGTGTTCATTTTTAAAATGGAATATGGTCACTGGAATTCGAGCAGGATTTGCTGCTGTCATAAAATGGTGTGTCTGGTCACAGGAATCACCAAATTGTGATTTGTGGTTTTATATTTTATTTATGATTGCAGATGATAATGATGCAAGGAAACATGATGCCAATGAAAATATAGATGTAGATAAGGATTTAGAAGCATCTTTTAATGCTTGGAAGTCTAAAACGTATGCATTGACAGTTCCTTTGAAAATTGTTGCTTTGCGTGGCTCTATTCCTCCTTCATGGATCAAGGTCTGTGACACATTGCTTAACTTGTTTTATGTGGTCAGTTAATATATTTTTTTTTACAGTTGATTGCATTTTGTGCTGTCTCTTACTAGCTGGTTGGTAGCATTTATTCTGTTTTCTGCTCATACTGGAAGTTCCTCTGATTATATCATGTCATTTAAAGCAACTTATAGTTGATAATAGATTTCCATTAAATTACTTTATAGTTTTTCATGTGAAATTTTCTTCAATTGTAGGATTTCATAAATTCCCAAGGGAATAGAATGAAATTTAAGGTGAAGTATTATGCAACTCTCGAGAATATCTTCTCTGATCTATCCATTCCCTTTACCAAAGGTGATCATGTCCCAACAACTGCTTTGGCAGCTGATATTGTCGGTATTGGTGACTCGTGGCTCAAATTTGCCGTTAAAAAAGCTATAATTGAGCCAATAAAAGATGTAGAAGGTCAAGAATGGTTTAAAAACTTAGCTGAGAAATGGAAGGTAACATTATTATTTTTTTTATATTTCTTCTCCTTAGAAATTGTGTCTCATGATAGTTTTCTTTTACGATGAAAACCATTTGTTTTGTGTACTTTGTTTAGCTCGATTTTGGTGCATCTTCTCATGATTATGTGTATGAATTTTTAATTTTTTTTTACGAAAAACAAATAGGCGCAAACACAGATATCATAGTTATCTGAGTGCTTGTGTGCCAAGGGGCCATGTTAGATACTGTAATTTTGTATGTGTGACAATTTAAAATGGGTGTTATTATTCATAATGATATCTCGCTTACTTGTAAAGTGACATCACTACACGTGCTTCTTTTTACAAAAACATAGTTTTACTGAATCACTAACATGTTTTGTTGTCCCTTGTGTTGTAAAGTGTTAGCACTACTGGGGCATGAGTGTGGGTTCGAACCCGTGTCACCTCCTCTCCCTCCCAGTATATCTGTGTATGTGTTGGTCACTAGGCCAATAGCAAAAAATAAATAAATTAATACCATGTTAGCAAAATAAATGTATTTTACTGCTGAAAATGATAACATAACATCACAGTGAGAATCTGGTGTATGTATCTGATTGGTTCATGTTGCGCATGACCAAGATTAATTATAACATATCCATTGGTTAGTTACTGTCCCTCAGAAATGTCTGTTGTTGATAGTATAATATTACATTCCCTGACAAGGTTCCAGGTATATCTACGCAGGAACTGTGAGGGAGAATTGGATCCTGATGGTGATATATGGGCTGCCCCATATCGATGGGGATGCATGGTAATAGCATACAAGACAAATAGTTTTCAAAAGCATAAGTTGGCTCCAATAGAGGTATGCTGTTTTCTATTAGGCCTTGTAAAACTCCGGTGAAGCAAATATCAGATATTTAGATTAGATTATTTACACTGGAATTGCAGGACTGGGCAGATCTGTGGCGGCCTGATCTTGCCGGGAGGATTTCCATGGTGGACTCTCCTAGAGAAGTTGTCGGTGCAGTCTTAAAGTATATGGGGGCTTCCTATAATGCAAATGACATCAATTCGGAAGTTAATGGTGGGAGAGATGCTGTTAAACATAATTTAGCATTGCTTGCAAAACAGGTACTATTACCGGATAATCTCTCAACTTTTGATGTTGCTTTGATTGGAATAGAGGAGCAAATGCATGAAAGTTTAGTTGACAGAACAAAGAATTTTCGATCCTATTTTTCCAAATTTTAAATATTAAGTTACTACTTTTATGTATTTCTAGGTTCGACTTTTTGATAGTGAAAACTATCTAAAGGCTTTTGGAGTTGGAGATGTGTGGGTAGCTGTTGGATGGAGTAGTGATATTATTCCTGTTGCTAAACGGATGTCCAATGTTGCAGTTATTGTTCCAAAGTCTGGAGCGAGTTTATGGGCTGATCTTTGGGTATGTCTCTCTTTGCGTAATAATTTTGAGGGATTATATGTGGAATGATATAATATAAAGCCACCCCCGTAACAGGAAATTGTTGATAAACTACTCAAATGGGATTCAGATATATACATATTTATTGATAATGGACATGAATTTTTCTCCTCTTAGACACTAGACATTGACCTTTTTCAACCTTTTTTTTTTTCTTTTTTGTTTTGTTTTCTCTAGGTAATTCCTGCTGCCTCAAGGATTCAAACAAGTCGGATTGGTGGGCGCGTCAGGGGTCCATCCCCATTAATTCATCAGTGGATAGAGTTTTGTCTGCAATCTGCAAGAGCACTGCCCTTTAAGCAGGAGGTGATCCCAGGTGCCTCTCCCCCTCTTCTTCAAGGTCATTCCACCAATGTGCCCGTGGAGTTAACTAAGGGTAGGCCAAGGCTAGACACCAATCTCATTGATGGAGCACCACCATCTGACATTTTAGAAAGGTGTGAATTTCTAGAGCCATTATCTAATTTCGCAGTATCAGATTACCACTGGTTGCTTGCCTCAATCCAGAAACCTAGCAATGGATTGATACACAAAATGCGTCAGTATATCTCATCATTGGTTACATATTCTGGGCGGTCTAATTCAAAGCTGACTTGAGTAATGAGCTATTGGGCTGTCAAATACATACAATTATACAAAGGATCTGTGATTTTATGATTTGAATGACCAGAAACTTGAAAGGTTGACTGATGTTTTAACATTTGTGGAGGTAGAATTTCAAGATTATTGGGTGGTGAAAGGCAACAATAAGTCATTACCGCTGGAGCTGTACGAGTTAGCTGCTGATTCTGCCTTTCATATTGTTGAACCTTCAAAATGTTCTGCAAAATTCATCCGAAAATGTGATTTATGTATTAGTAGGTGAAGTAATTTGTTTTTCATGTATTCACGTCTCCTCTAGGGGATTTATTGTTTGTACAAATCAACATGAAGCAAATATTAGACAAGTTCTTAAAGCTGAGTAAAGGGTGTGATTCTTTTTGTCAATCAACATGAAAAACATTAGACAAGTTCTTTTGAATACCATCTTTGACCTTGCCCTTGTTTTTGTTCGTCGTCTCGGGAAGTTTTGTTCACTTGTATATGTCCTTGCAGATCCTCACTGTCCCCGCGGGAACTCCATCAAACATAAAAAAGAATTATCAAATTTCTATTATTTTTAACAAATAAGGATTAAAAAGTATTAAATTTCACCATAAAACAAATAAAATATTAAGCCATTATTGTGCGTCTTGTGACAACAATAAACATAAACATAAACACAAAAAAGAAATTTATACACGTGAGAAATCAAATGTAACGTAAAGTATCTGTATATGCACATATAATCCTTGTCCCTGTCCCCAAACTATCATTGGAGAGACTTTCTAGTTTCTCCACCATGTTTCTGCAGACAACCCCTCACTAGGATCCTCATTTACGGATGCAAATTGACATCCATGTAAGGAAATCTATGTATTCTTCCTATATTCTTGATTTTTTTTTTGTTAGAATCTTTATCACGGTTATTATTTTACTTGTTTAAAATAAGAAACAAAAGCATACACTTTTACAATATAGTTATCTTTGAATAATTAGGTGGTAAGGGATTATTATTTTTCGCTGCTAATTGGTTACATACACCGTCCTGTCACTATTATATGCAAGAAACTATTTTTTGAATAATTGAACAATGATGTAATATAAAAAGAAGAGAACCATTTAGTAATTGATATAATAGTAATATGAGAATGTATTCTTTATCTATATCTACAAATTAAGTAAAACGTAAAACCTCATTACTACATATCTATATACTAGTAATTAGCAAATAAAAAATATATCTATCTTATAGCTTTCACCGTCACGATATAAGTGTGAATAGAATGATTGATAGGAACGATAAATATAGCTAGGCCATTGCTTTGGCCGGCTGTGTCGTCTTTATGTTTTACTAATTTCTTCTATCAATACAAAATCATTGTCACATTTCTCTCACACGCACAGTTTATGGCTGATGATGGTGATTATGATCCTTTGTTCGATACCAAATTTGGTGTGATACTAATTGCCATGGGTTCAGCTAGCTTTGTGGTTACAATATACCATCTCATATTCATTTGCTGCAAACACGCATCCGAACAAGCGCGGCAGCGTGAGCAACCGGCGACACAAACGCCGAGCACCGAAGAGGGAAGTTTGGTGTCACATCAGATTCCATCCTACAAGTATGAGAAGAAGAAAAGGAATGATGATAATGATGATGATGATTGTGTGACTTGTGCTGTGTGCTTAGGAGACTTTGAGGAAGGTGAGGAGTTGAGGGCTATGCCTTCTTGCATGCACTCTTTCCATGTACCATGCATTGATATGTGGCTCCTTTCACATTTCAATTGTCCTGTTTGCCGCGCTGATGCCACGCCCTCCCAGGTGGTGCCCCACTGTTTACCGGAGGTTAGGTCCGCCGAGGTGAATGTTGATCATGGCGTAAATATGGTGCAGATAGTTGTCACCCAAAACGAGTTGCAAAATGGGTTACACATGGTCCGATCCTAAAATTGCAGTACACAATCAAATTATTTTTCCTGTAGCCTTCCAATTTTCAATGAAAGGAAACTCTGATAATCTGGAATTGAACTGTTAGATAAGTAAAGTCTGATCAATGATTGTTCTAGTCAATATAAGGTTATATTATAAAGCATTTGTGTTCCTTACAACCATTCTTTCATCACCATTGTGAGCTTTGTTCATATTTAAAAAAAAAAAAATTAAGAATCGTGTATGATTAGATCTGGCTAGCAAAAAGAGTTATGAAGTTAACAATTGCAACAGACTCATACACTCATATTGAATGTCCAATAACGACTCCTAAAATACAGCTGCTTTTCATAATAAGAGGTGGTGACATGTGAATTCAACAGTAATATTAAATCTTACATGATATTTACGTGATTCAAACTATATTTCAATTTGTTTCTCTTTACATGCATCCTTTGTACTTCTAAAAAAATTGCTAAAGGTTATTTTTTTTCGGTTATTAATTTTTCATATTTTTCTTTTATGGGAGAAAAGCAAGTGAAATAGTTTAATTTTGATGTAAAACACTATCAAGCAACCACAGTCAATCGTATACCTGATTTTTAATTTTTCTTTTTTTAGGTCAAGAATTTTTTAAAATATTTTTAACTGAAGTCGAACATTTTTGTAAAAAAACTAATTTCTCTATTAGAAATTACTGTTTTTGAAATTTATTAATTGATTAAATAATTGTTATAGTAATTTTTAATGAAAACTTTCTGCGACTTGATTCTTAAATTAGCGTTATTGAGATAATGGTTATTATATTGTCAAAAAAAGATAATGGCTATGAAGCTACTTTTCTTGATTGGGGAAATCAACCAAAAAAAGAGAATGTTGATTAAGGAATAAATTTAAAAAGAAATACTTGTTTTGAAAGAAAAATTAAAAAGAAATACTATAATTTACAAATTTTGAAATTTTATGTTGATGTATCGAATGGTATAGTTTAAATTTTCCTAATCAAATATTTGAATTACAAGGTATTAGTGATCAGAAGGTTTTCCTAACTTCTTTAAAAATAAAAAATAAAAAAGGTTTTCCTAACTGTTTCCTAATTTAGTACTAATGCTGATTCAAGAAGGTTTTTCCTAATCAAATTTAGTACTTCTCCTAATGTTTTTCTAGAAGTTTTTCCTAATTCGAGAACACAACCAACTTCCGATGATTTAACAAAAGAGGTCAGTCTTCCATAAAGTGTATTAGGATTCAAATAGATTTTAGTGTTTGACACGCTTCGAATAGATTTATCTCTGATCAAAGGAAGATATGGAAAAGAAAAAAATGTGTGTGTAATAATTTCAAAATAAGATACTTTAATGAATTGAATTGATATGAACTATGTAAAAAAAATTGTCAATCTTTTATAATAGATGCTTAAAAATGATTTTTCGTCCTCGTAAATTTAATTCAGTTGATAGAAATATTGCATTATATATGTGCATGATTCATAATTCAAATTTAGAACACCCCACTTTTTCACCTTAACAATTATATTACAAATCTAGATTATAACTTAACAATACAATATTCTTACCATCAAAATAATTTCATTGTTAATTTGTTACCCCTTAATTAATGGTTGAGATTTATAGAAATTCTTTTAAAGTTATAAAATTCTTTTCAATTTATCACATGAGTATTATCTAATATTTTTTTTAGAGAAATGCTAAAAAGTGTTCTGGGCGCTAATTAGCATGATCCATATTTTTTTATAATGATGTTTTAAAATTATTTTTTTGGCTAAAACTACATCAACTTATCATTTTTTTGGTTAAATGCTTAATTAATCTCTTAACTTGATTTCAAGTATCAGTTTGGTTCCATAAGTAATAAAAAGTCAGTTTAGATCCCTTAATTTTATTTAAAGTAACGGTTTGGTCCCTTCTATTAATTTAATTAAAAAAACGTAAAAACTTTGGTCCCTTAACTTATTTAATTAATATTAGGTTGGTCCCTTAACTTATTTAATTAGTATTAGTTTGGTCTCTAAACTTAACATTTTTTTGAATTAAATTAACAGAAATGACCAAACCGATATTTTAAATAAAATTAAGGGACTTAAACGGACTTTTATTACTTATGAAACCAAACCGATACTTTAAATCAAGTTAAAAGAGCAAATAAGCATTTAAGTATTTTATTTTTCTTCTTGCTATAACTAGATTGTATGTGCGCCGTGGTGTCTCCACTACCAATCCAATCCTGCTCGGATTGGTCATTGTATTGTTGGTATTGGAAATTTTATCTGTATGTAAATGTACAAATAAGCTTAACTCGTCAGTGAAAAAGTGGAAAATCAGAGACAAAGTTAAATAAAAAGAGAAATCAATAATCATAAATGAACGTGATGTGGCTGAGCAAATTGAATGTGTGGCAAGCATGGCAACATAAATAACGAAAGAATCCAAAAAAAACGTATGCTAGTTCAACCAGTAGACTTCACCAAATAATTCTCAAGATGATGTTACTAAACATGCTCAATATAAATATAGGGTAAAGATCTCAAACAAAAATGTATTGCACCACAACAAAATTTGGATTAAAAACAAACTTAGGTCACTATTTTTTGTCTTCCTTTTCTGCTTCAGCGGCTCTCTTTAGTCTGGCACCAAGATGGCGTTGGTTAGTTTGTTCAAGACGAAGCTTATAATAAGTTTTGAATGCCTTCATTTCATCGGTAACCTTAACAAGTTCGACAGATGGCTTCTCCCTCACAATGAGCAAGTATGTACTCTGAACTTGTGTGGCATTTGCACGTTCCTCGTGACTAGAATCACCAGCCTGCAAAAGAAATTGGTACATACAAATCTTGAACTTTAAAGTTTCCTACTTTCATAGATTGAGGATAATGAAACAAATAAAAAGTCGTCACAATTCTCAAATTAATAAGTGAAGATTTCGGCATTACCTTGACCTTTCGAGCCCGTCTTGGGAAGACAACCAATTTGGCCTTGTACATTATCAACCTTTGCACATTAGTTTGCAGACTTTCCAAAGAACGATTCTTACGGCGATGATCAACAGAAATGCCAATAGTTGGAGCAAGCTTTTTAAAAATATTAGCAGCCTAGGATATACTCCTTTTGTCCCTGTAACCCCCTGTTTGTTTTGTATGTTGATATTACCAAATTGTCATTTGTTTCTATGTGTATTAAATTTGACTTTTCAAATTTCAAGACATGTCAGTAGTATTAATTAAGGGTATGTTTAGGAAAAAAAATAATAAATGCTTCTAGTAATTTGAAAAGGGGTTTACAATTAAGGACAAAAATAAAATCAAATGGGTGCTTAGATATAGGGATGGAGGGAGTACAAGAGAAAAAAAATTCTAAGGAACAAAAAAGTAAAGAGAATTTATTTTGTTTTAAATGATTTTCTTTTGAAATCACATGCTAACATCTTTATAGCATTGGCGCTTCAGACACCAACATGACATCGACAATTGCAGTAAGTTACATTCAGTCACTTATATTTTCTTAAAATATTACCGATGTCTACGTGTCGGTGACATGTTTTGTGTCGTATTGGTGGTACATAGGCTAAAATACTGTTTAGGCCTTCTACATCAATTGCATAAACTAAGATGAAGGCAGATGTAAGAATTATAATTTTCCAAGAAATCTAAATGTCATGCGCAATGATTTGCCATCAGTACAAAGTAATGGATGATCAATCAATTTATCAAGCCAATAAATAAAATCAATACTTGATAACATCAATACCAACTCACCAATGAAGGATCTACATCATAATTCAAGAGAAAACCCTTTCCCAGCTCTGAGTTTCATGTTGTATTTCACTGTCTGACCATGAACAACAGGTCTAAGAGGTCCAGCTGTAGACTTAGGGAAAATCTTAACAGCCTTCTTCTGCCGAGCTGAAGAATGCATTACCCACATGCCAACAGAAAATTGATAAAACAGTCAGTATTAACCTAAACATAGTTTTTCCTCTCTAATAACAAGTATAATCCAAACTAATCAACTAAGCCCTGTTTGGATAAACAACTTAATTAACCACTTATAGCATAAACGCTTCACATTCAAACGCTTATGTATAAGCTACGATCATGTTTTGATAAACAACTTAATCAACCGTTTAAAGCATAGGTGTTTATCATATATGTACTTATATGCAAGCTATTTATACATAAGCTATCCTAGAGATCACAAGGAGAAAAAGTTGAAAACAACTCATGGACGTATTATAAGCTGCTTCGATAAACTCTCCCAAATAATCTCACAAGTGTTTATGCACATAAAAGAGCATGAAGTTAAATAAAAATTACCTAAGTGTCTTTTTGTCTTGCGAGCGGGTTTGATTGAACCAAGTCTTGACATAGTTTTGCCAATGCTTCCTAAAGTGCTCATTAGGGATCACATTATTATGCTTAACCATGATGGCTTACCTATAAACAATAACAATAATAGAACGATGAAAAATAGAAAGGGTTCAGCATATGAAGCTTATATCAATCAGTCACAATCTAGCTTGTTCGGTCCACATTTCATACTATGTGACGCAAAAATAAGTCAATCATTGACCCCAAAAATGGATCGGTTATTAGAAGTTAAGTTATTTTTCTTACATTACATTACATGGAAATAAATGAAGTAAGGTTATACACTGAATTTCTCGAACGCGCAAAAATAATATTGGAACATTTCATATTTCTTGAATATTACTGTCGCGATTGAAGTGATAGAACGGATTTGATTTATGGAAGAAAGGAAAATGAGAATACATGTTGTTACATTATTCATAGTAACCAACTGATCTATGAAACTTTCTACATTATTAAACAATCTATTAATACGATCGTTCCATATAGTCAGGGTGCAAAGTAACCAAACTAGTTGCATAAAAGAACGCTGAGCACGCAAACCACCCACCGAATAAGAAAATTGAAACAAGTGGTAGGAGATATTGTGAGGGTCCGGTTCAGACACACCGAACCATGACCGAACCGCATGCCATAACAAACCGAAAAAACCACATGTCAAACATAACCAATTAGAAAGATGGAATCAACTCAACTCGAAACCAAGCAAACATGCCAAAATAAATTTTACATAAACCTAACTAATTTTTTAGGACAATATTTTCACCCACATTTCTAATAAAAATTCACACATAATGTTTTTTTTAATTAGTCGGACGGTATATTTTCTTTTTATCATATGTTCATTTGTGGGACTTCCATTAACCTATTATGAATTTGTTGTTGAGCTAAGGCATTATGAGATCTAACTCCTCCATATAGCTAAAAAGTTCATTTTTTGAAATAACTGTTCAAGACAAACCGATCCCACCAAAGCATATATATGTTTTCTCAAATTCCACTTTGAACATAGTTACATCCTTATTCTTTCTACTCACTTCATTAACTATCTCATTAGAAATCAAAATTTTCATCAAGGATTTGTCTACATTTAATAAAAGTAGATTGCAACTCAGAAAATTACCTTGTGAGTTATAAGTTTTAATTTGGTGGTTAATTTTTTTTAACTATAGTTTGTATATACACCTCACTAGAGGTATAACTCTAAAATCCAATAATGAATGAGGATTATCTTGTTTGGAATCAACACAATGAATGTACACAATTTAGTCCTCGTACAAGCTTCTCATTAGAATGGAATTCACTAAAAAAAAATCCATGAAATACAAACTGATCTTCCCAAAATTCTTTAAAGGAACCTAAACTTAACCCCATCTAGTTCATGGCTCTTGCAACTTTCACAAGCCCATGCCACCTTTTTTACTTAAGTAAATAAAAAAGGCACAATTAAATTAGCTGCATCATTATCGTCATTGTTCAGAAAGGTCAATTTTTCTTTGGTTAATCAACTCAGACTTTTGCATTTAAATTTATTTTTGAAATGGTTGAAGATTTCTCCCATACCCCTTCCATCCCCTAAACTCTGTTATCATTAATTTATACTCAAAATCACATTATTCCTCCTCCTACGAGCCACCAACCACATATTTTATTTATATTAAAATACCATTGAATCGAATACATACCTACCATTTTTGGTTTCTCTAATAACAAATATCATAAGGACACTTGTTAGCATAAACTTTTTTTATTTCCCTCTCATTATTGCTTAAAGGAGCCTATATAATTAAAGGAAGATCGATTTAAACACAAATACGTAAAATTATTTAACAAGTTTTCTTACTTTAAGTTATCTTTCTCTCTCCTTAAATGTTTGGTCTCTCACCTCTTAATTTATGTTCATACGTAATCTTATACTGTATTAGGAATTATTTATCTAAAAAAAGGTGCATTTATTAGTTTAACTTGTATTTAGACATCATTTATTTCTACGTGTCTCTTAAAAGACATCATAGACCACTTGTTTCACAATCTCTAACTATTCTTTACGTCGAAAAATAAGTGTCACTTTAAGGAAAAAAAATATTCTAAAATACATGTGAATTTATTTTTTTCACTATTAATTACTCTCTAAAATAAATATTCTAAAATGCATAATATTTTTTTAATATATTCATTCCAATCACTATTGTAAACATATATTTTTTTTATATTCTTTGAATAACTAATATATCTAATTCATATTATAATTATATACCTTTTATTTCAAAAAAAAAAATGATAATTATATATATTAATTTTTTTAAGGAACTCTATATATTAATTCTTTAATAAAAATTTATCAAAAAAGTAATTTGATAAATTTAAAAAATGAATTTTTGTCTATAATATTCCATGATACATGGTTATTTTTGTAGTAAAAAGCAGCGGTTGACCCGACAAGGTTAGCTGGACCATATCATACCACCCCTCGTCGTGTCCTCAATCCTCATCCCACATTACATTCTTTTGTCTTTGCATTGTTTTCATTTTCAAAACAAAACAAAGCACTGCAGAAATATATAGGATCCCCAAACCGTATATTGGAACAAACAAAACAACAAAATCAAACCAACGTCGCTCTTCTGCGCCCACATTGTATTCCTCGAGGCCTAATTAGGTAATGTCTTCTTCCATTTTCTCACCTTTCTTTTTCATCAGTTTTTATCGCGTGATTATTAATAATAAAGATCTGAAACGGCATGGTTTGGATCCATCAAAATGCAGGTGGTGAAGAAGATGAATGCATGAATGATGGAGTCATCGAGTGGAAGAGAGTTTTGTGCAAATGGAACCTCCATGGATACAGCGGAGGTTGAGGCGAAACTTGATCAAGGAAATATTCAAGATGCTGAAACTGCATTGCGTGATGGCTTGTCTCTTACTTCTGAGGTAACCTTACCTTTTTCTCATATGTTTCCATTTTTCTTCTAATTTGTCATCATGCTAACAATTGTGATTGACAGAAAATGAAATGCTACATAGGAAAATGTATTTTCTGAAACAATGTTTTCACATGTTGGATCTATTCTATATTCTCCTCTGTTTATTACTTGAAGTGAAAATTAAAACAACAAAGATGTCAAGTAAATGAGCCTTAAGATTATGTTGCTTCAAAGTCAAACCTTAGAATGCTTCATTCCCGTAACATAAATTCTTCTTTTGGTGAGGCAGCATAAATTTTTATTCCGTGATTGTAATCATATTATACTTATACATGAGCATTGCGCATATATTGGACTTATATGTATCGCTGCATTACATGTAATTGGATTTGAAACCAGATAAATTTGCCAAAGCAAACATAGTTCTTTAAATATTGATACATTCTGTAAATTGAGACAAACAACCCTTTGAATGTAGTACGGAGTTCTCACATACATCATTTCTTCTTGAAATTGAATTGAAGAACCATTTCTGTAATAAATCAATCGTAAGTTAAGTTAATATTCATCGTCACTTTTAAACCTTTACAGGAAGCACAAGCTCTACTCGGAAAATTAGAGTATCAAAGAGGTAATGTTGAAGGTGCTCTTCGTGTATTTGATGGGATTGATCTTAAAGCAGCTATACAGCGACTGCAACCTTCTCTTTTGGAAAAGCCACCCGTCAAGAAAGGTCCCTCTCGTGCCGAATCACCTTCTTCAGTAACTCAGCATGCTGCTAGTATGGTGCTTGAAGCCATCTACCTAAAAGCCAAGTCTCTACAAAAACTGGGGAAATTTGATGGTATTGAATTATTAACTAGTGAAAGTTATTCTCTACTAGTAGTTAACCTTTTCTTCTTTTTTGGAATGGAAATTGATTTCCCGTATACCTGCACGAATGCACCTATAATACGGACCCAGATTCCTTGCAGTAGAAATACCACACAGTAATGAGTCTCAGCCATTGATGTCAGATTGGACGGGTCAGATTACACAATCAGTAAATTAGTTTTAAACAACCTTGACCATTGATTCGGACTGTTGAGATCCGTGATTGCCCGACGCAGTTACAGCAGAGAATTTGTTTCCCTGCATTACTTTACCTTTGAATCAAATCAACACTGAAATGATTATTTCATGTATTTGCAGAAGCTGCTAATGAATGCAAGCAAGTTCTTGATGCTGTTGAGAAGGTATTTTCTCAGGGTATATCTGATACTCAAGTTGACAATAGATTGCAGGAGATAGTAAGCTGTGCAGTAGAGCTCCTTCCCGAGCTTTGGAAACAGGCCGGTTGCTACGATGAGGCAATAACCGCTTATAGGAACGCTCTTCTAAGTCAATGGAATCTTGATAATGATTGTTGTGCGAGAATTCAGAAAGCATTCGCCGTATTTTTGCTATACAGTGGTGTGGAGGCGAGTCCGCCAAGTTTGTCCGTTCAGATTGAGGGGTCTTATGTACCTAAGAATAATTTCGAAGAGGCAATTCTTCTTCTTATGATTTTTTTGAGGAAGTTTAGCCTAGGTAAAATAAAATATGATCCTTCAGTTATGGAACACCTAACTTTTGCACTCTCGGCATGTGGCGAAACTTCTATTTTGGCGAAGCAATTTGAAGAGATGCTTCCTGGTGTATATCATCGTATTGACCGTTGGAATTCTTTAGCTCTATGTCTTAATGGAGCTGGACAAAATAAAAGTGCTTTGAATCTGCTACGGAAGTCTTTGCACAAACATGAACGACCAGATGACTTGGTAGCATTATTATTGGCTGCGAGGATTTGCAGTGAGGATCCTCATCTTGCTGCTGAGGGTGCAGGATATGCTCAGAGGGCAATCGATAAAGCTCAGGGCTTAAACGAGCATTTGAAAGGTGTTGGTCTTCGGATGCTCGGACTCTGTCTTGGAAAGCAAGCTAAGGCTGCTTCCTCCGATTTTGAGAGGTCCATGCTTCAGTCAAAAGCTTTGCAATCATTGGAGGAGGCGGTTAGATTAGAGCAAAACAATTTTGATCTAATTTTTGAACTGGCTATTCAATATGCCGAGCACCGAAATTTGGCGGTTGCTTTACGTTATGCCAAGCAGTTCTTCGACAAAACTGGTGGCTCTAAATTGAAAGGATGGAGATTGCTTTCTCTGGTTTTGTCTGCACAGAAAAGATTTACAGAGGCCGAAGTGGTAACTGATGCTGCTATAGATGAGACTGCGAAATGGGAGCAGGGTCCTTTGTTCAGGATAAAAGCCAAGCTGAAGATAGCTGAATTAAGACCAATGGATGCTATTGAGATTTACCGGTACCTTCTTGCACTAGTTCAAGCCCAAAAGAAATCTTTTGGACTTCAAGGACTTAGTTCACAGGTAAGATTCTCCTATCTTCTATTCTTCCTGCAATTCTTATGTTTTATATTTAATAATTTAATAATAGTAATAGTAATAAAACATTTATCAAATACTGGAAACAATTATAATAAAAGTCAAAATAATAGTAGCAGCAGCAGCAGCAAGACATGTAACTTTGATGTGAGAATGGTAGACTATAATAGTTTGCTTCTTTGCCATTGTTTGTATTTGTTGTAAATCTAATCTTACTATTATTAACGCCTTATAGGACGAGGAGGATCAAATAAATGAGTTTGATGTTTGGCATGGTCTAGCAAATTTATATGCAAGCCTTTCACATTGGAAGGATGCTGAAATCTGTTTGCAAAAGGCTAGAGAGTTGAAGGAATACTCGGCAGCAACAATGCAAACTGAAGGCAAGAACAAAACCTTTATGCTCTAAGGAATACTTTAGCATGTTCAACTTATATTTTCCCACATGTTTTATTAAATTGAGATATCACAGGGGACGTAGGACAAGTCCAAGGAGAAAAATACTAATAACACATTCTCAAACTTTTCCACCAAACTTGCATGAGACTAATAATTTAGTGGGACCTATTCTCAAAATGGTGGGATTCATATGAATTTCAACTAACATAAGAGAGTGTGATGGAAAGAGATCATTAGAGAGTGTCATGCTAGTACTCATCAAACTAAATAATATCTAATTGCATGGTGTAAGCAGTTTAAGGTATTTAGCCAGGGTTATTAGTATCTTACGATGCATGTGAGTCGTCTATGGATTTGATACAAAACTGAACCTGATCCAGACTAATTTCTGGCGAGTATCTATTTTGGACATGAATCCATCTTGATCCTGGGTCATTATGATGAATCATGATTCATTGTAATGAATCATTATCTAAACTTATTGTAGTCAACCACTTTTTCTTGTCACCTTTTTATAAACAACCACTTTTATTTTGTCATTTGATATATGACTTGATTCTTGCATTATTTTGAGGTTCATGTATGATATATCAATTTGTAAATTTGTTATGTCATTTGTTTTTACATAAAAATGACTTTTTTTTTGGTAATGTATATTACGATTCATGATAAGATTTGATTCAAGATTCGACAAATAGGTCTCTAATTCACGATTTAAATCTAGATTTGAAAACCATGGGTTCATTCCATTGTAAACTTTATATATTTACCAATACCAATATGATTGTGGCAGGTGTTGTGTTTGAAGGTCGTGGACAAAGCGGTCCAGCTCTTGCAGCTGCTATCAATGCTATCCTAGTTGAACCAAACCATGTTCCAAGCAAGATCTTGCTGGGTTCTTTGATGCTGAAAAATGGTTCCAAAGCATCACCTGTTTCTAGGAGTTTACTTTCCGATGCACTTAGAATAGAACCAACTAATCGCAATGCTTGGTATCATCTTGGATTAACTCACAAGGAAGATGGTCGAATGGGTGATGCTGCTGATTGCTTCCAGGCAGCTTCAATGCTTGAAGAATCTGATCCCATTGAAAGTTTTAGCTGTATGCTTTGAATGAATTCATCCTAAATACTTAACTCTAAGTCACATTTAGTGCATGTTTGAATTGACGGTTAGTTTAGCAAAATCACACTGTGTAACCATGATTTTGGCAAAATCTACACTTTGATGTTGACGGGTGTCACTGTGATTTCATGAAACTCGGTGTGATTTCAAACATGGACTAAGTATACTAGTTTCTATCAGTTTTGAAAATGTCTCCATTTTTTTTACATTTTAAATTCTTGGTATCAGAAACTAGACTCCAAGGAAAAAATTAAATTGAAATATTAATTAGGCAATAAGAAGAGATGAGAAAGAGGTTTGTCTTATTCAGCCGGTAGGGTGAATGAATTGTAAAGAACTTCATTTATTTTATTTTTTGATGTGGTTCAGTTCCTTCTCGGCCTTGTAAATGTATGATCCTTATCATTTTGAAGAGAGTAAACTGTAAAGATTAATTTTTCTTTTTTTTATTCTACCTAGATTTTGTGACAGTTTGAATATACTAATACTATCACAGTATACTTCAGTCAATTCAATACCTTCAATGATTTATTGTACTTTCCATTGATGACTGTTTGTTTTTAAAGTAACAGTCCTATTTTAAGTTTTCTCTTTGTAACCAAGTATTTCAAAAGCTTCGGCCCAAGTTTTTTGTCCTTTTAAGGTGCTGGATAGTGTGGGAAACACGGATTACAATCTAGACTTACCCTCTTCTATTGGTATACACAACATGTTTCATGAGTCTCAACTCAAGCTCTATCCTAATCTTATTGCAACATCATTCCTAGCACCTATACTTGGAGCAGGTAGGGGTAGAAATCATACCCCCACCCGCTTCAAACATAGGTGTTAAAATTTTTTTTAAGACATACTTCGTAAGAAAACGGGGAAGAGAGGTTGTATTGACTACTAATATACTTACGTGACAGGGCACACACCCCTTCATCTTTTTTAAATATATTTTATTTTTATTGACTTATTTTTCATTCTCATTTTTGAGTTTTCCACAATAGTTGAAGGAAAAAAATGTGTTATTCGTAAAGTCATTTTTTATTTTATTAAAGAAAAACTAAAAAATATATATTTTGTTCTGAAAATATGTAGTGATCAATCGAAATAACTGAACAAGTGTGGATGAGGAGTAAAAAAATGAATAATTAAAAATAATAAGCAAAGGTAAAATATAAATTTTGATAAACTTTGGGGTAAGAGAATTAAGTGGGGGGAGTGTAAAAAACATTAACCCAAAAGAGTACAAATGGAAAACCTAACCCATATTCAAGGAGAGGCCCAATAATAACTAGGGTTTATGGTCACTCTCTCTATATATTCTCAAATCTCAACAATCACATCTCAAACCCTGCATAGCTTTGCAGCAGCTGCACACTTTCTTCATTCCTATCTCATTCCATTCCACCCTCAGCAACATAACCTTTCGTTTATTGTTCTTTATTTTCAATTTTAGTAGAAATTTCACTGCTAAGAGTAGTTAATCAATTTTCCTAAATGTCATTAAAATTATGTTAATCAATTTTGAATATGCATTTTGTATATATTAGGTCTCTCTTATAATATAGAGCGATCTTGAACCAAAGTGCATAGATTAAGAGCTGTTAAATCAGCAAGCAGCCAGACAACTGCTGAGATGGATCCACAGATTAACGGCCTATTAATGCTGTTTGTCTACTAATTCCATCTTACATTTTTGCTTCATCTATCGATCTTTCCTTGGATATTTCAGTTAGTTATCAAACAGTTTTTAATCAACACAAAAAACAATGTTTTTCAATTTTATTTTGGTAAAAGACCAAACTTAAATAGTCTGTTATTAGGTGTATTCATTCAACGTTGTTTTTGTGTTGAACTATACTACATAATTATAATTCTAACTTAAAAATAACGTACAATTATTACATATGTCTACTTTATCACAGTTAATCAATCAAAATTGTCTTGTGTTGTAAATATCAAGAATCTGAGTCTTCATGTATTGGTCGAAAGTAGACACATAATATCAATGTTTTTAAAACATCCTGGTTCAACCGGTTTAACCTGTAGAACCGTTTGAACCGAAGTAAACGATACATTTAACCGAATACTAAGTAAATGATACATTTAATACTATATTTTTTTATAAGTAATTCATTTAAAGTCATAGCTAATAAAATAAAATTGCATAAATTCATTTAAAATACAAAATCAATTTTTTTGAAGGAAGCAAATCAATTTTTTTTGTTGATCCGTTTTATAGCAAATTAATTTTTTAGTCAAAAGTAGGAAATGAACAATGGTTGTACACAATAATAGTAACAAATCCAAATGATTAGCAATTCATCATTGTGAATTAATGCATTTTCTGTTTATATACATATATAAAATAAACATGAATTATAGCTATTGAATAGAAAATTAATTTGTGCCTTTGAGGGTCACAAGATTTAATGCTGCAAACTAGGAAAAAAATTGAAATTTTGGTGGTTTAAGCTGAGTGAAATAAACCGGCCGGTTAGATAGAATCGGGACCGGCTTACAACGGTTTTTACTAGTTTTCATCGGTCTGTAAGCATGTTCGGACCGGTTCAACCAAGAACCGGAACCGCTGTAATATGTATAAAGGGAAAACCTACTCGAAGCTTTAAGGGGTCGTTCGGTGCATAGGATATTATAAAGGCTTAATTACACTCTTGGTCCTCGTATTGACTAACTCACGAAAATGATAGTTATTTAAATAGCAAGAGTGTAATTAAGCCTTTATAATATCCTAAAATAATTTTTGGATAAATAATTTGATTGTACCTTATAACACAAGCGCTTATCATAATATGCACACGTGTATAAGCTTGTGTAAGTTATTTAAATAGCAAAAGATAAAATAATATCATATTGTTGTTTTTCCTGTTTTAAAAAATATATAATTTGTTTTTGTTTATGTTATAAGTCGTTTTTAAAAGGTACATTAAAGAACTTATGAAGATAAGTTGAAATGTCATAAGTTGTTTTCATTACTTATCCCAAACAATCTCAATATAACTCATGCTAGAAGATAAGTTCAAATAAATTAATTTAAGGCAAATGCTTTTTATAGCGAAAACTTAATCCACGAAACATTCACGATTGTAGCTCTCTTAATTTAAATAGTCTTTTTCATCACATTTTTCTACTAATGTAAGAGAGAGGGTCATGTTAATAAATGCCCTAAAGATATTAGTTAAGAAATCCAAAAAAGAAATTTTACATTGGAAATAAAAAAAAAAATTGACTTTCAAAAAGTTGAATGCATCACCTGTTCAAGACAAAATTTCTAAATTTAGTTCCTTAACAAACGTCCTAAAACAATTGATACTAACTTATAAGATGTTGTTACATTTTTCTTAAAATATTTTCAAAATATTAATTTTTATAATTTTTGCCAACAAATAATTGAAGATATAAAGTGTCAAAATTTTGCATTGATATATATATATATATATATATATACACGAATAATTTGTGTATAATAAGAATCAATACGACATCATATTATGGAACACATTCCATAAAAAATAAAATAACAAAACACATTTTCTGTCATTTACAAAATGAACATTCAGTAAAATTCCCTCATAAATTTACGAATAATTTGTGAATAATATGAATCAATCGGATATCATATTATGATATTATGTGATCCTTAATAAACACGTCTCTCTTGGCCACTAGACTGACATCATAATAAAATGAATGATATCATCTTTATACACAAGAACCACTTAAGCATTCAAAATGAATAGCTTCATTGTGATGTCCTAATAACGTTTAATAATTGGTAAACAGGTGAAAATCTAATGAAGCATAAAACGTTGAGAAACTCTGTGAATCTTTGTTCCCAAACAAACATAAAATGTTGTCCACTAACCAACAAGCCAATATTTTGATTAGCGATTACTTGAAATAATTTATATCATAATTAGTCACTATCTCCTAAAAGTGTATATATAAGTTTGTATTTTGAAGTGAAAGATCGTAATATGCCCTCGAATTATGCCATTTCAGGGTTTGAATCAAATATTTAAACCAATATAGTATAAGGTAATGTTGATAATATATACTAGTAAAAGTCAAACTGATAATGATTTTGCTGGAACTTCGCCTGCATGATTGATGATATATGCCATATTATATGTTTCCTTCTCTGAGCTTTAAAAAGTTGAACTGGAAAACTAACATAACTGTTGTCATGGTGACTTGTGGAATAAATAACTAGTTTACTTTATTTTCTATTTTTTTTTTTAAGAAGACAAACTAGCATACTGAAATTGAATCGAACCTAACTTTTTAAGAGAAACATATTCAAAGATCCCAAACCAAGATCATCAAGCCAACATAAGTGGATTTGTTGACTTTATCTTATTATTTTCACCACAAGCTTAAATATGTGTTTTTTTTATTGATTTATCTTTCTCTTTAGATCATATCGACAATTGTTTTAAATGTATTTTTATATGGTTGTTCATACAATTGTCGTATTTTTTTAAGTTCAAATAATATTTCTCTTTTCATACAGACTAAGACTACGTGATTTTAACATATGGACAAACATCTAATTGATTAATCCTTACCAAGAAAGGAACTACAAATTGTCCATGTCCATATCCATGTCACAACTCAACTGCAATTTTGGTAGCAGTTGCAGTTTGTTACATACTTAACATTGCGGAATTCATAGAGAAATCTAAAACTTCTATATTACTATTGTAAATGGGGGATTGGTCGCTTAGCTGGTTTGAGCTAAGACATAAGAAATGCGGTTGCAGACCACAGTTTAGAACACTACTGTAAGAAGTACAATTTTATTTGTCAGGTCTAATTCTCTCTTTGTATATTGACTTCTACACTTTTGCCTTGACCTCTTCCCTTTGACAAAGTAATCATAGCTAATAATTGAAATTGCAATTCCGGCAGAATTTACATAAGGTCACGTGTGTGAATAGTTGCATGTATAGAGTTCATTTTATACTATTATATATCATGTGACATAATATAAAGCCATATATTAACATAAATGGTTGTTCATTCATTTGGCCTCAGAAGTTTAGAACTTAAAAGTGTACTATAGTAGCTTCTATGATTCTAAATTGAGGTCCGTAACTGCAATTCCAGACGTAATTCAAAGGTTTTAGAGGTCTTTCCGCCAGGGGCGGAGCTACCCCTACGCCAGAGTATGCACTTGCACACCCTCAATTTTTCATAATTATACTTGCCTTGTTATTTAACTCATGTTTTGCACACCCTGGAAATTTGATTTTGCACCACTCTCTTGATGCAAGACAATGGGCAATTGTCTTTTTGTGTTTTATGTGCTGATCACTGTCAAATCAATATACTTTTTACACTAATACATGTTTTGACCAACAATTTTGCACCACTCACAGACTCACTCATGGTTTTCCCTTGTTACTACTTGTTAGTTTTTATTTTTCTTTCCAACTTTCTTACCTTTTTTAGGAAACTTATTATACTACATGAATTTAACATAAAAACATACAAAAATAGGACCAAACGGATTTGCCAATAGGATGGTTGTTTTTTTTTTTTTACAAAAGGTTACCGGTTGTATACCATAACTAACAAATATATACTATATATATCACAAAATAATCACAATTTATTTTTAAACTGCCTTCTTTGTTAAAAAAAAACTCCCAAAATAAACTATATTTTGTGAGATGTTTATCTATATTTTTTGACAAAAATTTATTTATAATTGAAGTATACATATATACACACACAACTTATAATTTTCATATTTATTTATACAAATATAATTACAGTAAAATATTTGCACCCCCTAACTCAGGGTCCTGGATCCGCCACTGCTTTCCGCTGTATTTGACTGCAATATCAATGTTTGTAGCATAACTGTAACCGCGACCACGACTGCGACTTAGAACTATTGTCTACCTTTTGAGTTGAGGTGGGAAAAGGCTACATAGATGGAGATGGAAGGGAGAGGGTTTTATAGCTTGTACAAGAACTCAAGTGAGGAACTTTTCTTGAAAACATTAATGGATAACCCTATTGGAGTACCAATACCAACCATGGACATGCCGAGTTTCAAGGCTGTTTCGCAAAGCTTTAGAACAGACAGTGAAGAACTCTTCAAAAAGTGGCTGACAAATGAAGAGGCAAGTCCCTTTGTTCTAACATGTATATTGGATTATGCTTTTGTGTCAAGTATGAGATCAAAGCTTAAATTTTTATGACACTAGTTTGTTTGGCACATAGTTTCTTGTGAAATTTCTCTAAGAATTTGCTTGATTTGGTTTCAGGGATACAATTCATCAAGCAAAGGGCTTCATAGTAGACTATCACAGAGGTGAGTATGTTAATGAAACATAATCTATTTGAATTAATTAAATTCTTATAGCATAGGTGCTTATCAAATAAGTGCAAAATAAAATGAAGTCAAATTGTTTTATATAAGCTGTTTTCATAAGCTATCTTAGAGAGTTTATGGAAATAAGCTGAAAACAACTTATGGCCATGTCCTATGCTCTTTTTCATAAGTTTTCCTAAATAGTCTTGCAAATGCTTATGCTAGTAGATAAGCTCAAACAAGAAATTGAAACAAGCCTACGAAGGTTGGCGCTAAAACTAACTGATCCTTTACCATGCAATGGTTCTAGATGGATAATTGGTTCAAGAGTGGATAAATTCTTTACCTGTAAAATTTAGTATCTATCACTTAACTGTTATTTATATTTTATAGTGATTTCATTAACTTATATTAGAAATACTTCATATAGTGTCCATTAATCTATTTCTTTTGATTTTGTTGAACTGCAGAATGTCATCTGAACTATCTAATTTGTCCAATATGCAAACTATGTCTGTAATATCTGAGGGAAGAATTATGCAAGACGGTCCTAAGGCGAATGATTATTCAACTGATTTCAATCAATTTCCTTTAGGGTAATTGTAGTAGGGTTCACAGAACCTGCTATGCTATGCTATATCTTTGTTGTGATTTCACTTATAAATAATAACTAGTTCAATGCTTATAATTTGGTTTATTGTCAATTTTTTCCAGAGAATCTGTTGATGAAGTTCAACAATCTAGTAACTTGTTTCTTGCCAAGGTTTGCTTACATCAAACTCTCTGCTGAATCTGAAGCATTGGTTCAATAAGACTTTCATGTTGATTTGATTTCGTTATTAATGCAGGCTTGGTTTCTAAGCAATCAACGAATGACAAGAAGTCGATCCTCTGAATTGAGGTATATACCAATCAATCACAATTGTTGGATCATTTAAAACATTTGATTTCAATCGTATCTGCCTTAAAGGCATATAAAGGATGGTTTGTGATTGGTAGATGATAAAATGTTTTACATTGACGATGCATCAAAATTAATCTCTTATTTATTTGCTTTACTTGTATTGTAGGTTTAAAAGTTAAAAACTATTCAAAGGAAATTTTCAACAACTTGTTTGGTACTCTTTATTTGCAGGCAAAGGTATTTTCAAATGCACAATGCTCAAGTAGCACAAGGAATAGAATCTGTTCACATGTTGGCCACTCAGAATGGTGATAACACTCAACAAGAAGTTTCAAATTTAAATGGTTTTAACCACCTTAATCAAAAGGGTGCATTCACATCTCCATCGAATTCGTCTTCGTCAACGTTCAACACACATCAATTGAATGATAACACAGATAAAATCTCTTCCTATGTAAATATGCTAAAAGATACATTAGAAAATAAGCGATTTAGCAGCCAAATAGCGAAACAAGGTGTGGAAGATAACTCAAATGAACTTTTTAGTCCTCAAGAAGATTATTTCCTCCAAACTAGTTTTGGTGAAGGGAATGAAAATTGGAACCATCAAAATCCAATATACGTTGAAGGATCTTCTACTATTCAAGTTAAGGATCATGAAGTCATGCAAACACTTGAAGCATCCATAAACCTAATTGACTTTGAAGGTTTAGTAAATCAAACAAATCCAATATATTTGAGCTCAACTTCTCCAAGTGAATCTTCTATTGCTGCAACATTAGTCTCTACTGGTTTCGATGGATGCGACGGTCCATGCATATCAAGCCAAACTCTTTGTGAAAGCTCATGGAATAAAGTTGGAGGAAGTACAGGTTTTGAAAATAGAGTCAGAGGTATAACATGGTTTGATTTGGTGTTAAAATAATTTGCATTTGCTATTATGAGACAATAATTTTGTTTTTGTGGAACTACAGGTTTCAGAGAACAAAAAATTGATAATCTGAAAGATGATAGAGAGGTATAAAATAATCTTAAACATATATTTAACTAGTTTCTCTGAAATTATGGTTTGAGATTTGAACAAGATATTTTGGCTATGTACAATTTTTTATAATTTTTGTTTCAATTGTGCAGAAGAGAAGTCTAGAAAGATATGCATCTGTAACATCAGCTATTTCAGGTAGCAAGAGTAACTGTTAGTGTTCTTTATAACATATAAAAGAACTTTGATTCTTTATAATATTCAAATTAAGTACTGTCACATATAATAGAAAATTTTGAGTTCCAGTCAATTGTATTTTTTTCAATAAGACAGAAATGATTGAAGTCATCTTAATCGCATGAACGAACTGTAGAGGAAGTTGAATTATAAAAACATTATTATGCAGAAGCTTTTGTTTGTTTGTTTTCAAAGTTTGATACTCCCTCCATCACTAACCAGTGAATTAACTATGCAGAGGACAAGGAGAATGCCACAAAAAAACGTAGGGTGGAGCGCGCACGAAAGTACGTAATAATAATAATAATAGAAAAATGATACTCACCTCTGCTAATGAAAATTTAAAGCCTAATATTTGTAATGCAGAATGGCTGAGGCAAAGGAAAGGAATTTGATACCATCAATTCCCCCTGATATGCAAGCTGTCTTGAAGCGATGTGAAGACCTTGAGAAGGAAGTTCGATCGTTAAAGCTTAATTTATCCTTCATGAACAGGAAGGATTCTGAACAGACAAAGAAGATGGAGGACCTTCATAAGCAAAATGAGGATTTGACTGATGAAAAAGATCGCCTTCTGGAAGAGATTGAAATAATAGTATCAAAAAATGGAAAACTCTAATGTTGTGTTTCGTTTCCTTTCAACTAAGTGAATCAGATTCTAAATATTCATCTTGTTACAGTTTTGGTTGGTTACCCGATTCGTGCAGTTACAACTCCATCCGGTGCCTAGTCTTGAACGAGAATCACAAGGTTGAAGAGTGAATATATTGCAACCAATTGACTTCTCTTGAAACTGGTCATGCAAAGTTGAACAATCATAATACTTTGAGGATCAAAATTTCACCAGGAGTTGATTTTTAGGTTCAACAGAAGAAAAAATAGTTAATTGTTTGTAAGAATGTTTACCCAGGATGGCTAGTGATCACCCGACTAGAAGTTAAAAGATGAGAATAAGTTAGACCGAAAAATATATTGACATAAATGGGTGCATATAGTGTTTTAAGAAATTGATGCTATTGCATGTTGCATGGATGTGTAAATTGCCCTAAATTTGTAGATTTACTGTCAGTAATTCGACCATAATTTCTTATACATGCATTGATTTGAAATGAAACTTAAACAAATACTAGACGAAATTTAACATGAAACAGACTATGAAATATCTCGATTTAGTTATGTTATGATTGAGAAAATTGAATAGTAAATTTTAGTTACTGATTTAAATTTTTGCAATGATGTTATTGTAGCATCTTTGTTATATCTCGATGCACAGAGCTCATATTGAACTGATTTATGTGTCATTAGAAAATTTCATTCAAAATTGATAGAATAAATTGAGTTTCAAGTTGGAGACTTTCTTTTGTCACGTTTTATCCTAAAGTAATTGTAATATATGTCTGTTTTATAATATAAGAAAGATTAAAACTAAACCCATAAGTTTTTTTTTTTTTTGAGAGAGCTAAACCCATAAGTTAATGATGAGTAAATGAAATTTTGGACGTTTGTTTACTTATCAAAACAAGATCGAATCAACCTAAACCCAACTCTCCATTTTATTAATATTATCCCTTCTCTCATAGACACACACAGTGTGATAAAGCTCAAATTAAAACCCAACATAAAGCTCAAAAATTATCACTCGGACTTTTTTATTTCTACACAAAAAGAGCATTAACCGTCAACCACACTTTACTCATTGTTTCTCGCCACCATTGAGATTGTTCATCTCTTGGTTAATTTTTTCATGTTAGTTATATACAAAGTTGTTTGAAAAACAGAGAACATGAAAACAAAGTTCCATGAAATATTTGAGTATGTTGTATGCATGAAATACAAAATTGTAAAAATATAAAAAAAAAATTAAAATGTTTTTTTAAACATACCGATCCGATCAAAACCGAACCAAATCGATTAGTTTGGTTCGATTTTTTTTTTTGAGAAACAATATAAGCTAAACCAAACGAAACCAATGAAGATTACATTAGTTCATACATTATTTTTACACCTCTAAGTTGACACATTTAAGTATCTAGTATCTCTAATGATATAGCAAAGAATATTAGATAAAAAAAACAAAAAAAGAATAACACGTTTGTCTTTCCTTACTCTCTCTCACTCACTCTGTGTGTTCTCCCACAATCCACCGCCGCCGTCTCGGACTCCCTCACTCTCCTCCCACTCGCCCTACCTCCTCCCAATCACCATCGCATCACTCTCACATTGGTAAACTCAATCTCGCCGTCGGAAACTCAATTTCTCTGTTCAAGGTGAGATTTATCTCAATTTTGTTCTTCAATTTGTGGGTTCAGGCTTTGTACAACAATTCTTTTGAAATGTTACTGCACCTGATGAAATCATGTTCCAAATTAGTTAACATATCCCTTATTGATAAATCATATTTTTCATCATTTTGTAAATGCTAGGTTCAACATATGAATAGTGTTAAAATACATTAATCAGTACTTAAATGCTCTGAATTCTGATGTCAAAATAGTAAGGTATTTTTCAAGTTTTGTATGGGTATCAAACTTAGGAGGGTGTATTGGATTAGGATTTTAAAAGACAATTTTTGTTTAAAAAAGTCTTGAGGATTTTAAAAGACTTTGTAGAATTTTGATGACTTTGATGATTTTAAAAGATCTTTAAGGATTTCAACGGATTTAATTCATAAGATTTTAAAGGATTTGAAATGATTTTATAGATTTCAAGAGATTTCAACAGATTTTATGAATTTTAAGAAATAATTGAAAAAAAATGATCATAACACACTCTTATTCACAAAATTTCAATAAAGACTCTTTTATTTATTTTACTTTATTTTTTTATGGGGAAAGCTAGAGAGAGAGTGAGAGAGAAAGAGAAAGAAGGAGAGAGAGGGGAAGAGAGAATAGAGAGAGGAAGAGAGGAAGAGAGGAAAAGAGGGTAAGAGAGAATAGAGGAGAAAGGGAGAAAGATCTTTAAAAAAACAATCCTAAGAAATCTCATCTTTTCATAAAAGACTTTTTCATGATAAAATTTCACTAGAAAATCCCACAAAATCCATCAAAATCTGATTTATTAAACAATCCTTTGAAATTTGAATGATTTTGAATACCACTAGACTTTTTTAAAGTGATTAAGAGTCTTGATTGAATACCACAAGACTTTTTTAAATGATAAAGAATCTTGATTGAATAACACAAGACTTTTTTTAAATTGGAAAGAGTCTTGATTGAATACCACAAGACTTTTTGATGATTAAATAGTCTTTTAAAATCCCTTAGAATCATGATCCAATACACCCCCTTACTTTCTGCACCTAATCAACAGTTTAAAGAGATATAAAGTTTGCATCTTCTATAATATGGAAAAACTGTTGATTTCTTGTCTTGCTTTTGATGTAGGGAGATCAGTGATGATGCAATTTTTAAGAAGTTTGTAGAAACACAATGAATCACTCATTTTAATCCATCCTTCTTCAATCTTATTCTCACAACAACTTCCTAACATGCAGAGATTCTCCATTTTCTTGCACAAACACCGCATTTTCAACCTCCCATTAAGAAAATCACTTCAAATTACCACATTACCCCGCATCTTCTTCACCACAACCTCTTCACAATCATCACCACCACCAAACCCTAGAAAACCCTCAAAAACCCAAAATGACCAATTTGGCCTCATTCACCTTCAATCTAACACAATCCATTTCAACGATCAAAACAACGATGAATTTGCTTCAGACGTAGAAAAAATTTATAGAATTTTAAGAAAATACCATTCTAGGGTTCCAAAATTGGAACTTGCTTTAAAAGAATCTGGTGTTGTTGTTAGGTCTGGTTTAACTGAACGTGTTTTGAATCGTTGTGGCGATGCCGGAAATTTAGCTTACAGGTTTTTTTCTTGGGCTTCTAAGCAAAGTAGTTATAGACATAGTCAAGAAGTTTATAAGGCTATGATTAAGGTTTTGAGTAAAATGAGACAATTTGGTGCTGTTTGGGGGTTAATTGATGAAATGAGAGTGGAAAATCCGGAGTTGATTTCGCCGCAAGTTTTTGTTATTTTGATGAGGAGATTTGCTTCAGCTAGGATGGTTAGTAAAGCTATTGAGGTTTTAGATGAAATGCCTAAGTATGGTTGTGAGGTTGATGAATACGTTTTTGGGTGTCTTTTGGATGCTTTGTGTAAGAATGGTAGTGTTAAGGAAGCTGCGTCGCTTTTTGAGGATATGAGGTATAAGTTTACACCGACAGTTAAGCATTTTACATCGTTGTTGTATGGTTGGTGTAAGGAAGGGAAGCTTGTGGAGGCCAAACATGTGTTGGTTCAAATGAAGGATGCGGGGATTGAGCCAGATATTGTGGTTTTTAATAATTTGCTTGGTGGGTATGCTCAAGCTGGGAAAATGGGGGATGCTTATGATCTTTTGAAAGAGATGAGAAGGAAGGGGTGTGAACCGAATGCAGCGTCGTATACTGTTTTGATTCAGTCGTTGTGTAAGCATGAAAAGTTGGAAGAGGCAATGCGGATGTTTGTTGAGATGCAGAGGAGTGGTTGTCAGATGGATGTTATAACGTATACTACATTGATAAGTGGGTTTTGTAAGTGGGGAAAAATCAAAAGGGGTTATGAGCTTTTGGATCAGATGATACAGGAAGGACATTCCCCAAATCAGCTTACTTATATGCATATCATGGTGGCTCATGAAAAGAAGGAAGAATTGGAGGAGTGTATGGAACTTGTGAATGAGATGCAGAAGATTGGTTGTGTTCCGGATCTTAACATCTATAATACTGTCATTAGGTTGGCTTGCAAGTTGGGAGAGGTCAAGCAAGGGGTTCGGCTTTGGAATGAAATGGAAGCGAGTGGGCTCAGTCCCGCTATCGACACCTTTGTCATCATGATTAATGGGTTTCTTGAGCAGGAGTGTCTAGTTGAAGCTTGCGAGTTTTTCAAAGAAATGGTTGGGAGAGGGCTTTTTACTGCTCCTCAATACGGTACTTTGAAGGAGTTGATGAATTCTCTTTTAAGAGCTGAGAAACTTGAAATGGCTAAAGATACTTGGAGTTGTATCACTAGTTCTAAAGGTTGTGAGATGAATGTGGGTGCATGGACAATATGGATTCATGCACTGTTTTCAAAAGGACATGTGAAGGAGGCTTGTTCGTTTTGCATAGACATGATGGACAACGATTTAATGCCACAACCAGATACTTTTGCAAAGCTTATGCGCGGTCTGAAGAAATTATACAACAGAGAATTTGCAGTAGAAATCACGGACAAGGTAAGGAAAATGGCTGCTGATAGAAATATCACTTTCAAGATGTATAAACGGAGAGGAGAGAGGGATTTGAAAGAAAAGGTGAAGGAGAAAAAAGATGGGAGGAAGAGGAGGGCTAGACAACGCCGTTGGGGTGGAGGCAATCAAAAAGCATTATAATTTTCAGCTTTGAAGCTTTAAAAACAACGTATAGTTTTCCAGGGGAATCTGATTTCTACTCAGAAGTTGGTCATGTAACTCAATTTAATGGAAATTAAGTAATGTAATTGGCTTTGACTCAAGGAGTGATAGTTGCTTCTTTCTTTGAGGTATGAGGTATGAACTTAACTGGTTAAAATAGTTCAAGCCTTTATAGTTTCTAATCATCACTCCTTCGTTCATTTTTAGTTATCATTTTAAGGTTATTTACACATACTAATAAAACTAATAAATTCTGTTACTTTTGGTGGAATTATTTGTCTTTTTTCTATAATACCGCTAACTATTTATTATCTCATTCCGCCTATTTATCTCCGCAATAACTAGGTAGGAACAACTTTGACAAATTAGTAGTTAATACTAGTTTAAACATTGAAAATGATTAATAGTAAGGAACACAATTTCTAAAAAAAAAAATGGCACGTAAAAAGGAACATAAGGAGTATAGTTTAGAGTTTTTAAATTAAAGATATTTCAAACTGATTCAAGGGCTTAGGTAATGTTATCAGTTTATTGTTTCTGTAAGCACACATTTTACAGTTTTTATGCATGAAGAAGTGAGGTCTTGAGGATAGAAATTTTGTTTGCAGTTATGTACAGTTCTTCTTAAGCCTGACAAAGTTTCAAACAAGAATGCCCGTTCTTAACACCAACATTATTAGAAGAGACGACAAAAGAGGCAAGGGAATTGGTCAAATGTGCCAGGCAATCCAAGACAATATCCTGCTTTTTTTATGTTGTGGTATAGCTTATTCTTTTCACCATTGTTTTCATTTACTCCCTGCTTGTTTATGTCCATGGAAGAGAGGGAGAGAGAGCACAAGAAAAATTTATATGCACAAAAAACACAGGTCATGGTTAAAATATAGGATGACAATTAAACATGAATATGTGATTCTTTGCATATTTCCTTCATGGACTACATGTCGTCAACAGTTCCTTTTGATATTTTTCCTGTCAAACAATTTCCCACTTTTCTGTATATTGAAATTTTATTTGAAAAAATTTCAGCAGTTTTGACTTTTGAGTAAGTTTTAGCCCCAGCTATCAAAATGACCCCAGAGGTGTTACTGAGACAGTTTTAAGCAATTACTTCAGTGATCATTGGATTAAATAAATTTGTGACTTTTCATGTTATCTTTTAAGTAACAAATATTGATCGAAAGAAGTTGAAAGCCATTGAATAAGAAATCAAGGGGATCATGAAAAAAATACTTATATGCAAGAATAGTAAATTTGAGGTGTCAGTGATGAATAATGATACAATAATATGAAAGGTGTTATGTTGGATTTGGTAGTAAAGTTAACATTCCAAATATTACTATGCATATTGTCTTCAATGAGCACATCTTTATATTTTCATTGTTAATCTCCTCTACTGTTGCATTGAGATAAGTTCCTCTTGTTTCTGCAAAAGTTAGAACCCGAATTATGAGTGAATTTTATGCTGGCGGTGGTTTGCGTGTGTACTATTAGACTTGAAATGGACATTTTTCCCCCTTTTCCATGTGTTTGACTTACATTTTCGAGACAATTTCTTATTATGGGTTCCTTAAACAATGCCTTTAATGCACTTTTCTCTGCTGCTGTATATTCTGTTTATTCATATTTCTATAAGATGTTGACTATATGGACCAATCAGTGCCTACCTATCAACAACACCAAACAAGTTTCTCTCAAAAAAAAAATCCCAAGCAAGTCGTGATACTCGTAATTTACATATATACTGTTTTGTTTGCCCCAATCAAAGAACAATTTCCGAGAGCATCTCAGATGAGGGTATATAAGAGGGTTTCATTGGAGAATGAACACATTTTTTTTCCACCCATTAGAGGAACCTGAGATGGCAAAGTAGGTTGCATAGATTTTGTTGAAGTAGTTTAATTAATGTAGAGACCAAAGTTGGTTCCTTAAAAACTATGGGGTATGCTCTGACTTCATCTTCCTATGTATCTCATGTTCTATATTTCTCTTGTCCAGAATACAGTTTTGCTTTTGGAATTTGTGGTCAACAAAATGGAGGGAGTACAATTCAAGATCCAATCACAAGATTGCTTATAAAGAAATTTCCTGATCATTTATGATAGCAATTGAATCCACCTGAGGCTACACTATCATGCAGATTTGGCTAGGTTCTTCAAGAGAAAAGGCTGATATTTTGAGTTTTTTTTTCCAAGTGTAGGTTGTTGAGGTTGTGCGCGACCAATCATATTATACCGATCTCGTGTAGCAATTTAAAAGCATGAAAGCTTGAATCAGTTTCAAGCAGCAACTGATTTTGATTTTTTTGCACAGAGAAATAAGGGTTAAGAATGATGAAGTTGGCAGCCCTAAAACATTTTTGCAAATGGATAATCATTGTAGTCATCAATATTTTCTTAATAACAATTTTGTAACACCTTAATTTCAACAAATGTGAGAGTACATAATGTTTCAAAACAAAAGGTACCAACGATGTGCAATATGACAGTATTTTTTATTTTTTATTTTATTTTTAGGGTTAAATATGTTTTTGGTCCCTATAAATATACCAACTTTTCATTTTAGTCCCTCTAAAAATTTTCTTCAACTTTTAGTCCCTCCAAATTTTTCCATCTTTCCTTTTGGTCCATCCCATAAAGTAAACTCATGTGTAGAATTCATATTTTTAAATCAAATTTTGCAGAAAAAATCATAATATTATAAGAATCACTCCCAAAAAATATTAGAATTTTTTAACAAGAATTTAATATGAATTTTTATATTTTTGATAGTTAAAAATTCATATTTAATTTATGTTTTGCTAAAAAATCCTAATTTTTTTTTTTGGAAAGAGTTTTACACATTTCTGCATAATTTCATTAAAAAAGTTACTAAAATTAATTTAAAAATAGGGACCAAAAGTATTGATTAAAAATTTTACATAGACTAAAAGTTGAAGGAAAATTTTAGAGGGACTAAAACGAAAAGTTTATATAAAAACATGAAAAATATGACAAGTACTTAATAGAGGTCTTCAAAGGACTACATCATAATATAATTAATAACATTAATTTTTTAGTAAAAAAATATAATGTATACACGAAAATAATTATATTAAGCAAAATAATTCCATTGCCGGGAATCGAACCCGGGTCTCCAGGGTGAAAGCCAGATATCCTAACCGCTGGACGACAATGGAATTGATATTAAATTTGCTTTCATATTATATTTAATCTTCCTGTTTTGTATAACAAAATTTTGTAAGGTACCATCACTCCAAGTAGTAAAAATATTAGTTGCTTAACAATTTTAATTTCCATTCTACCATACAGAATTACATCAAATTGATTCCGGCGGAGAGTATACAAAACCAATCAAAAATATATATTCTAAAACCAATAAATTGCTTATAGCAAGTTACCAACCATTTCGGACAAACTCATCCTTTAAAAGATTAAGGCTAACAACACACATATTTTAACACATTTTTTTTTATTGGTCAAAATTCGCATAGTTTCCACCACATCATTTGGATCCCATGTAAATTTGGTGGGACTCGTATAAATTTTAACCAATAAAAAAAAATATGTTGAAGAATACTCAATCCGATCATATTTATAAACAAAATTTACTTTTTTAGATTTATTAAATAATTGATGTATCACAGATATAATATAGTCCAAATACATCACTTATTTAATAAATTTGTAAAAATAAAAATTGTTTTTAAATATGATCCGAAAAAATACGTGTTCAACTGTATTTCGTAGGATTGCTCTTGTTTCCAAATCCCAATACAATAATGTAAAGGAAAAACATTTAGTCAAAAAAATCTCACGGAAAACTGAAATGATTCAAAAAGTATAAAAGGCCGACATCATTGTTATGAAATAAAATAAAATAAAAGAAAAAAGAAAGAGAAAAAAAAAGTAGTAATATGCACAAACCAAAACTAATTTTTCCATCTGAATTAAATAAACACCACATTAAGACTAGAAATAAAAATTATGTCGCACAAAAACGGGAACTCAAAATATACAAAGTCGTGTTATACTACGAAATCACAAAAACAAACGAAAGGAAACCAAAAATATATGAAAATCACTTATTTGGTAGATCAGGATGACAATTTCTTCTTTGAAAGAAAATTTGAATTGCATTTCAATCTTACGTTAAATTATACACTTCACTCGTTTAAAAGTTATACTCATTTACTCTATGAGATACTTAAATTACTCTATGCCCTCTTGAGAATTAAATATGTATTACTCCTTAATCCAATTTAACATAAATAAATATTTTTAAAATAACAATTAAATTGCAGTCTCAGTCCCTATTTTCAGCTGATTTTTTTTTTCAAGCCATGCTTAAGAAATCAATTTTCATGTTTTATAACTTTAAATGTCAATAATAATTAACTTTGAATACTTTACTTTTAACTTATTAGCTTATTTTATGAATTTTAATCATTTATCTAATATTTTTTATTTTATTGAATATTGATATTTTATATTATTTTGCTTCATTGGTTATAATAGGTTAGCAGCTATACTTGATTACAACTCAGATAAAATATTTTTTTGATTTGAAGTTTAATAATATTAAAATGGGATAAAATGTTTAACAAGGTATGAGTGTGTTGATTTGACCATGAGAAGGAAGATAAGTATTTTTATTTTTTTTTACAAAGTATAAAGAGAAGTGCAATTCAAGTTTATTTTGTGGAAGAAGAGTGTAATTTTCTTTAATTAATGCAGTGGAGTTTTAGTCCCATCACTGCTAATTTAATATCTAACATCTTTCCATTTTTAATATACGATGGTAAATACATCAATAATAAAAATATTGAAGTAAAATTACATCTTATCTATCTCTTTATTTATTTATTTTTTTAAGCAATGTAGTGGTTAGTATTCACTTTTTTAAAATTGAATAAGTGGAAACTTCGGTCTCTACATATAACAGTGCATGTCCCTACTAACTGAAACTTTTTTTTTTAAGTTGAAGGCCGTGAATGAAATACGGCGAAAACAGGGGACAGCTAACCATTTATTCACAGACACTTGGTTACATACAAGTAGTACAGACACAGACAGTACTGTAGTTTAAGTTCTTCTAACTAGTTAAACCCTTCACACTCACAGCGTATTTGCCCTATTATTGTACGCCATGAAATCAACCCTTCTTCTTCATACCACTCTCTCTCTCACTCACCATTTAGTTTAGTTTAGTTTACCACTTTTTCAGACACAATCAAAACAAACTAAAAAGGGTAAGTCTATGTCAGTAAGTTATGTGCCTTCATTGGATTCTTTTCTGTTACAGATCTCATTCACCTTCTTTTCTCTATTCCCATTTTAATAACCTTTTTCTTTTTTAAAAGATCATCAAATTCTTACGTACTTTCATATCACCTACAATTTAATTACGATCATTTTTTCTTTTCTTTTTTCACTTTGGTCTCATTTTAGTGATATTGTTTAACTCTTGTTCTGCGTGTTCCAAAACATTTTTTGTTCTATTGATTCCTTAATTGGTTTGCAATTATTATTTTGTTACAGTTGTTGCCTTGTCCTTTTTTGGCAACACAGATAAAGAGTGTGTTTAGGTAAACAGCTTAATTAAGTTTGTACTATTATATAAGCGATTATTTTCAAGCTATTTTCTAAAATCAAAGTTGTTAGACTAATATTTATCTGTCATTCAAAAAATCAGTCAAATAATTACACATGTGATTATGTCACAAGATAAGGCCAAACAAAATAAGCTCCCTTAAGTGCTTATGTCACTAGTGTTTATCTATTTGTTTCTGCAATAAATAGCAAACAAATACTACTACCTTCACATCTTTCAATGTTTCTGGTTAGAGTTAAGATGGCTCTTGAAACTTGTGAGTTACTTGTGTCATTTTATCCATGAATGGTAAATAATGATAACTCAAAATATTGAATGAGATATGAAGCTTTCAAATATAATTGTTAAGTTTATCATTTTATCAAAAAAAATGTATGGATATGGTTCTATTGTACTCATGTTGATTATATTGCGTTTCTCCAGATAGTTGATTGTTTCACGGGGACGATGAAGAATAATGAAGGAAAAGTGGTAGACAAGAGTAGGATTGTCCCTGTGGCAATCATATTTGTGGTGCTATGTGGACTTTCTTTTTATATGGGTGTAATCTTTGGTTCCGAGAACGATAGAATTGTATCAATTATCAGCCAGAGATCTCTTGATTCTCCCAAGAAACCAGCATCAATAAGTTCTCTGCAAATTAAATCCATCAGTTTTCCTGAATGCAGTATTGACTATCAAGATTACACTCCATGCACTGATCCAAGGGTAATATTAGTATAGTGTTACATTTTAATATGTTATGGGATTTGTAGAAGAAAGTTTTCTTAATGATTATGTGTCTGTTTGGATTGTAAAACTATTTGAGAGAGCTTATGGAAACAGCTTATGATATGTCTATAAGTTGTTTTCAGTTTATTTCCATAAGTTCTCCAAGATAATTTATAAAAACAGGCTATATCTTGTATAAAAACAATTTTTCTTTATTTTATCTATTTATTATAGAAATAGCTTATTCACAATCACTTATAATAAGCTCTTACGATATAAGTTGTTTATCCAATCAGGGTCTAAGTATAGTTTATTTTACAGAGATGGAAGAAGTATGGATCCTATCGGATGATAATGTTGGAACGCCATTGCCCTCCAATTTTCGAGAGAAAAGAATGCTTAGTTCCTCCTCCGGATGGGTACCAGCTTCCAATTAGATGGCCAAAGAGCAGAGATGAATGTTGGTACAGGTAATTATATAAGTCTGACGACGAATGATAATATAAGACCGGCATAATAATTTAAGTTTCCTGCAACTTACTCTGTCATGTTTGCTGTTATGTCTAATTTCAGGAATGTTCCATTTGACTGGATTAACAAACAGAAGTCCAATCAACATTGGTTGAAAAAGGAAGGAGAGAAATTCCTCTTTCCTGGTGGAGGTACTATGTTCCCAAACGGTGTCGGTAAATATGTTGATTTAATGGAAGATCTGATCCCAGAAATGAAAGATGGAACTATTCGAACAGCCATTGATACTGGTTGTGGGGTGAGTCTTGCTTCCTTTTGTGTTTTTATCTGTGTTTTCTATCACGGAGTGCGGAAAATAGCGGTATGCTCAAAATCTGCTACACTACAGTCTACAGCGCTATAGCATCGCTAAAACTACTATTCGACAACACTGGTTTTTATGTAGGGAATAGCCTTGCAAATTACAATTCTCTTTCCTTAACAATCATATTCTAGCTCAATTATATGTGCTTCTTTTTGCAGTTGTGCTTTTCTAACTGCACTGTAAATATATTTTAAAACCAACTAATTTTGTTATTTGAACCTTAAAAATCAATTAATATCAGTTGCAATTTTCAATCTCATGATAGACAAAAGAATGGCATCAATTAATCCACAAAACTCTTGCTCATTTTAGGTTGCTAGCTGGGGTGGTGATTTGCTGGATCGTGGAATTCTTACGGTTTCTCTTGCTCCAAGAGATAACCACCAAGCTCAGGTTCAATTCGCTTTGGAGCGTGGTATCCCTGCAATTCTTGGTGTTCTTGCTACACACAGGCTTCCATTCCCATCAAATTCCTTCGATATGGCTCATTGCTCCAGATGCCTTATTCCATGGACAGAATTTGGTACTACTTCTATGAATTTTGCTCTTAATCAAACTGAATTAATCCTTTTTATGCAACATTTACCAGTGATCATGAACTTTACAAGTCTTGTAGCTTCTTAAACTTTGAAATTCACACTGCAATCTTTTACCAGGCGGAGTTAATATTCTTGAAATACACCGGATTCTTCGTCCTGGAGGATTTTGGGTCTTGTCTGGTCCACCAATCAACTACGAGCGCAGATCGCGTGGATGGAACACAACTATCAAAGAGCAAAGATCAACTTACGAGAAATTGCAGGGCTTACTGACTTCATTGTGCTTTAAATTGTATAATAAGAAAGGCGACATTGCCGTATGGCAGAAGTCTCCTGATAATGATTGCTACAATAAGCTGACTAGAGATACCTATCCACCTAAATGTGACGACAGCCTCAGACCAGATTCAGCATGGTATACTCCAATTCACACTTGTTTTGTCATTCCGGATCCAAAGTTTAAGAAAATAGGTCTTACATCAATTTCTAAGTGGCCTGAGCGGTTGCATGTTGCACCTGAACGAATCTCAATGGTTCGTCATGGGAGTGCTAGTACTTTCAAACGTGACAACAGTAATTGGAAGAAGCATGTCGCACACTACAGGAAGTTGATCCCTGAGCTTGGGACTGATAAGATAAGAAATGTGATGGATATGAATACGGAATATGGAGGTTTTGCTGCGGCCTTGATTGATGATCCTGTATGGGTTATGAATGTGGTCTCATCTTATGCTGTGAATACACTCCCTGTGGTTTATGATCGAGGCCTCATTGGAACGTTCCACGACTGGTAATTATGAAATATTGTTATTAAAACAAATGGTTTCATTTCTGTATATAATTTTGTCTTTTAAATGTTTCTACTGTTGATTTGATTTTTGTTATGATAGGTGTGAAGCATTTTCGACATATCCTCGGACATATGACCTCCTTCATCTTGCAGGACTCTTCACTGCAGAAAGCCACAGGTGACATTAGAATGAACTGTTTGTTGGCATTTGTACTCGTTAACATTTGGTTTAAATATATTTTTGGTCTTAGCAAATATTGCACTTTTTGCTTTTGGTCCTTGTTGTTTTGTATTAGTGCCTGCAAAATTTGTTGATATTGAAATTGGTGTTTGTAACATGTAAAATATTTGATTTTAGTCCCCTCAAAGTAAAGACTAAAATGATTACAAGGCTAATTTGATAAGTGATGAAACTTGTTTCATAGTTACTGGTATTTGCGGCTGCTTCATTCTCACAACGATTGTTTACTTGGCAGATGTGAAATGAAGTACGTGTTGCTGGAAATGGACCGAATTTTACGACCTGGTGGCTATGCTCTCATCCGCGAGTCTAGTTACTTTTTGGATGGCATTACAACTATTGCCAAGGGTATGCGATGGGAATGTCGTACAGAAGATACCGAGCAGGGAGGTGACATGGAGAAGATACTAATATGCAAGAAAAAGCTATGGTATTCATCAAATAAAGATTCAAGATGACAAACTCTGGGACCTAAGCAGTGGTATTCATATATTATGTAATATACCCAATAACTGATTTATTAGTTTATAGAGTTTTTACATATATATAGAGAGAGTTAAAGAGAGATTTTTTATGTCATGAACGTAGCTGCATTGATTCCTTGGAACAAAAGAAATGGTTCAATATCAGATGAATGCAGGTGAAGGAATGAAAGTCTTAAATCCTAGGGAAAGTGTGATTTCCCCTTTTGATTGCTGCCATTTCAAGAAAAGTGATATTTAGAAACTGTTTTACTGAGTAATCACTTGTATTAATTAATGTTGATCATGATAAGTAACCCGCTTATCGGTTTTGCTCAGTATTGTCCTATCCTAGTGGATGAAATCAATGGTTAAGAATGTACACCATAGTCTTCAATGCATTTTCCCAATGAAAATTAAGCAATGACACATAACTCAACACACACTTCACCATATTTATCCTAGTTGAAATTAATGCATTTTTTAATTTTTATAGGGGTACAACATGTAAGAGACATACCAAAATACTTAAGTGAATTTTGTTGACCGAGTCCTGTAAAAAACAAAAATGAAAAACGAGTATTTATAGAAAAATCAATGTGTAAGAGACAAATGAAAACCCTCACTCGTAAGAGATAAGGAATGAGAAAAATGGCCAAAAGAAGGAAATGTTGTCTTTGAAAAATGAGAATAAAGCAAAACACCTGCCTTCTAAAACGAATCCCCCAACAATAGGAAAAAGAAGGAGCCGCTCGAACCCTTATCGAACCCTGGCTCCAATTGTTGAGTCGCAAGAGGAGTCCGAGTTATCATCCACATTTGGTCAAGAGCCTGGGTTATCACCCTTATCAGAAAAACAATTTGATCTTTTCATCTAGTAAAACATATACTTCAACCTATATTTTATAAATAATTTGATCTTTTCATCAAGTCAATAGTTCACATATTTGAAGACTAATAATTTTCAAACATTGAAGTAGAGACACTAGCACATAATCACGCAAGTATTACACCAACCAAATAGGCTACAAACACAAAATAAGTTAAAAATAAGTTAAGTGTATATTAAACTTTTGACATCTAAAACTTTTTATATATTTAATTAATTTCATGTTAAAAAATATGAAATTTTTATAATGTTCTAAGAGTTAATATTCATTTTTGTTTTTGAATGTGCAACGAGGAGCCATAACAGTCATTCAATGTATTAAAATTTTAAAATAGTTATTTATTGTGCACTATATTAATCAAAATAGTCTCTTATGCAAAAATATTTCGTTGATACTATTATATTAGTTTCTCAATATATTTATTATCCTTTCAATCTCTGTAAGTATATATCAATCCCTATATGAAAAAGTTAATGCCAACTTTAAATAACTATTTTGACGTCCGAGACTATTTTGACTAATGAAGTGTACAATCAAAAATTATTTTAAAATTTCGATACATTAATGGATTATTTTGGTTACTCGTTACACATTCAAGGATCAAAATAATTGTTAATGTTCTAAACCTTTAAAAAAAACCGCTAAAAGATTTCATAGTTTAAGTTTAAGAATAAAAAAGGCTAACACCGTTATTTAAGTTAAATATTTATAACAAGTGAAAATTTTAAAGGATTTTTTTTGTGAAATCACATATGACACTTGACCAATAAATAATAAACAAATTTAGTTGCGTAAAAAAAACAAATTTGGTTAAAATTGTGTACGGTGTGATTCATCCATTTTTAGCTACTTTTGCATTCAATGTTGAATTTTAACACACATTAACATCATTCTGTTAAGTATGAGACTTTTCGTGTCTATGATTCACAACCAAGAACCACTCTCGCCCATCCACAACATTGGATCGTAATATGATACCACCGTTAGGCCTTCAAGAAAAGTCAACATTGGTGTGAATAAACATTTTACAAATAGAGCAACTACCAAGTGAGAATAATAACACATCTTCATCCATAATTTAAAGATATTTATATATGATTTTTTTTCACTTATACGTGTCATTTAACCTCTGCTCTTTTAATTAATGTTGGGTTATATCCGAAAGAGAAACACTATCGACAATTTTTTTTTAACATTGAATTCCATTTTTAAAGTCTAAACTTCATATTGATTTCATCCAATAAAAAAAAAATGTTATAAAAATATTGAAAATAGTTTGTTGTTAACCTCTATCCAAAATTTATTTATGAGAGCTATTCAAATTTATAAAAGCGCTGCTTCTTCAAATCACACGCAAATATTCGGGGAAAGTAAAACGACGCCGTGCTCATCGTCTTCTACCTCCATCACATTAGGGTTTTCATCCAATCGAACCTCAGTCATTTCTTCCATAATTCCCAAACTCAAAACCCTCCATTCACTGAAACTCCACCACATTCTCCAAAACCCAAAAGAAATGATCAACCTATTCATATCAGAACCCACCCGAAACAACGACGCAAACGCAGAAAAAGATTCAACAAAACTTCGAATCAACCTATTGAAGGAATTGGAAACCGTCCTCTGGTCCGCAATAATCTCTTCCGGTCGCGCAGAAGCTCGAATGTGGCTCCGCAAAACCATCTCTGGATTCAAATGCGTTAAACCTCGCGACCAGCGTGAAATTTTCATCAGTTTTATGAAAATTCCAAAGAAGAAGCACGATCTCGTTTCTCAGCTTTTGAATTTGATGTTTGATAACTCGCCGCAAAAGCTTGGTTCTGTTTTAGCTCGTAAAACTCGTGTGCTCGAAAAGTTTTTCACTGGTGAGTATTTTTACTTCTTAAAACTCTTGTCTTAGCGTATGTTTGGTTCTGCTGTGGAAAAAACTGATTTTTAAGTTAATTGGTTCCGGTTAAAATTGAGTGGAAGGTAAAAAAAGTGATTTATGTTTGGTATTCTAAAATAAGAAGCTACATTTTCTAGTAAGTAAAATTAATTCTAGAGGCAAAATTAATCCTACTCTATAGGATTCAAACATATCAAAATCAATTTTACGCATCTATAATCAATTTTGGCTCCTCCAAATGTGGAACCAAACATACACTTAGACCCTGTATAGATAAACAACTTATAGCACAAGCGCCTATGTATAAGGTTACACAAGCTATCTAGATAGCAAACGATAAAATAAAGTTGTTCTTGTATATGTTATAAGCTGTTTTCATAAGCTATCTTGGATCACTTATGAAAATAAGCTGAAAAAAGCTTATGAAAAATGCAATAAGCTGTTTTCATAAGTTCTCCCAAACAGGCCCTTATTGTTTTGTTTGTGAATGTTGATTGTTTATGGTAAATTGGTAATTATGTGCAGGTGACCCTAAGCGTTTGTTGCAGTGGTTTTCATTTTCTGGATTGGAACAGGGGAAAGGGTTAAGAGCTTTATCTCAGTTTGCATTTAAAAATAGGGATATTTGTTGGGAAGAGTTGGAGTGGAAAGGAAAACATGGACAGTCACCTGCAATGGTTGCTACAAAGCCTCATTACTTTCTAGATTTGGATATTCAGCGAACCGTCGAGAATTTTCTAGACAATGTGCCTGAATTTTGGTCATCTGTTGAGGTTTCTGAGTCTGTGAAAGACGGGGATATTTTTCTTATTGATAGAGTGTTTTTCGTTCATTATTTTAAGGATTTGATGTATCGAGAGGATTCAAGTGATGTATGGGATGTTATAGAAGAGTTCTTAGAAGAGCAGCCTTTTTCTTGTTTGTGTGAGCATCTTCTTATTATTTTTGAAGAGCAGGATTTGTGTTACTTTGTGGAATTACTTTGTAAATGTCTTGACCAGAGAATTGAATTGCGAGGTTTGGATGATTTGTCTCGGTTGTTTGTGGTTGTTCTTTTGAAGTGTGGGGTTTCTGGATCTATTGACTGGATTCTGATGTTGAATGCCGTCATAGCTCAGGGGAGACAGCTTCTAAGACTTTTGCGTGACGAAGAGGCCAAGGAGTTGCTGGCGAAAGTCAATGAAATTGTTTCGAAGATATCTGCAATCCCAAATGATGGTAATAGCTTGACCCTGTTTTTTAATAATAGGTTTAAGATGGAAACTTTGGATGTGGTGAAGTGTCTTGGACTTCAGTCTTGGGTTCTGTATTATAGGTTGTCACAAGAGTGCAAGACTCCTGAGTCCTGGGAGTCCGTCTTTTTGCATAATCAGATTGGTTTCCGCAACTCTGATAGACATGCATTGATAGATGAGGATGGAGTTAAGAAAAAGAAGAAACAAAAAGCTAGAAAGAAGAGGAGGAGGGCATATGATTACGATGGTTGTAATGATGATGAACTGCTAGATTTTGATTTTACTAGCCAGAAGATGGATTATCTGCCAAATGCTAAAAGTTGGTTGCTTTCAACTGACGAGTACTCTTCTGCATGGAATAGTGTAAGTTCTTTATCTTGGAATAAACTATTAAGCAGATAAAACTTTAGTAAAACTCTATTTTATTTATAGCATTTGCAGTTAGGATTAGGAATCTTAAACTTAGAACATAAAAATTATGCCCATGGATGAGATATTTTGCATTTAATTGGATTTTCCTGTTCTGACAAAATCACATTTACATCACCACCGACCTGAAAAAAGAGATTCAACTTAGAATTTAATTTGAAGCCCGACCTGAAAAAAGAGATTAAACTTAGAATTTAATTTGAAGCAGTTAAGTCTATGAAATGTCACTGCAGATAATAACATATAAGATAGATCTGTTTCTTCATCTGGTCAGCTTGACTGTCCCTGTAATGTTTATGCACATAGAACTGCATGATTGCTCTGTAATTAAAATGTTTCTGTGGGATGTGTATTTTGATTGTTAAATAAGTAGAATATCTTTGCTGACTTTTAGTCATTTGTATAGATCAGTTAATTGTTTTTTTTTTAATATGATGAACTCCGAATATGATTAGGGAAATTGTTATAGATAAGATACCTGGTTATTATTTGTAATTGACTTTTTATTTGATGATTGTACATATCTTTTTCTTACCAATGCATAAATATTTATATTTTGAACTGCAGTCAATTTGTGGTCACTTGTATAGTTTTGAGTTCCAGTTTTTGAATATTTCAATTTTCCATTTGGATGCATACCTTGTAGATGATTTGCTTTATTAAAATTAATAGTTCTTGGTGAATGTTGAATGAGAAATGCTAGGATCACACATTTTAACACACTCCAATAATAATTAGACACACCATTCCCTTATTCAAATCCCTTTACTGGTAACCGGCAGTACCAATTGCTAATAACCATTTTAATTTTAATTTTTTTAATTAAACCACAACTTGTCTTCTCCACAAACTCTATGACTGAGTTAAAAAAAATACTCCATGGCTCCTTCACCAACTCATCTCCATGGCTCCTTATCTTTCCTATCTATCCACAATTCCTTTCCTTCAAACCTGTCCATGCCCCCCTTCCCATTTGTAACACACAAGCTCTATTGTCTTTCTCATTGGATCTGACTCATCTTGTATTCATTTACTTCCGATCTCGACTCCATTTTCTTCTGTTAGCCATCTCGTCTTTATTTCCTTCCTATCTGTCTATGGCTCCTTCTGATTCCGTCTTTTTTTTCGATCTTCTCCATCTAATATTTATTGTTTTTCTAGTTTGGTTTGTTGCAGAACTTTTTAGTTTGGTTCCCCTTTTCTATAATGTTCTCATTTCAGTTTTTGTTCTCAACATGTTTGTATCCAAAGGAAAAAAAGATTTTGGTGAGAAGTTGAGCACATAAGAAGATGAATAGTTAAAATTTAATTTAATAATAATAAAATAAAAAATGGCAACAGGTGAAACGGGTTACTAGGTAAAATGAATTAAAACGGACCCTAGCTATTATTGGGTTTGTTAAACGGATGTATTAGTGGGCGTGACCCTAGCATTTCTCATGTTTAATAAACTGAAGTTCTTCTATCAATATTGATTGTATAACTGCTTCTTTTTCTAGGCGGACTTACCTGAGCACCTTCACACACTGTGCTTGTCTAGGTGGATGATATGGCTTTTTGAAAAATGAGTTCCGATTGGAGGTCTGGTTCACTGTGTGACTGTGTCCCACCAAAAATATGTTATGATATCATCAATTCCAAACTGTTGGATGGCGAGATCAATCACCCCTTTGTTCGGTGTTTTCCACTCAATTTACATGTATAAAGTGTGCTGTGGATCTTGAATCTGCCTGTGGCTATTGTTGATGAGGAAAATTTTGTACTTCATTTTGGACATTCTTGTAAAACCTGCTTAAGTACACACAAGTTGATAAACCTTGGGTTCATTGGGAAGAACTCAAATTACATGTATAAAGTGTGGTATGGCTCTTGAATCTGCTTGTGGCTATTGTCGATGTGGAAAATTTTGCACTTCTTTGTGAACATTCTTGAAAAGCATGCTCAAGTACACAAAAGTTGATAATCCTTGGGTTCATTGTGAAGAACACAATTTACATGTATAAAGTGTGCTGTGGCTCTTGAATCTGCCTGTGGCTATTGTCGATGTGGAAAATTTTGTACTTCATTTTGAACATTCTTGAAAAGCCTGCTTAAGTATACAAAAGTTGATAATCCCTGGGTTCATTGTGAAGATCCGAAAGTGATAAAAGCATTGCTAATTTGCTTCATAGACTGCTACCAACCGATGGTCGGAATCATGGGTGTCATCCATATGCTCCAACTCTATTGTAAAATCACATGTCTTCAAACGATGAAAGGATTATTCAGAATGCTTTGATGAGTGTTCCCAGGCAAGTTACAATACCAAGCTCAATGAGTAGTTTTCTCAGAGCTCACTCATCAAGTTGTAAATGTTACGTGCCACAATCTATAGCAGATTGGCAGTTATTATTTTCTGATAAAAAGACGAGGATGCATGCTTATTGTGGTTTTCTTCCATTTTTTTTTATGTATTTTTCCTCCATGAAGCAAATGGTTGAAGTAGAAAATTGAGTACTTGGATTGATTTCCAATCTTCATTCAAAATCCTTTATATCTAATCCTAGCAAACATGCAAACCCTAATTCCATAACCCTAAACCTAAAAAAATGGCTCCAGAAATTTGAATTTTAAATCCCATATTTTCAGCATTGGAAAACCACCAACACCTCTTCACCTTCTCCTACTGCCAACTCACCTGTCTCTCCCCATGGACAACATTCTTCACCCTCTGTTCATCAGGACCACCACTCACCTGCTATGAGTGCCTCCCAACCTTACAGTCTTGATCATGTTTTTAACCCCACACCTATCAATATAATTTCACCATCACCCTCTTTATCTTCTGGCCATACACCATCTTCAAGTTCTATTCATTCACCTCCTACTCAACCACCAAAACCACACAGAATTCACCCTTCTAACACCCACTCTATAGCTACCAGGGGAAAACTTGGTATTGTTCAACCAAGACTTCATCCCACTCTTCTTCTGACTCATGTTGAACCTACAAATCACAAGCAGACTCTCTTACATCCCCAATGGTACAATGCTATGCAAACAGAGAACAATGCATTGCTTAAAAATCACACTTGATCCTTGGTCTCTTTACCTCAAAACAGGCAAGCTATAGGTTGTAAATGGGTGTTTAGAGTTAAGGAGAACCCTGATGGTAGCATAAACAAGTACAAGGCAAGGTTGGTTGCTAAAGGATTCCATCAGCAACTTGGCTTTGACTATACTAAGACCTTTTCACCTGTTGTCAAGCATGTCACTGTCAGAACTGTTCTCACTCTTGCTGTCACTAAACACTGGCCTATTCAGCAACTTGACATCAACAATGCCTTCCTTAATGGCATTCTCAATGAAGAGGTTTATATGAGCCAACCAGGTTTTGAATCTTCAGACAAACATCTGGTGTGCAAGCTTCATAAAGCTTTATATGGACTCAAACAGGCACCTAGAGCTTGGTTTGAAAGGTTAAAAGTTGCTCTCCTTCATTTTGGCTTCAAATCCAGCAAGTGTGATCCATCCTTGTTCACTTTACACACCAGAAGCTACTGTATTTACCTATTGGTGTATGTTGATGACATAATCATCACAGGAAGCTCAAAAAGTGCCATTCATGATTTGGTGTCTCAGCTCAACTCTAAATTTTTCTTAAAAGATTTAGGCCATCTTGATTACTTTCTTGGAATAGAGGTTCATCATTTTCCTATTGGGACTCTTCACCTATCTCAAACCAAATATATTAAGGACCTTATGATTAAAGCAAACATGGACAATGCTAAAGGCATGGCTTCTCCTATGGCATCTAGCACGAAACTGTCAAAGTATGGCTCTAGCCAAGTAACTGATGCTACTTTCTTCAGGTCTATTGTTGGAGCATTGCAATATGCTACCATAACAAAATCAGAAATCTCTTATGTTGTAAACAAGGTGTGTCAATTCCTATCAGATCCTCTAGAAGAGCATTGGAAGGCAGTAGAAAGTAGAAAGGATTCTGAGGTATCTTCAAGAAACTATAAACGGCTTGGTTATTAAAGCAGCTGACCCTACTATACCTATCACTATAACTGGTTTCTATGATGCTGATTGGGCCTCTGATCCAGATGACAGAAGAAGCACTTCAGGTGCCTGTATCTATCTGGGGCCAAACCTTATTTCTTGGTGGGCCAAGAAGCAGACCTTAGTTGCAAGGTCCAGTGCTGAGGCAGAGTACAAAGCCTAGCTCAAGCCTCTGCAGAAATTATATGGATACAATCCTTACTCCAAGAGCTTCAGATTCCCAGCAAAATCCCTCAAATTTACTGTGATAATTTGAGTGCAGTCTCCCTTCATGTCCTTCATTCAAGGACCAAGCACATGGAGTTGGATATTTTCTTTGTTAGGGAAAAGGTTCTCAGCAAAAGTCTCATTGTTACTCATGTCCCTGCTCAAGATCAATGGGCAGACATTCTTACCAAGCCACTATCTACTTCTAGATTTATTCATCTCAGAGACAAACTTAAAGTATTTGACAAGACTCTCAGTTTGGGGGGGGGGGGGGGGGGGGGGGGGAATGTTAGGAGTAGTAAATATAAGCTTGTAAACTAAGTATAGTGGCACCCTATAAGAATGTGACATCTGTCACATTCCACTAATGTATTAGATACTCCTATATAAGTATCCATTGAAACCACTGATTAATTAATTCATATACAAATCTTTTCCTCTCTTTCTCTCTCTTTCTCTCTCCTCTAACCGTTTCCTTCAAGCTCCATCAACGGAGGATTCTCACTTCTAACATTCACAAGCCATGTCTTTATGTTTTTAATTGTTTTTCCTTTGAACTTTTTAATTTGCATTTTCTCTTAATGGAATACTCAATTTTTTGTTAGTTTTGAAAAAGTTCTTTATAGTATTCCTATTCACCAAACAACAGTACCTGCAATTAAAACAATAGATCTAAAAGTAATTGCTCATATAATTCATTGTTTTTTCTTTTCCATGGTAAGTTGAATAATAGTCTAGAAATTGGTTGGTGGTTTCAGTTGTGAAACACAACACTTTTGTTTTGGTGTTATCATCAATAGAGGGAGAGCATTAGTTTGTTCAATTTTTGCTTTGTATTTCACTTTGTTTTATTACTTATGGTGGTTGTTTTGGTTTTGTTCTTATAAAAGAAACCGTGAAGTAGGAGTTTTAGAATCAATTGTTGTTTGACAAGAAGATATCTCTATAGCCGAAGACAGCTTGCTTGATGCCACAATGTTTGTTGCTATGTTTTATGACTTGATGACAGTGGTTTTTTTAGATAACTTTCTTCTTTCTTTATTCAACCTTTTTATTGGTTACAAATAAGTAAAAAAAGTTCTAAAGTTGGGAGAAGGGTTTAAGAAGAGGTCAAGAAGGATAAATGGTGAAAAAAAAACTATAACCAATAATGAAGAGCTTATCTTTATGTAGCCCACATCTAATGAAATTCCCATTTGTTGGACATAAACTAAATGTGCAGCTTTGAAAGTTGCAGTAATTTAATTAACATATGAATGTAGGTCTTACTATAAAGTGTTTTTGTTTGTCTTGCAAAATTTTGAATGAACGGATACATCTGCTACCACGGTAACTTATGAAAGGTTTTGTAATTTTAATGTCATTCAATAACATGGTATACTTAATTACATTGAGTTTTATATCTCTATTTAGGAACTTGAGTAGGCCTTGGTGTAGATTCATTGAGACATAAAAACCAATGGTTAAATTCATCTGACCAAAGAATGCTATTGTAGATATTTATTATTTTTTTATTAATCTACCTATACATGTAGACATAAAAACCAATGGGTAGATTCATTGTCACAGCTCATAGTAGTGTGTGTTCTTTGATCCTTATTATTTTTTTATTAATCTACCTATACATGTCATTATCTTTAAAGAATGCTATTGTAGATATTAAGTTGCATTTGTTCATATATCACATTTCACTTGAATGAAGAATGAAGTCAGCGGGAAATAAATAGGATTTATGAAACTTCTTATGAAGACTTTATGTGCATGATTATTGTTTTTGATGTGATATATATATATATATATATATATATATATATATATATATATATTTTGAAATAATTTAGAACTTCACTTCAGTTTTTGATTAGTAGAAATAGCTCAAACTACATGATAAAAAAAAGCACTCTGAAAATTATTTTGACAGTAGTACACATGAGAGTTGTTGTCACGGTTGTATATCTTTACCTCTTCAAATTTTGCCAAGTTGGACATTTACATGGTTTGATATTTTTTGGTTCTATTATGGGCATAGTGTGTATTTTGGTTCATTCGCTTTGATTGATTTAGAGTAAACCACCATTTTTCTCCTTGAATGTGTTATGCGATATCATTATAGTCCCTATTTGTATCAAAATTGCAAACACATCCTCAAAAGTCTCTTTAATTAGACATTTTAGGCCTCAGAAGGTATATGCTTATAATGTTCTGATCTTATGTTTCACAATGCTACTTACATTATTGATATGTTTAGATTGATGCTATTGCAGTGCTTTTTTCTTTTTAATATTCAGATTCAAAGTTCCAGTAATTGTAATGGATGAAACAGGATCTGCCACATTTGTTTTGTTTGATGAATTATGACTAAGTTTTTGGGTAGAAATGTTTATGATTAGATTGCTGAAAATGTCAAGGTATTTAAATTCCCTTATAGTTTGATACTTAAGACAACTGCTTTATAAATTAGTCTAATTAAAGTTATGATATGATTTTGCTGTTTAGGGAAACAATGACGAAGGGTATCAGCAGATTTGAAATTTGTGTTAGACAAACAAATGTTGTTTAAGGCAAAAATGGATTTATGTCAGTCGTTGAGGTGATAAAATGATAATGAAGCCTGGTTAAGAATAAATTTTATCTTCCCTCCAAAAAAAAAAAAGAATGAACTTTATAAAGAAACACTAACCTATTCTATAGGCTCTCTCATGTTTCTAGATGTATTGAGATACATTAGTTTTCCTTTATTTTATTTCTTACTCTACTATATTAATTGTCGTTGCGGTTATCCTATGGTTTCCAATTTCTTAGTAGTTTTTATTTTATTTAATAAAATTCACTTTTTTTCAGTTTAATGGTCTAATGAGTTTGCTACTTGGTTTGGTTTAGCTCCTTGATTTGGTAAGGGACACACATATAGTCTTTAAAACTGCTTAGAAGACAACTCTTTCTGCGCATGTAATCTCTTTTTTTTTTTTATTTACATGTGCGCATTAGGTTGACATGCTCTGGTGTGTGTGTTCAGATTAAATTGGCGCAGAAATACTGGACCACACATAAGCTAACAGTGTTGTGTAAAGTTGCTGGGACACCATAAATGGCGAAGATGAAGAGGAGGAAGAGGAAGATGAGAAGAATCCCCAGCCACCAGCAAAGAAGAGTAAGTGAGAATTATATTAGTAGGAAGTTGGTTCAATGGTTTGCATTTGTCTCAAACTTAGTGATTAGGACTGATAAATTAGCAACCTTAATAAGTGAACCTGCGCCGCGTTATGTCAATGATGATGATTGTTATATCAATACTTCTCACTGTTTCTACTTTCAGTTCTTCTTCCAGTTATTATTATCAGTGAGTGTAATTTGTTTTTTATTTTGGTTGAAAGTTTTAATTGTTTGTGCTATCATGCTTGGCAAGTTTTTTCTAATATATTAATCCCTTTTCTAATATATTAATCATTGACCAACAGATTCTTTGATTTTGTTAATATCAATTCTTTAACTAAACTGAATTTTACTTTAATTCCTTTCTTATTGAACTGATAGATATTGTTGGACATGCTAAAAAGCTACATTCTGCCATTGATAAATAACATGCAAAAAGAGGGAATTTAAATTATTTTATTTCAGTGCTATAATTCTATTAATTTGTCATGGTGTCACTGTCCCATAAGCAAAGAATACTATAGACACATTGATACAATCTAAATTTGGTTTGGCAGCTAATGTAGAAGAAACAAAAGAAATGGTCAATGTTGTTAAGCTTAATAGAGCTAGGGCAATTAATTAGTTATGCCTTTAGCATTTAAAAGAATTAAGGTGGTCTGAAATTTTGTCCTATCCTGAGATAAGATATAGGATATATAGTTTTTGATCGTTGGTGTGTGGCATGGCAGTACTCTAAAATTTACTAACTTTGTGGTTTTGTTTTTTATAAGTTGATAATGTATGGTTTTACACACTTCATATTTTTATTGAAGAGATATTTTGGTGAAGTTTACAAAATTGAGAAACTAAATGCTACTCAATTTATTTAGTTGACCCCTGTTATGACTCAATTTATCTAGGCTTAGATTGTGGCTTCCAATTCCAAGGACAGAGGAAAATGAGGAAGAAAAAGCACTATCTATTAGAGTCTGCTCTACATGTATTATGTCTCCCATTTCATATTATTTAAAGTTGCAAGTAATATGAATTGAGTTTTAAGATAGTTTTTCTTTACTGCGATATTGCATTTAGAGAACATTGTTTGCCGATTTGATCCCATATGAAAGAAAGAAGTGTCTCCATGGGATATCAAATCAATATACTACTTTATGTGATGATGATGATGATGATGTACATATCCTAATAAATATTGGGAGGTGGTCCTTTGGAGATGCTAATTTTATAGAAAATTATGTTTTTGCTTCAGGTAAAACTTATTCAGATGACAATGGAATAGAAAGCTGTCTGTGGTTAGTGAGATGTAAGCAAATGCTATTCAAGGTTGAGATTACAGATGGAAATTTAAAGCACAATTGGCGCAATTATGCTGTCAAGCGCACCTCCGACAATGCTGATCTCATCAACCATTTTTTTGCGCATCATAAGATTGAGGTGGGAATGTTTAGAGTAACAACTTGATGTAAGTGCTGTTTTATATAGGTAATTAACACTCATTGATGCGTTTTCACCAATTTTGTTTAGATTTCTATTGAGGAAAATGAGCCTAATCAAAAGGATGTTGTTCACAGTACTAGGGATGAACCACCGTTTGAGGTTAACTCTTGATCAAATTCTCAAGACCATACTGTAAAGTTTATGTTTTCATTTAATTGGCACGTGTGAGCTTCTCAATATGTATGTTATTATGTTGTTTACAGGTTAGACTGGCTGAGTGTGATGACTCCACCAAAACTCAGCACAAGGATGCTGTCGACGAAGGCACGCCATGCAGCAAGGTCGTTGGTAAAAGGACTGCTGATAGTGTGGGGTCTGCTACAAAGGATGTCCTAGAATTTGGGGATAATTCCTTCACAAAACCAGCGAAGCTCAAGTGTGTCAAAACTGAAAAGGATGCTTAAGAGATTGTGTTCGTGTTACAATGGTCCCTATGAAGATTAGTTGTTGTTCCTTGGATGGATTTTGTCTTTCTTAGTTTATTATTTTTTTTTGTTCTGTTTGCTTTGTTGTTTGGATCTGGCTGTGTTATTTTGTAATATTTAAAACTCTTATGTTGTGTACTAGCACCTTCTGTTTTTCGTACTGTTGGTTGAGAAACGATCTTGAATAAAATTGCGTTTTGTTTGTTTTTTATATGTTGTTATCAGTTCATGCAATCTCCTTTAGTGTTATAATATTGTTGACGATTACTTATAATATATGTTATCATGCTTGCCAATGCCAAATAGATCCTGAGAATGCTGATATATAAAAAATGGCATTGCAATGGTCATATATTTTTTCTGAAATCCAATGATCCTTGCTCCATGCTTACATTGAGCAAAGTTCAAAAGTAACTTGGAAACCCATGAAGTACAATGCCATTTCTGTTACTACTCGCAACATCTATAGATAATTTAATAAAATTACAAACCTATTCTGCTATTGACCAATTATTACAACAAATGTATTGGCATTATGTGTTGGAATTGTGTTGAGTTAGTTACCTTGATATTACTATTGCTATTTTTTTGATCTCAATCTAGATGTTTATGGCTTAAAAAAGGTGTAGTTATACGAATAAAGGCCACTGCACACTTGAAACTCTAACTTCCTTCAAGATATGCTTAGGAAAAATTTGATCTTGCATTGTATTGAAAATAGGGTGTCAACAATGCGGTTTCTTCTTGGCAGCTTTCTAATCCAACCATGTTGACACATACGCTGGTGTTATTATAGTTCTCATTCCAAGTATGTATTAATTGGCAGTTTTATAATCCAATCATTTTATATTTCAAGTATCTATTATATCTCAAATTGCAATCTAACTTACAGAGTCATATAGGCTCATTTCAAAAAACAAAAACTTACTGATAGGTAAAAGGTTATTTATACTAAACAAATTATCGTATGTATGTATAACATTAGTTTTTTTATAACAGGCCTTATGATATTTCGCACCTATATTTTTTAATAAAAAGTGCATGTAAGTCTAGTAAGGAAAGAAACTCAGCTAATATCGTATATATTTCCTTGATTTATATTTTGTTAAATTTGTAATGTACCATACAAGTTTGTCAAAAATGTATCACACAATTTTTGATGATATCAATTACATAACTGTGTTTAGTAACTATAAAATACACTTATTTTATCCTTACATTTTGAAATTCATCAATCTAGTTTCTATATAATGTTTATTTTGAATGAGTTCTGTTAAACATCCGTCAAGCTTGAATGTTAAATACTTGACAATATACCATCTTTTTCAGGAGGTTAGAAGCAGAGCATGAACTCATCTTTCTATACCCACGTATACAACTTGAATCTTAATAAAGAGTATACGCGTAAACTGCTAGCTGTTTGTTTATAAGTTATGAAGCCCAAATACACGACACGGACATTCACACATCGATACCGTTAATAATTTGAGAAAATCACATAATTCAATTTAATTATACGTGTGCTTCATAGTTTAGAAGTGAGTTGATTAGCGTTCCAGCTGTACTTGTTGATGTGTCCGGTGGTTATAACTGTATCCATTGTTGCCTTCCATATACCCACAATTCATCTCATATACCCAGATACTAGAGCTTTCCAAATAATACTTTGTTATGCAATGGTTCAATTTATTATAGAAGTGCCTTAATCTAGTCACTTCAAAAAAGACGGTCTCGGTTTGTTGGTGTAGAGGTTTTTTAACCGTGTGAAACATAAGAAATAAGAAAAAGAAAAAGAAATCCAAGTTTGCAACCCAGGAAATATTGGTAAGTAACTACTTTTTTTTTCCTTCTCTCCATGCTTTCTCCCCCTATTTTACCTGCTCTCTCTCTCTTTCCCCATAATCACGTATGATCTTTTCATAGCACAACCACTCAGAGCTTCCAAGCACTCTGTCCCATCTCTGGCCTTGCCGCCGATGTTTAGACACTCCGGGCTTCTCGCATACCCTACAACATTTCATATTATATAATATGAATAGTGTAAAAACATGTAAAAAATGCCTTCCAACACCCAACAATATTTTGGATTTTATAATCTGAATTACACGTGAGAAGGTTGGGAAAATAAACTCTCTTATTTTTTCTCCATCGTTCAACATGTACACTTGGGAAAAACAAAGCATGTCAAGTGCAAAAGAAAACTTGATAGTTAGTGTAAGGATTGAAAAGGGGGATGCTTAGTCCTTAATCATCTTAACTTCAATTTATATTTTTCTAGGATACAATGAACAACACCTTGAAGTTAACCATGTGTTTATTTATTTCTTTTATTTTTCACCCAAAATTTCAACCTTCTATGTTCAATTTCTCATTTTCAACCTTCTACGTGTACAAACAAGTGATGGTTTTGTAAATATTTGTTATTGTAGCATTAGATATAAATAGTCCAAGAGCAAAATTTATAAACTATATAAACTTTTGGTCCTATAAATTTACTAAACTCTTTGTTCAGTCCTTATAAACAAAATTTATCTATATTTCTATATAAAAAGATACTAAGTGTTGATGCAACATTTTTTTACAATTTCTTTTTTCTTACCAATCAAATAACATAATTTTTTTGAATAATCAGATAAAATTTTACAACTTTTATTATTCTATCCTCTGAAGAAAACTTTTATTATTTATTGATAAAGGTGAAAATGAGATTTTAATTGAAAAAACAAAAAAAAAAATGGTTATTCTTTTATGCTTAGGGGGTCCCTGCTGGAACTGTGGAAATCATGGGGACTGAGACAGGGAAAGTACTCTCCAAAGCAGGAATTGTGGTGGGGAGCATTTTGAGGGGAGGGAATGGTGAACGGAAGATTATTAGCATCCCTACTCTTTCGTTTATGATAGCTCTAAAATGTCAACCTTCAACTTCATAGTCCACACTCACCATCATTACTAAAAATGAATATATTAAGACTATTTATTTATTTTTCTATATTACTCTTTTCGCGCATCTCTAAAGTCTGATGATCGTAATGTTAACATGTTTCGTATTATATAATCTGAAACAATAAAATACTGGTTTGGAAATCTAAAAACGTTGAGACTGGTGAGCGTAGCCAACGAGGCTTAGCCAATGGATGTTGTTAAGGTCAAGGTTTGGCCGGTGGATAATGTCATTACCATAGATATTTGGATGTTGTGAGGATCATTTGTGTTTATAAATTTCCTTTCATTCTAAATTAGCTTCTTTCCTTTTCATTCTAAATCATCTTCTTTTCTTTTCATTTTAAATTTCATTTTGAAGTGTTTATGATGTTATGGTTTGTGTTGGTCATTCATATTATCCCATAGTTACTTTGCGGTATTTGTGGGGTAGTACAATGGTCAACATGGACCTTCTTATCAACAGTCATGAGGTTAGTATAATGAGTCAAATGGAGTTGTCCTTGTCATCTTGTATTTCATAATAGTTTGGATCGGAGTTGTTCTCATCTTCTTCATCTCTTTTATTGTACTACATATTTAATTTTAGTTGCCAAACATGTTTGTGGTTGCTCTCCGTAGTAATGATATTAAATGATTTATTCGATGTGTATACATATTTTTATCTGATGATGATGTTAATGTAAATGGATTCCTGTGTTGGATTAATAAATTATATTGTCAATTTTAAATAGAAAATGATAGGTTGACACCCTTGAATTGTACACACCTTTGAACCTCCACACACATTTGGGACAAGTGTCTTCTTTTTTCTTTAACACACATTGTAACCCTTTAATTATAAGAAAAATTTGTGATGTGGAACTGTGTACAAGGGTAGTACGCCACCTAATGGTGTCAACCTATCAACACTCATTTTAAATTATGTCATTTTAACTTATGTTGTCACATTTAAATTATGTCATCTTTATAAATAGATTTTTTTTAATTGCTTTATACTAGATGCACCTGGGAAGAAAGTTGGCCAATCCATGAAATTTGAGGCATTTCCCATCCAAGAGTGGGTTCCAACATGTTTTGTTGGTAATTTCCAAAATAATGAAATCACTTCAGAACCAAAAATTGTAACTCTTCACCAAGAGTTGTAACTCTTCATGAGAGTCTTTCATATACATTGAAACATTTGGCAAATATGTACTTAATGAACCATAACATTGATTCAAGTCAAATGGGTGCTTTCTCTCATGTGAAGGGTCATATAATGCACTATAAATACTTGGCATTTGGGCATTAATTTGATACACAATTTTGGACAGAATTTTGTTGAATTAGTAACATAATTCTCCCTCATTCTCTTACTCTAAATCATCCACCAATTCTTTAATGCATGAGTGAATTGCAGGAACCATAAATCTGTAAAATACTGTTAGGAGATACGCTTGGTGTGGTTGTGCAGTACATTATACTACTTTATTACTACCTAGAGGCATTTAACTACTATTTTTGCAAAGAAATATGCAATGTGACAAATGATGCAAAACCGTTTCTAATTTTTTTTTTCATTCACTACCATGAATTTCATGATTAAAGTGGAAGATAAAGTTCTAATATAACTTAGTATATCCTTTGCCATTGGCAGTGGATTGAAGAATGTAGATATTATATTCATCAATAACGTCCCCTTCTATATCATAGTAAAACACTCAGAGGGGTTATGATCACCACCCTACCTGTAATCCACTGCGAATTGAGTGAATGGGGTTTGGACCACACGGTTCCATCCATTTATTTCTTCATTTCATTTTCCTGTCCCCATCGTAAAATTGAATACATCCCATACATATATTTTTAGAAAACTTTGATTATAAATGAATCTTTTGTAACAAAAAATGTAAGAAGAAAATTATTGAAATAGTTAAAAGGGCACAATTTTATTGTTTTGTCGAGAGCACCAAAAATCTTAGGACCGACCCTATGCAGACCTAACTGAATACGCGTCATATTAACTTGTCATCTGGGAGCCTGAAAATGAGAGGGATGCGGCCTATTTGATTAGCCTCATAAGCATTGAACACTTGTTGGATGATTCCTTGATTGTATGTAGTTCTGTCAATGGAGCATCTTGGATTTTATAAAATCCAAAAAACGTAAAATATGTTTCAGATTAAAAACTCAAACATAGTAAAATGGGTAAAATGGAGGGTGGACGAGAAAGAGAAAGGTAAAAAAAGAAATTCTCATTTTTTTTTTACAAAAAGAAATTCTCAAAAATTAAAAATACATATTTCTTTTTGGTCCACTACATTGTACTTCCGCATTTCTCCACTTTGTAGTATAAAAAAGCACGCGTGGATCTACTTGATGGATATTGGTTGCATTTTTCTCCACTCTCTGTAAACTCAATTCCTAACATTCAATCAAACTAACTCAATCCTTGCATCCAATCAAACTTTATGGATTTGATTTTGCTTGTTAGAGAGCACTATTTAACGCAAATGCTTTAGAAAATTGCTCTTTAGTCATTTATGGCTTGCTCTCAGACTCCCTAAACTGATGAAAATAACCCTAACTGACGTTAGCAAAATTCTCTTTCGGCATCTATGGTTTTCTCTCAGGCTCTAACAACGGTAGTTAAGCATGAGTTCCAAAGAAAAATGTTGTTGAGACAAGAACACACAATATAATTAAACACAAACAAGATCACAGATGAGCTAAACTAACTTCTTCATCTGGTCTATCCATGCAAGCAAGTCTGGATTTCTTCGTATGTCATGGATCAAATCAAACTTTTTCGATTATCATGAAAAAATTTGACTAGGGAAGTGTCCAACTCGATTAGTCTTTTATAACTGTATTGACCAATATTAAGAACATGGTTCTTACATCATCGTCGTTCATGAGCTTTATCTGGGTGGAATTGACGCTTCATCTGAATCGATCGATGGACAACGATAATCAACATTGTCCATGCTTAAGGATTTTGAACACATGCATGATCACTTGCTCGTGTTTGACGAAATTTGATGGAGTTTTATTTCTTAAGAGTTTGGAGGGATTATGGTTTATGTTTTTGAATATGTGGGAGTTGTTGTTTCTGTTATGGTATATGACTAGTGTGTGACTGCAGTTGAATGTCGTTAATGGTATTTTTGTAAGTTTAGGGTGTCTAAGAGCAAATTATAGATGCCTAAAGAGCAATTTTCAATGCTTTATCTGATCCTAAATGTTGATTGGGTTGGATTTTAAAACATCAATTGAGCCTTAAATGTGAAAAATCTAGAGCTTCTTTTCCCACCTCTATAGTTCTTAAAAACCACTACAGAATTCACTCATCCAAGAAAACCCGATATTGACAAGTCCAGAGGGCCATGATTTATAAGGAAATAATAGAGGAGTGTTGTTTTTAAGAAAAAATAAAATCAGCACCAATCACATCACCCTCTCATCCTTGATGACGCAAAGCTAAAACTTCTACTCCTAAAGGACAACCACTATTGATATTTGGAGTGATTTTTGAGTGTTGATTTATTGTAGATCTTTATCAAATTGATCTATGGCTCCATTATATGGAAGTCCAATATCTTGGGGGTCCTTAATCCTTACCACTATTATGTACTATTGTCCTCCACATTCTTCCACTCTTCCATTGTCACTTTAGTGATCCTTGTCTTTTGATTGGCTATGAGCACCAATAAATATATCGAATTTACTCACATGATATGCCCTATGCACCGTACCAACAACACCAAAATGGAAACTTCATGCGCAAAATCAATGTGATACTATGTTTATATGTTGAAGAAAAAAGTAGTGCTGGATGGAATGCCCACAAGCTAAAGCTATCAATATCATGCATCAAGTAGTCAACCACTCAATTTGTACGATGTAATTATAACGCATCAATCAAATAGTAAATAGTAAATGGTGGTCATCATCAATCGTCACAAATAAATATAAAAATAATCATATATTTTTTGTTATTGTACCGACGTAAATTTTACGTCTTCTGGATAAACAAAACCCACTTTTGTATTGAACAAGAGAAATGATGTTTAATTGGATAAAAAAAATGCTAAAAGATTGTTCTTATAACATTGTTTAAATATATGATCAAAATCAAAATTTTGTATTAAAAAAATGATGTATTCGACTTTTTTAGAAGTTAAATGTTGTTGTTTTTAATGTAAAACTTGTTTTCTCAATCTTTAGAAGTCAAATGTTGTTGTTTTTATGTAAAACGTGTTTTCTCAACAAATGTATTTAAGATATTTGTTAGTATGACTCATAAATTTTTTGATACGTGTAACACATTGAAAAAAATTGAAAATGTTAGTGCCCTAAACAATATTGTTAAGGAATCATATATAGAAATTATGTCTTGCAATTTTGTACAATGTTTCTAAAGATCTAAAAGATGTTCTTTACAATAAAACAAATTCTCCTTTTATTATAAGTGTCTTAACTTTATGCATATAGATATGTGCAAGAGAGTTAAAAATACTCAATTTTAAAAGAGAAATGATATTTGAACAACTATTTTTGACAACTTTTGAGACAATCATTTCTCATACTTTTATTCCCTCTCTATTGTCATTTCTCATTTTAAATACAAGTGGTAGAATCCATATAAATTTCATGCAATAAGAGAACGTGGGATTAGGATAGTAGTAGTCAATAATAATAATCAATAAAATTTGGTAAGAGCACCATATAGTCGCCGTAGTCGACAAATTATGATATTTAGATCAAATATCGATATATTTATATTCAAACTTACCGAATCACATTTTAAATATAGCTCAAGATTCATATGGACCGGATCTTCTGCACAATACTTATGAAATTGTTTTTTTTTTTAAAGATCTTATGAAATTGTTTGTAATGCATGTGTTAGGAACCCTAGTGTGTTCTTGAGGATTGACACATTTGAGAGACTTTTTCTTTAAAGTTTGTACTTTACATCTAATATGAATCTCTAAAAATTATTTAAATATACATCTTTTCAATTTTAGTAAAATAAATAAATTTGATATCAATAAAAAAATAAAGAATAAATCTAATATTTTATTAAAATACTAAAAATTATTAGGTCCATCGTTGCTTCGCATGCATATTAAATGTTCCCTACCATACCAATATTTTTAGGGGATAACATATTTATTTGGTGTCACCAAAAGATTTGAGTATATTAATATAGGAAAATGCATTAATATATGCATGTACTACTGTACGTCTATATCTATATATCCCCACTCTTGTATATATCTTACATCCCGGTAGTATTATACAACTAAAATGGACACTGAAACTGAACCTCAAGTTGTTCTCTTCCTTGACCAACAACCCAACCCTAAACCTTCTACTATGGACACTGAAACTCACCACAACACTGAACCTCATCAAGAGAAGCCTAAACATCCCTCAAGAGCAAAAACCCTTAACCGTCTAAACTTCTCCAAACCCAAATCCCGAATTCTTGAATACAACCATCCACCTCGCAACAAACTACCTACCTCTGAAGAAGAAGACACTCAATTACCTACATACAAGATATCTTCCGATGTCGAAGATGACAGCGACTATGAATACCAGGAAGAAGAATCAGAGGATGAGGAGGACGAGGTTTTGCGCGATCCGAAGTTAAACAACAAAAAGAAAAAATTTAAAGTGAAGTGGAGGCTAGTTTTTGAATGGATAATATTTCTAAACATATTAACATGTTTGGTTTGTTCTGTCACAATAAGAGGAATAACAAACTTGCATTTATTAGGGTTAGAGGTTTGGAGATGGTGTTTAATGGCAATGGTAACATTTAGTGGCCGTTTGTTTTCAAGTTGGTTAGTTAGTTTCACTGTTTTCTTTATCGAAAGAAATTTCATGCTAAGAGAAAAAGTTTTATATTTCATCTATGGTTTAAGAAACAGCATTCGTAATTGTTTATGGTTAGGTCTTGTTTTACTCTCATATTGGAGTGTCGTTTTTGATGATGTCCAAAAGAAAAACCATAAATTCCTCAACAAGGTGTTTCAAGCACTTGTTGCTGTTTTAATTGGTGCAACCATTTGGTTAGTGAAAATTGTTTTGGTAAAAATGTTAGCTTCATCATTTCATGTGACAACATATTTTGATAGAATGAAAGAAAGTGTTTTTCATCATTATGTGTTGGATGCATTGTCTGGTCCACCGGTCGAAAATGGCGAGGAAGTATCGAAAGAGCATCCTTTGAAGGGTTCAAAGACGATGCCGGCGGGTGTGGGAAGGTGGAAGAAGATGAAGAGATTTGGTTCGAGGAGGATTGATATGGAGAAGTTGAAGAAACTTAGTATGGAGAGTAGTGGTTCTGTTTGGAGTGTTAAAAAACTTGTTAATTATGTTAGGTCTTCAGGTTTGTCAACTATTTCTAGGACTATTGATGATTTTGGTAACAGTGAGAGTGAGATTAGTAGTGAATGGCAAGCTAGAACTTGTGCTCAGAAGATTTTCAACAATGTTGCCAAACCTGGTGCCAAGTAAGTATATTTTACTATTGCTACAAAATGTCATACACCGAAATTGTTAGGTCGGACATGGGTTCGAACTCTCATCCTCCACTTGTAGAGTTTTAATGTTTATTTTTCATTTCTTTATCCACCAAAAAATAAAATATACTTGAAATATGCAGTAGTCAATAGTGTAGGTAGTTAGACTTAAAAAAAAAAATACCAAGGGTTTGTTTGAGAAATGAAATTTTGGAAGGTTTCGGAGGAAAGAGTATTTTGGAAGGCTAAATTTATATTTTGATATACATTTGATATTTAAAAAAAAGTTTAAAGAAAGAAACTTAAAAAATATTGAAAGAATATGATAAATAATTAATATAATATTATTCTTTTTCAAGCCAAAGTAATCTATCAAAATTGATATTAAGGTAAATCAAACCTAAAATCTCGAGAGAAGATCATATAATATTTTATCATACTTAGTTCATTTTATGGTATCCTTAATTACAAAAAGAAGAACAAGTTTTCAAATCCCCTCCAAAAATCTCCATCAAAACATACCTACTCTTAAAATGGTTATTAAGATCAAAATAAGCCCCTTTTATAGTGCATATCGTTACTTTTTTTTTAAGAAGACTATGTTCGTATTTCTTTTTTTGGTAGAAACAATGTTCATATTTCAATGAAATTTAATTAATTGTTCTATTAAAATTTAAATAATATTATAAATGAGGATAAAATAGTAAACAAAAAATATAAATAAAGTACATAATGGAATGAAAAAATATTACACCAAAATTATATATCATCTTGATATATTGGTGCAGCCATTGTTGTCCAAATCGCAACTTAAATCCTTAAGATTCTAGCAATTTACATGATATTGAGTTTATTCTTGCATTTCATTCTTATCTTTGATTTATTTGCTATTGAAAAATACTTTTGAATCTAGGTTTAGAATATTCATCTATCAAAACAATGATTCTAGACATAGGATTAAGATTTTGATAATCACACAAAGTATCACATCTTAAAGCTATTAGATCGTTTAATAGATTGAGAGAGAAATCGTCAATTAAACGATACGATTGATCATAATATCATTTAGACATGAATGATGTTGTTGAGTGATAGGATTTAGGGTTTAGGGTTAATACAAGATTTTGCAACTTTACTCTCTTTCATCGACCTAAATCCATTGCAATTATAAAAATATGCAAAATCCTAGTAAAATCGCATCAAAATCGTGAAATCCTTGCAAGATTGCACGATTTTGAAGGATTTTGAGATTTTTATATGGGTCCATTGATCCGATTTGTAAATTGACATTGTTTATAAAATAACTCATTCCAATGTTTTTTTTTTCCTCACTCTTTCACCACTAGTGTTGTTCACTGTAAGATTGTTTCCATCCATTCAAAATGGACCAAACCTAAGATCGTTTCCTTCAATTCTGTATTCAATCATAACCTTTTGTGTCGATTTTGTCTTTAATCAGCTTCGTCAACCTTTAAGTATTTTGTGCACTTGAAAGTTGAAACTTTGAGTCATTTATGACTATATACCATTTATAACATATATTTATGCAACCAAAATTTGTTATAACATGTATTTAGCATTATTTTTGTTTTGGTAAAATCCATCGATTTTGATTGCGATTTTACGATTTTCATTTAGCTATCTGAAATCTATTTTACAAAGGTAGTTGAGTAAAATCTAATATTTCGATTTTGATTGTGATTTTACGATTTTCGACTTTACTATTCAGTATTCCCTTTCGATATTAAATAAAAGAACAATGTTATATCTCTAGAAAAATAACATCAAGAATTCTTCAAGAATAAAGAGCAACCAATCACAATGCACTATTTGACACAATTCAAGGTGGTGTGGCTGAAAAATAAGAAGTGAACAAATAAATCATGCAATTAAAACTTGTCAACTGTTTCTTGAAAAAAATTTGATGCTATTTTTCTAGATAAATAGCATTTTCCTAAATAAAATTCCGTTTTTAACAACACAACTGTAGGTAGGTATAGATAAACATATCATATGAAAAATGTACATTATACTACTTTACTACTACCTAGAGACATTTAACTACTATTTTTGCAAAGAAATATGCAATGTGACAAATGGATGCAAAAAAGTTTATAATTTTTTTTTTCATTGACTACCACTGAATGATTAAAGTGGAAGATAAAGTTCTAATATAACTTACTCTATCCTGTGCCATTGCTGGTGGATTGAAGAATGTAGATATTATATTCATCAATAATGTCCCCTTCTATATCATAGTAAAACACTCAGAGTGGTTATGATCACCACCCAACCTGTAATCCACTGCGATCAAATTGGGTGAATGGGGTTTGGACCACACGGTTCCATCCACACCAAAATGTCACAGACTCATACCTACTCCAATATTTGAATAATTAGTACTCTTCTGGTTCATTCTCTTCATAGGCTCCATTTATTTCTACATTGCATTTAATATTATGCTCAATTGGTCCATATTGTGGCATTTTAGTGCTCATGGAAGTGCTCTGATTCTGACAATATTTTTAACCAAGTCCAACCAAAATGAAACATTTTGATCGGTCAGATTATTTTTTTATCTTTCATGACACCGACTGAATCCAACCCTAAAATCCAATTACTTGGGTTGGGTTTTTATACCACCTATGACCAAACTCACCGCATGATATATACTATAGTATATAGTGCTATGTCAGTGTCCAATTCCTTTGTCATTAACAATTACCACTATAATGGCAAAGACCATTTTTGTCTATGGTCCCAACTCCAAGCACCGTCACTCGCTCCTATGATCTCTTTTGTTTGTCATTCATATCCTACAACTAATATTAGGTCAGGTAACGACTCCATAGCTATATTGTCGTGGGTTCAAGCCCACTAATTGGCACAATTTTGGGACAACAATTATGAGAATTTTGCTCTGCCTTTAAATGGTCCCCGTCGGTGTAGGGTGTGAGTCTTTAGTATTAGTCGGTTTTTGGATCGAACATCAGTTTAAAAAAAAAATCTAAGAAATGAGTTGAAGAATTTTGGTGCATTGAACTATTTTTTATAATGAAATTGTAAGAGTGTAACTATACACAAGGTGTGCATGTATAGATGCCAAAAGTGAGTGAATTCATTTAAGAATAAATTATTTCTACAAATGCATGTTTTTGTTTTGTAAGTGCACAAAGGGAAAAACATGATTAGTTGTATCTTGGTTTCGTAAAACAATCAATGTTTTTGAATTTTTTTTAAAAGATCAAAGATTAAGGAGTACTATGTAAGTGTAACACAATAATTGCCACCTTATATTTTCATAAATAGTATTTTCTAATTTATTGAAGGTATATTGAAGAAGTCGATCTGATGAGATTTTTGAAGAGGGTTGAGATACACACCATATTTCCACTCTTTGAAGGTGCTCTTGAAACTGGGAAGATTAGCAGATCTTCCTTTAGAAATTGGGTGGTAAGTCTTGCTAGAAAATTTCTCACTTGTGAATATCAATTTGTGTCACTTTTTTTTACAATAATTATTTGTCAAATTTCTCTTTTTAATTTGGTTATGTGGTCACTATTTTTGATTAAATGAAATACTAGTAAATTATTGATAATTAATTAGTGGTCATTGAATTTGTAATCAGATTCGAGCTTATTATGAAAGAAAAGCACTGGCACAATCACTGAATGATACCAAAACAGCAGTGCAACAACTTCACAAATTAGCAAGTTGTGCTGTGTGTGTGATAATAATAATTGTGACCCTTTTGGTGATGGAAGTTGCAACAATGAAGATAATATTGTTCTGCATCACACAAACTGTTTTAATAGGAGTTGCTTTCCAAGGCACTTGCAAAACTGTCTTGGAAGCCATCATCTTTGTCTTCATCATGCACCCTTTTGATATTGGAGACCGTTGTGTCATTGATGGTGTCCAGGTATGTAGTTTCACAACCTCTAATTTGTGCACACGGATTTGGATTCGATGTAGTCAAAATTTCTGGTGAGCATAGTCAACATTTCTCAACCGCCGGATCAAAGTCAGATGGTCTGTATTTTAGCTTTGCATAAGGGTCATGCTAACTAGTACTTCTCTGACACTAGTTAAAGTAAAAAAAACATTAACATTGATAACGTCATTTTTTACACTTTACTATGACTATACGAGTTCCAAGATATTCTTACTATATATCACTAGTTAGTATTTTCCTTGTATAAGACTGTTAATCATCTCATCTTGATCCAAAAATCGGGATCTCTAACTATAGTGATTAGAAGATATTTTGAGTGTAGATAACTTGGATTCATAAACAAGTTAGCATAGGTTGGCATTTGCCTACGTCAAATGTAATATAGTTCTTTGTACATAGATATCCTATTAGGCAACATATCAATTAATGAGTGAATAGACAAAACCCCCCGAAATTGTAACTTTTGTCAAAAAAAACCCTTGATTTTCGCAAAATTTCAAAAGCCTCCTTGAAATTGTTAAACGTTATACAATTAACCCCCCCCCGTTTGTTTTGGCTGTTACATCCTGTGACGTGGCAGTCAACTGTACACGTGGACTGAAAGTTATGCCACGTCATAGGGGGTAATTGCCTCTTTTTTTGTTTAAAATCTATGTGATTATAAAAATAGGCAAATACCCCCTCAACTTTAATACTTATGTGCTAATAACCCCTTCAACTTTAAAACTTATGTATCAATTATCCCCTCAAATTTAACACTTACGTGCAAATACCCCTTTCAAAATTAAAAATTATTTGCAAATTGAATTAAATCTTATGTGGAAAGATTACTTAAAACATTTAAAGACTAGTTTTAACAAAGATTTTTCAAATATGAGACTTTTTGATATAAAATTTGTCAGAAAACAATAATTCCAAACTGTGCTAGAGAACTTAAAGGTGTGAAAGCTAAGGAACTCATGTCATGCCCTCCTGTTATTGAGATATGTTGATGCCAAAATCATGCAAACACAACTCCCTTCATAACTAATAATCAATATAGCATGTTATCATATATTTGTTCAGTTAGTACTATTTTATTTTATTACGTCAATTATTACTTATAATGATCCTTTTCTCAACCCATTACTTCTTTGTAACAATTCATTGTACCTTTGTAAGATGAGTATAATATCAATTCACTTATTCTCTCATAGAGACCTTGTCAATTGTAGCAATTTCGACATCTCCTTTAACTGTTGATGACATGAGTTCCTTAGCTTTCACACCTTTAAGTTCTCTAGCACAGTTTAGAATTATTGTTTTGTGGCAAATTTTATACAAAAAAGTCTCATATTTGAAAATTCTTTGTTAAAACTAGTCTTTAAATATTTGAAGTAATCTTTGCACATAAGATTTAATTCAATTTGCAAATAATTTTTAAATTTGAAGGGGTATTTGCAAGTAAGTGTTAAATTTAAGGGGGATAATTGATACATAAGTTTTAAAGTTGAGGGGGGTATTTGCACATAAGTATTAAAGTTGAAGGGGGTATTTGCCTATTTTTATAATCACATAGATTTTAAACATAAAAAAGCAAAAAAAAATTTACAAAAGAGTCAATTACCCCATATGACGTGGCATAACTTTCAGTCCACGTAGAGGTGCCACGTGTACAGTTAACTGCCACGTCACAAGATGTAACAGGCAAAACAGACGGAAGGGGGGTAATTGACTAACGTTTAACAATTTTAGGGGGGGCTTTGAAGTTTTGCAAAAATCAGGGGGGTTTTGACAAAAGTTACCATTAGTCATTGTTATTAATTAATTAATTAAAGTGATAGAATTAGTCATTTTAAGGTCATCCTTGAATAGATTTGAACTCTATTCACGTCAAACTTTTACAAGTCAATGGACACTAAAAACATATCAAAGTTAACTAGAACTTTATTTGTATCCAAAAGCTATTTCAAGTTGTATTATCATGTAATTTAAGTAACAAATTCATATCAAGATAAAATGTCTACTGCATTTCGTGTTTTTACCTATTCTAACCAAGACATATAGATCATAGATTTCATCTCTATCGTAACAAATGTTTCACTATTTCCACATCGTCTATATCTACTCACATCACATGTACTGTAATTATTTACAGATGATTGTGGAAGAAATGAATATCTTGACAACAGTGTTTCTTCGATATGACAATGAGAAAATATATTACCCTAACGCGGTCTTGCTCACTAAGCCAATAAGCAATTTTTATAGGAGTCCAGAAATGAGTGATGCAATTGATTTCACCATTGATGTTACAACTCCAATAGAGACTATCATTGCACTCAAGAAATCAATACAAATGTAAGTTTTCTTTCTTTATTATACTTCTTATGAGTGGATTTTTTAGAAACAATCCGAATCAAAATTAAGAGATGCAAAAAAAGTAAACAAAACACATGATATATGATCACGGTGTTTAGTCGGTTGAGTTTACCTCTTCGAGTGTATTATCTTTTTTTTATTACAACGAGGACCGAAACCCTAAGTCATTATCTTACTATTAATCATCGAGCTTAGAGTTTATAGAGTAAAACTTGTGTTTAAATACTCCAATCAAGTTTACAAGATTACCCTTTACTTTTTTACTACTGGTTATTAGAATGTGTAGATAGAGAAAGTTAGTTAATTTAATCTTGAAATTATACCTAAGTAACACGACCACTTTTAATTATTTTTGTTGCTATTTTGGCGGGTTATTAATTAATTAATTGTGCATTTAGGTACATTGAGAGCAAACCAAAGTATTGGAATCCAAAGCATAGTGTGATGGCAAAACAAATAGATCAAGTGGACAAGTTAAAGCTGTGTTTATGTGTGACACACACCATTAACCATCAGAACTATGGTGAGAGAAGCACTAGGATATCAGAACTCCTCTTGGAATTGAAAAAGATGTTTGAGATTCATGGTATCAAGTATCATCTTCTCCCTCAAGAAATCCATCTCACTCAAATGAATATTGGAAATGGTAGAGTTCAGTTTCAATCATGAAATAAACTTATTTTCTTTTTAGAATGGATTACCATAATAATCATCAACCAAAAACTTCTATATTACCTTTTGTTCAAACTTCATCTCTTATAAGCTTGGCTTAATTTGCACTAAATTATGGTGGCATTTGTTATTATTAAGTAATTAATGAATAGGATCGGTTGCCATATTTTTACTCTTGTTTTGTTTTATCTTAGTTTGTGTGCCTTTATATAAGGGTGCCGCTAACCGGTGCCCAATAAATTAATAAGTTTCATTTATTTTATATCAATTAATATGAGAAATAATAAGTCAACTAACTAAAATTAATAGAATGTATTCAATACTCTCATAAATGCACGACTATTATATAATTTGAAAGTTGTATTTTTCTTGTGAATTTTCCTTACAACAATATTTTTTTCCCGTGATTTGTTTTTTCGCACCATTTGTTTTTTCATCCCCGTGAATTTTCCTCAAAGCATATTGTTTACTTTCACTTTTTTAATTAAAAGTTGCGCATAAACAATTACAATAAGACAAGATATTTTAAATCCCAAAATAAATTAGCAATTTCAAAGATAAAACATATCCAAATAAAATATCAAATATAAAATCATTAAATGTGTAATTAAATCCTCTTCAAAACAAAACAGCATTCTTTGAGAGAGTATTAACTACAGCTTTTATTAATTTTAAGGGTCATGTTAACTTGTGTCCTAAAGGCACATGTTAAGGAACCTTAAAAAAGTAACTTCGCATTGGAAATCATAATATTTTAACTTTTAAGAAGTCAAATGCACGAATTTTGATACGTATATTTCTATAAGAAGTTTCTTAACATATGCCCTTGAGGGCACAAGTTAACATTTGTTTAATTTTAATTAGTTGCCTTATTATTTCTCACTTTAATTAAGGTAAATAAGTGGAATCTTTCAATTTATTGCTCCTTAACCAGTGCTTATATCATGTCTTGTATCAATTTCGTGTTTGATGACGTCGCAAGATATGATAAGTTAATTTTAAAACTTAGCATATTTTGCATCTTAAATTTTTTTATTTTGATTATGAGTTGGGTTAGAAACCAGGATAGAAATTAAAATTACTAATAGGATATGATAAGAGATTAAATAAATTACTAATTTATCCCTATACAATTCAATTAAAAACAAATTGACAAAATATTAAAAAATTAAAAATTAATTTATTGAAATTAGAACATATAAAAACAAAATTATGATTAAAAAATAAAAATGTTATTTAAATTCTTTTAACAAATGAAATATGATTTTCTTGTCAAGGTAGTTTTTTCAGTTATATATAATATGTGTTATTTGACTTATCCAATTTATATAATGTGAAATATGATTTTCTTGTCAAGATCGTTTTTTCAGTTATATATAATATGTTTATTTAACTTATCCAACTTATATAATATATTTACTTAATTATTTATTTTAAATGACAAATGTTAGTATTTTAATGGTTCTGTTAATACTTTCCTTCTTGCTATGATTCGAACCCTAGACATTTAATCCTTTTTTGATTACATGAGAAAAGGAAACGAAAATGAAAAAAAAGGCATTACAACCTTTCAAAGGACACCCTAAGAGCATTAGCTAGCAAAGTTGATGACAACTATAAGGAGGCTCTTGAAGATAAATAGATGATCTACGTTAATAGCTCTCAACTTTGCTAGCATATATGCACAAGCATTCTCTTCGTGAAAGGTGTTATGAAGAGATATTGTTCATTCTTTTTGCATGAAATCTCTAATAATTTCTAGCTCATTAGCATAATGATGAAACTGAGATGTTCAATTTGTGACAAGTTGAGCCACAAGCAAGGAATCTGAGAAACACATTAATTTTCTAAATCTGACCTGCCAACATAGTCTGATGCCCACTAAAATTAAGAGCTTGTATTTCCGCATGGAGAATATTAGACAAACCTACAATCTCATAGAAACTAAATTGAAATGTTTCATCATGGATATGCATCAAGCCAGCAAAACTTGCCTTCCTTGGATTAGTAAGAGCACTTTCATCTACATTGAGAATCATGACATTCTTATCTCCTTTATTCCAACACACCTCGCGAGTTGTTCAAGGGGAGTGGGAGGTTGGACTTCCAAACGCCTGCTTGGAAATTTGTAGTTGAGTAAAGATAGATGTCATGATCTGGTACTTCACAAAAGTTGTTCCGTCTAAAATATATTTGTTGTGAGAGATCCAAATATTCTACTTTATCAATGGAGCTAAGATACCCACTTCATACACTAAGGTCAATAGGACCTTTGAAGTGTTGTCTAGACCAACCTTGTGACATATTGCTTGAACATCACTAAATCCACAATCAGTCTAAATTTCAACTAATTGTGGGCATAACGCTAGACAATAAGCAATAATGTCATATGCATTGCAGAAAGGGCAAGTAGAGCATTAAAAGGACTCTTTGATGACACAAGATACTTTTAGTGGGGAGAGATTTATGACATGTTTGCTAGAAGAAAAATTGCACACTAGCTGAGAGATGTAACTTTCAAATCCACAACCAAGATTCTTGAGACACTTTACATTCTTTATACCCTTAAAAAAAGAATTATTTATTCATTATTTTTTTAAAAGAATATGAAATTTTATAGTCTAAATGGATTTTTTTTAAATTATGATGTAAAAATATTTAATTTTTATATAAATTTAAGTATTTTTTAAAATTTATAAAATATTAAAACTAATTTAAAAAAGATACATGTAATTATTTTACAAGGGTAAACTTTCCATTTAAATATAAAACATATCTTATGATGTCATGGTTTAGAACAAAAATGTTACATATTTAAACTTAAGAAAGTAGTTAAAAATGTTATCAGGTTTCTTATCATATGTGCACAAAACAGATGATGGATAAACGTATGTCATGTCATTATCATATTATATTTTTATCTTATCCTGTCGTTATTCTATGATAGGCATCAAATCAGCTCTTATAGTTTTATGGGTCTTGCTAAACAGTGCCCTCAGGACAATGGTTAAGGATTTAAAAATGACAATAATTTATAAATTTTAGGTAGAAAATGTTACTTTTTAAACTTTCAATGTCTTGAATGCATCATTTTCAAGACAAAACTTCATTTTAGACTTCTTGGGGCACTTGTTAGCATTTCCCTAATTTTATTGATCAAAAATAGCTTTTTATAAATTATAAAATTTCACAATATAAAGTTAAAAAATAATTAAGTAAATAGTCTCTATAAATATCCATAATTTTGTTTTTAATCCCTACAAAAATAAATCTAGCTCTTTTGGCCGTGTAAAATTTTCCATCGGCAATTTTACTCCATGTAAAAATTCCATGTCAGCATTTTTGGTTCATAAGAAGTGTTAAAGAAAATGTTACAAGGACTAAAAAGTATGATTTTTTTTGTATGAATTAAAAACGAAATTCTGATTATTTATAGAAATCATTTACTTAATTAACTCTAAAATTATTGAACATTTTTTTTAAGGATTTTTCCATTGAACATGTATATCTAAAATATCTTTTTTGAAAGAATGTATATCTAACATATATGACATATAATCCAATGCTTTTTTGCTCAAAAAAAAAAATTCAATGTTTTCAAAGCAATAGTGTTATATAATTCTGCATGGTCATGGCCGTTTCAACCATTATTGGGGTCTAAAACGAAATTTAAGAATGATGCGTTTTTAAAACTAATGTATTTTTCAATATAAATTTTATTTTTCAGACTTTTTAAGATATAAACTTGTTAATTAAATTATCAAGATGGGTTTCATTTAACATTTCTTTTTCAATTGATAATAAAATCAATCAAATTGATCTTTTTTAAGATATTGCCGATTTTAGATAAAATTTTATACATTTTAAGTTTGGAAAAGTGTGTTTTACATAAACAACAATTAAAAGAATATATAACATTATTTCATAAACAACATTTGCATTTGGAAAATAATCAATTTCTTTTACATAAATAAGTATGCCCGGTTGATGGATCATTTTCTACTTGTATCATTTCTTTTAAAATGTTTAATTATGTAATTACAACTAATCCATCAATATCCGAGTTTTCGTTATGTTTTATTGGAGGTTTAAGATTAAAAAAAAATTCTTTAAACTTATTGACCTTAATTTCTCAATGCAAAATAAAAATCCAAAAATATTGATAAGCATTTTAATTTGTCCAAAAATATCGATAAACATTTTAATTTGTTCAAAACCTATTTTGAAATAAAGTAATTGTTTTATCTACTGTGTATAAGAAATAATCAATTTTAAATCATTCTTCATAAGATTTTATAACTTGAGTATCAATGATCTAGCCAAATTGTTTCTTTCTAAAAATTGTTCTTTGTCTATTTTGGTGTTGAAGAATTTGGGTTCTATATCCATTTTAAAAGAAATTTCTTTATATTGTAATAAACATTAAACACTAAATTGATCATAAAAAAATAAACAAACCACACACCTTTAAAATTTAAAATAATTCTCAATGTAATTCAAATTGACCTGAAATCATCTATAATAGACTCAAAACTAATAGTTGTACTAATTCTCCTTTCAATATGGGTCGTTGACCGAAGTTAGGGACGAAGAGAGCTGGGCAGTTGAATGGATTGAGAAACAGAGTGAGAAAAAGGAAGTGTAGGCACATATGTGAACAGTTTGTTCAAAAAACAAAGAGAGAATGGATAAGTGTAGCATAGAATTAATCATTTGCCTTCGAGAGTAACACACCTTTATATAGTGCTTTTTGATAGGGTTTCTAGTTTCTTATAGACACTTCGGTGGTTGTCAAGTTGATAAGTGCCAAAATTAAATGATTTTAGTTATATATTTTTAAGGTACTTATTAACTTAGTTTGCAAGAAAGCTAATGAAAACCCCTAATTTTGTGTAAAATATTACAAAGTTAGATCATAAATGAAATTATTGTATTATACCTTTTTTCCAATACATTTTGATAGTATTTGAAGATTAAATCATTAAGATCCAAACAAAAAACTAAGAAGACTGAAATTTAACAATTCCCCTGGCAAATGGTTACAAAGAGTTGGAGTCTTGAAAGAGGGTAGATTTGCCACAACAAATTTTACCTCGACGGCAAATTGTGGTGGTTTAGTGACCCATGCGAATGAGCTAGAAAATATTTTAAGGTGAAGAAACGTCAATTCTCCTGGTGAGCATGCAATTTGCCAGACAAATATTCACTTTTCAGAATTTGTAAATATAGGACTTCAAATTCACTTTTACACATTCTATCAATTTTAAAACATAGAGTCGTCGTTCCAAAAACAATTATTTCTATATTTCTCCACACCGTCGTTTTCCCTTTCAAAACTCAGCAATCTGATTGCCAAAAACCACACTACCGTTTCCCCTTTCCCTCAAATCCAACCACTATTTATCACAATGTAGATCCAAATGGTGGTGGTGCGACGAGGTGTGGCCTCTGCACCAGCTCACCTCCATCGTCCCTCATCCTATCTGGTAGTTCGTCGTCTCATATCAAGTTAGCATTGTTCTGGTTCGGGCTTGCTGTGGTGGCTGGAGGTGTCGTTGTCGGTGACTTTGGGAAGTTTTAGCAACATAAATTGTGGTGGTCTTCATAGTTTGTTCCTGGTGGCTGGTTTTTTGGGGTGATGGTTTGCTATTCGTGATGGCTTTTAGGGAGGTTTCTGAGGGTGGTGGTGGTGGTTTTTGTGGAGGTGTTAGTGGTGGTTTATGGTGGTGGATGTGAATCTGAATATGAATTCGTAACCATATCTGAATATGGATCTGCGCTGTTTTTTTTTGAATTGGCAACCAAGGGAGATGTTTCGGTTGATGATGTTGGAGTGGTGGTGGTGTTAGTGTACTGCTATTTTTGGTGAAGTTTTGAATGGAGGTTATGCAGGGAGTGATGATGTTGTCTTGAGTGATGTCCAAGTTCTGGTGATGTAGTCTGCGTGTGGTGATCTCAGAGCTAAAGTCGTGGTTTATTGAGTTGATGGTGATTTTGGTGGTTGTTGGTGATGGGTATCACAAGTGGTGGTGGTTGTTGGTGTTGAGTTCGGAGGCGAAGTTTATTGTCTCTTTCTTGTGTGGTGGTGAGTTTGGGGGTGTGGCGATGATGATGAGAAGGAGGATCTTGTGGTTTGTGTTGTGTTGCGGGTTTTGTGATTTTCTTTCTTGCGAGTGCGGAGTTTGCGGCTGTTAGAAAAACATAGGTTGTCTGGTGTTTTTGTATGGTGGTTGTTTCCTTCCGATCCATATCTATGTGGATGAGGTGATGGTGGTGTGAGGTGGTGATGTAGGACACGTTTTTGGTGGTGTGAGGAGGTCTTGGTGGGTCTTCAACGGTTGGGTTCGATCAGTACCTTCTCACGCGGTTCAACTACTCTATTATTTGGTGGTTTGTCGATGTGGATCGATGGTGTTGCTGTTGTGAAGGTGGATTTTGTTGTTGCGCTGGTTGTTGTTGTTGTTCTTGTTGTTGTAAAGGTGGATTCGTTGTGGTTGTTGTTGTTTCAATCGTTATAGTTACCAATTGTTTTTCAAAGGTTGTTTGGTTGTTGTGTTGGTTTTTGACGTTGTTGTTTGGGGGTGGTGTGCGAGCGGCGGAATGTAGGTGATGGAAGTTGTTTTTGTGGTAGCTTGTGACGTTGGTTGAGGGTTTTTTATGTATGTTTAGGCGAGGGTTTCGATACAACTTTTGTTTTCCTTTGTATGTTGCTACTTTACGACTCCTGGTCTAACATTCCTTATGCTAGTTAGGATTCATTGTGTTTTAATAAATGTCATTTTAGCTTTTTCAATTTTTTTTTTTAAACATAGAGGAAAATACAAAAAGAGTAGTGAAATGCTTCATAACGAAGCTGGTCATCGGAGGCTTGTAGATTCAAGTCATTTGATGCAAGATCTTGTCAAGTATAATATTACATCTAACTAGTATGGAGCCCATGCCAAGCACGGGTGATTATTGTTATTTGCAATTCACAAATTGCTAATTTTAAAAAAAAAAAAACATTTGTAACTAAATTTTAAAATAAAATAGGATATATATTGTGAGGTATTTAGGCAATGGAAAATATTTTAGGGTTAATTGAGCCATACTTATAACACAATTGTAGTTGTGACATTAATGTTGTTGTGGGATTAATGAATGGTGTGAAATAAATCAGACTTAAATATTGTTTAAAAAACAAAGCAGGGTCGTATATTCGACCCAAACCAAATTGTCTTCTCATCCAGGATCACTTTGTACCATATTCATTCTTGGTGTGGGAATTTTGTCGCCCGCATGGAAATTTCCATAAGCAAGTTCTTGGCCAAATCATTGAATGTTACTCTAGTTCCATTGCATGAATCAATTGTCTAATCAATGTGTTTTATTAGCATTGCAAGGTATCATTTTAAAGCCTCAACTTCTTGTTTGGAACACATGAACATTTTATGTCGTTCAAAAACTCAATAGCATAGACATCACTTTTCTAGCTTCAACTTTTGGAAATACTTGAACAATTTATGCAAAGAGATAAAGCATCTATCCTTCTTATCCATATGTTGCAGCATCATTAGCACCATGCAAAGAGACAACAATAGCTGACTTGTATCATACCTTGAAGATATACCAACAAAATGATCATAGATAGTCAAAAGTATAACATTGAATAGAGAGAAAAGAATACATCTAACCAAATCCGTCATATTTATATTCATAGATTCAATCTTCTAGTGAAGGTTACTTGCATCGAATGTTAAAGTGAAGGTTAGTTACAATCCTCTAAATGAGTCTAAATCACATTAATATCTTTATTTCCCCCATGCTATGTTTTTAATCACATTTAGCATTGTATAACACTGATCCCTTAAAATGATATAGCAGTATACATTGACGGAGACTTGACTACCCAAATTTCTTCAATTTATTTAAAAAAATTTAGAACGATAGTGTATGTTTATGTTTAGCTACTGTAATGATGTAAATTTAGTTATGCCAAATGTGTTATTTTTTGAAAGTATTAGTAGAAATATGAAAGACAAAATTATCACTTGATAATTGAATTTATTTTTCTTTTTTTGACACTTTCAATCTCTATGGTAACTACACATAGAATTTTGTCAACAACAATAGGTGTAAAAATCATATTCATAAAAATTTTGTTTTACTTTTTCTATATATCAGGCCCCTTCGTAAAATTTTGTTTATATTCATCACCGGTAATATATTGGATAACATGACAACCGTTATTGCAAAGACTAAAAATAAAGTAAAAAGTAAACATAAATAATTAAAAAAACATCAAGATTAAAGAGTCCTTCATAGTTAATAATTAAAGATCCAATAGTACAAAATAATAGAACTTTGAACATAAAAAGGTTCGAGTAAACACACACACACACACACACACACACACACACACACACACATATATATATATATATATATATATATATTAATAAAAACAACAATTTAAAGAAAAATAATTTGAGAAATTTCTCCTTAAAACTCTAATGCTAGATACTATAACAATTAATGGCCACAAATAATAGCTGCAACCATTGTTATTGCTGAAGGAAACATGCAAACCAAAAGCATTGTGCTTCAGCCCTAACACTATTGCATTATTCTGTTGCAGCGGCTCTAATGTCGACATTGCTCCCATGAGCACCCTATATTTTCCTTTCATTTACTTTCATATGTAGTTCATTTAGTAGTTTAAAATATATTAGTAAACTAACTTGTATGGTAGCCCAATGTTTGAACTAACTGACCACTTCTACCATAAAGAGTAAAACTTGTCCAACTTAACTGAAAATTTCAGTGACAAAAATGTAAAATCTCTCATTAATATCATTGACTTGATTCAAATATGAGTCACTTTTCTATTTGTCACACAAAGTACATGTCCTATGTTGTACCCAACAAAAAGTATGTGACCTATGAACTTCTAACATCATCCTTTTAGAATAAACTTAGTTTTCAGAAACAAATGTATTTATATCCCTTGTATCATTTAATCATACCCTCGAATGGATGCTTAATAATCAATTAGTTATTGTACATAAAACTTTAAGTAGTTTATGCAAATGAAATTCACTAAAACTACATTAATATAAAAACTTATAACCATGAATAATGAAAGCAGCAACAATGGTAAGTAAAATTGTTCTATAAGTAACTTCATTGTATTACCAGACTACAAAAACACAATATTGTAAAGAAAATGTGAAAGATTATTTTTAGAAAAACTTTTAATAGCCTATTAGTTGTAGAAAATGTGAAACATTCTGTCACATTAGCAATATACATAAAAAAAATATAACCAACGAAATTATGGAGAAGAAGTAAAACAAAACCTAATTAGAATGAAAAAAAATGAAAATATAAGATTATGTAATAAAATTTCATAAATATTAGTACATATATTAGAGTAATTTTATCTTTTAAGATTGCATAAAAGAAGAGTGCTTTGTTGATATTCAACAATTTGACGGAGCATAGAAAATTGAACATACAAAGCTTTCTTTTATCAATTACCATCCATAACTCACCACTCATCTCCTATATGAGAAAACCAAAGGCATGAACTTTAAATTAAATTAAAATATAACTGAAATTTAAGTTTAAAGGATTAGCCATGTAAAAATCAACAACAATCGGTTGGTTGAGTAGATATATTCAGGTATAAATTGACAATTGTTACCTTGTCAATGAGTCACAACTTAAGGGACTCGGCATAGTCTTCTTAATTTTTTTGTCAACTATGTCATAGATTTTATCACCTTAATTTGGTAAATATGGAACATTCATGTTTGTATTAATACTCACGATTAAGCATTAGAATGGTGGACATATGAAGATTATTTGCTTGTCTAATCCCCTTAAAGTAGTTAATTTAATCAAAGATGGTAATTCTCTTCCCCACTGTTTTGCTAGTGAGACTCACATCGCCAATTGATGGTTATAGATTGACATTTTCTTATTGAGCATACTCTTTAGGAAAGTAATGTGTGTAGGGAAGTTATTGGTAAGATGAAGTGCAATCTAACTCTCCGTTTGAAAAGTTATTCAAACCTTCTATTGATTTAATTATCTAGTAATTTGTTATTTGTTGATGCATGGTTGTAGCATTTATTATGGAGTGGTCCCCGTTTGTTTTTTCTCTCTCCTTTTTTTTATCATTCTAACAACAAAAAATCATTGAAAATCAAACAGATTGTTAAAATTAAAGTCAGGGTCCATTAGAATAGATGAGGCTGAAATGGAGGAACAAATTAAATGCTTTCCTGCAATATACATTTTTAAATGAAAACTCATATTCATTTGCAGATAAGAATGACAGTCATATGCACATCCATAATTGAAATGAAAACTTGTTATTGATATTTGATTATGCATTGATAGAATTCCATTTTCATTTTTCGGTAGTAAAGCACCATACCAAAATAAAAGCATTAAGAAGACAAAATGCCAAATGTGCAGTTACATGACTAAATTGTATTTTTTTTTATTAAGAAAAAATCAACATTAATTGGAAAATACGTCACAAAGCAGAATTACTTAGCTAAAGACAATTTTAAAAATGAAGATTTTCTGGAACGTCTCCACTTAACGTAACAATACTAAAATGAATCAATTGCATTAAATTGCATTTACGTTCCTTCAAAGATATTGAAAACAAATAATACTAAAATGGACCATTCTACCAAATAATATCGATTTATTAAAATAGAAACATTACATTCTACCAAAAGTACAATTAAAATAATAAAATTTTACTAAGAAAAACAATCCGAAAATGAACATACAAAAAAAAAATAAGCCTTGACAATTACATCATAAGAACATTATTTAAAATACAATTCAAGATTTAAATAAATAAACATTTCCTAGATTTCAAAAGATGGTAAATTTTAATTAAAAAAAGATAGTAAAGAATACAAAATGGACTTGGTTGCATTTCTTTGACCTTGTGGAATACCATATTCTTCTTGTTGATACTTATACTTCTAAGAAGTGGTATTGTTTCACATACCACTCTTTTCTACTTCTCTATTGTAGAAGGTAGTAGTAACAATAATGTCTTTGATACTTCCTCTTAATGAAACAAATTAAAAACATTTTCATCACATTAACATTGAAGCTCACAAAAAATAATAAATCTAAATATAATAACCTAGAATAAAAAAATGTAAAGTGAAAACACAACCAAATAAAAACATATTAGATTTAAAGAATACTCACTACTATTTTCCTATCGGATTTAGAGAATACTCACCTGAGTGTGGGTTACGGTATTTAAATACATTTTCATTGATTATAATTGTTGTTATTTGTTGTCGCCGAATTTAAATTACTATCTTAATGGAGTAATTTTGTGTACCATATATTATTGCTAGCTTTGTTTTAAAAAAATTGAAACCCATTACTTTGACTTTTACATGATTTGATTGGTATGTTCATTTTTAATGAAAGAGAGGGAATATTCCTTTGATCTGAATTATCTTTAAAAAAAATTTCTTAAATGTGAATTAGAAGATTATCAAATGCAAATTAGGTAAATAATATGTCACATGTACTATAGAATGAAAGCGGTTTGATTTGTTTATAGGCAATTCCTATGGTACACCTAATAAATTTGGGTGTATCGGTACACCAAGTTGTTAAATTAATATTAAATGAATTGATTTTTTTGAAGAAAAATAATTATTTTCTATCATTGACAACTATAGCAATTAAATTTTATTTATCAAGAGCTTTGACGAAATAAAATTTAATTTTTACGAATTTTTACTACTCATAACAATAAATATTGATTATTTTTTATGAAAAAATGTAAATTTTTTAATATGATCCTTATAAACAATGAAATGTTGTTTTTTCTTATGAAATGATGTTTTCTAAAATATAAATATTGACAAATAGCTTTTTATTTTAAAAAAATTATCGTTACTTTATAAATTTTGTAAAACAAGAGTACCAGTACACTAAAATGTGTGAGTGTACCGTAGAAGTCCCCTTGTTTATATTGTAGGTATATTTTCACTATAACTTCCAACAATTATATTTTCGTAAAGATTTTATCTTTGAATTTGAAGCTCTCTATCGAGCTCACATTTTTTTTAATGGCAAGTATATGTATACTCCAACAAAAAGATAAGACATAGAAGGGGAGTGGGAGGGATCATCTATATTAGATCAAGAGAAACCACATAAATGTGTTGAATTCAAACAAAAAGAACAAAAAGAATCAAAGAAAGAAAATCAAAACGTAAGAACAGTAAACATTATACACATTTGATGACAGTACGTCAACACTAGTTTTTTAGTCATATTTGTGTCTTTTTTGTAATGTTTTAAGAGTCAAATGCTTGTATACATGGTTAAATAGCTCAAGATTCATAAAAGAGAAGTTTTGCACAAATTGGAGAAGAATGCAAAAATTTAGCTACTGGATCGTGCCACGATGGACCTGAATCGTGGCACGTTTGAAGCGTAAAATTTACCTGAAGATGCTGGAAAAAACGTGGCACGATGGATGTGTAACGTGCCACAATGGTTGAATAAATTTGCTGCCACGTAGGATTAATGAGCAAATCGTGCCACGATGGTTTCGAAAAGTGGCACGATGGTGGGCTTTTCTGAAACCCTAATTCTTTGTCTATAAAAGCCAGATGCGATCAGAAGCTTGGTGTGCGATTTTGGAGATCTAAACAGAGCATAGACGACACCATGAAACCGCAGAACACACAGTGGATCTCACCCAACTCATAGTTGGTTATGATTTATGTATGTTCACTATTTTCTATGTATTTGATTGTTTAGTTATGAATAGCTAAACTCTTAGATTGATTAAGCCATGAGATGAATCTTTGCGATCTGTGATGGTGTAATTTGTTAATAACTCTCTTTAACATCAATGAAAACCTAGTCTTTATTCAGAATTACTTGTGTTTAAGGCTTTTCTTATGATTGTTTGAATAACTACTAACCCTAGCTTCTTTCTACCATATAAATTGATCTTAGGAATTGAATGACTACTAACCCTAGCTTTTAATCCTGAAAAAGTAATTGTATTTAATTCAACGTAGGAACCTAGAGATAGGAAATTGAGAGTTATGACTTATGGATTAACGTTCTCACCATGTTTCCGCAGTTATTCAATCGGTTTAAGAGATTAAAAGGTTATAACTTAGGAAAGAGTTTTGAGTCAAAAGATTGATCAAAACCACTTAGTTAATCCGTCGTAAAGTTAGGTTAATTTCTTTGCGAGTGGAGAGAGCCAAATTACCCACAGTGAGCAATAGAGGATTCGAAAGGCTTGATCATCTATTTTAATCCAATTATCAAACCATTTTATTTACTTTGTTTACGTTTTATGCAATCGAACCCAATTGCCTAGGACAACCCATAAATTTAATACATCCTTTATTTTAACGTTTTTACCGGATAGAAATTGACACAATCCCATTGGATACAAACTTATAAATTTTATTCATTTTTAGTAAAATGAATGTGAAAACACGTGATAACATTACATCTAATGAATGACAATATAAAATTCCAATTTGAAATGGAGAAATAGTAAATAAATAAATGACCTACTAGATGCTATGGAAAATCTCCTCGAACACAAAAGTTGTAGTGTTATTCAATGATTGTTGCAAATCTTGTTTGCTCTCCACTCTATAAATTACCGACTAAAAACATCTCACGCATAGTATAATCCAACATAGTCTAAAGATTGACCTTGAAACTTAAATAAAAGAGACAATAATTGAAAATTGTCTTCATATGAGCCTGCATGGTCTAAATGACTTTGATGACGACATTTACATTTAACATTCTTGAAATATAGATCAAATTACCGATATTTTTTCATGTAATTATCTTAGCTTCATTTACATGATTCTTAGACCTAGTAACAATCAACCTAGTAGCATTACATAATCCCTTACCTTAATCTAAATTTCTTAACAACATAATTGGTGTGCCAATTATTAGTCTGATGGAATTATTTCAAAGTCCAGATGTTTGTAGACCATTAAAAACTCTGGTATCAACTGTTCAAATATTTCATTGCGGTTAACCATAGTTCTAATTAAAGTTAATGTTTGTGCATATATGATATCACAATGGTGGTTGAGACTTGAGATATATTTAAGAAAAATTATATCGTTGATGATGTCGCAAAAATAACCACATAAAAGGTGATTGTACATCACACATTCTTATCTTAAAATAAAAACAAATATACTCAATAGTTAACTTCCTAAAAAAAAAAGTAAACTTAAAATAACATACCAACAAAAAGGGATAAATTTGCAACACATTTGTGATATTTGTACTTACACTATCTAACAATGCACCTATATACACGAGAAATTAAAAAGGAATGAAAAAGTATGAATAATTAAGCATGAACTTATTTGACCAATTTTAGTAAAATCATTTACACTTCATCATTTTTTTTTCTTCAATTTTGGTATATGTCATATACATATCATTGCATTTAGCAAACATACTAGCAATTTGCAACTAAGAGCATCTAAAAAAAACTATGATACCCACTTTAGTATCTTAATAAGACTTTACATATTAGAGACAAATGTCTCAACTTAAATTAATGTATTTGATCTATATTTCGAACTTTTATAAAAATAATCGGAGCGAATATTTATTACTTTCATATAAATCTTAGATTAGAGAATGTTATTTTGAAACATAGTCTCGAGTACTCCTATGCATAACATGTGCATGTGGCCAGAAATGGAGGCGAGGGTATAAAGGGGAAAAGAAAAGAAAAGAGAAAAAGGGAAGAAAGAGGTTGGTGATTGGTGGTGAAAGGAGAGAGAGAGAGACAGAACAACAAATCTTCCTTCCTTCCTTCCCCCTTCCCGTCCTTCGAGACGGTCTTCATCCATCTTCCTTCCCCCTTAATCCTCAGGTACTCTCTCTCTCTCTCTCTCTCTCTCTCTCTCTCTCTCTCTCTAGATCCATTCTCTTTCCATTCAGATCCTTCAAATGTTGGAATTAAAATACCACAATGTAATTCACCTTTTTCTTTGGATCGAGAAACGGTTATCGTTTTGGGATTTATGAATTGGTAGGTTCAGTTTAGGTTTCGCGCCACGCATTTTATTGATTATAGTTTCTCGATTTATCATTGGAATGCCTCTACCTGCTTTTTGCGTCTTTCTTGTTAATATCGATTTTCGAAAACCAAATTAAATTACGACCATGGTAGCTTCTAGAATAAGGTCTCAACTAACTCCCTCACCGGTGGAATCTAAAATGAATCATAAGGGTAGCTAATTTCTTAATGGAATTTTAAGAAATGAAAAAAATGGGGGATTATGGCAGAAAACTCTGTCAATGAGCAGGAATTTAGCAGTTTGATTTCAAAAGATTAAAGAAAATCAATTTAGGAACACACGACTATTTAAATGATTTTGGGTTTTCCAGATCTTTCGTTGAATACATTTTTCTAGAAAATTTTATGATTTCTTTAGAATTAGTTTTCGCGAATTTGGTCCAATATGCATGGCATGTTTCCGTTTCTTGGCGTGACATTGTGATATAGACGAACTGGTATTAGTAGAAGAAATAGGAAAAATCCCAAATTTACAGTAGAACTCCTAGGCTTTGTTTGCGAGTTTGGAGGGGAAGGGAGAGAGGGGTTTGGAAAAAACGGAAGAAGCAAGTGGAAGAAATAGATGACATTGAGTGAGTAAGGCTTTGAGGGGTTGATTTTTCTTTATATTGCAAAATCCTTCTCATTTAGGGGAACTCGAAAATTGTATTAGAGGAGGTTTTTGGGGGGTTTTAGAGGGTTTTTATGAATTCTTCAAATTTAATCTAGGTAGTTATAATATTAAGCATTAATTTATCATTCTCTAAGAAGTTGTTTTTTAAAAAAATGTGATTTTTTTTTGCAATTTTCCCCTATATTTCCAACCCTCCGAAGCCTTTCCTTCCCCTCCCCTCCAACCTCCCAAACAAAGCCCTAGAGTATTCGAGAGACTCTAGACTCTCCCAATGCCAAAAGGCCCAAAGTCTATACAAATGACAATATCCTCTCGTCTCTTATCACCCCTCTCCATTTATAGGCAGCATGCTTTATTTGGCCTAACTATCTCTTAACACACCCACAAACTAACCCATGGACTAACTAACTAACAATTAACTACGTAACTAACAATAGCAAGCCTATAACATTGGTTTAATCCTTCACTCTAATTATTGCTTCTTTTCTTCTCAGATTTTAGTTGTTCTATTTTATTTTTAGTAGCAAATTGGGAATGTGATTGTGTTTTCGTTGAAGGTTAAATTGAGATTTCACATTGGTTCTTCCTTTTTGTTTTGCCCATCACTACCTTCCTACTAAGTGATTTACAATTAAATTTGAATCATTGAGCCATAGTGAAAAATCTGGAACTTGTTAAAATTTGACCATTAAATTTGGATAGGAGCAGTATTGTGCGTAAACATGTGTAGATGCTCTCATTTTTCTCTCTCAATAAAGCTGAGACATTAACTAAATCCAACAGTATATTTTTTATGGTTCATTGTTGAGGGACTTAATTGAACTCTCACCCTAGAAGCCACCATTATTAAGCGTTGATTGAATGAATTTTAGTTGGGTGTTGATGCTTCATACTGTTTTAATTTTGATGATCTAAGAGCATTGGCATCTATTTGATTTGTTGTCTTTCCTATGCTTTGTTTAGATTTCTATTTAGGCTGACCATGTGTATGACATAGAATTATTAATCCAATCTAAGGTTTGCTTGTGTTATCTCATTGCAGGTCAATCTGCATTTGAATCTTAAGGTTCCTGATTTATTTTATGAAACATGGATGGAGTTCTTTTCTGGTCCAGCTGCCACAAGTATTGTTTGTTTTCATTACAAAAAATGCTCAACTGGCGATTCCTCATCCTTGGAGAATTTATTCCGGTTTCCTTTGTTAATTGCACTTAGTTGTGTGTTCTCCTTTAATGACCAGCACAGTGTGTGTGATGCTAGTTTTTTCTGAGAGAAGTGCTGCATCTTTAGGGAAAGTGTACAAGTAAGAATCTATTCTTCTTCTTTGAAAGAAACCTTTAAAGAGATTTATTTCTTGACAAGTGTTCCTCTGACAGTGCATTGCTGACCCAACATCCAGTTGAAACATCTGAACAATCCACTTCTGGGGTAAGAGATCTAACATGTGGCACTTCTATATCACCTTCATCTGCTTTAGTTTACTAAAAGATAACTCAACCTTTTCTTTCTTCTACAGGAATGAAGTAGATAAACTGGTGTCTGATAGGATACTGCCTGTATCTTTAGTGTTGGATAAGCAATTGCATTGAAATACTGCAGATTATAGTTTTTAATAATTGTCTTGTTATCCTGATGGGTTTTGCTGATGAGAAAACATCTTTTACCTGAAATTTCTTTAATAACGTCTATGTAGACTAGATAAAGTGGCTATTATTGAAGTTCTGAAGTGTTGGGTTACAGTGATTTTAGCTAGAGTTTATCTTGTAACTTTGGTCAATCATTTTGGTTAGACCTTGGAATTGCAATTATGATCTCCAGTATTATTCATTCCTACCTCCTACGTCCGTCTACCATTACAAAGCCACAGGTCTATTAAAGTATTAATCAATAAGGCTGTGCAGCCCTTCCATTAGAAAGTTTCTGCTTTTTGCCAAACAAAGAATTGACCGTGGAATTTGGCAATTTGCTGGACCAGCAGATATCTTTAATATTTTATACTCTTTTCTCAGCATTGTCTACTAGAGTTAAATATCACCTATCTTTTGAATAAAGAGCTGCTTTGGGTCCAGTTGGAACAATGGAAAGGTGATTATCTTTTACAGAAATTGATAATTCTTTAAAATTTTATTGTTGAATATCCTTCTTTAATGTTTCTTTCTTTCGCAAACAAAGGTACAAATTAATTAAGGAAATTGGTGATGGAACATTTGGGATTGTCTGGAGAGCCATTAATAAGCAAAGCGGTGAAGTTGTAAGTATTCTTTAATTGGAAGAATATTGGTGTTCTTTGCGAAGTTGGATCGTGTGTTTCATTCTAATTTGTCATAAAATTACAGGTTGCGATCAAGAAAATGAAAAAGAAATATTATTCTTGGGAGGAGTGTATAAACCTGAGAGAAGTCAAGGTGTCACATCACAACTCACTATTCTTTTCTAAGCCCTATTTTATATACGTTCATGCTTCTGCATGTATTTATTCTCTAATTTCCCTTATGGCAGTCATTAAGAAAAATGAATCACTCAAATGTCGTGAAGCTGAAGGAAGTTATTCGAGAAAGTGACATTCTGTACCTTGTTTTTGAGTACATGGTGAGTGACTGGATTTTATGGCATACTGGTGGCTGTTTTCAAGTCTAATACTTACTGTTTTAGGTCAATTTTGGATGATGCAGGAATGCAACCTCTACCAACTTATGAAAAAAAGGGAAAAGCTGTTTTCTGATGATGAAGTTAGAAATTTGTGTTTTCAAGTTTTCCAAGGTCTTGCATACATGCACCAGCGTGGATACTTCCATCGTGATCTAAAGCCTGGTACTGTTTCATGACTTTTTGTTGTCTTTGTAAAGTATGTATGATAGAATGGTAACATAATTGTATTTATAATTATACTTTATATAACAATAAGGTGTATATTATTAGCAATTTGTTCTCTCATTAACTCTTCATATTTTCAATTTTATTTTTTTGACGTAGTTTTGGCTTGCTGATTAATTGAATTTGCATATCATGAGAAAAATATAGACTAGGTGTTTGGTGTGTTGCAATCTATGTTACTGTGCTGCAATTTTTTCTATTTGATTCAAGGTATGGTACTTTTTGCAGAAAACTTGTTAGTCACCAAGGATATTATTAAAGTTTCTGATTTCGGCCTAGTACGAGAGATCAGCTCACAACCACCCTATACTGAGTATGTCTCAACACGGTGGTATGTGTCTTTAACTTGAATTCATCATTATATTATAGATGTATAATGCACTGTGTGATGTATATGAATGACATGTATAATGGTCTATGGTCAGGTATCGTGCTCCTGAAGTCCTGCTTCAATCTTCCCTTTATAGTTCCAAAGTTGGTAAGTGTCTGATAATGAATAATTGCACATAAAAATTCACGATCTTTACTATGTCATTACTTATAGTAATGATAATGAGTACCATACTAACAATTTATTTGTTTTTATCTTCCAGACATGTGGGCTATGGGTGCTATTATGGCTGAATTGTTCACTCTCCGTCCTCTATTTCCGGGTACCAGGTATGACGTTCTATCTCTTTCTCTCTACTTCGACAGCTTCCCAGACAATGGTATTTTTTAATCGGATAAAGGAAATAAATATTTATCAGGGAATTCACAAATTTATGGCACCTCATCCTACTTAAATGTTACTAATGTTCTCACATTTGACTGCAAGTTTCACAAATATTTGGTTGAGATCTGTAATTAGTATACTGCACAGTATCTTTACAAGTAGAATCTTGGTCTAAAGCATCTTGTGTAATAACTGGGTTGGAAATAAACCTCTTCCATTATGGCTGTACATGCAGTGAAGCAGATGAGATCTACAAAATTTGCGGTGTGATAGGTAGTCCAACTGCTGAATCTTGGGCTGATGGACTCAAACTTGCTAGAGATATCAACTATCAGTTTCCACAGGTTAGTTCTCTTAATTTGAATGTATTTTTTCTCTATATCTTGGGGGGGGGGTCTCTTTTCATTAAGTAGCCGCTCGTTGACTTCTTTTCTGTGGCTGCTGAGTCAATAGACTTCTTTTCTGTCATGAAGAGAAAGTGAGTTGACGACAACGTGGCTGCTGTTTCCAGTTTTCATCTTTAGGGTTACTAGTTTATAATTAATGTTCTAGATGTCACATGTGTGGTAATATAAGCATTCTACTAATCTACTGTTATTAAACTTGATAAATAAATTACTTGTACCACACATCGCACATGTCATTTATTTATTTATGAACTACCTAAATACCTTGGTATTGGTATGAATAAATAGTGTGAAGATGAGTATACTGTAATATTATTTATCAACTAGCACATTTTAATATTATTAATGTGCTATGCATATTAAGATGGGCCTTAATGTGATAAATAAATAATACCAGGATCTGTATTGTCTTCAGCTAATTATTGTATGCCATTTATTTATTTCTACAGGTAGCTACTGCAGATCTCTCTGTACTGATACCATCCAGAAGCGATGATGCAATCAACCTTATCAAAGTAAGTAGTTATGATTTATTGGATAGTGGTTCAGTCCTGACCTCCATTTCTCAACTAATAGAGTGCCATGTTTTGTCTTACGTTCTTTCCTTTCTATAACTGTAGTTACTTTGTTCATGGGATCCCTGCAAGAGACCTTCTGCAGCAGAGGCCCTTCAACATCCTTTCTTCAAGGTTCTCTTTGAACTAATTCGTACTTTCAATTAATTTTAAAAAAATTATTTATATTTTTTCTATGCAAGACTATATCTTGCTCTCTGTAAGCTGGGTTCTGACTGTTTTTATTTAAAATAATTTGTAGAGTTGCTTTTACATTCCTCCATCGCTTCGCACCAAAGCAGTAACAAGAACTCCTCCATCGGGTATGTAATTTCATATATATTGCATGCTAGCTAAGGACATTCTATGGTTCAAGGGATACTAAGAGTAAATTGGTAATACTAAACTCTTAATTGTTTCTCTTTCTTATTTTTGCAGCAGGAATAAGGGGATCGGTAGATCGGCAAGGGGTCAAGAGATATTCTGGTGGATTGCCTAATTCGAAACTGACCACTAATTTTTCTTCCAACAAATTACATCCTGCTTTAGCTCCAGGTGATCTCATCTGTTTCAACCATTTATAGGTTAAGTGCATGAATGTTTTTTTTTTTACTCTGGTATTTTGAGTTTGGAGTCATATTTATCAATCTGTTAGAAAACATTGTTGGTGTTTAAGCTGGAAAATGTGCATATCAATGCATTATTTAAATCACTTATTTATAACTGATGGAAACAACGAATAAAGCTGAGGTTTTTCCTGTTTTGACTATGGGCCCATTTGTTAGGGATTAAAATAAAAGTGATTTGGGTTAGTTAAGTTTTTGGTCCCTACAAATATCTGCAGTTTTGTTTTTAGTCCCTATAAAAATAAATCACATTTTTTAGTCCCTACAAAATTTTCCGTTAGTGTTTTTAGTCTCTGTTAAATTAAAATTTGTTTAATTATGCCTAAACTTCTAAATTTTTGAAAGATTTTTAACAGGCATGTTCATAACACTGTAAGACACTCTTTTATAAAATCTTTTAATTTTTTAACATGTAATGAATTAAATATGAATTTTTCTAATAATAAAATTTTGAGTTACATTTTTTCGGAGGAACTTTGTATAATGTTTTAAATAAGTATGTAAAAAATATGTTAAAAATTTATAAGTTTATGCATAATATTAAGCAAATTTTAATTTTAAACTAAAAGTATGTATTGGTCCCTGTTAAATTAAAATTTGTTTAATCTTACTTAAACTTTTATATTTTTTAAATGATTTTTAACAAACATGTTAAGAACATAATAATCTCTTTTATAAAAAATTAGAATTTTTTAACATGTAATGAATTAAATATAATTATTTTTAAATGCCAAAAATTCAAGATAAAACTAACGAAAATTTGGACCTAAAAATGAAATTTTAAGCTAACTTATTGCGGCGGAACGTTTTATAATGTTTTAAACAAGTATGTAAAAAATCATTCAAAAATTTAAAATTTTAACCATAATTAAACAAATTTTAATTTAAGAAGGACTAAAAACACTAATAGAAAATCTTGTAGGGACTAAAAACAAAACTGCAGATATTTATAGGGACTAAAAACTTAATTAACCCAAATGATTTTGACATAAAATAATTTAGAGATTTTATGAAAAATCAGAATCTATTTTGCGTTTGTTTACCGTAATAAAAATCACTTTTTTTAAACAAGTAATCTTGTTTGTTTGGATACAACTATATAAAAGGGATTTTTGTTATAAAATTAGTTCAATCTTTTAAATCATATTTTTTCTCTCCTCTAAAAAAAATCTATTTTTTGAGAAGCTGCCTTTAACATGCTCTTACCAGCTTCTCATTTAAAGTTGTTTTTAGATTTTTTTTTTAGATTCTATTTTTTTAAAAGCTTTAACAAACACATGCAAAACTCTTAAAAGTGATTATTTTGTTTAAAAAAGTGATTTTTTTTTCTTAAAAAGCTATAACGAACGGGCTCTTATATATATAAGGGAAATGCTAACAAGTGCCTTAGGGCAAGTTTATCTTGGGAATGATGTTTTTAACACCTTGAAACTTTAATAATGAACTTTTTCTACATCAAATTTATAATTTATTTCTATTTTGGAGTTCTTAACAACTAAACTAGTGCCCTAAGGGCACTGTTAGCATAACCCTATATACAAATACAAAAAATAGTCCTTTTTGCTTGTTAGCATAACCCTATATACAAATACAAAAAATAGTCCTTTTTGCTTGTGTCATGCTCTGTTTCTCTTGTTGACTGTATAGAACATGGTTCTCATTCATTTCTATTACAGGTGTGCAAAGGAAACTGGATATGGCAAATGAGGTGATGATTTGTTCTCTGTTTTCTCTACTCCTGTACTCGTCTCATCCTGCTTTTGAATTAGTGACCAATTTGGCACATGGCATTTAAAGACAACTCAAGATCTTTGTTCTTCTCTATAAACTGGTTTTCTTAAATTCCATCATGCTAATAATTTTTTCTTATTCTTCTGAAGGATGGAACTAAAAATAAGAAAACAGTGAAGACTACTCAACCATCAAAATATCGACCGCCAGGAAAAGACAGTCCAAGTAAGCACTCATGTTGATAGTTAATTATTATTATATATTTACTTTTATTGCCGTTGCTGAAAAACGTGGGAGAATTAAATTAAAGGAATCTAAATGTATATGTGGGGGAATTCAATAAGAATACATGAATGCTTATAATGATCCGGTAGTAGTGTCATTGAGTCAATTTAAGCCGATCATCGTGCATAATTATTTGAAGTGGTTGTTTTTCATCAAGATAAATATTTTGAACAAAAGTTCATGAATCAGCTATGCAACTTCTCACTGCCAATGGCGTGTTGGTTGCTTCTATGCTCTGAAAACAAGCTCAATGTTTAAGTATTTTGGTTGCAGCTTCTATAAACAAGGGCAGAACTGCTCGTGGTGTTTCAGAAACAGCCAACAAGTTGGCCAACCTGTCAATTGCTACTCGAAGACAGTCATTGGGTCAAACCCGTCCACCTCCAATGAAGGCCGGAGTTAACTGGACTTCTGAATCTGGAAACATCCTGCTCAGGTCCTCCCACCCGATTCCAACCGGAAGAACTTTCACAAAAAAAGTTGCTGGATGAGATGACAAGTATTTGCTTGCTTCGAAAATTCTTTGATGGCCAACATTTTGAATGTTGAGTACAAATATTTCAAGAATACACCTGTCTGCACCTGTCCTGATGGCTTTGGTGAAATCTAACATACTATTCCTACCTTCGTTACCGTTAAATGTTTTATCATATATCTTGGTATAGTGTGACATGATACACCAAATCCTGTTAGGCAGTTATGCTGTTGCTTTTTAATCTTCAATGGTGTTTTATCTTTGTATAGTATGACAATGGTACACCAAATCCTGTTGCACAGTTATACAGTTGCTTTTTAATCTTCAATGCATTTCAATATTATGGAATATTCAACAATTTGTTATAACACAATACCTATGAACCATGATATAGTAAAGCGTGGTATATAATAGTTAGTGGGGTAACCGGTAGGAGTATTCAACCCGCATCATCTTCACCACACTTCAGAGCTTGTGCCGCGATGAAGTTCAAATTATTCAAGTATATAACTTCTGATTATTTTTTTTCAAGTATGAGAGACCAAGTTTTGAATCTTCAAAAAGTTTTTAATATACATTAAACGAGTCGCTCGTTGATTTGATTAAGTGATCCATTGGCCAAATTTGCTGGCAAAATTAATTACTAGTACAAGTTTTAGCGCATTGATAATTAGTTTGGTTTAGTTGTAGTGAAGTAAATCAATTATCGAACTAATTCAAATCAATATAATTGGTTGTCATATATAATACGTCTGTCATATCAATTTAATTCAGCAAATTATGAAAATTAATTAGAATACGTACTTAAATTAGGCCTAAATACAACTTAATTTTTTTTTACTAATTTTTTCTTTCAATAAATACATCGATAAAATGCGTAAATTTTGATTTGTTATGAACAAGCTTCGTTTCAATAGCAATCTCATGGGGAATGAAAAAGTTTTGGCCAAATCGGTTATGAACAAGCTAAGATATTGGCCAAAACTTGATAATTAATTACTTAGTACAAGTTTTGGCCAAATCTGTTATGAACAAGCTAAGATATTGTCTAAAACTTGGTTTTAGTAATAAACCATTCAATAAACACATGGGGAATGAAATTCAGAATAACTCCTTATGTTCAAGGATGCAAGCTTGCAGCAGGACCGGTTTCCCTACTACCGTGTCATGACGATATCTGCCACAAAGCCCTTGGCTTGCTTCGTCTCTTAGTGGTGGTTTCCCATGGAGCGACCGTGAGTCTTAGCATAGAGAGCAGCTGAAATTAGAGATAAAACTGTTATGAATGAAAGTTTTGTTTACTGCAGTTCATGCATGCATGTGTTATAAGGTGATCAACAAAAAGGTGGGTAGAGTTACTCGCGTTTAATACTTTAATTGACACCAATTAAAGTCATTCATTTGTCTTCCACTAAGAATTTTCCGTGCTATAAACCACCCTACCTATTGTAATGATTTATGTAATGCCACATTAAATGAAAACAGCTGAAATAACAGAATTGACTTATGAAACATAAACATACGTTACAACATATTTATGTGAACGATTGAATGTTTGATGTTCATCATTGTAGCGCTTCTTGTCAGCCATGATCTTTGAAGAGGGTTTAAAATGTTTTTTCCTTCCAACCATGTTATTTTTTTCCCAACCACGCTTTACAAGTAAATGATATTTATTCAAGTAAAGAGAATAAACTAATGAAGCTTAAATTATTTAATCAAATGTACATAACAGAGCTACATTATGCAAGTCAATAAACAATATTTGATGGCTGTTTAAGGTATATTTTGCTATACAGTTGTTGGTAAATATCAGATATAGTTACAGTTAGAGATATATTAGAAAATAGTTTTCAAGTTTACATGTGATTTTCAAAAACTTATGATTGAGTGTAGTGTACTAATGTTGCCCTTTTTTGCTATATATATGTAAATACCAATCAATCATTCTTGGGGTTATCACTTTCCAAAATTAGGGATCCTAGATGGATAAATGTCAAATAGAGTTTTTCTCTCAGTACTATATTGTCTCACGTTAATATAGGACAAAACGAAGTTAATCTAAAGAAGGCACACACATGTTTAAAACAAAGATCTTCTTGGAGAAAAAAATAAACAAATAGTAATAAATCAATGTAACAGCAGAAAGCATCCCTTATACAAGGAAAGCAAGAAAATGAGAATAAAAAAAAAATGGATATGTAATAAAAGATTAGACTTCTCAATCCAATGGTAACTGATCCTTGACAAAAATGGGGTCACCACAAATAAATCCCTGATTTGCACTATCATGTGACTGTTAATTTAACACCAGATGGTGTAAAGTCTCCAACTTTTCTCTATAGTACTCCGCTCTATAATTCGGCTGCTCTGGCAGTTAGATTAATCCAACGACTGAGATTTTGTCCGAGGGACAATGTTGGCTATAAGTGATCTAAATTGCTTCATAATACGGAGTCATACCGACAATCTTTAAGAAACAAAATTTGGGATTCCGCAAGTTTAGGACATCCACTTTTTTGTTAGGATAATAGACTTCAAAGGTATTGAGCTTGAATTCTTTCTCTGTTATCTTCCCACCATGTTTTCGCATTTACCTCTCCAAATCTTTCCCGGCTGCAGACATGAGTTGAGAAAGAGTTAAACAGCCTATAACTTGCATGAAAACTGTTTTGATTTTATTTTATCTTGTTATAGAAATAACTTAGCAGTGCTTAATTAACCTGTTTATCCAAACAAGGCTAAAATTAATAAGGAACATGTTTTTGGAGGATGCATTATAGTACCTGAATCTGACACGTCTAAGCTCCCTAGTACCATCAGCTAACTGTCTGATTGTAATGTAAACTCCAGGCTCATCTTGTTCTACCCATTCTGACTCCATTTCACTTGCATTGCTAATTGAAGGTTCATCCCTAGATGAGGTGGTTGCCCTTGATGGTTCCATAGATGAACCTGCTTGAAAGTGGTTGCCACCACCTTGATCAAACGCTCCAGAGGGTTTGTAGTGACTCCTTGGTGTCCAATCCTTAACTGATGCCATAGGACTTTCCATTGCTGATGTCAATCTCGAGTAGTTAGAATCTCTTTGCTGTTCAAACAAAAATAACGTATACACATGAATCTATAATTCAACATTGCTTTGTGGCAAAAAATCTTAGTATTTTATATAAATAAATAGGATTTAATATGTATACATCGTCAATGTAACAAAAATTTGCATGGTCGACCAATCAATCATAACTTGTCGCATTATAACGAAATGTCATTGACCATAATACCTTATAAGAAAAACAAAACATGATTTACAATGTATTTAAGATTCAGAAAACATAATGTTGGCGAGAATAAGAAATTGTAAGACTATTACCTCATCGGCTTCAGACCTTGTAGGAGTGTTGAGAGCTTGTCGATTGAATCTCTGAACATTGTAAAGTTCCATGATTCTGTCATAATTCTCGCCCCACCATTTTTGAGCTTGCCATTTATTGAACATCTCACGGCTTCAAATTCAAATGCTAAGTATAGTCAGTCTTTGCTCCTACATGATAATTATTACATTTTCAACTACTAAAAGATCCCATATATTTTTATCCTATGGCATGTGTATTTGTAACTATTTTTGAGAACTTATAAAAATAGCTTATATTATGTGTCCACATGTTGGTTTTAGGATTTTTAACTAAGCTCACTAATAACTTATAAAATCAAGCTACAACTACTATTAGAATAGTTAACTTCTAAGCACATTTTTTCTTTGATTAAAAAAAATAGTTTAAACATACGCACTAAACTAATTAGTGGTGATCATAAAAATGTACCATCAATTTTTTTTAGCAGTTAACATTAACTTGTAATTGAAACCAAAGTCAATTATCTGTTGTTAACTGGTTTGGGGGAAGGGATATTAGAGTAAAGTGATAAGATAATCATGAATTAAACTATGCCATTAAAAAATTAAAATTATCGGTTGTTAATTAACGATACCTGAAGCGAATTCTCTTGAGATCATTTCCACCATTAGGAAGAGACACAAAGGTAATATGAACCCCCGGTTCAACCTGTGCCATCCACTCCTTTGGTTCATCATCATCCTCTAACACAACATCACAGACTGATGCAGAGTCGCGTCCTCTAGGGGTGCGGTCTCCGGCATATCTTGGACCAGGGTAGTTAGAGGCAGTGAAGTCCCATGCAGGAGTTGAACTTGAGCTTGCACCTCCAATATAAGGGTATGGTACCCCTTCTGAGATTGTGTCAAAGTCTGGATATGGTCTATGTCCTTTCTTGTTGTAGCTACTTGATCCTCCTGTGCAGGGTTTGCATTGCTTGTAAGCACCTGAAAACTTCAGTGCCATGTCCTTTATCTGCATATAAAAAATAACATTTAATAACATCAATACATTAGAAGCTATGAAACACTGACACGGATTTCAAACACGATACAGACACGTCGACATTGTTAATATAAAAAATGTAGAACACCGACGCGTGTCTAACACATAACACGCCTAATTCTAAGAGTGTCTGGGACTCATAAATTAGAAGTTTTGATAATTTAAGTTTAAAGAATGAAAAAATTAATCAGAATTAAGCCTTCTTCTGAGAACAAATTAAATAACATAAAATTAGGATTAAGGCATAGTCAGAAGTCTATAATGTGTCCAAGTGGATTATGAGCACTAGCACCTATTATTAGCATAACTATAAAGTGGGAAGTGGGGACAAGTTAAAATAATGTTTCTATATCTTAACAATGTGACAAAAGTTTCAAAATTAAAAATACTAGTGACATCTTCCTTTTCTTCTAACGATGTAGATCCACCTGTGTATACTTTATCTTTAATATGAAGCCTAAGACAATGATTTATTAGATTAGATGATAAAAAAAGGGTAGATGGAGACCCAGGTGTCTATACTTTCTAGAAGAAACAAATACAAAATAATCTATTTAAATTCTTCACGATTAAGAAAACAATGTTTGCTTATTGGAACTTAACCAACAAAACACTTTTTGCTTAAAAAAACTTTTCTTGACAAATCTATTTTATATAATTTAGAGATACACTCTAAATACAATAATTCATGAAAATACTCTATGACACGATAGAGTGACTGTTCTTGCATCCCTTGGAAAATACTCTATGACTTTGCGAAACAAGAAATTGTAGAAGTTGGTAGGCTGGACGAACATTATGAAAGTCATAACGAACACAATCTAAGACTCTCTTTTCAATACTTTCTCTATGAATAATAAAATTCACATGGATTCCACTAATCATACCGATTCTATTTGGAAAATAGTAGAAAGTTAGTAAATAATGTCGGTAGCATTTGTCACACATATTGAGAGACTATAACAGCAGAAGTACTATGTTTCTAAAATATGGAGCACTAGGAGAAGAGAAGGGGAAACCACGTCTGAAAGTTCTGAACTATAAATTAAAGTAAATTTGGAAGACTCTCAATGAACTCTAAGGTTTCAGGCATAGGTCATTTTCAAAGAATGCCTTTACAGCTGGACAGATGAAGAATGTTTATGAATTGAGTATACAAGTGGATGACTACATAAAACATAATCATGTGGAAAGCCAATATATATAATAAACTTACATATATGTTACAATCAACTATGTTACCTTTAGTGGCAAGTATTTCCAGATTGAAGAAATTTCATTGATTTCTAACCAGTTGATTTTGTTGTCCAAATTTTTCTCAATTTAGAGATAGTTTGTTCAAAATAGTTTGGTTTGGGTAGGTATAGAAAAAGTGCCTCACATTCAAGTGTCATTTTTTAATTTAAAATTCTTATATTCCTAGTACATGTTTGAAATTACATTGAGTTTTAACGAAATAATAGTTGTACCATGATTTTGTTGAAGTTTTAAATTGTAGATTTTATCAAAATTTCGCCAAACTTAGCGCTAATGTGTTTAAAGAATTGAGTTTTCACTTATTGGCTTACAAGGAAGAATGAAGTTCATGAAAATAAAGGTTTATAGACATAAACAGTTAATAAAGACAGAATTAAGTTTAGTTGTTTAAAAGCAAAAAACATTAAGCAATGTCTATATACTTTACTGCTGTTAAAACAACAGAAGATTGGTCAATACTTGTTTAAATTTTTGGCTTTATATTAAACATTGGTAATAATAGAAAACTTTAGAAAAACATTGTATCGACAAAAATTCAAGGATGGTCCACACTAAGGATGAGAATATGGCAGACCCTTCTGTGTGTTAGGAATCTTTTCTTAACATCAACTCAATTTACGAATATTGAACAATATGTTCCCACTACTGCTGCTGAATATGGAACTCATTAGAATATTTGACTAAGACAGTTTGCTTTTTCTTTTCAAATAAACAAAAAAAGATGGGAAACCAAATCAATATAATCGGTAATTAGTGAATAATCAATCAAGATTATTGGAAGTAATATGTTTTCATGATAGCTTTTAGCTAGTACTATTATGTTTTTAATTAGTAAAATATGACAAGATACTAAAAAGTAAAGTAACCAAAAAACATGAGTGGAATAGTATACTATAGTATAATAATATTTGTTTATATTTGCATATTTTAAAGTGGCTAAAGGATTTGCCTAATTGATGATTATTTGTAGTAACTCAAAAGTACAAAATATAAGGGATTAGAAAAGGACTGATTGGTTGGTAACAACGACCAGGGATGTCACCTAAGGTCAGCAAAATGGCAATACCGCATGCTCTCATAAACATGTCACAATCACCCAACAGCATAAGGGACCCCACAACACAAGTACTTGGTTTATATTTTATTTTTTTAAAAATGTTTCTTCTTATTATTTAATCAAATTAAAAATATAAAAAATTTGAACAAAATATATTTTAACAAGATTAATAATAAAATAAACTAAAAATATTTTAAGAATTAATAGTTTTACACCGACATCCCAACGACAATCTTTCATTTTGTCACTTCATTTTATTTGTTTAAAAATCAAGTCATGAGAGTTGGCTGACATCTATTATCATTGTTACAACATAATGATTTAGTTGTAAGGATATTTTATGTGGAGTTTCAAGTTCAAACCTAAGTCACTATATTCCCTATCTGTAAGTTTATTTGAGCATGTGTTAACAAATACGCCAATAGCAAAAAAGAAGTTGGTTGACATCTGAAAATGATGGATTATTATTGGAATTATTTATAAATTTGGTTTAAAATATAATGCATTTCTTTTAAAATATATTTTTAGAATAAATATTATGCAATAAATGAATAAGCAACTCATTTAGAGTTGACCTAATGGTTAATTTTGGATCTTGGAGTATGCTCCTCTCAAGATCTCAAATTTGATTCTCTCCGGTACTATGTCAATGAAGCTACCAATTTATACGAAGAACAAGAATAACTATAAAAGTGCAAAATGGTCCCATCATTTGGTAGCCAAATAGGGTTAAGATTTGTATGTTTTCACCAATATGCAAAAATGTGAAGAGAGAGAGAGAGATTTGGGACCTGAGTGGTGAGGCTTTTGACGGCTTCTTTAGTACTAGGCGTGCCACTCTCACGCCCATCTTCATCCCTCTCATCTGTTTTCGTACAAGCTATGCATGTAAACATCTTTCTTTTCTTTTCTTCACTCCTCCTTTTAATTAATTACTTTCTTCCTACAAATAACACAACCACAACAACAACATAAATCAACCATCTATATACTACTATATTTGAATTGGAACAATAAATAATCACATGTGCATTGGTTTTATGTGTGAGTAGTAGAGTACCAAAAACACAATAAAGAGCAAAATTGATAATGGGTAGGTAAAAGCAATCACTAATTGCATTGAATGAATGAAACAGTGACACAGTTCTAGAAATGCTAGTTTGTGTCAATAGCACACATAACAATAGTTAGTTAGGATCCAACTAAAAAACAAGAAATTAAAATAATGTACTAACAAGAGTTAAAATGCAAAATAACCATAAAACAAAAAGAGGAAACAAAATGGTCCTATGGATGAATAAAATATATGGGGCAAAAAAGAGAAAGATGAAAAAGCAAAAATGAAGGGAAGCTAGCTCGGGATTAGAGCAAGATCAAAAGTGATCTCAAAAATCTCAAAAGAATGAAACAATGGGCCTATGCTTAATTAAAAGCAGTGAAAGAAAAAACACAAACAATATGGGAGGGGCAAGGAATGAATGAATGACCAAAGTACTACTATATGCTTTGCTTTATCACACACACAAATTCGAATCAAATCAAAAAAGAACAAAAATTAAAAAGAACCAAAACTAAAAAAGAACCAAACCGTGTCCAAACCGAAGTTTCTAACACACTTTCTATTCATTTCAATCCAAATGAAAAATATATATATGATTACAAACCTAATTTAATCTTTCACAAATTTCTCACAGTTCAATTTAGTCCTCATAAAAAATAAACTTAAATTAGTCTTTGACATTTTTAGTCTGGAGATCAATTTGTATGATGAATAAAAATTAATTTATCCTCAGAATGAAAAAGTAAAAGATCCATATGAGTTTATTTTTCATTGAGATCAAATTTAAACGCGAGAAAATTATGAACGACCCGATTTAATATTCACTCAAAACAATGAATATTACATTAAGATCTTAAATAAAATAGAGACAAAACAAAACTTCCCCAAAAAAACTAACATCATTCTTTTTTAAACATAAAAACTAAACATCATTAAAAAGCCAAAGTAAAACAAACTTGATTAAAAAAACACTAAACTCTTTTTTTGTGAAAAAGAAAAATTAATCTAATTCCTCTGATTCTCACTTTATCTACTTTAATTAAAAACACATCAATCACAAAGCCCAATGCAATGCAAAATGCGACTCAAAATCAAATCAATGAGCTGGAGAGAGAGAGAGTATTTTTGGGATTTGAGAAAAATAACAATAGTACTGGTTTTGAATCAGTGTTTGTCGGAAGGTGAAGAAGAATGAAAGAGAGAATGAATGCAGCAGACATCAGTAGTAATAGAATCAGAATCAGAAGAAGGTAAAAAGTGATTTGTGGCATTGATTAACATTAATTATAAAAATCACAATAATTATGATTTAGTAGCTTTATTAGTAGTCTGAAAAGTTGAATTAATTAGTGTATTAATTATTCGAAAACGACTTAACAAGCTATCCTCAACTGTTTTGTCTCTCTCATTACTCTCTCATTCAACAACACAACTCAAATCCAGCTACTAGTACGTTTTCTACTTTACAATTAACCCACGTTCATTTCTCTCAAATCATTACCGTTTCATCATTTCAATAATAATCATAATATCAACAAATTCAAATACATCAACAAAAATCACACTTATAAACACATACATAGACACCAGATATAACACTGACACGTCACTTGACATTCATAAAACACAGACACTGGATGACATTTATAAAACACATATACCAAATATAACATGACACTTTCGATTTAGACATCAGATACACTTTCGATTTAAAGTATTAGTGGATCATAGAATGACACAAACAAATCAAAATAACGAAGAAAACACACAAAACAAACATATTCATTAGTAATTGAAAAATAAAACTTACCTTATGTGAACACCTCCTCAATGAATCGATTTTCGTATTTTTTTGTTTTGTTTCAGCTTTTTATTTTTCCATCTCCAAACATGGAAGAAATATTCAGAGATAAGCAAATAGCTTCTTGAACGTGATTATTGAGCTAAGTAGAACACGAAGGAAGAAGAAGAAACGATATATTGTGAGTGAGGTTGGTGAAAGAGAAATGAAAATATCGGCGGAATGAGATATTGGCGAGAAAATCGGGTACGAGGATTGGGAGTGAATGCGTCCGAAAATTGTGAGGAACACAGAAGAAGAGAGAAAGAGAAATTTGAGGTTGTTGTATTTATACTATGAGAGAGATGAATTAACGGCGTGAGTGTGAAACGTTAATTTAAACGGAAAATGTTTTAAGGAATTTGGGTTTTGTCATTTTGTTTGTTATTACATACAGCGAGTGAGCGGAAACAATGGTCGAGTGCGTAGAAGACATAAGGGTCCCACGTGTTTGGGAGAAATTACACGGTTGAGATTTGGGATTATTTTGTATGATGACTAGGTTAAGGTTGGGTTGCATGTCATTTGTTAATTGATGGATCAAATATTGGAAGAATATTCATCCTCATAATCATAATGGACAACTTTTTGCAACAATATGGCATAATAATAATAAGGGAAATTGAAATAATACTACTTATGATCTTTTATAGCAAAATTGGATGTGTTTTTATGTATAAAATAAGTACATTTTGGGTTCAAATTCTTTGCTTTTTTTCATCTAATTTGAAGAAAAAAACAAAAACAACAACTTTTATGGATGATATTCTTCAAAACTATTCATATGATAATCTATCAATCGGTGGAGGATCTTGCCAAAAATATTGTGAGGAGTTAAAAATACCAACTAATTTTTTTTTGTCAAGTAGTCTAGTGGCTTGAGCTTACACAATTTAATTATAGAGAAGTGGAGTGTCCGATGTTCGAATCCCGACCCCTGCATATAAAATGCAATATCCCTACCAATTGAGTTAAGCTCACCGAGATTACCAACCAATTTTTTAATGTAAAATAATATTATTAACAATTATATTAAGTAGAAAATGTGCAAAAAAAATAAAAAGAATATTTTTTTTTACAAAGAGTGCAATGTCAAAATACGAGTCGGGGATAAGGATGAAGAAGGTAAAAAGCGTTTCCACCCCGCCCCATTGTCATGCCTAAGCTTATTAAAACAATTTTTTTAATTGGTATGAACTCTCACTTGAGACAACAAATTAGGTCTTCAGTTTATTTTTGTTTATATAAGAGAATGATCTTTCTACATCTATTTTTATCAATTTTCTTTCCCACAGTTCATTGTATTTTTATTCTCTCTTTATTATTGCCTTAATTTTCTTGTCAATACATACATTTTTTTTTATATCTTTACTGTCAAATTTTTTTGTTCAAATAACATGCCTAGTGTCTCAATAAGACTTGTATCACCAAATTATTATGCTTTTCTTCCAAGAGATTAACACAATACACGATTTCAATTTAACCATCACAATCCCAAAAAGAAAATATTGTAGAGTCGTAGACAACCCGTACAAGACATATTCTAGTTCATCCTTAAAAGCATTAACTTTGATGTGTTTTTGCTTTTTTCTCATCCAATTTTTTTTTTGGGAAATTCCCAAAAATATATTTTGCTTAAGAAAGACCAATATGCATAAAAAGAACATTGTGTTACATCTTGTGTTTGAATTTTAAGAGGATGGCATATGCAACAAGCAAGCCGTGCTAATCTAGCTAGTATATATTACTTTAAATAAACAATGCCTAGGTGACTAATATGATCACATTAGTCTAACTTGTTAAGTTATGTACTTTTCATTATCCTTTTCTTAAAAGTTTATAACTGTCTTCATCGATGCCACAAATTTCTTTGCTATAAAACCACATGCATGAAGCTAGCTTATTCGATTGAGTGCTTGAGTATTTAGTGCTTTTCCAATTCATAACTTCGAAACGTTAATGGCTAATATTTCACTTTTATTATACTTGCTAGCTTGACTAACTTTGTTTCACAGAAAGAGAAAATTAGCCTCCAATTTTAAAGTTTAAAGGAATGATCAACCAAAAGATTAATTCTTGCAGTTTCAGGAGCAAGATCATGATGAGTCATTTCTCTTTGGTCTTGTTTTAAATTTGAATTGCAAAAGGTCAGACAAGGAGCATAAACACATATTCGCAAAGAGATAACATTATTACTTTCCAAACATATATGTAGATTTAAGTAACTCTACCTAGTACTTTTTTCTTTATCTCCAAATTCTTTTTTGTTTAAAAAAAGTTAAGAAACATAATAATTTTAAAATTAACAAAATATTTTCACATACCGATAAATACGGTTGTATAATAGGTCTATAGACTGCGTCGGATCAAGGTTATGCTAAGCTTTTTTTAAATAGAGAAGACCAAAAAAATTTTAGAAGCCTATTTAACTAAAAAATCAGACTATGCCATAAAAAAGTATTTTAGACCTACCAAGGCTGACTTACTTAACAAAATATGATTTTTATTACAACTATTATTGTTATATTTGAAATGTGAATCATAAACAGTTAGATTCCTTAGAATAATTGTCAGAATACTCGAAACAAATTCAAAATAATACAACTGAAAATTCTCATACAAAGAGCGTTCAAGAAGTCGTTTAAGGCAAATGGTCACTGATTCTTCGGCGCCAAATATTCAATTTCAAATAAGAAATTTGGAGAGGAAGTTCCTTGGAAGTTAGAAGATCACACACGACATTCATGCAACTTTTGAGTTATTGTTTTTTATTTGTCTTAATATTGTTAGATCAAACTTCGTACAAATAAGTTCATTTTTGTTCAACAAAACTATGCCTAATGGAAACACATCCACACTTATAGGATAAGACTCTTACTATATTTTACCTTTTTGCATACACGTGCCTTTGTTTTTTCTTTACGGTGTTTTCCCCTATTGTACATTATTCAAAATCTATAGGTATTTGTTCAATTCATAACAATGTGTTTGTTGCTTTAAATCTATCAACTAAGAACCCGGATAAAACTTAAATTCTAGATTGATCTATCAAATTCATTTGTTGGGTTGAAACCTTTTTTAATCAACAATTATAAACATCTTTCGTTTTGAATTAGCAACCAAAATCAACTCACAAAACTCATAAACATGAGTCACCACTTCATTCGACAAAACGCTTGTAAGACTCAACTATAACTTATCAAAATTGACATTCATAAAATATATGTTATGATCCGCAGATAAAATCTTTTTTATGAAGATTATATATATATGTATATTTACCGGGCAAATGATTATACACTTTCCTTAACAAAAATTACACACTCAATCTCCTTAAAAATTTTGGGAGAAAATTCTGGGTTAGATCGAATTCAACCTTACGAAATCAGCTTGTATAATATCAACGGTTTATCTTTTTATTAACTTTTTTTCATGATTTTTCTATTTTCAATGTGATGAGTTTCCCCCCAATAATATGATGCATCAATACTCAAAGTATATGAGTGTAATTAATATTCCCAAAGCCAAACGTGAGCCTCCCATGTAATCCAAAAAAGGCATATTCGAATAGAGAAAAGTACCTGCACTGTTTGGAAGAAGTCTGCTCAAATAAGACATTGCATCAAAAACATGCTCCAATATGCCTGCCCTTATTCGCTGAACCACAATTCACCAAACTTTGCTTTCTTCAGTCAGTGAATTTTACATGCGTATTCCACTTGCAATCTAAAAGAAAACAAAAGGTAAAATTTTATATATAAAAAAAATAAAATGAAAGTAACTAGGTACGTTACTTAGTACCTTATACATGTATGGTCCAATCAAATTGCACGAGTGAATTCAAGTAGTACTAAGTAAGGTATTGATTCACAAAAATCCAAACCAAAATTGAAAATTGAAATACAATTAAAGGAATATCTTTCAATTTTATCAAAAGAAACAAATACTATGCTACAACTATATATATAGAAAGGTTCTCACATGAAGCAAAAGTCTCTTTGGCTCAGTTGATGCATCATGTATGAATGCATGTAACGTAATAATAATGCAATACTCTTATATTTTTGATGGAATAATGTACTAATGTTTTTGTGTGCCATCATTCTGTTACTATATATGTTGTTTTCTTTTCCCTGACTAAAACAGTGAATGTGTGACCAAAACCCAACACACACAATAGTATAGTCTCATCAACATGTGTTTTAGTTTTGAGTAATTTGTACGGTAACTAAACAGAAGAGCACTGACTACCGGCTATGACCAGTGACTAAACATTCGTATGGGAGGGACCTTTTTGGGCAAGGGAGTGTGTGTTACTGGCTATTGTCGGTTGTCAGAATATAGGCTGCAAATTTTTGTGCATTGATGTTGTGTTGGTGTGGCCAAGTGATGGATTTGTCATTTGTGTGCTTTAACTTTAACCCAGTACTTCTTTTTTTAGGTTCTTGGCTTTATTCCAAGGACTAACCTCTCTTTAAGCAAAGAATGCTTGCAATAGAGTAACAGTGATAAAATTATGGTTTAAATATGTGAGCAAAGGCATTTGTCTAATTTGCATAAGTTAGTTTTGTACTATGTAAGTTTGTTTTATGCATCTCATTTTATCCAATATGTTGGGTTATAAGGGGTTCTAATTATCATTCACATTGGACAATTAATTTGATTTTTTATTTATTTATCTTAAAGGCCTCGTTAAAAATTTGTTTTAGACCTTCAAACATATTGCACTGACCTGACCAAAAGCATTAAGACATTTCATTTATTGGTTATGTCACTTATAAAATATTCAACCTCCACTTTTCCTAATATGTGAGACTTCTAGCTCATCTCTCACTTTTCCAAACATTATGGTGCCCCTCAAACGGAAACACCTTGTCATGCAGACTTTCACACAAGAAGTCGGTTGAATGTTGCCGAACCATTGGCTATGTTACCACAAGTGGGTCACAAGGAGAGCTCGATAAATCATCCACATTAGAGTAGAAACCACACAAGCTAAATGGGTTAAAACACCGCATCTTAACCCAAAATTTAAGACTTTTATTTTATGGATCATCTAATTTATAACATGTTCAATCTCTACTTTTTCAAATAATACGAGACTTTTGACTCATCCCACACTGACGACCATGAGACAATGATAAGAGACTTATTGATGCAATATATAAGCAACATTCATGTAGTTAATATATTTTTTCGTCTCGGTAAATATATTATGTTTGTTTGTAGTTTCTGTTACTTTTTTTATCATTGCAAACTTTTGTTCTTATTTCCCTTTGTTTTAGTCTCACAAAATTTGATCATTTTAGATTTGATCTTTATAGTATTTATTTTAATTCTTATTTTGGGAGATTAGAATAAAATATTCTACGATTACAAGAGACCAATTCAATTATTAATACATTTTATCAAAATCAAACACTACAAGGACTAATATATATATATATATATATATATATATATATATATAGACACACACGGGTTAAAAGTCGACCATGGGATATTTACATGGACTAAAATGTAGAAAAATTCTAATATAGACCATCTTCATAAGTGGTCTACCATAGACCACTACTTAAAAATTGTTTAAAACTTTTAACGACGACACACGTCGTCTCTTCTTTGTAGATGTTGTTGGTCTTTCCCGCTTTTACTATTGAAATAATTACGTGATACTTGTTTAATTAAAACAACAAAAAATAAATATATAACTCGTATTGAACCGACATAAATCAAATCATCATCTTAATGGTAAACATGTGTTATTATTTTTTTTAATAATATTATTGTCCGTCGTTGGAATTTCCAATAACTTTAAGTATTAGTCTACGACGAACCACTTATTAAAATGGTCCACCAAATAATTCACACTAAAATATATTTGAGCTGAAAGTTATAACACATAAAACAACCGAGTATATTTGATTTTTATATTGAATATATCTTATCTTATATTTACAAAACTGGTCACTTGCAAGATGATGTCATTCTTTATAAATTTGTTTCATGTTCTACCTTTATACAGAATTTGTGTTTTTCTAATACATCTCTCCACGGATAATACTATTTATTAAGCTTGGTGTGTGAGTGTGAAAATAAACGATGAGCGATTCTGATTGATAAACTTTGTTACTGTATTAAGTTTTTATATTGGACCTAATCAATCAACTCTTAGAAAACTAATTGAAATTTGGGTTTTTCACAATAGAATATTTTATTTTATCATATATTTATATATTATATTTTTGACAATTCTTTTTTCAAATATATGAAAACTAAAAACAATCTTTTGTGGCTTGATCTCTCTTTTCTTTTGTGTGTGAAAAAATAGAATTTCGTGTGTCAGCATTTGGGGGCATGCTTTAGCTAAAGATATGTTCTTACTAGATCTTGTTAAGTAAGAAAAGCATAGTCAAGGTCTAAAGCCCTTCTTTCAACATTTCATTCTTGTTTCATATGTTAATTTTAAGGAGTATTCAAAAATTTCCGACACATTAATTTGATCTTTGTTAATTTTTTTCAGGTATCTTTATCTTCAATCAATGTATAAAAGGTGAAAACACAGATGTTATTATGAAAGAATAGATAGATAATATCGTACACCAAGTAAAAGTAAAATTTATTATTTAGGCTAAAATGCTCTTTTCGTCCTTAACAACATTTTTAGTATCGCTTTGGTCCCATAAGTAATAAAAATTCCGTTTAGGTCCCGTAACTTTATTTAAAGTATTAGTTTGGTCCTTTCTGTTAATTTAATTAAAAAAAACGTAAAATTTTGGTCCCTTAACTTATTTAATTAGTATTAGTTTGGTCATTTATCTTATTTAATTAGTATTAAATTGGTCCCTAAATTTAACGTTTTTTTGAATTAAAATAACAGAAAGGACCAAACTGATACTTTAAATTAAGTTAAAGGACCTAAACGGAGTTTTTATTACTTATAGGACCAAAGCGATACTATAAATGTTGTTAAGGGACCACAAGAGCATTTTAGCCTATTATTTATTATTTTTACCATTATGATTATATTTGGTAAAACATAATTATTTACATATAATAAAGCAGTTGCAAAAATTATTTAGTTTCCTTTTCTCTACTCTATGAATTAATGTCCAAAACCCAATATAATATTTTAATTATTATATTAGCTTTAATATTATTTGACTCTCAGCTATATGGGTAATCTAGAAAGAGAGAAGTAAGTGCACCCTTCAACATAATGAGAAATACTTACATTCTTTAGGTGAAAAAGTTAAGCTTCAATTTTTTTAGTGGTTAAAATCGAGATATGTTACGTTCGATTTTGATTATCATAATCGGAGGCGACTATTGTAACTTAGCTTATTTTCTATTTTCTTGTTTTGGTTTTTATCCCCTCTTTTTAAGTCTTCTTAAACATATCTTGTGCTGAAAGACTTCTTATAAAAAATGCTTTAATTAATATACACTCTCAATATTATTTTTTTGTATATTTCGGTTAATCATAATCATAATTGCCAAATAATGGGTATTACAATGAATAGACACCGTAAATATTTTTACAAAAAAGTGTACTAAAATTAATCTCGTATTAGGTACCTTTTACACTTTATATATCATATTTGAGTTTGATAACACCCGTAAAAAGATATTTTTTTCCGGCAAACACCTTAAAAAGAATTATTTACACAAATATCTAATTATATTTATATAGTGTGCCTCATCATATTATTATTTTCTAATATACACACACACAAGTTTATATGATTGAATTTTTTTTTTAGTGAGCAATCTATATGTATGAGTATGATGCGATATGATTAGACCGAATGTGTAACAATTTATCAAATTGATGCATCGTGCATACTAGTCAGTTACTTATTTTAGTGCTACACCTATTTATACAATACACGACTTTTTTGTCCGTAATTAATAAAGTGACAATTACCCTCTAAAATTTACAAACAATGTTTTGATATGATTTTCCAAATAAAATATTTTAACTTAATAATATTGACATTTATCGGTTCAATTGAGTCTTACTTCTTAAAAAAAAGAATTAAGCCTTACATATCACTCTTTTTGTTTAATTCCGTAGTAAATCTTTATTGGATGGTTTAGAATCTAGATTGTAACTTTTTCAAAAACCATTATTTTGTAACAACAAGAAGTTCATTTCCTTTCCTTTGTCTAGTGGGCACATATGCTTCTCCAACTCCTTAAAGTATTATTCTGTTTTTTTACGATAAATCTTTTACGATTAAAAGCACTGCAATCCATACGTTTAGCTTATATCGATCTAATTCAAAAACCTCAACAAAAAAAAAAAAGGTAAGAGAACATGAAAGCATGGCGTAGATTAGACCACTTTTAACGTTAGGAATGTTCTGTCTTTGTTTTCTCAAGTGAACAAGAATAAGGCGGTAATGACATCATTTAAAAATAGTAAGTTTTTTTCTTCAAAAAAGTGGAAAATTACCCTCACCATCCTTAATGTCTATTGAAATGACACTGGTAATCTCCTTTAGTTTAAAATTTCATACAAACATTGCTTATGTTCTCATCAAAGATAAAAAAGACACACAATTCTCTTCACCGTTAACCTCGTTAATTTTAGATTCACCTTTTTTTTGGCCAATTTTGCCGTGCATCAATATTGTCTTGTTCCTCTAATGTAAGCCTCTTGTTGTTCTTTTCAAGCGATTCAACTACTTGATGATCGATCTAAACCGTACAACTTACGTGATTGTGAGGGGAAGACCGACATCGACATCCTTTGAATTCAAAGGGAATACATGCTAAAAATATCCATAATCATGCTATAAGAAATCAAAATTAATGAAAAAAAATTGTAATTTTTGAGACTAGTTAATATGGAGATAAAGAAAATGTTGAGGAATCTTGTACAACGACTTGTCTGATGGAGAATGTTCTAAAAAGGAAGAGCTGATGGAGAAGGAAATTGGTGAATGAATGAAGATTGAAGATGATATGAGGATTTTTTTTATAGTAAATGTTAGTAATTAGTTGTCAGGTTAGTTTTTCTCCTTCGTCGAGATTTGAACCAATGATATAGGGATTGGTACTAGGAAACTTAATTATAAACTAGCGGTGGTGGCTTTCTGTTGAGGGTGGGTTAATGAAACTGATTAAAAACACTGAAAACTAGCTAGTTTAATAAGGTGAAAAGATGTGTTTGTCTATTTGATTAAAACTTAAGGAGGTTAGTATCAATTTTTAAACTAGAGAGACCGTCAATATCGTTTCAATATATCTTAGGGGAGTTGAGTATAATTTTTCTTAGCAAAACTTTTATTTTCCTTTACTAATCTACTATGTACGAAAATATATATATTAGTCTGAGTGGGAGCCTCCTGAAGGATGATGGCACCATCTCAAATGGCATTGTGAAAGGAGAAAACACAAAGTAGGGGATATACACTATCCGATCATTATTATAAGCAAAAAAATTACATTTTAAATTCATTCAATTAATGATGTATATAATCTTTATTATAGACCACATACATCATTGAATAGATGAATTTAAAATGTTGATTTTTGTTTATAATAATGACCATAGGATGTATTAGACAATTATTTTAAAAGAAACGGTGACGAGTGCCCTTAAAACACTTATTTTAGATGTAGAGTAGAATTGTTATTTTTTTTACAAGTAGGTTAGTTTTAAAAAAGACCACACTTCTTAGCATTTTCTTTGAAAAAGAATAAAAAATCATTATAATAATAGAACAAAAAAGAAAACATTCAGGGCCCGTTTGTTATAGATTCTAAAAAAATGAATTTTCCTTTGTATTTTTAAAAATAGATTTTTTTGGAAATTTACTCGAAAATAGTATAAGTTATTTTAAACTCATTTGTTATAAGTTAAAAAAGATATTTTGACATTCACTAACCTAAATATTCATTGTTCGAGATTTTACATAGTAAAAATCGCATAATTTTTTAAAATGATATATTCCAAAAATGATTTTTATAACAAGCTATTTGAAATAGCTTTTTTTTTAAGAGATTTTTTCAAAATTTTAGTATCCAAAAAAATTATAATAAAATGATGACATTTTAAGATAAGCTATTCAAACCGATTTTTTATTTAAAGTTTTCCTTTAAAAAAAATTAACAAAAATATGTTACACTACAAAAACCTATTTTATAAAAAAGTATAACAAACGGGTCTCAGTCTGCTATTAAAAATAGAGGGAGAAGTATTCCATAATAGTGTAATAGCAAAAGTGATCATAAAGCTCCCTATTTAGTAATCCTCTCTCCCAAGGTTGATTTCCATAATCTCAATCCCCAAGTCTTTCTTTCCTTTTCCCTGTTTCCAATGTTTGGAGTTTGATTACTTTGGTTATTATTATGTGTGTCTCTTTTGATTTCTTGCTCCTGAATAAAAACGTCAGACTGCCTTACTCCCTTGCCTATATGTTAAAAGAGACCCAAGTTCAAGGGATTCAGATTCTCAGCTGTCATATTAACCATGCTGTCACTGCAGTCACTTGATCTTGACCGTCTGATGAATCCAACGTCTCATATTATTGACTCAAAATAAATTAAAGAAATCTGCAATTGGCGCCAAACACAGCGGTTTCGTTCCTCAATCTTCGGGTCATATCTTCCTCTTTAATGTCTTCCTAATTTTCTGGGCATATCTTCCTTTATCCACCAATTTCCCCATATCTTCCTTTACTAGTATCACTTTTTTCCTTTTCTGTGAAATTCTTATGCTGCATCTTTATCCAGCAAGAAGTTTCATACACTATCTCATATTCTCATTCATATAAGCCATTCATATAAGCCATTTTCATGACAGGACCATTAATTTTATCAAACATTGCAAATTTAACCAAATAAGTTATAAACTACTTTTATATGAATTAATAACTTATTTTTATGAATAAATAGCTTATTTTTGATAGTTTATACACTATCTCATATTCTCATTCATATAAGACTCACTTTCATCCCTTTTGCATTTGGTCAATCTTATATGCAGTAGGAATAAAGGTCAAGAAACTCTCTAATTGCATGGGCTCATTATCTTTGTGATGATTAGGTGATTTGGTTTCCTTGTGTGTAGGATTTGTCCCTGTTTAATTTGCTTTGTGGATCATCCAATCAGGAGAAATTTTTTATGACAAGAATGGAGCTTTGTGGTGGAAAATTTATGCAATTTGTTTCTATGATCTTAACAGGAGAAATAGTGTATATATGTAGTAAAGATTTTTTATTATGTTTGGCCCTGTAACATATCTTTGCAGCTATTGTAATTTGTATATTGTAAACTTACAAAGCCTTTACTTATTTGTTGAAATACTACAGAAAATTATTTATAAAGTTTGTGAATTTTGTTTAAGCTGTGATTGTCCTCTTCCACAATTGATTATGTTTTTGAACTGGTTCTTTGTTATGAGAAATAGTGTATATATGTAGTAAAGCTTTTGATTGAGAAAAAAATATGAGAATAGATACAACATGCTGTCAAATGTTTAGTACATGTTGATGAGAAAAGATAATAATAGAACAAGTCACAATATAGAATATTCTGTCAAAAAACAGACATAAGCAAATGAGAACTTTCTGTCCAAAAAAAAAAAAAGCAAATGAGAACATGCTGCCAAAAGGTTTTGTATGCTGTCTTGTATCATCACACAGTGTTTCAGAAGCAGTGGTTTGTATCCTTGACTGAACCTCATTCATGTTCAATTGACTCCTACATTAAAAACACATACACAGTATCATAAAAAGTTGTAAATAAAACATAATTATTACTTATTATAAACCAAGGAATCTTACCATTAATAATCTAGTGAAACTAAATTGATTTGTTTGAGATAACTCATGTGCCGGATGTGCCACACCTGATGTCTGAAAGACGATCTGACTTGAAGATCCAACCTTCAATGATTTTAAAAATTAATACACAATAATTGAAAAAGAATTATTTTGAAAGAAAAATGGTTACAACAATAAACTTATATACCATTGATTGATGACATGACGAAGGTTGTACAATCGGAGCTCTTTTAGGCTGACGTTCAATCCAACTTTTAAATCGCTTTTGTCTTTTTGACCCACGCCGATTCTTATACCCCTTTGCTGTTGTCTCAATCGGTTCATCCAATGTCGGAACACCACCTTCATCATTGACCGTTGCATTTTGTTCTAGTCTAACCTCCATCACTTGTTTACACAAGTCATGTATTACATTGTCTGCAAGTTCATATAATGTAGGACATGTGGATACATCGGCTGCCAATCTAATCATTGTTGAGCAAAGTCGCCTATATCGTTGTGTTATAGATAATTTGGGATCTTCCACAACCTCATTTTTCCTAGCATCATGTATAATACCACTGCGCGCATCTCTTGTCCACCTCTTTAAGATGTATTGTTCAGGGACAAGTTTAACATCATTTGCCTCAAAGACCTTGAGTGCATGGCAACAAAGTATTCCAAAAGTCTCAAACTTTCTACAACTACATGATATAGATGACTCTACAGGATCAAATATAACTCTCCACTCTCCTTCCTTATTGACCAAGGTGATGACATATTCAAATGGAAGTTGGGACATATATTTTTTATCTATGCAAGCAGCTAAAAATAAGGAAAATTCATTACGGAATTTGTCAAAAATGGCAGGTGTGTATATTTGTGAGAGTTGCACTAAAATTGGTGAATGGTTGTATATCAAATGTGGCAGTTTATGTCGAGCCTCATATTCACAAACTAACTCATTGTTTCGTTTTTCCTCTACAACTCTCTCAAAGTGTTTGAAAAAATCAGTAACATTGATGTTTGGTGTCATACATGCCTTAAAATCAGAATTCAAACTCTCACTAAGTTGAGTGCTTCACATTCCTAGAGTGAATGCTTCCTTCATGTGATATGCTGCCCATTTTTCCTTAATAGCATACATCGACTTTACCCAATTGTTTTCGTTGACATTAAATTCTGAAACCAACTTGCTCCAAGCTGTCTCAAACTTCTCCTCTTGATCATAATCATACATGCACTTCTTAAAATCAGCCAAGAAATGACTTCCTTTTTTCATCAAGTTACCAAGGTGTTTTATACCATTCTGCATCAAGTGCCATGTACATAACCCATGTCGAGTTTCTGGCATCACTTCAGCTAGTGCTTTAGACATTGCTTGGTCTTGATCTGTGAACAAAGTTTGGGGTTTTTTATTTCCATGTGCTTCGAGAAATACCTCAAATAACCATTTGAAAGATTCAGCTGTTTCATCATATAAGAGTGCAGCCCCAAAAATGACAATGCCTCTATAATGGTTAAAGCCTGAAAACAATGCCAACGGTCTATTAGCATGATTGGTGCAATACGTAGTATCTAAAGAAACCACCTCACCAAAATATCCATAATCTAAGATCATTTTTGCATCAGCCCAAAATACATTTGTGATTTGTTCATCACAATCCATCTGATATGCATGAAAAAATGAAGGATTCTTCAATAACTGATGTTGAAAATACTTCATAAGACTACCAACTTCCCCATAAACCATGTTACGTTGTCTTCTTGCTTTAAGATAGTTCTTAGCATCCAACCGTGTATATCCAAGATTAGTTCTACCACCTGCTTGTGCACTCATAAGTTGAAACGAAGCCTTTTGCCTCAAACCAGAGTCCTCTGCCATTTCAATCTCATATGCTTGAACTTCAGATATTTTACGGTGTGATGCTAGCATGTGTGTTGTTTGAGGAAGCTGTAAATCATGGTTATGGTCCTTCACAAACTCGTGGATTACAAATTTTCCATTCTTTGAACTAAGTGCAATTCTTGCTTTGCAATCAGTTCTGGTTTCAGCTCTAGGATTCTTAACTAAATAAGATCTCTTGTCCGGCTCCCGATGACCCTCCTTGCAACAAACAAACCTGCATGATCTAATGGATTTGTCTTTCTTTCTTTTGTTGAAATAATCCTTTCTAACACCAAAGCCAGTATCTTTACCATACTCAACCCAAAACTGCCAAGCTTCATCTACACTATTAAACTCCATGCCAACACTAGGCATAGTGGTTGTCATTGATAGAACAAACCTATATATTTTCAACACAAAAACAGAGCAATTCACCAACATAGCTTATTTGAAAATTACAATACACACACATATATTATATACATATACAACCTATAAGTTTATTCAAATTCTCAATTTCAAGAATCACTGTTTAATCAAATAAAAGAGTACACGCATTCCTTTGTTTGAAAAACATATATTATATAAATATACATCAATAGTTTTATTAAAGATTACAGTACTCACATACCTCTTTCTGATCAATTTCTGAATTTGAAGAATCACAGTTCTACGCATCAATCTTCAAGCAGCGAAGATATTCCAACAATGTGACGACCGCCGCTGTTTTCTCGCAAAATGACAAGCCAAGTAGGGTTAGTGTGCAGATTGGGGAAATTGGCGGATAAAGGAAGATATGCCCAGAAAATTAGGAAGACATTAAAGAGGAAGATATGACCAGAAGATTGAGGAACGAAAAACCGCTGTGTTTGGCGCCAATTGCAGATTTCTTTAATTTGTTTTGAGGAAATAATATGGGACGTTGGATTTATCAGATGGTCAAGATCAAGTGACTGCAGTGACAGCATGGTTAATGTGACAGCTGAGAATCTGAATCCAAGTTCAAGTGGCTGTCTTATGCAAATACTGTTCATCATTACTTTTTAAATCAATCCGTACCTTCTATGATAACACATTTATGAAAAATGATAACTAGTATTTTCGATGCACTACTCTTTAAGAACAGTAAGTGAAAAATATTTATAAAAATATGAGTATCTAATGTATTGAAAATCAAAATATTTAATTTTTTTAAAGATTGTTGAAGAATCCCACATCAGACAAAAGGTGCTTTGATAATGTCTTTGTAAATGAGGCAATCATTACCTCATAAGTCAGTTTTGTAGGATTTTACTCCCTCCGGTCCTATTTATAAGAAAAAGTTGACTTTTTAAATTTATTGAGTAATTGATGTATCTTGTCTAGGATATAGTCCAAATACATCATTTATACAATGAACCAAAAAAGTCAAATGTTTCTTATAAATAGGACCGGATAGAGTATTATGTTCAACCACGATTTTTAAGATGATATCAGAACACCTTTTAAGATTCATTAGACTAATGTTCCACAAATAGAGTGTTAATTCTCCGAGTTTACGTTTTCAGGTACCAAAATCGTGTCAACTCGGAGGTAAACTCAATTTCTGGTAAAATCGGAATGTTTGACGAGTTTGACTCGAGTTAACTTGGTTAAACTTGGTAAACTCGGGTAAACTCGAGTAAAATCGGAATGTAAATCTATTTTTTTTCTTAAGTTTTATGAACAACTTTAGGAACTTGTGAAGCTTGCCTTTTGGATGGTTAAGACTTAAGAGACTTATGATTTTGCAAGTTTATTTTGTATTTTGATGTTTAGTTGAACATAATACTTTATTATGGTGGTTGAAAACCTTTATAATTTAGTCATATTTTGCACTATTGTACTATTTACAATATTATATTAGTTTACTTATGTCATGTAAATAATAAATTTTATTTAATTTTTATTTTAGGTAAACTTGTACGAGTTCTCGAGTCGAGTTTACCTGAGCAAAACGAGTTAAGGTAAACTCTCAAGTTGTAAAACCTTGCATTAGACCATCTTCTATTAGGTTTCCGCTATCGGGACACCCTGTTAAAATTCATTGGCCTGCATGCTATCAAATTTTCGCTATTGAGCCACCCACCATTTATGACCACGAACCAAATCCAACAGTGATGGTCATGAGAGGGTGTATTAAAGAGTTCCACATTGGATAAGAGATGACATGGCAATGAGTTTATAGGCGGGGACAATCTTCACCTTACAAGCTGATTTGTGGGGGTTGTGTTTGACCTAACCACGACTTCTAAGAAAGAATAATTTAGACTACTTCTTTTTCTACCCTATCTGCTTCTCGCGTGCCTCGTTTTTCTACCAAAATGCCCACGGGGTTTCAAATTTTATAATCCGAGCACAATTCAGATCTATTCGAATTATAGAATCCGAAATAGTAAAGAATAATTACTTAATTTATAATGTTTAAAAAATATCTTAGAGACATTCGTTAGCAAGAACCCGTATTTATATCTGTAATATGCTTAATAGGCTGCTGGATTATGCAACAAATCAATTTCTTGCATGATGGCATTTTGAACCATGAATATTGGCATTTTGCCTATGACTATTTCTAGATCTTATGTACTTTCTTCTACCAATGTTATGGGCCTCAAGGCCCCTTATGAAAAATAACAAGAAAATGTTGTTGACATATTCGATAAGGCTGAAAAACATCAGTGAATGACGAAAACACCACTCGACAATTAACTGCTGAGGAAAAGTGAACCGACTGCAATCAATTATCAAGGAAATCTTCGGCAGTTAACTGCCGAGGAGATGTTATAAGAACAGAACGTCACAGAAGTTTCCAAAACTCCATTGTTACGGTTTCTACATCCTTAGGTGCGATTTTTGACAAGGTAAAGTCATTCCAAGTCAATTCCAAGCACAAAATCAAGTAAGTTATTATCATCCTATTGCTTTATTGTTTTGTGATTGAATTGTTAGTTTTTTTTGGGTTAAACTTCGATTATAGAGGTGTTATTGGTTTTATTATAGTTTAGGTTTAGGTTTTGATGAATTGTTGTAGAATTGTTAGGTTTAGGTATTGATTTTATAATAGTTTTGGTTTATGTTAGAATTGCTTAGGATTAGGTTTAGGTTCTTATGAATTGTTAGAATTGATTTTATGATTATGATAGTTTAGGTTTAGGTTTAGGTTTAAGTTTTGATGATAGTTTAGGTTTATGACATTGTTGTTTAGTTTAAGTTTTGATCGCCAATTTGTTTATGTAGACATGTCTCAGAATCAAAATCAGGGTAACGTTCAATCGAACAAAAAGGAGGGTGATGAGAAGAAGAAAGAAAAATCGCCTATGACATGGTACAAATCGCATGTGATGGTTCCGTAAAAAAGAAGGATTCGGTGCCGATGTACAATCATTCGAGGTTTAGGAGGAGCGGGAGGACATGCTTTTTTGGTCCTCAACCAAAATCAGGTGCCACAGGTACTAACGAGGACAACTCAATTGAGATAAGTGAGGAAGATGATTGAATGTTATTGCTTGTAATGCCTAATTGTTTTGGATCTTTTTTTATATTTTGCGCGCATTTTGCTACATTTTGCTTGGCATTATGATGCTTTGAATAAAATAGGTTTTGAATAATTTCGATTAAAGTCGCGTATTGAATAGTTTCGATTAAAAATTACGTATTCGAATAAAGACTAATTAAATTTAACGTGAATTCGAATAAAAATTGCATAATGAATGAATAAATTCGAAAAGTGAATAAATAAATTATTGTTCCATTTAAAACAACATGTTTTATAAAGAATCAACTATATATGTTATCACATTGAATTCCCTCATATAAGACGGGTCATCACATAAAGAATGAGCTCCATTCCGTGACACTAATCTTATATGAAGGAACTTCGATATCATAACTTAAAAGTTACATTACATTACAATACATAAAGTTCCTAAATATGTCATACCATTACATTACATTACGTTCGGAAATGCACCTTCCAACTACAACAATTATCTTACCTTTGAATGAGTAAATTCAAACTTGCTAAACAACAGTTCTCAAGCATCCACCCGACACTTCCATTGTTCCATTCAAAAGATTAAATTCTTGTTATGCTTGGTTTAAATGACAGTATTCAAGTGTCAAAAGAATGAGGTCCATTCCTTGACACTTTGATACTTTCATTTAAACCAGCCTAACAAGAATTTAATCTTTTGAAAGGAACAATGGAAGTGTCGGGTGGATGCTTGAGAACTGTTGTTTAGCAAGTTTGAATTTACCCATTCAAAGGTAAGATAATTGTTGTAGTTGGAATGTGCATTTCCCTACCTAATCACGATCTTCTGGCGGAATCAAACTTTTGATGATATCTTCAGTTGATCTCAGCAACGTTACACGCATATCGATCCACTAGAACATGGTGTGCTCCCAAAACATGCTCCCCACGTTTTCGTCGTTCGTCAATTCCATCCAACTCCCATCGTCGATCGTTGGACGTTTATACCGAATGTATTCCACCCTCCTTGTGTCTCCGGGGTTGACTCCTTGGTTGAATTCATTCAGCTGATCCTTGAGACCTCTTAACGTTACACCAAGGCACCGAACCTTCAACCTCTGAGGTTCTCCGCCGTTGAATTGTGCATGAACGTCGATCCACCCGGCCATTGTTTCAAACCTACACAATAAGAAATTAAAAACAATCAATGAAAAACTCATTCAAACATTTCATCAAACACTTGGAGTGCAAATTATACATAAACCCTAAAAATCATGAAAATAACTCTAAACTCTAAAATAAAATGCAAAAAGGATAACAAAATTATTCAACTTATATCTACTCTTAAAATAAATCATATACTCTTACATGTAAATCTACTTAAAAACTAAAATAAAAAAAATAAATATAAAACTCCAAAATAAAAAATAACCCTAAAATTTTAAACTATAACATAAACATCATGCAAATATTTTAACTAAATTAGTCAACTAACATCTACTCCAAAAATGAATTATAACATGTAAATCTACTAAAAAACTAAAATAAAATAAATCTACTAAAAAATAAAAACATTTATAACAACTAAAATGTAAGTTAATAGCATTATAATTACTTACTTGTGATTTTGTTGAATAAATTTGGTTGGGTTTTTTTAGAGAGATTTGAATTTTTTTTTTGGTAAAATGAGAGTAATAATGGATGAGAGAGCTTTTGTCAGATTTGTAGCAGGATCGCATCGGTAGTTAATTGCCGAAAAAAACCTCGGCAGTTAGCTGCAACCGGTTTTAAAATTCATCGACAATTAATTGCCGAAAGGTATTTTAGTATTTTACATGTGTTTTTTCAGCCTCAGCAAATATGTCATCAACAATTTTCAAGTAACAATGCATGCAAAGAAGGTCACTCAGGAGCTTATTTATTGTCTCATTTTTTTTACTTAGATTGTCTCATTTTCTTGAAAATATATGAAGATACTACTTACAAGAGAGACCAATTCTGTAGTACATAAAGGAGACATTTCATGCATCATACATACATTGGTATCTATCATTTGATCAATAAGTCATAAGACTTATTCATTCAATCGTGAAAATCACATTTATGCGTATGATACAAGATAATTTTACTTGTGTTATGTAAATCCAATAAAAGATAGATATCAATAAAATATTGATGGAAACAATTTTTATTTTTAAAAAAAATCATGTTAACTTGTACTTCAAGAACACTTGTTAATGAACACATAATTTATTAAAAACAACATTTTTTGACTTTTTAAAAAATTGAATGCATAATTTCTATACAAAACTTCTATCTTTAATATACTAAGGGCACATGTTAACATTTCTTTTAAAAAATAGAACCAATAAATTTCCTTACCTTTCATAAATAAACTCTCCATTTTTATCAACATGGCTAAATTTGACGAAAGAGATCTGTCTTCCACAACGTAATAAATCCATGTTTGAATATCGACTAAGAGAGGTGTTCATATTTAGTGACTTAGAGTCTCTCAAATATTATTACCACAAAAGTTGAGTCCAAATTGTTCTATTTATCTATTATTTATTTATTGTTTATCTATGAAAGATAGACACGTGTGATATATTACTCGGACCATTTGTAAGATCCTTTTTTTTTTGGGGGTAAAATAGGTGAAAAGAAACAAAAAGAGAACATAAAAAACTATATAGAAAAATAAATCCTACTAGCATCAGCTAGCAGCAGTAGGCTTATTCCGGTTGGAGGAACTGCAATAGAACGATAGGTCTCATAGCTATCAACTCCAAGCTTAGCAAGATAGTCGGTGCAAGCATTTCCCTCCCAAAGAGTGTGATGCATGTGAATGTGTTAATCCTTAGAAATGAGCTCCTTTATATTATAAATAATTGATGTGTAGTGATGTCAAGCATTGGCGGGTTCAAATATCAACTTGATTGCGGTCTTTGAGTCAAAATAACACCACAGTTATGAAATACCAAACTCTGAGGCGATACGTAACCCATGATAAACCACTAATAACTCTGCATGGAGGATGTTAGATTAGCCTATATTTTCAGAAAATCCATGTATCCAAGCATCATCCTCATTCCCAAGCAAATCCTCAAAACCAAAGACACTAGAATTATCAAGGCTACTGCCATCAACCTTCAAAATCATGCCATTACCACCACCCTTGTAAATGACAGAAAATGGAACTTGATAAGTAGAAAAGAATATCCGAACACAAATTAAGAAAGCTATACTTTTTTTTTTGGGAAAAAGAAAGCTATACATGAGAACCTAAAAAAAAACTCTTCAAATTTTTTGTGTGACAAAACTCCGTTTCTTTTAAAAATTAGAAGGGTGTTGACCCCAAAATATGGAACATGCTTATTCTTAAGGGAAAGGAAACCCATAATAGAGTTGTTAATTAAGGCTAAGATTTTAAATTGCAATGAAGGTTGCACTTACATTATGATTTTTAAGTTATAGAAATTTGAGTTAAAAGAAACTATACGTTTAAAGTGTAAACAAAATTTATACAAATACCCAAATGCTCCTTCTCAAATGAGGGGTTAAACCCCAAACCCAAAAAGGCACTCAAATTTCAAAGTTAAGAAACATGCAAGCAGGTAGAAAGCGAGTTATGAGTGATGTATTCAATGACCTTATTGTTGGAGTAAATTATAATTGACAATTTATATATTTATTGGATTTGCTTTTCTATCACGACCATAAGACACACTTTTATTATGTTTGTTTTAAAGTAATTAAATCCTTAAAATAGTTAGGTATATCTGACGAATATTAAGTGTGACTTAATTGTGGGACTCGTTAAACATAATAACATTATTTTTGAAGTATATGTGATCAACCTTTGTAGTGAAGCGGAATAGTAGTAATGCATAAAATATATTTTGTAAGAAGACATGTGATAACATATCATAGATCATGAATATGAAAGATCAATTCTTCGTATAAGTATAAAGTGATATGAGAAGACTTGTAAAGTTTTGTAGAAATCATATTTTTGAATAAGATTTTGCAAAATAGTTTATGATATTATAATAATCTGTCCAATTTTTCTTTTGAATTTTTTAAGAAAATATGAATTTTTATATTTTTGACGGTTAAAAATTCATGTATTGTTGAAAATTATAATTACTTTTGAAGGGATTTTTACAATATTTTGTTAAAAAATACAAATGATATACAAAAATTGACTTAAAAATAAGGATCAAAATTAATTACTGAAAATTTTATATGAATTAAAAGTTAAAGGAAAAATTTAAAAAAGCTAAAATAAAAAATTGATATATTTATAGATTATATTATATTATTACAGTTTTATCTTTTCTTTTCTTCGTTGGCTTTCGCTATGGATAAACTGAATTTAACTTCTGCTCAAAAATCTCCAATCCTCTCTCTCACTGCTTCTTCCAAACTCAATTTCAGTTTTCGCTTGTAAGCAAGTCTTCACAATTCTCTTTCCATTTTATTTTCATTACTTATCTTAAACGTGTCCGGTGTTCGTGTCCGTGCATCATGGCTTTTAATCAAAATTGACATGTCTAGTAGTAGTTAGACTAAAATTTTATCATTGTCATTTCAACAAACATGTTGTGATCTATTATTCTTTTAATGATTACTTACAACTGCAATGTTTTTAGGTTCTAACAATGATTATAAAAGGATTGTTTAGAAGATACGAAAGATGGAACCCTGTTCATCCAACTTATGGAGCATTTTATGGAATGGGATTCGGCGTTGGTTGTGGTGTTGGATGGGGTCCTGGATTTGGTCCTGAAGTTGTTGGTTATGTTGGAGCTGGTTGTGGCATTGGATTCAATGTTGGTATTACTCTTGTTGGTTTTGGAATTGGTCTTCCTGCTAATGTCATCTTTGCAGCTCCTTATAATGGTATACCTCTTTTTCTTGATTGTTACGCGGAATCATTCATATTGTGAATCAGAAAAACTATTTTCTAAATTGTGAATTGAATTTTATTACGAATCGTACCGGTAAAAATATGATATTATTAGGTAAAGATAAGTGACATAACTATGTTCTAAGTTGATATATCATATATGAACCTGAAAATAATTTAAGAGTCGTGTCATGAGAAACACTATAAGAAAAATTATTAAGAATGATCTAGAGATCAATGAGTTGGATCGAACTATAGTTTATGATAGAACATTATTGCGTAATTTGATCCATGTAGCCGACCCCACTTAGTGCGATAAGCTTGGTTGTTATGTTGTCATAAGAAAATTGAATGACTATACATAGCTGGAAAAAAAAAATGGCTCACTGCACCATGTTTAGTTAATGATTCTTTGGAATGAATTAGAATTTATCATTATGAGACGGGGATTCAACATTATGAGCAAGAATTCAATATGAGATTCATGTTCAAAATAGATAGATACTAGAGATTTGTTTCGATTGAGTTCAATTTAGTATCTTGGGATACAAGTATCGCATGTTGTAAGATACTGATAACTATGCTCAACTTGATGCAAATATCACGTGTGGTTAGAATCTAAGATTCCTAGTCTGAAACTTATTCACATTATTTGTGGCTTATTTTAATCCAGCTCTTTTGGCAACAAAAAGCTCTGCATTGAAGTTAGCACGTTCTTGTGGTCATCTTTCTGGTACACAAGCCTCAGGGGATGTTTGGATTAGAAATGTACCTTCCGTGTCTGACTTTCAAAGAGAAGCTGGTGAAAAATTCTCTTGTTTTCGGCAAAAGTATTTATCAATCGACGGAACTGATTTCTTTGACATGAAGAACAGCTTGCCTTTGGTTACTACTTCTGCCTGTAAAAGTATACAAGCATTTCATAGCCAGTTGTTCAGCCCTCGTAAAGGTATGATTTTGTTTTAGAATATCAGATTCATCTCTACTCTATTGCCTAGTATTTGTCTTGTATAAATTGTTTGTTTGTTTGCTTTCCTTTTTCACAATTTATCTATCTTGTTGAGCTTGTTGCATTTATGTCTTTTAGCTCATCTTTATTACATAGTTCATTTTTTCTCTGCTTTAGCTGTTAGCTCATTCTTCTACCAATTTATCCAAAACTCTATTCACTATTTTTCCTCCTAAACCTAGAACGATTAATCTGGTGCTATAAAGTTCCCATTGTGATAGGACCTAGGGAATGGTTGGACTTACTGTGGATCTATCGTAGGCAGCCTTACCTTTCATTTCTGCTAGAGGCTGATTCCGCAACTTGAATCTGTAACCTAATCACATGGCCTTAGAACCCTATAATAATTTTAGCAGTTACAAACGAGAATCTCTCAAACAGTCAAATCTCACCCATTCCTCTTAAATTCTTGGTGCTATTTCATTTTATGTAATATAACAATGTTAGGAAACTACTGTAATTATCATTGTTGTTAGAATCCCGATCAGTATCCCTAAATCCTACGATTTTGCGATGCCTTATGGTTCTGAATCACATGTAAAATCCTTAAAGCAGCAAAATCCCTTAGAAATTGCATGGAATCGTGAAATGCAACAAAATCGTGCGACCCTAGTGGTTTATACTGATTCTGGGCATTTTGTTTGGGTTATTTTTGACCCGGTTCACCTTGGAATTGGTTTTTTGGTTGGTCCGGGTAAGATTTGACCCTGTTGTGACCTTTTAAGATTTGAGACTTTGAAAAATAAATAAAATTTTTAGACTTTGAGTTATGTCAAAGATTTGAGACATGGTATTTATGTTTGTTTTAAGATTTCAAACTTTGAGTAGTTTATGCACTTTCTATGATTTTAGTAGAATCCTTTGATTTTAGTTGGGATTTTCGAATTTGCGATCTTGCTATTCCCTTTTGATTCTGCAAACTTAATTTAGTAGAATCCTTTGATTTTGGTTGCGATTTTAGGTTTCGCGATCTTGCTATCCTCTTTCGATTTGAAGCAAAATCTCAGATTCTGAAAACTTTTGTCATTATACAAAATTTCTTTTATCAAATTACTTTCTTATTTATTGAGCTTAAATCCCAAGCTAGAAACAAGACCAAACTTAGAATATAGAGCCATGCCCTGACTTTCTTACTAATAGTTTCTTTTTCTATGATTGTAAATGGTTATACCTAAGCCAAAATATATGTTGACAGATTTCCTTTGACAGTAGCTACTACCTAATAGCTATAGGTTTTCCATCGTTTGCAATTCTTTGCAGTCATGCTTTCATGCATTTTCTGCAGTCGTAGGTCGTCTGATCAAAACCAGATTACTCATATTTTAATGTGTATTTTAAGTCAAATCACACAGTTAAAATGTGAGCCTTCCAATTTTGATTGAATGGCCTGCAATCCACTACTGCGACAAATGCATGAAAACGCGACTGTGTTAGATCCAAATCTGTTCTCCATCCCTGAAGATGACTTGAAAAACTGAGGATTGTTTAATTTTCTTGAACTGATCCTACATTCAGTTCCAATTGATGTATTTTATTTTTTCCTGCTTTCTGTTCCCATAAATTCCCTGCTTTTAAATAAAAAAGATTTTTATCCCTCTGACTTGAGCTAACGCTGTTGGGACTGCCATGTGAAAGTTTTTATTTCTTTATGATGCATTCTTCTTGTTGAGGATGCATGTAATTGATGTTCTCTTGAAAGCATCATGCTTGAGTGAGAGAAAGTGTTCTCCGGATGAAACTTGCACTATTCTTCCTCTACATTTATCTCATTACCTGCTGATGTTGAGGAAAGTTGCTTGACATTTGCATCTCTTATTTTGCAGGAAAAGATTGATCCTTCCACTCACAAGTGTTGGATTTGTGGTTACTTTTTGATGGACCTCTTAGTTTTTCATTTTGTTGGCTTGGTACAGGAGGTCTTATTTTTACGGTTAATGATAAACCATGTTGCTCTGCTCTCATTTTTCCCTGCTTTGATGTAGCTCTTACCAGCAACACTGAGAAATTTCCTCCTGCAGATTTACCTAGACTTCGGTTCCAGGATAGAGAGAACACATCAATGACATGAAAAGCTAAAACGGGCAGTCAACAATATAGGGAGGAATATCAAGTCAGATATTGAGGCATCAGTTTTCTTCTTTTGTTGAAAACATATTACTGATATCACAGTATATTAGGGAATTTAGGATAATTTTGTTTTCAAGCTCACATGTTCCAAACATCCCTTATCTTTTCACTAAATTGGTTTGATGTCAGTGATGAGTTGTTGAGTTATGAAACAATGAATGATGAAAGTTACAGACAAATTTGATTGGCTCATTTTACCACCGGTTTCCCTCCAAAGACATCAGTAATCATGTTTTGCTTATTTAAAATAGGACATGTACGCTTTCTTGCCATTCATGTAAGTAAAAACCTGTCTGTAGTATTTAGGATCACTCTTGTTAAAATATGTGACATTAACCACTTTTGGGGTCTATAAGAGACTTATTGAAAGCACACTTGTAGTTATGGTAATCTTAAAGAGGTATAGAATACTTGTGAGATAAATTAGACGCAGACGAGATAAGAAGAAAATTAACCCAACAAATATGCAGGGGCAATGACAGTTTTCGAGACTTACTGAGAATTAACCCAAGAAAATGGATGAGGTAAATTGTGTGTTAGATATTAGTTTTCGTATCGATAATATATCAGTTTTCGTATCTAATCCCTCTATTCTTTTTAAATGAGAAATTTTTTGTTCCTATTTAACTGTCAATTTTAAAGTTCAATGTAATAATATTAAATGTTGTTTTACTAATATTACTTAGTTTTTTTATTGCGGAGAGAAAAATATATGAAATGAGATTTTAAATGAATAAGGCTATTATAGTAAATTAAAGTAAAAATTGTTGTATTAAAAGTGGTAACATTTATTTTTATTAGAGAAAAAATAGTAACATTTACTTTTTTTTAAAGGAAATAGTAACATTTACTTCTTTTTTTGACGGAAAAGGAAATAGTAACATTTACTTATTGTTTAGATTTGTGTAAAATGTCAAAAAATGACAATTAAAAAGGAAGAGAGGTATTATTATGGATGGAACATCATTATGATGAAGAACTATGTTTACAAGCTTATTTAAGTATTATTACTATGATAATGTTTTTATGAGTTATGGATGGAACCCATCCATATTCCCATGTTTTCTATGTCGGTCCGTCCCATTAAGTACAATTATCCATTTCTTTTGAAGGGCACAATTACCCATTTCATCCCCGAAGTTCCTTGTCTATTTTAATACTTTGAACATTTTGTCTAGCCTTATATTTCTAGTCACTACCTTTGCCTCTAAGTCCTTCGGTCGTTACCTAATAGTTTTTTAAAACTTGCTAAGGTAAGATTAGATTTTGAATTCCCTTAACAAAATAAAAGAAAGAAGTTTGGAGAGTCTGTCATAGGACTACTTTCCATGATCCCAATACAAAGAGAAAATGCACACTAATCATAGTGATTAGATGACTAATAAAAGTAAATAAAACAAGTAGATAATAACAAGAAACTTTAATGAAAACAAATGCAAGATTACAAGAGTTCTATGGTAAAATGTGGTGATAAATCAAAGATAGTCTTCTCCTATTTATAGCTGAAGTCTTTTGATTTTCATGCACCATAAGGCATTAAGGATGGTACTAACACAAAATCATCCAAATTCTACAAACAAAAACCAACAAAATAAGTTGCACAAGCTGTCACATATGTAGCCTAGCATTACGCTGGTTGTAAGAGTAATGTTTGTGTTTCCACAATGATGAACAAGGCGATGATTCCTCATTTCAGGAACTGATCAGTGGTTCCTGATATTCCAGTAGTATTGTGATTATTAAAACTACTAATAGAAGAAGAATTAGCCCTCTCATCACGAATGGGACTGTTGTCTAAACCAGGTCCACAAAAATGATAAGCATGATGCCTTCATTGATGAAATGAGAAGTGTTGTGGTTGTTGTTGTGCTCCAAAGCATTGTGAGTAGTAGGATGAATCGATCCAAAAAGTCTTGGTGGAGAAGAGGAGGATGATGATGCCGATGAAGAAGTAGAAGAAGAAGAAGAATAGGAAGTAGAAGAAGAAGAAGCATTAGTATCATTATATTTTAAAGTACCATTGGATGTGGATAATGATGATCACCACCACCACTAGTAGCAGTCATGTTTGTGTTTCCATGACGATTATTCCTCAACTCAAGAACTAATTGATCCGTGGTTGATGATCGTCCTGCAATATTGTGATTATTAAAACCATGAACATAAGAAGAATTAGTTGCAGAATTAACAACCACCATATATCTTAGAGGTCTCACATCACAAATAAGGTTGTTGTCTTCATTCTACCCGTTATCCAAATGGTGTTGATGACCTATTTTTGCTTCTTACCTGCATGCACGCCATAACAACAACTATATATCAACATAAACATAGATATAGGATACTAGCGCCCACACTTACATGTAAACACCAATAATAATTTGATAAAAAAAAAGTTGTCGAGTATAGATGATTGTCGTGTTGGTGAAGTGTAAACATAATTAAAAAGTTTGTAATACATTATATCGAATATAGATGATATCTTTGTACAAAATTCTTGTGCTTAAAAAATATAATTGTATGGGTTAGTGTGTGATGTGATAACACATCAGCTTTTTTTGCACTCTATCCTTTTACTTGAAAATAAATTAGTATATTGACTTAAGATCTAAGCGTACACCTCAATCTTCTTTTCAACCTCATTTATTTGTGCCAACAAACCAACAAGTTGTAGCACAACTTCTTTATATTAAAGACGGAAGAATGTCACAACCTACACTCAAATTTGAATGGCATAACAAAATGTTACATATACACAAGAGTAATACATAATGAAATTAAGTGATACAAAATACACTACAAAAATATTAATGAGATTGTTTATTAATTTTGTCATAGAAACGATATTATATGTTAAGTTTAAAATTAATGAAGTTAAAGAAAAGATCATGTTCACTTTTATACAAACCTTTTTCCAATGTTTAATCAAAGAAATCACACTCGTTGGAGATTTGTTCTGGACATTGCAAAAATGAACTATGGAGAAAATCGTAATAGATAATACATAGATGTATATGACAACATCAATGATTTCCATCCGATCAAGCTGGAGAGGATAGTCCATGAATTAGGTTTTGTTGCCGCGCTATGGATCTGGTAGAAAAGAAACAAGACGTAATTAATAAGGAGAAAAGAAAGCAACCACAAAATATAGATACAATCAATGGCATAATAAGATGAACGACTTCAATTGAACATTTATATATTATATTGATTTGACTAAAATTAATTCACAAAGAGTTGCCCTTACATATCTTATAACTAGATCTGTGTGACATTTTTTTTCAATATGAATGAGTGTTAGGTATATCTTGAAAAACTAAATGAAAGATAACTATGAAAGACAGACAAGCAGAGACGCGTGCAAGAGGCGCCGCTTGTATTGTGAAAGTGAATTTTACTAACTAACCATTTATAATGAATTTATATGAGGAGTTGTTGGTGTTAGGTCAAGTTTTGTACTTATCTTCTGACAATTTTTTTTTTTTTGTATTTATCCATTGCAAAAATAAAAGGGTTAATAGTGCTTTACCCCCTGTAATATAAGTTATTTTTGGTTTTTCCCCCTGTAAAATATTTTTTTTGGATTCCGTCCTTGTAATTTGAAGATCTTTTGGTTTTAGACCTTCATGAAAATTTTTGCTCCCTGTAATTTGAGGAATTTCGGTTTACCCCCTACCATATCATCAATTTTGTACAGTCAAAATTCATGAAGGTCCAAAACCAAAAAACTTCAAATTACAAGGACGAAATGCAAAAAGAAAATTTTACAGGAGGAAAACCAAAAATGACCTATATTACAGGGGGGTAAAGCACTATTAACCCAAAATAAAAATACTTTCACCGATAACTAAATCATAAGAAGAAATACGTTTGTTTAATTTCTCCAAAGTAAATTTTAAACTTTTTTTTTTATGAAAAGTAATTTTTTGCTTAAAATATATAGAATATAATGGTATACTCATTATTAATGGTCTAGACTGCTTTCAAGATTGTCGATTGACTTTACAAACCAACACAAGTCTTTTCAATGTGTTTTACCCCCACACGCACGCCTTATGGGAAAATCCCCAGAAGGTCACCCATCAAAAGACTACTCCAAGTCAAGCACACTTAACTTTTGAGTTCTTATGGAAAGAGCTACCGAAAAGAATATGCATCTTGGTGATATATGTAGTACCAAACAATTCTTATAACCATTCCTTCAACCATGTAGTCTCATACTTGCACGGTTTCAGGATCCCTCCCATTCAGATGTGATTCTATTTTGCCTAGAAGCTGCTAGAGACGGACGAATCTCCACCCTTATTAGCCTCGAGTGTTACATGCCCACCAGCCTTCGCTTGGTTCATCCCTGACCACATGGTACTAGAGAGGTATGCTCTAATACCACTTGTAACATTACATGCTGCTTTCAGGATTTCTGACTGACCCAACAAACCACCCCGAGTATTTTCAGCGTGTTTTGTCATCACTCACACGTTTTTCGAGAAACTTCCTAAAATGTCACCCATCCAAAGACTACTCAAAGTCAAGCGCGCTCACTACAACATTTTTTACTTTAGACAACAACACAAAAGCGTGGTTACAGTCACCAAATCTATTGCCTGAATGTTTATGTTGTGGTTTTCCAGGTGTGGCATATATGACTGTTGTCTAAGGTATAAGCAACGATTTTTGTACTTCTTCCCACGGAAAGAGAAAACCGTGCCTGAAATGCATCAATGTCTTATTTGACTGTGGAGTAGTCTTTGAATGGGTGACATTCTGAAAAGTTTTTCGAAAAACGTGCGAGTGAGGATAAAACACATTGAAAATATTTGTGTTGATTTATAGGGTCAGTTGACAATCCTGAAAGCAGTGGGATGTTACACTTTTTTTACTATTTGATTATAAAAAATAATGAAAAAATCCATAACTTTAATACATTCATTTTTAGGCCCCTTTTTAGAGACATTAGGTAGAGGAGCTAAATCGAAGCCATAAAATGGGTGGTTAGGACTTCTCACAATTAAGCTAAAACATCATATTTTCAATTATGGGTATAAGTGATTATTGGTGAATTATGAATTTTGTGAATTTTAATATCAATTTACGTGCTCTTTAATTGATGATAAATTTGGGTATGTTAAATTGATGTTAAACTTGTTGTTGTTGTTGTTTGTTTGTTTTTCATTGTTAAAGTATGATGATATGAACCCTTTGTGTTTTTTGCTTAATTTGATGAGAAATGATGTTGTTGTTGTGAATTGTTGGTGAAATCATGATTATGTTTTATGATTGTTGTTGATAATAAGGCATGCCTTGGTATCACTAATTGTGTTGTTGTTATTCTAGTTGTTGTGTTTTGATGAGTTTTTGGTGAAATGAGTCAAAATGGATAAATGTGATTTTTGGTGTTTTGAGTGAGTTGATGATGTTGTTAGGATGAATTAGAACACTTAGAATTTCTGTTTTGAAATGAAGGTTTTAAGTGTTGAATCGTTTGGGAGGAAATGAGATTTTCATGTAAAAGTCGTTTTGATTGTTTTTGGGAAAATAAGTGATTTTGTGGGAATTTGGATTAAGTTTATTTGAGATAGGAAAGCATGATTTCTCTGTAGAATGTGATAGGTTTAAGTGATTGAAACGCGTAGGAGAAAACTGAATTGAAATTGGATAAACGATCGGAAAATTATTCACGAAATGGCGAAACGACTAAATCGAAAATTCCGAACTAACACACGAGCACGGTCGTGCGCCCTTGTGGCACGGCCGCACATAAAGTCATGACATTGGGACACACGGTCGTGTGTCCTGTAGGCACGATTAAATAAATAGTGTACAATTAAATAAATTAAAATTAAACCTCTAAATCTATACTAATAACGTACAAATGATACTTGTTATTATAGTAAGGCTTAATTGATCTGCCGATCATTTAACTTATTTCTTTTATTCATTTTAGTCCTATAAGTCTCAACTTTCTCAAACACGTTTCTTGACTTATTTCTTTTATTCAATTTGGTTCAATTTTGATAATTTTAATCCCATAAAAAAAGAGACGTTGGATTGCGGATGTCTATTAGATTTTATAGGGTATCACCAACACGTACTTTATTTACTTTCAATTCAATTCCAACACTTAACTTTTTTTCTCCTTTCTTCATCTTCTTCTTTCACCTCTTCTTCATCTTCATTAACAACTTCCTATTTCATCAAACAAATTCAAACGAACTCAGAAAATCAGAAAGATGGTGAAAGAAACTCATACATGCCCATTTTCTGTTCATCTTTTTCATCAATAAAAAACGTGTCACATGTTCACTCTGCTTCAACATTCATACATGCCCATTTTCTTTACTCTTACCTTCAACACTCATCATATTCACCTCTTAATATCCATATTTTTTTTCTCCAATTTCTTCATCCAACCACCACCTCCATCATCATCATCATCATCAATTTTCCTCACCATCATCAATTTTCTCCACATCATCAAAATCCAATAAATTAAAAATTAAAACACAGAGCACAAAATTCCAATTTTTAAACCATAAAAATTTATATCAGAATCCTAGACTTTCTTAAAAAATTGAAATTTTTCTGCATTTAAACATGTTAGTTTCTCTCGTTTTCATGGTCTGAGACATAAACTTAGTTTTTGTTTCTTAAATTTATGATCAAAGAAACTTATTTTTTTTGTTAAATCCAATAGAGAAACTCATGGAGGAATATATGGTGGTGACGGGGGAAGATAGAATCAGAAGAAAAAGAAAAAGAGAATTTTATGGGTCAAAATATTAAAACAATTGTTGTTGTCAAAATTAGAACCCAGTAATTCTTCCCTCTATAAAAAAACCCAATAATTCTTCTTTTAATGAGAAATTGGATTTTATTTTAAAAAATAATTTAAAACCCATTAATTGAAGAAGAGATAATTCAATTGATGTTGTCGAAGATAAAATCGTAAGAAAAAGAAGAGAGAAAGTGAGCATCACCGTTGAAGCAATAGTCATCATTTTTCTTTATGGATTTTTTCTTCAATTTTTGGATTCGAATTGGATGAAGATGAAGTTTATGATGAAAAAGATGAACAAATTAACAATTTTTGTTTTTTTGGATTTGTTAATTTATTGGGTTTTGATGATGTGGAGAAAATTGATGATGGTGAGGAAAATTGATGATGATGAATTTTTATTCATCGTTTTTGGTGCTGCTTATTAAATGATTCATCATTGTAATTGTAAGGGTTTGATTATGTTGTATTTGTTGAAGTTGAAATGATAGATTTTTGAAAGGAAAAAAAAAAATTGAAGATTGATGAAGGTTTTATGAAGATGGAGATGACGGAAGAAGATAAAGCAAACTAAAATAAACTAGGTGTTGATGATATACTATAAAATCTGATAGACCTCTATAATCCAACGCTCTCTTTTCTAGGGGATTAAAATTATCAAAATTAGACTAAATTGAATAAAAGAAATAAGGTAAGGGACGTGTTTGAGAAAGTTAAGACTTATGAGACCAAATTGAATAAAAGAAATAAGTTAAGGGACCGACAGATCAATTAAGTCTTATAGTAAACTTTGATTAAATGTTGAACACTATTATAACCCACTTGGATTGGCTTAGTGGTATTGGTTGAGATCTGGGAGTGTACTCCTCCTCGAATTAGAGAGAATCTTTGCGTAGAAAAAAGTGAATTTTGAACACATGAGAAAAAAAATTGAGAGAACTTTGAACAACGAAATTTGAATCACAACCATGTATATATAATGCAATTCTCTTATCAACTGAGATCAACCGAGAAAGACATTTTTTTTTTGTTATCATAATATCGATACGAAGTTTTCACCGCTGCTTAAACATGATTAATCATCGTCGAAGAACCACTCTTAAATTGGTAAATAAATGATTTTGATGAAGCGCTATATTTGTAAATTTAATTTTGTTCACTTTTAAAAGCAACGGACACTCCACTTCTCAAAAAAAGAAAAAAAAAAACACAATTTGCACATAAGACAATTTTCTTTAGGAAAGGTAAGGAAGGGTATAAGGGCATTTGGAGAATATGGAATATACAGCAGTGTTAAAACATGTCACCAAGGAAACGTACACCTAGGGGTTGCGAACGCAAAACCAAACAAATGGTGTATATATTTTTAATAAAAAGTGCTAGCAATCAACATATTCTTCTTCCGAATATGCCACAACCATATCACAGGTTATTAAAATCATGCATATATCCTCTAAAAAAAGAAATAAAAAACCATGCATGTATATTAAATTTACGTATTTGTTGCTTTTGCATAATTGCATTAGAAAGACGATCACATGGTTTATTTCAATCATAAACGCTAAAATTCATAAGATTAGCAAAACTCAAAACTGGTCCAATCCATATAGAAAAATTACAATTAATAAGAATTTCAACTATACACTATGCAATAATAAAGAATGTAATTTACGGTAAAATTAAAAATAACCGCTACCAATGCATGAATTATCTTTGAAACTGTTATACCTACATCATATATTTCTTCCCGGTTAAATCTGGCAGCTTCTACGATTATGATTACCTAAAAGATCAATACGAAGATAGCAGCTTTCGACGAAACAAGACTAACTTCTGTAACTGATATTACACCTGTGAGCAGCAGTATGAGTATGATCGAATAGACGCTGCTGTTAACCTGGTGTTTTACTATAGCAGCAAGCAGTAATATTTGAAAGAATAATACAAGAACAGTGAGAAAGATCATCACGACTAATTCATGTTTTGCCATTAATGGACCAACAAATGATGATATCTTTAATGCCGGAAAGATGATTAATAGAAAGCATAATAATATTGAGGTTGCGGCTACTTCCTTAAACCTCCCTTTGTTGTACCTATTTGCTGGGACAAACTAAGGCACGAAACTGGACGAATACTTTAATAAAAAGCGCTTCATGAATTTTCTTACGAAAAGATCCGGTGGGTAAAGAAAATTCATGAAGGGCTGTTTCTTTATAAAAATCACCATTTAAAAAATAAATAAGTTTGTTTCTATATAATTTAAATTTCATTGATAATTAAATTCAAATATTTTGTTATTAATTTTATAATTTTATATAATTTAAATAACTGTTTTTGGTAGTTTCTTTGAAAATTAGTGAAGAACCGGTTGCACTGTAGCTAAGTTTGTATCCTAATACAATTTGGTAGAGTATCCAATCTATACAAAATTGTGCAAAATATAAGAGAATTAAACTTATGAGTATGAAAAAGTGATTGGATTCAAGACCTGTGTGTGATATGAAAAAGTAGCACTCAAGACCTGTGATATAGCATGGGTTGTCTGGATATAACACCCCTTCTAGCCTATGATGTTACCTTCTACACTCAAAGCTCTAAGGAGAATCAACTACATTATGATGATAATATTTTGAAAAATGTGTTGAAAGAATTTCATTACTTCAAAAAATAGGGTAACATTTTATTTCTTCATTTATGAAAACATTTATGTATATAAACAAAAATGAAGAAAAAGGTAATAATCCATGATACTCCCTCATATTATTTAAATTTACATTGCAATTGTATACTACCAAATAAATAATTTACAAATCAATTTTGCATTTGACCTTCTAAAAACCACTTCATTACACAAGCACGTAACTTGAATACTCAAATATTACATTCACCAACAAAAAAATGGAAACATAATATCACAGTCTACTTCAATCTTCATCTTATTATTAATTGGGAGCAAGTTCTTCAAAATTCCCATATCTTGAAGCTGCAAATCCAAAGGAAGCTATAGTTCCTACATGAACAGCAAGGACAGCAGAAAAGAGCTGAACATTAGCAAGCAGTTCACCACGAACCTCACTCTCTTTCGAATGACATGTGACAATATTGTCCTTCATGCTACAACCGGACGGTAGCATAGGGCCAAAGAGAACAAAAGCTGTCTGATAGAACCAGATTCCTTGCAGTGTTATGGCAATGCCCTTGCATAAATCGACGGGGAAACATGTTGGTAAAACGGCTCCAGCAATTGAGGAAAAAATACAAAGACCAATCAGGAAGGCGAGGAGGACATGATAATAGCCTTCTAGGCCTCTGTGAGTTGCTGAGTGAAAGTTAAAGAGAAGATACTCTGCAGTGAATGCTGTGGCAGCAATCAAACAAAGAGCACCTTCTGGCAAGGGAATATATCTACAGAATAAGATCAAATTAGAGGAGGAAAATAAATAACCATAGCTTAAGGATAAAATAAAGTCAATATGCTCACATATAATCTATAAGCTTTTTTGATAAGCTATCCTGAAATGTTAATGGAAATAAGCTGAAAACAATTTATGAACATGTCATAAGTTGTTTCCATAAGCTCTCCCAGATAGTCTCACAAGTGCTCATGCCAATAGATAAACTCAAATAAGCTTATGCAAACGGGCCCTAAGAGATGGAAAATATACAACCAGGTTTAAGGACAAAAAACTATATAAATTCAGGAAAAAAACATAGTTATCTAATATCTTCACAATTTTCCATAGCTTCTATTTTCCCCGAATAATATGTAGAATAACAACATTAGTAGTAGGTTGTGTTTAAGGACCAGGAACTTAACAACAACACCTAACCTTGTCTTTTCTGATAGCAGGGAAACAACGCCGAAGATAAAAAACATCAGAAGCATTCCTGAGTGCTCAAAATTATTCAAATAAGTGGAATTCAAGACTCCGCCAACAAAAAACTTGAGCTGTGTTGCAACTAAAAGCTCAACGCACAAGTCAATGAAAGCACCAATTGAAATAACATAGAGTTCCAAGTACTTGAGCCTTCCTTCAAATCCCGGTACAGGGTTCCAAGCTCGGACTTGGAATGTCTTAGGACTTGATACATATCTCACCACAGAGCACCATATATGCCATACTCCAACTAGAAGAAATAATGTTCCTGGTAAAATATGACCTATGAAAGATCCCATTTTTCTGATTTACGTTTACCACACTCTAAATAAATATTCAAGTTCACTTAGTACTTGTTTGGTTCCGCATTCAGCTTGTAAATCTTGTGTCTCCGTGTCGTTTACACCATAGTTTTATGAAGGTAGAAACTCGAGCTACGGTCTCACCGCACAGCTGCCTTCATGCCACCACGAGAACAAACATGCACTTAATCAACTGGATCCTTGAATGACTCATCAGCTAATCATAGCAACTAAAAAGTTTCCATCTTGTAAACATACCAACTAATCCTGTATTGTTTTATCAACAAAAGCAGTCAATTTTTGAACTTTCAATTACGACTTTTCGGATAAAAGTTCAATATCATCTTACAACACGTTAGAATCAGAATACAAACAACTTATGTATGCTTATACATATTCCATATAAAAAAATTTGAGCTACTCTGCCAGCTATTTCTACTTTGAAAGAAAAACGGAATTTCATCTTTTTGCTATAATTTATATCTAGCAATGTTACAGACACGAGACCGACACTGGCATGTAAGTAGACATCTGTAATAATTTAAGAAAAGAAAAGTGATTGAAAGTAATCACATGTGTCGGTGTCGGATGTCATCTGACACATGTCGGATACGAGACATGCCTTCGAATCAATCAAAATATTGGTGCTACATATTATATTGTAAAAAACTTCCTTTCTTACAATTAGAGTCAATGAGGTAACCTTCCAAAATATCCTTCACAGCCCTTGACTTTTCAGGAAAACTAACAAACAACTAATCAAACAATCCCAAATTAATTTTATGGGAAAACACAAATCCAGTTTCTTAGAGCAAATTAACAAAGATTAGAAATCAAATTTGTGATAATGAATGGTCAGAAAAACAAAGCATAAAAGAGAGAAAATAATGATGTAGATTAGATATACTTACCGGATGATATTGAATTTGGATGCAGAAAGTAGAAGAATAGAGAGAACCCTTTCAAATTCAACTCATTTTCTGCTTAATCATTCACCAATTCATAACAGCTTCAGTATTGTTAATGACAAAAAGGGAAGCTACTTTAAACTACCGCACAATTTGTTTAGAAGGAGTATTATAAAAACGAGAAATGAAATTTCTTTTTCGACAAACTTTTAAAACAATTCTCATATTTTTGTTTTGTTTTTAATTTCTTTATTATTTTGATTTTTTATATCGATACATATATATTTTTTTAAATAAATATCGATATGTATATTTCATTATTTCTTTATACATATTTTTGTCTTGTAAGTTATTTAAAAAATAATTGTTCAAATATCATAACTTTAATAAAATGCGTCATTGTTTCTTTTAAAAAAAAATGGTCATTGCTAACACATTGCAAAATATATGAGACAAAACTCTAAAATAATATTTTATTTTAAATATGAGACAAAACTCTAAATTATATTTTTTTAACCAAAAAAAAAGTAGAAAATTCACTTGTGTTGGTCGGTGGTGTTAGCTTGAGATTTTACGTATGCCCCTCTTAAAATGTCTTATGTTTCATTCTCCTCGGTGCTAATTTCGATAGACTAATTTGACCTGAAAAAAAGATAAAAAGTACATCATAGTTAGGGTTGGACGCCTAGTTCATCCGGGCAATACCAGTATGACTCAAACAAATTATATGTGTATAATGGCTTACAACCGCCCATTGAAGTGGATGATTTGGACGAGTTACATGTAGGTTGGATAAATTTATGGGTGCGTTAAAATTTAAATATCTTATTGAAATGGAGAAAATTTGGCCCAATCAACAATTATAGGTATTTTTCAAAGTTACTTTTTTGTGAAATTCTTCCTATCTTTCTGATGCGCCCTTCTCATTTCCCCGTTGAGATTCTAGAAATCGAACCAGAAAAACACTCTTTAGCTTTTAAAATCTGAAACATGTCAATCCTTCCAAAAGAGTAATGATTATTGCATTAAGTTAAATTATGCAACAACAACAACAATAACGACAACATTATAATTCAAAAACAATAAGCAACATAAATTAAACACAGACAAAATCATGGATGAGTCCAACTAATTTCTTCATCGGGTTCATTTTTATGTGATGTGAAATGAATGTGAACCAAACACATCAATTTATAGAAGTTTTTTTTTCAATGTATTTTGGACGACAAAAATTATCCTTGCATTGTAAAATCTTGTGTTTTGGCCTGGTGCAATTTATACAATATGGAACTTTAACTACCTTTCGGTTTACACACACATACCAGTATATTGCAATATTTTGAACTATAAAAACTGAACTGTTAAAATACTAATACTAATTCGGCTTGTATAATCAAAACAATAAAACACATGAAAGTGCAGCTTCTACACATATCAAAACATGTACTATACCCATTTAGCAAAATGTAAGACAAATATAGCTCAATATATAACGCATCAAGACATACATTGACAAACATAATATTCATATGACCTAGGAGGGTTTCCTTCAAGTGTAAGCAGTAGGCACGAATATTGTATGTTAATTTTATTGAGTACAATATTGATCATTTTTGTGTTAGTTACAATGATGACAATTTCTTATATTTGTGGATCTTATTTTCAGTTTGAATAAAAGATTGTTCTTTTAAAAAGTTGTTTTTTTATTTTATTAGGGGCCTTTTTAAATTTTAGAGCTGAACCTCCAATCTTGTAGGAACGGCCCTGCTCATACATATACCAAACCATGTGAGGTCAGCATCTGATCCAACCAGTGTAGATGTTAATGTCTTAAACAAGTGCGTTTGATGATGACCAACATAGGTGTAGAAGAAACAATCTTAATGTAATAATCGATCCAACCACACTCGATACGAGTTTGTGACTGTGTGATCGTTAAGCGTAATGAACATATTATCATGTGAGTCTCAGCCCTACCTATAACTAGGCTCGTACTCACTAGCGCCAACACCCGAAAAATGTTGAAATATAAATGCTTACAGTTACATTAATATATATTAATCAGTAAACAACAAGGCAATATAATTTTTTTTAACAATTAACTAAATAATAATGTGTTCATTTTACCTGAAGTAGTGTCATATAACTAGGCGTGTTCATGGTTCTAAACTGCATTGGAACTGAACTGAATTAATGGTTACAGTTCAGTTTTTAAAACCACTTTAAGAAAAACTGGTTTATTTTTAAAAACAATTCAGTTCAAATTTAAAACCGGTTCAAAACCAGTTTAATATATTTGAACCATATTTTTTTAGTGCACATTTTTTCTTCAGATTTTTATATTAATTTTTAATTAAATAATTTAAAATAAATAATTTAAATGAATAATATAATAATTATAAAACAGCTTATTACGATCTCTTTTTAAAAAACAGCTTATTCAAAACAGCTTATTTATGCAAAACAACTTATTATGATCTCTTTTGAAAAAAGAACTTATTCGAAACAGCTTATTTATGCAAAACAACTTATTAATGGAAAGCAGCTTATTAGGACCTCTTTTTCAAAAATAGCTTATTTATGGAAAACACCTTTTTAGGATCTCTTTTTTCAAAACAGCTTATTCGAAATAGCTTATTTATGAAAAACAACTTATTAGGATCTCTTTTTCAAAAACAACTTATTTGAAACAACTTATTTATGCAAAACAGTTTATTAGGATCTCTTTTAAAAAAACGCTTATACGAAACAACTGGCTAGTTATATGATATAACTAACCAGTTGTTTCCTAATAAACTAACAGGTCTGATTCAACTCTCTAAATAAGTAGATCAGTGAAGTCATCCCCTAGATTAAGTCGTACATCATCTCCAAATCCCTAAAATACTCCAAGTACACCACATCAACATATGTGGCACTCTTGCTTGTGAAGATGGTGGTGCTCACCATTGTCGGTGCTGCTCCCTAACAATCTCATTCACTCATCCTCATTGTCTCGTGTTGCCTCCAAATGCTTGCTTAACTCACCAAAAAGAGGAGAAACTTCTAGGGAGCAAGGCATTAGGGAAAAATTGTTGGAAAAGAACACTCGCCTCCTCTCCGGTAAGCATCAAGAATATTTCAAAGAAAGAGAAGTTAAAACCATTTGGCCCTAGATTCTTATTACAGTCACTAAATGTCTTCGCCGCTGCTATTTACTCTTGAATAAAAGGAACAAAGAACTACTATCCTCTAGAGACAGACTTGCAAACTCAAGACCATCCCTAAGAGGCATGTGATAGTTGGTATCACAATACGTTAGGAAATTTAGGATGATTACGTTTTCAAGCCCTGTAGTTCCAACCATCCATTTCCCCTACACTAGATCATCTTGTCTTTTGTTTGATGACCACTTGTCCTTTCCTCAGATCAGAGACAAATAAACGTCTTCTTTGTTGGAACGTTCAACTGTTATTCTTTTATATATCTTATACTAACCTACATGTTTAAAGACACATTTAGTAGACAAATTTTTATTAATAGGCTTGTTATCATCAAAATATAATACAAATACTGTTCTTTGAAACTACGTGGTACTTCTAACAATATATTTCTTCCTGAAGACACTACTTATCTGGCTGATCTTGTGACCTCCATCAGAAGTGGAATTGCCAGCTGAGTTAAAACATCAGGGCTTGAAACTCTTCAGTGCTAAAAGAAGTTACATGTTTCTCTTCATGAACATGACCAGGTTCAGCCCTATGATCATCATCATCACCGCCACTAACACAATTATTCATAGCACTTTTGTTAGGAATAGAGCCATCTCTAAACTTGAATCCAGGTGGATAACCATTTTTGCAAAAAAAAAAAACATAAATAATGTGTCCCATTTTACCACAATATGTGCATGATTTAGTGTTGTAACCTTACAAAATCAACTCTTATAAAAATTAAAAATGAAAGTAATTTACAAATCAACCTTACATTTGGCTTCCTAAAAACCATTTAAGCACACAACTGCAACACTTATTTACTCCAACATTACATTCACACACATATACAAAAAAGCTGGACACATAATATTAAAGTCTAATTCATTATTAATCTAATCAAACCCTTAATTAGGAGCAACTTCTTCAAAATTCCCATACCTTGAAGCTGCAAAGCCATAGGAAGCTATAGTTCCTACAAGAACAACAAGGACTGCAAAAAAGAGCTGAAAATTAGCAAGCAATTCGCCATGAACCTCGCTCTCCTTTGAATAGCATGAGACAATATTGTCCCTCATGCTACAACCAGCTGGTAGCATAGGGCCGTAGAGAACAAAGGCTGTTTGATAGAACCAGATTCCTTGCAGCGTTACAGCGATGCTCTTACATAAATCAACTGGGAAACTTGTCGGAAGAAGTGCTCCGGCAATTGTAGATAAAATACAAAGACGAATCAGAAAGCCAAGAAGGATATGATAATAGCCTTCTAGGCCTTTGTGTGTTGTTGAGTGATAGTAAAATAAAATATACTCTGTAGTGAATGCTGTGGAAGAAATTAAGCAAAGAGCACCTTCTGGCACGGTTACATATCTACATAATAAAAAGATCAAATTAGAGGTGGAAAATATATAGTATGCATTTGGATTATTCACATTAGAACAAACTAATAGTAAGAAAGCTACATGCAATTCTAAGGCAAATATGTGGGAGAAAACATACAAAAATGTTTTAGGACACCCGAGCCCCCTGGTTAATTATGTGCAAATATATGATTAATTCAGCTAAGTAGATTATGAATTCAATTCACGTTCAAAATTATGGTTAATTCATGTACTGAATAATTAGCCACAATTTTGGCTTTGAATTGAACTACCCATCTGCTCAACATATTAACCACTCTTTTGATCGTGATTAACCAGATATAGCGTGGGTGTCTGTGTATCATTACCGGAGTACATAGTCATTTTTATTACATAATATACTACTTGATTTGGTGAATAATTTCAAACAAGAAAAGGCCAGGAACATAATAACAACGAAAACAAGTAAATAACCTTGTCTTTTCTGATAGCAGGGTAACAAAACCGAAGATAAAAAACATCAAAATCATTCCTGAATGCTCAAAGTTATTCAAGTAAGTAGCATTCAAGATTCCACCATAAAAAAACCTGAGTTGTGTTGCAACTAAAAGCTCGACACACAAGTTAAAGAAAACACCAACTGAAATAAAATAGAGTTCCAAGTACTTGAGCCTCCCATCAAATCCTGGTACCGGATTCCAGACGCGAAAGCAGAATGTCTTAGGACTTGATCCATATCTCACCACAGAAGACCATATATGCCATAATCCAACTAGAAGAACCAAGGTTCCTGACAGAATATGAGCTATGAAAGATCCCATCTTTGTAAATCCTGCGTCCAAATGTTATTTACACCACAATTTTACAGTCTCACAACACGGCTACGTTCATGACACTGCAAAAACAAACATGCACTTAATCAACTGGATTCTTGAATGATCCTTCAGATGATCATAGCAACTAAAAAATTTCCACAAACTAGCTAATCCTATTTTTGGTAAAAGCATAGGCTGTTTTCAATCTTTGAATTATAACTTGTCTGATAAAAATTCACTATCTTCTTATAGCATGTTTGAATCAAAATTCAAGCAACTGATGTATGCTCTACAGATTCCATATCTACTGTGAAAGAGAAATGGAATTTCATCTTTTTGCTATAATTTATATCTATGAAGCACCAATACATACACAATAGATGACCATAACATTGATACTGCTGACCCATACGATATCGGTAATGATTTTAAAAAATAGAAGTGATTGAATGTAACCATCTGTTTTGGTGTCAAAGACCATCTGACATGTGTCTTACACGCAACATACTATATCATGAAAAGCTTTCTTTTAACAATTAGCGTTAATGAGACATTTTTAAAAGATTTACTTCATAGCCCTCTTGATTTTTCCAGGGAAACTAACTAACAAACAAGGAGTTTACTAATTCAATTCTGGGAAACACACAAATATTCGGTTTCTTATTAAAAAATTAACAAAGTATACAATTCCAAGTTTGTAATAATTAATGGTCAGAATCATATAAATCAAAGCAAAACAGCCATCAGAACTCCGAAGAATCCGTTGTATAAAAAAAAATGAATTAAGAAACCTACATGAGCAAAAGAGTTGAGACTTGTTTCTCAAGTTACATGATATGAATAATCAGGCGCCATATATAGTTGGAATATCAATGGAGGGTATCTAAGGAAATAGAAAAGAATAATGTAGATTATATAACATATTGTAATAGTAGTATATATAGATACTTATGGCATGATTAGTCTGGATGAAGAAACTATAATAGAAAGAAAACTATATTTTTAATCAATTAATCTGCTCAACCAGTTATGGAAATGGATCGTCTAACTTTATTGCGGGAAAGGCAAAGTAACTTTCTCTGTTTTTGATCTGTTAGATCTATCAAAAGGTCAAAAATATGCCGTGTGGATCTCACTGTTTCTTAAAGCAAAGCTCCATAGGGAACAAATACTATCCTTGTTGCCACTGCGGAGCTTTACCGCCGATGCTCCGCCCTGTCCCTGCGATGCTTTCTGCACCATTAACTGCTGTCACCGCACTGCTATTCCGACCACAATAGAGGTCGGAGTATGCTTTGATTCATAGGTACCGGTGTGATACAACAGTATAAACAAAAATTAAGATAAGGGTACGTCATTAAAAAAGCATGAGTTTTTTTTCTTACATATATAATCTAAGATGAGAGCTAAATTATTCCATTACATCAAAGTAAAAAGTCTATATAGTCAAAAATTGTGTTCAGTTACAGCAACAAATAAACTTGGTGTGCTGCTAGACACAGATCATTGGTATTGGATGCATCGTTAGGTTGTGTCGAGCTAAATCTGCTCCGTTTTCGTCCGTTACATAAAGGAGATCCCTTCCTGCCGCTTTCTAAAATGTTGCTGAAGCACGTTTCTGCTAGTCTTTCGGATGTCGCATTCATGTGGTATACTTGGTCGCATGGTTGTCAAGATCGCGACTTAAGTCCCAAAATCCAGGTTTTTGCGACTTTGCTTAGCTTCAACGACTTAAATCCATAGCAGAATCCCAAAAACAAACAAAATCCTATCAAAATCGTGAAATCAATTCAAAATTGCAGGATTTTGTTCATTTTTTGGTAAGGGTCAATTTTTGACCCGGTTCGTAAATTGACCCGATTTGAATAAATGACCCGGTTCTATAAATACCCAAAATGGCAAAAAATTTCATTCTTTCACGTCCCCCACACTTCCCCATTGTCTAGGTTGTTTAGCATTATTATGACTACTAAAAAATATTTGCATCTAGGCTCTGAGTCATTTATGTATATGTATTTTGTGGACTTTGAACTTTAAGTCATTTATGACTATATGCAATTTATAACATATATTTAGCATTATTTTTGTTTTGATAGAATCCTCGATTTTGATTGCGATTTTACAAGTTCCGATTTTACTATCCTATAACGATTCTACAAAAGTCATTGAGTAAAATCCTTCGATTTTGATTGCGATATTATGAGTCCCGATTTTGCTACTCCCTTTCGACTTGGTCGGGACCTGAGGATACCTGCAATGATGAGGTGTCATTGTGTATTGTTAACTTCCCCGCCATTCTTGTAACAGTCACCTGTAATTCGCGCAGGTGTGTACGCACTCCCTTGAATGGACGAGGACGCAAGCGACGACCCTGGAGCGGATTCCTCAGCAGGGCTGGTGTAACACCCCGTTCTCCCATCAGTATTAATTAACAAATTAAATCAGAGTTTATCACCAAAAACGGAATGCTACATTTTCATTCAAATAAATTCTCCAAAATTAACGGATGAATAAATATTCTCCAATAAATTAGTCAATAATAATTAACTTCAAAACTTCGCAGCGGAATTAATTTTAAACAACTGAATAAATCCTTGGCACGCAGGCCTCATCAAAGGTTTCATTAAATCAAAATTATTACGTAAGGAAAGAGAAAACAAGCAACATAATCTCATCCCGTTACGTATCAGAGCCCTAAGACACTTGAGCCGACATCCCTACTAATCTTCGTTACCTGCACTTGCCCACAAGGCGGCAATTCCAGCAGAAGGGGTGAGATACACGATCAATAATAAATATATATATAATCCATCAAATCAATGAAACAACAACGTCTTACAACAGGCATCATTCAATTCATATGTAATGTGAATAAATATACACATATGTAATAACAACATAATTATCTTCAACAACATTAAACAACAACAACAACAACAACAACAACAATGTCATTATCAGCAATGAACACCAACGACATGACCGACTACAACGACTACGACAATGCGACATCGACAACGACAAATGCATTATGCATGTGGTACCATTTTATGCGCGTTGAATGCTAAGCATTCCAGGGCATAAGCCCCCAACAGTTGGATGGTTAAAGCATCCCAGGGCATAAGCCCCCAACAGGTGAATGATAAACATTCCAGGGCATAAGCCCCCAACAGGTGAATGATAAACATTCCAGGGCATAAGCCCTCAACAGTTGAGTGATAAACACTCCAGGGCATAAGCCCTCAACGGTTGAGTGAAAACACTCCAGGGCATGAGCCCTCAACAAGGTATGAGTATGCAAATGGACTCGACTTGTGTATATCAACATACAACTCAACAACATCTACGACAACAACATATGTGCCTAATCATTTATGACACACTCCACAACTTAGTCAAAATCTGACACAACAACTCTTACGACATAATTCATCAACATAACACATATACATTAATCAACTACATTCATATCAGACCAAAACATTCTTCAACAACAAGCAAGTGTGATCAATAAGACATGAGTCAAATACTCATAAAACACTTCAACTAAATTCCTAAATACTTAAGTTTGAAGTTGGGAAACTAACCATAAGTTTTGGACTAACTCAGAATTAGTTATGCTAAGTTTTCTTAAAATTTTCTGAATACCCACTTGGACTATTTTCATCATAACTCAAAATCTAAAAATAGTTTACACGTCAAACTAAGGCCATTAGAAAGCTAACTCAATTATCTACAACTTTCATGTTTACACCGAAAGCTAATTCAAAACAGAAACGTGTGAAAAAGACACAAGAACGCGAAACAGGAAATGCTGTTACTGTGCAGTTCGCTTAAGCGAACGTAACGTCGAGAGCAAGCTCAATTTCGCTTGGAAGTTCGCTTGGGGCTCGCTTAAGCGAACTGGGCCCCGTTTTTTGACGATTTCTCACCATTTTTCACCCAAAAACCCAAATTTTGATCCCTTAATCTCCCAAAATGATTTACAGTGATGTTTATAGGTCAAATAGGCAATATAGCAATCAAAACAACATAGGAACATGCATCAAACAACACAATTCATCCATTTTAGAAATTACACAAAATTCTAAAACCTAGAAAACCAAGAACACCACAATTCATAAATTTTCAGAATTATATACATTATTAGTGAAAGGAATCCCACCCTTACCTTAATTCAGCAACAATTGAAAGCCTACAGCAATTGGATCCCTTCCTAGCTCTCCTTCTAGCCCTCTTGGTTTTTCTCCTCTTTTTCTCAAAAACTCTCTTTTTCTCTATTGTACGTGAAAATGTTTGTCTGACTCTTTCCTTACTAACTCCCAAAACATAACCCCCTTTTTCTTTCCATTAACTCCCACTTAATCCACATAATTACAATTAATCCCCCTTAATTCTAAATAAATATTATTACCACTTATTTCTATTTCTCATATTTTATTTTAAATAATAAAACAACTATATAATAAAATAACACATAATATATATATATATCACACATGAATCATATATTTTCGCATAAAATCATATATATATATATATATATATATATATATATATATATATATATATCAAATAAGTCATGCAAAATCATATAACCAATATTCAAACATCATAAAATCAACATAAATCATTTAAATCATATAAACTTATTAAAAATCAACCGAAAATAAATAAATAACGACTAGGGCGTTACAGCTGGCCCCAGATAAAACTTAGTGAAAACTTGTTTTATAGTCTGGTTTGAATGGGGGGTTGCTCCTATCTTGACTCCATGATTGGCTCGATTGACCTCCTGACATGAAAAGCTTCAAACCTGGAGGTTCTGTTGTTTGCCTCTTTCCGGTATCCCTTGATCAACCACCCTGTCGCTTGAGTGGTGGCCAGTGAAGCTTCAATGGAAAGAACACTCAGAGCTCTTGCAATGTGGATGGATGGGCTAACGCTAGCATCTGCTATCTCCATAGCGCTTGCTCAAAAGTTCCGGGGTTATACCGGTAGCCATTGGGGACCGAGTGGTAAGGCCATGATCTGCAGGATAGACAAATTAAATGTATAGGTAATGCTAACATGTGCTCCAGGTACCCGTTAACGAAGTCAAAAGTGCAAATTTGAAGTAAAAAAATGATTTTTTTTTTTTTTTAAGAATTTAAGTCATTGATTACACAACTTTGAATGTAAATATTTCTCATTTTAGGTCATTATTTAAGCATTTAATATTATTATATAGAGACTCCAATGGGGCAATTTAGTACCGTCAAGGTTTCTTTTAATTTTTATTTTTGTGGTAGTTAATTGTCGTTGAGACTACAGTAGTTAACTGTCGTTGGGGGTGACGACAATTAATTGCTGCCGGTGTTAATTAAGTAATTTTGTGGTTGAATGAACAATTTTTAAATCAAGAGCAGCTTTCTTCTAATACCATACTACTTTCTCCGTCTCAATTTAATCATCGCATTTGAGTTGTGGACAATTCTCAAGAAAATGGGTAATTGGATTGATCCATCAAAAAATTACTCTCTCTCATTTACAATGAGTGTCATTTAAGGTTTTGATACACAGATTAAGAAATGAAATGAAATAATCATTAGACATAACACTTTTATTAAAATGTCTTTACTTTATAAGAAAAAAACAAACTTAAAGTTGCATTGAAAGTTGTGTGAGAGAAAAGTTGGAGTATTTATTGAGGGTAAAGTTGGAAGAAAAAAATTAAAGTTGTATTGGAAATGTAAAGTGACATTCATTTTGAATTTTTTTTTTTTTTGGCTAAGTGACACTCATTTTGAAACCGATGGAGTAGTTAAATTGATTTTAATGATAAAATTATAGAACATTATTATAAATTGTAGTTAGTAGCACAATGCGGAAGCCTACTAAATATTTAGAGAGGGCCAAGCATAAAAAGTTAAAATATTATATTAACCGTATCATTAATGTTTTCATTAAGAAACACCGTATTGACATTCATCTTATGCAGCTCTAAAATTATAATAAGCAGATTGATGATAAGAAAAACACAAGGGATTGAATTGTGTTGACTTTTTTAATTTTTTTTTTATAGTGTTTCTGAAAATAGTTAAGAGTCTAACGTAGAAATAGGGTTTAGATGTCACGGATAAAATCAAACTCACACACATAGATATTTATACTAGTTCCTCTCAAAAACCGAAAGTAGTAATTTCAAAGAAAAAAAACTATATTATGTACACTCTACTATATTTATATGAGAAAATAAGACATCAACAATAGGGTAAAATAGTTTTACAATGATGTTGAGTAAAATATGTATCATTTTTTTAGGGATCAAATATGTATAATGGTTACATATTTTCCCTTTCTAAAATACTAAAGTCTAAAATCTTTTCAAACTATATTATTATTTGTATAATCATTTGTATACATATTCATTTACCCAATCATAATTACACAGCACTTGCTCATTTACCCAATCATAATTACACAACACTTGCATACTCCAATATTACATTCACATTTCACACACAAAAAAAGTTGACACATAATATTACAGTCTATAATTTATTCTTCATATAATCAAACCCTTAATTAGGAGCAAGTTCTTCAAATTTCCCATATCTTGAAGCTGCAAAGCCATAGGAAGCTATAGTTCCTACAAGAACAACAAGGACTGCAAAAAAGAGCTGAAAATTAGCAAGCAATTCGCCATGAACCTCGCTCTCATTCATATGACACGTGACAACATTGTCCCTCATGGTACAACCGGCCGGTAGCATAGGACCGTAGAGAACAAAGGCTGTCTGATATAACCAGATTCCTTGTAGCGTTATGGCAATGCTACTACATAAATCGACTGGGAAACTGGTCGGAAGAAGTGCTCCGGCAATTGAGGATAAAATACAAAGACGAACCAGAAAGCTAAGGAGGATATGATAATAGCCTTCTAGACCTGTGTGTGTTGTTGAGTGATAGTAAAATAAAATATACTCTGTAGTGAATGCTGTGGAAAAAATGAAACATAGAGCACCTTCTGGCACGGTAACATATCTACATAATAAATATAATAAGATCAAATCAGCGGAGGGAAATAAATCATATGCATTTGGATTATTCACATTAGAACAAACTAACAGTAAGAAAGGCCAGGAACATATTAACAACAAAAACAAGTAAATAACCTTGTCTTTTCTGATAGCAGGGTAAAAAAACCGAAGATAAAAAAGATCAGCATTGTTCCAGAGTGCTCAAAGTTATTCAAGTAAGTAGCATTCAAGATTCCACCATCAAAAATCCTGAGTTGTGTTCCAATTAAAAGTTCAACGCACAAACTAATGAAAACACCAATTGAAATAAAATAGAGTTCCAAGTGCTTGAGCCTGTTATGAAATCCTGGTACGGGATTCCAGGCTCGAACTCGGAATCTCTTAGGGCTTGATGCATATCTTTTCACAGAAGACCATATATGCCATAGTCCAACTAGAAGAAACAAAGTTCCTGAGAGGATATGACCTATGAAAGATCCCATCTTTCTAAATAAATAATTCAAATTCACTTAGTACTTGTTTGTTTCTGTGTCCGGTTTGTAAATCCCACGTCCCAATGTTATTTACACCACAATTTTTCAGTCTCACAGCACGGCTACGTTCATGCCACTGCAAAAACAAACATGCACTTAATCAACTGGATTTTTTAATGATCCTTCAGCTTATCATAGCAACTAAAAATTTCCACAAACTAGCAAATCCTGTTTCAGGTAAAAGCATAAGCTGTTTTCAAACTTCGAATTATAACTTTATGGATAAAAGTTCACCATCTTTCTTATAGCATGTTGGAATCAGAATTCAAGCAACTCATTATAGCATGTTGGAATCAGAATTCAAGCAACTCATGTATTCTATACTAATTCCATATCTACTGTGAAAGAAAAATGGAATTTCATATTTTTGCTATAGTTTGTAATGTCTATAGAGCACTGATATACACACCAGAAACGATACAGCCACGTTAGTAGACATCGGTAATAATTTAAGAAAATAGAAGTGATTGAATGTAACGAATAAGGAGTTTACTAGAAATTTCCTTGAAAAAGACTGATCTTTAGGATCAATTCGGAAAAAAAAATCAGTTTCTTAGTACAAATTAACAAAGTATCCAAATTTGTAATAATGAGTGGTCAGACTATCAGATAAATCAAAGCAAAACAGTCATCAGAATTCGGAAAAACCACAAGCCAAAAAAAAAAGGAAAATTAGAAGAAAGATCAAGGAGTTTCATCTGAAGTACATATCCATTCTCTTTTTTGCATACAGAAACTTACATGGGAAAAAAAGTTGAGACTTGTTTCTCAAGTTACTTGGTATGAATAATCAGGCACTATATAGTCGGAATAGCAATGGAGGGTATCTAAAGAAATAGAAAAGAATAATGTAGATTATATACTTATTGTAATAGTAGTATATATAGATACTTATGGCATGATTAGTCTGGATGAAGAAACTATAATAGAATGAAAACTATACTTTTAATTGATTAATCTGCTCAACCATTTGGGGAAACAAATTATCAAACTTTATTGCGCGAAAGGCAAGGTAACTTTCTTTGTTTCTGATCTGTCAGATCTATCAAAAGGTCCAAAATATGCCGTGTGGATCTCACTGTTTTTTAAAACAAAGCTCTATAGGGAAACACAAAGTATCCCTGTTGCCACTGTGGCGCTTTACCGCCGAGGCTCTGCCCTGTCGCTGCGATGCTTTCTGAACCATCAACTGATGTCGCCACATTGCTGTTCTTAGCACAATAGAGGTGGGAGTATGCTTTGATGCATAGGCATCGTTAGGGCGAGATACTACAATTTAAACAAAAAATAAGATACGAGTACGTCAATAAAAAAAACGTGAGATTTTTATATAGTATAAGACGAGTGCTAAATTATTCCATTTACGACAAAACATCAAAGTAAGAAGTCTAAAAACTTGGTGTGCTGCTTGCCATGGCACCAAGACAATGTAGTTTGTACCTTTTCCATAACAATTTTGGAATTTTTGGCGTATGTGTTCAGTAAAATTATTTGCCAATTCAGCAAATTAATAATCCTTTCTAGTCTACAATTGAAACTTCATCCACACAGCACAACTTTATAACCAAACAAATAAAGAAAATGTAAAACAAGTATTCGACAATAAGAGATATATATTCAACCGAAGAAGGGTCTTGATTTCATCAACACAACATTCATGCCTTTCATTTTACTTGCATCCACTTTCTTATATTGTTAAGATAGTTAGAGTTTGTTAGTATTAGTTGGTTAGTTAGGAGTAGTTTGGACTTTGGAGTTAGCAACTCAATTAATTGCTACAAATAGGACTAGTGTGTACTCAATTTATGATCTTTTTACCGTTCAATATGCTTTCTTATGAGTTTTTAATATATGAGTATGATCTTTGGCCCTCTCATTCTATGATTCTTCAAATATATAGGTTGCTCTATCATTAGCTTTGGAGTGGTGGTTGAAGTTGTGGCAAAAGGGCGGCGACACGGTGACGCCGGAAGTTGGGCAATATATTGTGACACAACGGAGGTGGGTTACGGCCTATGATCTTTCAACCATGTTCAAGAGAAGACCAGGGCAAATGGCAACTTTTGCCACATACCAAAGAGGCCGAAAAGCACTCGCAAAAGGTTAGACAAGTTGTGTGCATGATTCACCAATTCAAAAAAACATGATTTTTTTAACCAAATATCTTCTACGCGTAAACGACGTAAACTACTCTTTTCAACTATGTGTAACTCATATTGATGAACAAAAAGAATGAAAAAGAGAATCCATTATATATTCACTCTTCGAAATTTACTCTTCTATATTATGAGTGGAATATTATAATTAATATTATATTCATCATTATAGAGCAAATATGGTGTAAACATCTATAATTGATATAGTCAAATTGATAAAGTTATTTTCTATTTTTTGGAACATAATTTATTTGGGACATTGACGAATCGATTGTGCTTTCATGAGGGATTGTGACTTAAGAGAGAACCATGCATGTGTATAAAGTAATAAATCACTACTTCTTTTTTATGTCATACTTTGTCTCAATTTAATTTTCGCATTATGTGCAATTGTCACGAAAGTAATTGGATTGATTTTAATGATAAAATTGGTAGGGAAATGATAGCTACAGTAGACAAAAATTATTAAGAAAGTTTTAACAAAGTGTTTTTGTTAATACCTTTCCTTAATTACACACCATTATCTCCCTTAATTTCCGTCAAATAACAAATTTAATTGGTTGAGATCTTTTCTTGATAAATTCTTGATAAAAACTCTCAAGATAAATATCAATGCTCAAATTAGTATTAACATTTAAGAGGGGTCAAACATAAAAATGTTAAAATAAAATATTTTTTTAATATTAATATATTAAATCCTTGAAAAATATGAATATATTAAAAAAAAGTTTAAATGCACATTTGATCCTCTATTTTTTAAAATATGAAGTTTTAATCCCTTTATTTTACTCTTTTTTTAATTTGGCCCTGCTTCCCACTGTTGTATCATTATGATGTGACATGTTCATTTATGACGTAGCAACGTTTATTAGGCGATACTTAATATATTTGTTAGCAAAAATTCGTTGAAGAATGGCTACAACATCACAATTGAATAAGTCGCTTCATAAAAAAGTGACCCAAAAATGAGAAGGGAACCAAGATTTTGAAGAAAAAAAATTAATTAGGGGACTGAAAGACCGATATTTAAAATAGGAGGACCAAAACTTCGTTTTTTAAAAAAATAAATAAATCAGGGGAGTAAAAGTGCATTTAAAACTAAAATATAAATTAAAGAACCACTAAGAAAATAAAAATTGACGACAACTATATATATTTTTTTAGTTCGAGGATATTTTAAATGGTCGAATTCATCTTCTCTTTTGACAAAAGCAAAACGGTATTATTCATTCAAATTGGTAGAGTACATCAAATACAATACGATGATCAGCATCATTAAAAACATAAAGGTGAATCTGCGAACAAACTCATAACACCTAAGTTACGCCTACAAATAATATGATAAAATCTAAATAACGAGAATACTCATGATTCCGGATCTGCAACTTTGACGCCCAAATTATTGATTAATTTTGTGATTGACTGAAGCTGGTCTTTCAATAGGAATCAAACAAACACCACAACAAGATGTGAAATCAAACAATGCCGCACAAGACGACAAACAACACAATACTGCACTCGGACGACAAAATCACAAAAAAAAAAACTTGATTTATGTGGAAATCACTTATGTAGAATGAAAGAGGTGAGTCTAGGTCAAAAAATGACAGAAAATAACCACTACTCAATAGTGAAAGAGAAAGAAAAAAAACTTACAGAAAAGTGAAGTTTCTCCCACTAAAAAAATAGAGCCGGCTACAATTGTTCAATAAATGATCAAATTCATCTATAATTGACTTTTTATATATTAAAATGTTTAGCAATGTCTTTTTTTAACATATTAGTTAATTTATTTGCAAGATTTTGTAGTTAAAGAGATCAAAAGTGTTAAAATAAGTCTAAATAAATCTATCAAACAAATGATAAACTTTACACGTTATTGGTTTTACTAATCTATGACAAATAAACTTATTTAAAGTAGCTAATTATATCATACTTGTGGTAGCTAAATATAAACTATACTTATTTATGGAATAAAACAAAAACAAACTGGGTAGCCAAAGATACCCCATAGTTGTGCATGGCTTTGCCCCTGGTTAGTAGAGTAACGAAGATGAGTGAACATCAAATAAATAACGGTATATTATTGAAAATATATATTACATTGATATGAAAATTATTTTGAGACAAAGAAGAAATACAAAGTGAAGACTATTATGAGACAAATGGAGTACTAAATGTCATATTTGCACAATTCATTTTTTTCTTGATAATAAATATATAAATTGTTAGTTTTTGAAGATTGAACTTGGAACCTCCTTATTAAATCTTCTTCAATAAATAATGATATATTAGTAAAAAAATGAGAAATGTTGCATTGATATTTAAACCGACAATTATTTTAAGACAGAAAAAAATGCAAATGTGACACTTTTTATGAGAAGCTAAAATAATAAATAATTTTAAAAAATTATAATAAATATTTAAATTACTTTTTTAGGCAAAATATTTAAATTCTTGATATATAAATCATTAGTCAATATTACTCATATCAGTATAATAAATTATAACTATAGTGTAAATATTAAAAGTTCTTTTTTGAGGGGATATAACATTAAAAGTTTAATTTCTATATTATGCCGATATAAAATAGAGAAAAGCTTAGTTGTTTTTTTGTTCAAAATTGGCTACCTCACTCAGTCAACTAAGGTAGAATCAAACGCCGTACTAAGAGACCAAACTCATTTTGACATCTCCACCTACCCAGCTACCCCCACCCCCTTTAAATAATAATAATAATCCATATAAAAACATCTTAATAATACTCTACTATATTCGTATAATTATTAATCAATACTACTACATTATTTAATTAAGAGTGGCAACTAATCAAGTTCACAAATAAATAAAAGGCCAGTCCAATCCAAAGACACAAAACAAAACATTTGAAGCACAAAGAAGAAAAAAAGAGAAGATGGAAAAGAGCAAGGTTCTAGTAGTGGGAGGAACAGGATACATAGGAAGAAGAATAGTGAAGGCAAGTTTAGAACAAGGACATGAAACATATGTGATTCAAAGACCAGAGTTGGGACTTCAAATTGAGAAGCTTCAAAGACTTCTATCATTCAAGAAACAAGGTGCTCATATTGTTGAGGCATCTTTTTCAGATCATAAGAGTCTTGTTGATGCTATCAAGAAGGTTGATGTTGTCATCAGTGCTATATCTGGTGTTCATATTAGGAGTCATAGTATTGGCTTGCAACTTAAACTTGTTGATGCTATCAAAGAAGCTGGTAATATCAAGGTAATTTTATGGACTTTTTCTATCTTAATTTCTTCATCTTTTAGTCTCATTAAAAATTTGTATTGTTTGGTTTTAGTCTTTGTAAATATATGATATGATAGTATATATTGCCTTTGTTTGTTGTGTAGTTATGTAAAATTTGTTAATGTCGAAATTGATCCTGAACCATATGGACCAAATCGATCACAATCCGTATATAATTCATTTGAGAAAGGAAAATGCTGATCAATTAGCAAATATCATTCATAGTTATGTGATGTAATTGATGAGATTAAGATATGAGACTTGAAAAAATGTTTATAAGTGAAAGACATTTATGTTGGAGTTTTTAATTGTTTAATTCTTTATTTTAAAGTATTGTTATATTTATTATGAATTTATATATTGACTTGGTTACATTACTATAGGCACGTTTCTTTTCCTCATTTTAACGTTACTGTCAAGTCAATTCTGCACGTTACAGAGGAAAAATATATGTTGTGGGCACAAGCATAATGGGAGGCTTTTGTGTCATTATTCTTTGTTTTTCTAATAACATATTTCACCCACAAAATTAATACTCACATCGGTCCTACATATAAGAGATACATCAACTTTTGTTGACTCACTTTTTCTATATATATATATAGGACCGGAATGAGTAATTAAGTTTCGTTGAACATCCAATTTAGGTGCCTAATATGGGAATACCGTAGCATATATAATATCTAATGACCCTCTCTTTTTCCAATTTGACATAATTATATATATGGATACTAAAATAATATCATATAAAACTCATTTGTATTTTTTTTTTCTTCCTACACTAGCGTTTCTTGCCTTCAGAATTTGGCCTAGACCCAGCAAGAATGGGACATGCATTGGAGCCAGGAAGGGTAACATTTGATGACAAAATGGCTGTAAGGAAAGCAATAGAAGAAGCTAACATTCCTTTCACTTACATCTCTGCTAACCTCTTTGCTGGATACTTTGCTGGAAGCCTCTCTCAGATGGGTTCTTTTGTGCCTCCAAGGGACAAGGTTCATCTATTTGGAGATGGAAAACTTAAAGGTAACTTTATAAGTTCAACAAACTTTTGCAAAAAATTAAAATTGAATTAGCAAGGAAAGTAAACACACAAAATTTTAAGTTCATATGTAATTCTCAATGTCGTCAAATAGCGGATATAACAACACTATAGTGTCATAGTTTATTCGAATTGAACGTGTATATATGTTTGCAGCTATTTTTCTTGATGAATATGATGTTGCAACATATACAATCAAGACGATTGATGATCCTCGAACCTTAAACAAAACATTATACCTTAGACCACAAGAAAACATTCTCTCCCAGGGAGAGCTTATTGGAATTTGGGAGAAACTTATTGGAAAGGAGCTGGAGAAGACATACATTCCTCCTGAGGGCTTCCTTACAACATTGAAAGGTAACACATTCAGTAAATTAATTGTATTTGTGTAGACAAAGTTATGCACCTTGTATGTATTAGGAAAGTAACGTTATTGTCATAAGCAATTAGTGTAAGTGATTTATGGTTTATCTGAAATTGATTTGCAGGATTGGAATATAAACTTCAAGTAGCAATTGGACACTTCTATCATATTTTCTACGAAGGTTGTTTGACAAACTTTGAAATAGGGGAAGATGGAGAAGAAGCATCCAGGCTTTACCCTGAGGTGAATTACACACGCATGGATGAGTACCTAAAAATTTATGTGTAAAAATGAAATACTTCCACGTGAGGTAGTGGTTCAAGCATTGACATGTCTGTTGGTTAAAATTACCTTACCTTTAAGGAGATTTTGTGCTTTTAGTTCAATTGAGAATAAACTGGATATTTAAGATATTAAATGTCAATGTAATGTTTTTTTGTTTTTTAATTTTTCTCAAAATTGCAGACATGCATTTAAAAGTTTTTTTTTTGAAAGAGACACGCAGTTAAAAGTTTATGTGGTGTTGCTTATCCATGGTCCGACTTTACTTCATTCTCGATCAAACATCATATTACTAAGCTTATGTTTGAATTATGCAGATCATCATGATTCTGACATACCTACTTTGATACAAAGTATACACTAAAAACCCCTTTACCCGAGAATTGATGGGTTAAGACCAAAAAAAAATTAAAAATAGCTCCAACACTACAAAGAAAAGACTTAAAATGACAACTAGACATAAATATGACTACCCCTGGCTAACAAATGAGAAATCATCTTAATATTAGTTTGTCGCTTGTATGCACTGCAATGTTTTCTAACCCAAGGTTTGTCTTGGCATGTGTTTGTTTTCACATTTGAAATGCTCGTGAACAAGGGCGAAGCCACCACCCAGCGAGTATGGGCACTCGCTCGGGCTCAATCGATATTTTCTTTATATTTGACCCAACCATATAACCCACTTAAAAATTAATTTTTTGGGCAAACTCAATATTTTCACACGGGCTTGCACAATTTTTTTTGGTTCTATAATTTTTGCCCAAACTTTATAAAAATTTTGGCTCCGCCATTACTCGTGAAGATATGTTTCCTCGTTGTGCCCATTTGTAGCTTCCATCTTATCACGTTCAAAATTCATTTGGACGGTATAAAAAGGTTCCTACGTTACCAAACAAGCTTTTGGTCAATCTTAAGCTAAATAATTTCACCCAATCCATGTTAATATTTTTTTTTTAATCTGTGAAAGGTGCATTCAACATATCACTTATTTTTCTTGCTAGGACATTTGTAAAAAGGTTAAAAAAAGAATTTTATCTTGTGAATGGTGCATTTAACACCTTGAAAATTTAGAAATTGATTTTTTTACTACATAAAACTTGTCACTTATTTTCTTTTTTGTCTTCTTAATAAGTTAGCATGACCCTCTTTATTTTCTACTATTACACCATCAAACATATCAATAACTGGTAACTATACACGTTTAACACTATAAATACCCTTTCGAAAAAGAAAAAAAAAACACACTATAAATACAATTCAGTTCTGACATCTAGTATACTGATTTAAATTACTTTTGCTATGCATGACCTAAGCATGTAATGATAATATTAATACTACATAACAACTGAGTTCTTCAAGATTCAATCTAGTAACAACCACATTTCCGGATTGTGCTACAGTATGCTTACCTGAAAATTTGAGAATACACATCTTAGGGAGTTTCTTCCCCTCGTGTTTTCTAAACACACAGGTTTCCGGAAGTTAGTTCCAAAGGGCAACAAAATCTATTTTCTTCTGAAGTATACTTCAGAGATGACTGTGGGGGTGGGAAAAGAAACTCCCCACATTTTAAATACTAGACTAAACAGCCTTTGAAGCCTTTTCTGAGGGCAGTTTCATCCAAATTCCTTCCAATGAACACAAGCTTGTTTATCCTTTTTTCGTTGGGTTGCCATGTTTTTCCTGGGCTATCATCCAACATGGAATGCACCCCCTGAAAGTAATAATGCCGAAATAGGGTAATAACGCGAGCAAATTCGAATTCAAAAGGTTTGAAAATGCAAATAGGCAATAGAATGGAAGAATGCCAATGTTGTAGAAGAGAACCTGAAACACATATCGTTGTTCGGAACCATCCACTGCCAAGACACCTTTCATTCTGTATAGGTCCTCTCCCTTTTCTTCAACCAATCTCTCAAGCCAATCTTCAACCTTAACCACCATTTAATGTGAAAATAAGGGAGAAACATGATTAGCACTAGCCAGAAAGAAAGGAAAAAACATCGATTAACATAATGACCATTCCCTGCAATAATGATATAAAATATTTTACACATGCACCTAGTCATACAACATACATATTTGGGACATCATGGAGAAATGAGAATGGATGTCTATTTAAAATACCTGAACAGTCAATGCACAGTCATTAAACTTTTAATTACTACTTTACAAGTAATTATGTCAAACAAAATGACTTTATTGGGTTGGAAGTTAAGAAAACAATTTGTATTACTAAAAAGCTATACATTCTTCAAGCCTTGATTTCTATGACACCAGAACGAAACACATTTGCATTGTATGTAACTTATGTGGATGATTGTGCAAAATCAGATGCAGAAAAGAACAGGAACGATTACAAAACCTTTATTTCGCAAGCAAATTCAGACCCCCATAAATTATACTACACATTGTTACCATTAACAAAACCATTTAGAAATCCAATATAAATCCAATATTAGTGTGGAATTCCTGTTAACTTGGTCATCATGATTGATTGAGGACCAAGGATTAGTTTCACAATAAATAAATCAAAATAGGGTTGATTAGGTGAAAAAAGATAGATAAACAAGAGCAACCAAACAAAGCCATTAACAAGACAACCATAGATGTGAATGTTGAAACATTGTGTCAAACCTTGAAAAGCAATCTTGTGATGTAAGACAATATTTTGTAAATGGTCAGAAGGGAAAAAAATTACATATACCTCTAAAAAAACAAATCACTGCAATTACCTCATCACGATCAAGAGTTCCCTCTGCAACAATGCTGACACTAGAGACAGCAGAATCATGCACATGATCATGATGATGATGCCCTTTGTGTTCTGTAGACACGTTCAGAACAATGAAGTCATGCATAATCACAAAAAATATAAAAAAAATATTCTGGAAACAGTGTGTTAAACTATTAATCAAGTCAAGTCACACAGAGTTTGTTATTATTTCAAAATTTTAGGCAGACAGATGTGCTTTTCAACCGGAGAAATCAAATAACATAAAACATAGGCCTCCTAAAGATTGAGTTGTTAGGAACCAGAGATTTAAACACAATTATGAGAAATAAAGAAGAAAAATTGAGAGGAAGATTCAGTATTGGTGGAAAATAAGGGATTTGCCGAGGAAAATGGTATTGCTACTGACTGCCACACAGGATTCAGCCCCTACAGAGTGTGTGCTCTCCATTCTAATAAACTTAGGGTTAGGGATATTCCAAGATACCCAGATTACTGGACTCACTATCCCTTTTATTACAACTGACTTAACAGAAATGATTATCCCCTCCTTCTAGAAGCTACCAGCTCAGGCGACACTCTCACTCCCCTTTAGCTGTCCCCTGCGAGTATAAACCCGCCATATCTTTGGGCCCTTGGTCTCATGGTGCATTAACGGGTCACAGGCCCAATAACTTGTGTACCGGCCCTAACACCTTTTCTCTGTTTGTTTGAAGTTGTGAGTTGTGACACCATCAAGTATGGGTTTTGGACCCAGTATCATTTTGGTTTTTCGTTTGATGTGGTGCACCTTTCAATTAAGGCCTCATTTTCCGGAGTGAGCACAGGCCTAATATCGTTGCAGTTTGGTTTTTCTCATTGTTGAGAACGTTTCCTTCTGTTAAGTGATCAAGCTTTGAGTAGTTGCTTCTACTTCATGGTTAAATTTTTGTGCATTCGTTTGTTCCCAAACTGGTGTTCTTGATTCTTTGGGAGCGAGTGTTGTGGTGATGCTAGAAGAAGATTGAAGATTTATCTGAATCATGTACCTCAGACCGTTGTCTCAGTTGTTACGTTTTATCTTTTAAAGGGTATATTTATAACAACCTTAAAGCTTAGTAAGCTTCAGGGGTCTTAAGATCAGATTTTATATTACTTATTATTATTCTGACTTTTTTTAATGGCAAATGTCAGTATGTTAATTGTTATGTTAGTATTTTCTCCCTTGCCAGGATTCAAATCCTAGACCTTTAACTCCATTAACCCCTTAGCTCAACCAAGTGAACTACCCATCCTCTCTTATTATTATTTTGATTTGTTCTTAATTTAGGATTGAGTCTGTGTATCCCTATAAATAGGGATTAATATTGAGTCTTTTGTATCACGCTACTATTTAGTCATTATCAATAATATTCAGAGCTCTTATTATTCTCTCTTCCTTTTACCTTAAATCTCGCAAATTCAACAAGTAGTTATGATTATTAAATGGTAATGTGCTTTACAAGACTAGATTTCTATATGGAAGACATCCAGTTCATTCTTTACTGTTCCTACTTTAGTATTTTAAGAAGAGAAGCATCTAGCATAATGCAATGGCAAAATTTATTTTGTCGTGATAAAAGAAATTTAATCAAATCCACATGATCCGTTAACAACAGATTTCTATTTGAACATCATTGACCTCATACTGCAGTCAACTATAACAACAAAGGTTAATAATAAGTAATTAAGAAAGTGACAACAAGGTTTTAAAGGAGTACCATGTCCACAGTCATCTGGATGGCTTGCTGTAGAGGGACATTCTCCTTCTACCTCAGCTTCGATTCTGCAATATCAAGTCAGTTTGATTAAAATGAAGATGAAGTTGCAGCAAATACAGACGGAAAGGTAACTATGCATTATGATTTGTAATACTTATAGCCATATTATTTAAGTAGGAAAAAAAGAGCACGATAGGAAGAGGTGTATGTATATTACTTTAGTAGATGCTAAAAAAGTAAATATACCTCCTACCTCTGAATATCATATCCTCCCACACCAAGAACAAAGTCTATGTCAACAGATCCAAATTTAGCTTGCTTAATTTGTGCCATTCCATTGATGTACTGACAACAGTTCCATGAATTAAAAAAAAAAATCTATAAGCATGATTTCTAGGGAAGCTAGGTACATTCATATACAACTTTATAGAAGTTGATATAATAAACAATATACACAGGAGTTAAAGGCAATAATCTAATGCATTTCATAAAAAATAATTCAAATTTATCTCACCATCTCCCCAATACACACATGTACGTACAGTTATCATGCCATAATAAAACATGAAATAGCTATATGATATAGCCTATATCTATGATAACAGATTAGCATTTCCTAGATGTTTAATACCTTCTGCCCCAAAACAAGAATTATAATGCAGTCCAAAACTATAGAACTATTATACTCATATTGGAAAATCTACAGGAGAGAACTAATATTAATCACCGTGAAAACAAAGTTTTGGAATACGTAATATGAGCCATGAAACTATTAATCCCTGACCATTGACCAATTGAAAGGCAATCTTAGAATACGGAAGGTTTTCATTTTTACCTTCGTAGTGAAATTCGGAACATAAATTGCGTGAAATTGGATAGTATGGTTGGCAACTTGCAAAAGGGATGTCAGACCTCCATAGTACATTATTATTTGTATATTTTGGAAAGCTCCAAGGTAGCCGCACAAGCAGAGCATGACTTGTTATTTTTAAAAAAAATAAGTAAGTCAAGTCCTATAATGGATCTATGAATTGCATGAGATTATTTATTTACAAAAATTAGCAAGTCACAAATACAAACTACAACTTTCTCTTTTCTTAACATGCAAGGGAGTTTGTACATTAGCATACGATTTGAATGGGAATTATTTATTTTAAAAAAATGACACAAGTTGTAGATCCAATTTTTGACTTGCCTTATTTTGGAAGGAAAAAAAAAAGACAAGCAGTACATTGTATTTGTATGTGCAACATCCTTGGTAGTTTTTGAAAATAATAATGTATCGTACTCGTAATGTTGTCAATGGCATGGATGACAGAATATGGATGAAAGACCAAAAATACACCATATAAATACTATTGCGGCAAATGGCATCGCCATTGCGAGCATCTCTTCACAAATTGTCAATGGCGGTTGTAAAAATCGGCCATGCCATTCCGCCATTTAAACAATGCTGCGTACTCGGGAGGTAAAAAATTTCCCTTTTGCAAGTCAAGATGGCATCTATGACTTGCTCCATGCAGGTGAATTTTCACAACCTGCGCTTGTCTGGTAAATTATGTTCTGAATTACACTACTCGGGAAAAAACTGATATGGAGTTATTTTGGTCATGGTGAACTCTATGAAATTTGTGTCAAAAGTCAAAACTCATGAGCACATATGTTCATTTCATGAACCCCGTTTGATATTTGTACATTTCATCTTTCTTTTCAGCATATAATTCTCTTGCCTTCCTAGTTAGATTAAGAAAAACAATGTCTGCATATCCGCAGGTAACTGAAACACACCTTTATTTTCTTGGTCAATATGTTTAACTCGGATTCAGTAACCAAATCTATCTGCAAAAGCAAGTAATAATAATCAAAATCAAAAGAAAATAATAATAATAATAATAATAATAATAATAATAATAATAATCAAAACCCACAAGTAACTGAAACAAAGTTGAAATACACGGAAATATCACAGAATCTTAAAGCCAGAGGCTTGCCTTGTTCAAAATGATTCGGTCAGCATATGCAACTTGTTCAACTGCCTCATTGACCACAAATCTTGGTTTCACCTCATTCAAATGTTGCATGGCATGCTTGCAGTCAACTAAAGTCACAACCCCATCCAGTTTAACATACTCAGAAACTAGTTCATCGCTGAAAAAAGTTTCAATAACAGGGGCTGGTTTTGCAAGACCTGCAAAACAGTTAAGAATGTAGACATTAAAATAATGTTTTACTCGATTGTTCCAAATACCATCGGAACAGATAAATTTCAATCATGCAATCAATCATTTAAAAATGCATGAGAAAGACTAAAGCTTCCAAAAAAGTTGCAGAACCATGAAGGGAGATTTTTAAGCAAGACATGATCAAAAATAAAATTGAACCATTTAGAATTAGATAAGGTCAATAATGAAGACCAGGTGTTTTGCAAAACCTTTATTTGATATAATCCCTTTTCATTGAATAATTTTTTATTTTACTTTTTTTCACCTATGATCGAAGCCCCAAACAAAGTGAATTTCAGAGTGCCACAGGAAAATATTAGTAACTTCACAATTTGGTCGTTTAGTTTCAACTTGCAAGTAAACATTTACTCTCTTACACCTCAATCCCCCAGTACACAAAGCACAAAATCTTTGAAGAACGAGAGCAACTTACAAACCTGTCGTTTCAATAACAATGTGATCAAATTTGTCTCTTTTCTTCCTAACCAACTCCAACAGCATTTTAACTAGATCTCCTCGCACAGTGCAACAAAGGCAGCCATTATTGACCATGATAATGTCTTCACCATTCACAGAAGAATGACTAGCAACCAGTGATCCATCAATATCAACCTCACCAAACTGCATACAACAGCCAGATAATTTCATGAATTGCTGTAAACCCATATTATAAGAACACGTCCTCAAAAACACTCCACGCACTCAAATCATTCCCTTGTTTACAATTGCTCTAAATAAATAACATATTATGTAATTTTCCAATGAACACAATAACTCGAGCAGCGTATCATACACAAGTAACAATTTTTAGCTCGTATCGAGTCAATATCACAGGAAAAAGATATTGATGCTTTGCTTTCATAGTTCAAAACTCAAATATTTTGCTAACATAGTATGATCAACAGATTGTTCCCAATACCAATTCAAAATTTGTTAAGAGTTACTGAAATAAAAGGCTGTCGGTTAAATAAACCTAACCAGCGGTTATTGAGTGTAGAACAGACTTGATACCTCATTTTCAATGACAGCTATCCGCTTGCCATGTTGGGATGTGAGAATATGATTCAGAAGAGTAGTCTGCAGTACAGAACAGTCAGTTATAAACCAAACTAAGAGCACTCTAATACAACTTTCAAAAAAACAACTAAAAATATCCAATAAAAAATACAACATTCTATAAATTTAGAGCTTATAGAATTTTTCCAGTCTTGAATATTAGAAAAAATTACTAAATCTACTATAATAACTAGTTGATTTCATTTAATTTTCTTTATACAATTAAAAAAAAAAGTTTGATTTCCCAAACTTCCCTCCATTAGAACTTGTTGCATGTAAATAAAATGATTACTGGAAAACAAATTCTAGATTAATTGAATGGTATTTAAAGAATGATATCATAAAATAATGTGAAGTTAGTCAACATTTTCTTGTATATTGATGAAGACCATCAAATCAATGAAGTTGTGTTGCTTATATTTGAGATTGAAGTAATGTGCCTTAAGTTAAGACACTCATAAATAGTCATAAACTATTAGGGCCTTGTTTGGAACAAAACAATTTAACTAAGCACTTATCATCCAAGTGCTTATGTAACAAAAAAATAAAATAAAGTAGCACCTTTCCGGAGCCGAGAAAACCGGTAATGATTGTAGCTGGAACACGATTATCAACAGAAGCTTCGCCGCCGTGGGTTGGAGCAGAGGAAATGTACCTGACACTTCCATAATAGAAATTATTATGGAAATTAGGAGAAACCAAGGAATGAAAAGTGGTGATAGAACGGAGTTGAAGGGGTGATGATTGAACAGCTCGGAAAAGGGTTTTGACGGAATTTGCTATAGACATGTATCTGTTCATCATCACCATTTTTCGTTGGAAGGGAAGAAAATCAAGAGGGAAATGGTTAAACCCTCGTTATAGGGAGGGTTTATGTTTTTATGTTTTAAATAAATTAATGCCTCAAGAGTACTTTCAATCACCCATAAAAAAATATAAGTGTTCTTTTTATTGGTTGTGAAAGTTGAACTCGCCATGCCTTATAGTTCAATCAACTCCTATCAACTGAATCAACTTTCATTAACTTTAAATATTATTTCTAGTGGCATCCTAAAAATACCTCATCTAATTATGTTTAAATTTAATATTAACAAATTTGTCATTGTTCATATTAAATTTATCAAAAACCTATTCTTCATCTCTCATTTTTAATCCCCTCAAAAGAAAAAAAAACTCTCATTTTTAATCTTCATTTATTTTCTCTTTGACAAAACATTTATGGATACATCCTTTCAAAAAAAAAAAACATTTATGGATACATGTGATCAAGTTCAATGAAAAAATAGAGATTGAATCTTAAAGTTTGAGCAACGGAAGTAAAAAATAAAATGTGACAAACTATATCATAATTTCATTGGTTCAATTAATTCAAACTAATGAAAGTAAAACATATATATATATAAATAAAATTGGTTGAACATGTAGTTCAGTCCCTATTCTTTTTGGCTCGACCAGACTATAGTTAAAATGAGATTAAATCAAACAACAAATTGGCCAGTTTATGGTTTAACTGGTACAATCGGTAATTTCATACATTCTAAAGTTTGTTCATAAGGTATTAAGTTAATTTTTGTATTTATTTTTTTGGTGCAATTTTTGTTTTATTAATGCATGCTAAAAATAAGAAACTATAACAAATTTTGATTTGGTTCCCTAAAAAAAAAAAAACTGTTGATTTGGTAGTTTTTATCAACAACTTTCAAAATAAAAATAGTAGTTTTTATCTATAAGTTACATAGTAGAATTGCTAAAAAAAAAAGTTACATAGTAGCACAGGAGTTGTACAAATAAATGAGATTATACATTTAAATTAAATGGAGAGTAGCTGAGGCGTGTCTACAGGATTAAAAAATTGCTCAGCAAGAAAATCAAATGTCAATTCCACTTTTCATGAAATCAATGAAAAATGACAGGATGAATGTTCTGCTAGTTGGTGTCGCCAACATTTTCGAACTCAAAAATGGCAGTTTCGCAAACATCTGTCGACTCAAGAATGGTGGTTTCAGAAACATCTTTCGACTCATGAGTGGCAACATCGCCAACATCTTTCGGCTCAAGAACAGCAGCACTGGTAACATCTTTCGACCCAAAAAAGGTGGTGTAGCCGACATGATTACTTGATAATTGAACATAATTGGAAAGAGAGAACTTGGGTGGGAGGGTCATATGATGCTCATTACTAGCAAGCTTTCTATGTGCAATTCCTAGGGCATATCCTAAAGCTCGCGAAACAGGAACAGCAACTGCATTTCCAATTTGACGGTACCTGCAAATAATATCATAAGAAAAAAAAAATAAGGAATACAACAGTCAACTGCATTTTGAATACAGTCCCTCTAAAATCAATTTCAGTTTCTGTCCCATGTTTTTTAACTATCCAAAAAATACTTTTGATCCTGTAGATATCATAATTACATTGGGTGTTGATGTATCAAACAAATTCCAAATGCAGAGTCATGTAACTATGGAGGACACCAAAAGGTATCCGCTTTTACAAAACAGGGACAAAAACCAAAACCCAAATTTTAGAAGGTCTACAATCAAAATTTGGTATGATAGCAGGAAAGAAAAACATTTTTAAACCTATTTATATTCATTAAATAATGGTTTTATACCTTTCTTTCACAGACCCACAAAATCTATAATAATCGTGAAATCCTTGCAGCCTGGCAAATTCTCGTACAGTGAGGATTCGATCCTGCTCTGGATGTATTACTACCTACAAGAGTTTGAATCTATAAGTTACCAACTTTATGTGACTACTGTAAACGAATTGAAGACTGCGACAAGACCTGGTTATGACAACTTGGGCTGGTTAGTGCGGTAGGAACCGTTTCATCCCACCACAATCGTCCAAATGGCCTACATAAATGTGCAAATATAGATCAAAAGTATTTGAATGTAAAGCAAGAAAAATCACCATACAGACTATAGAACTGAAAAAATCACCTCTTGGACCTCCCCTGTTCATAAGTGAAGCAGTAATCTGGGACCTGAGACCAAATAAAGTAAGTAAATAACTCAACTTAGTGCCGTTCTAAGCATGAACCTAAATAGATAACCTCCCATTCAAAAGATTACAATCAAGATCCCTTAATTATAGGAATATATAATCATCTTGGCAATATCTCAATAGTAATATATAATCATTATTGTTGTTGTTACAGCATTATGTTTTTGTGTCAAGTTCTGTTATTCTACCTGTCTTAGTCCACAGTCTGGATGTCTAGTCTTGGATGTGAGGGAGGGTGATGAGATAACTATTATCAATTACGAATGGCAAAAGACCAAAAATCCACTATTTTAAGCCACAATTTCCGCCATCACACTGCCATCCTTCACAGATTGGCCGCAGCAGTTGGCACAAAATCCAGCACCACAATAAAGGCTGGTTGAGATCCCACGTCAGATTAGAGATATGGACAAAGTAGTCCTTATAAGGCTGGGGTTGTCCTTGCCTTATAGGTTGCTTTTGTGGTGTTAAGTTAGTTCTAGTCCAAATTCGAAGAATATTTATTCATTAAGTCTTAATATGCAATGAAAGCAATATAAAGATTTACCAATGGCTTTCCAGATGGTAGCAATGGAATTTTCTCTGTTGGATGTGGCCTAACCACATTGTCAGCTCCTACAGCAACTCCAGGAAGATCACGGAAATTTGCTCCCTACAGTAATACTGAATTAAAGACTGTTCACGGAATGGCACAAATGCAATACATGAACTTAAGCCAAAAATACAACCTTCCGTTTGGGAATTTGACAAACACGTAGGTAGTCATCTTCAAACATAAAGAGGGGTCTGTGATCATATAACAAATGCTTTTTCTTTGATGCTCCATTTAATGTGGATCCAGTCACATCTACTCAAAATGATTAACAAGGAAACAAGATGAGCCAATGTTTGATCCATAATTTATTGCTAGAATACATTAAAAATAAAAAGGAGAACTGCAGACAGCATATGATGAAAAACAAAGGAAAACTGGCCATTAAGATAAATTCAACTAGCTTTAATAAATTACTCCCTCTGGTCTTGTATGTAAGCAGAACAATAATAATAATAATAATAATAATAGTAGTAGTAGTAGTAGTAGTAGTAGTAGTAGTAGTAGTAGTAGTAAAAGCACACCATTTAAGAGAGTAGATTAAGTGCATTAATTGATGAGAAAAAAAAAATCACTTTATTTCCAATAATACCCTTCTTGGTAAGTGTAAAATACTGTATTGATTGGTGAACTTAGAAAATGAATCAATATTTAATTTAAGGGTAAAATTGGAATATTGACATTTAACATAATACTTGAAGTAAACTTTTGCTCATATTGTAGACTTTCAATTTTTTTGTTTTGTTGCTTATATTTGAAACCGGAGGGAGTACTAACAAATAGCTGCATTTATTTTAATTTAGACATTACAAAAGAATGCAAAGTCAACTATGATAGAGAATGCTTTTTTTAACTAGCATATGGGACACATCCTCGGCTCAGGTGGCAGAAAATCAGCCGGTATGGGGGTTTCTTTATCCCTAGATATACAAATATAAAAGATAGATGGAAGACACAACACAACCACTTGTCGCAACGTAGGTAGCCGAACTGTAGTTATTAATACTATGAAGTAAATATAAATACAATTTCATGATTAGTTACAAATTATGCACTCAAAGGAAGGCACAATTACCATGTTTAGTTGATCGTATATATCTTTGAAATTCTGTTTCTGGAGGATTTTGGTATGGCATTTCATCCCGAGTTTCAAAGTTTGTGACCTACAATATTGAATTATGTTAAAATCAATGTTAAAAACTAGTAAACAAAGAAAAAGGCTTCTCTAAGATCGTGTAAAATGTAAGAAGAGAGCATTGACCCAAGTTTTGATAAATATAACATTATTTTTTTTAATAAAAGAAGGGGGAATATAACTTTAGTAGTCCAATTTAGAGAAGCCTTGTCCAAACATAAAAAAATCAAGAAAAAGCAGGTCGGTACAGGAGGAAGATCAGAGATGGCATCTTGAATAACAAGAGCTTCCTCTACTTCTCGTTGTTGGTCCTCATCATAAGCAACAGTATTGCGCTGCCAACAAAAGCCAAAGCTGGTGAAAAAGAGAGAACTCCAGATAAATTATTTTGAAAAAAAAGCGTAAGGATTAATACCTCAAACTCAGGCGGAGGCCAGTATCTCATAATAACATCATGTGATGGCAATGGAAATTGGGGTAAAACCTGTAATAAAATAAGAAAGGTAGAATTAAAACAATTTCTTTAGACCCATGAAATTTAAGAAATCTACTTCATAAACAAATTTGATGTGCTGAATACAAGTGATTAGATGAATGCTCAAGTACAATTGATATGTTTCTTATTAACAAAATGAAGAAATTTACTGCATACAAGTCTGATGAAGACAAGGAATTAGATGAATGAGTAAAACTGATGCCCTTGGTAGAAAATGATTGGACGCTATTTAATGAAAGAAAAATTTCCAGTTGAAAATAACACGTCCAAAATTTATGTTTGGGCTGAAGTTTGCGGGATCAGTTGTGTACTTGTAGAAGACCTTCCTAGAAAATAATTTTATGTTTGATGAAACATAGTCTAGTTCATCTTCATGATTTTCTATTTTCTATATAAACATATGTAGTATTAGACAGCTATGCTCCGAGGTATTTCTATATAAACATGTCTAGTAAGCAAATGATTGATCTATTTTCTCTCTCACCACAATGCAATATGCATATTAGAACTCTGCCTATATTGAGCTCTGTTATTCTATGTAGCTAGTCCCAAGCCCAAACAAAAGAGAAGGAATTGTATCAGAATGTTGATAGCCAATATAAAACATTCTGAAATCTTTATGAAATAGATAGATGATGTGATTTCGTTAATACTATTTCTAGGCTGTCACCCTTAAGTAGTATGAAATGCAAATTTAGCAGGATGCAAACTAGCAATTTCTTGGAGGTGAAAATTCAACTTCATAGCATACAACATGTCACATAATTTTGGTATCTTGGACACAGAGATAAAGAAATAGAAGAAGTTAAAAAATTTAATTCAAGCAAGGTGATGAAATGGATGAATATGTAGTGTTATTTATAGAAAGGCGCAATTTGAGTTAAGGAAAAAAATGTGCATGGGTTGACCAATAACGATGTATGGTGCTGATTACTAGATACTAAAAGGAGCATAAGATATGTGATAAACCAATAACGATGTATGGTACTGATTACTAGACACTAAAAGGAGCATAAGATACGTGATAAAGGTATGAGAATATTGGCTTGGTTGAGTGGGACCATACATCAAGAATTAATGTATTAATCAGAAAGAAGAAAAAAAGAGTGGCATCTACTGACGACGAGACAGTAGAGTCATGCCTAAAACTGATTGAACATCTAATGATAGAACACAATTGCATCATTTGATTCATGTAGCTCACCTCAGCAACTGGAAAAATACTTTGGCTATTATTCTTGAGGTACAGTAATGAATGTTAGAAATGACAGTAGTTAATGGATGCTGTTTTTTTTGTGATAACCATTAATGGATGCTGTTGAATGCAATGATGGAGAGATATTGTCTTCCCTTACAGTTGGGTCAATTAACATAGGCATAAACTTTCAAATATATTTTTCAGTAAGAGATAGAGATATGTTAGTTTTCGTTTCCATGTTCATCAGGTTTACTTAATACCTCATCAGGATGAGCCCCCCACATGAAAACACGCAATCGAAATTGTGGAAGACCATAACACCCAGCAGCAACAATTCCCAATCTTGCTTGGTAATGCATATGTACCAGACGACCTAAAGCATATCTTCCGAGTGAACCCTTGTCAAATCTCAATATGTCAACCACATTCTCCATTAAAACATACTTAGGCTTCAAATATGTCACTATGTCCATGAAAACTACTATCTGATGATTTCTTTCATCGTCCAATGGTGATTCAATGTTTCTATAGCGATTATATCCACTAATTCCTTGACAAGGAGGACCTCCACAAACAACATCAACTTCACCCTGCAACAATTTTAAGCAACAATTCTAATTAAAATGCAAAAAACCCTCGAGATTTTATCAAATTTACACTATCAATATTACTACTTACAGGAAGGGGCAAGAGTTTTGATTGTATACCCTCTCTCACAAACTCCTGCAAGCTTTCCTTACAATTGCTGCAGGTACAAATAAATAAGTATGGATGCACTAAAAATAGTTAATATTATCAATCATTGAAAAGAATCAAGCTATATACCGTAAGTTTTCAATTGGTTCCCATGTATCTTCACTTTCATCGTAACCCTTCCAGTGTACCTACGAAAGAGATGTGTGAACATAATCAGAGATTCAATAGAGAAACATATGATTAGAAGATTAGATGGTAAACTAAAAAAAATCGCCATTAAAGTGTGGGGCTGGTGTACAAGAATCTGCAGCACTAACATTAAAATTTATTGAACATTAATAAAATCTGCTTGGTCCCTTATGTTATGAGAAGGTTATCTTAAAATTTACAAAAACAAAATGGATTTGAGTTTGGAAAAAGAAAGTTTGATTTTAGAGATGCCAAAACCGTTTATTCCATTACCGTTATTAACAAAAAACAGAAATTAAAAAAATCGCATGCTAACTTTCACTCATATTTTTAATTAAGAAAATTAAAGTAAAACACAATTTATTAATTAAAAAATGCATCATTTTTTAATGTGAACAAAACTGTTCTCATGCTTATTTTGTTTAGTCTTTAAAATGAATTTATAACACCGTCTTCGTTTAAATCTCGCTTGATTTTTCTTTTGTTTCTCATTGACCGATGAAGGCAGGAAACAAAGCTTTTCCAAACATGCGTGCCTTTTGATAACCCACAGTTGTCAACCTCTAATTAGATAATTGTATAATCAAAGAATATATCTGAACTTGAAACAACGACAAATACTAATCACTTGAGGAAACATGAATATCACCCTATCTAAAAACATGCAAGCAACCATATCTGCAATACTACTTCAAGAAGACTGAGGTTTTAATTATTTGGAAAAAAAATAGCCAAAAGCTGACCGAAATTAGATTTATTACCTTCAAATATAGACCATGTTTCCCTGTTTTACTGGGATCACCGTAGCATATATCAACAATCCTAGATACTTCAAAATCATCATCAGAACTATCATCATCATGAACTTTAGAATTCACTTGCTTTTTTCCACCTGAGTTCCTTGATTGTAATGGAGTTTTTTTTTTTGTGTCGCCAACATTATACCGTTTGCATAGCTTCTCCCACTCCTTCAATAGTTGCAGAAAGTCCTCTGCAGATTCATTTCTCACCTATACAATAGAAATCAATAAATATTATATGGAATCAATCAGAAAATTTATCATCGAATAAATTTGTAGAAGATAGTCAGCACTTACATGTGTCTCTGGATGGTTTAGTTTTAAGCTTTTACTTGCATATCTATTACTATCAACAGCCCATCTCTGAGAAAAGAAGCAAACAATAGAAGATCAGTGTATCACAGATGATATTCAATGTAATTAGTGGATACGAATAATTTCAGTACAACTTTGGAATCCATTTATAATACCGTGACAAGATTAACTGATGATATTTTGGCACCTAAGCACAATCCAGTTGACATGCCACCACAGCCAGAATAAAGATCTAGTAATGCTAGTTCTGTTCTGTGCAACTCAGGATTAGGAAGACTCTTGGTGATAGTAGATGCCTCTGTTGAGTGACTCTCAGGAACAGCAGGTTGTGATAACTTGCTAATCTTAACAACATCATCTAAGCAAATATATAGACATCTTTTAGATATAAGTCTGGACAAAACAAGACATATTGATGAACTAAGTCTGAGCATATCAACTTGCATGTTTTAAATGATCACTGAAATTGCACTTTGTTAAAGGACGCTAATATTGAGCACTTAAGAAATGGTGAAATTTAAAAGTGTATCATATGACAAGGGAATAGATGATTTTTTAGCTAAAACTGGTGATCACTACAAAAAAAATGAATTTTTGTGTTTGCCAAACAATCATAACAGCTGCAAGAAGCACATGTAAAGAATTGTTTCATATTTCCAAAACCACTTGTTTTTCCGTGTCAACGCACTTCTGCCTCCCATTTCTTTTTCCCTATCTAGTGATAGATTAAACTAGAAAAAAAAATGGTATAGAAAAGAAGACCAAAAGCATCTTGGACTCCCGCATGGCATACCTTTTGGTATTTTGCGGAATGTAGAGTAATCAACACAATATTCCATATCATAATAGAAGTCAGATGGTAGATTAGAAGTCAACTTCAGACCAACCTGCAAGAAGTCACACAGAAAAAAGAACTGGCAATTATTACATACAAAGACAGAAATATAAACCTCAAAATTGACAATACAGCAGTCCTTCATCAGATGAAATTATGAGCGGGGAAAAAGACATCTTAACTGAGATCCATCATACCTTAGGTGCTCTATATCTAACATTGACTTTCTCTATTATGGAATCTATTAAGTTATCATTCATTATCGATGAATAGAATAAACGCCTCTTGTCATGATAATCACCTTCATCTTGGACAACCTGATAATAAATCGGAAGTAATAGTTATAAATTACAATGACATATATTTCAACATAACTAAATAAATATCATGATATACTTGGTACTCACTGTATCTTGAATTCTGTAAAACCATTGGACTCGGAAATACTTTCTTCTATCAGTTGTTTGGAAAAATTCAACAATCTTGCCAATATGTTTTTGCTCTCCTTCACCCTGAAAGAATTACATAGAATATAAGTATAACTATCTCTCATTGTGTTCACAGAATCACGAGATTACAGATGTCACTGACATCCATATATTACTCTGTCAGTTCTTCATAGGACAGTAGAAAGGTTAATATAACTAGCCATACTCACAAGCAAGTTAAGGACACTGCATACACCCTTAGTAATAAAGTCGATGAACATGAACACATAGCAGTATGCTTTGATGAATTTAATGAGAGAAAAAAAGATAGAAAAATGCATAGCAACCCCTGGTATCTATTTACTATGTTTTGAACAGATCATGCCATGAAATTTTGAATCCAGAACCTTTGGAAAGATTCAAATAGAGTAATAGACCCTTTCATCTCCCAGCTAGTTAAATCACTTCCACAAGTATAATACTAGATGTGAAAGTCTCTAGTTAGTCCACACCATTTTCAAAAATAAATATAAATATCAAAAGTTAAAAAAGAGAAGGTATTTTTTATAGAAAAAGTGACTAGGACAAATGATAGTCTAGAGATCTATGTTGTTAATAGCGGTACTGTAGCAGGCGATAGTGGAATGAGGGTCAGGTGCAATGCTAAATGCAGGTGTGAAGTGTTTTTCTCTAGCAGATTTAGCAGCCACAAATTGCAGTGGAATAGTAGCTAAATTGCCATGTAGCCAAGGAAGTTAAAAATGAGATACTACATAGAATCAGGAAGGGGAGTCAAGATCGTGAATCGTGGGACCATAACACAAAGGGTAAGATTGTACTGGGTCCATAAAACTCATATTCGTAGTTTTCTGCATTCTAATGTCTAGTACTAAGCATGAAGGGTGTTGTTATTAGGCCATCCGAATTGGTCCATCCTCTAGATGTCCACTAGTGTCGGTGGAGTGTGAAGAGATCCCACGTCGACTAGAGATATGACCGAAATACCACTTCAACAATCCTAACATCTTGAGCTAACTTTCGGGATTGGATTAGGCCTAGCCCAAAATCTAAGAGTTAAAATATGTATTATGAATATGTGCAAGCCGCATGACGGATGATTTGTATCATTGACCGAAGGGCCTGTTTTCCAATTAAGCTTGGAAGAATATAAGAATAAAATGACCATTTTCTATTCCTCCAGCAGCCTTAGTCAGTCCTCTTTTAAAGCTTCCAGTAGGATTTTTTCCATTTCTGAATGGAAGCGGCAGCTGCTGCAAGAGATTGCTCAAAATCCTAAGTGGCTCTTGATGCCATCTAGAGAGAAGAGTAAATAGAAATAGAGGGACATAAGAAGGCTGTAATGGGATATACTACAATGTGTAGCGACCCTCGTATTTATATTATTAGGTAAGGAGAGTAATACATAAGAAAGACATAATACTCGAGACTAAATCTTAATAACTTGTTAAAATAACTCCTAATAATGATCAATTTATGAAATTACACTTTCTTGAAATCACTGTACATTATTTCCTAAAATAAGAAGAGAAGTAAAGAAATAGGAACTGTAATGTGAATAAGTTACACAGAAAATTTTGGGGCAGATGTGAAGGATGTGAAATAGGCATACATAGCCTTTGTTCAGAATTTACAAAAAAATAAAATAAACAATAATAATAATAATAATAATAGTTTGCAAAATGAAATTTAACTTGTTTCAATAGTTGATGCTCTGCACAAGTTCAGGTACAGTTGAAATGTTGTGGAAAGAAATGGAAGCAATATGGATTATATCAAAAGAATATATAATAAGAGAAAAGGTTGATGTTACCTATTCAAATTTAAAAAAAGTTAGTAATTACGGTTATTCCAGTTGCACTATTAAATGTCCACAGTACACCTACAACAGGCTTTGGATAGATGACAAACAAATAGATAAAAACAGTGTTTTTTGAACTATGCACTTACCTTTATAAATGCACAATCGCCAACAGTGAAAATGCATTTCCCAATGATAGCTTGGGCATAATGGCATTTAACATTTATAATTGTCTCGTCTTCTTCATCCTCACTATCATATCAGCAAAGTCAAAAAGAAAAATAGAGTGAAAAAAAATTAGAAAATTTATCAGCCGAGAAAGAGCATTGAAATCGGCACAATTCAATTTATGAATAAGTTGCTACTTACTTTATTATGAACACACCTTTCCAATGTTTGTCCTGCAAGCTTCAACAGAAAAATCAGATAAAAAGAATGCGGAATACAATGTTTTTGAAATCAAAGAAACTAACAGATCTTTTCATTTCTTAAAATGAAGAACTCAAACATTGGCCAATTTGTTTTGGGAAATGGAAATGGTTAATATTTTCTTTTTGGGCAAAGCTTATTTTAGATACAACAGAATGAAAAGCATACTAATAAAATCAGGTCAACAACCTTCAATTTGTAACGCCATCCCCATCTTTTGCGAGCTTCGTCATCAGGTATTGGATCACCAATGAATGAAGGGTTTCCCCCATACATACATCCTTTCATTAAAGAAGCAGATGATTTAAACTTCTTTTTTTGTGGCTTGCCTTTTGACACAGACGAGGCAAAATAATCAGAATTTGTTCCGCCATTTTCAAACCAGGTTGGGGATGTGATTTCGTCCAGAGACAGTGCTGAGCAGTTTATATCGTCAACTTCAGGAGAATGTTGTTCCACTGGTGAATTAGACAATTCAATGGAAATAGAATTCGCTTTTCTTTTTTTGTTCTTTTGGTGAACTAATTGCGTGTTCTCAATCCCATTTGAAGACCTAGTTCTTCGCAGCTGCATGATTCAAGAATCAGTAAACAGAAAATTCTTATCAAGGAATATGAAAAGAAAGAAAAAAACAATCAAAGGTATGTCAACAATGAAGTACCAATGTGTTATTGCATATAATAATACTAGTAATGATAATAATAATAATAATGAAGTATCTTAAGTACAAGGCAGCTGGTAAAAGGTTGCAAGGACATTTGATATGCCAGGACGCAAGTTCGTATCCACATATCCCCATTTCTCAACACTTAGTTTTGAGTGAGTTTCACTGTTGTGCTCTTTAGAACCAAACAATAACAATAAAGTTGTACATGACTTGAGGAAGCAACTTAATTTCCAGAAATAAGCTTGAAAAAAAAAATTGTAATTAATTATAGTTTTTTTTGTGGTGGCCGGGGTTTGGACCTTGCGTATATTATGCATTGTACTACCAACTGAGTTAAGTAGGACATGGATTATAGAGTTTAATAAGCTTGATAATTTTTATTTTTTTTTTGACAAAGTATAAGCTTGATATTGATCACGATATTTATATTTTATTTGACGATAAATTATCCATTGATAAATTATAGAGTTTAATTTTTTTTAGAGGAGTTGGCACAAAATAGAAAAGATCCATTAATAAATTATCGAGTTTAATTCTTTCTCTCTGCAACTCTGTTTTGTATCAATTAATTTTTCACAAGTAAATATCCATTGATAAATTATAGAGTTTAATTTTCTTTAGGCTATAAGATTATAGAGTTTAATAACTACGCGCTAATGTAATGAAATTTTATAGAGAGATGGAATCATATCATATCATAACAATGTCATTGCAACAATGTTATATTATTATTATTATTATGAGGAGTGATATTTGTACAACTAATATTAGACAACCTTGATGACAACCACTTTTTTCCTCTTGTGATTGGACAAAAACAATGGAAAAACAATAAAAAAACGCATGTGAGTATGAGAGAGAGGGTTGTTTTTCAAAAGTTGTCAAAAATGGTGGTACAAATATCATTTCTCTATTGTTATTAGGTTCATGCTAATAAGTGCAAAATAGAAACTTTTTATTAAAAATATTAACAATTTTCAAACAACATTAAAAAGTTAATACACACGTTTCAAAAGAATATTACTGCATTGGTTTCCTTTAACTTGTTCAACTCATTGGCATGTTTCCTTTTTTTCTTTATTTTTTTTTTTACAGAATTAGCATTTTTCTTACTTTTGAAATATTTCCATAAATATCTAATCGGTGAAATCTAATTAAATTTTAAAATGTATATAATTAAATTCTAAATTATACAAAAATGAATGCTTAGTAACGTGTGTGAGTGTGTATGTATATAACTATATATATTTAAAATAGAACGTTTTGCGAAAAGTGGAAACAAAACTGATATAAAAACGTTTATAGTAAAAAATTGTTTTTTTTCCTTGACCAAAAATAAAATCCGAAAATTCATTTTTATGTAAAAATAAATTGTCCATTTTAACATAATTATCAAATATTTGGTCAAATTATCCAACTTTAACATAATTATCAAATTTTCGGTCAAAAAAATATAATTATCCAACTAAATCTCTTTATGAGGTAACTTGTAATTAATTACATTTCCAAAAAAAAAATTACAAATTTTAAGTCATGATTCATCAGTCAAAAAATTGCACCAAAAACAAAGTCAGAATCTTTTTTTTTCTTTACAAATTTTCAAGACATAATTCTTAAACTAGAGAATCAATGGAGATTATACATATGGAAAATAATAAAACTGTAAAAAATGAAAAGAATGAAGGTAATTCTGGTGAAACAAAAAATTAACTGTAACAAAGAAGCGAGAGAGAAAGAGAATTGAGTAACACACCTTCACAGAACGAGAAGAAGAGCCTCTTCCGTTAGATTCACCTGATAATCGCGGCGACCGTCGTCGATTCTCCTCCGACAATTTCATCTCAGAAACCCTACCTTTCTTAGATTTACCGTTAGAACGTACATTTCCGTCAATTACATCGGAAGGAGCCGATTTCACCACCGGAGATCGCTGGGACTTGTCTGCATGCTCTGACTTAAGCACCTCCGGCGGCGATTCCTCCGTCATTGCGACGGCGGCGAAGAAGTTGATAATTGGATCGGGTTAGGTAGAATTTTCGAAGAGAGAGAGGTTTTTGAAACTCTAAATTGAGGATCTAAATCTTGGAGAGGTTTGAAGCGGGTTTTGCTTTTTTTGTGTTGACCGTTTCAGAGTGTGAAGTGATTTAGTCAATCAATGTGTAGTGTTGCGTTGGGAAATGTAATTTTTGTGAGGTGAAAAGGTAACTGCAAACAGTAGAGTGTGGTAGATTTTTAGTTTCACTGCGAATCTAATCTAAGTAAAAAACACAGTAACCAAAATAAAACAACAAGTACTTTCAGTTTGGATTGGATGGATGGATGGAGGTGGTTATCACTGACTCGTTTTTACATTCTGCCTTTACCACCACTTAGGTTTTTTCGACTTTTCCTCACTTTTTCTTCTTCTCTAGTATGCAAAAAAAAAATACAAAGTGAGTAAAGTAGAGTTCCACACAAATATTCCCGCCCAAAAACCAATGGCCCGCGTAATGACGTTAATGTACAGAAATACCCCTGTAAGTTGAATTAAAATTGGAGTTTTGTTAACCGATGTACACTGCAATTAACAAACCAAAAGTAGAAAGAAAAATAAGTTTTGCATTAAAAAAATAATATTTTTTCAACCTTCAAAGAGTAGAATACACAATTTTCAATAGAATGTTTTCTTTTTTGGATAGTGTTAACTTGTGTGTCCTTAGAGCACTAAGAATCTAAAAGGAAAAAATATTTTCTAAAATTTTGTACATTTAATTCATTAAAAATATAAAGATTAAATGCAATGCACATATTTCAATAAATTATTTTTATATTTGAATCATTAACTTGTGTCTTAGAGGCACAAGTTATTCTTTTATACTATCGGTTAAATTATTTGTTAACATTTCCCTTAAAATTAGGTATAAAAAACAAGAAAGCTCTAATAAAATAAAAAATAAAAACAAATGTGATATTTGGACCAACAGTTATAACATTATATATCATTGAGTGTTGTGTTGAAATTGTTTCCGATAAAAGAGAACAAAAATAAGAGAGATAAAGAATAATTTAACACTTTTTTAGGAATGAATAATTTAAAACTTGAAAACCATATAAAATACATGGTGTATGTGTTGATATTTGTGTAAGAAAAACATTTTTTAGAATCAAATTCGACTTTACTTAACAATAAGTTTCTTTCAATTGAAATTACGGAATGACTTTTATAAACAAAATCAATAAAACTCGACTTCATGACTGCTCGAGACTACGGTGGAAGGCTTCTAGACGTGCATTTTTCTAAAAGTTAGAAATTTCAACTTCACAATTTTTCATGTTTAAAGTGAATTGGAAATGTGGAAACGAGCCTCCAAAAGCTAATCCAAATACTCACTTCAAATTAAAAAAATAAAAAATAATTCTATAAAATTCATATTTTGGTTTTATTAAAAATAAAATTTCTACGTAAAAATCAAGCTTGAGATTTTATGAATGAAAAGTTATTTCAATGTGTTCTGGAGAAGGCCAATCCTATAATGACACGTAGACCAAACGTCCACCAGATGAGGATGCATCACCTAAAGGAGTACGCTAGCAACAGTGCACCCTGCCTCACTAGAGCACGCCCCCATGCATCTCACGTTGTACACATGGCCTCTAACAGCCTCCTGATGATGCGCCGCAATTCCCATAAGTTGTTAGGCCACCGACCTCTATATAAGGGTGACTCTGCATCACCCTCAAGGGATCATTCATTTTCTCACACTCTTAACACATTCAACCTCATTTCCTACACTGACTTGAGCATTGGAGTGCTAACACACCCTCCATTCCACCACGAAGACTTCATCACCACCGCACTGGAACATTGTGTCGTTATCGTTGCCACCATCTGTCTTCACCGGACGAATCACATTGAAATTTGAAGTTAAGTTTTTTTTTGTATAAAAGTTGTGTAGGTATCAGATTGGGGCTCACAAACAATGTTTGTTATTGATGTTTTGATGATAATAAAACAAGAGAGATCTGATTGTTTGTTAAGTGTACAATACAAGATCTATAAGGAGAAAGCTTTGATCACATCACTTAGTGCCTCATGTTACAATATCAAGAATTAGTAAAGTATAAAACAAAAAATTACCAAAGCATAACTTCATGCCTCTAATCACTTTATCAAGAATCGACAAAGTATCACTATCTTCCTCTAGTCTCAATATCGAGAATTGACATACATCACTTTATCTATGTAGTGTACAAAAAAACGACTTTAAACAACATTTTAGACGTGGTTCCGGCATACAAGTAGGTTTGTCTTTCATTGCCTCTAATGTCTTACTCTTTCTTATCTACTCTAAGACTAGTCTTTTTTTAAATAAACTTAAATTCTACCCTTATAGATGATATGTTCTACGCCTTGCTCTTTCAAACTTATAACTAATCAACTATGGTGAACTAAACGTACAATAACATTTATCCATAATATTGATTGTTTTCCGCTTACTAGTGACTGACTTAATAATTAAGGATTGAGGTGCACATAAATCCTTACTCATTCTATCATGTATCTCAAGTAATAATAAAGTATGAGTCAACCACTCATTTTAACACAAGGCTCCTCAATAGTAAATTGAATTTAACAAAATATAGTCATATTTTTATTTGTATAACTCAACATCGACTAATGGATCATTCGATATACTTCTTTGTTGTACTTAAAGACTTATCACAACTATCTATTATTTGAGCCTATATTTTATTTTCAATTAAAAAAAATTCATGATATTAACTTAACCTTTGAATCAAGACAAAAGATTTTAACTTCACCATTTTAAACTTTCTAAGTTGCATCCAAGTAGAAGAAGCTCTACATAAAAACCATTAAGTAATTAACTTTTTTATCTTTGACTTTATTCCTTTACGATGCTCATGAGTCATCACATATCTAAGCCTTAATTTATTACAATTATATATCCGGATTGTAAATCACACGCATATATTAAATCAACAATATTACTTAAGTTTGCAACTCTTCTACCCTTAAGAAGGTTATGGCCAAGTATCAATTAGAAAATTAAATACCTCAAAGTTAGAAACTTAGGCTCTAACAAGTTGCATGAAGGAATCACTAACCTTAAGCATCTGGAAAAATAGTTTAAGGTTTTCTACCAATAGTTTTGAGTTTGGACAATTCTATTTCCCAACTGTCTATGATTCTCATACCCATTTTCAGGAAGGTTTGGCAAATCTATTATTTTCTCACAAAGAACGGTAAGTTTATGTTTTTAATTTTTAAAATAATAACTAAATCATAAAGTCCATACATTCATATTTTAGGCATAGGATCCAAAAATATAAGAACAAATTCACTACTACAATTGGCAAGGAACTTTAATAAATGGAGGGAGAAATATCCCAATAGAATTTTAGTATATGTACTTCTTGTTCTTCTTTCTTTTAGTTTTGGAGAGTCTATCTTATCTCCGTTGAGTTTAATTCAGTTTGTAGGAAATATATATATATATATATATATATATAATATATGTAAGATCTGGGATTCGAATCTCGGACAACATCAAAAAAGTTTTGGAAAGTCTCCTCTTCTGCTACTATTTCATTCAGGTATCGTGTTCCCTCTTCTCCCCCATTTAATCACACTCGTTAATCACACTCACTTACTTTTGATTCCTCACTCCCTCTTTTTTCTCAAGCTACAATACCAAATGATTTGAAATTACAGCCTACATATCCCTTTATCTTAATTAGATTTGTGATAACCATAACCTTTGTATTTATCCCATTAATTATCTTTTGAGTGATTGAATAGCCTAATTCACAAATTTAAGCATCAGATATGGCATTTGATCCGAACATGCCCACCATGATGCTTGTACGATTGAGCTAATAATAGGAACCAAATAGTGACCATGATGCTTGTACGATTGAGCTAATGATAGGAACCAAATAGTGATTGAAATGCAAATTGAATTAAAACAAAAATAACTCCTTAAGACTAAAGGATGATTTTTTTTTTCTTTATAAATAGAGATAACTTTCGTTAACTAAAACAATTATTACAAAGAAGCAAGCAACAAGAAGCTACAAAACAAAGAAGCAAGAGTTAATCTCACACAAAAACAACAAACGCCATAGACCTCACAAACTTAACATCAGACTCTTCATTTTTAAGATTTCAACCCACTAATGTAAACAATCTTTTTTATTTGATTTAGAAATTCCTGAACCGATTGATGATTGTGCTGAAATCTTCTAGCATTCCACTAAAAGATAATTCTTATGTTAGTGTCTAATAGAAGAATTGCAAAACAATTAATTAAAAACATGCATTTCATTAATTTTGAAATACCATGTCATAATTGTGGAAGTGGCAGTGTAAAATAATTTTGAATATGATCATATGCAATTTCAAGTTTAGTCAATCCCACTCAAATAAAATTGAATATCCATTATAAATGGTACAAACCAGAAAGATAAAGACATAAGAGAATCCTCTATAATTTCCCGCACATTACCTATGAAATATTATCACAAACAACACATGACACTAGCACGTCAACACTGATGATAATCTTAGAAAATTAATTAATTAAATGTGATTACATGCGTTAGACACCAACATATGTTAGCCACCAAACACACTTTTGATCGATCATAAATGTCAGTACCAATTTAACACTTTCTTTTCATTACATATCCAATTTTAAAGATTAGAACAAAATTTCTAAAGTGTTTAAAACAGCCCTAACTCTCATACCATATTAAGGAACGCGGTTACGTGGCATGGCATCCATGGAAGAATAGAGAAAAGACTGAAATTGCATAATATAATAAAAGTGAAAATTACAAAATGAGAAAAGGAACTGAAAATGATTAATCTAGCTTTTATATAGGCCAACTGATTTTTAACAAACTAACTCCTAATCTATAATTTTCTACATCTCTAATAATATACACACGCATAAAAATTATCTTAGATAAATAAAATAACATCTAAATTACAACTATTACACAATGATAATTCAAATGATAGTTAGCATGATAATAAGAAAACTTGTACTACAAGTAATTAGTTTCACATTGTACTTTAGCTTGAGTACAATACAATCCTTCTAAGATAGTACAATAAACTTTTGTATATATACTCTCATGTAATCACTTTCAAGTTCAATGAATCTTTTCACACTTTTATTAGATTCTTAATATGGTATCATTTCACACTTTTATTGAACGAAGTTAACAACCATAAGTTCACAAGTTCATAAATAACTCAAACTAAAAAAACTAAAAGTTTAAATGGAATCCAATCTGAAAGAAACTAAGTTCCAATGCTAGCAGCCATTTAGCTATATGAATGGTTGAAGAATTGAATTGAACAAAAAAATTAGGAATTTTTTTCTTTCTAAAACGTGATATAGATTCCTTCAAAGTCCTTGAAAGATGAACAAAAAAGGAATCCAGTAATACTACAATGGTCAAAGTACAAACTTTAATGCTAACCAAATGAGTAGTACTAGTTTGGCATTCTAGTAAGCTGACATGCTTCTTATAAGCTGCACGTTAGGTAGTAAACATTTTGCTAGATGATTTGCCGCTCAATCCATGCAACAATATATGACAACTAATTTGCAACAAATATGCAGCTACAATTTCTATCGTAGCTAATCTCAAATTTTCATATAGTGATCATAAAAAAGTCATTTGCATATCTTGTCAGGATTCTCAAGTTTCATTCAAAATTCAGCTGATATTTTTCAAGCGGAGCTTTGGGCAATTTACCATGGTCTTTTGCAGGCGAAAGAAATGGCAATAATTGATCTTGTTTGTTACTCTGACTCTCTGCACTGAATTAATCTCATCAAAGGCCCTCCAATGAAGTTTCACACTCATGTAGTGTTGATCCAAGACATCAAGGAGCTCATTGATCAAATTAATGTTACTGTATGTCATACTTTAAGAGAAGGGAACTGCAGACTTTTGACCAAGCTTAGAGCTTCCTTAGATGTTGATCTTTCCTTCCACGCTTAACCTCCCGAAGGCATTTGAAGTCTTATAAGGATTGACGCAGCTAGAACTTTTTTCTCTAAAGTGTAGTTTTTTTTTTTTTTTTTGCTTGTTTTGATTAGCATTGTGGACAAAAGAAAATCAAGTCACTCTCATAAATTTAAAATTTCACAATTGATAAGTTATACATAGTTGCCAAAATGATAATGTTTTCATACACCAACACAACTTACAAGCTAATTCAAATGCTATTGACATGGAAAGCCTAATACAGGTTCTGAATATCAACAGAAAAGCAATTAGCCTTCACAAGGAAAAATATCCCAATAACATATAAGCCTACACAAAGAAGAGCTTCCAGCCATATATTGCAACCCACATTGGCAATTTCCTGCTATATCTTCACAGCCTTACATTCCTTTATTTTATTTTTGCATTCCATACAGTGACCTTGATTGATTATCCAATTGTTCCAAGAGCAACTTTAACAAATTAACTTTTGTGTAACTCTATCACACCTGCATAATATAGCAGAAAAATCAGGCACTCTAACAATCATTAAATGGCAAAGTTCCACAAAATTGAGTGCAAAATCACCACTGAAAATACTGCTAACAGTAGCATAGCACATCACCAAATTAACTTCTCCATTGTAACCAATGCAAACAGCATGAAATGCATCCCAATAGCTACGATGACATATATCAAACCCAATAGAAAAAGTGGAAGTCTTTATCAAGTACATTGCATACAAGGAAGTTGGTTAGTCCACCAATTTGAGAGAATAAGGGCCTGTTTGATTGCCTTTTTAAAAACTGTTTTTCTATTTTTAAAAATTAGAGAATTAAAAACTTGTTTGAATAATTTTTTATAATACTGTTTCTAAAAATGATTTTCAAAATTGGTGTTTTTAAAAGCAAAAAACCAGAACTGCTAATCCTTGTTTTGCATTTTACTTTTCTCTTTTCTTGAGTATCCAGAAGAAAACTAAAAACACAGAGAAAAGGGTTAGTTTTCATTAATGGCAAAATCGTTATTAATGGCAACTTTGATTAATAAAATCTAAACAAATAAAAGTGTGGCACGCACATGGGTAAGGTTTTGAAAGAATATTCTTTCTTTTTTTTTGAAAAATTTGAAGGAATATTCTTGTTTTATTTCTTTATCAAATTAATTAATAAAAATTTAGTTTTAATCAATTTACGGTAAATAATACTGCCTTTATTTTTTATCCTTTGATATATTAGCTTCTGACACAAGTCTTAAGTAGTAATCATATCAACCAATAAAAAAATGATCATGACGCATTTATTTTTCATGAGCCAATCAAAATGGATTCTAACTCATTTGTAAATTAAAACATGGTTTTTTTCCTATATATTTCGTTTCGTCTCATAATAACAGAGTTATTTGCAAAAAAAAAAAGTGTCCCAAAATAATTAAACCATTTTACTTTTCAATACAATATTAATTACTTTTTTCCCTTTATAACTCTAATTAATACTACTTTTATCACCCTCAATTCAATATATTCCACTTTGCATTTATGATAGGAGAATGTACCAATACTTAACAAGAGCACTTCAAAACCATTTTTCTCTCTATTTTATTTAAACATTTTTATTAATATGTGTGAAATGAGACGGAGGGAGTATAGACAATTTGTTTTTCATCATTTTCATCTTTCTCCCATAAAAATGTATTGTGTATTTTTATTTGCATAGTAATAGATTATGGGGTTGAATTTTTTTATTTTATTTGTATCTTATTGTTAAGTCTACCTTTTTAGGGTTCCATCGGAGAACGTGTGGCTGAAAATTTATTCACTTTCTCATATCAATACATTTATATTGTATATTTTCATGTATGTTGGCCAAATCGTAAGTTCATCCTATGATACTCAACTTCCAGCGATTCATCACATAGATCTAATCACGTAACTTGAAAAATGTTTATGTACGAAGAGAACAATTGAGAATGTATTTTTAATATGTCTTTGTTGAAGTTTTCATCTAAGCTGATTGTAACAATTAATCGGAATTAAAACCATAGTAACATTTCTAAAACAATGGTCAACTCTAATATTTATCATTAATAACATTTATTAAGAATTTTAAATTTCAAAATAATCTCTCCTAATTTATGTCTTTTATTTATATATATATATATATATATATATATATATATATATATATATATATATATATATTTCTTCCACGCTTTCTCTTTCACACAAAGTTGAACCGGACTGTAATACCATTGTTGGACCTTGCGGGGGAGCATGTGTCGTCGATCGACTCATTGGAAAGAATAACCAAACAAATGAGAATGATATTTTCAATACTTTAAGTATGACGAAATTATATCTCATGTTTGACATGAGTATCCGTACTAGTATATCAATCAAATGATATCATATTGTCACTTTCTCATCATACTTCATTCATTCCACAATGAGTGATCAAGTTGACGGTTTTACATATGTGAATGCACAATTTTAGAATTTAATAGGCTTAAATATGATTTTCGTCCTTGTAATTTGGGCAAGTTTTGATTTTCGTCCCTACAAAAAAAAATATTGAAAAACATCCCTCCAATTTTTTTTTGTTTTAAAAAGGTCTCTGGCCCCACATTTTTGCTGATTTAGCATGATATTCGTCACGTGATAGTTGCTGACTGTGCAACATTTTGCCACGTGGCGCTGACGTGTCTGCCCACGTCATTAAATCTTAAAATATATTTTTAAAAAATTTAAAAACTGAAAATAAAAAAAAAATCATAAAAAAATTCAAATTTTTTTCAATTATAAAATTTTTAATTTTTTTAAATATGAAGCAAAAAATATAACTTTTAAATTAAAAAAAATTAATTGTCGAAAATTTAATTTTCACTTTTTTGTCAAAATTTGTAATTTTAACAGTTTTTTTCAGAAATGTCTTTTTAGATTTTTTTTAATTAAAAAAATAATTTTCAGAATTTAAAAATATTTTTTATTTTTTAATTACGTGGATTGCCACGTGGCAAAAGTTGCACAATCAGCAACTGCCATGTGGCAAAACCCATGCCATATCAGCAAAAATGTGGGGCCAGAGACCTTTTTAAAATAAAAAAAAATATTGCAAGGATGTTTTTCAATTTTTTTTTTTGCAGGAACGAAAATCAAAACTGGCCCAAATTACAATGACCAAAATCATATTTAAGCCAATTTAATATCTTTAAATATCTATTAGCAAAAATTATAAAAATTGATATTTTAAAAATTTTAATCGTGACAAATCTAACAAAAAAAAATCAATATATATATATATAAACCTTTTTAATTATTTAAAATTATTTGCTCAAAAAAAAGTATTTAAAATTATAAAATTGTTTTAAAAAAATTTGATTGCAAGTAGATTTGTAATTTTTACATCTCCAAAACTGTTTTTGAAAGTTAGATTGCCAAATGAATTTTTTTGTTTTCTCATTTCTAAAACAGTTTTGAAAAGTTACATTACCAAACAAATTTTCTTTTTCTCTCTTCTTTAAAACTGTTTTCTAAAATAGATTTATAAAACATATTTTAAAAATTAAAAACAAAAACTGATCCAAACATGCCCTAATTTTTTTATTTCTACCCTTCCTGCTAATAAACCATCACAGCCGTTTGATTCAATGTGCCATCTCCAAAACATTGGCAATTTTCACGTTAAAGAGAATACACCAAACGATTGTTAGCCAAACTAAGTTGGACACTTTCTTGCCATTCCCCCTTTTGCAAATTGAATTAAACAGCAATAGATTATCAACTAATACAGCTCCCCAATCTACTGCTTTCCATTCCAACCAACTGAAAATCAAATCCCAAATTTCTTTAGTCTTATTGCAACTTGCAAAAAGATGACTTGCGGATTCAATGTCTTAAAAGCAAAACACACAACATACAAATTTCTTTAGTCTTGTTGATGCATGCTGCGAATAACCCCTCTCCTCCATAATTCTACCCGGGTTGGTAGCCTATCTTGAAGTAATCTCCATCCAAACATAAAAAAAATTGACGGCACCGACATTTCTCACTAACGATGCGCAGCTGCCATAAATATCATCGTCTTATTCTGCAAAATTATGCAGACCACGGAGCCGATTATAACAATATTTAACAGAGAAACTGATGTAATCTTCCTATTTAAACGATATGTCACGCCTTCCCGCAGCTACGCTGCAGGCAGGGCAATGACTTGTTCAGCAGCAGGCAGATTTTCTTTATGGTTTAGATTTCGACTCCAACTCCATTTCCAATTCTGTACACCATCAGACTCATATAGTTTATGTGCTACTGTGAATTCCATGTCAGAAGCTAAACAGAATAGGTTTGGAAATTGATGACAGATTGGCTGATTCCCTTGCCATAACTTCTTCCAGAATAATGTATTTTCGCCGTTACCCAAATGACACATTCAACCATAATGCAATTGTTGGGGTGAATGGATGTTGGGTGTTCTACCAAACACAGTCAATTAATGGGGCTTTACCTGAATTCTACGATGAACTATGGGAATCTCAAGGCCCTGAAAGAAAGAAAAGTGGATACCAAAAACAACAGATATTCCCCCAAGGTGTTAGCAATTTACTGTTTGTGATACAAGTATAACATAAGAACTAAACTTGCAGACGCATAATTACTTAAACATAATGGTTTTCAAAATAGGTAAAAATCAAATTGGTATTTCAGTGGAGGGCCAAAATCATATGTGCAAATTTTCTAATTAAGACATCCATGTTCCATTAAACAACATAAGTAGTATAGATTATGAAAAATTTAACATAAGGACTAACCAACATCTTTTAAATATCATAAACTTTACAAGACAATATGAACACTTATTTGATGATCATCACACATGGACTATTGGTCTCTCTAAATATCACTATGGAGAAATACTTACTTGATCACAAGACCAAACATATAGTGCTTAGGCACATACATACATACATACATACATTAGCTCTATCGCTATGATCCTTCTTTAAGATCAAGTTGCTTCAAAACTTGGATAAGTTCATCCAACTCTTTAGAGGAAACTCCACCCTTACTAACAGCCCCAACAGCTTCCTCTCTCATCAACTTAGCTCTTCTCTTTTGGGGACTATCCCCACTCATAACACCTGAAACTACCCGACCCAACACGTTTGAGTCGGGCACAGAATCCGCCCCCTCACAAACCCTCACTGCCACTCCCATATCTTCCACCAACAGCCTTGCATTGACAAACTGATCAGCCTCCATCGGCCACCCAAGAATCCCAACCCCAGCCGCCACCGCTTCCAATACTGAATTCCACCCGCAATGACTCAAGAACCCGCCAACAACCCGATGACCCAATATCGCCATCTGTGGTGCCCAACCCCTCACCACAATCCCCTACCTGAAACACGATCCTCAAACCCCTCCGGCACCAATCTATAACCTTCCTCCAACTGCTCTGCCGTGGAAGGCCCCTTCACCACCTAAACAAATGGTGTCCTAGACCTCTCCAATCCGAATGCCAACGCCTCCATCTACTCCCTTCTAAGTAGCTTCTGGCTCCCAAAACAAACATACAACACCGAACCATCTTCCTCCAACTGATCAAGCCACCTTAACACGTCAGAACCACCATCCAAATTTGCATCAACACGAATATAACTCAGCGGGCCAACAGCAAAAACCCTTTGGTTACCACCTAATTCAGCCCGGATGTGATCCAAATATGGACCATCCAAAGCATTACAAGTGTTTAAAACAAATCCCCAGCTTGCAGCATTGGAAATGAAGCTCTCCCTTACAAACTCAGACTCAGGATCCGATTCTTTGTATCTGAGAATCACACTAGGAAGATGTTCATACTTAAACGACGGCGTTCCAGGGATTTCAGGGAACTGAACAACTTCCTCCTCCTTCTTTAACACCAGTGTGTTACTGTTACTCCAACAACAGTTAATGACTGATATCAAGAAGGAACTAATAGAGTAAAAAGCGAGTCTAGGAATATTGAGTCGAGTAGCAAGTTGGTTAGTCCAACCAACGAAGAAATCAGAGATGAGTGAAACAGGGGGATTAGGGTGGGTGTTAAACCAGTGGATAATTGGACTTTGGAGATTGGAGAGGGCGTTAATAAAAGGATAGTTTCCGGTGTTACCGACATCACAAATATTTTCTGCACCTTCAGGTATTTTGGGGTGTGAAAGGAATGGGAGAATGAGTGTTTGGGTGGGTTGATAAGAGCGGGTTTAGTTTAGGGAGGTTTTTAGGGGTGATAATGATGGTGAAGGTTAAGGTGGTAGTAGTTTGAAGGGCTAATTGGTGGGTTAGGTCAAGAAGTGGGAGCATGTGACCTTGTGCAGGGTATGAGAATATCAGAATGTGTGTCTTCAAGTTTGACATGTTTGATTTCTTGTGTACTGTGTTGAGTTTGAAGTTTGAAGAGGAAAGGTCTTTAAAAGTTAACCAACCTTCCATACGATACGTATTCACCAAGTATATATGAGAATGAAGAGTAAATATTAGCCTCAAAATTGCAACTTTCCTCCCATCCTCTGAAATTTTGCAAAACTTCACAAATCTCTCTGAAATTGTCAAACATTAACCGTCTACATGACATTGTCACGTGGTTAGAAAAGATATGTCACATCATAGGGAATAATTGACTATATTTCATGCATATTTTTTTTTTCAACGATAACATTTGCGCACATTCTCTGACCTAATAATTTTATATGCAAATGCCCATTAAAATTTAACACTTATGTATAAATACGCCCCTCAAATTTAAAACTTATGTTTAAATTGCACCTGAATAATAAAAATTAGTTTGCTAAATAAAACTTTGTCGGTATGACAATAATAACCTATAGCCAAAACATAATATTATATGTGTTATAAATATTAATAGTGGATGTCCAAATAGCAAATAGGTTAATGGGTCATATGTAACATTCAACACAGTACATCAGTAAATAAGAATGTTTCTTCCTATTTTCTCTTCTTCTCCTTCTCTCTATTACTTTCTCTGTTCATTTATTTTCATAACACGTTATCAGCACGATCTAATCAACTAAGAAAGGTATATGAATCTTTTCAATCTATTATAATAAGTTGTACTTTTGTATCGATGATTATAGGCTACTGTTACAATTCCATCAAATCGAACCATTGCCTTATAGATACACATAATTATTGTTATGCAAATTACAGTGTTTACTTATTATAGATACACATAATTATTGTTATGCAAATTACGGTGTTTACTTATTTTAATTCAACATTCATGCATCATGTAGGGCTAAGAATTTCATTTTAATGCATCCCACAAATAAAATTTTCTTAATGAATTCTTGAAGAATTCAACACCAGTATTAATGCACCCCTGGAGGTTTGCACGTACATTTTCTTAATGAATTCATGAAGAATTCAATACTAGTACATCCCTCAAGGATCACTTAAAAATCAATTTTTTTTATTATTAATGAATTCCTGATGAATTCAACGGTGATGCATCCCGGAAGGATTGCACAAATGATTTATCATTTAGTATATAGTTCTGATAGAACTCGTAAAAAATTTAATACGTATACATCCCTGAAGGGTTGTAAAAGTACTACAATTTTCATTTTTACTCCCTCCGTCTCTTAAAAATAGTCGTTTAAGATTTGTGCACGGTTATTAAGGAAATATTGATTGTGTTGATTTCAATGGTAAAATTAATATCATTTACTAAAATACCCTTATTAATTGTAGTTAGTGGAGTAGTTAAGTTGGATGAAATTCAATAAATAAAGGTATAATAATGGAAAAAAAATAATAAATGTTGCATTGGTATTCTAAAGTGATAATTATTTTGAGAAAAATAAAGAATGATAAAAAGACTATTATTGTGAGACGGAGGGAGTACTATCTACGTTTTGTTCTTGATGTTTATTTGAATATTTGTGTATTTTAATTTTGTAAACATGCACGAATGGCTACCATTTTTAAATTTACGATATCACGTATGCATAAATATTAGCATATGAATCCATCAGGGAATTAGAGCATAATTATCGCATGAATGTAGAATCCATATCCTGAAGCGTAACTAGAGCTTAATTTTATGAAAAAGACAACACGTATGAAAACAAACTAATGATACCAATCTTATGAGAATTATATGGGACACGTAATGTTTTCTTGTTGCATTTATCACGTATGAACCATCACTTCTTTTGGAGTAATTATCTTATAAATTAATTAATATTAAATCAAGAAGTGTTTATCAATAGTAATGACTAATGATACAATCAAGTTCATATGACACGTAATTAGCACGTTTTATGGAACAAATAAATTAAAGATAAACACCTAATACAATACATATTTAGGAACAAATCAGCATTTTTTTAGCATTCTTTTTGATACAATCTTGCCATTTTTATACAATCTTCAATTTTTAGATGATGTGAAAATTTGAAAGAAAAAAAATATGTTAGACTTAGTTATATTAATTTTTAAATAAGCATGATCAATCTGTTTGATTAATTTTCTCTTTTACTATTGAGATATTTTTCTGTGAATGGTTTGCGTATATAATTTTTTTAATCATTCTAGTAAAAAAAAAAAGGAAAACAGTTTATTTTTGACATAGTTCTTGGAGAACTTAAATTTAATATTATTGCACCCATAAAAGGATTGCTTAATGAATTTATTTTGATCAATTTATTTTGAAGTTTTGGGATATAGTTCTTGAATAACTCACATATTCAAGCATCCTGGTATGATTGTTCAAATTAATATTTTCAAATATCATTGTGGTATAGTTCCCAAAAACTGATGCTAAAAATCCTTGAAGGATTATATGTATATAAAATAAATGTAATATAGTTCCTGAAGAACTAAAACTTTGATATTTATCATTAAGGACATACTTCCAGAATAAGTAAATATTTAATATTAAAAGCATCCTAGAATGATTGGTTAAAGAAATAAATTTTATATTGGTCATAATTAATGATGGTTTGATTTTGTGTTCCTGAAGAACTACACATTTAAAATACGATAGAAATTTATAAGATCTATTTGATCTGAAGAACTACACATAATTAATGTGTATTTCTATACCACTCAAATATGCTCATGAAGTAGCAAATAAGTGAATATCTTCAAGAATATTTTGTCGATTTTTCACATTTGTAATTGAACAAAGTGTTTCTTGATTAAAATGGTAAAATGTTACATTGAACGTCATTCCCATACGTGAATGACTCATGTTGTTTGTTTTATATAACCAATATCATATCATGGCTATGGTAATTGATTTACTCGAGATTGCTATTGATATGATACATGTCATGTCAAGGTCGTAAAATTCCATTAGTTTGAACTTAGATCAGTTAGGAAATTTGTGTTTGATCAAAGATTATATGGATTGAATAGTGAAAGATTGTTTCCTTATTCTATGATAAAAGTTTGGTTCTAATTTTCTTCTTTCTTATTGCATAAGACTTCTAGAATGATTGAATTACAAGGTAAGCACAAACTCTTCGCTACATAACTCTTGAAGCTATCTTCCATGAATTGACGTTCACTTATTTACTTCTAAATCCTTCGAGATTATCATCTCATAAATATTATATGTTAGATATGTATATTTTCTTATGAAATACATTTATTTGATCTTGATCTTATATATAATATAAACTTTGGAGATATTAAACTTGAAAAATATGTCTTGCTGACAATTTGTGTTGCCTAATTACTCATCAGAAAAATATGTATGATTTATAAAGTTTTATTCGTTGAAATTATGATGTGTTTAGTCCTTTTTATATTCGATATATATATATATATATATATATATATATATATATATATATATATATATGATAATGCAAAAGATGATTCAAGCCTTTAGAATATAATTTCATTTGAACATAATTATTTTGTTGTTTATTATTGTTTCAAATGGATATGAAAAAAATACGTACTATTGTAAACCGGAAGTTTATGAATCGTTTTAAATGCTCATTCTTGAGTGTATTAAACAACCCCCGAAGTATTACTCAAATAATGATTTATCTTGATCATTTATGATATAGTTCCCCAAGAACTGCATGATTAATGAAGGCTTCTGAAGAGCTATTGTATTGTTATATGGAGGAACAAAGCTACACATTAAGACTGCACTCTTATAAAATTTTATTGAATTTTAAGATATTAATCTAAATGGATATCATGGAGATGTTAACTATCTATATATTACGAAACATACGATGGAGAAAGTTAGTATAGTGGAAAAGTTACTTGTTCCTCTGATTTGTACTACACTTATATCAGTGCAATTGAAGCACACATTAGTGTAAATCAGAAGTTTACATATTCTAAAGTTAATTGTATAACTGATACTTATATAATCATACCTTATAAACTTTATTTTGGGAATCAACAACCATGTATGTTGATATATTGATTCGCGTCAAGCCAACAAGTTACAATAAGTAAGTCCTCCCCTTAATTTATAATTTATTTTAGGTTAACAACTTATTATTTCTCATCTAAGTAAATTTTTGGATGCGTTGTGTATAACACAATTGCTCCAATATAATGCACTTAGATAGATATTGAAAGAATATTGGGAAAATGTATTGATATGAATCTTCATTTATTATAAATTTTGTTGAGCGAACTTGTTTACAACTTAGTAAGTTAAATTATATTGAGTCAACTCGTTTACAGCCCAACATGCTAATTATCAATGGATGAATTAGTTTTTCCAATATTAGGGGGAGAGAATAAGCAGCTGAAAATGTGAACTAGAAGTTCAAATGAAACATTTGAAAGGAAATATTAATCTCTTCTTGATCCTCAAGTTATAACTCGTTTTCAAAGTTAAGAAATTAAAATAGAAGCTGCCAATGCTCCAAATAAATTATATGTCCATGTCGGATAGTATAATATTGCAAATGAGCCTTAACCATGCATGAAGCGTGTTAGACCAATCGGTTCCAAATCTAAAAATCCTCGAACAAGAAAAGGAGCTAAAAAGAAAGATAACTCAAATGAGGATGAGGAAACTCTACAAGAGTCGTTTGACAAAATTGAATTTTAAGTTCCAGAAAAACTGACCAGGTACCTAAAATTTATGAAAAAGAAAGAGATCTCGATAAATTATGTCATGAATGGAATGAGTTGGAACCAAAATAAAAGTTAACGTTTATGACGTTTTTGCATATAATATAGCGCTATATGTGATCAATTATGACGAGGATCATGAATTAAAGTCTATAAAAGATTATAGAAAAAGGAAATATTTGCACGTGGAAAGAGATAATTCCAGTGAAATCAAACTCGCTTTGTAAAGTTAAACTTTTTGGACTTGTAGTCCGCACACTTGAAGATGTGAAATTAATTAGATATATGTATGATTTTTCGCACGAAAGAGAATTATATTGATAAAATACATATATATAAAGTTTGATATATTCAACGGAAGTGAATGATAATTATTTTCAAGAGGCATATTCACCTGAAGTGAATTCAAGAACTTTTTATTGTCTAGTTAAGTTTAGTAGCATATTAAAGGCTCAATTTTGATGAAAGATATGTTACAATGTATTTGTATGGCTCGCTTGAAATTGATGATTATATGAAACTCCATGAAGAAGCTAACTTTCATGAGATATTGAATAAATGACATCATATGTCCATTTTAAGGACTCATAAATGAATTTGTTATAATCAATTTTATGATAATTGTATAAATATTATTAGAACTCTTGAAGAGATTCTAAAATTTATTATATAAATATTGATATAGACAAATCTATTTGATTATGAACTACAATGATTATGATGTCACTTGATATTAGAATAAATCATGTCCTCAAGAAAACGATAAACAACTTGAATTGGTTCTGAAGTATCATATCTTAATTCAAACGAGAACATTAATGTATTTTGTTACTTATATGTATTGTGGTATTTTGTTTTGTCAATATTAGTAAATACATATATCAGAACAAAGTCAAGCATATGTTTTGTATCTCAAGGAAACAACATAATCAAGGAAGTGAAGAACGCTCTTTTATCAAGGATGATGATTTTACAAGTACAAGAAACTTGTGGATTTCTTAAAGGGGTCATGCAACAACTTAATATGAAGAAACTTCCCAAGCACTACTAATTTGAAGATGACTATGAAGATAAACCAGATATTTCAACAAAGTCGCTGCAAGTAAACTTTTGAGTAATTATAACAAATATTATTTGATTTTCTTCATCTCATATATGATTGTCTTTATGAGGGGGAGACATAAATGTGGTGTGCACTCCTTTTCCCTTACTCATGATTTTGTCCCATTGGGTTTTTCTGGTAAGGTTTTTTAACGAAGCAGATTATCATACACAAAAAGGATATTGTACCCTTTTTCCTTCACTAGAATTTTTTCCTATTAGGTTTTTCTCTTGTAAGGTTTTAATGAGGCATATCCTCAATGGACATCCAAGGGGAAGTGTTATAAATATTAATAGTGGATGTCCAAATAACAAATAGGTTAATGGGCCAACTATGTTATTGAACTTAGTTCATAAGCTACTCTATTTTCCTATAAATAAAGTTCATCTGTAACATTCAACACAAAGTACAAGTGAATAAGAATGCTTCTTTCTATTCTCTCTTCTTCTCCTTCTCTCGGTTACTTTCTCTGTTCATTTATTTTCATAACAATATGAATAATGCTTCAACATGTCTATGTATAACCGGAAACAACTTTGAGGAATGGTTTGTTCCCACGTGGCATTGACATCCCTAACAATCGTTTAAGCCAAGTAGGGAGTGTTTTTAAGGGGATGATTTGTTACATATGGTGCATTATGTTACCAGATTGTGGTCATAGCAATTGATTTTTGGTAAGCATGTTGTCTGCAAAATAGAAATAGATATGCCTGTATGCACTCTAACATGATATGAGGAGACAATTATGATCATCTACTGAGGCTATTATATTAAAAGCCTTAAACTGAGGATATATTAATGCTGTAGCTATGAAAGCTCTATGTGGATATATCTTAATTCCATGATAAAAATGTATATTTATCGAAAGTAGGTTTGTGTATAATCGACGATAGAAGCAACAATCGATAATGGAGAATGAAACCTTAAAATATACTGGAGTTTTGGTTGTAAAAATTGACGATGATATGAAAAATATAAATAGAGAGATAAACACCTTAAGTAGAATGAAGTTAGGGTTATGGAAATGGTAGATCTTATAGGTGATAATTAGTATGAGAGGAAGTAATGTGTTAAATATTGAATTTAAAGGGTGGAATAAAATGCGATAACGTGTAGTTAACCGATGAGAATAGTTTATATTATAATAGTAGTTTTATGGTCTTGCTAACGATATGCTCTAAGATAATTGATTAAAAAATTTATAAAAGAAAATTTTATCTTAAAAATAAGCGTTATTATTGATATAATAATTAGAACAAATTTTTTTATTAAAAAACCACATCTTTTGATTATTAACTAGTACTCTTAGAACACTCATTAAGATTCTTCTTAGTTTTGTAATTATTGGTAGCGTAATAAATTAACTATGTGAAGACAATACTATATATATATATATATATATATATATATATATATATATATATATAATTTAAGGTTACAAATACAATACACAAGTGGAGGTAAGTGAGATCGATTGCCCCCACTTTAGATCCGTGCCTGATGTCAACTAGAGATCTTAATTTAAAAAAAAAAAAAAAATCTTTACTGTTAGAACTATGTTATAAAATATAATATAAAATAAAATAGAAGCTGGTAAGAATATTTTAATTTTAAAAAATGTGGGCATTGGGGTTGAATTCTCATTGGATCAAGGTTGGTTCCACCACTATCATATGCTTATTTTGGAAATGCTATGATACTTTGTGGGGTTATAATGAAAGTCAAGGAACTATTAGAAGAAGGTGGGCTTCGTAAAGGTGCTTTAGAGATGCATAGGAATCAGGATTATTGCCTTGCACTCTAATGAGAAGTTAAAGAGTCAGTAAGGTAGAAAGCAGGGTGGAGTGAAGGTGGCAATGAGCTCTTAGCTAGGCGGTTGAATCAATGGCAATGTCAAAGTGAATCTGCCGCCGGCAACATATATACATAAAAAAAAAAATATTAATATAAACATCAATTTTATACTTCCACTATACTAAGATGTAAGTAAAAGTTGGTCAACAAAATTAATGTATTTTGTTCAAAATTTGTACCGGATACATCATTTATGTTGACCCATTTTTACTTACATTTTAGAACGGAGAAGTATATCATATTCAAATATATTATCAAGAGAAAGAAAAAACAAGTCATTAAATAAAATTGTCATAACGGATTCTCTTGTGAGTTGTCTGTCACTTGCAACCTTGATTTCCTCTCTTTCATCTATCATAGAAGGTGATTTTAGGTTAGTTTTTTATATGAATCACCTCTCTAAATCATTTTCTCTTTTATTTAAATAAGTGACTAGCGCGTGCGTGTGTGCGGTTTTTTCTTTCATGATTTCATTGGCTTAGTGTGTGTTGGTTGTTCGACGTTTTAGTGGACGTTGTTTGTTTTTCCAGTCTTGTTCGGATTAGATTATCTGATCAATTTTAATATAATACAGATTCAATTAATAACTTTGATGTTGTCAACATTATAGATATGAAAACATAAGTACGCTGAACACTTGAATATAATCATATTTACTGATTTGTATACTTTGTTCTTTTGTGGATTAACATGAATGTCGTGAGTTTAATCGTATATTCATCATTTTCATTGAATTAGTAGTTTATCAATTTGAATATCATTTATATTTTTGTCAATTTTTTTTTGGACAGAACTGTGGACTGTGGCGACATGGAAATTCCAAAGCCTCAGTAGTAACAAACACATTCTCTTTTATAAATAAAAACACAAAAAGACAAAAACCACACCAATATTCCAAAACAAAACAAGAATCTTTGAAATATATACAACACAATTTAACTAAGTTTGTTTTTTGCAACCTAGAAAGTTTCGTTAACCCAGCTGTTTTTGCACGTTTATATCCATAGGCCAGCACTTCCATTGTAAATACCATTCATTCTTTCAATATATACTCTCATGTTTCATTTTCTTTCCACAAAATAACCACCTTAAGATGGATCAAGCTAGTACAATTGAAGCTGAACCTTCAATAGTGTTACATAGCAAATCCAAGAAAGTGGTAAAATCAAGAGACACTAGTTATAATAATAGTGATGAGTTTGAAGGATCAATAGGAGAGAAGCCATCAAGATATGAAGTTTGGGGATGGTATTTGTATGAGTTTTGCTCTTACTTTGTTCAAACTGTTGTTATACCTGTACTCTTTCCTCTTATTATTAGTCAGTTACAGGTTCTACCTACGGATCCTGTTCCGGATTGGCAAAATAATCACCATGGTATGATCTGTTCAGACAAGGAAATTCATCTGTAAGTTCAAGTCAAGTTTAGTACAAAAAATGAGAACATTACTAATTAACTCAATATCATAAAACTTAATTTTGATTCAACATTTAAAATGTCTTTGAAGAATTTTAATTTCAAATTGAGTTTCATAATCGAGGTAATAACAATTATCAAAAAGAAAAAAGAAAAAAATTGGTATAAAGAACTATCAAATTTTATGCAAGTTTGTGAGTGTGTTTAGATCAAATTTTATATAAGTTTGTGAGTGTGTTTAGATGAGGGGATGTTTTAAGGTAGCAGAATTTTGAGGGAATTTAAAATCTTCTATGTAAATTCTATTATATGGATGATTAATTTAGATAATTTTTTAAATGACGAAAATTTATGAGGTATTATATCCAAGTTAAGTTTAAGAATTTAAAATGACACCCTATCAATTTTTTTTTCTTCTTCCAAATGAAACCTAAAATCTAAGAATTTGAAATTGTTTCCTTACTCTATATTGGTTATTAGAATTTGTTTAACTTTTACAAGGGATCCCCACTTTTTTCAAATTTTTTGAATTACCTTCAATAAATTTTCAAAAATTGCAAATTGATCCCTATTTTTCAAATTTGACAATTTTTTTCTTCATATGTATAGAACTAGTCCGAAAATATTAACTATAAACTACTTTGTTCTCTATCCAAATAAAAATCTTTAATTTCTGTTGATTAATTTAACCTTTATTTTAAAGTTTATGCCTAGTGTATTTAGATATAACTCTTCAATAACATGCATACCAAATTTGTAACACAAATATGAATGCAAACCATGGGATTTTATTACAGGTACAGCACTCTCACAAAGCGCACAATAACAGTGAATGGTTCAAAATTCTCTTCAATGGAATGGACATCAATTGCATGGGCTTCAGGTTTAACCTTAGCCATTCCAATCCTCACCTTCATCTCTTTCCACCTTAACAGCCAATACCAAACACTCATCACAGCAGCATCCACAGGCATTGGAGTTTTCTTCTGTCTTCCAGCAGGATTCTTCAAAACAACCTTAATCTTCATTCCCTACATTGCTTTCATTGTTTTAGCTAGCACAGTTGCAAGTTCATCTCACACTCACCATCTTGCTCTCATGATTTCTTCCTTCAATAAATCCAAAACAAACAAAGTTTCAAGTTTCTTCTCTCTTTATGCTACTTCTTTTGGTTGTGTAGGTTCAGCAATAATCTCTTCTTTCATTTACCATATGCTTCGAGAACCCGATGATCGTAATTATTTCACCCTTTGGATTGTTTCAATCTTCAGTGGCTTAATTTGGTTAGTTGGTGTTTTACATGTCGTTACAGCTATAAACAGAACTACTGTTTCTTCTGTTTCTTTGATGAACAAATCAATGTTTTACCCTTGTTCTCTACTTAAACATCCAAAAGCAATTGGAGGACTTTTTGGGGTTTTCCTCTCATCATTTACCACAATGTGTATTTTCACTGGTGGTGTGCTTTTCATAGTTGGTAACCTTTGTATTAGGCCACTACACTTGCTTTATTTTTGGTTAATTTATTTCCTTTTTCCTTTGGTTTCTTTGCCACTTTTGCACCCATTGCAGCTATTACTTAAGGCAAATTCTGTGAAAATGAAAATCATTGGTTTTCTTTTATCAATGTTGTCTTCTGGTTTTGGATTCTATTTTTGGAATAGTCAATGGAAATTGGGTCATATATTGATATTTGGAGGGGTTCAAAGCATTGGAAGTGGACTTTTGCATGCATTTGGAAGAGTTTTGATTTTGGAAAGTGCTCCTAATGGGAAAGAAGGTGTTTTCTGTGTTTGGTATGGTTGGATTAGAGCTACTGGGTTGTGTTTGGGTTTCACAGTTGCTTCAGTTGTTCCTGGACAAATTAAAACATCTTTTGGAGCTGCTTTTGTTGCTGCACTTGTTGGAATTATTGTTCTACTTTTTGGAAATGTTGGTGATGATAGTAAGAGTGACTCCCAAGACAATGATAATCTTGGATTAGATTCAAAAGAATCTGTTAGTGTTTGATTGAGATTTCACATAAGAATACAATCTTATATTTATCTTAATTACTACAATACAATCTTATATGTTCTATGCATTTTTATATTCTTTGCAATCGTGTTATTAACTTAGATCATTCTCTAGTCACTCTCTATAGTTTGATTACTTGCATTTGCATGGTTCAATTGATGTTTTGTCTCCATTTGAATAGTTTAAAGTAGTTGAATCATTAACCGCATGTCTCTTAGGAATGGCGTACTGCAGTTTTTGAGTTCTCTTAAATTTCTCCTTTTGTCTTTGTTGTTGGAGGTAAAACAATATGGTTTCTTATTTTACCATTTTGTATCACGATATCACATTATGAACAATCAAAATTAAAGTTTGTGATATGTTGGAACATTGTGAGTGTTGATGTGTGAATCTTATCAGATAGATTACACGCAATACTAATTTTTATATAGTGAAGGTATTATTTTTAAGACCCAAAACATTACATTTAAATCGATTTACACGCGTCAGCATACGTTTGATTCATAGTGGTGCATGTTGAACGCAAGCCGACACGCTCTCTAAGTCAATTTTACAATTGAGTGTTCATTTATGAGGGGTGATCAAACCGTTGATTTTGTAATGGTCAGGTTATTCTAGACATTGAATATGTAGCTTATCTTTGACCCATCACTTATAAATAGATCTCCTCTCTTTCACTTCTACTCATATCAAAAATTCTCTTAAGTTGTTAAAAAACTTTTCTGACTTGAGGCGTGGAGGGTGGTTGGGTTGGGGGGATTTTAAGCTTGTTAAAAACAATAATTAAAATGAATGTACAATTTTTAAGATGAATTGTCAAGGTAAGTTACTTTAAAGGCCTAATTAAAGTTTTGGTTCCTTTATTTTCATTCACTCACAAAATTGATCCTTTCATTTTAAAATTTATTTAGTTTTGGTCTTTTTCTAATATATTTTGACTAAAAATTATGATGTGAAATAATTTAAAAATTATGATGTGTAAACTCCCTCAAATTGTTATTATCGATAGATTTCTTCTTCCGGAAGGAGTCATGCTATGAATATATATTTTCTCATTACTGTTTTCTTTTCTTTTCTATTTATTTCATTATTTACTATTCTATGTTTATCATGAGTAAACAATCATTTGAATCCTTAAATGTATGAGTTGCAACCACTATTGTCCCTGAATGTATCCATATCACAAAATCTCATGGAGTGTGTTTCTCTGAGTAATTTCAAGGATCAAATTGACTATGGGAAAACATATTCAATGGACAAATTAATTTAAAAAAGACACAATTCGAAATAGGTTCTTCACAATTTTAGATATGTTGTCATTTGATTTCAATTTCACTTTCAATGACTTCCATATAACAAAGAAAGGAGGTTCAGGCACCCTTGAACCGGTCTATTTGAGAACCTACATAATTAGAGTTAATTGGGTGCATTATAATAAATGAATACTTTGAAGAATGCCCTTCGATCAAGTATTTTTTTATACCAACTGTGTTTTGGTGAATGACAAAGGCTTAGATCACATCGAAGATCTTGAGGAAGCTTTTGTTATAAAACGATACTTTCACATATGAATTGAATTATACACATGAATTTATTAAATTAAATAACGAAAATGTGTTGAAAAATATTAAGAATATATTTTTTATTAAAAAAAAGTAAAATAGGTTGTTACTAGTACTTTTGGTTTAAAATTAAATAACTTTGGAATATTTAATAAAATATTACTGGTTAATTGTTAAATTGACCATGTAATATATGATAAGTCTGAAAAATGAACAAAATACATATTTCTACCATCTAATTTACACACAGTCTAGAAAAGCTACTTAGAACCTTTAAATTCAACTTTAAAGTCACTTTTTTGGATTTCGCGTATATTAAGAATACATATTTCTACCATCTAATTTACACACAGTCTAGAAAAGCTACTTAGAACCTTTAAATTCAACTTTAAAGTCACTTTTTTGGATTTCGCGTATATTAAGAAGAATCTCAAATTACATGGTTATAATATGTGTATTTTTATTTTTACAGGGTCATTTTTCAGACTACGTGTATATTACATGATCAATTAGAATAGTTAACCAAATATTACTTTTTTCTCAACCTTCTACCCTTACAACATCATATTTTTATCCCCTAAAAAAAATCATATTTTTATTAAAAGTGGTAAAAGTCCACCATTTGACCATTTTTTAGAGATTCATATTTGATATACTCTACAAGAAAATATTCGATTTTCTAGGATACCTGTGCTACATTTTTTATTTTTTTTATTAGGAATGTTTGATTTTTTATTTATTTCATTTATTAGGAATCATGGATTTTTTTTATTTTTTTAATTTATTAAAAATATAGATTTAAAATCAGGGTGATATTTTAGCTTTGTATTTTCTGCAAATTTGCCTTGTTATGTTTAGCTATGTATATACATTATTATTTAGTAATAAATTAGTTAAATTAATATAGTAATAAATTATACTATAGTAAAAAAAAAACATCAAAAATAAAAAAATTGGACGAACACTTCCAAATTGCTAGGTTCTAGTTCCAAATTAGTTAAATTATAGCCATAGAATTGTTGTGGATTTGCTACGATAAGTTTTGTCATGTCGCTATGGATTTGATGCAAATTTGCTATGACAAGTCTTAGTTTTGTTGCAATGGATTTGTTGCGAAATTGCTACAATATGTCATAGTTATGCTGCTATGGAAAATACGTTTTCAATACTTATTTGCTATATATCAACTAAATTTTTGCTAGGAATTTATTTCTTCTTACTACGGATTTACTAAGAAATATTTCCTTTGCAAATTTGTCTCTCATCCATGCTACGGCCGAATCAATAGGTATTCCGTAGCATATCCCTAGCTAAATTCGTTCGCTAGGAATTAGCTGCGAAAATAGGCGTAGCAAATCACTTATTTTCTTGTAGTGACACCCTCAATATTTAACGTTGGTTGCATTTTAATTTATAAGAAAAATAAACAAGTGTTTCGGGTTGACAATACTCGCTCCAAGGTAGGTTACCGATTGACTCATCAACTTTCTTTAAGTTACTTTTCTTGTTTTTCTTCTTTTATACTTTGTCAAGTTTAAACAAGACCATGTTCAAATCAATTCTAAACAATTATCAAACAAACATATACTCAAATTAAACGAAATTAAAGAGAAAAGGGAAGAGAAACAACACCAAGATTTATAGTAGTTTCCCCTTTCGTCCTCGCTTCGGGGTACATATACTCTTCTTGATGGAAAACGTCTCCTCCAAGAACTTCCACTAAAATTAAATGTTTAATTACAATTGTGATTACAAGAACTCATTGAATTACCCTAATTTTCAATTTCTATGCAATCACTCCTCCAATCTTCAAATACCCTTTGAAATAGGTGTTTCTTCAAGTCTTCGAATCTTCAATCACCCGTGCAATCCTTGAAGCTCTTCACTCGAACTCTTCTTTGCTCCGTCCGGTGACTAGATCCCCTTGAACTTGAGAAGGTTAAAAAGAACCTCCGATACCGTTGGAGGTGGATTGAATTTACTCACCTTACTTTAGGTACTTGATTCCCAATCAATATCCTTGGAAGAATCAACTTACAATCTCTATAACACTTTAGCAATCTATGACTCCATTGACCACAATGATTCTTAGAAAAATTGTTTAATCTGAAAAACAAATAGACAAAGAGGAGGTTCGGAGACTCAAGAGAGAATAAATGCAAATGATTCAGTAGTTTAGGTGTTATTAGAATCTGAGTGTATATAAAAAGGGCAGGAAGTGCAAAATTTTGCCCAAAAACAACTAAGTGAATCGATTCACTAAGTGTCTGAATCGATTCAGATTGCTGAAAAATATGCAATATGGATAATGAATGATATGAATCATTCTATCTATGTATCGATTCAAATGCACCCAAATGAAAATTGATACGAATCAACAAGCTCTGAATCAATTCACATAGGTAAAAACAAGGCCCAGACAGAAACAATGATACTATTCAAAACAATTTGACTCGATTCAATAGTGATACGATTCATGAAATCATGAATCGAATCAAAAGGTGTGAGGCACAAGGAGAAAGGGCAGAAAGAATGCTTGATGCAAATTAATGAAACACGAATCGAATCAAGCATCAAGAAGAAAGATTTTGCCACTAAAAAAAGGAAGTTTCCTATTCACAACAACCCACTAGACATCTAGGGAACACATGATACCATGAGGCAAAGATTTCTAGGTGCTTTAACAAGTTTCTAAGCTAAAACTAATCAACATAAAAACATCATCAAATAAACCTAGCTAAAGAACATCATCAAAACACAAACCTATAACTAAAAACAAAATCATCTTCAAATTCTTCAATTTATCGTCCTTTTTCAAACATACTTCATTCTTTAAATGCCATTGGATCTTGAGATGAACTTTTCCCAACTTTTATTGTCTTCAAAAACCTTGTAAGTACCATTGACTTCATTATTCATATCCCTTGATCCTTCATGTGGTGTCTTGGTTTGTCCATTTACATGATTTCTTAGTAAAAAGATTCAAAACACCAACGGAGTTGCATGATTATGCAGGAAATTGAATTACAACGGCTCAAATGAAAACAATACAAAATTCAAAGAAAATAACTAAAAACAAATCCAAAACATCATAATATACTCCATCATCACTCACTCTAAATCGGAAGTAAAAGACTCCAAATAACTATAAAAAAAAATCATATGATGATGCGTCATTGATGGATGAAAGGACAATTATTGGAAAGTGCATCAAATTGTAACAAGTAATAAAGTAGTAAGTTATCGTCTCCACACGGATTGTCGTTCAACCCGATAATTGGCGGAACTTATTTGAAAGTAAATAAAAGAAGAGATTTAAAAGAGGTTTGCAGGCTTTAATTGCCCTATCAAATACGAGATTAGGTTGGTTTAATTCAGATGCGTAACGGCGATTAGGGAATCCTTGAATCTCCTCTTCTTCTTTGTTGGATTAGTTCAAAGAATCTATTAATTACAATATAAAGATTCTATAAACAATGATTTATTCATAGGAAGAATATCCTTACAGATGTCAGATTGCTCCATAACTAAATTGTGAAAGCCATATGGACATATCCTTTGACATCAACATCTTGTGTGCCTCCTAGATTGTCATCTAAAGGAATTGCACTCCATGAAGATGTCAAACTCTCATACCTAAAGGTTCCTTGATAAATTAAATACTCGAGAAACTGTCATATGCAACGATTCGGTTAAAGCGCAAAAATTAGTTTATGAACCCTAACCTAGTTTGTAAAATATTTAAACAATGACACATATGAAAAGCAAATATAACTCAAATCATAATGAATAAAAAACTTTATTAATTGAGTCCAACTAGGGGTATCAATGGGTATCTATAGGTACATGCAATATGATATATGTCCCCGCCACGTTGGATAAATTTGATACCCATACCCACCATGTAATTGCGCAGGTATCCACCATACGAGTAATCCGCGGGTATTGAGGTATCGACGAGTATTCACGATACCCATTAGTTTTCGAATTTATTTATTTTTTTGGTACAAAGAATAACATTTTTTGTAATATATGAATTATATACATGAAGTTTATTAAATGAAATAACGAAAATTTGTTGAAAAATAATTAAAATATATTTCGGAAAAAGGTTTCACTTTTTTTTTTATGTTAACCTTCCTATTTTTTAGTTAGTTTTAATAAATTATTATTTTTTCTCAACCTTTTATTTTTTTTTGAACAAGTTTCTCAACCTCTTATTATTGCAATATAATTTCTTTTATTAAAAGTGGTAAAAGTCCACAGTTATACGATTTTTTAGAGATCCATATTTGATACACCCTCAATATTTAATGTTTTCTTAAGTTGTTGGTTTTTTGCCAATAACTTGAAATATTGTTTAACGTCAGTTGATATAACATTTAAAATATTAGAAGAAAAATAAACTTTAGTTAGCAGTATACATTAAATTGAAACCTTTTTCTTTCAATTTTTTTTAATTGAAATAAGTTCAATATATATATATATATATATATATATATATATTCAAATTTTTGAATGTATATTATCTATGGTCGATATAAGATTTTCTGTTTTTAATAAGTTTATGAGATGCAAATTCATGAATATTTCTTGAATTATTAGTATTAATATGGTAGTTGTTTTTTAAATTTGAATTGATTTGCTAAAAAAATTGATGAGATGTGAATTGATTAATATTTCTTTAAAGATTTGTACTAATATGGTAACTGTTTTTTTTTTTTTTCAAAATTCGGAATAGTTTGCTCAAAAAATAAAGTTTATGAAATACGTTTGTTAAAAAAAAAAAAGATAAAGTTTATGATATGCGAATTGATGAATATTTTTTTTTTAAATTTGTATAATATGGTAATTGTTTTTATAAATTTGGAATATTTTGCCAAAAAAAATAAAGTGTAGGAAATACGTTTCCTAAAATAAAAAGATAAAGTTTATGAGATGCGAATTGATGAATAATTCTTAAAAGATTCGTACTAATATGGTAATTGGTTTTTTTTTTAATTAGGATTAGTTTGATAAATTTTCCTTAATTAACTGAATCGATACAACGTATTAAGCCAACCGTGTTGAAGTAAATATAGACATATTACTCATTAATGAACCTAAAGTTAAATCCCAAATCAGAGATATTCATGCACAAATCAAACGGTGCAGTATTATTTTTCACAACGTATCAGATTATTTATGATCCATATTCCTTAATATACTTCTTTCCTTTATTTGTTTTTTTATCAAAAATATACGTCTTTCCACCAACTCAATTTTTTTTTTCAATAAATAATCCTCTATATAATAAGCCTCTCTTTACATCAAATCCGAAAACCACAGGGTACACCACCAAAAAAAAAATACCACACGGTATTGTTTTCAATTGTCAATTTGTACCATGACATCCAAATCCATTAGCAACTCTTCTACTTCAAAAGATGAAGGCTTAGATCACATCCATATTCATATCACGATGGAGAAGAGTATTATTTGATACATTTTTATACAAGTTTGAGAAAATATATTTTGAGAAAATCCATATTCATATTCATATTCTATTGCTCAAAATATATTTCAATTAGTTAACTTTCATTTTTATACAAGATTTTTCTTCTCTACTGGTTTTTCATATAGTTTCCTGTTGTCAATTCTAAGTATTGGATATGGAGTCTTTAAAAATACTTCATCGTTGTAAACTACGCTTAAGTCAGAATATGCTTATGTAGAACCTCTAAAAATGTTTTTCATATTATTCCATGACTTTCCACCTTTTCGTATTCTATCTAATAATAAACATTTCGATAAATTTAAGTTATAAAAAATTAGAATTCTTTCTTAACTTCGTTAATTTTATCATTATATTGATATTAATAGTAAGTTGTCTATTAGTTGTGGATTATTTGATTTATTCGGTGAGAGTGAAATCCATCGAATTAAACTAAAGAAACGAAACTTAACGAAAGAAAGAAAGAAGAAGTGGAATGTTGTGAGTCCGTCTAAAAACCATGTTGTTATGAAGTGTTTGAAAGAAACATATGAAACGAAATTATTTCAGTTTTCTATTAGATAATTTCATTGGCTCAATTTAGAATAAAAATTTGATGATATCTAAATGAAATTCACTGTTTTTCATAAGGCTAAAGTTAGATTATAATAAAAGCAAAACAACAAAAGTATGAAAGGTATGAATAAAAGAAACTAAATGAAGTTTTTATAGTAACCTACCATTTTATATTGACTAATTTATTCTAAGCTACATTTTGCTTACATGTCACTTCACCAATGATCCTCTTTCTAACTTTTATTCTTGATCATTCTTCTACTTAGCTTATGTGTCACTCTCTCAAACCATTATTATACATAATAATTTTGATAAAAAAGAGTTACACTAATCAATTACATCCTTAATAAGAAAGAAGTAAGAATAAGTGTAACTGAACATTATTATTTTAATTAAAAAAAACGGTCGCTGCACAAACAACTATCGGTTATACAACTTTTACATCCTTCATTTTTATAACTCCTTCAACTACTATTTTTTAAAAACACTTGATTAATTTCTATAATATTTACACCATCACCATTGAATTTGTCTGTATACATTTTTCCACATAAAGGTTAAAAAGATGTTACATTTTAGATCATCCATATTTTCCTTTTTCCCTTTCACCCATATAATAACCAACGATAATCTCATTCCTTTTCTGCTCATTTTGTGATATTTGATGATCAATTTTATTATTTATCTCATTTTCTCTTAGACTTTTTCACCATGTCTACTATTGATCCCATCTTTCTACACTTTTCCTCCACCATGTTATCTAAATGTTCTAATCTTATATCATATTTTTTACTTTCATGTCATTGAGAAACACTGTGTGTATAAATATGTGATTTTGTGCACCAAATTTTGGGTTTTGTTCATCACCACATTCAAGCAACAATTGGTTATAGTTCATCTTCAATATTGTATTACTATTTTTTTCCACTCACTTTAACTCTTTATCTCTTGATTATTAATTGTTTCTATGACATGATAGGGAGTCAAGTTACTCTTAGATTGGTCAAATATTTAAGCTCTGTTTTTTTTATATGATGTTTGTTAGTCTATTTTTCCGACTTTCTTTTATATTGTTTTCTATTTTTTATTTTGTTGCATTGTTGTTACTCAGGAAGAAGTTTATAAAAAAGGGTTGTTCATCATTAATTTTTCCAAGAAACTATTGGATGGTACCTCTTCAATTTGGTATTATATTTCTTTTCTATTTTTCACTAATCATCTTTTGGCTATTCATTGGTTTTATGACTTAATAGAGACTCAAGTTACTTTTAGGTTGACCAAATAGTTTATATTTCTAAAAAAAATTAAAAAATTAAAAAGTTACTTTTTATTAGTTAATGAAAGGTTGTAAGAAATGTAATGATAATTGCTCACGACTATTAGCATCAATGCCTTCTTTAAAAAAAACATCAATGCCTAGGTAACTAATTGTAGAAGCACGCATCTACTCAAAACTCTAATGGAATGCTCTTGATCTTTTTGAAATTAGAGAGACAAAGTCATGTTTTGATGATTTGAATGCGGCGACATGGAAATTTAACCCTTGACCGTGGAATTGACTGACATTCATACTTTCCATTAATTGAGTTTCCTATAACTAAGAGTAAATTCGGGTGCAAAATTGTGATGATGTTGATGTGGTACCTCTAAGACCTTCCCGTACACTAAACTTGAGTCATTATTCCGAAGTTATAATTATGCATATGTGCCAACTCTAAAAATATATTCTTAAATATAGTATAACTTCTCACCCTTTCTTATTCTATCTAATATATCTATCTAATAATTATAAGAATGCAAGCAATTTTAAGTTACAAAACTTATCATCCCTTCTTAGTATATTTGTTGTTATTATGTATCATTCATTAAATTAATTTAATAAGAATAAATGAATAGATTAAAAAAATTATAAAAAAAAAGATAAAAAAAATTAATATCAAAGCTTTTTTGATTTTGAGCTTATCGTTCTCATATCAAGACCAATATACGTTGCACATTTTTTTTATTAGTTTTTAGCTAAATTCAATTGTTCTTAAGAAAATATTGTCATAATGTGTAAGATCTAAACAAGTTTCACAACTATTATTCTATCTAATAGAGTAGCCAACAAAAACTCTATTACTTGATGCAACTCTTGGATGAATTTGGAAGTGGGTTTTAATGTTCATCAAGTGTAATTCCTTTTTGAAAAAACATTCTCACATATAAAAAATCTTCTCACATATCTTATAACTTCTCACCCTTTCTTATTCTATCTAATAACTATAATAACGAAGGTAATTTCAAGTAAAACTTCTTAATATGTTTTATCCTCCACAAAATTAGTTAAATAAGAAAGATTAAAAATAATAATTGGGCATATGACCATCCTTTGTACTAAAAAATAAATAATATTCAAGCCTCTTTGTACTTATTGTTCTCATATCAAGACCAATATAAATGACACATTTTTACTTATTAATATTTAGCTAACTTCATTGTAAACTAATTAAAATTCTTCTTGAAAAAACACTAACATAATGTTTAACATCTAAAAGAGTTTCACAACTCTATTAAAACATGTGCAACGCACATGTTATATGTTTAGCTTCATAGAGCTATAAGAAACGACATGTATACAACAATAGTGGGAGGACCATTGTCGCCGAACTCAGTAATGGATTCAAGTGAGAGCTCAATGAAAAGTAACCCACAAATGAAGAACAAAAGAGAAAGAAGAGCGAACTGATTCATAAAAAAAGGATGGATTTCTCGCTCTTACCAAACGATTACATGTTGAGTCACCTTCTTCTCGGTGCTCAACAATTCTGCAGTGGAACCATGGTTCGTTCGCTCGACATCAACGGAGAGCCATATATGAACTTAACACCGCCGACATGGTTTATGATGGTGAACACGAATCAAGGTTTGATTTAGCCTTTGAAATTATCAATCATAACATGCAGAGTTCAGGTTGGGTAAAAGGATTTTAGGATTTAAAAATGTTAACGTTTTTAGGGATTGAGTTGTGTGTGTGTGTGTGTATTTTTTTCAATTCCTTTTATATTTTTTTAATGTGAAAAACTGCCTTATGTGTTCGTATTTTTGATTTTTTAATTTTAAAAAAGTCACTATTTAATTTTGATAGAATATATGCTATTTTTTAGGATGAAATATATGCTATTGGTATCTTTTTTATTTTTTAGTTAATCAACTGACAAAAAAAATCCAACTTTTTACCTTAAAGATATAGTCCTACAAAATCCAAGTGTTTATCTTAAATCTTTATTTCATTTTTTTGTCAAGTACACTTTCATTTTTTTCATTTCTATCCGCTCGGACACATTAATCAACTTTAAATAAGGTTAGTTTCTCTAAACAGTTGTAAATCACATTTTGCTTGAAATCATGACATAAAACAACTTTAACACATAATTTCTAATTCTCAACTACTTAAAATCACGGAAGATTTACATCTAATAGTATGCAAATGCGCTTTTGCTTCATCGAGCCCAACTCCAAAAATAAAAAATAATCTTTGCAAAAATAATTTCCAGCATTTTCTTTTCGTTAATTTATGTTAAAAATTTAATCAAACCCGTGCAACGGACGGGTTGTCTCTCTAGTTAGTAGAGAAAATAGGCTCTCTTTAGATCTCAATCAAATTGTTAACTTAACATGTAATAATTATCCAATAATTAAAAAAATTAAAAGTATTTTCCTATATCAAAAAGGTTTCCAAGATTGATGAAAACCTCGGCAACATTGCAACTTGAATCCAATAATATCACATCCACGTGTATATGCGTACACTTCAGACATTTGTTTGTTTAATATACACCAAAAAATATTCATCATGACAACATTAGCTAGTTACTTACAAAGCCAATTATTAAAATCGAATGAGCATCAAAATGTTTCAATCCCAAACGGCACGTAAGCAAAAAGAAAGATACCAAAACAACAGTGATTAACAAGTGATCAAACAAAACAAGTAACTTTGTTTAAAATTAACTAACAAGGACATGACAAATTTATGTACTAATCTATCACGATTTATTTTGAAAAATGTTACATCTATTGTCAAAAATTGTAAAAGAAAATTATGTGAAAAATGTGACTTCTATTTTTTTTTAATGAAAACAAAATCAAAACATATCAGTTCAGTGGATATAAGAAATTGATTCTTACCTTAGAAGAGCAAAGATAAAACTAAGAACCGACTATTAGATAATTATAAGTACATTTTTTTAGTGCTATTTAGATGATGGATGTTTCGACCATGATAAGTTATGAGAACCAACTCATCTAAGCTTTGAGATAAAAAGACTCTGAAATACTCAAACTCAAGTGACCAAAGAAAAAAATCACACCGAAATTCAAGTACCCTACAATCACATCATGCATATTCCTTTCCCATACGAAACAGAAATTACACACGGAAGAAAAAGAAGAAAAAAATATCTAGATTCTGTTATTATGCATAGCAATGAGCCACATTGATGGATTCTAAATCTGAGTGCCAGTGCAAAAGGATACAAAAGGTCCTCAATAGCTTCTCCATCAAGATCACAAATATTATAATATGTTAATATTAATGAATTAATATATAGTACAATAATCCAAGTGACTTTCGTTTATTTATTGATTAGGGTCACATGCCACTCCATTACTTGTCACCTTGCTATTTATTTACTTCAAAGAATTTGCTGGTGCCATTTTTTGAATATTGGAGACATACATGATGTAAGCTAATGCGAGTTAGAGAAAAATATTATCATTAAAAAATAATAATTAGATATTATATTTTTAAAACTACACGTCATCTATATCCTATAATAAAAATAAAGTGGTTGAACTAAATGGTTAATTAATTTTATACAATGGTGATGAATTGTTTCAAAAGACATAAATTAATTTTTGGATGAAACGATTTTAGACGACTTTACTTACATTTAGATCGGACTTTGAATTACTATTTTTTTCAATTATGAACCGGAGGGCTATAAAAAAACATTTTTAAAGGATCATTTGATGTATCTTTTTTTTGTAAAATATAGACTAAATTTAGGAAATTTCACAAGGAAATGTATATAGTATTATTATATTATAAGTAATTGTCTATTAATAGATCATTTCAATAAGAAAGGTTTATTTTTTATGGTCAAGATTAAGAAAGGTTTAATATTGTATCACATATCTATAAATGACTTATTTATAGGATTATCCTGTGGGACAGTGGAGTGGAAGGCAAGCCAAACTCATTTGATCATTAAAATTCAACTATCGAATGTTTAATATTTATACACAAATGGAATAAATTAAAAAATGTTTGCGATTGAGTAAACAACTCTGTAAATTTAACTAAACAATTGAGATTAAGTGATTAATGAGGTTCACCAAAGATAAACATTAGTCATTGTTAAATATCGGTGGAAACTTTGTAGCAGTAAAATGACAAAACCGAAAAAAAAAGTTAGATGTCAAATTAAAATCATTCTATTTTTGAGTTTGTTAAAGGTCCGAGATTCGAACTCGAGTTAATCCAAAAAACATTCCACTTAACAATCTTGGTATGACTTCTTAAAAAAAAAAAAAATCTTGGTATGACAACAAATATTTTAAAAATAAGAATACATTTAAGAAATTTAAAAATAGTCTGATGATTTAATAGATAGTTAATCACAATTAAAATGTTTGACTTTAACTTTAACTTCATGCTAATGAATGTCCCTAAGACACTTATTAATAATTTTAAATTAAGAAAAAAATTATTAAATAATTTAATTTTCAATGGTTGAATATACATATTTTCATAAAAAAATTACCTTTTAAAATTCTTTTAAAGTCAATGCACATAATAGTTGAGATAGACCAACTCTTTACACAAACTATGCATATAAATTAACCTCAAATTATATATTTTTTTACCAACCTCAAATTTTATACTTATAAATTTTCTTATCTCATAAATGGTGTAAAGAAAGTTTTATTAATTCTAATTTAAAACTATCTTATATTTGTCATTGTGACCTTAATTCAGTTGATAGAGACAATATATTTAAGATGAGGAGTCCAAACCCCGACCAAAAAAAAAAAAAAAACTACCTTATATTTAAATAAAACTATCTTATATTGAAAAGGAGTTAATATATATTGAAAAAAAATGTCTATTGTCCACTCCATTGTTTGTGTTCCTTAGTAAACACATCACATAAATCTCAACCACCCTTAAACTAATCAAATCTCTAACCACTATCATGGCACACGACAACATCTCCAACGACCAACCACCACCGGAAACACCACCACCACCACCCCTCCTCCGCCGCACCTTCTTCCATCTCCCACCAACTCTCAAACTAAAAACCTCCCTCTGCTCAGAACTCTCCGGCGCCGTCGGAGACTTAGGAACATACATCCCCATCGTCCTTGCCTTATCACTAGTCAACAATCTTGACCTCACAACCACACTCATCTTCACTTCTCTCTACAACATCACCACAGGCCTCTTCTTCGGTCTGCCTATGCCAGTCCAGCCCATGAAATCCATTGCAGCAGTTGCCATCTCAGAATCACCACCTCTCACTATTCCTCAAATATCTGCAGCTGGTTTATGTGTAGCTGCTGTCCTCCTTGTGCTCGGTACCACCGGATTAATGTCGTTTCTTTATCGTTACCTTCCTCTTCCGGTTGTTCGCGGTGTTCAGCTCTCTCAGGGGCTTCAGTTTGCCTTCTCAGCCATAAAATATATTCGCTATCAACAAGATTTAGCTTCTACTTCAGCTAAAACCGATACAGTCCGTCCTTGGTTTAGTTTGGACGGACTGGCTATAGCTCTTGTTGCCGTTCTGTTTATTGTCCTCACCACTGGTGCTGGTGAGGACAAACATAATTCAGAACGACAACAACATGGAGAAGAATCTAGAGAAGAAGAAACAGACTCTGTTGTTGTTCGGAGAAATAAAATTAACCAAAGGTTGAAGATTCTATCGATGATTCCTTCGGCTTTGATTGTGTTTTTGTTTGGATTGTTAGTGTGTTTTATCCGCGATCCTTCAATTTTTCATGATTTGAAATTTGGGCCGTCAAAGATTAAGTTTTTGAGAATTACATGGGATGATTTTAAAGTTGGTTTTGTTAGAGCTGCAATTCCACAAATTCCGTTATCGATTTTGAATTCAGTTATTGCAGTTTGTAAACTGTCCGGAGATTTATTTCCGGACAGAGAAGCTTCTGCTATGAAGGTTTCAGTGAGCGTTGGAGTAATGAATTTTGTTGGGTGTTGGTTTGGTGCTATGCCTTGTTGCCATGGAGCTGGGGGATTGGCTGGTCAGTATAGGTTTGGAGGCAGGAGTGGTGCTTCTGTTGTTTTTCTTGGAGTTGGTAAATTGTTGATTGCTTTGGTTTTTGGGAACTCTTTTGGGAGAATTTTGGGTCAGTTTCCTATTGGCATATTAGGGGTGTTGCTTTTGTTTGCTGGGATTGAATTGGCTATGGCTTCTAAGGATATGAATAGTAAACAAGAGTCTTTTATTATGTTTGTTTGTGCTGCTGTTTCTTTGACTGGGTCTAGTGCTGCTTTAGGGTTTTTTGTTGGGATTGTTCTTTACTTTTTGTTGAAATTGAGGGAGCTTGATTGTAGTGATGGATTTGGGCTGTTGTCCAATTCCAACAAGACCAAATCCTCTAAGGATGAAGAAACTCCCTTAATTGCCTAGATATTTTGGTTTGATTCTCATTTGGATTTGGGTTGTGGTTTGGAATTTCGGATGGAGTGTCAAATGCATTCATTAAAATTAGGGATTTTCTGCATTCACGTAGTCGGTAGTTTCAAGTAAGCTTTATAAATATTTTTAAATTCGATTTGGTGAATTCAAAACCAAGATGTTGATTAAACGCGGGGAATTCTTGACTGTAGAGAATCTATATCCGTGTAAATTGGAGTTAATATTGAAAATGATCAACAAGCTGTGATCATTGGATGAAGAAAAATTTGTATTAGTACATAAATATCTTTTCCATCTTCCTACTGTCAAATAATCTTGGGCTATATTTGTGTTGTTGCAATGTTCAATTTAGGGTGTACAACATATGTGTATATTTATTTTTAGATAAAAGTTCATCCTTTTGTGTATGAGACTTTTGCCAAGATGTGCTGGTGCAATGGGGAACATGGTTTTGTAGGACCCTCCTCCTATACTGGGGACTCAAATCATGTGTTTGGATGTAGTACATGCTTAATAAGGAATCTGTTATGATTCATAAGCTGGTATATATTAAGGAAATTTTATTCAGATTGTAGCAAATCATTATAGCCCACAAAAGCATACTCAGTTTAATTCAATGAGTGAGTGTTTAGCATAATCTTGATCAAGAATGCCTCAATCAAGATTGGTTTTTTATTGAGGTTCTCTATTGAAGAGTACTAAACTTTTATGAACAAAATGTTTAATTTTAATTTTTTTCTTTGATCAAAAGGAGGGTTTAAATTGAAATATGAAGAGATTTGAAGTTTTAATTTAAGATATGAATATGAATGAATGGTTGACACCTAACTTGTTTGAGAAGGTGAGATGATTATTAATTTACTAGTTGTGTTTTCCAACTCATTATAGCATAGTTTACCCACTGCATAAGTGCATATCAATTCCAAAAGCTAAGCAAAGACAAAAGTGCAAAACTCCTCCCACCACCAAAGGAACCACTTTGATATTAACCCATCAGTAAATAAAGGCAAAGATTACTTCTTTGTACCTAATTATCAAACTCTTTTAGAAAGAAAAAAAGTTGTCTCTAAATATAAATTTTATTTCAAATTATTATATACATTTTACTCAGACATTTAAGGGTTTCCTCAATTGATGAATAGTTGCAAATTATTTATCCGAAGAATTGATAGATGAGAATCCAATCGGAGTCGGTATTTTTATTACATAAAAATCAAAGAAAAGATAGAACAAAAGTTAATCTATGATTTCCATTACTCTACAAGAGAGTATCAAATGGAAAGAGCGTTACCTTCATCAATTTTCTTTATAACCATTATTGATAATTGTTTCTTGGGTCATGTTAACCGGTGCCCCCAGACATTAGTTAAAGAAGTTAAAAGAGAAAGTTTTAAATTAAAAATATCACTTTTTATACTTTAAGATTTTAAATGCACGAGTTCCAATGTAACATTACTACATTTGGCTTTCTTAATCGGTGCCCCGGACCATTTGTTAACATTTCCCTTGTTTCTTTATTTACAGACAATCATCGACCACATGTTCATTTGTTTCAACCAATTATATTATGTCAAATGTATTTTCTCATATGTTATTCTAACAAACATTCAATAAAATTTATAAGCCCCCGACATCAATGATTTCTCTCTTCTAAAAAGAAATTAAATAAGGAAAATGTTAACGAGTGTCCCGTGTGACTATTTAAGGGTCCTATATAGTAATTTTTTAAAAAAAACTTGTGCAATAATAATTTCCTAATTTATAATGCTTAAAAAGTGCTCAGAGGACAATCGTTAACAAGACCCATTAAATAATACAATTACACCCTTCAATATAGCTCAAATGATTAATTTTTTCATAAAAAAATTAACTCAAGTGATTAGTCTCTCTAATTAGTTGAGAAAGTTTAGGTGAATTAGGTTTAGGAACTCACCAAAATTAGAACAGACTTTAAGATACTTTAAAGGCTAAGTCTATTGAATTGAAATCCGATTTATGGTACCAACTCTTTCATGGTCACAAGTCACAGCCCCAAATAAATTTTATTTGGGTACACACATAAGTGACCAAATTTAAAAAATAATAATATTAAATGATCTGATTAAATTGTTTTTCACCCTCTAGCTCATATTTAATTATGAAAATTAGAAGAAGCTAGTAGCAAATATTGTGGATCTGGACAACCAACCAGGACAGAGAGTCCACGTTTTCTTTCTTCAACTTCACTTCACTTTGTATCTTTCCCAAATACCAATTCCACATTCTCTCTTCAAAATCCCACAAACTTGTTCAACATTCTTCAATCATCACTCACTCCCAAAAATGCTACTTTGATCTGTGTTTGATTCAGGTTTGATATGCTTTTGTTTCTTCTTCATATATTTCTTTAAAAATATGATCTTTTTCTGATTTGATGAATTTCTCATTCAAATTTGATAAAATAACCAACTGGGTCTCTTAGTTAAGTCAAATTCTCAAGAAAAGTTTTTGACTTTATTGAATTTGTTGGAATCATAAAGTTGACATTTTTACCTATAGCTCTTTCTTTTCTTTGTCAATTGTTAGCCATTGTTGTAGCTAGTTCACAATTTCCTGAGGAAATGTATAGATTTGATAGGAAATCTCATGTGGGCTATAAGTATGATAGAATTGATGAAGTAAAGAAACAATGTGGGTTTGTGTTATCTGCTGCATCTGATTTGAGGTTTGATTATGGTGGTGTTGTTGGTATGAAAAGAGAGCTTTCTTTTGTTAATGGGGATTGGATTCAGGAGGATGGTAAGTTTCCTATAATGCCATTTGATGATAGGAATGAGAATTTGCCGGGGGGTTTGTCGGGAGATCAGCGTGGTAGTCCGGTGAAATTGGCGTCTTTTAGGGTAACTGATGTTGATCATGCTCACGGTGATGGGAATTACTAGAGATGGTAATTTTATGGACAATGTGTATGATAATGGGAATGTTGATTTTCGGTTATGGCCTGGACATTCTCAGCTTTCGATTCCCTTTCAAGGGGTTTACACTGAATCGAAGAGAAACGGTGGGGAGAGGGTGTTGTGTTTGCTAGGGAACACTATGCTTCCAACTCGAGAAACCAATCCTGCGAATCCATGGGAGTGGATGAAAAATCCCAGTGATGTACCTATGTCAGAAGACGATCAAATTCTGTTGCTTCTTTGATATCCATTGACATTCACTTTGACGAATAGGATGATAACTGGAGAGTTAAGAAGTTTGAACCGTGATTCGAATTCTAAATACTTTGATGTGGTTCACATATCATCGCAGTTGAGTAACTCAGCCAAGTTCACATTTGACTCCCAACATATTTTATCCAGAGCATGTGATCCATATCCGTATAAAGATAACATGACAGATAATGTCATTAGTGTCTACAAAGGGCCAAGGTTTTGCGAAATCCTTGAAGAAGTTACTAGAGATAAACCTTTATCTGTTGTGCCAAACTGGAGATGCAATGGTACAGATGATTTCTGCAGTAGATTAGGTCCTTTTTTATCAGACAAGGGAATCAAATCGACACACGGAGGCTTTCAAGATGTCAAACTTTATATGCAGGATGTTATCTGTGAGCAAGCAGCTGGTAATAGAAATACTGGTTCCACTAAGGTGTCTGCGGTTTTTAGAGCGGTTTCTCCATCCGAGAATTGATACAATGCAGCAAAGAGATCCGGTGTCAACAACATGTCGCTTGCTACCGAAGGGATATGGAAATCTTCTAGTGGACAGCTTTGCATGGTTGGTTGCCTTGGGCTTGTCGATGCCAAAGGGAGTAACTGTAATACTCGGATTTGTTTGTATATACCTACAACTTTCTCCATAAAACAACATAGCATCATTTCGGGAACTTTGTCTCCTATTAATAACAATAGTGCCTTTTTTCCTCTATCATTTGAACAGCTTGTGTTACCTACAGAACTGTGGAATTATTTCACGTTCACTCATTCGAATTACAGTTACTCAAAGATTAATATTGCTGGCGCTGTCCTTGAGAAAAACGAGCCGTTCACTTTTTCAACCGTCATTAAGAAATCGTTGCTAACTTTCCCTAAACTTGAAGACGAGACATTTCAAGAGAGTCTCTCCCTTCTTTCAGAAGATCTCGCTTTTCATGTCTCAGGTATTCCCGATCCTATGCCTCGTGTGCAGGCCCCAAGAGTTGATATTCAGATTTAGATACTCTGTTGGACCCATGTTTGGGCGTTATTGGTACACTCAAAATGGTTCAACTGAGGAACAACAAGAGACACCATATCATGCAAATGCTGCAGAATATACTGAAAAACAACTTCTTTTAAATGTATCTGCACAACTGAGTCTTAGTGGGAAAGGTTATGGTAATTTTTCTGCACTTTTTCTCGAGGGTCTTTATGATCCACATGTTGGAAAGATGTATCTTATTGGTTGCAGAGACGTGCGAGCATCGTGGAATGTCTTATATCCGAGCTATGATCTTGAGTCTGGAATGGACTGTTTAATTGAGGTGGTCGTTTCCTATCCTCCGACGACATTATAATGTTTTTTAATGCATTGAAAATAAGAAATTTTGTAGGTCGTCTATGATTTAAAAATAACTATTAAAATACTTTGAAACTTTTTCCTTTTTCAAGCGAATATAGAATAAAGAGTATATAAAAATTACTTAACCTCGATGATGTGTCATTCACCTTTATTAGCAAAAAATAATAAAAATACATTTGAACAGTAAATTAAAACAAATTTTTTTTTTTTTTTGGGTTTCGTTTATATCGACTCATTTTGTTTCATTTTCCCTTTATTTTAATAAATTTTTAGATTTTAGAAAGAAAAAAAAAAACCATAATTAGATATTATCAAATTTTATCCTAACTTGAGTCAATAGTATTATTTTATATTAAAAAAAAATATACTAAAACAACATAATTTAAAAAAAATCACATATCACATATTTTCCATAAGTATCACTCAAACACTTTATGACATCATGGTTTTTAATAAAAAAAATTAATAACTATTCATCTTAATCCTTCTGGTATAAATAATTTGTATTAAAATTTAATTTGATTATATGTAGTTCCATTAATTAATCTTCGACATATACAAATTATGTATAATTTTTAAAAAAATGATGTATATTATTTTTTAGCAAATTTAGTGCTAAGTATAAAATAACTTCCTTATTAGAGCAAAAATGTTGTATTTACGAAGCATGTCAATTATGTTTTGAGCACAAATAGAACTTTCTTATGAATATATTGTGCTAGAGTTAAAAGAACAAACTATGCACTGCAATATATCTTCCTCGTTGACTCTATAGAAGAAGAAAAAAGACACAATGTGATTACATAAGTTTTAAAAATTATTATTCTTCTTCTACAATTCTCTTACATATCCTCTAAAATTGAAATTTCGTACACTCTTATGTACTAAGGGGTTGTTCATTAAGCATATTTATAATCAATTCATGTCCACAATAAGGTTGAACTAAAAATAAGGTTAAACTCAAAATAAACCCACAATAAAATTATTCTTCTTCTACAATATTGTTACATACCCTCTCAAATTGAAATTTCATGACTCTCATATATACTAAGGAGTTGTTCATAAGTCATATTTATAATCAATTCATTTAGCTGTTATTAGTTAGTGTAAAATTGAAGGCTAAGAAGAAATTTAAAAGGTTAAACTCAATAAATCCACAATAAAACATTAAAAAGGGGTGCATCATTTCATCTTTCTTTACATTAAAAGTTGGCCACATTCAATCCTATAAGTAGTTATTTCGTAACTCTCTTGTGAATCTTCAAATACATTCACATCCTATAAGAATGAGGCATATGAGAGAACATTAATACATGTATTGAATAAATATATTTTGTACAACATAGAATTCTTCATTTTTTCAGAACCACACATTAATTTAATGTATACCACAAACTACCTTTTTTTTTACAACTTCATTTTTTTCCAACCAGAAGAATGGAAAAACTACATTTTTCTTCATTTTTCAGAACCATGCATATTAATTTAATGTATACCACAAACGACCACTTTTTTCAACCAATAGAATGGAAAAACTACATCTTTAGTTGTGCTTGATTAGAAAATCAGTTGCACGTGTTTTTTCTTTACTCAAAAAAAAATAATCCAAGAAAGGGTTAAATTTATCCCAAAAAAAAGAGGGTCAAGTAATCCATAGTAGAAATGAGAGAATAATACAACTTTTTGCACATTGCATATGATCTAAAAAAGAGTAAGTTAAATAAATCTTCAACATTGATTTTTGATTTATTTTAAAAATAGTCAATATTTACATCTTGAATAAATAATTTTAACGTTTGAAAATTTTACTAAATAAAAAAGTTTCATTTTTCTTGTTAAATAAACTCTTTTTGAATGAACAACATAACTTTTTAACATTTTCTTATAACCTATTCATAAACGATAGAATATGTTATAGTTGAGTTAAAACATGATATATGTTATGGAAGAAATAAATTTATGACTTGATTAAAATATGAATTAGTGAAAATGAGGAGTGGAGAGTGAATAAGCACGACAAAATTTTCTAAGAAAGAGTGAAAAAGTTTTTTCTAAAAAGAGGATACATAAAAAATATTAAAACTTAGATTATTCAATATATACATGATTTATAGGTATATATCTTATCTTCTTGCAAACTTTTCTTCAATAGGTAAGTGTAATATTTTCTATTTAGTAGTATAAGGTGCGGTAACAGACATAAGAAATACCTTTTCACGAAAGCATCATATATGTAGTGAAAAGAGGAAATATTCCATCATCATAGAAAACACAAAGAATATACAACAATTTTAGTACAAATGGATCAAAAAACTTTAGCACAAACAAACAACTAAAATAAAACTTCTATACAAATGAATATGGTAAACACAAAGAATATACAACAACTTTGGTATAAATGGATCAAAAAACTTTAGCACAAACAAACAACTAAAATAAATCTTCGATACAAATGAATATGGTAGTAGCAATAGCACCATGGTGGAAATACTGTAAGATTTAGTATAATTGTCAAAATGGAGAAATGAGTTGAAAATGATTGTGGAGTAAGTGGTGGTTATAAAGGGTGAGAGTGAATGTGAAAAATCATGCACTAAAATTTTCCAATTTGTAGGTTACAAATAAAAAATAATGAGTAGTGGAAGGATTTACACAAATTAACTGGAAGTTACACAATAAAGAACTATATGAATATGAACATAAAGATGTAGCAAATTGATGTAAGAAAAGAAAAAATTAAAAAGAGAGCCACTTGGCATAAGTATGAGATATTTGTTAGAAAAGAGAGAGTTTTAGTGAGATGACATATCATCAAAACGCACCTTAGAATACATGTATACTAGCTATTTAACCCGTGCGTTGCACTGCACGGGTTTGATTAGAATACATATTTAAAATATTTTTACAAATAACAAAATAATTGTGATAAGCATAATCACATGGTTAAATGATTGATGGTGTTCTAAAATATGTTGATATTTTTATGTTTAATATAAATTTATATTAAATAAGCAGGGTTGTTTAGAAACTGTATGAATTCATACTTGTTTAAATATTTTAAAGATAATTAACATAATTCTTAGTGGGTCTTATTAATATTTTATAAGTTTTAAGAGGTATATGACAATTTATATTTTATCTTAATAGTTTAATTGTTTAAGAACTTTTCTTTTCATGGATCCTAATTGTGTAGTTGCAAGATGTTTTGCTTTTTATCTTGATATCACTTATTCTTTTCTATTAGAGTTAGAGACGTTCATGTTTCTCGGTCAATATTGCCCATAAAATAGATTGAAATAAGATGTTAGAATTTGATTCATATTTCATTGTTCTGTCTCTTTTTCTCATATTTATTGAAAATGCAATTCATGTGCTGATATAACGACTTCTTTTGGATTTTTTTCTCAAACTTTTACTTGGTGAAATTTTATACCGACTTTTGTTGTCCCATTTATTTAGTCTATTGTTTAGTGTACCATTTTTTTTTTTGAGCAAAGTGTGCCATTTTTTTATTAACTTTTCTATTTTGGTTTGTTTAAGTGAATAGGATAATAAGCAATCAGAAAACTTGTTACTCATCAATTTATTAATGTATTGAGTGAGAGAGTGGTAAATAGTAATGGAATATGAAGAAAGAAAATGGTGGTTTAAAATTAGTGAAACAAACAAATGATTGTCATAGCTTTTTTCTATAACAATCACTGAAATATTTTTATTGATTTGGCAACTTCATTAATATACATAAATAAGTTCCAAATAAAAAAATTAAGGGCCTATAAAAGATATTATTTAAGTGTTATATTTATTTTTCATATGCTTATCTAGCATCAACTATGCAGCAAAAGAAAAAATGGAAGCTTGCTTTACTATCTTCTTATCAATGTTAATTTTTTTTTGCGAGAATTTTCATTAACACTATAATGCTTTGCACACCAGAGGTGCCGGTGCCACTTTACATACTAAGAAAGTTATATCATAAATACCGATAACACCCAAAACTCATACATATAAAATCTCCATTCCTAATATTTTAATTTTATTCAAAAACAATATATGATCCTCTCGTGCACTTGATATGATGTGATCTACCACTCCATTTGCACTCCCTTGAAAACTGCAGCTTAATCAACATAGAAAATATACAATATACCTAATTACACCACGTAAGGACAAAATTCTTGAAGAGAAGACAATATTTATATCATAAATAAACGAATAGTTAGGTTCTAATTTAAATTAAAAGTATAAGATAAAATTTCATCCGTTGAATCCCAAAGAAAGAAGGCACATACTGAGATCACAAACAACAATTTTCTTCTGCAATATGCATAACCCTCTCGGTTGAAGTTTTACATGCCCATATGTAGAGGTCTTGTACATAACGTATATATAATTAATTCACTCGGCCGTTTTGATTTATCGTTGAATTGAAAGGCTAATAAGAAGTATGATGAATATAACATTAAAAGGGTGAACTGCTCCACCTTTCGTTAGTACAAATTTATTAGAGAGTGACACTCACTATTTTTACTCGACAATGATACATATTCTAAAGTAGTTAATTGGAAGGTACAATGTGAAGGAAGCAAATGAGTGTCCACAATATATGAATTAAAATCTCATGTCAATGTAATTGAACAACATCGTACACATCACTCAACTAAATAATATAAAAAGACACCAATTAAATATAAGAATGAATAAGAAGTTTTTTTTTTTCAAAGAGAGGTGTGGGAGCTATTCTATATGTGCCACATCAGCACATTGAAGGTCTAAGAATAACTCAAGGTTCAATTACAAAGACACATAGATAGATAGATTGTCAAAATTCTTTTTTATGGTAGATAACTTGGATACTCATTCTAATGGTTATTGTCCCCTAATGAGCTTAGTTTTCAAATAAACACATTTTTATGTGATAGATATGTTATATTGTTATTTGACATAATATTTTTCTATTGAATTTTCTAATGAGTATCCTATTAGATTCTTCATTTATGCTTCGTATTAGTTCTTGAACACTTTTTTAAGTAAGAGATATTTATATGATATAAGCTCCATCATTAGATGTGATAACAAAGAAACGATAATTTCATAAAAGAATAATAAATATTAAAATTTAGATTTGGAATACATACATGAATATGAAGTTTAATAAACCTATGTTTGAATAAGTTTTGCTAATATTAAAGTGTAAATAATAGCCAATATTTTAACTTTAAAAAAAAACATCACTATATTTTTCCATTCTTCATTGAACTTCCACGTTCATGCTTGATTTCTAAATTTAACATATTTAGCTCTATAATTTTTTATTTTTCAATTATCAATAAAGTGTACTGTTAGTATATGCGAGATTGTTTTTAGTACCATTCAATAATAGAGAATAAAAAATTGTAAGAAATATTTACAACTTAAGTCAAAATTTAGTACCTGTACAAAAAAAGTGAAAGATCAGTTTTTACTGAATAATTATAAGAGGAATTATGAATACCTTTTTCGTATATTAGCATCATATCTATGGCGAAATTATTTCTCTCAACCTCAAAAAATAATGAATATGCAATGACCTTAGTACAAATGAATAATATACAAATAACTTTTGTACATATGAATTCAATACATGTCGAAAAAAGTGACAGATTAGTTTTGACTGAATAGTGGTTATAAGAGGAATTAGAAATACCTTCTCATATATTAGCAGCATATCTATGGTGAAATTTATTTCTCTCAACCTGAACAAATAATGAATATATATACAATGACTTTAGTACAAATGAATAATATACAAACAACTTTTGTATATGAATATAATATCAATAGCACCATGGTGGAAACACTCAAGGAATGAATGTAATTGTCAAATATGTGGGAATGGGTAGAAAATGAATGTCTTGGTAAGTGGTGTCTATAAAGGGTGAGGGTGAATGTAAAAAATCATGCACTAAACTTTTCAACTTTGTAGGTTATATTTGAAGGAATGTTAATAAGCAAATTCAATTATGATGGTGTAATTAGTCAATCATGGAGTGTTCTCATAATATAAGATTCATAGACGTTTCTTTCCAATGAGAATTAGATAGTTTATTAGACGCTGGCAGTCAGCTTCCGATGAATCTTCAGACTCTGATGGTCTTCAGACTCAGACTTGCAACATAAACTTCATTTGTAAATTCCATTACTCTATTTTGTTCTTCCATAACCAATATCTTTGTTTTAAGACTTATAAATTTTTAGTCTATGGACTCAGCTATAAACTCATCCATTAATTGATACCCAATAAAATTTGTTGGAACAAAATATGTTTAACATTGCCACCTTAAGTTTTGATGATAACAAAGTATTAAAAGTTCAGTTGGATATGCTAATATTTGTTCAAGTATGCAGGACCATAGACTAAAAATCAAACAAAATCCGATACATACATACATACTATTATGTAAGTGTTGCTTGCAAGCTATGTCACTTCCAAGGAAAAGGACACACAGAAAAAATCAAAAGAAATAGTCATAGGCTCATTTTAAAAATGTTATTTTTGTATTATTCATAGTGTTGTACAACATGTTGTACTCTCTTTTTTTTTGGACAAATAATTATGTTCGTCCGTGAATATGTATTGAATGGTCACAATACTCTCTCAATGTATTAAAATTCTAAAGTAGTGTTTGATTGTGTATTTTGTTAGTCAAAATAATCCATGTCGTTAAAATAGTTCCTCAATATTTACAATAACTCTTTTTTGATAGCAAGTGATATGAGTATATTGAGATATGACACTATTATCAAACATTTTAACATTAATGACTATTTTGATTACCATAGTGTATAATCAGAGACTATTTTAAAATTTCGATACATTGAGAGATTATTGCGACTACTCGTTACACTTTCAGAAATAAAAATGATTATATTCCCTCTTTTTTCTTTTAATGTATAATTTTTTTTATTATTTAGTTAAGAATGGGCCAAAACAAATTATGGTTAATTAAGAATGGGCCAAAACAAATTGTGGACCAGAAACGTTAACCTAACACCAACACTTCCTCTTGTGAGCTCCTTATAAATATGTACTTAGTGAAGTTTACTTGAACAATATGAGCGGCGCCTCTTGCACACATATCTCCCTGTCCCTTTTTTTTTTCTCTTATTTTCTTTCATTTGGTTTTCCAATATCTATCTATCACTTATTCATATTCAAATTGTTTCAGAGAGATCTACTTGTATGGTTCAATTGACTACGATATGTAAGTGGAGTACATCCTTTGTGGTTTAATTTTAGTAAAATCAATATATCTATACATAAATGTTAAAATAAGGTCATTCATCTTATTCTACCATTGATTGCATCTATTTTTTTATTGTTGGTTTATTTTATCGTGTTTAACTCTGCTTATTTTCTTCTCTACAAGATCTATAGCAAAGCAACAAAATTTGATTCATGGACTATCATTTACGGCTTGATCGAAAGAAGATCATTGATGTTGTTGTGTACATCCATGCCTTATCTATTATGATTTGCTCTATTGTTCATTTTTGTAATGCCCAAAACAAATCTCCAACGAGTGTAATTTCTTTGATTAAATATGAAAAAAAGGTATGTAAGTGAAAAAACATGATTTTGTCTTTAATTTCAATAATTGCGAAATTAATAAATAATCTTTTTTTTACAAAAATTAATATATAGCCTAGTTAAGATATTATAGTTTATTTTGTATTACTTTATTTATTTTGAAGAGTACTATTTTTTATTTTAATTATCTTTAAATTATCTTGATGCAATCTTTGTGTTTGTTTTTTCAACAACCATTAAAATTGTGTATATATAACCAGATAATTTCTTGTTTATGTTTTCACTTGTGACTTTATCTCGCGACAGGAGTGTTCCCAATCAGGAGTGTTCGTCAATGCATGAGGTTGAAAGAAAGGACGAGGTTTACATTGAATACTCAACAAATCCAACCTTTATGATCAGATATTCGTATAAGATTAAAAAAAACTACTACATCTAATTGTTCTACATTTTTACGAGTAGAATTAGCACGTGTCACATATCCATGGTCCAACTTTCATATCAATTGAGTCATGTTCTAGTAAGTTAAATCTTTATAATCATATATAGTTTTTAATATACTTAATTTCTTACTCTTATTCTTTCGTATGATGTATGCATATAGTTGCTGTTTTTAAATTTATTGATATTTATTTGTCTATGTACATTGTAGGTGTGAAATTATGCAAGGATAAATTCCATACAGAGACAACCTTACAAATAAGATCTATGCTCATGTCAAGTTTATTTAAACTTATATAATAATCAAGGGTTACTTGGTACAAATATAAAAACACTTAATAAGGAGGTTTATGCAATTAGAATAGATGAAACTTTCATCCTTCAAATTGCTTCAACATAATGCTTGTGAAGGCTTGATAAAAAAAATATAGTTCTAAAGATGTTAAGCCTTATAGGTGGAATTCATTAGATGATTACTCTTCATTATCACAATATAGATTAATCTCGGAAATTTTTTATCTAATATTTTGGTGTTCGGTACAACATCTGTTTTAAAGAAGGTTCAATTATGTATAAGATTTGATCAAAATAAAATTGTATATCAAGTAATTTGCTTATAATAGTGATTGGTGTACCTATTATTTATCAATTTGATATGTTTCATAATTACAATGGAGTAGAAGGTAAATATCAACCAATGTGATCAAATTAAACTGAAGACTTGGTTCAGAAATGTATAACCCACAAGCTACATAATTGTGTGTTGTTGAGAAAGTTGAAAGTTGGTAATTATTCTAACGTGATCATATAAAGAGAGGAGCTTATGTAATAAAGGTTAAAATCTCTTCATCATATTCAGAAGACGGTTATGGAGATACACATATAAAAATACTTAATAAGGAGGTTTATGCAATTAGAATAGATGAAACTTTCATCCTTCAAATTGCTTCAACATAATACTTGTGAAGGCTTGATAAAAAAAATAGTTCTAAAGTTGTTAAACCTTATAGGTGGAATTCATTAGATGATTACTCTTCATTATCACAATATAGATTAATCTCGGAAATTTTTTATCTAATATTTTGGTGTTCGGTACAACATCTCTTTTAAAGAAGGTTCAATTATGTATAAGATTTGATCAAAATAAAATTGTATACCAAGTAATTTGCTTATAATAGTGATTGGTGTACCTATTATTTATCAATTTGATATGTTTCATAATTATGATGGAGTAGAAGATAAATATCTACCAATGTGATCAAATTAAACTGAAGACTTAGTTCAGAAATGTATAACCCACAAGCTACATAATTGTGTGTTGTTGAGAAAGTTGAAAATTGGTAATTATTCTAACGTGATCATATAAAGAGAGGAGCTTATGTAATAAAGGATGAAATCTCTTCATAATATTCAGAAGACGATTATGGAGATACAAATATAAAAACACTTAATAAGGAGGTTTATGCAATTAGAATAGATGAAACTTTCATCCTTCAAATTGCTTCAACATAATACTTGTGAAGGCTTGATAAAAAAAAATAGTTCTAAAGTTGTTAAGCCTTATAGGTGGAACTCATTAGATGATTACTCTTCATTATCACAATATAGATTAATCTCGGGAAAATTTGATCTAATATTTTGGTGTTCGGTACAACATCTATTTTAAATAAGGTTCAATTATGTATAAGATTTGATCAAAATAAAATTGTATATCTTAGTCAGTTGCTTATAATAGTGACTGGTGTACCTATTATTTATCAATTTGATATGTTCCATAATTATGATGGAGTAGAAGATAAATATCTAACAATGCGATCAAATTAAATTGAAGACTTAGTTCAGAAATGTAAAACCCACAAGCTACGTAATTGTGTGTTCTTGAGAAAGTTAAAAGTTGGTAATTATTCTAAAATACAAAAGAGGAACTTATGTATTAAAGGATGAAATCTCTTCATCATATTCAGAAGACGATTATGGTAAAAACGATAATGGTAAAAGTGGTGAAAAGGTTAATAAGGTATATAATTGCAAAGAGATCACGAGGAAAACATCAATAAAGAAAATTTAGATAATGCTATTAAGTCATGGTGGTGAAATTCCTTCAAAATATCATGCAAAGAAGAATGATGACTTTGTTGATCTATTGAATTTAGAGCCATCCAATCTGGCTACAATATCGAGTGATATAAAATTTGATGATAATGTTACTTTAGGATATATACTTTCTACAGAGAGAATCCTACTAGAAGAGATTACATATTCTTTAAATGATATGAGAAAAGATTTTGAAACCAAATGAGAAGAGAAATCTTTCAATTATAAAAGATTTTGATACCAAATAAGAAGGTTTGAATGAGTGGTACATGATGTGATTAAATGTGAATAGTAGCGATGCCTAAGGTGAAATAAAGCGTTGTCAAATTCGGTGATTAACGATTTTGATACCAACATTATAATCCTTCTTTAAATGTTCTTTTTTGTGAATTTCTTTATTTATTTATTTTTCTGCTAATATTTTGTGAACATCTTTAAAATGTCAATTTCTCACTTCATAGCATAAACAACTTAAAAAAAAGTGGCGAATGTGTTTTTTGTTCCTATAAATATTTTAATTTTTTGTTTTACTCCCTTTAATTTTTTTTGTTGACTTTTAGTCTCTCAAAAGTTTTACATCACTATTTTTTGTCCCTAAGCCTAAGTGAAGTGGGTAAGTACTTCTAAACGAGTCACAAAAATGTTTATAGTTGAGGATGGGGTCTATGATGACAAGCCTAACCCGACTTATCAATGAGTATAAGACCATCTCTGTTTCCAACCCGGATTATCAATGAGGATAAGACCAAATCGATGTTCCTATCTCGAATTATCAATGAGGATAAGACCGTCTAGATTTACCAACTCGGATTATTCGTAAGGATATTACCAACTCAAACTATCCATAAGAACATGAGAATTTTTAATTGTCCTTCCATCGGGATGGTGACATAGTATTATTGATCTCCTTAATAAGTAGTTCCCAGTATAATGATACCCAAAAAGGAAGTATACATGTCATGCATAACATCATAGTGTTTTGTGATTGTTCTATCATGAATGATGTGGATTGACTTATGATATTAAATTTTGAAGATTTTAAATGTTATCGTGTTACAGTTTTGTTGTGATTATCTTAGACTGAATTATGACATTATATTTATGGAGGCTTTGAAGGTTATGTTGTGATGACTTCGTAACTAGTATGGATTAAGATGATATGTTATATTCTTGATGGTTTTGAATAGTATGTATGTGATGTAATGCAATTTCAATTTGATTTCTTGCGCGTTCTTCTCGATTATTTTACATTGTTACATGTTTTCGAAACTCATACATTTATTGTCTGTGTTTGTATGACTTGGTCATGTGTTTGCAAAATCACACTAAGTGCAGTTTAATGGGTCTTGAAATTCAAATTTGAAAGAATTCCCTCTCTAATAGTGACACCTAGGGATGAGTTATAGAGTCACGCAAACACACACACACATGCAAACACACACACACACACACATTTTGTTAACTTATTTTAGTTATAATATATGAAGTATTTTTGTGAATGAATAAAAAGTTGCCATATTTATTGTTATATCAATGATTTAAGTTAGCGATACTTAATTACAACGTGTAAGTGCAAATGTGGCACCTTAAACCCGAAGTGTTAATTATTTTATATTTATATTTTTCTCTCCTCAACGAAATGCCTACGAAAGAGTATTTTTGTAGAAAAGTATTTTAAAATTAAACATTTACGTGTAGGGTGTCACACACGTCATAACAACCACAATGATTGCAATCATAGAGATCGTCACCACATCTCCAACCACAGCAACAATTTTAAACCGTAGTTGAAATTTACCCGAAATCTAGATCAATCTCCCTTCTTATATATACTTGTCAGCCACTAGTTTTTTTCACCTCTAGATATGAATGTGATATCTCATATGATCCACTTGTCCTTTGTTGCTACGAGTATCTTTAACATAATTTGAGGCATTTATAGGAACTACAGATGTTAAGAAACAAATAAACCTATCATTACACACAATAAAAAAATCGTAGTTCTACTCAATGACATTGATCCAATAAATCAACATTGTTTTTAGAGAAAATGGTTTCTCTCTTTAACATCTATTACTTACACCCATGATTTTAAATTGCGGATGTGGTCATTGTGATTGCAGCCACTGTCGCCACTACTTGCATTGAATTCATGCAACGTAAAAACAAATTTACCTTTACTCATCATATAGAAACATTTCAGTTTGCTCCACACATTCTCGATGGGAAATGTTCGACATACACAATTGTGAGAGACTTAAAAGTCCAACAATTCCTTCAATTCTCAAGTAGACACTGGCTTTGTGGGTTTTAAGTTTTATGAAAAGATTTTGATGAACATGATAGACGTCGATTGATGCAGTTGCTACAACTTACAATGGTTAAAATGATCTGATGTGGTGGCTGATGGGGACCATAGACGTGGTTGAAGATATATAACTAGTAGTTTTAAAAATAATGTCTATATTTAAAAGTCTTACTAGTGCAAGTATACATTGTCTCAAGTAAAAAGATCAAACTCCCAAGGATCGAGGAAATGTAGCTTTCTGCAACTTTTTAGTTTGTAAACTTGTTAGCAAAAAATTAAATAAATCATTCAAATTCACAACAATAAAATAAATTTAAAAACAATAAAAGTCTGGGAAACAACAAAAACACTTAGAAGATCTCAGATAACAAAGTTTGATTAAGAACAATGAATCAATTATGATTAGAGGTTTGTAAAGTTATAAAGAGTAGAAACTTTACACAGCTTCATGGAGACATAGTGGATTTAGGGATTTTCCAACTCAATCATCGCGGTAAACGTGTGGCGAGTGCCCTTCTGGGATACACTATTGCAAACCGCTTACCATGCACATATTAAAGCCAGGTCTCGATAGCTCTTCTCATGGAGAAGCCAAGCCTTTTTCCTATGACAAAAAATCTAGATTGACTTTCGAACTTGACACACTAAATCCACAGTTAAATCAAGTAGTCTTTCAAGGTCTTTATCTTTTCCATGACTAAAGACGTAACTCATATTAAACAAACAGTTTCATTTCCATTTTCTTCGTGTCTCAGGGAATTCGGTAATAAATTTAAAAGTTATCAAGTTTTACTTTTAAAGATTAGCGTGAAAATAATTTGTTTAAAAAAAGTTTGAAGATGCAATGTTCTAAACTTATGCAAACATAATCATAGCCTCATCATGTATAAACCTCTAAAGGGGTTTACCTTATGATGAGCTTAAACAAAAAAACAAAAGATAGAGAAGAAATGAATGAAAACATAATAGTTATATTGATAGAAGAGTTTAGAGTCAAAATAGTATTACAATCCTTGAAGGAGAGAAGCAAACTATTTCCATTACTCACCTAAAATAATCATAAACTCTAACTCTCTAAGAACTGGTACTCGTGCTCATCGTCGGAAGGGATGAGATGGTGAGAAAACTCTAGTGGCTGCTAACCCAAGCTAGAAATGACCGCTCAAATCAAACAAAAACTTTTGGACCCTTGGCACAACAATGACATTGTCTTTTAATAGTTCAAGTCCAACCACAAGCTAAGTCGTGCCCTTTGTCTTATCTCGTTGAAATATGGTTGGAAATGAGTCAAGCTGAGTTAAATATGATCCAGCTCGGCTCGACTTGATAAAAATTAGATTTACTCGAAACTCGACTCAAGTTCATCACAGTTTTTTTCCATCTAGAACTCGACTCAAGTCAAGCTCACGTCCAATTCGATTTGATTTGATAGAAAGAGAAAATGAGAAATTATAGTTTGAAGGAGCACAAAAACATCTTACAAACCTTTCAATCGGTTTAAAAACCACACCAAGAATATAAATTATTTACTATAAAACAATTAATTAATTAATAACACTATAATTGGATTCCCATTCTTCAAAAAATAAAAATAATCATTTTGATCCCTTAATGTGTAACGAATACCCACAACAATTCCTAGATGTATCATAATTTTAAACTAGTCATTGATTGTGCACTTCATTAGTCAAATTTAGTCTCTCAAAAGACAAATTAAGTTATAGTCATGTTCACTAAAAAAAGGATTTAAGTTTTAATAGGTCCACACAAAAATGCATATTTTTGTTTTTTTGAGAAGAATGTGCATGTTTTTGTTAATGTTCCTACTTTATGCTATTCAACTTTTGTTGTTGAAAAATCGTATACCCTATTTGCTTGTGGTTTCGATCTTCGAGGGTGTGTTTGATTTGGAGGAGAAGTTGTGAAGAGAGAAATAGGTGAGAGAGAGGGAGAGTGAAAAGAGAAAAGTATGTGAGCAATAGAGTAGGTTTGAGAGGTTGTTTGGTACAAGAGAAAGGAAGAAGAAATAGAGAAGAGAATTAGAAAAGTACTACAATGCCCATTCCCATGACAAAAGTATGTCTTATTTCCGTTCCTTTATAATTGTCGATTGATTATTAATTTAGCGTTCCTATTTGATTGTCGTTTTGATATTTTAAGGGTATATATAATATGTGAATTAAACCATTTCTCAATTACTCTTATCTTTTTCAATAAAACTAATAAATATTATTGATTTAGAAAATTAAATTTTTTTTTTTTAAACAATTTTTTTTTTGTTTTCTTCAAATTTAAACAAAATTTTGTTACCTATAATAATGGAAATAATTGGTAAATTTAAGTATTAAAATTTACTTTTAAAGTTTCAATGTATTAAATGCATAATTTTCAAGATAATTTTTTTTTCTTTAGACTTCTTAACAAGTGCCCTAAAATAAATGCACCTGTTAGCATTTCCCATAAAATAAATAAAAGTATCAAATAAAAATAAAAATATTTTATCTACACACATAAGGGAATTTATAATTTTTGCCTGACTTCCTTCAAAAATAAATTATGGGGTGACCGTTTATCTTCCGGTCAAACTGTTCATTGAAACTAAAGTAAATTACACTCTCCTCCCTAAGAGATGCTTGAATTACACTCCCTTTCCCTCTTAAGTTAAAATATACACTTTCCTCCCTTGAAAAGTAAAATTTATACTCCCCTCCCTTTGAGATGCTTGAATTGCAACCCCCTCCCTTAATAATTAAATATGCCCTACACTTTAATTTATTTTAACATAAATAAATATTTTTATGATATATACTAATTTTGAACTATCTTTTAAGAAAAATAAATTAATTTCTTTACAATTTAAATGTCAATGATAATTAAATTTAAATATTTTGTTATTATTTATAATTTAGAGTATAAAATTCATTTTTAAATAACCATACTCTATCGACTTTCATAATTTTTCAAATATTTTAATTTTATTTTGGGTAGTTTCATATTTTATAATAGGGTTTAAAAATATATGTTAACGAAACTGTGAATAAAAAATAGCGAAAAATATGTATTCAAAATTTGATTATATTAAAATGGATCCATAATACTATTTTTCTTCAAAGTGTGTTAGATTATATTTTTTAAAATGGATCCATAATACTATTGTTCTTCAGAGTGTGTTAGATTATATATATTTTTCTAGATTATTAGACAGATTTCCCGACAGCACCAATAAGAAGTAAAATACAAATCTGAATTAAGCGTAGGTTTTAACATAAGAGAGGAGGACATATTTAATCTATTTTGGGGAGGGCATATTTTAACATAAGAGTAGATTTTGAACTATCTTTATCTATTTTTTTTCCCTAAAAAAAAATATAAGAGGGGAGTGTAATGTAATTCAAGCTTCTCTTAAGGGAAAAGAGTGAAATATTTTCTAAGATGTTTTGAAAAAGAGAAGAGAAAAATGTATATTTTGACATAAGAGGAATAGAAGTGTATTCAAGCATCTTTGAAAATAAAAAGGAAGTATAATTTACTCTTTAAACTATTATAGCTATTGTTCAGGTGGACCCTTTGTACCCATTTGTCCCTTCATTTTATCGTGTTAGTATGTAAACAATTACAAACAATATTTTTTGTGATATTTAGACCTAGATTAAAATTATTTTGAATAAAATATAGGAACAAGTTAAATATCTTTTTAGGTAACTAAATTAAATCTTTATTTGATTGTGAATATTCCAAAAAAAAGTTATAACCAATACGATGAAATAAACACGCGTTTAGGAAATAGAAAAGCAGAAAGATAAACATTAATGTGTCCGTCTTGATGTTAGTAATAATTAAAATATATAAACGTATTTGATATAACCAAATGATTGAATTAAAATATTTAAGGAACTCTATTAAAAAACAAAGAAAAATGTTAACCGATGTTGGTTAAGAAAGTTAAAAGAGAAAAGTTTATGTTTTTTTTAAATAAGAAAATTTTATGTTAAAAATAACATTTTTTAAATTTTTAAAACATTGACTACACAACTTCAAATGCAAGTACCATTATATTTGATTCTTTAATCGTACCCCGAGTTAGCATGACCCAAAAACAAAATGTTTAAGAAAATCTGTGTTTAATTTCTGTACATCAATTTTACTTATTTTTCAATCAAATTTTAGATTACTATTAGATCTTTTCCTCTAAGAAAGAAAATAAAAGAGTTAAGGTGAATATTTGGGTGATTAATATTATTATTATATAAAATAGCGTATGATTATGTGGCAAGTAACAGAGTGCGTGGCAAAGAGTAAAGGCCCGAAAGCACGGAACTGCTACCACTATATAATACTGAACGCATAACCCTTCTTCTTCTCTTCTCACTGCTTTTCTTTTCATCAACCGATCGCCCCAAACCCTCAAACCCTAAGGTCAGTGAATCACATAACATCACTCTTTCTCTTCTCTTATTCTAAATATTAAATTAATTTTATGATTTTGAAATAATAATGATGTGAACAGTGTTGACGAGAACGAAATGGCCTCTAAGCGGATCAATAAGGAATTGAAGGACTTGCAGAAGGATCCTCCTGCTTCTTGCAGTGCTGGTATTTTCTTTTACCCTTCCGGCGGTGTCTTACACGTGTCCTGTGCTTTATAGATTTATTATTCCCTCTGTTTTATTTGATTGATTTTAAATAAGCATGTAATTTCATTGAGATGTTTTCTGTTAGTCTGTTAGGGTTAGGGTTAGGGTTAGGGCATGGATTGTAGAGGATTTAAGCAATAAAAATTATAGATACCACGTAATGAAATTAAATAATGATGATTTGATTATTGATGCTAGATTTTATTTTAAATATTTTCTTTTGATATTAACACGCAGCCCTGTATGTATATGTATATATGTATACGATGCTGGTTGTGTTAAATATGTTTTGTTCTGTAAGTGAATGTTTTGATTCACTTTTGGGAGAAACAAATTGACTATGAAAACTTAATATTGATTTTGGAATGTTTGAGGTTTTTTTGTTTAAGTGAATGTTTGGATTCTCTTTTGGGGAGCCAAAAGTGATTATGAAAACTTAAAATTGGTTTTGACATGTTTGAGGTTCTTGATTAGAATTGATTTTGCCTACGAAATTTGTTTTAACTTGAAGTTGGTCAGGATTTGTATCTTTTACTTATCTATCGTGTTGTATCTCATGCATACCTGTATCAAATACATGTCGGAGATCAATACTTTTATAATTTTGTAGTATCTGGATTTCGCAGTTTTCCATGAACGACTTATTTTAATGCTTTGGAATTTTGTCTGTTTCTAGTTTCCACATGTTTGTAGTATCTGGATTTCATAGTTTTTCATGAATGACTTATTTGATTGCTTTGGAATTTTTTCTGTTTCTTTTTCCCGCATGAAATGATTGAAGTTTATAAGACTAAGATAAAGTGAACTGGGTGCCTGGGGAATCATCCCTTCTGCTAGAACTAGAAGTAAATCAAATAAAACTGAAATATATGTGTTATGCATTCAACTATGCAATCGATTGTTTTTAATTTATGCTTAAATAACAACGCAATGCCAGTAAGAATAGGACCTTTTTAATAATTCTCTTTTGATTCATACTTGGCTTAATAACACTTCGACTGTTCCAGTCAGTATAATAATTCTTGTTTTTAATTTTTATGCAGGCCCTGTCGCTGATGACATGTTCCATTGGCAAGCTACAATTATGGGCCCCGGAGATAGCCCATTTGCAGGAGGTGTGTTTCTTGTGCAAATTCACTTCCCTCCGGATTATCCTTTCAAACCACCCAAGGTAAACCCAAGTTCTGCTTTATGCAAATGTATAACAGACACATGTTGAGCTATATGTCTAGGTAGTAAGTGCACTCTTTATGCAAGAAGAGTTTTCTTCACTTCTTTATGTTAGCTCAGATATTTTTTTCAGTATCATATTATAAATCTCCCTTTAGTCAGCATATAACAATAGAAATCAATATAGTGATGGATAGAGACTATAGTAACTCCAAATCTTTTTTGCAAGGGCAGATGTTGTATTGAATTTGATGAGCAATTTCATAAGCTCTTAAAATCAAATATCAATTGTCGTGGATTTGATATTTGTTGCGAACATGTGATATTGTTGCCGTTGTTAAAATCACAATTTAAATCGCATGATCCTGCAATTTTCCCATTCTACACTAGTGGCAGATCTTCTGTATGACATCTGGGAGCTGTGGCTTCCCCAAATCCCAATTATTTTTGCTTCAAATACGTTGGGAGCCATGGCTTCCCCAATTACTTTTGCTTCAAAAACACACACACTGTTAATTTTGTATAAATACGCCTAGTGGTTGGCTGGGGATCTTGGAGTGTGCTCTTCTCATGGTTTCAAGTTCGATTCCCTTTGGTGCCATTTTCAGTGGGCAAGTCAGCTTTGCTATAGCTTTAAATGGCCCCTCTGCAAGTGGACGGTCGGATTGGTCTCCTTGGATTAGTCGGTCCTTGGATCCGATACGCGAGTTTAAAAATAAAAAAAAAGAAATTGTATAAATACAAGCTCTTGCTAGTAGCGCAACGGTTAGTTTGATGTTATGCACCCACCATGTGTTATGTTTGATTCTGATGTGTGTCATTCTATCCTTGGTATGATCTTTTAGATTTTACCATCTTGCTACCCATTATATTTGTAGGATCTTACGATCCTTGTTAGGATTTTGCTATCCCTCTCCCAATCTTAGGCATGGTCTTGATCTTCAGATATTATATATCTGATGTGCAGTGTTAGTGGATTTCTACGCACAAATTGTGCATAGAAGTCCCCAATCTGATTCAATTCACCCTAATTATGTGTAGCTAGTTGTTCATTATAGAGATGCTGCAATTGTTTTTTCATGTGGTGTTGATTAGATTTAACTAGCACCCTTCATAATTCCACTTTGTGTGAGTGTTTGTATGACATTCATTATCAATATGTTCAGGTTTCATTCCGCACAAAGGTTTTCCACCCTAATATCAACAGTAACGGTAGCATTTGCCTTGACATCCTGAAAGAGCAATGGAGCCCTGCCCTCACAATATCCAAGGTGATCTTAATACTCTATCTATCTCATATTAAGTGTCTTTTAAGATTATATACATTTCTTACGAAAATCATGCTGAGTACTTTTTTTATGGTAAAATGAGCTTCATTCACGAAAATACCCATATTAATAGTAGTTAACGGAGTCGTTCGGTGCGTCGAGATACAATAATATATTAGTGGAAAAATATAATTAACGTTTAATTGCTAAATCTAAAATGACAAATTATACTGGACAAGTGATTAAGTAAATGGAATAGTTTTTTGGTTTGTTTGAATTTTCTTGTCAGGGAAACTGAAATATTAAAATTTTGCAGGTGCTACTGTCCATTTGTTCTCTGTTGACTGATCCCAACCCAGATGATCCTCTGGTCCCTGAAATTGCTCATATGTACAAGAGTGACAAAGCTAAGTATGAGGCCACTGCTCGGTCATGGACCCAGAAATACGCCATGGGTTAAGGGATGGCCAAGATATTTTACATTTTATCTTTAGTAGTAGTAGTTAATAAATAGTCTTGAATTGATCTAAACAAATTTTATACTCTGCTCTCCTTTCTGCCAACTTGGAACTGTGCATTATTGGAAAGGCAGTTTCGAATTATATGAAGTTTATGGACACAACTCGTTCTTTTATATGTTCTGCATCTATTTCATTTAGTTTACATTAAGGGTATGTTTGGTTTAACGTTTCCACCACACAGATGCCCATTAATAGAGGGCCTAAATCGCCACATTTTGAAAGTTAGGGGTGAAAACAGCGTTTAATCCAATTAAAAAAATAACATTTATCTCAAAAAATTCATCGGTCTTTAACCCATAAATCTTTTTCATCAGCGAAAACTCCAATTTCTGGCACCGAAACCTCGACAAGATTTAGGAGAACCTCACCAACTATGACGTTGAACAAACAGACTTTGAGATCATATGAAAAAGTGTTTAAGACATATGAAAAAGTGTTTGATTCGATGAAGTGAAGAGAGTGGATGTGGATGTTGTTGGCTGGTTTTTGTAGAAGAGTTGTTGGTTGGCTGAAGAAAAAGAAGAAGAAATAAGGGTAAAATTGAATTTTAGATTAGTTTTTGGATCATATGTTTGCAACTAAAATATTTCTGGGTAAAGAAGATGGCTTTCAGTAATTTGATTTTTTATTTTTTTATTTCGAAAATCGAAAATCCTTTTTAGTTTTATTAATTTTTTTAATGGATAGTAAATTGATTAATATTTATGACACTTCACCGATATGCCGTTACAGAAAAATTTCAAAAATCAAGATACGATATATAACCATTTCTTTAATATATATTAACAAACAAAAGAAATCAGTCATTGGCTTGTAGCACATCAACATAAATATAAATAATATTGACGATTAAGAGAGTGATGATTAGTCAATTATATACACAATATATCACAAAAAGAGCACCATAAGTGCTATACTAAAAAAGAAGCACTATATCCAAAAAAGAACACATCAGAACTCAAGAGTTAAGTTATTTTAATTAATATTAATTGGAAAATATTGAGGCAGATATCAGTGCATAATAATTATCGGATACTCTCCTGATACATATCGGGAAGTATTAGATAATTATTTTTTTAAAAAATAAAATTTAATCTTTGGATACTCTCTAACACATATCGGCAGATATCGATGCAGATTTTTAAAATATCGGGGCTTAAGAGGTAATGGTGTATAGATAAACTACCTATAAAGTAATCCAACTGATGAAGCATTTAGAGGAAAATAAAACTATAAACTACCAGATAATAAAAACTTACTACCACACATAATGATAAATAAACATGAACGAAAAAACAAAGATACACATATAAAAAAGATAACATTCACTTTTTAATTCATATTGCAATGTTAATATCAACTCAATGTAACTATTAAATTGTATATTTATTACAGAAGCGCTAAACCAAAACGAATTGGTTAAAAGGTAAAATAAAATGCTAAGGTTGTCTGAGATTTTTCTAATAAACCAAATACAATTTTGGAGAAATCAAGAATCAATATAAAGCAGCGGTGGAGTTAGAAATTTTATTGAGTATAGGCAAAATTTTAACCATAAATTCACATGTGACATAATGTATAAATAGTCATAAATCGAAATAAAATAGGCTCGTCATTTTGTCAATAATTTTTTTTTTTGAAAAAAGAGAGATAGAACATAACCTGCCAATAATGTGCTAAATAAAATTAGAAGGTAAATAAAACAATGATAAGTTTCAATGATAGCCGCAACCGTAGGTAGAGGTCCTTAAATGTTTTTAAAATGGTATCCTTAGAATTATCTACGGTTTTGTCCATAGATAAAGGCGGAAAACATGCAGTGACAACCATTTGGTAATGACAGACGGATTTAGTTACGAAAATTAATCATATAGTGATGAATTTCGGCCGTCATTATAAGTCAAATTTCTTGTAGTGATACAAAGAAAGTATGAGTTGAGCCCCGGGTACGTGCCTGGGCTCACCGGATGGTAAAACCGCCCCTGATATAAAGATGATTGAATCACCAATCTCTCAGTGATGCATCTTCCTTTTCTCTGAGAATGATGATTAGTAGGTTGAATCACCAAGTCTTCCAATTTCATCCTTCTATCTTAGAAGAAAAAATCACTCTTCACGATGATTTGTTCTTGTTGCTTCTTATTCACCATATTTTAGAAAATGACTTAGGTGGGTTGAGTATTTAGAGAGAAGACCAATTGATTATGTTGTAAGGAGAGTAGATTAAATAGAGGACAATCAGATTATTAGAGGCAAATGATGATCTAGAAAAACTATAATAGAAGGATGAACTTCCTTCCCATAACCTGTAATTACTGTACTCGTAGTATCCAACCAAAGATTTTACAAAGCATTATTCTTTTCTAAGTCTAATACTACCATCACTTACCCAATTATCTAACCATTATGGGTCACCCAACAATGATCATGACTTAGACCAATCTAATTAGTCTTCTCACACATGTGAGGTCCAAGTGATTAGAATCTCTTAAGACTATCTCCAAGTTTTTATAGTCTCTCCATAGTCCATACATTACAAGAGTATCCACCACTGGGTGATATACTTTTGTTTGTTTGAGTTTGTATCTACTTAATACAAAATAATTTTTACGACTGATAACCCTCTAAGAGGGGATAACATTGGAAATCCTATATAAATTTAGGTGTACTTCATGCTACTTTATTGATTTACATCATGATCTATATTGCATCACACTACTTTATTGTTTGAGTTAATTATACTTATGATGAAAAAATAGGAGGGAATGCACATGGCATAAGGTTTTGTTCACAATTTTGTGTGGATAAAAAACAGTAAATAAAGGTGATTGGGTCATTTTGAATCCCTTCTTTTTTGCTATTTGTTAAATGCATCTAAATCACTACAACTGATTGCATTAATATCACGATGATTTAACAATATATTAATCCCAAAGTCCTTGGTGCCTAACCCTATTCTTTGATCACAAACTCCTAATGTCTTAGGCGAGTCCTTAATCACTAAAGGTCTTACGAAACGGTAAATATATTGTCACAAATGGGATAATGCAATATTTATTATATTATTATCGTTTGAACAGTTAATCTTAGGTTGAGTTTCAACAATTAGATCGATTAATAAATATTCATAAAGGTTCAAAAATGATTAAGAACAAAGATTAACTTAATAATACTAGGAATTCAACCGCATAAAGAAGTACCCTATATTTCCCTAAAAAAAGAAGAAGCACCCTATAGATTAAATGGTTCAAATAGTTATGAAGAAATTCATCTATTTGACCTAATCAAAAGGCTTGTATACTCATAATATTTCTTCATTCCTGGTCAATTTCTCATCACCATAAAGTCCATAGTGACAGTACAATTTCTCATCACCATAAAGTCCATAGCGACAGTACAACAACATCGTTGTCTTGTTTAGGTGAATCCTATCTGGTTCCAAGGCCTTTATGTACTTGTATCTTTTCATGATAATTTCTCTAATTCATTACAAAACTGCAAAATCACTTATAAAGACACTAAAAACATGGTATGACAGACTTTCATCAAGAGGAATTTTCATATAGTTCCTAAATCATGTTCCAGAATTTTGTTGATTTTCTATCAATGAGAACACAACTTTTTTTTTTTTAAAAATGTGGTGTTGTTAACACCTACATTGGTCTTCTTCTTGAAATTTCATAGAAGTTTTGCTTAAGGAAGAAAGCAACATCAACTTTTTCCACGTCTTGAATACTTACCCTTTTATAATGGAAAAAAAATTACTATTGAGAAAAGAGACATTGGATAACAAGACAAAATAAGGTACAAAGAGTCGTTAGATAAAATGCAAGACACCATATGATTTAACTGTTGTCTAAATAGACATTGTAGTTTTTGAAAATTGAGGGTTTAAATTGAAAGACCAATAAAGGATTGCAATATCAGGGCCTCGAAACATATCTTCGCTTGATTAGATAGAAAACCAGAAAGAGATCTTCACTCTATGTGAAAAATATTAAAGATAAATAGTTTTTTTTTTTTTTTTTTTTTTTTTTGTAGCTTAAAATTTTCGTTAGTGACGATAATACTATGTTAACACCTCATTTTATGTTCCCTTTCAACATCTGGGTCCAATATCAAAAGTGTTTTGCTTGATCGAGAAGCAAATCGGAAAAGTGTATCACTTTAGGTAAAAAAACATAAATATCTTTTTACGTGTGGATTAATTGTCGGTATTGCATGAAAACTACTTTCAAACCTTTTCGTACATTTTTTTGATATGAAGCCCCCGCTAGCTTGCGTGATATTACTCGGTTCCAATGTAGCTTTTGAAAATTAATGGTTTGAATAGAAAGAACAATGAAAGATTATAACGAGGACATAAATATTACAGTTTATGTGTCAAATACCAAACGTCTTTCCGCTTGACCAGGAATAAAATTCAAAAGAGATCAACAGTTTAGGCAAAAAAATTTTTTTTCCTAAAGTGCTAGAAGCTTTTGATAGGGTGTTTTCCTCAACCAATATTGAAGATTCACCCATTAAAGAATGCCTTATTCCTAATGATCCAACTAATACTTTTCAAATGCTAGAAGAAAACATTCTTGAGGATATTGTTCATATCATAGAATTGGGCGTCCTTGAGGAAGAAACCCTAGGAAAGGATGCCCATCACCTACAAAACCTCTTAAGAGATAGTCAAGTACGAAAATATGGTTGCATCATATGACTTTATGGAATGGGGTGATGAAGAATGTAGTGGCTTAATTCCCTTTGAAGCATGGGGAGTCAATTTTCAACTAAGAGTACTAGAATGTGACGTCTTTGTTGAAGACACTGACATGTCCATGTTAGACAAAGAAAATGAAACTAAAAGAATTCTATTTGAAAAGCCCAATCAAGAAATGGTAAAACATCTCTAGCCTTCGTTCATCAAAGTAGTTGGGTAAAAACATGGAGGACTTAATTCCTACCAAATGAAAATGGCTAGCTACATTGGTGAAGCGTGAAATACTTTAGGAGTTCTTATGATCGATGTTGTGGTAGGACCAAATGAAACGATATCTACTTTCTTTGTCATAGATGGAAAAACTTCATATTTTGACATTCTCGGTAGGGAATGGGTACATACCGATGATTGTGTAACTTCTACACTTCATGAGAGACTCCTTTTTTTGGGTAGGCGAAAGAATTGCGACTATGGAAAATGATAAAAACCCTTTTTGAGCCGAGGTTAAAATTTTCAAAGCTCCATCCCACTCACCTCACAATAAAAAGATGATCAATCGGAGTCCTACAACATTACTAATGAAGGCTTTCAATTGAAAGCGCAAACCAATCTACGACTCTTTGTTGAGGTTCTTGACACATGGTTCTCTCTTCAAAACTTCTAAGCCTACTAGATTGGCTAAATTTACATATAGTCATATATAGATGATATATACAATGATAAATGACAAGCAAGGAAGATGGAATCGAGCGATGAAGATATTTATTATCATTAAATCAAATTATTAGTATCTTTTATTCTGTTAAGAATCCTAGATGTTGCCTTTTATATTTAGATTAAAAGAAGTTTGAAACGACTATAAATATAATTTCACGTTCAATCGGCTCAAACGTGTTTTATTGAATCGACCTATCGGCTAGAGAATACGATAAAAGAAGAAATAATTGCAAACAATATAAATGGTGAAAAATCCATTATGTTTGAATTAAAATAAATTGGTAGGTGCAAAATCTGACTACCAAGCTGATTCAACAAAGTTATCCATGTCCAAGATTCTGATTTAGCACCCTTACAAAACTGCTTAGTTAAATACATTTAGACATCTTGCTCACCCACTCGTCAGGGATGCCATAATCTATGCAGAGTTCTCTCATAGGAGGGATGTTCTCCATTGCATATAGCATGACATGAGGGAACAACATGTTGTTGTGATCATAAAGAACATATTGAATGAATATATTTGGACTCGAACTATGGCTCATATAGCATGCGACATTTCTCCTAGTTGACACATCCAAAGAATAATCTAAAGGAGGTATTGCCGGATAAGATGGCCGCACATATTCAGTGTATATCTGAGATAAATCACCCCATTCTACCCATCTATTTGGAAATTTACCAGGATATAACGAGTCCCCATTCATTGTTGAAATTTGAGCATGTTCCCTAGTCATAACAACACCAGTATACTCGCAGATAAAGGAACCAACCTGAATAAGGTCCAAGGACCTAACTCCCCAACCTGTCTGTGTAGACCTAAACACTTCCAACCTATATTTGAGCCCCTTTTGTGCAACACGGTTTCGACAATTAGGAGGACATGAGCAAAAAGGGCCGCATTCAAAAATCAAAGGCTTTCCTTTCACAAGCAATCCATCTAGATTATAGGGAAACTCTCCTCCATTCTTCATAGCGCAAAAGCAAGCGTCAGTACAAGCCTCTTTACATTCACAACCGTTAGCTGCCCCACTCTGATGAAACACAAACCACGGGAAAGTAGTATTTGGAAGATACTCATAATAAAGAGGTTCTCTATTGAAATCTATATCATTAAATAGCCTAATTGGAACATTTTCCAAATTATTTGAAATATCAATAGAGAGACAACTCATAGACATGAAATCCGACCCAATTTTCTTAATATCCCTAGCATCTTTGAGAACAGTGCTACCCATCTTCGCCTGCCCCTCAATTCTCAGTAACTTATACTTAAAAACTCCAAAACCAGACTTTCCTAGACCAAACCAGCAACTAACAATCTTATACAATCCATCGTAAACATAAACCTTACCAGAAGTAGATGCACTCCTTTCATACTTTATCCCACGAATAACCCTAACCTCAATCCCATAAACCATACTCCTTTCCAAAGCAAGGTTTCCACCTTCCAATTTCTGATCACAAATTTGCCTTGACGATTTCTTCTCTCGCCCTCCATGGCCAGTGTAGATTATAACATCACCATCATCAAATTCCATATCATCCTCATAACCACCTGAAACAATCACACTAGTAGCAACTGGTTCACCATTATAAGACATACTCTTTGATAGATAATCAATACCAGCTTGCGTATGCATATGCAAACCAGTTACACACAATTCCATCCTATATAAAAACACATCACCGACATAAATTCCAGGTATCGGTCCAATTATCCTTTGATCACGATACAAATATAACCCACGCTCCTTCATTAATGTTGCAGCCCTCATATAGCCATGATTGTGGTTGCGACTATGACGCCTTATTCCATTAAATGTCTCCCCCTCCACCCTGGCAGCCTCCACCCTATTCTCCTCACCCACTCTCATCTCTGCCTCAACAACTGCAACTTCTGCATCCAATATATTCTCCTCATCAAATTTCCTTTCCTCAGACAATATCTTCTCTTCATCCATATCAACTTCAACAACCAATTTCTTCTCCTCTTTCATTCTCTTCTCCTCCTCAATACTCGCCAACACGCGAAAGGAATCATAAATCATTCGCGTCTTCCTTATCTCATTACGATAGTGCATCTGATCCTTCATAATCATATCCGGAACCCTCACAAGTTCCATCACCTGGCTCTCCTTCTCCCTAACCATATCCACCATCAAACTCGACTCTTGATTCTCAGGAACCATAACAATAGCTCGATCATTTCCATCATTTACAGAATCCACCCCTAAATTAAGGTTCAAATTTAAGTCTGGGTTACAAACATTTCCTGCATTCTCCAACGAAACAGCAGAATCATTGTTGGAATCAGTGATTTCGAGAAAATGGTAGAATTGTGAGGTGTGGCAGAATTTAGTGTATAGGTCAGGATGATCATCGGTTTCAGATTCGGGAGAGAAATTAGGTTGTTGTTGGGAATCTTGGGACGCGAAGAAATTCTTAAAAGGTTCCAGGTTTGGAACGAGTGACGTTTGTAATGATATTCCGTTGGGAATGGCGGTGATTGAGGGTGGGGTGAGAGTGGTGTGATTTAGGGTTGAAATGTTAGGGATTTGATGAGAAATATTAAGATTGGGGGTGATAGTAGGAATAGGAACATGAGAAGAAGGTTGAGAATTAGAAGTAGAAGAAGGGGTTTCAAGGGTTAATGGAAAAGGATCCATTGGAGTTATGATGGTGAATTTGTATGAGAATCGAGCGAAGTTGGGTTGTTGTCTACTTTTTCTATTTTTTTCAAGGGAGGTTAGAGAAAGAATAGCTTTGGAGTGAGGTTATGAAATGAAAAAGTATATGAAAGTGGAGAACAATTTGATGATAGGAAAGTTCTCTCTCTCTCTCTCTCTCAAGACATTTATGAATTATAGTTACAGGTATGATGATGTAAAAGACTATACGAAATTTGTTTATATAGCCACATTTGGTCTTTCTTACATGTTAAAGAAACATATAATCTATCGACAAATCTAGAATATTATTATCTTAAAGAAAAAAAAATTATGAGCGACATTGACCAAAGAAAAATATTAGGTGAGACCAAAAAATACTAAGGTAAATTTATTAAACATTGTTAATTTTTTTTTATTTGACCGAACTTTATTAATATTAATTATTTTATTATAATGAAATTTGTCTGTCAGATCTAGCTCAGCCGACGATGTTGATATAGCCAAGTTTGACACCTTCACCTCGGGTCGAATGAGACTTTGCTGTTGTTTTTGAGAGTTCATTGGTGCTTTTTCATTTTCTTTTAAGCCTACACTTTATTTAAACTATTGCATTTATAATTTTATCTATTTTATAATATCATTTAAATATTCAATTGAAAAAATGAGTCAAATATCATTGCAATAGGAATAATATCGAGCACTATAAAAATAGTTTATTTTATCTTATTTGCCAAAATTATTAGTGTTATATTCCAAAAATTTAGAACCAAGTGTAATAAAATAGATATTCAATTGAACGCAATAGAAATGCAGACATGAACATCGTTCAAGTTGCATGAAAACTATGTAAATACCTTGTTACTCAGAATTCAATGTAGTGTTTAAATATCAAGATTTCAAAGAGAAAGAACAAAAAATGATTTCAATAAGAAGGAAACAAAGATTGAAATAAATGAACCTTGTGCAAAGCATATTACCTTTTGATTAGGCAGAAAAATGGAAAGAGATCATCATTTTAGGTGAAAAAGATTAAAGAAACATTTTTGTAGCTAAATTTTCGTTACTCACATGAATATTGTGCTAACACATTGTTTTGTGCTTCCTTTTAATTTTTGGGTCCAATGTCAAAAGTATTGCCCTTAATCAGGAAGATTAACTCAGTTTATGTGAAAAAGTACAAACACATTTTTGCATGTGGTCATATTGTCGGTGTTTTGTGAATATTATGTAAACACCTTGTTTCACGGTTTTTCATTAATATGTGGGTACCACTAGCCTGATTAATATTATTGTGTGTCGTACCCTAATTTTTGACCAATTTATTTTTTATTATTTTATTTATTCGTACGTTGACCGTTTTTCAGTCTTTTTTTTGCGCACTAATTTTCGTAATATCTGTTTTTATTTCGTATGTGTGGTCGTATTTATTTTTCGTTCGCCGTTTACTTTTAATATCGCGCGCGTATCATTTCGTAATTTTTTCTCGCGTTTTTGTGCGTTTTTTTAGCGTAGCGTATCGTTTGCGTTCATCAAGTTATTTCATTCACGTCGTTGATTTATCGTTTTATTTAGCGTAATTAAGCCGCGTATCTCAGTCGTGTCAGACGAAATTTCGGCAGAAAGGTATTTTAAAATACCTCATTTTTTTGGTTCCGACGGGACATTTTTTTTATTTTATTATTTAATTTTCGTTTTTATTTTTTATTATTTATTTAGTTATTTATTTTTCCATTTATTTAATCTGTTTTTATTCATTTATCAATTTTATTATTTTTTTTAAGTCATTGTACACTTGTCATTTTGTCATTGGTCCAGTCCAACTTTTCCTCCAAGAAACTGCAGGGGTATTTTGGTCATTGTAATTGCATCAGTGAACAGTACTATAAAAGTACTGTTCACGCGTCAGTTTGGTCCCCCAAGTGTCAGAAAAGTCACAATCAGTCAAAAAAATATCCAAGTCCTCAAAAAACACAAAATTACTTTCTCTTTCCAAAATTTTGGATCAAAGTCACAAAATACTCATGAACACCATGAATACCATATGAACACCAAGAACACATAATCATTTTCCAACAACTACAACTTCAAATCAACATCAAACTTTCACAAACAATCATTTTTTCGGCCAAATCATCAACTAACATAAAACTTTTCGGCCAAATCCGAACCAAATCACCACAAATCCGAACCACATCAAAACCATAACACAAATCCGAACCATGGCAAGGCAAAACGCAACAAACCGAGCCAAACGTGCAACAAAGTAGATCCGAACGGAAGAACGGCGCAAACAAAAGGAACAACACGCAAAAAATAAAAACAACAAGAAGAAGAACAAGAGCAAAGAAACCGAAAATAAAGAAAAGAAGAAACTAGAGGTATTTTCTCATGATTTTTTATGTTTTTTTGGTTGACATTCTTTTGTAGATCTAGGCTTTATGTGTTTGGCTTTTGAAAAACTAAGGGTAGATTTGCAAAGAGGAGAAGGAGAAGAGTGGATTGGTGTAAAAAAATTAAAAAAAAGTAAAAAAAAAAAACTCCGACGCGGCGGCGCTCCGGCCGACCACCGCGCCGGAGTTGCTCCGGCCACCGTCCGCCGCCACTCAACTCGCCGGAGAAGATGAGTCTTCATCTTCTCCGGCCAACCCCTTATATTTTCGGTTTGGCTTTTTAGAGAGAGAGGAAGGTTTTTGAATTTTTTAGAGTGAGAAGGAAAAGAAAGAAATGAATGAAAAATGGGTGAAAAACCCTTATATACTCATTAATGGGAGCTGGGCGGGTCACCCATGGGTCGACCCAGTACCCGCCCCAGCTCCATACCCATAGCCCAGCCCTTTTGGTTTCTACTGTTTTGCTATGCTCACCCCCCATTACTGCTGTTTGCACCCCCCTGCTTGGTGTAGTATTTTTTTTGTTTCTTTGTTTGTTTGTTCTTTCTTTTAATTTCATGTGCTTGCCTCTTAATTTATTTCATTTAAGTGTTATATTGTATTTTCATGCATCTTCATTAGTATTTTAATTTACACATTATGCATTTTATTTTATTTTATCACTTATGTTTAATGCATTTTAGGCTATGAAGTAACATTTCATATTTTTTTTCATTTTGGCCTAATGTTTTAATTATTATGCATGCATCATCTTTTAATTGTTTAATCACCATCTCATGCATATTTTATTTTTTGATTGTCTTTATTTTTGTAGTAAGCATACTAGAACATGTTATAATTTCATGCGTTTATTTTAATTAGTTAGTTCATATGATTTTAAACCATAATTCATGCATTTCTTTAATGTCTTAATGTTAACATCATGCATATTTTTTGGCTTAATTCATAGTTAATTTTCCCTTTCATATAAATTTTATTCATTTAAATATTCTAAAAACATTTCATATACTTTCGTTCCTTTTAATTTTGTTGTTCGGCATTTAGGGTTATTTCATATATTTGCATTTTAGGGTCTTGTTGTTTTTTTAATGTGTTTAAAATTGCATTTTAGTTCATAGGAATATTTCTCATATTAGATATCATATGCATATTTAAATTGCTTGTCATTTATTTTGTTTTATTTTTATTTTTGGTTTAATGTGTATAATTAGGAAATTGATGTAATTTTATTTTCGCGTTTTTTTTCTCTTAAGACCATAGAATGTATTTAGGGTATATAATATGTAACCGGCACACGCACTGACACGCGCACCGGCACACGCACTGACACGCGCACCGACACACCACTTTATTTATCGCTTTACGCTCTTTTATTTTTATTCCGCCGTTACGCGATTTCATCGTTTAGTTTAGAGAAAATATTTTCTTCAAAAAAAATCAATCAATTTAAATTCAAATTTCTTTCAAGTAAACCTTGGTATGTAATCCAAGTGATTTTCTTTTTGTTTTCCTTAATCAAATGTTAATCAATCTAATATCCACATTAGACATGGATTTCGTACAATTAAAAGTAACCAACTTCATCGTATTTTCTTCTCATGCCTTGAGGCCTCTCATCTCTTCTTAAAATCTTTTCAAAAAAATGATTAAAATCAATTCAACTCATCAAATAAGTTCTTTAGCCGAACTACTTGATTTTGATCCCGAGTTATTTGGGTAAGTAGGCAAAGGGTTTCGACCCTTCCAAATCAATAAAAATAACCAAAAACATGCTTCTTCTTTCTCCTTTCTTTCACTTTAACTCTTAACTTTTTTAATATAAGTAAAATCAATTTAGCGCAAGATTAGAGAATAGGTAGAAGGTTCCTATGGGATACCATAGTCGGTTAGGGTGCTTAACACCTTCCCCAATCGAAACCAACCTCCGAATCCAAGGTCTTAAGGGTTTTTACTCACTTTTTCCCTTCCCGCGAATAAAAGATGAGAGTTCAATGATTCAAGGTTCGAATCTAATCAATGATTTTGACACCCGAAAATCACGAGCACATTGTGGATCCATTATATCTTTTGAAAATTGAGGGGTGATAACTGGCAAAATGTTTGGCCTAAAGCATCTAATCAGTGCATGTTTAGGATTTTATAATATTAATTAGTTTTTAGTGTTATGTGATCATTTTCAACTAGTAATGTTTGTTTTGGATGTTTGATGGAACATGGCGAAAAATGGCATTGGAGATCTGAAAGCTACATCATGGACTGGATGATGCTTCACTGAGGATATGGAAAGATGTAGCGCTCTGGATCGCCGACTGGGTCGTACAACAGTACTAGTACATAGGACCCTATCTTATTAGTGCTTAATGGTCAAGTTCTATGAGTTGGCGCCAATGATTGGAGGTACGAGGAATAAATGAATATGCTTGGAGTAGGTAGAATAAGATAAGGACAACTCATAGGAAAATGACCAAAGGGTAAAACTTGTAGTGATTGACCTTGTACTATAAAATGAAAACCACATGTTAGTGCCAAGGTTCAATCTTTTTCATTTTTTAATTAAGCGGCCAAGTCCAGCTATGGTTAGGTAGCACTAGAGTTCTCACTCCACCTCATCTTATCCATAAATGAGCATGAGAGCTAGCTAGCTCTTAAGGATTTAGAGTTAGGATTAGTTGGGTGATACTTCAAGCTCACCTCCTTCCTTCTTGGATTGTAATCTTCAATTAACTTTATTTTATCTTTCAATTTAGTTTTTCATGTTTTCATTTATGTTGCATTTCACCTTCGTCTTCGTGGTCAAGCTCATCATGAGCTAAACCCTTCTTATGGTTTAGACATGATGAGGTTATGATATTCTTTTCTTAAGATTTATCAAGCTATAGCTTCATGTTTCTTTCAAACAAACTGTTTTAACTCAAAATCTTCAAAAGTGAAACTTGATCTATTTTGCTTTTGATGTTATAGTTCCCTGAAACCGAGAGTGTATGTGAATGGAAAATGTTTGTTTGATATGAGTCGTGTCATGTCCCTATGAACCGAAAGGTGACAGGCATAAGAGACACTACTTTCCTCGAGTACCAGATCTTGTAGAAGCATGAAAGCACTAATATCTAACTTCGACTCTTGTCATAGGCCAAAGGCTCTTCATAGTATTACTTCGGTTCAAAATGTTGATGACCTAACCTAGCAATGTGTGTATTAAGTTTATGTGATTGAGCTTCCGAGCGGAAGACTTCACGTGTTTAACATGAGGGATGAGTTGTGATATACTCCCAGCGCCCACCAGGTTGCCTTGAAGCCATAGAAAGATTTAGCTATGTAGGTCGTTGAAAAGCTCTGTCATAACAAAGTCTTTGTTTAATCCATGTGTTTACCTTTGAGAATTTCTATGTCTTTTCATCTGTTTTTCCCAAAACCTTTAGTTTTATTTATTTTACTGTTGTGACAAATGATTTATTTTATTTTCTTGCAAACAAGTTTTTTACTGGAAATCTATAGGAAGTTTTAGCTTCCCGGTACCTGTGGAATTAATATCTTTTTATACTATAACTTGAACAATGTATAATTTCACTCAACCTTCCCACCTTGAAATACTCATAGTGTTTTAGGAGACACCAATAGGTTAAATAAAAACAACAATAAAGGATTGCAATTTGAGGACTCAAAGAATTTTTGCTTAATTAGACAAAAAAACTAGAAAACGATCATCACTCTAGGAGAAAAAGATTAAAGAAAACTTTGTTTATCTTAATACTCGTTAGTCACGTGAACATTGTGTTAACACATTATTTTGTATATTCATTTTATTCGTGAGTCCAATGTTGAAAGTGTTTTGCTTAATCAAAAAGAGTTTATCACATTATGTGAAAAAGTATAAACATATTTTTATGTGTGGTTATAATGTCGGTGCTGCGTGAAAAAGTATAAACCATTAGCTTGATTGATATTACTGTGAGTCTATTGTAGTTTTAAAATTTGAGGGTTTAAATAGACAGAACAATAAAGGATTGCAATATGGGGGCCTCAAACCATATTTTTGCTTGATTAGATAGAAAACTGAAAAGAGATTATCACTCTAGGTGAAAATGATTAAATACAACATTATTTGAGCTTAATTGTCATTATCCATGTAAATACCGTGTTAACTACTCATTTTGTGTTCATTTTAATTTGTGGATCCAATGTCAAAAGTATTGCGCTTAATCCGTAAGAGTGTATCACTTTATGTGAAAAAGTATATATATATATATATATTCTTATATGTGGTCAAATTGTCGGTGTTGCATGAAAACTATGCAAACACATTGTTTCACGCCTTTTATGTAGTATGTCGATACAATTATCTTGATTGATGTTATTGTGGATCAATTGTAGTTTTTAAAAACTGATGTATTTTTGCCTCATTTTTTTTTACATTAATTGAGGAATTCAAATAAAAAAAATGATCATTTTTTTCATGTATACATAAAGTCTAGAAAAAGTGACATTGTGGTCAAAAAAAATTCATAACTTTTTGTAGGCATGTTTAGAACGTTAAAATAAGACTTAACAAATAACATTAGAATTTTACAACAAGAGACAAATTAATTATGATATTTTAAACTGCTAAAAAAACAAAAACCAAAACAGTGGAAACCTTGATCTAGAAATTAAATTTTGGGTTGTTTTTTTGATAGAGACCTCTATAAAATTAAAAATACATATAAATGAACTAAAAAGTTTCATAGCATCTTTTTGAAGTTTTTGTCGACATTTTTTCAATTTTTTTCTTTTTATAACCAAGTTCTATTAGTACACTGTCCAAAAACTTAAGATGTTATTCATTCCAAAGAACAACTCCAAACTTAATTTCAAACCATGACAAGTATTTCATTAATCTATCTATCTCTAAAAGAAATCAAACATATGTAACATTGTAGGGTTCAAAAAATTGTGACATCATTGTAGGGTTACAAAGAAAGAATTTATGCATGAAAATTCAAAGGATTTAGGATAGGATATAAAATTAATAAATCAAGGTGGCTGAAAAAAGCTCAAGGTGTCAAAAAAATGCCTCGTGAGTATGATAAAATAACCAATAATTTGTAGAAAACAACAACCAGACTTATCATAAAAAATAGCAATCGACATGTAATATACATATATGATAGAAATATAGTAGAGTAAAAAAAAAGGCTCAAAATTTCATAGTTTTTTGGTTTAAGTGGAAAAATAACAATCGACATGGACCACATGATAAAAATTTAGCAAGTGTACTAAATTATATCGAAATAATAAAATTTATAAGTTCGTCTCTACATGAACTATTTCAATTTCTATTTGGCAATGTTTTTATTATGAAGGATGCATTAAAATTAGAGGTTGCACATGGAAAAAGATTTGGTATTAACATAAACTAAAAGCAAAAATTGAGTTCTTTGTTCCCTCTGTTGGATAAATTGCACCTATTCTCTAACATTTTTCTTCTACTTTTACGACAAATTAACAAAATAGTTATGATCAATCCCTTGAATCAGATGAGTTGGATGGCAATCCACCACAAGATTCTAAGTACCGTGCTTCAAAATATGTCTTTCAGATCCAGAAAATTTGAATCCTTGCTTCAAAAACGAGTTTGGCTTTTATTGTTTGGGTTATGTCATGTTGCCAAAAATTGTGTCGCGTGCCTTTATTAAATTCAATTTTCCATTTTGGCTATCCCAAAATCGTGTAACGATGCCATAAAGTGTGCAACGATTTTCTAGGAAGTAGAAAATGCTCCAATCTAGACTGAAAATCGTGCCTTGATCGTAAAAATCGTGACACGATTATGAAATTGTGTTATGGTTCTGAAAATCATGTTATAATTTTCTCAGGATAGAACCATGGATTTTCTTGAATTCTTCAACTCCAAGTTGTCTAAAATGGCTAAACCTACACTAAAATGCATTCAAAAACGGAAAAACATCATATGACAACATGTCATCACAACCCTAAACTTGCATCCCTTGTCCTCAAGGAATTCATTTGTAAATGACAATTGGCAGTAAAATAACACATTACCTCACCAATGGTAGTATCAAAATTTCATATTCTTAACTAGCAATTTGATGAGATATCTTGTTTGAGCAAACATCTAATTCCATAAATTTTTGCATACTATTGATAAAAGGGTCCCCACAGTCGACATTAATGGTCGTATTTAGGCAATTGTATCAAATCGTTTACCAAGTAATAAATTGACAAGTAAAGTATCGTTTCCACAAGGATTTTTGTTCCAACTAGGCAATTCGTGTTATTTATTTGGGAACAATAAAAATAAAATAAAAGATAGAAGTTTTTTTTTTTTTTTTTGCAATTTAGTCTCTTTGCAGCACAACAAGAGTTTATGAGTTAACATGTTTTGATTGCAGAATGTTAGCGGAAATTAGGGTTATTTGAATCATCTTTATTCATTTATTGGAATTAATTAATGGTCAATTATTATTCTGATATTGATTTTACGTCTTATATTTAAGTAATGAGTTCGTGGGGTTTTATTTCCTACAAGCTACCGAGTTGCATCTACTGATCACATGAGGTTGTACGTGTGGGGCCATACTTTCTCAGAGGACTGGGTTTATTCCCCTCCAACCGTCATGTTGCAAGCTTACACAAGAGTTTATACACGGGCTAGTGCTTAGGGTCGTCAATCTTGTAGGGGGATGCACCTTCACACATAGAGGAACATGGGGTTCTTACTCTCTCAGAGGTATTTGAAACAAGGACTTAAATTAGGGTTCCTAAATTCTCAATGGTCCGAAAGGTTCCCTCATAAATTGAATTTTAGAAGAACATCAACATATTCTCCGTCTCGGTAGTTCTACAAACGGGCAACCCTATCTCGTCTAACTTACCAAGGGTGAAAGAAGAATAACATTACTATGTTGATTTAAATACCTAAAGTTACTATGTTTCTCTAAGTACGTTATCTCAGGGTTTTTTTCGCTTCAGAAGAAACAAACTCTTACGCTATAGAAAAGTTAAATAGGATTCACTAAATAACTGAATAAAGAACTTAAATTAAATAATCCAACAAATAAAATAGAGGTTCATCTTAGAACCCTACCCTAATAGGGTTTAGTTACTCATGGTAACTAAAGAAAAATTACAAAAGAAATAAAACATTCCCAAGTGACTCCTCCCTTGAGGTTCCCAGTGCTTGTCTTCCTCTTGAACTACTTCATTCTTGTACTTATTTGGCGATCCTTCGTGTCGCCTTTGACTTATTTGGCGATCCTTCGTGGCGCCTTTATATATTTTGGGTGGTCCTTCTGTGGCCTTCTTTTTCTAAGATATTTGCGGCCTTTCGATTTTATCCTTTCATTTGATTGTCTTCTTTAATTTCGCCTTGTTTTGGCAAGATTTTTATTTTGTTAGCTATCTTTGGTTCGGCGGCAATACTGGTGTTGTTCTTTTATTTAAAGTTTGTGTGTACTTTGGGATTTTGGCGATCTCTTAATTTGATTTCTATTTTAACCATTTTAGGTTATGCATACCGTCAAAGTTGTTTTGGCGATTTTGCAGCTCAAAATTGACAGGCGACTTTTGTCGGCTCAGTTTGGCGAATTTGACTTCGGCGACTTTTGTCGGCTCGAATTAACAATCGAATTTTGTTGGCTCAGTTTTGGCGACTGGTGAATTTGAATTCGGCGACTTTTGTCGGCTCGAATTAAGTGGCGACTTTTGTCGGCTCAGTTTGGCGAATTTGAATTCAGCGACTTTTATCGGCTTGAATTAACTGGCGACTTTTGTCGACTCAGTTTGGCAAATTTTAATTCGGAGACTTTTGTTGGCTCAGATTAACCGACGACTTTTGTCGGCTCTGTTTGGCGAATTCGAATTCGGCGACTTTTGTCAGCTCGAATTAACTGGCGATTGAAGGTGAGAAAAACATAAGAAGGGGGGGTTGAATTGTGTTATCTTTTTCGCTCTTTTCTAAAGAAAGGATTATGTTTTCCAGATCAGAGTCTGAAGGAGTTAAGGTTCTGATAAGGAGTTCAGAGTCTGTGCAGCGGAATAAGTAAAGAGATAAGGGAAAGAGAGAACACAATCAATTATATAGGTTCCTTCCACAAACCGGAAGCAATCCTGTCCCCCTTGCACTTCCAAGGAGAGTTCATTAAAATGTAATTCAAATTACAAGTTGCTCAAGCACACAACAAGAGACTTCCAATGCTCAAGCACACAAGCAAGAGACTTCCAATGCTCAAGCTCACAAGCAAGAGACTTCTATTGCTTAAGGACACACCCAAGAGACTTCTATTGCTCAAGCACACTAGCAAGAGACTTCTAACACAATTTACATAAAATTGAATAAGAGTTTGAACACTTGATATACAATCAGTGGTATTCACAAATATAAACAAAAGAGAGAGACTCTGTTTTTTGTTACACTTAGAAATTCTAGGATATTGAAGTTTGTAAGAATTTCCTAAGTTGTTGATGTGTTTGGCTTGACAATACGAGAGTTTTTCTATTGAGTCGTTGTAGTCAGTCGCGTAACCAATTCTTCAATCCTTCATCCGTTTATATAGAGATTTGAGAAAGACGTTGAGAGATGCCAGCACATCACAGAGTCATCTAAAAGCTTTATCAAACACTGTTGATCTGTTGCTTGATATGGTAATCGTTCTTCAAAACAATTTTGAATTCCATTCCTCTTGGAGCAAAAATACCAGTAGACACAGCTGCCAATAGTACAAGTAGTGGAGTAGTGGATAAGGTGGTCGTACAAGTACTCTGTCCTTTTCCTGTGCTCTTTGTCAAAAAGTGTAACACCCTATTCCTATTAAATGCTAAAACGCGCGAATATACAAACATATTCTAGAAATAGAGGTTACGTCAACAACAAACTTCAAAATTCACAATTATAAATTATCATGATTCATAAACATAGCAGCGGAATATATCAAGCATATAAATAATAACTTCAATTTCATGATAATAAATACATAAATCTCATCCTCAAACATCGGATATAAATCAATCATGTCATAACTCCTCGGATTAACATAATGATAAACAAAATCCAACATATAAACGTTATCCTAGATCAGAGCCCTAATCTAGACGCGCGTAAAAAGAAATAGAGGACTCATGCTCCTCAGCAACATCAAGCAAACAAGCTACTAATCCTGCATTCCATCTACTTGTCCGCACGGAAAGGTAGGTGGTAAACCACTGAGGTTTAGCATTACATCAACATAATCCGTAAGGAAAATAATTAGGAATATCATGTATAATGAATATTAAATAGTATAAACATCCTCATAAATACAATCACACAATATACCAATATCATTCCAATTCATCAATTCAAGTTTACAAGAACCAAATACATTAACCACATATCACAACTCAATTCAATTCACCAAACAAATGTATGCAATGTTCTAGACTCATCTAGATGCATGTGGTACCAAGTCTACTCAAGGTCGTCACCTTCAATGCAACAAAAACATCGTATGTAAGGTTTCACGCCCCGCCTTACATTGGACATAAGTCCGTCACCAAACAATGAATGCATGAACATATGACTCGACTCAATGCATATGTTCATACAATGGTCACCTCCACAATCAACATGCATATACCATTAAGCAATCATCACCAAAACAATGCATATACCATTATGCGATCATCACCATCATTCAACAAGTATGCACACATCGACATACAATCAACATATATGTATTCACCAACATTTGAATATTCAAACAACACATATCATTCATCCACAAGTCTTCATTTAATCATATAAGATCAGTCACAAAAGGTTTGCCAAACAATTAGTCTTTAAGCTAAGCTTTCATGAAGTTCTACTCACAATTCACAACTTTGAAAATATTTGAAGTAATGAATCAAAACCAACCAAACAAGGTTAATTGCCTAAGCCATGTATACTCTTAAGTCACAATTGTGTGCAGTAGAGGTTACATAAGCCTTTCATCGGCCCATCGCGACGAATTCACAAAAATCATGAAGTTCGTCTCACTTTGTCACTTTTCCAAAATTCCAAGTTTTCAAAACAAAACAAGACATAAACCAATGGAACCAATTGAAATCATTTTTAGAAAGCATATAAACAAGGTACAAGTCTAATCCCACTTTGTTTCTTTGAAAAAGATCCATTTCGGAAAAATTCATGTTCTTGAGTATTATCCAAAATCAAGTCTGATTTCACAAAATTCAATTCAATTCGATCATGGAGAAGTTCCAGTGAGATTAAGTATGTAAATAGTGTTTATATGAGTTGAAAGAAACATTATGGAATGTTCGGTTAGGTCCTACGGTACACAAATCAAAAATCAAATGGGGCTGAACAGGGCATGGTTCGCTTAAGCGACCAGCTCGCCAAGAGCAATGTCCTGCTCGCTTGGAGCTCGCTTACAGATTGCTCAAGCGAGCTAGCATCCCAAAGATCTGGGTAGCTCATATGAATGTTCTCTTAAGCGAACAGGGGTTCGCTTGAGCGAACAATCATCTGGGCAGACCAGATGCTCACGGGTTCTTGACCCTTTTTCACTCAAAAACCCAATTTTAAACCCCCAATTTCCAAAAACATGTTCCAGAAAGTGTTTATAGGTCACAATCATTATAAGACACCTAAAGGAACTCAAAACATGCATCATAAACCACAATCTAGCTCATTTCATCAAATTTCATAATTTTCTCAAAACACCAACAACAATCACAAATTTCATCCTCAATCCACAAACAGTGATTCCAGTTCAACAAATCAACTTCCAACAGTTCACAAATCGTTCATAACATCAATTAAACTTGAATCCATACATAATGCAACACCACAACTTCATTTCTCATCAATTTTTCACATAAACTCAAAATATTCATATTCATACATTTTGACATGTTAATTCAACAACAACTATACAATTATCATGTATACTCACAAACATATCATCAACATCTAAGCAAGAATTTATAGAATTAAATCATGAAAATGGGTAGAAATGAAAAATTGAAGATTATGTGTGAAATTATCCCTCTTACCTCTAGCACAAAGAAATCCTAACCCAAGCTTCACTTTAACTCCTAGGATCAATATCCCTTTAGCCTCCAACCCTTTTCTCTTGTTCTTCTCTCTAGCCTCTTTGCCTCTATTCTCTTGTGTTGTGTTAATGACAAAGTTTCTTTCGTAAATTCCAGGCATCTCTGATGGTTTCCAGGAGAATAAGTCAAGATTCTTTCGTAAAAGGTCTGTGAGGGCGGCTTCCTCTACTGGGTCTAGTGATGTTCCAATCTTGGTTGTTTGGTGTGCCTCTGGGCCAATGGCTATCTCTTTTAAGTCTTCAATAGGCTCTAGGCGTTCAAGCTGGAAATCTTCTCTGGGATCTAAATCAATCACGTTGATAATGTGACTTTCTTCGGTGTTCTCCCTCTTCTTCTTCTTCTTCTTTTGTAAACACAAGCTGTTATGGTAGCATTCTCTAACGGTTTTTTGATCTCCTTTAATTGTTCCTACTTTCCCGTTATCTAGAGGGTATTTCATTACTAAGAACTTGGTGGACGAAAGCCCCCCTATAAGGTTAAAAGCAGAACGCCCTATAATTATGTTATAAGAATTGGGCGCATTGAAAACTAAATACCTGACTCGAATTGTCTTCGCCAAAGATCCATGACCAAAGGTCGTTTTTAGAGTTATATATCCTCACACATGTACTTGCTCGCTGGTGAAACCAGCTAGTGTTCCTTTGAAGGGTTGTAATTTTTCAGGATCGAGGCCCATTCTCTCAAAAGTTTCATAGTACAGGATATCAGCTGAACTTCATGTATCGATCAACACTCTTTTGATGTCCCACTTGAAGATTTGCAAAGTGATGACCATGTGATCATCGTCGTGAGGAATGACATCTTGGTAATCTTTGGGCGAGAAAAGAACATCTGATTCTCGCTCCTCTTGCTTCTCACTTTCTTGACATAACATCACCTGTCTTATATACTTTTTACGGGATGAGATGAATTCTCCTCCTCTTGCAAAACCTCCTGAAATAGTGTTCAAGGTGTGTTTTTTCTCCTCATTGCTTCTTTCTTTCCTGGGCTACTGATCTCGTTCTGCTTTATGCTTTCCTTCCTCTTTTTCTCCTTGAACATAGCCCCTCAACTTGCCACTTTGTATTAGCTTCTCAATTTCTTGCCTGAGGTGGATGCAGGCATTAGTGTCGTGCCCCCGAATCCTGTGATATTTTCACCAGCCACTCTTGTCTGATCCCATGCTTGAGAATCGTGGCGGCGGTGCTTCTGGAATCAGTTTTGCTTCATATACTTCTTTCAAGATTCACTCTGGGCGAGTATTCAATGGAGTGAACTCGTCTTGGCGAGATTTGGTGCTGTAAGGTGCGTAAGGTCGCCTCTCCTGCTTTCTGTAGGGTGCTCGGTCCCTGTTTGCTGGAGGTTGGTAATTTTTCCGCTCTGAATTACCGGAAGATCGCTCTTTCACGTCTCTTGCCTTCTTCTCTACGTTACTTTCTTCTCCCTTCACATAGCATTCGGCTCTGGCAATGACCTCCTCCATGGAATCGGTGGGTTTGCGTGCTAATGACTCATTGAATTTTCCTGCCCTTAAATCATTATGGAAAGCTCATACGAACACTTCCTGGTTAGGATTGATCACTTTGATGGTAGTATCATTGAATCTGGCCAAATAGTCTCGTAAGGACTCGTTCGATCCTTGACGGCCGTTGAAGAGACTGGTGGCGGGCACCTTTCGGTGGCGACTTGCAGAGAATTGTTGGATAAGCTTTCTTGTCATATTCTGATAGCCTATGATGAAGAAACGAGGAAGGTTCATGTACTAGCGTAGGGCTGCGTCGGTGAGAGTCCCCGCTAGGAGTTTGCACTTGAGGGAGTCAGGGGCGCCTACAACAACCATTCAAGTGTTGAATGCTGTCACGTGTTCCATCGGGTCACTTTTTCCATCAAAAGGTGAAAGATGGGGCAGTTTGAAGTTCTCTGGGACTGGCGCGTTCCAGATCTAAGCCGAGAGAGGCTGAGGCTCAGAATCCTCCATCTCGCCATGGCGAGACTTGTCTTTTTCCTCCCGTTTCTTCTGTTGAACGGTTTCTACTGAGGCATGGAGAATCTCGTTTTGCTCCCGCAATTGAGCCATCTCGGTTCTCCAAGTTTCGACTTCTTCGGCGGTTGCCATGAGGATGGCTGATTGGTTTCTTAGAACTGGGTGATTCTGAGGTTTTGAAGTAACGGGTTTCTAAATCATAAAGGGTGGTTTACGATCTAGAAGACTTTTAGGGTTCTTGAACAATAGATGGTCAAGGTTAATTTTACCTTTTCCCACAAACGGCATCAACTGTACTTGTAAAAAGCACAATAGATGATACTAGGGTTCAGTATCGTATTCTAGGATTTAGACTGATTATTGGATGCCTTGAGAATGCTCTCAAGGGTGGTATTTATAGTCCTCTATGGGCTTTGGTTACGCTTAATTGAGCCCTAAGTAATGAGGGTATTATAGTATTTTAGGCGCTTTCTAGAGGTTTCTAGAAGCAGTGCTAAGGCGGCGCCCTAGGGCCTTTCTGGAGGACGTTAAGGCCTCTAAGAGGGTCTAAAAGTCTTTATGGAGGTCTTTTAGGTCCTTTAGAAATATTATGACGGTCCAATTCTGAATGAAAAATTCTGAATGAGAGAAGTTATATGTATATGCAAAGTTTCCACCTGGGTTTGGGCTGAAAAACTGAGCTTTTCCACTAAAATAGTGGAAAAATCAGTTCTGACCCTACCCACAACATGCATGGGACGTATGGCAGCATGCCCGAGGAGCATCAGTGCAAATCCATGCACGTAATGGCCTGTTTCTTCGATGTTTTGGGTGTTTCCTTCTATATAAGATGTCTTGGGACTTGCAACATGATTCCTCCCTTTTTAATGTCTTCCAAGACCTCTTGAATCTTCATCCATGGTCTTCCCAAGATCTTCACAAGTCTTCAAATGTTTTGCTTTGTCGATTTGCAGGATTTCTTCTTGAATTACATAAAAACACCCTAGAATTGCTATGCTTCGGGAAAAACTAGAATTACATGACTCAAATAGAAAACATTACAAAATGTCCCAAAAAATCATAGGCAATTGTTCTAATCCTATATTTTGGATTAAAACTAAATGAAAATGACCGAAAATACGTAAGATGGCATGCTATATAACCATACGCTTAAAAAGTTTCTAAACTATCAATCAAAGTCAAGATTATAGTACACACTTTTAAGGGCTTTTAAGGATTATAACGGGACTTAGGTACATGTGTGATGTTTTTGAGAAGGTAGGTTTAATAGAACAAACATGGAGTTAAGCATTTCCAACTGTTTTGATAAAGTGACGCACAAACCCCACAAAAGAAAATTAGAGTACTAGAAAACTAAAATGAAAATGCAGATCATTATATTCACAACATTTTGTCTCCAAACTTTTTTTTCTTTTGTTTTTTTCCTCCAAACAGATTTTAGAAGATTCAGTTTACATTTTCTATTTTCTATTTTTTTTATTTGAGACATTTGTGGTCTTATTAGTTCTTGTTTTCTAGTACCTCTACCCCAAACTTAAATTGTTGTTAGTTGCATAAGCAACCTCAAACTTAAGATTCATCCATGACATAAAATACATAAACAATGGCTAACTCCAAAAGCATTTTGGGTTCATCAATTTCTAAGGTCTTCAGGCTGTAACATGGCCAAAAAAGGGGTTTATCCTAAAGGTTCAACTTGGCTTAAAAATAGATAAATTTAAATAAAAACCAGGTTGGTTCAAAAGGCTTTAGGTACCAAGCACTTTGCCTTAGAGTGTACAAATCATGACGAATCAACAATAAAGAAAAGCTGCAAGTTCTAAAAACGACATTTGCATGGAACACTCAAATATGTAAATTTGTAAGATAAAGTTTGGCTTAACCTTACAAGCTAAGATTTGTAGAAGTTGTGCCTACCTAAGCATACAAAATCCATACATTTCTCCATTGAGTTACATTTTAAACCTCTACCTCCTTATAAACTTTTGAAGTACCATTGATCAAATGACGTGTTACTAAACTGGAAAAAGTCTAAAACAAGCAATTCATTAATAATAAACAAGTTCAGATGCATTACAATGATAGGGAAGTACGCTGAAATTCAAAACAGACACAACGACAAAGACAAATTATTGACAACGACAAATGTGGACATAATTTTTTTTTTCCGTCCATCTTTACGCTTTTTTTTGCACTAAAATTAAAAATATGCAAAATAACAAACATTAGGAAAAGGATGGGTTGCCTCTCACCAAATGCTTTATTTTACGTCATTAAATTTGACGCTTCAACCACTGTTATGGTGGCAAATACGACAAAAAAAAAAATAATACCATCCTTCTTCTTCCTCTTTATTTATTATATTATTATCGTTTGAACGGTTAATCTTAGGCTGAGTTTCAACGGTTAGATCGATTAATAAATATTCATAAAGGTTCAAAAATGATTAAGAACAAAGTTTAACTAAATAATACTAGGAATTCAAGAAGGACCCTATATTTCCCTAAAAAAAGAAGAAGTACCCTATAGATTAAATGGTTCAAATAGCTATGAAGAAATTCATCTACTTGACCTAATCAAAAGGCTTGTATACTCATAATATAGCTAAACATTGACTATGAGTTTATGAAGAACAATATACGTGAGTAAATAATGATTCGGGCAATGAAATCTTGTTTCCATGTGTATTACACAACCTCCGTCCTTCAAAAATATCCTTTTCTTTGTTTAGAACATCAAAAACTAAGTAAATTGGAAGACGGGTTGGCTGCTTTATATAGATTCGCAAGTTCCACTAATTGAGGAACATACATGTGCGATGCAAAGCTTTGCATGCATGATGCGATGAGGAAGTAGCTGGAAAGTGTTTCTATCAATGAGAACACGATTTTTTTTTTATAAATGTGGTGTTTTTAACACCTACATTGGTCTTCTTCTTCAAATTTCATAGAAGTTTTGCATAAGGAAGAAAGCAACATTAACTTTTTCCACGTCTTGAATACTTTCCCTTTTATAATGAAAAAAAAATTACTATTGAGAAAAGAGACATTGGATAACAAGACAAAATAGGGTACAAAGAGTCGTTAGATAAGATGCATGACACCATATGATTTAACTGTTGATAGTGAAAAAGTACAAACACATTTTTATGCGTGGTTATATTGTCGGTCATGCATGAAAACTATGCAAACACCTATGTGGGCTCTATTAGCTTGATTTATATTATTTCAGATCCATTGTAATCAAATCATAGAATTGGGCGTCCATGAGGAAGAGCCCCTAGGTAGGAAAGGATGCCCATCACCTACAAAACCTCTTAAGAGATAGTCAAGTACGAAAATATGGTTGCATCATATGACTTTATGGAATGGGGTGATGAAGAATGTAGTGGCTTAATTCCCTTTGAAGCATGGGGAGTCAATTTTCAACTAAGAGTACTAGAATGTGACGTCTTTGTTGAAGACACTGACATGTCCATGTTAGACAAAGAAAATGAAACTAAAAGAATTCTATTTGAAAAGCCCAATCAAGAAATGGTAAAACATCTCTAGCCTTCGTTCATCAAAGTAGTTGGGTAAAAACATGGAGGACTTAATTCCTACCAAATGAAAATGGCTAGCTACATTGGTGAAGCGTGAAATACTTTAGGAGTTCTTATGATCGATGTTGTGGTAGGACCAAATGAAACGATATCTACTTTCTTTGTCATAGATGGAAAAACTTCATATTTTGACATTCTCGGTAGGGAATGGGTACATACCGATGATTGTGTAACTTCTACACTTCATGAGAGACTCCTTTTTTTGGGTAGGCGAAAGAATTGCGACTATGGAAAATGATAAAAACCCTTTTTGAGCCGAGGTTAAAATTTTCAAAGCTCCATCCCACTCACCTCACAATAAAAAGATGATCAATCGGAGTCCTACAACATTACTAATGAAGGCTTTCAATTGAAAGCGCAAACCAATCTACGACTCTTTGTTGAGGTTCTTGACACATGGTTCTCTCTTCAAAACTTCTAAGCCTACTAGATTGGCTAAATTTACATATAGTCATATATAGATGATATATACAATGATAAATGACAAGCAAGGAAGATGGAATCGAGCGATGAAGATATTTATTATCATTAAATCAAATTATTAGTATCTTTTATTCTGTTAAGAATCCTAGATGTTGCCTTTTATATTTAGATTAAAAGAAGTTTGAAACGACTATAAATATAATTTCACGTTCAATCGGCTCAAACGTGTTTTATTGAATCGACCTATCGGCTAGAGAATACGATAAAAGAAGAAATAATTGCAAACAATATAAATGGTGAAAAATCCATTATGTTTGAATTAAAATAAATTGGTAGGTGCAAAATCTGACTACCAAGCTGATTCAACAAAGTTATCCATGTCCAAGATTCTGATTTAGCACCCTTACAAAACTGCTTAGTTAAATACATTTAGACATCTTGCTCACCCACTCGTCAGGGATGCCATAATCTATGCAGAGTTCTCTCATAGGAGGGATGTTCTCCATTGCATATAGCATGACATGAGGGAACAACATGTTGTTGTGATCATAAAGAACATATTGAATGAATATATTTGGACTCGAACTATGGCTCATATAGCATGCGACATTTCTCCTAGTTGACACATCCAAAGAATAATCTAAAGGAGGTATTGCCGGATAAGATGGCCGCACATATTCAGTGTATATCTGAGATAAATCACCCCATTCTACCCATCTATTTGGAAATTTACCAGGATATAACGAGTCCCCATTCATTGTTGAAATTTGAGCATGTTCCCTAGTCATAACAACACCAGTATACTCGCAGATAAAGGAACCAACCTGAATAAGGTCCAAGGACCTAACTCCCCAACCTGTCTGTGTAGACCTAAACACTTCCAACCTATATTTGAGCCCCTTTTGTGCAACACGGTTTCGACAATTAGGAGGACATGAGCAAAAAGGGCCGCATTCAAAAATCAAAGGCTTTCCTTTCACAAGCAATCCATCTAGATTATAGGGAAACTCTCCTCCATTCTTCATAGCGCAAAAGCAAGCGTCAGTACAAGCCTCTTTACATTCACAACCGTTAGCTGCCCCACTCTGATGAAACACAAACCACGGGAAAGTAGTATTTGGAAGATACTCATAATAAAGAGGTTCTCTATTGAAATCTATATCATTAAATAGCCTAATTGGAACATTTTCCAAATTATTTGAAATATCAATAGAGAGACAACTCATAGACATGAAATCCGACCCAATTTTCTTAATATCCCTAGCATCTTTGAGAACAGTGCTACCCATCTTCGCCTGCCCCTCAATTCTCAGTAACTTATACTTAAAAACTCCAAAACCAGACTTTCCTAGACCAAACCAGCAACTAACAATCTTATACAATCCATCGTAAACATAAACCTTACCAGAAGTAGATGCACTCCTTTCATACTTTATCCCACGAATAACCCTAACCTCAATCCCATAAACCATACTCCTTTCCAAAGCAAGGTTTCCACCTTCCAATTTCTGATCACAAATTTGCCTTGACGATTTCTTCTCTCGCCCTCCATGGCCAGTGTAGATTATAACATCACCATCATCAAATTCCATATCATCCTCATAACCACCTGAAACAATCACACTAGTAGCAACTGGTTCACCATTATAAGACATACTCTTTGATAGATAATCAATACCAGCTTGCGTATGCATATGCAAACCAGTTACACACAATTCCATCCTATATAAAAACACATCACCGACATAAATTCCAGGTATCGGTCCAATTATCCTTTGATCACGATACAAATATAACCCACGCTCCTTCATTAATGTTGCAGCCCTCATATAGCCATGATTGTGGTTGCGACTATGACGCCTTATTCCATTAAATGTCTCCCCCTCCACCCTGGCAGCCTCCACCCTATTCTCCTCACCCACTCTCATCTCTGCCTCAACAACTGCAACTTCTGCATCCAATATATTCTCCTCATCAAATTTCCTTTCCTCAGACAATATCTTCTCTTCATCCATATCAACTTCAACAACCAATTTCTTCTCCTCTTTCATTCTCTTCTCCTCCTCAATACTCGCCAACACGCGAAAGGAATCATAAATCATTCGCGTCTTCCTTATCTCATTACGATAGTGCATCTGATCCTTCATAATCATATCCGGAACCCTCACAAGTTCCATCACCTGGCTCTCCTTCTCCCTAACCATATCCACCATCAAACTCGACTCTTGATTCTCAGGAACCATAACAATAGCTCGATCATTTCCATCATTTACAGAATCCACCCCTAAATTAAGGTTCAAATTTAAGTCTGGGTTACAAACATTTCCTGCATTCTCCAACGAAACAGCAGAATCATTGTTGGAATCAGTGATTTCGAGAAAATGGTAGAATTGTGAGGTGTGGCAGAATTTAGTGTATAGGTCAGGATGATCATCGGTTTCAGATTCGGGAGAGAAATTAGGTTGTTGTTGGGAATATTGGGACGCGAAGAATTTCTTAAAAGGTTCCAGGTTTGGAACGAGTGACGTTTGTAATGATATTCCGTTGGGAATGGCGGTGATTGAGGGTGGGGTGAGAGTGGTGTGATTTAGGGTTGAAATGTTAGGGATTTGATGAGAAATATTAAGATTGGGGGTGATAGTAGGAATAGGAACATGAGAAGAAGGTTGAGAATTAGAAGTAGAAGAAGGGGTTTCAAGGGTTAATGGAAAAGGATCCATTGGAGTTATGATGGTGAATTTGAATGAGAATCGAGCGAAGTTGAGTTGTTGTCTACTTTTTCTATTTTTTTTCGATGGAGGTTAGAGAAAGAGTAGCATTGGAGTGAGGTTATGAAATGAAAAAGTATATGAAAGTGGAGAACAATTTGATGATAGGAAAGATCTCTCTCTCTCTCTCTCTCAAGATATTTATGAATTATAGTTACAGGTATGATGATGTAAAAGACTATACGAAATTTGTTTATATAGCCACATTTGGTCTTTCTTGCATGTTAAAGAAACATATAATCTATCGACAAATCTAGAATATTATTATCTTAAAGAAAAAAAATTATGAGCGACATTGACCAAAGAAAAATATTAGGTGAGACCAAAAAATACTAAGGTAAATTTATTAAACATTGTTATTTTTTTTATTTGACTGAACTTTATTAATATTAATTATTTTATTATAATAAAATTTGTCTGTCAGATCTAGCTCAACCGACGATGTTGATATAGCCAAGTTTGACACCTTCACCTCGGGTCGAATGAGACTTTGCCGTTGTTTGTGAGAGTTCATGAGCACTATAAAAATAGTTTATTTTATCTTATTTGCCAAAATTATTAGTGTTATATTCCAAAAATTTATAACCAAGTGTAATAAAATAGATATTCAATTGAACGCAATAGAAAAGCAGACAGGAACATCGTCCAAGTTGCATGAAAACTATGCAAATACCTTGCTACTCAGAATTCAATGTAGTGTTTGAATATCAAGGTTTCAAAGAGAAAGAACAATAAATGATTTCAATAAGAAGGAAATAAAGATTGAAATAAATGGACCTTGTGCAAAGCATATTTCCTTTTGATTAGGCAGGAAAATGGAAAGAGGTCATCATTTTAGGTGAAAAAGATTAAAGAAACATTTTTGTACCTAAATTTTCGTTACTCACATGAAAATTGTGCTGACGCATCGTTTTGTGCTTCTTTTTAATTTTTGGGTCCAATGTCAAAAGTATTGCGCTTAATCAGGAAGAGTCACTCAATTTATGTGAAAAAGTACAAACACATTTTTGCGTGTGGTCATATTGTCGGTGTTTTGTGAATACTATGTAAACACCTTGTTTCACGGTTTTTCATTAATATGTGGGTACCACTAGCCTGATTGATATTATTGTGGATCCATTATATCTTTTGAAAATTGAGGGGTGATAACTGGCAAAATGTATGGCCTAAAACATCTAATCAATGCATGTTTAGGATTTTTATAGTATTAATTAAATTTTAGTGTTATGTGATCATTTTCAACTAGTAATGTTTGTTTTGGATGTTTGATGGAACATGGCGAAAAATGGCATTGGAGATCTGAAAAGATACATCATGGACTGGATGATGCTTCACAGAGGATATGGAAATATGTATCGCTCTGGATTGCCGGTTGGGTCGTACAACAGTATTAGTACATAGGACCCTATCTTATCACTGCTTAATGGTCAAGTTCTATGAGTTGGCGCCAATGATTGGAGGTACAAGAAATAAAGTAATATGTTTGGAGTAGGTAGGATAAGACAAGGACAACTCATAGGAAAATGACCAAATGGTACAACTTGTAGTGATTGACCTTGTACTATAAAACGAAAACCACATGTTAGTGCCAAGGTTCAATCTTTTTCATTTTTAAATTAAGCGGCCAAGTCCAGCTATGGTTAAGTAGCACTAGAGTTCTCACTCCACCTCATCTTATCTATAAATGAGCATGAGATCTAGCTAGCTCTTAAGGATTTAGAGTTAGGATTATTTAGGTGATACTTCAAGATCACCTCCTTCCTTCTTGGATTGTAATCTTCAATTAACTTTATTTTATCTTTCAATTTAGTTTTTCATGTTTTCATTTATGTTGCATTTCACCTTTGTCTTCGTGGTCAGGCTCATCATGAGCTAAACCCTTCTTATGGTTTAGACATGATGTGTAACACCCCGTTCTCCCAACAGTATTAATTAACAAATTAAATCAGAGTTTTTCACCAAAAACGGAATGCTACATTTTCATTCAAATAAAATCTCCAAATTAACGGATGAATAAATATCCTCCAATAAAATAGTCAATAATAATTAACTTCAGACTTCGCAGCGGAATTAGTTTAAAACAACTGAATAAATCTTTGGCACGCATGCCTCATCAAAAGTTTCATAAAATCATAATTAATACGTAAGGAAAGAGAAAACAAGCAACAAATTCCCGTCCCGTTACGTATCAGAGCCCTAAGACACTTGAGCCGACATCTCTACTAATCTTCGTTACCTGCACTTGCCCACAAGGCGGCAATTCCAGCAGAAGGGGTGAGATTCACAAACAACAATAGATAACATAATTCATCAATTAAACTCAACAACAACAGTATAATGAATAATCAATTATCATTTATAATTTGAATAATTCAACAACATGGTCAACAACGACTCCGACAACAACTACAACGACAACAACAATGCAACTAATGCAAATGCATGTGGTACCATTTTACGCGCGTTGAATGCTAAGCATTCCGGGGCATAAGCCCCCAACGGTTGAATGTAATAACATTCCAGGGCATAAGCCCTCAACAATTGAGTGATAAACACTCCAGGGCATAAGCCCTCAACAATTGAGTGGAAACACTCCAGGGCATAAGCCCTCAACAGTGATATGAGTATGAAATGGACTCAATGCTGTATATCTACATACAACCCAACGATAACACGACAACTACTCTATACATAATCAGTTATGACATAAGACTCCAACTTAATTCGACACGACACAACAAAGGTCACAACGAAGCATCACAACGAAATTCAACAACTTGGGTAACCTACAGTATTACTCGCCGTGGCGAGCTACCTTACTCGCCGTGGCGAGTTCATAAAATTGGGCTACTCGCCGTGGCGAGTTCAGAAAATTGAGCTCCTCGCCGTGGCGAGCTCAAGGCGAGCAAAAGTGGTTGCTCTCGGCGTTTTTGACATTTTTCACCTAAAATCTTCATTTTTAAGTTCCTAAAACCCAAATTTAATTCTGTAAAAAGGTGCTATTCATCCCTAAACATATTAAGGCACTCAAATTGATATAAAAATTCACCCAAAAACCTCATTAAGACAATTAACAACTTTTTAATTAAGCAACTCGCCGTGGCGAGTGCATCTGCTCGCAGTGGCGAGCTACGGGTATTACACCGCTCGCCTCGTGAGTGGGACTGCTCACTGTGGCGAGCTACACAGGCACTGCTCGTCTGGCGAGTGGGTTTACTCGCCGTGGCGAGCGGCGATTGACAGAACTACGAACTGTACGAACAGACTTCTAATTTTCAACCCTAAACCCCAAATTCAACACCTAAAGGCTCAATTTTGATGAATTTCATCATTCCTATGCATTCTAACATCAGAACAACATTAAACAACAACAATTACATGAATTCGTTAAGTTATTGGCATCAATCCATCTTAACCTAATTCAATTCATCAACCCTAACAACTCTACATTCATCAACGAATTAAGAACCTAAAGTTGAGAGTTAGTCTCACCCTTACCTTAGATTATCTTCCTGAATTAAAAGCAGCGTTCTTCTCTCCTCTTGCTTCTTCTCTCTTCTTCTAGGTTTTTCCCCCTTTTCTTGTTTTCTCACTGTTTCTACGTAAAACTGGTTCTGACTCTTTCTTCCCTTATTAATACCTATTAACTTCTCCTTAATTCTAATTAACTCCTATTAAATTATTAAATAATTCATTTTAATCCCCAACCTTCTAATAATTATAATTCTCACCTATTTTAATTAAATAATTCAAAATAATCATATATAAAATATAACACACCAAAAATCAACATAATTATTTAAAATCATAAAAACTTATTAAAATCAACTGAAATAAAATAATCGACAACTAGGGCGTTACATGATGAGGTTATGATATTCTTTTCTTAAGATTTATAAAGCCATATCTTCATGTTTATATCAAACAAACAGTTTTAACTCAAAATCTTCAAAAGTGAAACTTGATCTATTTTGCTTTTGATGTTATAGTTCCCTGAAACCGAAAGTGTATGAGAATGGAAAATGTTTGTTTGATATGAGTCGTGTCATGTCCCTATGAACCGAAAGGTGACAGGAGTAAGAGTGACTATTTTGCTCGAGTACTAGATCTTGTAGAAGCATGAAAGCACTGAGATCTAACTTTGACTCTTGTCATAGGCCAAAAGCTCTTCATAGTATTACTTCGGTTCAAATTGTTGATGACCTAACCTAGCAATGTGCGTATTAAGATTATGTGATTGAGCTTTCGAGCGGAAGACTTCACGTGTTTAACATGAAGGCTGAGTTGTGATATACTCCCAGTGCTCACCAAGTTGCCATGAAGCCATAGAAAGATTTAGCTATGTAGGTCGAAGAAAAGCTCTGTCATAACAAAGTCTTTGTTTAAACCATGCGTTTACCTTTGAGAATTTCCAAGTCTTTTCATCTGTTTTCCCAAAACCTTTACTTTTATTTTACTGTTGTGATAAATGATTTATTTTATTTTCTTGCAAACAAGTTTTTTACTGGAAATCTATAGGAAGTTATAGCTTCCCAGTCCCTGTGGAATTAATATCTTTTTATACTATAACTTGAACAATGTATAATTTCACTCAACCTTCCCACCTTAAAATACTCATAGAGTTTTGGGAGACACCAATAGGTTAAATAAAAACAGCAATAAAGGATTGCAATTTGAGGACTCAAAGAATTTTTGCTTAATTAGACAAAAAAAACTAGAAAACGATCATCACTCTAGGAGAAAAAGATTAAAGAAAACTTTGTTTATCTTAATACTCGTTAATCACGTGAACATTGTGTTAACACATTATTTTGTATATTCATTTTATTCGTGAGTCCAATGTTGAAAGTGTTTTGCTTAATCAAAAAGAGTTTATCACATTATATGAAAAAGTATAAACATATTTTTATGTGTGGTTATAATGTCGGTGCTGCGTGAAAAAGTATAAACCATTAGCTTGATTGATATTACTGTGAGTCTATTGTAGTTTTAAAATTTGAGGGTTTAAATAGACAGAACAATAAAGGATTGCAATATGGGGGCCTCAAACCATATTTTTGCTTGATTAGATAGAAAACTGAAAAGAGATTATCACTCTAGGTGAAAATGATTAAATACAACATTATTTGAGCTTAATTGTCATTATCCATGTAAATACCGTGTTAACTACTCATTTTGTGTTCATTTTAATTTGTGGATCCAATGTCAAAAGTATTGCGCTTAATCCGTAAGAGTGCATCACTTTATGTGAAAAAGTATATACGTATTCTTATATGTGGTCAAATTGTCGGTGTTGCATGAAAACTATGCAAACACATTGTTTCACGCCTTTTATGTAGTATGTCAACACAATTATCTTGATTGATGTTATTGTGGATCAATTGTAGTTTTTAAAAACTGATGTATTTTTGCCTCTTTTTTTTTTTAACATTAATTGAGGAATTCAAATAAAAAAAATGATTATTTTTTTCATGTATACATAAAGTCTAGAAAAAGTGACATTGTGGTCAAAAAAATTTCATAATTTTTTGTAGGCATGTTTAGAACGTTAAAATAAGACTTAACAAATAACATTAGAATTTTACAACAAGAGACAAATTAAGTATGATATTTTAAACTGCTAAAAAAACAAAAACCAAAACAGTGGAAACCTTGATCTAGAAATTAAATTTTGAGTTGTTTTTTTGATAGAGACCTCTATAAAATTAAAAATACATATAGATGATCTAAAAAGTTTCATAGCATTTCGAAGACACCTTATTTATTTTGATTTTTAGAGCATCTTTTTGAAGTTTTTGTCGACATTTTTTCAATTTTTTTCTTTTTATAACCAAGTTCTATTAGTACAGTGTCCCAAAACTTAAGATGTTATTCATTCCAAAGAACAACTCCAAACTTAATTTTAAACCATGACAAGTATTTCACTAATCTATCTACCTCTAAAAGAAATCAAACATATGTAACATTGTAGGGTCAAAAAATAGTGACATCATTGTAGGGTTACAAAGAAAGAATTAATGCATGAAAATTCAAAGGGATTTAGGATTGGATATAAAATTAATAAATCAGGGTGGCTGAAAAAAGCTCAAGGTGACAAAAAAATGCCTCGTGAGTATGATAACATACCCAATAGTTTGTAGAAAACAACCAGACTTGTCATAAAAAATAGCAATCGACATGTAATACACATATATGATAGAAATATAGTAGAGGAAAAAAAAAGGCTCAAAATTTCACAGTTTTTTGGTTTAAGTGAAAAAAATAACAATCGACATGGACCACATGATAAAAATTTAGCAAGTGTACTAAATTATATCGAAGTAATAAAATGTATAAGTTCGTCTCTACATGAACTATTTCAATTTCTATTTGGCAATGTTGTTATTATTAAGGATGTGTAAAAATTAGAGGTTGCGCATGGAAAAAGATTTGGTATTAACATAAACTAAAAGCAAAATCCGAGTTTTTTGTTCTCTCTGTTGGGTAAATTGCACCTATTCTCTAACAATTTTCTTATACTTTTACGACAAATTAACAAAATAGTTATGATCAATCCCTTGAATCAGATGAGTTGGATGGCAATCCACCACAAGTTTCTAAGTTCCTTGCTTCAAAATATGCCTTTCAGATCCAGAAAATTTGAATCCTTGCTTAAAAAATGAGTTTGGCTTTTATTGTTTGGGTTATGTCATGTTGCCAAAAATTGTGTCGCGTGCCTTTATTAAATTCAAATTTCCATTTTGGCTCTCCCAAAATCGTGTAACAATGCTATAAAGTGTGCCACGATTTGCTAGGAAGTAGAAAATGCTCCAATCTGGACTGAAAATCGTGCTTTGATCTTAAAAATCGTGACACGATTATGAAATTGTGTTATGGTTCTGAAAATCATGTTATTTAAAAAAAAACAAAAACATACAAATAACCACAAAATCACAAAAATATTTTCATAATAAACCTTATCCAAAATCAAGTGATTCCCTTTTATTTTTATTTCTTTCTTGATCAAATTTCAAATCAATTTAATTCTATCTTGAGTCTTACTTTCAATATTAAAAAAACACAAACAAACTTATTTCGCCATTTGGCTTTTCACTTTAAAACTTTTTCAAAACTAATAAAAATTACAAAACCAATCAAACGTCAATTTTTACCCCGAACTACGAGGTTTTGATCCCTCACGGGTACGTAGGTAAAGGACACTCGTCCTTCCAAATCAATAAAAAAAAGAGTAGATAATAGGCTTCTTTATTTTCTTTTATCACTTTCATTCCATTTTAAAAAACAAGCAAGTTTATAGCACAATAAAATGAATAAAACCAAGAGGTTTTCATAGAGTACTACGAACATAAATGGTGCTAATATACCTTCCCTTTATGTAACCAACTCCCGAACCCTAAATCTTTCAAAAATGTTGTAATTTGAACTTTTTTCCACTTTCTTTAACCTTTATGTAACCAACCCCCCGAACCCTAAATCCTCTGCCTTGAAGCTCTTGATGCTTTGACACTTGCTTTACCACTAGCTTTCTAAACGAATAAAATAGTGTACAAGGGCATCTATTTATAATGCATGATTACTTAGGGGTTAAGAGAGTAAAATATGCATTTTCCACAACAACAACAACAAAAAACATCTTGGAAAACATAGGGTAGTAGCCAGAACTTCTCCATGCACATGGTAGCACGAGGCAGCCCCTCAAGTGCGATTTTAGTTGTTTTTTTACCTTTTTTCGCTCATTCTTCCGTCTTGTGATGCCTTGGAACTTGAAATGAATTTTATTCACTTTGTATTGTCTTCAAATACCTTGTAAGATCATTGAACTTCAATTTTCATATCCTTGATCCTTCACGTGATGTCTTGATTTGTAAATTTACATGATTTCTCACTACAAAACACTCAAAACACCTATGGGGTTGCATAATTTAGGATAAAAATGAATTACAACGACTTGAATGAAAACAATACAAAAAGTTCGCAAACCAATGACAACTCCTCTAATTGACTTATAATTTTCCTTTGAATGCAAGGAATTACACTAAAAACATAGCAAAAAAATATCATATGTTATTCCATCATTAATTTCTTGCATCATAATAACATGACACTCAGTCTTCATCTCAACCAACTTCTTCTCAGATTCATTTTCTTTCTAATGTGCGGATTAGGCAAGTGTACCAAATTGTTTACCAAGTAATAAGGTGATAAAGTAGAGTATCGTATCCACATGAATTGTCATCTCGTGCAGTTAGGATTCTTTGAATCCCCCCTATTTATTTGTTGGATGTATATATTTTTTTTTTTGAAGAAGCCAAATTAGCCCACCTAAGTTGGCACTAGGAAGAATCGAACCTGAAACCTCGAGGAGGAACACATTCCCAGGTCCCAAGCCAATACCACCAAGCCAACCCAAGTGGGATATTAAATAACAATCATATGTGTTTATTTATCTTAAGTAGACTATACAAGTTATGAGGCCGTTGGGACGTTTCTAACCTAATCGGTTGTCAAGCTGCACTTGTTGGTCACACGGTGATCCATACATGCGGGGTCTATTCTATCTTAGTTGATTTCGGTCTATTCCTCCAATGTTTAGTTGCACCTACTGGTCACACGGTGATCCTTACGTGTGGGGTTTTACCACCTCAAAGGTAACTGAGATATAGACTTATATTGGCCTTCCAAGATTTCCAAAAGAAATGAAGGCCAATGTTCTTGTACATCCCATCTATGAATCTTAGGACACTCATAGCATATTCTTCCTCACTTCTTAGTAGTTCTATTCTACTAAGTTTACTCCGTGGAGTCGCTTGTTTCGTTAGTCACTAAGTAGTTAAATCTTAGGTTCAACAGATTTTACTCAGTATTAGTAATAGTAAAGTCACCTCATAAGTACTTACTACTAGGGTCAACTTGCTTTTGATATCTTTCGCTAGTTACTAACTAATTACTTCCTAGATATATAGATATTAATACGCGAGATATAAATATCAAGATATAAGCATCAAGATAGTAATATCAATATTAAGCTCTGTCACAACCTAAGTATCTAACCTAGGGTTACATTCCTTTGAAATAAATTACTCATAATAAAACTTAATAGCGAACAGAAAATAAATAAAATATAAATGACATTAAATTACATAAACATCCAACAAAATAAATAGAGGTTCATCTTAGAACTCTAACCTAAAAAGATTTAGTTACGCATGGTAACTAAAAACAAATTACTAAAGATAAAAACATACCCTAGAAAAACAATGAGAAGATAGAAACTCCTCCGGAAGCTCCTATAATTTTCTTCTTCTTGAACTGCTCCACTTATGAATGAGAAATTATGAATGAGGAAGACTGGTATTTATAGTAAGAGTTTCCATCTAGGTTTGGGTTAAAAACGCGGGCTTTATCCACACACAAAAAGCAGAAAATGATGTTTTCTCCCTACGCATTTTGGATGCACAGGGCGACAACACATGCCCTAGGAGTATGTGAGTGAGATTGCACCATGCCCTAGGCCCATGGTTGTGTGCTCTGGGCTCAGTTTCTCCGTTTTTCCGTCCGTCGTTTTAGGTGTTTTCTTCTAAATAACTTGCCTCGAGACCTAGAAACAAAATTTCTCCTCTGTAAAGTCTTTTGAGGCCTCTTGAACCTTCTTTCTTGATCTTCCCAAAGTCTTCATAAATCATCAGATGTTCTTGATTTGCCGATTTGAATAAATTCTTCGTGAATTACTTCAAAAACCCCCTAAAATTGCTATGTTTCGGGAAGACTAGAATTACATACTCAAATATAGAAAATATTATAAATATCCCGAAATCATAGGCAATTTCTCTAATATTCCTCCTTTTTGTTGCTAAAACCTACTGAAAATAATTGAAAAACATGCTAAGAATAACGTAAGATGAAATGTCATCACTTTCTCAACAAGATCACCACACTGAACTTCAAATTTATCAAATGGAACTCGATTTGACCTTGAAAAATTCATCTAAAATATTTTGAAGTTAAGAGTTGCAATCAATGTTGTCCACTTTTTTCTACCTTTAACAATAGCTACTCTGATGATTCGGCCCATAAAAATCACATCTATTTTAATCTTGAGAGTTTGTCATCCCAATGTTTCATCTAGGCGGATCATGTCTATCATTGCTAAAAAAACTCGGATAATCTTGAGAGTTTGTCATGTTAATACCAAACCATTTGCCATGTGGAACCTCTAATTCAACACATCCTTAATAATAACGACATTGCCGAGTAGAAATTGAAACAGTCCCTGTGAAGACGAATCTTATAAGTTTTATTACTTCGATATAACACTCTTTATGCTTGATTGTGATTTCCCTATCTTCTCCTAACTGAAGTTATTGTTTCTTGATGATGATTCAACTTGATCACCATTTTTCTTGGAGCTTTCTTGTTGTGTTCCTCCTTGTTTTCTATTTGTCTTTCCCTTTCCACTTATTGCCATTAGTTTTCTTGAAGGATTGAACTTGCAAAGCTTGATATGTGTCCCTTTGATCTTTCTTGAACTCTTTGTCCATTTGCTTCAAGAGAACACTATAATTCTTCAACCTTCATGGTAGTCAAATCTTTTGACTCCATTATAACAATTTTTATGTAATCAAACTTAGTAGATATGGTGAGCATCACCTTTCTTACAATAACATGATAAGAAACAACTTCACCACATTTATTCATCCGGTTGCTTATGTTGATCATTTCGTTGAAGTAATTTGCAATACTTTCATTTGCTTCCATCTAAAGCAATTCAAATTTCCCTTTCCACATTTGTAATCTTACTTGCTTAAGATTCTCATCACATGTGTGTCCCTTTTGCAAGATTTCCCCATCGTTCTTTGTAGTCTTTCTTCTTTAGTTGTTTATGAGTTGTGTGTTGTACATTTGTTGTGTTTTTTGCAAGAGGCTCTACACCAGATTATATGATATCTGCTACAATGATGATAAGTCATCTTACGTTAATCTCAACATGTTTTTCAGTCATTTTTAGTAGGTTTTACCAGCAAAACAAGGGAGTATTAGATCAATTGCCTATGATTTCGGGACATTTGTATTGTTTTCTATATAGATTGAAGACGTAATTCACGAAGAAATCATGCAAATTAGCAAAGCAAGACATCTGAAAATGCCCATGCGCATGAGTGGAGGCGCCAGGCGCATTGAGATGCCATGCACATGCGCCTAGCGCATGGCTTAGGCGCCCAACGTCTGGTTGCTTGCGGAAAAAGTCGCAATTTGTGGCTTTTTCGCCCCTAGAAGCTTGTGATTTTAGCCCAAGTCAGGTGGAAACTTTCCCTATAAATGTCAGTTTCGTCATTCATAATTTCTCGATCAAACCTGAAGCAGATCAAGAGGAAGGCGATTCTAGAAGCTTCAGGAGGAGTTCTATTTTCTCCTTATCTTCCTAGGGTATGTTTTTATCTTTTTGTATTTTGTCTTTAGTTACCATGTGTAACTAGATATTTATAGGTTAGGGTTCTAAGATGAACCTCTATTTATTTTGTTGGATACTTAATTAATTTCATGTCGTTTATTTAGTTATTTTTGGTTCGCTATTAAGTTTTATCAAGTTTAGTTTATTTTAAAGGAGTGCAACTCTAATTTAGGTATTTAGGTTGTAGCAGGGTCCAATATTGATGCTTATATCTTGACATTTATATCTGCCTATCTAGGTAGTAATTAATTAGTAACTATCGAAAGATTCCGACATTACTAATATTGAGTAAAATATGTTGAACCTAGGATGTAACTAGTTATTAATTAAAGCATCAAGTGACTATGGGGAGAAAGTAAAACCTAATAGAACCATTCTCCTCAACCCATAATAAGGTAGACACTGATAGAGCTGCTTATTTGTAAAAGTACCAAGAGAAAGCGCGCTATGAAATACCTAACATTTTCTCATCTTAAGTCACTTGCATTGTTCTGAAAATGTAGACGGACAATGTCTCAACCGATCATCATGATTGTATTGTTGCTATTCTATCATTTGAATGGATGAAGCTTATTTCAAGTGTAGGATGGTGGGGCCAAAGTGAATTCAATTCATTCACCTTTATTTTTTATTTTTTTATCTGTAGGATGCAGCCAAAGTGAATTGAATTCATTTCACCTTTATTTTGTTAAAACCCATCCTTCTTGTAGAATGTCTCCAACCACTACCGACACAATTTAAGACAAAAAAGTAAAACCACACACACCATAGTCCATACCACGAGTTGCCCTTTTAGGCCTATCTATTCTCACCTCATCAGAGATTTACAGACTCTATTAAGTGTGTGTGAACCCTTTTTAGAATTTTAGCCTTGGCACATAATTGGCACATGATATATCTGTAGCATACAGAACCCTACATATTAATGAAAATGACAAGTAACTGCCACTCTCTCGAGCTTTGGGAGCTGACATGAACTATGGACAATGCATGGACATCTTCATCCATTTTGCAGAAAGTGACTTTTCTCCAAACAAATCACTCTGCATCGTTCTATATACATACCCTTATTACCTTCCATATCCAAGCATATCCCTCAAACCAAGTCTTCGTTACGTTTCTTTCACCCAATTGTTTTGTCATCACATGAAATTGAAAACCTAGCCCATATTGTTTCAACTTTCACTTCCTCAATGAAAAAAAAATTGCTTTCCACAAAACTCAAAATCGTTAATTTCGTAGCATGTGATCACCATACTCTATAAATCCATGAGGTGCTAGCATGTGATCACCGTATTTTTATAGAGTACTTGATTTTAAAGCATGCACCTATTTTTTTCTACTCCTACAACAACTAGTTTGATCGTATTAAAAGATGTGATTAACTCAGTTGAATCAATGACTAATTTAATTCACAGTTAAAATTGTGGTTAACTCAACTGCATGATTAACCACAACTACACAATTTTATTAACATAATATAAATTAATTAGTTAAATATGTTTTTTGTCCCTATAAATATGTCAACTTTTCGTTTTAGTTTCTCTAAAAAATTTCTTCAACTTTTAGTCTCTAAATTTTTTTTCATCTTCACTTTTGTCCCTCCTTTAAAGTAACCTGATATGTAGAATTCATACTTTTGAATGAAATTTTGCTGAAAAATTCATAATATTATAAGAATATCTCTAAAAAAATTTTAGAATTTTTAACAAAACATGAATTTAATATAAATTTTTATATTTTTTACGGTGAAAAATTCATATTTAATTTTTGTTTTGATAAAAAAAAATTCTAATTTTTTTTTGGGAATTTTTTTTACAATATTTTACACGTTTATGCACAATTTCATTAAAAAAAATACAAAAATTAACTTCAAAATAGGGACCAACGAATGAAAATATTATAGGGACTAAAAGTTGAAGAAATTTTTTAGAAAGATAAAAACGAAAAGTTGGTATATTTATAGGGAGCAAAAATATAATTAACCCTAAATTAATCATACAACTAAATCAACCACAATTTGTATGTGGCTAACTTAGTGTTGCATGTGTAAGAAAAATTTGGTGTCAAAAGAACATTTTTTACTTTTAATCTCACGACTATTGATAGTATCATCTCCAATGCATGAAACCGAAAAATAATGATAGCCTATCTCTTTCTAACATTCATCGTTTCTTTTTTTTTTAACGGCAAAATATATTTCATTCAATAGAATGAGAGAAGTACAAGAAAGTACTCGATCCACCACAAAACAATATGACTTTACTTTCTCCGGTCACATTTATGAGAAAAAACAATATACTCTTAAACAATAAAGAGGGTTTAAAAACCACATAATTGGATCCTCGACAGCCAACTTCTCTGCTGCATCCTCTGTTGCGCTAATCTCTGACGGCTGAGGATCCAAATCCAAAAACCACTCATAACCAATCATCAATATAATTTGAAATTTTTTTAACACCGAAAAGATTAGTTAATGCGGTATTTGTGCCCATGCAAATACGATTTTATCATATAAAAATCGTAGAAAGATTTTTGTCGGGAATCAAAGGATTGTTTTATTTGAATCAGATTCAAGTTTATAGGTTGTTGGCATTTTATATTTATGTAAACTTGTAATCTAGTGTCGTCAGTTTGATGTAACATTATTCTTGAGGTGAGGCATCATGAATTAATGGTACTCCATTGACATGGCACTATCGCTAGTGGGGACTAGCAAATAGCAATTTCATTTTCAGCTCTTGTAGTTTTTTTATTTCAATTCACCTTTTACACTGTAAGCATCTGAATGCAGATATGGAAATACCAAATGAAGACAAAATCTTTTTTTTTGTCTTGATAATTCTTATTGTTATACTGGACATTTCTCTAATTATTTGAAAATAATACTTTCATTTATAATTAATTGGTTATTTAGCACCTCACCTGCAATATGTTTCAGTAAAATTATAATGTTTTACACACTATAATTAACTTTCCCGTTAAAAAAAATAATTGACATTCCCTGTGGACCTAGTTACACTTTTACATTCTCTGGCACAATGCGATAAAAGTGACATTACATAAGATCTTTCCTGGCTAAAATTAATGATGCTCTTCATATCACATCCAGGTAATTGCAAAGGTCAAATTCCCCTTTTCATAATTGTCATATCATATTGTACATTGAAAATAACGATGATTCTACATCGTTTGTGCGTTTAACATTTCACGTTAAACGATGATTTCAACTAGCAATGGTTGATATTGTGGCTCTTGAGACCTACATAGAAAGAAAAAAAGTTAAAAGATGCCTGAAGTGTAATATTTTTTTTTTCCTTTCGATACAATATCAAGTGTATAACCTGAGAAATAGTCTATCTTGAAGGTAAAAGTTTTGGAGAATATCATACTCTTAAGTTATAAAGTTTCTTGATTTTATAGTACAAAATACGAAGAAATAAAAGCAGGTGTAAAACGTATTCAAGCTGGATGATTGAAATGCAGAAGAGTCTCAAATGTTTTATTTGATAAGAAATACCGTTTAAGTTGAAAGGGAAATTTTATCGAACAATTGTCAAACTGACGATGTTGTATGGTATGGATTGTTAGGTGATTAAGAACCAACACGGAAATAAAATAAGCGTAAGGAAGATGCGGGTGTTGTGTTGAATGTCCGGTAAGAATGGACATGATAAGATTATGAATGACATTACAAGAGAGTCAGGGCAGCATATGTAGAAAAGATGGTAGAAACTCGATTTAATTGGTTTGGGCATGTAGAGAGAAAACTTGTAGATGTTGTAGTAAGAAGGGTAGATTTGTAGAGGTGAGTGATATTAAAAGAGGTAGAGGAAGACATGGAAAAACTATAAAAGAAACTATTAAAAAATGTTTAGATATTAATGAGTTGGATCCAAATATAGTGTATGATAGAACATTTGATTTACTTTCATTTTCATTGCTGAGTACACCTCATTATATCTACCGACCTCTTCATTCTCCACATAGGCCGACAAATATTTTTTTTAACGTGTCATTCTAACGTTGAGATTACTATGACTAACAGATTGCAGAATAGAGGATTATTTTTTGTTTTTGTTTGAGTAATCGACTATAATGAGAGAGGCGACTGCTCAATTGAAGTAGTCATTATCAATTCAATCAAAATTAATTTTGATACAATCAATTTTAATCATCGCCTAATCAAACACACATGTAATGCTTAAGTGAAGTTTTATGTGAATGAGAATGTGTTTTACATAATAATGCATATCAGAAATGATATTTGTACGATCGTTTTGTGACAACTTTCTTTTATACTTATATTATGTTTTTATTTTTTCTTTACTGTTTTGGTTTCAGTGTTAATTCTTGCTTTTAAAAAAAAATTATGGTTGTCTCAAAAATTATCACACAACCGATTGTTAAAATAACACACATCAGTCCATATTTGACATTTTTATAGACATCACGTCATAACGATGGGAGTTGGTTGGTTTTAATTAGTTAAAAGGTGCCCCAAACACCTTTTAAGAAAGCAAAAAAAGAAATTTTAAGTAAAAGAGATTTTTTTTAAGCATTTAATGCATTGATTACACAACTTTAAATGCAAATATTACCCTTTTTATATCATTATTTAAACAACTTTAAATGCAAATATTATTATATTTGATTTCTTAACATGTGCTTCAAAAGCACCGATTAGCACTAGCACGACCCCTAGTTAAATTGTACAAGAACAACTTTTATATAAGGTTTAATTGCAGTTTCCCCCCTATCTTTTGATAATTGTGTGATTTTGCACCTCATCTTTTGACAATTGTGTTTTGTTCAAAATCATCATTAAAAGAGGATAAATGAGGCAAAAAAAATGGGGTGCAAAATCGCTAAAAACAAAAAGAGTGGGTGCAAAATCGAACAATTAACAAAAGATAAGATGAAAAAGTGCAATTAAACCTTTATATAATACCTATAATCAAATCAAATAGCTAATAGTAGTAATTAAGTTCGAAATTATAAGGCTAAGAAAGTGGGGGTAAATAGAGGGAATTTAAGTAACTAGATACACATACACCCGTGGTTAAGGGGTGTCACAATTTCTACATGATACATTCATTCATACATAGATCTTGACCGTACTTGTAGAGTAAGACAGACATCACGTGCTATTACACTTGTTCAATATGTCTGTCTCCACCATGCCATGCCACATGCTTATTGTTAGGAGAACAAGTTATTATATATAATAGATATATGCCAAACCATTATTCTCTCTCTCTCTCCTTTTTCCCTTCTCTCCACTCTCCACTACAGTATTTGAGTTAGATCCATACAACACAACACAACATCTTTGTTCTCTTGTTAGAACAAGATTCACTGAACTCAATTCATTTACATTTACATTACATACATTGCCGACATTTTCATTTCATTAATCATTACTACCACCTTTTCATTTGTTTTTGTTTTTCAGCTCAAATACTATGTCAGGTATATATATATATACTCTTCAAATCAAATTAATTAGTAATTAACTATTACTGTTTTTCTTCTTCTTATTGTTGTTGAAATGTGAAATGAAATAGGTGTAGAAGAAAGTGTTGTTATTGTTGAAGAAGAGAACTCAGAAGATGAGAGATTAAGAAGGTCAAGAATAAGAAGGTTGAAGAAGAAAGCAATAAATGCTTCATGTAGATTCACTCATTCTCTAAAGAAAACAAGAGGGAAGAGCAAAATTGATTATAGATTTCCAATTGAAGATGTTAGAGATGAACAAGAGGAATCAGCTGTGTTTCAACTGCGTCATTGTTTGCTTCATATGCCTCCTAACCATGATCATTATCACACACTCTTAAGGTATTTAATTTCTTTACATTTTTTAATTAAATAAATTTACTATTTCTGAAGCTGCATTTTTTGTTTATTATTAGGTTTTTGAAAGCAAGGGATTTTAACATTGAGAAAACCATTCAGATGTGGGAAGATATGGTTCTTTGGAGGAAACAATTTGGAACTGATACCATCCTCAAGGTAAGGTTTCTCTTTGTATTTTCTTAAAAGGCTTAATTGTACTTTTAATCCCATTAATTTCACCATTTTCCGAAATTGGTCCCTGTATTTAAAATTTTTACAGTTTTGGTCCCTCCATCAAATATAAATGCTGTTTTATTTTTCAAATTTATCCTCCATAAAATAGAATTAATTTATCTTTCTCAAAATTTGAACTGAGTCTTATTAAAAGGAACAAGAAAATTTTCAAGAGTGTCTTTTATTCAGGGAAAGTGTTGGTACATTAGTACTGTTTTGTTTTTTTTGCTTCTAGTACGGATTATGGTTGGATATTTATTGATTATAGTACTGGTTAGACTCTAGACATATAGTGCAAGATTTAACGACCTCATAAATGTTCTACAATTATTCAGTGAATTAACAACCTATTAAATGTTCTACAATCAATCACTGGTAGTAGGATTGCACAGTAGCAGCTACCTGATCTAAAAAAAGCCAAGATAAATGTCTATGGTCACAATGTTTAGCACATTCTTAGAAAAGTATGGATACTGTTAGAGCATTAAATTAGAGTAATTGGATCTTCTCTAAATTTCATCATTAACAGGTTGCATTGGAAAGTGTTCTCTAAATGTACATAACAGGATCCAAATCAGTAATGAGACATGCTGCAAAAAATAATAAAAAATTATAATTGTGTTAACAATACACTATTTTACTATACTCTGTTATTTTTGTTTTTTCAAAAGTCAACACACTCTTCAAAAATCGGTGCATGTGTTTCAAAGCTATTTAGATTGACTTTTATAAAAAAAAATTGACTAACAATGAAAAGTAGTGTTGTCTGTTTTCTTCATAGGAAGTTTTGCAGTTAAAGGGGATATATAAGTTTAACTCAATGGTCATTATTCAATAATCATACTATGATGTGTGATGATTGCATGTGTATTTTAGAATCATCAGTGTTCTATTCTATGCTAGGATGAACTTGAGTTGACTAAATGTGTCTAATGATATTTGAAGGATTTTGAATTTGAAGAGCTGGAAGAAGTATTGCAATATTACCCTCAAGGTTATCATGGAGTTGATAAGGAAGGCCAGCCGGTTTACATCGAGAGGCTTGGGAAAGCTTATCCTAGCCGCTTGATGCGCATAACCACAATGGATCGATACTTAAAATACCATGTCCAGGAGTTTGAGAGAGCTCTGCAGGAGAAATTTCCAGCATGCTCCATTGCATCAAAGCGGTGGATTTCTTCAACCACGACAATATTAGATGTACATGGCTTGGTATGTAGGATATTCATTTACTAAAATTGTGCCTAATCATTAAAAATGCTGTATTGATAATGTTGTGTAATACAGGGAATGAAGAATTTCTCGCCTACGGCTGCGAATCTTTTGGCTGCTATCACAAAAATAGATAACAGTTACTACCCCGAGGTTTTTACCTTGTCCCTTCCTAAAATAATGTCAATTTTAGTCCTCTTACTATGTAAACTAACTCTGTCAACATGTATTTGCAGACATTGCATCAAATGTATATCGTCAATGCTGGTCCTGGCTTTAGAAAGATGCTTTGGCCTGCTGCTCAGAAGTTTCTTGACGCCAAAACTATCGCCAAGATACAGGTGAAGAATGTATATTATAACTTTTTGCTGGCAGTACTTCATACTCCCTCTGTGACAAAAAATATTGGCAAAAAAGTATATGTATCTGGTCCAAATTTAAACCTAATACATGTATTCTTTTTGCTTATATATACAGAGGCTTTGCCTGAAGTCCTACTGATAATGCATTAATTTCATGAATTTTCAGGTTCTTGAACCAAAGTCTTTATTTAAATTACATGATATTATCGACTCTAGGTATGTATCTCTGCCTTCATCATACTACATTATATTTCTATTCAGATGGTTGTTTACTTTGTAGTTTGTAAATGCATCTATACAGTCAATTGCCGGATTTTTTGGGTGGCTCGTGTAAATGTCCTGGAGAAGGTGGATGTCTTAGATCTAGTAAGGGTCCATGGAATGATCCTAATATAATGAAGGTAATAATGCTCCGCTATCTTTTAGAAATATCTACAGCTTAGAATTAGTTGCCATGTTGAACTAGAGTATTGTGACACTAATTTCGGCATTCTGATTTTAGTTTGTTCATAATGTGGAGGCAACATTTGTAAGACAAATCCTCAAAGTTTCCGATGAACAGAAAACTGACCATTTTCAAACACACCTACAAAAGGTAAGTTCAACTCTTTTTGACAATAAATGGTTTGGATTTTAGAAGTGATTGATTTAGATGATATAATTTACTAATTTGGACTTGAGACTTAAACGGAAATTCAAAAAAGTGACCATGATGTTTACGTCTTGAGACTTAAAGGACTAATATAGGATCGAACTTTAAGCACCAGAAGCGTGATTTTTCCTATATGCAAATATACAATTACATGCTTTTTGACATCCTCTTCTCATCTTGCAGGGACGAAGCAGCGATATGTCAACAGCAGAATCTTGGTTAGAAATTAACGATTCTTGCTCATCCATTAGACAAAGGAAACTTAGTAATCCTCGTTTAGCCTCGGTTGACCATGAAGAAGTGAGTTTTGGAACCTTTGAACCATTTTAGAAGACTTGTTATTACATACTGCTTTTGTATCATGTTTGTGTCTTGAACCTTCAACCATTCAAAATACTGTTTTATCTGCAGGCTAGGGTATCAAATAGCAACCGTAGTTGTAAAGATAATGCTTCTGGCACTGAAAAAATGTACAATAGAGATCAATTTCAATTTACTCAGGAAGAGCCATTGCAAAATGATGATATGGGGAACATAACTTGTACAGAGAATTCCAAAGGTACGGGTGTGTCTTGCAGGGGGGGTATTTTTAAGTTTTTCATGAATCTTAATTTGGGAAATCCTAGATTGTCTTGTTTAGTTTAAAGGTTCTTACAAAAATATTCCTTTGAAATAACATCCCCAAAAATATTTGTCAATTGTGTTTCTTGCCATAACATTCCCACAAGTGGTTGAAAATCCAAGATTCCTATAAAGATGGAAACCTTTTGTATACATGGTGAACATTTTTTTTTTTAAATTACACCACGTATGAACCGTGATTCACATGAACGAGACATGACATACTATTGTCCCCTAGAGTGAAGTTATTGATACAGTTTGGATCCATTTTGCTTATGCTATTTGGAACCAAGTTTTACATATTCCTTATTTTGTAACATTTTGATGTGGAAAACAAGTTGTGCATATTTCATGTTTGTTGGCACAGACATTTCAATAATATTTTGTAACATTTGAAAGTCAAAATTGAAACTCACTATATGTATTGTTCCTGTTGAGTGTGATTTGTATCACAGTATCACTAGCAAGTATTTCGGTATTTTCCTTATCTTCCATGTTGAACAAATTCTCGTAATTTTTACAGGCACTTCAATCAGAAATTGCTTCGGCTTTGTTAAGGAAAAAGTGAAGACAACCAATTTCTTATATGCATCAAGTGTGCTGATATATCTTTTGGAAAGACTAGATATATTCTTCCACAGTTTAGGATTAGAATTTTGGAGAACAGAGAACAATATTGTGGTGGAACATAACATCAATAACCTTATAGAAGATATCAAAACATCTTCTGAAGAGGATCATATTCTTCCATCTATACAAGAACGTCTTCAGAAACTAGAAAAAGCATTTGTGGAACTTAGCCATAGACCTGCTGAAATACCTATGGAAAAGGATAAAATGCTTATGAGCTCTTTGGATAGGATTAAATCTGTCGAGTTCGACCTTGAAAATACCAAGAGGGTTATTCTCTATACTTTCTTCAGTCATTTACAACTACTTGTTGTTCTGATGATATGATACTTAATTTTTTGTAATATGTTGCAGGTGGTACATGATACAGTGATGAAACAAGTTGAGATTGCTGAGCTACTAGAGAATTTGAAGGCATCAAAACATCAAGTAAGCTTCTTATTGAGTAATACTATTTTATATTTATATGTTGTGCATTTAATCTTTATGAAAACTTGCTTATACTTAAGACTGCTGAATATATGTACTATTTATCGGAAACATTACTCAAGTACATTTAATCTTCATGTCATAGAAAATGTGTATTCTCAAAAACACCAACCTATGTTAATTTAGGGGAATTTTAGGAATGACTTCATGGTAGAAGTAGTTAAATTTATTATATTTACGGCTACTATATATTTATTGTAAAATTTAATGCTGACTTGATAAGAATTATCTTGCAGCAAAGAAGACTGTTCTGTTGAGTGAGGATGAGTAGTTGTTATCACCACAGAAGACAAGACTAAATGCAAGCTCATTTATTGGACCCACAAAAGGCTGAGGCAAGGAATTACACGGTTCAATTATTATGAGTTGCTGTCCAGAGAGAAACATAGGGATGGGACAGTCTTGTTTGTTTTATGATGCACAGTTTTAGTGTTTTTTTCTCCCCTCCAAATCTTTTAACTCATTTACATAGAGAAACATAGGTACGAGATGGTCCTCTATTTAGATTTGGACAGTGTGGAGAGGAAGAATCTGTCAGTTTAATACAACAAACACTAAATTACAAAGGATGGGCTTTGTAAAGAGACACAATAACCACATTATGACAAAATCAAGGAAGTTGGTTTTTTTTTTTACTCTAGCTAGTCCTTCCACCCCAAAGAAAATAAAAAATCTTATGTTCCAAAAAATTCAAATTCAAGTTTTTCAAAATTATTATAATTTTCAATATAAAGTTTTTGAATTGATATGACCTGAAAAACTCAGATGAGTTTTCCAAAAATAATTTGAAAAACTGTAATTTGAATTATGCTAAAAAAACTGTAATCAAAATAGTTAAAAATGGAAGGACCGGATGTGGCAAAGCTAAAATATAGTATCACTTTATTTGATGGCCACCTTATTTGATATCTCTTGACTCATTTATCTAGTATTGAATGTCAACATTTCTTATATAAAATAAAATAAAAAAGACAATTTCGCTGTTTTTGATGCAACTCAAAAAATATCGACTAAAATAGACCTATGTTTGTTCTGTAATTTGTCAAAAAAAGGTGTTAGCAACATATGTTTAACATTCTCTTTTATTTGTTTAAGTTCACATGGTTTCCACAATCATACGAGATTTCCATTTCCATGTAAAACCAATCAAAATGTGTATTGAAAAGTGTGTCAAAAAGGTTGATTTTAGTGTAAATTACGCATGTTAGTTTGGTGGCGAGGACAACTTGGAGTGGTTCTACGGTGTAGAAAATTGATTCTGAAAATTGATTAAGACAAAAAGTGAGTTAAATATAGTTCTTTCTATTTGAATACATTCAAGTATAGTTGAGTTAAACTATAAATGTGTAAAAAATCAATTGTAAAATCAAAAGCTCCAGCTTTTAGCTTCAAATAGAATTAATTTTACTTGAAAGCAACCAAACATATCAAACAAAGAAGAGTACAAGGACACAGCGATTTGATTGAGAAATACTTGGGAAAAAAGAGAAACGGTGTGGTTATAATAATTAGCAACATTTTTTAAATAAAGTTTTTTAAACAAAACAAGATAACAATTAAATGAGATAGTTAAACCCTTTATAGGAAAATGTTAGTAAGTTAGAAGTTATGGGCTACCTTGGCAGGACAGAAGGGTAAAATGAATGGTAGAAATCAAAAGAAGTAACTGGTGAAAAGGAATTAAATTCAGAAGAAGAAAAAAAGGATATTAAATTTTAGACATATAATTTTATTGAAAAAAAATTAGGAAAGTACGACATGATAATTCACAGTTTACATAAACTTTTCTACAAATTCTACAAGCAGAACCTCCAAATTTTGATAACGTGTTCATAATATGTATGCTTGATAAAAACCGATTTTGACTTGTCTAAAATTTTAGCGTCACTTTAGAGAATAGATTCAAGGGAAGGATATTAAAAAAATGAAAAATATCTAACAAGACCAATCATATTAACCCATCATTGCAAAACATGAATTAAATGGCAATCCGATATGTCTTCAGTGTTCAAGCAAGGAAATGATCATGTGAAATTCGAGCCTAATTAAAAATGTTCTCTAAATTTCAAAAATGAAATTTGAATTCAAGTCATGGCAAGCTAGTGTTTACATTTATAAATATGTCAGAATACACCTAAATCTATATTTTCAAAAGCTAAAACCCTAGAATATGCGCTCAAACCTCGATTGAGTCCTTACATTTCCCGAAACCTGGCAAGTGCTTTTTTATGAATAAGCATCTTGTAGCTATCACCGGCCTGCACCTCAAGGCTAGGGTCCAACTTTTTCTGCTGACTTCCAAGTCCTGCTCTATTTTCCATGGCTTGTGTCTGGACAGGCTCTATCATTCCACTTCCATCCTTTCCTAGCCCCTGTGCATCAATTTATCCATAATACAAGAAACAAGAATAATGTGGAAATGTTAGAATTATTCAGAAGATACATTGAGAGAACACCAAATGTCCGAGGTTATCCCATCCAAATTCTTAGGGTGCTTGTTTGAAGAAAAAGGAAATTCTAGTTCTAGGATTTAAATCACCACTTTAGCACCTCCCTCAAAAATAGAAAATTTTAAAGCTGAGCTGATTGCAAGTGTAAACAAAGGACTATATCAAGCTCTCCACTAAACAGTAACACCTCCAATAAAAATAACTAATCGTAATAATAAATATAAAAACTTGTAATACAGAGGGAATGAATTGATACCAAGCCTTCCTGCCAGCCCATGTTGCGAAGCATCCGATTACCAACATTCTTTTCATCAATCGCTTTGTCTGCTGTAATCACCTCAAAAGTATCAAGGTTGACATCACCAACCGCGCGTCCTCCACCAACCCCAGGAGGGAATGGCATTGTATCACCCCTCCTTGATGCAAAATCGCGAGCTTCAAGGACACAATTGGTAGAAACAAATGTTTCTCAAAAGTCAATCTACATATCTGAGGTGAAAATTTACCAGCAAACCTATTGGTTTGCTTACCTACTATTTGGATATTTAGAACTTCCATTCAACATGTAAAATTAGGGCTTCAGCGAAAATAAATTACTTCTGTCATATTTTTCGAAAGTGCATAAACCTACAACTATAGGAAAAGAGACAGGGAGATAAAACATCAATTACACACAGAAAATTGTTTGGTTTCCCAATCACGGAGATTTCTTCAATTTCTCATAAAACTAAATCTTACTCAACACCTAAAACAAGACAAAAAGCTTTATCTATACTCCAAAGCCTTTTCATCAGGCACCAAACAATTTTTTGAGTATGAATAACTAATAACTGTATTTTATGTACACCTCAGCAATTTTTCATAATACTTGAACTCAAAAGCAATGAAACCTACACAAATTAAGCAATCTTACTTGAATCCCCAATTTCGAGGTCAGCCAAATCATTGCCAACTGAAGATGACGAGCCATACAAATTTCTTCTCTCAGCTGCCCGATCCCTATAGGTTGTTTGGGACTGTTCCTTATGAGTTGAAGCAGAAAGAGGCATTTCTGAAAACCTTCTTCGTCCACTTCCAACAGATGCAGATGGTGTATATGAACCCAGGGAAGAGACATCTGTTTTAAAGGGAGTAGCAAATGTCTGTGTATCAACATTTGCAGAAGATGAAGCGGACATAGTTGGTGTGGCAGACATAGAGCCAGAATAAGAAGTATCTGATTTAACAACGCCTCTTCCTGAGCCCCTAATAACCCCCATCAGAGTGCCCCCAAGGCTATTACTGAAGGGTCGTGGCTGTGCCTGAGAGTCAGTAGCGGCAACCTGTGCAGTTGTGTGACCTCCTGGATTAAACGCGTTAATTTCCCTTGCTACTGTCTCAGTTTTTAACTTGTTCTTTGCAGAATGCGCAGAAGAATATGACCTATCGTCAGCAGAACCAGATAACTGATTGTCCTCCAGTGCCACACGAGTAGCTTGTCCCTCATGACTCCTCTGCTTCCACATTGTCAGCACATTGTTCATTTTTTTCTTGTTTGCCAGAATACTGCTTTTTGAAGCAAGTTTTATCTCCTTTGATCTTTCTTTCTCTTTCTTCTCTGCAGCTAAAGCAGCAGCTGCAGCAGCCTGGATAGCATCTGCCAGTGAAGTTGGCTTCTCGTTTGAAGTAACAATAGTAGCGGGTGCAGAAATCACCACTTTTTTAGTGCTAGAACCATCAGATGCCTTAGAAGGTTCAGACTCGTTATTAGATGTTTTATTCTGATTTTGATCGGTGCATGGGATGTACTGCTGAGTATGCTGGTCGTATGAATACCAAATCCCATTATTACCATCATAGTAAAGACCTTCATGTCACAAAAAATGAAGAAAATTAAAAAATAACAAGAAAAGAAGAATAAAACAACACTTTCACAAGTATATCAGTGTTCCAAGTATGCAGATAAAAAAAAATAGGCTCAATCAAGACACGCAACCTAAAATATGCAAAATTTTCCGGAGAATAGTACTAGCATGAATAGTGAGTATATGCAGACCCATACAGCACATGCAGAGTTCTGCAAAATTCTGCAGCTTCATGCCTTCTAACAGAACCCAATTACATGAGAAAATAAAAAGGAAAAGAGGTGAATGCAGAAAAAGAAAAAAACAGCATGAAAATTACTGGCACTCCCAGACCATGACTTATAAGTGAAGAACCAACATGCATGTTTTGGGTACTCTATACACGTTTTTGAGCTTTGGCTCATTTAAAAAAGTCCAAATAAAATAACAAAAGTCTTGAGAAACTAAAAGTAAATGGAATTACTTTAGAAGTACATGATAAGCATTTTGGATAAACTCGACATAGAAACATACCAGTATTCCCATCATAATAAAACCCAGAAGTAGCATCATAGTAATAACCAGATGCTTCGTCCCAAACAAAGCCTGATTGTGGTGCACCAACATCAGTACCAGGCTGCTCAGGACCATTAGATTGTTTGTCATCTGGATTGTATTCTTTGGGAGCCCATCCGACAGAATCATACTGAAGATTAGAGAAAAGCACAAGACATATCAAATGTATGGCAACTTAACGTTATATCAGAACTACAATAAGTACACCACCTCAATAAGAAATACATAATAGTGTGGCTTATAATAGATCAGAAACAACTCTAGTTAGAAATTTCCATCTACAACTAGAATCAATTGCGAAAAAACAGATATGGAGAAACTCCCAGGATATGAGAAAAGTAAATAACCTAGAGGCTGTATGTCAAATTAGAAAGTCAGTTAAGAATTGTTTGTTGAATATACTTCCATTAACTGCGATTGATAAAGCGAAAGAAAAAAAAGTTGCAATTATGCCAAGATTTCATAAAACTATTTTTTAAACTAGTTTAATACCATAATGTTTCACGTATCTTTTTAATCCTCCCTCAAACGGAATAGCAAGAAAGGATAACATAAAACATCTAATATTTTGTTTTAAGTCTTTACAATGCCTTCCTCTGGTAAAACGTCTAAGTAGAGTTCCAACTATTTTCCACCAGATTACTCTAGTTATTATAATTTTTGTTCATCAACTAAGTCGGGAAATTAGAACAAAATAACTGATCTACAAGAATCACAAGGGACAACATGGCTAACTTGCATGAAATGATTTCAAATTGACAGTATTTTACTGCAAGTCTGCAATGATACATTACATATAATGTCTTTAACATTGCAAAAAAAACATATTCATCATATATACATGTTAAGAATATTATTAAATACTTTTATCTTATTTTAAAGTATCTTTGGAGTATGTATATTATGGGTCTTGTTAACTTGTGCCCTTAGGGCACAAGTTAAGAATCTAAAACTGGAATTAAAACATAACTTTTGTCTTGGAAAGATAAGATTTTAAATTTTTAGAATGTTGAATGCACAATTTCCAACAAAATGTTTCTATCTTTGGTTTCTTAACTTGTGCCTTAAGGGCACAAGTTAACATTTCCCTATTATTATTAGGGAAATGCTGACAAGTGCCCTAGTGCACTTGTTACGAAGTTCAAAAGGGAAATTTTATCTTGGGAATGGTGCATTCAACCACTTGAAACTTTAAAAATTGATTGTTTCTACATTAAATTCATCATTTATTCCTTTTGACTTCTTAACAAGCACCCTTAGGGAACTTGTTAGCATGACCCTTATTATTATTGCTATGATTTGCTCTTGATTTAGGATTGAGTTTGTGTATCCCTATAAATAGGGATTTGGTTTTCTGTACTCCCTTCGTCCCAAAATAACCGAGTCATTTGCAATAAAATATTGTCCCATAATAACCGACCCATTTCACTTTTCAATTCAATATAATTACTTTTTTCCAATTATACACTAATTAATACTACTTTTATCATTCCCAATTCAACATCCTCCACTTTGCATTTATGATAATAATGGTCAATGCACCAATACTTGACAAAGACACTCAACCATTTTTCTCTCTCTTTCACTTATACACTTTTCTTAATATGTGTGAAATAAACTAAAGGCTCGCATATTATGGGACGGAGGGAGGGTTACTATCAAAATATTATCAACAATGTTCAATCTTTTATGAGTTCTCTTATCTTTTTTATCTAAAATCCCACAATTTCAACAATAAAAAAAAAGAATAGAACACCTGTTGGGAAAATGTTGCAGCCTCAATAGCTGCAGCTGCAAGACTGCTTGATTGTGCAGTTCCTGATGCCCCTGATCCAGGCCCCAGTATGCTTTTTGCATATGCTACTCTTAGAATCTGCCCATTCTTCTCAAGGGCCGTTCCATTTGTTAACTCAAGAGCTTTGGTAGCATCCGCTACCTAAAAATGAGTATATTAGAATGTTAATACCGATGAAAAAACCTTAGACAAAAAAGTGAAACAGACAGCATCACTCCCAAAGGACTTCGTCTGGCAACAGCAAGGAGCAAACACAAATAGAAAGCTATTGGTAATTAGTTCAAATATAAATTTCAAAGCATTATCTAAACAGCGAAATTGCCAGAATTCATTCAAATATAGATCATGTTAAATTTTCCATCGAATACATCAATAATATCCACCAAAACTGAAAGTACGAATTCACACTCCAAACACTTTTACAATTACAAATACACTAGATAATCGTAGAAACAAGATATCACCAAATGATTTAATACATGCCCTTTCTTTAGTTCAAATATAAATTTCAAAGCATTATCTAAACAGCGAAATTGCCAGAATTCATTCAAATATAGATCATGTTAAATTTTCCATCGAATACATCAATAATATCCACCAAAACTGAAAGTACGAATTCACACTCCAAACACTTTTACAATTACAAATACACTAGATAATCGTAGAAACAAGATATCACCAAATGATTTAATACATGCCCTTTCTTTAGTTCAAATATAAATTTCAAAGCATTATCTAAACAGCGAAATTGCCAGAATTCATTCAAATATAGATCATGTTAAATTTTCCATCGAATACATCAATAATATCCACCAAAACTGAAAGTACGAATTCACACTTCAAACACTTTTACAATTACAAATACACTAGATAATTGTAGAAACAAGATATCACCAAATGATTTAATACATGCCCTTTCTTTAGATGCACAGTGACATGAAGCGGGAAAAACACACATGTCATGAACATCAGAAGAAAAAACCGAAAGGATCATTAGGCATAAGGTGTACCTACCGAATAAAAATGTACAAATGCAAATCCTCTTGAGACGTGAGTGAACTTGTCTCTCACAAGACGTAGATCCTGTAATTTATAATACCGGCATTTGTAAGCACATAGCTAGCAATACAAACGAGAACAACCCCCATCCGAGTAAAAGCATAAATTAGTTTGCACAGATATTTAATTAAACCTTGATTGGAGCATGCTTGGAAAACTCATAGCGGAGCATTTCCTCATCGGCATTTTCATCCAATCCACGGACAACCAATACATGAGTTGGACCTGATTACATGCAAACTTATTAATTGCAGAACATAAACAAACAATCTGTCAGATAAAGCAGTTATACTAACCTGCCTCTAAACCTTTCTTTCCTAAGGATGTTGAATTTGACAATGAAATATCTGCTGCAGGAGCATCATCAGTGCGTGGTTCATTACACTGCACCGATGAGAAAACAAAAATGGAACCAATTTTATCAATACACATGTACATGGATACACTTACAACTCAATTAAAAAATGGGTTGTTACCCCCAACTAATTTAGACATGCTAATTAATCCAAAGCAATAGGCATGAAGAAAGACTGATTAAACAATAGCAACAGAAATGCAAAATTGATGCAAGAAATAATATGGACCTGATAGCAGGAAGTCCGGCGTGCAAAATTGATGTAGCTACATATAATGCACATCCAATCAGATGGTATTGTAATGCTCTTATGACTATGACCTGGTTTCATAGCTCCATCTGAACCTGCACCTCCAGTTGGCTTACTACTGCAACAAAATTCAACAGAGTTGTAATCTATACAGTACACTTGAAAGAACAGGTCTTAAAAGCATCAAAATATAACACCAAAAAATATTTAGTTAACAAACCCTAAAAATAAAAATTATACCTATATTCAAAGAAAAGTTTTCTGCCGTCAACAACAAGACCATCACCTCCAAGTTTGTCCATCATTCCTTGTGCAGCTCCCTAATCCCATGGTAACAATCTTAGTATCATTCTTGAAACCAAAATGTACAATATTGGAAAGTCAAAAGGATTAATACCACAGAAGGAAAATCAATAAATGCGAATCCACGAGAGATGCCAGAACTTCTCTCTTTTATAACACGAACATGACGAAGGGGACCCCATTCCGCCTACACAAATATAAATGATTATGTCAGGAGCACTGTCTAAATATAAAGTAGTAAATTAGAGGCTAAAAAAAATTAAGTACCACATACAAGGATTTGGTATAGATCTTCTTCAGTCGTCTTCTGTGAAAGACCTTTCACAACAACAGTTGCAGATGGAGCCTAGAAAAATAGCTTTCTCAAATTATTCAGAAGTGTTAAGATAATCAACTAAAAAGGAATAACACCATTCAACACATACCACTGAATAATGCTCCCTTTGACGTTTATCATCATGGTCCCTGCGTCTTTCACTTCTATCATATCGATTGTCAGCATAGTTGTCTTCACGATAACTTCTACTACGGCTTCGACCTCGAGGAGACCTAGATTTTGGATGATCATCATATCCACGAGATTGCGAACGGGAACGAGAGTGAGAATGGGACCGGGAGTGAGACCGAGATCGAGAATGGGATCGTGAACGCGATCGCGAACGCTCATGTTTCTTATGAGGACTTGGATCTTTTTCCCGACTAAGACATCTCTTGTCTCGTTCTCGATCGCGTGATTCACGTCGCCTCAAATTACTATCTCTTCTGCCATCTCTTTCATAATCAGAATCATAACTATGCCGACCATGATCATAATCCCTCTCATGACTATCCTCCCTCCGATGATGGGAAACACGGGACTTGTGACCATAATCATCATATGCATAATCATCACGGTCATGCCCTATAAACCTGGCAGGTTTGTCATAGCCTCGATCACCATAGTTTTCAATGTTGGTATAACTATCTCGAAACTTATCATACTCCGGGTACATGTCAATCTCCCGATCCCTAAAACCATCCATTTGGTTGTATGGTTCATGATAAGGTCTCTGAAAACGTCTAGATTCCCTTTCAAGTGGATAATCTTCATCGTAGCCCCTCCGTTTGGATTGACTCCACTGGCCAACAGCAGGTCCAGGTGGCAAAAAGGCCTCTCTATCTAAAGCATCACGATGGAAATTATTTCTCTGGTATACAGCATCCCTTGGATATCTTTCATCTATAAACCGTCTTTCATCATAAGCGCCACCAGCCCTGCCAAAAAGGGGGTAAAGTGGGAGGAAGAAAAAAAAACAATTACCAATGCGCATCAAAATGAATATCCTACCCACATAATTCTAAAACAAACATCGTGCAAAAAGAATGGTGCATCTTAATTGACCAACGATATATTTTTACCCATGTGCTATTACCATAGGAATGTAGATGATAAGTAAGCAGCAAGGAACAGTTGCACTCACCGAAAATTTGGCTCATGGACCGCACCATAACCCTCAAGAGCCTGTGGATTCAAGAGAATAAGTTATGTCAGCAACAAATAATGAATGATGAGACGAGGTATAGGCAAATGGAGTCCTTATCCTGACTGCCCCCATGGCTAGCTAGCTTTCTTTCATTCATAATTTCTCTAAGGATGACCCTAATAGTTTGTTTCCCCACATCACATAGGTGAATTTTATTTACTAAAGAGGAAACCACAATTACGCTGTTATTATCCCAGCCTTGATGCAGTGCATAGCGACCAGGATCCATTTGTTCGCCCCGCAATAGCTCTAGATTCAGAATGAAAACCTTTCTCCCCTGTAATATATGCACAAACAGATAGAATTATCTACCATGATTCAATAACCAATAACTCCCATGAGTTTTGAACCTTGTTAGCCTCCCAATTCGAATGTAATCCTCAAATACAATCAAAATCCTCCCTTTACACACAACCAATCCATCATCTCTAGAACTAATTTCGCAGATTAATGTAAAATTCATCAATTAATTCATTCATCTATGAAAAACATAAACAAGATTAAACAGATGATTTATGATCCTAATAAGCGAATAAAAAATTCAATTGGCATGTGAAAAACCGGTGAATTGAAAAGGAGAGATGCAAGAGTTAGGGCTTTTACCGATGATTATGCTATGTCCAAAATCGCGATTGAAAATCTAGGGTTTTGGTCTCTGGTAGAGAGAAAACACGAAGAGCGCGTGTCGTGCGTGAGAGAGGAAACTGAGCTTGAACAATGTAAGGATGAATGTAATGTGCAAATTTAATTAGAAAAACTCTTTGTCTTTGATGACAAGATGAAATATATTTAATTCTCTAAATATAAAAATATGGAATATTTCTACCCAAAAAAATAAACAGAATACTGACTCATTATTTTATTTTTGTAAGTAGTATTTTAGTTAATTTACTCTTTAAAAAAATCTAATTAACTTGTTAGTTTATTTTTATAAGAAGTTAAACTAATTCACCTAAATTGTCAGATCATAACTTGAGATCGTGAGAAATTTATTTATTTTTTCTAATAATAAATTTTCATTAATTATCTAAATTGGGAGCTCATTGGTTTGAGTTAAAGATTAAGATTTGAAGATCATGAGTTTAAATTCGGTCAAAAAAATTAATCTAATAATTAATTACTAATATTTTTACATTTAAAAAGAAAAAAATAACCACTTATAAAATTCACACTAGGATAAACCTTACAAGAATGTCTAATAAAAGAAAAATAAAGTTTCGTCACAACTACGTTAAAAAAGATATAATATGTTCGATGTGCAAAAAGGTTACGCATTTATTGGCATCGCGTGCAATACGATTAGAGAATATGTAGTTAACTTGAGTTGATTGATTAATTAATTAATATAACAAATGCACATGTAATGATTAATTTTACTTTTAAAACTTTGTATATGGTCTAGAGATCGACTAATACGAGGGTTTCAATCTCGCCATCCACTTATAGATGGTCCATTTAAAGTTAGTGCAAAGTTTTATATGAAACAGTTCATTGAAATTGACACTAGGAAGAATCAAACTCAAGACTTTGAGATGAGCACTCTCCAAGGTCCCGTTGTAACAATTTATTAACCCATTTACTAACTTCAACAAACCACAAGATGAACTCTACGATTTTTATAACTAGTATGAAACTTGTGTTTATAGTTTCGTGTGACGTGACATTGGTTTGGACAAGTCAGATTGTTATTTAACGAGACATAACAACACCTCTAACTAAGCTATACTTGATGGAGAAAGCATTTTGAATTACGTTAGATAATGATTTGGGGAAGCAGTTCAATATTTCACAAATTAAAAGGTCTCAAATTGGAAAATGGATCACTTGTTGCTACATGACCACATCCCATGTAGTTTTTGTGAGCGAGGATATAGAGAAATTGAAAATTAAAAATGAAGAGACGAGGATGAGAGAGAGGTTAATGATGAGATATATGTAAACATAAAAAGAAGATGAGATAGATAAAAACATAAAATGCAACACTGGGAGGGGAATGGGAAGCATAGGGTCCAAGTCAAACACTAAAATATATAATTGATCAAGAAAAGACATTAAATGTTTAACTAATGAAACTTAATCTCAACACAACTTTTAATTTAATTTTTCACTAATATTTTTCTACGATCATTACTAAACCAAACATCTTTGAAAGCTCTACCTTAATAGCTTGAAAAGCAAGTGAACATTACAACTATTATTAAGTTGGATATGATAAAATTTAGGGAAATGTTAACTTGTGCCCTTTCCATTTCAAGCTCCTTAACTTGTATCCTAAGGACGAGTTAACATGACCCTAAAACTAATGTTTTGATTGTCACTATGGAGCTATAAATGTGCAACCTTAAGTTTGAGCCATATATATCTTTTTAAGGTGAAAACCCACCGTCCCTTTCTTTATCTTTCTCATTGAATTTTAGTTCTAACTTCTTAAGAATTAAACGTGCCTTGATTTTTACAATACGCATGTTACTATGACCACATTTTTACAATAAACATGTCACTATCACCACATTTTAAACGTGCCTTGTTTTCTCATGAAATTGCCTAATTGGGATTGACCCTCTTTACCAAACCAAAATATTCTATTCTTTCCCCAATAACAATGTCTGTTTTATGATTTCAAACTTTGCAAAAGTTGAAATTTGCAAGATTTAGAAGGTTGAAGAGCAGGCCTAATGTTTCTGTTTGTATAGTCTGTAAATTGACCTAGCTTGCATGCCAAAATTCAGTTTTGTGAGAAGCTATAGTTTGTTTGTTGTGTAGAAGTATTTTTGGTAGGTGAGCAAAGGAAAAAAATGGAAAAGCTCCAATATGTTATAAGTTGCTTCCATTCTCTACCTGGTTATAAGACAAGTTAACAAATTCAAATTATTACAATAATTCTATATGCTATAAATACGATTTGTAAAACCTTATTGTGTTTATAAATTGAAATCATGTGACTTTGGTAATTTTTTGTATTTCATTATAGCATATAGTTTGGGTATTTGAAGATTTTTATTTTTTTAGGAGTAAACCCTAATTTTGATCCCTGAAAGTGTACCTCGCTATCAGCCACGTCCCTAGATCAATAAAACGAACCAAAATCCCCCTCATTGTTTGATCGTTAGTTAAATGCATACAAAACATTAACTTGGTGTTAAATGTGTCCGTTATACTAGGCGAGGGACCAAAATGACCACAATTATGTTTCTGCCTTCATCTTCTCCAACACTACTCTTGAACTCATGCTCACCAACACCTATGCCCAGAAATTATCATATTCAAAATCAAAATTCAAAATTGATTTATCCCTTTATCTTCTTCTTCATCATCAATTCAAAATCCATAATCCAACAACCCAAAACCATAATAAACATAAAAAAATCCTAAATTTTCTCAACATTTCATGGTTGTTCATACTCAATTCTATGATTTTTTTTCTTCTTTCAACCATGGCTTTTTGTGTTTAGAACTATGGGGAAAAGTATGGGTTATTGATAAGATGAACAAATTCATCATCTTCCTCAACAACAACAACACAGAGTGAAACTTCATCACCACCAACAATCTCAACAACAACAAATTTCTAATTAAATTTTCTTCTTTTTAAAATAACCCCAATTTTTTTTATCTCCGTCCATTAGAAATGAGACTAAATGAATGTTTTTGAATATTTATGTGTGATAAGAATTTTGGGTCGAGAATCTACGACGAATTTGGTAATGAAGGAAGGTTTTAGCTTTTAGTTCTGTTGTTCTGTTATTGGAGGTTAGAGGCCGCAAGAGATATTTTGTTACTGTGATGCTTTGGGTAGTTTATTATGTACCGGTGGTTGTGATGATGGGGCTTAGGTGTTTGTTTTGTTTGTGCCTTGCCTCTGATTCTTTGTTCCTATGTATGTGTGGCTTATGCCAAGCAACTCATCTCATCTTATGATGTTGTTGCAAATTGAATAAATCTTTGCTATCTCAAAAAAAGAATGGGGAAACGGAAAAGGAAGAAAGAATAGGCACAAATTGATCCCCAAATCATGTTTTATTTTTGTCTCTTGGAATGTTTTGAGGGGGAGGGTATGAAGAAAGATGAAGATATGAGCTTGTTAATTTTTTCCAGAAGATGGAAGGGATATTACATTCATTCTCGTCCCTCTCCAATGTGGAAGTCACACATAAGCATCCACCATGGCAACAGTAATGGACATATCATCACACTTAACGTTGAGTTAACGTTTTGGACGTGTATGACTAACGGAAAACACATTAGGGGAGTTGTTGGTTCGTTTAATTGATCCAAGGACGTGACTGATAGCGAGGTGCACTTTCAGAGACCAAAATGAGGGTTTACTTTTTTTTTAGTCTTGTTAGCAGTAAATCTTATAGGCCTTGTATAATTTTTTCTACTATATGTACAGCAGTGTGCATTTGGAGTTCCAAGATTTCTGAAGTCGGCATAGTCATGCTTGGTCGAATGTTTGATGGCAAAACATTTATGGAAAATGTTAACAAACGCTCTTAGAATACTTGTTAAAAAGTCTAAAAAAAAAATTATATCGAAAATGGTGCATTTTAGGTTGGACAATAACAAGACATGGTAAACAAAAGGTCATAGCTAGGGATGCTCTTGAAAAGAAAAAATCCATTTAAATTGATGCTGATGAGAATCGAACCTGAGACCTTGAGGAGGAGCACACTCCGAAGGTTTCAAACCAATACCACTAGGCCAACCCAAGTGGTCAAATATGGAATTTTGAGTCACCTAGAATATGACTATTTATTTGTGTCATATAGATATGGTAGGAATCTTGTGGATCTTTGAAAAGCTGCTAATACTACTAAGATTTTGTCCTTAAGATTTCAAGGTTCAATAGAGATTATACTGCATATTTTGATAACAAGAATTTGATTCTTTTACATAGTCTTGTTCATGATAGTCAATTAGTCAATGCATTTCTAGACATGAGTTGATTTCTAGACATGAGTTGTTAGAACAATAATCAAATCCTAATGTTGAATTTGTAATTTATTTGTAAAGTTCTTAAAATAACTAAATAAATAAAAGTAAATCTATTGAATCTAACCACAACGGTTAAGGCATGAGTCTGAGTTTAAGAGTTGCTTTTGAATGTATTGGGTTGTCTTGAGTCTATTCTTATATGTTAGTTAGAGGCTATTGAACATGTCCTTTTGAGTAGGGTTCAAAATTGAAAATAATTGAACAAGTTTGTGCTTCACTGGCTTCTCTTAGAAACTCAGGTTAACTGATTCTAGTAAAAAAATATTTCAAAGAACGCTTAGAAGTTAGAATTGTAAACCAATGGTTCTCACATGATCACTTGACACTTCTTAAGTTCTGATGTAGTGAACTAGTAATGTCCCTATCCTGCTAATTTATAACATTAGTTCATTGATCCTTATTTTCATTGCAACATTTGCCAATCTAATACCATTGATTATTATAATCAGAAGACACAAAATATTTTAATTTTTTGTTTTTAAAGAAAAACTTACAAGAGCACCTAAGAAGAGGACCACATCAAATATTGTATAATGGTACCCTCATACTTTATGATTTTCTTTTAGCAAAGATGTCAACAGTGTGCAGAGCATTGAAGGACTAAATAATTTCTATGGCATATTCTTTTTTTTTTTTTGGTCAAAATATTTCTCTGTCATATTCTAAATAACTACAATATGCACAACATTTTTACCACAATAACCATGAGACTACCATAACCAAAAGATATATTAGAGCTTATCTCATAAAAAAGAAGGAGTTTATTTGTAAGGATATAAGTTAAACCCTAATATAAAAACCTAATATAACTTATTAAGAAATGTTAAGGATAAGTTAAGAAGTTTAAAAAAGAAATTTTGTCTTAAAAAAATCGGATTTAACACATTATTTTAACTAAAACTTTAAAAGTAACTTTTTATAACTAAAACTTACCAATTATTTTAATTTTTGAATTTTTAACAAGTGTACTTGTTACCAATACCCTAACTTATTTATTACAATTGGAGGGTAAGTCTCAACAAAGAACTCTTTCATCTATAGGGGATGAGATTTTTCATGGGCCAGAGATTTTGAAATAAGTGAGTCAATGCCTTATTAAGGACATTATGACCCAAAACCAGACACAAATATGCTTTCACAGCATAAAAGTAATAAAAAGAAAAAGTTAGATCTTTAAAGCATCCTTTAATCATGTGCCTAACGAATTATTTTTTCAAAATGAAACCACACATTAATAGATTTTAAGCACTATTGTAGATTCAAGAGAGAAAAGTTCTTTAGAACCATCTCCATTTAGAGGAAAAATGCATTATCAGCTTCTACATATAATTGCAATGTTGACAGTGATAGTATTTGGAGACACAACTTGGACTATTGAAGCTTGCAATCCCAATGACATGAAAGCTTTGATCAGTTTCAAGAATGGAATTCAGACAGATACATCCGGTCGACTCGCGAAATGGCTTGGACATAACTGCTGCAAATGGGAAGGTATTGTGTGTGAAAATTCAACCTTTAGAGTAAAAGAGATCAATCTACAAGGATTCATTTCAAATGATGAAGGTTTATTTCAAACACAAATGACAGGGTGGATTTCTCCTTCTATAACACTCCTCACATCCCTTGAAGTTATTGATCTTGGTGGTTTAGTTGGTCTTAGTGGAACAGTTCCACTAACCATTGGTAATCACCTAACAAATCTCCAAAAGCTTTATCTTTATGGCAATAATTTAACTGGTTCAATACCAGAAAATATTGGAGAGTTGCAAAATCTTCAAGAACTGGCACTTCATGAAAATAGGCTATCTGGTTCTATCCCATTGAGCATTGGAAGACTCAACAAACTCAAAAGGCTGTTGCTTTATTCGAATCAATTTTCAGGTATGATACCAAACTCACTTGAGGATTTGAAATTCTTGGTAGAGTTGGATGTTCATGACAACGCTCTTACCGGTAAAATACCGGATATATTTGGTGAAATGCAGACTTTGGAAAAGCTTGACCTTTCAAACAATTTGTTAAGTGGGAAGGTACCGTCTTCGCTAACTAATTTAACTGTCATTTCGGTTTTGTACTTGGACACTAACTATCTTGAGGGAACCATTCCGTTTCCCTCTAGACCGGGTGAAATGTCTTGTTTAGTCTTCTTAAGACTTCATAACAATCACCTTGTTGGAAACATACCTTCCAATTTTAGTCATCTAGTGTCACTTCAAAGAGTTTCTTTGTCAAAAAACAAATTTGAAGGAACATTGCCATCTAATTTAGGAAATTTGGTATCATTAACCGAGTTTTATCTTAGTGAGAATTTCTTATCTGGCCAAATACCGAAATCAATAGGCCAACTTTCTCATCTAATAATGTTGAACATCTCTAGAAATTTGATTGAAGGACCATTGCCTCAAGAGATGTCTTCTCTTCAAAATCTACAAACACTTGATCTTTCTTTCAACCATTTGAATCTCTCTACTATTCCAACATGGATAGGAAAAATGTCATCGCTTTCACGAATTTACTTCGCCGGTTGTGGAATCAAGGGCCAAATTCCAGAGTTTTCACCAAAAACCATTAGTCCAATTCAAGAACTCGACTTGTCAATGAACCTTCTCAATGGAAGCATTCCATCATGGTTTGGAAGGTTCAGTCAACTCTACATGCTAAATCTCTCAAGAAACTCTATTTCTTCATACATTCCTAATTCTTTTAGAAATTTGCATGATTTGTCAGTTCTTGATCTTCATTCAAATAGATTAACAGGCTCCATATCTCCAATTTTCGACATCGAACAAAGTATTTTTGGAGGATCATTAAAGTTTGTTGATCTTTCTGATAACAAATTTTCAAGTGGAATTGAGGAAATTGGTTTAAGAGGGCAATGTGATATTGAGTTTCTCAATTTGTCTCATAATCTTCTTATAGGTAAGATACCAAATGCTATTGGGAGAATGAACTCTCTTGCTAGTTTGGATTTGAGCTTCAATGAGTTAGGACTCAACTTACCTGAGGTACTGGAAAATATAACCTCATTAGAGGTATTGAAGCTGCAGGAAAATCAGTTCAATGGAAATATACCTATTGGGTTTCTTAAATTGGTAAAGTTGAAGGAATTGAACTTATCTTACAATTTTCTTGAAGGGGAAATTCCAAAGGGTAAGCCTTTGATTGATTTTCCCAAGAGCTCTTATTGTGGAAATAAAGGTTTATGTGGAAAACCTCTTAGCCCTTGTAAACATTGAGAAATGTTAAATTCCTTCAAATCTGAACATTTTAGTTTTTGCTTGGTGCAAAACCATAAAACTGAGTATGCACTTATTTCACTAGGAAAAGGATAGATCCTATATTCTTGTGAAACTATTGGATTTTCTGTATGCAAGATACCACTGAACAGATAATTTTGGATCTAATACTCTTGGCATTAATTTTTTTAATTCGTTAATAATTTGTTACATGAACTATAATTAAGTATTTCAAAACAAAATAAGTAATAAACTACATTGAGAATATGTTTGGCTGCATTTTTTTCCTTGCAGTAATTAAACTAGTGGGTTCAACCAACCATGTTTTAGTTTTTCTACTAATGTATTTCATTTTGGAAGTTAAATTAGTGGAGAGAAAAGAAGGAAGAAAATAGAGATCGATCTTTTCCTCTCTCTTGTTAATGTATTGCATGCTTTGAGTTTGAAAGTTCCCTTAACTTATGTTATCAGTTGCTTAATGTTTTCTCCTTCAAAGTCCATTTCTGTTCAAAGTTTTTGCACGCTTATAATGTCACTCTCATTTATACTCAATATGCCATGCAGCTGTCTAGATGCCGTATTCCATTTCACACTACTTCAGATTTTACCAAAAGCGTTTAACCATCTGGCTCAGAGTTCGATCCTTGACTGGTGCATATAAAAAAATATTTGCTTGGAGATGTCAACCCTTAATTTATACAGCTCTAAAAAAAATCCAATTAAAATTATTTCCAGGATTGAGATGATATGATACCCATATGCAGAAGTCAGGCACCTCAGGCTAGCTTCACACCTCATATCTATATCTTTTTTTTTGTTACAACATCATATCTATATCTAAACATACATATTTTTCATTATTCTAGGAGCAACTATAAACTGATTTATTCTAAAAACCTTAAAAATTAATATTAAATCCAACGTCAAGATTCATGTCCAAATGACTTCCATTAACAAGGCTATGTAAAAGAACTAAAATTATTGTAATCAAAATGTGCAGCATATTCAACTGTTTGGCCTCAAAATCTCAAGGACAATAACTTAGTAGCATCCACAACTTTTCAAAAACCAAAAGATATGAAATATAAGTCACAAAAAGATTGTAAAATTTTGGTAACAAAAAAAATAAAAAATTGTAACATTGAACTAATTTATCTCAATTAACTCGGTTGATATTGGGTTGTGACATTGCTAAGTTGTAGTAACTCTAAGCAAGTGACTCGAAAGGCCATATTTAAAGGTGATAAATAAGGTTTTTCAATGACTTTCTTCTAAAAACACCAATAACAATTTTCAAGAGCCACCAGGACAACTAGTTGTATTGGTCACAATTATGACCTTTTGCATGTCTCTTTTTAACGAAGCCCCAAGCATATGACCAAAGATGATGCTGCCAGCTTGAAAAAATCACAACACTCCAGACGCGCACTGTCAAACATATAGCAGAAAATGAGATTCAAAGCTCATAAAGTTTACTAAAACCAAAGAATTGGTTAACATCCAAATTAATTAATTACTTTTACCACTAAAGCCAAAGAACACTTATAGTCACATCACATATGACAATGACATTCTAAGCAATCAACAACAACTATCAAGCCCTTATCCCATTAAGTGAGGTCGGTTACATGGATCAAATTACGGAGTCCATCTTTGCTCCATTTATGTTTCCTCAATTTATCTCATTTCATGTTATGGATGTGTGACATGTGGAAAAAATAAAATAAAGGGTTGAGATTAAAACCTTAGAAAAAGCAAACTTGTTACTCTCTTGTATCTGAAACCCAAATTACGCCATTGTGTTCCATCATAAACCATGTTTGGATCTAACTCATTGACCTTCAATCTTTTTTAAAAATTTCTCTTACTTCTAGGTCTTCTCTCTACCTCTTTTGACCTGACTCTCCTCCATCTAAACAATCAAAAACATTGAATAGTGGTAACATTTGAAGAAGTAAAATGTCGTTCAGATATACCTTCAAAACATACAAAACATCAACTAACAAAGAAAGAGAAGTGTGTGTGGAGGGGGGAGGGTTAACCTGCTAAATAGAGGTAAATTGCATTATACTTATTTTAAGTAAAAGAAAACATGCTTCCATAATATGTGCTCAAAGTATATCTACTTTGTCAATGACAAAAAATCAAAAGATAATCTCCCAGATACATTTAAAGAAACAATGATATAAAGTTAAATATAAGCAAATGCCACATTAGGTGGGTTGTTTTCTTCAATAATTGTAAAACATGATAGTAATTTCACTTATTTTATTTTGGGTGTTCTGGAAGATCTATCTATTTCATGAACACAAAAATCATAACCATATTATAAGAGAGAGTGCTTCATTGACAAAGATGATGCAAATCCATCAAAATGCATTTTCCCTTATTAAAGAACAAAACCGAGGCCTTACCCTGTATCTATGTCAGTCCAACACAAACAACTTTCAAATGAAACACAGCCTGTGTAAACTTTGTTCTCAATTTTTCCATGAATTAGTGGTAAACACCAAAATTGATTGCTTATTTTTCACACAGAAAGTCAATTAGACACTAGCCAACTAACTAGGCTCAATTGTTTATATAGCTTATTAGACACTAGCCAACTAACTCTATCAATTTATCTAATCTAACCAACTAACCAATGGAAAAGTTTTTTTCTTTGTTTGCAAAGGCAAGACAACATTTCATTAAATAGAATAAAAAGATCGTAGGCACAAGAAGTGCATTATGGAAAGAACAATCCAACCAAGTTCTCAACACAAAAGAGTATAACCTGACAAGCTCCCAATCAACGCCCACACTTTGTTGCATAATTGCAGGAAGTGAAATAAATATTCGACAGAAGCTTTCCAATTTCCCAATATACTAAGCATCGACTCTAAAAAAAAACATCTCCAAGAGCCTATAAAATTGGGGCCAAATAAAATTGATAGCCAAGATAGCATTCCACTAGATGGCAAGCTTGGTTAGAAATTCTGCACAAATTCACCATTCACCACCCTCTCGTATACACTTGTTCAGCGCCATGCCTCACACCAATGCACTCCAATACCTACTATTGCACAACCCACACTGCTCCTCCACTTGATAGCAGAAAAAAGAAAAACACCTATTCTGCAACTGGACACCGCGTCTAAAGAGCTTCCACAAAAATACCAGTTTAATATCATGCTGCGCACCACTAGATAACCACCTCTGATATCTCAGACAATCAAGACACCAGACTGAGATTAAAACCAAGCCAAAATCACCTTCCTACACCAACAAGTGCCTCTTAACCACTCCACGCCAACAGACCCTCTCATCACTAAAACCGACCCCCACCAAACTCCACACTCCCACTAAATCCCACAAAAAAAGGCAACAAAAGGCCACTCCAAAATAAGCAAACCAACAGAAAAAGTTAAGAAACTTACTATCCTGTAACGCATCTAATTGTGCATACTAAACCCAGTGTCAAATTTAGTAAGCAAAATAAAAAAGAGAGTGCGAGAGTTTGCACCTTAATTTGGAGACGGAGCTGAGTCAAATTTAAGTTCACATTTAACAGAGCCCTTTGGTATGTCAGTTAATCTTTTGAGAAAACAATACTTGTTTGTTTTGTCCATTGAAATATAAAAAATAAAAAAAAAAGCATTTTCCTCAAAACAAGTCCGTTCCGCAAAATATATTCAACAAATGTCAGCTCATCTTCAAATCCTTGATATCCTTCTATGTGAATATAACCCAGGTGGGATTTGAGACATTCAGAAACTGTTGTTAACTCCGGCTCCCATGTTCTCAATGGTAGTGGTTCCTCCTACAAGCAATAAGGGAAACAGTGCCATGACTCAAATATATTTGTATGTACATATAGATCCATATAAGCATGCATACATAGACAGACCATAGATTGATTAAATTAAACTTGAGAAGTCAACAAACCTTGCTGCTATGAAATACGAGAACTTGAAGCATAGGACATTTCTCAAGCACGCTGACCAGAAGGTTCGAGTTGAAGCAGGGAAAAATGAACTTTAGATGAAGTAAATTGTGAAATTCTGGATAATTTAGAACAGGGGCATGAAGTGGCCACTGCATGTACACGATAACAACAAGTGATGGTGCAATATTAGTACCAACTACATACATAAAAACATACAAACCATAAAAATAAAACATCACCTTTGATGTCAAATGACACGAAAGTAGATTTATTTCATTTTTGTTATCTCGGAAAAGGTTGAGAATAGGGTCGACAAATTCATTTTCACGTGAGGAAAAGACATCGAGAAATGCTTCCACCATACTATATATGAAAGTTGCCAACGATGCCCATTGTGATGTCACGGGGATATATATCAAACTTAAAGTAAGTCCAAGTGAAGGTGTCATTGGTGGATTTCAAGTTCTTGGAGCTGAAGGAAGGTGGACTGGGAACTTCGGCCAAAGGTATGTCTTCAAAGTAAAAGTCAATATCCAGAGTTTCCAGCACTGGGCAGCCAGAGAGAAAAGCAACTACTGAATCCACAGTTTCTACACCAAGTTTCAGTCTCTTGAGTGATGGAAAATGAAGTGGAGAATGTTGAACTTTGATATGGCTTTCTACACCATAAAGACTGCAGAATTAACAAAAGACAGGTTATATATAACTTTCTTTATTTGTTTCAATTTTGGAAATAGAAAGAATACAAGAGATGAAATTATGGAAGTGAGCATCGATATAATAATGCGTAAAATCGGTACCAAATTTCATTTCCACCATTAAAACAATAGTACTTTGACAATTTCATAGGAATAAAAACAATTTTGAAACAAAAGTGAGATTTCTGAATGCGGGATCTGCGGAGGGTGAGCACAGCATTGACGAAGGATGCAAAATTTTTGAAACTTTCATCGTAAAAGTGAGGGCCGCAGTTGTCGAAATCGAAGACCTGGAGTTGCTCCCAGAGGTGGCGCCACCTGTGAGAGACGAGAGTCATGGTTGCGACGGAGGTTCAAGTTGGGAGGAAGGAGAGTATATGGCATAGAATGGAGTCCGGTAAACTACTCAATCTGTCCTCTTCTTCTTCTTCTTGTTAATGTATTGCATGCTTTGAGTTTTGAAAGTTCCCTCAACTTATGTTATCAATTGCTTAATGTTTTCTCCTTCAATGTCGACTTCTGTTCCTTCAATGTCGATTTCTGTTTAAAGTTTTTGCACGCTTAGATTGTCATTGTCATTTATACTCTATGTTATGCAGCTGTGTAGTTGTTGTGTTCCGTTTCAAAATTGTCTCATTCAGACTACTTTAGCTTTTTACAAGAGGTAAATTAATTGAGTCTTCTAACTATCTAACTCAAGAGTTCGAATCCTTGAACGATGCGTATGAAAAACAATTGTACATTTTTTTTTTTAATCTTACATCACAATTGAACACATATTTTAGTAAATGGAAATAGAAAACGTTATCACAAACGTTTAAAAATCTTCTTAAAAAATTAAACTATATAGTGTACTTTCATAACTGTCCTTTCAAATTCAATGTTTTTTAAAATTTTAGAAAAAAGCTTCTTCCAAAAAAAATTATTGAGAAAATCAATATATGGTCCCTTAAAAATACAATTAAAATTATTTCCAGGATTGAGTTGATACATTACAATATGCAGAAGCTAAGCTCCTCAGCCTAGTTTCACACCTCATCTATCTAAGCATAAATATTTGTCACAATTCTAGGAACAACTATAAACTGATTTATTCTAAGAACCTTAAAAAATTAAATATTAAATCCAACATTATGATCCATGTCCAGAACTGGAATGACGGTCATGAAAAAGACAATGTAAAGGAACTCAAATTCTTGTAATTAAAATGTGCAGTATATTTCCTGTTTGACCTCAATTACCCCAGTTGTTATTGGGTTGTGACATTACAGATTGTAGTTACTCTAAGCAAGTTACTTCAAATGCCATATTTAAAGGTGATAAATGAGGTTTTTCAAAGACTTTCTTCTAGAAATGACTAATAACAATATTCAAGAGCATCACCAGGACAGCTAGCTGTATTGGACACAATTATGACCTTTTGTGTACCATGTCTTGATATTAGCCAACCAAAAAACATACTAACTGAATTGTAAAATGCATATTTATCTGATTGCTCCCATTGTCTCTTGTTAATAAAGCCCAAGTCATATGAGCAAAGATGACGCTGAAAGCTTAAGAAATCACCACACTCCAAAAGCACACTGTCAAACATTTAACAGAAAATGAGATTCAAAACCCATAAAGTTTACTATAACCAAAGAATTGGTTAACATCCAAGTTAATTAATGTTACGGCTAAAGCCAAATAGCTGCATCACTTATAGTTATTAGATGACAATGACATTCTAAGCAATCAAAAACATTACATAGTAGTAACATTTGAATAAGTAAAATATCGTTCAGGTATACCTTCAAAGCATACAAAACATTAACAAAGAGAGAAGGGGAGGGGGGTCATATGTGTTTTCAACAACCTGCTAAACATATGTAAATTGCACTATTCTTATTTCAAGAAAATATGCTTCCATAATATGCACTCAAAGCATCTCAGCTGGTGTCAATGGCAAAAAATTATAATATAATTTCCTAAATTCAACTAAAGAAACAATGAAATGCGGTTGAACGTGTCCAAATGTCAAATAAGGTGGGCTGTTTTCTTCAATATTTGTAAAACATGATAACATTTTCACTTGTTTTAGGTTTTCTAGAAGATCTATCAATTTCATGAACACAAAGACCATAACCATATTATAAGTTATAACAAAGAGTGCTTCATTGACAAAGGCGATGCAAATCCATCAAAGTGCACTTTCCCTTATTAAACAACAAAACTGAGGCCTTACCCTGTCAGTCTAACACAAACAACTTTCAAATGAAACATAGCCTGTGTAAATTTTATACTCAAATTTTCCATGACTTGGTAAACACCAAAATTGATTGCTTAATTTTCACACAGAAAGTCAAACAGATGCATAACATAGGTGACAATGACACTCTAATCAATCAAACACTTTAAATAGCAGTATACATTAAAGGAATGCAATATTAATTCCAATTAGGCTCTATAATGAGAAACTAACTAAATCAAATGAAAATTGGATACTTTCGGGGGTATGGAATTATAGTTGAAAATTGGGTGACCGCTAGTGTGCATGTAAAAACACAAGGTACGTCTAATTTTGTTGAAAATTGCAAAATCAGGAGAGGAAAGTCAAAATGAAACATTATAGTTTGAAGTTTGAGAGAAATTCTTACGGGAATCATATTGAATGAATGATAATATTACAAGGCTCTACTATTTCTATAGCTTATTAGACACTAGCCAACTAATTCTATCAATTATCTAGTCTTTACTTATAAAAAAAAACAATTATCTAATCTATCTAACTAATCAACGGAAAAGTTTTTTTTTTGCAAAGGCAAAACAACATTTGATTAAATAAATAAAAAGACCAGACACAAAAAGTGCACTATGGAAAGAACGATCCAACCAAGTTCTTAACACAAAAGAGTATACCCGGGACAGAGCCAAGTATGTGTAAAATAGGGCAGCCGCAACTCCCAACAATGTATAATTCTATAGTATCCATGTATATACCATGAAGTATTTGCCACCCCCACCCAATGTCTGTGACCATGAAGGATTACGCAATGCATGGTTACATTTTAAACTAACTTTAGTTATACAATACAATATAATAATACTAATAGATTCTATAATTTGTTTATTTCAATTATACTATGAGAGGAACAACCGACTTGGAGTTAGATAGATTATCTATCTAAACAAATTATAGAATCTATTAGTATTATTATAGAATCTTATGGAATACCCACTCTGCAATTGGACACCGCATCTAAAGAGCTTCCACAAAAATACAAGTTTAATATCACACCACCAGATAATCACACCATCTGGAGCTCTGATACCTCAGACAACCAAGACACCAGATTGATATCAAAGCCAAGGCCAAAACCACTACTGTGCTCCACATCTCTAAGCGTCAACTTCAGAACATATTTGAATAAAACAGACTAACCACTAAGACAACAAGATCACAGTCATTAGGAAAGGATGGCATAAAGCCAAAATTACCTTCCAACACCAACAGGTGCCCCTTGACCACTCCATGCCAACAGACCCTCCCATTAATTAAACCGACCCCCCCCCCCCTCCCCGCCAAACTCCACACTCCGTCTATAATTAACAAACAAAGCCAGCAAGAGGCCTCTCCAAAATAAGGAAACCAACAGAAAATAAACTTATTATCCTGTTTGTGCAGATTAACCCAGTATTGATGATCATTAACTTAGAAAGAAAAATAAAAAAGAGAATGTGAGAGTCTGCACCTTAATTTGGAGACAGAGCTGAGTCAAATTTAAGTTCACATGTAACAGAGCCCTTTGGTATGTCAGTTAATCTTTTGAGAGAACAATACTTGTTTATTTTGTCCATAGAAATATCAGCAAAAATAAGCATTGTCTTCAAAACAAGTCCGTTCCGCAAAATATATTCAGCAAATGTCAGCTCATCTTCAAATCCTTGATATCCTTCTATGTGAATATAAGTCAAGTGGGATTTGAGACATTGAGAAACTGTTGTTGACTCCGGCCCCCATGTTCTCAATGGTCGTGGTTCCTCCTAAAAGCAACAAGGGGCACCGTGCATTGACTCAAAAATATATTTGTATGTACAGATAGATTCATACATGCATGCATGCATGCATATATATATATATATATAGACATACCAAATATTGATTAAATTAAACTTGAGAAGTCAACAAACCTTGCTGCTCTTAATTATGAGAACTTGAAGCATATGGCATTTTTCAAGCACGTCAACCAGAAGATTCGAGTTGAAGCAGGGAAGAACGAACTTTAGATGAAACAAATTGTGAAATTCTGGATAATTTAGAACAGAGGCATGAAGTGGCAACTGCATGTACATGATAACAAGTGACGGCACAATATTAGTACCAACTACATATATAAAAACATACAAACCATAAAAATAAAACTTCACCTTTGATGTCAAATGATGCGAAAGTAGATTTATTTCATTTCTTTTGTTATCTTGGAAGAGATTGAGAATAGGGTCAACAAATTCACTCTCACACGAGGAAAAGACATCGAGAAATGCTTCCACCATATTATGAAAGTTACCAACGATGCCCAATGTGATGTCATGGGGATATATTTCAAACTTAAAGTGAGTCCAAGTGAAATTGTCATTGGCGGATTTCAAGCTCTTGGAGCTGAAGGAAGTTGGAATGGGTACTTCGTTCAAAGATATGTCTTCAAGGAAAAAGTTAAGATCTAGAGTTTCCAGCACCGGGCAGGCAGAGAGAAAAGCAACTACCGAATCCACAATCTCTACACCAAGTTTCAGTCTCTTGAGTGATGGAAAATGAAGCGGAGAATGTTGATCTTTGATATGGATTTCTACACCATGCAGACTGCAGTATTAACAAAAGACAGGTTATATATAACATTCTTTATTTGTTTCAAATTCAATGATGGAAATAGAAAGAGAACAAGAGATGAAATTATGGAAGTGAGCATCGATATAATAATATGTAAAATCCATACCAAATTTCATTTCCACCATTAAAACAGAGTATTTTGACAATTTCATAGGAATAAAAACAAATGTGAGGCTAACTCTACCTTATTTATAGGTTTGTGAATGAAAATAGGGAAAACAAAATCTAAAAATGAGGAAACTACCAAATTAGGGCTTTGCCTAACATGCACAAGCAAGCAAAATGGTCTTGCACCATGCACACATGTATGTTTCCTTAATGCAATGGTGGAAACTAGCTTGTATGATAATAGAATTAGTCCCAAATTAGTCCTTGACTTTCTATTAATTTGGCCCCTAAGATTATACAGTTACTATGAATTTAGTCCTAGTCCTAGTCCTAGTCCTAGCATACAGTATCTGAAGGAGTATGGATAAAAAAAATGGAGAGATTGAAATTAGGTTAGTACCGAAGGGAAACGAGGTTATTGCAGTTGATAAAGAGGGAAGGAGGGAGTTTAACAAAATCATCGGCGTTTAGAACGGTGAGAGAGAGTTCTTGAAGGTGGGGACCAGTGGCAGCACGGAACCACAGCTCAAACTTGTCCGGATCCGGGTAATCACAGTTGAGACGGAACTTACGAATGTTGCGGGATCTGCGGAGAGTGAGCACAGCATTGACGAAGGATGCAAATTTTTTGAAACTTTCATCGTAAAAGTGAGGGTCGCAGTTGTCGAAATCGAAGACCTGGAGTTGCTCCCAGAGGTGGCGCCACCTGTGAGAGACGAGAGTCATGGTAGCGACGGAGGTTCGAGTAGGGAGGAAGGAGAGTATATGGCATAGAATGGAGTCCGGTAAACTACTCAATCGGTCTTCTTCTTCTTCTTCTTCTGCTCTCCGCCGTTTCAAGCTTGACTCCGCCATCGTCGATTCGGTGTAACTGACGAGATAGCACTCCTACCTATGTATTTTCCATTGTATCAAATGTAATAGAGAAAATTGACAATTAGCCCTCATATGGTAAGTTTCCTCCATTACCCTCCAAAACTAACAAAACTTCAATTACCCTCTTTAAAATTGCAAGTCAATTTATCCCCTCCGTCAAATTCTTCTATTAGTTAACATGACGTTTTGCAAATACTCTTTGGTTTTGCACTTATGTGCAAAATGCTTTTTTCCTTTTTATCCTTAACACTGACTACATTATCACTTAATTGTGGAGCATATTAGCTAAGTTTTGACGGTAGACAACCATATATGTTCCATGAAAGGATCAAACATTAACAATGTATTAGAGTCTAATGATATGAAAGTCAGCATAGCAAAGTACAACCACACATATGAGATGGAAACTAATGCATGTCATATATAATGAAGCACATAAATGACATGTGATTGACATAACCAATATGTCAAAATATTGGCTTTGTTATTGCTAATTTTAACCACGCCAAAAAATTTCAACTCATTTATGTTGTGAGCACCGCACACTCTACACCAACACACTTCTATCACTTTCAAGAAAAAAAAATACTTACTTCTCTAACTTTATAAAAGATCTTGAAGGAATCATGGTATTCTTTCCTCGGTTATGATTCAAAGGAATGATAATAATATTATATTATGTATATTTTATTATGTTTTTTAAGAAAATAAAAAAACACCATCTTTTTTATCTCTAATGGGGTGAATGACAACTTGAAAAAGAAAAAATAACATCTGATGTTGGAACAAATAATGTCAATATATGGTTGTATACCGTCAAAACTTAGCTAATATGCTCCACAATTCAATGATAATGCAATCACTTTTAAGAATAAGAAAAAAAAACCAAGTTCAAGGAGCATTTGCAAAACTTCAGGGGGGTATTTGCAAAACATCACGTTGACTAACAGAAGAATTTGATGGAGGGGATAAATTGATTAACATTGTGCAGTTTCAGGGGTAATTGATGAAACTTACAATTTCAGAGGGTAATTGCATATTTACTCAATGTAATAACTTATGACATTAAACATGAATATTTACTTACTTTTATTCTTTTTTTTTTTTATTTAAGTTTAATTTTATGGATAAATATTTCATCAACAATGTTATAAATTAAGTAATTAATCAATTTTGTTTCAAATCAAAACTAAATATTACACACATGAACCTTAGTTTTTATAGCGATAAATTTGAGCATGCATGCTTAATATTATACGTGAACATAAACATTTTTTTATAAGAATTTGATAAAAATAGGATTATTTTCGGACTAAAGAGACCAATTTGTAAAATATGAATATTTACTCACATTTTATTCCTTTTGTTTTTTAATTTAAATTTAATATTACTCCATTCGTCCCAATTTAAATGACTTTTTTGCTCATTTTAAATTTATTAGTGAAAGAGAGAGAAAAATGATTTTAAATGTTCTTATCAAGTATCGATGCATTTACAATTATCATAAATGCAAAGTAGAATATATTGAATTGGGAGTGATGAAACTAGTATTAATTAGCGTTATAATTGAAAAAAAGTAATTAATATTGTATTGAAAAATGAAATGAGTCACTTATTTTAGGACAATATTTTTTTTACAAAAGACTCACTTATTATAGAACTCAGAGAGTATAAATCAAGTAATTAGTCAATTTTGTTTCATGAAAAAACTCAATTTTGTTTTATATCAAAATATTATGCATGTGAACCCTGATTTTGATAGCAATGAATTTGAACATGCCTATTTAATATTAAACGTCAACATTAACATTTTTTTTTACTAAAAGAATCAATTTGTAATAAAAAAAACTTAAAACTCACTTGTTATAAACATTTAACTTAAAGGATTGCAGATGATTTTTTATATGTATTAACCAAGGTCTTGCTAGTCAATGCCTTTTAGACATTGGTTAAGGAATTCATAAAAAGAAATTGTGTCTTAAAAATACAAGATGTTACTTTTGATCAAATAATTATTATACCATTTTTTATAAAAATTTACTTGTTTTATATGATTAATCAATGCCCCACGACACTTTTTAACATTTTTCATTAAATAGTACATCAGAATTAATTAAATCAAATCAATGGACCCAAGTCTTTCAGGATGAATCAAGTTTGTTTACTAGATGGAACATTTGTTTGTCGGACTTTACTTATATGTTGAACTCCAATTACTACGTTATTTTTCTCTAAGAACAAGAGAGTTAACTTGCAAAACAAAACAATACATCAAACATACTATATTTCTCGTCTATTTCTGTCTTCGAATCCAAACACATCCACAAAAATATTTTTTTTTTTGCCACATTGTTTCTTTCTTCTTTTGAATTATATTAATTATTATACTTTACCGTTATTTTACACATGCATCAAATATTTCTTGTTACAACGATTATTTTACACATAAAATATCTATTCATTAATTGATGTGAAAACATATTATTAAATGTATGTGTAGAATAATTATACATCGACAAAATATATTAATTAAACTTATTTCTTATTTCTATATTGAACACATGTTAACTTTTTTTTTTACACAAAAGAAAAGTTTAATTGATATGAAATTTAGAGGTTACATTAGATCAACAACAAAAAATAAACCAACAACTTTACAACTAATTTTCATTGACACATTGTTTTTTTTTTTTGAAATATTTTGACACATTGTTTTGATCTCTAGCGTAAAATAACTCATATTATATTTTTTAGGGTTCCTAAAGATCAATTGCCCTCACGTTATATGGGTTGCAGATAACTATAATTAACAGGCCCAACTTTATTTATTTATTTTTTTAAAATTGTGCTTAATTAGTTAATTATTTTCCTTATACAAAAAATACATACTGACCTGGATTGTATTGGATACAAGATAGAAAACAAATTGCATTTTTTTAAAACGAGTTTTTTTTAATGGCGTTATACAACCAATGTAAAAACATACACCAATAAAAGTTAAAAACATAATCAGCAAAACAACACATCTCATCTAATAACAGTAACTATCAAAACAAAAAGTAAGCCATCTCCAAAATTCACTATATAGTTGTTTTTATTGAGTCAAAACTACAATGAATGAGCTATAGCAAGTTCAAAAAATGGTATGAAACAATGTAGCACATGGACGCTCTCTCCCAACACACAAAAAGAAAGGCCATTGTGCGATGACAATGAAATTTTACATCAAGTATGAGTGAATAAACTTCTGAAAATGCACAAAGGGAGCACAACTTTGCAGATTTACGTGGGCACAAACTCCCTGGAATTGGGCTCTAACTTTGAAAGAATAAGCCACAGGACCAAGATTAACAGCATGAACTGTAAGAAAAAGCAATATGTCAGATTGCATAATCTCCTCTGAATCATAAAAGTCCCCTCAGCTCCTAAAACTTCACCACAGTATTTTCCTGATTCATCTGTTCTGTTCTTCATTAATGAATCCTCACTACCTGCCACTACAAGATTATTTGGATTTTGGACTTTACTGCCAGACATTATTTCTTGTTTCTCTGTAAAAGTTGATGCAACCTTCAAGCTTTTCATCATCTTTTTGATGGTAAGGTATTTGACCTCGGCTTCAACCTTTTGCAGAAAAAGGCTCTCAAGCTCAGACTCCAGCTCTTTACATTTTTCATCTATCGTGCTAGTAGATTCTTCCATAGTATAAAGGTCGTATTCAAGTATAAGAATCCTATCATCCCTTTGTTCAATCTCGCACTTCAATCGTTCAAACTTATTTTCCAAAATGTCTATTTTTTCTGTCAGGCTTGCTATCTGAAGCTCCCTGGAACTTGATGAATTTTGTTCAGCAGAATGGCCAGATGAGCATGAATCATGGAATTCTAGATCAACAGCACTTGGTCCAGCAGCTTCACTTCTGCATTTGGTTGAGCCATCATCATCATGTGAGGAAGTTTCATTCCCAATCTCCTTGAATTTTTCGATTTCTGCAAGAGACACATATTTGTTATGAAGAGTTCGCAGAATGCAATGACACACACCACACTTCTAATAAAGACACTATTGCAGAGGCCAAAAACTTCTTTTTAACTTTCTTTTCATGAGAGCGTGAATCAATGACTCTCAACATTAAAAAAAAAAATCAAGCTTACAGGAAACCAAAACTCATCATAAAAACCATCTTAAGCTCATTTTTGTAAGCTATTTTAGTAGATAGTAGCATTCTCTTTGGATGAAATCCACTACTATCCTTCTAACAAAAGCAATCAAGTTCCAAGCCGACTGAGTAACAAGGACACATCCTCTCTCCAAAAAGACCTAATTTTTAACAAAGGATCAAATCAGGAACCTCTCACTAAAGCATTCCAATATGCTATCAAACAGTTTTTTTTTAGAGGGCATCCAAATTCCAAACAGGGTTAGACAGCTAGATATTAACTTAAATCAATAATCAATCTTCCATCACATTGTGTGTACTCTGAAGTGTCATAATTTAAATTGGATATCAGTTACATAAGTTGAACCAATAATCAATATTCAATCTTGATCAAAAAAAAATAATCAATATTCAATCAAAGACAAGTTATAAATTTACAGTGGCCAAAAACTATTTTTTTACCTTTCTTTTCGTAAGTGTGTGAATCAATGACTTTCAAGTTTCAACATTAATTAAAATCAAGTTTATAGAAAAAAAATACAATCATAAAAACCGTCTTGAGCTCACTAAGCTATTTTCAAATAACAATCTAAAGAGTAGAAAAAGAAAAAAAAAACATTATTTTTAGATGAAATTCACTAGTATTATTCTAACAGAAGCAATCCTGTTCAAAACTGACAGAGTAACACAAACATGAATCTCTCTCCAAAGTCCTAATTTTTCACAGAGAATCAGACCAAGAAGTGAACCTCTCACTAAAGAGCATTCCAATATTCTTTTTTGAGAGAAGCATTCCAATATTCTATAACACTATTGTGCATCTAAACAGGGTTATGCAACTAAATTGTCATAATTTAAATTGTATATCAGTTACAATAAGGGTTTCATACAAAGATTCACAATTGCAATCGGGCTCGCGACATGACGGTTCTTTACATTGCTGAAACTGTGAAACCGCAACGCGACCGCAGTTGAGGTCACATCACATTGACAGCAATATCAAGAATCGCGACGCAGCTCTAACAGTTAACGTTACCACCGTTTAAAACCCAAATTCAATTAACTTAAACTATGCTACAAAATAACATTTAATCAATATCAACATTATTACATCAATTATTAAAAGCCAAAGTTAAGAAAAGCAAAATGAAGAAACTTTGTACAAAAAAAAGAAAGAAAGAAAGAAAACGAAGAAACCTTGTTGAAGTGCATCCTGAGAAAGCTTAAGGCCATGAATAGACTGCATTAAAGGATCATCAAGTTCGAGCTTCAATTCTGAGTCACGTGCATCACTAACCAAATCTTGATCACTATCTCGATCGTTTTTCTGAAAATCATCCGGATTACAGCTACCTCTGAATCCACACCCTACAGACTCTTCGCTACCAGAACCACCTTGTTTTGACACAGAGCCTCTTCTTGGTGAGGACTCGCCGACGACGGAAGCAACGTCGTCATTCTCGGTGGCGTTCTGTTCACGGTTGCTGTGTTTGGATTCAGCGGAATCCATGACGAGAACGGAACGAGAATTGAAAAGCGGTTTTGTTAGTTATGTTGTTGAAAGTGTGAAACAAATGAAGATTTTATTTCGAAGATAATAATCACTTTTTTATACTTTATTAATGGATTATAGAATGTATTGGCGCAATTTGGCGGTTTAATAAAATATAATTACTTTACTTATTAAAATTTCTTCAACTAATTTCACTAATCTAATTTTATTAAAAGATATTTTTTAATCTAATAAAAATGTTTTTTTTTATTAGAATGCATTATTGATTTATCACTATAAAAAGATTTTTTTATATCCATTTAATTACACATAAAAAGTAATGATATTTTATCATAAAAAAGCTTGACTATGGTTTTTTATTACTAATTTGAGTAAGATAAGTGTTTTTTTAACCGTAAATGTTAGTATCTTCCTTGCTGTGTAAGTATTTTCTCTCTTACTTAAATTTTGGATATTTAACTTCTTTAATCTCTTAGCTCAACCAAATGAACTACTCATCCCCGACTAAGATAAATTGTGCCTTGTGTTTTGATCTATGAAGCCCGGATACTCCAAAATAGAGACGTACCCATATTGGATACGTATTAGATACCGATACTTTACGGATACTCCCGGATACGTACCCACAAAGTATCAAAATTAATTATTTAAATTTAAAAAAAATATGTTACCGGATACTTATACGATACTCCACAGATACACAAAGATACTTATAAGATATTTCACATATACATATCTTAGAAAAAGATGAAGGGTAAAAAAGTGAGACAATGTTGTAAAAATTCAGTAGAGATGTATATGATTCAATTTTATATATGCATCAGTGAAATTGTTTCTCGATGAACTACTTAAAATTATACTTCTCGTGGATGAAGGTAACGAGAGAGATGATTCATTTAATCAACATTAGATAAAATTTGTGTTGAGTTTGTTTAACGATGCTTCTATCAATTCCCCCAACATATGAAAGTATAATATGATTTATAAGAAAACTTTACATCATTTTATTTTGATCACATGTATTATTTTTTAAAAATTGTGACTTTAATAATAATATAATAATGAAGAGTTTATCTTCTTTAAGTATTATAAATACATATATAAGTTTTAGTATAAATTTTTTATAAACATATCATAGCCATATCGTATCCTAAATTTGAAAAAATATGCATATCCGCGTACCCGTATCTGGGCTTCACAGGTTTTGCTTCATTCATATTATAAGCATTTTTTAAAAAGAATATTTGTAAATAAACATCAAATTTCAGTAAATCCATTGGTTCATTCCAAATTTCTGCAAAATTTGATTCCTACATGTATTACTAAATGCATATTAATTGTTACAAAAAAAATGCATATTAATTGAAATAACATAAGTTCATTTTGGTGAATAAAAAACAAGATAAAGGATAAAAAAAAATTAATAAAAGATAAATTATCATAAGCATATTTTTATTAGATTTTGGTATTATTATACTAGTAAACTTCTGTCGGGTCCCAAATGGCATCATAGTGTATAGCCACATATTTGATTCTTTGAGCTGATTATGCAATCAATTCTCAATTTAGATAGAATTGCCAAACTTGAAATTTCTCACTCCTCCTTGAGCCTTCGTTCGCATTTTGTGGAGATCAAACATTGATCGTCTTATTGTCAAAAATCTTCTCAGCAAAAGTCACCATGTATTGTTAACTAAACTACATTTATTGGATATACAATGCTTGAGTTTTTTAAGGTGTCACTACGCTAATCTGATTGAGTTTATTCGGCCACATTCTTAAAACCAAATTCAACCCTAGACTAAACAATAGAACTAATAATATTCAAATTTAGCTAAGACCATATTTTAGTAAGCAAAATTTAGATTGACACAAAATACAAGTAAAAATAACATAAAATGGCATGTAGTGTCAAAAGAAAACTAATATCATACATTAAAATCATCTACCACAAGTGTACCCAAAAACAAATCTTATCACAGAAGTTGTCTTTTTACTCGGCAATATCAGGACAATAATACGAACAAAGATACAACACTTTGAATGTAAAGAATGACTTTAAATTAATCAAAATATAAAATAAATCAAAAATAAATATATATAAAAAATAAGGAACTAAAATATGTATCAAATGGGGATCAAACTCTATCCGAAGAAAAATTCTCAACTCCATGCACCCAGAGTATATGGTGCCAGGACATGGTGATATTCACTTAGGCTCTGTTTGGGCGTTTGAATGGAAAGGGTTTTGAAGGGATGAGATTAGAGGAAAAAAATAGAGAAATCTTCCAAAATTTACCCAAAACCCTCCACAAACTCCTCCTGCAATACAATTTTTTAGTTCTCCCCTCAAAACTCCCAAACAGAGCCTTAGTTTAACATAAAAATGGTTCTAACCAAGACAACATGAGCTTCAAATTCTGGCCATGCCGCTGGAGATAGTATTCACACCCCATCACACACCCTATAGGCATATTTATATTCAAGGCAGCTAGCTATCTAGCATACCAAATAAATCAAATATATAATAGTTCAGATGTGAAGGGAAACCACATAGCATACTTATATGGGTCCCTACCTTAAGAGTACAGACGAATAGGTGGAAGAGATCATTTTAGAAACCTCCAAGGGCTCTAATAATACAATAAAGGCAATGAAAATGGCATTGAATATTGGAAAATTATGCACGCGACCAACTCCTAAGATTTCTTACGACATCAGCCCATATAGTGCCTTTGAATTACTTGATACCAGTACCTTAATAAATGACCAATGACATGCAAACTATAACCATAAATTATTTTCAAGCGCAAGCACAACAAATGATCAAAGGTATAGAAGGGTTTGTAAGGAACTATTGCTTCCGGCTATTTCTTTTCACCTTTTCTCCATACAACCCCCTTCCGTTCTCCGTTCATACAAAGCACCCTTGTCATGAACCAAAACAATAAAAGTAAAATAAAAAATAAAAAAAAATACTATGATGGTTCACCCAATCAGGACTCTAGTGCTAATCTATCCTTGCATAGTCTTTTCTTGAACGAGATGTGGGTGGCATGTTTGAAATAGGAGGAATACTTGCGATGGGAGGATTCATTCTTCTCCCTGCAATATATACCCACCCAAGTTAGATTGATAGGGATACAACATATATTATTATTATTTTTACAAGCATATCATAAATTTTTACATCATTTAATCAGACAATATGATACACACAAAAGGAGAGTATCAAGTGAGAACTCTTGATTATTGTCAGAAATGACAATATTTCTTAACAATATTAGATTAAATTGACTCTCGATATTACATCATTAATTACAAGTCTTGCTTGATCTTTTAATAAAATATGTGAGAATACTTTGTGTAGTTTGGAATCATTGATGTAATATAAACCGTCAATTTTAATCTCTAATAATAATTGTAATTAAATGTTCTCACTCTTCACCATAATCAATGGTCCTCACCAAATACGCTCCATATATATACGTGTGTGCACACACACGCCCTATCAGGGTACAGGCGAAGGGGAGCCTTCGCACAACTGTTAGAGTTGCTTCCATGTCGACTGAAGATCATGGGTTCAAGTTGTATCAAACTCTTAAATCCATAATGGATCCAACCCTTCCAAGGACCCTGCTGAAGAAACAACTCTAAATAACCAAGTTACCCAACTAACCAGGGTCCAGTTATCAGGAAAAAAAATAGGGGTACCGGAGTAATAAAACCAAATAACAGATTTAAGAAAAAGGAAAACAGTGGATGCATGGAACCACGTGGCAAGTAATACATACCCCATGTCATATTGCCAGTGAATGAGGCATTCCTGGGAGAACGTGGGCCCACATTGCTGAAATTAGAAGGAGCCTGAATCTTAATTTGATTCCAGTCACTACCCTGAGGAGGTCTGCCATGTGTAAATCTTTGAACAGATTGGTGTCCAAAACGGCTTGGAGAATTTTGTGAAATATGAGGGGTGAGATGAAAAGGCTTTGACATAGACGGTATATATGCTGCTTGGAGATCATGTGCCGGGGGGCTACCCATCTCTACATTAGAAAATGTTTGACCGGGTCCATTTAGTCTGTAGCACACAGTAAAAGACAGAATAAAGGATCAATCATAGTAAAATATGGATATTCAATATTTGACTAAAGAGCAAATATAAGGGAAAGGAAATATTGCACAAAATTTTATTTTCTCTATAAGTTCATAAAAAAAAGTTTGTAGATTGTAAACATATTCATGTCCTCGTGATTCTATAACTATAAATCTGATTAAAATAAGGAAATACGTTTGCAAGTTTTGGTATGCTGATAAAGGGAATTCAATTTCCTTTTTCCCTGTTTTTGAAAACCAATAATGCATTAAAGAGTCCAATTCACGGGAAAATGATCAGCATACTTAACAAATCAATCTGCAGCCAGGGGAAGCACAAATCTGTATATCGGAAATCACAAGAACTAAGGATAAAGGGAAGTTCAGAAATCACAAGAACCAAGGATAAAGGAAAGCTAAATGTAAAAGGGTGGAAACAAGGTCGAACCTTCCAAATCCAGACCACGGTTCAGTGGAACCAAGATTCATACTTCTGCCAAATTCAGTTGTCAAAGAGCTTTCATTTGAACCACCTTCTTGCAGAAGTAGTTCATCACTGGAATGAAATAAAAATCATTGTGAAGAAAACTAATATCAACATATGTTAATAATTATTAATTCTAGGGAAACAAAATATTTCTTATCAATTCTGCCTATTTCACCGTTGTTTCCATCTTAACCTCTTATTTCATTCATTCTGCTCGCACTTTGGTTTTCTTGGAGCATAACTGATTCAAGCAATCTTATACTAATCACCTCCTCATTCCTTATTTCAATTAAACATAACATCACCAAAATAATCAATTACAAAAGCGCTGTTTGGGAATCAATGTGTACCTATAATTAGGATCCCAATCTCCAGGATCAGGCAATGAAAAACCTGTCTCCACATTGTCACGGACCAATTCCATCGATTGTGAGTTCATATTAGAACCAGGCATAACTATTGATGGAATGTTCTGATTAGCAGATACCCCTCCACTTCCACGCGGCTTCCAATTTCCAGGATTAATATTTGATTGTGAATATGATGGTGAACTTCCAGGAGCATGTGATGTCCCCTCAGCTTGGCTAAAGCTATCAGGATATTGACCATGCCAATGCGAAGAAAACGCTGTTTCTTGAGTTTGAGGACTTCCAGAATGTCCCCAATTTTTCATTCTATTAAACTGGCTGACTGCAGCAGTCTTGCCCAAAGGTGATCCATGAGAAGCTCCTCTTGCAGGAGATGTAGGCCCAAAATGTCCTGGCGAACCAACTGAAATCTGACTATAGGAACTTGGTGGAGTAAATTGAGATGGGCTAGCACCAAGAGGCAAGGGAGCGAAATTTCCACCAGATGGACTTACACCCAGCCCATTCCCAGGTTGGTACTTAAATCTTCTCCGAGCATCAGGACTATTTCCAAGCATTGACATACCGCCTTGACTGTGCATGTTCATCCCAGATGGAGCGATAGGTGAATAGTAAGCAAACATGTTACTGCTCTCTCCATAACTTCCATAGCTGCTTCCAAGTCCAATACTATCATTATAGCTCCCAAGGCTTCCTACACTGCCATAGCTATTAGCAGGTGGATGTTGCGCCATCTGAAAATGAGGACTGCTATAGAGGGAAGCTCTGTTTTTGCCTGCAACCTGCAGGAACAAAATATAGTCAACTAGGAAAAACTGGGTATATTATTTCAAAACTGAATCATATATGATAGGAAATCAGAAGTAGCAACGCAAATTAAAGGAAGAGAGATCAACTCCTTAACCAAGGAAGTGTGTAATACTACTGAAATGAAGAAATTACAGAGGAATTAGTATTCCTACAATCCTACTGCCATGAGCTAAGCTCCTTCAGAGAAACAAAATGCTTCTGCCCATAACCAACTCACTAATTCTCTAAGACACCCCATCATTCTATCTTCCACCCTATATAACAAACTCAACTTTCTCTCTCGTAACTAACTCTTACTCTTCTCTACTTTCCCTCTTTGGGCGACTTTAGGTGCCAACTCCCGTTTATTTCTATTCTTTCTTTTCGAAAGTTAAGATCAGAATGAAAGGAAGATCATTGGGCCTGTATTTTGATCTAAGTGAGCCTTGGACAATTGGGTCTACAAGTACATATAAGGTACCTACCAATATACACATATTCTGAATTATGTAGCCGCAGAAAATTACAGAGAGCTTTCCTTGGAATGGGAGGATAGTTAAGCATCAATTACCAAAATCGTCATTCAGTAAAATGATATTGTATTATAAAAAAAATTAGAGGTTATTAAAGCATACTTCTATGTGTCGAATGATTCACTGTCAGGCTAATATCGATAGTGATATGCAATGAAATATAGTTGGTCGATATTCAGTATAATGTTTCTTAAAGTTAAAAGACGAAATGACTTAGTTAGACGTCTCTATTTTCTAATCAGATCTTAGGGTGAAATTTCAGCTAAGGAATCTAACATCCTTCCTGAGACAGTTACTCTCAAGTAATACTAACGCAAGTTTAAGATTTGAACTACTAACAATGTTGCCTTGTGATAAGTATGACATCAATTTCCAGTTAATAAACAACTGCACATTTGGTTCTAAATTACCCTAGCCGACAGTATATTTTTGGGAGCATTTGGTAATTATTGAACATATCCTCAAAACATGTGGAGCTTTGATAAGGGAAACCCCTTTGCTAAGACAAAAGGTTGCAAACAACAACTCATCCCCTACAAGCACGTGCCAGCAGTCCATCCCTTTCTGGGAATCAAACTTGTGATTGGCTTTGATAACACGTGTCGGATTGAGTACTTACCTATACCTAAAGCTAATACTTAACATTTAGGGCACAACTTTTTCTGTTTAAGGAAGCAATGTAGTTTGATCTACTGTTCATTAGATTTTGGATTGTCTTCATCACAACTCTAATTATATTAATGGTTCATGGCTAAGTGTAACTACGAAGCTGATCCTGTTTTATGGCATTAACTGTGTACTTAGTGGTGAGAGCATAAAATTTGGATATATAAACCAAAAATAGATTCTCTAGGCCATCAAAAGGTTAAGTCACTATAGCTTTTACTCAACAGGACTTTGTTGGTCTTCATTCCTTTTGAATCCGGTTTAGGTTAGGCGTTGTGCCTGTTAGGACAGAACCAGAAAAGATAGGATAGAACCCAAATAATGTGAACTTAAGGAAAAAGACCGATAAATTGCTCAAGTCCGAAACAACAATCAGTGCAATTTATCAAAATACAAGGGATGGAGCTTAACTCCTTTGGATAAAGTAAATGGAAATACTAACGAAAACAAAATAGAGAAGATCCCTCAACCAACCCTGAGACTGAGAGAAATACCCCTCAGCTCAACCTTGCACCACCAATCACACCAGTGAATTCTTGCCTGCCTCATTTTGTTATTTTCCTTCCTCATTTTTTCTCCCATTACCTGCATCTCCTCTCTCTGATCTTAGTATGTCACCTGTACATTCTGCTACAACTTCCACAATTCTGTTCTCTCATTCAACAACAGCCTCAATTGTTTTCATCAAGACAACATTGTAATTGGACCTTCCTTCTCCATTACCCCCCACATTCCCTTTTCAGTCTCGTCTCTTATACACTTGCAATATGGGCCTAGCAGTGCCCAACTTATGTACAAAGGTTGTTTTATTAATGAAATCTCTCAGATATGTTTTCTTGTCTTCTGTAAGCTAAAAAGTAATCCCTATACTTGAGATAAAGGAAATAAAAGTTACAGTCGTCAAAGACTCACATTTGGTGATAGGCCAGCAGCAAACCAGTGTCCTCCACCTGGATGATTATCAACCTTGATATTTTGAACTACCGGCTAAAAAGTCACAGAAAAATTAGATGAACATTAGTTGATGAAGAGAATAGAATCCATTGATTGATCAAATAACTTAATGAATGGCAGAAAAACAGCATCCAAATAAAATAGACTGATCAAATTATAGGAATATCAAAAACAAAACAAAAAAACAAGAAGAGAACAAAAGAAGCAGGTGCTAATGGATTCGGTATTTACAAATATAATAAACACAGAGATGCAATTGTCCAAATTATCATATTTACACAATAAATCAAACCTAAAAATTCCAACCGAATCTAGACTACACATATATGTTTCTTACACAACGGAGATACAAAAAATTATTCAAAAGCAGATTAGGCAAGAACAATAACAAATCATATACATCTGAAATATGCAACCTGAATACTACTTTTGCAAGAGCAGTGAAGCATTTCCCATATAAATAGTTTAAGTTACTTAAAAAGTGTATATGTTCTAGAATTGAGATTTACTTACAATGTGAGGGGTCTCAGGGGAAGGTCTGTAAGGGTGAGTAAAAGGTTCCCCGGTTATAAAAGGGTGTTTTGAAGCCTGCAAGAAACAAATAACAATTGGGAACTTATACCTTAAACTTCGCATTAACACAAGCCAAAATTTAATTTGAAAGATGGGTCAATGCAGACAAGAAGACAAAGCCAACTACCTGGAAGGGTGACCAGCGTTTTGCAGGGTCAAATTCAACAAGCCCTCTCAAAAAGTCAATAAGAGCCAATCGTATTTGACTTTCTACAACACAAGTTCAATTCAAACAGCATTTATCAGTGGCACTTAAATTGAATATGGAAATGGAACATGCAGTCATGCAAACAAAACATAATAGCAAAACCATTTTCAGTAGAAATTTCCAGCCTTCTCAGGAAGCTGACCTTTGGCAATATCTTCCTTAGGTAGGTTTTTCCTGTAGGGGTAGTTTGTCACAATTGCTTCAAGATTCATATGTTTAAAATACTCTTTTCCAATTGACGGCTTCTTCAAATCTCTCTGAACAGGAACCAGAAATATGATACTATTTATGTGATATTTAAAAAGAAACCAAAAGGAAATAAATAATATGAAGAGATACAACAATGTTCATATTGGAGGAAGATCCTAGAGCAAAATCAGTAACATAAAACTTACAGCTTCATATTCTTCTGCTGTCAATGCTTGATAAACACGTCCATTTTTGGAACCCTCACTGATTTCTATATTTTGGAGATTCCCTATACACTTAAAGAATTTACTAGTGTTTTTGGCGTCCCGTAGTACATAATCAGGTGGTTGTCCTCTACAATATATTCACAACATATTTAGCGTCATTCAAAACAGCAAAAGATATACAGAGAAAACTAATTTGCGGATGAGAGCTAGATCAAATATTTTTGTTTCCTATTCAAAATCTAATAACTATCCATGTTTACCTAAATCACTTTATTGAGGAAAAGATAATTTGACTCAACAATATGATCTCTGCCAAGTGTTATTTTAGTCGGCTTAAAAAGAAAGAACATGGCTCAATTTTATACTTCATTTAATTGTCTTCGACTAATGAAACTATTTTCTTCCCATCACTATAGAAGTTGAGGCTATAAATGCGTAACAAAAGCAAATGCTCCATTAGGTGGCTTGTTATCGGGACCACCCAGATCAAGCTTCAATGTTCACTCACTATTGGGGTGGGGGCGGGTTGAGAGCCCCGCGTTATAAGCTACAGCCATCTCTCACCTTACAAGTCAATTTGTGGGGTTCAGTAAGTCCCAACCCAAAACCTAAGACAGTGAGGGTAACCCTCAGTTTGCAAGAAAAACTTCGCTAAATAAAAATGAAGCCTGAACTTATGTTTCATTTGAGCATTTTTCCTCTGGCTGACATATAAAGTATAATTTAGATAGACAGCGGCAAAATATCTTCAAAGTGATGTCATACTTTTGGTATATAAAATGGATAGTCACGTGATAAAATAATGTTTCTCCTTGAGAGATATTAGCTTACCCAATTATTTCAATCATCCTTTTCAAAAGATCAAATTCTGAAGCCCCGGGGAATAATGGTAATCCAAGAAACAATTCCGCCACTATGCACCCAAAGGACCACATGTCAATAGCTGTTGTGTATCTAATAATGGGTTAAGGGCCAATAGAAGCAAAGAGTGCATGAAAATAACCAGAAAAACAGTTATAAAAAAAAGAGATAACACGTCTTCCAAAGAATATATATCAAGAATGCTATGTGTGCCATCAATTTAGACAAGGATGTGCTGCTACGTAAATCTAGCATCTCTATGTATGCTAGAGTTATTGTTTTATATCATACTAATTCATTCCCCACATAGCATATCTACATATTAGGGCTTTGGCAAGTCAACTGATTCATTCGCCACCCCCAAAAAAAAGGAAGGAAAACAGAGCACGAGGTGATGGATAACTAAGTCATAGAAATAAAATAGCAAGCAAAGATTAAATGTAGAAGCTGTTATTGTCATTATTAGACGATGAAGCTTTCGCAAAATTATTCATACTTTGGCCTGATATCATCAACATAAACCCAAACTATTGTTTCACATGCTATAACACAATCTTTATCTCAAGAGTAGCTGAGAAAACTGTGACAACTGCATGCAGCTTGTAACGTAGAAAGATGATGAGGCAAGAAAATAACGCAATAAAAAGGAACTAGAAAAATAAAAATAAAAAGCATGCACAGAGGTATCAGGCTATGAGCTACTAATTTCATGAGTTAGGATACTGATATCCAAGAAGAACCTCGGGAGATCTATAGTATCGACTCTGCACAAAAAACAGGTAAGATGTGTAATGTAAGTACCAGATAATTATAGTTACAACAGGAATGATCATAAAAGCCTGCTCTCGACAGAGAACATATACCTGAATATACGAATAAACAGTACGGTTTTCCATGCATGCTGATCCAAAGTCAATAATCTTAATTTCTGCTGACTTCACGGAACTGCGCACAAAATAAGGTTACATAAAATCTCAAGATGAAATAGCTGCAGCATACATGGAAAGTTAACGAAAATAGCTGCAGCATACAGTTCTTTATGAGCACCTTTATGTAAGAAACCAACCTCGTACATAAAAGAATGTTTTCTGGCTTCAGATCACAATGAATAATGCCAGCATCTTTTAATAGAGCCAGTCCACATAAAATCTTAAAACATAAATTATGGTAAGATATCAAAACCAACAAAAAGGACTAAACAGAAAGGCCACGCAAAGAATTGACATACCTGCTTAGAGAACAACTGAACAATACCAAGTGACAATCCCCTAAAATGATTCATTTTGATAAGCTCATACCTGTATACTATTTAATGTCAATACCAAAATATGCAAGAGGGAGGCAAACAGCAAATCTACGATAGCAACATTGCATAGTTCGTCCAAGAATTTTAGTTATGGCAAATCTACGATAGCAACATTGCATAGTTCGTCCAAGAATTTTAGTTATGTTGAACTTGAACATCATCCAAGTTTTGATACATTCTAAATGATGAAAGCCAGACAAATATCAAACAGCAAAGAAGTTGGCAACTTACAGGTTTGTGTCCAGAAGTTCAAAGCATATGCACAAATGCCGTTGATATACAAAATAATCATATATACGAACAATGTGATGCTTATCCTCAGGATCATACTTCTTATTTAACTGCAGGAAAAAAAGGAAAGAAAAAAAAAAGTGCCTTAAAAGCTTCTCAAGGGTGTGCTTCCAAGAAAATGACTAGCATCTTAAAATAAAAATAACAACAACTGGTTACCGTTGTTAAAATAGTTACTTCAACCAGCGCCTGTTGATAGTATGCAGGTTGATTTTTAATGATCTTCACAGCAACAAAACTGTTGGTATCTGAATTCCAGCATTTGGCCACTTGTCCAAATGTCCCATGGCCAAGGAGATCTTTGACAATATATCTACACCATATGATAATGCAAATTATATGAAGACGTAGTGATTTTGTTTGCCAGATGGTTAGTGTGACACATTTGGTATCCCCAGAAAATTAACAAGTATTGCTTTTGGTATTCATAAAGGAACATATATAATTATTGCATAGAATGAAGGAACAAAATATGTATGACAAACCTTCTACTTTTCTCTAGATGGAACAAGACCAAATTCACCGTCAGAATAAGATCCGAGTTTGCATTATCAAAGCCATCATTAAGCACTCCAGTAGATGGGCTGGTCAAAAATCTTTTGGGATTTAGATCGTCAGAATATTTAAACTTTGGATTGCATATTTGGTATGTTTCAACTATTCCCTTGGTCAATCTTGCCAATAACTGCAAATTCACAATTGAGCATCAGTTGAAACTTTTAGGTGCTCTAAGCTCCAAACAGTCACATCAATGAGAACATTAAAACTTGCAATCCTATAGCAAAATTCTGCTGGTTACATGTAATTAGAAACAAAAGTTTGAAAGCAGAGATCTCTCTCTCTCTATCCTGTGTGTGTGTGCATCCATATTAGAATGTACCCTACTTCCTAAAAAAACTATAATAAGTATATCTTCTAACTGAACTCCAGTTTGAACATGCTTTAGTCACCAGCAAAGCTTTCAAGCAAACCACATCATCAGCACACCAACACAAAGAAAGTAGGTCCTGCCAATGACTGCCCAAGTGTATGCATCTCATCTACCATATCAATGCACCAACCAAGGTGATCCCCCCCAATTCAATCAAACACTAGAGACACGCCATCATATGCGCCATGCAGTTTGCCTAAAAATCAGACTTGCGTACTTTCTTTTGGTATCATGTGAGGCATGTCCTTCCTATATTCACCGCAATGGCATTCCTGATTTGCCCATCTGCATTGTCTACGCGGCCGTTTTCCAAAGTTAAGGTTGACTCTCCTTACAAAGCTTCTTTGATCTCACTATCACTGGATTAGTACTACATGTCTGACAGTGAAACTACCAAGTCTTCGAGGACAAACCAGCTCAGGTCCAACCATTTCCACAACGTTCAATACTTAGATCAATCAGATTGCCTCAAACTATGATCCCATGGTAAAGTCGCATGCAAATAAGGAAGTACCAACCCTTGATAACTCTGAGTTGGAGCACCTACAGGACCTCATTGTTTCTCTCAATAAACCTTCTAACACTTGCTTTCTAGCCACAACTAGTAATAACTTCAATTTCCTATGCTTGAACGGTCCTAGTATAATATCTGAGGTATCATGAGTTATTGACTCGGGTACAACTACTAACAACAATATGAACTTACTTTCCCAACGTCTTTTTGTCTTATTACCCCACCTTAAGTAAACATCACTTAACTAACGGTACCTTACATGATAATTCGGATACCTCCAATGCAAGGAACAGTAAGATTAAATTACAAATTGGCCATTAGCATCTATCCCAACACAACCCAACCAGATAAGACAACAATGTCAGATAAACCGGAACATCGCGAAAGAGAAACGAAATAGTTAGTTAACGTGTTTATTGATAACCACATCTAATGCTCCTTCAAGACATTAATTGAAAAATGCATTGACTAAGGGCATACCGGCAAAGCGTTTTATGGATATCGCTATCAACCTATGAATGGTAGACATCCATAGATAGGAGTTTTGACTCATTATTCAGATTATTAATTACCATAGAAAAAAGTTTTTACTTTTAAATTGTAGGCCATCCAACATTGACAATATTGGTTCGAAGAACTCTCTATGACTAGCTCCTCCAATAGGAGAACTCTAAATTCACCCACACAAAAAAAAAAAAAAAAAAAACTTTCTCACCCGAAGAATAAAAAACAAAAAATAAATCCACCTTTTGGGTCAAAAACTGTCAAAGCAACAATTTCTTAAAACTTTTATCTTTTAGGCCATCCAACAATGACAATATTGGTTCAAAGAACTCTCTGGCTAACTCCTGGGTGGAACAATTTTTTACAGGACTTTACTTACCTCCCGACGGCCGCTCCAAAAAAAATAATTACCTCCAATAAAACTCTAAATTCACCCGCACAACAAAAAAAAACACAGCTTTCTCACTAAAAAAAAAACCACCTTTCAAGTCAAAAACTGTCAAAGCAACAATCGTTTCACAACAAACACAACCATTTCCAAAAACACAAACTAATTCAAAATCACACACACCAATGCAAGTAACAATTAACAACAATAACAAAAATAAATATAAACTTACAGGTTTTCTCACAAAAGCACACAACTTTGAGGACTTTCCAGCAGCATTAACTCGTTGTTCATCGCCCCGCGGCACAAATGGAGCAAAAGCAAGCTCCCTAGGACGCCATCCTGAATCAGAGGAAGACGCCGTTTCGACAACAGTATCTCTAGACTGAGTATGCTCTACTTCACTACTACAACTACTACCAACAGGTCTAACCACCTCATCCATCACCCAAAAACAGACACAACCCACACCCTAATTTTCAATTTCAACTCACAAAATTTTCCCTTTTCCCAATTTCTTCAATTCCAATTCCACTCTCATCACTCATAACATCATAAATTAAACCAAAAAAAAAGGAGTAAATTTAGTGAGAAAAAAAAAAGTAACCCCAAAATCCCCAATTTTTTTGACAATACTACGATACGAATTTGAGGAATTTACCAACGGATTTTAATCCCATCCTGAAATTGAACCTCCAGAATCATTGTACGGTCAGGAATAACCTGAGATCCATTGATGATTGAAGATTGAAATTGATGATGATGATGATGATGGTGAAATTTGATTTTCTTTCCTCTGAGAATGAATCGGAGAAAGGAAAACGGAAGGAAAAGAAAAATGAGAGAAAAAAAATGGGTGGAAAGCGATTGGGATATTTGGTTTTCTTATATTTTATATAAAATATAAAATATGAAATGAAATGATAAAATGTTTATTTACTATACTATAGTATATGGTTTTTGATTTATTCAAAAATATAAGTATATGGTTTTTTGATTTGAGAGAAGAGAGTGTGGCAAATTGAAATGAAGATGGGCAATGCACGAGCACAACACACCGTCTGGGTTAGGAGTATATGGTCTAAGGTACATGGGAATGTGATTTCACTATGTTGGTGAGTATTTATAGCACAAAATTTAGGACTTTTACTTCATACGTATTTGGTATAATATTTCAACCAAATACATTTCAGTAAATACATGTATTTCTTTTCATTTAATGTACTATTTCTTTGCATGTAGTCAAAAAACAATGTATTTCTTTTCATTAAATATAGGTAACATTTTTCATTAAAAAAAGAGTACATGTATTCTTTTTTCCTTAGATTCTTTATTACAAAAGGTGTGTGGATTTAATTGGTGTTTGCATGTGGTCAAATTCCATTTTATTTTGCTGTGTTTCTTTTGAAACTTTCATGACAATCTTTATCCACTTTAGCAATATATCAAATAATTTTACATTTAATCATCGTGAGTTTATCTTAGTTGGTAAATATATTGTATTTTATATGTAGAATTGGGGATTGAACTTCGAAAACTTCACTTCTTCATATTTAAAATATGTGAGATATATCCACTACGATACATGAAAAAAAAAATTACATTTATGTCAATATTTATAAATATGATCAATATTTTTTTATAAGCAATATATGATGTACACATTCGATCTATCCGTTAAATTTTTATAAAAAGATATTTCAAATAAAATGATATTGAGTGTTGTGGCATTAATATAACATTACTAGACTTTTGACCCATGCACGCACGGGTTCTATCGACCATAATAGAAATTGATAAATGATCTTTGATACGTGAGATACACATGCATCTATTGATAACACAAATTAAATTATTAGAGATCAAATATCGTCATCAAATTCGTCTCAATATATCCTTAATGTCATTTGATAGAAAAAATATAATCTATTAAAAACTATTTATTTATTTAATCACAATATAAGTATTGGGGCAATTATTCTCTTTTTTTTATAATTAAAAAAACACTCTCTTCTTTTTTAATTATAAAGAAAAAAGAATATAGTATTTGTTACGTTAAATTGCTGCTAACCTAATGCAACATTTTAGAGGAAAATTATTAGGTTAAGTTGCTGCAGACCTAATGAAATTAATAAATAAGGAAAAAAAAAGTCTAGAGAAACAATAGATATATACAAACGATGACAAAACATGATATGAATGAAAAACTCATTAGTGAGGAGAAAGGTTAAATTGGTTCGCTGCATTTTAGATGGAATTTGTTAGGTTAAATTGTTGCTAACCTAATGCAGCATTTTAGAGGAAAATTATTAGGTTAAGTTGTTGCAGACTTAACAAGATTAATAAATAAGGATATTGATTTAATTTGATTCTTAGTATATACTACATTTGATCTTATATATAAGAGGAAATTAAGTTAACCAGCATATACAAAATTTGATCTTAAATATAAAATAAAATTGAGTCAACAACAATGGATCTATCTAGTTTAAAATTTGAACCAAATGTATTAATCCTTATTTATTAATTTTATTAGGTCTGCAGCAACTTAACATAATAATTTTCCTCTAAAATGCTGCATTAGGTTAGTAGCAATTTAACCTAACAAATTTCATCTAAAATGCAGCGCACCAATTTAACCTAAGAAATTCCCTCTAAAATGCATCAATCCCTAATATTTCTCCTCACTGATGAGCTTTTCATTCCTATCATGTTGTGTCATCTTTTGTATATATCTATTGTTTCTCTAGACTCTTTTTTTTTACAAGTTATTGTACACTTATTTAATATGTTTACAAACAAAATACCCTAATTCCATGCAAACTCGGCTATATATAGAAAACCCTAAACCGTGTTTCTCTAAAAAAAAAAAAAAATCTAAACCGTGGTAAATTACACAGACAGCAGAAGAATCGTATATTTTTTCGATTTGCAACTTATGAACACCTTATTGCTCAAGTGCTTGCATAACATGTTGTCCCCCTACAACTTTTTTGTTATACTTTTTGTAACATGTTGTTTTCCATTGATTTGGTAGGTCCTTTGATGACTCATCCTGTTACTGAGATGGACAAGACTGTCACCAAGCTTCAATTGAAGTACAGAACATACATAGTTGTGTACGACACAGGAGATGTAATTTGTCGTCTTCCTTCCTAACTTCTTGCTCTTTTTTTAATTTTTTAGGAAAACTATCATTTTAAGGTGTTGTCGTAACATGTCATTTTAGGGTGTTGTCTTCCTAACTTCTTCCTAACATGTTATTTTTTAGGACACATAACATGTTAAGTTGTCATTTTCCTTCCTAAGTTGTCGTTTATGTTTTATTTTAGGGTGCTGTCAAGTTACCAAACATGTTTGCAGCTGATTTCGGAGACAAAATTAATCGTTTGGTCAACCTGGTCGACCAAAAGAAAAATCAGTTTGAAGTTTTGGTTGATAGGATTGTTGGTTCTTTTTTTCTCACCAAAGAATGGAAGGCAATCAGTGATTTTTATGGGCTAGGATTAGGTGCATGGATGACTTTTGTGTCTGTTGCTTCAGGTCGGTTTGAAATGGTTGTAAAGGACCGGTTTAGGAAGGCTATTAGGTGTCCCTATTTTGATCCCTCCATGCGTTTTTTCTCTCCTATATTGTTTGTTACGGCAGAGCCCTATTTAAGTTATCAACAAATATTCACTAAAAAAAACATATTGTTAAGTGTTGTCAAGAATCTAAGTACTCTCATCAAATTAATCCAAGGTATTTCATCCCTTTCATATCGTTGCATAATAAACTTCTATTTCGAAACTGTTACCGAATTATTGATAAAATTACCAAATTTTCTTTTATAATATTTTCAGATTTTATACATTTTATGAAGTGTTTTATTTTGTCTACTATGGATTATCACATGTTCTTTTTTTCACTGTTACCAATTATATATTGCATTTTATTATTCGTATGTCAATCACTTATCAATTGTACTTGCAAAAAGTACGAGTAATGAATACCAGGGTTTGTGTTGTCTATTGGGGTTTAGACTGATTATTGGATGCCTTGAGAGTGCTCTCAAGGGTGATATTTATAGCTTGCTATGGGCTTGGGTTTCGGTTGCTTGGTCCCCAAGCAACAAGGGTATTTTAGTATTTGAGGCGTCTTCTAGAGGTTTCTAGAAGCAAATTGAGGCGGCACCTTGGGAAGGATGCGCCTTAAGCCTTAGAGCCCTTCAGAAGGGCGCTAAGGCTTCTAAGAGGGTCTAAAATCCCTTCTGGAGGTCTTTTAGGCTCTTAGGAATATTATGGCGGTCCACAAGCCTCCCAAGCACAAGTCTTGGGACAAGGCGAAGTGATTAATTCTGTTTGTTTTGAATTTTTGTGTGTATACTCCTTTTCTGGGACATCCTGCCTAGGGCATTTTATCATGTCTCCAGAGTTCCTTTTGAGTGCATGCTCATTTTGTTTAGTTTGATGATTCACAACCCCCAAGCACGAGTCTTGGGACAAGGCGAAGTGGTTTGTATTTGGCGGGTCTTAACGTTTAAAGACATCTCTCTGGGATGTCTCTAATTTGTTTAAGAGCTCCTGGGGGCAGATGTATTGCCCTTCATTGGTAGATCCCTTCTGAGTTGGTTCTTCGTTTTTTGGGAGTATATTATATATAATCGTGTCTATTCTTCTAGCCCTCCAAGCACGAGTCTTGGGACAAGGCGAAGTGATTAGTCGTAAAGTTATTTTAGACATTGAAGCGTGGGCGGCGTCTATAGTTTGTGAATCTTATGGCGAGTTCACTAACATATGCTATGACTGAAGTCTTCGTTTAGATTTAGATTTAACAGTTGAGCTTTCAACGGCTTTTTATTTTTTGTTGACGTGTTCGAACCATGGCGTCTTTTTTATGTAATTTCCAATAGGCGAAGTGATGAATATATAGGTTTGATTGCTCCTATCTGCTATTATCGTGCTTCCAGACATTTATTACAGGGCGGTGTGTAACGCCCACTTTATTTATTTAATTATTTTATTAGAGTATATAGTATATTATTATATATTATATGATTTTAATGATGTTTGTGACGTATGAGATGATGTTGTGGTGTGACGTTTATTTTATTGTTTAATAAAATAAAATATGTGATGAAAATTAAGATGGGATATAATAACAAATATTTTGAGAGATGGGGTTGTTTTCATAAATAAGATAGAGTTGTGGGGATAAGTGAGAATAGAAAGAATTATAAAAGGAAATTAGGTTTTGAGAGAAACAGTCAGTACTTACAGACTTTTGCAAAAAGAAAAGAAAAGTGGCCGGTGAAGAGAGAACCTCAATTCTGCGAACATACCAGGTAAGGGTGAGCCTAACTCAATTATATTATGCTGTAATTCATCTGTTATGATTAACCTAAGGATTAGAGAGAGTTTTGAGAGAATTTCAAAGTTAGGGTTTAATGAATTTTGTGATGAATTGATGAGAGAATGATGTGAATTCGTGTAGAAACCTGTTACAGAACCTAGATTAATCACTAGGACCATAATTCTGATAGATTAGAGGCATAGAACGAAGTGTTGGACGAGTTTTAGCGAGGGTTTGAGCGAACCCGCAGCCTGTTCTGCGACCGCTCGCCGTGGCGAGCAGACCTACTCGCCGTGGCGAGCAGAACAGTTTAACTCGCGAGGCGAGCAACATCACTCGCCGTGGCGAGCAACCCTTCAGTGCGCGCGAGGCGAACAACACCACTCGCCGTGGCGAGCAACCCTTTAGTGCACGCGAGGCGAGCAACATCACTCGCCGTAGCGAGCAAGTGGCAGAATGCAATTTTAAGTAGCTCGCCGTGGCGAGCAGTCCCACTCGCCACAGCGAGCAATGTGGTCTCAGACCACTATAACTTGAGTTTTAGAACTCTGTTTTGAGCGAGGCTTTGAGGGAAGACTTTTGGATAGCATTAGAGATGTTTAAGACCTAAATTAGAACCTGTAATGACGCTGTAAGAGGATATTTAATTGTTGGCGTTAATCTTTGATTAAATACTTAATAAGCGAAGTTTATGAATGAAGTATAATTGATGATTGTGACGATAACTATGTGCTGTAAATATATATACTAAGTGTACTGAGCTGCTGCCATGTATTGTATAATTGCATGTGTCGATAAAGAGTCGTATTTGATGTTAAGACGTTGTGATATCTTGTTTAAGAATTAAAGAGTCGAGTCCATGCATTTGCATATTTTGAGACGGTGGAGCTTATGCTCAAAGCGACGGTGGAGCATTTGCTCAAAGCGACGGTGAAGCTTATTAAAGCTAAAATATTGGTACCACATGCATGATGTTAAGATGTTAGAGCTGCATTTAGTCGAGTCCTGTGTCTGAGATGTTATGCGACGTTGCTATGTGAAGATGTTCTGAGATGATTTTATTATACGCAGATGTCTGAGATGTTTTCAGTTATATGTGAAGATTATTATCGTTGTTGTTGTTAAGCATAATTATTTGAATTATATGTTAATATAATTGTTGTGAATCTCACCCCTTCTGTTGGAATTGCCGCCTTGTGGGCAAGTGCAAGTGACCAAGCTTAGGTTCGTCGATGTGAGAGGTTCTTGTGGAGTCTTAGGAGCTCTGATACGTAACGGGATGGGGATTATTATTATTTCTATTCCTTTTATGTATCATGTTGATTAATTATGATGTCTGCGACGTAACTTGATTTGAGATGTTTTATGAGGCTTTTGTGCCGAGAACTATTTATTTAAGATTTTGAGAAGTTTATGAATTCCGCTGCTATGTTTGAATATTGGTTAAGAATAAATTATTATTCGATTTGATTTAAAAGATTTTATGAAATGTGACATCCTGATTTATTGTGATATACTCTGATTATTTGAATGAAATTTTTAAGCTGGGATTTCGGGGTGTTACACGGTGCCTTTCAGAAAGGCATGCCCAAGATTTAAGAAGTCTTTTGGAGGGTATTTGTACATTTTGTTGTACAAGATTCTTATGATCCCTCTTAAAATGTGTCTAAAGTTTTCTCGAAGTTGGTCTGATGGCTTACAGCCTTTCAAGCACGAGTCTTTGGACAAGGCGAAGTGATGATGATGTCGAAATTTTATTCTTTTTAACACTTTGTCTTCTGTTGTTTGAATTTTAACTCTATCGTCTGACGTACATTTTGAATTTTTAGATTTTATACATTTGATGAAGTGTTTTATTTTGGCTGCTATGGATTATCACTTGTTCTTTCTTTCACCGTTACCAATTATATATTGCATTTTATTATTCGTATGTCAATCTCTTATCAATAAACTCGTGCGAAGCATGGGTCAACAATCTAGTTTTTATTAATTCATCTTTCTTTTATATATAAGATCAGAGAAAGAGAAGCTATATACACCAAACAAAATATAAATTTAAAAACATGTACCATAAAGAAACATTTCTTCATTATTTTTTGTTGTTATTCTTTTGGGTTAATTAAGTTTTTGGTCTTATAAATATCTGCAGTTTCGTTTTTAGTCCTTATAAAATAAAATCACACTTTTTAGTCCTTGTAAAATTTTCCATCAACATTTTTAGTCCCTGTAAAAAAATTACGCAGCATTTTTGGTCCCTAAAATCCTAAAGGAAAATGTCACAAGGACTAAAGAGTGTGATTTTATTTTATAAGGACTAAAAACGAAACTGCAAATATTTATAGGGACCAAAAACTTAATTAACCTTTTTTTAGGAGATTAACCTTTAATTAACTATTATTAACTTTATTTTCTCAAAATAAACAATTGTTTTATACCTCAAAATGTTGATTTCATATCGGCTTTTGACTCAATGCTGATTAATAGTATTAATTTATTCTTTTTGTCATTATATCCAAGTCGATTTAAAAATCATTCAACGAAAAAAAGGTTATATTAAAAACATATGAAGAATAATTTGTAAAGTGAACGACTAAATTGATAGTATTTCTTTTTATTAATTTTTTTTTATTGATGGGTTAAATTGATGTCCACTTTGTTAAAAGATAAAAGTGTTAATATTGTTCACAGTCTTTAATAGACTAAATTAATATTATTTATTATTTTATTTTTTTGGTCAAATGTTATTTATTTTAATTTTTTTAAAGATAAATACTATTTATTATTATTAGGCTAGATTATGTCAAAAATATAAGATATAGAGTCAGATAAAGATAAGATAAGATGGGATGTATAAAATGTCTTTTTTTAGGGTTAAATATGTTTTTGGTCCCTATAAATTTGTCAACTTTTCATTTTAGTCCTTCTAAAAATTTCTTTCAACTTTTAATCCCTATAAAATTTTCAGTCACTTCGTCCCTATTTTAAATTTAATTTTTGTATTTTTTAATGAAATTGTCCAGAAATATGTAAAATATTGTAAAATAAATTCCCAAAAAAAATTAGATTTTTTTAAAAAACCACAAATTAAATATGAATTTTTAACCATAAACAATATAAGAATTCATATTAAATTCATGTTTTGTTAAAAAAATCTAATTTTTTCTGGTAGAGATTCATATAATATAATGAATTTTTATGCAAAATTTTATTTAAAAGAGGGATCAAAAGTAAAGATGGAAATTTTTTTAGGGACTAAAAGTTGAAGAATTTTTTTAGAGGGACTAAAACGAAAGGTTGACATATTTATAGGACCAAAAACATATTTAACCTTTTTTTTATAATGCTATAAAATGTCTCTATCAATTGAGTTATTAGCATGAAAACTCTTAATTTATTCATTTTATGAGATGAATTTATAGTACTAGACTACTTAACAAAAAATAATATTTAACGATATCATGTATTTGTTCCGCACTTCATAATGACATGACATAGTTGATTTTATACTTAAATCACGAGAATACCGTTGTGAACACAATTACATATATTTCTTTGAAATTTGTTTTAAATATTTTAAAATTTGAAAAAATGCTAAAAAAAATATTGATTTTAAATGTGTATGTTTAAAACATATTTTGATTCATCACAAAGAGAGTATTATTAATCACAGATATAAGAGAAGGATTAACCCAAATCTGATTAACAAAGCGAAACAAAGAAATTGCAATTGTATCCCAACAATGCTGGAAAAAGAGGGCAGGGTAACCATCTTCTCCGGGTGCTTTGTGAGGCCCCATCTCAAAAAGAACCTTTTTCACTCCATTAAATTGATATTGCTAGTTAATTGATTTTGATGATTCTCAACCTTGCTATGATAAGTGTTCCGAGACACCACTTGCTCACGAACCATGTTATCATCTGAGAAAAGTTCTAAATAAAACTGACGCACCAATTCTTTCAAAGCCTTTGGTTCATCAATCCAATTGCCGATATTACCTCTGAGGGACAAGATTTTGCTCTTCCTTCTTCTAATGATGGTTTTGGAATGGTAGTACTCAGCATTACGATCACCAAAAGTTATCCATTGGCTAACGTAGTTTACAAAGTTATCTATAAAGTCATTGTGAACAGGACTAAGCCTCTTTTGAATGAGATCATCTCACCGTTTCAATCGAGTTTTATCCCAGGCCGCAACATTACATTCACCATAACATCATTGTTGCCCAAGAGATAGTGCACTCCATGTCCCGCATGAAAGGCCAGAAGGTGTTCATGTTCGTAAAAATTGATCCAGAGAAAGCGTATGATCGTCTTAACTGAACTTTATCGAGAATTGTCTGGAGGAATGCAAGTTTCCAGGTAAGCTCATTCAGGTTATTCGTCACTGTATCATACCCCCTTCCTATAAAATCATGTGGAATGGAGAGAAAACATATTCTTTCACCCCTACTAGAGGTATACCACAAGGAGACCTTCTTTCTCCTCATTTGTTTGTCATATGCGTGGAAAGACTTTCTCTCATCTTCTATTTGCTGATGATCTTCTTCTTTTTGCAGAGGCCTCGATTGAGCAAGCTCATTGTGTTACGCGTTGTCTTGATATGTTTTGTCAAGCATTTGGTCAAAAACTTAACAATCAGAAAACTCATATATTCTTCTCCAAGAATGTTGATGATAATCTTGGAGGTGATATTCTACAGCATACTGGCTTCTCTCATGTTAATAGTTTGGGAAATAATATGGGGGAAATATTTCATCGGGAAGAGCTAATAGAGGTCATTTCAACCGCATTATATGAAAAATCCAAAATAGATTGAGTGGTTGGAAGCAACGGTGTTTGATTTTTTTAAATCTGTGCTCAGCTCTATCCCGTATTATCATATGTAGTATGCAAAGATTCCCAAACCTATTTGTGACGAGATCGAAAAAAATCCAGAAGGTTTTTGTTTGGGGAGATACTGAACAAGGGTGCAAGGCTCACCTTGTTGGTTGGGATATGTGTTGTTAAGAAAAAGTTCATGGCAGATTAGGATTTAAGAAACTCCACATCATGAATGAGGCTTTTCTCATGAAGATGATGTGGAATCTTATTCAAAAACCAGATGATATTTGGTGCAAGGTACTCATGAGTAAATTTAGGAGAAACACCAATCTCAATTTACCGTGCAACTCCCAACCTTATGATTCCCCTCTTTGGAAAGCTCTTTCAAGATTATGGAACGACTTTCATCGTCATATTGTGAAGCAACTTGGAGATGGAAGACATACCAATTTTTGGTTGGACAAATGAGTTCCAAATAATGAGGAACTTTTCTCTTTAGCTTCTCAAAATTACATTGAGACCATCCTTTATGTCTGAGATGCTTTGGATCCGGATGGTGTAACACCCCGTTTTCCCAACATATAAATAATATAAAATAAATCAGAGTTCATCATAAACAGGATGTCACATTTCGTTCTTCAAAATATCATTTATCATAAATAGAGTTAAATTTCACTATTTATTTAAAACAATTGCTTTCAATAATTCAAATAATGTCGCAGCGGAAAATAATCAACGTTTAAGTAATATTTTGCACTAAGGCCTCAACATCAGCAACATAATAAAATAGGGCGTTACAACTCTCCCCCACTTAGAATATTTTCATCCTCGAAAATGTACCTCATTCTCGTCTGAGTACCAACTAAAGCAAACACCACATAAACAATGATTAGGAAACAACGAACAATGATTAGGAAACACAATGACAATATTCAACCGTCACACGACACTAACGACTTGACTACTTGGCCGGACAGACCGACCTGCTCTGATACCAATTGTAACACCCCGTTTTCCCAACATATAAATAATATAAAATAAATCAGAGTTCATCATAAATAGGATGTCACATTTCGTTATTCAAAATATCATTTATCATAAATAGAGTTAAATTCCACTATTTATTTAAAACAATTGCTTTCAATAATTCAAATAATGTCGCAGCGGAAAATATTCAACGTTTAAGTAATATTTGACACTAAGGCCTCAACATCAACAACATAATAAAATAGGGCGTTACAAATGGTGATTGGGATGTGGGATTTATGCGGGAGAATCTACCGAATGCCATTGTGAATCAAGTTCTTGCTCTCCCTACCCCTAGTGATGTTGATGGTCCTGATATTATTGGATGGGGAGGAACTAGTACCTACCATTTTACCATTAAAAGTGCTTATAACATGCAACATGTTGACCCTCATGTTGTTGATGGTGATTGGAAGACTTTATAGGGATGGAGAGGACCTCATCGCATCCAGACTTTCATATGGTTGGTTGCACATGAACGTATTCTCACAAATGTTCGTAGGAGCAAATGGGGGAGTGGGAATATCGCCCACATGTACTAGTTCTGGGAGGAATGATGAGACTACTCTACATGTGTTGCGTGACTGTGTACATGCAACTCAAGTTTGGCTTCGACTAGTTCCGTCTAATTTTATTACTAGTTTCTTTTCATTCCCTTGCATAGATTGGATTTTCATCAATTTCAACAAGCACAACATTGGTCCTAACAAAGATGGTCACAACATTGGATTTTGTAAGACTACCATTTGATGTATTCAAATCCTAATAGGGAAACAACAATGAAGAGCAGTGATTGTAACATCTAGAATAATATTCTCTTTGAAATATTCCTAGTACTTCGATGTTCATAGTCTTAAATGTACATTGAATATCCTTTTTGACATTAACCTTGTAAATGCCTTTATTGTTTGATTGATCCAAACAAATGTACTTTTCTGGACATTTATTCATCTCACGTGTGCCTTGCATGATCTGGATAAATGTTCTTGAGTTTCTAGGCTTGTATAAGAACAACCTTTTGAACTCTGCTTAACATTATGATCTCTGAACAATATTCTGAACTAACTTTATGAACTCAGAGTTAGTTCATGAATTCAAATGTCATTTGATTTTTTGTATCTTGATATGATTTAAACCTTGTTTCCGTTTTAGTTAAACACTTAAGAGCACAAGTTAAATACCAAAAAATTAATCAAAGTCCATTAATTCCTCAATCATCAAGGTTTATTATCTTTAAAATTAATTTCATACTTGTGTTATTTTGCTTATGGTTACTTGTATTGACTTTGAGTACACATGAATGGCCCTTAAAAAAAAAGTACACACATGAATGAATGAAGGTGCTGGTTAAAGGAACTACATATGTTGGTGCTACTCAAGAAGGATACCAAAATAAGCACACATGGATTAAATTGAGTTGAGAATTCAATCTAACTATTTTTTTTTAAATAAATGGTAAAATTAGTATCAAAAAGTTATAACTCATTCCTTTCCGTCAACTTTTCAAACAATGGAATGAAAAATTAGGTCCATTCCGTCGTAAAATATTCAAACAATGGAATATAATCTTTGTTTCATTCCATTCCATTATGTTCTAGCTTTCTCTTGGTTGTATATTTGTTATTTAGAGAAATTGTTACGTGAACTCTCACCTAACACGTCATTTTTACACCCAACCATATAAAACTACACACCTCATTAAAATAATTAACAAAATAAATTAAGGGTGGTGGTGCTGACCCGTTAAAGAAAGTGGGGAGAGGATAGAGAGAAAAGGTCTGAAATAATAAGGAAAAAAAACTGATTTTAATTTATTTTTTTAATTATTTGAATGAGGTGTTGGATTTTAATTGGTTGGGTGTAAGAATGACATGTTAGCTGAGAGGACGTAAGACCCACTCTCTTATTTATTGGCAAAAGATTCTATAAAAAAACATGATTTTTTTTGTTGGATAAAAAAATTATGATCTGTTATTTAAGGGTCTGTTTGGTTCGAGAATTAGGTGGGGAGAGAATGAGAGGGGAGGAGACGGATTTTAACGGAGGGGAGATGAGAGATGATATTTTTAATGAAAAACGTGTTTGGTTCGCAAAGGGAGGAGAGAGATTTTTAGATTATTTTACCGTTTTATCCTTAAACTTAATTAAATAAAAAAAAATTGATAGTTTTTACGATTTCAGAAACCGACGAAAGAGTAGCGCATATCTAAGCTGTTTATTTTATCTCAAACTGATTCATGTATTTTGCTCCATGCATCATATTTTTTATTTATAAGAGCAATTCTTTGTAATTTTTTTTATATCCATACATCATATTGTTTTTTTGTTTTTGTTTTTTTATAAGAACAATTATTTGTAATTTTTTTTATACGAACAATTTTTTGTAATCCTTGCATTTTTTGCTAATTACTTTCGTATAAAATAGCACATCTCTTAATATTAATAAGAGTTGTTATAAGGAAAATATAACAAAATAATAAAAATTGTTACAAGAATAAGATAACCTAACCCACTTGGGTTGACCTGATGGTATTGGCTTGGGATCTGGGAGCGTGCTCCTCCTCGAGGTCTTGAGATTTGAAATTAATTTAAAGATAATTATGACATTGCAACCTAATAATAATAAGATTGCTACAAAATAATATAATCTAATAATAATAAAAGTTGTTACAATGTTAATATTGAGATTTGAAATTAATTTAAGGATAATTATGACATTGCAATAAAATTTAAAAGAGATTTGCTCCTCTCTCCTTCAAATTAAAAACCTCCCCTCCCCTCCCCTCCCTCCAAAACTCTGGAACCAAACGGACCTAAGCCGCATACATATCCACCAAAAAACAAGAAGAGAAAAAAAAAAAAAACACATATGTACAATCCTGTCTGTGGTTCCAAGGAACAGTGACCTTATCATTCATTCTGCTACTCTCGATCGATTTCACTATCATTCATGCTGTAGCAATGATTCTTGTTCCATACAAACCCAAAAGGAAGAAGAAGAGAACTGAAAAGAAGGAAGAAATAGAAGATAGACTGAACAATTTGCCAGACTCCATTATCCATGATATTCTCTCCTTCTTGAACACCAAAGAAGCTTTTCAAACTTGCATACTCTCAACAAGATGGAACTATCTCACAAAGCATATTCCAACCCTTAGATTAACTTCCAAACCCTTCAACTCTATCCACACTTTCACCAAATCACTCTCTCGAATTTTGTCTCTTTGTGATGAATCCACTCCACTCCACACTCTCGAGTTTCTTGACAAAGAAGTTTTCGTGGAACCGGAAGTACTAAATAGTGTTGTAGAATACGCTGTTTCACATTGTGTCCAGGTATTACGAATCACCATCACTTGTCAAATTCACCAACTTCCATCTTGCTTATTTTCATCTCAAACTCTAACTTCTCTTGACCTTTCTATTCACCTTCGTATTGGAGTATTTAACAAAGTATTCCTCCCTAACTCTCTTAATTTGCCTGCTTTAACCACCTTGGCTGTAAGATTCTTCTACTTTCGCGCTGGCGATGATGGTTGCGCTCGCCCCTTTTCCACCTTTAACAAGTTGAATACGTTGGTCATTGACAATTTTAGACTTGTGGAGGATGCACAAACTCTTTGTATATCAAGTGATACACTTGTCAATTTGACTATGTATGGATATGGATTTGATACCAATGCTAGTTTGATGTGCAGCATATCTTCTCCTTCGCTTTCTAACTTTTCTTTTAATGGTTCTCTCAACCAAAAACCATGCCATATCCATCTTTGTTCTGTTAAACACGTTTACATCGATGCAGACATCGGATTCAATCGCTCCATCCAAGACGAATCTGCAGTCTTACTCATCTGGCTGCTACAGTTTTCTAATATCATATCATTGACGGTCTCTTCTAATACTCTTCAGGTTTTGTTCTTCACTCTTTCTTTTATTTTTGTCAAAAATAAAATGTATGACTATCCTCATCCTTCATTGCATTTCGTTTATAGGTTCTCTCGTTTCTTCCTGATTTATTCAAGGTTAAACTCTCTTCCTTGTGTTGTAACTTGGAGTCACTACAAATCGAAATGAAACCGCTTTCACCTAAAATACACATGAAATTCAGCGCCAAGTACATGGATCAAGGTACCAAGTTTCATATGACAACCAGTACATTCATACCCAAAGGAGTAGTGAACTTCTTGCTTCAAAACTCACCATCAGCAAAGGTTAATATCATTTAATTTAATCATGATTAAGAGCTCACAAGAATAGAGGTTATAGATGCTGGATTTTGCATAGAAGGCACAATGAACCATAATTATTAGTAATGTACTTGTTCATATATGATATTAGCATGTCGACAACTTTTAAGGTGGACCATTTTATATGTGATTTTCTATGAACCATGACTATTCAGTAAATTATTATTATTTTCATTATTATTATTGGTGTCATTGTTGTTATTCTATTCTCTACTCTCTTTGAATTCGTAAAAGTCACCCCATCTCCACTCCTTTTGAGGTCTAGGTTCCCGGTAAAACCATCAGATAAAGATGAACTTAATAAAATTACAATATGCATGTTTTGTGAATCGTCCGATGGAATTCAGACGACATGGATACACGCCTTTAACAAGAATGAATAAGGAAATCTACTACTGGAGCTCTCTTACTATACAATGTAGCTATGAGATTAACAGATTTACTACATTTCCTCCTAAACAATCAATACAAGAAAACTATAGGTCACAAAGAATATACAGTATTGTATGTCTTCATTTGAGAATGAAAAAATAAAAACAAAATGACATGTCTAACAAAAAATGTATAGCATCTATCTATTTGGGTTCCAATTCAGATGAAAATGTGTACCCTCCACTGTAATCAAAGGCATCACTCTCAACAACATCATCCTTCTTTGTAAAAAGAGTATCAATGTAAGGATGTCTCATTGCAGCACCTTTAGAAACTTCAAAATTAGCGGTAGATGAAGAGGCTGAAGTAGAATTTGTAATCATCCCATCGTTCTGTAATATGGTTTCTAACACTTTCACAACTTCACTCATTGTTGGACGGTCTGAAGCTAAATCCTCGACGCATTGCATTGCCAACTCCAAAAACCTTCCAAATCCTATCAGGCTGGTTGTGTTTCTTACCATTGGATCCATTAGTCCCCTTAAACCATAATACTCTTCATCTTTGTTGTTCATTAAGGTTCGAACCTCGCGAACGATGTACTTACCCTTTTCAATTGGTTGTTTGGATGTTATTAGTTCAAGCATAACTACCCCGAAACTGTATACATCACTCTTCTCAGTTAGTTCTTGAGTCATGTAATATTCAGGATCAAGGTAGCCCTGTAGAGATGTTAAGTATTTTGGTTATCAAGTTGCAAAAGGAAAAGTAGAAAGCAAATTAAAGACACAATTGTGGAGATTTTGCAGCTAATAGTTTCACATGAGATACTATCAAGTAACGTTTTCTAGTGTTTTGAAATATGCCAATGAAAACTACCTGCAGTATCAGCCTCAGAAAAAGACAACAATCTAGTTATTTATTGATTGAGGAGCACTATGTATAAGAGGATTCTATCTTGTCACAGAATCACACAATTGCTGCATTAACGCTATCTTGATCATCAGATAAAAATCAGACCATCTACGGTCTGACTTTGATTATGAGTTCAGAATTCAAATTCGGAATGTGGGCTGTCCAATCTTTGATTTGACAGTCCAGATAGGTAACTACATGATTATGTGAATGCAGAGAATCAAAATTCATAGATCAGAATTTAAGTTTGTAGCAAAGTCGAACAATTAAAATCCAAATAAAATTTGGATATTGTTATTCTGTTGTTACTCACCAATGTCCCTTTGACCTGAGTTGAGACATGGCCTTTCTCACTGTCTGATACAAGCTTAGACAGACCAAAATCTGCAACCTTTGCATTCAAATTTTCATCCAGCAAGATATTGGTTGACTTCACATCTCTGTGGATTATTGGAGGGTTGGCAAGTTCATGTAAGTATGAAAGTCCTCTAGCTGAGCCAAGAGCAATACGGAGTCTCCTCTTCCAATCAAGCTGTATACCAGATTTTCCTGCAACTCACATTGATTGATGCAAAGGATTCTATTAGTTTCTTAAGCAGTATTGTGGATCTTTTTTTCTCTTGTTCTATAATGAATGCCAAAACCTAGAAAAGTGATTTTTGTACAACCAAATTTAAACAACTTTCAAAACAACGTTTTTAAGTGGTTAACACGATTTAAATTCATAGTCAATGTAGTTATGTTGATGGTTAATGAATTTTGACAGCTATCCATTAATCCATTAATAATATACAAAATGAAATTAACCACCTATTTCAACTGCATTAACCATTTATGTTGTCACAAAAGTTGTTAAATGTTAGTTCTTGAATTAACAAAACTGAAAAATAAGCTCCAAAGAAATATGTGTACAATACATTCAAGTCTTTTAATAATTTTTCTTTATGAAATGATTTATACCAAAAAGTTTAGTCAACAAAAGTTCATGTGTGAATTTTAAATTTGTTTTTCCTCTAGAGGATATGCTTAACTTTCAGCTACTATGAACTTACCGGACAAACTCTCCCTTAGTGTTCCGTTGGGGATAAATTCATAAACTAACATTTGTTCTCCTTGTTCAAAGCAAAATCCCACAAGACCAACAAGATTCTTGTGATGAACTCTTGAAAGCAATTCAATTTCATTCTTGAACTCTAGGCCTCCTTGCATTGATCCTTGCTGAGCTCTTTTGATTGCAACTATGTTTCCATATGGGAACACCCCTTTGTACACCTAGAGTCAATAACAGAGAATTACAAAATTTTATGGTAAGCAAATCAAGATTCAAATAATGAATTGGAAGATATTATATATTTTTTAATCTTGAATCGAATCTTATTATGAATCGTCGTTATAATACATTGCCAATTAAAATATGTCATCTGTAAGTAAAAAATAAGTGGCACAACAAAATTATAAGTTGATATATCATATATGGCCCTCAAAATAATTCAAGATTCAAGTTCTATATCAAATAAAAAATAAAAATGCTTGGTCCTTGTAAAAAAAAAGTGGTTTGTTATATAAATTTGACGAAAAAAAGTAGTTGGCTGCACTAAGTTTAGATAATGATTCTTTTGAAAGAATCAAGTTTCGTCATAGTGAATCAGAGTTATAATTGGGATTCATGTCCAAATAGATAGACACTAGATATTTGTATCGACTAAATTCAATTTAGTATCGAATCGAGATACTGTAAAATACTGATTACCATGACATGAAATCTGGCTGAACTTGACGCATATTAACACAAATGAAATACCTTGCCATAGCCACCAAAGCCTAACTCATTGCTTTTAGAGAAATTGTTGGTGCACTTTTTGAGTTCATCATAAGAGAACCATCTTGCTCCCTTCAACTGTGGTGCACATCCACTATCCTTGCCACTTGATGCCCAGGATGCTGGAAGAAAAATGCTTGTGGTATAAACAAAGTTGATAAAAGTTAACAAGAAAATCAAAGTGAGAACTTTGTTTCATTACCAAATGGTCTACTTATTCCAATGGCTTTCTCTGCACGCTTCTTTTGCAGGATTGCATATACCATTAACCCTATGAGGCACAAAATCAAAGTTGTGCTTCCAGCTGTTATCCCAATAATAGTACCTATGCTAAGAGAAGCTCCTTTGTGGGAATCTGAAATAATTTAAATATCACCGTTACCAGCTGCATAGAAGTTGCAATTGTAATTGTAGTATTAATACACACATAATTAGTTACAATTTACACCTTGTGTGTTTAGTTATTAAACAAAAACGGCGATTAATTGTAAATCACAATATAGTATTAGGCATACATCAATGTTGTGTATCGACTGTTAAGTACATCTTTCGTAAAGCTAAATATATAACATCAAAGCACATCAATAATGTATGTATTGCATTTTATGTTACCTGGAAAAGCATAAGGAAATGCAATGAAGTAATAGGGTCCAAAGTTATGTGGAGGCTTGTATGTTTGATTACTCAATGAAAATCCTAATCTTTGAACTTCTGACCTATTAAAATATTGTCCTGTTGGTGGAAAGAGTGCTAGTTGCATTTGAAGATAATCATCACTATTGAAAAAAGGGTTTTGTAAAGAAACTGAACCAGGTGTTAAACCTAACTTCTCCCATAAACTCATTTCAAGTGAATGGAAAATAGTTATATTAGACAATTCTTTGAACAAAGGTCCTCTAAAATACAAGATTCCTTGATATGGATAGGCACATTCACAACTTTGTGGACTGAGCTTTTGATCAGGGGGACATGATAATATTCCTCCACAATTAGCCAAGCTAGTGGAATAGGGCTGTTTAGGTTGTTGCTGAAGTTGGCAGTAATTTGTATTAGAGAGGGAAGCAATGCACACTGGATTTCCTATGAGACTGAAATACATGCATAGATAGAAATCACTACATCAGTAAAAGGCCATACAAATGAAAGAGGTTCTATTTGGACCAACTTATTTTGGTATTAAAGGCCATATAAAGTTAATGTTATTTGATAATCATTTTTAGCTTAAAAGTTAGTATATTTTTTTTTATAGAACAATAGAATTCGAGTCAAATAAAGAAATAGATAAAATTATCAAAGGTCTCCCACTTGATTTGAAAAATTCCTCTCAACTGCTTTTTTAATAGTAATTTATTTCTAGTTTTGAAACTTAAACTAAAATATTTTTTAAATTGATATTTTCAAAAAAAAAATACTGTTTAGCCTAACTTCTTTTATGGAAAAGAGAAGTAAAAAACAATGCATGTCAAATGGAGCTGAAGTTTGCGAGATTAGAAAGCAAAAAATGTCTCACATCAATGTATTTTTGTAATGTGAACCGATTGTTACTGATGAAATCTGGTTGTCTTGTAAATCCACAAGCTTCAACCGAGGACAAATGCTGCCATCCATGTTTAGTGTTTTGTTCAGTGCATTGCTTCTTAGTTTCCTGAATTTAAAAGATGAAAATTATGGTTACTGCTTCCAATGTTTGTAGTTTATACTTATCTTTGTGACTTACACTTGCTGTATTTGAGGACTGCTGAATAGTTTTGATGGAAGAGGACCTTCAAGTGATCCAAACTCCATAATACTAAGCATAGATCATGGAGAAAAAAAGATTCCTTGTCAGATTTCATAACTTGATAAGGGAGAAACTTTCTTTTTCTTTTAAATTACTTACAGAGTGGTGAGTGATGATAAAGTTGAGAACCAAATTGGAGCTTTTGATGGATCAAAGAAATTGTTACTAAGATCCCTACATAACATTATCAATTGATTAGCATTATATGAATGATAACATCATATCATATCACATTAAAGGAATAATTGTGTTATTTGAACAACAAAAATTGGACAACTTTTGCGACAACAATATAAGTGGTTAACACAGTTCATATAAGCAGCTAATTAGGTTCAGTGATTAATGGATATAACATCAATTTGGATTTAACAACTTTCGTGAAAACTTATTAACCATTTACATAACTTCAGTAACCACAAATTTGGATTTAAATTAACATCAATTCTCAGGTGTTCAACTCTAGATGTAGTTGAACACCTCAAATTATAGTTAACCCTGTCCTAATTCATAGATAATGAAGTAATGATGGTGGTTAGTGAGTTTGACATATGGTATATCTATTAACTATCTACTAAATGCAATTAACAATCAATCGAAATGTGCTAACCACTCAAATGTTGTCGTGAATATTGTCGAAATTTGGTTGTATGAAAATCATTTCTCTTTAAGGAAAGAAAGTAGAAACACCAACTCATGCCAATTACTTACACATAATTGAGGTTATTCATTGAAGTTAAGTCTGGCAAAGGACCTGACAAGTTGTTGTGTGCCAAATTCCTGGAAGAAAATAACACTGTATAATTTTCCGTTGATGTTATTATAAAATACTTTTATATGTCCGCATCTCAAATTTAAGTACTCACAATTCTGTGATGTTGCTAAGGTTGCTGAGATTTGAAGGGACTTCTCCTGTCAAGAAATTTCTGTCGAGCCGACTGTCATAAATTTGAAACAATTAACAAGAAGGTAATCAAAGAAGAATATTCAGTATAATGAAATTAAATGGAAGAAGGAATTAAATGAATGTAAAGAACATTTGAAACATTAAGGAAAGAATTTACTCACAGAACCTCAACTGTCTGAACTAGTCCTATTGTAGAAGGGATACTCCCACTTAAATCATTTCCATCAAATAATCTGTCAGGAAGAACACCACAAAAATTGAGAGTTGGAACTATAAGCTTATAAAAACCTAAAATGACCATGTTTGGATAAACAGCTTAACTAAGTGCAGATAACATAAGTGTTTATCATATAAGTTCTTAGGTATAAGTTATTTCTACAACAAAAGATAAAATAAAGTCAAATTGCTTTCATATATGCTATAAGCTGTTTTCATAAGCTATACTGAAGAGCGTATTAAAGCAAGCTGACTAACAAGTGCTTGTGCTAGTAGAAAAACTCAAATAAGTTAATCCAAACATAGCAAATGTCAACTTACATGTGTATGAGTACCATGTGAGAGCTGAAAAGTTTCGGAGGAATGGTACCAGAAAGCTTGTTTTTATTGAAATGGCTGCATAAAATAGTAATCGAAAATAAGATAATATAAATCGTATATTTCCCAAACAAGTCTAAACATTTTCAGAAATTTTGAAATGTCAGGACATTATTTCAAAAAAATGCAATCTTCCTTGCTTGTCTTCCATTTTATGTTTATCACAATTGTTTATTACACAAGTCTTTTATCTCTTTTTTGACAATTTAAAATGAACATAAATTTTAGAAAATGAAAAACTGAAAATGTTTTAGACAATAAGGAGCCCTAAAAAGTACTCACAAAAGTCAATAAAGAAACACTACAAAACCCAAAAAACTCACAAGTGCTTAGCCTTTGAAAGGAGGTCTAAGCCAGGGGTAGTGGAGGTTGAAACTGGGAGAGGTCCTGTAAGCTGATTGTCTGCCAAGTCCAACCAATAAAGTTTGGAGAGTTTTCCCAATGAAGGAGGTATTTTTCCGGTGAAGTTGTTTGAATTTAAAGCCCTGAATAATTCAATAAGACGTGTATAGTATTAAATCACTAATCACTTATTTGTTATGCAAGTAAAAATGAATGAATGTTTTAAAAACCGAATTGGAGATCGAATCAGTGAAACCGCCGGATCATGGTTCAATAGGTTCGACCGCTTCAATCCCGATTCAACCATCCTACAATATAACAGGATCAAACCAATCGGCAAATCGGCCAACTTATTGAACCGGCTAGTTCATCCAATTTTTAAAACATCAGTAACAATGCTTCTTCTAAAAAAATTCATACAAGAAAGATAGCTCTGAAAGATCCCCCAATCTATCTGGAATAATGCCACTGAAGCTGCAACCAGCCAAAATCCTGAAACAGTGAAGTTTAGAGGATTATGCAAATTACTAAGTTTCACTTGAAATGACACTGAAATTAACTGTTTTTGTGAACCTAACTTACAGAATATCTAGCTTGCTTAAGTTTCCCAATTGTGGAGAGATAGAACCCATCAAACCTCTATTAAAGGACAAGTCCCTGCAGTTACATGAATTGACACAAGTTAATATGCAAATACATTGTATGAAAGTTTTTTATTCCTTCTTTTTTATGACTGAAGCTAAGTTAGTATTATGGAAACGATTTTCTTTAAAACTATTGTAATTGTGATTATGGCTTGTTAGATTCTTATACAATAAACAATCAATTTAGTCTATAAAGTATCACTCTCTTTCCAATTTGGTATTTTTTTTGGGGATAGAGTAAACTAGCACATGGCGTGAAAAAGCCGCTCCAAACCAGATTACAACTTTAAGGAACAACAAAACACACTACCATTAATCCAAAACAAATTCCACATGAGTGGCTAAACTATATTGGAAACCACTACACAGCTCCCCCTCTATTTAAAACAAAATCTGCTAAGCCAATGCATTCCCCCTGCTACTAAAAACCAGAAAAACTAAAAGTCTCCTACATTCTGCAGCAAACAATTCCATAGAAGCACCTTCTCGATACTGTCAAAAGCAACAAACCGCAAAGCCAACACAAATTCCAAAGCAACAGACAACGAATCTCCGTAGAAAGGCAAACTTTAAACAGTTTGAAAACAAACAAGTGGATTAGACCACTAATCCGAAAAAATTAAAATTGTATTCCTACCCTGCTAATGAATCAAGACCAAGATAGTTGTTTAATGCGATCTACAATTTCTCACACATCGATGATTTTTCCGTTAAAAATTATATGATTATATTCCAACCAAATACACCTAGCCTTGTTAGCCAAATTTAATGTGACCCCTCCCGACCCTTCTTTCCTCTGCAAACCAAATTGACCAATAAAAAACTATCTACTATCTCATAACTCCAATTAACTGGTTTCCAATTCAGCGAACCGAGAGTTAGGTCCCAAGTCTTGAGTTTTCGTGCAATTTACAAATAAATGACTTGCTGATTCTATGCCATCAAAGCAAAATACACAACTTTGTTGATGAATATCCTGAATGATTCCTCTCCTCCATAACTCGACCCGGGTTGGAAGCCTTTCTTGCAACAATTTCCATCCAAAGCAATTTTTGACGGCATGGATATAACCCAAAGTCGCCTAACTGCAGATATAAATTCTGCATCTGCTGCTGCAGAATTTTGCAGGCTGCAGCCAGTCCTTAAAGTATATGGAATTTGTCATTTTAAAGTATATGAAATTTGTCACTTTAGTCCATGCTATGACGATGTTAGAGACTAACATGATGAATTTTCATATACTTTAAAGGCTAAAATGACGAATTTCATTCATATACTTAATAAACTACTTATCGTTTTTATATACTTAGAACTAAATTGGAGAGAAAATAATACTTTAGATACTAAATTGATGATTTATTTAATGATTATATAATTAATATGGTGCAACCATAGTGCTAGTCGTTGGTTTCATTTTAATAATACACATAAAACAATACTTACAAGGATCTTAATTCTGTGAGTTCACCAATATCTCCACTTAATTCACCCTTCAGGCCCATGGTTGACAATCCCCTATATTTTTTATGTGCATGACAAAGTATAATTTCTTAAATTAGTAGTTGGAAAAGTGTGATAAAATTAACATACCAAAGTTCACAAGGAATAATAATGTTCAATTTATATATATTACAATGAAGTAACCCTTGATTTATTGCAGGTTACTCCTTCCCATGGTGCTCCACAAGGGTCATCTGATTTGTGCCAGCTGGGTGGTGTACCTTGCCATATAGCTTTTAGAGATATAAGTGCCGCAACTGCAATGGTAGATAAACATTATAAAAAATGCATTCGACAATAGTAACGTAAGTCATATTTGGATACACGACTTAATTAAGTGCTTATCATAGATGTGTTTATGTGTAATAAGTTATTTTATAACAGAATAAAATAAAGTCAATATGTTTTCTGTAAACTATAAGTTGTTTTTATAAGTTAATTTGAACATTCTCAGTAGTGTTTAAGCCAATAGATAAGTTCAATAGACAAATCCAACCATGCCCTTACTATGTTTACAATCATAAAAAATTTACTTTTAAAAATTTTTGAAGCTAATTTTCGTTTGTTTATCATCATAAAAAACTTTTATAATTGAGTTTCTCGTTTTTAGAAAAAATAGATATCGAAAAAGCTTACTAAAATAATTTTTAAACAAAATGATTTTTTTAAAAAAACTTAAGCAAACACACCCTGAATGAACTAAAACCATTTACAACACACAAATGATTCTTTTGATCAATAATAGGGATGTCATGAAACATTACCATCTCGAGGATCAGTAAATGAAGAGATGAGATGAATTTCAGCCCATAAGAATAACAAAAAGAGAAACACACTTTGTATTTCCATATGTTACAAATAGTTCTCAATCAACTTCTTGACAATATGCTGATTATATAGCACAAACAATGGGATCAGACAAAGAAAGGATATTATGCATTGCATGCATGTAAGTCACATGCTAGCTACCAACTAGCAAGAAACAAAGTCAAGTGTTGAAAGTTTAGGAAGAAGAGGAAGGAGTGAAGGACAAAAATACAATGAGGTTTCATAAAGACAAAAGAAGACACTTGTGGTTACTGCTCAATTTTTGTTGATTTTCCTATCTTAATTACAAGCTAATCCAATTCAATACTGTTGCATGCCACGTATCTGTATATTCACAATCATAGACTCATAGTCTTCTTCTGACTTTTCAAACTCTTTAAATTAGCCACAAACGAATTGCAATGTTACCCTTTCTTCACTTTCATAGCTAGCAAGTCGCTCTTAACTGTCTTTTCATCATTGATTAATTTTACTTTCTTAGTGGCCAATAGAAAAAAAAATCTTGCAACTTGTTTATCATTCCTTCCCATTGATGTTGCTAGTCATTACTATATGCCAATAATAAATGTTAGGGCGGCATTTATATATTCGTTATTGCATTGCATGCACATTTAATAGAGCAATGATAGGTGTACACCAATTAAATGAGCACACCTATTTGAGACCCCACATTGGTGGTGGTCAGCCGGTGGCGGAGTCCGATGAGCCTCACCATCCTCAGCAAAATAGATGTGGTGGTTGATAAAAACACAAATTTTTCTGTCGTGTGGTTTTTTAGAAACCTAACTCGTAAGACTTAGTTAGACATTGTCCGGTTCCCTTTGCCTTGTAGGTGTTTTTGTTTTTTTAGAGGCGTTGTTATTTTGTTACTCCTTGGTTATGACTTGCATATACATAACATAAGTATGCCAGACAGATTTTAATGTGAATCATCTTGATAGGTAACTATCTATGAATCAGGACTATATATTAGCAAGGTGTTGTTGTTATTGTTGTATCCTCGACCTTTTCTGAATTTGTAAAAGCCATACCATACCCTTTCGTTTTGAGATCCATATTGCCTGCAGACAGCGTATGCTGGAGTCAAAAGTCAATACGTCGGTCTTAAATGGTAACATAAAGATTGAACGGTGTAAATTTCAAGATGGATAATTCACATTAAGAATAAAATTTAAACATGCAAGTTTTGTGAATCGTCCTATCAAATTCAAACAGCCTGGATCACATGCCTATAACCAGAATGAATGAATTACTATATACTGGAGCTGTGAGATAAACAAACTTGCTACATTTCCTCCTAAACAATCCATACAAGAAAACTATTGGCCACACAGAATATACGCCATTATATTTTGTATACAGAAACAAAATGATGAAAAGAGACTAGTAAATGTTTGAGAATGAAAAAAGAAATAAAAATGACATGTCTAACAAAAATTTATATCATCTATTTGGGTTCCACTTTTGTTGAAAGTGTGTACCCTCCACTGTAATCAAAGGCGTTACTCTCGATAACATTATCCTTCTTAGTAAAAGTATTATCAATATAAGGATGTCTCATTGCAGCACCCTTAGAAGCTCCAAAGTCAGTGGCAGATGATGAAGCAGAAGTGGAATTTGTATTCACTCCATCATTTTGTAATATGGTTTCTAACGCTTTCACAACTTCACTCATTGTTGGTCGGTCTGAAGCCAATTCCTCAATGCATTGCATTGCCAACTCTAAGAACCTTCCAAATCCTATCAGGTTGGCTGTGTTTCTCACCACTGGATCCATTAGTTCCCTTAAACCATAATACTCTTCATCTTTGTCGTTCATTAAGGTTCGAACTTCACGAACGACGTACTTACCCTTTTCAATTGGCTGTTTGGATGTTATCAGTTCAAGCATAACTACCCCGAAACTGTATACGTCACTCTTTTCGGTTAGTTGTTGAGTCATGTAATATTCAGGATCTAGATAGCCCTGTAGATGTTAAGAATTTTAGTTATAAAGTTGTTTTTTCCATAAGGAAAAGTAGAAAGCAAATGAAAGAAACCATTATGGAGATTTTGCAGCTAATAATTACACATGTGATACATGAAGTGTCATTTTTCATGTAGTGTGAAATATGTTAATGAAAATCACTATGTAGCTTAGAAGAAAAAAACCACAATTTATTTATTTAGGTGAACTATATATAAGAAGATTCTCTCTTGTCATAGAATCACACATTTGATGCAGTAATGCTATCAATATCATCGGATAAAAATAAGACAATCTACATTCTGACTTTGATTAATGGAGTTCATGATACAAAGTCAGAATGCCGACCATCGAAGCTTTGATTCAAAGGTCTAGATCGCTAACTGTGTGATCACATAATGCAGAGAATTCAAATCCATCGATTAGAATTTTAAGTTTGTAGCGAAGTCGAAAAATTAAATTTCAAATAAAAAATTTGAATAATGTTATTCTATTTAATTAGTTATTTGATTGTATAGTGCATATAATGCATCTATATGTGTGAAAATTGTGGTTTTGGCGGTGTTTCCGAAACTAAGGTCTTTAAACAAAAATAAGATAGAAGGTCTCATCAACATAAAAAATTGTGGAATGTTACTCACCATTGTCCCTTTAACCTGAGTTGAAACATGGCCTTTCTCACTGTCTGATACAAGCTTAGAGAGGCCAAAATCTGCAACCTTTGCTGTCAAACTTTCGTCCAGCAATATATTGGTCGACTTCACATCTCTGTGGATTATGGGAGGGTTGGCCAGTTCATGTAAGTATGCAAGTCCTCTAGCTGAGCCAAGAGCAATACGGAGTCTCCTCTTCCAATCAAGTTGATATCCAGATTTCCCTGCAACCCACATTGATTGATGCAGAAGATTTTATTAATTTCTTAGCAGTATCGTGGAACTTCTTCTCTTGTTCCATAATAGGAAAATGGTTTTGTAGACAACGTTTGCAACAACTTTTTAAGTGGTTAATGAAACTGCGTTGATGGTTAATGAGTTTTGACATCTGATGTATCTATTAATCATCTACTGAACCTAATTAATCATTTATTAAACTACGTTAACCACTTAGATTGTTGTCGCAAAAATAACACAACTGAAAAAATAAGCTGCAAACAAACATGTGTACAGTACAATTAAGTCTAACAATTTTTCTCTTTGCAATATTTTTCTACTAAATAGTTCAATCACCAAAAGTTCATTCTTGAATTTAAAATTGTTTTTCCTTCAGAGAATAAGCTTAGCTTTCAGCTTGACTGTTCCTTCACTATGGACTAACCTGACAAACCCTCCCTAAGAGTTCCATTGGAGATGAATTCATAAACCAACATCTGTTCTCCTTGTTCAAAGCAGAATCCAACAAGGCTAACAAGATTCTTGTGATGAACTCTTGAAAGCAATTCGATTTCATTCTTGAACTCTAGGCCTCCTTGCATCGATCCTTGCTGAGCTCTTTTGATAGCAACGATTTTTCCATCCGGGAACACCCCTTTGTACACCTAGAGCCATTATAATAGAGAATTATGAAACTCATGGTTATCAAATTGATATTCAAACAGTGAATCGGAAGATCCATTGCCAATAAAAAAGCCAATGACATAACAAAATTATAAGCTGATATATATTATATGAATCTTAAAATAATTAAAGATTCAAGTCATATATCAAATGACAAGACACTAAATTTAGGTAGTGATTCATTTGAATGAGCCAAGCTTCATCATAGTGAGTCAGGATTCAAGATGAGGTTCATGTCCAAATAGATATACACTTGAGATTTGTATCGACTGAATTCAATTAAGCATTGAATTTTGTTTTAATGGCAAAATATATTATATATATAGATAGATAAACATAAGGGGATTAGATCCCAAGGATCCCAAGTATTAGATCCCAAGATACGACTCAAATGTATCATATGATACTGATAACCATGATGAAAACATCTTCCTGAAATAGAGGCATGTTAACACAGAAAATACCTTGCCATAGCCACCAAAACCTAGTTCATTGCTTCCAGAGAAATTGTTGGTGCACTTTTTGAGTTCATCATAAGAGAACCACCTTGCTCCTTTCAATTGTGGTGCACCTCCACTGTCCTTGCCACTTGGTGCCCAGGATGCTGGGAAAAATAGATGTTTGTGATGACAAGAAAATCAAAATAAGAACTTCTTTTTGGAATGAAAATGAGAACTTTAATTACCAAATGGTCTACTTATTCCAATGGCTCTCTCTGCACGCTTCTTTTGCAGGAAAGCATACACACCTAACCCTATGAGGCAAAGAACCAGAAATGTGCTCCCAGCTGCTATCCCAATAATAACACTTCTGCTAAGAGAAGATCCTCCGCGGGAATCTGGAACACATGGTATGAAAATATCACTGTTACCAGTTGCATAGAAGTTGCAATGATAACTGTACTAGTATTGAGAACCCGTACAATGCACATCGTCGAAAGAATATAGTTAGTTACAATTTACTTGTTGCTTTTTTCAGTTTTTTAACAACAACGACGTTTATCAGTAAATCATAGTATCACATTACACATACATCAATGTTGTATAGTACTTCTTTTATAAAGCTAAATATCACATCAATAAAGTTTGCATAGTATTTTTATCTTACCTGGAAAAGCATAAGGAAATGCAATGAAGTAATAGGGTCCAAATTCATGTGGAGGCTTGTAAGTTTGATTACTCAATGAAAATCCAATTCTTTGAACTTCTGTCCTGTTAAAATATTGTCCTGTTGGTGGAAAGAGTGCTAGTTGAATTTGAAGATAATCATCATCATTGAAAAAGGGCTTTTGTAAAGAAACTGAGCCAGGTGTTAAACCTAACTTCACCCATAAACTCATTTCAAGTGAATGGAAAATAGTTATATTAGACAATTCTCTGAACAAAGGTCCTCTGAAGTAGAACATTCCTTGATATGGATAGGCACATTCACAGCTTTGTGGGCTGAGTTTTTTATCAGGGGGACATAACATTCCTTCACAATTTGCCAAGCTAGTTGAATAGGGTTGTTTAAGCTGTTGCTGAAGGTTGCAGTAATTTGTATTTGAGAGACCAGTACTGCACACTGGATTTCCTATGAGACTGAAAGGCATGAATAGGTAGCAATCACTACATCAGAAATAGGTCATACAAAAGAAATGGCACATGAAGACTCCATTTGACCTGAATTATTTTAGTTTTAAAGTTAAAGTTGTTTGGTAATTATTAATATTTTTGAGTTTAAAAATATTTTTCAATAAAATGATAGAATTTGAGTTAGATAATAAAAAAATAGATAAAACTATCAAAGGTTTCACACTTGATTAAAAAAGCTCAACTCAACTACTTTTTGAAAAGTTTTTTACATCTAATTTTTATTTGTAAAATATAAACTTCTTTTTTAATTAAGAAATAATAAGAAATAAGTCAAGTCAAACGGATCCGAAGTATATCAGATTAGAAAGCAAAAAATGTCTCACATCAATGTATTTTTGTATTGTGAACTGAGTGTTACTGTTGAAATCTGGTTGTCTTGTAAATCCACAAGCTGCAATTGGGGACAAATGCTGTCACCCATGTCTAGTGTATTGTTCAATTTATTCTTTCGTAGTTTCCTGAGAAGAATGAAAGTTATGGTAAATCATTCATTCAATTGTTTATAGTATATTCTAACCTCAAGCTCTACTTATGTTCAACAAAGAAGTTTAGGACTTACACTTGCTGTATTTGAGGCATGCTGAAGAGTTTCGATGGGAGAGAGCCTTCAAGAGATCCATACTCCATAATACTAAACATAGTAAAGGTTTGGAGGGAAAAAAAACCTTGTTAGATTTCATAACTTGATAAGGGGGAAAAATATTCCTGTAATTTATAGACTTACAGAGTGGTGAGTGATGGTAGAGTTGTGAACCATATTGGAGTTTCTGATGGATCAAAAGAATTGCTGCTAAGATCCCTACATAGCATTATCAATTGATTGGCATTATGTGATTGATAGCATCATATTAAAGGAGCAATTCTGTTATTTGAACAACAAGAATTGGACAACTTTCGCGACAACGATCAAAGTGGTAAACGCAGTTCAATAGGTGGTTACCTTGCGTGTAGTTGAATGCCTAAAAATTACAGTTAACTAAGTCCAAATTCATGGCTAATGAATTTTGACACCTGGTATATCCACTAATCATCTATTGAACGTAACTAATCACCTATTTAAAATGTGTTAACCACTTGAAAAGTTGTCGAAAAAATTGTCTAAACTTAGTTGTACAAATATCATTTCTATTCAATTAAAGAAAGTGGAAACTCCAATGCATGCCAATTACTTACACATAATTGAGGTCATTCATTGAAGTTAAGTCTGGCAAAGAACCTGACAAATTGTTGTGTGCTAAATTCCTGGAAGAAAACAGTACTGCATAAATATCCATTGATGTTATTATGAAATTCTTTTATATGTCTATATCTCATATCTAAGTACTCACAGTTCATTAATGTTACTAAGTTTGTTGAGATTTGAAGGGACCTCTCCTGTCAAGAAATTTCTGTCGAGCCGACTGTCATAAATTGAAAGAAAAATAAAGAAAAAGGTAATCAAAACATTTAGATTTAGTACAATGGACATTAAGTGAATTAAGTGAATGAAAAAATATTTAAAATATTAAGGAAGGAATTACTTACAGAACCTCAACTGTCTGAACAAGTCCTATTGTAGAAGGTATACTTCCACTAAACTCATTCCTATCAAATAATCTGTCAAAAAGAAAACAACAGTTCAAAACACCACAAAAATTGAGAGTTGAGGCTATAATTTATAAAAGCCTATAAATAAATGCCAAAATTTCAACTTACATGTGTATGAGTACCATATCAGAGCTGAAAAGTTGTGGAGGAATGGAACCAGAAAGCTGATTCTTATTGAAATGGCTGTATCAAATAGCAATAAAAATGTACAGATATGGATTATAATGCTCAATAAAACATTAGAAACTAATAATACTAATAGAGGAAAAGATGAAAGGGAGCACTGCTCTCTGCACTACGGCTCGTTTACTTTTCATGTTTTCTGTTTTCATTTTCATTTCAACTAATAAACATAAGAGAATCTAGATTCAATATTTCCATTGCCATTTTCTTTGGTAATATTTGAAAACAAATTTGGGAAATTATTTTCATTGTTTCTAGAAATGATTTTCCATATCCTAGCTTGTCATCCATCTGTCACAATTATTTATTACACGAATCTTCCATCTCTTTGTTAGCAATTTAAAATAAACAAAAATTTTAGAAAATGAAAACTGATAGTTTCTTTAGAAAATAAAGAAACCCTAAAAAGTACTCACAAATGTCAACAAAGAAGCAAAAAAAAAAAAAAAAAAAAAAAACAAGCAACTCACAAGTGCTTAGCCTTTAAAAGGAGGTCTAAACCAGGGGTAGTGGAGGTTGAAACTGGGAGAGGTCCTGTAAGCTGATTATCTGCCAAGTCCAACCAATAAAGTTTGGAGAGTTTTCCCAATGAAGGAGGTATTTTTCCAGTGAAGTTGTTTGAGTTTAAAGCCCTGGATAATTTATGTGTATAATATTAAATTGTTAATCACTTATTTGTTATGCAAGTAAAATAAATGTTTTAAAAACCGAACTGGAGATCGAATCGGCAAAACCTCCTGATCATGGTTCAATCGGTTGAACCGGTTCGATCTTGATTCAACCACCCTACAATATAACAGGATCAGACCAATCGACGAATTGGCTAGTTCCTGGTTCAACTTATTGAACCGGTCAGTTCAGTCCAACTTTTAAAACATTAGTAAAAATGCTTTCTTCTAAAACTTTTCTTACAAGAAAGATAGCTCTGAAAGGTCCCCCAATTTATCAGGAATATTACCACTGAAGCTGCAACCAGCCAAAATCCTGAAACAGTGAAGTTTAGAGGATTATGCAAATTACTAAAAGTTTCACTTGAAATGACATTGGGAAATTAACTGGTTTTGTGCATCTAACTTACAGAATATTTAGATTGCTTAAGTCTCCCAATTCTGGAGAGATAGGACCCATTAAACCTTTATTAAAGGACAAATCCCTGCAGTTACACGAAAGGACACAAGTTAACATGCAAATACATACTATGGAAGATTTTTTGTTCCTTTTGTTAAGAAGTATTGTAAATGCGGCTTGTTAGATCCTTGTACAATAAACAAACAAGATAGTCCTTAAAGTATCTCACTCTCTTACTAATTTATTTAATCTTTAAGGTATATAAAAATAATAAGCAGTTGATTGAATATATGTGATTGGTCATTTTAGTCTTTAAAATATATGAAATATGTCACTTTAGTCCTCCAATTATGATGTTAGGGATTAACATGACATATTTTCATATACTTTAGAGATTAATTATATTAGTATATACTTTACAAATAAATTGATGGTTTATTCTATAATTTTACTAACATAGTGCAACCATAATGCTAGTCTTTGGTTTCATTTTAATAATAAACATAAAACAATACTTACAAGGATCTTAATTCTGTGAGTTGACCAATATCTCCACTTAATTTACCCTTCAGGCCCATGGTTGATAGTCCCCTACAAAATATTTTTCTTAAATTAGTAGTTGGAAACGTAAATAAAAGGGTAGTGAAATTAATATACCAAAGATCACAAGGATCAATAATGTTAAATAGAAGATTTATTACAATGAAGTAACCCTAGATTTGTTGCAGGTCACTCCTTCCCAAGGTGCTCCACAAGGGTCACCTGATTTGTCCCAGCTGGGTGGTGTATTTTCCCATATATCTTTTAGAGATCTAAGGACAGTAACTGCAACAGTGTAATCATCGCAACAAATGCATTAGACAATAGAAAATTAGACCATGTTTGGATAAACAACTTAATTGAACACTGCTATGTAAGCGATTACGTGCATAACCTATTCTTGATCAATAAAAAGGATGTTATGAAACATTACCGTCTCGAGGATCAGTAAATGAAGAGATGAGATTAATCTCAGCCCATGAGAATACCAAAAAGAGAAACACACTTTGTATTTTCATGTTAGAAATAGTTCTCAATCAACTTCTTGACAATTTGCTTAGTATATAGCACAAACAATGAGATCAGACAAAAATATTTGTCTCAAGCAAAGAAAGGATATTATGCATTGCATGTAACATGATAACTAGCAAGAAGCAAAGTGAAGTGTATAAGGTTTAGGATGAAGAGGAAGTAGTGAAGGAAAAAAAATAGAATGAAGTCTCATAAAGGAAAAAACAAAGAAAAAGCTTGACTTGGTTGTTTCCTACTCCATATTAGTTGATTTTTCTTATCTTAGAAGTTAATCCAATTCAATATAATGTCGCATGCCACTTCCTAAAACACAATCATGAACTTTTTCTGACTTTTTCAAACTTTAACTTAGTCACAAACGAATTGCTATGTTGTCCTTTTATTCACTTCTCAGCAAGTTGCACTTTACTGTCCTATCATCATTAATTTTACTTTGTTAGTGACCAATAGAAAAATATCTTGCTACTTAGGCAAGGCATCATTTCATTTCATTGATGTTATTATTATCAAGCTATTGACAGCAGTTGGGTAGGTGTGACATGGCCCCACCTTACTAAATTTCGCATGTTATCTATTTCCATGAGTTGTGGACAAAGTTTATACACATATTTTCTGTTCATGCTGGTGCCTAGTAGTAATAACATTAGTTACGGACACTAAAAGAAAACATTGTAATTGGAAGGAATCATTTTTAAAAAGTTGTATATACATGCATTTTTCAAGAAGATATTACTATATATTGGCTTTTTTAACTTGGGTTCTTTGAGACACTCTAGCATTTTGCATGATTTTATAATACTTCATCTAGTTCTATGTATAATAAGAAGAACAAAAAAAAATTCAGATCAAATACAATCATTTAATGTTGTAAGTTTGAGAAGTCTACAGTTGTGTTACTGGAAAACAAATTGTCACAAATATGAGATCTTGTATGTATTTTGTATTTTTTTTTACCAAAAAAAAATTCTTTTCTATTTTAGAGAAAATAAAATTTGACAAAAATAATTCAGTGAAAGTACCGTGATATTACATCGGTGATGGTATTTTATGTAAAAATAATGTGATCCTAATGTAATACTCTTTAACGGTAGTGAGATTAACTTACGAGAATTTTTTTTTGAATGAATTAAGTTATGAGAAATATTATTTGAACATACATTATTTATAACTATTGACGTGACTATATGATAGAGAAATAACTAATTAAAAAATAAAGTATTATATATACCGTATTATACGTTGTTGGATAATAAAAAATTATCAACATAATATTTCGAGTTTTTCTAATTACACCCTGTTTAATCCTGGTTACACCTCAAAATAACAAAATTACCCTTTCATAAAATTTAATTTTCAAAAAGTCTCTTTCTTCTTTCTTGGTTACACTCCAAAACCACATCTTCAGTTTAAGTAGGTCATGTAAACTAAGTTTAAGTATACATACTTAAACTTAGTATAAGTAGGTCATGTAAACTGAGTTTAAGTAAATCATGTAAACTGAGTTTAAGTGTACATCTAAAAGTTCAAGATTGTTCAATGATTCTACGTACTCTCAGATTAAGTATCTACATGTAAACTTAGTTTAAGTAGGTGATGTAAGCTGAGTTTAAGTGTACATACTTAAACTCAGTTTAAGTAGGTGATGTAAACTGAGTTTAAGTGGATCATGTAAACTGAGTTTAAGTGTACATCTAAAAGTTCAACATTATTCAATGATTCTAAGTAATCTCAGTTTAAGTATGTACATGTAAATTTAGTTTAAGTAGGTCATGTAAACTGAGTTTAAGTGTACATATTTAAACTCAATTTAACTTAAACTCAATTTAAGCAGGTCATGTAAACTCAGTTTAAGTAGGTCATGTAAATTGAGTTTAAGTGTACATCTAAAAGTTCAACATTGTTCAATGATTCTACGTAATCTCAGTTTAAGTATGTCCATGTAAACTTAGTTTAAGTAGGTCATGTAAACTGAGTTTAAGTGTACATACTTAAACTCAATTTAAGTAGGTCATGTAAACTCAGTTTAAATGTACATCTAAAAGTTCAACATTGTTCAATCATTCTACGTAATTTCAGTTTAAGTATGTACATGTAAACTTAGTTTAAGTAGGTCATGTAAACTGAGTTTAAGTGTACATACTTAAACTCAGTTTAAGTAGGTCATGTAAACTAAGTTTAAGTAGGTTATGTAAACTAAGTTTACATGAACCTACTTAAACTGAATTTAAGTTAACCTCAACAATGTAAAATTGAATCCGTCGTACAATGCAGTTGAACAAGAACAGGAAAATTGAAACTAGCATTATTGAAAGAAGAAAAAAAGAAATTCACTTGTTTATATGCAATCGAGTATAGATGAAAGATGTTTTGATTCACTCTTTAATCTTCCATAGAGATTGATTGAACATCAGGAATGTTTGATCGTTTGTGGATGAAAGAGAGTGGAATTTTAGAGTGAGAATCGTTGAAATCAAGATTTCAAGAAAATTTATATAAAAAGACAATTTTAATATTATTGAAAACTTTTAAGAAGATTTGGGTGTAACCAAAAATATGAGGTGTGAATATAAAAACTCTAATATTTCTCTTTACATTTACATGTACATGGTACATGGATTTCTATTAAAATATAAAATATGGGTATAAAAGTAAAATAAGCAATTAGCATCTTAAAATGTTTTAATTTTTCTTGTAGTTAGGAGAGAAAAAACTCCAAATATATTTCTAGGAACCAAAAAAAAAACATATTTACAGGGGGGTAAAGAATAAAAAGAAGGAAAATATTTATTGTCGACATTTAACCATTACATACACACACATATCATCAGTAGGTAGGGTATTTCTTGCGTGGATACATCAAATCATTTTCTCCTTTGCTCTTATAAAACTTTATCTCGTGGGTACTTCTTTTTTTATGGTTCATTTTTTTTTGGTGAATTTTTCTTATAGGTCATTGATAACAAATATTAGGATATTGTAGTCAAAGATGGAGTCAATCACAAAGGCTTGATAGATGATCTGTAGACCGCTAAAATTGGACGACCTAGAGCGCTATCATCGTCAGAGAAGTTTAACCAAGGGAGATGGACAAGCTTATCTTCATAAGCTATAGTATCTGATATTTTCTCCTATCGGGGGAGAAAACAATGAAGGAGAATGAGAATTTAAATAAGCAGCGTATCCCTCTCTCCCTTAAAAAGAAAAACAACATCTTTCTCTGCGGCTCTCACACTATTTTAATGTTAAAATAATGATAGAGTTATTAGTGAAATATATTTAGAACTGATATTTGAACTGCTCGGTTTGAGGGGTAGAGTGTTCATTAGATACTATCACTAAATAAATGCTCTTAGAAAATGCACAAAAAAGAGTGGCGTGTACATAATTCTTTATAATTTATAAATAAGTGTGGTGTACATGTATAATCCATTTGAATGCACAAAAATGACCATCTCCAACAAAGGGAGCATGAACATTAAACAATGGTTCCACCAACGTACCTCCATTTATGAGAAAAAGTGAAAGGTGTTTATTGAGTTTAAGTAGCTCAAATAAGCACCGTTTTTTCCATGGTCAAAATAACAAGTTAAATATATTTTTAATCCTTTTAAATATACTACATTTTTGTTTTAGTCCCTCTTAAGTTTTTCTTTGAATTTTGATATTTAAATTTTCAAATTTTCATTTTAGTCTCTGCTTTTTTTATTTTTATAGAAGTTCATGATTGATAAAACCTTAAAATATCACTAGTTTAATAATTACTATTCAATCTTAAGTTTATCAATTTAATCATTAATTTAAAGTTATAGATAAATTAATAAATTAAATAGTTAAATTATCACCCTAAAATATTTATTGTTTTTATTTGTGGGACTCGTATATGACTTTTTAGAGGTTTTGTATTGAAAAGATTGAGAATTTATTAAATACTATAGTAGAAACTCTATAAATTAATAATATTGAGACCGGAAAAATTTATTAATTTAGAGAGTTATTAATTTATCGATAAATTAATAATTATTAATTTAAAGAGTTTTTAAATAATTATACTGTACATACCAAACAAAAAGGCAAATTAGTCTATGTCTCTTAGAATTACGTTGCAGCAAATCTTGGACTCAATGTAAATTAATAAATATTGTATTCATATCCATTGAAAATATGACTTTTGACTTTTGAAGTGTATAGTAAATGTAAACAAGTGGAATGTTCAATGTATTCTTAAGCAAGTTTGGCATATATAAATTACATGAATGTGTTAAAAGTATTCAAACCATATCTCACTCACAAGATGGCTTCTCATCTAAAAGGTGTTGCAAAATCAACTATGTCAGATCAAATATGTAAGGAGTTGTGCGAGTACAAGAGAGATAATCCTGCAAGCACACAAAAAGACTTGCAGAGATGGCTTGAGGGAAAATTTCAGTTGAAAGTTAGTCAAGGAACAATATCAAACACACTTAAGCGGTCAAATGACTATCTCTCTGTTGAAATAGAAAAGGGAAGAGCGGAGATCAAAAGACACAAACCAGCAAAATATCCTGACATGGAGAAGGTTGTTTATGAGTGGTTTCTACAGCATCAAGAACGTATGAATATCACAGGAGAATTAATTTTGCAGAAGGCAAGAGATACAATGAAACTCTTGTACCCTCATGATGATTCAGATTTTAACTTCTCTACAGGATGGCTTGAGAAATTCAAGCACCGACATGGCATAAAGTCATTTCGTCGTTTTGACGAGAGTGGGTCTGTTGATGTACAAGACATGGAGCAGAAATTGGTATCGATTCGAGAGAAAATTGGTCAGTTCCCTATGAAAGATGTTTTCAATATGGATGAAACTGGGTTGTTTTATAGGCTACAAGCTGATCATTCACTGGCAACAATGCAGAGGATGACGACGAAGATGATACGGTGTCTTTGGAGCCTGTTACGCGAAAGGAAGCACTTATGGCGTCGAACACTCTTCACAACTTTATAATACAATACAAAAATACAACACCTGAGCTATTGGATGCAATAAGAAAAGTTAGAGATGAGCTCCAAACAGACTTGAACTTTAAAGGAAAACAAACAACTATTGAATCATATTTCAACAAAATGTAATATTTTTTTTTTTCAGTTTCTATGAATTATTAATTTATGATTTTCTTGGGACCAAAAATTATAAAGGGATCTCCCAAAAAATTATTATCTTATTATTTTATCGAATTATTCAATTTTTTACCGAGTATTAATTTAAAGAGTTTCTACTGTACTATTAAAAAAATTATAATAAATTATATGTATAAAACCCATTTAAGTATCAAGTGTGTGTATCTCTATTATTTGATTTTGACTAGCAGCTAACAAATGCCTGAAAAATTAATGCCATAGACAAGCCTCACTAAACAACTTGCATGTACATTCATTCATGTCTATAGTACTTACTAGTTCATTATCTGTTTTTTGAAATATAGTTGTACTCAAATGGATAACAACTTTGGTACTTATTGCTTTATCCGCCAGGTACCAAATATTGAGCACCCACAAACAATAAAATATGAAAGAGAAAAATATTAAATAATGTTAAATGAAATGATTAAATTTTTATTTTTTTTCTGCTTGTATGTATGTATTCAAACAATTTTAACTTGGAATTATACTGTATAAGACTTGCTCGGTACCCAAATACACATTAACTTTAATTTTCACAAACATGAGAAACAGTTCCCTCTTATGATTTTATTTATTTTCATATTTAAATGCACAATATCCATATAAACATATATTGCATGAAGGTGAGGATAGTGCAATTTCCTTCTCAAACGTGACCTCCGTCTGTCTGTGGCTGATATGTTCGACGCCTAAGCTGAGAATCAGCATTTGGTTGCTGCAGAAATATTCTTGTTGGATCATTAGGATCGACGTACCTGCATAATGTTTTCAACTTTAAATCCCCGGTTTCTGGATTATAAACAATACAATCCATACCTTAACAGACTTAACCAAAAAATAATAAAAAATTACAAGTTTAACTTTCACTTACGCATGTCTCATCATCTCATCGACAGGAGTCTGAGATGCCTGTAAAGGATCCACACGAGATTCTGACGGCACATTAGCATGTTGATTATACTGTCTCACTGAAGCAATCAAATTGAAGAAAAGAGGAATGAAGGTTCCACATCCTCCCTCTTTGAATATGATTTTAAATGAGTGTGTGGAGTAAAGAGCCCTGTGTTGATCAGCTGGGACCACCTACGTTGCAATTAGAGAGTTATAGAAAGGTTTAGGACAAAAGATTTTGAATACAACAAGAAATAATAAAAGAATATATAGGAACAAAATCAGGGTAGCAAATAATGGGAAATTAACTTACAGGCTCAACAAATCCAGAAATATTGTTGCAGTGAAATATTGGTTGGTTAAATTTTTCACCATTGATGTACAGCTGCATAAGGATCGGCATAGAGTAAATGTCAAATATAGACATGTATGTCAACTGAATATTCATTGGTAATTGAAAAATAAAAATAAAATGGTGAACTACAGTATATAGCTCATTATCAACCTAACTACCCTTATAAACAAAATGGAAAAACAAAACTATCTTGAAGTTTGATTTCAAATGAGAAAGTAATAATTTGGAGGTTAAACTTGAGAGCCTAATATCAAGTATTTGGATGTTCCGGCTAATAATCTGTGACATTAACATAATAAAAACCTACACTGTCAGTAATTAGCAGGTTACCAAAACGTATACATTACAGCCTTGCAAGTTGCAATAATAATAGCAATTTGCCAAGAACGTTTAACAGGCCTAAAACTGCACCGTCATATTCATAGCATTCATAATTTCACATGGGTCTTAAGTCATAACAGAAGATACAGGAGAAAGTAACACGAAAAATATTTATACACCCAATAATTTATGATAAAGTTGTACAAGCTAAGCATTGGTTCTGCTACTCGTAGATTAATATATAGATTAATCAACAAATCCAGCATAGAGAAGGGTAAATTAAATTGTCTTGGCAGAATAAGAAGAGTGTAAAATTTAGCTAAAAGCAAACTTAGTCTGCAAACAATTTAAAGAGATGAAAGAATAGTATCACATACCAAAGGCATGTCAAAAGCATAAAGTCCATCAACAGGATTTTTAGCAACGAAAACCATCCGTATATTTGACAAATAGATGATCCCCTTTGCTTTGAGACGACCCCCATGACTTCTGACCATTGATAACAAAGTCAATAACAAAATAATGAATATATTAACTTGTATAAGATTAAGATAGACGGAAACAAAAAGTGGAATTATATACTAACACAAGACAAGAAGAATTTTAATAACTATTTATTTTCTTGTATACTTGTGCCTCAAACAAAGCTTAGAAATTATCCAATTTGCAGACTTGTGTAGTTTACAATGACATGCAATGTTTTCACGATTATTCTTCATTGTCATGTTATAATAATTTGTCAACCAAACGCTACGAAAGTGTTGAGTTAGTATTCTGTATGATTGTATCAATCATATAACCCACATCAGTAACAACATTACTCGCAGACTCTCTATTTGTTATTTTCCCTCCTATTATAACTATGCTTTCAAGAGGATATCAATGCAGTAAATCAGTGACCCAATCCCTAACTAGGATTTTCTTTGTTTGGCAACTTGCTGACATAATTTTCCTAAGGCTCGGTTTGGAGACGAGGGAACTATAACATGTGGAAGATTTGAGAAAAGTCCCCTAAAATCCTCTTCCAATACATTTTTTTTTATTTCCCCAAATTAAGTGTGTATTATGAAGAAAAATGAAGCCGCAAAACCCTCCCCTCTCAAATTCCATTATTCATTCCACTACCTCCTGTCTTTTTTTTTCTTTTCAAATCTCTCAAACAAACCCTAAAACTTTTCACCTTTATTGTTTCAACATTTAGACTATAGGCAAATATTAGTATTGATTATGTTAGTTCTCAGGGTTTAAACCTGAAAATAATTCATGAGAAGATACTTCATTCACCAACCAAACTACTTAATTGTGACGACGGATGAGAAGTGTCATGTTTCCAAAACTCATGCACTAATACACATGAAATATTCATCAAAAGATTAAAAAAAATATATAATTTTTTCTTTCTAATTCTAAATTCAACCAACCATGATTCTAAATTGCAATTTCAATTGTAATACCGTTGTGGAAACCTCTAAAATCTTTCCTATTGTAACTACTGAAACACAAAATTATGACTACTGCTAGAACCTACGCTAAATATAAATTCTAAGTTTCTACAATTTTCCTAAATTGATATATTTATCCAAATTGCAGCAATACAATAAAGAGGAAAAGAAGAAGAAGAATACCGACCCAGCGCCGGGAATCTTGTCGACTTCAAATTCGACGCCATCTCTAGCTAACACAAACATCTCGTTCACGAATGCAACTGGCATTCCATTTGGGAACAATTGTGGATTCAAAGCCATTGAAATTTCAGAATCGATCGAATTAGGTTTTTCTGCGTTGTGTTGAGGAATCAAGAAGAAACGTGAAATCGTACGCGTTGACAGGTTTCTAGAACACCCCAGACCCAAAAACCCAAATTTTTATTTTAAATAAGATCCAGGTCGGTTCTCCCCCTTATTATAATATTTCTGGTTAAAATATTTTTACTTTTACTTTTAATTAATCCTATTAAAATGTTTTAAGGACATTTTTATCACCGTTTTTTATTCATGCTTTTTACACATTGACCCATTTTTTTTTCAGTAAGTAAGACTCGAGAATATTTTTATTGGATATAATACAAGGGAAATAATATTTATACAATTATATTTTTAACCAGTAAAAAGAGATAAAAAAGAATGTTATCACAAAAGTTATCATCAAACAATTGTATAAATATCATTATTCATAATATAATCATCAAAGTTGCATATTGAAAATGTGTGGTTAAAGTTAATTTAAGTATGTGAAAGAAAATATGTATGGCCATGTGGAGGAACAAAATTACATATTGAAAATGTGTTATCTTCTTCTAAGTTCAGTTAAAATTTAATGGATCTACTAATCAGATGTAATTATGATCATTTTTTAAATGATTAATATTTGCAATGGCAAAATGAAAGGATTGGTAACTTCAGGGTCGAAAATTCAAATTGCATATATTTGCAGGGACAAAAGACCTATTTAAGTCATTCATGAAGATGTCCATGCATGGACTATGTAGGAGGGTTTTCTCTAAAAAGGTGTGGAGGAAGAACTTCATTAGTATAGTTAATCAATTCATTCCTGAACATGAGAGCATGAGCAACATAAATAGGAAGTGATTGAGAGTTAACATAAGTATAGGGGTTTTCCAAAGGTTGCCAATAACCTTTATTCCAACGGGGTAGACGTTCTTCATTCCTCGCCTTCTTTTTTTCTTTTTTGATTCGATAGTTAAGAGTCTCCTTAGACCTTCCAACAAAGACCCTAAAATAGCGAGAATCAACTAACATATTATCCACTTTCTTAAAAATGTAGAGCCCTTTATGGAGAACTCGGTCATCTTCATCGGTCCAAATTTTCTTGAAATTTAAATTACAAAGAGATGATAAATCATATTTGGCACACATTTGATCAAACACCAAATAAAAAGACAATTCAAAGTTACTTCATTAGATTTTGTTATCAACAGAATAACTTCAAAACCCTATAATCATACAATCATTTTCTACGTCAGACTATAAGGCATAACAAAAACTCTAAATAATAATAATTGATTTTTTTTCAAAATAAATAAACAGATGGTAGAAAATAACAACAATCAACATTATTGGATTTTTCTTAAAATGTTTTGCCTAATTAGAATAACAAAATAACTTCAAACAATCATATCATCATGTTGCCAAACAGTAAGCTACATTCCAAAACAACAATAAAATCATATCATCATGTTTTCAAACAATAAGCTATACTCCCAAACAACAATAAAATCATATCATCATGTTTTCAAACAATAGCAAGTTAATATTAAACAATTTATATCATTACTTACTTTTCCTCACACTTGAAAGTTTCGTTCACCTGATCAACAACAACACAGAAAAAAGACAAAAACACATAAAAAAGACAATCATATAACCAAAAAAAAGACCAACATCATAATGAATTTTCTCAAGAATCTTTGTTGTGGATTTGGAAGTTACATCTCTCAGCTAGTGTGCAATTTTTCTTATGACTAACATAAACATGCCACAAGTCTCTCCCCATTAAAAGTGGCATGTGTCATCGAAGAGTCCTTTTAACACTTACTTGCACTTATTGCAATGAAGATGAAACTATTTCTCATTTTCTAATGTTATGTCCACGCTAAGTTGAGATTTGGACCGATTGTGGGTTTGGTGATGTTCAAGCATGTGTCACAAGGTTGCTCTAGACAATACTTCAAAGATCCTAGCGACTTTAGTGGATGAAGACTAGGAATCTTAGCTCCATTGATAATGTGGAATATTTGGATCTCTCGCAACAAATTTATTTTTGAGGAATAACTCTTGTGAAGTGCTAGATCATAACATCTATATTTGCTCAACTACATATTTCCAAGCAGACGTTTGAAAATCCAACCTTCTACTCTCATCGAACAACTCGTGAGGTGTGTTGGAATAAAGGGGATGAGGATGTCATGATTCTCAATGTAGATGGAACTGCTCTTACTAATCCAGGGAAAGCAGGGTTTGGTGGCTTGGTGCGTAACCATGATGGAACATTTCAATTTGGTTTATGTGGGAGTGTAGCATTGTCCAATATTCTCTATGCGAAAATACAAGCATTTTTAGTGGGCATTAGATTGTGTTGGCATATTCAATTTAGGAAGGTAATGTGTTTCTCATATTCCTTGCATGTGGTTCAACTTTTCACAGAGAAAGCATCTGAGTTTCATCATTACGCTAATGACCTATAGATTATTAGAGATTTCATGAAAAAAGATTGGACAATATCTCTGCATCACCTTTTACGAAGGGAATGCTTGTGCAGATGTGCTAGCAAAAGTTGGAAGCTATTAACGTAGATCCTCTAGTTGTGAGCTATGTACGTTCAAAATAAACAACAATCAGCATTTTTAGAATTTTCCTATATTATTCTGCCTAATGATCACAACAAAATAACTTCAAACAATTATTTATATTTCACTTAGTAATTCAATATGACTCCATAAATCATTCTTTACGTTGAACTGCTTGACAACATTAGAATGTAATATTCTTGAAAATGATTTGTTAAATTTACTTCATAAAGTTAATCTTTATCCTTTCTATACTATAGTCTTAATGCTAGCTTCATGACCAACATGTTGTATGACTAAATTTTGAATCATATTTTGATAATAAATGGTGATTGGCAAATCCTACGACTACAATGAAAATGCAACCAAAATATAAACAACATGCAAGATATAACAAAGTTACATATTTAGTTACATTTTAGATGTTAATATTCGTAATGTATAGACCTTCAATTCTTTATCTTTATTTTTATTTTTACCTTACACAATCTCACACACACACACACAGATATATATATATATATATATATATATATATGAAAAATATTTTCTAATAAACAATATATTCTAACTATTATTGTTTTGAGTTTTAGTAATTTGCGAGATGATGTCAAGTATTTTAAAAGTAAATCCGCAATATACATCTTGATATACCAAGGAAGTTTAATAACAAAACAAAAGCATAAGAGTATTGAAGTCTATCCAAGTTCAAGTTGTAGAAACGAAACAGAACCAATATATTATTTGTTTATCAAATAGCGCTCAAGCAACATTTTATTGGATTTTTTTTACCGTTCAACAATAAAGAAAAACTCCGCCTAGATCTTCTTCTATGTTGGATCGATGGATCTTTTGAATTGATAGTTGCAGTCTAACAGAAAAAGTGTTTTCAAATCTTTTACCTATTAACAACTTGACTTTTCCCATTAGTATCTAGATATAGTTTTACCATGGTTTGCATGGGTCCTTTGTCATTCGATTCTTGAAGTTTGATAATGCTATTTTTCTCCGCATAAAAATATTTTGTTTAAAAAAAAAGCTTACAATAACTATTCTCAAATTGAGACTTAAATGTTCTTTTTAAATATACACAAATAATAACTAAAAATAATTGAGCGTATCAAAATAACATTCACCCTTATAACTTACACATTGAGATCATTTGTTTTAATATCCTACAATTTTATTTTTATTTTTTAACATAAAAACTTTTCTATAAACTTTATTTAACATCTCACGTTAAAAGAATTTATATCAATGTTTAATATAGTTTCTTACTTGTTATCTTGTTTGTCTACTTATAACAACAAAATAACTTAAAACTCAAAATATAACCATAACAAAAACTCAAAAGAATAATAATTGGATATTTTTCAAAAGAAATAACAAATAACATAAAAAAAAAAAAACAATCAACGTATTGGTTTTATGCATAAAAAAACATACATGACAGCATTCACATCACCATAGAATTTTTTTGTCTTAGTCAATGCTATCATACTGTGTTTAAGTTAAAATTACTTAAATTTTGAACAACAATTTAGAGTTATTTAATTGCAACACCGTAATCTTCCCGTTTCGTAGGATAATGTTGTCATAACGAGCAAAGTAATTCATTTGAAACTAATATATATATATATATATATATATATATAATTTTTTTATTAGTGTTGTAAAATTTAAGACAATATTCTAGTAAATAACATGTGTAAGATTCATTTGATCTCTATTTATTGCATGTTCAAAGCAAATTCACTCATATGAGCGATATTAATAAGGATAGTTGGGTTTTGTCTCCCTACATTGTTAACGCTTTAGATACTAATCTTATTTGAAAAGCTTCGAGTTTGAATCACACAACTTAAATATTTTATTCACATTGTTCTAAGGTTTGAATGTAAAATGATTTTGTCATATTATGTTTTTATAAAATTGTACCATTATTTACTATTTTCACCTAAATCTTTCAATTTATTTCTCTTGCCTTATGACATAATTGAAAATGATGACTGGAAAATAAAATTATCATAAACACATAACACAACATTATACAAAGTGGTTGAATTTTAAAAGCATAAAATCATACAAAGAATTTAACATTAAACGAAACTATATCAATGTTTAACATAGTTTCTTACATTGTCTATTGTATCAACAACACGAGTGTTATCAACAAGCCTTAAGAACCAATATATAAACAACGAAAATCAGATTACAAGAGGAATTTTTTTTTACATTAAAATAATATATATATATATATATATATATATATATATATATATATATATATCAATGTTTAATAAAGTTTCTTACCCGTTATCTTGTTTGCCTACCTATAACAACAAAATAACTTAAAAACAGTATATAATTATTTTTGCCACAAGTTTATGATCACGTCAAATTATAGCCATAATAAAAAACTCAACATAATAATAATTGGATGTTTTTCAAAATAAATAACAGATCACATAAAAAAAACAATCAACATTTTTTTATGTTTTCCCAAAATGTTACGCCTAATGATCATAACAAAATAACTTGAACAATCATTTAAATCTCACAGAATGACTCAAAGAAACACCATATAAATCATTCTTTACATTCAATGCTAGACAACATTATAATGTATTATTCTTGAAAACGATTTGTTAAATATACTTTATAAAGTTAATACATATATTTTCTATACTTGATTCTTAATATTAGCTTCATGACCATCATGACTAAATTTTGATTTATGTTTTTTACAGTAAAGAGTGATTGGCCGATCATATAATTACAACAACAAATTCAACTAAAATTAAAATAATGTGTATAAGTTTTAAAGCATATGCATCTAATATCATGAATTTAAAGCATACTAAATTTAAAGCATAAACAATGTGTATAGTTGATTCTGCATATGGATAAAAATTAAATTCATGTATTTAGGTCAACACTCTAAATTTCATACACGTAAGAACTCAATTAACTGTATAAGGAATTCATACATCAGCTTACAATCTATAATTAAAAGCATACTTATTACGAAAATAAATTGCACATGACGGAAAATCTATCCGGACAGACGTTAGTTACATATTAGATGTTAATATTAGTGACACGTAAAAGTTACTTTACAATTGTTTGTGCTTTACATACACCTTTAATGCACAACATTATTTACAAGACATACTTCAAGTTATACAAAACAAATTAATATTGACACTACAACACGCGATAAGCTTCAAATGTCACAAATTATAACAAAAACATATCAACAACATTACACATAAGACACATTACCAAAGGTGTATAACATAGACATACACATACTAGACAAACATTTACATACATGATATGACAATTGACATACCGCATAATATTCACTCGTATGGCTTACATAATGAAACCATTTTTTTTTAAAGATAAAGACTTTTATACAAACTGCAAGTAACCACATATAGTTAACAAAATAATTAGCATATAAATACATGGAAAAGATTACAACATATTACAATCCCAGTCACAAATTTTGATGGACATGTCAACAGTCTGAGAGACTCTGACCAATTTTGTCTTCTTCTGATGGAACATTACTTTCAAGTTCTAATCGTATTGTTTGTCTTCTTCTGACCACATGTGTCTCCACCTTTAAATCTAGAGAGGAAATTCAATTTCTTTCCACGTTGATTCTATCTTCAATATTATGTGTATGTTTTGATAATGCCAATTTTTCAATCTTCCTTTAATCAGTTTTAATTTTTTTTTTCATCATAAAACATGTCGAACCTTCTACCTGAAAATAATTCCATTGCTCCCAACAAAATTCTGATACCCCGATAAATCTATCCAACATTTTAACATACGAAGGGTTTGCGGTCCTCAGTTATCCTCATAAATAGACAGAAACCAGAAAATAGTCGGAAAGATCGTAAGATAAAGCCACTTGAATTAGGCCACACTAAACACCACTCTTTAGATAACAAAAATCTATCAAAGTGACTCATAGAAAAGTCATCCCCTTGATACCATGTAAAACTTCTACCGCACAATGGGAGATCAAACAAAAACTTACCATCAATAAAGTGATTAAATGGAAATAATCTTCATTTGCTTACCTGAAATTAAACTCTGCTTCGTCGCTCATCAGATGATCGAGTAACATTAAAATCCACACACACCATCTTGCCGCCCTATCATTATTAAACAACCTTCCTATGTTGTCCACAATGCTTGACCACCATTACTTTCACAAGGAGCGTACACATTGGCCAAAGAAAACTTGTTACTGCTCTTTAGAAACCGACCTTGAATAATCAAGACATTATGATGTCTCTAGTAGTCCACGCCTCCACTTCAGATACATCCCATAAAGTCAGAATCCATCCCCCAACAGACAGTAAGAAAAACCAACCATACAAGATTCACACACATCCGCAACTGCCACCTCAGAATTACCATAAAGAATCATCCAATTTTTCAATCATCAATATTACCTAAATGTGACGTTCCACCTGACAAAGAAACGTCCACAACATTCCCAACTGAATAGTTTAATTATAATATAAATATAAAAATAATTTGGGTATATTAAAAATCGGCTACATCAAAAAAAACATTATGTATCTCCTTTATTAGTTACCAATATAGAATAAATTAATGTATTTTCATTTTTAATTTTATTTTATTGCTTGTAAATTTGAGGCTGAAATTTTATACCTTGACTTTGACACCGCTAAAAATTTTGTTTAAATTTAAACACCGGCATTGTACATAACAATTCTAATAATACAACGTCAAAAAAAAATTCTATTCTAAGAATGTGATTAAGAAGTGACATTATTACTTTAGTTGACTCAAAACACCAAAATTCTAAAGGCGGCTAGATATCATTTGTGAAGACCAAACTAATTTTGCTTATCAAGTAATGAATGATCATCGAAATCAGAACCAACTGTTGAAACACAATACACAAGACATATAAGCACACTTACTCAATAATGAAGAGAAGGAAGATAGATAATAGCACTCAGTAGCTTGTTACACAAGTTATTAGACTCTAGCTTGTTTTAGAGTTATAGTTAGCTCTTGTAACTGAATAGCTGAGCTGTCAACTAGTTTATTATCATCTAGTGTAGTATAGAACACACTAGTTTATCATGGTCACACAATAACAAACTATAAATACTTGTATTTGCTTTTATTCCAAGTTAATGAGAATTTATTCATATTTTTCTCAATCTTTCCCTCTTTTTCTATCAATGTCCATCTTCTCAACTCCCACACATAACTATTTTATGGAAATGACCCAACCAACACGTTTCTATTTGAGAATGAGTCGATAAAATCTCTGGAAATTAATAAACTATAAGCATTAGCAAATATCATGTGCCCTAAAGTAGAGACTCTTGTATGACATTTTCATTCTAGAAAATGGTTATTTGGTGATAAAGGCTGAAGTATTATTGAAACAATGGAGCAGCTATAATATTAATAGGGCTATTACCTTTATATATACAATAAATGATCTTATTTCCATCTTGCAACAAAAGAATTTAATTTAATACAAACTCTCACATATTTAGCAGACAACAATCAACCTCATCAGAAATAAGAATAGTTCAGCACTTATATTGTACTTCTTTTCAGTTAAAGAATTACATTCACTTGCTTGGATGTGTTTTTCTCTTTGCAAAGAACATGACAACCTTTGAAGGAAACAATGATTTCTTCTTCTTCTTTTTCTTTCCATCTGAAGCTGGTCCAGCTTCAACATTATTAGTATTATCAGTAGTAGTAGTAGTAGTTGCAGCAGTAGTGGTATCTAAAGGAGATTTTCCCTTTGAGGAGTTTGGTGAATCATTTACATTCATAGTTGCAGTAGCAGCAGCAGCAGCAACCTCATTAGCTTTTCTTTGTTCTTGTTCAGCTCTCCATGTTCTCAGCTCTTGTTCTACAGCTGTTTTTCCTTCTGCAGCTTTCTCAGCATTCTCATTTGCAATCTTAAGTGATTCCCTTCTTACAGACAGCTCTTCATTCAGTTCTTCTAACTTCTCCAAGCTTCTCAATTCAGATTCCTTTGCCATCTCAATCTGTGAATTTGCAGCTGCAATTCTTAGATTAGCTTGCTCCTCAGCCTTTTGAGTTCTCTTACTTAGCTCATGATATTCATCTAATGTGAGTGTCACAAGAGATGAAGAATCAACTTCTTTTTTGTAGCTTCCTCCTCTAGCTGATTCACTTCTCTCCAATGCTTTGATTGAATCTTTAGCCAATTTTTCAGAAACTTTAGCAGCTCCTATTATTAGAGATAAAGTTAAAAATCACTTTTTTAAACAAAATAATCACTTTTAAAGCTAAACTTTCCAAAGTCACATAATAACTCTTTATTTTTAAAAGTTCTGTATAAATTAATCTCTAAATTATTGAATACCAAAATCACTTTTTTATCAGTTTTCAATAAATGAGATATTTCAGTAATACCTATTTCATTTTGTGTTGCTTGTAATCTACTTTCCAATGTAGCTAAACTTGCTTTGGCTTTTTCAGCTTCTTCTTGTGCTTCAAGTAGTTGAGCTTGAGCAGCTTGAGCTATTGATTTGGCTTCGTCAGCTTCTTGTGCTGCTGCTTGAAGTTTCTTAGGTAACTCAGCCATAATCTCTTTTGCTTCATCCTCTTTCATTCGAAGAAAAGCTATGGCTGATTTTGATTTCTCAAGTTCAACTTGAAGACTTGTGACTTTAGCAGAAGCTTTTTCTTCACTTTCTTTAAGGTTGTTGAGAATCAACTTTTCTTCCTTTAGTTCTGATTGAAGCAATATTGAAGCTTCTCTTAAGCTGTTAACCTCGTTAGTTGTCTTTTCAATGTTCATCTTTACTTCCTCTAGTTCCTTCTTTCTTTGTTCATTTGTTTCATCTTCTAGTTTTGATTCCATATATGCTGCTAACTCGGCTTTCAAATCAAGCAACAAAGAGGAAGATGCTTCCAATTTGGATTTGAGAACTCTTGCTGATAAAACTTGTTCATTTAGTGTCTCTAGCTCCTTTTCTGATTGTTCGAGTTCAAGCTTATAGTTTTGAGTTTCTTCATCAACGACGCCTGATGCTTGTTCCTCGGCTTCCAAGTGCGCCGTTTGAGTCGAAATCAATGACTCCTTTGTTGCAATTAACTCGGTTGTTAAATCTTCCACTGCTTTTTCAATCTCCTTGGATGCTGCAACAGCTTCCTCGGCATTGTTGATAGCTGCATCCCTTCCACTCACTATAAAATCATACTCTTTCCTTAAAGAGTCCAATTCTTTTTTCAAATATTCCAATTCCGAAACTGCGGCACTATGCATTGATTTTTCAACTTCAAGTTGTGCTTTGGCTTCAAAACTGGCTTCATCTGCAATGTCTTGCTCCAGCCCCTCAATTTTGCGAATCACAAGTCCCACTTCTTCTTTTACCTGAAGCTCATCTCTTTCTACACTTTCTAAGTTGAGTTTGAGTTCTTCTGTAAGTTTCTTAGTGTTTTCCAATTCTTCAGCTGTATTTGGTTTTCCAAATTCATGTCCAATCTTGCTTCTCTATTAACCCAAAAAGAACAAAAGAGAAAGGAAAAAAAAAGTCATCTGGTTAAGGGAATTCAGACTTCAAATTGTGCATGCCTCAAAGAATGAGAAACAACTAACAAGTAATGTATAGAGAAAATATCATTCATCCACTTTGCATTAGCACAATATGTTTTGACACAATAATGATTTGTTCAAATTCAGCCATGCTATAACCGCTATTTAACAACACTAGTCCATTATAAGATGTTATATACGACTAGGACTAGAGACAGTGGAAAATATAATATGATGCTACTTACTAATCCAAAACTAAGAAGAAAAATGTATAAAGCAAGAATATAATTTGAGGAAGACATTATGAGTATGACATACCTCCAGACTTTGGGTTCTACGGGTTTTCCAATCCACTATTCCTCCAAACTTGGACACAGCATCTTTGACAGATTTCAAAGGTGCTGCTGTATCAATTACATGCTTACCAGAATCACAATTTGGTGAAGTTTCATCACCAGTCTGACTGGGGGATTCTGGTTGTGGCTCCATAGTTTTTTTTTTCTTTTCTTTTCAAAGTGGCACCTCTTCTTAAATACGAAATCTGCTCCAAAACAGAAATTGGGAGTGCCACCAAAATGTCTGCAATTCAAGTTATCATTATTATTATTATTAGAAAACAAATATGTAATGAAATATAACTATATATTAGTATGTGATGAAAATTTTCACAATGCAGGATGGTGCCCCTTTAATCTTTAATGCCCCAAAACATTATTTTATAACATGTGGATAAAAGCAGTGCTTACAAAACCATATTATATGCATGTAAGAAGCACAAGAATGTAAGAAGGAAGATATAAACAAAAAGTGATCGATCCAACCTGAATTGGAATTGAGGAACAGGAGAGAAAAGATGATGCAGAAGAAGAAAGAGGGAGAGATGGTCCTATTAGAATAAAATATTATCTGTTATTATTTATATGGTGCATGTCATAGGGTACGTTACTGTTGAGGAGATGAAGGAGGATAATTAACTATTTGCATTTGCAACCTCCTCCCTCCATTTTTTATTTTGTGTGTGTTCCAAACCCATGCAACGTCCCCACAAACTACCACCTCTACTATATAGCTAGGGAAAACAAAACCACATTTAAGCACGTGTGGTGTGGGATCACCACACCTTATCATTTTCCACCACTATTTTTAGCATTGGCTACCACCGTTAAAATAAATATAATATTATCTATATCTCTACATATAAACTCTTTTTATTTTACCCAAATTAGGTTTATTAATTTGTCTTATTTCATTGTTACTATTTTACTCTTAATTTCTTACAAAGTTTCCCTTCATCTTATAGGATAATCTTTTATACTACGTGACAAAAATCATGCAATTGGTTTTGTGGAAAGAAGGAATTTTCATCGTTACTGCTGTACAAAAAAAAGAAATCTGTGCAGTACAGCAAATTCAAAAGGATCCAATCACACTTTGGTTATTTTATAGTGATTCATTTTTCTCATATAAATTTTAGCAAAACATATGTATTTTTCAAATTTGAATACTTTCTTCCTAAAATAACGAATAGAAAATTTAATGAATCTGATTGAAGCCATCAAGTTGATGGGAATGAAATTGATGATCCTAATGTCGTCATTTTCTGCATATTTCGGATCCTCAATTTCATTCCAGTGAATCGTGTCCCAGCCTAACTCTTCATCTTCTTCCTTAATATGAAATATGCAATTGTAATACAAAAACATATCCTAGATCATATCCTTAAAATAAGGAATAAATCTTTGTTTTGAGACCCATAGGAGCTTTAGCATTAGTTTTTGTGACTACGGGAACACCATGGTAAGATCATCACATTTGTAAATAGATGTTACGTTTCACATTCCACGGGAGAGACTTCTCCACGTAATGTTTATCACATATATTTCCGCAGATACAAGCACACACAAACTTACATCACAAGTAACTAAAAGAAAAAGAGAGATTATGTTATCCTCGTCCCTGATCAGAAATAAAATACTAAAAAATGTTTCAAGTTTATTAGAAGAAATTGTTATATTTTATCACAAACCATAACAATCAAACAATGCAAAAGAAACAATCAATATAGTTACCATTAGAAGGACCTAATTGTGTTGCACACAATAAGATACTATATTGTGAAAGTAAAAGAAAAAACATGAATTAACATCATGTTGATAATAATAAGAATAAACAATTGAGAAGGCATGCAATGCAACAACAAAATCATGAAATGAAAAGGGAAAGAAGGAAATCAATGAACCTGGAAATAATAGAAATGTAGAATCTAGAAAGAGAAGAGAGAAAAGAAATGTGATGAAAAATTAAGGAGGAGGAGCAGAAGAAAGAAAGAGGAAAGGAGAAGCTATAATACGGTGGAAGAAGGGATTGTTGTTACTGTTGAGGCGATGAAGAAGGAAGGAACAGCTCATTACTTTCTCAAATTTTGTTCCTTCCAACTCCTCATGCAATGCAAAATATGCTATGCAATACCAACGTTAACATATCTTTCCACCAATAACATTAATTCATATTCAAACACGTGTTGGGACACAGCATGTCACACCCTTTTCCACCACCATTTTACTTTGCATCTAAATAAACACAGATATAGTTTTGTTCATTTTCTTACCACCACATCCTAAAATGAATATCCTTTTCATTATTTCAAGAATATTCTTTTTATCAAATTATTATATATTCTATTCTTAATATAGTAATATATATCTTATTTTAAAAAAAAAGATACATAGTTTGTCTTATGACAGTACGTAAAAGATAAAATGAAATTGAAAATACATGAGCATATAAAAGAGCGAATAGGAAAACTAGTTCTCAAAATTGTTACCATCTTTGAAATTATAACATGTTAGTCAAAATAATCTCTTTGTCAACTTTTGTCATTAAAGCCTCTAACCTAACACGTAAAATGACATGTGACATTCCTTAGATCTCACATCAATTGACATCATAGAATATGATAAATAAATCATAAATGAATATATTATTGTATCCTATACAATTTACAAAATGGCGCTACTTACGGTATGGTTCACAATATTTCTCTATACATTTGCATTCTACCATATAAACAATGGAAGTTACAGCATACAAAGGGAATGAAAATAATAGTAGCAGGTTGTGATATTAATATGATAATTTCAGCCAATAACTGCAAGCAAGCTTTGTCTCACAATTGGAATTGAACATAGTATAGATCCAAATATTCCATTCAAAGCATAAGCAATGGCACAGAATGGGAGAGCCTCAGGTTCCTTGGCAGACAATGCTGCTGTTCCAAGCCCATGAGCACTGTAATTTATTCAAGAGCAAACAATCACATATGCATGAAGAAAATATTTTTCTATGCTTGTATGTTGCCGCAATCATTACAAATTTTTCTTATCAATACCATTTTTAGTTATGTTACGAGTTTCACATTGGATGAAATATGACCTGAAAATGAGTTTATAAGTGGGAGGCATCCCTCACCTTACAACCTGGTTTCGTAATGTTGAGTTAGCTCAACCCAAATTTTAAGATGGTATCATAATCTGCTAAAATCCATTGGGACACCCCCTATTAGGTCCGCTTAAGTCACACTCCAGATGTCTAGTCCTCTGGATGTGAGAGAGCGCGCTAAGAGTCTTACATTGACATCTCTCATCTTACGAGCCGGTTTTGTAGGGTCGAGTTAGACCCAACCTAAAATTTAAGACTACTTGACAAACTACGTATTGAGTAAATTAAAACGGTGATATGGGAATTGTAAGACTCCACACCTCTCCACCGGAGTGCATAATCCAAATTCAATTTTAGTGCGGGATGCAGAGATAAAGGCTTTTTGGTAAGCGAACAAAATATTGGTTACTGAAAAAATACCTAGAAGCAGTTGCTATTCCTCGAGCAATCGGATCACTAAATCTGAGTCTATCAAGAGTTGCCTGCACAAAATTTGCCCCGACCAGACCAGTTACTACAACCACTGCTGCTGTGAGAGATGGATTGGCACCTGTACACAGAAAATAGAAATTTTTAATGATGGAACTAAAGTACAATCAAATACAAATCAAAATTTAGAGCATCCATTTAATGATTATTGGGATGAATGGGTGCAGTGCAGGCATGATACTTACCATCAAACAGAGACACAATGCTGAGGGCCAATGCCACTGTTATACATCTGGGTAGAATGGACACGGTTAAGGATGGTTCTAATTGAACAAGACGTCCAACAAGGGCGGTTGAGTACAGTGAGAATACTGTTGAGATGATGACAGAAGTGAAAATCTCAGCTGCATGCCTTTTCACAAGCTGAATATAGAAAACAAATCAATGGTTAATGAGTAACAGTTTAGCCGCTGTTTAACTACGGTATGAGAAAGAAAAATGTTGGAAAATAAGTTTTCTATTTGGCTAGTTATTGGAAAGAGAATTAAGTCTGTACAAGGATATGTACACTCTTCAAGTTTGAATTCATATCCTCTTTGGATTGACATTTTTGAGTTTATTTACTGGTATAAGCATTTGTACGATTGAAAGCTTATGGAAACATCTAATCAAGTGTTCATAAACTGCTTTCAGCTTATTTCCATAAGCTCTACATGATAGCTTATGAAAACAGCTTATAGCTTATATGGAAACGGTTTGACTTTATTGTAGCTTTTGTTATAAAATATTGTATACATAAGCACTTAAATAATAAGTGTTTATGCTATAATATAAGTGCCTAATTGAGTTGTTTATCCAAACAGGGCCAATCAACCTAAATCAAACTCTAAATAGCCGAATGATTTACCAAGAACAAAAAGAATAAGTAAATAAAACATATGCTGTAAAAACAAATGAGAAATTGCTGTATTTGTCTGCTTTAGTTTTTAGCAGAAGTATAAGATTTATTTCCTGAGGAAACCTACAGATGGTTTACCTTTCTTTGCTTGAACATGGAGAAGGAAAAGGAGAGAATAACAGATCCCAAAAATCCCATTAAAATGTCACCGGCTCCAGGATTGGCGGATGCATTGGTAAGGTAATATCCTATGAATATTGAGAGAAGAGTAAAAAAACACTAAAGATATATCATTGCTAAATGGCTTTGAACATTCACTACGTATTAGTTAACATGCCAGGAGATTAGAAATGCTTGACTGTTTGTCGTAAGTATTTGCAATCAGAAAGAAGCTTTGAAAATGTTTCTTGAACTTGAGTTTCTTTTCCTAGCTGAGTTAGCAACCAAGGTTGGCACCAACTTTCATGATATAGTAATTATATAGTTATCTTCAAACATACCTAGAACAGGATCAAGCCCTAACTTGGAAAAATACCCGAAAGCAAATGCTGTCAAATCTGCTGATAGTGCACAGCAAATTATAGGATGGAAGACCTTCTTCACATTTGATGGCAACCTGATAGAAAATAACAGCAAGAATGAATCAACCTTTAATAATAATTTGAATTGTACAATAACGTTTGGTAATAAAATTCCAATAGCATAAGCATGCGATAAGAATGACTTAATTCATATACACTGTCAGTTTAAAGATTTTTACAGTCAACCAATCATAATTGTCATATCATTAAAAATGTTTGACTTCAATCATAACTACTTCTAAAATCACACATATGATTGGTTTTGATTTGTTGGCGGTGTAAAACGTTTTACACTGACATTATATAAAAGCTAAACTCATCAAGGAATACTTGTTTTTCAATTTTAAACCCTGTGCAAATAGGGAAAAAGCAATTGTCAATTTGAATATCAGTAGTAAAAAATGAATATATATTACCCAGAACCAACCATGTAGCCTAACACTGTGGCTGCAAGCAAAAACGGAAGGCATGTTCTAGCACTTGTCCCTAGTAATGTTGGATAAAATAATGCACTAACAAATGATGTTAGGAGAACCCCAGTCCATGCCAACACTTCAACTTGAGAAAATGGCGACGGCTTTCCCATAGGCTCAGCATCTACCAATTCTGTTTTCACGGCTTTTCGTACTGCAATAGCTGTGTAACCAGCAACACAAAGTGTAGCTAGCCATCCTCCAACTGAACAACATTATTAACATCAGTATTCAAACATCAAACATGCACCAAAATATGCACACTATACAAGAGATGTAGATTTTGAAAAGAAAAAGTGGAGAAGAGAAGATTTGTCACTAAAGTCAATAAAACGCTGAGGCTATCTAATTATTTAAGCATCGATAGGCCATTGGTCAGCATACCCAAATTTAAATAAATTGTTGATCGAGGGTTCTCAATCAATCTTTGTAATACTGACACTTCAGGTTGAAGGTGTACACGAGGTATCCAACACTCGTATGACACTGACATGTGTGGTTACATTCAACCACTTCCGTTTTCTCCAATTACTAAGGGTGTATCTGTGTCAGTGTCTGTCCGGTGTTTATGTATGTGTCAGTGCTTCTTAGTTCTCAATATCAGGGATCATTTTGGAATTTCATTAGTTTCAAAGACCAAATTGCTCAATCCCTCCCTACCCTACCATTTCGAGGACTAAAATGGTGATTCACTCAAGATGGTCACTCGCAGTGCAAACTCAGAGCAACTTAGCCAATCCAACAATAAATAAATAGCAAATAAGTAACCTAGAAATACATGCACCAACCTACAATAAGACAAATTTTGATGCCAGAAGCAGCAGGTATTTCTTTAACAGAAAGAGGCAAGACAACCAAAGAAGGAACATAGAATAAAGGAAGCCATCTCTGAATGAACATAAAAGCAGGCTCAAAGAAGTTCATCACTGCTGTAGCTGCAGATGGCACAGTAGAGTCAAGAATTATCAAAACTGAGAATATACAAAACATCCCAAACAATGCACTAGGAAATTTGATAGCAGCAGCCACAAATGCTTTCTTCAAAAACTGATCCGTAGCAAGAAAAAGCCCCAGAGACACAATCAAATGTAACACCCCAAACACCTGAAATTCAGAAGCAAAAAAATTCCAAAAAAAATCAATTTTATTATAGATTAGATGTAGTGGTCTGTTTGGTTCTAAGCGGCGAAAATTGATGTTGATTGAATTAAATTTGTAAAGTTCATTTTAGTTAAAAATGAGTTTAAGGTGAAATAATTTATACTTGGGTGGTAGATTCATATGAAACTGAATGGGATAATAAATTTGAACCATAAAAGCTATTAATCCTATCTAATCAGTTATTTTAAGTCATCATAATCACTTTTGCCTCTCCCAAAATGAATCCAAACATGCACATAGAAACATATAGACTCACATTATGAGTGAGTGAAGAAGTGTTCCCAGAATCAGTTTCAGCTGATTTAGTTAAAAGTTGTCTGCTTTTTGAATTTTCTTGAGAACCCTTCAGCAAGAAACTGGAATTGAGCATAGTAGGAGCTGTTAGGTAACAGAAAATGGAACGTTTTTGGATGCAAGGGAGAGAAAGAGAGGTTGATTTTGCAGAAAGGGTGATATGAAAGAGTGAGGGTGGTTTTATGGTGAGAAGTGAAAAGGGAGTTGTGGTGAAATGGGTTGCCATGGAAGTGGTAAAGTTTCTGCGGCTTCAAGAGAAACCTATCATTCCATTCATACTATCTTGTGGGACCTCAAAGAGAAAATTTTGTTTTTTTCTTTGTTTTTTGAGGTGACTTGATAGAGAATAGTATTATGGATGGACAAGAAATTATGATATTAGATATTTTGTTTTAATTTGGTGATATTTCTCCATCGCAATCGACCTTATGCATTGGTTAGGGATCGAATATTGGATATGTTGATATTTCATACAAACTTACTCATGGGATTATTGGATGCATTTGAGTAAATAACCTAAAAAATTACACATTAGACACAGTGAATGTTTAGATTATCTTTGGGAGATATTAGCAAAAAATAAAAATTATCTATGGGAGAAGTAAAAAATGATTCTAAAATTGATTATGGCATTTTTAGTTTTTGCCTCCAAACTCATTGATTTGAAAACTAAAGTTTATTAACTAAAATCATTTTTCATGTGAATATATTAAAACATAAATCATTTTTCTTTAAATTGATTTTTAACTAAATCAATCTTACAAAATCAAAATCAATTTTCGCGGTAGAATCAAACTCATTTATAAACATAGACTCACATTTTGGGTCAGTGAAGAAGTGTTCCCAGAATCAGTTCCAGCTGATTTCATTGAAAGTTGTCTGCTTTTTGAATTTCCATGAGCACCCTTTTGCAAGAAACATGAATTGAACCTTGCAGGAGTTGTTGGGCTACACAAAATGGAACTTTTTCTAATGCAAGGGAGAGAAAGAGGGGTTGACTTAGTAGAGAGGGTGGAACGAAAGAGTGATGGTGGTTTTAGTGAGTGGTTGGTGAGAACTGAAGAAAATGGAGTTGTGAGTAAATGGGTCGCCATTGAAGGTGCCAAAAGGGTAAGTTTCGAAGGTTTCAAGAGAAGGCATTCATACAAGTGTTGTGGGACCTGAAAGAGAAATTTGTATGGACAAGAAGAACAAGTGATGATGATGAGATGAGACCAAACTTTATATCCATAGACTTCTCTTAGAATGTTTTTTACATACCATGAATGAGAATTTTAATGTTTTGTTGTTACTTTCAAAAACTTTTCAATGGTGCCAAAAATATTTTTATTCCATGGGGATTATGATTTGAATTTTACTTTTTATAATGTTTGTATAATGATATGAATTTACTTTTTTTTCTACGGGATGGTAAGTAAACATTTGAATATTGCAAGTTTTATAGCAATCAACAATAGTTTAACTATATACTATCATTCATCCATGATCATAACATTGTAATGCCATTAAAGCTAATGAAGATGTCAATTTAGAGCACTTGTTCAGTCGACAAAATCGATCCAAATATAGAATTCCAATTGAACATAAAGACCCTTCAACACTTATCTTCCAAAGCCACAACCAACTAGGAAGTCTAAAACACGAGTAATTTTCTGATATAGACTTAAATTAACCAACACTAGCAAGTCGGAATCTTTTAGATTCAATTGGAGTTATATCATCAAAACTGTAATTACCAAGCATGGAGTTAAATTTGAACTATGATATATGTTTAGAGTTCAAAACTCCAATTAGCTAATGGAAATAGTAAAAAAAATAAAAAATAATCATTAAAATTAATAATTATTTATTGATTTAAATAATCCCAGATTAACATAAACACACCAGCCTACAACTGTTGTTTCATATAGTTTTTACCTAAAACAAAATGTAAAAATTGCATGATGTAGAAGTTTGCAATCTCCTACATGTCACATACATTCTAATCGATCCCGAGCTTAAAGAAGTCCAAAATCTCGTAAAGTAAAAAGTGATAAATATATCGTGAGCTTATATTTATTCCCCGAAGAATTGTTTGCCCAGAAGTACGAAATCCATATAATGGACATTGCTCAGGTTCAGTAACCGCATTTCTTAGTTCAACCAACCACTAACATTTGATGCAGCAGACAAGGCATGAACCAGTGTTCACACTCTACCTACAATCCAGATCGTTTTTTGACGTCAAAAGCAAGATAAATTACGAATGAGGGATCATATAGGATAAACCGATCCTAATATTACATATGACCAATCGACTTTGATGTAATTTTAACTAAAAGCTACTCAAAAACAATAACATGTTGCTATTTGGTTATGTTATCTTCCTGAAAAGCAACATCAAGAAGGAAGCTAGATCCTAATGAACACCCTGCACAGCCTCTGTCTAACCACTCTATTGAGTGCCTTCACCCACATGCTGATCATTCTGGCCCTCCCCAAGATCCTCGTTCCTTGGTACCTCCCCGAGTCTCTCCTGTAGAACCAATATATCTTTGTATCAGATAGCAGATTCAGTCTTTGTATTAATATATTTTCAGATATTAAGAATGCAATTTGAAAGTTATAGTGGCCACATAATCCACTAGATTCTTCCTCTATCTGAATCAGGGTTGAAACGTCTGTTAAATAAATCCATAGAGACATATTTTACGTAGCACATGGTATGGGTGACGGTGCATGTCAAACAAGCAGAATAGTCAAAACCCAGATACCAAAACACATCAAGATTTCAAAATCACCTTGAGGGAAGCATTCTCAGAACGTATCTTCTCGTATTCACTCTTGATCCGGCTCAATTCAGCACGGAGAGAGGCATTTTCTTGATTCAAAACCTCAGCACGCTGAGCTAGTTCATCACATTCGGCCTGAGAACAACCAAACAAAAACATTAATTTCAAATATGCCAATTATGACGATCCAGTTAGAAGTAGGAAAAAGCTATACTCTATCACCTGCTTTCGCAACCTGGATCTACGTGCAGATTCCCTATTAGACTGCTTCCGCCTTTGCCGTTTAAGCTCCCTTTCATCCTAATAGTTAACCAGAAAAGACGAGAGGTTTAGCAAAGTAATAATGCAACAAGATAATATATCCTGTTGACAAAGTTAACCTGTAGCCAAAGTTGTGAATGAACACCATCTCGTGGCCCAGCATTAACCATTCCTCCAGCAACTGCAGTAGAAGGTACCTTTCCGTGCATTGCAGGAATAGTGGATGAAGTTGGTGTTCCCCAGTAATCCATTCCTATATTTAAGTTAGTAGTGGGACCAGGAACTGTTGTGAGAGGACCAGCAACAGACATAGGTACGACAGACATAGTTTGGTTAACAACTGTATGAGGTGTATTAAGTGCACCATTTTGAGGCACTGAACTGCCATTTTGAGACGGGTCATCTGTAATACAGCAAAACATTTCAGCTTTAACAAGCATAATTTATTGATATATGATTATACTCAAATCAACACAAAATATTTACAAATGCAACAATATATATTAGACCTTCAAAAGAATCCTGCCTCTCCCCGAATTTCAATTGAGAGCCCTGCAAAAACCAATTGAAATAAATACCATGCATGCATATAGACAGTGAAAAATCAGCTGGAAAAAATAATTAATTGTAGGTATCACTTGGAAGATATACATGCCATTATGTGATGTAGAAAGCCCCCTTTATAGTAAGATATGATAGATGTCATTTCTGAAGATCAGTCTAAACCTTCTTAAGATTCTATACAGGCTGGATCATGAACATATTGTACTATATATGGGAGGAAACCCTGATGATTTTAATTATAATGACGTACCACAAATGAACATGTATGCATTTAGAATAAACATTTAAAGCTTTAGTAAATATATCAATTCATATATTAACTTTGTCAGACCAATGGTACTGGCAATCAATTTGAAAACCTTAATTGGTATATCAAGCAATTCCAACAGAGAATGTAAAGCTTTGTTGGTCCAAAGGATCAATTGGAAGGTGTTTTAACCAAGTCTTTGGAAGGTCCTTAGATAAGTTTTTTTTTTAATGGTAAATGTTACTTTGTTAATTGTTATGTTAGTTTTTTCTCCTTGCCAGGACTTGAATGGACCTCCAACTACTTAACCCTTAGCTCAAACCAATTATGCTCCCAACCTCCCTGGTCCTTAGATAAGTTATTGTTGGAAATCCCGCCTTCATTGCAGTCCGCCCGTCTAATTGCGGAATTTTGGTTGCCTTCATTGCAGCCTCCAACACTTCCATTGTGTTGGGTGTAAAGGGGGTAAATTTAGTCCCACATTGCCAAGAGACATGGCCTGTGCAGTGTTTATAAAGCTTGAGCAGCCCTCAGCTTAAAAGTCGAATTTTTGTAAAGTTGAGTTAGACTCAACCTAAATCTAAGAGTTGTATAGGTAACAACCTTGGTCAATGTAAATAGATGAAACGCTATGTAATTATGGTAGCTCGGGTACCTTAACTTTGGAGCTTTATATTTATCACTTCATGCCTAAATAAACATGGCTACAGTGTGTGGTTTACATGTGCCAACGTTTTATGGGGAAAAAAAACTACTAAACCAACTAAAACACTTGATTTTTGTTTGAAAGATAAATTAGGATCAATGTTAATACCGAGGAAAGCCTACGCTTCTAGATGCATGTATCATTTTCTTGAAAATATTACATTTTAAGATTTGACTTACAATTGTGCTAAATCTATAATTCCTCAACAGACTATAAAATAATAAGCAGTAGCTATGCACCCTACATTTTCTTTTCCAATTCTTTAATCAGACACATTAGACATTTAAAAAAATTAACATGTTAGGAAATGACTTTTGGCGATAACATGTCAACATCCATTGGTTCTTTTGTTGTTTTACAACAAAATTTTATCCTCGTATTGCTCAGAAGGTATTTTCATAAATAAGCATGCAAGAGAAAACAAGGATGAAAGGTTGTGTCATTTCTGGTTTGGACAAACATTGACCATGCAGTAGCCAACTAACAAGTGGCACAGAACTTACATTCTGGGAGTTTTCATCGCTTCCTTCACTAGTGCCTTCACTTGCACTCTCACCACTGCAAATTCAAGTTTTATATCAGAATAGTAGTAGGCAGCATAAAATTGTAAATAGCAAGCTACAGCACTCAAGAGACTTAGATGAAGTGATTAACTATCAACTGTTGACCCTACCAATAAATTTCCTGCACTAGACAAGGCAATGAAGCAAAAATACTGATAAATTTGAAAACAATTCATTATTACATATCTAAAAACCATTAATTAACAGGAATTCAGGCGAGGATTACTGGATTACTTTCATTCAATTAGAAGAGGGCATTATTCAACAAATCGATCAATCAATACACAGCTTCTTACCTTTTGGAATGAATTCCATTAGCAGATGCCCCTGGTGTTTTAGCAAGCTCGTTATTTTTTCTGGTAACCATATTCGAACTACCCAAACTTCCTTTTGATCTTTTGATTGGTAATTTTTCCTTCACCTCATGAGGTTTACCATCAGCTTCACTGCTGCCTGGAGTATTTCCCTGCATGTCAATGCATAAGTTACTTTCTGCATACTTGGATAATGAAAAGTCCAGAGTAGGAGAGGAGAAAAGGAGCAAAGGCAAATGAGGAAGTGTAAAAAAAGTGAAGGACAAAGAAACTCACTGAAGCATCCACCATACCATTTGGAGAAGGCATGGCATAAGGACTAAAAGGATAAGATCCCTAAATAAATTCATAGAAATGTGTAAATATTTGTTAATGAAGTGAATTACATTACAATAACCTCAAGAAAGCATGGTCTACGAAAGTATACCGGAGGCATGGATGGATGAGCATATATGCCACCATGGGGATACATTGCGACATAAGGATGTGGTGGGGTGCCATAGGGAGGCATCATATGCTGCATGTAAGCATTTCATCAATGAACAGTAGGAAGCATGAAGGAAAATTCAAATTAGATATTGTTCTAGTATTGGTGTAGCAAACTATACACAAGTAGGTTTGGAAAACAATCATAGAAATACACAACATATAAAGCGGGTCCTATTCAATAATATATAGTGAAAACGTGAAATATTTACATGTTACTAAATATATATATATATATATATATATATATATATATATATATATAGACACACGCATGCATAAAAATTATCATAGATGAAAATAATCTCTAAATTACAACATTAAACTAAGTTCAGACCCATTAAAATTAAGATATATCAACAAAATAATCCATATATAATAATATTAAAATAAACTTAAATTAAAATTAACAAAAAGCGATATTAAACTTCAACACGCACATAATCAATTAATTATGTTAGAAGTAATAAAAATAAAGGAAAAAATTTAATGATTTGGAAAATTATTGAAATTGTAAATATCAAACAATTTAATTTCAATATGTTTATATTTTTATATGTGATAAATTCTTCTTTACTCAAAGTTTTAAAAAGTTCGTCACACACTGATATTTATACCGCTACTCATACCCATGTCATGCAACTTAAATGCTCAAACACAAATGGACAGGCTACCTCCAATTTCAATTTAACAATGATATTATATTGTCAAGTTAGTAAAAGCAATAAATATGTCTATTGACCTTTGGTTTACACAGCTGAAGGAATATTGAACCCATTAGGTTTTCTATTTGATAGTTATAATAGGAAAAACTATTGATGGTAACGGTAGTGATGACATCAGTGACAACATTAAATATTCGCGAAATCCCTTAAGAATTCAGAAACTGAGATTGACCAATAGTTATGTGCGTGGCAATTACCTGGACACCCCACATATATGGGTGGGCTTGGGGACTTGATGCCATGAATCCAGGGGGGGGTATAGAAGGATATGCCTGTAGAATGAAAGACTCGTGGATCAAAATCCAAGCTTGACATTAATTAAAACATATACGATTACAATTTTTAAAAAGACGTTTTCACCAAAAACCTGATAGTTAGCCCATTCGGGATTAACTGCCGGAGTGCCAGTTGTCGTTGAAGACTGCTCCTGGAAAAGGCAACAAAATGTTTTTGGCCTCACATATATAAAGTACAATCATCAAAACAAGAAAAGACAAAAAGAACCCACAAAGACCTGTGACGTAGCAGCTGGAGGCGTCTTAGGCTCCTTTTCTTTTAAGGTTTTATCAACGTCGTTGCTGCTCATGATTTCGTACAGATAGGTTCCTTCCAAAAATTTATACACTAAACCATTCTGCACCAATAACATATCTTACATCACAAGGCAGCTAAAAGGATAACATTCTCCATTGAAATTGGCAAATAAACGCCACCCATGAAAAGCTAACCCTTTTGCAAGCAAAACAAAAATTTAAAAACATTTCATGATTCTGCTTCTATGTTGAGCTATTCCACAAAATTTGAAGATAAAATGTATATACTACTGCATGAATTGATTGTAGTGACATTTAGACTTTGTTTTTGTGAAAAATAGCGGATAAGCCTGTAGAAGATAGTGGATTGAATTTGTAGTGTTGGTTAAATTAACGGTAGAACTAGCTGATGAATATGAAATGCCACAAAAACTATTTTCAAACAATATTTAACATTTTTCAATTAGGTTACCTATTGTAAAATTGAGAGTAAAAAAAAAAAAATGATAAGTTACAAGCTCAAATGCTACTTGAAGTAGCTTATCAAGAAACGCTACAAGCTAGTCAAATAAGCTATAAGCTTGTGATAAATATTTGTTACCAGACAGGTCAATTTTTATGATATGAGCTTCTAAACTATCCGCTAGAAGCTCAAAATTTCGTCTTTCCAAACAAATCCTTAAACAACTAATGTATTTATTCCTTCCCCCTTAAGAAAACCCATAAAAAATAACCCAAAAATCCAATTTTTATAATTTGATTTTCTCTGATATTTCTTCAAAATCAGTAATTTGGGATAGTAATCATTGGCTTTCTTCATCTCTATACTACACAAATTTAGTCCCTATCAAAATTGAGCTGGCAAGAATAGAAAATTATCAAACACTTAAATAGATTTGAACCAGAAAATAAAAAATAATGGTGACAAAGTGAAACTAGCACATCTATAAGATAGCAATGTGAATAATTGAAATTGAAATTAAAATTGGGAAAATAAAAGTATGTAGCAGTGAGTATGAGATGAAATTACCGTTGGGGAATCGTCAAAAGTGAAGCATGGTGTTGAAATCTGATCTAATGGAAGAAAATATGCGATAATTTAAAATAAAATAAAAAAATTAAAAGAATTTCGGGTATGTAATACGAAGAAGAATGAAAATTGGGGAGAAATGAAGAATTAGGGTTTGGGTTTGTTGATGAGTCACGGCGAGGAATGAATGAGTTGTACGGCGTCGATGTACACTTGGCAGTGCTACTCAGATTATGATTTGATTTTATTTTGCAAACCCTTTTTTGTTGCTACGTGTACACGGGTACGGGTTATACCCAATCCAACATCAAATTTACCATACCCGTTTATGTATGGATCGAACTCAAACCAACCTATTTTGACCTGATGATGATTGGTTGAAAACTACTATACACACCCCTCCGGTTGCTCGCATGTCGAGGTCCACCTTGCAAGTGTAAGTTTACTACAAGTCACGTGATTTGAAATAACTCAACATGCTTACTTAGTTTCAAACAAAAACAAGATGAGTTTATCTGTTCGTTCATGGATGGATCATTTCAATGACAAAACATCTCAAATTAAAATTTGAACTCAATTGTGGCCTTGTAAGAATTGGTAATAGGTCCAAAAACATGGTCTTTTCCGACACTTTTGCAAGGACGCCTTCTGGTACGCTTGATGAATTGTGAACAATAACACTAATAAACATAGCTATGAAGGGATCTTTCGGAATGCATAAACCTTTAGTTTAATCAATATAAAAATATGCTATAAATACCATTTAATACATGTTCGCTCCAGTGACAACTATTAAGGAACGAAGTTCCATAAACCGATACGAGGAGATCACATGTAAAGGTATGTAGACAAAACAATCATCACTAAGATGCAAATATGTATAGACCTTGAAGGAGGAATTCGAGATCGCACAAAAACCTCAGAAGAAATATAGAAGTCATGAGAGGTGCGAAACAAAGATGATAGTACAGGTAGGATATCAACACATCCACCTATGAAAATCAACCTCGTAGAATTCGATGGAGGGGTAACTTCAACTAGCATTAGAAAGTGACTTCTAAATCAACCATAGACAAACATATAGGTCAAATCAGCCAACAAACTCATTCTTAATGGATTATGAAACATATTGGATCAATCAAAGGGATAATGGGTTGAGGAACTCATAATAATATTATGCATTTACCATATCATGCCCTAATTGTATTGATAAAACTTGTGACGTGGACCTAAAGCAACGGTACAAATAAAACTTACATCAACACCACTCAAAGCATGCCTTATAAATAACTCTAATTTAGACCAAAGCAGTAGAACATATCTCAACTTACTCGTCGAAGTAAGAGAACTAGATCACATAAAAATTAAGGTTACGAACAAATTTAATTTACCGAAAGTGAAAGTCATAATTTTCAAGGAGTGAGATATATTTTTACAGAAGACTAATGAGGTAAGGAAGGAAAAACATCATTGAAAACTAGCTACTAGCTAAGAATGACCATATTGGATTAGCTCAAATTTAGGGAGGAAAAAAGCAAATCGACTATAAGACCTTGATGACAACATTTTTTCTTATGTTGTGAAATTCCACACACCTCACATTTTACTGTTTCCTACCTGCCTTTTTTTTTTCTCTCCAAAAGGTCTTTTGATAGTATATATTTTGGGCAAAAAAAATTCACATGGGTTAGTGATGGACAAGATTTTTTTTTGTCGAGTCTCTTATTACCTGCTTTGTCTAGTCTCATGACCAGTTTCTAAATCAAATAAGGTACAAAAGAAATTTCTAAGTCTCGTCTTTATCTTTAGGGGTAGCACCAGGGTTACATAACATTAAGTGTACAAAAAAAAGACCTTGTGAAAGACAGAGAAGAAAGTCACTTGTGACACTGTGGTTGTCCAATGTCACCAAATGTTATGTCACTGTTTACCTTGATTTTTTGTAAACAACCGCTGGTTTAAAATTAGTTACTTGTAAGATCAACCGGTAAATCTTAAGACGTACTGTGTTTGTTGTTTTTTTCCTCCAGAAAATGATGAATGTTCTTGATATTGTTATGTAGAATACGAATTTAGCCGTCAAATTCAACAAGGATTGAACCCGATCGAAGTTAACTTCAAAGGAGTAGGATTGAACGCTCGAAAAAAGAACAAGTAAATTGCAAAAGAATTTAAAGAAACAATTGCATTGAGCATAAGTTTTATGTATGATTGAATTATGACCCTTTTTCCTTATGAGAAAATACTACTTATACTAGAAAACTAAACTACAACAGTTACATTCGAAATAAAATTGCTATTAACTGCTATAAGCATCTTTTCGACCTCAACTGCTATTTGGCTTCTATATCTGGTGCCAACTCCTTTTCGACTTCTTCTTGCATGTCGAACCAAACTCCTTCTTGCTTGTCGAACCGTTATCTCAAAACAACAAATTCCTTTAAGTCCATCATCCCGACCAACAAGTGAATCGAACTCATCAATTTCTTCCAAATCTAAGTCAAACCTCGTTAACTGCATTTATTATAGCCTGTCGAAAATACAGACTAACAGTCGGGTTTGGATTCTCTCCACTCACATGAGAGTCCAGTGAAATCATCTCCATCAAAAATGAATGCATGTGAGAATATTAAAGGGTTAATAGTGTTTTTCACCCTTGTAATATATGTCATTTTCGGTTTTCACCCTTATGAAATTTTTGGTTTGATTTGCATCATTGTAAAACTTTTTTTTTTACGGAAAACACCCCGCCTTCCATCCAACTCATCAAATCCGCATATGTGGCGCTGACTTGGCTTTTTTTAAAATTTTATTTATTTTTAATTGGCCACATCATATTTTATTTTTAAAATATTTGAAAATTATTTTCAAAAATAAAAAAATCCAAAAATGAGAAAAATATTCAGATTTCAAAAATTAAAAAAATCAGAAAAAATATTCAATTTTTTTTCAAAATTAATTTTTTTTAAAGATTCTGGAGTTTAATTTTTAAAATAAAAAAGTTAAAATTAGAAAAAACAAATTCAAATTTTTTTTAAAAAGTCAGATTTTTTTCCGAAAAAAAGTATTTTTTTAAAAAAATTCTACAAAAAACAATTATGGAAACATTTTATTATTAAAAATTTGGATACAACTTTTTTAAAAAATTCAGATATTTTTTTCGAAAATTTTATTCCAGATTTTTTTTACAAAAAATAGTGAGATCGAAAAACAATTTAGATTTTTTTTTTCAACAAATTAAAAACTAATTCTAGAATTTAAAAAATTTAGATTTTTTCCAGATTTTTTTTATTTTGAAAATTAAATTCCAGAATATTTTAAAATCTTTTTATTTTTTTTTTAAAAATTTGATTATATTTTCTGATTTTTTTCAAATTTTTAAAAAATATCTTATAGTTTTTAAATTTTTGATAAAAAAATCTATTTTTTTTTATTTTTAAAATTTTGGAAAAAATTTGACTATTTTTTTATCGGAAAAAAATCTTGATTTTTTTTTAATTTTAAAAAAAAATTGATTTTTTTAATTTTTTGGACAAAAATCTGAATTTTTTAATGTTTTTTTGGTATTTTTTTTAATTAAATCTGACGTGATTTTTTTTTACACATAGCCAATTAAAAAAAAAAATAATGAAAAAAATGCCAAAACAACGATACATATGCGCATTTGATGAGTTGGATGGAGGAGGGATGTTTTTTCGAAAAAAAAGTTTTACAAGGATGCAAATCAATTTGAAAATTTCATAAGGGTGAAAACCGGAAATGACATATGTTACAGCGGTGAAAAACACTATTAACTCAATATTAAATGTTAATAAATGTTGAAATTAAGAGAGAGAAAATATTTAATGGTGCATATTGTACACTGCAGAAAACATGAGAGATTTCTACTGGAGGTGATCCATTCCCCTAAAAGTCACCCAAGTGTTACCCTATCTTTTGACGTGTACATAAACTCAATATCATACATCGACGCATAACATCCAATAATGAAAACACTTAAGCTCGATGTTCCAATGTTGGTGTCCTTATATAACAATCCGCCAGTGGGTCAATTATCTAAGCCCGATGTTGGACATCGGTACCGTGACATGGATTTTTGTCATTTGGTCAATTCAATACACAGGGAAAACCCAAACTCAACCTCGGCACAAAACTACCATATTAAATCTTTGTTTGTTGCCGGAGAGAGACCCAAATTTATGATTTAGAGATTTATGGGAATAAGAGACCCAAAAAATTACTATCAAAACGTTCTCTATGACTTGTTAACATCAACATAAACTATATAAAATTCTACTTAACTTGCACATCAATACTTGTAATCCAACAACTTACAAAATAAATGAACATTAACTCCAAAGATCTAGTCCATTGATAAAACCGATATCCCATAAATTTAAAAGTGATAAGTTCAAGTGTCACTAGTAATATTTGTATAAACAGTTTTTTGAAGTTAAATAAAGGAACATTTTGACCCACATTGAAAAATGAATTTGATATTTGTCTAAGAGAAGAAGCGTGACGCAACGAGACATAGTTATGTAAGTAGTAGAAAGAAACAACGAAACGCAAAAAGCATTGATATTAATCATGGCAAGTTTGGTGTGGACGCCTTCTTTGTATTCTGTGAAACTGAATTTCAACCGTGGAAGAGAATCATCGCCTTCATCTGCTAGTTTCCGTCGCACGCACCGTCGTTTTACAATCTCTTGCAATTCTTCTTCTTCTTCTTCTTCTAATGACGATGACACAACAAAACCGCAATCTCAATCCCAATCCCAATCCATTCAACTTTACTCCCAAATCGAAAGGTTCTTTCTCTTTTTCTACATGTTTCATGTTTCATTCAATTTTCTGATTGCTTTGTTTGTTTGCAGATTAGTTACTACCTCTGCTAGACAATCACAAGATGCCTGGTGGGGTTCTTCTTCAGACTGGACTCAAGTCGAGGTAGGTGGTGGTATCTATTCATTATCATTATCATCGATTCCTTTTTAAAAACTCAATATTAGACTAATCACAATGCTCATTTCAGGGGTCATGGATTCTCAAACCCAAAATCTCCAAGCCCAATTTTGTTGTACATTTTGTGGGAGGTATATTTGTAGGAGCTGCCCCTCAGCTTACCTACCGTTGGTTTCTTGAGCGTCTATCAGAAAAGTAAGTTCTTTTCCCGCAATATCCCCAAATTACATTCTCGTCACACTAGTTGGCTTATCACCCTTGTTCTTATTACTAGGGGTGTATTGATCATAGCAACTCCGTATGCTAGTGGCTTTGATCACTTCCTCATTGCAGATGAAGTGCAGTTCAAATTTGATCGGTGCTACCGCACACTAGAAGAAACGGTAAGCCTCGACTCTTTATCCAAGGGCTGGTTTCTTTGTGTTTCTAATTTTCAAGGAAATCATTGAAGGTACTCATTGTTTCAGGTCAAAGACCTTCCTATTTTTGGTGTTGGTCATTCTTTGGGTTCGCTTGTCCACCTTCTGATTGGTATATTGAAAACCTTCTGCTAAACTTGATTGTAAAAAGTAACTTGATTTGTAGATGCTTAATTACATTTGCTATTTAACCAGGGTCAAGATATGCAGTGCAAAGATCTGGAAATGTTCTCATGGCATTCAATAACAAGGTATTCATCCAGCAATCAACTTACATATAGGAAGAAGGATAAAATGTATACGACCGAAAATAAATCAGTTTTGGATATGATAATTGAGAACTGGATCTGATCTAAACTTTCATGCTGTCATTCCTAATTCCTAACAAATTTTACATATTTTCTGAGAATTTCCAATGTAAGAATCCTCATTGTAATTTAATCATGATTGACTAAATTTCCTTTCATTGTTGCAGGAAGCAAGTTCGGCTATCCCGTTGTTCTCTCCGGTTCTTGTTCCAATGGCTCAAAACTTTGCTCCACTTCTATCAGATATTTTTTCTTCACCAACTCTACGAGCAGGGGTCAGTATTGCTACATAAAAGACTGAAAATGGCGGAAGGCATCTATTAATATTTTCTAGGAGAAGCCTGTTCAAAAAAATAAAATATTTCTAGGAGAAATATGGGCAACCTCTCTTGAGGTATGTGAAATAGAATTTGGCTTCTTTTCTGTTTAATGTCATATTACGATAACCTTCCCTTCAGGTTAACTGAACAAAATTAAGTAATATCCAGATTTTTTTTTCCAAATATTTCTTGTATATTTGGATCCACTTAGACCTTTTCCACTCAAACTCTTAAATATCCCATTTCAGGTGTTAGTTGTCAAAGACTGACACCTTTTTAAGAAAATAAAATGTGTTTGTTGCATGAAATATTTTTATATCTCTTGCTTTGATTTTTCTTGCAAAACCCTTTGAAAGGTAGAGTTTGAATTTCAATTGCAGAGTTGTACCATTAAATTGAAAGGTGAAAATAACTAGGATTCCATAAGGGAGGTTGTTGCTATATGATATTAAAGATTAAGGGAGTCAAGTGCTATGTCAGAAACATGAGTTTTTATCATTTGACCATGTCTCAATAGGGCTGACTGTAATTTCCCTCAACTGCAAATCAAGCAATACAGGAATTGCATGAAATAAATTAACAATGTTTCATGGCTGGGAAGGTTGTTACAGTAAGATAGTCAATTATAGCATTGGAAACAATCTGGGTGGTCTGTTTCATTTGACCATATATAAGGAAACTACTTCAATTAGGAGAAAATCTGTTTTTGATTTAGATATTTTTTCCAGCATCGGAAAGTAAGAATACTACGTTACACTATACTTATTTTACTTCTTTACATGACCAATCATAGATTCATGAAACACTTGCAGGCGGAGATGACTTTGAAACAGTTACAAAATGTTAGCCCTCCCATTATGAAACAGGTTCTTCCTTTAGTTGAGCAGCTGCCTCCCCTGTATATGGATTTGGCCAAGGGAAGAGAAGATTTTACTCCTAAGCCTGAAGAGACCCGTCGACTTGTATGTGACATCTCTGATTACTATTGTTCCAGCAATTTTATATTGTAATCAGTGAAGGGTTTGTTTTATCATTCACATTGAATAATCTATCAGCATTTCATTTCAATTTTATGTCAATGAGCATATTTATTTGCTTAGACATAAGAATTAGAGTACATCTAGTATATATTCTAATTAACATGAATGTTGCAGCTAGTTTCTTTGATTGTATCAAATTTTTAGGATGGTTTGATGACGTCTAACATCTTTAACTTAACATCATCAGTCTAGTTTCTTCAAAAAATTTAGTATTCCTACAGTCAATCTATATAGTTTATAAAGTAAGGGGGTTTGGGGGTAGGAAGGACGTTGGCATGAAGGATTGGAAAAGGTGCTTACATAAAACATGGCCAAACATGTCCAACTTGACTTTAACACTGTTAGGCTAAAGCCTCTTCGAAGTCCGTGAAGCCACTTCTTTTGTAAAAGGAGTTGTACACATGGAAAGTATCTTCTATTCAGTGAAAGTAGTTTCTATTTAGGGGCTGCATATAACTATGATTTGACTTGTAATGTTTTTCTGAATTCCTTATTTCTTTTATTTTCCTGTACATATAATTAATCATGATGATTTCCCAAAGCAATTCAGAAATCCTTTGATCGTCTCAACTCTATTTACTGAGTTTCATTCTTGATTTTGCATACAACTTTCTCATTTATTGTTTTTTGAATTCTTCAGATAAAATCATACTATGGTGTATCCAGAAATCTTCTCATAAAATTCAATGATGATTCAATAGATGACACCCCAACTCTAGCACAGGTGCTCAGTTCTGAATCAGCCATTAGCTCTGTACTAGACATGTCAATACGCAAGTTGCCAGGAGATCATGTTCTTCCATTGCAGCAGGTACTTTTAGTAAATTTAACTGCAATTCTAGTGAGGCTGTTATTATCCATAATTTTTATCACACATCTTGCAGGCACTACCAGATGTTCCACCAGCAATGGCTGATGCGGTTAATCGTGGAAGCGAGCTTTTGTCGAATCTTACTGTAGGAACACCATGGGAGACAGTTGCCAAAGAAGTAGGGAACACACTAGGCATGGATTCAACAAACATCCTTCGTGCGCAAGTATCAAAGGAGATGGATATCCTTGTGGATGTGATCTCGTCTTGGATAGCCTCCAATGTAGGGCCTAAAATTCTGAGGCCGTAAAGTCGTAATTCATATACATAAGCAAGCAGAAAGTGATGCTTTGTAGAGATATATAGAAGAAAAAAATTGAAGTTGCCGTCAACACTTCTTCATTCTCTCTTGTAGAATATCATTGATGTTAATCCATACAAGTAAAGGCAAATAGAACTCTGTCAATCAACCGTTTCTGTAGTTGTGACATTGAAAATATTGGTTTCTGTATAAAGTTAATAGACTCATATCAAAGGCACACTAGATGTTAACTTTTAATTGATTCTGTAATTTTTTAGCATCTACCGCTTACACAATTCCGAGCAAAGGGTGATGATGCCTAAGTTGATTTTGGAATCTTGATTATCTAGGTGCACATAAAAATTGAGTTTTGTTAATTTACAACCAATCATTTTTTAGTGATCGTATTTGATAAATTTCTTTTTTTAATATGCTTACATTACACCCACTAAAAAATGAGTGGGTGAAGTTAGTTCCAAAAAAAAATCACCTTCCAGCCAAACTTCTAATTACTAGGGCCTCCTTTCGAACAGGAGAGTTAATAATTGTTTTCTTTTGCCAACTTACACATTTACAATGGGTATAAATTAGAAAACTAAACCTTAAAGTATACGATAATACTAAAAAAAAAAAGTGATTGTAAATTGGTAAATCCTATAAAAAAAAAAGTCCTAAATATTGTTGATAATATAATTTTAGCTTGTTCAATCGATTAATTTTTAATATTTGTGATTGAGAAATGGTAAAAAAGAAGAAAAATGTCTTTAAATTTTTTTGAATACTTTCATCCATATATAAATTCATTTATTTAACTTGGATCCGTATTTTTTTACCAAGTCAAGAGATAGCGAGACATCGAGGTGGTGAATCTGAGAGACAAATATTATTCATAATGTGATTTATCCGTATTTTTGATGTAAAAGTCTAAAATTTTATCATTTAATTATGTATTTTTTAAAATATAAAATAATTTAAATCTCAACACATAATAGATAGGCAGCCGTCATTTGCATTATCACTCTTCTCCAACTTTATTTGCAATAAAAGAATAATAACATGGCCTTAACATAACACTATAACAGTACTAGTTGATAGATCACTCTAGGATTCCATCTCACAATTTCCATATGATATAGTGATATTCCCTGAAGCCATACTTTAAAAATGGTAATACCAATACACGCTCGATACAAATCTAGGAAGTATCAAGCAATTAATTTTTTTTTTTTTTGACTGAGATGTAATGCTAATATTCACCCAAAAAAAAAGATGTAATGCTATCAAACAACTCCGGTCTACGTCCACAATATAAATATTAAATATCATTAATCAATAAATAATCACTCCGATCGATCCCTAAATGTTTAAACAACAAGACATTTACCCTTTAACTTGAAAACTCTATTTTAACCTACATAACTGAATTAACAGCCAGTAAAAATATTTTTGAAAAAAATGTCAGCTAAATATCTCACTGAACTAACTGAAAACTTGTTCTCAGAACCTTCTTGATTACAAAAGGGATTGTGCGGCATCATTCACTAATTCACAAAATTAACAAGATTTTATCTTAAAATTACATGAAGTTAAACTTATAGGGGTATCAAGGGCCAGATTCTCTTCAGCATTTTCATAGATTGTCTTTAGCAACACAATTTTCTGGCAGACATTTCATTTCTATCTTTTACCAAGATTCCTCCCTATGATGACAAAAAGCCAACTGTCCGAACTCTTACAAACCCGTCTGCAAACGGTTAAGGTTACAGATCTCTGGTGTGCATGTGAAATGCTATTTGGCGCGTCTTCTCCTGTCCCTGTCCCTGTCCCTGCCTCTATCCCTATCATGATCATCCCTCTCCCTGCTTCCACTCTTCTCCCTGAGCCGGTCTCTTCCTCTATCACTGTCAAAATCATAACTTTTATCTCTTTTTCTGTCTCGTTCTCTATCTCTGTCTTTGCTTGACGGTTTCTGTTGTGGACTGCGACTTGGACTATGGCTGCGGTGCCGTTTCCTTGAGACATCATGCCTATCCCTCCTCTCTGAAGATGTTTTCCCTACAATTGTCACATAACCAAAATCATTTGAAAGTTTGATCAAGAATAATAAGTTGTACCAAGTCATCAACACTAACAGAGATGTTCACATTTAATGGTATTTTTGCAAGAACGAAGTGCTTGGAAAGGGTGAAAATGGAAGGGGTGGAGGAAGGAGTTAAAAATGGAAATGTACGAAAGCTTGCATCATATGCCATGACTCATGCTTAGATACATTTTGGATTTTCACCGCATGTCTCTCAATTCCTTCCAGTTTTACTCCTACCGAACACATTTTCAAGAATAGGAAGTTAAATTATGATGACAGAACCATTTGGTACAAAAAGACCACTATTGCATATTTTATTATCCGGATCCAGTAACATATACTTTTCGAACCAAGGAAAACCGCCATGGTGCACAAGAAAAAGAATATTGCAGGCACCATGCAATGAAATATTCACCATCAAATCATATTTCAAGTGCAAATATCATCTCAATTTCTGTTACTCAAAATGGCATCACATGCAATTGCGGAAAGTCACTGAAGTCAAATAGCATTATTAAGTAAAAACCAGCCTTGGAATTGTAATTTTGTATTTTAAGTTTCTAATAGGATTGCAGAATATGAAGTGTAGCTTGAGATATATGATTGTAACATTTGTTTGAAAAAATAAAAAAGCAACATAAAATATAAACCAATGTGTGCAGGGCCACTAGAACTTTCATAATCGTCATCCTAATGCAAGAGAGAAAGACAGGTGAAACAACTTACTACTGCCTTGACCATCTTCATTAGAATCTGATAACCCGTACTCCACTTGCAGCCGTTTCCGGTGTATCAGAACTTTCTTCTCAATTTCTTCCAAATTTTTAATCCCCCTTTCTTCAAGAGACTCACGATATTCAATTAAAGCAACCTCCAAGCGTCTCAACTTTTGCCTGTATAACAGTTGATGCTAAACTCTATAAGTATAAGACAACGGATACAATATAAATAAAATCCTTTTGATTAGTGTAACCAAAAAGACAAAGAAAAGAGTTTCCACTTGCATTTGAATTGCTTTTGTGGAAAATCGTTAAAACTACTGAATACTATTATCTAGAACAAAAGGGACAGCAATCAAGAAATGAAATATAATGCAACCTCTGCTCTTCATTCATTCCACTGTCAGCATGGGCTGGAAAACTTGAATCAGCAGCAGCCTCTGATTCATCAGCTTTAATAAGGCCATCACCCACATTCTCACTACCAGAGGATGAGTAGCTTAACCCAAGATTTTTCCCACCTTTCCCTTGCTCATCATCACTCTCATCATCCTCCCGAGCCCATTTAGAGGCCGGCAGAACCAGATCATTCTTCTCTTTTTTTGCGAACGCTTTAAGTTCAGGCTGTGGAATAGGAAGGGTTGGGGCTAAAGGTGCATAACCTTTGCCTTGCAAATGCAAATCTTCATCCCCATAATGATTCAATCCGGACAATCCCATTGGTTCAGGATCTGCACTTGTTTCTCGCTGATTACTTGAATTTTTCCCTGAACTGGCTTGGTTGACGGGAAATTTCAATCCATCATCTAGTTCATAACCTCTTTGCTTTTCTGCCTCTTCAAGACTTAGCAACCGTGCAACCATCATTTCTCTACCACCAACAAGTGACAATCCATTGTGTCGGCACCGTCTTTCCAGCTCAGCAAGAGGAAGACTCATTAGCTCTTTTGTTGCAGCTCCTCGACCCATTGCCAATGCAGCATCTTGGTCGGTCTTACCACCAACAACAGCATCATCAGAAGTGATCTTCTGCTCAATATCAGGTGCATCACCACATATGGAGTGGAATGGTATTACACCAGAGTTCCCAGGTCTAAGGAAAGTGGCTCTTAAGCCATTAACATAAGCATCTGAAAAGAGAAACCAATCGGCCCACACTTGCAAAACTTTCAGTACTCGTTCCTGCAACATTTCAGACAAAGATTGTAAACAGAATAAGAATAATAAGAAATTATATCAAGGGAGTCTATTGGTTTTCAGCCTACCTTAAGGGCTTCAGCAGTCATACGCCCCATTATGCTACGATACAAGTCATTAAAACTCTCCATTACGTCAGGTAATGTTGCTTCAAACTTGGTGCGATAAGCTGATGCATTTCTTACAGGAGCACTACTATTATGAAGAATATCAGACACAAGCATAAGCCTTGCAATTTTAGTAGGAATAGGGGTTTCTTTAAGTGTCAAGGATTCCGTCAACACTTCAACTATCTGCAGTTAAGAAAAGATAGTGTATAATTACGAAAGCCTCCTCCCAAAACACAAATAAAAGACGATTCCAAAAGACGAATTAAATGATAGCACATGAGAGGAGTGGTAGGTGGCTTAGGAGAGGAACATAGAGGTTGGAGCAATAACGAAGTCATGGATTCAACTCCCTCTACTAACAAAACTAACAGCTAACAACTAACATTTGTCATTTAAAAAATAAAAAATAAAAACGATAGCATGTGAGTAACATCAACACCAGACTATTGCCCTTTCTTTATATTTTTGAAGATAACCTATTTTATGTTTAAGAGGTTTGCATAACTTGTAGGGTTAACAATGCATGCATAGCCTTCCGAAGTTATAATAATGGTATATAGTTATTTTGGTATATAATAAGCTTGTATGTACATTGTACAACAGCTGTGTATAGTACTTGTCCTATCAGTAAACAAAATATATAAAGAATAAGAGCGTATAGGGTAACCCTTACTTCTATGCTCCCCTAAGTCAATCTCTTATCTAGAAAATCTGTCCCAGAAAACTCATCAATCTTAGTGTGTCCACAATTTCTAAATTTCTATATAAAATAGCATGTTATAGCCGAACTTGCTAATACCATGTTTGATAGGGAAATAAGTAATACTTTCCTGTTTATTGTGATATCTTCTATCTGAATTAAAGAGGTTATCGGCAGTTATTTCCTACTTATTTCCGGTTTATTTTCCGGTATATTGAGAGAGACAGCAACATAATATTCACAATAGAAGAGTATTTTCATATACAATTTGAGCAGATAAATTCATCATGCACTCGTTTACTTTTGTTCTGGTACAGAGTTGTGTCCATAGATTGATTATTTGGAAATGACATGGACCAGGTTATGGCCAGATATTGTCATAAGGTTGTCGTGTCCAATGCTTGGATTTGAGTTGTAAAGCCGATTGACGATTCAACCCAACGGTAAGACCAAGACCTAGGCTTATTGGACGGAGTCATGGACCATTTAAGCATGAACAGAGTAAGCAGATGAGCTTAAATGGATAAGCAAGCTGAAGATAATTTTTAAGTATACTGAGGGGAATTCTAGTAATGGACGAGCAGAGTGAGAGTACTACCTCGCCAGCTGCATCGGCGTTATCCAAAGAAAACCCCATAACCCCCTTTATCTGACTCCTCTCTAATGTTAAAGCACGCAGCATATCCTCAAACTCATCCCTCTGTGCATCAGTCAGTGTTCGTTCCGGTTCCGCACGCTGCAATACTCGATCAAAACAAGGAAAGTTAAAAAAATTGTGTTCATCAAGAGAGACATTATTGAAGTTGAATACATCCTGATTAAAAAAACAATAGAAAGTACCCTGCTCCTTCCAGCAGCATGTGTGGAGCCAGATTCTTTGTCATGTTCTGGACTTTTAGCTATTGGTAATGCAGGAGGAATCCATCTGTGAAAATAAAAAAACTGTTTAGCACATACTTATTGCAACAGACTTATCCAGAGACAGCATAAAAAAAACTCTACCAATATCTTTTTCTTCCCCTTTTCTATTATGACTTTTGGCTGTAAACATTAATTAACAAGTCAATACTCACTGAAAGGACAATTAGAGTACCTTCCACTACCCGTTATCATGATAAAGGGTTCAGTTCGCCATCTTTGAAGAGTATCACCCTGCATAGCAAGAAAAGTATAACACTTTCAATCAACAAGTTACAAATAACTGATACACCATTACATCAAAAAATTAGACATTTCCTTTCTTGGATACTTTAGTATTCTTAAAATATATAAAAATATCTTATAATATATTGATAGTAACTTCTCTAATTAAGATTATCATAGATAGTCTATTAGTATCGGAATGCATACTTCTTTATATATCTTGATGTGTTTCCTTATTTAATCAAATTATGGGTCAAGCATTGTTATAAGTAAGGATTAGTGCCTATCACTCAACAAATTATTCATACCAATATCAATAGAATTTTATTCTATTTCTTTTTCTCTATCTATACACAGAAAGACCTAATAACTTCAACATTGTATCAGAGTAGTATCATCCTCCATAAACTGTTCTCATCATTCGAATATCAAGTTCCCAAAAATTTGGAAAGCTACTGTCAAAATGTTAAGATTTATATAATTATTTTCTTATCCTTGGTCGTGCATATTCTGATCACCTCTTCTCTCTCAAGTTAACTCATAGTTAGTCAGTTCTTCTTCTTGCCACTTCCAAAGTCTGTGTCGGGCTCGGATCCTTAGACCAGTTAGTTACTTAGCTTCAATGCTGCCTCCAGTTTTTAGTAGTCCCTGTAACCTTTCCAAGCAGTCTCACCTTGGCTTCTCAGAAGCGATGTAGGCCTAGCTATGTCACAGAAGCTTGCACCCGGTTTTGTCGTAGCTGTAGCTTGTCCAAATGGGGTTGGGTCTCAACTTGTGCTCCAAATGCAATCTGTATCCCCATCTCCCGTTTCTTCTAGAATTTGGGTTTTGGACGAACTGAACCCCAGAGCTAGCACATGTGGTGAGGGTTACCTAGTGTCTACACTTCTAAATTTCTAATCGCTACTTAGGTCATATCACTATTGAATATATCACTCTCAGTCAACACACTGTCTCGCGTACAAGACTGGAAGTATGGGGCATGGAACTTTGTAGGACTAGACATCTGCAGGCGGCCCAACAGATTAGAATTTGGGTTTTGGCCAAACTCAATCCCAAAAGTTAACTGATGTGGTGAGGGTTTCCACTTTCCCCACACTTATAATCAGGGCCATAACACTATTCAATAAGGTACTCTCAACAGTTCCTAATATGATCTTGCCCCATAAACCACCATTAGTAAATTATATTTAGTTAAATTTCTATTCCTAATGGGTGCATTTCAATCAAGCTCAAAGCTTTTGGGGTAAAGCACTAGAATATGTAAAAACTATCTTAATATTTCTGTCATATCTTATAGTAATTTAGAGTATCATATTCATATGTTATCACTTGGAACTGGTTTTCTTTATTTCTGTCATATCTTATTATAATTAAGATATAACACTTTCCTAGAAAGTAAATTGCATTTTCAGAAAATTAAATTGATGTACCTGAGCAAATGAATAGAGCCTCCAAACATAATAGGTATGCTCCTTTGAGCCAAGAACAAACAAGAAATTGAAAAGAGGGTTGCCACGACCCCTCTCCATAATAGCTTGTTCAAAAGCACATCCTCCGTCCAAGACATACAAAGCCATTGTATCAATTACATGCTTTAGATGTTCATCCTCAGGAGGTGTAACCGTTATATCAGGAACATTAGGAGTAAGAACCTAGCAAAAGTTACAGCCGATAGATTACGGGTAAGAACCATTATATCAGGAACGAGAGTAAGCGTAAGCTTCAAGTATTTTCACCATCTGGTATTATATGTAATTTATTTTATAAAAAATTCTGCCATTAGGGAATTAGAGGATTAGTTATCCATAAACAAACAACATTGCAAAAGATGAAAGTTTATATGAAAGATAAATAGATGTAAATGTAAGTATTTTCAAAAAAACTAAGTGCATTAATACATATTAAATTTGTGTTTCACATAAATTTAACAGTTTAGTGATTTTTTATCACCATATGACAATACAAAAAGGTATTGATTTAAACAAATTATGAGAAGGAAAAGCAAATAACTTACCAGTTCAGAGTTCTGACTAGGCACTGATGTTACTGGTGGACCTGATGGGCCAGACAAGATAACAGTGTTACCCTGCAAATAGAGTGAGTAAAAAAAAATTATATGTACATCCAAGGAAGAGTCGAACATCCTATTTTGCAAGGTCGCCTTTATATTTAATATGTTGAAAAATACAACATGGAGATCATTTCTAGTAATCCTCATACTTGGGGGGAAATTCGGTAGATACGATGAACAATTTTTTTTCCTTTGTTGTTTTTTCTTTGGAGGGGTTATTGTTGTTTCAGAATATGAATTATTATGATGAGGGAAAAATAACCACTGAAGGGTAATTGTTCCCAAATTGTATTCATAATGCTCATAAGTTGTTTCGATCAACTCTTTTTTTATAAATAATAATAATAATAATAAACAATACCTCCTTACTCCTGATGGCCATATGCCCTGGTGGAGGTGCAGGTAATGCTTGTGATGGGAGGGCAACTGACTTTCCCCATCCAATTTTCAATTCGTACTCATAAACCACGACTCCTGCACAAATGTGTTCAATCTTGTATTTACGTATTTTTTCAAGCATAAACTCAGATTATACAGGCATATAGAAGTAGCTTAATGTCCCACTTGGCTTAGATTCTTTGTATAGAAGTAGAGTCGATTAATGCACCTAAAGGAATAGAGTTAGCACTTCGTAATTTTATCCAGAATTTATTGGCCTTGTAAACTTGATGTATAAAATATGACATCTGAGTGATCAATCACTTAATCATATAAAGAATCATTTTATCTTATACTTCTCAAAGATCTCAACTGATATCATTTGAAGATAAAAGTATTAATATTCATTTAAAATTAAAGTTTGAAGAAGTTAAGCATAGAATTTCTGGTTTAAGATATAAAAGAAAACAAACCTTGCATTTCGTCTTTCGCAGCCTGTCCATCAGCTCTGTTCATGAATGCAACAAAACCACAGTTTCTTTGCCGCCTTCGCTCCTCCTCTGTTCGAGGCCACATTATCTTCACACTAGCAATAGGTCCAAATCTTCCAAAAGTGCGCAGAAGAAAGTTTTCATCAACCTAAAATTGTGATGATGGCAACATGAGATTACACGCTTTAATTCTCAAAGAACAACAAATCGTATTCATTGAGAAGACCGTCAAACCTGGGGTGAGAGATTTCCAACGTAAAGATTTGTAGTTTGTGGATCACCGTCATCAAATGATCCTGGAAGCTTTCCACTTGGATCAAAATCATCAGGTAGTTCATCAAAACGACTGGACTGTTGATAAGAGGGGAAACTATCAGCAGAACTGCTTTATAAATTATTGAATACAAAGGAATAAAACGAAATCAAGAATATACATATACCAGTAATTATTTTTGCTATGTAGATTATAAAGTACACCAAGTGATATTTGTAAATTGTAATGCACAAAATCAAAATAGGCAAAAGAAAGCAAATAAAAATGAAATTCTATGATACATTTACCACATACTTAATAAAGTTTAGTCTTATCCAACATCATTCAACACTGACTAAAAGAGAAACGTACAAGCAATAAACAAGTTTCGTGCATTTAAAGATAGAAGGACCGAAATCCAAAACCAAGCCAGCTAGCATACAAACAAGTAAGAAAATGTATCACTAACAATAGAATGCTCTCCAATACGCCCATCACGCCATTGTTCACGGTCTTGATTTCGTCTCTCCCTCATCTCTTGCTCTTGCTTTAGCTCCTCCATAAAATGATCAATGTTCCTTGACTTTCCTTTCTCTTTTTCCTTTGGCTTTTCTTCCTCTTTCTGAAATGTACAACGCACAAACATTAGATCTAGATGCATCTCAACATTGAAAATAAAAACAGAGATCATATCCTCAATTATGATACTGACTTTCTTTTCAGATTCTTTCCCCTTGGTTGCCAATGGAGGCGGTATAAAAGATGGTACATATCTGCAAATAAACATAAACGATGAACTTCCATACCAATTTACTAAAATACTTTTGACTAACTAAAGTACAAGAGTTATCTGTAGCATTTCCAAAGCAATCCCTTGACGTTTGTTCTTTATAGCTAATGTGTAACTTCAGGAATCACTACTGGAAAATCCCAGAAAACTGTTTGACAAGATTCCAGTCTCAACTAATAATCAGTCTATAAAACTTAACTACTATACAAATTCACATTACTTAGTACTGACACCGAACATATATAATTCACAGAAATAAGCTTTTGAGGGAGCACAACACAATACAGAGGGACATTCGTAGAACCTTCAGACAGGAAACTATCCCCTTCTAACTCGGCAAAAAACAGCCACACCTTATTCCAACAACATGAGTTATTCTTACAATTGAAAGAAGATTTATGAAAATACTATTTCTTGATGGTTATGGTATAATTGATCATGGATTTACATTATTCAATAGGACCAGAGATCACACACGTCAAGATAGGATTCGGAATATTATTGTTAGCGAGAAAACTGAGTAGCTCACTGATAGACCCAAGAACATAATAGTATAAAAATGAGTGTGTTAAAAGTCAAAACAGAAAAATGAAAATCGAAAACATTTTCTCCAATTAGTCACACTCTGAATATATGTCAATATGAAGTTGCTATGTAACATGTGTTAGCTAATAATAACAGCAAAACTATAAATGAATACTTTTTTACCGAGGAAAAAATAGAGTACAAAAACATCACCGTAGGGTAGACGAATCACAACTATGGTCTACGACGGCACCACAAAAGAAAATGACATAAACTACAGGAAAGTCACTTTTATAGTGTTCAGGCATAATTGTTTTTCTATCAAACCAATTTCATCAGATGTCCCCAAACAGATGCAATGCAAGAGTGTTGATTTGCTATACTTAGATAAGGTATACCTTCAACAATTACAAATATATATGCCTAAACTATTTGAAAATTCACTCGAGCAATTGAAAATGTCCGTACAGTAAAAGTCAAAAGATCATCTATACTTCACAGTTTTGACAATAAAATTAAAACATTTTTAAGTATTAACATCATCAGACAGCCATCCAGAATAAGCTTTTTGTTTTGGATTTAGAAAAATGAGATGATCTTCAACTGAAGGAATTTCAAATGATCTCTCTAAACCAAAGACTTCCTCTAAAAATACAGAACATGCTACATATTGAGGAGTTGAGAAACTATAGCTTATCTCTGAAAAACTCCCAGTGGCACAATTACACAAATATATTTTCAAAGAGGTTAATCACACCACATCATTAAGTATTCTTATAGAAAAAAATACCATTAAATGTATCATAATTCATGAAAATTCAATTTATCAAGGTTTAAGTACAAACCTACTAAAATAAAGCTATACCTGAAAGGCATGTGATTTTTCTACTTATGATGCCTGATTTAAAGAGAACATAAACATGGTCAATCAAAAGCATTTATTTACCTACTTCCCTTCTTTGGACCAGATACCCCCTCTTTGGATTTTTCACCTGTCATCCGCGAATGAATAAAAAAGGTCCATACTCTTATTAAACTTATTATAAAAAATAATAGCAAAAACAATGTATTTATCCACAACATGAAAAGCATATAATCCAAACCTCCATAAGATGAGGTAGAAACGGTATTAAAATAAGGGCTGAGAAATATATAATTCATCACACTCATACTAACCCTCAGAATCGTCTTTCAATTTATCATTGGGATTAATTGTTCCTCCTCGAACAAAAGTCTTTGACCCGGGAGCGTTATCCCCTTGAAATGACTCTACAAATTCAGCATACAGGCGAGCAGTCTCATCTTCCGCTCTCTGCAGGAAACAACTCAATCATGATAACCAGTATATGTCTTTTCAAAATTCTAACAAGAACCAAATAAATCGGATACATCAATCCTACCTTCTTCTTTGCCTCCTCCTCTTCTCTATGCTTCTGAAATGGTGTCTTTTTCCTCGTAATGGAGAACGAACTCATCTTTGCTCGGCCTAAAATCGGAAAATTTCCAAGAAATTACGCCTTCCAAAATGTCCCCTGATTTCACATGTCATCACTTCTCATTCTTTGAAACAAACACTATTTTCAATTTGACACTATCTACAAATTCCACTCCTCGAAAATTAAACTTTCTAGGCTATCAAAGATTGTATACGCTACCGATGGCTACGACTCGATTATGCGCCGCCGTGTGTGACGGCGGCTATGTGCCCAATAAAAAAAGACAATCGACAAATGTCAGAAAAACCCTAACGCGGTGTCCCCATTCTCAATCTCAAGTGCGCCACAGAAACAAACATCAACCTCATAGATCATCCATCTAACCTAATCTTATAAAGTAAATCCAATAAAAAACCCCAAGATTTGAAAAAATTCAATGAACACGAAAACTACACCAACATAGCCATAGTTATAGCAATCTAATAACAGTGAGACAGGAAAAGAATGAAGAACAAAAGTAAGAAGGGAAATCCAAACCTCCTCAAAAAGTGAGTGAATGAAGAGAGGAGCAGCTAAGACTACAAGGAGTGCACGAAGAATATAATTGTGCAATGTGTACTAAAATGAAGGCAACAAAAAAATATCATTAATATGATGATAGAAAAAAAATAAAAATACATTTATGCACAAATATAAAAGTCAGGAGCAACGCTTTAATGAATTTATGTCTTTCTTAATGTCCCGGAATTTGACATGTCGTCACTCCTCATTCGTTAAAACAATCTCTAAATTTAATTTGTAATACACCTACAAACTCTACTCACTCCTAAAAAAATGTTTTTTTTTTTTTTCTCTAGCACAACAGGATTGCAGGGAACCACGTCATCAATGTGTACTCTACTGAATTGAATAATTAAAAACAACATAAAAAACAAAGACATTGAACAAATGTTAAGTGATTTTGACATGTTTGGTTGGTCGCAATTAGAATTGGTTTTGCCTCGAGAATTGATTCTAAATTGAAGCTAGAAGTTGGAATTTTTTATTTTAGAATGGATTTTTACAGTTGAACTAACTTTTACATGAATGTATGAAAACATATGAACTAAATTTTGGGTGGAATCAATTCACTCAAGATCAATTGTTGTGATTGAAATGCAGTGTCCACATTCTAAATCTCTAAGTAAATCCAAAAAGAATTTAAAAAATCCCTAGTTTTGAAATAAAAAAAATGGAACGCATAATATACAGCAACATAGCTATAGGCATAGCAATCTAATGAGAAATAAATGGAAGTAAGAAAGGAAATCGAAACCTCTCTACCCCAAAGAGTGGAGTAGCTTGTGCAATGAATAATCAACAATATAAAAGTAATTAACGAAAATTGAAAGCTGTATTAAGGGTTTAATTAGTGAATGAAAGAAAGAGTGAAAGGTAACCTCTAAATTGAGTAGTTAGTTAGTCGACGGAACGGAACGGAAAGAAGTCTCGTCGGATGCGCAGTTGGTTTGTTCCACTTGTAGTTTGGTTTCAACCAAGGGCAGGAAGAAGGAGAGGGTATTTCTTCCGCTTTTTCTTTTATTTTTTTCTTGTTTACCAAAACAAAACAAAACAAAACAAAACAAAACAGGGTTTCTACATTTGACATATTGTTTACCACATCACTTTACTATTTTTATTTTCACAAACAATATTACCATCAACTTAATTTATATATCTCTAATGATATATGTTTTTTTTTTTTGACATCTCCACTGGCACATAAATTAATTAATAAATTATATGATATAAAACTTTTTTACACGGATAATGTATATAAATTAAACTCAAATATTATAACCAAAATTCTGCATGCAAAAGTTTTACGTGATTTAACTAGTATAGTTGGAGGGAGTGAATGTAAATAATTTTAGTGTTAATTAAATAAATGATCTTTATAAATAAATAACTTAAATTTCGTTTTTAGGGAAATGGTGACAAAACTTTTTACAAGAACTAAAAATCTTGATGGGAAATTTACGAAGACTGAAATGTGTGATTTTATTTTGTAAAGACTAAAAGCAAAATTCTGAGTATTTTGAAAGACTATTTACTTAATCAACCTGCCATTTTATATATACTAGCATCAAGACGAACATTGGCATTTCCTCAAAAAAGTAAAATCAAAACAGGATTCTTGATGGGATTCTGATTGCTAATGACGTGGTTGATGAGGCACATAAGACTAAGAAGGAATTAATGTTGTTTAAAGTAGATTTTGAAAAAACTTATGATTCAGTTGATTGGGGGTATCTAGATTTAGTAATGGGCAAAATGTGTTTCCCAACTTTATGATGGAAATAGATAAAGAATGTGTAACGACGACTACAGGTTTTGTTCTTGTCAATGGTAGTCCCACTGATGAATTTTCTCTAGCTCGGGGTTTGAACAAGGTGATCCATTTTCACCCTTTTTGTTCTTACTGCGAAAGAGGGATTGAATGTTATGATGAAGGCTATGGTTGAGTCAGCGATGTTTCATGGTTACAGGGTTGGACCAGGAAATATTGTGGTTGTATCTCATCTTCAGTTTGCTGATGGCGCATTACTTTTAGTTGAAAAGAGTTGGGCTAACGTTCATGCATTGCGGGCTGTTTTAATTCTTTTTGAGGTGGTGTCTGGTTTAAAAGTTAATTTTCACAAAAACATGTTGGTTGAGGTTAATATTGTTGATTCGTGGTTGACTAAGGCTACAACTATTTTGAGTTATAAAATGGGTAAAATTCATTTCCTTTATTTAGGATTGCCTATTGGTGGAAACCCGCGGAGGTTGTGGTTTTGGGAACCTATTGTTAGCCGTATAAAATTTAGATTGTCTAGTTGACAAAGTCGGTTTCTTTCCTTCAGTGGTTGTTTGATTCTTCTAAAGGTTGTCTTGATTGCTTTTCCTGTCTATGCTCTTTCCTTCTTCAAGGCTCCATCATGTATAATCTCTTTTTTTTGGGGGGGGGGGGGGGGGGGAGTGCGGATCATAGGAAATTTGTTTGGGTAGGATTGAGGTATGTGTGTATGCAAAAGGAGTATGGAGGTTTGGGAGTTAGGCAGTTGAAGGATTTTAATGAGGCGTTGCTAGGAAAGCGGTGTTGGAGATTGTTAGTTGATAGAGAGGGTTTGTGGTATCGAGTGGTGGCTAGATATGGTGAGGAGGATGGGGGGCCGGAGTGGTTCTATGTGGTGGAAAGGAGGTTGTGAAGATTAGGGATGGGGTAGGTGGTGGCAGCAATGGGTGGTTTCGCGAGTGTGTGGTGTGGCGGGTGGGAGATGGGGAAGCCACACTTTTTTTGCATGATCGTTGGTGTCGTGATGTTGCTCTTCGGGTGCGCTTTAGCAGGTTATTTAATTTAGCTGTGAATAAATCAACAACGGTTAAAGACATGTTTTTACAAGGTTGGGGGGAAGGGGGTGAGGCTTGAAAGTGGCATATGAGGTTGTGGGCGTGGGAGGAAGAGTTACCAGAGGAGTGTAGGTTATTACTTCATGATGTTTCTTTACAGCCTCTTTCTTATGATGTGTTACTAGAGTAAAATATTATTATTTGTGGTAGTTGAAAGCCAAAAAGGCTATTTTTTTATTTGGTGAATATTTGTGGTGGTCGAGTCCTTTGTCGTGTTTAGGCATTGGATAGCCACTCCTTGTACCTTGTGTGAACTGCTTCTTTTTTTTAGTAGTTTTTTTGGTACACCTTGTGCTAAGGAGACTGTTATAACAGTGTTAATATAATTCATTTTTATTTGTTAAAATAAAAATTATTATAAAGGATAAAATTGAAATGAAAATTATTATACTAAAACTTATCATCTTTTTATATAAAAAGTACAATTATTTGAAAAAATTGGTTATTTAATTAAATAATGAAAGATTAAAATGTGAATGAATCTATTAACTATGTATAAAAAATGGTATGATTTTTTTTCCAATTTTGCCCCTGGTGGGGGCGTTTTTGTAATTTTGTATTTTACTGGATTATGTTGTTGACACGTTATGATCTTTGCCTCTATATATATGGGATCATTTGAGCTTCTCTTCCAACATTTCATATTTTCTTTTGCCTCCGGTTTCACTCTTCTCATCACTTCAACTATTCCCTTTGGTTCGATTTTCTTTTCTTCTCCAGTTCAGTTCCGTTTTCAGAGGTTGGTGTTGATTTCTTCTTACATGTCGATTGTTTGTGCTGTTTTTGTTTCCTTTTTCTTCTCTGAATTGTTCTTGGGATGTGTTTGTTTTCAATGGGTCAATCGGTTGAGAGATTGTGTTTGTTGTGTGTGGTGTTGTTTTGGTTGATTAAGGGATTTTTGTTGGATTGTTGGGTTTTTGTGGTTTTGTTTGTTGTATGAGATTTTTGTCGTGGGTTTATGTTTTTCTTAGGTTGATTGTGTTTGTGATATGTTTATTGATTTTGTTTCTGTTTTGCATGTGTTTGTGTGTGTTTTTTTTTTAATTTTCATGCATGTACATTTTTGTTGTTGGTCTGGTGTGTTCTTGGTTGGTTTGGGGAGTGATAAGAGAGCTTTGTTGCGTTTTTTGTGTCCTTGATGGTTCAAATTTTGGAATGTTGTTAAAAGCATGGCTAATGGTGCTGAATATTAGTGATGTATAGAAACTTATTTGGTAATGTTGTTAAAAGCATGGCAAATGGTCCTGAAAATCACTGATGTATAGAAAATCACTAATGTATAGAAATTAACTGGTCTCTGTTTTGAGGTTTAAAAAAATTTTGCTGCATGAAAATCTTGGAATGTTTGAGTGAATATAAGTGTTTTCTCTTATTTGGTATTAAAGGCATTTTAATAATTATTAACCATCCTTGCCACAAAGTAAAATTTATTTTATATTAGTTTAATTTTATACGACAACCTTCTAAACTCTAAACAAATACTAACAAACTAACCATATAAACCACCTTACACAAAATCATTGAATACCAAACTGTTTAAAAGTTTACACAATGCAAATCCTCAAGGAAATCATTCACACATAATTTTCTCATAATTTGACTCACCAAAATCCACTTAAAATGCGTTTAATACCAAATAAAAGAAAACACTTATATTCTCTCAAACATTCCAAGATTTTCATGTAGCAAAATTTTTTGAAACCTCAAAACAGAGACCATTTAATTTCTATACATCAGTGATTTTCAGGACCATTTGCCATGCTTTTAATCACACATTACCAAATAAGTTTCTATACATCACTAATTTTCAGCACCATTAGCCATGCTTTTAACAACATTCCAAAATTCGAACCATCAAAGACACAAAAAACGCAACAAATCTCTCTTATCACTCTCCAAACCAAACAAACCAACCAAAAACACACCAAACCAACAACAAAAACGTACATGCATGAAAATTTTAAAAAAAAACACATACACACAAACACATGCAAAACAGAAACAAAATCAATAAACATATCACAAACACAATCAACCTAAGAAAAACACAAACCCACAACAAAAATCTCATACAACAAACAAAATCACAAAAACCCAACAACAAAACCAGCCAACAATCCAACAAAAATCCCTTAATCAACCAAAAATATCATTAATATGATAATAGTAAAAAAAAAAGAGTACATTTATGCAATGTGTACTAAAATGTGCAATGTGTACAAGGAGCAGCTAAGACTACAAGGAGTGAACGAAGAATATAATTGTGCAATGTGTACTAAAATGAAGGCAACAAAAAAATATCATTAATATGATAATAGTAAAAAAAAAAAAGTACATTTATACAAATATAAAAGTCAGTAGGAACGCATTAATGAATTTATGCCTTTCCTAATGCCCCCCGGAATTTGACATGTCGTCACTTCTCATTCGTTAAAACAATCTCTAAATTTAATTTGTAATACACCTACAAACTCCACTCACTCCTAAAAAAATGTTTTTTTTTTTCTCTAGCACAACAGGATTGCAGGGAACCACGTCATCAATGTGTACTCTACTGAATTGAATAATTAAAAACAACATAAAAAACAAAGATATTGAACAAATGTTAAGTGATTTTGACATGTTTGGTTGGTCGCAATTAGAATTGGTTTTGCCTCGAGAATTGATTCTAAATTGAAGCTAGAAGTTGGAATTTTTTATTTTAGAATGAATTTTTACAGTTGAACTAACTTTTACATGAATGTATGGAAACATATGAACTAAATTTTGGGTGGAATCAATTCACTCAAGATCAATTGTTGTGATTGAAATGCAGTGTCCACATTCTAAATCTCTAAGTAAATCCAAAAAGAATCTAAAAAATCCCTAGTTTTGAAATAAAAAAAATGGAACGCATAATATACAGCAACATAGCTATAGGCATAGCAATCTAATGAGAAATAAATGGAAGTAAGAAAGGAAATCGAAACCTCTCTCCCACAAACACAATCAACCTAAGAAAAACACAAACCCACAACAAAAATCTCATACAACAAACAAAACCAAAAAAACCCAACAACAAAACCAGCCAACAATCCAACAAAAATCCCTTAATCAACCAAAACAACAACATCACACACAATATAGTATGAAGGAGAAATTGGGTATGAGAAAGTTAAAAAAGCTTCACACACAAATGTTGTAATCTTTCTTAACAACATTCCAAAGTTTGTTAAGAAAGATTATCATGGAATGTAACCTTGCATGTATAGATATGTTTTTTAATAATATGAATTTTATAACTTTCAATTTATTTTGATCCTAATTGCATTTTGAAAAGAAAAAAAAATTACGAGCTTACTTTGTTACAGAATAATTTGGTTTATGCGGCTTTGATTTTCACATTTATGAAGGACAACAATTTACCATAATTTGCACATTTCTCCTTCACAGGCAAAATTTTTTAAAAAACGTAATTCAACCCGTGCGAAGCACGCAACCTTCGTTCTCAAATTTACGAAGAATAACAATGTTCCGTAATTTAAACATCTCTCCTTTAGAGCAAATTTTTAAAAAAATACGTAATTCAGTCCGTGCGAAGCACAGGTTTGTAACTAGTAATTTATACAAAGGGTAAAATTCATAATGGAGAAAACCACACCAAAAATTATATTATTTTATATATAGTAAGTATAGATTTAAAAAATAAAGCTATTTAATTAAATAAAGAAAAAATAAATTGTAAATAAAATAGTTTATACAAAGGTTACAATAAAAATGAAAATAGTCACACCTAAAGTTAACTTTCTTCATATATTCAAATTTTAGTTCTTTACTACCTTAAATTGAAGCACCATCTTTTCACCTTACTTTTTTTTTAAGATAGACGAAATGACAAAGTTATTATAAACTTACACACGCAAGTGGATGTATCGGGGTTCGAACCTCGATCATGACATCCGGTCTAACAATTTCGGCATTTTTACCAGTTGAGCTAGGACTTCTGGATCACCTTAAATTTTTTTATTATAAAAAATGATATATTTTTGTCTTATGACACATTAGACCATTTTATAAAAAAAAATAAGAAATAGATTCAACCAAAAGCAAGAATGGTATTAGTGTAAATATGAACGTGGAACTTGAAGATGCAACCTATTTAGTTTAAAATCCTCACAAACAGAGGGATTGATATTGTGCCACGAAATAGAACAGGGGATAAAAATTATGTTGAGCTGCAAAATTATCACCAAAATAGTTTCCTTCACATTAAAAGTGGTGGTAATACAAAAAGGACATAAAACAAGTCACTTGTAAACGGTTGCACTTGCGCCTCTTATTTTGAAATTTTCAAGGGACAACATTGACACATTTTAAGGCTTTAATTACTAGTTGAGAATCGCACTCTAATCTCAATTACAGCCATGACTTCAATTAGCTCAACAATGAAAGCATAGATAATTCCAAGGTTAACCTCAAAGCAACCAAGCATTGTTGCAATGTTATCCCTGTCAATGTCTTCACGAGAAGCAAAACCAAAGGTGCCATTAGTTACAACATCATTGTTGCACTTCATTCCATAGCTAATAAATGGGGCACAAATTTACTTGTTACTAGGGTAATTTTGTAGCAAAAAGTGAAAAATATGCCACTGGTTATTGGAAATGAAATCAATAACTATAATTAAGCTGCGAATGCAAATCTTAAGATAATACCAAGCAAATCAACTATCAATTGATTGTCATAGAGACATGGGTAGCACTTTGGTGACATTGGGATACGCCAACCACAATGTCACAATGAGACATAGACACTTCCAAAAACTAACCATTGTCACTTCCAATGCGTACTATAATGTAAATTAGCAATGCTCAAGGATGACCCAAACATGAATTTTTTTGTAAGAAATAGGTCGCGCACACACACTCTAAAAACCCTAGATCAAAGAAGATTAGCTCATTGGTCGTCAGAGATTTTAAGCTCCTAGCTAGGCTTCAAAAGAGCTTATTTGCTAACATTACCTTTGGAACTTGCTGATTAGGGCATTTGGCAACCTAGGAAGTTCAATAAGTGTGACAGTCTAAACCATAAAAAGAGATCTTTGATATTTATACTAGTTCTTCATAATGTATGCAGCGGTAAAAAGAAAGGTTTCAAAATACTATTCAACAAATCACAGACATGTCAAACTTGACCTTTAAAAACTCTAGAACCCGAGTACCTAACTTTTAACATAAAATCTTCAATCTGGAGCAATAACTCGAATCCTTGAACCCACAACTGTGAGTGTTTCATAGGTAAAGTGTGATGAATGGGCGCATGAGTATCGTTCATCTAGAGTTGTGGAACACAAACTGTGGTTTGCAAGATCATGAAATATAACATAAAAAACAACAGTGCAAGAGAAACATAACTTAAATGCTAATTGTGCAAACAAAATGTAATATAAATGACCAATTCAAGAAGATAAAAACTTCAATACCAAACCGAAATAAAGGCCAAACTTAAATAAAAAAACCACTGGCATAATTTTGCCAAGAAAAAACTATATTTTAATACGATAGCTATTTTTTTATGTAGAAAAAAATAAATAAACTGACAACCTTGAGGTCTAACATAAGCAATGTCCAAAACATATGCTAAATTTAAGTGCCACATATCAGCAGGACAAATGTGCCCAAATTGCATTTGTTGATCCAAATAAGAACCTGTTTCAACGAGCCACAGTATAAAATTTTTCTTTCCCACAGTGTAGTGTTGATAAGCAATAGACCAAGGTTCACTGGTTTAGCCAACCACTTGCAAATACAGTCAATGACTCAATGATAGTGTGGTATGAGGGGCATTAACAATTAACTCTATAACATACAAAGAATCAAATATAAGAATAACATATATATAACCTATATTCCAAACAAGCTTATAGCTTTATAGTTAGATATAAGAAATATAAAAAAGCTTATGGGAACTAGAGGGAGAGGAGAGAACAATAAAAAAGCCAATACAGATATAAGGTGACATTTAACAGGTAAGTTTGACTGTATCTTCACTTCAACACTTGCTATTTACATCATGAATGATACTATTTCATATAAATAAAATTCAACGTGAAGCAACTTATCCTTTATTACAAGTGAAAACTGGAATAGCCTTCTTGTTTTGGCTGAAGCACAACGCTATGGTCTCTATTAGTAGAAGATACAGCCAAAGACATTAAGATGACATCATTCAGGCCTATGCATCATCCTCAAATTCATCAATTCCAACCCACCGTGTAAATGCGAAAAGAAACTCCTTAAAGTTCACCATTCCATTTTTATCCCAATCCATTTCTTCTGCATTTTGGCAAAGAATATAAAATAGTTGTAAATGAATAAATACAAACTTGGGAAGAAAATAAAAAGACAAGATTGTTTATGAGTAGTTACTATATAGTAGTTTCAACTCTCAATGGAGTTTTAGGACGAGTATGATGAAGGTTGGTTATTCCTACTTTAAACTATGTAAATGAAAAAACAATAAAACTTAGGTCCCAATCAGGGCCGTTCCGATAAAATCGGAGGCCATGTTCAAATATTAAAAATAGGCCTCTATGGAAAAACAAGATTTTTTATGCAATAGTAATCATCTATTTAAGTTGTAAATAACATAAAAAATAGTCATTCTTATTAAGTAAACGTAAGTTTGTATAGGAGAAACTAACTAACTTGTGTTGAATTTCCCTAACCACTAATTGTTTTAATATTAAAAATTGGGATCATAAAAAAAACGACAAAAACTTAAAAAGAATCATCACTTTGTTTAGTGTAAAATGGATTTATGTATATTGGTTGTTGTTGTTTAAAAAAAGTGTCTTTGCTATCTAAATAGTGATAAACGAGTAATAATATCGGGAAAAAATAGTAGGAAATTAATACTAGTATGCATGATTAAAACTTAAAACAATAGAAAAAAATACTAATTATTTAACGGATTTAATTTGGGTTGTTAATGGAAATAGATGACAAAAAATTCAAGATATATAGTAGTTTTCTACATTCATAGAAAACTCTGAAATGCATATTAAATTATAATAGTTTGGTGGTTGTGTATGTAATTGAGGCTTTTATATTTGGTTCAAATTCACACAAATGCTCGAGATTGAACTCAAGAGCAAAGAACGTAAGTGCATTCTATTTTACAACTAAACTATTACAAGATGTCTATTGATTTTTTATATTTTATTATTTATACCTAATACTTTTGGGTGCTATGTTAAAAAAAAAATTAAGGCTCCTAAGATTGCGAGGCCCGGCATCGTAGCTCACCTTGCACTTGCTAAGGGCCGGGCCTGGTCCCAATATCTATATTATTGACCTTTTAATGGATAGGTCTATGTTTATTGCATGAGCATGCACAATACTAACATGTTTATTTTGTCTTCACCCTTCGGTTATCAGAGTAAATGGGCTTTCATAATCTGGAGTTCGGCCGGATGGTTAGTAAATTCTGACCAAGGATTGTTCCAGTCAGGGTTTAAACCCGGATACTCCTGTTTGATTTGTCATTAATTGAAGCTCATAAACCACTTGAGTCCAATCACTTGGTTAATTTCAACTTATGCTCGTTAACATATTTTAGTAACAGAAGAATAAAACAGATAATTTGACAACCTCTATGCAATATGAGGAATACACGATACTCACCCTACCATGTTCTGAGTTCCTTAAATGCTGCTTATGCTAATGTTACAAAAAATGCAACAGTTGCTCTTTGTTTGTTATTCAATTTAGAGGCACCCAATTTTCTTGTGAAAACATATCAAAGCATATTTTTAAAACATTAGTATATAATAATGCACACTCCTAAGATGAGCATGCGTGTGTTCAAGCAAGCTTATGTGCTTATGTGCAGAATTTAAACAAGGGAGAGACAACTGACCAAATCTTTTCATCGCTATTCTTCCAGAAGAACGTTCCCCCGATGTAGTTTCATTTATAGCTTGGACCATTTCATTTTTGCTGACATACCCGTCCTTGTTCTTGTCTAAGAATACAAATGTATCAACCAATGTCTCAAATGTGGCCTCCAGATTCGGCATGCCAATTCGGGATTTCTAGACAAGTCATGGAGAACAATTTGAAAGGATGGCAAAAATGGCTTATAAATTATCAATGAAAACAGCAAGACATGTATGAGATATGTTTTCCTTCCTACTACATTGCATTGCTTTAAAGTTCAAACTTCAAACCTTGTATGACAAACTAAAAATTTCAAAATTATACGTTATCCTAAAAAAAATGCATGATCAGAAAAGTAAAGCCACAACAGAAAAACTTCATAGAACAAATAAAACTGCAATTTTCATAAAGTCTAAACATCTCCTGAATTAAACATGTAATTTTCTAAATAAAATACAAAAGGACAAAAACAGTATGGATTTAAAGGATATGCATTGTCATCGTAAAATAGTTTTACACTGACATCAATAAAAATCCACTATTTTCCCACATCATCCCACTTTTATAACTGCATTTTTAAATTAATGGTATGACATGAAAAAATAGAGGACTCTCGTTGGATGTAAGTGTAAAACTAATTTACACTGAGATTTTAGGCCTATTAAACTCCAATAACATTTCATTCTCTGGAGCTAAATGTATAACAGCCCCAAATAATTCAAACATCAACCAGATGTTAGAACACACGAGACGTGATTTATTTTTTATTTTTTAAAAAGAACCGGTGTTACTAGTCTATGTTCTGAATTTCAATTTTTAATAATCTCTACTCATATTGTGTATGGTAATGAAATTAAAATGGAACAGATGATGTGTATTAAGATACTGCATGAAGTGCTGCAGGGTCATCCTTGAGAAGGTAGACAAGGCATAGAAGTACAATGAACTCATTGAACTTCATTCCCAAATCATCATTAATATCACATGCTTCAAAAAGATCATTGATCTCTTCCTCAGAAAAAGAAATTTCCAGCTTACTGAAACACTTCTTCAACTCTTCTTGATCTATTGTCCCATTAGAATCTTCATCTGCGGCAAAAGAAATAAAAACACATTTCTTACCAATTACAATAAACATATATATGACAATTTGGCCATGCATGTGCAGGTGACAAACATAGGTTATTGACTTTTTTCCACTGCTGAAGCCTTTGAATGAGCTTGATAATTGCAGTTACAATCACATAAAAAAAAAAGGAATAAAATCAAATTGAATTCTAACATATATTTCAACTTCAAATAGCTGCAGTGTTTCATGATCTAGGCATAATAAAAATGACTTATTTTAGCTTATTTACTGACATAAGCACTTGTTTGTGACATTGTTTGAGACAGCTTATGGAAACAACTTACGAGATGTCCAAAAGCTAGTTTATTTCCATAAACTCTCAAGGATAGCTAATGAAACAACTTATAGCTTATGTGAAAATAGCTTGACTTTATTTTACCTTTTGTTAAAGAAATAGCTTATATATAATCCCTTACATCACATAGTAAGTGTTTATGCTATAAACGCTTAAACACGGCTAAATTCAGCTACTTCTTACTTTTACTTTGGCATGACCCTAGTGTATAAATTCAGGCCAATAAACTATATTTATATCAGACTTCTGTTAGAAGATATATCAAAAGAAAGTACCAATTTTACAGAACCATAAATTTGAAGTAGAAACCTACCAAACTGCTCAAAGGTGGCCCTGCATTTTCTGAAGCTCTCATCGATTTTTGGGAATTTGAGGATTATAGTGTTGAATGATTTCATGGAACATCCTTGACATTCCCTCCGTTGCATTGCTTCAACCATTTTAGCCTCAAGCTTGGTTTCTGCTACCCAAGACTTTTTGGGCGATTCATCCTTTCCAAGTGCACCTCCCATCGCCAATCAATCAACCAAAGTGCGACTCAGAAACGTTATCCTTAGTACCTTGTAAGCAACAATTGATTTTCAAATATTTCGCTAATTACACAAAGATATGACAAAGCCTAATTGCCTAAGTTCATTTTCAAAAGTGAATAACAAAACCTATGGTCTATCTTGAGTGCAAAGTTATTATAATTTAAAAGAAAAGAAAAATGTCATTTGAGTTGATCCATTCCATAATAGATAGTAAATGGCGCCACCGTGATTTGGAATCACAGTGAGTTTGACAGAATCAGATTTCAACAAAAGCTACACTTCTGAGCTTCAACAAAATCCACTTTCAGTGTAATTTTCTGAAACTCATGGTGTATCCAAACATGCACTAAGTGTAGCTTTTGCCAAAATGACGAAGGTACACCGCAATTTCTGCCAAATTCAAGGACAATCCAAAAATACACAAGATCTACTTTATGTCAGAATTACATGCAACTAAATAAATAACTCAAATTATAATGTTAGTATTCAATAAAAAAATTCAACACACTAATGATTGAGAATCTAATTCAATTTTTTCCACGAAAAACTACAAGAAATGGTTTCAAGAAAAAGAACAAGCAAAATCCGTAGAACAAAGAATCAATATAATTAAATTGGAAATGAAAACATAAATAAATTAAATACAAAATGAAGAGTTAGATAAAAAATGAAATGGAAGAAAAAAAATAAAGAGAGTACCTAAATATGTATGTATAAGTTGGTAGGAGAGAAATTAGTGAAGAGTGGAGATCGAAAGAAGGTAGAACTCAAAAGTGATTTGTGAGTGTTGAAGATATCATCATAGTCATAGTAATTAGAAGGTGGTGATGATGGTGTTTTAGTTTTGGAAGAAAGATGCAAACAAAGGAAAAGTGTTTTGTTTGTTTGTTTAAGTTTAACTAAGTTTGGTCTGTCAGGCTATGTTTGCGTTGCTCCCACCACGTATGCTCTTTATTCTCTATTTATGCGCATCTATGTTTCTTGTTTAAAAATAATTTTTATTCATAAGGATCTAATTCAGATCTTCATAAATTTTCAACAAGTAAGATGCAATGGTAGAAAATATAATTTTCATTTACAAATCGTGGTCGAACCTAACATAATTTTATAAAAACCGGTTAGACAATTTATTACATATGACTCTCTTTAAAGTCTTATATTTTAAACTAATCTATAACTTTTTTTTTCCTTAAATTTTGATTGAGTAGATGTAAAAAAAAAATCCAGCTTAATTTGATTGAGATGATTGGCATATATTTTCAAAGATATACTCTATGTAAGGTCACTGTACTAAAAAAAATATTAAAGTTTACCCAAAAAAATTGACCTGACATTTCTTAATTCTTTTTTTATAATAGATATTAAACTTTGACATATGTGACCAAATTTTTTTGACAAATATTAGTAGTTAGTTATTATTATTATTTTTTTTGTCCAAGTTTCAGTTTAGCACTCCTTCAACCCTCAAAACCTCAACTCAAATTAGTTGAACTATCCAACTCTCCCACTTATGTGACCAATTAAAGAGTGAGTATTAGAATAAGATATGTATAACTTTGACATACGTAAGCATTCATGATATGAATGATTAAAATAAATTATTTAAGTGCAAGACACTTAAGAAATGAATATAAACAAAGTTACTAAATGCAAATGATTTAAAGATAGACGGCTCTAATCTGTGACCACCTTGACCTAGATTTTTTTTTTGTTGAGAAATTGACCTAAAAAATATGTTTTCTCATTCTTTTCGTCTTTTAGTATGCAACACCAACCTACCTTGACCTACAAAATATGTTAGCTCCTTCTTTTTTTGTTTTTTAGTTGACAACACCGGCCTATAAAAAAATTGCAACATCGGGGGATGAAACTTTTGATTCAACGATATGAATTTCATTCATACACGCTGTTAGGATAAACAATATTTACATTGACAATCAATCATAGTCGTCAGATCACTAGAAATGTTAGATTTTTATCCAAATCACTTATAATGTCAAACACAAAATTAGCTGTGATGTGTAAATAGGGTAAAAGTTTTTACATTAACAATGAAAAAAACTTAAAATCCTTTGAAAATCCTACTATCTAGAGATTACATCAATTGCTCGTATATTAAATATTTGTTTTTCTTTTAGAGGTGTATAAACACACACACAAACAAAATTATTTCGTTTTTCCTTCAAAATATAAAATAACATAATAAAAATATTTTTATAATATATATCAAATAATGATAAAATTATTTGATAATTGTTCTGAACCAGTCAAAGACCTAGGCTCAATAATAAAATCAAGCTCAAATGTTGCATTTGACCTTTTACTCGCATCACGCCTCTTCCCCTGTGACGGGGGTGCACAGAGCAACAAAGACTGGTTCAAACGAGCTAGAATGTCTCTTTTCCCACGTTCATGTGGATATCTCACCGGCATTTAGACTTCCCCCGATTTCGTAACCGTCGGACGCACGTGTGTCATTACAACGGCTCTACATTCACCAACCTCTATAAATAGGAGGCTCCTCACAACCTTCAAGGGATAATTTTTTCACTTCTAAACCCCCATTCAGAACCTCTACTAACTTGAGCGTCGGAGTGTCTGCATGTACACACCCCTCATTTGTTCTAACGTTCACCTAATGTATTTCCACCATCGTCAAACACCACATTAAAGAAGCACCGACATCCACATTTTAAACAGGTACGATCAATTATATTTTTGATATACTATGAAGAGTGAGACCCGCTTGATGAATTGTGGATAAATGTTGAATATTGTGAAATTGTGATGATATAGTTCCAATTGTATTGGGACAAATAAATAGCGGCGGTGGCGGGTAATGGGTCCGTCCATGGAAGACTTTTACATTCTCTTTCCTTATTCCTAATTAAATCTATGTTCTTCTAACTAACTCAACTCTATCTTGTCTTGAGTTGAATTAAATTAAATAATTATGGCGATGCTATTAAGAAAACTATGCGATTCAGCTTCATCATCGATAAAACGATCCACGAGCAACACAAACTCCTCCTCCTCCTCCAATTCTTCATCATCACGATCACACCATCATCATCATCATCATGCTCCGACTCCTTTGGGTTTATTCGACTCACTCCCTCCTGACATACTCCTCAAAATCACACGACTATTAGGCCCTAAACATGCTGCCAAACTCTGCCTCGTTTGCAAGTCATGGCGATCTCTCGTCTCCGATAACCAACTCTGGGCTCATTTTCTTCAGACACACCAGCCTATACACTTTCACTCTATTCTCTTCTCAGAAACTAATTTAACTTCTGGTTACCCTCTTCCGTAAGTAATCACAAAGTAACCATAACTACTTGTGTTGTTTAATTGGAACTAATAATTTCATTTCATTTCAGAATCTTTGATACTCAGCCGACGCCACACGTGTCATTTAAGCATGTTTTTGGTCACCGGGAGCGACTTCCTCCCGCTGTTATCATCGACGGTTAGTTAGTTACTTAGTATATATGTTTCGATTGACTTTGAGTTTGACAAAATTACCACGTGCCATAATGGTAATTTAGATACTTTTACCCAATTTGGTTGTTTGTTATTGTGTAGGTGGTTCTGGATATTGCAAATTTGGTTGGAGCAAAGAGGATCATCCATTGGGACGAATTGCTACCTTTTTGGTAAGATTATCTCCTTGGTTCAATAGGACCAACAAATTGATTCCCATCTAAAAGGTAGCTTTCTAATGAATTTGAATATGGTTTTTATAAAGGAGAGCTTTCTAAAAATACTTAGATGGAGATAATTTTTTATATTTGTTAAGAAATGACAAGTTTACTTTATTTTTATTCAACTTCATAATAAGACATGTTTTACTATCTTCATAACGGTTCCCTTTTAGTTACGTGTTTGCTGGGGAATTTGATTTGCAGGAATTCGGTAATGTGGAAACGCCGATATATACTAGGCTTCGACATTTTTTCGCAACTGTCTATGGCAGGTGCGCGTCATTCTTGTTGATGAAGCAATTTTTTGTTTTCTTCTGATAATTTCTGCAAATATGAAGAGATGATCAATACTATACAGTAGCAATTGAGTTGTGGAAAGGGTCATTCTTTTCTACTGATGATATGTTTGTGTATGTCTTGAGCAAATTCTATGTCTAATGGAAAGGATGAATTGATTGTTGTTTCTGCAGGATGAAGGTGAAACCAAGTTCTCAACCGGTTGTTGTTTCTTTGCCATTATGCCACTATGATGGTTAGTTCATGTTTTTTCCTCCATCTTTGAAAATCACAATTACTTGCGTATCAATACTGAGTTAAACCCTTCAGTCCTACATAAGGACATATGTGGTACACTTGAGAAATTAGATCTTTAGGGACTAATTTGGTGACAAATTCTTTGGAGAAATAATGCAGTGACACTATTTTGAAAGACCAATTTAGGGGTTTACTCTGGTCAAGATTTTAGTGAAGCCCGTGCATGGCCTTCTTCTTAACTCTTGAGAACTAATTTGGATATAATTTATGAAATCTGAGTAATTTTTTTGGATACATTTCCAGGTGCCAAACCTTAACCAATTTCAATAAATATCCCAGTTGATAAATGAAAATGCTTGGTCTGTCTACCTTCATAACGGTAAAAGTGAAAATGTACCATCAGTCTCTGGCTTATAGTTGAAACTTATCAATCTATAACTGCATGCAATATGATTATTTGTGTAGATTGATACATCAAGAAACCACATATTGATGTGCAAATTACATGTTTCCATGCAGTTTTCTTCTTCAAGTAAGAAAAATATTAATGATTATATATGTTGTGCGCCTACGTATGTGGCACATACATATATATTGTTGAATTTAAAGTTTGTATTAGGTAGATCAAGTCTACAAAATTTAATACAATTCAAGAGGTATTTTATATTTTAAACGTGTATTATGATACTTAGAAATAGAATATTCGTAAATATTTAATATTAACTTACATCCGTTGTCTAGACTCTAAAGTTTTGCATACATGATCATCAGGACAGTAGACAGTATAATATGATTCAGTGGTTGGTTAAATCTCCCTTCTACAGAAAGTATTTGAAGGTGCTGCTGCCGATTTTGTGTTTTGACACATGGTGTCAACGAATCATGACTTTGCATGTGTGTATCTATGTTGTTTCTATCCATTTAGAGATCTCTTTCCTCTTTGCAGACACCGAATCGGCCAAAGCATCAAGACAGCAGCTTAAAGAAGCCATCTGTGCTGCTCTGTTTGACATGAATGTTCCTGCTGTTTGTGCTCTCAACCAGGTAGCATATTTTAGTGGGGACTAAGATAATATTTCCACTTAACTTTTAACCTATGCTAAATAAGATTTGGGTCTGAGTGTTGGATTTGGAGGATCCATTCTCTTCATTCTTTAATTTAGATAATTAGAAGAGACATAAATGGATTTAGGTCCTTGCTCTCTTTAAAGAGATTCCCTGATCTTGATCCTTAACACAGTTCTGTATTCTCCTGAAAGTATTTAGTTGAAATCACTCTGCAAAGATTAGTGAGCATATAATTTGGGAAGAATCTCGTAGTTCAACATTAAACAGAAAATAGCAAAGATAGAAAGGTAGTTGAAGATGAAAATGTTGTAAATCAATGAGTAAATATCCAATTCTATTGTTTTATTTAGTTTTGTGCTGCACTTGTTTTTACTATATTTACCTCAACTTATTTGTTTTTGATTTTGTGAAATTTTGTAAATGTAGGCAACTTTAGCTCTGTATGCTGCAAATCAAACTTCGGGAATAGCTGTTAATATAGGCTTTCAAGTTACATCTGTAGTTCCAAGTATGTTTTATGATTTTGCTGTCACATACAAATTCCTTATTATGCTTAACAATATATCTCTTGCATGAAATACACCAATTGTTAGGAATGCAGAAACATTGAAAAGGACAATCGATATAAAGTATTGAAAAAGGAAAACAGTTCCGTTGAATACTGATATTAGGAGAGATCTCTCTCCTCTAAGGCTCAGAGCCATCGCTCTGGTCACTCAAATCATCAAATGTTTACAAATCTTAATGACCCTCCTCTGGTCTCTACCCTTGAACCCTCCTATTTATCATGTAACTAATTTCGCCTAACTAACAAGCTAACTACTCTAACTGTCCTGAACTAATTTCTCTTTTGAGCAAACAACCATTTTGTTCCTTGAAAGTGTGAGGTGATGTTGCGATAGTCTCTTAATATATCAAAATTACAAAAAATCCTCAAATGTGTATTTTGTTTGTCAGTTTGGTCATCAAATATGTCTTTTGTTAGTTGGTTTGGTCTTTCGTTAGTCAGTTTGGTCTTTTTGAAAATAACAAATGAAAAAAACACTCAGAATGCTTTTGTAATTTTGATTCATTTAGGGACTAGTGACATCTCATCACATGTTTAGGGACCAAAATAACTGTTCACTCTTTCCACTTTGTGCTAGACTCCTAGAAATACCCTATCATTAACATTCTGCATCGGGTTCAGAAATCGTCAACACTAAAACACCGCCTCTTGTGTTATAATCTATACATTATACTTTTGCCTGAAGTCAATGAGTTTATTGTTGATTTCTTCTGTTTCCTCCCCTAATTGAGCATATATGCTTTGTTGATTTACAGTTTTAAATGGTAAAGTGATGCGAAAGGTGGGTGTGGAGGTTGTTGGGCTTGGAGCCCTAAAACTTACAGGATTTCTTAGAGAGAAAATGCAACAAAACAACTTATATTTTGAATCTTTATACACCGTTCGCACACTGAAAGAGGTATTTCTGTTTCGAAACAATTAACCGATGATTTTTTTATTTATATTTTGATGCCACAAATGCATTTGGGCGCACAAAAGTGGACCCCCTACATTTCTTATGAATTTAAGTCTAGCTGAAACATCTCTTAACCTAGTCACAATATTTCCTTTTTTCTAAGCTATGTTAAGTTGAATGGGGTTGCCTGATACCTTGTTGGTTACATGAAAACAGAAGCTATGCTATGTTGCCTATGACTATGAAGCTGAGCTATTGAAGGATACACATGCATCATTTGAAGCCGTTGAAGGGAAGTTTACACTCTCAAAAGAGAGGTTTCAAACAGGAGAGATCTTATTCCAGCCACGTCTTGCTGGGGTGTAAGTTTTTGTACTTCTTTCAAACAACATATTAGTATTACTGATTTGCTTCAGAGATTATATTCATGTCTGCCACTCTTTAGCAGCTTTGCTAGATAACTGACTGCACCTGTTACCTTTTCACTTCTGTTCTTTCTGATTTCAAACCATTTTCAATAATTAGTGGCATTTTTTATATTGTCGGAATAAGGTGATAATACCAATTTTAAACTCTACAACTTTTGTAATATTCTTCTGGAAGCATTTAACTAATTGGAAAACTAATTAACCTAAACCATACATTATTTATATGATATGGCGATGTGATAATCATCTAAATCTTAACAGTATAGTAATTGATTCTGACCCCATTCCATTTTATTTGTTTATATTTTCCTAGCTTAACCATTATTTTTACATTTTGGTATAGGCGAGCAATGAGTTTGCACCATGCCATAGCTCTCTGTATGGATCATTGTCATTCTGCAGAATTAGCAGGCGGCAGTGATTGGTTCAAGACCGTTGTCTTATCGGGAGGGTCAGCATGTTTACCAGGCTTAGCAGGTAAATTTCCCTTATTATTTTGACCCTTTTCGTCTTTGCATCTGAGCATAAAGATAAAGTGGAACCACAACACAGATTACCCATATGTCATTAAGATTTTTAACTCTACTCTTGGGGTTCATATGCTTCAGAGAGGTTAGAGAAGGAACTTCATTCATTACTTCCTCCTTATATGTCGAATGGAATCAGAGTCATCCCTCCTCCACACGGTGCAGATACGGCATGGTTTGGTGCAAAGCTTATTGGCAGTGTGAGCTATCCACTAACTCTTTTAAACATTCACATTTTCCTTGCTTCATAGAACTTCACTTTTATGTTGATCGAGTTCAAACATATTGAACCTTTGTATAAAATGGTTTGACTCGATTTGCATTAACGACTTTTGTGTCAGCTTATTTATGGTTACATGATAAATACTTTGTGCCTCTGTAGAGCTGACTGTTTGTGAATTATGTTCAGTTGAGTACCTTTCCTGCCCCCTGGTGCATAACAAAGAAGCAATTCCGTCAGAAGTCTAAGCTCAACCGAATATGGTGATTTGATCAAATCTTCTGTTCTTGATGATATAATTATTCTATAACAGCAATTCTGCTTAATACTTGTCCTTTAGTAACAAATGCCTTAAATACTTTACGCAGAGCTTTGCTGATAAGAAGCCTTTATAGGCATCCAGTTTGTTTAGAACCAAAAAGAGACAGATAATCTGTAATGTAAGTATTGTACCATGTTAATAATGTGTTAGTACAGTTTAAGACTAAATCCACAAGCTGATGGATTTTAAGTATCAGAAATACATACCGACTCAGTAATGTGTATTGTTGGTTATTGGTTATGTACGTCTAACCGAGAATATTAAAAAAAAAAAAGGAGAAGATTGATGGAGAAACTAAGTATTGTACGATGTTCCTGGCAAGGTTTGGGTGAATATGATCAGTGGTGCTGTGATTATGGCCAACGGCAAGGAGTCACCACACTCAGTGGCGGAGCCAGGGTTATTGCAAAGCCTGGGCAAAAAAATTTTGCAACACATTTATAGGTGTTACATAAGAAATTGCAAGCAAATAATAAAAAATCTAAAGAAATTGGAGATTTATATAAGAAATTAAGAGGAATTTACATAAGAAATTACAAAAAAATTTGGGCCGGAGCCCAGGCGGTGAAACCGCCACTGATCACAGTGGTTATACTTCAACGGGCGAGGAAGGTTGCTGTGTGAAAAGGCGGAGATGCTTCGTAGAAAACGAGTGATAACCACATTGGTTTTCAATGTAATACTTCAAAATTTAAAATTCTGAATCACATTAGTTATTTTAGACAGTTTAAAGACTAACCGCATGTTTTTTCTTCTCGTTTTGAACCAACAAAATGAAGATCAAAACAAGGACTTGAAAAAACACACCTAAGAATTCTATAATGGTATGATAATAATTCAAATAATCTCATCTTTTCGTTGATCTATACACATGAAACAGTCGGTACAGTTGAAGCTCGTCATGAACATATGAAACTATAGAAACTGATTGAGTTTGTGATAGCTAAAATTCCAGGAAGGCAAGCGAGATCCAGAGAAAGGATGAAGAAGATCAACTCATTGATGAACGATGATAATTGGCTCAGAATTCACATTTTATGCAACTAAATGATATTAATGACCGTTTGTTAACCATGTCTTCACTCTTCACATTCACAGGATGGTTTAGGATGAAGTGCTGCATTAATTGTTTGTTGAGGAATCTGCTATTCTTGCCACATTTGTTGGAATCTGTTTTTTTATTTTGACAAATGTTGATCTGTTATGTTGAGTTTTAGTATTGTATATTTGTGGTATGTACTGAAACATGTCAATCACATCTTAGATTAATTGCAAAACCCCACAGAAAGGATCCATTTTGGTCCTTTAATACACTTCATCATGTAGCACACGAGCATGGCCAGACATGGTTCCATCACAATTTAGTTTCACGACACTACCAGGAGGAGGGAAGATCCAACATGATGCATTGATGCATATCAGTCAATTTTAAATTCCTCCCCATGAGTTTCAACTTTCAATTATATTCTAAACCCTCAAAATGTCAACAACCAAGAGCTGGACCCTTCTAACCGTAATCACACAAAGAGGGGGCACCTGTCTGTCTAACAATACATCCATTACATTCTATCTTGGACCACCTATTGATGAACACAAATTACTATGTTACCATGTAGCTGCATCCTTCTAGTTAGGATGCTAAAAATACCTATATCCATGGATACTTGTGCTGATTGAATGACTATCTGTTGAATGAGGGTGGAGATCATAATACATATCCTACACTCTACAGACACTAGTAGTAACGTTTTATTGAATATATAAAATATAGTATGAAATTTCTATTACTTTAAAAAAATAGATATCTAAATACAATAAAAAAAATATAGTTTTATATTAAATATTATAATAGTACTTTTCTATGTTAAATTCTAAATACTTATAGATATTCATAGATATCATCGTATGTTTCTATCTATAAATAGTTAAATACAAAAGGAGATAGATTCATGTGAACAAGTTAGACACACATCTTCTCTTCTCAGTTGTCATTCCTACCTACTTCTAGTTGAAAAACTCCAATGACACTTACTTTCCCAAGACTAGTTGTTACAAACTGCTTTTGCCACCTTGCAATCCCTCAAAACATGCAAGAAAGTTTCAAAATCGGCACAATAAAGTGGGACATCGATTGGGCTGAGTCTTTCTTACATTTTCTTATCAAAAAAATCTATGAATTTAATTCATTTTAAGTATTATTTCACTCAAAATCACTAACCAAAATATCTAGTTTCAATCAACAAAAATAAAATAAAAAATTGTTCTCTTTTCACACTCTAATCTCACATTCTACAATCTTTCAAATTATACTAAATGTTTACTTAATTCAAATTTATAGTTTTTAAATATTTTATACATCCCAAATTTAGAATAATTCCTCGAATATTTGAATTGAGCATCTAAATATTTCAGATAAAAAAATATAGTGATACAAATATATTGAAAATAACCAATGAATTGATGCAAAAATGAGACATTTATATGACATATAATTTAAATTAAAAGAAATTGCGTTTTATAAATAGCTTTTTTTTTTTTCTTAATTAAGGGATATAAGGATGACTTGATAGGTGTGTTTTAGGTAGGAGCGTCGGAAAGTAGAGTGATAAAGAGGCGACGAAGAACACTTGTTTTGTCACAACCACAAATAAAAATGATGTGGACACATAGACATAAGTAAAAAAAAAAAGATAAAAGAAACATGAGTTATATAATATAGGCAAATTTTATGGTACACTCAACAATTTGAGTGTATTGGTACACCAAATCATTAAATTAATAGTTAAATAATTTTTTTTTTTGTAGGAAAAATTATTTTCTATCACCTATAATTATAATAACTAAATCTTATTTACCAAAAACGTCAACGTAATAAAATTTAATTTTTCTAAATTTTTATTACTCATAATAGAGAATTTTGATTATTTTTTACAATAAAATGTAAAAAAACTTAGTATGATTTTTATAAAAAATGAAATGATGTTTTTTCTTATAAAATGATATTTTCTAAAATATAAATGTCAACAAACACCTTAATTTGCAGATGTACCGTAGAAGTCCCCTATAATATATACTCGAAATAATTAACTAACAATGTATTTTTGTGTTTTCTTCAAAAAAAAAAAAATGTATTTTTGTGTGTCCAAATCATATCTATTTATTTCTGTGACTAAACTAATGTTGTTCAGAGGTAAGAATTTGATTTTTTTTAACCTCAACATAAACACTAACCATACTAACATTGATTATTTTGAAAAAGAAAATAGTTTTTTTTTTATAAAAAATAAAATAAAATTTGTTCCTCCTTTCTTTTCCCCTTTCCACGGGTTAAAATTCCTCCCCCCTTGGTTGGCACGAAACATTGAGCTAAAATTAGGGTAGAAACGATGTTTTTTTATCCTTAACATGAACGAGCATGGTGTTGTCCAAAAATAGGTTGTAAAAGTAAAACTAGTCATGTCTAATTCCTTGTACTCGCATTCACGTGTGGGATCATTGATAGTGAAATGTTATGTTTTTGCGTTATCATCATGATCAAACAAAACATCAAGGTAAAACATTACACAAAGTTTGGATGAGTCACACGTGGTCTCTGTTCCACACGATAATAATGCATGTTGAAAGGCTTCTGATTGGTCGCTATTTCCCAATGTCGGTTTTATTAACGTGGGAGTTCTCACAACCACACCATAATGTCACTCCAAATTTAATTCACTTGTCATTTTTCAAATGAGATACAAAATATTTAATATCGATAGTGATATTTATCTCTCTCATTTACTTGACACGCCAAATATTTGCTAGCCTCACAATTTTTCATACCTTACCTCTTTATTCTTTTTCTTTTAACCATTTTCTCACTTCACTATGTTCATTTTTTATTGGTTCCATTTGAAGATTAGTTCTTATAGAAATATCTATTTGAAAGATGTGGACATTTTAAATGGATAGTGAATAGTACTTAGTATTTTCTAAGTAATCGAATTTGTTAATAATTGAACAAAATTAGCATTGAACTAAAACTTCTTTGATAAGAAATATGAGAACTTGATTTAAACAAGTGACACTAGCATAACAATAGAGACAAAAAATTTCCCCTCAAAAAAATAGAGACAATAATTTAGTCTTTTATGTTGGTTTGTGTGGTCTTTCTTAAATATAAAAACTAACAACATATAATTATTTTTGCTGGTAAATCTAAAATTAGACTTTAAGAGAACAACTTTCCACACCCCCTAATATTACTTTTTTTTGTCAAGACCCAAATATTACTTCTAATGTATTCATGTGAAAAACATGAATTCATGTCAAAACAAAATCTGTTGTCTAGAAGTATATTTTAAAAGACATGTGATTTTTAAGAGTTATTGGCTGGAAAATGTTGCTCTGCACTTCAATTGTCTTAGTTTATGATTTTTTAAAACGGTCACAGTTTATGTTTGAATTTATTTTTAAAGAAGATAAAATTGATGTATAATATATTTTAACAACTTTGGATGTTTTTGAGTTAGATTGATTTTACTTCTTTGAATTAAACTTGAAGTTATGATTTATGGTTTTTGTGTCTATAATTGATTCAACCCACTTTTACAGACTGGTTTTAAGTCTGCTGTCTGATGTTAGGTACGTTGTTTAATAGTTAAGGTCTAATCTCTCATAGACCTTAACTTTCTTGTATAGTTTTTTTTTTTTTTTCTTTCTAAAAATTGTTGCACCAAATTGGTTTTCAATAATAGGTACGTATTCTTTCTCTCAAAAGAAAAAAAAAATAGGTACATATTCTTGGAAAAAAAAATCATAAATAATACTTTGAGTCCATAGTCTTACCCATTTATGTTAGTTTAATTTAGGATAAAATTGACATGTATTTTTTGTATGGTTTTTAACTAAAAAAAATGTGGCTAAAACAAACTTTAAGAAAATCGTAGATTTGAAGAAATGATAAGTAGTTTTTTTTTTAGAAACTTTAATGTATGCATCTAAACTTTTCCTTTAATTTATGAAAAGGAATTTATATTTACCAGTTTAACATAAAAGAGAGAGAAAAAGATGAGTACTACATAAAAGGTGTGTATATAAAAGGATAGAAAACATTTCATGTTGCCTCGTGAGAAGTAAATTTTTACCATATTAAGCGTCAAAGAAAGTACAGACACAGTGAGTTGTTGTATTTATGTGATCCTTGAACGTTATCCTTTTTGTCTAAAGCCTGTGTGTGCACTGAAATGAAAGCTAAAAGACATAATCACAACACACTCCTAAAAGCTTACCTATCCAACTGCAGCCAAACACAGTAGTACTCTTTAAATTTTCAGCCTTTGCTGCATTCTTTATGAGTCTAACATAGTTTACACTTCTATGAATTTTGATTAATTTGATTGTGTAAGATATTCTACTTTCAGTTGTATAAATTATTGTTGATATCTCATTTTCTGCAGATTTTATTGACTTTTTGTTAGTTTGATTCTTCATTTCATTAAATTTGCATGGCATGGCAAGCCATTTCTTCATTTATTTATTTTTACTTGGCTCACCATTCTCCAACATGTGATTTTTTTCATAGGCTTATATTATAATATAATTATAATTAAATTCAATTAAATACATATACACACAACTATTTTTATTTTTTTATTTTATTTTGTTGGTCACTCACCCTCCTCTCATGATAGTTAATCTACATTCAGCTTTTGCATTTAATTATGTCTCTTTTGTGACTTGTCATGCTCAATGATCATTTCAATTTTCATCACTTAACATAGTTTTCATTTTCATATATGATTTTTTTTATAGGTCATAGTTGATAGTATTCAAATAATTCATAGATGGAGAAAAAGGAATCATCATCTAATTCTGGAACCAGTAAAGAATCTGTGAACAAATGGATGGCATTTGCTAACAAACCAGATGAAAACTCAACATCAACAAAGGCTCCTTCTGGTGATAATGATCAAATTCTAACCGAAGCAAGTATAGCCGAGAGAGCTGCGGAATGGGGACTAGTTGTAAACTCAGGCAATTTCATATCAGCAGCTGAGACAAGTTCTTCATTGGATGGTGATAAGAGCAAAAGCATGTCAGATAGGTTTGCTGATTCGACAAGGACTTCAGGGGAATCAAATTATGGTTCGGAGGCTAAATTGTCGGGGTTGTTTCCAAGAGTTTCACAAGAATTGAAGGACGCGTTGTCTACACTTCAACAAACATTTGTTGTCTCAGATGCAACTAAACCTGATTGTCCTATCTTGTATGCAAGCAGTGGTTTTTTTAGTATGACTGGTTACTCTTCTAAGGAGGTTATTGGAAGGAATTGGTGAGCATTTTTTTCCCTTTGTTTTCATTTGTAGAAAGCAATATTTTTAAATTGCAGTCGCAGATGCAGTTAGGTTGGAGTCCTTGATATTGTGAGAAGTTATAGACAAATTCAGCTGATGCGGTCGAAATTGAAGTTAACTTTTATAGCAAGATATATGCTGCTTTAGCATAGGAGGTGATTCTTTGTAGGTATAAATAGCTACAAAATGTAGTGATTTAAATTGCGGTTGAGGATGCAGTTAGGTAAGAGTCCTTGATTTAGTGAAAAATTAGACAAATTTAGCTGATCCAGGCAAAATTGCAGTGAACCATGAGTTTTTGTAGGTGCATAGCTAGAAGATGTGATTACTTTTTAATGAAAGAAGCTGATTTCTTGTTGCAGCCGATTTCTTCAAGGACCTGAAACTGACAAGAATGAAGTAGCAAAAATTCGGGATGCAACGAAGAATGGGAAAAGTTATTGTGGCAGGCTTTTAAACTACAAGAAAAATGGAACTCCATTTTGGAATCTTCTCACTGTCACTCCAATCAAGGATGATCGTGGCAATACTATCAAATTCATTGGGTTAGTCCTGCTTTTCCTATCTGGGTTTTCTTGTCTTATCTTGTGTATAATGTGACTCGCGGAAAAGACATTATGTCTATGCCTCTATGGTGTATTAGAAGTTTAGAACTCTAAGCATTATAACATTTTATCAAGAAAATCATGCAGTCAAGGGTTCGCTGCATTTGGATGAAGATCACACGACCTGTATTCTAAGTTCACCTAATCTGCTTTGAAGTTAAAACTTGGAATATAAGCCGTTCGATTTTCATCCACTCGCCGAGATCAGTGAGTGTGTGAATGTGTGACTGCAAAGAATCCAACTCCAACAGGGATATACCTTGAAAATTAGTTATGTATTAATGTAATCAATGTAGAGAAATATTTTAGTATACTATTAGTTAGTAATTGGTTAGATAGAATGTGGCTAACAAAGCTGTTGCATATGACTACAGAATGCAGGTTGAGGTGAGCAAATACACAGAAGGTGTGAATGAGAAGGCACTAAGACCAAATGGATTGCCAAAATCATTAATTCGCTATGACGGTAATACAAACAATTGAGCCATTTTTTGAGATATTGTGTGACAATGATTCCAACTTCACATGTAATAATGTAATTTCTCATTTGCTAGCTCGTCAAAAGGAGGAAGCTATGGGTTCAATCACAGAAGTTGTTCAAACTGTTAAGGATCCAAAATCGATTATTCGTGGTAAGAACGATGACACTGCAACCATCTTGCATGAAGAGCCAGAGAAACTCAATAATGATTTTGTTTTGCCAAAGTCTGTTGAACCTGTGAACGCCAGTACAACACCTGGTAGACAAACTCCACTGAAATTCCAAGGCGATAATAATAATACATCACGCTTTAGTTCTTACGAGGAAAGGAACAACAAGTCATCAAGAAAATCTGGAATTACTTCTTTGAAAGGGTACTTTGTTTATTATTTATTCTTTATATTTGATCCATAATTCACTTCTAGTTTGTATCAAAAGGATAACTATTTTGAAACTTTCAATAATACTTATATGTTTTCTATTTTGTTGCAGTGTTAAAGGGAAATCTATGAGTGCTGTAGGGAGAGATAAGGACAAGATTATTGTTGAACCTGAAGTTTTGATGACAAAGGAAATAGAGTGGTCCAAATGGGAGCTAAGAGAGAGGGATATAAGGCAAGGAATTGATCTAGCAACCACATTGGAGAGGATAGAAAAGAATTTTGTGATTTCTGATCCTAGACTTCCAGATTGTCCAATTGTAAGATTAATTAATGATATTTTTATTTTATTGAGAGCAATTGGTGCTTTCTTCCCTTGAAATGAAAATTGTTTGTCTTAGAAGCATACTTTATTATATTTCACCTAATACATATTAAGCTTCTAAGTTTAACATATACACATAAAACATGATTATCATGTATATAGAGCATGAAACTTGTCAAGTGTCATGATATAATACCTCGAATTATTATTGCTGGTTTCCTTGCAGATATTTGCATCAGACAGCTTTCTTGAGCTTACAGAATATACGCGAGAAGAAATTTTGGGTCGAAACTGTCGGTATAAGTTCTACTATATATTCATGCACATTTTTTTTCTTGTAGTATTTTTGTTTGTGTAGTCCTCTATCGTTTGCAAGTCTATTTATCATTAGTCTTTCCATTATGCATAATCTAACAAAATGGCTCTTCCTTAGTTGCATTGAGTGAAATGAGTTTAGCAGATTCCTAATTTAGAGACTAAATTGATAATAATTTGCTATGGTTTAAGAGTAATGCATGAAACACTCTTCTTAGTTGGTCCATTTTTCAAAAGATCAATACACTTGTGACTTGTAAATTGACCACTTTATAAAAAGTGCAATACCTTTTCAAAAAATAATCAGCAATCATAAAGAGTATATTCTAAAGAGTGTGTTGTTAGTATTTCTAATTTTTTATATGAACGTTAAAATTCTTTGGAGTATCAAAGTTATGACACTTGCATTATTGAGAAACTAAAGTAATGACTAGAATCTTTTGAGGACCAGTGATGATGCTTGTGTCTTTGGAGGACAAGCATAGTTGTTTTCTCATATTTTCACTCTTTCTGTGGCTTCCTATTTTATGATGGATAGATAGTCTTTAAAGTTAAGCGTTTTCGGTTATTTTTGGTAAGAAATGGTAAATTTTTCATGGTTAGGATATAATGTCCTAAAAGTCATGTCTCTTATTCACTTAGATTTACATCTACTTCACATGATTTCTAGGTTTCTTCAAGGACCAGAAACAGACCAAGCAACTGTCAGTAGGATTAGAGATGCTATCAAAGATCAGAGGGAAATCACAGTTCAGCTGATAAACTATACAAAAAGTGGTAAGTAATTGGTCAAACAATGGAGTATCTACACCCGCGACTGCGATTTAAGACCTTGAAAGAGAGGATAAGTCAAACTATCGAGCATCAACACTTCTGACTCTCTTTCCTTACTGGAGGATGAATTATCTTCTCTTCCAAAGTTTTAAATTGCGGTCACGGAAAAATATTTTGTGATCAAATGTGGCTGATGCGGCCTCAATGGCAGTTCTGTTGCAGTTGAAAAGACATAAAAAAATCCTGATGTTGCGGCCCAAATAATGGTCGATGTCCTTTTTCTTAAACACTGCTATCAAAATAAAGAAAAAATGTTGTACTTTTGACTAAGACTAAAAGGATGTAATAATGTGGCAACTATGGCTCTATCAGGATATTGTGATTTTGGCTTTCAAATTTAGCATCATTTTGTTATTGACAAGATGAGCCCTTCTGATTTATACTTTGCAGGAAAGAAATTCTGGAATTTGTTTCACTTGCAACCTATGCGTGACCAAAAGGTGATTAAAATACTCTATAATTCTCCTTGAACACAATTAACTTGAACCATTAAAAGTTAATGTCTATTTACTTATTTATCAATATAGAGTGTTAATTTTGAAGATTTTATGCTTAGGGTGAACTTCAATACTTCATTGGTGTCCAATTAGATGGAAGTGATCATTTAGAACCTTTAAGAAACCGCCTGTCCGAGGGTTCTGAGATACAAAGTGCTAAATTGGTAAGTGTTCGGAATCTCTTTCTTATAAGTATTTTTCTTTGCATTCACCTTGAGTTAGCTATGTTGACTTATGTACTAACATAAACACTTGGGAGAACTTATGAAAACAATTTATAACATGATTCAAATACAATCATGTATCATGGCACTATTCACATGCTTTCAAATTCTACTTTTTTTACATAAACTTTTTCTTTTTAGATAACAAAATGAATGACAAGGAATTGTTTACTAACATATGTTCATATTATTTGTATGTTACTAGGTGAAAGCCACTGCAGAAAATGTTGATGGAGCTGTTAGAGAACTTCCTGATGCCAATTTGGTAAGGTATTCCTTTTGGTTATAATTCAACTAGTATTGTTTCATATTTAAGTAAAAAAATTGATTATGATTGATTTTGTACTTATTTGGTTACAGAGACCAGAAGATTTGTGGGCAATTCATTCTCAACCAGTTTCTCCAAGACCACACAAAAGGGAGAATCCTTCTTGGGTAGCTATTCAAAAGGTACCAATCTATTTGTTTCACTTCCTTTGTGGTGAAATTTATACAGTAATATATATTTCATTTTTCTATATCTAGATTAAAAATTTATATATATTTTCTAATTAATCTTCTTATATGTATGTTGCATACAATTTGTCAAAAAAAGGTAAGTTGTATACATCAACATTGAGTGGAATAAATTTGCAAAATACTTTTCATATACATAATTGTTATGTTAAATGTGTAAATAATAAGTTTTGAAGATAAGTTTTACACATAAAGGGACCAAGATAAGTTTTAGACATGGGTTCGATCCCTTTTTACTAGTTACGTTATAAATTTTAAGAAATAAAATTTTTATATGTATGTTTTGACTGTGCACTTTATTATCAGCTTGTGTGTTTTGTAATAATCAATTTAATTAATTTGTTTGATGACATTGTTTAGATAACTGCAAGAGGAGAGAAAGTTGGACTTCATCATTTTTCCCCCATAAGGCCCTTGGGTTGTGGAGATACTGGCAGGTAAATAACTAACTTGCCCACATTTGCATAAGAAATTAACCACGAATACTTTGGATTTTTTACTCAATCAGATTTCCTTCACTACTTTTAATACATTTTTGTTCATAATATTTTCCTTTTTGTTCAATGTGTTTGTTTAATCTTGAATCACAAATGTTTAACATAGTAATAGAAGATGGATTCTTTGGCCGGTCACTCTTATAGGCAGTTTACGATGTACTTGAAAATCGTCTGACACTCTAATGATGATACAAGTCACTCCCTCATAAGTAGAAGTTTACAGTGGTACTACTTGTTTTTATGGCTGAGATGGTTACTTGGTCGACAAGGGAAACAAATATAAGTTGAGTTTTGAAGCATACCTTCGCTTTCCATGGTTTTTCTTGAACATACACTGATCAGATCATTGTATCAATCATGACAACGAAGAGTACGGTGAGCTTGTATTTCTAGAGAGTGAAGTCGGTCATCATCGGAGTTTCAGACGATTTTCAAGTACCTGTCTATGGTGGGCCACCTATCAAAATATGTCTAACTTAGAACTTGCTTACGATAGAAAGCGTTGTTTTGTTTATTGAGATACTGTTGAATTGGATAAAGAAACCACAAAGCAAGGTGTTGTTCTGTTTAGGATTATATGCATTCTTTTCATGGTGTTTTTCTGTTTTGTGTTACAGTGTTCATTTAGTGGAACTCCAAGGTACTGGTGAACTATATGCAATGAAGGCAATGGAAAAGTCTGTAATGCTAAATCGTAATAAGGTCTGATGAGCATTTCTAAGAAAGTTATTAGTTTTCATATAATTATAATTCAAATATCTATTTATGAGTAGTTAGTGATCCTTGTTAGCAATTTGAGATATGATTATGTTGTTTTGAAACACATGGCTCTAGTGATATGATTTTACTAATATACTCTGCCATGCTACTGGACAGTTCAACTATAATTTTTCAATTAGAATGGAGAGACATAGTTATTTTATCTCATTATTATATTTACCGAAAATTCACTTGTCCGTTTTTTATTACAGGTTCATCGAGCGTGCATTGAAAGAGAGATTATATCATTACTGGATCATCCTTTTCTTCCAACACTATACACTTCATTTCAGGTAAGTCTCGCTTGTGTAGTAGTATTTTGTGAATTATTATTACTCTTATCTTATTAAGATTATATTCTCTTCTTATGTTCACTCAAAGTATTCTTGATTTAACTAAATAAAGTAACTGAAAATTTCAGTTTTTATTATTACTTAGCTGTATTATTGATTCAAGGAAGCCTTAAAGACTAATAATGGCAGTGCCTATTGAGTATTGGCTGCTAACTGTCTGTTCTCATATTTCCTTTGTTTTAACAGACAGACACACATGTATGTCTGATTACTGACTTCTGCCCTGGGGGTGAGTTATTTGCATTACTCGACAGACAACCCATGAAGATTTTAAAAGAAGATTCAGCAAGGTATTTTTGGTTTTCCATTTTTCCTTAGCTTAGGCCGTATATGATTGCTTGAAATTTTCTGTGTCGATAATATTGATGATTCTTGTATGCAATGTCATACTAGATGTTCGATAAGATATATATGAAGTCATCACTTAATTACTATCATTGGAATCCATCATCTGATTTCCTTTATAAATTGGTGTCTAGTAGATAAATCTATTTGTTGAGAGAGGGATATATAACCTTAACTAAGGTCTTGACCTGGTTTCGAGTTTTATGAATGAAAAGAAGTTAGGCATTAGGAGAGTTTTGTCCCTTCAACTGGTCTCTGATTAGTCATGGACTAATGTCGTTTTTTTATACCGATGCGATGACTAAGACAAAATGATTAATTTTCTGCATGTTTCCCTTATGTATAATTTGAAACCCCACTTTCGATTTTGTTCTTTCACGTATTCATCCCCATTCACATGCATACGACCTTTCTAGCGCAGTTTTTAGACTTCCAACCATAAATTTCATCGGAATCATTCCCTTGAAATACGTCAGTTAGCTGACAACTTAATATGAGTGTAGAGCTGACAAGGTTTATGAAGGTTATAAGAAATTGAAAATTCAGTAGAATTAGATTTAGAGTAATTATATGCTTTAAATATGTTTGCATTATAAATTTATATTACAGTCCCTTATAGACAATTTATGTTAACTTTTACTGTTTCCAGGTTCTATGCAGCAGAGGTTGTTATTGGTTTGGAATATCTCCATTGTTTGGGTAAGCTGATCATTATATCATTTTATTTGTTCATATTACCTTAGGCAGTTCGGTATAGGCAAGACAAAATACAAAATAAATATACGAGATATTATTCCCTGTTGACATAATATGATACGAAATGCCTACACGATAATCCTAAACAATAAATACAAAGACAGTAATATATTTTCTTTAGCAGAATGTAATTGACACTTAGCTTTGAAGAATCGCATTGTTCTTTACTATGTAATCTGAATATTGTTGTTGAATCTGTCTAGGTATAATTTATCGTGACTTAAAGCCTGAAAATCTCTTACTTCAGAAGGATGGCCATATTGTATTAACTGATTTTGATCTATCATTTATAACATCCTGTAAACCCCAGGTACTTACCTTGTTTCAGATAAGCATGGCTCATATAAATATATTCTTGACGCACAAAAAATTCACTGGCATTCTCGCCTTTTTATATTTATTGGTGCAGGTTGTGAAGCAGTCATTACCTGGTGGTAGAAGATCTCGAAGTCAGCCACCACCTATATTTGTTTCCGAGCCAGTAACACAATCAAACTCATTTGTTGGAACTGAAGAATACATTGCCCCGGTATGGTGAATTTCTTAGTACCTGTGTTTGTTTCTTATCTTACTCTACACCGTATGGGCTATAATCCGGCTTGTAGTACAGCATTTCATTTCAGCTATATACTAATGTGCACACAGCTTATTGTGAATTGTATTTAAAATAGTAAACCAAATTGTGTAGTTTTGTAATTTAGATAATTTCAACAAAAGGTAGGTGGGCTTATGTATATTGTCCATGCATTATGCACAAAGGACACATAAGTGAAGTAGTGTGTTAAAGATGTAATAACAGAGAAAATAGAGCAGATATTTAAGTTTGGAATTCACAATAAATTATTAATGTGATCTAGTGAAAGTCATGATGAGCATAAATTATTTTGCTGTTTATTTGTTATCATTATCATCATTCAAGGTTTTTAGGTTACTTGATATCAGGAAATCATAACCGGAGCGAGGCATACAAGTGCTATAGATTGGTGGACCCTTGGTGAGCATTTCCATCTTTTTGTTTGCATACTAAAAATGGAGCATGCCATTTTTCCTCTTATGTAACTAAATCAACTTGTTTGCATACAAATATTCACAATTTTGTTTATGATGTCCTGAATATAGGTATCTTGTTGTATGAGATGCTATATGGTCGCACACCGTTTAGGGGAAAGAATAGACAGAAGACATTTTCCAACATCTTACACAAGGATCTTACCTTTCCAAGCAGCATCCCGGTATATTAAAGATCATACCCATAGATATGTTAATGCATCACCCAAAAAGATTCATAAAGTCATTGTTTTGAACATGCATAAACCGATACAATTTGACATATTTTGCAGGCTAGTCTTGCAGCCAGGCAGTTGATAAATGCACTATTGCAAAGAGACCCAGGCAGTCGTCTAGGTTCAGCAACAGGAAGCAATGAAATCAAACAACATCCTTTTTTCCGTGGAATCAATTGGCCTTTAATCCGCAACATGGTAGTATCCTTGTGATTTCTTTTAAATTTAGTGATTAGAAACAACATTTTCATCATAGCAAACGGTTTAGAAACAACATGATCGCACACCGTTTAGTGATTAGAGTAGTTAGAAGCTGGATATTATTGCAATAACCACTTGTAATTATTTGTTTCATGCAGAGTCCACCCCCATTAGATGTTCCTCTTCAATTCATAGGAAAAGATCCAGCGGCAAAGGACAAGAAGTGGGAAGATGATGGTGTTCTCATTACCTCCATGGATATGGATATTTTTTGAAGTTCAACACAAGATTCCTCAGTATGGGATGTTTTGTTAGCATCATGCCTTATTCATGCTTCAAAACAATCATTATAACTGAGACATTCAAGTGCAAGAACTTCGTCTATCGATCTGGTTGGTGTCCATTGCCATATTGCGTAGGGTCAGCATAAAAGTATCATGTACATTGAATAAAGCCAGAAGATGTTTTACTGTTTGAGACATGCTTCATTCATAGTTTACGCTCATGGACGATACATCAATATTGTATTTTTGTAAATGGCTTAAAATCGTAACTAAGAGTAGCACGAAGAGGACTAAGCATAGCATGTAAAAGCATATGTTGTATCATTATCAAAAGGTTGTTTGTGCATTTGTCAACCTAAACCAATGCAGATAGAAAAAAACTCGTCATTGATTTAAGTTTTTGTTTTTATTGTATCTTTGTTGTTTGCTTTTCTTCTTAGGTAGTTTTAGGTATTTTGCTTAGCAATCTAGTCTAGGTATAAAACAAATTGGTTAGAATAAGTACAACCGATGAATGACTTTTATTTTTTTGAGAATCCGATGAACTACTTGTTGACCAGATATAATAAATTGGTTGAGCTATCAAAATAGAATATTGTTTTAGCGCCCTGTCGAGTTGTTCAATCTATCGAAACATATCCTTCTATGCGGTTTTTTCTTTCTTACATAACAGACCGGAAGCTATCTTCGGATATGTGTTTTCACTAAATTTTAAGCAATCAGGGGTCTATGAAGCAAAACTCATCAAAATATGAGACAGAATAGACCCAACTTTATACACCCACATACCTTAAGCATCATATGATTCTGGAAATACACTTTCATATGGGAAAAAAAACATTATTTTTGTTTGAAAATACTCGTCCAGACAGAAAAATCAATGTTTTTTCTAGTTATGTACTTCTGAAAGAGAATTGATTTATCAACACCTCAAGTTGCTCAAAAGCCCCTTAGATTTATTGGATCATAACTTCCGAACACATAAATCTATCGAGAATTACAACCTGGTCGGTTTTTTTATCAGGTCATAACTTTCGATTGACTTATTTTTTGGGGACTATAGTGCAACTTCCCTTCTGAAATACTAGGAGGCGAAGAAGGTTAGCCCCCCATTACAAGTCAACCTATAATAGACGGGATCAACTCATTGTACATTTTCTCAATCCGCCTCACTATATGCTCAAATCTACCAAAATACACAACCGAAAACATACTTCCGGTGGTATATTACATGTCAAAATACACTACTGAATTGGTAAGCCCCTACGTTTTTGGAGATCGGATTGAGAAATTATCGAAATTTAATTGTGTATGTTTCATATTCCAAAGCATGTGTTCATATCTCGCAATATGGTGTACATCAGAAGTGGTTGATGCACAGAGTGTGGAGTGTGAGCGTTGTTTACTTAGAAGTATTGAGTTCAATTCCTACTAATAAATTATATATCCTTTTATCCTGAACCAACACAATCTTATTCTTTTACTTGCAAAGACAGAATCAGATCTTTAAAATGAACATAGAAAAAAATAATAGTTGAGGAAGTCACGAGAAATTTTCTAGACAGAATCAGATCTTTGCAAAACCAAAGGCAGTACAATTACACTAAAACACGGAGAGTTCCATTACATGAAGAGTTCCAAACTCAGAAACACTTAAAAAAACTTAGTTAAAAGAGCTAGCCCCATTAAAAAGGCCGGGATCAATGCTCATCATCTCTGTCTGTATCGTCCTTAAAACTCTATTCCTACCAACTTTCAGTTTTTGACTGTACAAACAACTTCTCTTAAGAAAGCCCTCAAACACCATATTTAACTAATTAACCTTGAAACTTCTAACACATCAAGTAAACACTAGTAGTAGTTATAACATTTAGTAGTGAAATCCATTTCCATTGATATTGCCATTGCCATTTCCATTGATATTGCCATTACCATTGCCATATACATGTTCTTGCCAATAAGCATGTGGTTTTGTTGCTGATCCATTCTGATATGTTTTGACTGCTGAGATATCACTTCCTACTCCTTTTGAAGAGCGTTGTAAGACAGCATCAAGTTTTCCACATGCTGCTGCAATAAACCCTGTTGTGTTTTGACATTAACCAATCCAAAAGTTAACATCTCGATTCTAAAATTGTTTTACTAACAAACAAAAAGGTTTTACTAACTAATTGATCACGAGCAACTAACTTAAAACAGAAAAAGCCCTTGTTGTTCATTAGGATATAAACTTGAAAATGGTTCCTCTACATGCAGCCAGCAGCAGAGGATACAGGTCTTGTGTTCTAACAAAAAATTGCATGTTTGAAATCGCAGTAAGTTTGACAAAATCAAGGTGGCACCGTGATCATATTGAAGCTTCAAAGTGTAATTTCTTTCAAAATCACAGGGGGTCGCGGTGATTCTGCCAAACTCACGCAAATATAAACATGCACAAAATGATGAGTGCATGTTTGATACTTTGGTATGAAGATGTCAACCACCCCATTTTTAGATGTGTTGTTTCCTTGAAAATGCATGTTAGTTCAATACACACATAACTAACACATAGAAGACTTAACATTTTTACAAAGATTTGATACTTTGGAACGCTTAAGTTATGATTGAAGACAACCAATGGTATTATATTATATTTGTATGAGCAATATATGTTGCCATTGAAAAATAAAAATAAGGAAATGCAATGGATTTTCTAATGAAGTCTAGCTAGAATCTAACCTACAAAAGTTGAAGATCATATATTGCAAAGATGATTAATTAAAGTTAACATGGAATTAGAATGTAGCATATAATACCTAAGAACAAAGGAGAAGGTCTCGCTGGTCTTGATTTAAATTCAGGATGGAATTGGACACCAATAAAATAAGGATGATTAGGTATCTCAACAATCTGTCAAATGAAACAACAAAAAATTCAGCTGCATATGTTAATACTAATTGAGAGAGCTACATGAGAATATCTATAGTACCTCCATGCGTTGACCAGTTTCATCCTTTCCAGTAAACGAAAGACCGGAATTTTCAAGGCTAGTAACCAAATCGGGGTTCACCTGCATAATACTAGAGATCATTTTCTGTTCTATCCAAACATACAAGATGATTTTGTGCATGACAATGCAAATGCAATACCTCATATCTATGCCGATGTCTCTCATCAATGAAGCTTTTGCAGCCATATCTAAGAGACAGGGTCTACGTGTTAGAAACCTAAGAAATCTCATTCATTGAAAGCACATATTTATCTCTTTCATGCCACATAAAATATTGAGTCACCGGCATAAGGACAAAGAAAAGTGTTTACAAAAATTTCAATGAAATAACGATGTACTCACAATTTTGCAGATTTGCATTCCTTGGTCTGGAAATATGTCCTCCTTGATCCAAGACGCATGGTACCACCCATATGTGTTTTTGATCCCTACACAAAACAGTTCAAACAAGTTACAAAATAGGGAATAAAAAGATGCATGTTTCTAATCAATAATTTTAGCATTAGCGTGAAATTAATAAACCAATGTACACACCTCAGGCATGAATATGATGCATGGACTTTTAGTATTCGGTTCAAATTCAGTGCTATTAGCATCTTTTAAACCAAGCACAGATCGTGCAAACTCTATGACAGCAATTTGCATTCCAAGACAAATGCCAAGGTATGGAATTCTGTTTTCGCGTGCATATTTAGCTGCAATAATTTTTCCTTGCACTCCTCTATCACCAAAGCCTCCCGGAACAAGAATACCATCAGCACCCTTTAATAACTTCCATGCTGCCTTATAAGCATCAGGATTCTGCAACATTAAATAAGAATATATATAAGAAGTTGCTGGTGTGAAGAATAATTAATAAAATTTGTTTTTTATATAATGATTCAAAATTCATGTAACCTCTTTTGCAGTTGCATCTTCGAGGTTGGTAGCTGAAATCCAATCCACGGTAAGTTTCTTTTGGCAACTAACAGAAGCATGAACTAAGGCCTGATATCAAATATTAAATGCATCGACATATGTAAGTAACGAAAAACACAAGCACATGTACTTCAGGAAGGAGACCGACATATGCAAGCAAGCATGTTAGGAAGTTAGGCTCAAAGAAAAGCCAAAAATAAATATTTCACTCTTTAAAAAAATCTCAGGAAACTATAAGTTTAATGCAGCCATAAAATTTAAGCTAACTTCACCTTTGTAACTGAGAGGTAGGAATCAGAAAGACATGTATATTTCCCGACTAACGCTATACGAACCTGCCATTTTCAAGGAATAAAAATATAAATATTTACAATAATCAAGTATAATAATAAAATTAAAATTGGATTTTGATCACTCACTGGTTCATGAAGCAAATCACAAGATTCAGCTCTACAAGTCCATTCCTCTAAATTAGGCTCTTGAGTCATACTGCATATACAATAAAAAACCAGCCTTTCAGAAAACTAAGATAAAAAATTGTTGATAATAATTGAGTCCATGAAATAGAACAAATTCAGGGAGTTAGTGAGACTAACCCTTGAAGGTTCAGCACTTTAAATATAGCTTCATGAGCCTTCTGATCCTATATATAGACCAGAGGAAAATAATTTGTAAGAAAAGGTAACTACAGATAAGATGATTTTATAGTTCAGCAGTTTTGGAGGAAAACTTACTCTTAAAAGCAAAGGAATGTGCCATATGTTGGGAACATCATAAAGAGTAATTATGTTTTCCCCCTGAAAACATAATGCAACTTTAGTACATAAAACTCTTGCAAATCACAAATCATTTGAACTTGTACATATATATCATTACGAAAACATACCGGAAGCAGGCAAAATTGAGAAAGTTTCGCCTTTGCATTCTCATCCAGTACCTGGAAAACAACTAAAGTTTTAAAATCCTAAACAAAAAAGTTCCAGTCAAGAATAGTATGATTGCATTGCAACATGCATTTGTGTTCCTTTTGTGCATATACTATAATTCTACGAAGCATTGACAGAGACATGATACTGACACGTATACACTGATAATAATTTAAGAAAATAAAAGTGAATAAATGTAATCAAATGTGTCAGTGTTGTAATACATGTTTCAATTTGAAGTGTATGTGGTGCCATGTGTGTTATTTTGTGCACATATATATATATATATATATATATATATAGAGAGAGAGAGAGAGAGAGAGTAACCATTGTGCTGCGGCAGGCCAAGATTTGTGGAGTCAGTCCTTGGCTTCTAAGTCCTCTCACACTATGCTGTGTTGGTTTTGTTTTCTGAACATGAAAAGGTTATTTTATATGTTAGATGAAATAAAAATCATTTTTTACATAGATCTCAAAGGCCATTTAGAGTTATGAGACATTACTTGTTCACCAACAACATTTAAAACAGGAACAAGGCTGACATGAACCAAGCAAAAGTTGTTAGCACCTGCAAATGAACATATATCATGTAACAACTATAAAAACGGCCTCTCTAAAAAAAAAACTATAAAAAGGACATATAAGTTTTAAATTGTGGTCCACAACTAAAATTGCAGCTACAATAACAGTTTTAGAAGTCTCTGCAACGCCATCGCAGGTAAATAATCACATTTGCCTGTATTTTACGGCAATAAAAAGGATTCCGGTGCAAACGATCTTGCGGCTACAACAATTTAAAACCAAACGGCAAACTTTGTAAATAAATAAATTATTCTCACCTACTCTATATGAGAAATGTCCTAATGCTTGAATAAAAGGCATGGACTCAATATCACCTGCATCCATAAGAATATAAATTCAAATTATAAAACAATAGACCCAAACAATCTAATTCTAACCATGAAGAAGCCTGAGGAATGTTTTCAAGATTGTACCTATGGTTCCACCCAATTCTATGACACATACATCAGCTGGACCTTCTTTTCCATCCACTGGTATGTGGGCCACCCTTTCTATCCAATCTTGAATAGCATCAGTAATATGAGGGACAACCTAAAGTAGAAAATAACACCATAACATCAAAACCAAATAGCATGAAGATCTTTGTTTATCACAACAAAAAATGAAAACATGTTTATTACTTCTTTACACTAACTGTGAGTTTGGCAAAATTACGGTGTGTGCCAAGTAATTTTATCTAAAAAGCTTCAACAAAATTACAGTGTGCCGATCTAAACATGCACTTAGTGGTTAGGCAGTACCTGGACAGTTTTTCCTAAATAGTCTCCTCTTCTTTCCTTATCAATAACAGACTGTAAAATTATGTAAAAATCAAAGTTAGAGTCCTTAATTATCTTCAGAATCTGTCACAGGTGGGAAAAAAAGGACCATAATTCCATGAACATAACAAGGGAAACATGCCTGGTAAATCTTTCCTGTAGTTATGTTATTATCACGGGTCAACTTGACATCCATAAAGCGCTCATAGTTTCCAAGATCCAGGTCCACCTTTCAACCAAAATAAAGAGTCAAGATTCTTCTTTTTTTGTTCTTACACAAAGACACAGCTTTTAAACAATTTATTACTGAGAGAAAAAAATTGCATAAAGTTAGTACAATATATTTCTTTCATTTTTTTTTTCCCTTGAAACAAGGTTTATTTGTTTGTTATGGTTATTTTATTTATTATTTACTTTTGGCCTTTTCAGGCATGTTCTTGAAATCAGAAAACAAGTAATGTTTGTTTGTACCTCACCACCATCATCTAACACATAAACTTCTCCATGTTCAATTGGTGACATTGTTCCAGCATCTGTGTTCAAGTAAGGATCTGAAAAAGTGTGTCAAAATAACCAACTAGTAAGAAAAATGCAACACAAACCTTCAAAAAAATTGAATTAAAACTGAGTAATACCCTTCAAAGATTCAAACTTTAAACAAAAACAAATAATGGGTAGGGGTTATTATTGTCAAATGAACAAGAAAAGAAGAAAACTGCAAAAAAAGAAAGAAAACAAAAACAAAATGCATGTTTTTTTCTTTGCTGCAAAAGGTGGTGATGAAAATTGAAAAGAGAAAGATAAGATATACCAATTTTGATGGCAGTGACACGAAGTCCACAAGCTTTGAGAAGCAAACCAATACTACTAGCAGTAACTCCTTTGCCTAGTCCACTCACAACTCCACCAGTTACAAGAACATACTTCATTTTTTTTTTTTTCTTCTTCAAATTTTGAATGTCTTTGTCTTTGTTGTTAATGAGAATAAGAACACCCTTTTACACAAAGGAACACTAAAAAGTGTTTTTTTTTTTGTTAACAACTTTTGAGTTTGTACAACAGACACAAGCAACAGAAAGAGGGTAGCTTAGGAAACAGAAGAGAAGAGAATAGTTAGTTAGTATGAAGTGTGAAATATGAATATGGAGAAGAAGATGGCAATAGGTGGTTTATATATACACCATGCTGCTTCCGTTTTCAAGGACTTGACGGGTAAACTTTATAAATATAATTAAATAAAAAAAAATCGCTAAATACTATGAATTTTATATACTATTATATATTTATTACGTGTCATTTAGTCAGATTTCATTAAAAGAAATTAATTGAGAAACATTTAATATTTGATGCACATTGCGCAACATGTTATCGAGTACTTGTCGAAAAAAATAAATACATGTTATAGAGTATAGACCTTCCCTCATAAAACTTTCGGTTTCTTTTTTTATCTAATGAACATGTTGACATGTTTTCGATATTTTTAATATAGGTTGGTTTGGAAGTGGTGCTCGAGTTTTGAACCCCAAACTTTACATATACTATGCGTTGTGTCTATCAACTGAACTAAGTTTACGAGGATGGGTTGAACACCTCTTAAATATAAAAAAGTTATAATAATGACATTATTTGGATATTTTGTCAATTATGATCGCTACAATTTGATAAACTAAATAGATGATAATTAATTTATTTGGATGACATAATAAATTCAAATTATGCATTGATAAAAAAATATTTAATTTTACTTATAATTATGTAAAGTCGTAATTATAAGTAAAATTAAATATTGTATTTAATTCTTACTATCGTCAAAGTGAAGATAAGGAGCTCTTTTTTTTTTTTTTTTTATGGTGATTGAGTTTGAATCTCAAACCTTGTATATATTATGCAATGTCATTACCAACTGAATTAAGCTCGCGAGGATAAAGATAAGGAACTCTGACAAAATTTTGCTAATTTTTACTACCGTCAAATATTCACAAATTGTTAAAAAATATATATTTAATTTTACATATAATTATGTAAAGTCATGCATAAGATTATTAATGATTGGTTGAAAATATTAAAAAAAAATACTTACAATGTATCAAAATTATACTCTTATTAAAGAAATTAAAGATTTATTATTTTACTGGTGCGGAAAAAAAGATGGGCAAATGTAAGGAGTTTAAAAGTCGTCCTTATGTTATTTGAAGCTTTATCTGATCTTAGAATAAATTATTATAAGAGAGTGTTGTTTGGGGTTAATGTTAACAATTTTTGGCTTCATGAGGCGGCTGGGGTGTTGAACTGTAAACAAGGCCGCCTTTTGTTCATGTACCTGGGATTGCCTATTGGTGGTGATGGTCGGAAGCTCTGTTTTTGGTATCCTATTGTAGATCGTATTAAAGGTCAGTTGTCATGTTGGAAAAGTCGTAATTTATCTATCGGAGGTCGGCTGGTGCTTCTGAAATATGTCATATCCTCCATTCTGGTCTACTTTCTTTCCTTCTTCAAGACTCCATCAGGTATCATTTATATCCTTGAATCTAGTTTTAATGTGTTTTTTTTTTGGAAAGTGAGGATAATAGGAAAATTTATTGGATTAAATGGGATATTGTTTGCATGAAAAAAGAAGCTGGCGGTTTGGAGGTGATAAGGTTGAAGGAATTTAACTTAGCATTACTTGGTAAATGGTATTGGAGGATGTTGGAGGAAAGAGGGAGTCTTTGGCATAGGGTTTTATGTGCTAGATATGGTGAGGATGGAGGTAGATTGCGGTTAGGGAATGGTGGAGGTACGATTTGGTGGCAGAGGTTGAATAAGGTTGTTGAGGGTGTTGGGTTGGTGGATGGAGGGTGGTTGGTTTACAACGTTGTTAGGGTGGTGGGTAGTGGGTCTTCCATTCTTTTTTGGAAAGATCTGTGGTTAGATGGAGTACTGTTGTCGATTAGGTGTCGTAGATTATTTGATATGGCAGAGAATAAATTGATTACAGTAGCTGATATATTCCATTTAGGGTGGGGGTGAATGGGGAGGCTTTGAAGTGGAGACATAAGTTGTTAGTTTGGGAGGAGGAGTTGGTAAGGGAGTGTGTCGATTTGTTATATGTTGTTGCTTTACAGGTGGATGTGGAGGATAGGTGGAGTTGGAGACATCATTCATCGTCTAGGTACACTGTCAGCAGCGCCTATCAGATGTTGACAGGGGTTTTAGATCATGAGGTTGTGGACACTGGTTACAACAATTTTAATCATATCTTGTGGCTAAAGGAGGTTATGTTAAAGGTTTCGGTGTTTGCTTAACGATTGTTTCGGAATCGTATTCCTACCAAAGATAACTTAATAAGACGTCAAGTGTTTTCTATTATTGACCAACTTTGCAAAGGAGGATGTGGGTGTAATGAGAATATAGATCACCTATTTGTTTCTTGTGTTTTTTATGGCAATATTTGGTATTTGATTTACGATTGGTTAGGGATTTTTTCGGCATCCCCTCGAACATTATTGTCGCATCTTCAACATTTTTGTGGCTTGGGAGGTTTTTTGAAAAACATTTGTTCAACTTTCATGATGATTTGGTTAGCTGTTGTTTATATTATCTGGGAAGAGAGAAACAAGCGTATTTTTCAACATAAGGAGGAACTTATTCATTCCATCATTGAGCAGGTTAAACTTATAGTGTGTTGGAGGTTTAAATCGAAGATTGTCTCTTTGATGTGCCTCAAGTTTTAAAAAATTATATATGATAGGTTCAATTTTGTCGTTCACTTATAGGAATCTAATTCAAAATCAAAGCAAAGTGTCTTTAAAATTGACATGGAAGAAAATCAAACTTAAATTTTAAAAGAAATATATTTCAGAGTATCAAATCAACAATACAAAATAAACCCAAGTGTCTTTAAAAAAAAAGAAAAAAAACCCAAGTACGTATCTATATCTATGGTAAATCTATATTGTTGTGAAAACACCCGTTATTTAAAAGTAAATTAAAAAAATAAAGTTAGAGTGTGCTTAAAAAAAGTAAATAAAAACGATGGACCAAAAAAAATTCAAAATAATCGACCGCTTAATGTAATAGGGTATATTAATTTCTTTTTACAATTGATTAGGCTGAAAGAGATATATTTATAGCAACCCTTGTTAATATAGTCCTGGTCCATACATGGGTCTAAGAATTTACTGATTACATGAGATTTTAATATTAGTTAGTGGACCTCCTAATCAATTTATCTTTCAATTGGCTACGTGGCATGAAGGACGTGGAAGGTCTAGCATATAGAGTTGAGAGGAGAGGAGTTATAAATAGATCATGACAATACACAACGTTAGGGGAACTACATTGGTAGTTTGGTTGGTCTAGAAGAAGAAGGTGGTGAGTCAACGAGATGTCAGTTTAGTGTTAAAAACGTAACTTTGTAATTTTAAGAGATACGTTGTTATTATCTCATTTAATTTAAAATAGTTGTAAACCGGATATTAGTGTCATTGTTATCTATTATTTTTTGTTTGCAAAACTAATCAAAACAACAAAAAGAAAATAAGAAGGAAAGGCAAAAATAAAGAACTAATCCTTAGAGAAAAGATTTCCTACTGCGTCATTCTTAAGGAGATTCAGGATATCATCCGGAGGAGAATGATGGACGAGGTGATCAATATCTGATAAAGCTTTAAGTTTGGTCATAAATTCGCACATTGATTCCTTCTTCAAAGGATATGATAAATAGTGATATTGTTTTACTCGATCAATACATTTTATGTCTTGAATCGAAACAAAATGAACATGAAATTTCGTGGATAGACCTCCTCATTGTTATCAATTTCACATATTCTAATTTTCAAAATATAAAGTCACTTGAAAAAAATAATGACTATGCTTTTGGGGTATACATATCAATTAACATTACTAATTAATTTTAAAAAATGTGTGCATTTATATGTTAATTTATGCCATGAAATACGTAGATTTACATGTTGATATATAGAGTGAATTTTACATTACAGGCCTCATTTATTTGGGTACAAGAGGAGGATTTTTTTTTTTAAAGATAGTATATGAGGAAGATAGAAAGGGTTCAGGGAAAATTAAACAAAATAAGAAGAACTTCTCGATTGAAACTTTTAAAGGAAGCGGTGACCTAATGATTAGAAAGATAAATCACTTAAATAGTTGAGGGAATTAAGCTTATTGTTGGATTAAGTGAATCGGCAAGAAGTAATTATACATGGCTTATCGTAAGTTGAATAAAAGGTTCAAACGGCTAAGTTTTGTCTTTAGAGTGCTATGATGACATTGTCCACGCGCATTTCTGATAATTGTGTCACATCATTTCATTTCTTAAGGGGAAACCAATGATATTATGTACACCTAAAAATAATCATCATATTAGTAGATATCGATAAATAGGCAATTAGACCATAAGCCATTTGGCGAGGAAGCCTCCTAGGCGATTGAAAGTGAGACGATGCTAAAGCAACCGAGCGAGGAAAACTGATTCTTTCTTAAGGTTACTAATTTATCATGTGGGGTGTAAGAGCTTCAAGATTGAGTCGAAATATTGTGGATTTGGACAATGAAGTGAGATAGCCACGTACCATATTTGTAGCAACACTGCTTTGAGGAATGAGGAAAGAGACACAATCGTCTTGAAGTTGTGCTCAAAGAACTTTGTCAACGGACCACATTGAGAAGGAGACTGAAGCCAAACGTGGGGTACCATAATCCCATTAGGAAGGGGTTTATCATGCATATCACATCGTATGGCTGGTAGATAATAATTTCACTACAAATACTTTGCTCATAAATTATAATTAACACATTCAATTAATTAAACAAACTATTTTTACATTTTTATCCTTCTATTGTTTTGCATTTATATTTATTTTTTATGCATTTCTTAGTGTAACTCAAAAATAAAACAAAAAATTATACCAAACGTTCTATCAGAGAAATCAGGGAATTCACAACTAATGAAAAGAGTTGTTCCCTAATACTAATCACTCGATAAAAAGAGAATAATATTTGAGAAAATTCAGACAAACCTCGACTAATTTCACCCTTCCATCAACCACTTGTTATCTTAAAAATTACGTTGTGTTTATGTATTTTTTAATCATGATATATTTTTTCATTGTAGATTATGTACATTTTTTTAAGGAAAGACTATGTACATTTTTAATAGTATACAATTTGTAGATTTTATAAAATATAAGTGTCTTGTCTTGTAAATACACATCAGAAATAAACTATATACACATTTGATATGTTAGAAAACAAATTTGATGATATCAATTCTTCACTTTTGTGCACGTGGTTTGTGTAAGTTTTGCCACTTGGGAAATAAAATTGATCCATTGAGTCACATTCGTGTCATCGTCGTGTTGGAAATTAGAAACAACAGGAAAGAAAAATGAACTTTTGAACCCTCCGACAAACTGACTGACCCGGTTGGCATGGGAGCGGCAGCAAGCAAACCAGCAAGGTTGGTTGGTAGGGCCAAATATACTAATTTCTACAAAGTTTAGGGACTTGTCGTATTCTTAATCTTTCCTTCTTCATTTTTTTTTTGAGAGAAATTCTAAATCTTTCCTTGTATATTTTTTTTAACCAAATTGTTAAACTTGAAATTTAATTTAATATTAATATTTATTTATATATGTGTCTTTTCCCGATGAGTTTAGCTTTATTGTTATGAATAATACATAATATACGTAAAAGTTACGGTTCAAACATCTGTTATTTCACTTAATCATCTAAAAGATGAATTTTTATTCACTAGACTATTTGATAAAAAATATTCTCTTTTAAATTAAAGATATATGGGTCATGACATAGCCTTGTATGAAGTAACTTTTGCTATTCTTACAAGTATTTTATTTTTCGGTAGTATATAATTATGTTAGGGTTAGTTGACAACATTGGTACAGACATGTTCCATTAAAGGCAACAGATTACCAACAAAAGATAATCTAGTGTGGCGAAGAGTTCTTCATGATGGAGATGATACTTGTGTTGGAGGGTGGTTCGTTGGAGACTGTGGATCATCTTTTCTTGGGATGCGATTTCTTTGGTGCTTTATGGTTTATTGTGTGGAAATGGTTAGGCATTTCGACGGTGGATACTATCGTCTTGCGTGATCACTTTCTTCAGTTTGGTTGGTGTGATGGATTATCGCGATCATCACATTCATTCTTGAAGTTGATTTGGCATGCGTGTGTCTAAAATATCTTGAAGGAAAGGAATAACCGGGTTTTTTTTTAACAATACGACATTGGAGGTGCATGAGATGTTAGACAAAGTAAAGTTGCAGTTTTTTGAGTGGTTGAAGGCAAACTTGTTTACTTTTGTTTTTGGTTATCAAGACTGGTGGCGTTACCCTCTTTACTATATGGGTGTATTTGTGTAAATCTCTCTTTTCAACTTTCTGGTATGTTGTCGTTTTGGTTTTGTTGACTGTGTATTGACTTTGAGTGTCTCACTTTAGCATACCTTGTGCTAGGTAGACCTCTTTTGGTGTTTATATCATAATCCATTTTGGTTGTTCAAAAAAAATATTCATGTTAATTATTTAATATTGTAATATTGATCAAATCGGTAACACAAGTCATTATATCGTATTGAATGGATGTGTTCCTTCTGCCTACCTATCTCTGTGAGGAAATTGAACCTATCGTGAACTCTTTCTGATGGGGTTTTGATAAGAATGGTCGTCGCGGAATTAACTACATGCACCGAGACAAACTGACTTTATACAAAGATCTTGGAGGTTCATGCTTTTGTAATATGGAATCTCTCAACATATCTATACTCGATAAGCAAAGTTGAAAACTCTTGACAGACTCACCATCACTTCTTACTAGTGTCCTCAAAGCCCAATACTTCCCACAACGGGATTTCTTGGACACCCCTCTTGGTCATAATTCAAGCTACACTTGGAGATGTCTTTGGAGTATCCAACACTTACTAACTTTGGGTCATAGCTGAAAGATTGGTAATGGCACCAAAATTAATGCGTGGAATATGTTGTGGGTGCGCAACCTCCTATTTCTTAAATCGTCCATTGCCCATCTACCTTCATATGAGGACCTAATAGTTAGTAATTTGATGAGTCTGGGATCCATCTCACGGAACCACATTGTTATGCGCTCATTATTTAATCACTCATATGCTACTACAATCCTTGCCACCCCCTATGTATTCTCGATCTACATAATATTTTCGTGTATGGAAGCCCACAATTGACGATTCATATACGGTTAAATCTGTGTATATAAAATGTATTGGTCTTCCCCATGATTTTGCGCCTTCAAATAATTCACATTGGAAGCTCCTTTGAAATCACAAAGCGCCTCATGTTTATGCTTTTCTATGGTAAACAATGCATCAATGCTTGCTCACGAGGGGTTAATCCCTCCAACCGTGGTATACCATGCAACAAATCTTGTGTAACTTGTGAAATCTTAGCAAAATCCTACATGCACATATTATTTGTTTGTTCCAATGTTGTTAAATGAGACCGAATTGGAATTGGAAACATTATTCGAGACCTGCTCCTTAGGTCAAATAATTTCTATGTTATGTTGTTTGGCTTATTTCACAGGTTAAAGGAGCAAGATCAACCTCTAATTGTTTATGCTTCTTTATAGTTTGTAGAAGAGTCGTAACATGAAGCTTTGAGAGGATACATACACTTCATCCACCTTCATTGTCTCATGTGCTCGTGATGTGGTACACGAATGGAGTTGCATGCAACATGTTAAGCATCCTACAAGCCCCCAAGATCAACAATCAATGTGGATCAAGCCACAACCTAGTCACATCAAATGCAATGTTGATGCAACCAATTTCAATAATAATTCTATTATGACTTACAGTTTATGCTTTAGAGACTCAACATGATCTTTATTATTAGGTACATATAACTACCTGCACTTATCTTTATCTGCCTTAGAAGCAAAATCTCTCAGTATTCTCCATTCTCTCAAAATGGCTATATCCAATGATTTGCGTAATGTTATGTTTGAAAGGGAAAGCAAAACTTTGGTAGTTGAGCTTCAAGCTCTCAATGTTCCATGTAATGAATTCAGTGACTTAGTACCTGAATGTAAGAGTCTCTAATCTAGTAATTCCGATTATGTAGTGTCGTTTATCATGAGGCAAACAAATATAGTAGCTCATAGTATTGCTAGAGCCGTCTTATCTCATCCTAACCCTCATGTCTTTTATGATGTACCTCTTCTGCCTTGATTAAAAAATAATTAATATTGTAGTATATATTTAGCTATCGAAAATAAGTGAATTTGTAAAAAAAATAGTATAGTAGAACAGTCAAAAAAAACTATTACGTGGTTCATCAATTTATTCGTACATTTATTTTTTAAAAATGTTATAAATCTACTATCTAAAAGTATTTCTTTTAGGAGTGTTTTTTTTTTACATCTTTTAGGAATATTTATTTAAAGAATCTATTTAAGAATATTAATTAATTTTTTTTAAGGAAGAATATTAATTACATAGTAATCACACTCTCATTTTTCACCCAAGTAATTAAAATCAAACTTTTAGGGGCAAATTAGTCATTTCAGTATTTTGCTTTTTTACTATTATCTTCATGTTTAACTTTTCTATCACTTTTTTTCGATACGTTACTTTTTGTTGGAAAATACTAACAAGTGCTTTTTTGACACATGATTTAAAGTTTAAATTGAAAATTTTATCTTGAAAACTATACATTTAAGATATTGAAACAACAAAAAGTAACTTTTTCTATACAAATTTTATCAATAATTTTCATTTTTAACCCTTTGTTATTTATTTTTCCGCTCATTTTGTCTCTATCACTATTTTATTTATTTTTTTCTTTTTTTTCTTTTTATCTTTCAACTTATCTTCTTGATTCTCGTTCAATTTCACATTTTAAATTTGATTCATTTCTCTTTTAATATGATTTTATTCGTTTTTTAAATAACAAATATTAATATGTTAGTTGTTATGTTAATATATATATATATATATATATATATATATATATATATATATATATATATTTTCATATACTAGTTGTAACGTTGATGTTTCTTTTTCATTGTCCGAAGTTGAACATTTAACTTCTTAACTTCTATAATCTTTTATCTCAACCAAGTAAACTATTTATCCCCCTAATCTTTTAACTAATCAAATAGAGTACGTTGAAAAATGTGTGTTTTTAGCATTTCTCTCTAATCTAATATCTCACTTTCTCTTTCTCCAATAAATTTTTTTCTTCATCTCTCTAGTTTTTTAGGGGTTCATATCTCTATCTACTATTTAGTATATAACCTGTATCATTTTCTTCATATTTTCAATGTTCAATATTTTATCAAGGTTTACTACGATAAAAATCGTCGATATGCATGATTAATGTGAACTAAGAGCTGATACATATAAAAAAATACGTGACAAATTTGTCATCAATAAAATAAAAAATACATAATGAATATCTGTCTCTAAAGGGCATTAATTTAGTTCAAATCACCATTTTTATTCTTTTTTGTGTTATTTAATCAATCATAGTATGCCATCAATATTTCATAGACCAAATATGGATTGCAAAAAATGTTAGTTGATATGACGATAATAATACGATCTAGAGGGGGCGAATACTTTCCCTCTGAAATGACATTGTGCAGAAACGTGGTTTGAAAAACTTTTTGCGTATTCGATTGACTATTGAAAACGATACAATTGAAATAAGGATAAACTAAGTAAATTATATAAAAATATACCAATTCAATGTTGAACAAGAGATTCACAATTGAATTATCATAGATCAATCAAACTTAATACACAAAACAATTACAAAACCAAAGTCAGCCTCGGATCAAACGTAAACTTAAACAAATAATACACTAATGAAGAACACAATATCTTATCTAAGATGAAATTATAGACAACTTAGTTTCAAATGAGAAGTGATTGAATTATCAAAGTTGTTCACAAAATACTCCTAGAAAATTAGATTTAAAACATTCAATCATTTAACATGTATACTAATTAACCTAATCAATAAATATTATAATCCCAAGCTTTCATGTGATCCTTCAATCTTCTTGTCCAATAAATCTTCTTTACTACAAAGCTTGCTTCAATTCCCTTCAACCTTGATGTCTTAAGAAACAACGTTCACAATTACCTTTGGAGGTGAAAAGTACCTACTTTTGTTTTAGTTCCCTAATTTCCTATCAAGATCCTTGAGAAAAACCAACTCTTACAAAATTATATAACACCTTATTAACCTAGATCTCAAATCCTACAAGTGTTCATTGAAAAAGTGTTTTATCAAGAGTTTTGTAGAGATAGGGTGAGAGAGAGAGAATAGCATTGAGAGAGTATTTTTAAAATTATTATGTAGTGAGAAAGTGAGTATATATATTTGAGAGGGATGGGAACAAGTTTCACCTAAAATAAAACTGAAAATGTGCATTTGATTCGAATCATATCATACTTACTTTAAAAGCTTATTAGGTCAAGCAAATGCTTAACCCTAATAGCTTTGTTAGTTTCCCTCCCATACACTAAACTTAGGTGTGTGTTGCAAGCTTTTGGTACCTCATTAAATGCTTTTTTAAAATTTTTAAATTTGAATTTCACTCCTATAAGAGCATGTCATCACTAAAATGACTTTTGTGTTGCCAACTACTAAACTTAATGATTCATTATTACTGCTATTTGTTTTCCCTCCAAGACACTAAACCTATGTGTGTGTTGCAATCTTTTGGTATCTCATTAAATTCTTTTTTCAAATTTTCAAATTTGAATTTCTCTCATATATGCACATCTCAACACTAAAGTGACTTTTGTGTTGCCAACTATTTAACTTAATGATTCATTATTACTGCCCTTTGTTTTCCTCCCAAACACTAAACCTAGGTGTGTGTTGCAAGCTTTTGGTATCTCATTAAATTCTTTTTTCAATTTTTCAAATTTGTATTTCCCTTCTATATGCACATGTCATCACTAAAGTGACTTTTTTGATGCCGACTACTTAACTTAATGATTCATTATTATTGCCCTTTGTTTTCCCTCCTAAACACTAAACCTACGTGTGTGTTGCAAGCTTTTGGTACCTCATTAAATGCTTTTTTCAAATTTGAAAATTTGAATTTCCCTCCTATATGCATATGTCATCACTAAAACGACTTTTGTGTTGTCAACTGCTTAACTTAATGATTCATTATTACTGCCCTTTGTTTTCCCATTCATATTGAAACATCAGGTGCAATTTTGATACATTCTTCCATTATACATTTCTCATTGTCAATGTCATTTTAGCATGCTTTAATTGGATACTCTTTATTGGTTCATAAGTTAATTCTAGACGTGCTTATAGAAATAAATGTCAGATAAAAATTATACAACTTCCACATGCAACTAGATGCATACATCGTAATTAATGATTGATGGGCCTACAAAAGTTGTTTGATCATCAAGAAAAACTTATGGATTGTATAAAAACACATTTAATGTATAATAACTGCAAATTCTAATTGCATCTTCTGCCTGCTTATTGATGATTGGCCTTATCTTGTCATGCACATAGCCACTTAATCCATTAATTATTGCAGCCTTCATTTGTGCTTATAGTAATAAGTGTCAGGTGAAGCTTATACAACTTCCCCATGCAAGTATTCATGCACCAATGTAGTTGTTATGATATTAAGAAATGTGCTTGGATGATATAAAAGCGTATTTAATTTCTAATTGCACATTCTAATTGCAGTGTCCCCGTGCTTAATATTGATTGGCCTTAGATAGCATAAACATAGACAGTGTGTTGTGTTTTCACATTAATAGTCAGGTTCAGTAATTGAATCCTCTTAGGAGTTTGGCCAGCTGTGATTCAGATTGAATCATCCGTTGGGACACAGTTGCAGCTAAAGGTTTTTATCTTTTGATGAAATAATATCTCATATGTCTAATTTTGACTTTAATTTCCCTCCTCATAGAAACAGTTGCAACTCATGATAATGATGAGTACAATATGGATGAAGAAAAAAAATAACTTCAAAAAATTATTAAAAAGCTAGTATATCAAATGTGAATATCAATAGTTGTCGTTATGTAGTTATTATAACATGATGATTGATTTATAAATCATGTGTACTTTGTACTACCTCCCTCAACTCTAGAGGCATTTAGTCTATAATGTAAATTAAGTTTATTCTTACTTTGATTTTGTATGTGTTTAATTGTAAGGTTTCTAGCTAAAATTAATGTTTGGAGGTATTCTTGATGATGCATTATTGGTGAATAAGGCAAATAGGAATACTTTGGTATAGTTGAATGCATCAACTACTATTGATCTAGCCAGTGATTTAATATTTGAAAATTAATTTGATTGTTGTTCCAATTTGATGAAAGTTTTTGTCTTCTCATGTTTTTTTTAAGAAAATTTCAACTTGCCTAGAAATCAACCACAACATTTTTAGGTTGGCTTAAGTGGATGAATATGTGGATCGTTAATTTCGTAAATGGAATTAAGATATATATGCTCCAAAAGAATGATTAATTATGATTGTTTTATACCTAATTATTTTGAATTTAAATAATGGAAGGACTTTAGATCTCTAATGTCATGATTTTAACCCAAAATCCCTTCAAAAGGACAATATATATTTTGCGTGTATAAATTGGTTCTATGTCTCAATATTTAAGTTATAGTTATGGCTGGGACAAAACAAGAATTAATTTGAGGGTTCATGGATATGCTACAAGACAGAATCAAGATATAACTATGCAACCTGCAAACGCAATTGAAGCTGATTACTAACGGTCATTGTAGTATTTGGTATTGAAATAGGATGAATTATGTTGCTCTCTTTAGTGAACTATAATATTTCTCTTCGATTTGCAGCTGGATTTTATTTTGAAAGGAATTTGTATCTGGTTATATGGTATACGCAAGGTTCTCAAGATTATATTTATAGTATGTCTGAAACTTTGGAGTCAATATTTTACCTTTTTTTAGTGTGATATTGTATCTCTAATAATCTTACTTGTGATTATCGATAGATCCGTACATCGAATGAGTCAAAAATTACCTATTGTCTTTATTATAGTCGATAAGATCCGTGCGATGCATTTAATAAGTTGTTCATTCAGATATTTTCTTTCTAAAAAAAGAAGTTCTCCATTCTACTATTAATTCTTCGTATCTTTGGGACTTTTTTGAGGATCTTACACTAACAAAAACATGAGACGTCTAAATGGTGCATCAGATTCAGATATTTTAGAAAGAAAATTGTTTTCTGATTGGGTCTTGGGTATTGGTGATGGGATAATTGGCGAAGGCAATGACGTTGATATATCACTTGATATTCCATCTGATTTAGTTATATCAAGTAAACAGTTATATGTTGGATTTGATTCTAGGTGAAGAAAAAATTTATTTGAGTCATGAAGAAAAAAATTATTTCGCGAAACATGGATGGTATGCGGTTGATAATGTCCACACTCCTGAATTTCTCAACACAATTGATACTTCTGGTCCTTCAAATCACAAATTCAGATTAAAGGTTGGAGTCCCAACGACGTTGTAAAGGAATATATATTAAAGATTAGGATTATGCAATGATACAAAACTAATAATAACCAAAATGGGTAAATTTGTGCTTTGAGGGAATGTCATATCTGGAAGTAATATAGGCGTGAAAGTTTTTATACCAAGATTATTTATTAAACTTTATGACGTCAAGATTCCTTTCAAGTTTTAACGGAAAATCTTTAAAGAATGTTGGGATATATTTGCCAAGTGTTGTGTCTTCACATGGTCAATTATATGTTGCAATTTCAAGAGTTACTTCTAAAGCTGGATCGAAGATGTTTATAACAAATGAAGATGATCAAGATACCAATGTGACTTCAAATGTCGTATATAGAGAAGTATTTCGTAACGTAGGAAAGTTTGTGTTAGATATATGCTTTGCAGGATAATTTTAATGTATTGTGTTTTAATGATGACAACAAACTACATTCCTAATGTCACCATGTTGCGACTAATTTATCTTATTTCTCATCATATGAACTATGACCTACATTAATTAAATCTAATCAATTGACTTATTCATGTGTAACTTATTCATGTTTGTGCACGAGTCGGTGATCTAGATTGAATCCTAAGAGGATTTTGGCCAGGTGGGATATCTCTCCTTTTAATTTGTCAAGTGTTGTGTTTTCACATTGTCAACTTTATGTTGCAATTTTGAGAGTTACTTTCAGAAATAGGTTGAAAATACTTATTACCGATGGAGATTGTCAAGATACCGGCGTGACTTATAACGTCGTATATAGAGAAGTATTTTGTAATGTGTAACCATGATGTGATGAATATAAAGTATTTTACATCATATGAACTATCAAGTACATTGTTAAAGCTAACAAATTGACTTATTCATATTAACATAGTATACAATGTGTAACTTATTTGCATATAATTTAGCGGGTAGGACCCGTGTGGAACACGAGTCGATGGCCTGGTGATTTTAATGATTCGAACGTGTAGTGCAAAACGAGTTTTAGATTGTGATGAAGATTGATTTGATACCCATGAACTTTGATTCCAATCATTGATCTTCATGTAAAGATTGCTTCAAATCACCATTATTTTGAATTGAATCATCAACTCCAAAGAAAATTTGGATCAAAATTATTCGAATCATTTTGCTATTTGTGTAGATTGATTTGAATCGCTTTGATTCGATCCATTTTCCTTTTTACAAAAAAATGATTCGAATCATGCATAACTTAGATATTTGGAAGAAAAATGATTCGAATCAGATTTTACATAACAAATGTTGATTCGAATCAAACGAGTGAAAAATGATATTTTAAGGAGTATTTGTACATAGCAAAAAGAACGAGTTTTAAAATTTACATGTGTTTTCCAACTAGAATTTAATTTATATGTCATTCTCTTTAAGAACAAGTTTTAAAACCTAGGAAGGTTCAACAACACACTATTCAACACATTACTCCATCTCTCTCAAATTAAATGTCCTCTTGATTGTATTTCTTTGTCTTGAATTATTTGTCTTTTAACAACATCAATATAAATATTTTTTTCTCCAGTATACCTTTATTTATTCTTTAAAAAAAACATAAATTTATTTATTGTATTCCAATTTTCTAACTACTCCAATAACTATAATTAATAAACATTATTTACTAAACAAAACAAATTTTATCATTAAAAAAAAATTACTTCTCAAAACGCAAACCTAATTTGGGACGAATGAAATATTTTTCATTCATCAAAATTCACGAGTCCCACAAATTTTTATGAATCCCAAACGATTTGATGAGATTCATATGAATTCTAACAAACAAAAAAGAGTGTTAAAAAAATTTGTTGTACATCCTTCTCAAAGTTTAAACATTTTTTTAAGCAACTCTCATTGAAGACCCTTAGACATCATCATATTTTTTTTTGACAAAAACAAAACGATATTTATTCATTCAAATTGATAGAATACATCATAATCAACATCGTTAAAAACGTAAAGGATGAATCAGTGAACAAACTCACAACACCCAAGTTTATAGCATATAACGGTAAAATGCCTAAAAAAATATGATGAAATCTAAATCACCAGAATACTCATGCTTCCGGATCTGCAATGTTAGCGTCCAAATCATCAATTGAATCTGTGATTGACTGAAGGTGATCTTTCAATATGAACCAAACGAACACCGCATCAAGGCGCGAAATCAAACAACGCCGCACAAGATGACGAACAATACAACGCCGCACTCAGACGATGAAATCACGAAAAAAACACAAAATAAAACACTTGATATATGTGAAAATCACTTATTTATATTGAAAGAAAAGAGAAAAAGGATGCAGAGGGATGATTCTAGATCAAAAAATGACCTAAAACCACCCCTCCTCGACAAGTGAAAGAGAAAGAAATCTAAAGAGAAATTGAAGTTTCTATCGCTAAAAAATTAGAACCGGCCGCAAAAGTTCTCAAACATAGTCATATTGTTACTTTGACGTTTTTTATCTATACATAGGCGTATAATCAAATTAAATCAAAGGAGTGCTTTATTTTTTACTTATTTTTTAAAATTAATGACATGTAGATTTACAAAGTAGTTTTAGGAGGAGAAGTTCGTTAGTTTGGATAACTAACTCTCATTGGTTTATAACTAACTCTCGTTGAGAGTAATTTTAAACGTAATCAATTGTACAAAAAAAAAAAGGCACTAACCAAAGAAATCAAGAGTAAGATAACTAGAGACCCGTGAGGTTAGAGGTCTAGGTAGGAATCATTTCCTTATTTACTAAAGTATTTAAGGTGATGCCAGTTAGCTTAGCTTGATGTAAACTTGTTCTCATCGACCGATCTAACATACATTTAACTATTCAACAAAGAACATTATCCATATTTCGAAAGAGATAAAAAAAAACATTATCTTGCCTAAAATAAAAGAACATTATCTAAAGAAATATTAAACAACCCAAAAAAGAACGAGGTTTCATAAATTCGTCAAAAGTCTTATATACTAAGTTTGCGAGCAAGTCGACTTCTATATTCACAACTCTGAATAAAAAAAATCAGCACACTAACATCAAATAAAAATAATTAAATAAAAAATAATTTAATTACATCAATCAACATCGATTAATTTAGGGTAAATACCTCTTTTCGTCCATGTAATATTAATGAATTCTGGTTTTAGTCCTGTAAAAAAAAGATTTAGATTTTGTCCCTGTAATTTCAGATTCTTCCACTTTTGGTCCATCATTTCACCACGTCAGCAGAATCTGCATACATGACACATAGAATGAGAGACCAAAAGTAGAAAAATCTGAAATTACATGGATCAAAAGTGGGAGGAATATGAAATTACTGGGACGTAATTTATGCAGATTCTGCTGATGTGATGAAAGGAATGACCAAAAGTGAAAGAATCTGAAATTACAGGGACATAATCTAAATTTTTTTTTTACAAGGACTAAAACCGGAATTCGCTAACATTACAGGGACGAAAAGAAGTATTTACCCTTAATTTTATTCTATTTTAATTTTTTCATCTCATGAGTGCATTCAAAAATAATTTAAACTCAAACAACCATTTAACCTTATTATATGTTATTTTATTTTTGGGTTAAAACCAACACTTGTTTAAAAATTAGTATTATTTCTTTTGTTATTATCACACTCAATAGATGACACTGAGTGAGTATTAATTTTATACTTATTTTATGAAGAATCGCATGCTAATGAACAAAAAAAAAATTAAGAAATGACTCTAGGTCTAGGAGTTTGAACAAAACACAATATGGAAAAAAAACAAAAATACAGAGACAAAATAATTTTGAATTGTGGCAAAAGGAAGTGAATCTCTCTCTTATGTGGCAAATGTGGTGTGGAGGAAAATGATATTCTATGTACAAAGCAAATGGATTCACAAAAAAGAGGTGTGATTCATTTGGCTTCTTTTCGAAAAGTCATAGAAATGTTTTTAATTAAAGAAAATGGTGAAATTAATAATAAACTATTGGGCAAAGTTTGGTCAAAACGTTTGAAAAGAAAAGGACCTTAGATTAGATATCGTTAAGTCAAGCAACCGACGAAACAAAGAATCCTTCAACCGAAAGCAAACCACCTAACGACCAACCAACTGCCTACAACATAAAATATATACAAACATCATGTTTTTCTATTTTTTTAATGTTTCATATAAAAATCATTTCATTTCATTCACACAAAAATATATATATATATATATATATATATATAAATCATTTCAAAGACCTCTCAAAGAAAAAAAAAGGAAATATGAAATGTTAACGAGTGACCCGAGACACTTTTTAAAAGGTTAATAATAAGTATTTATAAAAATTTGTGTAATCAATATATTGTAAATCAAAATATTTTATTTTTTTAAAGAAAAATTGATTGTTTTATTATGTTTAAAGAGTGCACCTGAGGCCGTCGTTAACAAGACCTAAGAAAAAATCATTCAAAGATTATCCGTGTCCTTCCCGTGTTACTTAATATCATAAAAATTATCAAGTCGTTTTCATAATCCCTAAAAAAAAAGTCGTTTTCATAAATAAATTAATATACTTGCATCAACTATTTTGTTACACAAGACTTTTTTAAAATAATTATATAACAATGTATTGGATAATATCATATTTAACTTCTTATATATGCAAATTATCTCAACTCATTGATATATATTTCTTTTGTTAATGTCACAGTCATGATTAATTACTTCTTATCTTGTTCTTTTTTGTTGCCTTTTTTTGATAATGATATTTTATCCTCATTTTTTTTGGTGTATTAAGATATCATCGTATAAATATGAAGATTAATCTTTCAAAATGACGAATCTATTTAAAAAGTTAACATAGTTAGAGATATGTTTTCCATACACAACATTTAAAAATCAAATTTCTAACTAAATAATTGGAAGATCGAAGCATCAACCACTTTTATCATACCATATTAATTTTTTATCCTCTTTTTAATAATGCCTTTTGACTCTTTTGTTACTCTTTTTTTTTATTGTTGACTCTTTTACATAAAAATTCTAATGTATTTCATTAAAAATCAAGATATCAATAGCCGTCGTCTTAATAAGAAAAAGATCAATACAAGCTAAAATATACTATAAAAATTAATTACAACATTATAAATTGTCATCAACTTTATGATTTTTTTTCTGAAAAGAGACTTTATCGAATCATGATCGACCACATTGTTATCTAGCAAATAAATTTTATAAGGAAAAGTGTTGTACATCCTTTTGTACCACTGCATGCGTGGCTTTTTTGTACCACTGCATATGTAACATTTTAATTAAATAAAATTATCACTCTCTATCCTCAAATCCTCTTTTTTCCAACCTTTTTTTACCACTGCAAGCTTTCAAACTCCTCCTTCACCCTATATTTTGGTACTCCTTAAATGATAAAAAACTGGAAATACATTAACTTGTGTGGTTATATTTTCGAACTTACAACTTTTCACTTCTTTATACGAGTTAGTTTTAATGAGTTTCGCTCCTATGTACTTTTAAATCAAAATAATTAATTAAACCTCATACTTTAATTTGCACCGAAAGAATAAAAAAATAACTTCATAATTGTGATATAATCGTAGTCACGTCAAAGTATTTTTCGGATAAACCTGTTGTAATCGAGAAATCAACTCACGCAAAGTGCTCCCTGGCCTTTTGAGTTTAGATTGTTCTTTTGTGGCGTATATGAGTTATATGTTTTGATATATTGTCTTTCAGAAGCTTTTAGAAAAACCATTGGGACGACTAGCCAACATATAGGGACAACTACCCTATCTATAGGGCCACTATGTCTCATGCAAGAACCGTAGGATTATTGTAAGAAACCCTTATTGTAAATTCATAAACTTATTATATTTTCTCAACTACAAATTTAGATAAGTATATATACGTGTGTACTCCCTCTATTTTCATTATAAGATTTACGTTCTATTTTGCTAGTCCTTATACGCATTAATTATTAAACTTTTTTTAGGGAACATTAATCATTAAACTTATAAGATGTGAAGAAATTGTTTTGACAGGAACATGCAGTGACGAGGAAGGATAATGGTCGCTGGTGTACAAAGCATGACAATGAGCGGCTCTTAACAACTTCAAGGCAAACTAAATCACATCAGAATGAGAGAGATCATGAGACCGTGCATGCATGTGATTGCATGGTTGAAGGAATACTTATAAGAATCGTTTGGTACTACCTTATGGGAAGTTTTTGAGAAAGCGTGCAAATGATGACAAAAGATACTGAAAAGACTCATGTTGATTTTTGAAGTCAGTCGACAATTTTAAAAATCGTATGAGATGTTACATACACCATATGATCACAATTATAAACAAAAATTCACTTTTTAAGCTTCATTCAATCAATGATGTACATAGTTTATATATAGACTACATACATCATTTATTAAATAAATTTAAAAAATAATTTTTTGCTTATAATAGTATGGGGAAAGTGTAACATGCAATGTAGTAGCACTGTAAACTATCCATTTTTTCTCATCATATACAAGATTATCATTCTCATGGTCATATAGAAGGACGAGATCATCACTGGTAAGAGCAATAAACATCATCATCATCCCTTTGATTTCGCTTACCGTTCTTGCCTTTGTTCTCCTATTTCCACATAAAACGATTCTTCTTATGTGCTTAACTTTGTGACAATAATAACACTCCACATTCTTCAAACATAGCTTGGACTTGCTTCTGCTCTCCTCTATACCACCATTTGGTTCTTTTGTCTAACTTCTCCCCTATTTTGAGTGACAAATTGTTGGACTAAGCTCTAACCGACAATATATATATATAGAAATCATTTTTTTTTTATCATGATCTAGATATACATTTGTTAATGTATATAAACATATAAGACATTTTTTTTATTATATTTGTTATAATAAGAATAATAAATTCTCAAGAATAGATAATTCAAGTAATAAAATGTTAAGTTTGACTTAACTGTGAGACTTCATTAACATATAGAACATTATTCTTAAAGTATCATGACAATGATGGTCAGACAATATGTCATATTGATGTGGTGTGCGTCAACCACGATGCAAGTGTACGTATGTCGATGAAAAAGATTGGTGTGTCAAGTGTAAGTTAGAAGAGGAGTTTACCCAAATGAATGGCAGATTCACAATTGATGAAGAGATTAATGCGTATCAACTATCAAGCGTAAGTTATAAGTCACTCATTCGATAAAAAATGAATGTTGAACAACATATAAATTAGATGGTCCACACATATAACATTCTAGATTAATACTTGATGTCAAATTCTTCTTATATAATTAATCTTTACTCAATATGATGATTTTTCAGACTCTTTAAGTTATAATCATTAAATATTTTGGTAGTTTAAGTTACAAATGTGAGCCATTTTAATCCATTTTGCCAATGTCTCATATTTTAATTTAAGCGTTGGAAGTGATTAACATTTTGTAAACTATAGAATTAAAGTATTTAATTTGTACAAGTTAAAGGATGAAGTATTCAATTTTTATAACGTAAGAGATCAAAAAAGAAATTAAAAAAACTTAAGGGGCCAAAATATCTATCTTTTATAATTTAAATAAATGACTAAAATAAAAGAAAAAAAGCTGAAAGGGTCAAAAGTACAAGTGAAATAGAAAAATAACCATAGAAAATGCAATTTACACAAAGGCCAAAAGCCATTCTATGTGGAGCATGCAGCTGACCAACTCCAAATCACACCTAGGTCAAGAAGACACAGTTCTAAGTTTTAATATTACAACCTATTTGGTTGGTTTAATTGTGTTGTCTTCAAACCTTGGAACGTGCTTCTTTCATGATCTTAAATTTAGTTCCTTTTCAATTTGAATGGACTAGTTTATCTTAAAAAAATCTTATATTACTTATACAGAAAATTTAAAATAAAATCAAATAGTGTTTTCTTAAAAGCAAAATCACATATCTTACATCTAAACTCTAAATAGCCTAAATAGAACACCGTCTAAATGAAGCATACATGAACTCCAACTAAAACTCCACCCCTCACAAACTTGAAACCAAACTTCAATCAAACCCATCTCTATGATGTCAATTTCTCAAACTGCAATTGAGCTTTCCAGTGCTAGCAGAAAAAACACAGATTGCACCTAAGGGTGTTCGCGGTGCGGTTTGATTCGGTTTTAAGCATAAAAGTCATCCAAACCGCGAGATAAAAAAGCATGCAGTTTGATTTGGTTCAGTTGATTTTTAGAAAGTCATCTAAACCAAACCAAACCAATCCAATGCGGTTTGGATTTGTTCGGTTGGTGCGGTTTATCGCGAGATAAAAAATATTACATTAACTCTAATATTGCCAACTTGTTACAAAATAAATATAGGACATTTTATTTTGCTGTTTACATGATAAAATATGACTATACATGAATTGCATAGATCCTAAACTTTTATTTTCAATACCAACAATATATTCATTTGCCTTAATATAGTCATGTATTACATGTGTCATAAACTGACAAAACATACCACCAAAGTTACATAGCTGATCAATATAGGTAAAATTATAACTAACCAGGTTAAAACCAAACAAAACTTATATCAAAATATGTAAAATTAAGAATAAACATAAGCATGAAACAAATTATTAGGAAGAAAAGGAAACAAATTCATCATTGGAAATGAATCGAAGGAGATGGAAAGGAATTAAAATCGAACATGATGATGCAACAATGGAAAAATCGAGTCAAAGAGAGATTATTCTTGGGTTATGTAATTGAGCTATTACAAGTTTAAGTAATATTGATTATTCTTGCGGTTTGCTTTGGTTTGGTTTGGTTACTGAGATGCAAACCGTAAACAAAACCGAACCGCGCGGTTCAATGCAAAAATCATCTAAATTCATCTGTACCAAGTGCGGTTTTTTGCGGTTTCGGTTTGGATTGGTTTGGTTTGCGGTTTTTCTATTGGGTTGGTTCGGTTTTGAACACCCCTTGCACCCATAGGCCAACATGTGAGTTGCTTTTATAATCATTAATATTATAATGGAGAGATAACTGTAGTACAACTTATATCGTAAAAGAATACGAACACATTTGATATGTTAAAGTGTGAGTTGAAACTCGCAATTCCAACACTTAGTGTGTGTGAGTTTCGCTGCTACACTTTGAAAAATCAAAATAAAATATCATGAGACAGAGAATGAATTTATTTTTAATAATTGCAATTCTTTTTGCATAAAAACCATAAAAAAAAATTGACGTACAATACTCAATTCATCTCACAATAAAGATGTGCTTGATTTGCTAAAAAAATGAAGGAAAAAACATGACAACTCTTGGTGTACACTATTTGATTTGTAAAACTGTTTTTGGGACATGATAAAAACTGAAACTCATGTCCCTCATTAAACCATAGTACAATTTTTTTGCCCCATATACAAGTTTTTTAAAATACTAAAATAACATTTTCTCCATAAAAAATTGTATAATACCAAAAAATATTCAATGTCATAAAAGTTTGTCATGTATTATTCTGTCTTGTGTTGTTGTTTTATGTTTTGTCCAGTACCTATTGTTTAGTACATCAAACACACCTTAAATGTCTCATTTTCAATACTTCTTCGTTTCAAATTAATCGGCACTTTAAAATATCAACGAAGCATCGATAAATAAAAATTCTCTTCATATTTACATTTTTATTCTTATAAATCAACACACATAACTACTTCACTAACTACAATTTATTTTGTTGAAGACACTAACTACAATTATTATAAATGTTACAGTAAATAGAAATCATTTTATTATTAAAATTAATATAATTAATCATTTTTAAGAGCTTGTACCACCCAAATAATAATTTTATAACAAGAGAGATAGGGAGGAAAAAGTTCTAAAATAATACTCTTCCATTTCAAAATACATGTCTAAGTCTACCATTTCACATATGCCAATGCACAATTTTAACCGTTAATATTTTTAATTATCTAAATTAAAAAATTATAAAAATTTAATATTTTGAAAATATTTGTCGAGACAAATCAAACAACATCTTACATGCTAATATTTGTATTTATACATTAGTTAAAAAGTATGGTCAAAGTAAATCAAGTGAATAGTGCATATTGCAAAAATTTGACATGTATTTTGAAATAGATGGAGTATTGGGACACTCTTTAGTGACATGCATAGTGAGATCTTATGGCATAAAAGGAGTAGAGAGGGAAAAGAACGTGGCGTTGTAAATTTTTTAGTGTCTTATTAACGAGTGTTAGTTCTGTAACGCTCTTTAAGAATTTTAAATTAAAAAAAAAAGATAAATATTTCAAAAAATATTAATGATAGTAAAACTTATTTAACGATAAAACTTATCATCAATTTTTTATGTTTATGACTTTCTTAATGAAAATCTTCATTTATTTCCATAAAAAGAAGGGTGATAGGCTTGTACGAAGTGAACGAATGAATGAATGAGACTGGGTAGGGGATAAGTGAGGAAGCAACACGGAACTCAACATAAGGAAAGTGAAAGACAAAGTCACGGTTATTGTCGGTTATGGTAGTTTGCTATTCATGTGCCATTCTTTTCCTATGTGGGTCCCTTTTTCCTCATTTTGACCTTCCACCTTTCTCTTTCTTTTATATTTTTATACATATTATTTTCTTTAAGCCACCTCATATATCTTTATAGGTTACATGGTATCAATGTTTTAAAATCTGAATCGATGATGAGAGTATAAGAGAAAGTTGTTGGAATATTTTCACAATTATTTTGTTGTAATTTTGTAGACAATCATCTTCTTCTATACTTCGATTACATTTATAAGAAAAACACAACTTTTTTTAGTTCATTGAATAACTAATGTATTTGATCTATAAATGTGACTAGATACATTAATTATTATTCTATGAACCTGAAAAGTTGTTTTTTTGCTTATAAATATGATCGGAGAGAGTATTTTATTAGTAAAAAATAATAGAGAGAAATAGAAATGAGAAAAAAGAGTAAGAATATAATAAAAGTATACGAGAAAGTTATTCAAAAATTGTTTTAAAATAGTTGTACAAATATCGTTTTTCTTTTTTTTTTTATAATCTGCTTAGTCCGTAAAATAGTCTGAGTACTTTTCTTTTTCGTTTTTTATTTTTATAATTATTGGTTTGACATTGCTGTAAAATTTTGACAGAAGAAGAAATGAAGTCAAATATGATTATCCACTTGTTATCCTCAACAATGTGATCAAGAGACTCATTTTGAAAACAAACGATTTGATAGTGATTTGTATAACTATTAGTTGATGCTTTTGTGATATGAACTAAGAAATATGGTCACCGTATATTCCTTTTCTAATTACCTTATGACGTATTTTGCACTAAAACTAATTTTAATTTCAATCCATCCACTTTGTTCCAACTATAAAATGTACCTATATTAGTGCTCCTTTTTTAGAAGTATTTCTTTTTTATATTATATCTAAAATTTGACCAATAAACACCTGCATACGCATGCATAAAGAATCAAAAGAAATGAGACCAAATCCAAAGCCAAAGTTTTAGGTGAAATAACTGAATATAGATATGATGTATTATACTATATAGAATTAATGTAAGAAACGTACGTTGTAGTTGAAAAAGAGCCCCATATATTTGAAGAAAGAATAAGAAATATATTGATATGATGGGTGGTTTGCCTAGTCAGATACAACACAGCATATTAGATGTAGTTTTCATTCCAACGTAGTGCCACGTGTTTGCTCTGAAATTTTCAAATTGCATATGAATGAATAGCATGCTTTGACGTGTTTATTTCTTTCCTTCTTCATTTATTTTCTAGCACGTTACCCTGCCGGCAACCAAATCTAAACCCTACAACGACCCACTTCAAATCTCACCATCATTCCTTTTTACCACTTTCTCATATTAGTCAATCTTTTTATGTAAGAAAATGGAGACTGAGATTTGAATAAATCATTCAAAAGCATAATGGTGTATTATGAAGATTATTTAGTACGTACCATGATAATATACATGGTGATAATATACAATATACATGGCTATACTATGATAAACTATGATTATGTGTACAATTTAAGTATAGTATGTGTGCACGATTATTAAGTTTTATTATGAGATGTTACTTTAAACGAAAGAATGTACAAATATATTTTATACATTGCTCATTGGGGTATGCAGTATAAACTATAAAAAAGACCAACACAATATAGCAACTCAATTATAATACAATATTTTCTTTTGAAAGATATAATACAATATATTTATTACTCCCTCTGAACAAAAATATTTACGACCTTTAAGAAATTCAAAATTTTATTCGCGTTGCGGTTTGGTTTTGATGTTAAAAATCATTTGAACCGTCAGATAAAAAAAACATGCAGTTGGTTTGATTCAATTGACTTTTAAAATAAAAACGAAATCAAATCAATGTGGTTTGGGTTGGTTCAGATGTTGCGGTATTTTGTGAGACGATACAATTTTTTGGTACTTATTTTCAACAACGTCTCAAATTTGATCAAACATTAAAATTTTATTTCCATCCATCAACATAGATCAAATTAAAAACATGGACCAAAAAGCAATTCTCTTCGGTAAAAAATGCAAATGACTAAGATTTTATCATTCTCTGAAAATTCTCATCGATTTTCTATGATTGAAGACATATCTAACATAAAAATATATGCAAAAATGCAAGTAGAATTAAATCAAGACACATAAATACATTTTTATAATCAAAAGTATAGAAGAAACTTAACAAAAGCAAAAACGTGTCTTAGTCAAAAAAACATGACATTCTATAAAAAAATTAATTGAATTTCTATTAGTATCAGGTTGGGTGAAAATTTAATTAGTGTCTCTTTTATCTTATGATTTGGTTTGATTGCTAAAATAAAAACTGCAAACCAATCTGAATCATACGGTTGAGTAAAAAAAATATATATATATACTATAAATACATATGAATTAAATGAGATTTTCGGTTTGAATTGGTTCAGCCTTAAACACCCTTTTTTTTTTTTTAGGGAAGCCTTAAACACCCTTAATTAACGCAGTAAAAAAAAGTAAATGTATTTCCTAAATCGTGCCTTGTACAAACTTGTTACATGAGGATAAAAATGTTAACAGAAAAAGAAGATAATTATATTATAAAAAATGAAATATAAATTAAGTGAAGTGTAAATTTAAGAACAATAATATTAAATATGATAGAAGTAGTCGATATTTTCTTATATATATATTTTTTGGAACAATGATATTTTCTTATATTATAGATCCCCAAACATAATTTTTTGTGGCTTATATTTTAGACGAAAAAAGACATTAAGAGTAATGATATTTATACAACTATTTGATCAAAATAATAGAGAAACAAAAATGAAAAGAGATGATAAGAACATCATAAGAATATGAAGAAAAAAATATTCAAAAATTATCATAAAATAGTTATATAAATATCATTTTTCGATGTTAACAGGGCCGGATTTTGAGGGGTGCAAAGAGCTCAATAGAGCTGGGCTTCCTCGAGGTATGAGCGTCTGGCTATCTTCAATAGATAACAGATTCTCTAGCCCTCCTCATATATACAGTAGTGATTTTCACCTATTTTATTATGTGGCTCTTTTCATTTACAGAGCCGAACTTCCAGATTCATAGGAATGACTCTCGATATTAATTGTTATTTGATATCTACTCGACATAAAAGAAATAATTTTGAGAGGAAACGCCTATAGATGACAAAATTAAGACTTGAGGCTATCCGGGAAAAGGGATATCCTTTTCACTTTTTGACTATGTTGGAAAAAGATTACAGCACAGGAGTATATTTTAAAATTAGTTTGTTATATTGTTCGGTAATAATTTTGTAAATAGATCATGGAATTTATGTATTTCACACCAAATGTATGAATCTCGTATTTTTTTTGACCGCATTAAGTAGCTTCTGATAAAATATTCCATCCAACAAAACCATGATTAGGATAATGTTTTGTTGTTGACAACATTAGGAACATTTGTTAAACTCGATAAGAGCCACATGCTAATTGTCTTTTAGAGGATTCTAAATTTCTAAGATCCCCATGTGATTTGTAACGTGAAAAATTTACCAAACAAAAGAAATATTTGGCATATAGTGTCCCACGGCTTATCCTAATGTTTTAGCTTAAAATAAAAAATTTCCAAAATAAGGAGAGTGACGTAATTAAATAAGGGAACTAGAAAATGAAAAAAGTGTGTTTTGAGAAGAAGTTGCAAATGTAGTGTTGCTTTTGCTAATTATTCCCTTTTATCCCGGATCTATAAAATAAAATAAAATAAAAAAGTAAAAGAAATAGTATATTGTTTTTATGATATGGTCCCATTGAGGACAAGAGCGTGATATTGGACTTTCTAACTACCATACCTAACCCTAATATCTTCACAGTTGAAGATCTTATACCCTATAAGCAAAACCATGTGGTTTTGTGGTCTATGTTACCCTACCTCGTGATTTCTGGTCTTATTCATCATATCTCTTTTCTCTCTCTCTTGATAATCTTTGTCATCCACACGTAGGCATGGGGAGAGAACATAGGAAAATGTATTGAATATTTTGAGACTAGAAATTGATTTGTTCTTTTCTTGTTTTTTCATTACAACCTACCTCCTAATACCCCATATGCTATGCTATGGCATGGCCTACCAACATTTTGTTGGTCTTAAGTGAAATAGAACTCTCGGGCCACTTAAATTAGGTTTCATATTCAAATCTTATGGATGAATATGTGGGTAAGAAGAAAATTCTATTGAGTGTATGTTTAGATTTGTATAGATATCAACTTATTTTGAATGAATTGATTATGTTTAAAAATGAGTTGAAGATAAAGTGATATATATATATATATATATATATATATATATATGTAAAAACGAATTGAATAAAAAAAATTGAATGTTAAAATTAATTCTTGAATCAAAAACTTCAATTTTTAGTTTCAAATATGGAGACAAAATCAATTGTCTTAGAAAACAACCAAACATATTAAAGTCAATTATACACATCTATAATTAATTTTAGACCTTCAGAAGTGAAATCACACTGCATGTGGTACAATAAAAGTGAAACCCAAAATACATGTAGTCGGTTAGGTTCTTTGATGAAGATTTGTTATTGGCAAAATTCGAGTGTTTGGTTTTGAGGCGTCAAAAATCATAATTGATTCTAGATAGTTTGCGGCTGATATGTGACGATTAAAGGGTGTCACTATTGTTGTGAGTGCGGATCTGCTCCAGTTTTCAATCTGTCCAGTTATTCGGTTGCTTTCCTAGATGTGTGCCACGTGGATTTAAAAATTTCAACGCTTTGATTTAAAGCATCAAACTGTGTAAAAGAAACGCATGAACAGTTTCATCGCAGCAACTTTGTTCCACCGCTGTAGCAACTTGTTTCATCGCAGCATAAAAACAAAAAACAAATCAGTCTTATCGTTCTTTTGTTCTTCTTTTCCATTTATTGTTGACATGACTAAGTTTAAGAAAACCAATTTTAAAAGGGGAAAATAATGACATAGCATGGCGGCGAAATCGAAGACGGTGCAACGACGAGACAAAGCAGGGTGGAGGTAAATTGTGACGGCGAGACAATATGGTGGTGAAGACAATGTGAGATGGTGAAGCAAAATGGGTTTCAAATCTTTCAATCTTCACGTGAGAAAGGGGGAAAATGGCGGTGGAGAGCTTTGAGGGTGGAGGATAGTGCGGTGGAAGGAGTTGATTGCGTCACGGCGAGATGAGGGGACATCGGAAGTACAGGGCTTCGCGTCGGCAGTGAAGCACGGAAGCAGGAAATATGACAGGGAGAAGAAGCATACGGTTGAGATGAAGGGGAACAATGCAAGACATATATTTATTTTAATCTCAACCGTAAAAAAATTATGTGCCACTTGTTGTAAATCTGAGCAAGGGACCGGAAAACTGGAGCAAATAACTACCGGAGCAGATCCCAACTCTATTGTTGTGATGTCTTGGTTTGTTGCCTATTTTTTCTGATTAAAAGAATAGTTAAATATAAGGTGATTTATGGGATAAATATTCATTTTCATTTCTAAATGTGTAACAAGTAGTCACAAATAGTCCATAATACCCACAATGTTCATTCATTTAGGAATCTAAGGTTAAAAAAAAAATGCTACTTTTTTAATAAGCTAAAAAGGAAAATGGTATGGTATGACCTATGGTTGATAAGTTTGCTACAATATTCAAAATGCTTTTGCAGGCACATGGAGATGCAGATGTAGATATACCAAACAAAGTCCTAATAAATGCCACTTTTGTCTGCACTATTAAGCACAGGCTCTAATGGTCAAACATTGTAATAAATTTTATGTACCGAAGGTAACAAACTATTAGCAATTTGTTGGTCCAAATTTTAATTTGAGTGCAGTTTTTTTTGTCACCCCAATGTAAGGAAGAGTTTAGGAAAAATAGAAAAGAATAAGAGTACTAAATGGTGGGGAGGAAAGTTTTGGTCAGGTTGTTCACGTGATGGCAGTGATGTTTATTCAGAGCACACACATGGAAGCATATCTTCAAAGGACAAAATGAAATATGTATAGTCTAGCTTTATCAATTTTCTTGCTTTCTTCTAACAAATTATACCAGAATTCAATTTCTGTACGGACAACTAATTATAACTATATATGTTGACATATGCTGTAAGTTGTGAACAACGTTTTTAAAAGGTGTAATAATCATTTTGGTTTTCCAACGTATAACGAACGGTTATAATAGTTCTTGAAATTTCAAAAATAAATATTGACTGTGCACTTTATTAATTAAAATAGTTTTTGAAGTTAAAATAGTTCTTTAATATTTACAATAACTATTTTCCTATAGAAACTGATATGATAATAAGTAAGTACATGTATTGATTAATATGATAGTAAATAAGTATATTTAGAGTTTGAATATTTGCCTATGGAACAACAAGTCTTAATGTATCGTCGACTTGATACTACCAGCTTAGACACATTGTATCGGATGAGGCGGAAGCCCAATATGACTGTATTAATTAACAAAACTTTCTAAAACGATAAATTATTTTTTCTAACCAAATACACAATCAATAACAATTTTAAAATTTTAATACATTTAAAAACTATTGTGATTACTCGTTACAACGATGAAACCTCCAAATCATTGGTTCAGTTGTTTTTCCATTAAGCTATAGTTGAACCGATGATTAATAAATATATAAATAAAAGTATTTAAAAAGTATTTACACTAGTTGATAGAACCCTCCGCCAAAATTATAATATAGATGCTTTAATATTTTCTCTTCTTGACCAATTGTCTTCAGCTCAAAAAGAATTGTTTGTAACGATTATGTGGAGTCTGTGGAAACACGTGAACTTAAAATTATGGCAGCAGCAAAATGAAACGATTTTGCAGGTTGTTGTTGATCGTGCTAGGCACCTCATAGATGATTGGCGAGCAGCGCAAGGTGTGAGATCGAATAAAGTAACTGTCTCCCCTACTCACCAGATCGGTTCTAGCAGTAGTCATGGGGTCGAATGGACGAAACTGACATATGACAGGTACAAATGTAATATTGATGTCTCGTTCTCCTCTTCCTTGAATATGGTGGGTATCAGCATATATCTTTGTGATGATTTGGGTGAGTTTGTGATTGCCAAGACAGACTGCTTCTCTCCTATTTGTTATGTTGATGTGGGATAGGTTGTTAGACTTCATCCGACACTGAAGTGGTTGGCGGATCATCAGTTTGATAATGTCGATTTTGCTTTGGACGCCAAGACAATTGTAGACCACTTTAAGTCAAATGTAGAGGATATTAGTGAGTTTGGTTGCATTATTCATGTTTGTAGACAGTTGTTTGTTGATAATTTTCACAACTCTCATGTCGAGTTCAATAAGAGGCAAGCTAATGGGGTCGCTCAAAATTAGCACGGGTGGTCTCATCTCATGCTAAGTTCCACATTTACAATGATATACCATCATGTATTGAACATTTGATAGCTAATACAAAGCAATGAATTTCTTCCCTAAAAAATAAGTATTTACAAAATTGAAAAGGCAAACAAAAAAATCAAACCCGATTAAACCAAATGTCGTTCAACCACGACTCAATTCAGTTTTAACCAACTAAGGGTCCGTTTGATGGTCAGGATAGGGAGACAGGATATGATACACTGCTTAAATCTTATGTTTGATGCACCAAAAGGATAGGATAAAATAAACCATTTTCTTATCCTATCCTGACTTTCCTTTGTAATTTCTATCCTGAGTATAGACTGGGTTAGGAATTATCCTGACAGGATTAGAAGATTATTCCTTATTTATTATCTTGATATTCTGTCATTTTTAAAATATTGTCATTTTTAAAATAATGATAGCATGTATTTTCCATAATAATTAATAATATGTCATTTTTATAATATTTAATTAATTATGAGAGCAATTTTTCATTTAATTATAATGATATCCTCTTTGTTATCATGTGCGCATCAAACACATCATAGGATTAATGTTTATCAAGTCATTATCATATCTTATCTCTATCCAGCTTTATATTATATATTTCTTTTATCCTATCCTGACCATCAAACGGACCCTAAAATTAGATCATGGTTGAACCAACTTATAAACTAGTTGTTTCCCGATTAAACTAAGTGGTCCAGTTTTAACAACACTAATTTTGTGATTAAGGGCTTTGTAAGATTTCTCCATCCACGGCATTCTCTCTCCCGTCAATATTCAATTTCCTTTTAAGGATCCAGTGGCCAATATTCAATTGTTAGTTGAAAAAGTTAAAGGGTATATTTACCATATTCAATTGTTAGTTGAAAAAGTTAAAGGGTATATTTACCTACCATGCATGTTTTCTATGTTGACTTTTATTTCAACTAATAAAATAGGGTTAATAGGTATTTACCCCCTATAATTTTTTTTGTTTTGATTTACCCCCTTAATAGGCTAAACAAAAACAAAAATTTCTTAAAAAAAAAAAATTGGTTTTTGTTTGACCTAAATATTTTACAGGGGAAAAACCGAAAATGACATATATTATAGGAGGGTAAAGACCTATTAACCCTAAAATATAATAGCATATAAAAATGTTTTCTATGTTTTTGAAAGTAGGTTTACTATTTTCATAACTTTAAAAAATGTCAAAATATTGTTTTTTTTAAATAAAAAAATGCATTTTACCTTATTAGATAGGGGTGTTCGCGGTGCGGTTTAGTTCGGTTTTGAGGCTAAAAGTCATCTGAACCGCAAGATTAAAAATAATGTGGTTTGGTTTGATTCGATTGACATTTAAAATACAATCCAAACCAAACCAATACGATTTGGGTTGGATCGATTGGTGCGGTTTTTTCGTGACAATAGAATTTTTTGTTTCCAACAATAAAATCGAGTTAAAAACGTAAAACACAAGATATTTTTTGGAATGTTTCCGACAATATTTTTAATTTCATTTCACATTACATTTTCATTTCACCAAACAACATAAACCAAATTTAAAATGTGGACAAAAATTAATTCTATTATGTAAGAAATGTAAAATACCAAGATTTTATCATTTTCTAAAAGTTCAAGTAGCACATAAATACATTTTTAAAATAAAAAGCAAAGAAGAAACTTAAGAAGAGAAAAAATATGTCATTTTATAAAAGTTTTCATTAAGTTTCTATTAGCATTGGTCTAGGTGACATAGATTTTAATTAGTGTTTTTTTATGTTGCGGTTTGGTTTGGTTCGGTTGGTAAAATGAAAACTGCAAACCAAACCAAACCATGCGGTTGAGTAAAAAGGTGATCCAAATACATCTAAACCAACTGCGGTTTTTTGCGCTTTCGGTTTGGGTTGGTTCGGTTTGCGGTTTTTCTATTGGATTGGTTCGGTTTTAAACACCCCTATTATTAGGTATCAATATGTATGCAATTCAGATTTTAAGGTGACAGTGCCTTTTGTTCTTTGTCATGGATTCAAATGATCTCATTTACTTTGTCTTCATCCTCAAGATGTACCTCAATGTTCTCCAAATGATCAAAGATTTTGTTGAACTCTGGTAGTTGCTCCATGAAGATCTTTGACTCCACCATCTTGAACGAGTAGAGTTGTTGCTTTAGAAATTTCCTACGAGCCAAAGACTTGGTCATGTACAATGACTCCAACTTTAACCACATTGATCTCACAGTTGGTTACTTTGCGACATCCCTTAAAAATTTATCCCCAAGGTACAAAACAATGACACTCCTAGCCTAGTCCACCATCTCAATCTTCTCCACTTGTGACATGGTGACCGGTAACGCGCCTTCATCCTTCAAGGTCTTTTCACACTTTTATTGTATTAAAACCAATTGCGTCTTTACCTTCCATAACCCAAAATCATTGCCTCCGGTAAAAAAATTAATATCCTACTTCGAACCCATAGTACCTGATTATCGATTTGATCCTTGTACAAAACGGTGTCGCCAATTGTTGTGAATTCGTTTAAAAATCACACTAATAAAAAACTTGATATGTGAATCAAATTAATCAAGCAACTAATGTCAACGTGGGTGACAATTATAAACACAAACAAAAGTTAAAGCAACGAGAGAGAGAGAGAGAGAGAGAGAGAGAGAGAGAGAGAGAGAGAGAAGAAAATTTGTTTATGCAGTTCAGTCCGATACTGACCTACTTTGGGGGAGAGAGCAGTTCTCGATTCCACTATAATGATGAGTAACTTTACAAAAAATTCCAAAGGGTTACAAGAACTAATCTTCACACCCAAAGTCTTAATAGTGTTTGTTCAAGGTGAATTATTGATAATTCAATCCCAACCCTAGTGTTTATTGCCAAGAGAAATTTTTACAACTCTAGTTTTATTGTTGGCTTCTAATCCTTGTTTTTCTACTTCTCATATTTCATCTAATACATGATCTATATTTATAGAGAAATATAACTCGTAAATTTGAAACGGATATCATGCTGAAAATAAGTTTCCTTTTTTTCCCCCTTCAACGAAAAATATATTTGCATCAAATATTCCTTTTAAAAATATATTTACATCAAATCTTCCTTCATATGGTACAAAAATATATTTACTGACCATAAATATGTTTTCAGCAACAATCTTCTGAAAGCACAAAATATATTTAAAATAAATCTTTTATATTTTTAATAACAATCTTCTTTATCATCAAATTTTAAGTAAATTTCAACAATAGTCAATGTTTACGAATGAGGAATTGGAAACTACCAATGCTCCACTTTTGTTTCACAACCTTTGCTCGAAGTTTGGTCCTCTTAGTACATTAGTTATGTATTTGGTGCTCATCAAATAAGTTAATTTTTAAAGCCATTGTCTCAGTTACAAAGTATGTTACTACAACTATTTTATCTCAATTTAAGTGGCTAAAACTGCTTTTGGTAACATTAGGGAGCAAAATGTTCTTAAACCTTATCGAGAGGTCTCCTGGCAACAATGTAATCATGACACATGGATCCTTAATGTAGACGGGAGTGCACTAACAAATCCAAGTTTGGCCGGCTTTTGTGGTCTCATTAGAAGACATGATGAGAGCTTAATATTTGGGTTCCATATGATTGTTGGATGGTTTAATATAGTTCATGTTGAAATTCAGGCAATTGTGTGTGGATATCAAACCATGTTTGGAAGCATGATTTATATTTCTTATTTGTTACTCCGACTCTTTACACCAAATTTAGTTAGTGAAAAGTGAAATTCATGGCTTTCACCTTTATTCTAATTTGTTAGAGTTTATACAAGTCTATATTTGTATGGATTAGAAGATTTTGCTTCATCATGTTTTTAAGGAAGGAAATATGTGTGCGGATTTCTTTGCAAAATTTGGCATCAATATTACCGAGCCACCTATTCAAATTTATAATCATCCTCCACAGGGTAACATTAACTTTTATCAAGGAACAATTTTTTTTCCCCTTCTTTTTCTCATGTAATAAGAAAAGACCTAATTTTTTACTTTCTTTAATAAGTTTTTCATTTCAATATCTTACTGCACAAATAAAGAACATAGTATTAATAAATTGTCTGAAACATGCACATTTTTATTAAAAACATCCAACCGCAATAAGCGCATTCGTTTCCTGTTTTTCCATTTTTAAACAGACAGAAGCACATTGCTCTTATAACATTCATACAGCAATAAAGGTACAAAAATGTCATTAAAACTTATCACAGCAAATTGGGATTTCTACTCTATAAGGCTTCAACCTTCAAGAATTCTTAATTATAAAGTATATAGGCATATAACACAACGACTCATTGTGTCAAAGGTGGTGGGTCCAACACAAATATATCTTACTTTGTTTCACATACCCTTTGATAGTTAATATTACCCTTTAATAGATGAACCTACCTTATTAAATTTTTTAACACATGTTCTTCAACGAACTTGTGAGTAAGAATTGATTCTTATGCATTAAATGCATTAGTTGTTAAATATTGCAACACATGTTCGTAAGAGAGTTTTGTGTGTAAGAATGAATTGATTCTTAATAGTACATGACAGAGTTAGTGATGGCTAACCTAACTTCATATTTTTCTATAAGATTTATAATGATTGTAGAATTGTTTCAATTTTATTTGAATGGTAATACATGTGCTAGTGGCTCTAACTACATGAATTCAAACTTTTGAATTTGAGCATAGAAAAAAATTTGTTGTTCATAGATACGTGATGCACATCTTGAAAAGTACCCTAGAGTCCAGAGAGAATCACATGATGATGCAATAAAATTCAGTCTCAAAAAATTCATACCACAAGTTGAATAGAAGCCCCACGCAACATTTGTAGTCCCCTCCATATGTTTAATTAGTAACGACAAAAACTAGATTGAATGGTCAAACATTTATAATACCCGTCAAGATATTTTATAGAATTTGGAAAAGATGCCCTTAATTTAATAATGTCGTAAGAAAATATTAGTCCCACGATATGAAATTTATCACTCAAGTCATGGCTTCATTCATGCAGCTAATTAGTCAAGTCTCTTTAACAGTTAAACATTTAGTATGCATGGTTCCATAGTATGAAACATATTCTAGCAACTATTATACCCAAGTGGATGATTTATCACCCATCACTAGTACATAGTGTACTGTTAAACATGTTTTGCTACCCGTGATTTTCAAAAATACTATTACTATTAGTTAATCCGTTTTTACTGCGCTAACAAATGTAAATTATGAACGGTATTTTATATAAAATATTTTGATTAAAATTATAAGTACAAATATTTATGACTTTTGAATTGAAACAAACCTAAATATTCTTATCTTTTTTAATACCACCACAATATAACATTAATATAGTAAAATTTGATAAGGGTATAATTATAAAAGATTCAGCCCAAAATCTCAATGTCCTTCATATATAATATTGATAATATTGTTCCTATTGTAGTGAGTTATTTTCTATTTTAATGGGATTTAAATTTTTTAAATAAAATATAAAATAATATTATTAAAGGATAAAATAGTAAATAAAATATAAAATAAATAATAAAAAATTCATCCCAAACTTATATATTTTAAGTTTATTTTCTTTATATATAATATAGATATAGATTTTGTCAAAAATAATCTAAAAAAGATAGTCCCAAAATAATTAAATTAATACACGTAGAGATCCAAAAACTTTAGTGGAAGTAATAAAAAAACACAGTATAAAATTGACATTTCAAGTGCTGCCAAAAGTTTAAAACATACATTTAACAAATAATATACTGCATTCCTCTAATATACTCCACCTATATCTCAAAAATGGACCTTATAGATTCTTAAAATAAAATAAAAAACTGACCTTGAAGATAAACACCACATATATATAATTTAATATTTAATTTACATACACATCAAAGAATACAAAATATCACACATACATATATCAATTTGTGAAAATATATTAGAAATTAACATAAATTAATATTAGAGTGTGTTTTAGAGGAATAATTTTTTAATAAATTAAACTAGTTCAGCTACATTGACATCAGAGATAATCGAAATGAGATCTTAAAGTGAAGTACATTCTAAGGCTTTGTTTATGAGTTTGGAGGAAAAAGGACGGGAAGGTTTTGGAATGATGAGATTAGAAGGAAAATAGAAAATTCGTTCAAAAAATTTGAAAGAGCATTTTTATAATAAATGATAAAAGAATACTTATGATTAATATACTTTTAATTTTGTGAATATCATAACAATATATATATATATATATATATATATATATATATATATATATATATATATTTGAACAAGCTAAAATGGAATTAAAAACAAAGCAGTCCCAAAAGCACAAGGTGTGTCTTAGAGACTATAAAAGGAACCAAGAGTTACATCAATTACAAACACAACACAGCAGCTGAACACTAGCCTATATCCAAACAAACAAGAGGGCAAGACCACTACTGCTGAGTACCAAACACAAAGGTAGCTTTTTTAGCTTTCAACCACCCTAAAGACAGAATCTTAACCTTATATAGTAAACGGGGAATGGGAGTAACTACATTATTAAACAGACGATTATTTCGCTCGTTCCACACAACCCAGACACAAAGAAGCCATATAAGTTGCATAAAAGAACGTCTAGATTTAGCACCACCTGTCAAATAAGTAAAGTGAAGAAAATAGTTGGAAATATTATCAGCATCCATCCCATAACAACCAATCCAATCACGCACCAAATGCCAAATGGAACCAAAAGTGTTGCACAATAAAAATAGATGTTGTGTCGTTTCAGGATGGCCGCAACCAGCGACACATAAGGACATATCAGTCGGCAAAACCCGTCGAGCAATCAAATTAGACTTTGTTGGAAGACGGTCACGGAGGAGTCTCCACGCAAAAACTGAAACCTTCAAGGAAACCTGTTTATGTCACGCCAGCTCCGAAGCAGAAGCCTCACCAGTATGATCCAAAGAGGTTAACAAATTATATGCACCACGAACTGTGTATCCATCTGACGGCGCAGGAAGCCAAACCCATCTATCTGAAACATTAGGAAACAAGAGAACATCAAGAAGTAAAGTCCTACACTCCGCTAACATCTCCTCCTCCCACTGCCACAACCTACGCCTCCACCTCCACACCTCTCCCCACTGCTCCGCATCAACAGAGGACAAGTTTGTCACAGTCAAGAACTTATTCTATGTTAAGTCAAACAATCGACGAAAATGATCACATAAAGGAACGTCCCCTAACCATCTATCATACCAAAACGACGTATCAGTCTCATCTCCAACCCTCCGCATCACGTGGCTATCGAACCAGCCATTCTCCCCAACACCGCCTCTGTCCCTAAATCGACTCACCTCCCTCCACCAACAAGAAACACTTCGGCCCCCAACCTCCAACCTGCCACCTAATTCGCCATACCTGGCAACTAAAACCCTATACCACAAACCACCTCTGTCCGCCAACACCATTTGTCTAACAAAGCACTATTAAACTCCTTCAACTGCCTCACCCCCAAACCTCTGTACTCCTTTTTCGAACAAACAGTTTTCCAACCTATCCAAGTAATTTTTCTATGATCCTCACTACCCCCCCCCCCCCCCAAAAAAAATTATTAAACAAAGATTCAAGGGAAGAGATTATACCTGATGGAGCTTTGAAAAAAGAAAGAGCATAGACGGGCAGAGAAGTCAAGACAGATTTTAAAAGTACCAAGCGTCCGCCAAAAGAAAGAAACCGGTTATTCCAACTCGTAAGTCTAGCTTTAATACGCTTCACAATAGGATCCCAAAAACTAAGACGACGCGGATTACCCCCAATAGGTAAGCCCAAGTACACAAAAGGAACCTTACCCACTTTACACCGCAACACCGAAGCTGCCTCACGAAGCCAAGAATCTGAAATATTAATCCCCACCAACATACTTTTATTAAAATTCACTTTCAACCCCGACATAGCTTCAAAAATAAGAAGAGTAGCACGGAGAGAACAATATATATTAGATTTGAAAATTTACTCAAACCCTCCTTCAATATAATTTTTTAGTTCTTCCAAAATAAAGGATTTTGTATTTTGACTAAGCTCCTCAAAGCCCTCATCTCCCAAAACTCTCTATTCTTTCCACTTCTTTCTTCCTTTATTTTCAAGCTCTCTCTCCCTCCCTCCAAGCTCCCAAACAAAACCTAAGATGTCAAGCCAACATGAGTGGACCAACCAAGTGGGTTAAGAAGTTATGCTATTAACTAATCTCATACTATAAATTAAGAAGGTCGGGTATGTCGGCACCCTGAATTAAACTATACATCACTAAATATGCATCAACATATGACTTGCACTATATTCAATAAACCATTATTATTTTCTGCATTGTACTCTCTCTTACATTTATTAAGTTCTTTCATCTAAATGTCTCAATATTTCTTTAGTCTAAACCTTCTACATCATAAAATCAAATCGACCCTCGACTAATCCAAATCAAATCAGATGCTTTTTTTTAGTTTATAAAACTCAAACTTTTACCAAAGAAAAACCAGTTTCTTTGTGAACTGAACCTACCGACGTGGGAACAATGGGTCCAATTTTTGGTTTAGAGTCCCCACATGTGGCTAAGTCCTTGTTTTATTGCATCTTTATTCTAATCTACCTACCCAACAACTGTTGGGCGCACTATGGTTAGAATTGATTTGCTTAACTTGAAGATACGATGGAAAAAAACTGAAACAACTGAACTTGATTAAATAAACAAATGAAATCCAATTATTTAGATTGGATAGTTTTATTTAATTACAAGAACCTTAACAATAATATCTCACACAAGCACATGACCTCATATGATAATTTAATGGATGTTAGACTTGTCAAACACTAAGATGTATGCCCCCCCTTCCAAAGAATACTAAAAAACAAAGTTGGTTTTATGCCTCTTGATGCATTCTGATAAGTGATGATAATTAAGATTAGAAGTATATTATATATAAGATATTACTAATAAAGCAAACAATTTTACATTTTAATAATAGTAATAGTATTAATAAATGGGAGAAACAATGGGTACTGTGGGTGGTCATAGAAAAACTTAAGTACATTATCTTGATATAGATATATCAAACTAGTCAAAATGGGCACTAGCAAGGGAATGGATGCAATTAATACAGCATGCTAGATGATTAACGGTGTCTAAGTCATGAAAATTGTTTATTACAAACAGAAGGCAGAAGTAATTCGTTTTAATGTCATGCACAAGGCTAAACAAACCAAGAATGAGCCTAAGAAACTGAATTATAGATATTAATCACTATGATATGATAATCATATGGGACCTTATTTCCCACCCTCACATGTACTTTAGATTTCATAATCCAAAACAGGTGTAGAGGGTGAGAAAAGAAATAGTCAAATTATTGTGAGGTTAATATGATTTACGTTTGCTACCCACACTCATTCCCCTTAAAATATGTTTACTTCTCAAAGCACCCCTTCTCCACACAATATACACACGTCTTTCCCCTTCACTTCCTCCATCAGAGACACTGTGACATTTAACCTCCCTCAAGTTCACATCTTTTTTTCTCTATTTTGCAAGTTTCAGAAAAGAAAACTTAAACTTAGTTTTCGTAGAAGATATTTGTTGTTTTCTATGGCTTGCAGAAACCTAGTTTCAAAATGTTATGATAGGGCTTTTAACTCAGCTTTCAAATATTAGGAAACGCAACATAACATCCAAAAATTAAGTTTCCATAAACTAAATAAACAAGAAAAATTTACGTTATAATAAACAAATTTTTAGATGCTATTACAAATGTATACATTTGAAACTTAGATTTCCGAAAACCTACAAAATACAAAGGAAAAAAAATGTACAAACTACAAACCTTATTCAACTTAGAAGAAGGCACCATATAACTAAGAATAAATCTTATGGTCAGAGATGGGAGCACATGTGCTGGTGAAAGTAGTGGCGTCAGAGTGGTATCCCACCGAAACATGCTGGGGAAAAGTGTAACATGATAAAAGTCGAGAGTGGTATGGTAGGAAACAATTGGGGGTGTAGGAAGCACTGACTTCATCTTTATGTTTTTTTGATCAAGTACTGTCTTGGTCTTGTAGTTAGCAAACTTGTTAATCACGCTTTGATCCTCAAAAATTGGTTCTTAACAATTTTAGACTAGCATTTATGAGTTTTATTGTTCTGCCTAAAGACATCCTGCACTACAGTGCGCAAGGGTTGCATTCGTAAGATTATTCCAAAAAAAATGTATCTGAATTAACTTATTTTGAACTAAAAAAAACAAGAGTAAAAGCATTGTGAGAGGTTAGTAATTAGACATGATTTATAAGACATTATGACATCATTGGATTTATGTAACTCATCCTACAGAAAATATTTGTGATTATTGTACTAGTTAATTCAATATCACCATTAATAATTCGAACATTAGATCAATAAAAGTCATATTCTATTGAAAGTTACCTGAAATTCACTATAGAAAATTGATTCCTTCAGTATTGAACCAAAATCCTGAACATTCGGGTTGTCCACGGAGTTGACTTGTACTCGTTTCAAATTACAAAAAAGGGTGATATCAAAAAATAACTAAAGGAGTAACCGCAAAAGGCCAATGATAGAAACAAGTAACCCACCAAGAAGACATAGTCTAAGAACCTTATTCCTCTTCCTTGGAGTTAACGAAGTAAAGTGACATAAAGTTGCTTCTAAAATAGATTCACCATCCAGAAAATACACCTGACAATAGCATCACAATCAAAGGAAAATTATCAATAGAAACAAAAACATTCTTCTGGTCTCGGAATTAATGCATCAAAAACATTCTTGTGGTCTTAGAAGTAATGCATCAAAAACATTCTTATGGTCTCAGAAGTAATGCATCAAAAGGCTTGTACACACATTATCCTTCTCTTTCAATCTTTGTTGCGCCATCAACAAAAGCAGTTTGTTTGAATGTCAATTTGCATGAAAAATTAAACAAACTGAATCATAGTTTCTTAAAGTGTAAATGTGTAAATTAAGGAGATAAATACAATGCACAAGTTGCACTTGATCCCTTCCACTAGCCTTCTTCTACTAAGTATTCCTATAAGCAGGAATTATGTGATGTAGAGCGACCTAGGTATACATGAGTGATGCCTTCTTAGTCTTGTTACTAGCAACATGAAAAGAAGTAACTGACATTGGTAATTCTCAGAAGTCAGATCTATTTATCTAGTAAGTTTTTCGCACTAAAACACTCCAACCTCTTTCGACTCAACCTTCAAAATAACAACAAAAGTAACATTTTTAACATTTTCCTTGCATTATAGGAACAATTTTTTCTTGAAGGCCTGTTGTTTCCTTAACAAAAACCCAACTTATATCTATAGACTTATTTTCAACCTACAAACCCAAAATCTTTCACAATACCATCCCACTTAACCCCACCATGCAGCAGGCTAACTGTATTATCCTAATCCGTTGAACATAATTAAGGTTTGAAGTGGTAAGGAGGGAAAGGTTTCAGTCTCCACCTCCAACGTAATACAAGTTATACTAACATTCACTATTCCAGAAGAAAAAATAAATTAAGGTCTGAAGTGATCGAATAATTAAGCTGGTCTAACAAGTGTTTTCGAGCAATTACTCCATTATCTTTAATTTTTCTATATTTCTTTTATAATATTTTTAGCTTCATCAAACAGATTTCTGTTTGTGGTAAAACTATCTACTAGCTATTATGTTAGATGTCAGTAAATCACAATAATTCATTCAATGAAACATCAAATAAGGTTGCATATAAGGCAAAGACTAACATAAGCAAGAAGTTCATCACTTACTGGTAAACCATTGAGAAGAGCCAGAGCTAGAGAGATGTGGAATGTCCATATTAAAAACCTTTCCAGAAAATTTGGAAAATATGCAACAATCTTTGGTCCCCAGCGAGGCTGATACGATGTTAGGTGAATTGAATGTGCCATTGAGATAACATCACCAACAAAAATAAAAGTAGCACCACAATTTCTTTCTTTAAGACCGGAAGTTGTCGAAACTGGAAAACTGTTTTCTTCACGCAGACATTCTAGAGGTCTTGAATATGTGATCTCAACCCATACCATTCCAGGCTCCTGAACTGGAGCTAAACAAAACTCATCCTGTGACAAATATCAAGTGAATATTCAGTAATCATTGTATCTTAGTGTAGAGTCAAACTACAAAGGTTATTAATATTCCGATAATTATCTACCTGAGAGCATGTACAGCTACTTCCATTTGATGTAGCTAGCCCCCATCCATCACCACACTTATCAAGTTTGACGACGTCTTTAGCGTTTAAGCAGTACATATTCCGTCTCTCATTTGAAAGATCAGTTTCACTCTGACCATCATCGAGTGTAATATTGCCAGAGCATGAAATTTTCACGAAGGCATTAAGTTCACTGGGACAAACAAGTTGATTTTCCAGTAATCCAGTAATTTTGCTTGCTTCCATTACAAGACTAGGAACACAGTAACCCTTCCCATTATTGAGAGCAGCCAAGTCTCCAGTGTGCTGGGAAGTATTTACATTTTTAAGCTGGATGCCATATGTCAATGTATTAAGCTTCAACCACTCTTGTGCATTTCTGATGGGTACATTATCCACAGATAGAATAACATCACCGGGAGCCAAATAACCATACAAAGGTGACGTTGAGGGTACATCCATAACCTGTTTCACATATAGCCACCATACATGCAATAAGATGATGTGTACACAAAGAAAAAGGTCAATCGAAAATGATCTAGAAGTAGTACCATTGGACCATGACCGCTGCTGTAAAAGGGAAACAAGAGCAAGGGCAGGAGGAATAATGTCAATCCGCAAGCTCCACAGCACTAGAAAAAGGTTCAAGTTGTATAAATGCAATAAGCAATCTTGATCATATAAAAGTCTAAAACTAATATACAAGCATTCATATACACATCAAGATTGTTAAAGGTGTTAACTCGTGTAGTCATATCATTCTAGGTAGCCATAACGAGCTGAAATGAATGTGGAAATGCTTCTGCACTGACTCAGGTTGAATAGTGTTTAAAATTTGCATGAAGTCGTGAGTTTGGGCTGCTTTTACGAGTTTGAGTTCGCTTTTTAATCTAGCCTAGACTTGCAAGAAACCCCTATTTCATCCTTCACGTTGTTTGTTCTTCCTTTACATCTGAAACAGAGGCGGAACACAGCTCCAAAACACAACATATGAAGTGAACAGCTCCTCTCCAGCAACGCACATAGACGTATTCTATCTGGCAGCCATCACTGAAACACGATCTTCACAGGGAATGTGTACAACACTAAAACATGGACCTTTTCTCTCTGACGATCTTCATTGCAACATGCACAGCACTGAAAACACGACCTCCATAGACACAAGGAACACCACTTGCTCTTTAGTATTTTTAAGTTGTTGTCTTATTGTCAGAAGCTTGCACTGTGTGATATTAGGGCTCCGTTTGGCCCAGCTTTTTTACAGTCTAAAAGCTACTTTGAAAACAAAGTTAAAACTAAGAGCTTTACAAATAAAGTTCAAGTTATTTGGTAAAAAACAATCTCTTTTACCTTAAAGTTTTTTTTAGTTTTTTTTTTTTAAGAAATAAAGTTATTTTTTAGTTAAAAGTTGTGGTAAAATAAGTTTATAAAGCTTTTATCTTGTAATAAATTACTAGTATGCAAAGGTCTTGGATCATAATAATAGAATCAATTGCACATGGACACAAGTGATCTACCATTCATGTATGTGACACAAGGATTCAGAAAAATAATATTGAAACAAAATAATACTGAAACAAGGAAGGTCATAACAAAATAATATTGAAATAAACTAAAATAAAAAATAAGAAAAGTGTGGCAGCATGGTTCGATGACCGGACCAATAAAATTAGTGCCGAAAAGTAGTTCTAAAGTTGGTTTCAACAGCTTTTGCCACAAGCTCATTTCTTTCATTTTTCTTCATTAGAAAAAAAGTACTTGTTTTTATTAATTAAGTGCTTAACTTAAATTATGTTTGATCTGCCTTCTCCTTAAAAGTTTAGAAAAGTAGAAATAAAGCTAGGCCAAACGGTACCTAGATGCCTTAATAATCTACTGAGTGACGGTTTTTGCACTTCATAGAGAATCCTTTTCTTGAGTTTTTGTCACTATGTTCATCAACTTCATCATATTCTTCAACATCGCTCAACATCATCATATTCTTCAACATCTTCACCAAATTAAAAAACAAAACTCATCAACCTAAAAAAAATCATCTTCAACACCTTCATTTATATCCATCTTTTAAAAAGAAATTAAAAAAATTCAAATTAAAACTGTTAGGTCTCAAAGTGTTGAATCTAAGGGTGTGTTTGGATGGAGGGTTTAGGACAGGAAGGGAGGGGAGGGCTTACTTTTCTTTTTTAAATTACAGACATGATTAATGATTATATAATACTTCAAAAACACTTAATTTATTTTAAAAAAACATTTTACGTTGTTCGTAATTTAAAAATTAAAAGTGAACCCTCCCCTCCCTTCCCTTCCTAAACCCTCAATCCAAACACACCCTAAAGGAAATCAAGGTTAAATGCCATCATCTTTATCCCATCATCATCTTCATCTTTTACCCAGGAAATAAAATCAAATGCCAACAAGCCACTCTGGTGTATTATTTTCATCCCTTCGTCAACATTTTCCAAACAGTCACCAACACAACCTCGGCACACTCGCTCCAAATCTCCAACATCACACACAAACCCTCTTCATCTGCATTCAAAAACATCTCCTTCACCAAGAACAACAAGAAACCACCTAACCCAACACTACCCATTGACACTCACGTCTCACAACTCCACTCTAAACCTAATGCTGTTTGGACCATCTTACTCAACCAGCAAATCCGTTCAAACAAATTACTCCTCACAAGCCCTTCGCTCTCAACCATCTTCCAGGCCATCCAAAACTGGTTGCACTCCATCAAATTTTACACATGGGTTTCTCACTCAAATCCAAACCTAAAAATTAAGATTTGGGATTTTAATGAACAAAAGAAAAAATGAGATCTGATTTATTAAGTTACTAAGAATGAAATGCAATGCAAATCCAGAAACAGGAAACGAAGAGAAAGCTTTGGGTGTTGTTGGAAGCTTGGGTGAATTGATTTGGTTTGTTGAAGAATATGATGAAGATGATGATGAACACTGACATTTTTTATGTTTTTAATAAAAAGTAATAAGAACATGAAATTTGCTTAATTGGATATGCCACATCAGCACAAAACAACCACATAGACACCTTCTAACAGACTTGGATAGAAAAAGACTAATCTGTTATAGAGGCCAAACTTAAAGGACTAATTTGAAATTAAAAAAAAACGTAAAGGACCAATGTGAACTTCAAGGACCCCAATGTAAACAAGGGTGAAACAGCCTTCTCAAAGAGAGACATGAAATACGGTGCGGATGGAAGTAGTTGTAAATTACTAAATTGTAATTGATAGGACACCTGTGACACCTGTCCAATTTACTAAGTTGTGGTCAGACATTTAAGGTCAAATGATAGCTAGTTCCAAGAAAAGATTACTGAAAATCACTGTGTGAGTGTGTGAAGAACTAAACACTAAAGGTTATTGAGTAACATTAATGTATATATTCCACAGCAGTAGTGTAATAGATTCTATTTCATATTCAACTTACAACTGCATTGTGCCAAATGCCAGCAGAATATATTCGGAGGGCAGTCAAATGTTCTGAAGCTTGCAGCAAATCATCATTGAAGGCAACCAGGGCACCAGGAAACAGAACTGCGATGAAGATGGCGATGTACTCTATTTGTATTCCCTCACTGCTTTCCATTGACAAGGTGCAATAGCACAAGGCATGAGAATCTAGCTTTTGACATTTCAAGCAAAACTAAATTTGATATTCTCGGTATCTGCATAATCACAAAGTAAATAAAAGAACAATAAAAAGTCTACTGCTGAAATGATCATTGGAAATACACCCCTCTTGTTTTTAAACAACATGCTGCAATACTGATGCTGAAATATGTTTAAAAGTGCTATGGGCCTGGGTCACCTAGAATCTACTCATAAACTCTCAAGATCTAAACTAAATTAACTGTTCTTAGACCTTATCCTTCAAGGAGAGAATAAAGGTATTCTATTTGTATGATCCCTTATTTTTATCAGGTACATATATAGGAGTATTTAATGCAACTCTCAAATCCATGAAATTTATTTCTCACGAGTTATGTTTATTTTCTCTGTTAGGTTTCTAACTGAGTTAAGAATGACTGTCGGTTCATTTAAACCCTAGCCTCAACAGCAGCTGCGCAAGGAGCACATGAAAACAGGGGAGAGGGACAATTGCAGCAGCCATTCGAGTGTCCAGAAGTACCACCAGTAGCAAAAGAGGGGTCAGAGGAGGGTCATGCTCTACTCAGGCACGAGATGGAAAAGGATGCGTCGTGTGGGTGCCGGTGGGTTCACGTGCAGTCAAAAGAAGTGGTAAAGAATGACAAGTAGGGGTTTTAGCAAACCAAGTCGTGAAATTCGACCTGGCACAGGTCTGACAAGTATTGTCATGGATCACCTGCTCCCACGTTTCTACCATCATACTCACTATCCCACCCTGGTGGATCCCGACAACATTACTTGGTGAAAGAATATATAAATAGACATGCTTGGTGAAAGAACGTGTCTTTCTTGGTGAAACTTACTTTTCAAACTCATGGAAACTCTTCCCTAAACCTATGTTGAGTTCACCAATTCATTAGTTGTTTAGAAAATGTTAAAATTAAATGAAGTTATTGCCACTTGTTCATCTACAACATGAATCTGCTTCAACTACAGATTAAGTTATGGAAAAGGAATACTATTGATGAGGCATTCAGTAGGAAATTTGCCACCAAAAAGCATTCAGTATTCAACACATTTTCTCGCAATAAATAACCAAACGAACAACAAAGAGAAGATTGAGACCCAATTCATCTGAATGGTTCTTCTAACAATAATTTGTGATATCATTGAATTTTAATAAGTGCAACCTATCTAGCACAAACACTTCAAATTGAAGGTGTGTCCAGTGTCCAACACATGCTGATGCATGACACCAACAATGTGATTACATTCAATTACTTCCACTTTTTTAAAATTATTATCAGTATCAAAGTGTCAGTATCGCGTGTTGAGTGTCTGTGCTAGCGCTGCATAGAACGCAAGAAAGAGTAAAAAAACTGACCTAGTAGCGGCGAGTGCATGACCAAATTCATGCACAAGAACAGATAGAATAGTAGAAACACAGATATATCCAGCATCAGCAAGTGATAAGCTCAAACCCGACAACAAATTCGGAAACCCAAACAGAATTTCACTAACAATTCTTCGAACTTTATTACTCTCTCCGCATAAATTCAAAGCCGTCGCAACCTCCCAAACCAAAATCTAAAACAAATCAAATCAAATTGAATAAAAACAAAATACATTACCAATTACAAAGTGATAAAATTGTTACCAGAGTGACAGCGAGCATAGCAGAAAGTGCGAAACCGAGGCCAATAGAAAACCAGAGTTTAAAAAAGTTGGCATGTTTGCGACCGAATGTGTAGAGAGGTTTATTGAAGGAGGTGAATTTGTAATCGGAGTAGAAGAAGGAGATGGTGTTGGAGAGATGAGAGGAGGAAGAAGAAGAAGAAGAAGAAGCTTGAAGAGGGAGAAGAGTGTTATTTTTGGGTTTTTTATGGCTCACGAATCTTCGCATTCGTCGAGTTTCCATTTTTCCATCAGGTACAAAGAAATTGTTGCTCCGCCACTACCTATATATTATCGGTCAAGGGCAAAATAGTCATTTCCTTTTCAATATTTAAGTTCATCATAAATAATCGTAATTCCTTGTTTCGACTCGATCATCGATTATGTGTTATTATTTCTCTAGTAAAGACGAGGGTAGCTTGTAATTGGTTGTACAATAATAATAATAAGGTGTTGAATAATGGTCAAATTGGTTAATAATAGGTGGATGAAATATTGATTAACTAAGTTTAAGTGGTGAATTATCAAAGATGCAACTTGCCTAAATGAAGTGATGGTGTTTTATTGATGTTGGTGTGATAAACATGATGATGTGAATATTAAGATGATGTTGAATTATTTATGGGAATAAATCTTGATGATGAAATGATTTGTTTATGTATGGATGTATTGTTTTGACAATATTTGGTGTGTTAGTGTGTTATATGATGAAGTGATCATGTAACACAAACTATATGGGACCGTGCATTGTCGAGTCTATACTTGTATCCATGCATCATGATCATTCCTATTTAATGATTGATATTTGATGACGGATGAATTAATCGGTAATATACCTTCCATTATCCAATTATTTAATAATAGGTATTTAATGACGGGGGATCACTATGTTGATGTATCTGAGATTTTGAGATTATGACTTTATGATGCTATGAGATGTTCTTTATGTTGCGATTGTTTACGTACATGATGATCTATGCATGTTTTGGATATATGATGAAGTAACACCTTGAAGTTATATGATTAATTGTTGATTTATTATTTAATAATGCATCTGAGGTTCAAGGGTGTTACAAGTTGGTATCAGAGTCTGGTCGGTCTAGTTCAGGCTAGCACTTGTTTATTTTCCCTGTGTATGTGAGTGGTATATGAATACCTTCGATAATGTTTGTTCTGATTAGGTGGTTTGTGTGTAGAGTATGGCGGGAAGGAATGATGTTGTGATTGCAAATACGAAGATTGTGATGGCTCAAGCATTAGCTCAAGCGAATGTGGTGATGCAAGGGCAGCGTAATCATCAAGGAGGAGCTTATGAGTTGCGTTGGGATCGTTTCATGTAGAACAAGCCACCATCATTCAAGGGGAGGTACGACTCGAAGGGAGCTTTTAAGTATAGTTTCAAGATATTGAGAGGATCTTCCGTGCTATGGTTACCACCGATGAGCAGAAGGTGAGGTTGGCATCTCACATGTTAGCTGAAGAGGTCGAGCATTTATGGATGAATGCTCGTCGGAGGATGGAAGTGAGATGTGTCACCATTACTTGGAGAGTCTTTAAGGAGGAGTTTCTTGGAAAATACTTTATGCCAATGTGATAAGCAACAATTTAATTTTTGACTATCACAAGATTTATCGTCCAAGGAGGATCATTCATAAACTATCGGTTCTTGAGAAGCTGGAGGATACAAAAGCTACCTACATTTATTGGGACTTTGATACTGATAGGCTTTGAGTTTCCATGGACACTTTCTGCTAGAGGTGTGTAAATAATTTGGTTAACCATAACCAAACCTTTCCATTTTTTTAAAACCCAACCCAATTTATCAAAAAACCAAACCAGTCCATTTCACATAAAAATGGCAAATCGGTTTAGATTACGTTTTAAACCAGATTAAAACTTCTTTTAAATCCCAACACAACTCCCTTCTTTCTATATCACAAGCCGCGTGTTCAGTCTTGAATCAGCAACACAACTCACTTCTCCTTCTCACATATCGCTACTCGCTTTTGGTAAATTACTTTCCGAAGTTCTTAAATCGGTTCCTCGAATGGTTTCAGCTATTCTTGATCTTAGGTCAATCAGAATGAAAACCTTTTCCGATCTCTTTGAGGTAGAGAAAGAAACGGCAACCGCGACGGCGAATATTAAAGACGGCAACCATGACGGAAAATACACGTAGACGGAAACCGCGATGAAGATTACACATGATGGTCTTAACCGCGACGACGAATATTGAAGACGGCTTCCGCAACAGCAAACGCGCGACGTCAAACCGTCTAAATCTGGCTTACTTTTATTTTTTTGTGAAGTTTATTTTGTTTGTTTGATTTTAAATATATTTTCATTAGGGGTGACAATTTTTATTCGAAAGTAATGAATAATCTTAAAATTTGCGGCCGTAAGATTTTCACGATTCAATAAAAAAACAGGGCACCACAGCTAACTGAAGTCGATGATGTTGTCTGGTCTTTTTTCGATATCGACGAATGGTTAAAGCGGTTCTTTTGTAAAGAGTCGTCGTTGAAGTGAGCTCATGTCTAATAGTAGACAAGCAGATACGATTTCAATTCTGGTCTCCCACCTTTCTATGAAAAGACAAATATTACTATTTGAAAGTGAGAAAAACACAAGAAGGGAGGTTGAATTGTGTTAGTTTTTTCTTATTTTTAAACTAAGTTCACTGTTCAAAGTCTGAAGGAGTTTAGAGTCTAATGCAGCGGATAATGTAAGAGAAATAGAGAGAGAGAGAGAGAGAGAGAGACACACACACACATAGCACTTATACATGTTCCTTCCACAATCCGGAAGCAGTCATGTTCCCCTTGCACTTCCAAGGAAAGTTCACTAAAATCAATATCTAATTACAACTGCTCAAGCACAAAAGCAAGAGATTTCTTATGCTCAAGCACAAAAGCAAGAGACTTCTAAACAAACAGAATTACATAGAAAAATGTTTGAGGTTGAACACTTGATATACGATTAGTGGTGTTCACAAAATACAAATCAGATACAAACTCTTAAGACTCTAGAATTTCTAAGGTATGAAAGTTGTTAAGAAATTCTAAGCGAACTTTGATATGGAACAATTTCAACAGAGTTTTGACACTTGTAAATTGTTCTCGAGTCTCTTACAATCTTCAAGTCTTCACTTCTTTATATAGAGGTGTGAGAGATATGTTGGGGATTGCCAGCACATCAAAAAGGGTCATTGATGAAGCTTGATCATCACCAATAATATGTTGCTTTATTTGGTTATTGTCCTAGGAGAGAACAATTTCAAATTCATTCCTTGAATAGAGAATAACCAGCGTAGACATATGTGTTATCTTGTACTATTGTAGACATGAAGAGTAGATTAGTGGTTGTACAATTGTACTATGTCATTTTCTTGCGCTCTTTAGTGGATAAGCATCTAATGCCTTCTAATTCCTCTAAAATAGTTGTTGTTTCAGACTTCTATTCCTTCTGCAATGATATGTTTTCAGAATAACAACCTTTAACTAACTGCAGCTTCCAGTCTTTAGACTCTGATGAACTTCAACTTATGAGGATCTTCAGACTCTCTGATAACGCCAGCTTCTGGCAGTCAGGTTCTGATGGTCTTCAGACTCTCTTTGTCTTCAGACTTTGTCTTGCAACATAAGATTCCTTTGTAAATTACATTGCTCTCTTTTGTTCTTTCATAATCAATACTTGAATTTAAGACTTATATATTTTTGTCTATGGTCCTGCACAGTTGAGCAAATATTAGCATATCCAATTGACTTTTTAATACCTTGTTATCATCAAAACTTAAGGTGGTAATGTTAAACATATTTTGTTCCAACACTGTTAAGATAGATATTTGTAAGAAGAATGAAGGGAAAATTACTCAAAATGTTCCTTAATTTAGTTTTAGGTAACATTTATATACTTTATCTTTTTGCTTTCCCATTTCTATACTTTATCTTTTTAAAATAGTACACGGTTACCTTTCCTTTGACCATCTGTTAAAAAAATACAAGCTATTAAATTACAAAAAAATCAAATCTTTTGTTTTGCTTATTACCTTTTAACCATCATCCCTTTCCTCATTTTTCATTTTCACTTGTGTTTCACTTTCACATAAACACACACATGAGTTGAGCGAAGAATAATAAACACATGTTAAAGGAAGCGGTCCTTTCAACATAAAGTTTCGAACGACCTAGTTTTTTTGTTGTAATTCCAACATATGCATGTTACTTGTATATTATTCAACTCCTAAATAATTGTTCAATAATTGATGGTTCATGGATGGTACTCCTCATTGGATGATCAATCTTTTGTGATGGCTAAAAATAAAAGGAGAATGCTAACAAGTGCCCCAAGGGCATTGGTTAAGCATCCTAAAAAAGTAATTTTGGTGTAAAAGGTGTGTAATCATTACGTAATCGAAAGTAGCATCTTATATTTTCAAGACAAAATTTCTATTTTTAGTTTTATTAACCAATTTTCTAAGCGTTCGGGGTGAAGTGGAAGAAATAGTCACAAGAAAGGAAAGTTTGAATTGTGACCTTTTTAAACTTATTCCTGAAACTTAAATTAAGTTTATATACTCAAGAAAATTCTTGGTTACTATTAGTCAAACAAATAAACAACAATTAATATATGTAGGGGACCAGAATGTTCTCAAGAATGATTGTATAGGTAGAATGAGAAAAATGATATTAAGCTGAAATGTAAATATATATAGGACTGGAATGTTCTGGAGAATAATTATATAAGTAGAATGAGAAAAATGATATTAAGCTGAAATGTAAAGTTATATTAAACAAAAGCCATAATGTTCTGGAGAAATATAAAGGCAGAATGATAAAACAATAGTATGAATTTAAACTTTAGTTAAATATTTAGACAGTTGTTTTATCTTGGACCAGAATGTTCTGGAGTCAGTTAATAAAGTAAAGATTAAATTAGGACCAGAGAACTCTGGATTAATATGGTTGTGATTAATTAGGACCAGAATATTTTGAAGATAAATAAATATTAATGTGTGTGATTGTGTGTGCATATTATGTAAAAAGTAAAAGATAAAAAGAAAGAAGAATAACACATGAGAGTTATCATGGTTCACCAAATCCGACTGCTTACAGTCCCCACACTTTGTGTGAGATTATCCACTATAGTATTCAGTTAGTAGAAACTTCTAACTATCACTATAGGGTCTTGATCACATCAGATCAGTCCAGAACACCTGTATTATCAATCTTAGCATACTTCTATGATTCTTTGTTTTCATCCAAGAAAGGTTGGAACTTTTCTATCTCAAACTATTAAGCCCAATAGACTTGAGATCTAGATTACACTTTATATGATGATGAATTTTGGTAGAAAATGATATCTCAAACAAAAGAGATTTTTAATGATATCTCAAACAAAAGAGATTTTTACAAACACAAACTCAAGAGATTATGAGACACAAAATATAGTGTGAGTGATTATGGAGTTTGCTTATGTTTGTTGAAGAAAATGATTGAGAGAATGATTTCTTTAGCTTTGAGAGAGAGAGATAGAGAGATCAGAGTTTTTGTATTTCAAACTCTTGCATTTAATCTTCATAGACGTCCTTCATTTACATGAGATGTATGTCTTGGAGATCAAGCTAAAAAAGAGCTCTTGAAACTCATTTCAAACTGAAAAAACTGGCTCCACTCGATGTTTGGAGAGAAAGCATGAAAACTTTTTACCGAGAACGTTATCTCTGTTCCAACTATAACTTGGGGACAAAGCAACATGTTTTACAAGATGTCATTAACCGTACTTTTGTTGTAGAAACTTGTTGGTCACTTATTTTAAGACGTGTTGATGTAATATTGATGTCATATGCTAAGGAACAATTTTGAGTTCTTTCTTTGATGGTTTTGCTTACCCAGAACATTCTTCAGGATGTTCTCTCTGTACCAGCCAAACTTGAGCAAATAAGGAACACATTTTACAAGTTGTTATGAGCTGTAATATATATATGTAGAAGCTTTCAAGCCACTTGATAAGATGTGTTGATGTCATCTTGATGCTATATGATGATGTCATATGCTTTTCCACAAGGAACAACTTTGAGATATTTCTTTAATGGATCTTTTCACTTTATTCCTTAATGGGATGAACTCTTTTAAGGCCATTATGATGAAATCTTTGCTCTTTTGCTACCATGGCCCATGTGCAATAATGCTTTGATTTATCTTGATTTCTTGCCTTTTAATGCCTTTAAGGATATTGATTCTTATGATCGTTGATCCTTCTTTTGGTGAGACAAAGAGAATAACAATTATTCTTGATCTTTGATTCTACACATTTTTGACATTTATCAAAAGATCACAAAAATTGATTCTAACAAGGTTTAAAGTTACACATTTTTAGAATTGATTTTATCATGCATTTTTAAAAGCATCCAAAATCATTTATAACAAAACATTGTTTATCATTTATTCTAAGTTGTTGATCTATCTCAGTTCCATAATTCATCAAAACTTAGATCAATGCCCAAGTGAAAATCGATAAAATCGAACCAGATAATTTAAGACCTCCCATATACAGTCCCACGATAGCTGTCACAACCGAAAACACAACAGGAATACGAACCCCACCGTGGTACTGAATGCACCAAGTAATTGTTTGGGGCACCGGAAATTGTTTTGGTACGTAAGGGCTAATCCTTTCTGAAGCACAACAGTAAAAAAAAAAACCAAAATTGGCAAGCTTGTTCGATGCGGAATCCGTAAAATAAGCTTTAAGGGTCATTGTTATGAAAACCCACGAGAAATCTTGCCTCCATAGGACAATTGAAGTATAGAGCATGACAAGAGAAGTAAGCGATCAATGTAACGCCCCCTTTTTATTTAATTATTAGTTAATATTTGAATGCTTTTACATGATTTTATATTTGATAAGTGATAATATGTTTGTTATTTTTAGAAATATATTTGTTATAAATATGTTTGTTATTTGTTATAGAAATATTTGTTATTTTGTTTAAGAATATATTTGATATTTATTTGATGTATTATTTGGCTTAGTTGCGTGTGTATATATATTTAAGAGAGGTACGTAGTAATATTATATTTAAGAGAGTTTAGTGAAGTAAAATAAAATAGGATATTTCATTAGGAGGAGTTGTTATGTAATTTTAGAGAAGTTGAGGATTTAGTGGAAAAATAAGACAAGTGGAGAAAAGTTATATAAAGAGGGAATTAGGTTAAGAAAAACATAGTAAGCGTTGTCAGAGTTTTTGGAGAGAAAGAGGAGAAACCTAGAAGAGGCAAGAACAAGAGAGAAGAACGCAGCTTTGATTCAGAATTTTATTCAGGTAAGGGTGAGCCTAGCTTCAATTATGTTATACTGTAATTCATCTGTTTGTGTTTAACCAAGGATTAGAGAGAGTTTTGAGAGAGTTCTAAGTTATGGTTTTGGTAGATTTTGTGATGAATTGATGAGGGAATGATGTGAATTGATGTAGAAACCTGTTACAGAACCTAGATTAATCACTAGGACCTTAATTCTGAATGATTAGAGCCTTAATATGAGAGATTGGACGAATTTTAGCGAGGATTTGAGCGAACCCGCAGCCTGTTCTACGACCGCTCGCCGTGGCGAGCAGAACAGTTTAACTCGCGAGGCGAGCAACATCACTCGCCGTGGCGAGCAACCCTTTAGTGCTCGCGAGGCGAGCAACATCACTCCTCGTAGCGAGCAAGTGGCAGAACGCAATTTAAGTAGCTCGCCGTGGCGAGCAGTCCCACTCGCCACAGCGAGCAATGTGGTCTCAGACCACTATAGCCTGAGTTTTATAACTCCGTTTTGAGCGAGACTTTGAGGGTAGACCTTTGGATAGTATTAGAGATGTTTAAGACTTAAATTATAACCTGTAATGATGCTGTGAGATGGTTTTAATTGTTGGCATTAATCCATGATCTATATGTTGTTAAGTGAGCTATATGAATGAAGTTTATACGATGTTTGCGATGATAACTTTGTGCTGTATATACATATGTTAAGTGTGCTGAGCTACTGTCATGAACTGTTATAATTGTATGTGTCAGTAAAGAGTCGTAAATGATGTTAAGATGTTGTGTACAACTTATTTAAGTATAAATAGTCGAGTTCATGCATTTGCATAATTTGAGACGGTGGAGCTTATGCTCAAAGCGACGATGGAGCTTATGCTCAAAGCGACGGTGGAGCATTTTGCTCAAAGCGACGGTGAAGCTTATTTAAGCTTAAATATTGGTACCACATGCATGATGTTTAAGATGTTAGAGTTGCATAGTCGAGTTGCATTGTCGAGTCTTGTATTTAAGACGTTATGAGATGATTTGTTATGTGAAGATGTTTTAAGATGAATTGTATATTTGGATGATTTGAGACGTTCTTGTTCTATGTCATGAATCTTGTTGTTGTTGTTAAGCATAGATATTTGAGTTATATGCTAATATAATTGATGTGAATCTCACCCCTTCTGTTGGAATTGCCGCCTCGTGGGCAAGTGCAGGTGACCGAGCTTAGGATTGACGATGTGAGAGGTCCTTGTGGAGTCTTAGGAGCTCTGATACGTAACGGGATGGGGATTATCTTTTGTTTCTATTCCTTTATGTATCGTTTTTAAATTAATTATGACATTGGTGCGAAAAACTAATCTTTTAAAGAGTTTGAATTATGTTTCCGCTGCTACATTTTGAATAAAGATGAGGAATAAATTATTATTCATTTTGTTGAAAGTTGTTTTGAAATGTGACATCCTGATTACGTGTTATACTCTGATTATATAAAAGAATTTTTAAAGCTGGGATTTCGGGGTGTTACAATCAACAATCTTCTAGTTTCAACTTCTTAGCTATCTCAGTAAAACGATTCAATATATCGTTCTTAAAACTTGTTTTCAGATATGTTGTACCCTTCTTGGCTTCAACCAACCATTCGTGAATTTCAATATTGACAGATTCTAACTGACAATTCTCAATTAGACATTCATCGAAAAAGTTTGAATCGTTCCTAGGAAAACTTCCGAGTTTTCCACAAGAATCGTCATATTTTAGGTATTGCAGTCATTTCATTAAAAATGTATCGACTAACATGAAATATTTATACATGTGATCTTTTATCTTACTATAACCTCAAGATTGAAACCAGTAATCATCTGACCAAACTCCACAAATGTATGGTCGATCAGTTCCACTAACTTTCACAGTTTTGAAACATCAAAATAATTGTAGATAATACAAAACTAAATAATATGATATATAGTCAAAAAAAGATTATGAAGAAAATCATAAACACACATGTTACTACTTACTAGATTGTTTAAGTTGATTTTGTATGATAATGTATGACGTAAAGGGGAAATTAATTTTTTTTTATATAAATTTTTGGTCAAAATTGTTGTAACAAACAATATTATACATGTCGTTCAACTTCAATAACGAAGATCTATGTTTATACAGTTATAGTTTAAAGTTGGAGTTTTTAACATAACCAATATTCACGTTAATCCATATAATATTGTTCATGTTTTTTAAAGTTCGAATTTAAAATTATAATTTTTAACATAACTATGATTTATGTTAATCCATATAATACTGCATATGTTTTTATGTTTTTAAAGTTATAGAGTTTAAAGTAAATATGATGTAATCCTTATGACAATTTTTTAAGCATGGACAATTTTTTATGTATTAACATGGATATTAGTTATGGATGTGTAATAACATGTATAATGTTGTTTAACTATGATTTATGTTAACTTTAAAGCATGGACAATTTTTTATGTATTAACATGAATATTAGTTATAGAGGTTAAAAACTATAATTTAAAAAACATAGATATATTTGTTATGGATGTGTAATAACATGTATAATGTTGTTTAACTATGATTTATGTTAACTTTAAAGCATGAACAATTTTTTATGTATTAACATGGATATTAGTTATGGAGGTTAAAAACTATAATTTTAAAAAGATAGATATTTGTTATGGATGTGTAATAACATGTATAATGTTGTTTATCTCAATAATTTTGAACAAAAAATTTAGAATTTTTTTTTACTCTGTATACGACATAACACAATCCTGCAATATTAACTTAAACAATCTTGTAGCATGTATGTTTATGATTCTTTTTTTTTATTAATTTTTTTAACCATGTGTTATATTATTTAGTTTTATATTATCTACGGTTATTTGGTTGCTTTAAGACGGTAGGAGTTTTACGTGTTTTTAAAATAATATTGCTTAAGCATTTGATGTTTATAACTAGAATAATGTGCACGAAATCGAAATTGATCGGATATAAGTTTGTGGATTCCACTCAAAAAATTATTGGTTTCAATCTTAAGGTCATTAAGAAATATAGTAAAAGAAAAGATCAAGTTTATATATATATATATATATATATATATATATATATTATGTTAGTCAATGCTTTTTTTATGAAATAAACTTTTGTTTCTGTCCAAAACGATGATTTTAAGGACTCCCATGTAATTATGTAAGGAAGTGATTGTAGTTTTCAACCACATTTTATCTTATTAATACGATGACAGGTGTATCATCCATAACGACTTAAAGACACTAATAAAGTACATGACATGAGACACATATAATATCAAAATAAACATAAGTTGCATGATCAATCAATATCTTTCTCCTTAACCTTGTTGCAAACTACTTGAGTATCTGAAGAAAAGTAAAAAATGATTGGGATGAGACACAATGTATCACTGAGCTCCACCTAACCTAGGTTATTATTGGTCAAGGGAAACTAGGACCACAGTCTGCATTTCTAACATGTTAATTTCTAATGTGTTATAACATATATTAGAATTTATAAATTCACACATTAAGTCAGCGTGTAACAAACAAATTATCTGAGTTCATTTTACGGAATACAGTGGACGGAGTAACTTCAGCCACATTCCACTGCTAACCGGCTAAATTTCCTATCTAAGGGCTAGAACCAGACTCCTTTGACTACATGTGGTTTACCATCTAGGGTAAAACCCATCCAACCTAATCTGGAGGCTTTGAGGGACACATATCAACTAATTTTTTATTCTATAACATACGTTGACTGTCATATTAATAACTGACATGCTCTGGTTTGGATAAAACATTTTAATGGACATGATATCAATCTGAGTCACTTAACAGGTTGAAAATATTCCATTTTCCCTTTGGTTGCATACTAAAAAGCGGGAAATAAAGTTTACCATGGGCCCCCCACAAATATTATTCCCGTTGTAAAAAATAATAAGAATTTCAAATTACAAGGTTAGAATATGTGTTTTTTATTACAACGTCATTTTTAGACTTCACATATATCACAGGGTAGAGGTGTTCAAACCGCAAATCGAACCAATCCAAACCGAAACAGCAAAAAATTGCATTTGGTTTGAATGTATTCAAATTACTTTTTGACTCAATCGCATGGCTTGGTTCGGTTTGCGGTTTTTATTTACTTAACCGAATCAAACCAAACCAAACCGCAACATAAGAAAAACATTAACTAAATCTATGTCACCTAAACCAACAATGATAGAAACATAATGAAAACTTTTATACAATAACATACTTTTCTCTTATTAAGTTTCTTCTTTACTTTTTATTTCAAAAATGTATTTATGCGATACTTAAAATTTTAGAAAATGATAAAATACGAGTCTTTTGTATCTCTTACCTAATAGAAATACTTTGTGTCCACATTTTTAATTTGGTATATGTTTTTTGGTGAAAATAAAATTGTAATGTTGGACGAAATTAAAAACATTGTCGTAAACATTGTTAAAAATATGTCGTGTTTAGACTTTTTAATTCGATTTTAAAGTTGAAAACAAAAAATTGTATAGTCTCGAAAAAACCGCACCAACCAATCAAACCCAAACCGCATTTGTTTTGTTTGAATTTTATTTTAAAAGTCAACCGAACCAAACCAAACCACATGTTTTTTGTTAAGTTGTGGTTTGGATGACTTTTTATCTTAAAACCGATTCAAACCGCACCGCGAACACCTCTATTAGAGGGTCAATTTTAATAATTAACCTTAATAAATATAATAATAAAAAAAAAAAGGATGAAAAGAAACAAAATAGGGCGATGTGATTATGATTGTGAAAAATGAATGAATGAAAATCTGTAAGTGGAAGAAAAGAATCGGCCTGGATCTGAGTGAGCGTAATAATACACATAATAATCATCATCATCATCAAGCGAAACACGAGAAGAGAAGAGAAGAGAAGAAAGCGGAAAGGGTCGGGATCATCGATGATACTCCTCCAGTCCCATTCTAGATTTCTGCTTCAGACTCTTTTGAATCGCCTTCAAAAGTTAGTTACTAAAACGCATGCGTTTTGATACGCGCCTTCTCTTTCTCTTTCTCTTTCATTTCGTTACTACTTCATTTCAACTGCGTTAATGTCTTGTGTTTCTGTTTCAGTATTGAAAAAGGCGTTGAACTCGATCACCACTGGGTTGAATTTGATGATGTCAGATATCACATTCAGGTACCGACAATCTTTCTTTTCAAATTATCACTTGATGCACCTTAATTTAACTCAATGTTGTTGAATACCGGCTACACTTTACAGTGATAAGTGCTTATTTAAGTTTATGATATGAACTTGTTTCCATAAACAATTTATTTTGAAGCTTATAGCACAAACACTTATATATAAGCTATTTCTATAACAAAAGATAAAATTAAGTTAGTTAAATTGTTTTAGTATAAACTGTAAGTTGTTTTCATAAGCTATCTTGGAGACAACAGCTTATGAACATGCATAAGTTGCTTCATAAGTTCTCCCAAACAGTCTCACAAGTGCTTATGTCAGTCGATAAGCTCAAACAAGAAAACTCAAATTTCTATGAGAAAAGATAAAATAACGTTAAATTCTTTTCATAAGCTATATGGAGAGCTTATATGGAAATAAGTTGAAAACAACTTATGAACATATCATGAGTTGTTTGTTTCTATTAGTTCTCCGAAATGCATATACTAGTAGATAAGCTCAAACAAGTCGATGCAACCATATCATAAATAGTCTATCTCGTTAAATAGCGATTTGTTCAAATCCCATTAAGCTATAGCTTATTGCGTACAATAGGTTATCCCTTTTTTAAATGAAAACAACTTATGGACTTGTCAAAAATTGTTTCCATAAACTCTACCAAACAGTCTCACAAGTGCTAATGCCAATATATAAGTTCAAACAAGTCAATTGAAACATGCCCAAAATGTTGTCAAATAGAGGCGCTATAGTGGAATTTGAATAAACCGCTGTTTTATGCGATCCGCGATTGACAAACACTGAGTAATGTAGATAATTTGAGTTTGACACTTTTGGGTTGCATATTTGATCAAGCTAAAAAATAATTGTAGGTGTCAATGAAGAATCCTAATATTTTCTTGCTATCTGTATCGTTGCCTACTCCATCTTCGGAAACTATTTTTGTATGTGGACTTCCTTTTGGAGCCATTGAAGCAATCAAAGCTGCATATGGCAGTCTTGTGCAAATTCTTGATCCTCCAAGGGATGGCTTTAACCTCACATTGAAGATAAATCTCTCAAAGGTTCCTGCAAATCAAGGTACAGCAGGGTTTTTAGTATAGGATGTTACTGTAACTTTGAATTTCGCTTGCTATGAAAAGTTTTTTCGTCTTTAGCTGAACTTATAGCTTCTGTATTTTCTATGCATTAAAACTATTGATTAGTACTGCATTTTCATTGCTACAGTATATTCTTTCCACTGTTTTGGTTTTAGGGATTTACATTTGCTATAGATATTAAACAGTATTTCAATGTAAACTGATAATTGAAGCACTAAGTTGATATTCTCAATTTTGCATATATGATTTACATGTTCTTTGGATTGTCAATATCTGAGGTTTTTTCCGTTTTAGTTCATAGTAATGTTATTTGACGTGTAACCCAGAGATGGATAATGGTTCTTAATTGAAATTGCAGTAGAGATTAATAACTAGGTTCAAGTTTCTGTAGTTTCATTTACATGAAATAAAAGAAAGCATTTTTATTCTCAATCAATTAAACTTTTTATCTCTCCAGAGTTTTCTTAACGTTTCTCAGTAAGTAGACCATTTTTCACTTGGTTTGCCTTAGTCCCATGGTTCTGCATCTGGTCCAGTAAAACTTCTATTTGAACCAACCACCATTAAAGGAGTCATTGGTCAGTCGAGAAATTGAAAGTCAGCGAATTTCTCATGCCCTACAAAGCGCCAATTCCTCGGTTGGCATTTGGTGTTCTTGCGTCGCTTGCCTTGCACCCATTCACCGTGAAACCAGTATCATTCTACATGATGGATTGTCCTGCTTTTGTTCCAGCAGTCAGCTGTCTCCACCTCCCATTCCTTTTAAGGCATTTGTTCTCTCGGTGAATGCCCTGGTTTATTAAGATGGATTCTGAACCTACTTCCCAAAATTCTTTAAGAAGTCAGAAACCTACATACGGTTTTTCTTTCTCTATTTGTGGAACCCTAACTACTGTAGAAAAGCTAAATGGAAATAACTATTTAGCTTGCTCTTCTTCCCTGTAACTCTGGTTTCTTGGCCAAGGTTTCTATGATTACTTGGAGAGAAAAATCTTAACGAGACTTTTGTTGAGAATCATAGTTTGTGGGATAAACTTGTTTATGAACTCTGCTTTGTGTGATGATCTCTTGAACCAAATATTTTGGCAAATTTCAAAACTTTTAATACTTATCATACTTTTTTTCAAGAAGACTCGACATGTTTTGCTAATAAATCTAAATGCCCAAATTGTTCTTTTCTTCTGGAAACTGTGTTTTTTCATTCTGGTTCGTCGCTCCATCTTTGGTTTTATTTAAGAAAGAGGAATTTATAAGTTAAATTATTTGGTTGTTGATGCTGTTCTTTGACAATTGGCGATGTTGATCTTGGGCAGAGCAAAGACAAGCACTTTTGGTAAAAGTAGCATCAGTAAGGGAGGTCGTCCTTGGTGCACCACTAAGGGTAATTTTAAAACACCTTGCTTCTAGAAATGTTGCTCCGGATATGGATCCACTTGTTGCTCTTGTTCATCGACCAAAAGAGTCTTTTTTTGTTTTTCCTCAGGTATGGTAGTTGAATATGCAACTTTCTGTTACTGAAACCTTCATCGTTGCTTGAGATATTTTATTCACATTGTTTTTTGTACTCAAAGCAGTAGTTCAGTAATCCATAACAATCCTAGATGCATGGCTGACTTCCTTTTAGCTTTAATATTGTTCCTTGTCAACTTTTATTTATACAAAATATAAGGGAACTTTAATAACAGAGAGGAGGTACTAAAGAAAAAACAGCATCCAAGAAAGAAAGAGATACCGGAGAGAGAAGTTAAGGGAGTTAACAGAAAACCCTGCTGAACAGAACGGTTATGAACATTAACATCGTAACTGAATGGGAAAAACACATTTTTATAACAAAAAATGTTCCCAGGCCTTTTGATGCCAAAAGCTCAAGCTGTGGGTGAACCGGTTATGGGTGTAAGGATAGGAGAGCAGTAAAAATGGTTGAGAACAGTTAGGTAGTTTGTTAGCTAGATATCCTTCATCTATTGTATTATTCTTTGTTCTCCTGGAAGTTGCATATAAGGATTACTCCAGCCAAATCTCCTGACGTGAGATCTCAACACACCCACCTTATGCCCAACATTGGACATTTGGAGTAAAGCTTGTAGGATTATACATTTGCAGGTGACCAATAATAGATTTGGGGGTGCAATTGTTCATAATTTGGAAAATTAGGAATAATACAGTGGAATCTTATTTCTTGGTATTTTATAAAAAATGTGTTTGGTTTAAATCTTACATTACTAGGAATTTTTGTAAGAGTTGGATATGTGGAGTAGTTACATCAAGTTTATTCCCATCTTCATGGGAACTTTGGGAATAGAAGCATAGGAAAGTGTGGTGTTCATTTTATTCCTCAGAATGTTTTATAGCTGGGAATAAGTATTATAACTTTGTAACAAACAGTGGAATCTATACTTCTAACTTCCACATTTCCAGGAATAAATTTCACAACCATGAAACAAACACCCCCACGGTAGATTGTCCACTATCTAGGATTTGGGCTAGGTCTAACTCAATTTCAAAAAAGCTAGCCTCAGTTTTTTTGTCCTAGTCATGCTCTTATTGTGCTTCCCAAATCCTGGCAAGTGACTTGGCAAACTTTGAGAAAATTTTGCAGGACATAACCAACTTATAGAACTTAAATTAATGAAACATTTCAGCCTATAACCTTATAATAAGTAAAAAAAGATTTTGCAATGAGCATGTGCTTTACATCAAATAGAATAAAATGCCTAATCTTACCCCACATGGGCTGTTATGCCAAAGAAACCTCAATCAACTAAGCATGTGGTATATAAATTAAGAAGACAGGTCTATTTATGTAGTCTCTAAACCTGCGACAATAGATGTGCTTTTCGTTGGGAAATAAAGAGAAGTGGAAAATAACAAAAGAAAGAATTATTTTAATTGTACAAATTTTGTTCGCTTGTTTTGATTCTATTGTGTTTCAAAGTTTATGTTTTGTTACACTGCCTTGAGAAGATTGACGTTTGAGACGTTAGTTGGCCTATTTAAGTTATTTGATAGGGAAGCATCCCTTAGGGTTAGTTGATGAAATAGTTTTGTTTTTGACAGGCTGATAAGGTGACTGTGATGTATCCTATGAGATTCAATGATTCGATAGACATTGTTCTTGCAACTTCATTCTTGCAGGTATGGTTTCTTAAGTAATTTGTTTCTGTGAGGGTCACAGGATTTAAAAAGAGCAGGGGGAGAGAGTTGTACATTTTTCTTACATCTTTCATACCATTCTTTTGTCGTGCTTTGGTCCTTGTTTGGGTGTTTTGATGGTTTTAACTTTCAAGCTTTATTATGATTTAGGAATTTGTCGAAGCCAGGCGTACAGCTGGACTTAATAATACCCCTCCTTGTTCATGGTCTCATACTCCACCACCGGAACTGAAAGGAGTATCTACTGATGCATTATCTGCAAATGCAGGATTTGTATCATTTGGTTAGTGTCCGGATAAGTTGTCACAATGTTTGTTTCGTTCATAGTAATGTTATGTATCACTGAAATGTAATATATTCAACTTCGCAGTTATCTTCCCTCGTCATGTTGAAGGCCCAAAACTGGATCGGACAGTATGGAGTCTATCAACTTTTCATGCCTATGTTAGTTATCATGTTAAGGTTGGGGTTTTCTTTGTCCTAATATTCTTCAGTTGCATGCATAAAAATGATATCACTTCATGTGTTAAAGTATTGAGTCATGACAATGCTCTTACAAAGGTTGATTTGGTGTCAATGACATATATTACCATCTTTTTGACTCTTACATGTTGAATATTATTATAGCATTGACAACGTAAAAAAGTTTTATACACATGTTGTATCATAATGAATCATAACTCACAATGACAGCACATAATATGTTATTTTCTTAAACATCTTTACAATTTTTTACATAAAAAGATATGGTTGGATGTCCGTGTATAATTCTTTTACATTGTCGGTGCATAGTAACTAATTTTATAAATATAAATTAATAAGTAAATCTTAAAACATACTAAACTTAATGAAAAAATAATTCAAAGTATTAAATATCTTATCCATAAGTTATAAAATAACTAATGCAAGCAAAACTCTTCAAATCTATACTAGAAAATGAGAATCATTCAATTTCATAATTTCAGTCATGATACAACTCAAATGAATACTATTGATATCTTGGCATTTAAATATACTCTTAATCGAAATATTTACAACATGTCTTTATTCAAATATACATTTAAGAAATAAGTATGAATTATATGATAGTTTTATATATAGGGAAGATATATATAAATTATTGTGGTATGGTAAATTTGGAAACCAAAAGTTTTTTTTTTTTGATCTATAAAATGTTCAGATATAAAGAATTTATTCAAGTCTGAAGCTAATATTGTCTTTTTACAAAACATTCTATGGATAATTTAAATCATTTAAAGTATCATTTTTATTGATAAACCAATGAAGCACGCGGGGAAAGAGGGTATGTTAATATGGATCTTGCTGATATATATTTGGATGCCAAAAAGAGTAATGCTAAAGGGAGGGATTATATAGTGGAAAGGAATTGGATGTTTCTCAGTATAGCTTTATATGGTTGTCTGTCCAATGATGAATTTATTTTTACAATAAACCTGCCTAAGAGATATTTCTCAGTATACCATTTTGCTTATTTGTAACAGTGCTCCGAAGGATTTATGCATACTAGGATGCGTCGTCGTGTGGAATCTTTGATTCAGGTAATCTTGCATGTTATTTTATACTTGTTCAAGCAAACTTTTGTGGTAGCTCATAGCGGTATTTTTTGCAGTACCTCACCCTAATTCGACGTTACCGAATACACTTTATTACAAAAAGAACAGTTTATACTTGATATTACATGAATGGTTAGACACTTCCTTGAAATTGATTAAAACTGATCTTATTGTTATTTAACAATACAAGTTGTACATAAAAAGGCATTTCTGTAAACTTAGGGGTGAAAGAGATCATAACTGTGAATCTACCAAGGAAAATAACAACATCAAGAAATAATAGGAAATAATGAAAGAATAAAAGAAAAAACAGAGATAATAAAACACAACTAACATTCCCTATCTAACTAGTTGGAGCATATATGTCATATGCATGCAACCCGGCCAGCTCATGAGCGCCCCATCAGGTGGAGCACGTATGTCATCAGCTTCCAGCCTGTTACATATACATGCTATCCTAAAATGCTGCAAGAATTTGGTGAATGTCTACTGGGTGATCATTGGAACAGACAGAACTATTATTTATGATGCCTCCAAGAATCATTTCTCAAATAAAATGACAACAAACCTCAATTTCACATTTTCCATGAGTCATAACATGATAGTCAACATCTATACTTGACTTTACCACAACCGATTGAGTCTTACTTCTCTACGAGATTAAAGTCCCTCCAATTAGAATATAGTAGCCAGAAGTGAGCCTTCTATCACTAACTTCTCAATCTCAATTTGTATTTGAATATCCAACAATATCAGTGTGACCTTTTTCTGTGATCCCTAGATATAGCTCAGGATTTTAACTACATTCCAATGACTATCACAAGAAGAATTGAGGAAATGAGTTGTTACATTTATAGGTAAATGGATATCTGGTATGGTTATTGTGAGAGATGACTTAATATTCTCACCAATCTTTAGTATCTGCTTGAGTTTGAATGTGTCTCTTCATGGTTAGAAGAAGCTCGACATTGGGGGTCTGTATGTAGGAGTCTTAACCAGTTGCAATCTAGCACCCTTATCTCTTCTAATATATCAGGTGTGTAAAATATGTGAAGTCTGTGTAAACTCTCTGTGTGTCTATAATGAGATCACACAACTTGTATTTATAATGGTTTTACAATAAATACATTGAATGCTTATTTAGCAAGCACTAGCCTAGGAAGTTAAATACTCTAGGAGTAATAACAATCAATCTAGGAAGTTGTACAATTAAAGGAATATCTAAAGATTCTTAATTTTAACACCCCTCCTCAAGCTGGAGCATACATGACATATGCATGAAGCTTGTTACAACAAAACAAAAGTCACCATCAAAGTGATCATCAATGGGAAAAGAAGGCACCATTAACAATCATCTGTGAGAATAGTCAGAGTCACCAAATGATGAAAAATACCTCTGAATGTGGCAGAGGGGGGACCAATGGTGGTTGGATCTGGAACACTCTCACATGCTGATTTGACGACGGCATATGGGGCCCACACACAGGGAAAGAAGCGGAGTGTGGAGGCGCATGCATCAGAAGATGGCAGCAAAGAAATGGTTGTTATTATTACTCCTAGAGTATTCAAATTCCTAGGCTAGTGCTTACTAAATAAGCATTCAATGTATTTATTGTAAAACCATTATAAATACAAGTTGTGTGATCTCATTATAGACACACAGAGTTTACACAGAATTAGAACCAGCTCTGATACCATGTAAAATATGTGAAGTCTGTGTAAACTCTGTGTGTCTATAATGAGATCACACAACTTGTATTTATAATGGTTTTACAATAAATACATTGAATGCTTATTTAGTAAGCACTAGCCTAGGAATTTGAATACTCTAGGAGTAATAACAATCAATCTAGGAAGTTGTACAATTAAAGTAATATCTAAAGATTCTTAATTTTAACAAGGTGCATACTTTCTCTGAGAAATGACAATACCTATCAGCGCTAAGTCTTTAGGTCATTGATACCTTGTTGATAATCTCCTGTAGTATATCACCAAATAACTACATTTCTACAATGGTGCATCTAAAGAATTCTTATATGCTTCATGAATCATCCAGACAGGTGAAAGACCATACTAAACTTTCCAAAGCAAGCATGAGATGACTATTTCAAACCTGTATAAGGATTTCTTAAGTTTACAAACAAAACCTCACTCTCCCTAAGCAACAAACCGTAGTGGTTGCACCATATCTAGTTGGTACAAGGGATAATGTTTACGGCATTAATAATTATTTGTGGGATCACTTGCTGGCTGCTGCTGACATTCATACTAAGTAATACCAAACAACACAGTGGATGAATATTTTTTTGGTTCAAGAGAGTTATCCGAAGGTTGTGGGGTAGCAAGAATTGTGAGCCGTGGAGGTGGACATTGGTTCTACTAGGGAGACAGTATGGTGAACCCTCAAAGAATACGACCTTCACAGACATGTAAAAACCATGTAAAGAAGAGGAATACCAATGGTATCCATTATGAACTCTTAAATAACCTAGGAAAACATGTTCAATAGTGCAAGCAAACAACTTTTCACAATCAGTAGAGAGATCGTGAACAAAGCAAGGAAAGCCAAAAATACGTGGAGGAACAATATATTCTTTTGATGCAAACGTGAGTGATGAATCATTATGTTGCCTATAACCAAATATAACATCCAATTTATTAAGTATTCAGCACCAAGAACAACATCTACGTAACTTTAAAGGAGCACTTAGTCAGGAAAATTTCTTTACTTTTTTCATATATGGTCCTATTATTTGTTTACAAAGGAATGCATCTAATTTGATTTTACTGGCAACCAAGAGCCCAACTACAATGCCACACAAATTATATTTCATTCATTGAAGAATTGGTATGATAGAAGTGAGTTTATCGTGTTGCATGGGCCAATGACAATCTCCATGTTTCTGATCAATTGCTTTTTGTCTGACATAAGTGGTCATTACTCATTTTCACTGCAATGATTTGTTGACTCACGCAGTATAAGTTGTAATGAAACATGCGCTTATTTTGTAGGCTTTGGGTCGTGCTAAACCAGATCCTGAGAGTTCAAAGAAAACTTCACACAGCAGATCCTTCCAACGAATGGTTCGTTATGTGCATGTTTAATGAGTTTTGTGATGGTTTTTAAATAGTAATATCTTTTTATTTCTGTTTTATGATAATATACTAAGTCTGAAAAACTTATACTGGATTATAGAGCCTCAAGGAGTCAAGAACCAACTCGTTTTCATAAAAGGCGAAGCTTGATGAGAAAGTACAGATGTTCAGCTTCTTTGGACTATACAGTCACCGACCAAGGAATTACTGGTGCATGTTTCCAGAATGTTCCATGTGCTTTTAACTTGAAGATGTGATTGTTCTTTTGATCTCTACAAGCTCAGCATCCAATGAATAGCTGACCCACTCTCGCAGACTTCCCCAGGTGCCTGTAATTTATTCGTAGGAAAAAAAGGATACTAATACAAGATAAGCGTCCGATCACATTAGTTATTAAAGTGTACAATTGTTTATCATCCGAGGAATCCCCTTTTAGTGTAAATTTGTTTATTCAAGTTTCAACTTGTGAATGAGGTGGTATGGATAGGCTGCTTTAGCATTTTGAGGGTTATTCAATTTAAATTTTAAACAGATGCAAAAGCATGTAGGCTCTTGCGGGTTGCAGTTCAAATTCATTGTTTACTAGTAAATTACCCATGATTTTTCAATCTCAAATGAATCTTCCTCTCTGTATGTATGTGTTATCAGAACTACAGCATTTGTGTTGACCAGTCCTGAAAAGATATACCATAGGTGCGTGGTAATGTTGTTGGTAGAACTTGCAGTATGCCACGTATGATAGTTTAGTGGGATCGGTTAAATATAATCGGTATCACTTGTGTCTTTCTCTCTCAAATGGACAATAAATGAAGCAAGCTAAATGACGCTAAACTAAATTCAAATATGCTTGGAAGCTTCTTTCAAAAAATGCTTGGAAGCTTAAGATTACAAGAAACAAGCCATTAAAGCTTTTATGCCGTATTTCACATGAGAAGCAAAATTAGTTTATCGAAATTGATATTGAGAAGAATCAAACCAGAGACCTTTAAAGTGAACTCTTTTTTTTTTTTTCTTTCTTTTTTCTTTCTGGTTAGCTTTCTTTTAGAATGAACTCTCATTTTAGTCATTGAAGCACATTTTATTTCTCTTATTTACTTCCTAAAGCATATGAAAATAATAACATTAAGAATATATGAAAATCTGTCTAGTTAGTTCTTGAAATATATAAAAAAAGCATATGAAAATAATTTTTTCTCTTGTTTGGTTTCTAATTTTTTTTTGTTTTTTTTTTTGAGCAACTAATTTTTATTTGTTACGATTGGTTTCTTTGGGAGTAACTAATCATTTGCATTTCTATATATTTCACGAATTTATTATTATTATTAAGGGAATAAATTGAGTGTTGTTTAATATGTGAAATGAGAGTGACTTTTTTGGGAATAAATTGAGGGTTTTATTTTTCTATTCAAGACACAACTCATAAGGCTGTAACATAAACAATTTTTTCGATTTCCCATATGCAGCATGAACATCTTTAAACATTTTTTTTTTCTTCAATTCTCAAAAGTCCAACCAACTTGGTTTGCTTGAACATCTTTTTCCCTTTGTTAAACGGGTAAGGTTTTGTTAGTTTGAACATTTTAAAGCCACAGGTCATCATCATCATTAAACAACACTCTATAGAATGGAACCACGTGTTAGATACATTTTAGTGGATTTTGGTTTTAGGCAGGGGGCACTAATCACCGTATCCCACACATGCCAGCCATTCATATTTCTTTGGCACGGTGGATTGTAAAAAATTTATATATGCATACATTCAATTGTACTGTGGTTCTCTAAAAAAACTATATATATATTTTCCTGCTGATTATTTTATTAGTACAAAGTTTCCACAACTATTTGATAAAGATTAATGTGTAAACTTTTATATATTGTAAAAAATACAGTAGTTAAATTCTTTAATATATTATTACTTTTAGCATTAAACTTACATAATTATTTGGATTAAATAAATTTTTGGTTCTTATGAAATTGGTGAAAATTGATTTTAATCTTTTTAAAAAAATATATCAATTTTTTATCCTCTAATTGAACAAAAATAACGTGCTTTAGTATATTGTTGGAGACTAAAAGCGTGAGTTTTTGCATTTACTTTTTTAGGAGAATTTTAGCATTTACTTCTACAAACTAAAATGAATAAAAAAAAATGTAGAGACTTTAATAAAATTGACAGGAGTAGAATAGTTTTAACTCTAACTATCTTAGTTTTATGTTCTAAGTTCATTAAATGAAACAAGTAGCAACCCGTGATAGATTGCTAGTTTAAACAAAATAAATCTATCCATTTTCAAATCTAAGAACTAAAGTTACCCTTCATGTGTACTTTTAGGCATTCTCAAACAAAATGGTCCCACATGCACATACATATGAATGGTGGCCTTAAAAGAGCAACCATGTACCATTCAAAAATAAGTTGTCCAACACTCCCTCTCATACTACATACATACAACTCCAAAGATGATAAAGATAATATAAATAAAATAATATAATGTCACCCCTAAACAATATGATAATGCCATTTATAATGAAGGGAAGGGGGTCCAATTAACACTACTTTATAAAAAAAAGGAAAAAAGAAAAGAAAAGAAAAGGCTATTTTTTTTTCATGAGTTTTAATTTCTCACCAACCCCTAAGCTTTGATTGGAAAATTAAGTTATGTGCTTGTTTGTTTGTTACTCTGAATCACTTTCCAAGCTTTCCATTCCTTTCAAGCCTCTACTACGCTTTTGCTGCATATTCAAGACAAACCCAACAACATTTCAGTCTTCCATAATGCATAATAAATAGTGGATGGTTTTACTATATAAAAAAATATAATTAATTAAATCTTGTAATATACTTAATGAAAACAGAGAAAATCCATTTTCATAAATATTTGGGAGTGGGAGGAACCAAATTTTACCTTCTTGACACATTTCTTCTCCCTAACCTCATATCTACTCTTTGTTAGATCTGATAGCCACATCCCAGGAAAGCAATACTGTAATAAAAAACCAAAAATAATCCTATTATATCATAAGAAACCAATTAATATAATAACATGTTCTACTTTATAAATTAATAAACCATAGAATAGAAATTTGATGCAAAAGACTGAAAAACCTGAAGAGTTTTATCAATATTTTTTGCTCTCTTCTTTGGTCTTTGTGGAATTTTAGTCCCTTTCATTGCAAGAAAATCGTCTTCTTTCTCCTTTCTTGAAAGAGCAATGTATATCTTTGGCCATTCAATTACTTCTACACTAACTTTTTCTCCATTAGTATCAACATGATTATTATTCAATTTCTCAGTGGCTTGTGTTGATGAAGATCCATTTGGTTTCTTGCACTTTGCTGATCCAGAAGAACAAGGCATTCTTTTGTTACTTTTTTCTACACAAGAAGTAGAATTTTTTTGTGCTGTTGTAGATCTAGAAACATTTTGATTGATTCTTGAAGGTTCTGAAGGATCTTCCAAATTCCTATTCATGTGAAAATAAGATGATTATAATGCAAAGTAACTTAAGCTAATGTTTTCAACACATCAAGTTCTACTAAAATTTTACAAGATAAATGAAAAGACATAGCTTAATTCTATAAATGCTTTTAGCATAAAATAACTATAGCAAGTTAAGTCAATCACATTACATATTCTATATAACAAAAACAAGTAGGAATTTGCCATAAGTATGAAAGTGAAATATCTAGGAAAAGATAAAGGGAAAAACAAGACCTAAAGTACATCAAAGAGATCCAGAGAAAATTTGGAAATAGTTTTTGGTTATTTATGGAATGACAAAAAATGGTTAACTTGTCACTCTACTATTGACACTTTAAACTAAAGCTAGATGCAAATTCAAATGTGATTGATTCAAACATTTTCATTGATAACAACCCATATAAGAATATTTTGAAACAATATAAGCAAAAGTAAATCTATATTCTATTCTATTTCTCACAAACTATTTTATATATAAAACTAAGACTATTTAAGAAAGTAAGATTAGAATGAACATGTTGATTAATAATACCTAGGGATATTATGCTTTCTGCCTCTACCATTAGAGGCAGAAACAAGTGGAGGTGGAGGGGGCATAGATGCAGAGGAAAACTTAGTAGGAAATTTTTTCCTTTGATTGGTATGTACAGAAGATGATGAATCTTCAATGAGAGTTCTAGAGACTCTTGATCTCTTTCTCTGACCCCATTTCAACAGCACATCACCACCACCACCACCACTTGGACTTGTGCTGTTGTTGCTGTTGCTATGACTTGTCTGAGGAGAGGAATCAAAAGGGGACATGCTTTGTTTTTGGAAAAAATGTTGTTATGCTTCTCTAGAGAGAGAACTATGTGATATTATAACTATGTGATATCTCAAAACTATGCTTTCAAATCCAACACAACATAGATAAAAAGAGAGATGCAAATGCTACCAATCTTTGCAGCATCTGTACAGTTACCACTGTTGTTATTATTAATATTGGGTTATAGTACTTTTATATTATATTCCCACGCTATCTAAGAATGCTAGGATGAGATCATTCATATCTCTTTCGGCTTAATCAAAGACTTTGTATTTGACACAAAGGTGTTTAGATGAAATGTCATATGTTATGTTTCTTCTGACTTAACGAGTGGTCTGGATTCAATAACGAGTTTGAACATGCAACAGAGTTAAAACTCTTAGAGAAAATTTGCCGTTTATTTGAGTCTCACAAATCTCAAGAGATTAACTTTCGTAATTGTGTGTGGAAGATACTTAGTTTACACACAAAAATTAAAATAAGACTATGAATTCGAATTCATAAGGTATCAACGATAAAACTCTTGATAAGAAGTATTGTCTCCAGTTATATAATGATCCTAGTGATTCGATGGATTAGTTTTTGCAATTAGCGGAAGATATAAGATTTACGCAAAAATATTTCCACTATGCTTCCATGTGCAACCCCATCATATGCCCTTTTATTCAAATTTTTTGATTCCTTAAACTCATACCATGAAAGAATCAAATAAATAAAGAACAAAGATCAATTCAATCTATGTATGATCAGTAACATGCTAACAAACAGTCACACCACTACTCAGAAGTCAATTTCAGATAATGATTGCATAAATAAATGTCTACATAGATAACATCATAGTAATACTTGGTTTTCCATAAAAATTGATTTAACAAAAATGTGTAGCAACAAATGTACAAGCAAAGAATGAAACATAGCCTAAGGTAAACAAATAAATTGGAAGTGAAAAGGAATAACCTCATGATTATGTTTGTTCAAACAATTGTTGTAATGATTGAAATTGGGAATTTTCTTCTATGCAGAAAATTGGTCGCGTCGTGTGTACAAAAGAAGGGTATAGTGTTGTGTGACTTGTGTGGTTAATGTGAGAATCGTTTTAGTCATTTGATTTTTAATGTAAACATAACAGCCTTAAATATTTATCTCTAACTTTAATCCTTGTTATTATCTCTAAAAAAACTTCAATCCTTTTTAATCTATAATTTTATACTAATCGAGTCATTTTAAATATTGTAACATTTTGTTTTTATAATATTTTTGTTGTTGTTTATAATGTGTTATCAATTCTTTTATTAAATGACTTATTTTTGGATGAAATGTGTGTGTGTGTTTTTTAAGGAGGATGAAATATGTGTTATTTCATATGAAAACAATTTTTTTCGAGTAAGACATCAAGAAATTTATCTTCTGTACATAAGATCGAAATAGAAACTTAGCCCTAAGAAATACCTACACAAATATAAACCAACATTTTTTTTTAGAGGGTCACTAAACCAACGTCATTAGGTTATTTAGTGACTAACTTTCGATTAAAAAAAGTAACTTATTAAACAACTTCAACATAGGAGATTTAGTTACTTGTTACTTGAAATATGAAACTTTAAAGATTTCATTCAAGAAGATAAGATATGTTGCTATCATATAAGCACGAGATCCTGATTTGATAACTTCATGACAAGGACAAATTTGGTCCCTCACATACCCACATTTGCTGTAAATCCAAATGTTGAGATTGAACATTTGGATTTAATTTGTTTAAAAAAAAAATAAAAATTATCCATACCTAGATCGGCAGTGTGCTACATTACCACAATGGCAACCTTTAAATGAAACATAATAAAAAAATAATGTCTCCCAATCCATTCATATAATCAACCGTCACATGTACATACAACACTATGTACCCAAAAAATGTATAAAATAGAAATCCCCTTCACTTGGTGTGGTGTGCACCCCCACCAGGTTACTTCTGTAAGCTTCTATGCTTCTGCTCATTTAAGTTATTGGCTTCATAAACATAGTTGTGAATATCTAACTATAGATAAATGGAGATACAGTTTGACCATACAACAACATCATCCAACTCTGAAAGTTTACAACATTAAGGCAATCAGGCAAAACCAATGCTGCCTCCTGTGCTGTGTTAATGAATCAGGAAGTCGATAGTTTTCTACTCTTTGATGGGTTTTTGGCAAGATCATCAGAAAATTCTCGCCTTTTTCTTGGGTTGTATCTCTTCTCCTCAGTATCATTATTAACAGCTGTGCCTCGTTGACCTTCTAGAGCACCTTTCACAAAACGGTACAACCTCCAGACTGTGTAGTCACTCTGTCAATAATGATAAAAACATGAGTACTAGAAACATGCTAAACAAATAAACTACTTGAATAGGAAATAGTGTAGGGCAGCCCGGTGCACTAAAGCTCCCGCATACGCAGGGTCTGAGAAGGGGTCCCGTCATTTGGTTTATTGAACGCAGCCTTACCCTGTTTTTTACACAAGAGGCTGTTTCCAGGACAACAACTTTAGTGTTGCGCCAAGGCTCCCTCTCTGAATAGGAAATAGTATACGATGCACAATTTGATAATGAATGACACTGATAGTAAACATTATTAACATTACAGACCTGAGCATTAATGTCAAGCACCACCTCATCTGCAGTAGATTCAAAGCTTGGGTTGATCTCAGCAACTAAATCCAATGCCCTCTGGAGATTTTCAGGAGACAATTTGGCGATAGCCTTCCCAAGTGCTTTCTTCTCTCCAGTAGATAGTTTCCTACAGTATCATTAACAACAATAAGCATTGTAAAATATTCATAATCAACACAATATCATGGCCATGACCCCAAAAATAACAGAATACCATCACAAAACATGTCTTGCATTTAGAACGCCAAAGTGTGAAGTAAAGCATTTCTGGACCAAATATTGTCATTTTCACATTTCATTGCAACTTTAGTTTTAAGCAGTACCATACTAAATCCTCCTCTAAGGAGACCCTAGGATATAACGTACTAACTGATACAGGGGACAAGGTCAATTACAATTAAACATCGGATTGCTATTTGGGCAACTGTACATAGTAAAGTAATTACTGTTGACATAACTTCAGCAGTTTATTGCAGCAATGCTTCTGTTGGTTTACATTTTGTCTTTTAGTTCGTTTTGCACATAGCAACTTAAAACAGCAGCAAGGTTTATAAATATTTTATGGCCTATGATTTCATTGAAGTCGTGGTCTGTAGCCTACATGAAGAGCATTTGAAGAATGCAACCAGATTAATTCCTAATTCATTAACAAAAGCTCCATTTCAATTTCCCTAGTTGTAGACCAGAAGATTAGCCCTCTATCGACATTTTCATCCTATATGTCCCCAATTTTCCAATTTCAGGATGTAAGACATCCATGATTTGAAAAGTGCATGGAAACTAAGAAGCATCCAACTTTATAGACTGATTGTAAGAAAATGTCCACTCCCTCCGCTAAATGACAATATGGAAGGACATAACTGCAAAATCCATGCCCTCCCAAATAACTACTTCATCTATCAATAAATCAACATACATCAAAGATAAGCCATGGAACCAGCATAAAAATGTTTGTTCAAAAGAAACTCCAAATGCACAAAGTGCTTTTACAACATGCAATTTACAAAAGTAAAATTTTAATCTAAAAGGCTATGTTTGGAAAGGGACAATAAGGAGTTAAGACTTGAGGGAATAAAATTTCAGGAGACATACTTGGCTAATTGCTAACATTGAGGCTAAAAACTTCTGGAGGTTAAATACTCCCTCATTTAGGGGGTAAAACATTACCCCAGCATGTAAAAAAAATAAAAAATTACCCCCAGTACACACAGGTAATATTTCAGAACTTCGACTTGTTCCCTCTCTCACCGTGAAGAAAAACTCTTTCGACCACAAGTTGACGCCAACATCAATGGCTTTGCCCAGCTTCTGACTAAACTAGATCTTGGTATGCAATTTGTCCTCGCCAGAGATCTCAGTCTCCAAAAGATTCAATTTTTATTGAAGTCTCCGCTCGTGACAATATGATATGACTGATATTAACTTCAAAAGTCATGTAGTAAGTTTATTACAACTGTTCCTATTCCACATCAAGGTAGCACTATTCAGCCACCATATTTTGGCATGCGATTTGAACTTCAAACCACAGTGGTAGAACTTGACGATGTTTTTGAGCTACCTCAGGCTCATGAAGAACATTATCAGATCCAAATATTTATTTACTTTGTTTGAAATACACAGATGCAATAACAAGTTTACAGTACAAATTGACTCTCGGAACTAGGAAAAATGATTAACTGTTTTTTGACAAACCTGCAATTCTGAATGACCTTTTCTCTGAATTCCATCAAACGTATACCAACCTCATTAAGCTGAAAAAACAGGTAATTAACGTCATAAACCATCTGGTATGCTCCTAAATATCATCAAACAAATGATTTGCACAGGAAACCACAATGCTAGCAAAAAAACAATAAACAACCTCATTGCTTAAATCCTTAGCCATATCAGCATAGGTTGTCTCCTGGGCAAGATGAATGTCCATCTGCACTTGAGCTTCTTCCTCTATTTGTCTCTTTTCCTACCAAAATTAAACAGAGAAAGGTAATGAGTAACGGCATATTGGATGAAAATATCATAGCTGTCACTACAAGTGCAGCCACCAAAATTGTATAGATTGTTTTTGTGGTATAAAAGAATAAATTAATTCAGATAAATAGAAGATGAATAGAAGGAAATATTAAACAACTACAACCACCAAAGCCTTCTCTCATTAGGTACGACCGGCTACATGGATCAAACAATGTCTAATGTTCTGTCCTTAGGAGCAAATATGAGGGCTGTGTTAGGCTTAGGCAGTCAACAACAACCCACATAAAACTTCATTGAATCTTTATTGCATGGCTAAGAGAATAAGAGATACTCCTTGACATATGAAGTAAAGCTGCCCGGTCCCTTAACATATCTATAAGAAAATGCATGTGTCGATGTGTGTACTAATGAGACTTTTAATATGATTTTGGTAAATCCGACCATTGGATTTTAGCTATTCATTACCTTGATTATTTGTGTTAAATTTAGTAAAATTTGAAAAATGATCAGTAGAATATAATCAAATTGTTTTTATTTTCATAAATTTTTAAAGTATATGTAGCATTATTCTTGATTCGTGCACATATCGATGATGTACCATCAAATAATGTGGGATTGATGTAATATTTTATGCATATAATTAATTTATATAGTAGTCAATTTTAATCCAAAGATGAATTATGAGATAAAGTTATATTATAAAAGTAATTAAACATGGCAAGTGTGCTAAAGGGTTACGATTTACAACATATGTTGAATTCTCCTCTCTCTACATACATACATACATACATACATACACACACACACACACACATATGTGTGTGTGTAAGGATAGATAGAATACATTGACAGAATGTGTAAAATTGACACCAAGACAACCTAATAACTCTCTATAAAAGGCAAAATAATATGTTATTAAAACATAAATAAATGGTAACCATCCAATACCATACCAATGAATGTGCAAATTATCTAAAATTAAGTGAAGTGTAGAAGTATGACACTTAATGTCCATTGATCCTATCCCAGAACTTTTTGTAAAATGTGAAACTAACCAATCCAACTATTTCATTATTTGATATTATCTCAATGATCATATATGTCAGATAGATAATTTGGCCCAAGAAATGTATTAATATAAATCTAAATACTATTAGATATATTTTTTTCAACATAGCACATTATGTTTTGAAATAAAATGGTGCTAAGTACCAAATAATCAATCCTACCAAGCGGGAAAAAGAGCATGTCTGTTGCAAGGTTTGCTGTCCATTGTCTACTATGTTTAAAATGAAAATATAAAAATTGAAAAACATGAAAGTTCACAACTGTGCATTTTAAAGTTGTGTGCCCACACCAATAGATCAACAAGTAACACTACAGCAAAGAAACAAGGGCATCGCGGCAGTTACAACAAGATCAGGCATTGCCACCTCACATTTGACCAATCCACAGCCAGATACATATCAGATTTTAATCGCACATTTCAGTTACAAGAAGGTCACGGCAGTGATTGGGAAGATGTTTGTTTTAGGATAGTTTCCGGTTGGTTCTTCTGATTTTGGGATGGGTAAATTCTGAAATTTAGCCCTCAAAGAGCATTTTGAGGCTAAGGTGGATTTGGCTGGATCCTAAGAACTTTCTGATCCTACATGCCAGCAAGATCCAAGCAGAAATAAGTTTTCCCTGGGATAGCTCTAAACCTCCGCACTCATACAGTCACAATTTTGACAACCATGTCCATTCTAACCCCTCCAAATCAACAATTAGCTTTACACCTACTCCTTAAGATCCATCTAATAAAGCTTCATTTTCCAAAATAAAGAAAACTATTTTGAAAAACAACTTACCTCTTCAGCAACTTTGGGTAATAGTAGCAGCCATTTATCTTCAAATTTTTCCATCAAGGTCTTTGCCATAACATGGACGTCATGTTTCTCATTGTTGTACTTCATGGCATTCTTGAATATTAATCTCACATCCGCATAAATCTCCCGGACATTCTTGTATCCAGTGCCATCCTTAGCTTCCATTTTATTTTTTATTGTACCGAAGTCCATGGGCTTATCAATAATCTAGGGATAAAAAATCAAACAAATTATTTTTGAGATGCAATCATAGCGATGCAGTATACAAATAACTCTGCTATAGAAGATAGATGGTTAACCAAATACCATCATTTGTAGAAACGGATATCAAACCGGCATTTAAACCTTTTTACAAATAAGTGTGTTTCAGCATGTTTGGTCAGGTAGAAAAAAATATTTAAAGTTTATATTATGATAAATGGCAACTATAGTCTACGCCAAGAGAAAAGTTTCAAAATGAAGAAAAGGCATTACCTCATAATAGTCGTGAAGCCCAAGACCTTCTACATCTACAGGTTCCAGAAAGGGCCAGGCCCACTTGTGCTGAGTGATCTGAAAAGCTTCAAATGCATTACTATTGATTTTTCACAGGACACGTGATAGGGTCAACGAAAAGACCACTTATTTTAACAACGGGAAAAAGACTGATCTTAAGAATTTAAGGATGACTCCTGAAGGAAGAAAAAATCTCACTAGATAGGCTCTGCTACATGGATCATGGAATAAAAAATATACACTGTAGATGATTATAAAAATAAAGTTGCATTAAAAGAAAATAATGACACGCCTACAAAAAAGTAAGTAAAAGACAAAGCTAAGTGATTATTTGTTTTAAAGCAAAAATTAGAGTGCAAAAGCATCACATGGCAGCTTTGACATCTCAACTATGTTAGCACCCCAAAACTATCAAATATCATTTGCAGCACCCTAAAATTAAAATAAAAGAAAATGATGAAACAAACACTTGGGGGGGACTAGAACAAAACCCAAGATAACAATCAAGAGATTATACGGTAACTGCCTTGTTAAAAACCTTACCACGAAAACCTGTGGGATAAAACCACGGTAAAGGGGAAAAGAGTGATATTGATAACCACTCAAAGTGCTAGCTTCTGTTCTTTTCAAAGAGAAATAATCTATGATTAAATAAAAACTAACCAAGGCTTCTAGTAATATCCTTGCAATTCAAAATTGAGTATATTGATTTACATATATGTAGTCAGTGGCCGGTAGTGGAGCAAAGCGGCTGACCAGGAAATTGCTATACCAGTACAGCAGATAGTGGTATGGCCGCTACATCGAAGTTTATGGGGGGAAGGAAATGAGGGTTGAAGTGATTAGGAGCAGTATGATATGATTGAGATGTGATTAGGTGTGATTGTATTTTCATTTTAAGTCTTGTACAATGACTATATATGACTGTACCCTATCATTCTGAAACACGAATTATTCCAGCAAGTACTCCTAAAACCCTAGCCTCCTTTTTATGCGAAAAGTATATATCATATAGATCATTAAATAAAACAAAGTTGCAAAGTATTCACACTTGCCTGACGTAATATTGTGGAAAACTGACGCATTAGCTCTTGCATCCTCTTCCCAGCAGCGGTTTCCGTACGTGATGAATCTTGCAGCGATATTTTAGTGCCAGCAAGAGTTTTCTCCCGGCCCTTCTCTTTTACAACTGAACCGCCTCTAGAACTGTTGCCTTGAAAAATACCAGAGGATTCATAGTACTGCTCAACTTCAATCACTTGCTTCTGAAGCTGTAAAAGATTTCACAGGTGTTAAATTTCTGCAGTTCGAAACTTACTACAATACAAGCTTATGCTTTCAGATGTTTTACAAGATAACGTATACGTTAGTTATGTCACATGTTGTGCCTACACACATAGCATATCTTATTTATACCATGCATTCAATCGTAACATATCTAAGCACCGAGTAATGATTGCACTTAACCAACCATAGTAAACTAACATTTTAACATTCGAAAACGAATCTAGACCAGCACTCTAACAAGTTTTTATTCTTAATACGCTATCATACACCAAACCCTAGGGGAATCAATTTTGTATGGTCCTAGCTCGGAATTGCTTAAACCCTAAATATCTCTACAGAGAATGAAATATTAAGAAGCTTAGACCATAATTGCTTTTCAATCAAATATGAATCCATATTCGCTAAAAAAAAGTGATGCAGCCACTATAGCAAGCAAATCAAAGCTAATGAATGAAAATCAACCACAATATATGTTAAAAGTCACACATTAACCAGATATATAATCTAGATAGTGTTGGCCAAGCATATTCTTCAAAAAAAAATTACCCAAGCATAAAATTTTTTTGGACAAAACTTATGTGCATTTCGTATGGTACTTCACATAAAATTCAGTTTTTATGGTTATAACAAACTTTGAGAAAATTGTGGATTTGAGAAATCATTGATAGTTATGAGTATTTTATGTGAAGAACCATACAAAAAACACCTAAGTTTTGTCCTTTTTTTTTTTCATATTTTCAGTCAAATCAAATGTTTTAATTGATTTTTTTTTGACAAAAAATGCCGAAAATCAAGTAATAAAAACTCAAATTTGCTAAATTGAATAAATTTGTTTGGCAAAATCATCATAAAAAAAAAAATCCAAATCCTAATTGATAAAACAAAAGACCTAAATAAATGCAGAAAATCAAAGCTAATGAATGAAAATCAACCACAATATATGTTGAAAGTAACAAATCAACCAGATAAATGATCTAGATAGTGTTAGAATTCTCAACTTACAAGACAATTATGCTATGCCATAAACCTAATTTCTTCTAAGATTATGAATATTATTATTATATATTAATTATGCAATCCATCAACTCAATTTTGCTTAAAAAACTACCCAAGCATAAATTTTTAGAGTTTCACAAATACCCTAATTGATAAAACAGCAAAAAAAAAACATAAAATGAAGTAATAAAAACTGAATTTTGCAAAATGGATCAAATTTGGAGGTAATTTATTGAGGCAAAATCATGATCATAAAAATGAATTGATAGAAAAAGGTGACTAACATTGTTAACTTGGGTACGAAACTCGTCAACAGAATTCCTGAAACCCTCCAACTGATCAGCATTGGCAGAGGGTCGTTGTGGGTATGGCTCCATTGTTATTGTTGTCAAATTCGAATCTTGTTCAGCGCCGCGAAACACCTTCTTCAGCTACTGTCTTGTCTTGTGTTGTGTTGTGTTTTGTTTCTGACAACATGGCTTATGTTTCGGGTCTTGTAATGATCCATTTTAAAATAATGATTAAATGCACTTTTTAACCCTATCTTTTTTAAACTTACGATTTTGACCCTGTATAAAAATAACAATTTTGTCCTTTTATGTTTAACTATTTTTACCCTTTTGGTCACTTTCTTTGATTTTCAGTCAACAAACATGTGACACTTTCTTTATTTTCTTTAAGACTATCTACAATAGTTTCAACATTCAACGCCCTTCTTTTTTATTTTTTACATTCTACATTATCTTATCTCTAATTCGACACTCATTCAACTTTTACCCACTACAACGATTTTGTTTAAAAAAAAATTCAACACCCTACCCTATTACTTTTATTTCATTTTTTTTATTATGTTTTTGTTTTTGTAATTATTTATTAATAGCAATTATCGATTGAAACTAAATTAAAATAATTAAGAGTTAAATAATTTTTTTTTAATTTAATAATTTAGTTGAACTTTATTTTTTTAATTTTATATTCTTAGTTTTTTTTTTCTTGAAAGTAATAAAGACGACATATAGGGATAATCATTATTAAAACAAATAGGTTACTAAAATAATCCACATGTTTTTCAACATGCCATTGCACCAATTCAATGGTTGAATTTGTTTTTCAACACCTCCATTGTAAATGGTCTAAGTAGGTTGCCACGTGTGTTAAGTTCGATTTAAAATTAATTTAAAAGCTACATGTGTATTTAATTAGTTGAAAAAAATGGAGAAGGAAAACATATGACCTTCCAATGCCTTTCAGCTATGATAATTGATATTCTCCCATTTAGAATTGTTTGATCCCGTAAAAAATCTGAACGTAAGTTAACTCACGCATGGGCATGTCTCTTCAACTATTGTGTTATGTTGTGTTGTTTCTTCCTTGCAACATGGACATGTCTTTACTCGACCACAATTGTAATGATCCATTTCAAAATAATGACCTAAATTCACTTTTGCCCCATATCTTTTCCAAACTTGAGAGTCTGACCCTCTATAAAACTAAAAAAAACAATTTTGTGTCTTATGTTTAGCGTTTTTTACACTTTTGATCATTTTCTCTGATTTTGACATAGTCAATGAACATGCGATACCTCCCTTGAGTAGGATACCACATGTGTTAATTTCAATTTAAAATTAATTCAAAAGCCACATGTGTATTTAGTTAGTTGTTATTGTATCTAGTTTGACGGTTATGGTTAGTAACATTGTGGTTTGTTCAGCTCCAGCATTGCATCTGATTAGCTTTGAGATGTTGTATTTGACTGCAACATGACATTGATGATTACTGCGTGCGTTTTTCATGTGCATTTGGATACTCGCAAATCAGCGTTGGTTCTAGTGTGATTCTAGTTTTAATTCCCTAGTTGTTGAAGATTGAAGTTGCAATTTCTATAATTGATTGACGATTATTCGACGAAATTGTTGTTTGATATTCTCTATTTATGCCTCTTGTTGCCACTTGTTTCTTTGAAGTGTAGTTACTCATACAACAAAGAATAATTGTGTGGGAATTGCTAGATAATGGAATTACTCTCTTGAGATATCTTTTGGTGATTTCAATTAAGCATGTTGCACATGTAATTTTAGTGTTTGTTTCTCAATAATGCTTGTGAGTCCATGCATTGTTTATCTTGAAGGAAGATTCATACTCTCATGGTTTACTTGAGTGTTGGTGATGATTCATTTTCTTAGAACCATTTGTTTGGACCTGTTTCGAACCTCATTGCGATTGTTGTTGGAATTACATTTTTTTTATGTTTTTGGTTTACCATCAGAGCAATATATTGGAAGTATTGGTTAAGTTTATGTTTCTCTTGGATGAGGTGATTCATCAAGCTCTCAGGGTGACTAACACTTGTTATTCAATGTATATGTTCAAATGATTATGAATCACATTTAGTCTCTTGATTCATGCTTGCTTCTAGCCTGTCTACAACTGCCAAGTTTCATGATTTTGTTGATGAGTCTATCATCTACATTGAACTTTTTGGTACACACTTGGTTTCTCCACAAGATTGAGGACAATTTTGGGTTGGGTTTCATTGATGGTTGTATTGATTCAAGTTCTTTGATTGTTTAATTTTGTGCCTTATGCGCACAAACTTGGTTGATGTTATGTTGAAGCTAAATATGTTATTTTCATTGAAGCCGTTGGTTTCCAACATGTTGGTTTCTTTGAGTTCTAGCATCGTAGAGCTCCCTTCTTTTTAAACACCAAATTTTGGTGCTTTGCCTCGTATTTTGTTCCTCAGTCGTTAATGAAGTTTGCTTTACTGCTTCATTGACTTATTGTGATTTTGATTGGTTTGCTTGCCTATGGGTTGAAGGCACATCAACATGGATATATTTTCTATGGCTTGAAGTCACATCACATGATTATGCCTCTCCACTAACATATTGATTTTTGCTCTTGACATGCCTTATAGTTTACAAGTTGCATTTGGTTATGTTAACATATGACCTCATTCCATTGTAGATTTAGCCCATTCATTTGCGGTTTTTGTTGCTTTTAAATATCATTATTGCTTTTGGATATCCTTTTTCTCATTTTGTTGCTCGGATGCGGTTGCTGGTCGTCTGATGTGCTATGTCATTTTCTAGCCATTAGACCTTCTAACATTCCCTGACATCTCTTATTGTATTTTTCTTTTGTGTTTGTTGTATTTGTATTAAGTCTTCCCAAACTGGAAATGTTGTGAACACCTTCGAGCTTATGTGGGACCATTAAAGACATAGATCAGAGGACATATTAGTTCTAGTAGATATAAGTATAAATAGCTTGTAACCATTCAATTAGTGGGTAACTTTCACTCATTTGCAACACTCCATTCTTCATCGATAGAATTTTTTTTGTTAGTTTTCTCTCATTCCTTCTATGAATGACATATTTTATAAGAGGAACACCTTTAAAAAATCATAGGATTAATATACTCATTGAAATTTTTATTTGATTTGGTATACTTGTACAATTTTTCACTCTTAAACTAACAATAGTAAAAATTCGTTAAGGAAAAGTTTTCACTCTCTTTACCACTAGAAATCAAGCCTTTAGCATAATGGTTAGATATTCACCTTTAACTTTTTAAGTGAATAAATGTGGTATTTGAGGTTCAAATTATAACGCTTTATATACTATGCATCGTCGTTACCAAATTAATTATGTTTTCGAAAATATTCTAACAATTGCTTATTATCAAGGGAACATATTATTATTGATTTTTTTCTTTCAAATAAAGAAATTGAAACATGTCATATTTTTAACTAATTTTAAGGTTGAAATAGTAAATTTATATTTAGATATCTCATCTTTCCTTGTAAATCAAACATATTCTTAATTTTTTTCAAAAAATAAAAAAATCATATTTTTAATTAAAATCCATATTATCATCTAAATTATATAAATAGAATATAAAAAACAAAAATAAAGGAAATTGTGAAGAGAGAGTTAAAGAAAGAAAGATGATAGGATAGAAAAAGCAAACTACGGGTTGTTTAGCAATGGCAGTGGCATCATCATCACAACCGTTGCCATTAACACTTCCTTCAATTTCATCTTCACAATCACATCATTCTCTTCCTTCAACCTTTCGCTATTCTCACTCTCTCTTTACCAACGGAACATCATTCACCAAGCTTACCATCACTCATCGCCGAATTCTTTCCTTCGTTCCCTCTGCTGGAAATGAAGATGCTGACTTCACTGTTTCCTCTACACAGCAACTTGATGATGATGATGATGATGATGATGATGAAGAAGAACCAACCCCTCAGGACCTTGAAAATGTTGCTGAAATCAAAAGGGTATCTTTACTTTTTTTTTTTCATAAAAAAATGGTTTTTTTTTCTCCATCATTTTCTAATGCATTTTGATGCCCTTTTGCAGGTTTTGGAGCTTCTAAAGAAAAACAGGGACATGCTCTTTGGGGAGGTATATCCTTTTCACATTTTTTTCTTCTACTAATAATTTATCCAATTTTGCTATGCTAATTAGCTATATTTGGTAAAACATAGTGAATAGCAGGTAAGTTGGCTTATAACGAATAACTTGTAGCAGTTAAATGATAAACTAGTTGATTGAATTTGTAGTGTTTGGTAAAATTACCTGTTGAATTAGCTTGTAAATATGGAATGAAGTAAAAAAGATATATTTAATTAATATTTATTTTTTTGACAATTAAGATTGCAAGGGTAAAAGTGTGAGAAAAATGATAAGCCATAAGCTACTTGAATTAGCTTATCAAAAAAACGCTATGAACTAGTAAAAATAAGTTATACAAGCATGAGGAAATGACGGTTACCAAACGGTTTTTCTTAGTTATATGAGCTTATACTCTATAAGCTAAAAAATGCAATTTGCCAAACAATCCTTTTATGAAGGGAAAAAAAATTGTTCTTGAGAGATTCGTGATCGAAGGTGTCAAAATTAGCATAATTACACCATTAATAATTCTTATGTAGAATGTGAATTTTATCAATCTAGTCATTGAATTGGAAGTTATCTTTTAATAGTTTAAGTGTAGAGAATTAATTTGATACAACATTAAAAATATTTTACACGTCATCACATCAATTTATTTTAACAAATATTATGGTATTTAATGTATAAGTAAATATATACTGCTATTTATGACAACAATCGAGTTTTATCCCACTAGGTGGGGTCAACTATATGGATCAGACGATACAATGATATAATGTTCTCTATCATAAACCATGTCTATAGTCAAACCACTGACCTCTAAATCTTTTTAATAGTTTCGTCTGGTTTTTCTTGGCCTTTATCTACCTTTAGCAATTGAATTTTGCTCCATTTAATCTACTCTAGTTGCCATGGAATCCATAGATCACCTCCACACATGTGCAAACCACCTAAGTTGAGATGTAACCATCATTTCTACAATAGACGTTGCCCCAACTCTCTCCCGTGCGAGCAGTTCTAATCCTATTTTGTCCGGTGTTTCCACTCATCAGGCGCAACATACTCATCTCTGGCTCTGCTGCATTGTCTTTATTCTTGCATTGGGTTCTTGCCTCCCAACGCCCCATCCTATACAACATTGGTGGTCTTACAGATGTACGATAACAAATTTCCCTTTAGCTTGAGCAATACCTTTTTATCACATAAAACACCCAAGACCTTCCTCCACTTCAGCCACCTCGCTTGAATATGATGGTTTACATCTCCCTGCAAATCTCTGTTGTTTTGAACTATTCACCTAAGATATTTAAATCATGTGACTTGTGGTGTACTTTTCCTTTTGCCAAACTTACATTCCACATCATTCGTCTTACTTCTACTCAATGAAGGTCATATGCGTCTAAAACTTGTTTCCTAGCCTCTAACCTCATTTATTTCCTCTCTCGGCTCACCAACCAATAATAATATATCCTCAAATAGTTATTTATTATTACCGCAAATTACATACATACAAAAGTCTAATTGGTATAGAACTTTGTACATATAATTTTAAAATAGTATAATTCAAAGGTTGTATTGATTAAATTCATATTCTACAGAACGTTATTGAAGGTGTAATTATGGTAATTATATATTTCCATCTAGATTTGAAAAGCTCCAGGTTTTACAGTGCATCTCTTCTTGCCCATGATGATCTAATGATTCTTTCTTTATCCTATTTCCAGGTCAAACTAACCATAATGATTGAGGATCCCAGAGATGTTGAGAGAAAACAATTACTTGGTATTGAAGATCTTGATGCCCCAACAAGAGACGACCTAGTTGCTGCTTTGGAAGAAGTAAGTTTTTTCTTCCATATCCCTAATTATCTAAATTATGCTTTAATTTGTAGAAGTATCGACACTTTGACTTATACCAGAAGCTTTAGAGTTTATTTAAATATTGTTTGGGATGAACATTTGGTCATTTTTTAGGGTACAGACCTTTGGCTTATTGTCCAAATCTATTTTTCATGGTACATTTTTTAGGGTAAATATTGCTGCACTATTGTCCAAACCTTAAACTTTTCAAATCTTTTGTGATAATCTAACTAATGCTCTGTCTCACAATCCATTTTTGTGTGCTTGAACCAAACACAATGAGTTGGATCTATTTTTTCGTTTGAGAAAACATTCTAAATAAATCTCACCAAGTGCAGCACATTCCAGTCCACTTTCAGGTTGCAAAAGTACCTTTCTGTTAATTTTATTGACTTCTAGTTCTAGCTGCCCTTCTACACGTTTCTAAAGCGAAAATGATAGCAATCATAGAGCAATCAGCAATTTGTTGTCTAAAAATCTGTCTTGTATACAAGTGTTGGCTTTTAAACTCAATATAATGTCAAAAGCTGATTTCAGATTGAAAATAAATGACTTGGCATTTACTAGGTGAATGAGGGGAAAATTCCAAAGGATAGAGCTGTTCTCCAGATGCTTGCTGAGGAAATGACTGCATGGCCTAATTTAGAGGTATGGTTGAATTTGGGCTTGTTTCAGTCTATAGTTTGATGTGCATGATGTCTTGAACATGTGAGTGAGGTAGTTGATTGCATTGTGTTTACACAATTTTGCCATTACTATATCAGGTTTCTTCTGTTGTTTTAAGGTGGTACTATTTTCTCAATATACTTTGAAGTGCGTAAAAACAGTAATAGTATTTTAAGTTTGAACTTGTACTCTAACCAAACAATTTTTTTTAGATACTACTCTGTCTCTTTATATTGCTTCATATGTTAATTATAACCTACATACCAATTTTATTAAGAGTTGTGTTATTTTGACACACAAGTTTGATGTCAAATTTCGACATTAACGTGGATGGTTAACACAGTTCAAATATATTATATTCAGTAAATGGTTAATGAATATATGGGGTCACAAGTCATTATTAATCCACTTAACACAATTTGCGATGATTTGGAACTTCATTTACCACAATTTCAAGTGTGTGTTTGAACACAATCTGGATGATTAATTAATGGATATCTGTCAATTTAAACACCTAAAAATTGTCGTTAATGATGTTCAAAATTATGGTTAATTCTGTTCAGTAGATGGTTAATGATTTGCGCACCTTGTTATATTCATTTAATTATCGACGGAACTCAACAAACCACATATTTGAATTATGTCAACCATCTAAATTGATGTCGAAATTTGATGTCAAACTTTTGCATCAAAAAATCATTTCTCTTTTATTAACTCCCTCACTTGAGAGTATTAGTTGTAATAAGAAAACTTTAGTCACACTCTTGTTTTTGCGACGAGAACACTACATAGATATTGAAGTTTGGGTAGTCATACAAATTCTCAGGGAAAAGGGAGAATTCTTAAATTTCAATTGAAAATGTAGTTACTGAGGGTTTATACTTGAAGCTGCTTGTCTGTAGTATGAACACCACCTCACTCATGTAAAAACCTATTTTTTTTCTCACTTCTACCTTGCATTGTTCTTTTATCTCCATTTAAGTCGCTTAAATTTTCTGCTGCCAAGAAATTTTATTATTCAAATTCAGCTATCTTCTCAACAACTAAACGTTCATCTTCTTCCCAATGGATGAATCATGCTCTCAAATTAAATTCATTTCTTCAGGCCGATAACTTGAAATCTTGTAGACATCTAAATCCTTGCACAAAGATTTACTACTGATTTTGATCATATGCTTTTTAAAATTTTGTTTATTTTTTATCCATTTTAAATTTTAAAATTTGATTTATGTTAGACTTCTTATGTGGCAGTTATCTTATGGGCAGTTACGAGCATTTATCATGTTAGATATGTCTAAATTTAGGAATAAGTAGAGAAGTGAATGGAGAAAGTGATTATGGGATAGTTTTTGAATGGTTTTGAGAGGGAGAGACCAAGCTCTCTAATTCTTGGAGGGAGAGACCAAAATCTCGAATTTACGGATGGGAATTGTCTTGTAATAGTACACTATCACTTTCCTTAAACTATGTGTGAATTATCCATTCTCTATAGTAAGTGCAATTCTGTTTCTGTTGTAAATGTATCATGCCATCAATAAAGGTCAATTTCAACAATTAAATTGTATTTTGGTTCCAGTTTTAACAATTTACTACTGCCAATGTACTGCTTCTCTATTATATGTTTGACAAATTTGATTGTCGTGGTGGAAATACCGCCAGGGTTCTTTTACACTATGTAACTTCTAATTAAAACTTCAAAATTTGCCACTTTGTTCAGAACTAATTGTTTATTACTGTTCATTCATTACCACTGATATAACGAATTGTATTTGTACACTCATATATTTGCATTTCCTCATTATCAATGTATTTTTCTTTCAAAACGAAAAGCTCAATCAGTTTGCTGCTATTTTATTTTTCCTAATGGATAGGCTGAATTATCACCAAAGAAAAAGCCCAAAAAATCTCTATACGCAAAAACCACCGACACTGGAATCGATCCTCAAGTGGCTGCAAAGAGACTAAACATTGACTGGGATTCTGCTGCTGAAATTGAAGATGTGAAAACTGACGATGAAACAGAAGTGCCTTCAGTGTTGGTCAGTTCCTTACCTGCCTTGTAGATTGATTTTGTGATTTAGCTTTTTTTGGTTAGCCACCATGATTATTGTTGTGCAGACCATGATACTGTAATTTTACATTATAATCAAGGAATTTGATGTGGCCGTAAACTTATATAGAATCTCTAGATTATGTTTTAGTCCATACCTGTACATTTTTAATATAATCATGAGCTGTTGTTTGTGTTAGAATTAAATTATTTAAAAGACTCGTATAAGAACTTAGGTTTAAAGCATTATAACAAACAAATAGTAGCAGGCTATTAACTTTCACTCATTATAAATTTTCTGATTAGCTCCTTTTTATTAACAATGTACTTGGTATAAATATTGAGCTGTGACAAATGCTCCTCATATTCTATATGGTTTTAGTGGTTTAATGCTCCTTCACACCATTGTGCTTCATAAGTGATTTTGATGTCTTATTCCTGTCCCGATGGACTCTCAGCCCTGTCATTCAAATGCGTCTTTTTATCTTAAACCAATCTCAGAAGGGTTGCAGATTTTACATCTTTAAGCAACTTCACTCCCAGTTCCATTGTTGGGCTGCCTGCATCGTCCAAGATCTAGGCTCATTGGGCCTAGGTATGGGGATGTGTTGGAAAGTCCGCCTTATTTGCTTGCAGTCATTCTTGCAGTATGTTATTGAGATACTTCATCTGTCTTCATTACAGCAGCACAACACCCTTTAGTGTGGTTGAGGGGGGTGAGTCTAGTCCCACATCACGTAGTGTGTTGGACAGTCCTCACCTTAGAAGTCGGTTTTCTGGGGTTTGAGCCAGGTCCTATGTTCAAGCTCTAAGATTGCATGTATCAATTCAACGATTTCAATGGTTGGACCTCAGATTTATAAATGTAAACTGGTTCCTAACTGATTCTACAATAGATACATGATATCCTAAACCATAAATTCCCATTATTCTCAGTCTCTAGTACTTTTCCCACCGTGAACGTGTCTTCTTTTACTTTGATTCCTCTTTGGCCTAAATTCTTCTCCTCATACTTCATTTGAAAGATTCAATTCTGTCATTCAATTATTCATCACAACAGAATGTAGATACACTGCACATACTTCTTTTACTTTCAATTTTGTCTCTCAACTGTTAAACATCTATAGTTTGACTTTGTCATACACATTAGCTAGTCCATTTTCTGAGTTCTTAAAAATTATTGGAGCAAAATTAAGAAGCTCTCATTTTTATTCTTTAGATAAATTCACTTTTTCTTAATGTATAGTTTTTTTAGTTTTTGTGGGTCACCCTTTAAGCTTTGCATTAAGGAAGTTCTTTTTCTTGCAGGGCTATGGAGCACTATACTTGGTTTCAGCTTTCCCTGTTATTATAGGTATTTCAGTAGTTTTGATTTTGTTTTACAACTCCCTCCAGTAGGAACTGGTATGGCACTCAAATTCAGTGTATAAATAATATTACTATATTGAAATGAGTTAGTATATCATAATGTTCACCTAACATCATCCAGTGTTGTTTGAGCTAGTTCGAATAAATTTCTATACAAGATCTTATGAAAAATTAATATTAGGACCTTGTAGTGTGCTCCTCTTAAGGTCTCATGCTCAATTCTCGCCAGTGCCAATTTTGGTAGGTTAGTTTGGCTTCTTAAAAAAAAAAAAATCTTGTAATAACTATAAATTTTCTAAAAATAATAACCTCTCTCATGTTGAAATCAGTTTCAGTATCTCAATTATTTCATAAAATCTTTCATTTATCCTATGGAGCACCAACACTTTAGATTAAATGCGTGTCAAATATTTGTCATGTGTCAAGGTGTGACACCAAGACAACACTGACACATGTAATTACATTCAATGTCTTGTCGGTATCAGTATATATGTCAGTACTTGGGGGGTCTTTGTCCAAATTTGTTACAAATTTCATCTCTTCAAGGAAAATGGTTCAAGAAAGAAAAGTCATTCTTTGTTGTTCTTAATATTTTATTTCCTTAAATTAATGTTAGCAAATTTTTTTCATTATATTTGGCTTTAGATGCTTTGTCTACAACCATGACATCACCTATTGTTTTTCCTTTTTATTTCTTTAAAGAGAGAGAAGAGGGGTATATGCCAGCACGTTTGGAGTTCAGTTTGTAATTAATTCTGATAAATGACGTTTGTTTTATCAAGTGCTCGTGCATAAAATAATAATTATTGCTATTATATAATAAAATGGGTAATCAACCTTTTTTTATAACTCTCCTTAATGAGAAAATCAACATTTTCTTAAGGGAAAAATATATATAATTAATCTAGATTAGAGAGAGAACATGATCATCACAACTAAGATATGGAGGAACATGCCGCACACACTTCACGTCATATGTATTTTTTGTAGACGTAGTGCAGCCAACTAGTACAATTTCTCATACAAAATCATTAATCATGGCTTCCAAAAACTAAGATAAAATCAACAAACATAAAAGCCATTGCAATGATAGCTGAAGGGGGTTTTCCTATTATGGATAACTTACAAAAACAAAAACAGAATGTGATGGATGCACTATCACTGACAGAATCCTCTATTACTCATGGATTTTATGATACTTCTCCACCATTGCAACTTTCAAAGCCAAAATTCTCGAGCCTTAGTCTTCCAAATTCAACCAACTCATCACCTTTGTTCACTTCAAAGAGAAAATCAAAAGGTTCTGTTGTAGAATCTCCAGGTCAAGCTAGTAACTTGACACTCAAGCATCGGTATCTGCTACAAGAAATCAAGTTAAGGAAAAGCAAGTCATGTGGTGAAGGAAGAGCAAGTTTATCACCCTTTGATGAATTTGATCATTGGTTAATCAAACCAAGTATGGTGGAACATGATTACACTAATATCAAACATGAAAGCTTCTTTGAAAATGAGGCTATCAAAGAACATCACGCGAGTGACAACGACCTTGAAACAAATGCAGAAGAAGGGTTCAAATGCAGTGTTCTTTGTATGTTTTTACCGGGATTCGGCAAAGCAAAGTCTGCTAAAACTAAAAAAGAAGGATCAGAAATGGAAGGTACAATATCAAGGACGGTGTCTTTAGAAAAGTTTGAATGTGCTTCTTGGGCTTCTTCTGCACTATTCAATGACATTGAAACAGACAACACAAGTTCCTATTTTGATCTACCATTGGAATTGATCAAAGGAAGTAGTTGTAATGATGTACATGCACCTGTTACATCAGCTTTTGTCTTTGAGAAGGACCTTAAAGGGGTTCTCAAGAATGGTTCTTCTAGAACAAATGCTAGAAAATCAGATACATCACCTTACCATGTTAGGTTTTCTACATCTTCTTCTCATTACCCTCCCTCTCCAGCATCATGCAATACTCCTAGCTTGAGAAACACGAAAGCCGATTTTAATGCCTTCTTAGAAGCACAAAGTACTTGAGGAAATAAGAGAACTCTTCTCTCATTAGAGGTTGAGCACGATTGAATCATTCTAATGAAAAGTGGAGTTAGTACAAATACTCACATCGTTTGTATTTTGTTATGCCACTTTTTAACATGATTGTTTAGCATGAGCTGCATGATTACTGAATAATTTACTAGGAAAGGCTTTGTCAAAATTTTTTTTTTACTAGGAAAGGCAAAATATATTTGTCTAGTGATTAAAATGATTGCACACAATCTTCTCATTATGCAAAAAGTATATTTGCAAATAATAAATGTAGTTTATTAATTTTTCCTGTGTAAACTGTTAAATTTATACATTTTATCTAAATATTTATGAATTTATTATGAGTTTGGGATATAAAGTATGATAAAAATTAATAATGTAGACATTTAAGATGTGATATTAAGTTCGGAAGTAAAGCTTTAAATAAAAGTATAATAATATTGATACCAACTATCGGTAACTAGTACCGTTACTAATTTGAAAGATTTAACCAACCGAGACCTCCAAATCATAGTTCAATTTTCTATGGTGGTTTGTTTATATGGTGGGATAACATTCGACGGGCATCCAACTCAAAGCAACGATTTCTCGCTTCAGTCTTTTTACGGTGGCAGTGGCTCCGAACGCGATATATGATCGGTAGACACTAAAATGAACATATGCATAGTTGGATTGGATGTCAACAAAATTGAGCATTAAAACTTGTTAGGAGATTAAAACAAAGTTATATATATCCCATTTACCGCAAAACAATGCACGTAAATACACTAAGAGGGACATAGCAAAATTGCATGTATAAACTATACAACAGACAAAAACATAAACGGGACAATACACACTGATATGTGGAAACTTCATCCATGGTGAACCGTGTAATATTTAATGCTTAGGCAATGTGCACGAGCATTTTAAATAATAATTTGTTCACATGTTTCTGCTTATTATATTTGACTCAACAATATTTTTTTCGTTACAACTTGGAGCTTGGAAGGTTCCTAACTGTTAGGTAGATAGATAGAAATATATACAAAATACTGAAATAACATACCCCACTACCTCACTTATCAAAGTTGGGTATAGTACAAGTAAAAGGAGGTAGAAAAACAATCTAACATGCCTATATTTTTTCTTACCAAACAGGCTTTTACATTGAGTGCAGCTATGTTTCTTGTCAGTGTCGTATTTTAGAAGTTAATCTAAATTATTATTATCAAAATCATTTGCTTATGATATGTAACTAATGGATCCTTATAATGAGGGAGATAAATTAGGTTGACTGTCTTATTATATAAGAGAGTTTGCATTCTCTATGTGACATACAACCACTTATATTATTAAAAAAAAGAGAACCTATTATATAAACATAAAATTGATTTTATCACGTTTGTGTTTTCGAATAGAATTAGTTTTAACCGGATTTGAGTTATCTCAATTAGTCTTCGCAATTGGGAACTGAAATATCTTGGTTTATAGGAAGAAAAAAATATATTTGTTTTCAAATGATGAATTTGTAACAAATTTACAACATCCATGTTAATAATATAAAGCGGTAAAATATTTATGTTTACAAATATGATTATATTAAAGTTTCTGAAATACCCTTGTCTTCTACGAATATGACTATATTCAAGCCTTTGAAATACTCATGTCTTCGGATCTGCAATGTTGTTCAAAGTTAATCTTTCGACCTAAATCAAATAAACCCCGTATTAAGACTTGAAATCAAAAAACACATCGCACAAAGATGTGAAATCTAAATGAACGGAGTGCAAAGACGACAAAATCACAAAAACAAACGAAAGAAGACTGAAAACATGTGGAAACCACTTGTTTAACTAAAAACGAAGAAAAACAATTCGGATAAGGTGATTTTGGGTCAAAATTGACCCTAAATCGCCCCTCTTTAGTAGATAAGAGAAGAAAAATGGTGACGGCTAGAGTTTAGAAATGAGAAAAGAGAGAGGAAGAGAGGGTGGTCAAGAGTTAAAAATAAAATTCGTTATACCTTTAGAATCGACTCTAAATTGAAGTTTCAATTTTAAATATTTGACCATAGATGCATTTTTCAATTACTCATTTCATGGATCTATCAAACATAACATGGTGTTTCAAAATTATTTAATTTAAAATTAATTTTAAGCCATAATGAAAAACTTAAGTGTTCTTCTTTGTATGTAATGGTTCTCTATATGATTAAACTTCATTTTCTTCGATAAATATGTGAAATGACAATAATCATTAAAAACTAACACACATAATTTAACAAGTCTGAGTCCAACCTTCGTTCACGACGTTTGGTCTATCAATTTCGTCATTTTATTAGTTGAATTAAAGCAAAGAGTTAACTACATTTTATTCCGCTATACACGAGTTTATAAATGAGCAGCATCTAATAATGAGCATCTAACATATAATGGAATTTTCTCATCATTGATTAGTTATTCCATGTCTCTTTGCATAAGGTTTGAATATAGGGAATTTGTTATGCCTTGATAGAGGAAAAGAACAAAAGAGAAATAATACATTGCACTTACACATATAAGGAAACGCAAGAACACCGACAGAAACTTTGGAGGTTATTGATATATATATGATAATCATTTGGTAGTTTGGGTTTTCCCCTTCAACATTATTGCCAGCTATTTCATCAACAAAAAAAACTTATTGCCAACTACATGTGTGCATATTACTTAACCATAAGCCACGCGAACTTTGTGTCCCTCTATATACTTCATATGTTCTAAATTATATATCTATCTAGTAAAATTTGTTTATTTTAAATTATACTATGTCATTTTACAATATTAAAGAGTCTTTAATGTTTTCTATACCAATGAAGGATATTTTGTAAAACAACTCACTATTACTCTTTTTATACAACATGTGTCGTTTAGTGTCAGGTTCAATAGGTTATTTGACTTGTCGATATTTAAGGAGATATCAGTGTGTGATATATGTCAGTTAGGTTGGGGGGAGGAGGGAGAGGCGTGGAGGCGGAGGTTGTTTGCGTGGGAGGAGGAGGGCGTGGGGGAACTTATGTTACTGCTTCATAATGTGATTTTGCAGGATGACAGGTGGCTATGGACATTGGAATCCTCTAAAACTTTCTCTATTCGTAGTGCTTATAATTTCCTAACTATTCAACCTCCTATTGCTTCACCGATGGATGTTTCCTCTCTTTGGCATAAGGACGTCCCTCTGAAGGGTGTGTTGTTTGCTTGACGATTGCTCTGAGTCAGGTTACCTACAAAAGACAATATGCTTCATCGCGATGTTATTGATCATGATTCCATGGTGTGTGAGGCAGGGTATGGTTCAGTTTAATCATCCCATCATTTATTTTTACATTGTAATATTTTTGGGTTTGTCTAGAATTTTATTTATAGATGGCTTGGCATTTCTACGGCCATCCTTTACAATGTGTCAGACCACTTTAATCAATTCAGTTTCAGCGGTGGTATCACAAAGGTGCGTCGTTCGATCTCTCAGGCCATTTGGTTTGCTACGGTTTGAGAAATTTGAAAAGAAAGAAATAACGGGCTTTTCAAAGACAAAGAATGCTCGGTAATTTATGTGGTTAATAAGATTAAGTCTCTCGCTTTTAGATGGTTGAAGGCGAAATTTCCTACTCTTCCCTTCAATTACCATGGTCCATGGTTAGCTTAGTCCCTTTACCATGCTGAGCGTAGGCTAAGAGTTATGTCTTTTCTTGCTTTTACTTTGTGTACAGTTCTGTTAGTAAATACTTTGTGGACTTTGTTGTCTTCTCCTTAGTACACCTTGTGTTAGGAAAGACTCTTTGATGTGGTAATATATTCCATTTTAGCCTCTTCAAAAAAAAAAAACTACATTTCTTATTTTAAGTGAAATTGCTAAAATGACATAAAATTCATAAAGAGTATTATTTTTGCGGTACTTTCTTCCAACCCAATTTTGTATAGATGATAAACACATCTTCCAATTTAACTCAATTTTTATCTTCTAATGCATTGCAACATATTGTCGTCTTTAAAAACCGCTTAAAACTTTCAAAACAACATATTGTCATCTTAAATTACAAGTTTATGTCATCGTAAGCTTAGTTCAGTTGGGATGAATAATGCATAAAATATGCAAGGTCTGGAGTTTGAACCTCGGCCACCACCAATTTTTTTTTATCTACAGTAGATTATATCCATCAATAACGTTGCATCAAAAACATCTTCAATTTAAAGGGTCCATACATACTTCATGCATTATAGTTGTTGGACAATACATATAAAAGCCAACACTCTTGCTATTAATACATAAATTCTGGATTCTTAAATTGAAAAGTTAATCATAGTTTTAAGCAAAATAAATTTACCAAACTACTATTCAATATGTCCTGCAACCTAATATTACTTTCATGCTTTCATAAAGAGCACTCATTTCACCCACATGTTCCCTCTTTTGACTTTACCTAAAGCTACCCCTTTCATCAATTACCTGCTCTTATACCAACAACACTATATTTTCCTCCCATTCTGTTTTTTCACATAGATAAAAAAACATGGGCCCACAAGAAAAGAAACAAAAGAAAAGAGGATGCTTTCATCAAAATTTATTGAGGAATAAGGATCCCAAAATTAAAAGCAATATGGTACAATATATTTTTTAATAATGCTATTAAAAAAGGGAAAGATGCACACAAACAAAGCAACACATTGGCAACCCTCCATATGATGACATAGAAGGTGGGGACAAAACTGACAGATTATTCAGCAATTCATCTTTATTCATTATTTTTACAAAATACAGCATATAAAAAGTTAAAAATAAAATAAAATAACAGAACAAAGAAACCCAAAAGAATTATTAAAAATGAAACAAGATAATGTATTCATCTGTTTCTGTACTAAATTTAAAAGTAAAAAAAAAATATATATTATAATACATAATACAAAAAATAAAAAAGAAAGAACCTTTAAATGATTTTCTATACTATGGAAAGATAAATTAAATAACTTTAAATTCAAGACCCTTAAATAATTGAAGGGCTATCATTGTCTTGTATTCTGCAACCTTGATCCAATCATCTTAAGCTCAAATTTCTTGATTGATCCAGCAATGTCCCTCAATGTAGTATCCATCACATAAGGAGTTTTTTCATAGGTAATTTTTGTTGAGTTCACTAGCAATTTGCATGTTTCTCTTCTTTGTGATATGGCTCCATGGTAGTGAAAATATTTGATCCTACCTTCAGTGTTATGAGTTGTTTTTCCATCTAAATTCTCTGACATGTGGATCCCATTTGCAAACAAGCTTCTAGGTTGAACTGCATATTTTCTATCTCTTCTAATGCCTGTAATTGCATCTCTATACACAAGCTTTTCAAACCCCCATTTTCTGCATAATTCAAATGACACAAATCACATATAGCTATGTTATTTCGTGTTGGCGAAACTAAAATCAAATATTGTACGTACTACACGTATTGATTCTTACGTGAGTAAATTTTATCGAGACTGAAACAAAACAACGAAGACTAACATAAATTGTTTTTTCGTATATTTGTAAGGATTAAAAACAAAACAAAAAATGACACGACTAAAAACAAAAAGGAATATATTTGTTGAGATTAAAAACAAATTCAAAACTATATGAAATAGTTCAATCACAACATTATACCTTGATACTTTCTTTTTCAGAATCTTAAGACAATTTTGTGCAATAAACTCAAGCAACTAACACTTGGACAGCTAGATCTAACAACTATATTGTGTGGGACTGTGACCAAATTAGTTGTTATTGTTTGTTGCTATTAATATTAAAATACTCAAATTCAGTGCATACCTAACTACAAATACAAAGCTGTCGTGATCAAAGTTCACTTGTAGACAAAACCATTATGGGTTTTAATCAAAAGATAACATGAAAAAATTACTAAAAATAAACATTAGAAGAATCACCATCAATTCTAAGCATGCTCATTATTATTTTTCAATTACTGAAATTCACATGATTTTGAACATTGTGCAGCTATCTTATTGTTGAAGACATTGATGGATGAATAAAGAATTGTTTTAACTTTCAACAAATGTTGGAAGAATCTTGAACAAGTTGGACCAAATTACTATTTTATACAGTTATTTACTTGTTCAATTTAGAAACAAATTACAGTAGAACAAAGGTCAAACATGTCCCATTTCCACCTGTCATTGTATACTACCAAAGACAAAATTAATATCATACGAATGGGCTAATAATCCAAATGCATGTACACCACAACATTTTAATAGTTTGTCCCCTCTCTTTATACAACTTAAACACACCGACACATACCCCAAATACTAACAAATTCACACCACTAATATTTTTAAAAATAGAGTAATATAATGTAGTCACACGGGTCACTAACATGTGTCGAACACCAAACAATATTTACTATTTAGTGTATGTATAGATTTTCAATATGGTTGACCGAATCATGATGAGTTTACGTGGTTTTACAGAAGCTACACTTTAAAGCATCAACAAAATAAAAATGTCATTGTAATTTTTTCAAACTCAATTCATCTAAACATACATAAATTGTATAAATCAAAATAGTAATAAGTGAGTAACATTATGGTGATTGAAGCTATTAGGCTAGTCTAATATTAGCAAAGCAAAAAGAGAGTATACTGAATGAAGGAAGTGAAAATTGTACCTGTAAGTTTTGCCATAATCATGAGAGAGACAAACCTTGACACTCATAGCCATCTGCTCAATTGTAAACTGAGAGTATTCAGAAAGAGAATCAAGCACAGTTTTAATAGTACTCTTTGGAGGCACATAAATATACTCATCAACATCAAAAAAGAACATCCACTTAGCCATAAACTTGTATCTATGCAAACAATCATTCAAAACCATAAACTGATTATGATAATATCCATCAAATCTCTCTTGATCCCTAATATCTTGCAATGTAACATAACCAAGTTCAATCCAAGGCTTCAAAACCTCAAAAACTTCCTCATGAACACCACCAGCATCATGTAGCACAAAATGTGAGTTTGGACCAAATAGCCTCACATGATAAGCTATCCATTCTCTCACTCTTTGAGGATTCAAATTACCAAATAAAGATGATCCACAATAGAAATAATCAAACTTTGGCTTTGAATCAAAGAGGGTAATATCCAAAACTTTAGGTTGTTCATCAAGAACTTCCATTCTATCAGTAACATTAAACTTTGTGTCACCACCACCTGATGTAGAAGCATATAGCATCAACTTTCCACCATTGTTATCAACATTGATTGATTCATTGAAAGTGCAGTTAACAATAACAACAGTATAAACATGGCCATAGCCCCAATCAGGGAGCATCTTGTAACCAATGGTGGTGATGTTTTTTGAAGAGTTTGTTTTTGTGTTTGCGTTTGTGTTTGTGTTAGTGTTAGGGATCCACTCACATTCATAACTAGGATTTCCATAAACATGAAGAGGCTTTGAAGAAAGACCAATGATAGCAAAAGTGTTGAGTCCTCCTCTATAAGCACTCATTGTGATGAAGTTGTATGCTGCTGAGCCATAAGGGTTGAAGAAACGCTTGATGATGGTGGTGGTGTTGGTATTGGTGATGAGTTTTTCATGGACAATGGCAGAGGGTGGTGGTGGTGATGGTGGTGTCGCCGTCGGTGTCGGTGGAGTTTGAGAGATTCTTGAAATGCAAAGTCTGAGATCAGAAGCTGAGATAGTGAAAGAAGAAGGTATGAAGCAAAAGAGAGTGGCAATGGTGCAGAGAAGTAGAAGAGTTGTGAGGAAAAGTTTGTGTTCTGCAGCATAGTTTCTTGATGACCAAAGAAAGAGCTTCTTCTCTTTGTCTTTGATGGCCATTGAAACGTGTGGAAGTGGAAGCAGCTCCTTTGGAATGAGTGTGATGAGTTGTGTTGTGATATATTAGGAAACTTTTTGGTTGTTAAGGTTTAGGGACAAATGAGATTCGTTTTTGGAGAAATTAGGATAATTATTGTCTCATTGATTATTGGGAGATGTGAAAGAGGAGAAAAAAGAGGGAGGTGATAAAGCAATTAGATCTTTCTAAAAAATACTTAAAGCAATGCAGAAAAGATAGTAAATGGATAAGTAGAATCTGTATTTATAGCATAGCAACTAAAAACCAAAATTATAACTTGACACACAAGTTTTAGTAATAAATATCGATAACAATTTTAATGGTAACAAAGTTAAAACATCGTTGTAAAACAAAGGAAAATATTGCTGTAAAACTATAAGTCAAACACTTTATAATGTAACTACTACCCAGTTTCTCTATTCGAAAAAAGTTATATTTTATTATTATTAAATAATGGTGTAAATGCACTCATTAGTATTCTCCTACATTCTATAAATAAAAACATTCATGGAGTCATTTATCTTGTTTATTTGTAGAATGAAGGCAAAATTTGATCGTGACAACTTTCTTACGATCCAATTTAGTCTCAAACAATAATTATATGAATCTAGTTTCACACAATCTTAAATTGGGGACAAATTAATCTCTCTGTTATAATAAGTCGAAGACTAATTTATTCTTCTTATAAAAATGTTAAGGACTAGTTTAATATGAAGTGGTGCGTGAGAAAATTGTGAGAGGTCGACTTCAGATTCCTTCACAACACGTGAGTATGAGCAAAATTTTGAAAGAAGACATCGCATACCTTGAAATTATCAACCCGTATCTTTCATAAAAAAAAAGTATGAATTGGTTCCTACAAAGCCCTCAATCTCAGAAAATTAACATTTGATTAACATGTATTAGTTTTTTAGGTAAACAATCCGTTTGTAGACAATCCATTGCTCCAATACAAGCATCTACGGTTCATTCATCTCTTTCAATAGCATTGTCTTCATCTTTTTGTTAGGTTTTATATTGATACATTCATATATTTAAAATTGATTGGTGATGGGCACTTGATTGCTCGTAGTAATTCCAAAGTTCTAATCCTTCAAATTTTCTCTCCATTGAAAATCCAAGAATAATTTTAAAATGCTAAAAAGGCATTGAATCAATCATTAGGTAACATGTAATAAAGCATTGATTCAATCACTAGGTAACATGTAATTTTGCAAAAGAAATGTGTATTAGGCATCATGGAATTAGGTGTGCTAAATTATTCTAACAAAATCTTTGATGTTGAAGACACACCCAGGTTCGTAGGTGTGTTTGATGTTCTTTGATGGTTAAGATATAATAGAGATATGATAGAATAAAGAACTGGATAGAGACGTGATATGATATGAACATGATAAGTGTTAATCTTATCATTTGTTTATGCGTTCATTTTTCTTCGGATTGTTTATGCGTTTATGCGCACACAAGATAACAAATGTGATATCATTATTTTTTTTATAATTAAATGAGAAAGTTACTCTCATAATTAATTAAATTAATTATAAGTAAGCAAGGGATGACAACATTTTAAAAACGGCCGAATATCACGATAATGAATAAGAAATGAATTTCTAATCATGTCAGGATGGTTTTTAACTCAACCATTACTCAGGATAAAAATTACAAAGACAAGTCAGGATATGATAGAAAAATAATTAATTTTATCCCATCTATTACAGAATATGATAAATATATCATATCATGTCTCCCTATCCTGACTATAAAACGACCTTTAATGACCAAAATTTTGAGTAACTATTCGTACTCAGTCTTTATTTTTTTTGTGTTAACCCCTTGATTCTCAAGAAACAACCTTGATAATCAGAGTTCAATCAAATACAACATGACCAAAAATTGTTCTATTCAAAATCGAACTTCTCTTAAACTATTTGTTTTTAGGAGACTCGTCAATCATCAGTCCAATTGTTTTTTTATTTTTTATTTTTTTTGCATCAGTCCAATTGTTTGGTTAGTTATTCTTTTTAGTTCAGATATCTCTTTTCATATATATGTTTTGATCCTTTCTTTCTCTTTTAAAACATGTACAAGATTGAACCCAAAAAAAACATGCACAAGACTATCCTTTCGGATATAATTTCTATTTTCTACCATTCAGATATATTATACTCAACTGTAGTGTTTTTTTGCGCAGAAGAGTTTGTGTTTGTGTTAGGGATCCACTCACACCCATGACTAGGATTTCCATAAACATGAAGTGGCTTTGAAGAGAGGCCAATGATGGAAAAAGTTGAGTTCTTCTCTACATAAGCACTCATTGTAATGAAGCTATAAGCTGTTGAGCCATGAGGGTTGAAGAAGGACTTGATGATGGTGGTGTTGGTATTGGTCATGAGTTTTTCATGAAGAATGGAAGAAGGGATGAAGTGAAAGAGAAGCTTGAGTTCTGATTCTATGAAGCACACTCCCTCCTATCATTTTTTTAAGCAAAAAAATAAAAAAGAGACTCAACTTGACCAACAAAAGAGACTTCACTAATTACAAAAACTCTATGTCTTCCTCTTCGTTTCATCTTCTGAATTTGCCAATCCATTTTTCCCTAAAACAACATTCAATTACCGGAAATAATCATAGAAATTAGAATCATGAAACAAGGTTGGTGATATATGGCATGACCTATAAATACGATGTGATTCATTGCATTTTTTATTAAAAAAGTGTGCTAGAGAATTAGATATGAAATCCTTTTAGTGTTGCCTGCACATATAGTAAGTAAGTTTAATCAAAGCATAACTAACTCTTTTCCTGTTAGACAAACTATCCATTGCATCACAAAATTAATAAACACTCGTTGGTGATGCATATCATAGAATTTTTTTTATTTTTTTGAAAGGATCATAGAAAAATTTATAAATACGTATGAGTTAGCTCATATATATTTTTTTTTACAAGAAGTTAGCTCATATATGTAAGGTTAGTATTATTTATTTTTTTTAACAAACAAAAATGAATTATATTAATACGACCAAAACAATCTTTCTCAATATAAGGCGTACCGAAGAGACTACTAAATATACAAATAGTTATAGTACAAAAATCAAAATGAGTATGTTTAGCTTTTAACCACCACAAAAAATATGACTTTACTTTCTTTTTCCAGTAACTGATAAATAGAGCTTTCCTGATTTTTAAATAGTCTACTATTACGTTCATTTCACAAGACCCAAACACATAGAAGTCAAATGAGTTGTAGGAAAGATCGTCGCACTTTCAGATCACTTGTGTAATAAATAAATTGGGTAAAATGATTTAAAATAAGTTGAGTGTCCGCACCATCAAAACCAATCCAAGCTCGTACCAAATGCCAAAGGGAAGCGAAATTGTGCATGATAGGAACAAATGTTGAGCGTCTTCAACATGACCACACCTAGCCACACACAACCGCGCCTCTGCAGAGATGACGCCACGAGTCGCCAACTTTGATTTTGTTGGTAATCTATCACGCAACAGCCTCCACGCAAAAATAGAGACCTTCAAAGGGACCTAATTATGCCAAATTAATTCCATTCTTGGTTGTACCTAAGCATGCTCCTAAGATGTCAGCATGTCATAAACACCACGAACAAAATAACCCCCTATCGGGTCCATATGTCACTGCCACATATCAGACGTAGTATCTAGCAGAGAAACGTTATGTAGTAATGTCATACACTCCTCTAACAACTCCTCCCCACACCCACAAGCTACGACGCCAGCTCCACGCCTCTCCCCTTCCTCTCAACCTAACAAAAACATATTCCGAACCGTGATCGCTTTGTTGTCTGCCAAATCGTAAAGACGGCGAAAGCGATCACGAAAAGGAATGTCGCCACACCAACAATCACGCCAGAAGGAGGTGTCCGCCCCATCCTCACCTTCCTCAACACACACTCTGCAGACCACCCTTCACCGCTACCTCCTACCCCATCCCAAATTCTCACTATCTCCCTCCACCAAGAAGAACAACTCCGGCCCCCAACCTCCAAACTTCCATTCTCCGTACCATACCTAGCAACCAGCACCCTACGCCACAAAACCATCATTATCCACTAACAGGCGTCAACACCATTTCCCCAACAAAGCGATATTAAACTTCCTAACTCCCAACCCACCGTACTCGGAGACCAACTTATCCAAGAAATTTTCCTATGTTCCTCGCTCCCCCCACCACCCCCCCACCCCCAATTTTTTTTTATTCAATAAAGATTTTATGGAAGAGATTATACATGATGGAGCTCTGAAGAAGGAAATAGCATATACAAGCAGAGCAGTCAGGACATACTTTTGATGGATCAGACGACCATCGATTTAAGGTTAATTTGCAATTCCTATTTATTAAATGTGATGCATATCATAGAGAATCTTCAACAATGAGAAATGAACGATCTTCTGGGTCATCGTCAATGCCTGAATCAAAAGATGCCCATTCAAACACATTTTTTCTTAGTATTGGATTAAGAAAGCAAAAAGGATGTAGAAAGAAGTTGAACATCAGAACGATAGATACATGCTTTTGTACTAGTACACGTTAACTTTTCATTTTTTTATTGGTTTCATGCAACTCGACCAGTGAGTCAAGTAAGTGCAACTCGATTGATAGCTCTATGTACACTGGTATGGAGGGGCCAAAGTTCAAATTTCAGATTCGTCTCTTTCCCACACTTATAGCGTGTGAATCTAACAACTACGTTACGTAGAAAAGAAATCTATTTGTGAATTATGAGAAATATTTATTTAACCTAAAAAAGTAATAAACAAATATTTAAATACTTGAAATAATGATACTACTATCTATCAAATAATTTTTTAAAAGTCTAATAAATTTGGTAAATCTTTTTTGTCTTTCTTTCTGTTTTAGAGAAATTGGGTAGATCTAAAAACGATGATGAAAACTTTAAACTCATTTGGTAGATTAAAAAAAAAAAGCTTTTAATTCAAGTACTCACTTCATTTGTTGCAGTGATTATTATCACTGAAGGAACAAAGTACAATTTATATTCATCACTAACAATATTTTTCTTACAAATCTTGACTTGTTGTTGTTACATGCATACTACTATGCATTACATGTAATCTTACCTTAAAAAAGAAAATACATTTAATCTTGTACCAAAATGAAAAACATTACACGTAAAAAAGGGTGTTGTTTAAAAGTTTAATGTGTCGGTCTCTGGTTCTTTATTCCTGGTGCCTTTGTAGTTTGTATTTTGCCAGGTTTTCAATTGATCTTGATGGGATGCTATTTTCATTTCGAACCTTTGACTATTTGTAATATTGTTTCTAGCACGTCTTGTGCTTATATTATGTTAATTTTATTCATCTTTTGTCGTTTAAAAAGAGAGAGCATGTCGCCTTGTTCTTTCGATGTAATCTATCTTAGCTTAGTTGGTAGAGATATTACATATCATATATGTAGGGGTAGAAGTTCGAACCACGAACACTTCACTTTTCCATATTTAAAATAGACTAATTGACAAGAAAAAAATGTCTCTTCAATGTAAACTATTTTTACACGGCTATATGATAATGAGAGATCACACAATATTCTTTCATGTCACGTTACTAACTTCTTTTTTAAAAAATAAGACATCACTAACTTCAAAGATCTTTTTTTTTTTTGCTACGGAGGAAATTTCTAAGATCATCCGTAATGAGTCATTCCCCTATTTAACCCCATGTTGGATAAACATCTTCATTATTATTTTTTTGAATGACAAAATATTATATATATATATATATATATATATATATATATATAAGGGGATTAAATCCCAAGTATTACACAAAAAAGAGAAAATAAAAACACCAAAAACCCCCCAAAGAAAAATCACCAGCACCCTAAAAAAACGAGTCCTCTAACAACACCCTCAAAATGTCGAATCCCCCAACAACAACTCCTCAAAGAACCAACACCGCCAACAATGATTAAATAGGCACCCGATAGAGATTTTGCTCCAAACGTTCAGCTTCAACCACCACTCAAGTTCCGATCTATCGGAGGAGACATCACAACAGCCTAAAAGGACTTGAATCACAAACTTGCTCCCGACCTCAAATCAAAAGCGATCGACCCACAAGTCTTCCGACATAAATCAAAAAGGCACCCCCCTCAACTCACGAACCACCAGAGCAGACATCTAAACCTGTCCAAAAACTCGACCCACCAATAACCTGATGCCAAAATCCAAAGACAGAGAAAAAGCGGAACAATAGCGCAAAGCGAACCAACTCGAACACAAACAAAACAAAACAAGCCACCAAATCAACCTGCATCACCACCACCTCAATAGACCGGTGCACACCTCAACCCTCAGCTAGGCAACCGCAAACCACCACAATCCTTACAACGACGAACGATTCGAGAGTTGCGAAGAAGGAAGCGAAAACAAAACAAAAACCCAAGCCTTTCGACATTGAGACCAAACGACCCACCAACCCACATATCTGATACCGGAACAAACCTCACCGACCTAAAACCTTCAAAGCGGCAGTGAAGGTTGGAGCATCCAGAAACGCCGGCGAACAGAGGAAACACAAAACAAACACCAACAAACATCTTCATTGTAACATTGACAACTAAATTTTTATAAAGATGTGTACTTTTAAAGACATCTTTTCTCTTATGTTTACTTGTGGGTCCCACATGCACTCATAAGTGTAAAAATACAATCCCTTATTCAATTGTTATATTGTTTTAATATTAAAAATTAGATTAGAGAATTGGTGCAAGCGTCCTTTTTAATCGATCAACGTTATATTTGAATTTTCTATCAAAAAACTTTATTTTTTACTACAACAAATAGTTTATCATCATTTTAAACGTGCAATTTACTATATATATATTTTTTAAAATTTACCTACGTTTTCAAATTGTTAAGAATTTTTTGTAAAAGAATGATAATTAATAATTTTTTCAAAAATAGTACATTTATTTACGACAAACATAACATCTCTTTCGAGCCACACAATCCAACATTAAACAGGCAGAATGATGAGGATTTTGAAACCTCAACTAAGTTATAGTTACCAAACTTCGTGAATGTGAGAGATTCGACTGCCAACACAGATACATAACCCCACATCTACAACTCATTGTGTTGCGAACGTAAACTTCACGACCATTTCTAGCCAAATCTAACAGAAAGCAACTCAAAACCAATTGAAAGCCAGATCGAGGAATGTTCAATCAACGGATCTGAGCACCAGGAGCACCGCCAACACGGTAACACCCGAACCCACCACTCGCATCATCGAAGTGGATTTGTGCGAGTCTTCACTTCTCAATACCGAGAATGAATCCATCACCAACATTCACGTTCCAACAACCCCCTGTTAACAACAATCACAACAAGCATCAATGCTCTTTCAAGCCAAATAAATCCATAAGCACGAACAAACCCCTGAATAGGTAAATTATTGTTATAATTTAATGATATATAATTATTGTTGGGACCCAATTAATAATTTTTTGAGATGCTGAGTTGAAGAGATTGTGTGTTTATTAAGTAACAATATTAGTTACAAGAGGAGTGCTATAGACGATCTTTTTCAACATTCTCTTTTACATTCATTATCATATTTGATAAAATCAATGTGATATCCAAACTTTGTAAATGAACTTTACATAAAATAGTAATTAGACCCACATGAATTTCACGAAATGAGAAAGTAAATGTTAGAAAAATGTTCAAAAGAAAGTGTTCTTAACACTCTACCTAGTTACAAAACGAGTGATGTGTATTTGAGGTGTTGCGCAGTGGATGGTCTAAACACTCGTATAAGAGTGGGGTTATGTGGCAATACAATGATTTTTTTTAACATGTGCAATATAATGGATTTTGATTGGGTGTTAGTGTAAAACTGTTTTAACGATGATTGATTGACAGTCTAAAACAACTTTGCACACACAACCAATCAAAACATTCAAAATTGCCACATAAGTTAAAAATATTAATTGATGTGACAATTCTACGATTGATTGTATCTCTAAAATTGTTTTGGACCGTCAACCTATCATCATTAAACTCTAATTAATATACTCGATTAATTATTTTACACATTCATTTTTTGGGATCATTTTACACATTCATATTTTATTAAAAAAAGTGGTGAAGTGTCAAAACAAAACTAATCTGGTAGAAAGACTAAACGAGTGTGGTGAACACAAAATCACTACATCGAAACCCTAATTCCCAAAATCACAAACTCGATTGAAAATCCAATGGAAGGAATGGTATCTCCTACGGATCAACAAACACTGGTCACTTCCTTCCTCGAAGTTGCTCAAGGCCAAACTGCTGCCACCGCCAGACAATTCCTTCAGGTTTGCCCTCACCGTCAAAAATCAATCAAATTTTTCATTCTGTTGATCAATTATCCATACAAAATTGTTACTTTTTAACTTCTGGGTTTTATTTTTAACTTCTGGTTGTATGTTATTGGTGATTTTTGGATTATTGTTGTGTTAAGATCTATGTGATGTGTTTTAATAGGCTACAAGTTGGAAACTTGAGGAAGCTCTTCAGCTGTTTTTGATTGGGAGTGAGACTGGGGCGGTGCCAGTGCCGGCGCCAACGTCTTTCACTCCGCCTTTAGAGAATGCTGATGCATGGATTGATCAGAGGTAATGCTGAGAATTGAGTTATGTAAAATTCATCTATGAGAGGAGTTATGAGGGTGTAGTTAAGGTCTGTTTGGACAAACAACTTATTTGCAGCTTATAGCACAAACGCTTATCGTTAAATCGTTTTTTTTGTATGCTATATGTTTGTTTTTATAAGCTATATTTGAGAGCTTATGAAAAATCAGTTGAAAAAAGCTTATGGCAATTGTCATAAGCTGTGTTCATTAATTCTCTGGAACAGTCTCACAAAACTTAGGACAGTAGATAAGCTCAAATAGGCCAATCCAAACAGGCTCTTATTTTTTTCTGATTGTTGTAGTGAAACAAGGACGGATACTGCGAATCAAAGTGGTGGAGTTAATGATGGAGATGAAGTGCGTGCTCCTTTACCTGTTGTAAGGGAAACTCTTTATGATAATGTACTGCTGTTTGGGTATGTTTTCCTTTTTGCCATTGCTTTGTTTACCTTGGAAACCATAGGATTTTGGTCTCATAAAAATGTGTCATGCATGTTTAAATGTTGTTTTATCGAGCATGTAAAATGCAAATCATTGGGGTTTAACTATGTCATCACTCGTGTTTAACTCTAGTAGACTGACTATCCTTGTATACTGAAGTTTGGTGCTGTTAGCATTCCTTTCATTATGTGCTGATGTAACTAATTATTTTTTCGATTGCATATAAATATATAATAGTTAAATAGTTAATTAGTACTCCATCTGTTTCTAATTATAAGCAATAAAGGGTTAAAGAAAGTTGATGTATTCTTGTGTGTTTGGCTTTGTAAACTGGGAAATGACGAGCAAGGAAGAGTAAGGTGCATGAAAAGTGGAACAGTTGTGGCTAAATAGGCAGTATTGTGAAGTGAACTGTATGCAACTAGAATGATTCAAATTTTTCCAAGTGGTGTGTACCTTTGACCTCTGTTGTCAATAGCGGCTGCGCCAGCCGCTATAGCGGAGCCGAAAAATCAAGACAACCGCACCAGGCCGCGTCGGCGCGTGTCAGAAGTGGAAAGCGGCCAAAATGGACCTACAAATAGTAAAATAATAACTTGTACTGGTTGTATATAATTGGTATTAGCCATTTTCGATTTTGTTATCCTTTTTATTTCCTATTATGAATACTTCATGAAATTTTTTAAGGTATTTTAGTATTTCTTTTTGAATAGTATGGTATCAAGTATTAAATTTATTAGTGGCCGCACCACCGAAATAGCGCCCGCTACGCACCCCGCTCCCGCACCGCGCCAATTATTGGGATAGCCTAGCCGCGCCGCATTTCCGCATTGACAACAGAGCCTTTGACATCAAGAAGCATACTGCTAGTATATTTTTATGGAATTGAAAATGTTTATGTAATATGTACTCATTGCACTGTTAGATTGTCTTGCATATTACATTATGGTATGTTAGGCCTGTGTTCTTTTATGTATCTCTGTACCCACATCTGAAATGTATTTTGATTTTCATAAATTAAATTACATAGACACCTCTTGCAAAGATATGGCGGTCAAAAGTCAATTGGGGCTGTTTATCCAGGAAATGTGTTTCCTGTACTTAAGTTGCACTCATTGAGCTTTTTAAGTTAATACACCTTGTCTTTTATTGTGTTACATCATTGTGTATGTAGGTTTGTGCTTGTGTAAGTTTGTGGTTTTCAACAGACAAACTAGTTATTGAAATTGTGTTTTTTCATGTTTGTGCAGAGGATCAAGGCTTGGACATCTCCCACAAGAACCAAACTCCTTAGTTGCATTCCGTAACTTTGAACAGGAAACAAGGCGTCCAGGGGTTTGGGAACCAGAGCAAGGGGCCGCCTCTACAGCAGAAAGTTCTCAGGACACACTTGCTTCTCTTTATCGCCCTCCTTTCCATCTAATGTTCACTGGTTCTTTTGATAAGGTAAATACACTTAGTTTGGATTGCATAGCTTGTGTTTGATTTGGTATTGGAATTTAGAGCTCATTTTACATTTTTTATTCGTTTTGACTTCAAGCTTGAGGCTGTAAAACCCAGCTCAAACTAAAGTAACTTTTTGAACTTGATTGTATTTTTAAGTTTTTATACTTTCTATACTTTAACACGCAGTGTTTTTACTCCAACTTTCTCCATATTTCCCAATTTTCCGGTTATTGACATATTTTTTTACTTTATAAGTTAATCAAACCTCCCTTTAGGTGACAAGGCCTAGTGGCTTATAGATTTACATCTTTTGTATTTTAGAATGTACTACACATAAATCCATTTTAGCATAATGAGCATGAAATGAATAGATGCTAGCCAACAATCAGCACACTATGGGGAAGAACAAGGTGTCCTTGACAAGGACCTATTGCAGTTGAGCCCCCCACCCCACCCCACCCCCCACTCCACCCACCCCCACGTCCTCCTTTCTTCTTCTTCTTGTGCTTAGTCAATTTTAAAAGTTGAGATTTGTCTCTTACAACATGGAGACAGCTTTGAAGTGCTTCAGGATACTAAAAAACAGTACCTTCCAAGGCATCTTATGTTCTCAAGGTTGTTTAAATAACTAATGTCTGGACCTAATGGTGAAGGTGTTCTCCATCCCATTTATTAGTAGTTGCATATCTTCTAGTTGAAGTTCAGATATTCACATTTCTGGCTTCTAGAAAGTTCAAAGGGATATGGTAACTGGAAACATAATTGTAATTATGTTTGAAGCTAGGGATTGTGATTGAACAAACAGTGATGTTCTTTACCACTAGCTGTTACCAATCAAGGGACCTGCGATTACTCCCTTTACTTCTTACTTATTACTATCAACTCTGAAAGTAGGTTATGGTGCTGACTGCTAAGATTCAGGAAACAAAACATCTGATGTTGATATATGACTTTGAATTTAACTATACTTGATTTACTGCTTTTTTATTCTCAAGTTAAAATGACCTATAAGCTCAAGTTTCCAAATATACCATAACACTGAGTCTTGATCAATGGTTAATTGGTTATCAATCCCAACATTTGTTATGTCGCATGTCCTCCCTGTGATGTGCAGAGTATCGTGTCACATAAACGAAGAAGCCTAAAACGATAAGAAGCCTTATCTAGCCCAAAACGAGACATCAACCAATGGCTTGAACTAACCACTAACAGAATATAGATTCCCCTAGAAGCATCTTGCTTGTACGAGCTAATTTGCTGGGCACATGCACTATTTCAAAACACTCATATATTCATTTAAAAGTGACTAGCACAGAAACTCAGAATTTAATAGTAGATTATAGATTTGCTTGCATATACTATGCGTCAGGGTTAACTCTAGATGGGTAGTAGGGTATATATTGTGAAATAGTGAAACACGTTATTGATACGCAGTTGTGACTAAGGTTTGATCTTTGAGTGTATAGAAGCATCTGCCTGTACGAGCTAATTAGCTTGGCAAATGCACTATTGCAAACACTTAAGGGGGGTTTGTTTCATGGATGAGAAATGTATGCCCAGAAATATTGTTCCTAGGAATTAAGAATTGGAATCTTAATCCCGGGCACTTTTCAGAAAAAGCGTTCCATTCATATTTACCACATTCCTGAGATTATTTGTAAACATTGAGTATATGGGTAGTTTCTAGGTGGTTACTTAAGTTTTATTCCCACCTTCATGGGAATATTTTATGCCCACCTATTTCCTTGGGAACAAAAGCATGGGAAATGGGAAGTTATTTTATTCCTGGAAATGCTTTATACCTGGGAATTAATTTCCGTATTCCTGGGAACTTTGTAACAAACATAGAAATCCATCTTTGTAACTTCCATATTCCTGGGAATAGTTTTTGCAACCATGAAACAAACACTATATATGTATTTCAAAAAGGCTAGCACAGAGATTCAGATTCTAATTATAGTAGATTATAGAATTTGCTTGCATATAATTTGTGCCAGGGTTCACTCTAAGATGGCCGGGAGGGCATATATATTGAAATAGTGAAACATGTAACTAATATACGGTTGTGACTAAGGTTTGATCTTTGACTGCAGGCAAAAAATGCTGCTTCTATGCAGGACAAGTGGTTGATGGTGAACATACAATCTACCAAGGAATTCAGCTCACATATGGTATTTTATTCTCGGTGCTCCATTTTAAATTTCTTGATTATTTGATTCAGTTTTATCTCTACTGGTGACAATTTTTTTGCTTTGTAAAGCTTAATCGGGATACATGGGCAAATGAGGCTGTTTCTCAGACCATCAAAACAAACTTCATATTCTGGCAGGTCAGTTTGATGCTATACTCACCTGAACATTGGTGGTCAATTTTTTACCTTTTATATTTTTGTTGTGTTATTTTGAATGGTAGGTAGCTTATGACACATCCTAACCACTGTAGTTGCTCAATCTCTGTAGAGAAGTTTATATATATTATTTTGACCCATAACGCTGAAAATGATGATGCAAGGCTCCCAGGTTAAGCTTTGATAATTTTTTATTTTATAAGGAGTCAAGTTTACACTCAAGTTCACGTAGGCAAAACAAGTTTACCTGGAATCTCAAGTTTGAAAACCTTGATTAGACAATTAGTAAGTAGATAATTACAAAGAGTTTAGAGGATAAGGACATTCCTTAAAATAAATAGGGAAAACAAACAAACCTACTTGAATTATGAACTCCCTAGATTTTTATTTTGTTGAGGACTTGTAAAACTTCAGTATCTCTTTTACAGCATGTAGATTGAAATCCTACTCTTGTAGAGATTATAGATTATACTGACAATTCTTTATAATCTGATGGTTAATTTGGGGATTAGTTGTTTGGCAGATGTAAATGTTGGGAATCATATCTTTTTAGCCAAGTTCACTGGTTATGGGATCATGGTATAGCATTATGTAGTTGGGACTTGCTCTAAGAACCTCGATAGTTGGGACCAATTCTTGTTTATCATATCTTGTCAGCTAACTTCACTGGTTATGGGATCATGGCACGGCATAATGTGGTTGGACTTGCTCTAGGGGGGTAATCCATATGTTGTTAATATCTTGGATCCGATGGTTTATAAACTCTCCAATCGAAGAACCTCTATAATTGTGACCAGTTCTTTGCTTTAGAAGTTTATGTTATTTATACACCCATAGTCAAAGGACTGTGGAGGTTATCTGAGATTTTGTTTGACCAAGATTGTTAGAGAAAAGAGGGTCTGTTTGGGTAGTATTGCTTGTTGTTTAGGTTTAAGAAGGGAAGGTTGGGCCATGGTGATTTGGACTTGCATAAACATTGCTTTGATTGTAACTGCTTTGGTCTCTGTAACCACTCTAATTCGGTATTTCAAATGCTTACAGTGAGAGTAGCTGTGACCTGCATTTGGGATATATTGTGTTGTTTGAAGCAGTTTTTGTTGCTAATATTTACCTTGTCATTCATTGCATGCTATTGTCTTCTATGCAATTCGCCTTCGTCAATTTTTTATTTTATTTGTTTTTAATACAGGTATATGATGATACAACTGAAGGCAAAAAAGTCTGCACTTATTACAGACTTGACTCAATTCCTGTTGTTCTTATTATTGATCCCATCACTGGCCAAAAGATGCGCGCCTGGGGCGGAATGGTTCAACCTGATAGCCTATTAGAAGTATGTATACAACTTCATAGCTTACTATGATGGAAACATTTTCTAGGGAAACTGAAACATCATTCACACATATATCTTGGGCTCTGATGTTTTTACTATTTCTTAGATTTGATGAGCCTTGTGTTTTGTTTAGGGTCTGCTACCATTTTTTGATGCTGGTCCTAAGGACCACCACAATACCTTGTCTCACAAGCGTCCTAGAGGAAGTTCTAGCCCACCAAAGCCTAAAGGTTTGTTGCTCGTCTCTATTCACTGCTGGTTTGTTCAGTGACAGGTCAGCTCGACGTTGAAAGTGTCTTCATTGTCCTGTTGACTTGTTAGATGGACCTTACCCACCTACCTTAATCCACATCTGATTATGATGTCTTTCACGCGGTTTTGTACTGAAAATCTTTTCTACCAGAATTTTATGCCCTTCAATGATGATAAAATTGTATCTGACATGTTTTTGTTGCCGTCGTAATCTTGGTTGATATTTCAGCTACTGTAGATTCAGATGCGAATAAAGAGGAGGATGAGGAGGTTCAAAGAGCGCTGGCAGCTTCATTGGAAAGCGTGAAAGAATCAAGTGAAATGGCTGGTGGAGATAATAAAGATGCAAATGTTGCTGGCAACGTGCAAGAAACAGCCTTACCAAAGAGGCCTGCTTATCCAACCTTGCCTGAAGAACCTAAGGCTGAAAGAAATCTCTTATGCAGAGTTGGTGTACGACTTCCGGATGGACGCCGTGCTCAGCGTAACTTCTTACGCTCTGAACCAATTCAGGTATAAAATACTGTTCTTTAGGAATTCATTAATAGGCAAACCCTCACCTAGTTCGTTAATTATTTATTTTAGATAGGCTAGGATGTGCTATGTATAAATAAGATTAAGAGACTAGAAGGAGGTATCTTGTCATTTTGACAGAGTCTGGACCTTTTGGTATTAGGAGGTACTGTCTTTTGAAGTTCTGCATCTATGCTGTGATAGGGAAAATTATGCCCACCAGTTTCTATCAACTGGTATTCGAGCAAGTTTGGTCTGTACACTGCTGAATTAACAGATTTCAAAATAAGTATTCGAGGTTATGAAGAAATTATAATTCAAATGACATATTTCTTACTTAGTTTCTTACAGAATATTTAATTTATTCATCTTATCGGTCTATTATTATTGCTTTTTAACAGGGACTCATGCGAGTTCATTTTGATTTTCTTTTCTTACCAGCTTACTTGTCTATTTTGGATTCTATTAGTGACCCTGTTGTTTCTTTTGAAGCTGCTGTGGTCATTCATTGCTGTTCAGCTCGGGGAAGATGAAACAAAGCCATTTAAGTTAACTCACGCAATTCCTGGAGCAACGAAAAACCTGGACTATGAAAGTAATTCAACATTTGAGGAATCAGGCCTTGCCAACTCTATGATTTCAGTGACCTGGGACTGAGTTCAGATTTAAATTTTCAGACTCGAGAATTTCGGTTTGGTGATGTATGACCATGTTTCTCATCTTTTGACATGAGGCAGGTTTATGCTGAAAGAAAAAGAGAAGTTTTATTTAAACTCTTTTGTGTATAAATTATGAATCTAAATTATGCGTAAAATCAATGGAAATATACCAATTTCGCTTAGTATTCTCTTCCTATATTATATTTATTTGGTGACTGTATATTGGTAGTGGTCAGTTAACACTGGAAGTCGGTAAAACTAATAAGGATGGTCATGTTTATGCTATCCTAAAGAATATGTGGTCAATGTTTTTTGAGATATTTTTACTGCGAATTGAGTATCATCTGGGTTGGATTGGCAAAACTCTCACTTTGAGAGAGATCTAACACCGTTGTATTTTTAGATTTGAGTTTGGACTAAAAATCTCTAGTTAAGCTATAAGAGAGACAAGATTTTAACAGAGAGCCTGTCTTTAACATTCACAATGAAGACATTCATTTTTTATATTTAAATAAGTTTTACGTGTATACATTACTCATTTATAATTTTTTTAAAAGTAATAATTAATAAACACTCAATCTTTTAAACCTAACATGTGACACAAATTTCTTAAACGAGATTCATTAATCATCTATCAATAATTTTATATTATATTATATTATTTCATTTCATTTTTTTTAATAGTAAAGAGATATGAAACCAACAAATAGAGGGAGTGCTTAGTTGACACCCTCCATCCATTAAACACTTAATTTGTTTCCCTCATTGATGATTCTTTAGAGATACCAATGTTTATCGACTTAGGTACCACCATCGTAGATGATTTGACTAACAAAAATATTAGAGGGACATTTGTGGCCTACGCTATCCTTATAAGATCCGTCTCTGATTGGGACAGTCACTTGATTAAAAAAGTTTTTGTAATTTCAGATTTTATTAATTAATCTTTTATAACCTATGCATACGGATTTTATCAACAACAAAAAAAGCTATACATACTGTTCTCGACATTTTTCTTTATCAGTTGAAGTTGAAATTCACAAAAATCACATCAACAAGACTTTGAGCATCCACAATTTAACTCTTCATTTTAAATGTTTAGTTGGATCATTTATATGCAGATAATTAAAATGTATTTTACAAACGTGGTGTATGTGAGGTTCATAGAAAAAGTGTTTATATTGTACCAAAAAACAGTATCCATCTATATAAACACACATTTTTTCTCTTTCACACAATGAAGTGTCTATTCAGCACAATGCTAAATAGAGAAAGTAACCTAATATGCTATTATATATTCTCAGTAAAAAGAAAAGAGCTTTTTTCTTTTAGGCTTAATAGACTTTAATCAAAGAAAACGTTAAGACATTGTTTAAACAAATCAAAATGGTAGTTTTTTTTTTATAGAAAATTATACATTTATGATTTTTACTTATATTTAACTTATACTTTGAAGACACAACTTCTTTTTATAAATTCTTTAAACAAGACCATTAAACACTTGTTAGCATAATTCTTTAATCAAATATAAAAAATATGTTTGATAGTGTATTGGTACCACTCCATAATATCAAATTAAATGTGATTCATTGGATACCACCATATTTGAATTGATGGTATACCATTACCGTGTGAGTAGACATATGCAATTCCTAGGAGTATAGGAGGTAAATCATTTATATGCAAGGACCAATCTTTAACATATGACGACAAGAAAGAAAAATGAAAACGCTCTAAGGTACAATGGTGGGTCATGAACTGTTGAAAACAACGTGGAGAAACCAGTGTGAATGAAAACACACAACACAAAAGTAGAAAGAGTACCCCATTTTTGTCAATAAGATTAACTCAAAAGCAATAAAGTTTCTGCTACCACTTGTCATTTATTGAATTGAATGGTCACCTTTTTCTGGATCATTCATTGTTGTCTGTATCCATTATTCATGATCATGATATGCATTATTCAAAAGCAAAATTATCATGACCCGTGCATTTTGTTTCTAAAAATAGTTGTGCCTCGTAGTTTCTGAAAGCAAGACGTTTCGTCTTTTTCTTTTCTTCCATAATTTAAATTTGAATTACGAACGATTAAACATTTTGATTGCTTCAATTTTAATATATTAAATTATAAATAGTAAACACTTATATTTTTTAATTGCAAACATAAGATGCTTTGATTTTTTCTGTCAATGTCTAAAATTTATAACTTAGAGACCAAATTAAAATGAAAAAAGATTAAGAAATAAACTGTCTAATGTTTATAACTCCATTAAAAATAGCACTCATGCAGTATCTTTGATATATTTTTTTTAATAATATGTCCGGATAAGAGATAAACCAATATAGTAGTAGTTTACATAAAGTTTTTTTTATTGATGAAGTTTATGATAAAGTTAGGTCAAAAAACAATCTTTCATTCAAATACTACCTACCCGAGTTTCTTCCCCTACAACAGTGACTAAGCAAGAGATTTCCTAAAAAAAAAAGGCGAGAGATATATTTTTTTATTTTTTAGGGGAAGCAAGAGAATTAAATAAAACCCTCTAAAAAAAAGAGAAATAAATAAAATATATTATCTTGTCAATTTTTTTTTATTATATGAAAATTTTGTGTATGTTTATGTCAGATATTGTGTCATGTAAATCGTGTATATTTATGAAATCTGTGTAAGGTGCATAAAATAAAAATTCAAATAAACGTAAATGATATGTTATATAAATTATATGATTTTTTTTTTGAGAGAAAATTATATGATGTTTTCTTTTTCCAAAATAATATAAAGCATATAATATTTTGTCGGTAAAATATTCTTTGGCAAGACACTACTACCCTTTATTGCCCTATTTAAGATAAGCTAGCTGCATGTGTATTTCACTTCAAATTCTACACTACACTAGTTCTCTTTTTTTCTTAGAAGTTATCATGGCTCGTTCAGTTCCTTTGGTTTCCACTATCTTTGTCTTTCTTCTGCTTCTTGTGGCCACTGGTGAGTAGTGCTTCTTTATCCTTAATCTAACACCATCATGTCTTTGTTCATCTCAATTAACTAGTTTTTTTCTTTCTTTTTTGACAAAATCTCAATTAACTAGTTAGTTGCTACTACACTATCTATGACATACTATATAATCCATAATATTTCTTTACTTTGATATATCTAAAGTTATGTAGTGATTTTTTTTTTATTTCTATTTAGTTATTTATTTTTATAGAAATTTTGTTAATTGATTTTGTGATATATGGTATAGGGCCAAGTATGGTGGCAGAAGCAAGGACTTGTGAGTCACAAAGTCACAAATTCAAAGGGCCATGTGCCAGTGATCACAACTGTGCTTCTGTGTGTCAAACAGAACGTTTCTCTGGAGGACACTGCCGTGGATTCCGTCGTAGATGCTTTTGCACTACACATTGTTAAATAACATGTTTCAGAAATTAATCCCTATGCTAAGAAAAAAAGATGATGGATCCATCACCTTTTTCTACTTGTTCATGTTTTTGAATAAAGCTAGCAGCTATCCATTTTACTATGGGTTTCTTTCTATCTTTGTCTTTTTTTTATTTTTTATATCTTGTTATAGATCTTTCGATCGTACTAGTGGAAGTGAATGAAATGAAGAATATCAATTGTGTTCTCTCAAACAATCTTTGATCATATTTTATGTATCGTCCGACCAAACTACAAATTATGTGGGTTTATTTCTTAAGAAACCAAGAGTTATGAATAAAATAAAATAAAAATAAGTTTTGTTGAGGATATAACTTACAAAGGTAACTTTTGACAAACAATAACTATCTTAATGATGATAACTGATAAGGTAATTTGTAAGGCTATAACTTTCAAAGGTAACAGAATGTGTCAATTAATTATAGGTAGGTAATAGTTTTCGTATTTCTTACTATAAGAAAATATGACTAAATCTCAATTTTTTAAGTTCCAAAACACTTAAAATCTCATAATTGACATAACAACTAAAGTAATCTAGTTTTTTTCCAATGGATTTAAAGTTACAATTTTTTTTTCTTGGGACAAATATGATTTCAGTGTCTTTTATGAGGAATTAGATGACACTTATCTTCTGCAAAATTTGTTATTGTTTGATGTAATACAATAACTTTATGATATACACCTGTAGGATAGATGGATATTGCTTATGCCCCACAACAACATTAAGACTAACTAATAAAGAAATAGTTAATGTTAATGCAACTTCCTGAGCTTTGGAAGAGGATAATTATATTTTGCTTGTTAAACACAAGTTTAAGTTATAAAAAAAATAAAAAATACCAGAACACTAATATACATCTGTTTCGGATTTGCTATTTCAAAAAGGCTTGAAAGAGTACCGACACATGAGTATTCTGAAAATATTTCGGAAACGTTTTATATTAAAGATAGAAATCTAAAATGCATACATGAAATAATACCATGTGGGGGTGAACTCATATTTGAATTGGGATTGGACATGTTGAATTGGGAATGGAAAATTTGAAAGTGAAAGTGAGAGTGAAAAATTAATACACGTTAAATATAAAATAAGGGTAAAATTGGAATTTATGAATATGTGTAGCGGTGAAAGTATATGTGTTGGGGTATATAGTATAATTTCCACTTAAATTTGATTGAGGGTCCGTTTGTTATAGTTTTTTTAAGAAAATAATCACTTATTTTAAAGAAATAATCACTTTTAATAATATTGCATCTGTTTGTTACAGATTTTTAAATCTAAAAACAGCTTCAAATGAAAAGCTATTAACAGCAGCTTCTCAAAAAATAGATTATTTTTAGAGGAGAGACAAATATGGTTCAAAACAACTAATTTTGTAACAAAAATTCACTTTTATATAGTTGTCTCCAAACAAACTAAATTATTTGTTTAAAAAAAGTGATTATTATTACGGTAAACAAACACAAAATAGATTCTGATTTTTCATAAAATCTCTAAAAAATAATCTCTAAATTATTTCATGTCAAAATCGCTTTTATTTTAATCTATAACAAACATACCCTGAATTTCAAGAATGGGCTCATATTTCTCTACATTTTTACCGTCATTTTTTTTCTTCAAAATAATAAGCCCAATATTATCCAAAATAAAATAATAGAACTACAAAAATATCGAAAAAAAGGGGGAATATAGCTACTAAGTATAAAGAGATTTTTTTTTGGGTGGTGTATAAAGAGATTCATTTAATGTGGTGATAATATTATAGACTAGAGATAGCATACCCGTATATGAGCAACCTCTCTTATAAATCTAATATTTTATTCATTCATAGATGATTTGGGATAAAATCACTCAGAGATTAAACCACTCACACTTTAAATCCAACAATTTGATTATTAAACAAGCACAAACTATAAAACACAAGATAAATGAGAAGAAGAACACAACAATATGTGTTCTCCCAGTTCGGTTCAAATTGATCTATGTCTGCAGGAGAAAGATCTATCCAATTTACTATCGAAGAGTTTCTTTCAAAGAGATACAAAAGTTACAAGATATTTTCCTTCAACAAGTTCTTAAAGAACAAACCTTAATTTCTATCATTTTTCCCAAGATGTTTCCCAACCCTAGCCCTTGACCTTTGATTGTCTAAGGGTCCTTCTCATTTGTTAAACCCTGGTTTCACACACACACACACACACACACACAATTCTAAGCGCTGTGAGACTTCTTTAATATGTATATTTTTAAGTTCAACCAACATTGACTATCTCCACATTGATTGAAAATGATACATCTACTTCCATTGTTATACTTCATCTTATCTTTAAATAAACGGTGATGTTACTTTAACCATCAATAACCTTGTTGCTTGACCTTGCATGTAGTCTCACAAGATTCCACATTTACCTCTTCAAACCTCATAACATCTTTCGCTTTCTTGAAGAAATTTCTCTTGACTACCTTAGGATTTTTAGGTAGCTCTATAAGTTTTACCATAACCTCTTCAGCCCCTAGAGTGATCATGTATGTCCTCCTGAAGATTTCCTTGCCTCCAATTACACTTAGATTTTAAGGCAAACCCATAAGTCATACCATACCTTATTCAAACCTAGAGCGTATCTCTCCGTCCTATTGAAGAATCCTTTCTCTCGACTATAGAATAATCCACAAGGACTCCATAGTTGTACCATTCTGGTGCCACCATATCTCCTTCTAGTCCCACTAGTGGAATACTTCACCTCAAGCTAAGATTTATTCACATTAACTTGAAAATGTTATACACCTTTAAGGATGACCATGAGTGTTTTTACCTCTATCTCTCCAAAATGACCTTGAGTATTCTTAGCACCGCCTCTCTAGGTTGATGTGTGGTGTTTAACGTCTCTCCATACGAACACCCGGGTGAACTTCAAAGTGTTTATCCAAATGAACACCACTTCCTTACTCTTTCCAACAAGACACCACTTGAGAAACCATATCCTCATAGTCCTCCGAAGCAAATAAATATTGAGCAGAATCCTCATTGCCCCATAATTAGGGATAATCCCTCTTAAAGTGAAGCACTTGTACTTTGACTTTTTCACAACCCTTTGAGTTTGACCGATTTCATGTACTCTCATCTTTTTCTCTTGAGACATTCAAACCTTATCCACTATCAACAACCTTAAAGTCCTTGAACTTTGTTAACTCTAGGTTCTCGACGTTGTTTACACTTTCGCCAAGGCGACATGCCTTCTTTACTATAAGGCATGGTATCCTTGAAGTTCTTAAATGATTTAGGTAAAACACACGATAAGAGTAAAGATTTGTACTTATCCTTACTTTTCACTTTAATGTTCACCAAATCATATAAGATTTTGTTTAACTTCGTCAATTGCTCCATGATGGTTTTTGCTCAACCATCCTATATAAGTAGAGTTTTTGTTCCAGAAATTACCTATGAGCCAACAAATTGGTCATATACAATGACTCCAACCTTTTCCACATCACCTCATTGGTTGTCTCCTTTTTGACTTCTCTCAAGTTTTTTATCTCTGAGGCACAAGACAATGACACTCATAACCTTAGCTATCATCCCAGCCTTGTCTGCATGTGGCGTGGTAGCCAACAATTCAGTATCACCTTCCAAATCCCACACACTCCTTTGTTGACATCGTATGGAATATCGAAGTGCCTCTCAAAGCGTCTGCATCTATGTAGGTAGTGTTGGCATTGTTTTGATCCGGTATTTCACTTTACTAAACTTTGTTTTCTCGTTCTATTTCAGATATGTTGAGATTCATAAGTTTAAAGATTTCGGTTCATCGCTCGTTGTGCCAGAGAAGTTGGGGTGGTTATTTAATCAACATCAATCATCTGTGATTGAATTAGAACTGATAGTCTAGAAATGGTGTTGCGTTCCCAATTGTTGTCACAATGAATTGTCGATGTTTAAGTTCGTTACTGTGCTAATAGTCGTATTTATTCTCCATTATCAAAAGATCAGAGTCCGGTGTTTGTCTACTCATGCACGTCATTTTTTTTCAATTTAGTTTCATGCCCGTACTCAATTTTGCTCGGTTGTGCAAGTCGTGTAGGGTTGACTCCTCTGGATTAGGAAACTTTTTGTGGTTGTCTATCGTTCAGGTTGCTTGTTATTTGTTTACACTGAGTTTGGTTTTATGTTCTCTAGTCATTGTAATTTTTGTTTTTTCTTTTGGGCTTAAATGTATTTTTGAGCCTTTAACTTTTAAAAAACTGTGATTTCAGCCCCCTAACAAAAAAAAACAGTTTCGCCCCCTAACTTTACTAAACTACTGAGAAGACACCCCACGTGTCCCATAACGGGGGGCCACAATCACAACTTATTGTAAAAGTAATGGGTCAAGGGTACATATTTTTCTAAAGATAGAGTGTCAAAAAATGATATTTTCCTAAAGATAGAAGCACGAGAGAGCATATTTCTCTAAAGTTAGAGGCACAAAAGAACATATTTCTTTGAAGATAGAGAGAAAATTTGTTTTTTTGACCAGGAGGATAAAATCGCAACTTTTTTAAATGTTAAGTGGTCAAAAATGCATATAAACCTTTATTTTAATCTACTTATGTTGTTGTAAATCGCTCTACGCCTCATTTGCTTAATTTGTTTTATTGCATTTGAATCTTTTAACTATTCCACTAACTAAAATTAATAAGAGTGTTTTAATAAATGAAACACACTTTTTACATAAAATTAACACTACTAATCATTTTTTTAATAACCGTCTAAAACTCAAAAGAGACACGTAATTTAGGACGGATGAAATACTTGATAAGATTATTGACCTAGTTAAGACAAATTAATTCCATTTGCATTTCAAGTTCCAATAAGTTTCATTTTTCATTTTTTTTCTTCCTTTCGTTTGGCCAATAGTATCATTTTTCTTAGAAGCTAAGACAACCATATTTCTCATTTATTTCATGCATAATATATAATATTTTTTTAATAAAATAAATGTTTTTTTTTGTCAAGCAACTTAGTGGTTAAGATTTTACCTTTCAAGGTAAATAAGTATGAAATTCATGATTCAACCCCATACCCTTGCATATATAATATATAATGGTTTGTCGTTATGTTAACAAGGACAAATTATATCTTTTTTTTTTTGCCAAGTTATCAATTAAATTTCTTTATTAAGTCTCTTTATTGGGACATATTAAGTCAATTGGGATTAGGTAATATTACGTCTATTGGGTGAGAATTTATAAATTTTTGCTACTTTACGTGAATCCATTTCTAATATAACGAGTCTCACATAAATTTTACATGATAAAAGAGTGAGTATTAAAAAGAAAGTTTGCCACCACCCCTCAATTAATCATTCAATATTTTCTTTTTATTAAAAAGTAATTCAATATTGTCCTTTTCAAAAACAATGAAAATGTTAAATGTAGTCTTGGAAATCCTTAATAAAAAGAAAAGTAGTATTGGAAAATATTCATCCCTTGGAAAAAGAGCATTTATTGCCCTTGGAAAAGAACCCTCTTTTTGGGTAAAGAAAAAACAAAAAATAGAACTTTTATTACACTATTTAAGGTAAACTATCTCCATTTCATTTCATTCAACAGGTTCCAACTAGTTTTGTTTCATTTTCTTCTTAGAAGTTAAGTCTCAAATATGGCTCGTTCAATGTCCTTGGTTTCCACCATCTTTGTCTTTTTTCTTCTTCTTGTGGCCACCGGTGGGTATAATTTCTTGATGCTTACTTAATTTACAACATTATTTTGTTGTTGATCTCAATTACTAACTAACTTTAGTCAGAGCCGTTTCTGAGATTTTTGTGGCCTAGAACGAACCTACAATTTAGGTTCTAACTAATAAATATATATAAACATCAAACTTGATACAAAAAACTAAACAATTTTTTTAGGGCCTAATAGACCCCTAAAAAAATTTGAGACCCAAATTTCGTACTTATTTTTTTAAAGCCTAGAGCGGCCGTCCTCTTCGCTCTGTCTTAGATATGGCCCTGACTTTAGTCGCTATTATAGCACACTTACATGCCATAAGATAATCCATAATTGTGTTTAATGTTTATTTATTTCACAAATCCAAATATAGTGTGATTTGATTTCCTTTTATTATTATTTTTTGTATGAAAGTATTATTAATTTACTTGTGTTTTTTATTTTCGTGATATGGACAGAAATGGGGCCAAGTATGGTAGCAGCAAGGACTTGTGAGTCTCCAAGTAACAGCTTCAAAGGAGCATGCTTCAGTGACACCAATTGTGCTTCTGTGTGCCAAACTGAGGGTTTTCCAGGAGGACACTGCAAAGGCTTCCGTCAAAGATGCTTTTGCACTAAACCTTGTTAAAAGGTTGAGAAAATTATATATATGAGAGATGATGGTTTCATCACCTTTTGTAATTGTGCTTAATTTGGAATAATGAGGAGGAATGTTCTTGATAAATCTTTTCCGTTCCTATCAATATGTAGTGCAATTTTAAATTTAATAAATTAATGAATAAATTTAAAAAGGTTAAATAACAATTGCTCTTTGTTTTTTTCTTTTTTACCTACAATTGTTGTGTGTTATGCAATTACACGCTAATTATAATTTTGGCCTAGAATATGTTTTCCAATTCTTACATCGTAAATAATTAGGTACCTTAAGCTTGGTTGGATACCGGTATTCAGTAGGTAAAATTGACTTAAAAATTGGTTTTTATGTTTAATACAAATATATATGCGACATAACATTGAATAGTTGGATGATGGGTATATATTCAACAAAACAAAAAATGTGACTCCCCAAAGTTTTCCCAACAAAGGAGCACTAATTATAGGTCTACAAACTGGTGAATCGTGAATGGTCTGACCGTTAACACGGAACAGGTCCAAGAAGTATCAACGACCAATGACAATAAGCAAAACGGCCGTTTTGAGCCACACAATCCACCATCAAACACGAGAATGACGAGGATATAAAATAAGTATGAAATCAATCACGAGGACTGATACATATATATTAAAATGACACCGGATCGGACCATAAACCTTAGAGCCTACAATTTCAACAATGCAGGAAACATCATAGTATCAAAGAGTTTGAATAAGAACCGGATGCTAAGACAGTCCACCGGAGAACCACCTTAAAGGATTTGAGAAGAACAACAACCAAACCTTCTACGGAACGTAACCCAATCAATTTGTGTGATCAACCCACACATATCAATATCATATGAACGCTGAATCACGTACGATTAGTACCAAAAATGTAGTCGCATATCATGAAACCGTAGTGAAGCTAAAACTGATTGAAGAGAACAAACTCATAACCTCTGAAACAATGACAAATCATCAACTCACCACAGTAAGCGCAATGGGTCAGTGTTAGGAAATGGCTACAACGTTGACAGTGAGCAGTCCTAAAGGGTAGATCGACCCCGAAGGGTTTAGAAAGTGATGCACGAGACAACAATGCTCCATCACATCACCACCACAACCACTATGTTGGAACAATATGTGTTCAACATTACCATTTGAGTTTTGATGATAACAATGTATTAAAAATTGTCAATTTGATATGCTAATATTTGTTCAAGTGTGCAGGACCAGAGACAAAAATTTAGTGTCTTTTAATTTAAGCATAGGGTCTGAAGAACAATGAGAGCATCTATAAAAAGGAAGCTTGTGTTGCAAGGAACAAGAGGTTCTGAAAATGACATCATCAGAAGCACTCTCATCAGAAGCTTCCTACCAGAAGTTGTCTTCATCAGAAGTTCTGAAGATTATCAGAAGCTAGAAGACCGGAAGCTTCAAATGGATGTCAAATGTTGATTTAATCTCGCCTATCATTGCAGAAGAATAAAAGCATGAAGTAACAACTAATTCAGAGAATTTGAAGGCATTAGATGCTTATTTCTTGAAGAACGTTGGAAAAGGACAATAGTACAATTGTACAATCACCTTCTCCACTACTCTATTTTGTGTCTGCAATAGTACAAGAACAACAGCTGTGACTACGCTGGTTATTCCCCTATACATGGAATGGATTTGAAATTGTTCCTTCATAGGACATTAACCAAATCAGGCAACAAATCATTGGTAATTTGATCAAGCTTCAAACGACTCTTTTTTGATGTGCTGACAATCAACAACGTCTCTTTCACACCTCTATATAAAGGAGTGAAGACTTGAATAATTGCAAGACTCACACAACAATTTTACTAGTGCCAAACCTCTGCTGAAATTGTTCCACATCAAAAGTTCACTTAGAATTTCTTAAAAACTTTCATATTTTAGAAATTCTAGAGTCTTAAGAGTCTGTATTTGAATTGTATTGTGAACACCATTGATTGTATATCAAGTGTTCAACCTCAAACAATTTTCTTTGTATGTTTGAATAAAAGTCTCTTGCAGTTGTGCTTGAGCATATGAAGTCTCTTGCAGTTGTGCTTGAGCATAGAAAATCTCTTGCAGTTGTGCTTGAGTAATTTGAAGTCTCTTACTTTAGTGTTTGAGCAAGTGTAATCAGATATTGATTTTAGTGAACTCTTCTTGGAAGTGCAAGGGGGACAGGACTACTTCCGGTTTGTGGAAGGAACATGTGTAATTGCTTTGTGTCTTTCTTCTCTCTTTCTCCGTGATTTTATCCGCTGCCTTTAGATTCTGAACATCACTTCAGAAGCTGAACTCTGTCAGGTTCTGAAAAGTGATTTCAGTTTAAGAGAAAACGAAGAAAAAGCCAACACAATTCAACCCCACTTCTTGTATTTTTCCCACCTTCACACTATATCTTGTTAGAACTGAAGGTTGAGAAAGGGAAGAGAGCGACGACTAGATCGGCGGGAGAGATGAAGAAGAGAGCGTATCAAAACATATTCAATTTTTTATAGTTTATTTTTGTATAAATTATTTTAAAAACATAAGATATATCTTTTTTTTTTTAAAAATACCTAGCGTGGCAAACACAATTATTATTATTTTTTGAAAAAATGCCTCTTGCATTGGCTTTATACTGCCATTAAATGTTATTGCAAAATAATATCACATTTGGTTATTTCACACAAATTAAAAACAATATAAAAATGAAAGTAATATTTCAACCAAATTAACTTTATTAAGTATTTTATAATCAAACTTTATTAAGTATTTATCAATATCATAAATGTAAAGTGGAAGATAATAACTACAGGTTACCTTTAAATTTTTTTTGAGATTAATTCACATATTATTAATATATATTAATAATATAGCATAATATGAAATACTAAAAACTTAAAATGAAACTCATTTTATAACTTTTTTTTTTAAATGTGACGCTAGAGTGGATATTATACATGTAAAGCATGAAACAAATGAGAAATATAGTTGTCATGGCTTCTAAGAACAATGAAACAATTAGTCAAGCAAAAGAAAATAAAAATAAAAATGAAACTTGTTGGAGATTGAAATGCAAATGGAGTTAGTTTGTTTTAACTAGGGTTATAAGTTATAACCCTGTTAAGTACGAGTGTTATTGGATTGGATTGCTTCGATTTTAGGAGGAAAAATCATCTCATCTGATCTCTTCGGTTTTGTTATTTGTTTATCAAATTAGTTTAGTTTTAAACTAACTCCTTTTGCATTTCAATTTTAAGTTATAACAAGTTTCATTTTTTTCCTTGTTTTGTTTGACCAATAATTTTATTTTTCTTTGATGTTAAGGAACCAACATTTTCTGCAATTTTTTTTTTTACCAAAGAAAAACGATGTTCATTCATTCATTCAAGTTGATAGAATACATCATTCAACATCACAATAAACATAACAAATGAATCAACGAACAAACTCGCAATATCCAAATTAATAACATACAACGGCAAAATACCTATAAATAGTATGATAAAATCAAAACCACCGGAATACGTATGCCTCCGAATCTGCAACATTGACACCCAACTTATTGATTGGATAACCAATCTTTCAATAAGAACCAAATGAACAATGAAACAAGATGGGAAATCAAACAATGTCACACAAGACGACAAACAACACAACACCACACTTAAATGACAAAATCATGAAGAAAAAAAATCTAAATTTATGTGAAAATTACTTATTTAAATTGAAATAGAGAGAAAAATATGAAGATGAGTGATTTTGGGTCAAATATTGACTCAAAACCACCCCTCTAATGAAGAAAATGGAAGAGAAAACCTAGAGAGAAATCAATATTTTTCATTTATTTCATGCATTGAATGCATATTAATCCCCCGCCTTAGTGTCACATTTACATAAAAAAAAAGTTGTCCTGAAATAACTTTTATTTTTAATTTTTAATGTAACATTAATCAATAGTTTGAATTATACTATCTAATTAATAATACACTTTTTTTTTTTGGTTACAGTACACTTATTACTCTTAAGTCATTATCTTCCACTCTATATTTATGATATTGGTGAATATATATTTTTTAAAAGGCTACAAAAAATATTATAAACAAACAAATTCCCTTCTATCACTAGGTGTATCAGAAAAAGTTAACAATCCAAGAGTCTACATTACACAACACAACTACCCAAGCAACATTAGAAACAAAAAAAAAAAATTAAGTAACAACTTTTAGACAAGACAAAAGATCCAGCCTCCAAGCGAGGTAATCAAAATCGAACAAAGCATAATACGATTTTAACCAACAAAAAGTCTGAACTTTAACCTTCTTGACTATGGACTGAAGAAGGTCAGCCATGTGATTGAAATTCATCTCATTCCTCTTCTTCCAAATGATGAATATTTGATAATGTTAATCTGTTTTTTTTTTCTTTTCATTTTTCATTTATAGTTTGTCCTTAATTTGTATGAAATAATCAAATGTAACACTCGTATTAATCTGACGAGAGTGTATACCCGTCCCAAATTATAAGCCACTTAGGCAAAAATAAAATCCCCCAACTTATAAGTTCTTTTACTATATCAACGAAAAATTAATGTAGTTCCTAAGGCACCCTTTACTATTTATTATTATTTATTCTTTCATTTTCTTAATTTAAAGTAAGTCATAATTTCTTTTTAACGTACAAAATTAACTACATTTATTAATTTCTTTGAAATTGTCAAAGTGATTTATAATTTGGGATAGATGTAGTGTTATATTTCATTTAAATTTAATATGTATACTATAATCTAAAATATTAATATGTATACATCTATTTTTAAAAATAATAATATGTGTATGTAAGGTGACTCATATTTTCTTTTCTCCATACGACATTAATTTCATTTCTTAATTTATGATAAATTGTCAAAGTGACATATAATTTCGGACGGAGTATGATATATAATAATTTTTTTATAAAATAAATGATTATCCATTTGTGTCAAGTAACTTAATGGGTAAGATTTTACCTTTTAAGGTGAATAAGTGAGGAATTTAGGATTCAAATCTCATACCGTCACTATGCTTACATGGACAAATTAAATCTTTTTGTTGAGTATTTGAAGTGTTGGCCTCACTTTTGCTAAAACAAATATTCATACATGATGTTGGATACAATGTTCCAACATCCTGACACGGTTCAGTGTGCCCTGTTGTGTGCCATGTTTAATGCGCACTTTATCTTATCAAGGAAATCCACACCTTTTTATCTTGTGCTCCAAGAAGCTTGTGTTTCCAAAAGAAAGACATTTTTCAGATGAATATTTTTATTTGTGAAATATATTATCAAAAGAGATTTTGGAAGATATATTTCTGAAGAATGTTTGTTTCAATATATTTCTGAAAAGAATATTTGATACAAATATATGTTTGGCCTGAAGGAAGATTAAATTGTGCAAATATATTTCTAGAAGGAATCTTGGAAATATATTTCTGAAGAATTATTTGTTTCAATATATTTCTGAAAAGAATATTTGATACAAATATATGTTTGGCCTGAAGGAATATTTAATTGTGCAAATATATTTTTAGAAGGAATCTTGAAAATATATTTCTGAAGAATTATTTGTTTCAATATATTTCTGACAAGGATATTTGATTCAAATATATGTTGCTGCTGAAGGCTATATATATACAAGATTGCAAGACCTAATTTATAATTCAAGCAATCATATAAAAACTATAGTTTTTTAGGGTTTTGAGTCTATGTTCTTTGTGAGCCTTTTCTTGTATCGCTTTGATATCACCTTGATGCAACCTTAGGATTGTTTTTATTGAGTTGTAAGTTGTTGCTACTCCAAAGCTTTGAAGCACATAGGTAGTTTATTGTTTGAAGGTAACTTCATCATATTGAGTTTTAATATAATCACAGGGGCTGTGATTGATTAAGGGAAGTGAGATGAGATCTCAGATCTAGGAGTTCCTAGGTTTAAGTCAAGAGGGGTAGATCCTAGGTTTAGAGTTGTAAACGAGGAGTTTGTTGAGAACTTAGAATAATGACTACACTAGTGGATTTCTTTCATGGCTTGGTAGCCACCAGAGTAGGTGTGTTTGTCACCGAACTGTGTTAACAATTCACCTGTGCCATTTTATTTTATGTCCTTTATATTTTGTCCTTTATATTTTCCTTATTGTGTTTATTTACTGTTAGCACGATGTTCTAAGCGTTACACTCAACATTCGTAATATGTGTCTGGGGTCGGAACATCACATAGAACATCTGGTTGCTAGTAGACATGGCAACAAAACCCACCTCCGCCAAACCCGGCCGCCCCCGTCCCGAATTTAACGGGAAAAAGCCGATTTAACTGAGTGCGGGTGTAGGTGTGGGGGGAAATTTGAATTTTTAGTACAGGGGCTGGGGATGCTTACACCCGCTCCGCGCCCACCCCGCTTTTTGAAATTTACTTTATTAAGCTTTATAATCTTATTTCCACAAGCACCAACCTATTTTATTATATTATTATTCTTTAGAAACTTATTTACTATAATTAGTTTTCTCTTTTGAAAAAAGTTTATTAAATATTTAATTATTAATATAATTATTGTTTTTTGTTGTTATGAAAAATATGCATTTTTTAAATATTTTATAAAAAATAGAGTTTTCGCGGGTGGGAGCAGGGCCGGGAGACCCGTCCCTATTGAGGGTGGGATTGAGTGTTCAATTTTTACCTCCGATATAGTTTGGGGACGGAGGCAGGGGCGGATGCATGGAAGCGGGGGCGGGGACGGAGGTGCTTAAACCCACCCCGATCCGCCCCGTTGCCATGTCTAGTTGCTAGTGTGCCGGAATTTCACTTTTCTTTTAGCCAAGATATCCGTTGCATTTCTTTATTAAGTCTCTTTCTTGGGTTAGAATTATATAAATTTTGCCACTTTAAATGGATCCATTTTTAATATAACTCACATAAATTTTACCCCCCGAGTCCTTATTATAAAAAAAATAAATCAAAAGTAATATAATCATTTTGTTGTAACTTTTTAAATATTTTTACAAATATAACTTTATAATTGCCACAAGTAGGGATAACAATTGGACTCATATCTAATGGATACCCGCAAAAAATACTTACAATGGGTAGGGTAAAACCCCGCTTTCATGGGTATGGACACGGATCCGGGTAATACCCACACATTTTAATGGGTATGGGCACGGGTAATGGTACTATACTACCCATCCCCGCAACCCCGCTTATACATATTTATATAATATTATAAATAATAATTTATTTTTGGTGTATAATTAATTAATTAATTTAGCTATTTAAGTCTAAACCCAAACCTAAATCAAAAAACTACTTAATACAATAACAACTTCATCTTGCCGGTGTTCAATTTTTTAGGGATATTTTAGATGTTTTTTATTTGACTAAATACTACGATTCATACTACTTTATGAGTTAATTTTAAAAAAATTGGACCATAATTTTATTTCAATTGTGATGTTTTATTGCCTTCTCATAGTTAAAGTGCGGGTAATGGGTGGAGGTATGGGCACTTAGGTACCCATAGGGTATGGGAAAAGACACTAAAGTTGTTGCCCACGAGGGTACGGACACAAATATGAGTATTTTTTTACAAATGCAGGTATGTGGATGTGCACTGTAGTACCCTACCCATTGAGTACCCATTGTCTTCCCTAGCCACAAGAAGAAGTAAGACAAAGATGTTGGAAACCAAAGGCACTGAACAAGCCATATTAGAGAATGAAGACTTACATCATTCTGTCATTATTATAAAGAAAAATCAACATTATAGATTCATTCATTAAATGATATATATGTGGTCTATAATAAAGACCATATACATTATTAATTGAATGAATCTAAAATGTAAATTTTCGCTTATATTAATGACTCAAGGAGGGTGTAGCTTCCAAGAAGAAAAAGAAACAAACAAAACTAATTGGACCTTGTTGAATGAAATGCAATTGATGGTAGTTTGTCTTTAATAGAGCAATAAAGGTTCTATTTTCTGTGGTTTTACCCCCAAATAAGGGGGTTCTTTTTCCAAGGGTAATAAAAGCTCCTTTTCCAAGGAATGAATATTTTCCAAATCTACAATTAACATTTTCATTGTTTTCAAAAAGGAAAATATTGAATTACTTTATTCTCCCTCTGTCCCTATATCTAAGCACCCATTTGATTTTATTTTTGTTCCTAATTGTAAACCCATTTTCAAATTACTAGAAACATTTATTACTTTTTTCCTAAACATACCTTTAATTAACACTACTAACTTGTCTTGAAATTTGAAAAGTCAAATTTAATACACATACAAACAAATGACAATTTGGTAATATCAACACACAAAACAGACACATTAATTACACAGACAACTTTTCTTAAGAAATGTGAAAAAAACAAAAACAAAGGGGATTTAATATAGGACGGAGGGAGTAATAAAAAGAAATATTGAATAATTTATTGAGGAGTTGTTGCAAACTCTATTTTCAATACTCCTCTTTTATCATGTACTCCCATTGTCATTCAATCTCTTATTCTAAGTTACTTTGACTAATTTTACACATATTAAAAAAAATTAATAGTGTAATTAATGTGTATAGTTCGTGTGAATTTTACTAAATTGTCTTTTTTCTGTATGTGTATTTAATTTGATTATTCATATTCCAATGCAAGTTAGTTGTATTAATTAATGATATCTTTAGAAAAAAATAATAAATGTACCTTGTAATTTGTAAAGGAGCTTATATTTAGGGACAATTTTTTTAAGAGAATTTATAATCAGGGAACAATTTTTTTAAGAGAATTTATAATCAGGGACGGAGGGAGTACATTGGAAAGGAAAAAGTTGTTCTTTTTTATTTGTATAACAATAATTTAACATAGTTATATTAAATTCTAACGTGTAAGAAAATGTGATACATTGAACCCATTGTGATGACTATTTTATAAATCACTTTATATTTTGTAGTTTTTATCGGTTGTGAAATGTCTAGTGTGTCAGACTTCGCGGTCCGGTTTTGAGGTAAAAACTCGTCCGATTCAAAGATAAAATAATATGCGGTTTGGTTTGGTTTTGGATGAATAATTTTTAAAAACCGATCCGATCCAATTCAATTTAATGCGGTTTAATTTGGATCGGTTTTTGGATATCCAAATTACAAACCGTAATTTTTTTATTAATAATAATCTTATAAAAATATGATAAAATAATAGGTTTGATATGAAATATAACATATGATTTATGAATAAAATTAATAGTACAAATTAAAAATGATTGATTATCTTTGAAACATATGAAATTGAAACAAAATAGATTAAATTAAACTCATATGTAGTATTAAAAGAATTAAAAAGAAAAGAAATAATAGCTTAATATAATATATTATACTTATAAAAATGAAAAATATATATTAAAATATATGTATGCGGTTCGGTTCGGTTTGGAAAAATCAATCCAAAATCCGATCCAATCCGAACGGTTTTCATAAAATATCATCCAAACTTATCCAATATTATTTGATTTTATGCGGTTTTCTTTTTGGATCGGTTTGCGGTTTTCATTTGGATCGGTTTGAATTTGAACATCCTTACTTACAATTGTGTATATGAGTTTCATACGATTCTAACCAATTTTTCTAAAGACCAAAAATACCCTCGATGCTATTAACTAAGGTACACTTCGCACCCCAAAAAAACTTTATTTCCCTATTTAAGACAAACTAGCTCCATTTGCATCTCATCTCAACAAGTTCTAACTAGTTTAGTTTTTTCCTTCTCACAAGTTAAGTCTCCTATATGGCTCGTTCACTTCCTTTGGTTTTCACTATCTTTGTTTTTCTTCTTCATGTGGCCAATGGTGGGGTGTAATTTCTTGATGCTTAACTAATTTACAACTTAATTTTTTTTGTTGATCTTAGTTAACTTATTTTAGTTTCTACAATTGTGTTTAATATTTTGTTGGTCTCAATTTATTTTTGTTGAGCTCAATAACACTGTTTAATATTTATTTATTTCACAAATCTAAATCGAATCTAATTTGATATCCATTTATTTTAAATTTTATATTTGAATGAAACTGTTAATTTGCTTGTGTTGTTGATTTTGTGATATGGACAGATATGGGGCCAATTATGGTGGCAGAGGCAAGGACTTGTGAGACTCCAAGTAACAACTTCAAAGGAGTATGTGTGAGTGACACCAACTGTGCTTCTGTGTGCCAAACCGAGGGTTTTCCGGGAGGACATTGCGAGGGCTTCCGTCAAAGATGCTTTTGCACTAAACCTTGTTAAAAAGTTTAAGAATATCCCTATGAGAGATCATGGTTTGATCGCATCTTGTAATTGTCTTTAATTTGCAATAATATGGAGGACTGTTCTTAATAAATTTTATTTTCAACTGCTATCAATATGCATTGCAATAATATGGAGGTTTGTTTCACATTGACATAAAAAATATGCATTGATATTTTGTACTTTAGCTGATAAATTGTGTATATGAGCAAACAGATGCATCTTGGAACAATCACCATGTTAAGGATGTCATTGAAACTGACTCAACATGAACATATCCCACAGTGATCAGGTAAGTCAATCAAATAAACGTCAAGAAGACTTGCATATATCCGAAAAGAAACCTCACATGGTTACCACACCACACACAACCCTTCCTCCATGATCGTCATTGTCCCATCATTGTTAATTTTAACCCAATTATCAGTTGGATGAATCCAAAAGAAGGAGATCCTTTACTAAGAATTAAGTTTGGATACTCTAAAATTGAAGACGAATCCGTATCATATACATATTAGATATGGATACTTTAGAGATTCACACGGATACATATACCTTAGAGGTATCATAATTATTTATTTTAATTTTTTTAAATAGTTTACTGGATACATATTATATACTTCAAAGATACTCACAAATACATATCTAGTGTATATGTGAGAAACTAATGGAGATGTTGCACATATGATGGTAATTAGAGAGAAGAGATCAAATATTGTTAATATTAGACAAGACTTGTTTTGAATTATTTTAACTAAGTTTGTGTTGATATTCTAACATATAAAAATATTTTAATTTAGACAAAAATTATATCGTTTGTTAATTTTGACTGCAAGTATTTTTTTGTTCTTTTTAACTGTGAATTGTGATCATTATAATTATACATTAATGAAGAATTATAAATGGTTCTTCATTGCAATTATTTTACATATATTTTGTGAGCATATTTTGGCCGCATGCTCGCATCGTACCCGAATTTTAAAAAAAATCACATATATCGCATTGCACATGCACCAATACTAAGTATATGTTGGAACGCCGTGTGTGTTTGTGTGAATTGAAAAATTTTATGTTCCACATTGGATAGTTTACACACTAGTGTTTATATAATGGATGTATGACTTTCAAGATTGAGTTCTAGGGGGTACAAATATTCGTAAGACGTAAGTGGGTGATGACACACTCAACATGACCACCACATTTCGTTCATTCAATCGGGTTTTAGGTTGTGTGGTGTATTATTAGTGGTCCAAAACCTTAAAATTAATTAATTATTTGTTTTTGGAATTTTTTGTTTGGTACACGTCATTGGCATGTAAGCATTTTATAGGCGTCAACACGCGCTTGACACACACCAACATGCGCTGAACACACACCTACACGTGTCTGCAACACACGTCGTGCGCCCTCCATTCATTGGTGCAAGTCAACTCAAGTGATTAATGAGACATTAATGAGGCAAAATCATGTTGTTGATTCCACAATGGTCAAACGATCTCGACCCTTCATTTTGGTTGCCTCATGGGTTCTTGCATTATATAATGAGTGTTTCACCCTCATCAAGACGTAAGTGAGTGATGACGCACTCAACATGACCACCACATTTCGTCCACTCAACCGGGTTTTAGGTTGTGTGGTGTATTATTAGTGGTCAAAAACCTTAAAATTAATTATTTGTTTTTGGAATTTTTGGTTTGGTACACGTCATTGGCATGTATGCATTTTATACGCGTCAATGCGCACTTGGCACACGTCAACATACGTTGAACACACACCTACATGTGTCTGCAACACACGGCGCGCGCCCTTCATTCATTGGTGCAAGTCAACTCAAGTGATTAATGAGACATTAATGAGGCAAAATCATGTTGTTGTTGATTCCACAATGGTCAAACGGTCTTGACCCTCCATTTTGGTTACCTCATGGGTTCTTGCATTGTATAATGAGTGTTTCACCATCATTAAGCTTCACACCAAAGTCCTATTGAGTTATCTGTAACTCTTTCTCTCTTCTCCTTTTGTCTGCCCGTCGCACTTTCAAAGGAACTTGTCCCGCTTTCTTTTTTGTCCCTCTAAATTTATTGAGCGATCTTAAGATCATAGTCCCTTCGAGATAAAATGTTTCTTCAAAATTAAAAATTTTCTTAAAAGCACAATCCCTTTCATATTTTTGTCCCTTCAAAATTAAGAATAAATTAATATATACGAAACATTGAGATATTGATTGATAAGTCACTTTCACATTACCATTTAATCTTGAGCTCCTTTTTCTTAGTAAGGTAGCACTTAATATTTTGTTGCATATTTTACTTTGTGTTTGAACACATTAAGAAATTAGTTACCGAGGAGTTAATATTTAATTAAATTAGTTGAAAAACTGAACTACCAGTTCAATGAGAACAAAAAAAATGTAAATATTTTTTTTTAACTTTGCTTGCATGTAAGTGCTAAAGTTGATTCAACCATTACAACTTTTAACTTGCACTTATCTGACTCTTCATGTCTCTCTTTTGTTTCTTAGCTTAACTTGCACTTAAAAGATGCTACAAATTTAGATTAGTACATTTGGATCCCTTTTTTTATTTTGCTTGAATACACATTACTTACTTTTGGCTTAAATGCAATTTTGATCCTTCCATTTTCAATATTGTTAACTTTTGATACCCCTATTTCTAAAACCAACATTTTGATCCCCCTAGTTATGAAGTCAATGAAATTTTTTGGTCCCTTTCCTCACTAGATGATATGTCATACTTATTAATGACAGAGATCCTACATGACATTACCTTTATTATTATGCCGCATCATAGTTCAAAGTGATCAAAATTGCATTTAAATTCTAAATCAATGAAGCAAGAAAAAAAATAATATTTCAGTAGATAACTTGAAAACAATGGAAGGTAGCAATTGTTATAGACATGAAGAATGAAGATCGTGCCGCTTTTGTACACAAAATCAGTTTAACAAATCATTGCATGGAGAAGCCGGAAATGAATGATGTCCAAAAATTGCTACTAAGAGGAAAACATATCAGATTTATCACTTCGAACTATGGTGGAATTTCTAGACTTATAGCTTTCTAGTACTTGTTAAAATAAGACTAGAAAATATACCATATTGGTTCAACTTCAATAGTACTACAATAGAAAACTATAATAAAACCTTTCTTTGAATAGTTCAAATTATAAGTCATGCATGATGCCTTATGAATTGGGATGCCTTTCCTTATGAACCGGATATATCATATAACTGAATACACCCTTTCCTCACTATCCTTTAAAACCCGTTCAACTTTTTTTTTTTTTTTTTGGATGGAAACTCAACCAGGGAAGTTGAATTACTAAAACAATTCCAAAGGAAGGTAATCAACATTTCTGCTCTTCCTCCTACACTTTTCGCTCGCGTCCAGCATAATTGACCAAAATATCATTGCACTAGTTAACTAACGCATGTGTAACATTAACACGACTTAAAATTTCGTTTTTTACACATGCGTGACTTAAGTCACACCGCATGAGTTAACTCACACATGTATTACATCCTACGTGTTGTTGGTTGGTATTACACCCTACGCATGAGTCTAACTTCTGATTTTCATTTGTCATATTATTTTGCAGTCGAAGTGTTGTTGGTTGATACTGTAATTTTGTCATTAATTAGAGTAATTTAACCCCCTCCTCCCCTCTAAATGTTTATGCCCATCATCCCATTTCAATTGGTCAACCTCTATACTTAAGCTTAAGAAGTAACTCCATGTGAATTTGTTGTCAGGTGGCATGTGTTCCATGAATTTCAATCGGCCAGGATTGAACTAGCGTGAGTTAACTCACGCATGTGTTCCATGAATTTCAATCGGCCAGGATTGAACTAGCGTGAGTTAACTCACGCACACTGCGTGAGTTAACTCATACGGCGTGACTTAAGTCACGCATGTGTAAAAAAACGTAGTTTTAAGTCAAGTTAATTTTACATATGCGCTAGTTAACTAACGCAGGGGCATTTTAGGTATGGTTGCAGAGCGCGAGTGTTTTGTGCAGGGGGAGAACAGAAATCAGTAATCAAAGGGAAGGTTATAAGAAGACGTGAACTATCAATTCCAAATAGGTATATAGCTCATTTAAGATTGCTTTTCGTCTATCCGCGCTAGCATAACTCAGTTGCTAAAAAGATTTGAACCTCAGATGCACCCTTTATTCATCTTTAGGTGGCGAGAAATTGTGGTCTATATAAGTTCATCACAATATTTTTCAAAAAATGGTTTTCGAATTCACCTTCACGATCACTTTATATTGAACTAATTTAGAAATCATATTTTTTTTTTTACAACTTTGGCAAATTCACCTCCATTGTCAATATTTTGAACTATTAAGTTTAGAGCTAATTGAATCTTTTTCTTTCCTTAAATATCTTGTTAAGAATGACAAAACCTTAATAGTTACTGCCTAAGATTTTGGTTCATGAAGGACCAAAAAGATCCATATAGATTAGTTCTAAAGGTCTTGAATTAGCGAGAAACAAAAATTTTGGATTTAAAAGAGATCACTAGTTGTTTACCCTTATGACAATCAAAGGAGATCCTTCCGGAATTTTAACTTAGGTATTCGTATTACTAGATCAATGAAAACTATTATATTTAACAAGTAATTAATGATTAATACGAGCTAAACGCATATATGGTCTCTGCTTACTTGATTTGGTATAACCTCTTTTACAACAACGGTGACAAAAATATTTGGACTACGAATTTTGCTATTATGAAAAGTATACTTCATATATGGTCTTTTCAAGCTCTTGTCCAAATTCTTATCTTTAACAGAAAAATCCACTTAAGGTTTTCAAGTATGTTTTGATTTGCATTTAAGGGATGCATTCTTCTTAAACAAAATAAGACAATTTTTACTACTAGCAAAATCAATCCAAGTAGAAACAATTTTTACTTCAGTAATTTATTTTTGAGATTTTTCATATGAAGCATTAAGGAATTTTATTTAATTCTTCTTCAAGCATTAAGCATTAAGAGAGTATGGTATTTCTTTTGAGAAACAATTTCTTAAGTTCCATTTGAGCTTCATCATTTCATGAACATCACAAGATATTGTTTCTCGCAAGGGTAAACAATTTTTGGATTTAATAGCCTTACATTTTCAGTAATCTTCTTTCACTTTCGCTATAATCATAAGATTTCCTAAATTTTTATTACGCACAATAAGATTTGATTAGATCAATGCATTCTCTTAACAAAAGACAAAAATCGAAACTATGGAAAGCTTGTCATGAGACTACTTTACATGATCTGGAACAATAAGGAAACTACTAACTCATCATAGTGAAGAACATAACTAAATAAAATAAAATAAAATAAAGAAAACAAATAAAAGAAAAGTTAGAAGTTTATTGAAAATGCAATGCAAATTTAAAAGTGTTTTCTATGGTGAAAGTGGTGTGAAACCAAGTCTAAGCTTGCTCTATTATAGCTTCAGCCTAAGTAATTCGTGAACCTTCTGAGTTCTGAGCTATACAAATTAAGATTGGTTTAAACACTATATCATCCAAGTTCTACAAAGAAAAAGAACAAAGTTTAATTTCCTTGAGTTGTTACGGTTGTAGCTATTCATTGCGGTTGGTCGTAACAACTTGTCTTTCAATGATTTGATCTCTGGATTCCATGGTGACTGCACAAAATTTGAAGGTTTTATGAATGATTGTCCGCTACTTGGCCATTAAAATGAGTCTTGATTGCTCCATAATTTAACTTGGTCATCGTCCTCCTTCTCCTTTGCTTTACCTCCAAAGCTTGGTCTATCTTGTAATTTCCTTTTCTTGGTCTTGAGCTTGGGAGGACAATCACTCTTGATATGGCCAACATATTCAAAACATTGGATTGGACCGAGATAGCTTCCTTCTTTAGTTTATCTTCTTTTAAAGTTACTTTTCTAAACTTGATTAGATTTTTGGTTCTATGTTATCCACGAACCTATTGTACTTTCTTACAAACATTTTCATTTCCTCATAAAACTAGAAATACATAATATTCATTTTCCGATTTAATTACCTCTTGAACCTTAGAGATAGAGGATTTAAGTGCTATACTATTTTAATTTATTTTTATCATTTTCTCGTTTCTTCACCGTATCTTCATGTTTGGCAAGATAATGGGCTCTTGCTCATGTTCCTTCAATTTTTCAAATATAGACAAGTCCAAAATGTTAAGATTTTGCGACTCATTGCTGGCGTATGAAACATTTTTACCATTAGATAAGATTTTACAAAGTCTAATGAACTTATTCATAATATGACTCTTTTGCATGTCTGATCCCGTGCTTTGTATGAAAGATCTCATATTCTTGAGTAAGTGTATTTATCTTCAATTGTTTTACCTCATTCGTCCCCTCATGGGTGACTTGTAAGGTATCCCGAACGCTTTAGCAATATCAAAATGTGAGGTATTATAGTACTCATCAATTCATAGGAAAAGAATGAGTATTTTTCACGACTTCGTATGATATTGGACTTTCTTAGATTCATCCTCTGTCCATTGATCTTTCGGTGTATTAAGGATGACACTGTTTTTATTTTCAATAGTCCGCAAAAATGGCTCATTCAAAACGGGTCTAACAAACTTTCAAATCATTAGCCATGAATGGGGTGAATAGATACACTCAAAAGAGTGTTGCAAAATAGGCAAGTGTATTGTGTTCCTTATCAACCAGATGAAGCAAACGAGGATGGAGTGTTGCAATGAAAAGAAAACGAGGGGTCTCATCGAAGTAGACGTTCCAATGGAAGAAACAGCTTACCAAGTTGATGAAATTCCACATGTTATGGAAGTAAATGAAGTTGAACTTATTCCAGGTTGGTGGGATTCACAGAGTTTGGTCAAGAAGTTGACGTTGATACATTAGTTCATGAGGATGAGGAAATGACAGATAAAAAGGGAGGAATTTAGGTCTGAAGATGATATAGATAAATTAAAGGTGAATCAAATGAGAATACATAGAATACTCATGTAACATTAAAATGTGTGTGATGGTTTTTTTTTAATGTTATTACTATTGTGCGATAAGAATTGAATTTCTTTAAGCCGTCGCCGTTGTAATTGAAATCATTGTCTCTTCTTCCATTCACGGTTCACACTACATATCTCCACCGTCACCCTCCTCCCTTCCAAACCAACCTATATCCACCGCGATGTAGATTCAATCGTTGGTGGTGCGATGAATGGTTTTGGCCGTCCGCATCACTCGGCCACCGGTTTCTCTCAGCGGCTGTTTTCTCCATCGTTGACGTTCATGGTGGTGTTAGTTTGTTGCGTTTTTGTGGTGGTTTGTGATGGTTTTTGGAGGGGTTTTGTGGTGGTGGTGCTACTAGTTTTTTGTGGTGGTTTTCGGCGTAGTTCATGGTGGGTTTTTATCTGGTAGGATGGTTTGTGGTAGTAGATCTAGATCCGGATTCGGATCTCGCAGTGGCAATTTACTTGTGGGTAGGTTCCTAGCTGTGGGGATTTTGTGTTTTGTGCATAGTTGGTTGAAGGATTAGGGACGAGTGGTGCTTCTGGGTGTGTCATGCTTGTTTTCGAGTCTTGTTTGTGGTGTTGTTGTTGAGGAGCTCGTAGGTTGTTTTTTGGTTGTGTCGGTTTGTGGTGCTTTGTGGTGGTTTCTATGGTGGTGTTGATGCTGAGTCTTTTGTGGTGAGGCTCGTGGTGGTTTTTGGTGGTGATGCTCGTGGTGGCTGGTGCTGGTTTTTGGTGAGGATTAATGGTGGTTTTTTTGGTGGTTAATGGTAGTTTTGGTGGTGGTGGTGGTGCTTGTGGTGGCTAGTGGTGGTTATGATTTTTTGTGAATTTTCTTCTATGAATTTGTTGTTGATGTGGTTTTCAAATACATGATTGTTACACGATGTGGCTTGTTTAAGGTGCGGTTACATTGGTTTTTGGTAGGTTTGATGGTTATTTTGGAGAGATTTTTTCAACGGTTTGACACGAGATTTGTTTCTACTATTGCGTAGACGTTTATACTTTGGTTTTTGGAGATGTCTTCTTGATTTGGTGTTTAGTTTTTATTGTTCGAGGGCCTTCTGTGGAGGGTGTTTTTGGTTGTTTGTAGAAGTTTGTATTTATTTATGGGTGTTTGTTTGGGTGTTCCGCATATATACGACACACTTTTCTTTTGCATGTTGCCTTTAAGTCTCATAGCCTAGCATTTCTTGTACTTGCTAAGATTCTTTGTGTTTTAATAAATTTCATTTTAGCTTCTTAAAAAAAAATGTTATTACTATTGTGTTATTATTTTTGTAAATAGAAATCACTTTATTATATTATTTTCTTAATTTGTTGATGTGTGGATTCGTTGTTATCAGGTGGACCTTCACAGGACAGCCAATACGTTTTCATGCCAATATGTAGATGTGAATGTTTTTTTTTTTTTTTTGACAAATGTAGATGTGAATGTTGATCTTGAAGAAATTGCATGCACATAATCCTCCATCATCCAGCATTCGGATAAATAGACGATAGAACAAAGTTTTATTTTATGACATCATTTTTCTAACTACTTTAACTAAAGTTTATTTATTATTGACATTATTTAACATATTGCTTAGGTTCTTTCCTTTTAAAAAAAATATATTGTTTAGGTTCTTGCCATGTATCCCCGCCATAAGGACAATTATTCTAATTATAAAGACCCATTTTAAAAAATGGAAAAATCAGGGGGATTTAGTTGTGTGCAACTGCAAGTAGGGATGTAATATAGATACCCTCTCGTCACAAACACTATATAAGGCTCTAAATTATAACACGATTTTGCATGCGTCTAAAAACTATAAAAGGAGTGAATCATCAACTTTGTCTTTGAATTTGCAAGGACCAATCAAATTAGTTGCTCAATTATCGAAATATCTAATTAGTTCATGAATTAGTTCCATTATGTTGGGGTGTTAATGGTGCTGACGTGGGCCGTTAACCTCTCATATGGCTTGCCATGTCATATGTCACACAAGCAGGGACTAATATAACCGAAAGTGACAAAATTTCCAAGGACGAAATTGATTGAATTGCGGAAAATCCTTGACATGTTCATGGTCGTTATACAACGGCTCTTTCTTCCCCAAATCTATAAAATTGGAACAATAATTCTACAATTTGTAATCTATAGTCCAAAATCTCCAAAATTTCTCCCATTAATTAATAACAACGTTCTTTCTCAATTCTAAAAACTTCAAACCCTATTTTTTTTATTGAATTCGAAATCCAAAATCCCCAAAATTTATTCAAGCAAAATTGTTCATATTAAAATTGAAATGATGGGTGGCGGGCTTATGGGCAAAAATAGTTCTCAAAGTCAAGCTTCATCTTCAAACTCTATATTTCATGGTGATGTGAGAGTGTTTGAATGTTGGTGTCCCATACTTTGTGTTGTAAGAAAAGCTAATACTCTCAAAAACCCAGAAAGGCATTTCTATGCTTTCCCTTTGCCAAAATTTTGTTTAACAATGGTTATGTGATGTCAGAATGGTTTGTTTAATGGTGATTGATTTTGAATTTCTTTTGTACATGATGATGATGATCATTTCAAAATTTTTTTTCTATGTTGATGAAGCTGAAGAACTAGGATACTTTAAAAACAATGGAATTGGTGCTGGTCGGGGAAGAAAGACAAGATTGATGGAGAAGGTTCGGTCCATTTTTAAGGCTAAGGAAAGTGGCAATGAAGAGGTTTGAAGGGCAAGGTTGATGGACAAAGTTGACTGTGTAGGAAGTGAACTTAGGTTAATTAAGTATTTGAAAGTCATCATTTGCTTGTTTGAGTTTTTTAACATGCTACTGAATTGTACTAGGAGTGCGTAATACCCTCAATGAAAAGAGGTTGAAGATGAATGAATGTAACCTTTCTGTCATAATATTACCATCAAATTAGTCCATGAATTATTTGACTAACTTGCAAGTCGATCCTTATATTATATGAAAATACCATCAAATAAGTCCTTAAATTATATAACAGATGTCAATTGATCCTTGATGATATATGTTCAAAACAAAGTAAAGAGACACAATTTGGGGCATTAATAAGTTATAATAAAGTCATTGCACTACACATGCAGGAATATTACATAGCAAAAATCAACCAAGCTATGGGACATTAACAAGTCATAAGTCTTAAATATTACACTGCCAAAAAAAACAACAACTAGGGAGCATAATTTAAACAAGTCTAAATATTACATTTCCAAAAGCATAATTTAAACAGGCATCAAACATCACTTCTTTAGAAATCTTGTGGTTGGTATAAACTTCATGAATTGTGGTTGACTAATAAAAAAACGGTCACAAAAACACAACAATCACAAAAAAAAAAAAAAACAAAGTAAGCATCAAACGAAGTTTAAACATAAAAATGAATGGATAAAAAGTGAAAACGAAAAATCAAAAAAACGATCACACAAATAAGAGAAAATGAACAAGAATGAATGGAAAACGAACATGAATGGCTTTACCTTAACAGACGATGAAATCTTCCTTAAAAATAGTATCTTTTCCATTGTTGATCGATTAAGATGATGATAATTTTGGAGAGAGGAAGATGATGAAGGTTTCAGTGGGAAAGAGAAAAGTCAGGCTCTAGTTTGATATTTCTGAATGAAATGTGATGATGGAAGGATGGGTAAAAGAGGGGTAAACGAGGAAAAACAGAAGGAAAAAAATTGAAAGTGAAAAGTGAAAAGTGAAATTTGTAACGTTTCCATCAAAATTGTCCCTTTACACGTGGAGGACTAAATGACACGTGGACATCACAACACAACATGCAGATTGACACATCAACCTCATAACAGAGGGATGAATTTGATGGACGTCAGTTAAATTCAGGGACTAATTTAATATTTTGAAAAATTGGAGAACGAAACTGATTGGTCCTTGCAAATTCAAAGGACTTCATTCTTCAATTTTTTTAGGAGTCTTATAAAGAAAGAATCTTGAGAAAACCAAACGAGGCAACTTTATGGTTGATCTTAGAGGTGAGATTCTTGGGTTAGGAAACACATCACAAACAACTTAGGGGTAATGAGAGCTAATTAGAAAAATGATCAAAAACTTTCTATATTTCTTTTATCTTAGAATTCATTGTGAGCTTGTAAGCTAATTTCTTGTAAGTTCTTTGTATCACTCATTTGATAATGGATATGAGAGCTGATATCTTCCCCATATGTAGGATAAAATTTTTCAAATTGGGTAAACAAATATTGGTTTGTTTCTCTTTTCTTTTGTTATATTTGTTGCTTTGGTTATGCTAGTGGTGTTTTTTCACACTTAGATCTAGGTTTGTATGTTGTTGTTGTTTGAGACTACTTTTCTCGTGATTACTGATGATATGTCATCTTACATTATACTTAGCATGTTTTTAAGTCATTTCCAGTAGGTTTTTCATCTAAAATAGAGAAGTATTAGAACAATTGCTTAAGATTTCGGGATATTTATAATGTTTTCTATATTTGAGTCATGTAATTCTACTTTTCCCGAAACATAACAATTCTAGGGTGCTTTGATGTAATTCACGAAGATATCATGCAAATCGGCAAAGCAAGACATATGAAGACTTGGGCTAGACCATGAATGAAGATTCAAGAGGCCTCATAAGACATTACAAAGGGAGGAGTTCTTTTCTCAAGTCCCAAGACATCTTACATGGAAGCAAACATCCAAAAAGACGAAGAAACAAACGTTTATGCACATGAGTAAATATTGGGGCGCCTTGAGCATGGCTATGCACCCCCAAGCATGCATTTTTTCACACTTATGCGCTTTGAGCATAAGCCAGGCTCCCCGAGCATGCAAAAATTGCACTCATGCACCTGACATGCGCCTCAGGCATGGGAAAATCGGGCCAAACCTCCTTTTTGCTACTTTTTTTAGTGGAGAAAACCCGATTTTTAAGCTCAACTTCAGGTCGAAACTCTCCCTATAAATACCACTCTTCGCATTCATAACGAAGCGGTTCAAGAGGAAGGTAAACACTAGGAGCTTCATAGGAGGAGTTTCTCTCACCACTTCGAGTCTCTAGGGTATGTTTTATTTCTTTTGTAATTTATCTTTCGTTAACAAGTGTAACTAAACATTTTTATGTTGGGGTTTTAAGATGAACCTCTATTTTGTTTGTGGAATATTTTATTTAATTTAAAGTCTTTATTCAATTATTTTTTGAATCTTATTTAATTTTATTGTCGTGCGTAAGATTTGTCTCTTCTGGAGCATAACCATGTCTCTGAGATAACAATACTTAGGAAGGTCACATGCCTAATATCGGTTAAGACCTTCCTGAATTAGGAAGTAGTTAGTACAACAAAGTCGGTCATTAGCGAAATAGGTGACTCCAAGACTTAAATAAACCCTGTAACTTCATTCTTCTTTCACCAATGGTAAGGTAGACTAGATAGGGTTGCCCGTGTGTAGAATTACCGAGAGGGAGAGTGTGATAATGTCCTTATAAGATTCATTAGATGAGAGAATCTTGAGGACCTCGTAATTTAGGAACCCTAATATTCGTCATTGTTTCTGAAGGTGAGAAAAACACAAGAAGTGGGGGTTGAATAGTGCTAGCTTTTTCTTCTTTTTAAACTAAGTGTTGGGTATTTGTATTGGTTGCATTGTTGCTAAAACAAATATCCATTTATTATGTAGTTTGATACTATGTTCCAACATGGTTTAAGCATCCATATGTGATGTTGAGCAGAATGTTCCAACATCCTGGAACAGTTTAGTGTGCCTAATTACATGCTTATTTGTACGTGCGCTTTATCTTTAAAAGGAAACAACTTTTCCTTAACTTGGTGACCAAGAAACGTACATATATGTACATAATCAGTTTGGTTTTATTCCCAAAGGAGCAAGAATATTTAAGGGAATATTTGAAGATGGTTGGACGTTCCTAAAGATGTTCCTACATTCTAGAATTTTCCATATTTGTCTCTGATTCTGTCTTGTAGATTAGATCGATCTACAATTTGTTATTGAAGCCCAACAAGGTTTGTTAGCCCTTGTTACTTCAGTATAAAAGGAAGAATCCAAGACTTAATTAGGTATTCAAGCCGTCATTCTAAAAAGTTTTAGCTTTTAGGGTTTTAAGTTTGTGTGCTCTACTCTTGTATCGTTTGATGCAAGTTTAGTTCTGTTTATTTGTTAGCCTTTCATGTATCATCTTGATATTTGTTAAGGACTGTGTTTTTGAGTTATAAACTCGTTTTGCTACACCAAAGCTTTTAAGCAAGGTCGTAGCTGTTTATGTTTGAAGGTAACTTCACCAATTTTTTTGTTTGAGGTCTCATAAGTCACATGGGCTGTAAATGACCATAGGATAGTGAGATGGGATCTCAGATTTACAAGTTCCTAGGTTGATGTCTAGTCGGGTAGGTTCTAGGTCATAAAGTGTAAACAAGGAGTATGCTGAGAGCTTTTGAATAAGGACTACACTAGTGAATTTCCTTCCTGTTTGGTAGTCCCCAGAGTAGGTGTGTTTGTCGCCGAACTGGGTTAACAAACTCACTGTGTTTTTATTTTCTTGTTTTTATTTCTGTTTACGCTATTATGTTGGAACATTGAACGAAACATTGCAAATGTTGAAACATCGCACAAAACATTTTAAAACAAGTACGCTAGAATTTCACTAAGTCCAGAGTCTGATAGAGTTTAAAGTCTGGAGCAATGTTCAGAGTTTAATGCAGCGGATATAAGAGAGATAAGATAGAGAAGAGAAAGACACAAAGCAACTATATTGATTCATTCCACAATCCGGAAGTAGTCCAGTCCCCATTACACATCCAAGGAGATTTTCATTATAATCCAATCTAATTACAAATGCTCAAGCACACAAGCAAGAGACTTCAAATAGTCAAGCACTTAAGCAAGAGATTTCCTATGCACAAGCAAAAAATCAAAAGACTTCTAAGCAAACAAATTACAAAGAAATAAGTTTGGTTGAACACTTGATATACAATCGGTGGTGTTCAGATTACAAAACAGTTAAGACTTTAAGACTTAAGAATTTCTAAGATATGAAAGTTGTTAAGAAATTCTAAGTGTTTGATGCATACCAATTTCAGTAAAGTTTTTGCATAATTTAAATGTTGTAGAGTCTCTACTAATCTTCAAGTCTTCATTCCTTTATATAGAGGTATGAAAGAGACGTTGTAGAGGTGTCAGCGCATCAAAGAGTCGTTGTAGAAGCTTGATTAATCAACATTGATTTGTTGCTTGATATGGTTAATGTCCTAGGATGGAATAATTTGAAAACTATTCCTTGTATGGAGAATGAACCAGCATAGACACAACTGTATCTTGTACTATGTGTAGGAAATGTTGGAGTAATGGATGTAGTGGTTGTACAATTGTACTATTATCCTTCACTATCCCTTTTCTGTGGATAATCATTTAATGCCTTCTAATTCCTCAAAATTATTCATTGCATCAATTTTCTATTCCTTCTGTATATTTGTGTATTCAAGAATAACTAACTTCACGTTCTTCACTTCAGACTGTGATGAGCTTCATACTCTAGGTGATCTTCAGACTTCGACAATCAGCTTCTGATAGTCTTCAGACCCTGATGTCTTCAAACTCAGACTTACAACTAAGCTTCCCTTGTAAATTCTTTTTCTCTCATTTATTCTTCCAGAACCAATATGATCTTGTACACTTGAACAAATATTAGCATATCCAATTTAACTTATAATACCTTGTTATCATCAAAACTTAAAGAAACATTGTTAAACTCATTTTGGTTCAACAATTTCAAATACCTCTGAGAAAGTAAGAACCTACACGTAAACCTCTGAGTGTAAGTGTATCTCTATATAGGACTGACAACCCTAAATATTGAAACCCGTAGAAACTCTGATGTAATGGTTGCAATTAAAGGTTGGAGGGCAATGAACTCATACCTTTGAGAGTAAAATCCCACACGTACCTACCCATGTGATCAACAAGTGCAACTTGATAGTTGGTAGGTGGTAAAATCCCACGACTAATCACTTAGATAGAAAATGTTAAAAGTTGAATAAGACTTGACTGTTAAGTAATTCCAACAAATAAATATAGGGGATTCGAAAAATTCTAACAGCTGCTAACATTCTACACACAAAACATGTAAACTTTGCTATGTTCCAAACAAATTAAATTGCAAAACCCCTAAACCCTTATCTTTATTTTAATTGTTCTCAAATAAGTAACATGAATTTCCTAGTTGGAACGACAATCCATGTGGATACGATACTCTACTTACACTTTATTACTTGTTAAACGATTTTGTACACTTGCCTAAATCCGACCATCAATCACTCCTTTCTTTTTGTAAGGATGCTAAAGCAAGAGAATAAAATAAATTTACTCAATGAGTTAAGAGGACTATAGGGTTCTTCTGAGTTCAATGATTTCAATTATTTCAGCGTTCCTTCATTACATAGGATAATGCCATAACATTTGTGGATTGTACCACCTCTAATGGCTTTATCCTCTAGCTGTATATACAAAGGACTACGAAGCATAAACATATATTCTAATAAGTTCTTATTGACTAAGCAAAGATGTTACTCTAATAACTTGAGGGTGTTACACAATCATTCACCCAATTGGGCTTGACCCGGTTTCTCTTGGATCGTAAGCGAGGCCCTTTGTCCCAATTGGGCTCATTTTAATTAGCTTTCTCCCCTTCATCTAGACCCATTACACCCCCTTCATCAAAAGGAACCTTGTCCTCAAGGTTTAAATGGGGATAAGATTGTTGCAGTTCTTTGAAAAACTCCTAAGTCGGAAAGGTGTTGTTCCATTGGACCAAGACTTTGATTTGAGACAATTCTCCCCCTTTCTACCAGTCTAGAATGGCAACAGGTTGAATGATGGGCTGATCCAGGGACGAATCTTGATATTTGGTACATGTGGGGCTAAAATTTCAAAGAAACAATAATGCACACTATATTAAAAATAAAAAATAACATTGTTTGATACAATACATTACAATAAAAATTGTCTTCTATTTTGTTACATAGTTAACTCTTCACAACTTTTATAGCTGGAAAACACGTTCAACACTTGCAGTTGCTACCGAAAAGAGCAAAGTCAACTTCAAAAGATTATAAATCATAGCAAATGTGTTGCACTTATTTATTTCCATAAGTTTTGCATAAGGTTGTTGACTTGTTGTTCTTATTCTTAACATATTGTGTTTTATTTATATGAGGTAATAGTCGTTTTGGTCCCTAAATGTGTAAGGAGAAGCCATAATAGTCCCTCAATGTATAAAAGTTTCAAAATAGCCTGATTGTGCACTTTGTTATTTACCCTTATTTGTAATAAAAAAAATAGGGGTGTGGCTTTAGCCACACATAGCCTACGAATGGATCCGGCCTTGGACTGATTGTTCTTATCATGTAACGACAGTGCCAAAGGAAGAGTGGAATCTCCTAAGTAAGTTTTCAGTTTTGAGACATGGAAAACATGATGAATCTTGCTGGTAGGAGGTTGGAGCTCAAAACCGACGTCTCTGATAGCCTTGATTATCTTGAAAGGACCATAATATTGCTGCAATAATTTGCGAACCCTTTGGCATGCAACTGAAACTTGTCGATAAGACCTTAATTTCATAAAAACAGAGTCAAAAAAGTGTCAAGGCTTCATCACTATGTGAACCTCTTAGATATTTCCATTTATCATATTTTTCAAAAAATAAACTTTTGCGCAAATATACTTACGAAAATATATGCTAATCATTCAAAGTATTTTGCGATGTTACATCAACCATTAATCATTACTAGTGTGTTTATCTTCGGCCGTAGCTGAATACTATTAAGGTACCGTTTGCATAAATATATGCAAGGTAGCTTTAGCTTCTTGCTTTTGGACCGTAAAAAAACTTGGTCAAATGGTACCTAAGTGTCCTTTAATGTGACGTAGCTTTTCTTTGTTTTTTTCCCTCTCATGTAAAAAAAAAAATTAATCATTTCTATACTCCCGCCCTCCATAAATCTACAGATTCTCTTGTCATATTCCATTCTCATTCTCATTCTCATTTTCGCCCCCATTGAAGCCTAAAAATCATTTTTCTCTTTTTCACCTAACAATGTCGAACGAGATTCGATTCTTCAGTCTCAACACCGGTGCCAAGATCCCTTCCGTCGGCTTAGGTACTTGGCAGTCCGATCCTGGCCTCGTTGCTCAAGCCGTCGCTGCCGCCATCAAGGTTTTCCTCTTCATCCATTTTCACACGCACATTTTCGAAATCTAATTTTACACAATGATATTTGATATTTGATTTTGATTTTGATCAATCAATTTGATATATTACAGGCTGGTTACCGTCACATTGATTGTGCTCAAGTCTATGGCAACGAGAAGGAGGTAGTTCTTTCGTTGTTTGTTTTTGCAATGATAATGCAATTTCATGTGTGAATGAAATGATTCATTCATTCTTTTTGTTGCAGATTGGCTCTATGTTGAAGAAACTGTTCGATGAGGGCGTAGTGAAACGCGAAGATTTGTGGATTACCTCTAAACTCTGGTTTGTTTCATTAATTAATTTTGTTTCCATGTTTTAGCTAATTTAATTATTGAATTATGCTGGTAGAATAGGTTTTTCAACTCTATATTGAAGTACCGACACTTCTGATTGAAGGTGTGTGTGTGTGTCGTGTCCGTCACTAACACAAGTGGAATTATGTTATTTTTCAAATTATTATTGGTGTTGACGTGTCAGTGTTTGTTGTGTTCGGTATCCTTGTATGTGTCTGTGATTCATAATTTTGAATGTATTAGTCTCCTTTAGGCCTGGAAATGAGTCGAGTTAAGTCGAACTCGTCTAAGCTCGGCTCGACTCGATAAGAATTGGTTCAGCTCGAAACTCGACTCGAGTTCGAAACGAAACCCCTTTTCCAGCTCGAGTTCGGCTCATTTAAAGTTCACGAGCAACTCGCTTCAGCTCGTTAAGTTCAATTCATTTGCTAGAATCACATAATTTAGATTTTTTTTAAGGAAAAAAATTATATATCTCTTGACCTATGAATATTGAAAACACTAACGCGAAAAGGGTTGTGCAGCTACTCCACAACTGTGAAATAATAGATCCCCCACCTTCATATTGAAATATAGCATGACCGCTTGTTTTATAAACAAATATTGTAGTATATACCTCACATACTTCCGATGTGGGACAAAAATAAAGTAGCGCAACATTGCTTAAAGCTTTAAACTCTATGCATTACAACCAACATGCATGTTTCCATTGCTAAAAACTATCTAACTCCACTCTGTTACCATTGTTGTTTTCTAGTGCTGCTATTTTACTCTTACTACTGGTTAAATATTGTGTCCTAGCTTATATATATAATCGAGCTGAACCATACTCTTACTATTGGTTAAATATTGTGTCCTAGCTTATATATATAATCGAGCTGAACCAAACGAACCGAACTATATGTAACTCAAGTTCAGCTCATTTAATTAACGAACTTAATCTTTTGCTCAAGTTCGGCTCGTTTGGTTCATGAACCAAGTTCAACGAATTAATTAACGAATTGAGTTTCGAACTTTATTCGAGTTGTATCGGTTCATTGCCAGCCCTAGTCTTCTTCAATGTTTAGAATATAAGGGTTTAAGATGATGTGCACTGCAGGAATACTGATCATGCTCCAGAAGATGTACCACTAGCATTGGACAGGACTTTGAAAGACTTACAGCTTGATTATGTTGATTTGTATCTTGTATGTAATAATATTTCACTCAATCTTTAGATATTCTTCAACTACTTGGTTAAAAGTTTATGCATAATGATGATTTTATTACCCCCAATTCTCTGATCATTAATTTCTTTCAAAACTTAAATTGAAAATGAAATCTGAAATATGAATTTTGAAGAAACATTCTTTCCATGCAGTCTCTTAGTTATGAAATTGTGAGGTTAATCAATTACGCACTGCATTTTTCTATTGTAGGAAAAATCCTGTTGTACACGGCTTGGATAATAATTAATTGTAGAATGTATGATTGTTTGGAAAATGCTATGTGTTTGTTTTTTCCAATTCTAAACTTTTCTTACATAGCAACATGAAAATACTCCCGTCTCATATTAAGTGTCACATTTGTAGTATTTGCTTATTGCATATTATTTATCACTTTAGAATATCAATGAAACTTTAACTACTCCATCTATATGGGTACTTTACTGAATGATGTTCATTTTTATGACAGAAACTAGTACACTTCATGATTTTCTTATGAAATGTATGTAATCTTAAACGACGTTTAAGATGACATGGAGGGAGTAGTTGTTAAGCTATGCGTCTTGCAGACTTGACGACCATAAGTGCTTTTAATTCTAAGGAATTTAATTTGCACTTCTGGCATATGCTGCTATGCTTGGGTGCTATTATTTTATTCTTTTTGTTATGCTTTCCTTCTGATGCATGTAAGATTTATTTCATCTGATTGCAAAATTTGGTGGTTTAATATATTATTTAGTACATTCTTGATTGTTTATTGATGATTCTTCTTTTGCAGATCCACTGGCCTGCTCCGATGAAGAAAGGGTCAGTTGGCTTCAAACATGAAAATCTAGTGCAACCTAACTTAGCCAGCACATGGAAGGCAATGGAAGCACTCTATGACTCAGGCAAGGCACGGGCTATAGGTGTAAGCAATTTCTCTTCCAAGAAGTTGGGGGATTTGCTCGAGGTTGCTCGTGTTCCTCCTGCGGTCAATCAAGTGGAATGCCATCCTTCCTGGAGCCAGGGCAAGCTGCGCGATTTCTGTAATTCCAAAGGTGTCCACCTCTCTGTAAGTTTTCAAGTCTTAAATGATCATTATTTTGTTTCTGCACATTACATTGCCTATTTTCATGAAATATTTTCTGTTTTTTTTAGAGGATCTTTTCTGTTTGTTGAAACTTGAAATGAACCATTATTATTATATTTTTGAATGATTTTCTCTAATTTAAAATGTGGTATTTTTAATGTTTAGGGATATTCACCTTTGGGTTCCCCTGGAACAACCTGGCTTCAAAGTGATGTCATTAAGCATCCAGTTCTTAATATGATTGCTGAGAAACTAGGCAAGACTCCTGCTCAGGTATCTCTTCGCTGGGGATTGCAAATGGGTCATAGTGTACTTCCCAAGAGTACAAATGAAGCAAGGATAAAAGAAAATTTTGATGTTTTTGATTGGGCTATACCTGAAGACTTGTTTGCTAAATTTTCTGAGATTCAACAGGTAAAATGCTTGATGGTTTCCTTTGGTCTTTCTGGTTTTAAGAACAGAATATATCAACTATATTGATATTCAGCTGTATTTGTGAAGAAACATAGCTAAAAATATTGTTAGTCGTCTCAGAAAATTAACTATTTATAAGAATAAGACTTGATTTTGGATTCTTAATTTCCAATTAATATTGCTAACCCAAACCTATTTTCCCTCTAATGTTTTGGGGTTGGAGAGTTGGAATTCATTTTTAGTTGAATCTAGATAAGCCTGTTGCTAGTTATTTGACAGTATGAATCTATAAGGCTGAAGTTCTTCTTTACTTCCATGGAAACATTGTCCAGTTTTATGACAGTGGCTTTTTATTGTTTCAGGCAAGATTACTCCGGGGTGCCTCATTTGTTCATGAAACTTATGGTGGCTACAGATCTGTTGAAGAACTATGGGATGGTGAAATCTAAGCAGTCTTCTCGGTAGCTGATTTGGTCCGTGGATGGAATAAGAGAAAGCGTTTGTCTTTGTGTTGTAGCTGTTTGCGTGTGTGTTGTTAGAATATTGACTTCATGAAATCTTATGAAGTGCTTATTTTGTGACTTTCTATATCTCTGGTATTACCCAATCCATAAGAATATATAAACTTATGGAAACTGTCTACCACCACCTTGACATCTAACTCAATTATGTTGTCCAAGCCGAATCTGCCAATTCAATAAATAGCTTGAAGAATAGCGAAAGCTCCCCCCTCCTTAGATGTAAGAGGTGAGCTGAAAGTCCCTATTATCACACAAATAAAACACCCTTCATCATCATGTTAATACATGTCAATGACAACTTTATAGTATTATGAAAAGATGCATCAATATTGTACTTCAATTACTAGCAGGAGGCTTGACCGAACTTTTTCCAACTTTGAGTTGTTGCTGGCGCCCAAATTGACAATTGACGCGTGAGCAGTCTGCCACTACTGCAAAACAACAAGCAGCACCTACGAACAAAAACCTTATATTCGACAGCATTTTCCCATAACTTGATATTGCAACTCCTCTAAATACTCCATAAAATATAACTCTTGCAAGAAAGTCTGATAGCAGAATTAAAACTAATAGTAGTGGAAGTAAGGCAAATCATTTAAATAAGAAAGAGTTAATAAATCATGTAACGTTGAATTGGCTATTTTGATCTTCGGATGGGGAAACTCGTTTTTTTATCTTCCAGACTAGCATATTAAACATATCAAAACATGTGAAAATTTTGAACATAATCACATTCGAAAACACAGGTTTCTGTCATCTATAACTTGAAAAAAAACAGCCAAATCTTGACAAAAAAAAAATCACAAATGGTGCATATTCAATAAAGTCATTCGTATATTCAATGCAATATCAATGACCCTTTATCCAAACTTTGCCAATGACCGGTAAAAAAGATCTATCTCCACATAAACTCGAGCCAAACAACTTCTCATGACATCTAGAATATATTTCTCCACCTTAATTGGGGTACCAATGGCCATGAGAACACTTTCATTATAAAAAACTAAATTTAGATCTAGAAAGGGGATCCACACCATGGTTCTTTCGGTCTTTGTCGTTGGTGAAATAAATTTGACATGGTTCATGCTTGCACCAAGAGGTAGTCTCCATAACCTTAACTTTGTTTGCCTCAAGATCGAATTTGACCACGAAAAAGTCATTGTTGATATCCGTAATATCAAAATCATACGTTAGTTTCCACACCTTTGCTAACCTATCTTTCATTTTGAACTATCCAAGTTCATTGTCTAGAAGCTTCACCATTAAAGCACCTTTCAAGTATCACATAGTGTGAGATGAAAATATTGATTTTATTCAAGTTCTAAAGTACAAGGGATGTTTATTTATTGGTAAGTAACAAGATAGAATACATAACACTAGATAACTTGCATTACAAGTTATCTTATGAGAGTTAGTTTAAAACTATTAAAACCAATTCAATTAAACTCTAATTATCCTAACATGACCTCCCTTAAAGCTATGTCAAAGATCAGTTTACAACTTCATGAATATCAATCTAAACTTAAACTATCTATCACCCCCAATTTCGCTCCAAGTTCCCTATCATGGACACATAACAGGACGTACTCTTCCTGCCATATGTATCGCTAGCATAATCTGAATAACACCATCCTGGTAAGCTAATCAAATCACTACTATTGTACATAATCCCAAAGCTCATTGTCCCTTTAAGATATCTCATAATTCTTTTAGCTGCTGCCAAATGCATTTTTGTATGTCTCTCCAAGTATATAGCCACAAGACAAACATAATATGTGAGATCAGGTCTAGTAGCAAGCAAGTACAACAAGCATCCAACTTCCTGCTTATACTTGGTTGCATCTAACAAGTACATGATATGTGAGATCAGGTCTAGTATCTCCCAGTTTCATCTTTCATCAGCTTTCTTCTAATGATTATGGGACTGCAAACCATATTGCAGTTTTCTGGGTGAAACCTTGTTAAAATTTCACCAGCATCTTTGCTTTGATTGATGAAAATGCTTTGATTATTCTGTGTAACTTCTACTGTAATAAAGTACTTCATCTTGCCTAAATTTGAAATAGCAAACTTTCCATTCATTGACTACTTAATAGCTTCAAACATTTCTTCATTATTTCCAGTATATATGAGATCATCCACGTATAAGTTGACAATTAGCATCTTACCTCTAGCTTCCTTTTTTACAAAGAGAGTATGTTCATGAGGACATTTGATGAAATTTTCCTGAATCAAGTAAGATTTTATCTCTACTTTACTAGGCTCTAGGTGCATGTCTCAGACTGTACATAGCTTTTCTTAGTTTGTATACCTTGTTTGTATCATCATTTTGATAGGCTAATGGATACTTCATATATACATCTTCAATTAATTCTTCATGAAGAAAATCACTCTTGACGTCCAATTGATAAACATTCTACCCTTTGCAAGCTACAACAACTAATATAGCTCTAATTGTATCCCACATAGCCACATGTGAAAATACTTCATTATAATCAATTTCATACTTACTATCCCTTAGCCACTAGTCTTGCTTTGTGCTTCTCAACTTCACCTTTTTCATTTAACTTGGTCTTGTATATCCATTTTACACCAATTTTCTTGCATCCAGCTGATGAGACAGCTAGCTCCCAAGTATTGTTGCTTTCTATTGACTCTATTTCCTACTTCATAGCTTCCCACCACACTTGTAGCTTATAATTTTTCATATGTACTTGGATCTATAGAAGAGCTAAAAAGAGCTAAGCTATTTAGTTGTTATTCTGCTTCTCTTCCTATTACATAGTCTGTGAGGTATGGGTTTCTTGCTCTAGGGGGTAACTCAAAATCATCATATGACTCTATCTCTCCATCATTATGATTAGAGAGTGCATCTTCATTCTCACCCTCTATATTCTCTTGAGTGTTTTCCAACACTTCAGGAATCATATCATTCACTAGTAGATCATCAGTAAACCCTATCACCTCGTAATCAATTGAGACTTCATCAAGTTTCCTTCTATTATAATAATAGGTACATGAACTTAGAATAAGCATCCAAAAACTCTAAAATGTTTCACATATGGTTTTATACCACTCCATGCTTCTTCGGAAGTCATATATTTAACAGACAAAATAGGACTTCTGTTCAGAACTTATGTGGCCCATATCACTGCTTCAGGCTAAAGTTATTTGGTACATCTCTATCGGAAAGCATGCTTCTTACCATATTGATCATAATTCTTTTATTTATCTCAGACACATCATTTTGTTGTGGTGTGTAAGTTGTGGTGAGTTATTTTTTGATTCCATTAAAACTACAGAATTCATTGAATGTAGATAAAGTATATTTTCCTCCTCTATATGTTCTTAGACACTTAATCTCATATCCAGGTTCTTTTACAACAAGTGTTTTAAAACTTTTGAATGCATCAAATACATTGGACTTCTCTTTCAAAATGTATAACCAAGTTTTTCTAGTACAATCATCTTTGAATGTCATTAAGTACCTGCTTCCTACATTAGATATATATCTGAATGAATTAGCTCCAACTTCTCAGTGTTACTCCATTTTGCCTACTTAAGAATAGCTTATATGTGTTGCTTCCCCCCATCAAGCAGTCATTTCTATTTTCCTCCAATTCTTTCAGTGTTGGCAGGCCTTTCACCATTTTTTTGTTCATCAATGTATTTTGTCTGTTACAACTAATATGTCCATATCTGCAATGCCATAGATTTGCATCTTCTTGTTTTGCTATCTTCAAGCATAGTGGCATAATAACTTGTGCAAATATGACAAATATTCTATTGGATCTCATCTGTGTAGACATAAACATCTCTCTCTCATCATGATACACTTTGCAAGTATCTTTCTTGAACGCTATAGTAAGATTCTTCTGTTGAAGTTGTCCAATACTGAGCAGATTATTTCTAAGTCCAGGAAAATAGTAAACATTGGTTATTACTCAAATCATAGCACCGATGCATAGCTTCAATTTGCCTTTTCCCATGAAAATATTGTAGAATCATCCCCTAATTTCACCGATTCTCTAAAACTATCATCAAAATCATATAACCAGTCTTTTGGTCCTACTATATGATTGGAACATCCAGAATCAAGGAACCATAACTTATATTTAGCATTGGTATTCAAGCTGTTTTGAGCCATGAGAAGCATTTCACCTTCGTTTTCAAACTCTGCATACTTTGAGATTTCTTCCGAGCGAGGACATTCATTCTGATAGTGTCCCAACTTATGACCCTTGTCAAATTCTATTGAATCTTTATTGCTTCTTCCGCTGCCACGCCCTATTAATCTTGAACGCCCTCTCCAATGCCCATATCCTCCACCACCGTTTGAAATATTCAAAGCTTATTCAGTATCAGCTTTTTGACTATGATATTTCATACGTTTTTCTTGCACATGCAAACTGTTTTACGATTCATCAATGGAAAGAGTTCTTACGTCATTTGATTTTTTAGTGGAGCACACCACGTAGTTAAACTTTACTTGGCAATGATCTCATGATCTTTTCAAGCATTAAGATTTGTTCCATTATTTCACCATGAGCAGTCATATGATTTTCAATAGCAAGGGTTCTTGCAAAATATTCATCATTGGATTCATCCTCCCTCATTGCATGAACCTCAAAATGCGCAAAGCTTGCAACCGAGCACAATTCACTTTTGTAGATCCCTGATACTTTCTGCTCATTGAATCCCAAATATCTTTGGTTTTGCTTGTACCAAGATCGTTTTATTGATGGTTCTATCAATTGATTGAAAAAGATAGTTATTTACCTTGAGATCACACAACTTGCTATCTTTTGCAACTTTTTCTTGTTCTGGTGTTGGATTTGCAGAAGCAATGATGACACCGTTCTCAATCAAACTCAAATATTCTTTGAAACAAAGCATATTCCCCATCAACATGGCCCAATGATCGTAAAAACCGTCAAATTTTGGAATAAAGGGTTGTGTGTAATTCAATGATCCTGCCACAATTGAAGCTAAGTTCTGAGGAAGATTGATATGTGATGATTAATTGAAGGTTACAGAAAACAATGGATGAAAAGAGGAACAAGATGAAGGTTGGTTGAGAAACGAATGATTGTATCTAACTTGTAACCAATTTTACGCCAAAAGCTAAGCTTTCAAATTCTAGGTTCAAGGCCTAATTAAGGCTCTTGATATCAATTGTAAGGTGAAAATATTGATTTCATACAAGTTCTTAAGTAAGCAGAAAGATAGAATGCATAAGACTAGATAACTTGCATTACAAGTTATCTTATGAGACTCAGTCTAAAATTACTAAAACCAAAGCAATTAAACTCTAATTATCCTAACAAATAGATCTTAAAAGGCTGAATCAGCAATATGCATCATCATCATCGTTCCGTAGGAATTACCATTTTCATAGTGGATATTTGTTAGTTTGGCAGCAAACATATAATGTTTTGGCTTTTGTATGATAGATGGTTGTTCGCCATCACCATGTCCATTTGTTAGTTTGACAACAAACATATCAGGTTTTGGCTTTGGTATGGTTGATTATTGTTCGCCATTACCATCTCCATAAAAGAGATGGTTGCTCGCCATTACCAATTTGGTTTTCTATTTTATAGAATCGAAGGTGTAATGTTTTATGAAAATTTGTGTATTCAATGTATTGAAAATTATAGTATTTGATTTTTTTTAATTTTTTTTTATTAATTTAGAATCCTTAGAGAGTCTCCCAAGACACTAGTTGGTAAAACTCTTTAAAAAAAATTGTTATGGTTATTAAGAAATATAAACGAGGGAGATTTTACTTTATTTTTTTTTCTTTTTATATCAAAACATATTTAAGGATTAATATGTGCGAACGAACAAATATATATGTGAGAAAAAACAATATCATAATTGAATTTGAAATTAAAAATACATATGTTTTTTCTTTTATTACAAGGTTAAACCAACAAAGCAACAAATCAAAAAGGGAAAAACAAAAAAAGAAAAGAAAATGTTGGATGCATCTATCTTAAGGAGGTTCAGAAGATCCTCCGGCAGAGAGTCATAGAGGAGTAAGTCTTGTCTAATGAAGCTTCATGTTTAACTATAAGATCTGCACATTGATTCTCCTTTTGAAGAGTGTGACAAATTATGACATTGCTTTGCTCAATATGATCCTTGATATTTTGAATCAAAATTGCAGACATAGAACATTTTGTTGGGACCTTTAATGAGGTTGATACAATTTAAAGAATCCAAGAAACAAACTAATTAACTTTGCGATATCCATCTCTTTGACCAACATCAAACACTTGTAAATAAAACCATGCATTGTTTCTTAAGACACCACCGTAGCCAACTCTAATAGAAGAGTGAAGATAATTACCATCAACATACATTGTTTTTCCTTCTATCCTAATTGAATAAGTGATTTTTACATTTTTTTCAGTTTTCTTTCGTTTGTTTTTGTGATTTCGTCGTCTCTGCACGACTCTGTTTGTTTTGATTTTTCGTCTTTGTGCGGTGTGTTTTTTATTTTCTGTCTTAGTTCGGTGTTTATTTGATTCAAGTTGAAATATTAGCTTTGAGCAAGTGCAGATCCGATCAATGACTTTGGCGTCGTCAATATTGCAAATCTGGAGACATGAATATTTTGGAGACTTGAATATAGTCATATTTGCAGGCATAGATACTTTGTCTGGTGTGAGTTTGTTTGCATATTCATCCTTTTTGTTTTTAGCAACTTTGAATTTGTATTATGTCGATGTTTTCAAAAATGAATATCATTTATTTTTGTAAAAAAAAGAAAAAGAGAATTAAGCATAGTTGATACATACATGTTTATTTTCAGTAATAATGATGATGATGATAAATGTATCTAATATGAATCTCAAAAGAATGTTCAACCATGAATCCTTACTTTTCCGAATTTCGTTAACATGGTACTTTGCACTTAGAGCAAATATATTTGATTTGGCTAAATCGAAACAATGAGAGAAATGTAAGCTAAATTGCATATCTAATAATCTGTAAAATTTGACTAATAAGCTTGATTCAATTTGTGGTCAATTGTTGTTTAAATATTCTCATTTTCATTATGGACCAAAAAGAAGATAATACGCATGTCTCCTTATAGGTTATTTGGTTGCAGACTTGTTGTTGCATCTTGAGATTTGGTCATAGAGAAAGGAAAAAAAAAAAAATACTCCCTTCGCATCAAAATAGTTTTTACATGCATACTAAGACCGATGGAGTATAATGTTTTATTTTCAATCATGACATTGATATCAAGCATTTAACTAAAAAAAATAGAGGTCAAGTTATCTTTTGGATCCTTCAAAATAAAAGTTATCTTTTTATATCATGGATCCATATCATACTAAACACTAAACCATGAAAACTACCAACGTAAAATATCTTTTGCATCCTTTAAAATAAAAGTTATCTTTTTGATATCATGCATCAATATCATACTAAACTAAGAAAACTACAACGCTATGCAAAATATATTTTGTATTTTTCAAAATAAAAGTTATCTTTTTATATCATGCATTGATACCATACTAAACTAAGAAAACTACCAACGCTAAGCAAAATATATTTTGCCTCCTTCAAAATAAAAGTTATCTTTTTGATATCATGCATTGATATCATACTAAACTAAGAAAACTACCAACGCTGAGCAAAATATCTTTTGCATCCTTTAAAATAAAAGTTATCTTTTTGATATCATGCATCCATATCATACTAAACTAAGAAAACTACAACGCTATGCAAAATATATTTTGCATTTTTCAAAATAAAAGTTATTTTTTTATATCATGCATTGATACCATACTAAACTAAGAAAACTACAACGCTATGCAAAATATCGTTTGCATCTTTCAAAATAAAAATTATATTTTTTATATCATGCATTGATATGATACTAAATTAAGAAAACTACCAACACTGAGCAAAATATCTTTTGCATTCTTTAAAAATAAAAGTTATCTTTTTGATATCATGCATCGATATCATACTAAACTAAGAAAACTACAACGATGTGCATTTTTTAAAAACTAGAGATCGAGTTATCTTTTGGATTCTTAAAAAAATATTTATCTTTTGGATATCATGCATTTTTAGTAATTTACATGCAATTTTTTTTTATAATAAAATATCGTTAATAATCTAAACGCGTATGCGTCATAAAAAAGATAGAAATACGAGCACGTGAGTCTCGCCTTTTCGCTAGTAATAATAATGAAAGCATCTATTATGAATCTCCGAAAAAATATTCAACCATGAACCCTTGCTTTTCTGATTTTTGTTAACATGGTACTTGGCTAAAATCGAAACAACGAGAGAAATGCAAGCTAAATTGCAAATCTATTAATCTGTTAAAATTTGTCTAATAAGCTTGATTCAATTTGTGGTCGATTGTTGTTCAAATATTCTCATTTTCATTATGGAACAAAAAGAAGATAATACACCTGTCTTCATAGAGGTCACTAGGTTGTAGACTTTTTTTTTAGGGACACTTGGTTGTAGACTTGTTATTGCATCTTGAGGTATTTGAGATTTGGTCACCAAAAAAGAAAAAAAAAATACACTTCATCGGTTTCAAAATATTTTTTATCTACATCTTAAGACGAAGGAAGTATATTGTTTTATTTTCAATCATGGCATTGATATCATGCATTGAATTAAAATAAATAAAAAACTAGAGATCGAGTTATCTTTTGGATTCTTAAAAAAAAAAAATTATCTTTTGGATATCATGCATTTTTAGTCATTTACATGCAATTTTTTTAATAAAATATCGTTAATAATCTATACGCGTTTGCGTCATAAAAAAGATAGAAATACGAGCACGTGAGTCTTGTCTTTTCGCTAGTAATAATAATGAATGTATCTAATATGAATCTCCAAAAAAAATGTTCAACCATAAACCCATGCTTTTCCGATTTTCGTTAACATGGTACTTGGCTAAAATCGAAACAATGATAGAAATGCAAGCTAAATTGCAAATCTATTAATCTGTTAAAATTTGACTAATAAGCTTGATTCAATTTGTGGTCAATTGTTGTTCAAATATTCTCATTTTCATTATGGACCAAAAAGAAGATAATACACATGTCTTCTTAGAGGTCACTTGGTTGTAGACTTTTTTTTTTTTTTTAGGGACATTTGGTTGTAGACTTGTTATTGCATCTTGAGATATTTGAGATTTGGTCACCAAAAATGAAAAAAAAATACACTTAATCGGTTTCAAAATATTTTTTATTTACATCTTAAGATGAAGGAAGTATATTGTTTTACGTTCAATCATGGCACTGATATCATGCATTGAATTAAAATAAATAAAAAACTAGAGGTTATCTTTTGGATTCTTAAGAAGGAAAACAAATATCTTTTGGATATCATGCATTGATATCATACTAAACTGACCAAATTACTAACGTTCAACAGAATTGTCAACGAAATTGAATGCAATCAAGATTTTTCTAATATTCGCATAATGTTGAATATACATAAACACAAAAAGGAAAGTTAACGTAATCAGTTAGAATTTCAACTTCATGGTCAATGGTCAAATGCGCATAATTAATCAATCAATGCAGACAAGACTACTAACCAATAACCAATTGTCATAAGTTAGAGAAGGACTATATATTCTAAACACTCCTACATGCATTTAACTCAATTCTAACTTCTCATATATTCTTCTCATTTGCTTGACAATGTCCAAGGCAATTCAATTCTTCGACCTCAACACCGGAGCCAAGATCCCTTCCGTCGGCTTGGGAACATGGCAAGCCGAGGACGATCCTGGCCTCGTTGCTGAAGCCGTCGCTACCGCCATCAAGGTAAATTTTCATTACCATTCATCATTCCACTTGAGTTTTGGAAATATATTTGTATTCAATATAATGAATAATGATGTTTTATTTGATACATACAGGCTGGTTACCGTCACATTGATTGTGCTCAATTATATGGCAATCAAAAGGAGGTAGTTAACTCATTATTTGTTTTCTCAATGTTAATGCATGTAATATGTGAAGGAAATGATCCATTGATTTATTCTCTTGCTTGCAGATTGGCTTGGTGTTGAAGAAGCTGTTCGATGAGGGCGTCGTGAAGCGCGAAGATTTGTGGATTACCTCTAAACTCTGGTTTGTTTGAATGTTTTAGCTAATTTAATTACTCTTAGAGTAGATTTATGAATGTGTTAGTCTTCTTCACAATTTAGTAGCATCTAATAAGATGATGTGCACTGCAGGAATACTGATCATGCTCCAGAAGATGTACCACTAGCATTGGAAAAGACTTTGGCAGAATTCCAGCTTGATTATGTTGATTTGTATCTTGTATGTAACAATTCTATCACTCAATCTTCATGAATTACGTGATTTTCTCAAATTATTAACGGTGTCTACATGTCAATGTCCGTGTTGTGACTTTATTCGTACTTCATAGATTTTCGTATATTATCCTACTGCTTGGATCTGATCATTACTTTCTTTCTAAATTAGAATTGAAAATGCGAAATATGTTGTACATTGCTTGTTTAATAGATTGCATGTGTGCTTGGAAAAAGCTGTGTTTAATTTTTTCAATTATAAACTTGTGGTACATAGCAATATGGACGTAGCTGTTAAGCCATGTGCCTTGCAAACTTATCGACCACAAGTGTTCTTAGTAGCTAGAAGTGGGACCAGTAAAGTCGTTCCCCCAAACATTTTTATTTTTTATTTTTAATACTAGTATTTTTTTTTGAAAGGAATTTTTAATACTAGTATGTTATTATATAATTTGGTCTTTATATTTATTTTTTGTGAATTTTATATCATATCGTGTAATGCGCCTTTCTTAATATATTGGGCCTTAAACATTTTAGTTTTTAGATTTAATTGAATTAATTCTTGATTAGAGTCCTTTGTTGTGAAAAAGAAAGTGAGATTTTGGTCTACGATTTAAGGATGAACCCTAATCCTTAATTACCAAAAGATTCATTGTCCAATTCACAATTTCACCATGAACTCATCCTCATTTTTGTTATCTCATAAATTATTTTAAATCCATGAAACAACAAGCACAACTTCAAAATTAAAGTTAATTCTTGTTAGACAATATTGACTTCGGATATATCTTTAAATTTCTTAAATATCTAGTATATGCTGCATTGATCAGGGGCTTTTATCTTATACTATATGTGGATGTAGCATAAGGCTTGGTGCGACCATAGCCATACCAAAACAAAAATTTAAAGAAATTTATAAAGTATAAGATTAAAATAATTGGTATGGCTATGACTATCTTATACTATAGGTGGATGTAGCATAAGGCTTGTAGACATCAATCCTAATTTTTTAAAGAAATTGATGTCTACAAGATTAAAATATTAAGGAAAGATGACGGTTTATTTTTTCAAATTAGCAATTATTAATGTTACAAATATATTTGAATTAATAAAACTAGCCTAAATAAAATTGCTAAAACTATTATTTTGAGTGAAATAGCACATAGTCTTTAATTTCATTGGGCAAATTTTTTTACACTATTATTTTAGTCACACCAAAAATTAGTCCGAAACCACCCCAGGAGGATCCAAGTAGGGTTTATTTCATCTAATTTCAAGATTTGGTGGTTTAACAATTTTATTTCAGACATAGACATACTCATTTTAACTGATGGTTCTTCCTTTTCAGATCCACTGGCCAGTTGCGATAAAGAAAGGACCAATAGGTGCCGAATTCACGGCTAAGGCTGAAGATCTTTTGCAACCTGACTTAGCCAGCACATGGAAGGCAATGGAAGCATTGTATGATTCTGGCAAGGCAAAGGCTATAGGTGTAAGCAATTTCTCTATCAAGAAGTTGGGAGATTTGCTCGAGGTTGCTCGTGTTCCTCCCGCTGTCAATCAAGTGGAATGCCATCCTTCCTGGAGGCAGGATAAACTCCGCGATTTCTGCAATTCCAAAGGTGTCCATTTCTCTGTAAGTTTCCAAGTCTTGAATGATCATTATTTTGTTTCAGCACATTACGTTTACTATTAATTTCATGAAACCTTTTCGCTTTCTTCAAATAAGTCATTGTATTTTTGCATGATTTTATGTAATTTAAATTGCTGTCTTTTTAATGTTTAGGGTTATTCGCCTTTGGGCTCCCCAACCTGGCTTCATACTGATGTCCTTAAGCATCCAATTCTAAACGAGGTTGCTGAGAAACTAGGAAAGTCTCCTGCTCAGGTAGCTCTTCGTTGGGGATTACAAAAGGGTCATAGTGTGCTTCCCAAGAGTGCAAATGAAAAAAGGATAAAAGAAAACTTTGATGTTTTTGATTGGTCTATACCTGAAGACTTGTTTGCTAAATTTTCTGAGATTGAACAAGTAAGTAGTATTTCATGGTTGCCCTCAGTCTACACCTATTGCTAGTCATTTTATATCTATGAAGCTATCTGATTAAAGGAGTTGAGAAATAAAAAATCTAGGGTTAAATCCTGACGAAAGAGAAAAATGTTAATGTAACAACTACTCCATTCGTCCCGTATTAAGTTATATCTTATATGATATTATTTATCTTTGTATATTAGTAGAAAAATATGGTCAAAATATGTTAGGTCAATATTGCACATTTTCAAATAGGTCATCTACTAGGACGGAGGGAGTAACATTTTCAATTAAAAAAACCTATAATGTTGAAGTTCTTCTTTACTTTCATGGAAATATTGACAATGGCTTTTATTGTTACAGGCAAGATTACTGAGGGGTGACATATTTGTTCATGAAACCTATGGTCCCTACAGATCTCTTGAAGAACTTTGGGATGGTGAAATCTAAGCAGTCTTCTCATAGTTGATTTGGTTCGTAGATGAATAAGAGAAGGCCTTTTGTTTTTGTGTTGTGTTTTTTTTTAAATAATAATATTTTGTTGTAAGACTTGTCCAAAAAAAAATAACGTGTTATTTTTTTTTTAGGGAAAAAGAAAAATAATGTGTTGTTAGACTGTTTACTTCATAAAATTTTATGAAATGCTTGTTTTGAGACTATATATATTTTATAGTTTTCATTTATTATAGCTTTTATAAAAAGAAATTATAGTTTTCATATTTTTGTTATAACGTTTTCTACAAAGAATTTAACGAAGAAAGCTTCAAATGAGATAATAGTTTAAATAGTTTCTCATAAAAAAAGTATATTCTTGAGGTATTTTTTTTCTTTCTAAAATATGTTTTTTTTATTATAAAACTATGACATTTTCAATAGTTATATTTTGACAATAAAAATATGTAGTTACTACTGTTTTTAATAAGTTTTTACAAAATTTATTTTAAGAAATATAAAGTAACCATTTTTTTAATCTATAGCAAATAAGCTAAATCTCAAAAGTTGGAGAATACATTTTGTAGAAGGGCATTAAAGGCAAACAGTGGTAAACATATATTCAGAAAACTCCCGAATGTTGAAGGCCACATATTTTATAGAGGTGGGTTATTTAAACAACCATTTGTATGATAACTTTTAAGACAACTATAAATTTACAAAGAAAAGTATGTCATAATTATCCAAATCAAATTAGAGTATATGCGTTAATACTTAATATTTAAAGATGGATCCCTAATTAAAAAAAAATCACAAAATGTTTAGAAAAGGTTATCATTTATTTGAACTGTAAATAACATAAAAATGACGTCCTTGTTAAAGTCGCTTGTAAAAAAAAAAGGTGTATGCAATATCTACATTCTATATAAAAAAAGTAGACTATTTTGGTCTGAATTTTTTCTTTTCAATTATACCATTAAGCAAATTTCATCACAAGAACGTTATTTTGTTGATATCATTCAAAAAGATACAAATTTATATTATATTTGTTATATTTTTTTAAAGATGTTCAAAAAGATAAGTTTAATTTCTTATGATATGAAAGTGCAATATATTTATTATCTATACCTATGATTTTAATCAAAATCAAATTAATTTTAATAAAAAATTTAGAAAAATTATTGTTTGTAATTTATACGCATTAGTTTAATACAAAGTGTTTATTATATAAATATATATTAAAGTCACTTAATTAACAAAAATATATCTGGTTTTGTAGTAGTTAACACACTTGAGCTTTTTTTTTTATGAGGAATTCAAACAAATATTATGAAGAAAAACTGAATTGCAAGGAATTAAACACATGATCTACCCATAACTATCATATGTATGATGGGACCTTCGACCCGGACGAGAACATCAAAGTTGTCTTCAAACTGCATGTTGTGGTTCAGTAAAATGTAAGTTATTAGTAACTACCCTACGTCTAGTTCTTTTTTTTGTCAAACTTTTGTCTCTTAAAACTCACCAAACCAAATTGCTAAGCTCGTTTTTTTTTAAGGAAGATTGCTAAGCTCGTTATAGCTTTTGTAAATAAATAAATAAATAAAATATGGTTTTCATATTTTTGTGATAACATTTTTTTGAAGAATTTTACGAAGAAAGCAGCAAATGAGATATTAGTTTAAATATCTTTTCATAAAAAGAATTATTTTTAATTATTTTATCATTTTGTTGTGACTTTTTTTTAATAATAAAAGTTAAAAAATGCGTAAAAGGATTAGCTATTTCGAGAGATACATGCTAAAAAATAACGTAAGATGACAAGTCATATATATAGGGGGTTGCTAACTTACTCCCACCTAAAAACATGAAGGAGTAAGTTAGCAAGCATACTCTCACTTGCATTTTACTAAAAACTCAATTCTATCTATTTAAGTTATGTTATTAATAAAGGATAAATTTGTAAATTAAATTTTATTTTATTTTTTTTAAAACAAAAAAAACATACTATATTGTCTTCTTTTTTTTATTTTTTACAAAACACCACTTAACATTGTTGAAGTAATTAACTCCTCAACCTCAAAAACCATATTACACCACCCACAAAAATTAAATAAAAACCGTATCAACAAATTTACAGAATTATTCAAGAAAATTTGAGACGTGTTTTCTACCACTTCTCCCATATGCATATTAATGTGTTGATTATGCAAATGTATCAATTCGATTACTAAGTATTAAAGTGATAAGTAGATTATCGTATCCACATGGATTGTCGTTTTATCCAAATAATTCGTGTCACTTATTTTATAGTTGACTATACAATAAAAGAGTAAAGGGTTAGAAGCTTGCAATTTTTATTTGTTTGCAACATAGCAAGTTTACCTGTTTTTGGTTGCAAAAAGGTAAGCAGCGGTTAGGATTCTTCAAATCGCTTCTATTTATATTGTTAGATATTAAATAACACTCATGTCGCGTTATTTATCTTAGGTAGACTATACAAGTAATGAGGTCGTTGGGACGTTACTAACCTAATAGGTTTGAAGCTGCACATGTTGTTGACATGGTGCTCCTTACGTGTGGGGTCTATACTTCTCGGTTAACTAGGTATATCCCTCCAATGTTTGGTTTCACCTACTAGTCACACAGTGATCCTTACAATTGGGGTCCTACCACCTCACAGGTAATTGAAACATAGACTTTATGTTGGGTTTCCACCATTTCCTTTAAGAAGACACTTATTTCCTTAATTATTTAACTAGTTAAATCTTAGGTTCAACATATTTTACTCAATATTAGTAATGTCACCTCATAAGTACTTACTACTAGGGTCAACTCGCTTTCGGTATCTTTCGCTAGTTATAACAAATTACTTCCTAAACAGATAGATATTAGTACCTGGGTTAGGGCTAAAAGTGCGGGCTTTACCCACAAAAAGCAGGAAAAAACGCTTGAGCCCCTCGCTTTTCGGATGCACGGAGCGCATGAAAAATGTCTTAGGCGCATGTGAGAGCATGGGAAACCATTCCCTAGGCACGTGGAAAATTCCCTAGGCGGATAGCCATGCCCTAGGCATACAACAGAGTCCAAATTCTCCGGTTTTTCGTCGTTTTAGCTCTTTGTTTTCAAATAACTTGTCTCGGAACTTGGGGAATATAATTCCTCCCTCTTGTAAGTCTCGTGAGGCATCTTGAATCTTCATTATTGGTCTTCCTAAGTCTTCACAAATCTTTGGATGTTCTTGATTTGCCGATTTGCATGATTTTTTCGTGAATTACTTCAAAAACCCCATAAAATTGTTATGTTTCAAGAAAACTAGAATTAGAGACTCAAATATAGAAAATATTAAAAAAGTATCGAAATCATAGGTAATCGTTCTAATAATCTTCCTTTTTGCTGCTAAAACCTACTGAAAATAACTGAAAAACATGCTAAGAATAACGTAAGATAACATGTCATCACAACCCCAAACTTAATTGTTGCGTGTCCTCAAGTAACGAAATAAAAACATAATTTATTCTTTACAATTTTTCAGGAAAAACATACCTTTTCGGGAGTTGTGCTTAGGAATAATTCATCACATTTATAGCAAAGCAGCAACTAACTTACCACAGTACATTCAAGCGGGTCTGGCTCGGCGAAAGTAACCTATATTTTCAGCCATACTCTTTTCTATGATACACATATGTATCTCCTAAAGCCAGTAGGGCTGGTCACGATATTTTCCCACTCTAGTCGTCACATGAATGTATCTTGCTATAAATTTGAAACAATTTTAAACAGACAGTCAAGTTAAAGTTATCCTCCTTAGAGGACTTTGATGGTTATAACTTGGCTAAGATTAAGGGTGGATATATTTTGGGAAAATAGGCCAACAAAATAACTTGAAGTTAGTTCACTAATCTAGGGATTCCTACTAAACTTTCATGAACTGTCATCATTCCTTCCTTGATTCAAACAAACTGGGTAAAACAGAAGAACTATTTGTCTTTTTATTTTTAACAGAAAGATAAGCATTTTTTTAAGAGACCATTTTTTGGTTCTTGATTTTTTTTCTATTTGTGTGTGTGTAGGTCCATGGTTATCTACATTTTTTTCTTTTTCTAACAATGTGTTCTACTGTTACCCCACACCAAACTTAAAATGTTGTTAATTCCAAAGATCAACCCCAAACTTAGTTTCAAAACATGCGCAATTATAATAATACATATCTAACTCAAAGTGAAATCAAACAAGGTGCATTTAAAGTTTAGGACTGTGACATGATTCGTCACTAAAAATAAAGAAATTTTAGCCAGAGGCTCAAAGTAGTTTCACAAAGGAAAATAAGAATATAAAAGAGTGTCTTGAAAGGCTCGAGGTACCCCAAAAAAAATTGTCTCATGTGTAATATAACCTAACCGATCGTCCGTAAAGAACGACCGCAAATTCAAGCAAAAATAACATTCATATGGAACACTTGTAATTGGAAATATTTAAGTATTTAACAACCTAGAATGGATATGGAAATATTTGGCTCTGAATCTCATCGGTTATGTTATTCAGAAAAGAGATGGTGATCCTAAAAGTACTTTCGCTAGCAAGTCCCAGAAAGTATCATGTTCTTGAATGTAAGGGTAAACTAGCCTCCTCCTTAAATTCTTTGAAATGAATACCTAAGGCTAAAACAAATGTAAGCATAAAAGGAAAGGTTGTATATGTAAATGCAACAGAAATAAAATGTTATTAGATAATACTTGAAGGATTAACAACAGAAAAAGTAAAGAAATTGATTAGTTAGTTCATCTCAACTTAGCAAAAACAAAAATGCAGCAAAATAAAATAATGGGTTACCTCCCATTCAACGCGTGTTTAGCATCTTCATTGTGACGATTAATAGGTTTCCTCCTATCCATCGCTTCTTTTGAGTCATTAGCTTGACCAAATAGGCTGCCTCTTATTCAGTGCGTGTTTAACGTCCAGAGCCTGATAGATATGTCTAACTTGTGCTTGGGAGCCGTTGTCCTTCAGGCTCCTTGATTTCTTCTTCCTCTTCAACTATCAGGTTGGGTTCTTCCTTCGGCACTTTGTCCTGCTTGGGGTATCGGTATTGTCTAGAAGCTTTGTAGGTGATGTAGTCTTCTCCTGATCTGATGATAATTTCCCCTTGATCCAAATTTATTATAGCTCAGGAAATGGCGAGAAAAGGTCTCCCTAATATCATTTGAAATTTATCTAATCCCCTCGTTTCCATAACTACTACCTCAATAGGGAACGTGAATCCATCAATGTCGACATTCATAGTCTCTATTACACCTTCAACATTCTTGAGAGAACCATTAGCAAGTCATATTCTTACTTCGCAAGGCTTTAACTCTAATCCTTCAATTTTATTGAATAGTGATGGTGACGTCATGTTTGCACTAGATCCAAGGCCACACACCACTTCTCCAAGATAGAATCCCTTAATGGTAACTTTTCTGGTAACAGCGACCATCTTCTCATGGAGTGGTTTACCGGGTGGTGAGAATAAGTAATCCAAAAGGTTGTTGCAACATTGGTTCTTGGTTACTTTCCTAGTTTGTAAGAGATCCCTGGGAGTGGACCATTCTTTCACCATATGTTTCAATGCTTATGTTACCTTGCTTTCAGTTGTCAGAGGACCAATCTCATTCACTTCATCCTTTTCCACTTCTATCATTTTGCAAGTTTCATTCCTAGGATTATCTAAAGTTGTTTCGGAAAATCTTGTTCTTGTAGAATTTGCAAAGTCAGTAGACAGTTGTCCCATATGCACTTCCAAGTTTTTTACAGCAATTTCGTGTCATTTTTCTATCTCTACGATTTCCTTAGCTAGTCGTTCAAGTTGCACATGGGTATTCTTCATACCTTTAGAGAATATCTCTTCTAGACTTTGCCTTGGTTGTTTGAGTTGAGTTCCTTGGGGGGTGGTTTGTCTGTGGTGGTTGGAGAACATTGTTGCTTCGGTAAGAAAGTTTGGATGTTCTACCCAACCTGGATTGTAAGTGTTTGAGTATGGATTCCTCTGGTGCCTAGAAAAATTCCCCATATACTTCTCATAATCCTCTGAAAACCCCAAACTTGTTGGTAAGCATGCACCACTTTCAAGTGTTTGCTCACAGAAGTCACAATTGGCTTTTGCAGATAGTTGTGCACCTTCACGGGCTTCCAACTTTTTTGCTAATGTTTCTAGTTGTATGCTAAGAAGTTTATTACTTGCAAGTAAAGCATCCTGAATGTTTAGATCTATCATACCTTTCTTCTTTAGGGTTGCATCTTCCTCAGAGTGTCCTTGATGCTCATTCAGAGACATGTTGTCAATCATCTCTCGTACCTCTCAACTATTTTAATTTTCATGGTTCCTCTTGCAGAAGCATCTAGTAACATCTGAGTATCTGGTTTTAGTCCCGTAGTGAAAGCTTGTATGATATCCATTGACAACTTGTGACCAGGACACCTCTTCAAAAGTAGCTTGAACCTCTCTCATGCATCAGAAAGTACTTCTCTTTCTTGATGCTTGAAGCTGGGAATATCCTTCTTCCGCGCCAAGTATTTTGCAGTTGGGAAATACCTGTCCAAGAACTTCATCTTGAGTTGATCTCAAGTCTCGATTGTACCGCTTGGTATTGCATCCATCCAATCCTTTGTCATTCCGGTTAAGGAATACCCAAACAACCTGAGTCGTTTGTCTAATTCCGACACCCCATTAGAGTTGATTGTGCTGCAGGCATCCAGAAAGTGTGTTATGTGAGCGTTGCAATCTTCTGAATCCTTACTTGAAAATTGGTTAGATTTCAAATTCATCAGAAAGTACTTCTCCCATTTTTGACTCGTCTCATGAATAGTCGTGAATTAGGATTGTTTCTGGTTGTTATGTCATTCCTCTTGCAAGTCGGGCTGCTTTCCGAAGTGCTCGTTCAGTTTTGTCTATGTTTGGATCAAATTGCAGAACACATGTTTTGGTATTACGCATAAAACAAACTACACAAAGTTCTTAGTAGGACATAGTCAACTAGAATAATATTTTTTGTATTTATAATTTTTTTATTTTTTTGGTATTTTTAAATTTTGGAAAACGGAAAAATAAAATGCGGAAAAATAAATGACTGAAATTTAAATGACAGAAAAATAAAGATAGAAAATAAGTAATTTGAATCGCTTAGTCGAAAATATCAACAATCCCCGGCAATTGCGCCAAAAACTTGATGTGCGGATTAGGCAAGTGTACCATATCGTTTACCAAGTAATATAGTGATAAGTAGAGTATCGCATCCACAAGGATTGTCGTTTTGTCCAAACAATTTGCGTTATTTATTTTAAGTTGAGGACATAATAAAAGAGTAAAGGTTTAGAGGCTTGCAATTTTTATCTGTTTGCAACAGAGCATGTTTACTTGTTTTTGATTGTAGAAAAGTAAGCAGCGGTTAGGGTTTTTCGAATCCGCTCTATTTATATTGTTGGATATTAAATAACAGTCATGTCACATTTATTTATCTTAGGTAGACTATATAAGTAATGAGGCCGTTGGGACGTTACTAACCTAATAGGTTAGAAGTTGCACTTGTTGATCACACAGTGATCCTTACGTGTGGGGTCTATACTTCTCGGTTAACTAGGTCTATTCCTCCAATGTTTGGTTCCACCTACTGGTCACACGGTGATCCTTACGTGTGGGGTCTACCACCTTAAAGGTAATTGAAAACATAGACTTTATGTTGGCTTTTCACCATTTCTCAAGGCAATGAAGGCTAAGGTTCCTTAGGTCCCCCCATCTATGCATCTTAGGACCCGAATAACACACACTCTCTCGTACTTAGTAGTTATACAAACGGGAAGCCCAATTAGCATCTATCTTGCCAAGGGTTTAAGAGAATTGTCCTATTAGGCTACAACTTATTTCCTTCAAGCAGACATTTTTCCTTAATTATGTAACTAGTTACCTCCTAAGTTCAACATAGTTTACTCAATATTAGTAATGTCACCTCCTAAGTACTTACTACTAGGGTCACAATATATTAGTAGCAAGATATAAGCATCAAGATAGTAATATCAATATTAGGTCATGTCACAGCCTATGTATCTAATCTAGGGTTACACCTACTACATAAATATACTAGGGAATTTCCTAATAAAACTTAATAGTGAACAAAAGATAAATAAAATAAAAACGACATTAAATTAAATAAATATCCAACAAAAATAAATAGAGGTTCATCTTAGAACTCTAACCTAAAAAGATTTAACTACACATGGTAACTAAAAACAAATTACTAAAGATGAAACATACCCTAGAAAATCAAGGAGAAGATACAAACTCTCCTGAAGCTCCAACGATGCCTTCCTCTTAAACTGCTTCAGTTTTGAACAAAAAATTATGACTGATATTAATAGTGAAAGTTTCTACCTGGGTTTGGGCTAAAGTGCGGGTTTTACCCACAAAAAGCAGGTAAAACGCTTGAGCCCGTCGCTTTTCGGATGCACAGGGCACATGAGAAATGCCTTAGGCGCATGTGAGAGCATGGGAAACCATGCCCTAGGCCCATGGAAAATGCCCTAGGCGCATGGTTTGTAAGATCCATTCCCTAGGCATATATAAAATGCCCTAGGCACATAACATCTCTTTCTAGGCCCAAATTTTCCGATTTTCCGTCGTTTTAGGTCTTCGTCTTCAAATAACTTGCCTCAGAACTTGGGAAACATTCTTGATATTCCTAAGTCTTCACAAATCTTTGGATGTTCTTGATTTTCCGATTTGCATGATTTCTGAAGGTGAGAAAAACACGGGGGGGGGGGGGGGGGGGGGGGGGTTAAATTGTGTTAACTTTTTTGCGTCTCTTAAAAAGGTCGATTCTGTTTTCCAGGATCAGAGTCTGAATAAGTTCAGGTTCTGATGGAACATTAGAATCTATTGCAACGGAATAAAGTAAAGAGATAAGGGAAAGAGAGAACATAAGTGATTATACAAGTTCCTTCCACAAACCGGAAGTAGTCCTGTCCCCCTTGCACTTCCGAGGAAAGTTCACTAAAATGTAATAATAAATTACAAGTTGCTCAAGCACACAGCAAGAGACTTCCAAATGCTCAAGCACGCATCCAAGAGACTTCAAATGCTCAAGGACACGCCCAAGAGACTTCTATTACTCAAGCACACAAGCAAGAGACTTCTGACACAATTTATAGAAAATTGAATAAGAGTTTGAACACTTAATATACAATCAGTGGTGTTCCAATTACAAAACAATAAGACTCTGTTTTCTGTGACACTTAGAAATTCTAGGATAAACAATTTTGTAAGAATTTCCTAAGTTGTTGATGTGTTTGCTTGACTCAGGGAGAATAACAAAATAGCGTAATAGCTCAGTTTTTCAGTTGTAGAGTCAGTAGTCTATTCTCCAAGTCTTCACTCCTTTATATAGAGGTTGTAGAGAGACGTTGAGAAAAGCCTGCACATCACAGAGTCATCTAGAAGCTTGATCAAATACTGTTGATATGGTAATCGTCCTTCAATACAGATTTTGAATTCCATTCCACTTGAAGCGAAAATACCAGTAGACATAGCTGCCAGTAGTACAAGTAGTGGAGTAGTGGAAACAGGGTTCGTACAAAGTACTCTGTCTTTTTCCTGCATTCTTTGTCGCAAAGCATCTCATGCTTAAGTTGACTTGAAAATAGTCGTTACTCCATATGAACGTTTCTTTTGCATCGAAATGCCTTCAAAGATTCATCTAAACAAATCCTTGAATTGCAATCTTCAGACTATGTAGAACTTTAGACTCTGTTGGACTTCAGACTCTCTTCAGCTCCTTCAGACTCTCTTCGGTCTTCAGATTCTCTGAGTCTTCAGAACCTCTTGTTTTGCACTTCTTTGTAACAGCCTTTTCAGATTCTCTGAGTCTTGTACTTCTTCGAAACAGCTTCTTCAGACTCTCTGAGTCTTCAGAATCTCTCGAAACAGCTTCTGATGATTCTTCAGGCTCTCTAAGTCTTCAGAATCACTTGCAACAAGCTTCTTTAGGATTTTTCTCTTCAATTTGTTCTTACAGAATACGTTCAGAGATTAAAATCTTTGACTAAGATCCTGCACACTTAAACAAATATTAGCATATCCAATTGACAATTTTTAATAGCTTGTCATCATCAAAACTAAAAGTGGTATTGTTAAACACCCTTTGTTCCAACAATCTCCCCCTTTTTTATGATGACAAACATAAGTATTTAAAAAGTCAATTGTTGTTAATCTAATTAACGAGTTGACTAAAGGGTCTAAGGTTTGTAAGCTCAGAGTCTGAGGTTTGTAAGCTTTGACTCCCCCTGAGTCTGATAGTCTTTAAGGCGAGGTTTGTAAGCTCCCCCTAATTTCTATCCAGGTTAATTAAATTCATTTTTAAATAAAACTTCAGAATCAAATCTCATAATAAAATAAAAGATTAGAGATAAGAAGAGATTCTATTAAATTAAATTGCGAAAATTTAATTTAGGGCTCAGAATCTAACATTATTATCTATTGCTACTTCCCTTTACTTAGAATCTAAATACTTCAAATACTCCCCCTTTTGTCATTAACAAAAAGGTTTTTAATTTTTTTTTAAAAGTAAAAGAAGAGATGAGAAGATTCAGAGTTAAAAACTTTTCAGAGTCTGGTTTGAAAAGACTTAGTTTTAAAAACACAAGAGTTAATAAAACAAACAGAATTAAACACAATAACCAGAATCATAAGAGATATAAGATGCAAATAAATTCAGAATCATAAAACAGAAGCATTTATATTCAGAATCAAAATATTCAGAAGCTAAAAAGTATCAGAAGCAAATAAAATTCAGAAGCTACTTAAAAACTTAAGAAATACAACCAAATAAAAAAAAAGTGTGCATTCTAAGGTTTATTTTAGTTGACAAACATCTCCATCAACTTCTTCATATCTTCAGCCTGCTTCTTAACAATTTCCTCAAGAGCTTCGGTGCTCTTAAGGTGAGCTTCTTCCTTGAGTCTAGCTTCTTCTTGTACAGTCAGAAGCTTCTGCTTCAGCTTCTCTATGACTTGAGATTCTCTTGACTTATACTCTACCTCAGAGTAGAAGGGTTCATTTGCTAGCAGCAGAATCTCACCCTGAGATTGTTCTTCTGCTCTGCGAAGCTCCTCAAGAGGTTGTGAAAGAATTATAGCTTGCTTTTTTGCACATACATTCTTGATATAAGACAGAAAGTCAGCAATTTCATTCATAGCAGCTGACCACTGATCTTCATAACTGACAGTCAAGATAGGAATACTCTTCAGCTTGACTAGTCCATTGAGCTTCGTGCACATCTTTATAAAGAAGTCCTCTATGTACTTTGGATTTAAGAGTTCAGGTTGGTGTTGAGTTTGGATTGGTTGAGATGAAGAGGGTTGGTCGTTTTAAATGGGGATAAGAGTGAGAGCTTCTGGTTGTTCAGCTTCTGGTTCAGGTTCTTGTTCAGTTTCAGAATCTGGGTCAATATGTACAACAGGTTCTGGTTGAATAGTCTGAGTTTTGGATTTTGTTGGGGTAATTGGAAGTTCTCCACCTAGATGTTTTTCTAGTGAGTCCAAGGTTTTTGGAGAACCTATATTTGTAGGTTCTGGGTTGGTTGAAAGTTATTGAGATGAGGTAGGTTCTTCAGGCTCTTCAGTGGACTGAATAACCTGAAGTGATTTTATGTAGTCTGGTTTAAGTGGGTGGTCTTCAGGAAGGTGTTGACATACAGTGATAATGTATTGGATAATATTATCCATGGTAGTATCAACGTATTCAGCTATTTTTGGATCAAGAGGGTCGTATGAAGAGATTGGTTGGATTTTTGAGGGGTGGTATTTTTGCGAAGTTTGGGAACGACTTTGCTCAAGGGTACATCATCTGAGTCTGTTTTGGTATGAGATGAGGAGGGTGAATCCGTATTCAAGCACATATCAAACTCTTTAGAATTACCTGATGTGCAAGTGTCAGGAACAGTCAGTCCTGAGGAGCCAGCTTCAGTAGCTCTAGTTCCTGAAGCACCAGCTTCTGTAGATACTTCAGAGTCTTTCTGCTTGAGAGCTTTCATAAGCATTTGAGTTGCTTCCTTCACAGCCTGATCCTTTATTTCTGCTGTAACCACTTCAACAGCTAACGCTTTTGCATGAGCGTGTTGATCAATGACCATAGGTACTGAAGTACCTATCTTCTGCGTTATCTCCTTAACAGCAGGAACAACTTCTCTTTTCTTTTTCAGAAGCTCCTTTGCTTCTGCTTCATCATCTTCCTCAAAGCATTTGTTGATTTCCTTTTTCAGCCTCTTCATGCTTCTTTCAGCTTTGCCCTTCTTCCTCTTGGGGATCTTGGGTACCTCCTTAGAAGCACCAATGGTTAGAACTTTACAAAAAATGGCTAAAACCATGATTCGTGAAAATAATTTGGCTAAACATTTCTGGGCAGAAGCAGTGAATACATCATGCTATGTCCAAAATAGAATCTATATCAGACCTATCTTGGAGAAAACAACATATGAACTCTTTAAGGGAAGAAGACTCAATATCTCTTACTCTCATCAATTTGGATGTACCTGTTACATTCTAAATAACAAGCTCTACCTAAAGAAATTTGATGTCAAGGCCCAAAGAGGAATCTTTTTAGGTTACTTTGAATGGTCAAAGGCATACAGAGTGTATAATTCAGAAACACTTTGTGTTGAAGAATCAATGCACATTAAATTTGATGACAAAGAGCCTGGAAATAAAACTCCAGAGCAAGATGAAAGTTTTCAGATATACAGGTTCCTAAAGACACTCCAGAACCTGATCAGACTTTTGAATCTGAAGAGAGTCCAGAAGCTGAACTAACTTCAGAAGCTCAAGATGAAGTAGCTTCTGATGAAGCTCAAGATGGCTCTCAGCAAACTAATCAATACAGGAATACATTCAAGTACAAGTTTTCACATCCTGAGGATCAAATCATTGGGAACAAAGAAAGTCCTAGAAGAACAAGATCATGCTTCAGACAAGAAGAGTCTATGATAGGACTATTATCAATGATTGAACCTGCTACAGTTGATGAAGCACTTTCAGATGATGGATGGATACTAGCTATGCAAGAAGAGCTTAATCAATTTCAAAGGAATGATGTATGGGATATGGTACCCAAACCTCAGCAGAAGAACATTATTAGAACAAAATGGGTATTCAGAAACAAGCTGAATGAACAAGGTGAAGTAGTCAGAAATAAAGCAAGACTTGTTGCTCAAGGTTACAGTCAACAAGAAGGCATTGGTTATACTGAAACATTTGCTCCAGTTGAAAGATTGGAAGCAATCAGGTTACTTCTATCCTATGCAGTAAATCATGGCATAATATTATATCAGATGGATGTAAAGAGTGCATTTCTCAATGGAGTAATTTCAGAAGAAGTGTTTGTTAAGAAACCTCCTGGTTTTGAGGATCAGAAGCATCCTGACCATGTTTACAAACTTAAGAAATCACTATATGGCCTGAAACAAGCCCCCATAGCTTGGTATGATAGACTAAGTAATTTCTTGATAAAAAATGATTTTAAAAGAGGTCAGATTGACACAACACTCTTTAGAAGGACTCTTGAGAAAGACATTCTTGTTGTGCAGATATATGTTGATGATATAATATTTGGTTCTACTAATGCATCTCTTTGCAAGAAATTTTCTAAGTTAATGCAGGATGAATTTGAAATGAGCATGATGGAAGAGTTGAAATTCTTCCTTGGAATTCAAATCAATCAAAGCAAAGATGGAGTATATGTTCATCAAACAAAATATACTAAGGAGCTCTTGAAGAAGTTCAAGTTGGAAGATTGTAAAGTGATGAACATTGCAATGCATCCAACATGCACCTTAAGCAAAGAAGATACTGGATCAACAGTAGACAAGAAGTTGTATAGAGGTATGATTGGTTCTTTGTTATACCTCACTGCATCTAGGCCATATATTTTATTCAGTTTATGCTTGTGTGCAAGATTCCAATCAGATCCTAGAGAATCTCATTTAACTGCTGTTAAGAGAATCTTCAGGTATTTGAAAGGAACAACTAATCTTGGACTCCTCTATAGGAAATCCCTAGATTATCAGTTGGTTGGATTTTGTGATGTTGACTATGCTGATGATAGGATTGAAAGAAAGTCAACCAGTGGCAACTGCCAGTTTCTGGGTGATAATCTAATATCCTGGGCGCAAAAGACAAGCAATTATTGTTATGTCTACAGCAGAATACATCTCAGCTGCAAGTTGTTGTACACAACTACTATGGATGAAACATCAGTTGGAAGACTATCAGATTAATGCTAACAATATTCCCATTTATTGTGATAATACTGCTACTATTTGTTTGTCAAAAAATCCAATTCTACATTCAAGAGCCAAGCATATAGAAATCAAACACCACTTTATTAGAGACTATGTTCAAAAAAGAATTTTAAATATACAATTCATTGATATTGAACATCAATGGGCTGATATATTTACTTAGCCTTTAATAGTGGAAAGATTTGATTTTATAAAGAAAAATTTGAACATGCATTTTGTGTCTGATTAAATCTGCTTGCTCCTGAATAGGAATTTAGATCCTGAAGTCGCTCAGAAGCCATAGTCCATCAGAAGCTCTTTATTGAGGTTCTGAGGAAAATATGCTTCTGAAGATGACATCAGCATCTAAACTCCAGAAGCTGGATTTTGTGCTCCTGAATAGCAGAGCTAGTGGAAACGTTGGAAGTTACTTTTTAGTAACACCTGTCCCACTAACTTAGCAGTTACTCTGAGAAACTCTGACGTGGCTTAAAGGTATTGGTGTATAACGTAAGAGGGCAATGATGATTTTAAGCATTGAATGTACTATCTCGTGCCCCATATGTCATTAATGATGTGTTTGTTTGTCCCCTACTGAATTGAAAACGTTTTACTCAAAACACTTAGACAAATCACACACTACTCACTTCACAACCTACATTTTCCTCTTTTTACTCTGTTCTCTGCAAAGTAAGCTCGTCTTCTTCAATCAAACCATGCAACCCTAAACTTCTTCAACATCAATGGCATCCTCAAGTTCAGTTCATGAAACATCATCATGCATGCAAGAAGCACCTGCCTATGAAATCAAAGGGAGGACTATGTCCCTAGAAGAATGGGATCTTAAGATTCAGACTGAGAATCCGGTGGACTTCACGTCTTTAGCACATCATGGTTGTGACATTAGAAGTTACTACGAAGCTCAAGGTCTCATGGATTACTTTAGTATGTTGAATGGTCCAACATACAAAACATTGATCAGGCATTTCTGGGTTAGAGCTCATGTGTGTGACAGGAAGGCTGCTAAGTTGGAAGAAATTAAAAAGGTATTGATTGATCCTAATTTGGAAGGAAAATCAATGGAAGAAATGGGTTTGGAACCATTCAGATGCACATAAATCAGATCAAACATCATGGGCATCCCTGTCTTCATCTCAGAAGAGATTATTTCTTTTGTTCTAAGAAGACCTTCAGAAGGTATTTACAAAGGTGATATTGGTAACAGCAAGACCAGTCCTTGGAATGAAATTGTGAATCAATCCATGTTCAACAGCAACAAGAAAGGTGCTTACTGTGACTTGAGCATGGAGAAGAAGATGCTTCTGAAGGTTCAGAATGAAAATCTCCTACCAAAAGGTGGTGGTAGTGATCAACCATCCTTGGAGCACAAAATTTTCCTTAATTTCTTTATCATGAAGGAAAAAGCAAATGTGCCCAAGTAAATTTTCAAGCACATGATTAAAGAGCTTAGGGAAAGCCAGGACAATAGGAGATGTTGGGTTCCCTATGGAAGCCTTATTTCAGAGATTCTTCATCAAGGAGGGATCCTGAAAGCTCTCAGCAATGTCAACTTCTTCACTGATAAATAGCTTGATACTGAAACAAGCAAGATCATCAATGGAAGAACACTCAGGAACATGAATCTGATTGAGAAGGAGGTCTATACAAAGCTTAGCACAGATCTTAAAGAATCTGATGCACTGTCCAACCTGATGGAAGATTTCCCTCCAATCTGCAAACAAGATCCTCTTGATGTTCAGATGAACTACATCAAGGATCACTTTGCTACAACTGGTAAAAGGATCAGGCTTGAAGACGTTCCTGAAACCATGTACGGTGGTGCTTTTCCAGTAGCAAAGAGCAGGAAGACCAAAAGGAAAGCATTCACTAAAGACGAGTATCTGGAAGATGCTTCTGAACAATCTGCAAAGAAGGCCAAGAAAGCCAAGAAGGAGATAACTTCTTCTCAAATGAATGAAGTTGGTTCTGTTGTACCAACTATTTAGGAAAAAATTTATGACCTTGATGCTGATGCGGTTTTGAACAAGAAAACTAGAAGTGACAAATCTGTTAGCACTTCTCAGGCTCAATCTCCTCAACCTGAAATTCCTAAGAAGAAAAGGAAGCATGCTATCAGGAAGCTGAAGTTAGCAGAGCCTATGTCTGAAGATGAAGAGAAGATTGCAGCTTCTACTGAGTTAGTTATAAGAGAAGTGAAGAAGAAGAAAACTGAAGATGAGGCTGCACTTGAAAAGATAAGGGAACTTGCAAGAGGAATTGAAGTCCTTGTATAAAGCATAGCAAGGAAAGATGCTGGTGTCAGTGCACAAGAAGTTGTCAAGGCTGCTGAAGAAGTATAAGATTTGGTGTCTTCAGAAGCTGGAAGCATACTGAGAATTGCTGGTGAAATAGCTACTGAAGAAGTTCAGAAGGATGATGTTGATGGTTCAGAAGCTGTTGCTCCTGAAACTGCAAGAGGTAATCCTGATTCTTCACATAATGTTGAAGTTATAGTAGTAGAATCTAGTTCAACCTCTATCTCTCATTCAACCTCTTCAACCTCTTTAGATTTATATGATATTCCCATAGGCAGAATATATTCAACTAGAGCTGTCAAAACGGGCTCCCGGGCTAACGGGCCAGCCCGTATGCACTGTTTAAAAAAAAATTCTTTTAATGATCCTAATTAATTCCTAACAGAATTTGCACAAGCTAAAAAAAAACATAATAAAATTACATAGCTATATACACATAATTACACAGTTTGTAGCATATTCACAGAGCTATATAATGTAATGAAACTCAATCGTCCGAAAAAAAACATAGATAAAAAAAAAACAGATGAAGAAATTCATCATATTATGATAAGTAGTGTTGTTCAAAGCTCCTTTGGCTCTTCACATTCAAGCATTTTAAAAAGCATGATCAACAGAGCACCATATCAAATAATTCAAATGAATAAGCAAACAACAAATTAATCAAAGGTTGTTATAGAATAAATCCATGAGTAGTTCAAACAAAGAAGAAGAAGAAGAAAATAACATTGGAATGTTTTTGTTTATCATGTTGGTCTTAGTTACAGTGTTAGATTTTTAGACTCAACACTAAACTAAACCTAACTTGTAATTTTTTCCCGGGATGTCGGGCTGCCCGTGGCCCGAACATGTGACGGGCTTTTTTCGGGCCGGGCTAAAAAGCCCGAAATTTATCCGGGCTGCATTTTTTCGGCCCAAGCCCTACGTTTTGTTCGGGCTTTCGGGCCGGCCCATTCAACCCCGCCCGTTTTGACAGCTCTATATTCAACCATTCAAAAAGGCCTTTCACCGTCCACCAAACTCCATAAAAAGCCTGCTGATAACACTCCATTTGAGCCTGTGTATCCCAATATTGTTGAAAGAATAAGTGATTTTACTCAAATGAGATTCAAAGTTTGTGAAAGACTACCTGTTGACCATCATTTCCAACCATCAATCATTGAACCTCTAAGCTTTGTTCCTGCTGATGCTGATGTTATAGGTGAATCATCTTTAAACCTTAATGATGAATCATCTTCTCATCCATCTTCAACCAACCAAACTACAGATGTCTTAGAAAATCTGGTCAGTCACTATTCTAGTGAACTTCCAGGTGTTGAGTTTAACCTACAGAAAGCCTCTGAGGTAGCTTCTGATGAAGTTACTTTAGAACGCCCCCAACAACAAGCACCAAACATACAAATAGCCTCAACAACCTATCCAACTATCAATGTCCCTGAACAAATGTTTCTGAACCTGACTTTATGATCACATCAGAAGCCTCTGATATTGAGATTGTAACTTATGTTCCTGATCTATCTTCAATGACAATTGTTCATAAACCAAACTCCACAAATAGCCAACCTTCATCCTTAAACTTAGCCATTCAACCTTGTGCTCCTGCCAAAACAAATATCCATTCTTCACCGACCCTGTTTCTAGATTCTACTATTTTAGAAGATGCGTGTGAGAACATATTTCAGGAGCTCAACAAGCTGATTCTAGCTAGAAATGATATAGTTCATCAAGAACGCTATGAGAAGCAATGGAAAAGGTTAAAAGAGAGAGTAGACTTTGTCTTGATTGAGCTTCAGAGAACTTGTCTTGATGCTCAAGACTCTGCTCAACAAAAGCTTAAAGATTAGCTGAAGGGAGTTGATAACAATCTTCAAGAAGTGAAAGTTCTAAGAACTTGGGTGCAAACTCCTCTATGCTTAAGAGAAATAAATGCTACTGATTTCATTCCAACAGGTGTACACCCAAGAGAGCTGAATGTCAACTGGTTATCAAAGGTGAATGGCAGTCCAGTCTCTTCAGAACTAGCCTTACTGCAAAGGAATGCTGAGTTGGAAACTCAAAACAGACAGCTAAGGAAGAAACTTTTTGAACAAAAGCTACTTTTGATTGAATACAAGTCTTCTATAGAAGCGAAGATGGAAGAAGCAAGAGTTAGGGAAGAGAACTTGATCAGAAGCAATGAAGACTTCAAGAGAGAAATGAAGCAACAACAAGAAGATACAAACAAGATGCTGAAACAAATGATGGACATGTTCCAGAAACAAGTTCAACCTTAGATTGCACACCCTTAACTTGTTTTTAAACCTTTTTGTTTGTATCTTTGCATGTTTATGCCTCTGAATTTTTTTGTTTATATGCTTCTGAATTACCACTTCTGATCAATAATATCTTGCTTCTAAATATTATGTTTATGCCTTATATAGAATTTTTCTCACTATATTTTTATTATCTCTTTCTTTTTGTCTTTAGTTTTTATAATTTTTGTTGATGACAAAAGGGGGAGTAGATGTATAGTATTTATATGCTTTGAGCCCCATTAATTTAATTATAATCAAGTTAAATTAATATGACCTTCTTCTTATCTCTTAGTCTATTAATGTGAGAATATTCTAAGTGTTATATTGTTTTTAATGTCGAATTTAATTAACATGGATAGAACTCAGAGGGAGCTTACAAACCTCACCTTAAAGTACTATTAGACTCAGGGGAAGCTTACAAACCTCAAACCCTATAATCAACTTGTTAATTAGATTAACAACAATTGCACATTTTAAATACTAATGTTTGTCATCATCAAAAAGGGGGAGATTGTTGGAACAAAATGTGTTTAACATTACCCTTTGAGAGTTTTGATGATAACAAGGTATTAAAAATTGTCAATTGGATATGCTAATATTTTGTTCAATTGTACAAGAGCATAGACAAAAATTTGACATCTTAAATAGGTTCTGAAAAAACAAAAGAGAGCTAAGGAATCAACAAAAAGGAAGCTTGAAGCATCTGAAGAGAAGTGCTCCTGAAGTTTAGTGCTCCTGAAGTGATGATGTCATCAGAAGCAAGTTCGTCAGAAGCATCTCATCAGAAGCTGAGAATCACCAGAAGCTAAAGTTCATCAGGAGATGCAAGACTTAAAGCTTCAAAGGTTGTTCAATGGATTTAATCTCGTCTAAGCATTGCAGAAGACCAGAAGATTGAAGCAACGACTATTTTGAAAGGATTTGAAGGCATTGAATGCTTGTTCTTTAAAGAGCGTTGACAAAGTACAATTGTACGAAGTGTACAACCACTACTCTATTTTTGTCTCTGCTACAAGACACGAAAACAGCTCTGCCTGCAACAATGTTCCTTCACAATTGGAATGGATTTGAAATTGATCCTTTACAGGACAATAACCATATCAGTTAAAAGATCATTGGTGATTGATCAAAGCTTCAAACGACTCTATTTTGAAGTGATGGCAATTCAGAACGTTTCTTTCACACCTCTATATAAAGAAGTGAAGACTTAGAGAATGACAAGGACTCAACAACAATTTACAAGTGCCAAAACTCTGCTGAAATTGTTCTGCATTCAAAGGTTCACTTAGAATTTATTAACAACTTTCATATCTTAGAAATTCTAGAGTCCTAAAGAATCTATATCTGATTTGTATTGTGAACACTACTGATTGTATATCAAGTGTTCAACCTCAAACATTTTTCTTTGTAATTATGTTTAAATAGAAGTCTCTTGCAATTGTGCTTGAGCATATGAAGTCTCTTGATTGTGTTCAGGAGCATAGGAAATCTCTTGCTGTTGTGCTTGAGTAGTTTGAAGTCTCTTTCTAGTTTTAGCAGTGAGCAGTTCTAATCAGATATTACATTTTTAGTGAACTCTCCTTGGAAGTGCAAGGCGGACAAGACTACTTCCGGTTTCTGGAAGGAACCTGTATAATTGCTTTGTGTCTTTCTTCTCGCTCTCTCTCTCTCTCTCTCTCTCTCTCTCTCTCTCTCTCTTTGTTTTTATCCGCTGCGTATAGTTCTGAACATCACTTTAGAAGCAGAACTCTATCTGCTTCTGATCAGTGTTTTTCAGCTTAGGAGAAAACGAAGAAAAAGCAAACACAATTAAACCCTCTTCTTGTGTTTTTTCTCACCTTCAATATCAATCAAACTAATGGAACCCATATGTTAAAAGAAAGGCGAAAAATAAGGTGTTTACATAGTTTTCGTGCAACAATGACCATGCCAAGTTTTCTATTATGTTTAATTGTATATTTATGTTACTATAGTTTGTTATAAATATTTGGCATATAACACAATCAAATTATTTTGGCAAATAAGAACAAAATAAACTTCTTTTATAGTGTTCACTATTGTTCATATTGCAATGAAGTTGTTCATATTGCAATAATATTTGATTGGTTTTTTTAATAAAAAATTTAAATAATATTATAAAAAGGATAAAATTGTAAATATAACATTTTAAATGAAGTGTATACTTAAAAGAAAATTTCAAGCACAATTGAAACTCCATACATAACTACAAGGTCAAGAGTTCCAACCCAGATGAAGGTATCAAATCTAACAATTCGACATTATCAACTGAGTCAGGTCTTACAAACGAAGTACAATATAATTAATATTAATAATGCTCGTTCAAAAGAAATATTGATATTAGTAATGTTTAATATATTTACCTTAAAATAAAATTGGTCTCACATAATTTTTTCTCGCGTCAATGTCTCTCTTAATTAGTTTCCAAATGAGATATTCATATTCAAGATTTTTCGATGAATTAAAGATTCATTGAATGTTTTAAAGCGTTTTCTACGGTCAACATTTCTCATAAATTATTTTTCATTTGTGATAATCATATTCAAGATTTTTCGATAAATTATATGTCTATATAATAGTAAGAAATTGTAGATGAAGCCACACAAACAAATATTTGTGATCTTATACATCATCCCACCTATAATCCCAATTCCAAAAACTTCTAAGAGAGTACCTTGTTTTTGTCATCATATTGTTCTCCACCTTCATATTATTTAAATTTCATGATCTCACTTCAATGCAACTCTTTCTCTAACCTCCTTTAAAATAAAATAAAACAAAACTTCACTGAACTCACTTCCCATTCACCTTCACCATGAATCCAATAGATCCTTTATCATTAACCCTTGAAACCCCTTTTATTACTTCCCCTTCTCAAACGTCTTCTCACCAAATCCCTAACATGTCAACACTCAATCCCCAAATCACTCCCATTTACACCGGAGCACCGCTTCAAACCATACTCGTCCCTAAACCTAAACCTTTTGATGATTTCTTCACCGCCCAAGGTTCCCAACAACAACCTCATTTCCCTCCTGGATATGAACACAACAATCAATCTCATTTCCCTCCTGGATATGAACACATCAATCAATCTAACCTCTACACTAAGTACTACACCATTCCACAACCTTCCAATGCTACTTCTGATAAATCCCTTTATCGTTTTCTCAAAATCTATGATTCCAACAATGCTTCTGCCGCTTCAATGGAGAACTCAGTCAATATTTCTGACCTTGGACTAAATCAGAACCTTAATATGGGGGTGGATTTTGTGGATGATAGAAATGATCAATCTATTGTGCCCATATCAAAGAAACAAGAATCATGTCCGGCGGTAGGTCTGGTTAAGAAAAAGGCAAGTCAGATGCTTGTGAGGTATTCAGATCTAAGAATGAAGGATCAGATGCATTTTCACAACGTGATGAGGAGAACAAGGATGATTTTTTATTCGCTACGTGTGGTTGCAAGTATTGAGGATAAGAAAAGAATTATTGAGGAGAATAAATTGGCTGATGAAGTTTTTCTAGAGGCAGAGAAGAGATTGGTTGAGGAGAAAAGGTTGGATGAGGATATGATATTTGTTTCTGAAGTTGCGATTATGGAGACGGAGATGGGAGCTGGTGATGAGAACATGAAAGAGGCAGCAACATGGGTGGATGGGGAAATGTTGAATGGAAGAAGACGTCATAGTCATATTCGTGATGCCATATGGGCTGCGAGGTTAATGAAGGACCGAGAGTTATGGTTGTATCGCGATAAAAGGATAGTTGGTTCGATACCTGGAGTTTATGTTGGTGATGTTTTCTTGTATATGGTGGAATTATGTGTAACTGGTTTGCATATGCAGATACAAGCTGGTATTGATTTTCTTCCTAAAAGTAGGTCTTCCAATGGCGAGCCAATTGCTACTAGTGTGATTGTATCAGGTGGTTACGAGGATGATATGGAATTGGACGATGGTGATGTAATAATCTATACCGGCCAAGGAGGAAGAAAGAAGAATTCCTCAATTCAAATTTGTGATCAGAAATTAGAGGGTGGAAACCTTGCTTTGGAGCGTAGTATGCATTACGGGATCGAGATTAGGGTTATTCGTGGGATGAAGTATGAAGGGGGTGCAACTAGGTCCGGTAAGGTTTATGTTTATGATGGATTGTATAGGATTACTGATTGTTGGTATGAAGAAGGGAAATATGGTTTTAGAGTTTTTAAGTATAAGTTATTGAGAGTTGATGGGCAAGCAAAGATGGGTAGTGTTATTCTCAAAGAGGCTAGGGAGATTAAGAAAATTGGGTTGGATGTTAAGCCTATGTATTGTCTTTCTGTTGATATTTCAAACAAGAGGGAGAATGTTCCTGTTAGGCTATTTAATGACATAGATGACAATAAAGAACCTCTTGATTATGAGTATCTTCTGAAAACTATTTTTCCACAGTTTGTGTTTCATCATAGTGGGAAAGCTACTGGCTGTGAATGTGTAGAGGCTTGTACTGATGGCTGCTTTTGCTTTATGAGGAATGGAGGAGAGTTTCCCTATAATCTTCAGGGTTTGCTTGTGAAAGGGAAGCCTTTGATTTTTGAATGTGGCCCTTTTTGCTCCTGTCCTCCCAATTGTCGGAATCGTGTTGCACAAAAGGGGATCAAGCATAGGTTTGAAGTGTTTAGGTCTGCGCAAACTGGTTGGGGAGTTAGGTCCTTGGACCTTATTCAGGCTGGAGCCTTTATCTGCGAGTATACCGGGGTAATTTTAACAAGGGAACAAGCTCAAATTTTAACAATGAATGGTGACTCGTTAATATATCCAAAAAGGTTTATAGGTAGATGGGCAGAATGGGGGGATTTGTCTCAGATATACAATAATTATGTTCGTCCATCATATCCATCAATACCTGATATAGATTATTCTATGGATATATCAACATTGCGAAATGTTGCTGGTTATTTAAGCCATAGTTCGAGTCCAAATGTATTTGTTCAGTTTGTTCTCTATGATCATAACAATCTGATGTTCCCCCGTCTCATGCTATATGCAATGGAGAACATCCCTCCATTGAGAGAACTCAACATAGACTATGGCATCCCTGACGAGTGGGCAGGCAAGCTATCAATATGTATGTAAACTAAGTAGTTTTGTAAGGCTGCTAAATCTCTATTTTGGTCATGGATAGTATTGTAAGATTTCATTTTCTTTAATCTTTTTCTACCTAGAGTCATGATGTCTTTTCTTTTTTCTGCATAATCAAGTTAAAATATGTTTTGCAAGAGGTCCCATATTGAAATATTTCTTTCGTATTTTTTTAACTAATCTTTCTTTCTTCTTGTTGCAATCCTTTATTATTCTTTTTATCCGAACCCTTCATATTCAAAAACAACACTAGATTCTGATAATCTCAATCAAACTAACGGGGTCCACATATTAAAAGAAAGTTGTGGAACAAGGTGATTTCATAGTTTTGAATAACACATACAATGTTCATGTATGCTTTTCTATTGCATTAGTTGTATATATCTATTTTATTAGACTTGGTTATAATTTTTTTCTTTATATAATACAATCAAATAATTTTGACAAATTAGATCATCAAAATAAACTTTTCATAAAGAGCTTGATATTGTTACTATTGGGTTGAAATTATTTATATTGCAGTGAGATTTGACTGATTTGTTTAATTAAAGACTTAAATAATATTATAAAAAGATTAAATTATAAATTCAATAATTTAAATGAAGTGTATACTCTAAATAAAATGGAAAATACCATTGAAACTCCCACACACAACTACGAGGTTTCAGATTCAAATCTTGATGAAGATGTCTAACTTTATAATATCGACATTATCAATGAAGTCAAATCTTACCGACAAAATGTAAATGCATAATTTTTTCTCAGGTCATATTCGAGATTTTTCGATGAATTATACATCTATATAATAATACTAAGAAAGGGTAAGTATGTAATCCTTAAAAAAAAAAAATATATATTTATAATCTTATACATCATCACACATTAAATCTTCTGAAAGAGTACTTTGTTTCTGTCATCAAATTGCTCTCCACTTTCATATTTTTTTCATTTCATTTCATTTCATGACCTCACTCACTCCAATGCCACTCTTTCTCTAACTTCCCTTCAACACAAAGTACACTCAAAACTTCACTCAATTCTCATTCATCTTCATCATCATAACAACTCAAATGGATCCTTTCTCATTAACCCTTGAAACACCTTCTCAACCTTCTTCTCATGTTTCTGTTGCTATTCCCACCCCCAATTTTACTATTTCGAATCAAATCCCTAATTTCTCACCTCCACCCCCAACCACCACCATTTCCTCCGGCGCACCGCTTCAGACGCTGCTCGTTCCAAAACCAGAGCCTTTTGATGATTTCTTCGCGACCCAAGATTCTCAACAACAACCCCATTTCTCTCCTGGCTCAGAAACCGATGATCAATCCGATTTATACACCGAATACTACCGTATTTCACAGCTTTTCAATGCTACTTTTGGTAAATCGCTTTACCCTTTTATGGGAGTTGATGATTCCAACAATGCTTCTGCTGTTTCAATGGAGAATTTGGTCAATGGTTGTAACCCTGACCTAAATATGAACCCTCCTAATTTGGGGGTGGATTCTATTGATTCTGAGCCGTGTGAGGGAAATGATCGAGCGATTGTTGTTGTTCCGGAGAAACAACAAGAGACGGCTGTTGCGGTTGTTAGGAAAAAAGCAAGCGTGATGGAGCTTGTGAGGGTTTCAGATCTGAGTATGAAGGATCAGATGCATTTTCGTGATGTGATGAGGAAGACTAGGATGATTTATGATTCGCTTCGTGTGTTGGCAAGTGTTGAGGAGGAGAAGAGAATGGCTGATGAGAGGAAATTGGCTGCTGAGGTTGCTGTTGAGGAAGAGAGGAGATTGGCTGAGGAGAGGAGGTTGGCTGAGGAGAGAATGTTGGCTGCTGAAGTTGCGGTTATGGAGGCAGAGATGAGAGTCGGTGAGGAGAGTAGGGTGGCGGCTGCAGGGTTGGAAGGGGAGATGTCGAATGGAAAAAGGCGTCGTGGTCGTAATCGGATTCGTGGTGATATGAGAGCTGCGGCATTAATGAGGAAGCGTGAGTTGTGGCTGTACCGCGATAAGAGGATAGTTGGACCGATACCTGGAGTTTATGTTGGTGATGTGTTTCTGTTTAGGATGGAATTGTGTGTAATTGGTTTGCATATGCAGATACAAGCTGGCATTGATTACCTACCTAAAAGTAGGTGCTCAAATGGTGAGCCAATTGCCACCAGTGTGATTGTTTCGGGTGGTTATGAGGATGATATGGAATTGGATGACGGTGATGTTATAATCTACACTGGCCATGGAGGGCAGGAGAAGAATTCCTCAAGGCAAATTTGTGATCAGAAATTGGTGGGCGGAAACCTTGCTTTGGAAAGGAGTATGCACTATGGAATTGAGGTTAGGGTTATTCGTGGGATGAAGTATGAAGGGAGCGCGTCCGGTTCTGGTAAGGTTTATGTTTATGATGGATTGTATAGGATTGTTGATTGTTGGTTTGATGTAGGAAAGTCTGGTTTTGGAGTTTATAAGTATAAGCTATGGAGAATTGAGGGTCAGGCTAAGATGGGTAGTGCTGTTCTCAAAGAGGCTAGGGAGATTAAGAAAATTGGGTTGGATGTTAAACCTATGTATTGTCTTTCTGTTGATATTTCACACAAGAGGGAGAATGTTCCTGTTAGGCTATTTAATGACATAGATGACAATAAAGAACCTCTTTATTATGAGTATCTTCCGAAAACTACTTTTCCGCAGTTTGTGTTTCATCAGAGTGGGAACGCTACTGGCTGTGAATGTGTAGAGGCTTGTACTGATGGCTGCTTTTGCTCTATGAAGAATGGAGGAGAGTTTCCCTATAATCTTCAGGGTTTGCTTGTAAGAGGGAAGCCTTTGATTTTTGAATGTGGCCCCTTTTGCTCCTGTCCTCCCAATTGTCGGAATCGTGTTGCACAAAAGGGGATAAAGCATAGGTTGGAAGTGTTTAGGTCTGCGCAGACTGGTTGGGGAGTTAGGTCCTTGGACCTTATTCAGGCTGGAGGCTTTATCTGTGAGTATACAGGGGTAATTTTAACAAGGGAACAAGCTCAAATTTTAACAATGAATGGTGACTCATTAATATATCCTAATCGGTTTTCAGATAGATGGGCAGAATGGGGGGATTTATCTCAGATATACCCTGATTATGTGCGTCCATCTTATCCCTCAATTCCTCCTCTAGATTATTCTCTGGATGTATCAACGATGAGAAATGTTGCTTGTTACATGAGCCATAGTTCCAGTCCAAATGTGTTTGTTCAATATGTTCTGTTTGATCACAACAACTTAATGTTCCCTCATGTTATGCTATATGCAATGGAGAACATCCCTCCTCTCAGGGAACTCAGCATAGATTATGGCATTGCAGACGAGTGGACAGGCAAGCTGTCTATATGTATGTAACTATGTAGTTTTGTAAGGTTGCTGCAGCCGAGTTTTGGCCATGGATAGCTGAGGTGAATCCTAATTCTATCAATTTTCTTTTTTGTTTTTGCCATCGATAATTTTGCCTTCCTGTTTGGTAGTTTGTGCTGTCTATACTCTCTGATGTAAACTTTATTATTATGATGATAATGATGATGATGATAAGTTACAGGTTTAAAAGTATTGTGATACTTCAAACATCCAGGTGTACTTTGGATTCTGAAAAAATTATTATAGTTAGGTTGATGTTTGACTTGTGTCTGAATTTTTGTCCTGTTTTGCAAACAGATTCAAATCATGGTTGCTCTCGTTTCATTGTTGTCAATCGCGGATCGCAAAAAATAATATTTTGTTCAAATTTTGCTATGCTACACTACTATAGCACTGCTATAACTGCTATTTAACAACACTTTTTACTAGTTAACATATCACGATACAATAATGATTTCTTCAAATTTTGTTATGCTATAGCATCTATTTGACAACGCTGTGTCGTATATGAGCATTTTTTTATGTAGTTTGTGCTTGGTATATGCAGATCAAACATTTACATTCATCTCTCTTCAACTGTTGTTATTTCACCGTGTAGATTTTTACAAATCACAACTTTTTTCACATAACCAAATGTTCCCTCAGACCCTCACTAAATTTACTCTTTTAGATTTGTTTCTTTACCTAATGAATCGATTTATTCATACAGTTTGATAATGTTATGTGTTTTGAATTGCAAAGATCAGAACACGATTATAAGTGAGGGTAACACAATCTGCAAATAATTATTCATATTATAGATATTTGTATTATTTTAATGGGTTTAATTTACAAGATGCTCTGTTTTTGCATAACTAAGGTGTGGTATACTGATGTATTCTTTACTTTACAGTTGTTTCACCCTCCTCATTTAGTTAATAACTTAGTTCTTTTTGTTATTCATAGCTACGTTCAGTGTCTAAAAGGCCAGGTTTGAGATGGACTTTTGCTTTGTGCTGGGCTTAGTAATGTATACTTAACTATTTTGTTTTGTTTCTCTATTGCAGGATCGCCATGATTTTGAGAAGGCTTCAACCTTACAAAATTTTGTGGAATTGTGGAAGTGCTTGCTTAATGAACTTTTTATATCATGTTATCCAAAATCACTTAATAGCTATAATATCATCCTCTGTTTTTTCTAACTCCTGTCGGCTAGAGTACATGCATTTTGCTGTGCAGTGATGAAGATCAGGAATTGGAGTTCCATCATGTATGCTTAATCTAGAACAGTTATGTGATTATTCACTATGTTGATTTAATTTGTTTGTCCATTCCTGCTCTTGGGCTAAGCATTTGCAAGTCTTAGCTCCATCCAATGTAAGCATGTAGCTCCAATGTTTTTAGCTTTTGTCATTGTATATAAATTATATAATGTAAGTTCAGAGCTTGTACAGGGATAATATTAGTGGTTGGTGATTATGGATAGATACATAATGCAGCATTTTAGATGGTTTAGAAACAAATGAATAGATATGTATGATACAGGCCAGTTGTTTGTTGTAGATGTCTAACTCCAAGTCTAGGCATTTTATGGCCCATGCATTATGAGAGACGGTGATTTCATTTTCTTAGGAAGAACTTGCGCATAGTTGGTTCGGTTGTGGTAAAGAACCAAGAAATTGTCGAAAACACCTGTTAACATACCACAAGGTGTTTATGCACTGACTTCACACTGTTTTTCTTTTTCTATTCTTTGATATGTTTGATACACTCTAAATACTTGGACACATTGCTTGTGTGCCGTTATTGGGGAAATTTACGCTCAAAGTGTGCTGAACATGCAACCAAGCGCATGCTGGAAATAGTGTTCCAGGAAATTTTAAACTCCAATTGCGCATTCTCAAGAGCCTGTAAGTCAGTGGCAACAGAGAAGATACACTCCAAGTGTGCGCTAAGCGCTCAGTGAAGGGCAACGAGCCAAACTGTCTGAACATCCAAGCGTTTAAATGTTGATCAAGTACATCTTATGCAAACTTTGTCAAGTTTTTTTTTTACTCAATTATAAACCTCTTTGCAAACACGAAGAATAGGCTAACAAAATAAAGATAAAAATGCGATATATTCATTTTTTTTATGTCGATATATATTCTCTCTTGTTTAAATGTAACAATGCAATTGCATTGTAACCAAAAAAAAATGTAACAATGCAATTCATATTACCTCTTTCCCCCAATCTAGTCCAATTTATATCACTACGCAATTTCTGCATATATATCAAATATGCATCACTATTTTTAGCCATCATTATTCCCTCAAAAAAGTATTTAATTATATTCAATGACTATATTATATACCGTAAACCATTCCATACGCTAGTCCTCATCTCAAAAATGATATGTTTCTCCTCTCATACATACACCAGTCGAAGAACAAAAGAACTTATTGACCAATTTTCTATGAAGATTCAGAATTTTTTTTTTTTGCCGACCCTCTTTCCCAAAACAATTCCACTTTTGACCCTCTATGAGAATTATTTTTCAAAATGACCCACTTTCAATTTTTTTTTTTTGTCATTTTCCTCATTACCGCCATTTGAAACGGCGGTAATGAGCCACCACCACTGACATGTGTCAGAGTGTGACAGGCCACAGCAAGACGAAGATTGTGGCTATTGAGCCATTGACGTATGTATCAAGTCCATTTTTTTACTTTATGTATATGCCACTCGTTCGCACACATATTGAACACATGAATCTCTCGTACCTCGTACACGTTTGATGTGGACCCTCTGTGCACAGAGCAGTTTCATTCTTGTGAGCTGTCCTATATCCTCCATCAGCAACAACAATTATCATTCGAACATTTCATCCAACTCCCTCGTCCCATATCTCGTTAGAACATTTCATGCAAATTAAAAAAGGACAAATAATTATTTTGCTCTTTGAATGTGTAATGTGCATCCACAATAATCCTTTAATATACTGAAATTTTAAATAGTCCCTGATTATACATTTCGTTGATCAAAATAGTCTAATAATTAATAATTCAATTTGAGATTGGAAGATGATCTCTCATACGCCCGAGATATATATATATATATATATATATATATATATATATATATTTATATATATATATATATATCCTCGGGTGTGTTTCTTTGTTTTGTGCAAATATTTTAATAAATCAATAGCTGGTGCATTGCGTAGAAGTTGGTCTTCATCATAATGACTCTGATTGAAGGAGAAGTTAGAGTCAAAATCAGAGTTAGGTGACCTAATTGGTTCCGGATGGATACTCTTCCAATCTCTTTTGTGCCATCTCATGTGTCAATACAAAGCCTTATTGGACGGAAAAACCTTCTTGCAAACATGACATGAATTTTTCTTTTTAATAGGATGATGGTGCCCTTATGAAGAAGGTTGGAGCGGTGAGACGTTTTATGGCCACCGAGTGCATTGTCGGAACTGAAATTTTTGCTACACATTCATACATTCTTAAACTTTGTTTCTCATTTGAAAGAGACCATTTAATATCATCACTATTATGATACCTTTTTTGGCTGATCATAAGAATGAAGAGAAAGAGGTGAAGTACTATTCTTCATGATGTTGTGAATCTACGAAGTGTTGTTACGATGTATATTTTGAGGAAAAGAGTATGAAAGTTGAAGAGTGGAGGGAGTGATTGAAAAGGTGGGAGGATGTGGCTTATCAACAGGGTTCTCTACTTTCCAACTTATAATAAACTACTTGAAATATTGTTTAAACGTTTGTTTTTTTTACGCGATTATTTTAATATTTGTTACGATTTTGTATCAAATATTTTAAGCTTCTATCTTTTATTTTTATTTTTTTATAAACATATTAACCACTTGCTCATTTAGTTAATAACTTGTGTGTTCTAAGGTTTCTCCCCTGAGATTGTCATTGTTAAACCACAATATGTAAACTCCGTACCAATAACATGATAAACCGGTAAAAAAAGTGATATAATGTCTCTAGTAAAGAAAGTGATTAAGTTTATATTTTCAAATAAAAAATACGAAACTCTAACGAATAATTGAATATTTATACAAACTATTTAATTTTTGTTGTTTCGATAAATATTTATAACAATCTAATTAATCATACCTAAGAGAACTTGAATGAGATAGTAATTATCTCCTCCCTCTTAATCGGAATTCATATGCTCGAATACAATCCTAAAAATGCATATCAATGTTAAAACGATATATGGTTCACACAAAAAAAAATTATGATTAATCATATAAAGTAGGAACAATAGTTAGAAACAGTTCAAAAATATTTTCAGCCACCGAAGAAATTAGTGTGATGAGTCATGGACCAGGTCATTATCTTTAACATGATTTGTGACACTGCCAGAAATTGTATAAACAAACTATCAACCACGACGTCCCCATGATAAAATAACTCAACTACAATTGTATCTAATTCTATTATGATTACAAAGACCACTCTATTATGGTACTGAGACCATTCAAGTATGGTACAACAACCACTATAAATTTCAAATGGACGACTTGAAGGAATTGTGGTTCGATGACCACTCTAAGAAAAACTGAAGGGTCTAAATACCTTAAATGATACTATGGTCTTAAGATCACTCTTTAATTTCAAAGGAATCAAAAATAAAATGGAGAAGTGGCTCGGAAGTACACTGATCAGATGAGAGGGGAGAGATAAAAAGTTCTTGATAACTCAATAGAACTCTTGGTGTAAGAAAACTAAGGGTAAAACACTCCTTATATAGTGCGAGAACAAATGAGGAAACCAAAGTGGAGGGTAGAAATCGTTTGACCATTATGTAATCAACGACATGATCTTGCCTCATTGATGCCTCATTAATGACTGACATGAAATTTAGTTAACTGAAGAAGGGCAGACATATACGTGTGTTCAACCCAAGCTTGACACTGGCAACGTCATTGCATGTGTGGTGATGTTGAGTGCGTCATCACTCATTTACAAAACAGTGTACCTTGAACGTGCACCCTTAAAAGACATACCTCCATTATATAAACACCAGTGTTGTGTGCAATCCATCCAATACATAACTTCTAAGATTTTTTGTTAATTCACATAAATATTTACTTAGTGTTCCAAGATATAAAACATGTCACTCAGTTTATCTTTTGTTTTTTTTAATAACATCCTTCATTTTAGTTGAATTGTATCATAATTGTTTTATAGGGGAGTTGTATCATAATTAAGAATTCGGAAATTACTTTGATAATTTTTATTTTTTTATATTTTTAATAAAAGCCAACTATTTTTTATTTTATTATTGAAGATATAGGAAAAACTGACTGTTGTTATTATATTTTACGCTAAATAAGTTTTTGATCCCTATACATATAGTCAATTTAATTTTACTCAAAAAAAGGTAACATGTTTTGATGTCTCTAAAATTTTACAACACATACATTTGGTATTTGTAAAATTAAAATTTATTTATTTATGTTTAACTTTTAAATTTTTGAATTATCATTTACATACTCAAATTTTTGTGATTTATATACCAATCCTTTTCATTAGGCAAGATTAGCAACCACCACCGCCGGAGAAAATTGATTAGTAAACATAAAATTGTGAAAATGTGATAGGAATTAAACAAGGACTAGTTCTTGCTTAAAATTACATACCACGTGAAAATTAGAGTATTGACAAAGAAAGAGAAGCCATAACAAATATTTAGATTTGTGAAACCTCACTATAATGCAATATTGAGCCATGGACCCTACTTAACCATTGCCTCTATGTGGCAATTAGCAAAGTTTAATTCACACAATCCTCTCCAATGATGTTAGGATTGTCAAAGCAAGCCAAGGGCATATAACATTGGCAACAATAAAATCGCTATCACTAATAGTAAGGAAGGTACATAAAGATATGACATCTTGTGTATTAAACTATGAAACCACAATAAATTAGTCATAGACATGTGTTAATTCTGTACAAAATGAACTAGTCTATTGAGTAAGGGATGAATCCCTATATATACAAATACAAGATCTGGTTTATTGTACCACTTATATGTAAAACAGAAAGGAATAGTAAAATATGTCTATGTAGTAAAAACTAAGCTAATTAGACTGGCCAGCCATAAATAAGAATATTGATTTATTCTAACAGCATGCAAAATTAAGCAAAAAATATATAAATAAGAATATTGATTTTTCCTACCAATTCTGTTACTGAAAATTCGCCAACGAAAGTAACTGCTTTGGGAAGGCTCTGCAGCTGCAAAAAATTGATTAAATTCTAAAGGAATGCAAAAGAACTTGATTGCATCATATATCTGGAATCAAAATTGCTGAAAAGTGACAATCTAAATCCAAGCCAGAAGATACTGGAAACATTTTAATAAACATTGTAAGCCAAACACGACTAAATGGGAAAATGCAGCAGTGCATGTAGTCATGGTCTTAAATAGAGAGTTATAGGCTTCTTGGCATCTGCACCAGGGCCATCAAACTGAAGCGGGCGTGGACTTAGAATTAATACCGTCCACAAGAAGTTCATTCCTATTTCTGATTGATCTGCATCCTGGATTCGGAGACCAGTGCTTCACCGTCATTTTAGCCTGAAGTTCATTCCAATTGCAAACAAATAAACTATAAACATTTTATAAAAAAAAAAAAAAAACTTTATCATAAAAAACCATCGAGTATAACCATTGCAGAGCTGAAAAGCAAAAGAACAGAACATATTGTCATTGGAGCAGCCCCAAATTTCTACTTGTTTACAGATTCTTCAAGTTTGTTAGTGGCCACAAATCCATTCTAACCAGCGGTCAATATGTGGTACAACTCATCTGTTTTTTACTATCTTCAGACCACCTTGCATTACCATCTATATGAAGCTTCTGATCAATTGAGGACCCTCCCAATGCCACACACACACACACTGAAAAGCTGCTCACAGCTTACAACAGGAAGCCTCGATGCCATATGTAAAATACTGTAGCACTAATGGTGAAAATCCATAGCTGAAAAGCTGCTCACAGCTAACAACAGGAAGCCTCAGCTGCTAATGAAAGTAGACACACAACTAAAAGAATAGAAGTGCAACTAAAAGCAAAAGCATAGTCCTTTAATTATAAAACTAAAAAATCATGTATCTTTGGTCATTAAGTACATACATCATGTGCATAGCTAATTCATGCATCTTTGGTCAAAAAAATAAATAAATAATTCATGCATCCACATTCCACACAAGTCCTCCATGTCAATAGAGCTTTCTAATCTAAGGTACCTGTGTATCCTGTATCAATATCTTCTCAGTGGAATTCTCAATAATGTAGCAGCATCCAAAAACCAATAGAAACAAAGTCTACGAACCAGGAGTACAATTCAAAGCTATTCCTTTCTGTTGGCATCTTTCTACAATCTTTTGGGCCTCTTCAACACAATCTTGCCGAACCAATGCTTTAATAATTAAGTTACATACATATGAATCAGGAGAGCAACCATTTGTCTCCATTGAGTAAAACATCTTCTTAGCTTCTTCTAATCTCCCAGATGCAGACAGCGCCATTATAAAAGCACTGTATGTGTAATTGTCAGGATTAAAGCCGGATTTTGACATTGAATCAAAAAGCTTTTTAGCTTTCTCAACCTTATTCATCCTACAGAAAATTTGAATCAAAGCATTATACGAGTAGACGTCAGGGCTTATTCCTTCCTCTTGCATTCTTCTTAAAAGCTTCACTGATCTTGCAGTTTCCCCGATGCTACATAAAGACCGAATCAAGATATTGTAAATAATACCATTTGGATTAACCCCCCATTCAACCATCTCACTAAAGCATTCAAAAGCTTCCTCGGTCCTCTTTAATCGACAGAGTCCATCAATTATACAACTAAAAGTGAATATATCAGGTTTAAATCTATTTTCTAAAAGCATCTCTAGCAGTTCTCGTGCCTTAACTATTGCTCCATCTTTGCAATGTCCATTAATAAGTGTATTGAAAGTAACAAGGTTAGGAGTGAAGCCTCTAAGCTGCATCTCGCTGAAAACCTCAGATGCTTTGTCCATCAAGCTTACTTGGCAGAAGCAATCAATCAACATGTTATATGAAACGACATTCGAAATCAACCCATCACTAACCATTTGATCAGAAATTTGATCCCCTTCATCTCTTTGTTCATCCTTGTACAAAGCTTCAGCAAGTGTAAGATAAGTACCAATACCCGGCTTCACACCTCGCTTCGTGAAAATTTCAAATATCTCACAAGCCTCTCTAAGCTTAGCTTTCTTAACCAAACAAGCCATTATAACATTGAAAACAGAACTGTCAGGAATATAACCTCTAGCTAAGGCTTTTCTTATAAACACAACCATCTCTTTCGCCATAGAATTATTCGCGAGGCAATACAATAATGTATCACAAGCTAACTTACCAAAACAAAAATCCTCCTCCCTATCCAAAAACTCAGACAACAACACAAACGCCTTACTCGGATCAACGCAACGGAAAACCCCATGAACCAAAGTCCTAATAGTAGCCTCATTTGCCCAAACCTTACTCTCCTTCATCATATCCAAAACCCCAAAAGCCTCATCAACCCTCTTAGCATTACAAAACCCATCAATCAATATTGTATAAGTAAACACATTAGGAAAAAGTCCCTTATCCTTCATTTGTCGAATCAAACGAAGCGCCTCATCAACAACACCAATCTTACAAACACCATGAATAAGAACATTATAAGTTATCCTATCAGGAAAACAATGATCACCAACCATCTGTTGAAACTTAGAATAAGCCAAATCAATCGAATTCGATTTAACCAATGCATCAATAAGAGAATTATACAACCTAGTAGTCGGCGAAATCCCTAAAAACGATATTTGACCGAAAACATCAACACAATAGCTAGCTAAACCAAGTCTACCCCAACTACTCATCAAAACACATAACAAATCTTCAGTAACCTTAAACCCTGACTTATGAACATCATTAAGAAACTCAGCAGATAAAACAACAGGACCGTTTCGATACAAGGTGTTACCTAAAATGCGGTGAATGGAAGAGTTGTTTACCAATGAAGAGTTGATGGATGAAACCCATGTGTATAATTTGATGGAGTGTAATGGGTTGTGAATGTTTTGGAAAATAGTTGAGAGTGAAGGGGGTGTGAGTAGTAATTTGTTGGTGTGGAGTTGGTGGTTGAGTAAAATGACCCAATCGGAGTTGGGTTTAGAGAGGAGTTGTGAGAGGTGTGAGTGGTCAATGGGTTGTGTTGGAATTGGTGGTTTCTTGTGGAAGGTGATGTTTTTGAATGGAGATGAAGATGAAGAAAGTTTGAGTGGCATTTGGAAGTGTTAACGAAGAAGAAGCTATGGCTATGGAAGGTTGGAAATGAAGCTATGGCTATGAAAAGTTAGAGGCATTTCATCGAACACATTGTAAGCAAGAAAATAGTGAGGAAAATTTAGTGCACATGGAAGTTGTTGATGACGTGGGCTTTAGGTTAAGATCGGACTTCTCAGCAAACATAGTTTTAAAACTCAGCTCGGTCATCGACTCGGCGGGGGTTCTGGTTTATTGGGTCAATGATTGAACCACTGAGTCATTGGCCGAACCGCATGACTGAACCGGATCATGACTCGGTTAAATAACTCAATCTTAAGATTATATTTATGTAGCTATTTAACAGGATTAAATCGGTGACTTGGTCACTTAAAAACTAAAAAAAAACTTACATGTAATATGTATATTAATATTTGTACAGCTATATTTTGTTGACAGAAAAATAGATTTTGCTTTGCATATATATCAATATTAATATAATATGTAGATTTTCTAAAAAAAAAATAATGTGTATATTATTATTATGTAAATATTATATTTAACAATAATGCGCTCTTTTTAAAAGAAAAAAAAAATGATGTGTTCTTTCCTCTTATAAAATTAAAATGTAATATATTTACATATATAATGACTAATTATAAGAATAGATATCGGTATTAATGACCAATTATAAGAATAAATATTTAAAAAAAAATTAAACTGGGTTGACTCGAAACCGACCGAATCATCGATTTTTAGCGAGTCTTGTCGGTTTTCATCGGGTTAACTGCATAACCAATCCAATAAATGACTCGACCTAGTGTATTGATCGGTTCCTGGTCGGACCGGTTCGACTGACCGGTCCGAACTGGTTTTTAAAACTATGAGCACAAATGATGGAGGTTTTAAGGTTAGATTTTTATGAGAATTTAATGTTTGAAATATGTGTTTGTCACATAAATTCAAGTTTTTTGTTCGTGTGATTTCATGGTGTATATTCAATTCATTTAGTGGTTTTAGTGTCTTCAACATGCATGAGTGTTTTGCACACTTTACTTTAATATTCTAAGGCTTCGTGCTATTTATTAGTTCATTTTGTAAGATTTTAAATAATTTTGTGAAGGTTTTAATTTTCAGAAGCTCCAAATACTCACAAAGTTTCAATTTATAAGATTCAAATAATTTTTCAACGGTTTTAGTTTTCGGCGATTTCAAGACATACATGATTTTTCTAATGGTTATACTTGACTGGTTAGTCGAAGCTTTAAACCTAGAGATTGAAATTTTTTCATATTTTTTGTTGTATACATGACATTAAAATATGATTTTCCACAATAAATTAAAATGTTTTGACAAAAGAAGGGTTAATCATGAATTTTCATTACTTATGATTGAGAATTTCTTAAACAATTTATAATTAATCTGTCCTTCTTTTTAAAACTGAAAAGTTTCATGGTGAAGGTTGTGATGATGTTATAACCATGCCTACAAAATTATGGAACAAAATTTGACCTATGAGCATATGTAACAAAATTGCAATTTTGCACATTTTCGTTGAAAAATAAAAATAAATCTAGGCGTTGCATCTTAGAAAAGTTATGAAACTTTTCTAAATATTTTTATAGATGTCTATACAAACAATAAGCTCAAAATTTAATTTTTAGGTCGAGATTTTTTTTTTTTTTTGTATTTTTTACGCTTTAAAAATTCATAATTAACATGTTCCTTGTCGGAAAATTCTAATTTTTGTTGGAAAAACATATTTTAACGTCCTAAACATGCCCGCGAAAAATCATGAAAAAATTCATCTTCAAAGTCATTTTATGTGCTTCATGAAAAAAATTCAACTTCTAAGTCACTTTTATGTACTACTTCATGACTAGAATATGTGTTTTTTTTATTTTTATAGGGTCATTTTTTAAACTTTTCATGGTTTATTTGAGCAATTAACCCAATATAAAATAGTGTTTACATATTTAGTTTTGCATATTTATAAACTTGTATACATCTACAAAGAAGGATGTAGGGATGTTTACATTTACAAACCTGTCTTTGTGTCACAAAAACACACCTCTATTATTATTCACTATATAAATACGGTGATAAGTACATAGTATGTATTTATGTTGCCACTTCGAATATCGTTACTCTAATACAAACTACATGAATTTATTATTATTATTATTATTATTATAGAACAAATTAAATTACATGAACTAAACCAATGAAAATAGTCCCACATCTAATCAATGTGTATTTTATTTGGGTATTTCAACCATGAAATTGTAACACAAAAAGCCTTATCAAAGATAATGGTGGCAACGTGGATTATTTGATGCCTTGCGATCGGACATAACTTCATGAAGAACATTATGAATTTTTCCTCTCTTACATCGTTGATCTGGGTTAAGCAGCTTTCTATTCTGACCCATTGTTTCATCTGAAACTACAAAATAATAAATATTGGAAATACTTGTTTGGTTAAATAAATTAATTATATACATATAATTAATGCAATGAGAGGTGTGATTGAGGTTCGATATATAACTTACTTGGATGCATCTCAGAAGCAACGACAATGTTCCTTGCTATAGCCTTGGCAGATAAACTGAGCATACACAAAAAGAGAACCAACCAAATAAGGGAGCACTTCTTAGAAGCCATTTTTCTTGCTACTGCATTTCACAATGTACGGCACATGCTGATTTATAGTGCAAAGTCGATGATAGTTGCTTATTTTTCAAGGCATTGATTAATTTTTGTAGTTTACTTTTCCCTTAGATTTTATTTGTTTATGCCATATACTTCCTCTGTCGTTTGTTATAAGACTCATTTATAAAGTTTACTCATGTATTATAAAATGCAGTTGTAGCATTAAATGTATAAAAAAGTGTTAGTTTTTCATAATTACTCTTATAATTATTGGTATTAAATGAGAGCAAAAAATAATTGTTCCCTAACGATACATTAACAATAAGGTTTTATCATATTAAGTGGAGTCGTGTACATGAATCAAATTACGTCATAAAGTTCAATCATAAATCATATTTGGATTCAACTCATTAAACTTTGTCTTTTCTAATAGTTTTTCTTATAATTTTTCTAGGTTTTCCTCTACTCTTCTGATCTGACTCTCTTCAATTAGATTTACTCTTCGGATTATGGCATCTATTGATCTTCTCTCTACATGTCGAATCCACTTAAGTATATTTCCTACCATTTTTTCTAATATAGGAGTTATCCCAACTATCTCTCTAATGATGTCATTCATAACCCTATCTCGTTTAGTCTTATCACTCATCCAACACAATATTCTCATCTCCACTACGCTTACTTCATTTTCGTGTTGGTTTTCAACCGTCGAACACTATGTACCATACAACATCGTCAGTCTGATATTGTCCGATAGAATTTTCCTTTCAACTTAAGTGAGACTTTCTTATCAAATAACACATATGAGTCTTCTATATTTCAACCACTCAAACTTGAATAAGATGACTTACATCTGCTTCTATTTCTCTGTTATTTTGTACAATGGATCCAAGATATTCAAACAGTGTAACTTGGGGTATGATATTACCTCCCACCTTCACCTTCATGGTAGAACTACTTATGCTGAAGTTACATTTCATATACTTTGTCTTGTTTATACTCAAGTGAAAGCGAACTCTCCAAACAAGACTATTAAAATACCCATACTTTTTATTTTGGTTTTAACCAACCCATTTTTAAGGGAGATGAACTTTGATAATTTTAAATCAGACTATGAGTAAAGTCAAACCATAGATTAATAGTATTATAGTTACCATTCAACTCAAATTTTCGTGAACAATTCAACCCTAACAAAACTCATTAATTAAGTAGTAATAACTTGAAGTCTTGAACAGTTACTTAGTATGAATATCTATCACATGCATGAATCATACGCCAGTGGCATTTTTAATTAGTTGGTAGCGCTTCTGGCATTTTTCTTTTATCGATGTATATAGCTAGTTGAGTAAAAAAAATTATATATAGTTAGTAGTGGCAAGGTATATAGTTAGTAGTGGCAAGGTAACTTATTGAAATTATTAGATTCTCCTCTCGTAAACTATGCCTATATGGCTGGCATGAATGTGAATACGACAATGCTGACTTTGTTAATAGTCTTTTGTTTACATTATATAACATTATCGTTCAAACGAACACTACTCGTGAATAATAAGCAACATTTTCTTTTTGTATAATTTTAGATTTTATTTGAATGATTTATGTATTTGTTTAAAATCATTATTTGTTTTAGATATAATTATAAATGTGTGTGAGCTGTGACTTTGAAATTCTAAAAAGAATGTTTATATTTTTCAATGATAATGACAATATTGTTTTTAACTTGGTATTTTCTTTTGGTCAAGTAACTTGGTATATTTTTTGGTCGCCTTCTCCATTCGAATTTCTCTTCTCATCCTCTAGTCTTTTCCTTTCGTATTCTCTCCCTCTCTTTCTATATATTACTAGTCGCTTCTCTCTCTGCAAACATATGAAACAATACAAAGATGCCACCTCATTTGTCACATGTACACCCACTAACGTTAGTTTTAAGGATTGACAGGAGGGACGACTTTGACAAACAGATGTTAACTTGAGGGACTGAACGAACATTATGGAAGCTATGAGACTAAAATGAAATAAAAAAAAAAGTTAGTGGACCAAATAACCAATTAAGCCTATAATTATTAAGTGTAATCCTTTTTTACATTCTCATATACCAATGTTTTAAAAATTGATAGAAATTTTTTAGGTGTATTTCAGGTTTTCATCAGGGTTAAGACACATCTCAAGACTCATAGAGTACTACGAATGTACTCACATATCACTCACCAAAGGGGTTCTTACTCCGCAACGGTGATTGAACCAACGACCTTACTGATTACTCAACTCTTTACTAACTGAGTCAACTTTCATTAACACAAATGTTTTAAAATTGAAAATAGAAATAACATTTTTAATAAAAACATTTTTTGTATTTTAAACAATTCATTCTCTAATATAACTAAAAACTAAGAAAAAAATAATCTCAAACATGACTTGGTCAAAATAAAATGTTATTTGCATTAAATTTGAATAGAGAGAAGTCCCATGATTAAATCAATGTGTATAGAAAACTAATTTTCATTTAATTAAAAAGAAATTTCCGTAGCCGGGAATCGAACCCGGAAATTCACCCAAAGAATTTATCAGTTGTGCTACTACGGTTTTGTTGAAATATGTTACTAATGAACGAATTTATACGATCGTAACGATAATACGGTCCACTATAGCCCATCTTTTCTGATCAATCTATGACCCATCCAGTGATCTAATTACTAGGTTTTTTATTTTTATTTTTATTTTTAAGAATCTAATCACTAAGCCTATCCACCTAAAAATTAGTCTGAAGATGTTATATTTATGGTGTGTTTGTTTCAAAGTTTACCGTAAATATTTTTGCGAATATGATATTAGAAATTTTACGTTCTCATATTTGGTGTAGGTTTACAAAAATTGCTTATGATTATTATTTATTACTAGAAATAAAATTTACACACAACTTTATTTCAAAAAAAAATTACACACAACCTCTCAACTTTTTATTCCAATGTTAAGAGGATGAAAACTTTTTATTTTTTTCATTTCTATTTTATATTTTAAAATTAAATAAATTTTTAAAAAGTCCCTAGGAATATAAAAAATTAAACTAACACATTTGTGAGAATTATAATCCAACGAATACGATTCCTAGGAAAGCTAATCCTGGTAATAGATTTTGAAACCATGTAATAAACGCACCTTTATATCTAATATGTAACGGGGCAAATACTTAGTCCACTAAAGAGTAAAGACCATCTAATAAACCGTGAAAAATTCTCAAAGTAAAGCATATTCTTTGCTCTCAAGAATATTGTTCTGGATTAGACAAAAGCCTAGCCCTCCACAAATTAGGCTCAACTATTCAGAGACTCAACAAGCAAAAACCCAACCCCATGCATCAAATCCTCTTCGCCTCAATGAAGTCACATAATGACCTGACGACTCATAATGACTATCATGGAGGACATTCATGGGGCCATTCGTAACGGATTTTCCACCATTACTCCATAGCGGTCTCCTCAACCCTATATAAAGAACTCTCGACAAGCTCACAAGGTATGTATCTCTCTATGCTTCACTCCGCTCTTGCTCATACATTGACCTGACGTCGGAGCACCTGCAGGTACAATATCCCCTTTTTCTCAAAGGGGTTGCAACGAGCACATCCTTCCTCGGAACACCGTCATCAACGGTCGAAACACCTACTTCCGTCGATCCACCACCATTGTGAGTATCTTTATCCTCATCGAGTGAATTCTTTTGTTTGTTCTGAACAAATATTAATAATTTTGTATCTTATTTCTATGAATTACATATGATAATTTAGAATTTCGTCAGAAAGTATGTAAAATCTAACCAATAATTATTATTCAAGATAACAAAATATTTAAATTTGATTTATTCTGAATTTTTCTTTAACTATATTTCGTTAACCACTTGAGTCAATCACTTCATTAAAGAAAATAAAGTGGTTAATTCAAATTAATTCATAATAGGAGTGGTGGATGAGGTTTTGTGTCGTTCTTTGTGGGGGTCTGAAGATGTGGTTTATTCTTTCAAACCGTCAGTTGGAGCGTCGGGGGGTATCATTACGTTGTGGAATACTAGTGTGGTGGACGTTTGGATGACTATGAATTTACCGAACTCTTTGATTGTCAAAGGGAAGTTTATTAAAAATAATGTTGAGTTTTGTCTGGCCAATGTTTATGCTCCATGTGATAGTAGTGGTCGTCAGGTTTTGTGGAACGTGCTAGGTGGAATGCATCAGACGTATAGTACAGTTGCATGGTGTGTTCTTGGTGATTTCAATGCCGTTCTTTCTAATGAAGATCGGAGAAGTTGCTCAGCGAACAACAATATTGATGATTTCGAGCCTTTTAATTAATTCATTGATGGTAATTTTCTTGTCGATATGTCTCTCCGTGGTCGTAATTTTACTTGGTATCGTGGATATGATTTATCTATGAGCCGTCTAGATCGCTTTTTATTATTAGAAACTTGGAATTCTTTGTTTCCTAATTGTATCCAAGCGGCCCTTCCGAGGGGACTGTCAGATCATTGTCTTATCCATTTGACAGTTGATGAGAAGAATTGGTGGCCAAAACCTCTTATGATGTTGAAATATTGGACATATATTCCAGGGTATGTTGATTTTGTGAAAGAGCAATGGCAATCTAATCATGTTTATAGTTGGAGTGGTTTTATTCTTAAGGAAAAATTGATGAGGTTGAAGGAGCACTTGAGGAGTTGGCACTTGAATCACACTTCAAATATTGATAGTAAAATCTGGGAAGCTAAAAACATGTTGGCGGCTTTGGATGTGCTTGGGGAGAGCTGCAGGTTGTTGAATGAAGAGGATGCCGAGTTACATTGTTTACCGGCAGACATCTTGGATTTATCAAAATTACAAGCTAGTATGTTGTGGCAAAAATCGCGAGTTACATGGCTGAAAGGTGACGCTAATTCAAAAAATTTCCATGCCACTATGTCCTATCATAGGTGCTCCAATGGGTTAGTTTCGTTAAAGGTTGATGGGGTTCCAACTGAAAGGGTGTCAGAAGTGCGACACATTGTTTACCAACATTTCAAAAATCACTTCCAGAGTTTCTCATCTTCGACCAGGCATTGGTGGTTTGATGTTTAAATCGCTATCAGCGGCGGAAGGGGCTGATCTCATTAAACCCTTTCAGCTGCTAGATTAAATTAAGGCAGCAATATGGGACTATGATAGCTTTAAATGTCCTGGACCTAATGGTATTAATTTGGGTTTTTTTTAAGGAATTTTGGGATGTGTTGAAGATTGACTTGCTGAATTTTTTTGCTGAATTTTATCGACATGGTAAGCTTACTAAAGGTCTCAACTCTACCTTTATAGCTTTGATTCCAAAGGTTGACAGTCCGCAACGGGTGGCTGATATTTGTCCAATAGCTTTGGTTAGTAGTGTTTATAAAATTCTCTCCAAAGTATTAGCAAACAAGTTGAGAAATGTTGTCAATAATGTTGTTTCCACAGATCAGACGATTTTTATCAAGGGTAGACATATTTTGGATGGAATCTTGATAGCAAATGAAATTGTTGATGATGCTAAAAAATCCAATAAAGATCTTCTTCTCTTTAAAGTTGATTTTGAGAAGGCGTACGACTCGGTGGATTGGGGTTACCTTCATGAGGTGATGCTCAAAATGAATTTCCCGGTGTTATGTCGCACTTGGATAATGGAGTGTGTCACGACATCAACATCTTCTGTGTTGGTTAATGAGATCCCAACAAATGAGTTTTTTTTAGAGAGGTCTGCATCAAGGGGATCCTCTCTCCCCTTTCTTGTTTTTGTTGGCGGCAGAAGGTCTTAGTGTTATGATGAAGATGTTGGTGACCAATCATATTTTCATTCCTTATAGTATAGGGACGCAAACTGTTGTGCCTGTCTCTCGTCTTCAGTTTGCCGATGATACCTTGTTGGTTGGGGTTAAGAGTTGGACTAATGTCCGAGAACTGAAAGCGGTGTTAATATTATTTGAATCTATATCGGGCTTGAAAGTCAATTTTCACAAAAGTATGTTATTTGGTGTTAACGTGAATGAATCTTGATTTCATGAGGCTGCCTTGGTTATGAGTTGTAAGCATGGTCATCTTCCTTTTCTTTATCTGAGACTGCCTATTGGTGGAGATCCTTGGAAGTTACAGTTTTGGTATCCGTTGGTGGATAGTATTCGTAATCGTTTATCTGGCTGGAAGTGTAAAAATTTATCTTTGGGAGGTCGGTTGGTTCTGCTTAAGTCCGTTCTATCCTCCATTCTGGTTTATTTCCTTTCATTCTTCAAATCTCCCTCAGGTATTATTTCTTCCCTTGATTCTATTTTCTCTAAAAAAAACTAGGGGGGTGGTGAGGATGTTAGAAAAATATCTTGGATTAAATGAGATAATATTTGTTTACAAACAGAGAACAGAGGTCTGGGGGTAAGGAGGTTGAAAGAATTTAATATTTGTCTATTAGGAAAGTGGGTGTGGAGGTTGTTGGATGAGAGGGAGAGTTTGTGGAATGAAGTTATTCGTGCAAAGTATGGAGAGGAGGGGGGAGGGTGCAGTTTGAGGAGGGAGTTGATTCGATTTGGTGGCGCACTTCGAACCAAATCAGATTGGGGGTGGGTCTTGTTGATTCTAGGTGGCTGCAAGATAACATCTTTAGGAGAGTTGGGGATGGTCAGACTACGTTATTTTGGGTGGACCCGTGGCTGGATGGTTGTCCACTAGCAAGATCCTTTAATAGGCTTTATTATCTTGCGGAAAACAAACTAGCTACGGTGTCAGAGATGTGTGAGTTAGGATGGGGGATTGGAGGTGTGGCGTGGAAGTGGAGGAGGAGGTTACTTGTTGGGAGGAGGGGCTGGTTATGGAGTGTGTGGAGCGGTTGGCTTCTTTTGTTTTGCAGGTTGGCATGGCTGATAGGTGGGTGTGGCAACTCCATTCTTCGTAGTGTTACACAGTTAAATCAGCATATTCTTATTTGACAGCAACAAATATCATTCTTAATGAAGGCTTTGATAGTTTTTTGTTGCTTAAAGCGGTTCCTCTGAAGGTGAATATTCAATTGTATGGCGCCTTTTTCTGAATAGGTTACCTACCAAGGTTAATCTGTTTAGGAGAGACGCTATTGATGCTACTCAGTTTTCTTGAGCGGCCCTGTGTGGTGAATTAGAAGACATAGATCATTTGTTCTTTAATTGTGATGTTTATGGTCGCATAGGGCAGTTGGTTTCTAAGTGGTTAGGTATTGACTTAGTTTTTAATGACGATACTTGTTCTCATTCTTATCAGTTTCGAGGTATTGGAGGCTTTTCAAAAATCTCAAGAAATGCGTTTACAATAATCTGGATTGCGGTGATTTTTGCTATTTGAAAAGACTGTAATAGTAAGATTTTCAACAACAAGTCAGACCAGCTTGTGATTCTTGCTGAAAAGGTTAAACTTCAAACATATTGGTGGTTGAAATCGCACTACGTCTTGTTCGATTTTGATTATCCTTATTGGAGGTTAAATCATTTATGTTGTTTTCAAGCGATTGTGTAACTGTAATTGTTTTATTTATTTTTTTTCATTTGTCTGACTTAGTGTAGCATGACATTTGTGTAATTTGTACTATTCAGTTCTCTTAAGCACATCTTGTGCTTGAGAATCTATATGTTTCTTTAATAAATTTTACTTAGTTTATTAAAGAAAAATTCATTTTGTGCAAAAAAAATAAAAATCATAGAAGTTGGACAAAATAACAATATTGATTATTAGCTTATAAGTATCAAGCAGTACATCAAACCATTCAACAATACACTCAGAAATACAAAATGCTACAAGCTGACACATGTCACTCTCCAAGTAGAAAATGCCACGTTACATAATTTATTTAGCTCTCTAATATGTAAGATACTGCATATCACGTATATTATTTTCCTGCTTTGGTTTCAAGGAAGTGTGTACCCTGCAAATAAAATAAAAAAAGGACAAGGTTAATTAAATTACAAAAGTGTTCAAATGAAGAGTCAGACTACAAAAATCTATAATCACATAATGTTCATGACATTAGTATAAAGCATAAACTTAGTAGATATTAATTATTCAAGTTCAACAAGCTATTAATGATTAGTTGTTACTTACTTCCACATTTCTTTCCAGCAGGTCGGTTCCTAATGTTGCATCTCTTAGGAACAGTGATAGCAATAGCAGGATTAATCTTAGCTTGTTTTGCAAGAGGTGACAAAAGAACTGAACAAAGACATTTTGGAGAAGTTCTAATCAAAGCACCAACTCTAGCACAACAAACTGGTGGAACTTTTGACCTCACATTACGTACAGCACCCAAACATGGACTTAGACTAGCAGCTGCTGACCCAATTGGTGTCCTTCCACATTCTCCAGCTGCCTCACTTTCCAAAATTAACACACTTGATGCCAACAAAAACATCACCACTGTTGCAAGGAAAGTTCTTACCTTGAATTCTATCACCATTGTTTTTGAAAATCTTATAATATATGTGTTTGAATCACTGGCTAGTTTGTATATGGCACATTGAATTAGAAGGAGCAAGTTCCATAGTTATATAGTAGTAGTAAAGTGAAAAAGGAACATGACTCATGAGTATGACATTAGCATTAGTGGGGTGGTTGTGGCATTAGGATATTCAATCTACAATCATAATGTTCATGGTAGAAGGTTCACAAAGAGTATATATCTCTTGAGTAGCCTTTGATAGGCATGCTCACTAGACACAACAAAATGTGTATACCTTAGTGTGCCAGTATCAAAAATATAGATACAACATTTCAATAACTTAAGTACTTGCTGAATAAGTCTCTATTAACTTAAGTACTTGCTTGTTGAATAAGTCTCTATTAGATAGATAAGTGTTTTTCTTGTATATGTAACAATTGACATTTCATATTAAAGATTATTTATGAATATAGTAGTCATTTAACTTAGTGTGATAAATTCAAATAAACTATTAGTCTCCGGTTCAAGCAGCTGAGTTGGACCCTGGAATGAGTCAGAGGCGGAACTCCATATTTTCATATTGCAACCAATATTTATGATTTTAGAAGTGGTTATGAGAAAAATCAAACATTTATAATGATTTAACGGTTATAATTGATTAAGAATGTAACTTTTTTACGATTACGTTGTATATAAATAAATTAAATAAGAAAAGTTTATACATAAACTCTTTCTCACAAAGTTGTAGGAGAGAGACCTTATATGCTTTCTTCTTCAGGTTGAATCATATCTTATTCTATCGACATAGCAAAGAAGTAGGTGAGCTGAAAAGTATAGTGTGAACATAGTAAAAGTCGGGCAGACAAAATTTTGATGCACTAAGGCTACCTCATAATTTATTCCACTAAGCATGCTTGAGCTATAAGACCAGTACACGTGTGGTTTTGCATTCCACAAAGTATGCTTAATTTTTTTCTTTTTAATTGGTTGCAAATCAAGTATATAATACTACTTTCAATTTCTTCTCTCAAAAAAATTACTTTCAATTTTTATGGTAAGACTTGTCACAACTGACAATGTTGATATTGTTAGATAGATTGATCGTCTTTATCAGATTTCAATATTTGTCTCTCACTTTTTTTTTTTAAAATATTTGATGTGTAATTTAAAATACACGTTCTATTGAAATTCATTGCATCAAGACATAAGCGAAGTTTGTTAATTTAGAAGTGATGATTGGTTCAATTTAGAAGTTCTAATCTAATTTCAAATTTGAAAAAAATCAATTTGGTTAAATATGCTTTTAATCCTTATAAAAATATCAAATTTTTGTTTTAGTCTTTATCAAAAATTTCTTTAATTTTTGGTCCCTCTAAATATTATGTTTTCAATTTCAGTCCCTGCTTTTATTTTACAAAATTTCAAGTTCCGTGTTACAGACAACTCTTTTTTTACAACATATCTTTGATAAGACTATACAATATTATTTATTATATATTTTTTTAATTTCTTTTTCTCTTCTCACTATTTTTTCAGTGTAGAGTAAAATACATCACTCGCTTTACCAATGATGCCTTGTGACTCACTCTATTCCTCACTTTTATTGCACTGAACTAGAAAAAAGTTAAAAGTTTGGCTGACTTGATGCATGACTCCTGTGTGGCTGTGTCCATTATCCAATGAATTTGACTTATTGTTTAAGTCACAATTTGGTTAACAGAAGGATTTTGAGATGTTCTTGCAGATCCTTGTAATATTGCTAAGATGGCTTTATGTTGTTTCGTAGCCATGTTGCTTATAACAAATTTCAGCAATGTGACCAATTTGATTAAAAATATGTAGATTTTATTCTTATAACATATTAGATTTAAGATACTTTTAATTTGGAAAGTAACCGCTCCAATGGCCAAAGAGTTCAGCTACGTGCTAAGTTTTGGTTGATATGCATGGTGTTGTCTTTACTCCTATTCAAATTGAGCGTGTGAGTATAATAGTGAATGTGATACGTCTATAAATAAAATATTAAGTATGTATTTATAAGTAATATAAATTATAATTATGAGTATATATATTAATATTATGTCAATATTATATTATAGTATTAATTTTTAATTATATATATAGGTAGTTATTAGTAGTAGTTTTATGAAGTTATTAGTAGTTATAGAAAGGTATAGTTACTGGTGTGTTATATTAAGGTTTGTAATGTGAATGAAGAATTAAGCAAGTTAATAAACAAAAGTTTTAGTCTCCCTCCCTTTTTTTAGGAGAGATGTCTCTTTTCGAATTGAGATAATTTTACCGTTAATTTCTATCAGAATGTTTGTTTTTTGCTATACTTGATGCACTTTTGAATAGTAAATTTGCTCATGTTGAGAGTTGAGACCATGAATCTCGATAGCGAAACTAATAAATATTAAACTGAGCTACTGATACTAGAACTCGAAGGGTTGTATTTTACGGGAGATGATCCTCTCCTGTGACTTTTTTCTCATGTGTGATCTTGACCCTCTATTAAAGATGTGAGATAACATGTTTTAATTTAAATAAGGAGAGAGGATGTAGTTAATGGTGAGATTTAATGACCGGAGAAAACTGGAGAGTTTCTCACTGGAGAGGATCCTCTCCCGTATTTTACATAATGGGAGTTCCACATCGAAAAATTATTGTGTTTTAAAAAATTTATGGGTTTGGTAGAGTTTATGAAATTTGAGGATTTTGAATTTTATGTTTAGAAGAAGATGGAAGTAAAAATATTTAAGGAATTTGAAGGTGTATTTGGATGAACAATTTTTTTATTTAGGGTCCGTTTGGTTCGAGAATTAGGAGGGGAGGGGAGGGAAGAGGAGGGGAGGGATTTTAACGGAGGGGAGGGGATGAGAGATATTTTAATTAAAATTGTGTTTGGTTCGCAAGGGGAGGGGAGAGATTTTAAAATTATTTTACTGTTTTACCCTTAAACTTAATTAAATAAGGATAATAAAGTAACGAAACGATAACGATGTAATCGATAACAACACGATGTAGATGATGAGATAATGGATTAGTAATAGGGTTGTTACAAGTAGTAATAAAAGTTGTTACAAGGAAAAGTTGCTAATAATATGAAATAAAAGTTGTTACAAGGATAATATAACCTAATAATAAAAAAAATTGTTACAAAATAAAACAACCTATAACCTACTACTACTACTAATAATAATAATAATAATAATAATAATAATAATAATAATAATAATAATAATAAATTCATTCAAAAACAACAACAACAACAATAATAATAATAAAAGTTGTTTCAAAGATAATATAACCTAATAATAATAAATATTGTTATAAGGATAATATTGAGATTTTAAATTAATCTAAGGTTAATTTTGGCAGTGCAATAAAATTTGCTCCCCTCCTCTCTCCTTCTAAAAATTGAATCAAACACTTCAAATTAAAAAACTCTCCTCCCCTGCAAAACTCTCGAACCAAACGGACCCTTAAGGAAGAAGATGAAGATGTTCATATGGTTTATGAATGTATTTATTTTTATTAAAAAATATTTTATAAAATAAAGTTATTAATAAAACTATCTTCGATATATTTTATTACATTAAAGTTTAAAAATTAAACCACCTTGACTGAGTAACAGTGAGTTAAGAAAAATCACCTAAGTGAAAAATGGAAAGAAAAAATAGTCGAAAATTAAATGAGTTCATACTCGTATGAAGAAGTTAATTTCTCAAAATAAATGAAATTAACAAAGTTTAAACCGTGTTATATTATAAGAAAAGTGTTTGTCAATTTGATAAAATAAAAAAAAAGGAGATTAATGTTTAGTTAAAAAAATAGAGCAGGTGTTTGTGTTATTTAAGAAGACCTTAAGAGAGGTTAGTGTAATTTTCCCATGATAAAATCATTAAAATAGTTGTTATCAAATATTATCAAATGATAAACTAAAAATATGTAGAAATATTTAAAATAGTAAAGATTTCATTATTGATAAAGATGTCGTTATGAGTCTCGTGTATGAATTGTACAATAATACTCCCTTCGTTCCTTTTTAAGTGGCTTTTTAGGATGAATTTTTCGTTCCTATTTAACTGTCTTTTTGGTATTTTAATGATACGATTTGTTAATTATACCCTTCGTCAATTACTCTTATATTTTTCAATAAGACTAATTAATGTTATCTATTTCGAAAACTAAAGTTTGTTTTTTCTATAAAAAGTTTGTTTTTTTAAAACAAAGTTTGTTTCTTGTTAACTTCAAATTTAACAAATTTTTGCCAAGAAGAGTTAAAATTCTATAAATAAAATGAGTAGCAATTGTTAAAAATTTCAATTGTAAAGTAAAAAAACATATTAGAGAGAAGAAAAATAAAAGACTATGTGAATGTTCAAAACGACGAAAAAGTGGAAGACTAGTTGGAATTGTAGATGAGAGGTGAAGAGAGGGCAGTAATTGAAGACAATGAAGAAGAAGAAGTTTCATCAATAATTTTTTTATATTGACTTAAAATAATTAAAAATGTATGCAAAATATTTAGAAAATTGACAATTGTTTGTTACTACGAGAGTGCGCTAAAAAAAGGAATTTGTTGGAAAAAGATAATAACTGATAATTGTTTGTTACAAGAACAAAATGAAATATTAAATTTATTGAAAAGATAAAGTGTGTGCAAAAAATTAGGAATTTATTGGTGGATTAAAATGAGGGTATAATAGGAAGAAAATGTGCAAAAATACACATCGCTATTTTGATGTTAATTTTCTACAAAGACACTTAAAAAGGAACGGAGGGAGTATTATTTAGTGACTAATTTTATCATGTTTTCAGTGTTATTTATAGTCATCTTTCTAAAAGATATATTAATTAATAAGCTACAACAATAAAAAATAATATTTTATAATATGACATGCTGGTCTGACTTCTTTGATTCCCTGTTGTTCCTAAATATGTTGAGATCTGCATGTTTTAATGTGTCTTGTTTATCTACACTCTGATTCTTCAAGCTCGAAAGAGCTTTTATGCATGCTGATTTGTTTATGGAGCTGTTGGTACTTGGATTTTGATACCGTGTTGATAGAGGTTCACTTTTCATATTTTTTTTAAACCTGGTTTCACGCCCATATACGGGTTCGCTTACTGATTAGTGAATTTTTGTTATGATAGATTTGAGTCGATCCACTTGGTCCGATTTATTATACTCTATCCCCATTTTTTGTTGTACATAAGTCAAGTCTAATGTCCTCAGACTCTTTATCCATTTCTTTTTATTTAATATAATTTTTCTTTTGACTAAAAAAAGATAAAGAAAAAGCAAAGGTAAATTATATTTAGAAAAGAATCAATCTTGAAAATGTGTAATTTTTTGAAAAATAGGTATATGCCTTGTAAGAAATATTTTGTAAATTTTTTAACTGTTTAGATATTTAAAAATTGAATTGTAGGAAAATTTGCTTTGATTGAATTATAAGTTTGTTTGTTCTTTAAAAAAAGATTAAGTTAGTGTGTTTTATGGAGTGAGTTTGTTTATTTGATTTTAAGTGAAAAAAATAGGGGAAAGTATAAGCAAAAGAAACAAAATGATATAAATTTGATGACGTATCAAAAAATTAGGAAAGGATAAGATTGTATTTTTTGTAGACATTAACTTTTATAATTTTTTTCGAACAAAGGTTCATGATTAGAGAATAAAGATGGTAATTTTTCTTAACTCTTTAGATATTTAGAAGTTGAATTTAAGGAAAATTTGTTTTGATTGAGATTAAGATTAAATTTGTTTGTTGTATAAAAAAAATTAAGTTAGTGTTTTTATCCGCTGTGTTTATTTTAATTTGTTTTTAGGAGATAAATTATACGAGGAAGTTAAAGCAAAAGACACAAAAAGATATAATTTTGATGACGTGTCAAAAAATTATGAAGGGATAAAATTATATTTTTTGTAGACATTGAGGACCCGTTTGTTACAGATTAAAATAAAAGTGATTTTGACATAAAATAATTTAGAGATTATAATGAAGAGATTTTATGAAAAATCAAAATTTCTTTTGCATTTGTTTACCGTAATAAAAATCACTTTTTTTTTAGAGATTATAATGAAGAGATTATAAATTTCTCTGTCACTCACGGCCGAAACTATAACTTCTCTATAGGCTTCCGGTCAAATTACTCATGCAGCTTCGGTGCCTTTGTAAGTTCTTTCATTCTCTCATCTCCGATCACAAAGAAACATCTTCAATTGTCAACAAAGCGCCACCACCTCTTGGTAACATCTAGGAACAACTTGCGTCAGGTCGTTCATTGTGATTCCCCAATACCCTTGCTTTTTTCTACTTCTATAGTTACACAGACATAACTTTACTCTCCAAGTATTATCACACTTGAACATAACTACGCGCACGTGTTGCACTCTTGTGATGGTATATAACGCCCACACTAAACGTATCTTGAAAGTTTAGTATGCGCATTAACATCAGTACTGGATACATCAAAATTACAACTTTATTTCTTCGAATGAATATTTTATACAACAACACACGTTCGTGCAAACAAAGATACAATGCTAGCTATCCAAAACATAGTGAAATATCCTTGAATCCATGAGAGCGTCCTGCAGCGGGTACGAACGAGTCCTTGCTGAATATCCATTCGACCACAAGCTTTCTAAATCCTGTCAACCAACCTGCTTATCTGAAACAAAAAGGATTGGGATGAGACATAATGTCTCAGTGAGTTCTACCTAATCCTAGGTTGTGGGTAACCTCGAGGATAACCTAGGGTTACCACGTGTCTATACTGCAACCTGCCGGTTGACTATACGTGTGTGGATAATGCTTATCTAGACGGCTGTGTCCACTAGACCCGTCGTAGATTCTTAGTAACTTATGTTATAGGTCTCCTCATATTTATACTTGTCATGGCGGTTAAGGGAACCTAAGACCGCTGTACTAAGATACGGTAACCGTATCATAGCCTGAACATAACTTATTCATGACACGATCCTAAACCGGACGATCAGGGAATCCTAAAATTGTCAATGATGTATATCATGATCTTGTCTTGCTACATAACTTACACTTGGCACGCAATATATCACATTATGATTATATTCGTTCATTACTCATTCTATCTCATAAGCTTGTACACTCTACAGTAACATATCGTAATCGTGTATGCATCATGTTCATTATGTTAGAAGTTAGCGTGTAACAATCAACATTATCTTGATTCATTTTACAGAATGTATCGGGTGGAGTAACCCCAAATACAATCCCTTACATGACTGATGAAAACCTAGTTGAGGCACATCAGACTCCCTCAGTGTCGTGCAGACCTACCTTGCAGAGCGTGTCCCGTCCCTCTGGTGTGAACCTCTCGTATCCCCCTGGCGTGGATAACAGAGAGACACGACGCCTACATCTTGTTTAATCTTAGTCATGCATGATAAATTTAATACCTAACTTACTTAGTTGATTATCACGAGTCCGTGGTCTACTCGTATAATAATAGTTCAATAGTGTTTGTTCCTGTACATACATGGAAGGTTTAACTTAAACTTGCTTGCTTACCACGGGTCCGTGACCTACCCGATTAATGGTAAATTTCTTACGTGTTCGTTCTTAATCATGTGCGAATTGATTATATACCGATTCACGGCTTAAACATACCTTTGGTTCTTGCTATCATCTAGTTCTCGATAGTCTATATCGAGGCTCTATGATTTCCCCATTCTTAGTTTGTTTCTAACCACATATCATACATAATCTTCCTTGTGCTATTCTTGCAATACGTGCTAAGATTGCCATGATTTCAATTTCAAGAATCGATCAATGTATATCGTGTTGATTGGATGATGTTTGAGAATTCCATCGTTGAGAAAACATTGCGAGAAAAAATATTGGACGGCACTACGGGTCCCCCTTACGAGCCATCAAGCCAAATGACAAGCTGGGAGGTCAGCCCTAGTTCGCCATTGGCGAAATTGCTCTGGAAGGATTTCGCTATTAGCCAAATTTTGGCTAATAGCGAATTTCTTCGGGACTGTAGTGCAAAATCTGCATTTTTGGCCCCCAAACTCATCAACTTTGATCCTGCATTGCACCATATACTTCCAGCAACACATATAAACAACATTTAATATATTGCATGGCAATTTTAACATATATACACAAGAATTGCTTTAGGGTACTAAGATCATTAAACATAGGAATTAGCTAAATTTTCACAATTTCTCACTAGGATCACACAACCCAAAGGTAATAAACTAGTCTAAGAACTCACCTCTTAAACTCTGAGATTGATTCTAAGTTTCCAAACCCTAGAGCATGCAAATTCTTAGTTAAGAGTATCCAACCTTTGTAGAGTTGAAACTAGCTCAATCTTGATGAAAACTTCATGTGTAACCATCAATTGAGCCATGACTAAACCAAACTCTACTTCTTGATTACATGTTCTTGAGGATAGGAGAGGGAATCTAATCTTGAACCAAGCCTCCATCTTCCTTGTACAATCACCAAAACTACATTAACTTGCACAATCATGACCTTGTTGTGAGCATTAGGATGAATTGATGCTTAGAGAGAGGAAGGGCGATGGTTTAGAGAGAAGGGAGAGTGAAAATCTGATTTTTCTTAAGCCTAGAGAGAGAAATCCCAATGAATAATGAAGTGTCTAGCACAAACAATACTTATATACTCCTCATGTGCAATTACCAATATGCCCCTTGTCTTACACGTACTTAATTCGATACTAACACTGAACCTGCTTGCCCGACATTACGTGGTAATATTCTCCGCTACTCTTATTGTTCATGATCATTCCTGCTCTGATACATTCAACTGATAAAACTCTTATTGCTGACGAGTGAGATGTTACACTCCACCCCCATAAAAGAAATTTCGTCCTCGAAATTTAGGGATTCCTCAACAATTGCGATGGTTAATACTTATCATCTCTGGTTCCAATCCTTATGATGTAAGGCTACGCTTGATTAAACGAGTCTGAAGTATACTTCTTTTACAGAAAACACGCAACACATTCTGAAATAGTTCATACTATCAGCTTAATCACAACAAGAACACTTAGGATTTGCCTTTCTACTAGAGTCCTACTGGAGTCCAGGTTTGCCCTGCAGTGCTCAATTGCGTCTGTGGTATCTTTCTATTCATACACATACTCAACACATCTCCGCAATATCCATGTAATTCTGACCGAAGCAACTGAATTCATGGGTAATTCATATAATTTAACATGAAGAAGCGAAATCAAAAGCGCCAAAACATCTGACAATCATTAAACAGTCTTCTAATCCTCATACTCATGAAACTTCTGACTTAAAACGCTTGAATACTCTTGGAGAAACCCGTACATTCCTTACAATAATTAACTTTCAAAGTCATGTCGTCGGGTTTCGCACACTTCTTCAAATGCCGTACCTTGTTAGGTGGTAACGATACTTGTCTTGATATTTCGTTTCCAAGAAACTTTAGACATTGATATACGGGTTCTTGGAATGAACATATGCATAACTTTTTAAAAGAACATTGCAGAACCACAGGACAAGCCATTACATTTTTTTTTTAAAGTTTGGTAGTTTGTCCCAAGCTTGCCAATAACGAGGTGGCTCTGTGTACACACGCCTTAAGTGAGTTTACTCGCTTAAGACGTGTCTCGTCAGTTTCAGAATGTAAAAATATCGTGTTTTAAAAATACATTTTGATTCCAATTCCCTTATTTCATATCTTAATTCTACGAGTTATAAAAATTCATGGTTCGACATTATCGTAGCAAGTATCATTATCACTTACAAGCATAGCATAAGAGGTAAAAATCACGTCGTGTAGAAGTTGATACTCGTATCACTTACAAGCATGATAATGCATACATGGAAAGTGTTCAGGATGTTGATGAGTTCGATGAAAGCTGCCTAGACCAAAGAATGCCTAACAATGGTTGCTTTGAGCTACTTAAGATTTGTTGAAATGTCTTTTATTCTTTTTTATGTTATTGTGCTCTTGATGTATATAAAAAAAACTACTTAAGATTTCTTTAGCTGGACATATGGAAGTGCTTGTCTGTCAAACGAAGGAATCTTAGCTAAGATTGATTATGCTTCCGAGGTTTTCCTCTTACTTTAATTATGATCATGACTGGCCCAAAACCATGTCAACCTGAAGCTACTTCCTCTTAAAAAAACTGAAGCCACTTCCCAGTTTTCATACACACATTGCATGGGGTGCTTACTAAAAAGCTTTTATTTGATAACGATTATTATGTCACGTTAACAACGATTTTGCTTGGGATTGGCTCACTAAATTAGACTACTTTATTGTGTTTGACCTTGGATCATTACCGGCAATAAATGGGATTTCTATTGCGTTTAGTTGTATATCTATTTTATTATATCTGATTAATTTTTTATTTTTTTTGCACTTATCACAATTTAATAGTTTTGACAAATAAGATCAAGATGGTAAGCTCTCTTTATCAAGGTAATCAAAATCAGATCAGCCGGTTCAACCGATTGCTGATTATAATTTTTTTTGCACATATCACAAATAGTGTTGACAAATAAGATCATGATGGTAAGCTCTCTTTTATTTAGGTAATCAAAATCATATCGGTTGGTTCAACATATTAGACTTAGACTTGGATCTTGACATATATCTGATGCAAAAAGTCATTAAAACCTGCTATGTAGAAAAATCGATCAAGACCGGCGGTCAACCCAATTTGAGAGATTGGATCGTCATTTCCATTTTTTTCCCTTAAAAAAACAAACAAACTAACCACCACCTATAACTACACAAAAATCTCGGGTTTTTCTCAAAAGTTTCAGTTTGAGAGAAGTAGAGAGATAGACGAAAATTCAGAAAGAGGTGGTGATTTTTTTTTTCTTTTAGTGTTGAAGCAGGTATAGCATGTCCAAAAGTTCTCCTAAACAATTCATTTTTCGATGGAGTTTATTAACCAATTGAACTTAAATACGTTAGAGACAAAGTTTAAAAGATACATATGAAAAATAGAAAGTAAGAGAGGTGGTGCATATTGGAGGAAGCTACGATGTCAACACATGCACACTAGATTAAGGTTACGAAGAGTGCAATAAATACTCTTTTTAACACTATTGCGTCGGGAGTCTTGTGGGCCGATCACTTTTGATTCGAGTTCAGGAGCAAGTTTGTGACTCAGGTCCTTTTAGGCTGTTGCGATGTCTTCTCCGATAGACCGGAACTTGAGTGGTGGTCGAAGCTGAACGTTTGAAGCAATATCAATATCAGATGCTTTATTAATCACTGTTGGTGGTGTTCGTTCTTTGAGGAGCTGTTGTTAGGGGATTCAGCATTTTGAGGGTGTTGGTGGTTTTTCTTTGGGGGTTTTTATTTTATCTTTTGGTGTGTATTTGGGATTTAATCCCCTTATGTATATATATTTTGCCATTAAAAATAAATAAAAAAATATAACCTCTCTCTTATATTTTTCTTTTTATTATAATTATGTATTTACCTATTACCAATCAAACAACGGTGACGTTTCAACTTTGAACTTGTAACCATACCAATTCAATGCTCGATCGGATTTTAATTACCTTGCTCTTTATAGAGCAATTTTTTTCCAAATTGATTTATTATTGTATCGGTTCAATGTCAGTCATATTTTAATTACCTTTACCTTGAACCTGTAACGTTTTTATTTATAATTTATTATTATTTTACTAATTAAATACTTGAAATTAATCTTAATTTCAAATTTGATCTAACCCTAGATCAAATTTTAAATCAAATCTTTATTTTGGTAACAAATTTTAAATCAAATCTAAAAACTAAAATTATTAAATTTGAATTTAAATATAATAATTAAAATAAAAAATACAAAATGGAGGTATTTCAAGCTAAGCTTTTGGCATAATGGAGGTTGCACTTATGCTAGGTAAGAGAAATGTTAACTTGTGCCTCTGTGACACTAGTTAAGGAGACTAATATATAAATTTTGCATTGAGAAGTGATGAAAAGTGAAATGTTGCACTTTATTTTTTGGCTTAAATGCTATTTTGGTCCCTTAAGTATTTAACAGGTATCGTTTTGGTCCCTTAACTAAAAAAAAGACCGTTTTAGTATTTAAGTTTTTTTAGTCTTGTTTTGATCCTTTCCATTATGGTTAAAAAAAAAAAGTTAACTCTTGGACACGTGTCACCTTTTCATTGGCTCTGAGATTAATTTTTTTACAAAAATTCCCAAAGCCAATGACAAAGTAACACTTGTCCAGAGTTAACATGTGCCACCTTGTCATTGGTTCTGGGAATTTCTATTTTACAAAAAAATAAAAAAAATATATAATTTTTTTTGTAAAAAAATTTCTCATAGCCAATGACAAGGTGACACGTGTCCACACTTAACATTTTTTATTTAACCTAACGGAAACCTAACAGAAGGGACCAAAACGAGACTATAAAAAAACTTAAAAGTACTCAAACAATCTTTTTTTTAGTTAAGGGACCAAAACGATACCTGTTAAATACTTAAGGGATCAAAAGAGCATTTAAGCCTTATTTTTTTTTTGAAGGAAGAATGTTCCACTTTATAAAATTCAAAAAGTTATTGTTTTTAATTAAAAAATTATATTTTTAACTTTCTTAACTAGTGCTCCCGGCCACGTCAATTACTATATATGGATTGGTCACATATTCCCACAACTCTTTACTAGAATAAGTCCATGTAAAACATATAGATCATGTGGAATCAAATATCACCATAACATAATTGATCAACAAAAAAAAAAATACCACCATTACAATATGTTGGGACATTTTTAACAAATGGTTATGGAAGCAAGGTTGAACAGGATGAAATCAAAATACAGAGGATAAGTGTTACACTCTTACAGAAGAATCCTAAATCTAAGTTGTTACAACTTTTCATTCACTATACCTAACCACTATATTCCTATTGGTGTTTCCAGATATAACAGTAGTGTGAAATGTTGAATCCTCAAATACTAATGGAGAGTCTTCTAAACCTACCAAGTTGATAAGTAATCTAGCAAGCCACAATAATGGTTATGTACAAAGCAAAAATGAATAAAATCAATTATGTTTGTTGGCTAGAAAGGACTGACTGTATGAGCCAATTTTAACATGAATTCCGGTACAAGCCGTTTCCTCGGAGGAGCTGTTGCATCTCTAGAAAGGGCCTCGGCATCGCCAGCATGAATATATGCTACTAAATCATCAAACATGTCATCATCTCCACCCCTCATAGGATCCTGAAAGGCATAGGCATTTGAAATAAATGGTTACTTAAACAATGTTGATTCATGAGAAGTTTTTTCCCAGAAAAATTAGCAAATACCACCCCTAAAGAGAAACATTATCTGTAAACTATATTAACTAACAAAAATTTTACAACGGTGAAAATGCGAAGAATAAGATAGTTCAGAGAGGTAAAGTGAGTGATACAGTTGATTTTAAGTATATAGATCAAGCTCATGTGACTTCAGATGGGAAATGCAAATTGGTGAATTACCTGTAGAAACACATCTGTATGAGTCTTCCCTTCATACAAAATTGATTCAGCTTTAACTCCAATTCTTTTAAGAGTGTCAGCAAATGATTTACTGCAGAAAACAAAATATTAGTCATAGTCCAAAATTTGAAAAAAAGAAGATAATTTTTTTAAATAAAATGCTTCAATTTAGAAAAGGAAGCAAAATAATTGTACTTCAAATCACAGTTCAAATTCGCCACACAAATTGAATACCCTGTCTTAAAGCTGTATGTACACTAAACTGACTCCCAAATTTAAAGGGTTAAGTAGGCTTAAAGCACACTCATTTAAAAGAAAAATTTGCACAGAACTAAATTCAACCTATCTCAAAAAACACAGGTTCAACAGTTTGTTCACAAATTTAGCAAATAAGTTGAATTCGTACTTGAATCCTTCTTGTATTCAATTAGGTTGGTAAATTCTTGCTAAATATTTCAATGATAACATAAGGCTTTGCATTGCTTAAAACAATTAACACTCCCTATGTATATCTCAGCAAAACATATTGCCACGGACACCTGATATCAAACAGACACGTTGACACTACCAATGTCAAAAACATAGGACACTGACACTCAACAACAACATCCAAGCCTTATCCCACTAAGTGGAGTCGGCTACATGGATCAAATTACACCAGAATATTCTATCATAAACAAAAGTTTGGTCCGACTCATTAATCTCCAAGTCTTTTCTATTGGTTTCTCTTTTAGTTTTTCTAGGTCTTCCTCTTCCTCTAGTGATATAACTATCCTCCATCTAATCTACTCTCCTTACTACATAATCCGAAGTCTTTTCTCTACATTCCCAAACCACCTAAGCCAACTTTCCTCCATCTTTTCTACTATAGGTGCTACCCCAACTCTCTCTCTAATATTTTCATTTCTTATCCTATCTCATGAATCTAGTCTGACTTGCAACATCCAACGTTGACAGTATTACACATATTTATTATAATTAAATTAGAGTTGTAGGTGTGTCTGAGATATGTCTAAGGTGTATCGTAGCAAGAAAAAAAAGTTTTTTTTTAGATACTTGTCTGAGTTGTCAAACATGTTACAGGTGTTGGACACAGAGACGTGCATAATCTCAGAGGTGTCTATGCTTCATCGAAATTTAAAAACATGACACATTAATTGAACAATCTATAAAAATTGATGTTTTCTGTTGTCAGTACATAATTTGAAAACCTCATGAAAGAGGCTCGAACCTTTGATCTGACGGAATAGAATAATCTCCGGTGCCATGAAAAAGAACTATAGGAGGTAGTAGAGAAACCGCATTTCCAAAGTTTGGATCTTGAACCATTACTTCAGGAGAAAACCGTCGCAGTGATTCCTCCCCTTCCATTATGCTGTAATAGATAGAATCTGTCATTTGAAAGTTTAACACAGCAAAAGAAGCAGAAAATCATATATTAACTAAATCATTAACTCACTTGAAGATAGATTTAGAGTGTACCTTAAAAAGAGGGAACGATAGAGGCCTCTACTATGGAAGTGGTCTACCAGGTTAAACAAATTATACCTGATTTGAGGTAAGCAGAAAGGAAAACAAGTAAATACTTCAATTTAAGTGCAAAATCAATAATCATTATTAAACAAAAACCGGAAGAATCTGTAGTTATTGACTTATTGCATATCTTTTTTATACATTTAAGATTAAGACCATCATGCAATGATGGACTTAAGGCATGCAAAGATGGACTTAGAGCCTAATCGAATTGACTTATTTGAGCTTCTCTGCTTGCATAAACAGTTGTGAGACTGTTGGGAGAACTTATAGAAACAACTTATGGTATGTCCATAAGCTGATTGGAGCTTATTTATTTAAGTTGTTTTCAGCTTAGTTTCATAAGCTCTATACGATTAACTTATGAAAACAACTTATAACTTACATGACAACATTTTGACTTTATTTTATCTTTTGTTATAGAAATAACTTGCACAGAAGCATTTATATGATAAATATTTATGCTATAAGCACTTAACTAAGTCGTTTATCCAAATAGAATCACGAGCATATACTATCGTTGGTTTCATTTACTGTATAAGGACCCCCAATGTGTCACTAAATCAAATGCTTTGTCACATAACACAGTCAAAATTTGCATTTAACACAAAAAATTATAAGGTCACATACCCTCCAGATAAACCAAAATAAGCCTTAATCTGGGAAAGACTCCAAGAAGTACTCTCTCCTTCACCAGCCTCTTTGATTGCCTGTTCCACTATTGTACACGCTGCAATATGTGCCCCAGCTGACTGCCCCATTAGGTAAATTCTGTGTACGTGAAAAAACATGATAAAGTGATCGCCGATGATCAAGAGAATCCATTACTGTCAGAGAAAAAGAAAAAAGAGCACCCTGTAATGAGAGAATGATTATATATACCTGTTAGGGTCACCTCCATATTCTGCAATGTTGTTGCATATAAATGAGATACCTTGTGAAGCATCATCTATCATATCACTCATGGTTGCTTGAGGAAAATTTCTGCACACAAAGATATGTCCGATGAGAGTGTAATATGAAGAAGATATATGCGAGTAACACACTCTTTTAACTTTGCTAACAAGCGTGTTTTTGTCTCTATAATATTTTCGAGAGGGTTATGTTAGGCCTGGATAGTCAATGTAAAACTTTATCGAATCTCCATCGGACAATTTGAAGGGAAAATTCTATCGGACAGCTGTAAGACCAGCGATGTTCTATCAATTTCAAATATTTATGCACAAATTGATTTGTTTGATTCATTGAATAATTGTACTCAAGTAACTTGGTTTTCCTTGATAATAGACAAGTTAGAAGTGTACTAGCTGCTTGTTCAATTCTATCATACGGTTCAGACATAATTTAGCAAATCCGTTAATCGTATTTTTCTGAATTGGTAGGAGTATGTCAACCAAACCTTCTATTTATCACTATAAAGCTATATGACATTGTACATGAACTCACATGTGCTGATAGTACTTCTCAACAAAATTGCGTCGACAAAGGAAATAATTGTTATCTACTTAAAATTATAGGAGCTCTAAAAATCCAGTGTCCATTCCATTCCTAGTTCGTGATAAGAGGAAGCTGTTAAACTTAAAAGTAATGCCTATTTAATAAAGGTTGCCCTCTCGTGTCTTGGTAATGAAAACCGTGTTCAACTTATGACATCTTCCTTTTCTTCTATTATTTAGTGCCTGTAATCTCTTTGGTTGTGTAATAAGCTTGATCCCGGTGGGATATCAAATGTGTTTCCTAGGTTAAGCTCTCGGCAGCAAGAAAAATAAAAAACAACTACCATTCAAATCATTGTTTCCTTTTTCCACATATGTCACTTTTCATGGAAATAAGTCTTATTCATCCTCAATCTCAAGGGGAGTGTACTGGAGTTCTCCTTTGAAGCTTAGTCATCCCTTCTTTTTCCCTAATTTCTTTCACTTGAATATAAGCCTTCATAGTTACACCTTTTCTTCCCAGTACTGTTGCTTAGAACAATTAAGCCCAAATTGACTCTTTTGTTCCCGACTTTAATTATCTCCGTATATTCCTATATTTTTCTCTACATAAATTTAGGGATGTCACAAACTGCAGCCATTGAAGCCACAATCGCAATCACGATGCAGTTGTGACTGATGACCTCTCAAACTACAATATTGTAGTCAGTGGTCACAATTGGTATGACAGAAAATCGGAACCATATGTAAAACAAAATACCTTATTTATGAATTAGGAACCATATCAAGCAAAAGATAAGGGTAAAAATTTCATCACATTGAGCAAACACCAATTATTTCCTTTGTAACAAATGGCCCTCAAATACACTACTATTTAATGTTCAGGTTTAAGAAAAGTACTATAGCTTGTCATATCAATATCATGCAACAATTACCTGAACAAAAGTATATTAACCCCTAAGACTATCCTAATCATATAACAATATTTGATATTTCTAAACAAAAAGAGCTTATCAATGAGTTCTCCTTTTTCTGTGCAACCTAAAAACAGGTGGATCGGGACTAAAGCAGAAATAAAAACAACAGAGAAGAGATAGCGCAATGATAATGTGGTTAAAATCGAACCTGCGAAAAGAAGAATACTAAGCATTTGTGTCCATTTCAACTTTAATACTACCAAATTGAATCTATTACTACTACTACTACTGCAAAAATGGAATAACAAATTGAAAGATCACCTGTAATCTATGCATGCTACAATGATATCTCTCTCCGAAAGTTGTTGACCTAAAAGAGAACCCCATGCTTTGTAACTGCACAAATACAAATACAAATACTTCAAAACTTGTAAGGACTAAAGTGACTTTACGTGTGATGAAGGTGAACGTGTGTGCATGTGTGTCTAGACTCTAGACACACAGAAACACATGAATCCGTTCAAAAATGAAACTAATAGCATATGGTAAATATCAAATTCGACAAGGAAAAAAATTATGGACACCACATACCCAATAATCCAAGCTCCACCAGTAATGAAAGCAACCACTGGTTTTGGCCCGTTGCTATTTGTAGGCAAAAACAAGTCAAGCCTGCAAAGGTAAAATACTATTAATCAAAATTACAGTAGTTATAACTATGATGCAGAGTGAAAATATAAATAAAGCATACCTATTTCGGGGTTTATCACCATAAACTATACTTCTGTGTATCTGACTAGAGAAGAAATAACGATATCCAACTACAAAACAGAAGGAAAATACTTATTTCTCCAACAGACTATTGATGTGAGATGATGATCTTTTCAAATCAACATATGATTAATATGCATGATAATTATCCCATAGATCACTAAATTCAAACCTTGAACAAAGCCTGGTAAAAGCAATAGAGCATAGCATCCAAGCGCAAGGAATTGTGTAATCCATTTATAGCCTACCCTGAATAGAAATAAGTGATTAGAAAGCATCCATAATTGGGATATAAGATAATATTCATGGAAAATAAACAAACAAACATCACAAAACAATTTGTAACATAACATCAAAATGCAAGAATCCACGACCAATATGAGTCTTAATTGGTGTTCCTCTTGATTGAGAGCAATTTGAAGAAACAACTTATCCATAAGCTCTCATGTGATAAGTGTTAATTGAAGAACTTAATTAAGTACCTATCATATAAGTTCTTTTCATTAGCTATTGTGGAGAGTTTATACAAACAAGTTGAAACCAAATGATTAACTCAAATAAGTCAATCCAATTAGATATATACTTCAGATGCCAGAAAGGCATCCTCGTACATGCTTGAGACCTTAGAGTGTGCTTCTCTCAAGGTTTGAATCCTCCCAATGCCAATTTTCATGAACTAGTCGCTCTGGCGGTGTGATTGGTCCCTCGGATCAGTCAGTCATTGAATCGAATACCGAGTTTTTTTTTTTCTTTCTTAAAGACATAAGAAATTGAGATGACATAGATAGATAGATAGATAACAGAATATGTTTCATACCCAAGATATGTGAACATCTTCAATGCAAGACGAGTGACAAGAAAAGTTTCAGAAGCAACATGTCTAACATCACGACCAAAAGAAGATCTCTCAGAACTTTCATTAGAAACACAAGATAATGAATCATCACTAGCAGCACGCCTCCTTCTTTTCTGATAGAAACAAGAAACACCACCTCCTCCACCACCACCACCACCAATTGAGTTGTTGAAGCTTGAAGCCTTAGATAGAAGAGGCTTCACGGACATGATCGCGCTGTTATTGTCTTTGAATGAAGAAGAAGAGATTAAAAGACTCGTTAAAGGGTCATCATTATCTTTAAGCAACATTGTTGAAGCTGAAGAAGAAGAAGAAGAAGAAGAAAGAGGCTTTGCCTTTGGTGGTTGAAAATTGGTTATGGGAAGGATCTGAGAATGAGATGGCATTTTTTTTTTCTTTTTGTTATTTATGTATTCTTTTTGTGACAATTGGCACTGGGACAGCGAATCTTGAGATGGGTTGGTCTCAAGTTTGTGTTTTTTTACGAGGATGTCGGATTTGGAAGAGAAGATGATGAGTTGCAGAGGAGAGAGAAAGTGGCAAAATCGAAATTTATAACAAAGGTTTTCATTGGTGGAATGTGGGGCCAGTTTGGGTATTGAAGTTATCAAATGACGAGGTGTGTGCTGTGTTCTGTGTGTGTGTGGATGACTCTCTGTTTCGTTACACGTCAAAAGAGATCATAACATAATTGATTGATTATATTTGAAGATGAAATTCCGTCGGTTCAAAATAGATGTTTATTTTGTTATTTTTGATAAAATTATGTGTGTTTTTTATAATACGCTTAATCATTTAATATTTCATTTTATTTGTGAAACAAAATTATTTTTAAAATGGACAATTATTATGAAACGGAACGAGTATGATTTTATGATTTTTCAACACAAATTAATATATTAACTCAAACTTCTCCATTTTAACCCATTTTCACAAAACTCATAAAAAACATCACAACTTTCACCACAACAACACATTTAGCAATACCCAAGACGTGAATTATCATCATCAACATTCCTATTATATAATCATGATTTAACCAATAATTCACAACGACATAATTTCTCATCAATTTAAGCTAAAATCACAAAGTGTTCATTTCAACATGTTTTAACAATGAAGGATAATCAACAACAAGAAGTTCATCACCAATTCAACATACGCAAAATCATCATTCAATAAAGAGCACAAAAATTAACATATAAATTCATCCAAGTCATTATCCACAAATAACCACTTATGACCCATAATTAAAAAGATGAAATTATAGCTTAATTATACCTCTTTTTCCCCATTATATTCACTCCCCCTTGCTCCTAGCTTGAATCCTCTTGGAATCTTCCTTTGGGTCACCTGCTCTTGCTCTTCTCTCTAACCCATTTCTCTATCTCTAGCCTCCTTTTGAGTTATGAGAAAATAAGATGAAATCTGACCTAGTTTCTATTCATGTTAAGCTTATATAGTTACCAACTAATTGGGTTAGGTTAAATTCCTCATATTGGGCACATCACTCTTACCAACTAATTTGAAATGTTACTACTCACTTAACTTAGTAAAATGTCTAATTATTACCATCTGAAAAATAATTACTACCAGTTACCTCTAACTTAGTAAAATAACTATTCACTTCAAAATACTAAAATAATCCTTATTATAAAATTACTAAATTACCCTCAATCCACAAATTACTAAAATGCCCCCAGTCCTAAAATGACCAAAAATACCCTTCTAGGCTAAAATCAACTAATCTCATATCAAATACATACATAAGCAAATGAACATATATAAATAATAAATAAAATAATTCTAGGTAAAAACGGGTTGTTACACAATCATACAAGTAAGAGACTTCCAAATGCAAAAGCACACAAGCAAGAGACTTTTAATGCTCAACCACAATTGAGAAAGACTTCTTACAATCTAACTAAATCAGATAAAAGATTATTTGGTTTTACACTTGATATAAAATCAGAGGTGTAATCAATTACAAAATAGAGCAAGACTCTAAAGACTTAGAATTTCTAAGATGTGAACTTAGTAAAAAATTCTTAAGTGTTTATGTGTTTTGAAATTTGACAAAGTAAGGGCACAAGTTAAAATTGAAGAGTCTTGTTGTGTTCTTCATCTCCTTATATAGAGAAGGATTTGACAGACGTTGGAGAAGTGTTAGTGCATTAATAGTCCTTGAGAACCCATCAAATCAGTTGGAATGTTGTTTGATATGGTTAATGTCATTTGAAAAGACATTTGAAATTCATGGCTGCAAATAAAATTATCTGTTTCATTCCTTATGTCCTTGAATTTGACTTAGCACGTGATTCAGAAGAAGACAAAATGTACTTGGTCATATCCTTAAAGTGGTCTTCTCAGAAGAAGACAAAGCTGGTGTGGCTTCTTAGGTCCTACAAAAAATAAGGAGTTTTTATCCTTTTCACCTAAAGTGATGACTTTTTTTCCAATTTTCGACTTGATTAAGCAAAAAGACGTTTAGTATGGGCTACATATGTTTCCATCTTTATTTTCTTCTTCTTATAACTGAGTAATGTTAGGCATGCTAATAAGGCCCGCATAAACCGACACATAGTTTTCACGCAACACCGATAATTTAAGGACACAAAAAAATATGCTTGTGCTTTTCCACCTAAAATGACATACTTTTCTTTATTAACTTCTCAATTAAGAAAAATACAATTGACATTGAACCCTCATATTAAAAGGGGATATAAAAGGAGATGTTAACATAATATCCACATGGCTAAAGAGAATTTAGCTACAAAATTTAATCTTTTTCATCTAGGGTGATGATGTCTTTCCAATTTTCCATCTAATCAAGCATAAATATTTTTCAAAGCTTTCATATTGAATTTGTTTACCGTTTTTCTATTTGAACACTTAAAATTTGGAAACTACAATGGATCTAAGTATTGTAATTCAAGCTAATGGTGTCCACATATTAAAGAAAAGTGGTGAAACAAGGGGTTGTGTAGTTTTCACGTAACACCGACAATTTGACCACACATAAAGTTTTGTATATAATTTTTCACATAGTGACACACCTTTTCAAATTAAACGCAATAATTTTGACATTATATCCACGTGTTAACAAGGAAAACAAAGTATGAGATTAACATCATATTCACGTGAATATTTGTTTTACATGAGGATCACATATTTCAATCTTACTTTCCTTCTTATCGCAATCATTTATTGTTGTTTCTCTTTGAATCCTTAATATTCAAAAACAACATTGAATCTCGAGTAATATCAATCAAACTAATGGAACCCACATGTTAAAAGAAAAGCGAAAAATAAGGTGTTTACATAGTTTTCGTGCAACAATCAAATTTATTTTACTATAGTTTGTTATAAATATTTGGCATATAACACAATCAAATTATTTTGGCAAATAAGAGCAAAATAAACTCCTTTTATAGTATTCACTATTGTTCATATTGCAATGAAGTTGTTCATATTGCAATGATATTTGATTGGTTTTTTAGTAATTTTTTTAAATAATATTATAAAAATAATAAAAGTGTAAATATAACATTTTAAATGAAGTGTATACTTAAAAGAAAATTTCAAGCACAATTGAAACTCCACACACAACTACGAGGTCAAGAGTTCCAACCCAGATGAAGGTATCAAATCTAACAATATCGACATTATCAATTGAGTCAAGTCTTACAAACGAAGTACAATATATTTAATATTAATAATGCACGTTCAAAAGAAATATTGATATTACTAATGTTTAATATATTTACCTTAAAATAAAATCGGTCTCACATAATTTTTTCTCGCGTCAATGTTTCTCTTAATTAGTTTCCAAATGAGATATTCATATTCAAGATTTTTCGATGAATTATAGGTTCATTGAATGTTTTTAAGCGTTTTCTACGGTCAACATTTCTCATAAATTATTTTTCATTTGAGATAATCATATTCAAGATTTTTCGATAAATTATATGCCTATATAATAGTCAGAAATTGTAAATGAAGCCACACAAACAAATATCTGCGATTTTATACATCATCCCCCCATTAATCCCAATTCCTAAATCTTCTAAGTGAGTACTTTGTTTATGTCATCATATTGTTCTCCACTTTCATATTATTTCAATTTCATGATCTCACTTCAATGCAACTCTTTCTCTAACCTCCCTTAAAATAAAATAAAACAAAACTTCACTAAACTCACTTCCCATTCATCTTCACCATGAATCCAATAGATCCTTTACCATTAACCCTTGAAACCCCTTCTATTACTTCCCATTCTCAAACTTCTTCTCACCAAATCTCTAACATGTCAACCCTCAATCCTCAAATCACTCCCATTTACACCGGAGCACCGCTTCAAACCATACTCGTCCCTAAACCTAAACCTTTTGATGATTTCTTCACCACTCAAGGTTCCCAACAACAACCTCATTTCCCTCCTGGATATGAACACAACAATCAACCTCATTTCCCTCCTGGATATGAACACATCAATCAATCTAACCTCTACACTAAGTACTACACCATTCCACAACCTTCCAATGCTACTTCCGATAAATCTCTTTCAAAGAAACAAGAATCATGTCCGGCGGTAGCTCTGGTTAAGAAAAAGGCAAGTCAGATGCTTGTGAGGTATTCAGATCTGAGTATGAAGGATCGGATGCATTTTCACAACGTGATGAGGAGAACAAGGATGATTTTTTATTCGCTACGTGTGGTTGCAAGTATTGAGGATAAGAAAAGAATTATTGAGGAGAATAAATTGGTTGATGAAGTTTTTCTGGAGGCAGAGAAGAGATTGGTTGAGGAGAAGAGGTTGGATGAGGATATGATATTTGTTTCTGAAGTTGCGATTATGGAGACAGAGATGGGAGCTGGTGATGAGAACATGAAAGAGGCAACAACATGGGTGGAGGGGGAAATGTTGAATGGAAGAAGACGTTATAGTCATATTCGTGATGCCATATGGGCTGCAAGGTTAATGAAGGACCGAGAGTTATGGTTGTATCGCGATAAAAGGATAGTTGGTTCGATACCTGGAGTTTATGTTGGTGATGTTTTCTTGTATATGGTGGAATTATGTGTAATTGGTTTGCATATGCAGATACAAGCTGGCATTGATTTTCTTCCTAAAAGTAGGTCTTCCAATGGCGAGCCAATTGCTACTAGTGTGATTGTTTCATGTGGTTATAAGGATGATATGGAATTGGATGATGGTGATGTAATAATCTATACCGGCCAAGGAGGAAGAAAGAAGAATTCTTCAATTCAAGTTTGTGATCAGCAATTAGATGGTGGAAACCTTGCTTTGGAGCGTAGTATGCATTACGGGATCGAGGTTAGGGTTATTCGTGGGATGAAGTATGAAGGGGGTGCGACTAGCTCTGGTAAGATTTATGTTTATGATGGATTGTATAGGATTACTGATTGTTGGTTTGAAGAAGGGATGTATGGTTTTAGAGTTTTTAAGTGTAAGTTATTGAGAGTTGAGGGGCAAGCTAAGATAGGTAGTGTTGTTCTCAAAGAGGCTAGGAAGATTAAGAAATTTGGGTTGGATGTTAAGCTTATCTATTGTCTTTCTGTTGATATTTCACACAAGAGGGAGAATGTTCCTGTTAGGCTATTTAATGACATAGATGACAATAAAGAACCTCTTGATTATGAGTATCTTCCGAAAACTATTTTTCCGCGGTTTGTGTTTCAACAGAACAGGAAAGCTACTGGCTGTGAATGTGTGGAGGCTTGTACTGATGGTTGCTTTTGCTCTATTAAGAATGGAGGAGAGTTTCCCTATAATATTCAGGGTTTGCTCGTGAAAGGGAAGCCTTTGATTTTTGAATGTGGCCCTTTTTGCTCATGTCCTCCCAATTGTCGGAATCGTGTTGCACAAAAGGGGATCAAACATAGGTTGGAAGTGTTTAGGTGTGCGCTGACTGGTTGGGGAGTTAGGTCCTTGGACCTTATTCAGGCTGGAGGCTTTATCTGCGAGTATACAGGGGTAACGTTAACAAGGGAACAAGCTCAAATTTTAACAATGAATGGTGACTCTTTAATATATCCGAAAAGGTTTATAGATAGATGGGCAAAATGGGGGGATTTGTCTCAGATATACAATAATTACGTTCGTCCATCATATCCATCAATACCTGATATAGAGTATTCTATGGATATATCAACATTGCGAAATGTTGCTGGCTATATGAGCCATAGTTCGAGTCCAAATGTATTTGTTCAGTTTCTTCTCTATGATCACAACAATCTGATGTTCCCCCGTCTCATGCTATATGCAATGGAGAACATCCCTCCATTAAGAGAACTCAGCATAGACTATGGCATCCCTGACGAGTGGGCAGGCAATCTATCTGTATGTAACTAAGTAGTTTTGTAAGATTGTTAAAACTTTATTTTCGCCATGGATAGTATTGTAAGATTTCACTTTCTTTAATATTTTTTACCTAGAGTGATGATCTCTTTCCAATTTTCTGCCTAATCAAGTTAAATATGTTTTGCATGAGGTCCCATATTGAAGTCTTTCTATCATAGTTTTTGACTAATCTTTCTTTCCTTCTTATTGCAATCCTTTATTGTTCTTTTTCTTTGAACCCTCCATATTAAAAAACTACACTAGATCGTGACAATATTAGTCAAACTAATGGGGTCCACATATTAAAAGAAAGTTGTTAAACATGGTGATTACACAGTTTTCAATAACAGATACAATGTTCATGTCGACTTATTACTCATGGTTATAATTTATTTGCATATAATACAATCAAATAATTTTGACAAATAAGATCAAAATAAACTTTTCATAAAGTGCTAGATATTGTTACTATTGCGGTGAAATTATTTCTATTGCAATAAGATTTGACTTATCTGTTTAATTAAAGATTTAAATAATATTATAAAAAGATTAAATTGTAAATGCAATAATTTAAATAAAGTGTATACTCTAAAGAAAATGGAAAATACCCTTGAAACTCCCACACACAACTACGAGTCCTCATATTTAAATCTAGATAAAAATGTATAACTTTACAATATCTACATTATCAATTAAATCAAATCTTACCAGCAAAGTCTATTATAATTAATATTAATAATGGCCGGTCAAAACAAAAACCGCTATTAATAATCCTCTAAAAAATGTTTTCTTAAAAAAAATCGCTTATATGCTATTATTAAAGTTTAATATATCCCTTAGAAAAATGTTTAATATATTTACCTTAGTTCTTTTTTAGCCTTGCATAATTTTTTCTCGGGTCAATATCTCTTGTAATTTTTTTTACATATGAGATAATAATATTCATGATTTATACATTTACATAATGCAACGTCCTTATTGATGTGTCTAGAATATTCAACATGTGCATTATAACTGATACTGGATACATTAATCATACAATACGGAAATACAACATAGGTTGAGATTTAGAGTACAAAGTTGTTTCAAGTTATTTGTCATAATAATTATACATGATGAGTCGAATGAAACGAGTACAACAAGGTTCATTACACTACTACATATATAATATATAACATCGACATGGTAACATAAATGCTAAATCCAACGAAGCACGATCAATCTATAGCCTTTTCCTTACCTTTGCCACGTCTAGGATGCTCTGATACGTAACGGGATGTAGATTGTTTTGTTGCATGTTTCCTTGTTACGTATTTCCTTTTAAACAATGTTGAACTATTTTTATGAGAATTTATTTAAGATGTTGATGATGTGGCCTTTTAGAGCCAAAAACTATTTAAGATGTTGAAATTATTTCCGCTGCATGTTTGTTAAATTTTTATAAAAGCAGAAGTTTTAATAAATAACAATTTAGCTATATTTATATTTGTTGGATTTTTGTAAAGTTGAATGTGACACCTTGTTTTTAAGTTGAAAAACTCTGATTAATCTATGTTATTTTAAAGTTGGGAAAACGGGGTGTTACAGTGTAAGCCTCCCATAAAGTCCATAAATATCGGTTCCCACTTCCACTGCGGAATTTCTAACGGTTCGAGCAGACCTGCCGGTCTTTAATGCTCAATCTTGACTTGCTGACATACTATACACCTCGCGACAAACTCCACAATTTCAGTTTTCATGTCAGGCCACCAATAATCTCTTTTCAAATCTTGGTACATCTTGGTAGCACTAGGCTGAATTGAGAAACTACTCTTATATGCTTCTTCAAGAATCAAGCGCTTGAGTTTTGGATCATTCGGAACACATACTCTGCCCTCGAACAACATTGCCCCATCTGAAGTCATAGAAAATTCTGGATATCCAATTCTCATCTAAAGATCTGCATCCATACCCTGTGCTTGTACTATTCTTGATCGTAAGTCACAAGAGATTTCCAGCTTGTGTATCCATATACCACCATCAACCTCTGTGACTTCAAGGTTAAGGTCCCTGACTTTTTCATACAAATTGCAAGTATACATCGAAACTTCAGCTTGCGCTAAAGCTTTCCGACTCAATGCATCAACTACTACATTGGCCTTTCCTGGATGATACTTCAAATCAAAATCAAAATCCTTTAAGTACTCCATCCATCTCCTTTGTCTCATGTTTAGATCTCTCTGGTCGAACAAGTACTTCAAACTCTTATGGTCACTAAATAAGTCAAACTATGCTCCATATAAATGATGCCTTCATACTTTCAATGCAAAAACTATTGTTACTAGCTCCAAATCATGAGTAGGATAATTCCCTTCACGCGTCTTGAGTTGTCTGGAAGCATAGGCTATGACATTGTCTCCTTGCATAAGCACACTACCAAGACCCTTAGACGATTCATCACAAAACACAATGTATCTCTTCTCTGGATCTAGTATAGCTAAGATCGGGGCTTTGGTCAATTTCTTCTTCAAAGTCCTGAAACTCTTTTCACATTCTTTGTCCCATAGAAACGACACATCCTTCCTGGTAAGTCGTGTCAAAGGCAAAGCAATTTGGAAAAATTTCATGATAAATCGTCGATAATAACCGACTAGTCCCAAAAATCTTATAACCTCTGAAACGTTCTTTGGTCTTGTCCAATTTTGAACAACTTCCACTTTTGATTTATCGACTGCCACTCCTCCTTGAGAAATTACATGTTCTAGAATCTTGACTTCTGATAACCAAAATTCACACTTACTAAATTTGGCATACAACTGTTTCTCTTGGAGAATACTTAACACTATCATCAGATGCTGGGCACGCTCCTGCGGGCTATTGGAATAGATCAAGATGTCATCAATGAAAATAATAACAAATTGATGCAAGTATGGCTGAAAGATTCTGTTCATATAATCCATGAATACTGCCGGGGCATTAGTCACACCAAATGACATAACTAAAAATTGACATAACTGCCGGATGTTGTTGATGAACGGCTTGACCCTGTTGTATAGCTGCAGTCCACTGTTGTTGAGACTGAGCATTTTGCTGGATCTGCTGTTGCATCATCTGCATCATCTGTTGATTCTGCTGCATCATCTGGGCCCACATGTTAGCATCAGGATTGGCATCCTCTTCAACATTTCGGTTAACTCTTGGCCAACCACATCCTTTTCGTTCTCCGGACATTTTGCTCTAATTGTCATATTCAAGTCAAATTGATCAAGTTCAACTAAATATAAAAATAAGAATAATATCCTGGATCCAAAGGAACCAACTACTTGGATTGTATTCTTAATGACCCAAGGCACAATTTGAATCGACCTGCTCTGATACCAAATTGTAACGCCCATATTGAACGTGTCTAGAATATTCAACATGTGCATTATAACTAATACTTGATACATTAATCATACAATACAGAAATACAACATAGGTTGAGATTTAGAGTACAAAGTTGTCTCAAGTTATATGTCATAATAATTATATACGATGAGTCGAATGAAACGAGTACAACAAGGTTCAATACACTACTAACATAAACACAATAATAATTAGCATTGGGTACAAAAATCATTCAAGCCTAAACTAGCATTTTCATATTTTCTCACACAATACACATGAACAACCCAAGGTAGGATCTAAATTAGTGAACTCACTTGTAATTCTCTGAGATTATCCACAAGCTTCTAAGCTCCTACTTCAAAACCCTAATGCATGCAATCCCAACACATGGTGATCCAAACTTGAGAAGGTTAAGGTTAAGTTCTTCTTGCTAAGATCTTCATGTACTAACTATCCCCAAGCCATGATCCTTTGAGATTGAAGCAAGAATGAGTTTGAATGACAAAAGCAAGGATGAGGTTCGACCTTCTAGAGAGAGGGAGGAGAAATTCTGCTCTTAAGAGTTTTAGAGAGAGGAAGACACTTCACAAATGAACATTTTGGCTCTTAAAACACTGATATACCCTTTACGTAAAAAAAAATACCAAAATGCCCTTCTTCCTAAGACGCGTACAAAACGAGTTAACATGTAAAACATTGAGAAACTAATAAGCGGGATATTACACATAATTTTTTTCACCTCTTATAATTTTTCATCAATCAATATCTCGCATAATTTTTTCTCAAGATAATCATATTCAAGATTTGTCGATGAATTATGTGTCTATATAATTCTAAGAAAGAGTAAATGTAGTCATATAAACAAATATTTATAATCTTATAGACCATCACACATTAAGGTACCATTTGGCCGGACTTTTTATTAACTTAACTTCTCCTTAAATATAAAAATTGGGCCAAACACATTTTTGTAAAATTAAGCTCTACAATTATTAAGCAGCTTATTTCCAATAAATAAAACTAATGATTATATTTTCTTTTTTTATTGGCAAGGCAACAAAACTTTTCTATTTTTTATTGGCAAGGCAGCAACAAGGGAATGGATCCTCTGCAGTGACTTCAGAGTCCAGTTAAATCTCAGTCTTTAAAAAAAAATTAATCCTTAAAAATATAAATGTTAAAAATTAGGAGAGATAAGACATTTAATGGTATATACTATACACCGTAGAAAACAGAAGAACAACACACAAGAGAGAATCCATTCCTCAACAACAATCTCTTTGTACAAACAATTTTTTTATGCAACGACAATTTTTTTTTTCAAATTAAAATTCAAATCTGCATCATAATTATAGAAAAATTAAATATTAATCACCTATTATGGTCGAACATTTTTTTAGATTTAAATTTTAATTAAAAAAATAAATTGAATTTTAAATTTAAATTTATCTAGCGAATTTGCGCACTAAAAATATTTTGCTTAAAGTTTCACATAATACATCTATAAATGGAAGTCCATCAGGTAATATGATCCTTTCACAGTCCTTTAGGGTCCATTTGATGGTCAGGATAGGGAGACAGTATATGATACATTAATCATATCCTGCTAAAATCTTATGTTTGATGCACAAAAAGGATAGGATAAAATAAAACATTTTCTTATCCTATCCTGACTTTCATTTGTAATTTTTATCCTGAGTATATGTTGGGTTAGGAATTATCCTGACATGATTAGAAGATCATTACTTATTTATTATCTTGATATTCTGCCATTTTTAAAATATTGTCATTTTTAAAATAATGATAGCATGTATTTTCCATAATAATTAATAACATGTCATTTTTATAATATTTAATTAATTATGAGAGCAATTTTTCATTTAATTATAATGATATCCTGTTTGTTATCATGTGCGCATCAAACACATCATAGGATTAATGTTTATCATGTCCTTATCATATCCTATCTCTATCCAGCTTTATATCATATCATGCCTCTATCCTGTCCTGACCATCAAACGAGAATGTTTATCATGTCTTTATCATATCTTATCTCTATCCAGCTTTATGTCATATCCTGCCTCTATCCTATCCTGACCATCAAACGGACCCTTAAAGTTGACAGCTCTGCGAAAGAAATTCTCACGAGGGCATCACGAATCAGATATGCATCCAATAAAATTATGTTCCAGCCGGAAATCGCGGAGTCATGGGTGTAATGAAGTCAAACTTTCAATTCAATAGCTCTTGCAGAGTCGGCCTAAGGGTCAAGCAACTCAAACAAGGGTTTCATGCTTCAAAATTTTGGATGAAAAAAAAAGACCTTTAAAAAATTAATTTGGTTATAAATATATTATGGCAGATAAACTACAGACATTTGCATAGCTTAATTGATTATCAAAAACACCTCAATTACTATTGGTCATGAATTAAAATTTTGGTCTCCACAAAATTGATTTTATATAAATATTATGTTAAAAAATTATATTTTTGAAGGCCACATTAACTTTTTTGCTTTAGACCTCTTATTTTCTTGGGTCGGCCCTGAGCACTTGTATACACATCGGGATACTGTCGTGATTTTGAATTTAACTATACTAAGCATTACTGAATAAACGATTCTTATTGAAGAAGAAATGAAAAACTATAAAATTTCTCTCTCAATGAATCGTATATACAAAATATGAAAAACTTTAAATGCATGAAAAGTGTGGACGAAAATGTATAATAATATTGTCATGGGTGAGGGTAATAAGTTGTCGAGTTGATATGTGTATTTGTATGGAAGAATTCACACTTTGGACATGTGTTAAGAATACATTAGGTCGCCACGTACTACTTTCTTCACACTGAAGTTATTAGGACACAAAAAAAGAGAGGTTGTTGTCACTTCTCAGTAGAGTTGTTTTGGTGAGGATATCATGAATGAACGAGTTCCATGTTTTGTTGAGAGTGACACACAGATGCACGGAATCACAGAGTTCCCTATCTCGATTGAGCAGTGTTTTAAAGCCTGATCAATTATAAATTTTATAAATTGATTTAAAAAGTTTTAGATCATATTTTATTCTGTTATGTTGATTTTTTTTTTTGGGTAATGAATATGGCCGTTCTTATGAAATAAGAGATTCGACTTTCTTTTTAAAACAAGTCCCCAACAAAATTAAACGTAATTTTTTTGTGTAGCTAAACTTCATTGAAAAGTCAGAATCAGAATAAGTTCTAAACATGAAACAAAATAAAAATAAAAAATTAAGTGGAAGAGGTGAAATTTACCTAACAGTGTCGTTTGGATTTGTCATTCATCCGTTGTGGAAATGGGAAGACGAATGGTTTATGCGAGACAAAAAATGATTGTTGTGATTCTTTTAATGAAATAGTTTTTTAGATTGACTGGTTAAATGATTATACGAATTGGGGGTGGTTTGATAGCATCATATTTATGTCTAGAAAGGAGAACTAGAGTCTAGAAAAAAATTCAAACATGTATTGAAGAAAGAAAAAGAAGTAGCTTATATTTTGTTTATTTAAGTGGGGTGTGGATTGTAGACTTAATTTTATTTTTGGCCTATAGCTTTTGGAGGTCCGATTTGGTTGAGCTGCTTGCGCATCGCCAAAGCCGAGCCTGATAATGAACATGTATACAAAGGCTTAGGTGCTCAGAAGGTAAGATGACGAACACCAAACTTATTATCCACGAGGATATGAACTCAGATACAAACATATTTTATAAACATACGTGAGCATAATGATGAATACTTTAATATCCTTTTCCTACCTAGAGGATACTCAATGTCATCCCCAATCTCAATAAGAAGAGGTAGATGATTAATCCTCCTTTTGATGCTTCCTTGCTTCTCACCTAATCAAACAAACAAATGAACAGAATCTTCCGATTGAAATTCTTGTAAATAATCTTCATCACAGTCAAGGGCGGATTTGCGTAAGGTAGGGTGTGGCTATAGTCACACCCAACCCAGTACTACCAACACCCTACCTTTTACTTACCAATTCCAAAACACACACCAAACACATTTCTTTCTTTCTTCCAAATTTCCTCTCATATTTCTCTCACCTTTCTTTCCTCTCCTCATGAACTCACCCTCACCTCTTCTCTCAGCCAAGTTTTATCATTTTCCTCTCTCGACGCGATTAAGTGTCATAAATAAAGAAAGAAAAATCACTCTATTAGATTATTATACGTTTTACACCATATTTATTTGTTATTGGGCCAAGCCCACCTACAACTAACACTATATCCATTTCAAGTTTGAATTCTGCTCTTCTTCCAACACGTTTTGCTCATTCCCAACGAAACTTACGAGAATGCCCCTGACGTGAGTTAACTCACACATGCGTTATACTCTGTGTGACTTAACTCACGCTGATTACAGGTCTGCATGAGTTAACTCACGCAGCTTCTGTGCTCAATACCATAACAGGCAGTAGTGCCTTATTCCCTGATATCCTTCATCCTTCATTCATACATACATCCATTCCTCTCAAAAATATATGTTTTCATCATTCATTCAACCATTCATTAAATCATTCATTCATTCATAGTTTAGATACGCAAAATGAACGAAAATTAACCAAAATGTCATAAAAAGCGTAAATGTAAATATATTACATCCAAACCGACAAAATGTCATAAAATAATTACAAAGATACAAAAGTCATAAAAAAGACTCTACTGCTCCTGTGGACTATGACTCCTAGTCCTCCTCCGCGGAGCGGGCGCCTCCTCCAAGACTCGATACTATTGTCAGATGGTCTCCATAATGCGGGCAACAATAAGATTTGAATACACGTCAAAAATCCCCATCATAGCGTTGTCAATTACGCCTCTAATATTTTGGATGATTTGTAATAGGCTGGGAGGATGTTTAGCCCACTACTGCTCAACAATAACCTCCTTGTAGGGAGGGACAGAGCTGTGTAGTCAGGAACGACCACATGGATGATCATAAGAGAATGTGATACATGGTAAAACCATTTCATGTACCCCCTAAAATACATCTAAACCTCATCATATTGGACCGGGTGACCCCTCTGCCGTTGGCTAAGGACATGGACAACAAACTCCATGAAGGCCACAACCACATTTGCTGGCTCAAGATACGCAATGGTTGAGGAGGTCAGGAAACAGTCTGGACATAGCCGTACTGCCTCAGAACCCGCTCCGGCAGGTGACGACACATCCTCTCTTTACCGGCCATAATCCATCCGGAGTACCAGCATATGTCCTGAAAAGGCGTCAGGTCTCGTCGAGTCTCGTATGACATCCTCATGATATGAACATGCTCCATCGAATCAATTATGGTTCTGAAGTGTCCATCATAAAAAAAGCCCCAGGGAGGTTTCCATCTAACCCTAAGCAGGCCAGCATGCTCGTAATCTTCATTAAGCTTCCTTGGTCCATAATTACAAAACCTTGCTACTTAACCCTACTTATGCAAAACTTATCATTTGCTCCAGAATTACAAAACCTTGCTAAGCATGCTTTGGTTCTTTTTCTCTTTTCCATGTCCTTATAACTATACTGCCATATTATTATAACCATATGAACCCAGATTGTATCGTTGATAAAATTTCACATCTAAAATCTCAAAAATCATTACACAAACACATTAATATCATAATTTCCCAAAGCCATATTATTAGTTTCATTAGCATCCAAAATTACAAAACGCAACCAATTACAAGTATCAAACACATCAAACGCAACACCCTAAGAACTACTAAACTTAGTCCTTTCAGATGCTTAGCAATCTTCCCATGTAGAACCAATCTAACAGCGGTTTGAATAACCTTCGAAGTAATCATCGGCTTCTTATTATACCGCGCGAGTTTCTCAAAGATATCGTTCTCGAAATTGTTAGTAACTCCCATAGCCTTACTTGAAACACCAATGTTAGGATGAACTTGCTTCAGAACCTTGAATATGTATATCTTGTAGGTTTCGAAGATTTTCTTCTTCGCTGGTTTCTTCTCAGCTACTTTTTTCTTTGCGGCTTTCACCATTTTTTAAGGATTGGAAGTGATGAAGAATGAGACTTTTGGTATTCAATTTTTTTTTATCAGCTGTGTTTTGTTTATATATAGGTTTGAGTTTCTGTGATTTGATTGAGTGATTTGGTTTAGGTGTGGATTGATGACGTGGACGGTTGGATCTTTTGGATATATTAAATCCAAATCTAAACATATTATTCTAGCCGAAAAAATCTCAACAAATGACTTTCTTGTCCATAAAGCAACCTCAAAAAGAAACCCTAACCTCATTAATTATCTATAAATTGGCTTGCATCCATGTGAAAAAAGTGCACACCAAAAACATCGAACGAGATAAAGAAGAAGTTCAGCGTTCAGAAGAAAAAGAAACAATCATGTCTTCCTCCTTCTCTGCACAATCAGGTATGATCATATGAGAAATAGAATTTTAAGAAAGTTAGTATATACTTTGTGACTATGGTGTTATTGCAACCTTAATTTAAATTGATTTATTAATGAGAATTCAAGCATGAATAATTTAGGGCATTAAAATCATTATTTTGATTTGTAACATTGTAAATAGTTTTTATATTTATATTCATCATATACATGTACACATATCTTATAGCCTTATATTTTATTCACAATGTTTAGAACCAGCACGTTGCTATTATGGATTATCTGCACAATACCAAGAGCAATATGAATATCTTCGAAGCATGAATTACAATCTAGAGATGCAGCGCCCCAAGCTCATACCCACTGATCGGTTAAATTTTCATATCAATGTTCTCTCGCATTCAGTTGATTCTAACTCAGTTACACGTCTTAACACCTTACTCCACACTTATCAACAAGTTAGCAGCAAAAGGTTCTTTCGAGAGGGTACAGATTGGTTTCAGTCTATCTTGTTCCACCAAGACTTTCCCTCTGACTCACTTGAGCAACTAGCACCGAAGCTCGTGTCAGAAGTTCATGAATTGTTCGATTTCGATGAGAGATTATTTGATTCTGATCTTGCTAATGGAGTTGGACCTTCCGATGCTCGTCGGTTCACTTTGCATCTTAAAATTGTCGTGGAAATATAATTAGTTAGATATTAGGTATAGGGTAGCCATGCCATTTTTTCACAAATTAAAAGCTATATTTTCCTTGTTTCACAAAAAAAAGAAGCTATTATTTTCCTTGTTTTGATCGCATTTGTGAATGCATATGTTGAGTTAATATTAATATTCTGGATCTGTTTATAAAGGTTAAACCATTAATTTTTGATAGATCTGTTCCGCATATTGTTTTGTTCGAAAATTAATCCTATGAAATCGTTGATATTGTTTTCTTCAACACCTCCTCCCCTTAGTTCATCAAGAACATACTGCACCAAAACTCTTGAATGTACAATAACCTATGAAAATAATGTTGGTCAACAAGGGATTATAAACATTAAAGTTCATTACAATGCATTTAGGGTCCATTTATTACGGATTAAAATAAAAATGATTTTGCCATAAAATAATTTAGAGATTATTTTATAAAGATTTTATGAAAAATCAGAATCTGCGTTTGTTTACCCTAAAAAAAATCACATTTTTTAAACAAATAACTTAGTTTGTTTGGATACGGCTATATAAAAGCGATCTTTTGTTACAAAATTAGTGCGATTTTTTGTTACAAAATTAGTTCAGGCCAATTATTTGTTACGGATTAAAATAAAAGTGATTTTCACATAAAATAATTTAGAGATTATATTTTAAAGATTTTATGAAAAATCAGAATCTATTTGCATTTGTTTACCATGATAAAAATAACTTTTTTTAAACAAATAATTTAATTTGTTTGGTTACAACTATATAAAAGGGATTTTTTGTTACAAAATTAGTTCAATTTTTTAAAACATATTTTCTTTCTCTAAAAAAAAATCTATTTTTTTGAGAAGCTGCTTTTAACAGCTTCTCATTTGAAGCTATTTTTAGATTTTTTTAGATTCTAATTTTTTTAAAAACCGTAACAAACGGATTTAAAACTCTTATAAATGATTTTTTTTTTTAAAAAGTGATTTTTCTGCTCTTAACAGCTGTTTTTAGATTATAAAAAAAAGTTATAACAAACGGATGAAATACTCTTAAAAATGATTATTTAAAAAAAAATGATTTTTTTCCTTAAAAAAACTATAACAAACGGGCTCTTCAATTTTTCAATAGTAGATGGATAAATAAAGACCAAATACTATTGCATCTTGTTATATAATTTTTTTTTAATGAAGTAAATTGCTAAGTTAGATGGATATGTTTGTATTTTGATTCTTAATTTAAATCTTTTATAAATAAATTAATATATGAGTGGTGATACATGTACGGATTAAAGGAGAAAGTGTGGTTGTGAGATGAATTTACCAAAATGTCCCTAGTGCATGAGTGTACAATGGAGTGTGTGAATAAATGGTGTTTATGTAACATTTCCCTTAATATATAGGTAATGGTGTCGATGCCCTAAGTTTTTTACATTAACGGTGTCAACATGTCATTGTCGTGCCAGATGTTCGCGTCGGAATTATTGCTTCATAGATAGTAACTGGACTTAGACCCGTGTGTTGCGAGCATATCTTTAATTTTCTCAAAAGAAAAATAGTGTAATCCTAAAAGCATATAAAACAACACAAAACCTCAGCTGCTAACACAAACAGCCGAAGGTGCCCAACAAAATGACAGGAAAACAAAGAAAACAGCAACGTAAGCGATCCAAAGCATGAAAACAGTCCCTAACCAAACAACTAACACCGTTATAAAACAACTAATGCCAAAAACGGGAATCAGCTGCAGGGAGCCAGCAGAACACACCAACCTAAAAACACCATTCAAAAAGCACCAACAAAAACACCTCACCGGCTTAGACACTCCTGTGGATTCCAACACTATTTGTAATTGAGACACGGTGTTGGCAACACCCTATTTAAACTCCATTGCCAAGAAAGAACTTTAATATCTTCAACCAATTCCTCCAACACCCACACCCGATTCTTGAAGATGACCTCATTTTTCACTCTCCAGATCACCCAAATCACGGCATGCCAAATTAAACGCGCCCCTTTTGCCACTTCGGCCCTTTTGCCACTTCCGCCGCTTTAAACCTTCCAACCAACACACCAAATGAACAAACAAATTTGGTGGTGTAATAAAATCCACCTCCATGCATCGTTTCACCTTTTCCGACACTCTCTCAACCACATTACAATGGAGAAAAAGATGATTTCATGTCTCCTCGCCGGCACCACACAAAACACACTCCACGTTAGAACCCGTTGTCAAAACCCCTCGCCTTGCTAGATTCGCTCTATTTGGGATACGATCTAGGAGGAGAGTCAAAGTAAACACTATCACTTTAGAAGGTGCCGGGCTCTTCCAAATTACGACAAACACTCGTTCCTCCATATCATTCACAACACCATCACAAAGTAATAACTTCTCAATGAGCTTATAGGTTGATCTCACCGTAAAGTCACCTCCCTCTTCCGGCTTCCACCCCCAAGAATCCTCCTCCTCTACCAAAGTAACACCATTGACTAGAATTAGAAGGCTTTGTAGTTGTTACATACTCAAAAAGGGGCCGCCTCCAAATGAGCCACCAAGTACTCCAAACTCGCCACCCTCCCATAACTCCCCTCCTTTTGACAAGATATAGAATAAAGTCTTAGGAATAGGTTTAAAAGCGGAGCATTACCCACCCAATTATCCATCCAAAATCTAGTGTTCACACCATTTCCAATTTTTCACCTAACTCCTTCATTGAACCAATCTTCCCCCACCACCTTCTCCAGTGACATCGAATCTTTCCACCAACTCGATGCAAACCACGACCATCTACCATCACCCGTCTCTACCAAGTTGTGAATGCGCTCTCCATAATTCTCTTGAAGCACTCTCTTCCACAACGGTGTCTCATTTTACATCAATCTCCACCTCCATTTTGCCAAAAGACTCAAGTTTGTCACCTTGATATCTTTAACACCAAGACCCCCTTGACTTTTAGGTTGACACACTTTCCTCCAGCTAACCCAACACATTTTCCGCCCTCCCCCTACTCCTCCCCAAAGAAATTCTTGTTGTAACCTTACTATCCTCTTCAAAACTTGGAAATGTAATTGTAAAAAATATTCTAATGCTAAAAACATAAAACTTAAATTATATGAAATATAGGGATGGAATGCAGTGGTCAGTATTCAAGTAAGGTGGTAGTCGTCTAACATGAAAGATCAACAAAAAAATTATTAATAGAGTAACAATTACATATGAAATCATATGTACGATGCAAATAAAGGAGATATAAATGGTTGAATGTGAAAAAATTGTGTAACATCTCAAAGTAATCGACTATGAAGCATTCTAATTATCCCATGCAAAAAAATATAAAAGCAATCGACAATATAAATAATGAAAATTAATTAAGGAGACTCAAAATATAGCCAACAATACTTGGCTGCCACTCACACACTATCCATACCAGTTTCAGGTTAATCAAAAAGATCCTAATGGGATCCACCCAATTCTTCAAATGTGCATGGTTGAAAAGAAAATTTCAGTAGGTAGGTATATGCTGGTGTAGATGTTATCAAATAAATGGACAACACATATTCAACCATGTTAATTGACAACACAAATTTTAGAGAAATCTGAAAACAATAATGCCAAGGAAAATACACCTCTACACTTGCAAGTTGGCTAGAATTTCTTCTCGGAGAAAGTAGTTGTCTCCTTTTATACCTTGCATTATGGAACTCAGGCAGTTTCTGTTTTCGTTGTTGCTTAGCTTTCGGGGTTATGTAAAGGAGATCTCAAAGAAGATTACAATTTACAACCGTTGGAGTGTTGGTACATAGAGGACGGAAGAGAAGAGTTGTTGGTCGATGGCGGTAAAACATAGCCAAAAGAAGAGATGAAGTATGTACAAGTACAAACCAGAAAGGGTATTTTTTCTGTTGTTGAGAAACTGAAAGATGAGGTATGATGTTGTTATTGAAGAATGTGAAATACAAAGGTAATAATATTGTTATAATAAACGGGAATGCCGGCTGAGGTTACAAAATGATGAGCTCATACAGTAACGATGGAAGGAATTAATTCTTGATGTTATTACAATATCTCAGAAAATTAAAAAGTCACAAGTCAGCTAAAGGTTTGGTAGGAAAGAAGAATAGCAAGGCAATATAGAGTGCCACATAGGAAAAACGAATGACTTGGCGCAAATAGTATATACTAAATTGAAAATTTTATTTTCTTATCAAATAATTGAATCTCAAGCTCATGTATAAATTGATTCAACATGTATTCACAATCACAAATGTCAGCACAAAAAGAGTACACACGCATAGAAAGGAGAAAACCTAATACCACAGTTAAAATATTACAGCCCTGTGTTTTTACAATTCCACAAGTCAAGTATATCACTGGTCTTGTGTTTCCTTCAACTTCAAGGAATTCAAAACTCCCTTGCAGGCTAGTCTTGTTGCTGTTTTCCTATCAGTAGAACCTTTGTACTCATACTGATGAATTACACCATCTGCATTTACCTCAATTCTACAGCTAGTAACGCCGTCATTCCTAGACAGGTCCTTTTCCATAGTATAATTTATTTTCTGGCACAGTTCAGTTAATTCTCTAATCGGATGGATCGTTAATGTATCAGGTATCACAAGGGGTTCCAAAAGAGGCCATATGCTTTGCCACACAACCTCCTCGTTGTATCCTGAATCAACAAGTATAGCACGAGCTAGAGGCTCTACGATGTCTCCAAGTACCTGCAAACGACAGGAACAATCTTAGATCATCAGATTCACAACATAAAAAAATGTTTATGTAACTCGGACTACAATGACAGTAATAGTGTTATTCCAAGATTTCGACAAACTCACAACATAAAAAAATGTTTATGTAACTCGGACTACAATGACAGTAATAGCGTTATTCCAAGATTTCGACAAACTAACCTTGGGGAATGAAGCCTCGGACTCCCATCGAAAGAACCTTAAGGACAATAGCTGTAATAACCTTTTCCACAAAAACTATGCATCTCATTTCAGTAAAACTCCTGTAATTGTAGTATACAGTAAGCACAATATATCAATTAATAATAATAATCAAAACAAGATAAAAAGAAAAACTATTGATCAGCTAGTTATAAAACTTCTTTTCAGTGAGCATGGAAAGATCTATGATACATGATATAAAAGCCACATTTAAAATATTTTTGAAAGAACCTATTTATGATAACCTGTACTCAAGTAGACAGTCCATAAGACACCACACTTTGGAGGTCAATAGCCCTCTTTCCATATCGGAATTCATATTATCACCAATAGTCCACTGAGGATTTGCGTAAGAAGACACTTTCTAGAATTAATAAAAGAATGCAAACAAAAGATTAATTTGAAATATCATGTATTTTCTCAAGATTTGTAGACTTGTTATCAGATGGTATGTAACTTTGCAGTGTCAGAATAGCGGACGAACAAAAATCTTTCACAATTTGATAACCCGAGTTACCCAAAGATATTTGCAGTGTCCAAGTTTCAATTTGAATGGATGATAAAGACTCCGCGGCCTATCATGTAAAACATAGTCGATGTCAATTATGCAAACATGAACGTAAAATAGAGCCAAAATATCACAGCAGAAGGGCAGGAACCTTCAAAGCCAACCAAACACCAAGCTCATCCAAGCAAAAAATTGAATGAGTATAAATCCTTGCTATTTTCTTGTGTGCAGAGTCAACAGATGATTTTGTGAAATTTGAACTTGTGACGTAAAGCTCGTGCTGAAGAAAAAATTAGAGGCATTTCAAGTTAATAATCAACTATGATCGGACAAAAAATGCACTACTATAGTTTGGAATCAGTGACCAAATGTGACAAAACATCTAGAGAAACTTTAGTCTAATTTCAACTATATATCAACGTGAACAATAATTTGCTTATATCATTTTATGTACACACCTGTTGTTTTAAACTGCTGAGTTTATTGGCTAATTCTGCGAATAGCGCATACGAAATTACTTTTTCATTGCAAAATTGGAATTTTGGGGTTGAATTTGGTATAAACCTTCAATTAAAAAAAATATATATCAGAGAAATAAAACATAACAAGAATAAACACTAATATTGAGTTGTACTTCAAAACAAAGAAGAGTATTACTCTCAAAGAATAAATTTTTCTAACAGCCTTTTCATAGTATTTTCAAATAACAACTCTAGCATACTTACGGTTCCGATGACTCTAGGCTACACTAACAAGAGTCTGGAGCAGAGCAGCTTTAATTGCTCCCTAAAAATAACTAAAACAGGCAAATAAAATAACAGCAAAAGTCACTTATGCTAGCATCCCTAACAGTAAGACCTATCATGGACCCTGTAATGTATTTTCTCACTGTAATATTCACCGAGAAGATAAGGGGATAAAGTATTGTCACGGAACACAATAAATGATTATAAAGAATAAAGTAAGACAAATTGTGGATAAAGAGGATGAGTAGAAACAACCTTTGAATTCATTAGAGTCATTAGTTCCCGAATATTTTTCGACAAGGTCGACCTAGAATTTGCCGCTACGAGTTAGTGTTGTGTCATTGCTTATCATCTTTAGATTAGTATTTTGAATTTTTATAATTTTTGAGTTGATTAACGTAGGTTCATCAAATACAATGGAAGAAGCTCTGATGGAAATAGATGACTGTTATCGGGAGCAGATCATGCCTGATACTCTTCCATTTGCTAGAAGGTTAGTTTTTTAAACCCAAACCCTTTTCATTGTAATATTGTTTGCTTGGATTGATGAGTTTTTTCTATAGCTATCAACTTGAAGCATTGGATAAAGCGATTCGCGAAAATACTATAGTGTACTTGGATACTGGTTGTGGAAAGACTTTGATAGCCATCATGCTTCTTCGAAGCTACGCTTATCATCTCCGAAAGCCTTCTCCTTACATTGCTGTTTTTTTGGTTCCCAAAGTTGTTTTGGTTTCTCAAAACAATAATCTATTCCTCTAATAACTTTGCGAAATATTCTTCTAATAGACAAATATGAAATAATCTATTCCTCTAAACCTTATGTCATATATGAAATAATCTATTCCTCATAACAATAATCTATTTGTTTGAGTCATATATGAAATATTCTTCTAAACTTTATTTGTTTGTACTATGCAGATTCCAATGAAACAAGAAATAGACAAAAATTTCTTATTAATTTTGTTTATGTCAATGAAATCTTATCTTATATTAATTAAACAAACATATAGCTGTCCTCATGAGCTTAGCTCAGTTGGTATGGGGTTCAAACCCCGACCACCACAAAGAAAAACATATAGCTAATTAACCGATTAATTAATATAGCTCTTTCTGGAATCCATTCCTTTCATGTTGTCTTGTATTATAAAGTTATTATAAATGAGATGAAAGTGGCAGCATAATACTTGAGAAACCAAATCAACTTTGGGAACCAAAAACACAGCAATGTAAGGAGAAGGCTTTCCGAGATGATAAGTGTAGCTTCGAAGAAGCATGATGGCTAGCTATCAAAGTCTTTCCACAACCGGTCTCCAAGTACACTATAGTATTTTCGCGAATCGCTTTATCCAATGCTTCAAGTTGATAGCTATAAAAAAAAAACTCATCAATCCAAGCAAACAACATTACAATGAAAAGGGTTTGGTTTAAAAAACTAACCTTATAGCAAATGGAAGAGTATCAGGCATGATCTGCTCTGATAACAGTCATCTACTTCCATCAGAGCTTCTTCCATCATATTTGATGAACCTACGCTAATCAACTCAAATTAAAAAAATTCAAAATACTAATCTAAATATGATCAGCAATGACAATAACATGGACTTAAGACAGAGCACTAACATGGACTTAAGACAGAGCACTAACATGTAGACAACCTTAATAATTTAAGAAACCACTTCAATCGATCTGATCTTAAATATATTAAAGAATCACACCAAACCACAAGCTATGGCAAGGAGGGCAAAGAGATACAAAGAAACAAAAACAGAACGGCTAGGTATTAGGTTTTGGTACTTGCACACTATTTATTGAGTGATTCTGTTGGAACCAACTACCGTGTTTTTTTGTTGTACTTTGTGAGGTTTGAAGAATTTTGAATTCAATTCCTAGTACGTAGGTGATGGATAAGGTCTGCGTGAGCGCGAATGCGTGTTTTTTTTTTGTCAAGTATTCATGTGTTTTTTTAATGCGTATTAATCGTATATAGAAAAAAATATCACTATTATACATGTTGATTTTAGTCAATAAGATAAGATTAAATAAACTTTTTGATATTGGCAGATATTGTTCATGTTTCCATTTGAATGTGATTTACTTGTTTTTTTAGTTAATTAGAAAAGATATACAAGACTACAAGACTTTGAAAGACATAAGACTTTGAGCCCAAAAGCCACATCAGACTTTGTCCTCTTCTGAGGATGTTTCTATCAGACTTAGTATAATTTGTCTTCTTCTGATCACATGCAAATACAAACAAAGAACTTTAAGGACAAAAGAAATGAACGGATAATTCCAATTGCACTAAAGGAATTTCAAATCTCTCATTAACGACATTATTTATATCTGACAATATTTCAACGTTCTTGATTGAAACTTCTCAACGACTCTTAATGCGTTGGCACTCTCAAACGTCTCTCGTATCTTTGCCTATATAAGGACCTAAAGACTTGAAAAACAATAACAAGACTCTACAATTTTAATTGTGCCCTTACTCTATCAAACTCAAAAACGCATAGAACACTAAAAAATTTCTTGCTAACTTCATATCTTGCAAATTCTAAGTCTTAAGAGTCAGTTCTGTTTTGTAATTTTTTACACCTCTATTTATATATCAAGTGTAAGAAAACTCTTTTATTTGTAAATTCTTAGAAGTCTCTTTCAGTTGCGATTGAGCATTTGGAAGTCTATTGCTTGTGTGCTTGAGCAAATGAAGTTTTTTGATTGTGTCATTGAGCATCTGTAATCTGTTGTGATTATAATGAAAATCTCTTAGAAGTGCAAGGGGACTGAACTACTCATGGATTGTAGGAGGCACCAGTATAATTGATTTGTGTATGCTTCTCTCATTCTCTCTCTCTCTCTCTCTCTCTCTCTCTCTCTCTCATTAATGTTGTATTTGTTTTACACTGCTGCTATGAGACTTTGAACACTTCAGACTCTGACAAGTTCTAAAACACTTAAAAAAAATTAAAAAAAAGGCAACACAATTCAACCCCTCTTTTTGTGTTTTTCTCAGCTTCAATCCAGGCACTACAATTTTTAATTATCTTCAAAAGAAACAAAATCATTTTTTGTAATAAGCTTCAAAAGCATTTCTTTTCGTCATTCTTGTCCTCTTGAGAAACAAATAACATTACCATTTTATGAATCTTTTTTCCTATAATATGATGTTTCTTGATATTGTCCATAATGATATTTCAACGTCACATATTCTTAGTTCAGGTGGACATCGTTATTATGTTTTATTCCTTGACGATTTCACAATTTTTTATGGACTTTTCAATTGCAAATAAATCTCATGTGCACTCCAATTGAAAGAGAAATTGGAAGAGAAATCAAATCTTTTCAATTTGATAATGGAAAAGAGTACAACACTGCACATTTTCATAAATTTTGCGAACTCAATGGAATGACATTTTGATTTTCTTATCCCCACATCTCTCCTCAAAACGGAAAACTGAAAGAAAAATTCACAACATCAATAATATCATTCGCACCCTTCTTGTCCACGACTCTCTCCCACCTCATTTTTGACATCATGCACTCCAGATGACCGCTTACCTCCCTAACATCCTCCCCAACAAAACGCTTGCCTTACAAACTCTCACTAAAATTCTCTACCAAAAAGACCCATCATACTCTTACCTTAAAGTTTTTGGTTGTTTCTCTTACCCTCTTATTCCATCTACATCTAGAAATAAATTACAATTTCACTTAACCCCAAGTGTATTTTTAGGTTATCCTTCAAATCATAAAGGTTAAAAATGTTATGAGTTGTAAAATAATTATTTCTAAGCATGTCACCTTTGATGAAAATATGTTTTCGTTTTCTACTATGAATGCTCCTACAACCTTTAATTATGATTTTTTGGATACAAGAGAAACACCATTTCTTAACCTTGACTCAACCTATTCACCTCAAAACACTACTACCCCAAACCAATCCTCCCTACTCAAAATGCTAACCCATAAGACAAACCTATTTTATCACCACATTCCACTACTACAAACCCAACCAGCTCCCAACATATGCCATCACCAAACCCCACCATTTTTTTCACCACAGATTGATGACCCAATCAGTTCACTTCCGCACCCACCTCCCTTACCTCAAATGACCACTCGAGCATAACATAGAACTTTGAAGCCTAAAAAACTTTTTAATCTCCGTGCATCATCTCAACAATCAATTTCTCCATGCATTACATGATCATAATTGAAAAATGGCCATGATAGACGAATATGATGCTTTTATTGAAAATAAGTCGCGAGACTTAGTGCTTCGTCCGTATAATGCTAATAGTATCATAACTTTATGGATGTTCAGGCATATAAAGAAATTTGATGGGTTGTTTGAAAGGTACATGGCTAGGCTTGTAGTTGATGGTGCAGGTTAACAAAATGGTATTGATTGCGGTGAGATGTTTAGTCCCGTTGTCAAACTAGCCACTATTATGATGGTACTCAGTGATGCTTTATCAAAATCATGGTGTCTTTATCAATTAGATGTCAAGAACGCATTTTTGCATGATAATTTTGATGAAATACATGCATCGATCACCAAGTTTTTTCAATCCTCAACATCCTGATTATGTTCGCTTGCTTAGGAAGTCACTTTATGGGCTTAAACAAGCACCCCATGTTTGATATCGGCGGTTTACCAACTATGTTGCTACCTAGGGTTTCTATCATAACATCTCTGGTTGTTCCTTATTCATCTACTTTCGAGGTAAAGATATAGCTTATATCCTTATATATGTGGATGACATTATTATGGCTGTCTCCTTCGATTCCTTTCGTCAATCCATTATGACTAAACTCGGATCCAAATTCACTATGAAAGATTTAGGACCTCTTAGTTATTTTCTTGGTATTTCTGTTACAAGACACACAAGATGTTTTTTTTTTCTTTTCTGTCACAAAAGAAATATGCCCAGGAAACTATTGAGCACGCAAGTATGTCTTCTTGCAAACCTTCTGCTACACCGGTGGACACACAAGCCAAACTAAGTGGCTCCTCTAGAAATTCATATCATGATTTGATTGAGTATCGTAGTCTTGCTGGAGTATTGTAATACTTGACCTTTGCAATACCTGATATCACTTATGATGCGCAACGAGTGTGTTCGTTTATGCATGATCTGTAACAACAACATATGTTACATTTAGGGCACTCTTGACTTCGGTTTACATCTATATCCTTCCTCCATTGATAAGCTCGTCACCTATACTAAGGCAGACTGAGGTGGATGTCCAGACACTAGAAGGTCCACATCTAGATATTTGTGTGTATCTTAGGAATAACCTCATCTCTTAGTCTGCCAAACGACAACATACATCATCTCCTTCTAGTGCTAAAGTCGAATATCGTGGATTCGCTGATGTAGTGTCTGAGTGTTGTTGGCTTAGGAATCTTTTGTTGGAACTACATTGCCCTATTTCAAAAGCCACACTAGTTTATTATGATAACGTAAGCATTATGTGTATCTCTCCGACAATCCCGTTCAACATCAACTTATCAAGCACATTAAGATGGACATTCACTTCATGCATGAGAAATTTACTCGTGGCCAAGTTCGTGTGTTACATATCCCTTCACGATATCAAATAGCCGACATCTTTACTAAGGGCCTCCTGTGACACCTTTTTGACGATTTTCGACTTAGTCTCAACATCCGACAACCTCTAGTTACATAGGGTGTATTAGAATATGTAAATTAGAATATAACAATATCTTTTATATTTTGCAAATATCTTCTATATTTAGGAGCCAGCTTGGTAGTCATGACATGCTTAAACTTGGTCGCCAAGACATGCTTATATATATATATATATATATATATATATATATATATATATATAAACACACACACACACACGATTATTCAACGAGAAGTCAATGCAAGTATTCTCTCAAATATTCACTCACAAAAATATAATTGTTTGTTTCTGAATCTATACAGTTAAAAGGAAAAGCAGAGTGGTCAATTACCTACATTTGTATGGTCTACCATTCATATAAAGCTTTGACTCCTAACACTTTTAAAAGTTCCATCAAAAGATTTTCTGTAAAAAAAAAAAATACATCATAGTAATACATATTGCAGTCAACTTTTTCACACATTTAAATACACAGCTTAGACTATTAAATATTTTTATCTATACTATATATAAAGGAAACTACCCCTTTCAACACACTTTTGGGTTGAAATTTTCTTTCCAAAAATACCCTTAATTTTAAATACAAATAACACATGTAACAAATAGATAAAAATATATTTAAATATTATTAAAAAATATAACAAACTAGATGAGTATATTTATACCCTTAAACAACTTTTTCTATAATAAAGATTATTGTTTATGTCATTAAAAAAAGCAACAAACATTTATATTTTTACTTTTAATCAAAATAAAATTTCATAAAAAAAATACCGTTAATAATTTTCAAACATTACCGCATCGTGCCCGTTTTTCGCTAGTTATCTATAATAAAAATTCATTAAAGTTTGGTATTTTAAAAAAAATTGATTGAGACAAGTAAAAGAAAATGATAAAAAAAAATTCTGTGAATAATGCACGTTGACATCAATGTGTTTAGAAACTAAGTAATTAATATAGTCCAATACCTGGAAAAATAAATATTGAACTAAAACGATCTTGAAGTTGTATTACACAAATTGTATACCATGTCTAGAATTAAAGCTTTTATGCAAAACTTATCAATTGCTTCAGAATTGAAAAACCTTGCTAAGCATGCTTTGGTCTTCTTTCTCTTTTCCAAGTCCTTGTAATTATACTGGCATATTATTATTACCATATGAACCCAGATCGTAACATTGACAAAATTTCACAACTAATTAAAATCTCAACAATATTTACACAAACACATTAATATCAGAATTTCCCAAAATCATATTAGTTTCATTAGCATCCAAAATTACAAAACGCAACCCTATACAAGCATCAAATAACCAACCAAAACATTAAACGAAACACCCCCAAGAACTAGTAAACTTAGTAAAAGCCTTAGTCCCTTTAGAAACAGCATGCTTAGCAATCTTCCCATGTAGAACCGATCTAACAGCGGTTTGAATCTCCTTCGAAATAATCTCCGGCTTCTTATTATACCGTGTGAGTCTCAACGATTCCTGAGCAAGTTTCTCAAAGATATCGTTCCCGAAACTGTTAATAACTCCTATAGCCTTACTTGAAACACCAATCGCAGGATGAACTTGCTTCAGAACCTTGAATATGTATATCTTGTAGGTTTCAACAGGTTTCTTCTATCTCTTTTTCCATGTTGCTCCTTCCTTTTGGATTTTCTTCTCGGTGGCCTTCTTCTTCGCTGGTTTCTTCTCAGCTACTTTTTTCTTTGCGGCTTTCACCATTTTTGAAGGATTGGAAGTGATGAAGAATGAGATTTTCTCAGCCGTGTTTTGTTTATATAGAGGTTTGATTTTCTGCGATTTGATTGGTTGATTTGGTTTAGGTGTGGATTCTTGATGTGGAGGGTTAGATCTTTTGAATGGTCTTTTAGGATTGATCATACGAAAGATATATTAAATCCAAATCTAAACTAATAATTCTAGCCGAAAAAATCTCAACAAATTACTTTCTTATCCATAAAGCAACCTCAAAAAGAAACCCTAACCGCATTATCTATAAATAGGCTTGCAGCCATATGAAAAAGTGCCCACAAAAAAGTCCAACGAGATAAAGAAATTTTGCTTTCAGAAGAAAAAGAAACAATCATGTCTTCCTCCTTCTCTGCACAATCAGGTATGATCATATGAGAAATAGAATTTTAAGAAAGTTAGTATATACTTTGTGACTATGGTGTTATCGCAACCTTTATTTAAATTGAATTATTAATGAGAATTCAAGCATGAATAATTTAGGGCATTAACATCATTATTTTGATTTGTAACATTGTAAATAGTTTTTATATTTATATTCATCATATACATGTACACATAACTTATAGTCTTATATTTCACAATGTTTAGAACCAGCACGTTGCTATTATGGATTATCTGCACAATATCTAGAGCAATATGAATATCTTCGAAGCATGAATTACAATCTAGAGGTGCAATGCCCCAAGCTCATGCCCACTGATCGATTAAATTTTCATATTGATGTTCTCTCGCATTCAGTTGATTCTAACTCAGTTACACGTCTTAACACTTTACTCCGCAATTACCAAGAAGTTAGCTGCAAAAGGTTCTTTCGAGAGGGTAAAGATTGGTTTCAGTCTATCTTGTTCCACCAAGACTTTCCCTCTGATTCACTTGAGCAACTAGCACCGAAGCTCGTGTCAGAAGTTTATGAATTGTTTGATTTAGATGAGAGATTGTTTGATTCTGATCTTGTTAATGGAGTTGGACCTCCCGATGCTCGTCGGTTCACTTTGCATCTTAGAATTGTCGTGGAAATATAATTAGTTAGATGTTAGATACATATTAGCCATATTTTCGCAAATTAAAAGGTATTATGCTCCTTGTTTTTATCACACTGTTGAATGCATAAAAGCTATTATTTTCGTTGTTATGATCAAACTGTTGACTGCATACATGTTGAGTTGATATTATATTGTGGATCTGTTTATTATGGTTTAAACCATTAGTTTATGATAGATATATTCCACATGTAAATTCGTATGGTAACACTATTTTTCTGGAATCTATCCTATGAAATCTTTGATATTATTTTCTTCAACACATTGTATTTGATCTCGTTATAGAGTATAGAGGATCTTACCCATAATAATAATAATTTTTATTTTCTACTCTAATTACGCTCTTCTCTTTTGTTCATCAAGAACATACTGCATCAAAAACTCTTGAATACATAGTAATATACTAAATTGAAAATTTTATTTTCTTATCAAATACTTGAATCTCAAACTCATGTATACTTTCCCCACGAGTCCAAAATTGATTTAACATGTATTCACACAATCACAAATTTCAGCACAAAAAGAGAAGATACACATAGAAAGGAGAAAGCCTAATACCATAGGTAAAATATTACAGCCCTGTGTTTTTACAATTCCACAAATCATGTATATCACTGGTCTTGTGTTTCCTTCAACTGCAAGGAATTCAATACTCCCTTGAAAGCTAGTCTTGTAGCTGTTTTCTTGTCAGTAGAACCTTTGTACTCGTATTGATGAATTACGCCATCTGCATTTACCTCAATTCTACAGCTAGTAACGCCGTCGTTCCTGGACAAGTCCTTCTCCATAGTATAATTCATTTTCTGGCACAGTTCAGTTAATTCTCTGATCGGATGGATCGTTAATGTATCAGGTGTCACAAGGGGTTCCAAAAGAGGCCTTATGCTTTGCCACACAACCTCCTTGTTGTATCCTGAATCAACAAATATAGCACCAGCTAGAGACTCTATGATGTCTCCAAGTACCTGCAAACGACAGGAACAATCTTAGATCATCAGATTCACAACATAGAAAAATGGACTAACAATCTTAGAGTTTTCTCTGCTCAAACACTACTATGACAGTAATAGCGTTATTCCAAGATTTCGACGAACCAACCTTAGGGAATGAAGCCTCGGACTCCCATCCAAAAGTTTGCGATGCAGACTGTTGGTCAAATTTATCAAGGGTAGCTGCAATATGTTTATGTAACTCGTGAGAGGCATGGAGTACATGTTTATGCAGTTGAACCTTGATGGCAGACATTGCATAACAGTCGTTGTTCACAGAGGCTGACCGCATATCAGTTAACTGCCCAGGTGACATGCCAGGATATTCATTATACAAATATGTAGTAATGAGATAATCCAATACTGAGTCTCCTAAGTATTCAAGTCTCTGCAGGGAAAGGAATATATTATTCGAAAAATAAGGCAAAAGCAAAACACATATAACAAGAATAAGGTATTGATTTGTCAAAAAAATTAAAAATTAGGCAAAAGCAAAACACAAGTAACAAGAATAATATCAACAGTAAGTACCTGATAGCATCTAGGCACGTCAGGCAGCATGTAAGAACCGTGTGTCATAGCTTCTACTAACAGCGAACGGTCCCTAAACGAGTACTTCAAGAGGGATTCTAGATAGCTGACATTAATTAGGTTGTCTGGACAAGCATTGAATTGCCTCTCATAGGGTGTAATATTTAAATTCATTTTGATACCAACCCAATCCATAAACAACAATGCAGCCATCTCACCACCAGTGCTAAGGAAGGCACCAATCAGTGCTTCAACAACATCAGCGACAACTTTCCTTTTCAATTTTCTATTTCCGCGAGTTAATATTTTTGTCTCTCTGAAAACTGTCTCTTCTAATTTAAAACAGCTTGATTTAACTCCAGGAATGATCCAGGTCTTCAGATCAAAAGGCTCATTCCGTACGAAGCCCTGAAACTCAGAAGAATAGATAATCAATAACAGAATTAATATATTATTCGCAAGTACAATTTCAAAACAATAATGCAGAATGAATAGCCAAAGAATGCAACATATTCAGAACTTCATAAGCATTACAGTTTGTAGATCTTTAGTTCTTCGAGTAAGCAAAATACTAAAAATAAAGAAAAATGATACCGACATAATAATCAGCCAAGTTAAGAACTTCTAAAAATTATAATAACTATAATCTTCTGCAAACTTCTAAAAACACAATATCGACTAATTAAGAAATCCGTCGTATAAGTGAAGAAATAGTATACAGGTGGAAAAATCATATGAAAAAGAATAAAATAAAATATAAAAAATGTTGAAAGATAGCCTCATAAGAGACGTAAGTATAAAAGATTAAAGACTAATATATCAAAATAGAGAGGGAGAGAAAGAATACCGGAAGTATAGAGCCGCAACCTAACTTACAGAGGGCAGCGTTACAAATGATCTTCTCCCTCTTCACACTAAGAAGACCCTCGTGATGATTTTCATACATATTAAAAAGCTGCTGACTAACAGCATATTTTAAAAAAGAATCTCCTAGTGTCTCCAGAGACTCGTAATGAAAGGTTTCCTTGCATGACTTTGTGGTGATTGCTTCCAAGACCTATAATGCAAAATGCAGATACAATCAGATAGCACCAAGACAAATTAACCAAAAAAAAAATGAAAAAGAGGAGAAAGTCCCAAAAGGAACTCTTTACATTCATTATTCAGAGTCTTACCGTTTTCAAGTACAACTTTTGTTTCAAAACGACTTCCATTATTAATAAATTATTATATGAGAAACATACAATAAAAAAGAAACTGTTTTTCTAAGCTTATTACCTATTAAGGAAAAAAAACCAATAGATACAAAATTCTTAATTCTGGAAAAAAGAAAAACTAGCCCACCTTAAATGTTTGAATGTCGTTCTGCGGGCAATGATTCAAATGCATCTTTTTAAAGTTCAAAGCTAAAAGCAATGACTCAATTCTATGCATGATCGAGGGAATAAACGAAAATGAATAGAGAGTTCTGACTGATATTGGTGACATGATTATAGAGCAAAGTTCAGGAGGTAACTCAACAAAGGTCTTGCTCACATCTAAAAAAGAAAAACACAGGATAAAGATCAGATTACACGCTATTAGTGTTTGCCAGCGATAATAGAAGAAACTATATCTTCAGTGTGTTTATGCACCCCAAAGGTTTGTATGGTCCTCACTAAGTAAAGATCAAGGTACAGTAAAAAACATAGTAAAAATTTAAAGCTCAAACCTTTGTCCTTCGCTTTCCTATATCCATGACAATAATTTTTTATTGGAAAAACATGTCTTGCCTTAAGTAGGCGTTGATATTCAAAACGCAATCGAATGCCATGTCTGAAACTCAAAAAAGGATAAATTAGAAATGCCGTAAAATAGATAAATTAACCGGATAATAAATAAGGGACCAGAGTTGATAGATTAACTTGGAACTAAACATCTACCACAAAAAATTACTTACTTTTGTGCAAAGTACTTCTGGTATGTTGTAACTTCACCATCCCCTACTTCCAGAGGTGAATTTCCATCCAGTTCCATTATATCAGTGGTGATGTACGTACGGCCATTATAAGGAGTACACACCAAAGCATTTCTCAATATGCAAGGGCAAATTAAACCCTTTTCAGTCCTTATATTGGCTTCATGATGCAGACACTTAACTATAGATGGATGTATGGAATTAATAGTTATCCAATCAACAGATAGTGTTCCCTCTATAGCAATAGATGGCAGCAGAAGATAATCAATCTCAAGGTCATCTTTCAAACAGAATTTGTCAGAATCAGTTTCCTTGTCCGTTTTATGGTTCATAAGCATTCCAAGGACATTAACTTGGAATCTTTTACACAAAAGAACCTGGGAAATGAAAACCAACCATAATTGTGATGACTTTTTCCAACACTTGCAAATATGTCGGATACAATTAAAAAAAACCAATTAAAGAAATAATAGAGAGATACCTGATCCGGCAAGAGATTAATGGATCCTTTGTATCTCAAGTTTACAGACAAGCTACCTCTATCGAAACACATGTCAAATTGCATGCATTCAGTTTCTAGATCAAGCTTGACTCTAGTTGCAAGGAAAATGTCTTGCACAGTGATATCGTAGCTAAAATTTTGATTTAGCTCTATTAAATAACAATAGTATATTGTGTTACTATTGTTTGGCATACGATTCACCAATTCAAGCGGTACATAACTTGGTTGATCCTCATCATATGGTTCATTCCCTGTAAAAATTTGTTTGGTGTTGATGCCATTAATAGAGTTAGTATATGGTTAAATAGAAAAAATACATTCACGTAATATTAAAAATTTAATGGCAACAATAATAAAATGAAAAATGAATAGAAGGCATGGTGTTACCAAAGTCTTCCACTTCTGCTTCTTCAGCGACTATAGAAGGAACAAGATTATCTGTCAAAGCTCCAATCATATGAAGTTTTTTGCATGCTTCAAGACATGCAATATTTTTTAAGAGCTTTGAGTCACCATCTACATTAATAGCATTTAGAGGACAACTCTTAGGAAGATACAACGTTCCAGTCTTTTTGTCCCACCTTGGAGTTGGTTTAAAGTACCTGGGAGTTTAGACAAAATGGGTTGAATGATGAGCAAGAAAAATAAAAAATTAAAAGAATTAGATTAATGCAAAAGAAAACAAATGTTAAGGTTCATTATACGGAGAAAAAATGGAAGAAGGGTAGCAATAATCGAACTTACCCATCTGCTGGGAGTCGTGAGCAGTACAAGTATATCAAAGCAATGCTAGAACTAAGATTGACAACAGCTTCAGTGCTTGGAACACGATAAACTTGCTCATTAAATTGATCACTTTCAAGACTTTCACATGGAAGGGAAGAATGATGCAAGGACTCCTTCCTCATCATTTCCACACCATCAAGGTATTTCTCTAATCGAGAACGTGTAACTGAATCCCCACTGTAATTTTGGAACAAAATGTGGAAGTTTTTAGGTAAGCTTACCTCTTGCAGCAGGCTAAATAACACTTGCCTAGGTGCTATTATAGTAAATTAGAAATCACAATAATTACCTCTTAACCATCAATATATAATCTGAATTTTGCATTCTGGCACGGCCACGGGACTGTACAAAACTGCACACGGTGGGAGATGGGTCAAATCGAATAACCAAATTGCAACTTTGAACATCTAAACCCTCCTCAAGAATCGATGTCGCAACAATGACGTTGACCTATAGATTAAAACGTTTCCTTAATAAGTAATTATGTTTGCTAATTACAATACAGTGGATTATATAAGAAAGTAGCATACCAATCCCATTCGAAAATCTTCGACAATTTGATATTGATTTTTCCTTGATTGGTTTTGTAATTTACTACCGTTTCCTGCAATGAATTTCGCCCTCCAGCTATTGTATTTCGGCAGCAAAGTGCTCAAAAGATCCTCAAGGACAATAGCTGTAATGACCCTTTCCACGAAAATGATGCATCTCATTTCAGTAAAACTCCTGTAATTTGTAGTATGCAGTAAGCACAGTATATCAATTAAAATAGATTTAATAATAATAAAAAAAACAAAAAGTATTGATCAGCTAGTTATAACAACTTCTTTTCAGTGAATATGGAAAGATTTATGATACATGATATAAAAACCTATTTATGATAACCTGTACTGAAGTAGACAGTCCATAAGACAACACACTTTTGAGGTCAATAGCCCCCTTTCCATATCGGAATTCATATTGTCGCCAATAGTCCACTGAGGATCTGAGTAAGAAGACACTTTAAGAATTAATAAAAAAATGCAAACAAAAGATTAAATTGAAATGACATGTATTTTCTCAAGATTGAATAATTGTTACCAGATGGTATGTAACTTTGCAGTGTCATAATAGCGGACGAGCAAAAATCTTTCACAATTTGATCACCCGAGTTACCCAAAGATATTTGCAGTGTCCAAGTTTCAATTTCAATGGATGATAAAGACTCTGCGGCCTATCACGTAAAACGCAGTCGATGTCAATTATGCAAACATGAACATAAAATAGAGCCAAAAATTCACAGCAGAAGAAGGGCAAGAACCTTCAAAGCCAACCAAACACCAAGCTCATCCAAGCAAAAAATTGAGTGAGTATAAATCCTTGCTATTTTCTTCTGTGCAGAGTCAACAGCTGCTTTTGTGAAATTTGAACTTGTGACGTAAAGCTCGTGCTGAAAAACAAATTAGAGGCATTTCAAGTTAATAATCAACTATGATCGGACAAAAACACGCGCTACTATAGTTTGGAATCAGTGACAAAATGTAAGAAAGGGTGACAAAACATGTAGAGAAACTTAAGTCTAATTTCAACTATATATCAATGTGAAGAATCACTTGCTTATATGTACACACCTGTTCTCTTAAACTGCTGAGTTTATTGGCTAATTCTGCGAATAGCGCAAATGAAATTACATTTTCATTGTACACCTGGAATTTCGGTGTTGATGTTGGTATAAATTTGGAGATGACAGCATCACTCACACATGTATAAACCTTCAATTCAAAAAACAAAATATCAGAGAAATAAAACACATATAAAGAATAAAGTAAGAAAAATTGTACATAAAGATAATGAAAGTAAACACAACCTTTGAATTCATTAAAGTCATTAGTTCCCGAATATTTTTCGACAAGGTCGACTTAGAATTTGCCGCTGTATCAAAAAATAAAAGTGAAGATAAAGGAAATTGAATACGAGAAATAAAGTGAAGATAAAGGAAATTGAACACGAGAGAATAACTGATTATGATAAATAAGCAGGAAAATACTAGCAATGCAAATAAATGAAGAGAAACTTTCTCTAGGCTTGTATACCTTTCGACTTAATTGGGGATGCAGTCATCCCAAAAATTCGAGGAAGCTCGGTGATACCAGATCTTAATTGATGGTGATAAAATTCCTGCACACAATCAGACAAAAGTTACCACCACATCAATCTTCTTCATTACTTAGTCACTAGAAATAAGTGTATCCTAACATATTACGACCAAAATATACAATGGTAATAAGTTCAAATACACAAAGTAGTTAAAAGAAAAGGCAAGTAAGGAGTTTATAACACACACACTTACAGTCATGATACAAGCATATGGATGTCTACCAGAAGCATGATGGCACTCATCCATTATTAAAACCTTTATCATTTTCATTTTGATAAAGCTATGCCTCAAGCAAGAAAGCAATATTGCAGGAGTCATAACAAGCACCTGGTACATTCAAAAGCATTAGCGACGGTAATTACCAATCAGTTAAAGATAACTTTCCGAAACATCATACTAAAACTATAATAACAAATTATAATATGTATATTCTTGTCAACTGAATATTAGAAAAACAGAAAATGGATGTCTTGTTTTTTGCTCGCCTAGCCCGTCTTGTTCTTTGGTTTGCGTCGTTAATATATTTTAGCCGTGTCAAAAAAAATTGTACATAGAGATTGAGGCCACAAAAACTATCTATAAGTAGACTAAAAGCTTTCCAACAAATTCAAGACAGCATGAAAGGATGAATTCCAGAAAGAGCAATATTAATTAGTCGGTTAATTAGCTATATGTTTGTTTAATATAAGATAAGATTTTATTGACATAAAAAAAATTAATAAGAAGAAATGTCTATTTCTTGTTTAGAAGAATATTTTATATATGACTCAAACAGATAGATTATTGTTATGCAAACCAGATTAATATTGATATAAAATAACAATGACGTATTCACCTCATGTTTCTCCATTTCTTCTTTCCACATAGCTCCATCCCAGAAGTCAACACGCATGGCTCCACAATACGTTCCAACTTTCAAATCAGTGTGATTTCTCAAAGCTTGAGCTTGCTAGAATACACAAGTAAATAAACAAACAAGCACAGTGAATCCTCAATCACCACATAGAAATCATTCATCAGAGAATGTATATGAAATTCGTAAAGTTATTATAAAAGAGATGAAAGTGGCAGCATAGTACTTGAGAAACCAAAAGAACTTTGGGAACCAAAAAAACAGCAATGTAAGGAGAAGGCTTTCGGAGGTGATAAGCGTAGCTTCGAAGAAGCATGATGGCTATCAAAGTCTTTCCACAACCAGTCTCCAAGTACACAATAGTATTTTCGTGAATCGCTTTATCTAATGCTTCAAGTTGATAGCTACAAGCACACAAAAAAAAAAAAAAACTCATCAACCCAAGCAAACAAGGTTACAATGAAAGGGGTATAGGTTTAAAAAACTAACCTTCTAGCAAATGGAAGAGTATCAGGCATGATCTGCTCTTGATAAGAGTCATCTATTTCCATTGGAGCTTCTTCCATTGTATCTGATGAACCTGCATTAATCAACTAAAAAAATTAAAAAGTTCAAAGTACTAATCTAAAGATGATCAGCAATGACAATAACAATGACCTCAGACACAACACTAACTTGTAGACAACCCTAATAATTTAAGAATATATAAGCGATCAAATGGACACCAACATGGATCAGACACAAAACGAGTCGGACACACTTCAATCGAAAATTGTTTTCGATTGAAGTGGATCGAAAATTGTTTTCGATTGAAGTAGAATTGAAAAAGATCATACCTTCGGCTGTTGAGTGGTTGGTTACTACCACACCAGCAAAATACGGATGAATAAGAAAAACCCTAATTACCTAATGAAAAGCCCTAACTCAATGTCAAAGAGCAAAGAAACAAAACAACACAGCTAGATATTAGGTTTTGGTGCTATACTTGCACACTAATTATTGAGTGATTCTGTTGGGACCACGGTGTTTTTTCTTTCGACTGGGACCACCGTGTGTTTTCTTAATGGTATATTTATGCTTCTATACTATATATACAGAAAACAATCTCTCTCAGCTTTTTTAGGCTGACTTTTTCTCTTTCCAAAAATACAACGTATATCTATACTTGATATACTTCTATACTACTCCCTCCGTCCCATTTTGGACAACTCTTAAGAAGATACAACGTTCGAGTCTGTTTGTCCCACCTTGGAGTCGGTTTAAAGTACATGGGAGTTTAGACAAAATGAGTTGAATGATGAACAAGATAGATAAAAAATCAAAAGAATCAGATTAATGCAAAAGAAAACATATCTTAAGGATCATTAAACCATGGTCACATAATTCGTAATTCGTGTTGGTACGTGGTGCGGGTACGAGTTCGTGGTGCGCAACATGTGAAAAATTCGGTATGTATGGGGCATAAATCTTTTGTACGTGTCGGTTCATTGTATCGGTACAACCTAATTGAGTAGTACGATATCAATAGTTTTTTAAGATTTTTTTTTTACCAAATCTGAGTCTTTCCAACTCCGCTCTGGAATTCAAATCTCTTCGTATTTAATTAGTAAAATTAATTAATAGTGCGAAAAAGTAGAAGGACTAGTCAGCTGCAAAAAACTAGGGCCCACTTACCAAAATCTATTTCTACATTCACTTTTTCCTCTTTTTATCAATATTATTTTTCAAGAGACATTCTCTTTCTCTATGCTTTGGCTAGGTATTATGCAAAATTTATTTGCACCACTGAAGGTTTTCTTTTATCATTTATCTCTTACTCAACCTATTTCCTCTTTCTACAATCTTCACTTATCTCGGTTCCCCAATTTCGAGAAATTAAAGGTGAATTTATGCGAACCAATTGCAAAAGTGCCACGAACTGGTACAATAAGTACCAAATCGCGGTTCCCAACATGCCAAGAGAATTATGTGACTATGCATTAAACGGAGAAAAATATGGAATAAGGGTAGCAATTAAAGAACTTACCCATCTGCTGGGAGTTGTGAGCGGTACATGTATATCAAAGTAATGCTAGAACTAAGATTGACGACAGCTTCAGTGCTTGGAACACGATAAGCTTGCTCATTAAATTGATCACGTTCAAGACTCTCACATGGAAGGGAAAAATGATGCAAGGACTCTTTCCTCATCATTTCCACACCATCAAGGTATTTCTCTAATCGAGAACGTGTAACGGAATCCCCGCTGTAATTTTGGAACAAAATATGGAAGTTTTAGGTAAATAAAAAAATTAGAAATCACAATAATTACCTCTCAACCATCAATATATATTCTGAATTTTGCATTCTGGCACGGCCACGGGACTGTACAAAACTGGACACGGTGGGAGATGGGTCAAATCTAATAATCAAATTGCAACTTTGAACATTTAAACCCTCCTCAAGAATCGATGTCGCAGCAATAACGTTGACCTGTAGATTAAAATGTTTTCGTAATAAGTAACTGCACTTGCTTATTACAATACAGTGAATTATATAAGAAAGTAGCATACCAATCCCATACGGAAATCTTCCACAAGTAGACAGTCCATAAGACAACACACTTTGGAGGTCAATAGCCCCCTTTCCATATCGGAATTCTTATTGTCACCAATAGTCCACTGAGGATCTGCGTAAGAAGACACTTTCTAGAATTAATAAAAGAATGCAAACAAAAGATTAAATTGAAATATCATGTATTTTCTCAAGATTGTAGAATGGTTACCAGATGGTATGTAACTTTGCAGTGTCAGATTAGCAGACGAACAAAAATCATTCACAAAATGATCACCCGAGTTACCCAAAGATATTTGCAGTGTCCAAGTTTCAATTTCAATGGATGATAAAGACTCTGCGACCTATCACGTAAACCGCAGTCGATGTCAATTATGCAAACATGAACATAAAATAGAGCCAAAAACTCACACCAGAAGAAGGGCAGGAACCTTCAAAGCCAACAAACACCAAGCTCATCCTAGCAAAAAATTGAGTGAGTATAAATCCTTGCTATTTTCTTGTGTGCAAAGTCAACAGCTGATTTTGTGAAATTAGAACTTGTGACGTAAAGCTCGTGCTGAGGAAAAAATTAGAGGCATTTCAAGTTAATAATCAACTATGATCGGACAAAAACATGCACTTAGTGACAAATTGTGAGAAAGGGTGACAAAACATGTAGAGAAACTTTTGTCTAATTTCAACTATATATCAATGTGAACAATCATTTGCTTATATCATTATATGTACACATCTGTTGTTTTAAACTTCTGAATTTATTGGCAAATTCTACGAATAGCGCATATGAAATAACATTTTCATTGTAAAACTGGAACATTGGGGTTGAATTTGGTATAAATTTGGAGATGACAGCATCACTCACACATGTATAAACCTTCAATTAAAAAAATATATATATCAGAGAAATAAAACATAACAAGAATAAACAGTAATGTTGAGTTGTACTTCAAAACAAAGAAGAGTATTACTCACGAAGAATAAATTTTTCTAACAACCTTTTCATAGTATTTTCAGATAACAACTCTAGCATACTTACGGTTCCGATGACTCTAGGCTACACTAACAAGAGTCTGGAGTAGAGGAGCTTTAATTGCTCCCTAAAGATAACTAAAACAGGAAAATAAAATAACAGCAAAAGTTGTCACTTATGCTAGCATCCCTAACAGTAAGACCTATCATGGACCCTGTAATGTATTTTCTAACGGTAAAATCCACCGAGAAGATAAGGGGATAAAGTATTGTAACTGAACACAATAAATGATTATAAAGAATAAAGTAAGACAAATTGTGCATAAAGAGGATGAGTAAAAACAACCTTTGAATTCATTAGAGTCATTAGTTCCCGAATATTTTTCGACAAGGTCGACCTAGAATTTGTCGCTACGAGTTAGTGTTGTGTCATTGCTGATCATCTTTAGATTAGTATTTTGAATTTTTATAATTTTTGAGTTGATTAACGTAGGTTCATCAAATACAATGGAAGAAGCTCTGATGGAAATAGATGGCTGTTATCAGGAGCAGATCATGCCTAATACTCTTCCATTTTCTAGAAGGTTAGTTTTTTAAACCTAAACCCTCTTCATTGTAATGTTGTTTTCCTGGACTGGTGAGTTTTTTTTATAGCTATCAACTTGAAGCATTGGATAAAGCGATTCGCGAAAATACTATAGTGTACTTAGAGAATGGTTGTGGAAAGACTTTGATAGCCATCATGCTTCTTCGAACCTACGCTTATCATCTCCGAAAGCCTTCTCCTTACATTGCTATTTTTTTTGGTTCCCAAAGTTGTTTTGGTTTCTCAAGTATTATGCTGCCACTTTCATCTCATTTATAATAACTTTGCGAAACCAAAACAACTTTGGGAACCAAAAACACAGCAATGTAAGGAGAAGGCTTTCGGAGATGATAAGCGTAGGTTCGAAGAAGCATGATGGCTATCAAAGTCTTTCCACAACCAATCTCCAAGTACACTATAGTATTTTTGCGAATTGCTGTATCCAATCCTTCAAGTTGATAGCTATAAAAAAAACTCATCAATCCAAGCAAACAACATTACAATGAAACGGGTTTGGATTTAAAAAACTAACCTTCTAGCAAATGGAAGAGTATCATGTATGATCTTCCCTTGATAACAGTCATCTATTTATCAACTCAAATTAAAAATATTCAAAATACTAATCTAAAGATGATCAGCAATGACAAATTGACAATAACATGGACTTAAGACACAACACTAACATGTAGACAAATAGATACAAAGAAACAAAAACAAACCACAAGCTATGGCAAGGACGGCAAATAGATACAAAGAAACAAAAACAGCACGGCTAGGTATTAGGTTTTGCACACTATTTATTGAGTGATTCTGTTGGAACCACCGTGTTTTTTTGTTGTACTTTTTGAGGTTTGAGGAATGTTGAGTTCGATTCCTAGTACGTAAGGTCTGCGGCGAATGCATTCATGTGTTTTTTTTAAATGCCTATTAATTGTATATATAAAAAATATCACTACCAAAATATGATGATTTTAGTCAATAAGATAAGATTAAATAAACTTTTTGATATGTTGATTTTAGTCAATAAGATAAGATTAAATAAACTTTTTGATATTGTCAGATATTGTTCATGTTTCCATTTGAATGAGATTTACTTGTTTTTTTAGTTAATGATTTAAATCAGAAAAGATATACAGTTGTGTTAAAATCAGAAAAGATATACAGCCTCGTTAAAATTGAGTATTATTTCTTCGGCTCTAATTTTGATTTCATTACACAATTAAAAGAATTTCGAGTTTAATTCTTTTTTTTAATGCAATCCGGTACTTTAAAAAAAGTCTTTTTTGTTTAATGCAATCCAATGCATTAAAAAAGGGTTGATTATGTTTTCTAGAATCACAGTGAATTGAGTAGTATTAACCATGATAGTGGGAGGCTTGTATATAAAAACTAGTATGGATACCCGTGTTAAATAGGGGTTAGAACTTCGTCATATTTAAAATATTGGATGGAGATGTTGTATCAATCTCATTTGTGCGGTTATTCTATGTTTAATGCATCAATCCACTCCAGTTAGCTCTCCCATAAGGTCGGACGATGTTACCATAGCCCTGTTTGATGATTCAATCTACTTCTCATCGACATCCTTGGATTATTAGGACTAAGCCTCAACGGGCTCATATAGCAGCTGCCACAACAAGTAGCGCTCAACCATCATATGCATCAATCATCGTTCAAGTTGTGATGCATACTTTATCTATGGCTCTTTCTGATGATAAGTTGTACATGGATACTAGAGCCACTTCTCACATGACTGCAAATAGAAGTAATCTCACTTTTTATTTCGATGTGAGCAATGATATTATTGTCAGTAATGGTCATAATATTCTAGCTATTGGTCGTGTAAATGCATTAGCACCTAATTCTCATCATCTCCCCAAACCCTAAACAAAATCTTACATGCACCTCAGTTGATCAAAAATCTTGTTTATGTCAGAAAATTTATAATTGATAATGATATGTTTGTTGAATTTGATCCTTTTGGTTTTTCAGTGAAGGATTTTCTCACAAGGTTCCTTTTAATGAGATGAGATTAGCTCATGTGACCTCTATCCGATTACCACAAGACCAACCACTAACAACCCATCATCATCCACCTTTGTCACTCTATCCAAAGAATTATGGAACAACTGCTTATGACATCTATGTTGGAACATAATTGGATTTGTATTATACCTTTAGAGTTTTGATGATAACAAAGTATTATAGAACCATTGAATATGCTAATATATATTCAAGTGTGCAAGACCATAGATTAAAATACATATTGTAAAATCAAGTTTTGATCCTAAAAGAATATATACAAGAGCATTTGGAAACAAGGGAAGCGGAAGATCTACATCAGACTCTGTAGACCCTCAGACTTTGTAGACTACCAGAATCTGAAGATCACAACACTTTAAAGACCATCAGACTTTGAAAGACAGAAGACTTTGAGCCCAGAAGCCACATCAGACTTTGTCCTTTTCTGAAGATGTCTCTATCAGACTCCGATAGTAAAATTTGTCTTCTTTTGATCACATGCAGATACAAACAAAGAACTTCAAGGACAAAAGGAATGAACGGATAATTCCAATTGCAGTAAATGAATTTCAAATGTCTCCTCAACATTATCCATATCTGACAATATTTCAACATTCTTGATTGAAACTTCTCAACGACTCTTAATGCGCTGGCACTCTCAAACGACTCTCATATCCTTGCTTATATAAGGAGCTGAAGACTTGAATAATAATAACAAGAGTCTAAAATTTTAATTGTGCCCTTATTCTGGCAAATTCAAAAGCGCATAAAACACTAAAGAATTTTTTACTAAGTTCATATCTTACAAATTCTAAGTCTTTAGAGCCAGTTCTGTTTTGTAATTTTTTACACCTCTTTATATCTAGTGTAAGAAAACTCTTTTATTTGTAAACGCTTAGAAGTTTCTTCCAGTTGCGATTGAGCATTTGGAAGTCTCTTGCTTGTGTGCATGAGCATATGAAGTCTTTTGGTTGTGTCCTTGAGCATCTGCAGTCAGCTGTGATTATAGTGAAAATATCTTAGTAGTGCAAGGGGACTAGACTACTCATGGATTATAGGAGGAACCAGTATAATTGATTTGTGTCTGCTTCTCTCTCTCTCGCTCTCTCTCTCTCTCTCTCTATATATATATATATATATATATATATATATATATATCATTATCTTTGTGTTTGTTTTACACCGCTGCTATCAGACTCTAACAAGTTCTAAAACACTTAAAAAAATAAAAAGGCAACACAATTCAAACTCTCTTTTTTTGTTTTTCCCACCTTCAATCCGGGCACTCCAATTTTTAATTATCTTCAAAATAAACAAATTCATTTTTTGTAATAAGCTTCAAAAGCATTTCTTTTGTTATTCTTGTCCTCTTGGGAAACAAATAACATTACCATTTTATGAATCTTTTGTCCTATACTATGATTTCTCTTGATATTGTCCATAATGATATTTCCACGTCACATATTCTTCGTTCGGGTGGACATTGTTATTATGTTTTATTCCTTGACGATTTCACTTTTTTTAATGGACTTTTTCAATTGCAAATAAATCTCAAGTGCACTCCAATTGAAAGAGAAATCAAATGTTTTCAATATGATAAAGGAAAAGAGTACAACAATGTACATTTTCATAAATTTTGTGAACTCAATGGAATGACATTTTGATTTTCTTATCCCCGCACCTCTCCTCAAAACGGAAAACCGAAAGAAAAATTCACAACATCAATAATATCATTTGCACCCTTCTTGTACACAACTCTCTGACATCATGCACTACAGATGACCACTTACCTCCCCCAACATCCTCCCCAACAAAATGCTTGCCTTACAAACTCTCACTAAAATTCTCTACCAAAAAACCCCATCATACTCTCATCTTAAAGTATTTGGTTGTCTCTGTTACCCTCTTATTCCATCTATACATCTAGAAATAAATTACAGTTTCACTTAACCCCAAGTGTATTTTTAGGTTATCCTTCAAATCATAAAGGTTAAAAATGTTATGAGTTGTTGAGTTGTAAAATAATTATTTCTAGGCATGTCACCTTTGATGAAAATATGTTTTCGTTTTCTACTATGAATGCCCCTACACCCTCTAATTATGTTTTTTTGAATACAAGAGAAACACCATTTCTTAACCCCCGACTCAACCTATTCACCTCAAAACACTACTACCCCAAACCAATCCTCCCTACTCAAAATGCTAACCCATTAAACAAACATATTTTATCACCATATTCCACTACTACAAACCCAACCTCCCAATATATGCCATCACCAAATCCCACCATTTTTTTCATCACAAATTGATGACCCAATCAATTCACTACCGCACCCACCTCCCTTACCTCAAATGACCACCTGAGGACAACATAGAATTTTTAAGCCTCAAAAACTTTTTAATCACCGTACATCATCTCAATAATCAATTTCTCCATTTCCTACCAATCTCATTCATTCATTACATGATCATAATTGAAAAATGACCATGATGAATATGATGCTCTTATTGAAAATAAGTCACGGGACTTAGTGCTTCGTCCGTATAATGCTAATAGTATCATAACTTTATGGATGTCCAGGCATAAAAAGAAATTTGTTGGGTTAATTGAAAGGTACAAGGCTAAGCTTGTAGGTGATAGTGCAGGTTAACAAAATGGTATTGATTGCGGTGAGATGTCCAGTCCCGTCATCAAACCAGCCACTATTAGGACGGTACTCAGTGCCGCTTTATCAAAATCATGGTGTCTTTATCAATTAGATGTAAAGAACGCATTTTTGGTAATTTTGATGAAATACATGCATCAACCACCAAGTTTTTTCAATCCTCAACATCTTGATTATGTTTGCTTGCTCATGAAGTCACTTTATGGGCTTAAACAAGCACCCCATGTTTGGTATCGGCGGTTTACCAACTATGTTGCTAGCTAGGGTTTCTATCATAACATCTCTAGTCGTTCCTTATTCATCTACTTTCAAGGTAAAAATATAGCTTATATCCTTATATATGTGGATGACATTATTATGGTTGTCTCCTCCGATTCCTTTCGTCAATCCATCATGACTAAACTCGGATCCAAATTCACTATGAAATATTTAGGACCTCTTAGTTATTTTCTTGGTATTTCTGTTACAAGACACACAAGATGTTTTTTTTTCTGTCACAAAAGAAATATGCCCTGGAAACTATTGAGCACGCAAGTATGTCGTCTTGCAAACCTTCTGCCACACCGATGGACACACAAGCCAAACTAAGTGGCTCTTCTAGAAATTCATATCATGATCTGACTGAGTATCGTAGTCTTGCTGGAGTATTGTAATACTTGACCTTTCCAATACCTGATATCACTTATGATTTGCAACAAGTGTGTTCGTTTATGCATGATCAGTAACAACAACATATCTTACATTTAGGGCACTCTTGACTTCGGTTTACATCTATATCCTTCCTCCATTGATAAGTTCATCACCTATACTAAGGCAGACTGGGGTGGATGTCCAGACACTAGAAGGTCCACATCTAGATATTGTGTATATCTTGGGAATAACATCATCTCTTAGTCTGACAAACGACAACATACATCATCTCGTTCTAGTGCTAAAGTCGAATATCGTGGATTCGCTGATGTAGTGTCTGAGTGTTGTTGGCTTAGGAATCTTTTGTTGGAACTACATTGCCCTATTTCAAAAGCCACACCAGTTTATTATGATAACGTAAGCATTGTGTATCTCTCCGACAATCTCGTTCAACATCAACTTATCAAGCATATTAGGATGGATATTCACTTCATGCATGAGAAATTTACTCGTGGCCAAGTTCGTGTGTTACATATCCCTTCACGATATCAAATAGCCGACATCTTTACTAAGGGCCTCCTGTGACACCTTTTTGACGATTTTCAACTTAGTCTCAACATCCGACAACCTCCAGTTTTGACTACATAGGGTGCATTATAATATGTAAATTAGAATATAACAATATCTTTTATATTTTGCAAATATCTTCTATATTTAGGAGCTAGCTTGGTAGTCATGACTTGCTTAAACTTGGTCGCCAAGACATGCTTATTCAACGAGAAGTCAATGCAAGTATTCTCTCAAATATTGGCTCACAAAAATATAATTGTTTGTTTCCGAATCTATCCAGTTAAAAGGAAAATCAGAGTGGTTTATTACCTACATTTGTATGGTCTACCATTCATATAAAGCTTTGACTCCTAACTCTTTTAAAAGTTCCATCAAAAGATTTCCTGTACAAAAAAAAAAAAATCATAGTAATACATATAGAAGTCAACTTTTTCACACATTTAAATACACAGCTTAGACTATTAATTTTTTTATTATCTATAATAAAAATTCATTAAAGTTTGATATTTTAAAAAAATGGCTTAATTGCACTTTTCCTCCCTATATTTTGTCAATTGTGCGATTTTGCACCCCATTGTTTTAAATGAACGATTTTGCACCCTATCCTTTCCCCCCTTTTTGGTTTGGAGGCCCCTTGTGTGTTTTAGTGATGATGTGTCCATTTTTGATGATGTGTCCGCATTCAATTTATGGCATGTGGGTAAATCATATTTTTAAAAAACAAAAATAAAATATTGGGAGTTAAACAGAGGGAGTCACGTGATAAAAATGTGAAATCCCTAATTTCTATCTTATTTCCCCATTCCTTCGATGACTCCTCCATTTTCTTCCTTTTTTCTGCTTCTGTTATGTTCACTTTCTCCTACCCTGTTATCGATCTCTCATCTTTTCTCCCATCCTTCCTTGATTTTGAACCATATATGTTACTTGATTTTTAACTATTGCAGATTCATGGATTTTCGAAAACCCAGTTCTTCATTTTTGCTTGGTTCCAAATCCAGTTCTTCAACTGCATCAAACTGGAAGAGTCCTCAATTCAAGTGTAGGTGCGGCGTTGATTTTTTAATGTTCTTGGTGGCTGTGATTGTAATGTTGAAGTTTTGATGTAATGTTTAAGATGTAATGTAATGTTGAAGTTCTTTTTGAACAAATCATGTATCTACAGTCCTCTTTTTTTGTACTTTCACTGCATAGATAGCTCATGTATCAAACAAATATCACAGATAAAATTGTCTCCTAATCAGATAATAATATAAGCCACATATATGATCCTGAAAAGCAACTGCAAGCTAAAATATATGAACCACAAATATAGAAATGAATCAATGATCGATATATATATATCAACAGCTCAAGCAAAATTCGACACTAAAGCATTTTAGCATACTAAATTTATCTCTAAAAAAAAAGCATACTAAATTTATAATGAGTCTAGTTTTACTATAATTTCTCAAGACTCGAACTAATTTCAAATTCTATGATGTTTCTATGCTGTTAGATTGCTGCCAACTTTCCTTCTCAAGAGCACCCCTCAATAAAATATAGCACTAAAGTTTACTCTTGTCATCAATCAGAAAATGTGATGCATATAGTAGGTATCAGAAAGTTCTTGTCATTAGCCTGTGACACACATGAAGCCTGTTGATTTCCAGTTTAAGCTTCCTTTTGAGTTCCTGATTGGCTCCTAGCTTGACTATTAGCTTGCCTCATGGATGCAGTGCTTGGTCCAGCATGTGTAATAGAAGTAGTTTGTCTAACAGGTTCAGCATGTGTAACAGAAGCAACTTGTCTAACAGGTGCAGATTGTGTGACATGTGCAGCTTGTGCAACTGGTGTAGTTTATGTAACTGGTGCAGCTTGATTTGTTCCTTGAGTCTCAGAATGTGTCACACAAGTATTTGTCTACAATTAAAGTTGACAAGTACAAAAATTCAGTTATGAAGATAATTCAGTTATATGCTATAAAATTCAGTTATAAATGCTAAAAAAATTCACCTTGTTTCCACCCTTTTGTATTTTTCTCTCTGCATCTGTTTTCCCCTTGCAGGTTCTTCTATTGTGTCCTAATTCATTGCACCTTTTGCATCTGACAGTTCCATCTACCTTCTTCAACCTTCTACAGTTCGTAGGCTCATCATTTGTCTTTCTTCTGGCCTTCTTAGGTCTCCCTGGTGTCCTCCTAACATATGGAGGCTGAATGGGTAATGCATCAACAGTTGGCCATAATTTTGGTCCATTGTTAGGCAATATGATGTTGTTATAAGTTTCTATAAATGTGTTTTTCCTGTAACAAAGTGATATATAAACCAGACACAGTATGTCAATTGACCTTAACACCACATGAGCAAAATAAAACCAGACACATTATTCAGGTGCACATACCTATACCAATGAACAACATAATCCTCAGGAGCTTTTTCATTGAACCAAATACAACATATTGCATGAACACATGGAATACCAGTTAACTGTCACCTTTTACTTGTACAAGTCTTTTCCATCAAGTTGACCACATACTGATCAACACCGTTTGATACAGAAAAATGAGTCATTCATATCTCCTGACCAATTAGGAGTCCAACCATCAGCTTCTTTTTTTAGTGTCTCCAATCTCTTCTAAATTATAGGACATATGTCCCCCTCGTATCTCAACATAAAATCTCTAAGTCTAACAATTATGCTAGTCATGTAGAACTTAATCCCCTCAACAATTGAGATAATTGGCAAATCTCTATACTCTAAAATTGTCGTGTTAAAAGCCTCACACATGTTATTTACCTGCAAATCACATTGAATATGAGTACTATAATGTGCCCTGCTCGACATACCAGGTGGGTGTTTGGACATTTCCTCCCATGCTTCCTCACTGATCTTCTTCATACTTTCCATTGCCTTATCAAATTTAGGCACAGTGTTACATCTAGCAGCTCTCCATAAAGCTTCTTTCAATGCTTCACCAGGAAATCTCTTCCTAAAATTTCCATATAAATGCTTCAAGTATGGATTAATACAATAATAATTAACAATTAAATAATTAAATAATCTAGTATGGATTAAGTACCTTTTGTTGGTCAGATATGAATGACCATTTCCTATATTGAATTTTGTTAAGATCCTCAAAAAGAAGGTTAGTAAACCATGACCACGAGTCCTTTGTTTCAGCCTCAACAATTGCAAAAGCTATTGGAATCATTTGATTGTTTCCATCTTTACCCACAGCAGTAAATAATTGACCTCCATACCTTCCTTTCAAGAAACAACCATCAAGACCAATCAAAGGTCTGCAATGCTTCGCAAAGGTTGTCTTACATGCATTGAAGCATACATACATCCTACAAAATACTGGCCCATCCACGCCTAATTTACTCTTGATTGAAATTGTGCTTCCTGGATTACTTCTTAACAACTCCTCTGCATAACTCCTTAGATGCTTGTACTGTTCCACCATACTTCCCTCAATCATCTCCAAAGCTTGTGTTTTTGCTCTATAAACCTGATATCTACTTAGTGTAACGCCCACTTTATTTATTTAATTATTTTATTAGAGTATATAGTATATTATTATATATTATATGATTTTAATGATATTTGTGACGTATGAGATGATGTTGCGGTGTGACGTTTATTTTATTGTTTAATAAAATAAAATATGTGACGTTAATATAGATATATTTATATGAAAATTAAGATGTGTTATAATAACAAATATTTTGAGAGATGGGGTTGTTTTCATAAATAAGATAGAGTTGTGGGGATAAGTGAGAATAGAGAGAATTATAAAAGGAAGTTAGGTTTAGAGAGGAACAGTCAGTACGTTACAGACTTTTGCAAAAAGGGAGAAAAGTGGCTAGAGAAGAGGGAACCCCAATTCTGCAATACTACCAGGTAAGGGTGAGCCTAACTTCAATTGTATTTACTGTAATTCATCTGTTATGATTAACAAAGGAATTAGAAGGTAGTTTTGAGAGATTTCATAAGCTAGGGTTTAGTGGATTTTTGGATGAATTGATGTTAGAATGATGTGAATTGATATAGAAACCTGTTACAGAACCTAGATTAATCACTAGGACTATAATTCTGATAGATTAGAAGCATAAAACGAAGGATTGGACGAGTTTTGGCGAGGTTACGAGTGAACCCGTAACCCCTCTGCGATAGCTCGCCGTGGCGAGCAGACCCGCTCGCCGTGGCGAGAAGTTAGGTATATACTCGCGAGGCGAGCAGCTGAGCTCGCCGTGGCGAGCAACCTCTTTAGTGCGCGCGAGGCGAGCAACATCACTCGCCGTAGCGAGCAAGTGGCAGAATGCAATTTTGGCAGCTCGCCGTGGCGAGCAAAACCACTCGCCACAGCGAGCAATGTGGTTTCAGACCACTATAACTTGAGTTTTAGAACTCTGTTTTGAGCGAGGCTTTGAGGGTAGACCTTTGGATAGTGTTGGAGATGTTTAAGACCTAAATTATAACCTGTAATGACGATGTAAGATGAATTTAATTGTTGGCGTTAATCTATGATTATATGCCTATTAAGTGAGGTTTATGAATGAAGTATAAATGATGTTTACGATGATAACTTTGTGCTGTATATACATACGTTAAGTGTGCTGAGCTGCTGTCATGTACTGTTACAATTGCATTTGTCGAGTCCTGTGTCTGAGATGTTTTGAGACGGATGTTTGTGAAGATGTTCTAAGATGATTTATTATACGTAGATGTTTGAGATGTTTTCAGTTATATGTGACGATTAATGTTGTTGTTGTTAAGCATAATTATGTGAATTATATGTTAATATAATTGTTGTGAATCTCACCCCTTCTGATTGGCCGGACGGACCGACCTTCTCTGATACCAATTGTAACACCCCGAAATCCCAACTTAAAATTCATACATTTAATCAGAGTATATCACAATAATTCAGGATGTCACATTTCATAAAATCTTTAAACAAAATGAATAATAATTTATTCCTCGTCTTTATTCAAAATGTAGCAGCGGAAACATAATTCAAACTCTTTAAAAGATTAGTTCTTCGCACCAATGTCATAATTAATTCAAAAGTGATACATAAAGGAATAGAAACAAAAGATAATCCACATCCTGTTACGTATCAGAGCTCCTAAGACTCCACAAGGACCTCTCACATCGTCAATCCTACACTTGGTCACCTGCACTTGCCCACAAGGCGGCAATTCCAACAGAAGGGGTGAGATTCACATCAATTATATTAACATATAACTCAAATATCTATGCTTAACAACAACAACAATATTCATCACATAGAACAGGAACGTCTCAAACATCCAAATATACTAATCATCTTAAAACATCTTCACATAACAAATCATCTCATAACGTCTTAAATACAAGACTCGACAATGCAACTCTAACATCTTAGACATCATGCATGTGGTACCATTTTAAGCTTAAACAAGCTTCACCGTCGCTTTGAGCAATTGCTCCACCGTCGCTTTGAGCATAAGCTCCACCGTCGCTTTGAGCATAAGCTCCACCGTCTCAAATTATGCATATGCATGTACTCGACTCTTTATACTTAAACAAGTTACACACATCATCTTAACATCGTTTATGACTCTTGACTGACACATGCAATTATAACACATTTACATGGCAGCAGTTCAGCACATTTAACACATTCACAGCACATAATCATCGTCACAAATATCTTTTAAACATCATTCATATAACTCACTTAATAAGCATATAAGTCATAGATTAAGGTCAACAATTAAGAATAATCTTACAGCATCATCACAGGTTATAATTTAAGTCTTAAACATCTCTAATGATAACCAAAAGTCTACCCTCAAAGCCTCGCTCAAAACAGAGTATAAAACTCAAGCTATAGTGGTCTGAGACCACATTGCTCGCTGTGGCGAGTGGGACTGCTCGCCACGGCGAGCTACTTAAATTGCGTTCTGCCACTTGCTCGCTACGGCGAGTGATGTTGCTCGCCTCGCGAGCACTAAAGGGTTGCTCGCCACGGCGAGTGGTGTTGCTCGTCTCGCGAGTTAAACTGTTCTGCTCGCCACGGCGAGTAGGTCTGCTCGCCACGGCGAGCGGTCGCAGAACAGGCTGCGGGTTCGCTCAAATCCTCGCTAAAATTCATCCAATCTCTCATACTAAGGCTCTAATCATTCAGAATCAAGGTCCTAGTGATTAATCTAGGTTCTGTAACAGGTTTCTACATCAATTCACATCATTCCCTCATCAATTCATCACAAAATCTACCAAAACCCTAACTTAGAACTCTCTCTAATCCTTGGTTAAATACAAACAGATGAATTACAGTATAACATAATTGAAGCTAGGCTCACCCTTACCTGATAATATTGCAGAATCGCAGGTCTCTCCTCTCTGGCCACTTTTCTCCCTTTTTCTCCAAAAGTCTGTAACGTACTGACTGTTCCTCTCTAAACCTAATTTCCTTTTATACCTCTTTCTAATCTCATTAATCCCCACAACTCTATCTAATTCAAAAACAGCCCCACAACTTTAGTATTTATTTTTATTTTCAACATTATTCTATTAAATAATAAAATAACCCGCCTAATAAAACCACAACTTAACACATAAATCACATAAATCACGTAAATATATTCTAAACTCGAAAAATTAATTAAATAATTGAGACGGGCGTTACAACTCTCCCCAACTTATAGAATTTTCGTCCTCGAAAATCTTACCTCATTCATGTCTGAGTATCAGTCAAAGCGAAAACTCTCCCAGTAGTCTGAGCCTTCTTAGGCTTCTTGCATTGCGAACCAATATGACCTTCTTCATTACAGTTAAAGCACACAACATCATCAAACTTGCAGTCTGGTGTAATATGCCCCTTCTGTCCGCATCGGTAACACCTCTTCACATCTCCCGTACAAGCATTACTCTTGTGGCCTTTTTCACCACAACTATAGTTATATTATTCTAACTTATGTTTGCTTTGTAGAGGAATAAGATGGCTGGAAGGAATGATGCTGCTCTTGCTGCTGCCTTGCAAGCAATGGCCCAAGCTGTGGGAAATCAGAACCACGCTGGTGGAAACGACGGGACGAGGATGTTGGAGACCTTTCTGAGGAACCACCCGCCTACCTTCAAGGGGCGATATGATCCTGATGGGGCTCAGACGTGGCTCAAGGAAGTTGAGCGGATCTTTAGGGTGATGCAGTGCGAAGATGGTCAGATGGTACGGTTTGGTACCCATATGTTGGCAGAGGAGGCTGATGAGTGGTGGGTTGGTATTCGACCTATCCTTGAAGAAGGAGGTGCTGCTGTGACTTGGGCTGTGTTTAGGAGAGAATTCCTGAACCGTTACTTTCCTGAGGACGTACGGGTGAAGAAGGAGATCGAGTTTCTTGAGCTGAAGCAAGGAAATATGTCCATGACTGAGTATGCGTCGAAGTTTGTGGAACTGGCAAAGTTCTACCCACATTATACCGCTGAGAATGCCGAGTTTTCCAAGTGCATCAAGTTTGAGAATGGCTTGCGTCTTGAGATTAAGAGGGAAATTGGTTACCAGAAGATTCGAAATTTCTCTGAGCTGGTGAGTAGTTGCAGGATTTATGAGGAGGATACCAAGGCTCACTACAAGGTAGTGAATGATAGAAAAGCGAAGGGTCAGCAGAGTCGTCCCAAACCTTATGATGCTCCTAGAGATAAGGGTAAGCAAAGAGTGAATGATGAGAGGCGACCACAGAAGAAGGATGCCCCTGCTGAGATTACCTGCTATAATTGCGGGCAGAAAGGCCACAAGAGTAATGCGTGTCCTGTTGATGTGAAGAGGTGTTACCGATGCGGACAGAAAGGACATATTACCCCAGACTGCAAGTTTGATGATGTTGTGTGTTTCAACTGTGATGAGCAAGGACATATTGGCTCGCAGTGCAAGAAGCCAAAGAAAGTTAGGACTATTGGAAGGGTTTTCGCGTTGACCGGCACTCAGACTGAGAACGAGGATCGTTTGATCAGAGGTACTTGCTATATTAATGATATACCTTTGATTTCTATTATTGATACTGGCGCTACGCATTGTTTTGTTGCTTTTGATTGTGCTGTTAAGTTGGGTCTTTCTATATCTGATATGAATGGAGAGATGGTTGTCGAAACTCCAGCTAAGGGTTCGGTGTCTACTTCTCGTGTGTGTTTGAGTTGTCCGTTGTCTATGTTTGATCGTAATTTTGAGATGGATTTAGTCTGCCTACCTTTGACTGGTATGGATGTAATTCTCGGGATGAATTGGTTAGAGTACAACCGTGTACTTATTAACTGTTTTCGCAAGACGGTGTATTTCTTGTCTGAAGAGGAGGAAAGTGGAGCAGAATTTTTATCTACCAAGCAGCTGAAACAATTAGAACGAGATGGAATTTTGATGTTTTCCCTGAAGAGATTCCTGATGTGCCTCCTGAAAGAGAAGTTGAATTTGCGATTGATCTTGTTCCTGGAACGAAGCCTGTGTCTATGACACCTTACCGTATGTCAGCTTTTGAGTTAGCTGAGTTAAAGAAGCAATTGGAGGATCTGCTTGAGAAGAAGTTTATAAGACCAAGTGTTTCACCTTGGGGAGCGCCTGTATTGCTAGTGAAGAAGAAAGAGGGGAGTATGAGGTTGTGTATTGACTACCGTCAGTTGAACAAGGTAACTATAAAGAATAGGTATCCGCTTCCGAGGATTGATGATTTGATGGATCAGTTAGTGGGTGCACGTGTGTTTAGCAAGATTGACTTAAGGTCGGGTTATCATCAGATAAAATTGAAGGATGAAGATATGCAGAAGACGGCCTTTAGAACTCGATATGGTCATTATGAGTATAAAGTGATGCCTTTTGGTGTTACGAACGCGCCGGGAGTATTTATGGAGTATATGAATCGGACCTTCCAGGCATTTTTGGATCGTTTTGTGGTGGTGTTTATTGACGACATTTTGATATATTCCAAATCCGAAGAAGAACATGCTGAACATTTGAAGATTGTCTTACAAGTATTGAAAGAAAAGAAGTTGTATGCTAAATTGTCTAAGTGTGAGTTCTGGTTTAAGGAAGTTAGTTTTCTTGGTCACATTATTTCCGGTGATGGAATAGCAGTTGATCCATCTAAAGTTGAAGCAGTGTTGCAATGGGAGACTCCGAGGTCGGTTACGGAGATTAGAAGCTTTTTGGGATTGGCAGGTTACTATAGAAGGTTTATAGAAGGGTTTTCTAAGTTGGCACTTCCGTTAACGCAGTTGACGTGTAAACGTAAATCCTTTGTGTGGGATGCTCAATGTGAGAGTAGCTTCAATGAGTTGAAGAAGCGGTTGATGACAGCTCCAGTTTTAATTTTACCAAAGCCTGAAGCACCTTTTGTGGTGTATTATGATGCGTCTAAGTTGGGTTTAGGTGGTGTACTCATGCAAGACGGTAAAGTGGTTGCTTATGCATCCAGGCAGTTGAGGATTCATGAACGAAATTATCCTACCCATGATCTTGAGTTGGCTGCAGTGGTATTTGTGTTGAAAATTTGGAGACACTATTTGTATGGTTCAAGGTTTGAAGTGTTTAGTGACCACAAGAGCTTGAAGTACCTGTTTGATCAGAAAGAATTAAATATGAGACAGAGGAGGTGGCTCGAGTTATTGAAGGATTATGATTTTTATTTGAGCTACCATCCGGGTAAGGCTAACGTAGTTGCTGATGCCTTGAGTAGGAAAACGTTGCATATGTCTGCTATGATGGCGGAGGAGTTCGAACTATTGGAATAATTCAGGGATTTGAGTTTGGTTTGTGAAAGATCACATCAGAGTGTAAAGCTAGGAATGTTGACGATTGACAATGAGTTTCTGAAAAATATTAAAGAAGCGCAGAAAGAAGATGTTAAATTTGTATATTTGCTTGTTGCGAGTAACCAGACTGCAGATGGTGATTTTAGAGTCGATGATCACGGTGTGTTGAGGTTCCGAGGTAGAATCTGTATTCCGGACAACGATGAGATGAAGAAGGCAATACTTGAAGAGAGTCATAGAAGTAGCTTAAGTATTCACCCAGGAGCTACGAAGATGTATCATGATTTGAAGAAGTTGTTTTGGTGGTCTGGATTGAAACGCGATGTGGCACAATTTGTGTACTCTTGTCTAGTTTGTCAGAAATCGAAGATAGAACATCAGAAACCTGCTGGTATGATGGTACCGTTAGATGTGCCAGAGTGGAAATGGGATAGTATATCCATGGATTTTGTGACGAGTTTGCCAACTACTCCAAGAGGGAACGATGCTATTTGGGTGATTGTTGATAGGTTAACCAAGTCAGTTCATTTTCTACCGATCAATATCACTTTTCCTATGGTTCGGTTAGCCGAGATTTACATTCAAGAGATAGTAAGATTGCATGGTGTTCCTTCGAGCATTGTGTCAGATAGAGATCCGAGATTTACTTCTAGATTTTGGAAAAGTTTGCAAGAAGCTTTAGGGTCTCAGTTGAAGCTGAGCTCGGCGTATCATCCACAAACAGATGGTCAATCCGAGAGGACGATTCAATCGTTGGAAGATTTGTTGAGGGTGTGTGTACTCGAACAAGGAGGAGCTTGGGATAATCACCTCCCGTTGATAGAATTCACTTACAATAACAGTTACCATTCTAGTATTGGAATGGCACCTTTCGAGGCTTTGTATGTGTAACGCCCTAGTTGTTATTTATTTAATTTCAGTTGATTTTAATAAGTTTATGTGATTTTAAATAATTTATGTTTATTTTTGATGTGTTATATATTTTATTATATGATTGTTTTGAATTATTTAATTAAAATAGGTGAGAATTATAATTATTAGAAGGTTGGGGGTTAAAATGAATTATTTAATAATTTAATAGGAGTTAATTAGAATTAAGGAGAAGTTAATAGGTATTAATAAGGGAAGAAAGAGTCAGAATCAGTTTTCACGTAGAAACAGTGAGAAAACAAGAAAAAGGGGAAAAACCTAGAAGAAGAGAGAAGAAGCAAGAGGAGAGAAGAACGCTGCTTTTAATTCAGGAAGATAATCTAAGGTAAGGGTGAGACTAACTCTCAACTTTAGGTTCTTAATTCGTTGATGAATGTAGAGTTGTTAGGGTTAATGAATTGAATTAGGTTAATGATGAATTGATGTTAATAACTTGATTAATTCATGTAATTGTTGTTGTTTAATGCTGTTCTGATGTTAGAATGCATAGGGATGATGAAATTCATCAAAATTGAGCCATTAGGTGTTAAATTTGGGGTTTAGGGTTGAAAAGTAGAAGTCTGTTCGTACAGTTCGTAGTTCTGCCTATCACCGCTTGCAACGGCGAGTAAACCCGCTCGCCAGGCGAGCAGTGCCTATGTAGCTCGCCACAGCGAGCAGTCCCACTCGCGAGGCGAGCAGTGAAACACCCGTAGCTCGCCACAGCGAGCAGATGCACTCGCCATGGCGAGTTGCTTAATTAAAAAGTTGTTAATTGTCTTAATGAGGTTTTTGGGCAGATTTTTATATCAATTTGAGTGCCTTAATATGTTTAGGGATGAATGGCACCTTTTTACAGAATTAGATTTGGGTTTTGGGAACTTAAAAATGAAGATTTTAGGTGAAAAATGTCAAAAATGCCGAGAGCAACCACTTTTGCTCGCCTTGAGCTCGCCCCCAACTCGCCACGGCGAGGAGCTCAATTTTGTGAACTCGCCACGGCGAGTAAGGTAGCTCGCCACGGCGAGTAATGCTGTAGGTTACCTAATTGTTGGATTTTTGTTGTGTGGCTTTGTTGTGCCCTTTGTTGTGTCCTATCAATTGAATTGGAGTCTAATGCCATAGCTGGTTATGCATATAGTAGTTGTTGTTGCTGTCGTTGGGTTGTATGTAGATATACACCATTGAGTCCATTTCATACTCATACCATTGTTGAGGGCTTATGCCTTGGAGTGTTTACACTCAATCGTTGAGGGCTTATGCCCTGGAGTGTTTATCACTCAATTGTTGAGGGCTTATGCCCTGGAATGTTATTTCATTCAACCGTTGGGGGCTCATGCCCCGGAATGCTTAGCATTCAACGCGCGTAAAATGGTACCACATGCATTTGCATTAGTTGCATTGTTGTTGTCATTGTAGTTGTTGTCGTTGTTGTTGTTGTTGGTTGAGTTGTCGGTGTCGTCGTTGACCATGTTGTTGAATTGTTCAAATTATAAATGATAATTGATTATTCATTACATTGTTGTTGTTGAATTAATTGATGAATTATATTATCTATTGTTGATTGTGAATCTCACCCCTTCTGCTGGAATTGCCGCCTCGTGGGCAAGTGCAGGTAACGAAGATTAGTAGAGATGTCGGCTCAAGTGTCTTAGGGCTCTGATACGTAACGGGACGGGAATTTGTTGCTTGTTTTTCTCTTTCCTTACGTATTAATTTTGATTTACGAAACTTTTGATGAGGCCTGCGTGCCAAAGCTTATTTAGTTGCTTTAAATTAAATCCGCTGCGAAGTTTGAAGTTAATTATTATTGACTATTTTATTGGAGAATATTTATTCATCCGTTAATTTGGAGATTTTATTTGAACGAAAAAAATGTAGCATTCCGTTTTGGTGAAAAACTCTGTTTTAATTTGTTAATTAATATTGTCGGGAGAACGGGGTGTTCCAATTGGTATCAGAGCAGGTCGGTCCGTCCGGCCAAGTAGTAGAGTCGAGTCGAGCCTAGTAGAGTCGTGTGACAATTTTGTATTGTCTTTGATGTCCTGGTTGTTGTTGTAGTGTAGATTTTCGCGATGGCTGGAAGGAATGATGTCGCACTTGCTGCTGCTCTACAAGCGATGGCTCAAGCTGTGGGTCAACAAAATAATGCTGGTGGTAACGACGGTGTTCGCATGTTGGAAACCTTCCTGAGGAACCATCCACCAACTTTCAAGGGCAGGTATGACCCTGATGGAGCGCAGACATGGTTGAAAGAGGTTGAGAGAATCTTCAGAGTAATGCAGTGCATTGATGTTCAGATGGTGCGTTTTGGCACACATATGCTGGCTGAGGAGGCTGATGATTGGTGGGTGAGTGTGCACCCAGTGCTAGGGAATGGAGGAGCTGTGATCACGTGGGCTGTGTTCAGAAGAGAGTTTCTGAATAGGTATTTTCCGGAAGATGTCCGAGGTAAGAAGGAGATTGAATTTCTGGAACTGAAGCAAGGTGATATGTCAGTAACAGAGTATGCTGCCAAGTTTGTTGAGTTGGCAAAGTTTTACCCGCATTACACCCCTGAGACTGCTGAGTTCTCTAAGTGTATCAAGTTTGAGAATGGTCTGCGTGCTGAGATTAAGCGGGCCATTGGTTATCAGAAGATCCGCAATTTTTCTGATTTGGTGAGTAGCTGCAGGATTTACGAAGAGGATACGAAAGCTCACTATAAAGTGCTTAATGAAAGGAAGAGTAAGAATCAGCAGAACCGTCCTAAGCCTTACAGTGCTCCTGCTGATAAGGGGAAACAACGGGTGAATGATGGGTGGAGGCCCAGGAGGAATGAGACTCCTGCTGAAGTTGTCTGCTACAAGTGTGGTGAGAAAGGCCACAAGAGTAATGCTTGCCACCGGGATGAGAAGAAATGCTTCCGATGCGGGAAGAAGGGACATACAATAGCTGAATGCAAACGTGGTGATATTGTCTGTTTTAATTGTGATGAAGAGGGTCATCTTAGTTCTCAGTGCAAGAAGCCTAAGAAGGCTCAGCTTGGAGGGAAAGTGTTTGCATTGTCTGGTACACAGACGGACAATGAGGATCGACTAATTCGAGGTACTTGTTATTTTGATGATACTCCTTTAATTGCTATTATAGATACTGGTGCTACGCATTGTTTTATTGTTGTTAGTTGTGCTTCTAAGTTGGGACTTACTATGTCTAATATGGATGGAGAAATGATTGTTGAAACTCCAGCTAAGGGTTCAGTGACTACTTCTCTTGTTTGTTTAAGTTGTCCACTGTCTGTATTTGGTAGAAATTTTGAAGTTGATCTCGTATGTTTACCGTTGACGGGTATGGATGTAATCATTAGGATGAACTGGTTAGAGTATAACCATGTCCTCATCAATTGTTTTAGTAAGACAGTACGTTTCTCTTCCGCTGAAGAAGAGAGTGAAGTTGATTTCCTGAGTACTAAGCAGTTGAAGCAGATAGAGCGCGATGGAATTATGATGTTTTCCTTGTTAGCATATTTGTCAGTGGAGAATCAAGCAGTGATTGATAGCCTACCAGTCGTGAATGAATTCCCAGAAGTTTTTCCTGATGAGATTCCCGATGAGCCACCAGAAAGGGAAGTTGAATTTTCAATTGATCTTGTTCCGGGTACGAAGCCTGTGTCGATGGCTCCTTACCGTATGTCAGTAGCTGAGTTGGCAGAGTTGAAGAAGCAGTTGGAAGACCTGCTTGATAAGAAGTTTGTAAGACCAAGTGTTTCACCTTGGGGAGCGCCAGTGTTATTGGTTAAGAAGAAAGATGGTAGCATGAGGCTGTGTATAGATTACCGTCAGTTGAATAAAGCGACGATAAAGAATAGGTATCCACTTCCGAGAATTGATGACTTGATGGATCAGCTAGTGGGTGCCCGTGTGTTTAGTAAAATCGATTTGAGGTCAGGTTACCATCAGATTAAGGTGAAGGATGAAGATATGCAGAAGACGGCGTTCAGAACGCGTTATGGTCACTATGAGTATAAGGTGATGCCGTTCGGTGTTACTAATGCACCTGGTGTATTTATGGAGTATATGAACAGAATTTTCCATGACTTTCTGGACAGATTTGTTGTTGTTTTTATTGATGATATTCTGATTTATTCTAAGACTGAAGAAGAGCATGCAGAGCATTTGAAGATTGTTTTGCAGGTGTTGAAAGAAAAGAAGTTGTATGCCAAATTATCCAAATGTGAGTTCTGGTTAAGTGAAGTAAGTTTTCTTGGCCACATTATTTCTGGTAGTGGTATTGCGGTTGACCCGTCGAAAGTTGAAGCGGTATCGCAATGGGAGACTCCGAGGTCCGTTACAGAGATTAGAAGTTTTCTGGGCTTAGCAGGTTATTATCGAAGATTTATCGAAGGATTTTCGAAGTTGGCACTTCCTTTGACACAGTTGACCTGTAAGGGTAAAGTTTTTGTGTGGGATACTAAGTGTGAGAATAGTTTCAATGAGTTGAAGCAACGGTTGACGACTGCTCCGATTTTGATTTTACCGAAGCCAGATGAACCTTTTGTTGTTTATTGTGATGCGTCCAAGTTGGGCTTAGGTGGTGTACTTATGCAGGATGGTAAGGTGGTAGCTTATGCTTCGAGACAATTGAGGATACATGAGAAGAACTATCCTACACATGATTTAGAGTTGGCTGCTGTAGTTTTTGTGTTAAAAATTTGGAGGCATTATTTGTACGGTTCCAGATTTGAGGTGTTCAGTGATCATAAAAGTTTGAAATATTTGTTTGATCAGAAAGAGTTGAATATGAGGCAGAGAAGATGGCTCGAGTTGTTGAAGGACTATGATTTTAGTTTGAATTACCATCCGGGTAAAGCCAATGTGGTTGCAGATGCCTTGAGCAGAAAGACGTTGCATATGTCTGCTATGATGATGAAAGAGTTCGAGTTACTTGAGCAATTTAGAGACTTGAGCTTAGTTTGCGAATTGGCACCTCAGAGCGTGCAGTTGGGTATGTTGAAGATCAATAATGAATTCTTGAACAGTATCAAGGAAGCGCAAGAAGCTGATGTTAAGTTTGTAGACTTGATGGTTGCTAGTAATGAAGCGGAAGATAGTGATTTCCAGGTTGATGATCAGGGTGTGTTAAGATTCCGAGGCAGACTTTGTATTCCTGATAACGACGAGTTGAAAAAGTCGATTTTGGAAGAAAGTCACAGGAGTAGTTTAAGTATTCATCCGGGAGCTACGAAGATGTATCACGACTTGAAGAAATTGTTTTGGTGGTCTGGATTGAAGCGAGATGTCGCGCAGTTTGTTTATGCATGTTTGACTTGTCAGAAATCTAAAGTTGAACATCAGAAGCCTGCAGGGTTGTTGACACCATTAGATGTACCAGAGTGGAAGTGGGATAGCATATCCATGGATTTTGTAACGAACTTACCGAATACTCCGAAGGGGCATGATGCCATTTGGGTAGTTGTTGACAGGTTAACAAAGTCAGCACATTTTATTCCGATCAATATCAATTATCCAGTAGTTCAGTTGGCAGAGATTTATATTCATAGTATTGTGAAGTTGCATGGTGTTCCATCGAGTATTGTGTCGGATAGAGATCTGAGGTTTACTTCAAGGTTTTGGAAGAGTTTGCAGGAGGCTTTGGGTTCTAAGTTGAAGTTGAGTTCGGCTTATCATCCTCAAACAGATGGTCAGTCGGAGAGGACGATTCAGTCGTTGGAAGATTTGCTAAGAGTATGTGTACTTGAGCAAGGTGGAGCTTGGGATAGTCATCTACCGTTGATTGAGTTCACGTACAACAACAGTTACCATTCGAGTATTGGTATGGCACCATTTGAAGCTTTGTATGGTCGGAGGTGTAGAACTCCGTTGTGTTGGTTTGAATCGGGAGAAAGTATAGTGTTGGGACCGGAATTAGTCCAGCAGACTACAGAGAAGGTCAAGTTGATAAGAGAGCAGATGAAAGCGTCGCAGAGTCGACAGAAGAGTTACCATGACAAGCGTAGAAAGGAACTTGAGTTTCAAGGGGGTGATCATGTGTTCTTGAGAGTCACTCCCATGACAGGTGTAGGTCGTGCGTTGAAGTCTAAGAAGTTGACTCCGAAGTTTATTGGTCCTTATCAGATATCAGAGAGGATTGGGCCAGTGGCATATCGAATAGGTTTGCCACCACATCTTTCAAATCTGCATGATGTGTTTCATGTGTCGCAGTTGCGGAAGTATGTAGCGGATCCTTCGCATGTTATACCAAGGGATGACGTGCAAGTTAGAGACAACCTTACGGTAGAGACTTTACCGTTGAGGATTGATGATCGTAAGGTGAAGAAGTTGAGAGGCAAGGAGATATCTCTGGTGAGAGTTGTCTGGGGTGGAGTAACTGGTGAAAGCTTGACTTGGGAGCTGGAGAGTAAGATGCTAGAGTCTTATCCTGAGTTGTTTGCTTGAGGTAATATTTCGAGGACGAAATTCTTTAAGTGGGGGAGAGTTGTAACGCCCTAGTTGTTATTTATTTAATTTCAGTTGATTTTAATAAGTTTATGTGATTTTAAATAATTTATGTTTATTTTTGATGTGTTATATATTTTATTATATGATTGTTTTGAATTATTTAATTAAAATAGGTGAGAATTATAATTATTAGAAGGTTGGGGGTTAAAATGAATTATTTAATAATTTAATAGGAGTTAATTAGAATTAAGGAGAAGTTAATAGGTATTAATAAGGGAAGAAAGAGTCAGAATCAGTTTTCACGTAGAAACAGTGAGAAAACAAGAAAAAGGGGAAAAACCTAGAAGAAGAGAGAAGAAGCAAGAGGAGAGAAGAACGCTGCTTTTAATTCAGGAAGATAATCTAAGGTAAGGGTGAGACTAACTCTCAACTTTAGGTTCTTAATTCGTTGATGAATGTAGAGTTGTTAGGGTTAATGAATTGAATTAGGTTAATGATGAATTGATGTTAATAACTTGATTAATTCAAGTAATTGTTGTTGTTTAATGCTGTTCTGATGTTAGAATGCATAGGGATGATGAAATTCATCAAAATTGAGCCATTAGGTGTTAAATTTGGGGTTTAGGGTTGAAAAGTATAAGTCTGTTCGTACAGTTCGTAGTTCTGCCTATCGCCGCTCGCAACGGCGAGTAAACCCGCTCGCCAGGCGAGCAGTGCCTATGTAGCTCGCCACAGCGAGCAGTCCCACTCGCGAGGCGAGCAGTGAAACACCCGTAGCTCGCCACAGCGAGCAGATGCACTCGCCATGGCGAGTTGCTTAATTAAAAAGTTGTTAATTGTCTTAATGAGGTTTTTGGGCAGATTTTTATATCAATTTGAGTGCCTTAATATGTTTAGGGATGAATGGCACCTTTTTACAGAATTAGATTTGGGTTTTGGGAACTTAAAAATGAAGATTTTAGGTGAAAAATGTCAAAAATGCCGAGAGCAACCACTTTTGCTCGCCTTGAGCTCGCCCCCAACTCGCCACGGCGAGGAGCTCAATTTTGTGAACTCGCCACGGCGAGTAAGGTAGCTCGCCACGGCGAGTAATGCTGTAGGTTACCTAATTGTTGGATTTTTGTTGTGTGGCTTTGTTGTGCCCTTTGTTGTGTCCTATCAATTGAATTGGAGTCTAATGCCAAAGCTGGTTATGCATATAGTAGTTGTTGTTGCTGTCGTTGGGTTGTATGTAGATATACACCATTGAGTCCATTTCATACTCATACCATTGTTGAGGGCTTATGCCTTGGAGTGTTTACACTCAATCGTTGAGGGCTTATGCCCTGGAGTGTTTATCACTCAATTGTTGAGGGCTTATGCCCTGGAATGTTATTTCATTCAACCGTTGGGGGCTCATGCCCCGGAATGCTTAGCATTCAACGCGCGTAAAATGGTACCACATGCATTTGCATTAGTTGCATTGTTGTTGTCATTGTAGTTGTTGTCGTTGTTGTTGTTGTTGGTTGAGTTGTCGGTGTCGTCGTTGACCATGTTGTTGAATTGTTCAAATTATAAATGATAATTGATTATTCATTACACTGTTGTTGTTGAATTAATTGATGAATTATATTATCTATTGTTGATTGTGAATCTCACCCCTTCTGCTGGAATTGCCGCCTTATGGGCAAGTGCAGGTAACGAAGATTAGTAGAGATGTCGGCTCAAGTGTCTTAGGGCTCTGATACGTAACGGGACGGGAATTTGTTGCTTGTTTTTCTCTTTCCTTACGTATTAATTTTGATTTACGAAACTTTTGATGAGGCCTGCGTGCCAAAGCTTATTTAGTTGCTTTAAATTAAATCCGCTGCGAAGTTTGAAGTTAATTATTATTGACTATTTTATTGGAGAATATTTATTCATCCGTTAATTTGGAGATTTTATTTGAACGAAAAAAATGTAGCATTCCGTTTTGGTGAAAAACTCTGTTTTAATTTGTTAATTAATATTGTCGGGAGAACGGGGTGTTACAGTATGGAAGAAGATGTAGAACCCCGTTGTGTTGGTTTGAGTCAGGTGAAAGTGTGGTTTTAGGACCAGAGATTGTGCAACAAACCACTGAGAAGGTAAGAATGATCCAAGAGAAGATGAAAGCGTCGCAGAGTCGACAAAAGAGTTATCATGACAAGCGTAGAAAGGACCTTGAGTTCCAAGAGGGAGATCATGTGTTTTTGCGAGTTACCCCAATGACCGGTGTAGGTCGTGCCTTAAAGTCGAAGAAGTTGACTCCAAAGTTTATTGGTCCGTATCAGATATCAGAGAGGATTGGGACGGTGGCATATCGTATTGGATTACCACCGCATCTATCGAATTTGCACGACGTTTTTCATGTGTCGCAACTGAGGAAGTACGTTCCGGATCCATCTCATGTGATCCAAAGTGACGATGTGCAAGTAAGGGACAACCTTACGGTTGAGACTCTACCCTTGAGGATCGATGATCACAAGGTGAAGTTGTTGAAAGGCAAGGAAATAACTCTAGTGAGAGTTGTTTGGAGTGGAGCGTCTGGTGAAAGCTTAACTTGGGAGCTTGAAAGTAAGATGCTGGAGTCATATCCAGAGTTGTTTAATCGAGGTAAGATTTTCGAGGACAAAAATCCTTTAAGTGGGGGAGAGTTGTAACACCCACTTTATTTATTTAATTATTTTATTAGAGTATATAGTATATTATTATATATTATATGATTTTAATGATATTTGTGACGTATGAGATGATGTTGCGGTGTGACGTTTATTTTATTGTTTAATAAAATAAAATATGTGACGTTAATATAGATATATTTATATGAAAATTAAGATGTGTTATAATAACAAATATTTTGAGAGATGGGGTTGTTTTCATAAATAAGATAGAGTTGTGGGGATAAGTGAGAATAGAGAGAATTATAAAAGGAAGTTAGGTTTAGAGAGGAACAGTCAGTACGTTACAGACTTTTGCAAAAAGGGAGAAAAGTGGCTAGAGAAGAGGGAACCCCAATTCTGCAATACTACCAGGTAAGGGTGAGCCTAACTTCAATTGTATTTACTGTAATTCATCTGTTATGATTAACAAAGGAATTAGAAGGTAGTTTTGAGAGATTTCATAAGCTAGGGTTTAGTGGATTTTTGGATGAATTGATGTTAGAATGATGTGAATTGATATAGAAACCTGTTACAGAACCTAGATTAATCACTAGGACTATAATTCTGATAGATTAGAAGCATAAAACGAAGGATTGGACGAGTTTTGGCGAGGTTACGAGTGAACCCGTAACCCCTCTGCGATAGCTCGCCGTGGCGAGCAGACCCGCTCGCCGTGGCGAGAAGTTAGGTATATACTCGCGAGGCGAGCAGCTGAGCTCGCCGTGGCGAGCAACCTCTTTAGTGCGCGCGAGGCGAGCAACATCACTCGCCGTAGCGAGCAAGTGGCAGAATGCAATTTTGGCAGCTCGCCGTGGCGAGCAAAACCACTCGCCACAGCGAGCAATGTGGTTTCAGACCACTATAACTTGAGTTTTAGAACTCTGTTTTGAGCGAGGCTTTGAGGGTAGACCTTTGGATAGTGTTGGAGATGTTTAAGACCTAAATTATAACCTGTAATGACGATGTAAGATGAATTTAATTGTTGGCGTTAATCTATGATTATATGCCTATTAAGTGAGGTTTATGAATGAAGTATAAATGATGTTTACGATGATAACTTTGTGCTGTATATACATACGTTAAGTGTGCTGAGCTGCTGTCATGTACTGTTACAATTGCATTTGTCGAGTCCTGTGTCTGAGATGTTTTGAGACGGATGTTTGTGAAGATGTTCTAAGATGATTTATTATACGTAGATGTTTGAGATGTTTTCAGTTATATGTGACGATTAATGTTGTTGTTGTTAAGCATAATTATGTGAATTATATGTTAATATAATTGTTGTGAATCTCACCCCTTCTGATTGGCCGGACGGACCGACCTTCTCTGATACCAATTGTAACACCCCGAAATCCCAACTTAAAATTCATACATTTAATCAGAGTATATCACAATAATTCAGGATGTCACATTTCATAAAATCTTTAAACAAAATGAATAATAATTTATTCCTCGTCTTTATTCAAAATGTAGCAGCGGAAACATAATTCAAACTCTTTAAAAGATTAGTTCTTCGCACCAATGTCATAATTAATTCAAAAGTGATACATAAAGGAATAGAAACAAAAGATAATCCACATCCTGTTACGTATCAGAGCTCCTAAGACTCCACAAGGACCTCTCACATCGTCAATCCTACACTTGGTCACCTGCACTTGCCCACAAGGCGGCAATTCCAACAGAAGGGGTGAGATTCACATCAATTATATTAACATATAACTCAAATATCTATGCTTAACAACAACAACAATATTCATCACATAGAACAGGAACGTCTCAAACATCCAAATATACTAATCATCTTAAAACATCTTCACATAACAAATCATCTCATAACGTCTTAAATACAAGACTCGACAATGCAACTCTAACATCTTAGACATCATGCATGTGGTACCATTTTAAGCTTAAACAAGCTTCACCGTCGCTTTGAGCAATTGCTCCACCGTCGCTTTGAGCATAAGCTCCACCGTCGCTTTGAGCATAAGCTCCACCGTCTCAAATTATGCATATGCATGTACTCGACTCTTTATACTTAAACAAGTTACACACATCATCTTAACATCGTTTATGACTCTTGACTGACACATGCAATTATAACACATTTACATGGCAGCAGTTCAGCACATTTAACACATTCACAGCACATAATCATCGTCACAAATATCTTTTAAACATCATTCATATAACTCACTTAATAAGCATATAAGTCATAGATTAAGGTCAACAATTAAGAATAATCTTACAGCATCATCACAGGTTATAATTTAAGTCTTAAACATCTCTAATGATAACCAAAAGTCTACCCTCAAAGCCTCGCTCAAAACAGAGTATAAAACTCAAGCTATAGTGGTCTGAGACCACATTGCTCGCTGTGGCGAGTGGGACTGCTCGCCACGGCGAGCTACTTAAATTGCGTTCTGCCACTTGCTCGCTACGGCGAGTGATGTTGCTCGCCTCGCGAGCACTAAAGGGTTGCTCGCCACGGCGAGTGGTGTTGCTCGTCTCGCGAGTTAAACTGTTCTGCTCGCCACGGCGAGTAGGTCTGCTCGCCACGGCGAGCGGTCGCAGAACAGGCTGCGGGTTCGCTCAAATCCTCGCTAAAATTCATCCAATCTCTCATACTAAGGCTCTAATCATTCAGAATCAAGGTCCTAGTGATTAATCTAGGTTCTGTAACAGGTTTCTACATCAATTCACATCATTCCCTCATCAATTCATCACAAAATCTACCAAAACCCTAACTTAGAACTCTCTCTAATCCTTGGTTAAATACAAACAGATGAATTACAGTATAACATAATTGAAGCTAGGCTCACCCTTACCTGATAATATTGCAGAATCGCAGGTCTCTCCTCTCTGGCCACTTTTCTCCCTTTTTCTCCAAAAGTCTGTAACGTACTGACTGTTCCTCTCTAAACCTAATTTCCTTTTATACCTCTTTCTAATCTCATTAATCCCCACAACTCTATCTAATTCAAAAACAGCCCCACAACTTTAGTATTTATTTTTATTTTCAACATTATTCTATTAAATAATAAAATAACCCGCCTAATAAAACCACAACTTAACACATAAATCACATAAATCACGTAAATATATTCTAAACTCGAAAAATTAATTAAATAATTGAGACGGGCGTTACAACTCTCCCCAACTTATAGAATTTTCGTCCTCGAAAATCTTACCTCATTCATGTCTGAGTATCAGTCAAAGCGAAAACTCTCCCAGTAGTCTGAGCCTTCTTAGGCTTCTTGCATTGCGAACCAATATGACCTTCTTCATTACAGTTAAAGCACACAACATCATCAAACTTGCAGTCTGGTGTAATATGCCCCTTCTGTCCGCATCGGTAACACCTCTTCACATCTCCCGTACAAGCATTACTCTTGTGGCCTTTTTCACCACAACTATAGTTATATTATTCTAACTTATGTTTGCTTTGTAGAGGAATAAGATGGCTGGAAGGAATGATGCTGCTCTTGCTGCTGCCTTGCAAGCAATGGCCCAAGCTGTGGGAAATCAGAACCACGCTGGTGGAAACGACGGGACGAGGATGTTGGAGACCTTTCTGAGGAACCACCCGCCTACCTTCAAGGGGCGATATGATCCTGATGGGGCTCAGACGTGGCTCAAGGAAGTTGAGCGGATCTTTAGGGTGATGCAGTGCGAAGATGGTCAGATGGTACGGTTTGGTACCCATATGTTGGCAGAGGAGGCTGATGAGTGGTGGGTTGGTATTCGACCTATCCTTGAAGAAGGAGGTGCTGCTGTGACTTGGGCTGTGTTTAGGAGAGAATTCCTGAACCGTTACTTTCCTGAGGACGTACGGGTGAAGAAGGAGATCGAGTTTCTTGAGCTGAAGCAAGGAAATATGTCCATGACTGAGTATGCGTCGAAGTTTGTGGAACTGGCAAAGTTCTACCCACATTATACCGCTGAGAATGCCGAGTTTTCCAAGTGCATCAAGTTTGAGAATGGCTTGCGTCTTGAGATTAAGAGGGAAATTGGTTACCAGAAGATTCGAAATTTCTCTGAGCTGGTGAGTAGTTGCAGGATTTATGAGGAGGATACCAAGGCTCACTACAAGGTAGTGAATGATAGAAAAGCGAAGGGTCAGCAGAGTCGTCCCAAACCTTATGATGCTCCTAGAGATAAGGGTAAGCAAAGAGTGAATGATGAGAGGCGACCACAGAAGAAGGATGCCCCTGCTGAGATTACCTGCTATAATTGCGGGCAGAAAGGCCACAAGAGTAATGCGTGTCCTGTTGATGTGAAGAGGTGTTACCGATGCGGACAGAAAGGACATATTACCCCAGACTGCAAGTTTGATGATGTTGTGTGTTTCAACTGTGATGAGCAAGGACATATTGGCTCGCAGTGCAAGAAGCCAAAGAAAGTTAGGACTATTGGAAGGGTTTTCGCGTTGACCGGCACTCAGACTGAGAACGAGGATCGTTTGATCAGAGGTACTTGCTATATTAATGATATACCTTTGATTTCTATTATTGATACTGGCGCTACGCATTGTTTTGTTGCTTTTGATTGTGCTGTTAAGTTGGGTCTTTCTATATCTGATATGAATGGAGAGATGGTTGTCGAAACTCCAGCTAAGGGTTCGGTGTCTACTTCTCGTGTGTGTTTGAGTTGTCCGTTGTCTATGTTTGATCGTAATTTTGAGATGGATTTAGTCTGCCTACCTTTGACTGGTATGGATGTAATTCTCGGGATGAATTGGTTAGAGTACAACCGTGTACTTATTAACTGTTTTCGCAAGACGGTGTATTTCTTGTCTGAAGAGGAGGAAAGTGGAGCAGAATTTTTATCTACCAAGCAGCTGAAACAATTAGAACGAGATGGAATTTTGATGTTTTCCCTGAAGAGATTCCTGATGTGCCTCCTGAAAGAGAAGTTGAATTTGCGATTGATCTTGTTCCTGGAACGAAGCCTGTGTCTATGACACCTTACCGTATGTCAGCTTTTGAGTTAGCTGAGTTAAAGAAGCAATTGGAGGATCTGCTTGAGAAGAAGTTTATAAGACCAAGTGTTTCACCTTGGGGAGCGCCTGTATTGCTAGTGAAGAAGAAAGAGGGGAGTATGAGGTTGTGTATTGACTACCGTCAGTTGAACAAGGTAACTATAAAGAATAGGTATCCGCTTCCGAGGATTGATGATTTGATGGATCAGTTAGTGGGTGCACGTGTGTTTAGCAAGATTGACTTAAGGTCGGGTTATCATCAGATAAAATTGAAGGATGAAGATATGCAGAAGACGGCCTTTAGAACTCGATATGGTCATTATGAGTATAAAGTGATGCCTTTTGGTGTTACGAACGCGCCGGGAGTATTTATGGAGTATATGAATCGGACCTTCCAGGCATTTTTGGATCGTTTTGTGGTGGTGTTTATTGACGACATTTTGATATATTCCAAATCCGAAGAAGAACATGCTGAACATTTGAAGATTGTCTTACAAGTATTGAAAGAAAAGAAGTTGTATGCTAAATTGTCTAAGTGTGAGTTCTGGTTTAAGGAAGTTAGTTTTCTTGGTCACATTATTTCCGGTGATGGAATAGCAGTTGATCCATCTAAAGTTGAAGCAGTGTTGCAATGGGAGACTCCGAGGTCGGTTACGGAGATTAGAAGCTTTTTGGGATTGGCAGGTTACTATAGAAGGTTTATAGAAGGGTTTTCTAAGTTGGCACTTCCGTTAACGCAGTTGACGTGTAAACGTAAATCCTTTGTGTGGGATGCTCAATGTGAGAGTAGCTTCAATGAGTTGAAGAAGCGGTTGATGACAGCTCCAGTTTTAATTTTACCAAAGCCTGAAGCACCTTTTGTGGTGTATTATGATGCGTCTAAGTTGGGTTTAGGTGGTGTACTCATGCAAGACGGTAAAGTGGTTGCTTATGCATCCAGGCAGTTGAGGATTCATGAACGAAATTATCCTACCCATGATCTTGAGTTGGCTGCAGTGGTATTTGTGTTGAAAATTTGGAGACACTATTTGTATGGTTCAAGGTTTGAAGTGTTTAGTGACCACAAGAGCTTGAAGTACCTGTTTGATCAGAAAGAATTAAATATGAGACAGAGGAGGTGGCTCGAGTTATTGAAGGATTATGATTTTTATTTGAGCTACCATCCGGGTAAGGCTAACGTAGTTGCTGATGCCTTGAGTAGGAAAACGTTGCATATGTCTGCTATGATGGCGGAGGAGTTCGAACTATTGGAATAATTCAGGGATTTGAGTTTGGTTTGTGAAAGATCACATCAGAGTGTAAAGCTAGGAATGTTGACGATTGACAATGAGTTTCTGAAAAATATTAAAGAAGCGCAGAAAGAAGATGTTAAATTTGTATATTTGCTTGTTGCGAGTAACCAGACTGCAGATGGTGATTTTAGAGTCGATGATCACGGTGTGTTGAGGTTCCGAGGTAGAATCTGTATTCCGGACAACGATGAGATGAAGAAGGCAATACTTGAAGAGAGTCATAGAAGTAGCTTAAGTATTCACCCAGGAGCTACGAAGATGTATCATGATTTGAAGAAGTTGTTTTGGTGGTCTGGATTGAAACGCGATGTGGCACAATTTGTGTACTCTTGTCTAGTTTGTCAGAAATCGAAGATAGAACATCAGAAACCTGCTGGTATGATGGTACCGTTAGATGTGCCAGAGTGGAAATGGGATAGTATATCCATGGATTTTGTGACGAGTTTGCCAACTACTCCAAGAGGGAACGATGCTATTTGGGTGATTGTTGATAGGTTAACCAAGTCAGTTCATTTTCTACCGATCAATATCACTTTTCCTATGGTTCGGTTAGCCGAGATTTACATTCAAGAGATAGTAAGATTGCATGGTGTTCCTTCGAGCATTGTGTCAGATAGAGATCCGAGATTTACTTCTAGATTTTGGAAAAGTTTGCAAGAAGCTTTAGGGTCTCAGTTGAAGCTGAGCTCGGCGTATCATCCACAAACAGATGGTCAATCCGAGAGGACGATTCAATCGTTGGAAGATTTGTTGAGGGTGTGTGTACTCGAACAAGGAGGAGCTTGGGATAATCACCTCCCGTTGATAGAATTCACTTACAATAACAGTTACCATTCTAGTATTGGAATGGCACCTTTCGAGGCTTTGTATGTGTAACGCCCTAGTTGTTATTTATTTAATTTCAGTTGATTTTAATAAGTTTATGTGATTTTAAATAATTTATGTTTATTTTTGATGTGTTATATATTTTATTATATGATTGTTTTGAATTATTTAATTAAAATAGGTGAGAATTATAATTATTAGAAGGTTGGGGGTTAAAATGAATTATTTAATAATTTAATAGGAGTTAATTAGAATTAAGGAGAAGTTAATAGGTATTAATAAGGGAAGAAAGAGTCAGAATCAGTTTTCACGTAGAAACAGTGAGAAAACAAGAAAAAGGGGAAAAACCTAGAAGAAGAGAGAAGAAGCAAGAGGAGAGAAGAACGCTGCTTTTAATTCAGGAAGATAATCTAAGGTAAGGGTGAGACTAACTCTCAACTTTAGGTTCTTAATTCGTTGATGAATGTAGAGTTGTTAGGGTTAATGAATTGAATTAGGTTAATGATGAATTGATGTTAATAACTTGATTAATTCATGTAATTGTTGTTGTTTAATGCTGTTCTGATGTTAGAATGCATAGGGATGATGAAATTCATCAAAATTGAGCCATTAGGTGTTAAATTTGGGGTTTAGGGTTGAAAAGTAGAAGTCTGTTCGTACAGTTCGTAGTTCTGCCTATCACCGCTTGCAACGGCGAGTAAACCCGCTCGCCAGGCGAGCAGTGCCTATGTAGCTCGCCACAGCGAGCAGTCCCACTCGCGAGGCGAGCAGTGAAACACCCGTAGCTCGCCACAGCGAGCAGATGCACTCGCCATGGCGAGTTGCTTAATTAAAAAGTTGTTAATTGTCTTAATGAGGTTTTTGGGCAGATTTTTATATCAATTTGAGTGCCTTAATATGTTTAGGGATGAATGGCACCTTTTTACAGAATTAGATTTGGGTTTTGGGAACTTAAAAATGAAGATTTTAGGTGAAAAATGTCAAAAATGCCGAGAGCAACCACTTTTGCTCGCCTTGAGCTCGCCCCCAACTCGCCACGGCGAGGAGCTCAATTTTGTGAACTCGCCACGGCGAGTAAGGTAGCTCGCCACGGCGAGTAATGCTGTAGGTTACCTAATTGTTGGATTTTTGTTGTGTGGCTTTGTTGTGCCCTTTGTTGTGTCCTATCAATTGAATTGGAGTCTAATGCCATAGCTGGTTATGCATATAGTAGTTGTTGTTGCTGTCGTTGGGTTGTATGTAGATATACACCATTGAGTCCATTTCATACTCATACCATTGTTGAGGGCTTATGCCTTGGAGTGTTTACACTCAATCGTTGAGGGCTTATGCCCTGGAGTGTTTATCACTCAATTGTTGAGGGCTTATGCCCTGGAATGTTATTTCATTCAACCGTTGGGGGCTCATGCCCCGGAATGCTTAGCATTCAACGCGCGTAAAATGGTACCACATGCATTTGCATTAGTTGCATTGTTGTTGTCATTGTAGTTGTTGTCGTTGTTGTTGTTGTTGGTTGAGTTGTCGGTGTCGTCGTTGACCATGTTGTTGAATTGTTCAAATTATAAATGATAATTGATTATTCATTACATTGTTGTTGTTGAATTAATTGATGAATTATATTATCTATTGTTGATTGTGAATCTCACCCCTTCTGCTGGAATTGCCGCCTCGTGGGCAAGTGCAGGTAACGAAGATTAGTAGAGATGTCGGCTCAAGTGTCTTAGGGCTCTGATACGTAACGGGACGGGAATTTGTTGCTTGTTTTTCTCTTTCCTTACGTATTAATTTTGATTTACGAAACTTTTGATGAGGCCTGCGTGCCAAAGCTTATTTAGTTGCTTTAAATTAAATCCGCTGCGAAGTTTGAAGTTAATTATTATTGACTATTTTATTGGAGAATATTTATTCATCCGTTAATTTGGAGATTTTATTTGAACGAAAAAAATGTAGCATTCCGTTTTGGTGAAAAACTCTGTTTTAATTTGTTAATTAATATTGTCGGGAGAACGGGGTGTTCCAATTGGTATCAGAGCAGGTCGGTCCGTCCGGCCAAGTAGTAGAGTCGAGTCGAGCCTAGTAGAGTCGTGTGACAATTTTGTATTGTCTTTGATGTCCTGGTTGTTGTTGTAGTGTAGATTTTCGCGATGGCTGGAAGGAATGATGTCGCACTTGCTGCTGCTCTACAAGCGATGGCTCAAGCTGTGGGTCAACAAAATAATGCTGGTGGTAACGACGGTGTTCGCATGTTGGAAACCTTCCTGAGGAACCATCCACCAACTTTCAAGGGCAGGTATGACCCTGATGGAGCGCAGACATGGTTGAAAGAGGTTGAGAGAATCTTCAGAGTAATGCAGTGCATTGATGTTCAGATGGTGCGTTTTGGCACACATATGCTGGCTGAGGAGGCTGATGATTGGTGGGTGAGTGTGCACCCAGTGCTAGGGAATGGAGGAGCTGTGATCACGTGGGCTGTGTTCAGAAGAGAGTTTCTGAATAGGTATTTTCCGGAAGATGTCCGAGGTAAGAAGGAGATTGAATTTCTGGAACTGAAGCAAGGTGATATGTCAGTAACAGAGTATGCTGCCAAGTTTGTTGAGTTGGCAAAGTTTTACCCGCATTACACCCCTGAGACTGCTGAGTTCTCTAAGTGTATCAAGTTTGAGAATGGTCTGCGTGCTGAGATTAAGCGGGCCATTGGTTATCAGAAGATCCGCAATTTTTCTGATTTGGTGAGTAGCTGCAGGATTTACGAAGAGGATACGAAAGCTCACTATAAAGTGCTTAATGAAAGGAAGAGTAAGAATCAGCAGAACCGTCCTAAGCCTTACAGTGCTCCTGCTGATAAGGGGAAACAACGGGTGAATGATGGGTGGAGGCCCAGGAGGAATGAGACTCCTGCTGAAGTTGTCTGCTACAAGTGTGGTGAGAAAGGCCACAAGAGTAATGCTTGCCACCGGGATGAGAAGAAATGCTTCCGATGCGGGAAGAAGGGACATACAATAGCTGAATGCAAACGTGGTGATATTGTCTGTTTTAATTGTGATGAAGAGGGTCATCTTAGTTCTCAGTGCAAGAAGCCTAAGAAGGCTCAGCTTGGAGGGAAAGTGTTTGCATTGTCTGGTACACAGACGGACAATGAGGATCGACTAATTCGAGGTACTTGTTATTTTGATGATACTCCTTTAATTGCTATTATAGATACTGGTGCTACGCATTGTTTTATTGTTGTTAGTTGTGCTTCTAAGTTGGGACTTACTATGTCTAATATGGATGGAGAAATGATTGTTGAAACTCCAGCTAAGGGTTCAGTGACTACTTCTCTTGTTTGTTTAAGTTGTCCACTGTCTGTATTTGGTAGAAATTTTGAAGTTGATCTCGTATGTTTACCGTTGACGGGTATGGATGTAATCATTAGGATGAACTGGTTAGAGTATAACCATGTCCTCATCAATTGTTTTAGTAAGACAGTACGTTTCTCTTCCGCTGAAGAAGAGAGTGAAGTTGATTTCCTGAGTACTAAGCAGTTGAAGCAGATAGAGCGCGATGGAATTATGATGTTTTCCTTGTTAGCATATTTGTCAGTGGAGAATCAAGCAGTGATTGATAGCCTACCAGTCGTGAATGAATTCCCAGAAGTTTTTCCTGATGAGATTCCCGATGAGCCACCAGAAAGGGAAGTTGAATTTTCAATTGATCTTGTTCCGGGTACGAAGCCTGTGTCGATGGCTCCTTACCGTATGTCAGTAGCTGAGTTGGCAGAGTTGAAGAAGCAGTTGGAAGACCTGCTTGATAAGAAGTTTGTAAGACCAAGTGTTTCACCTTGGGGAGCGCCAGTGTTATTGGTTAAGAAGAAAGATGGTAGCATGAGGCTGTGTATAGATTACCGTCAGTTGAATAAAGCGACGATAAAGAATAGGTATCCACTTCCGAGAATTGATGACTTGATGGATCAGCTAGTGGGTGCCCGTGTGTTTAGTAAAATCGATTTGAGGTCAGGTTACCATCAGATTAAGGTGAAGGATGAAGATATGCAGAAGACGGCGTTCAGAACGCGTTATGGTCACTATGAGTATAAGGTGATGCCGTTCGGTGTTACTAATGCACCTGGTGTATTTATGGAGTATATGAACAGAATTTTCCATGACTTTCTGGACAGATTTGTTGTTGTTTTTATTGATGATATTCTGATTTATTCTAAGACTGAAGAAGAGCATGCAGAGCATTTGAAGATTGTTTTGCAGGTGTTGAAAGAAAAGAAGTTGTATGCCAAATTATCCAAATGTGAGTTCTGGTTAAGTGAAGTAAGTTTTCTTGGCCACATTATTTCTGGTAGTGGTATTGCGGTTGACCCGTCGAAAGTTGAAGCGGTATCGCAATGGGAGACTCCGAGGTCCGTTACAGAGATTAGAAGTTTTCTGGGCTTAGCAGGTTATTATCGAAGATTTATCGAAGGATTTTCGAAGTTGGCACTTCCTTTGACACAGTTGACCTGTAAGGGTAAAGTTTTTGTGTGGGATACTAAGTGTGAGAATAGTTTCAATGAGTTGAAGCAACGGTTGACGACTGCTCCGATTTTGATTTTACCGAAGCCAGATGAACCTTTTGTTGTTTATTGTGATGCGTCCAAGTTGGGCTTAGGTGGTGTACTTATGCAGGATGGTAAGGTGGTAGCTTATGCTTCGAGACAATTGAGGATACATGAGAAGAACTATCCTACACATGATTTAGAGTTGGCTGCTGTAGTTTTTGTGTTAAAAATTTGGAGGCATTATTTGTACGGTTCCAGATTTGAGGTGTTCAGTGATCATAAAAGTTTGAAATATTTGTTTGATCAGAAAGAGTTGAATATGAGGCAGAGAAGATGGCTCGAGTTGTTGAAGGACTATGATTTTAGTTTGAATTACCATCCGGGTAAAGCCAATGTGGTTGCAGATGCCTTGAGCAGAAAGACGTTGCATATGTCTGCTATGATGATGAAAGAGTTCGAGTTACTTGAGCAATTTAGAGACTTGAGCTTAGTTTGCGAATTGGCACCTCAGAGCGTGCAGTTGGGTATGTTGAAGATCAATAATGAATTCTTGAACAGTATCAAGGAAGCGCAAGAAGCTGATGTTAAGTTTGTAGACTTGATGGTTGCTAGTAATGAAGCGGAAGATAGTGATTTCCAGGTTGATGATCAGGGTGTGTTAAGATTCCGAGGCAGACTTTGTATTCCTGATAACGACGAGTTGAAAAAGTCGATTTTGGAAGAAAGTCACAGGAGTAGTTTAAGTATTCATCCGGGAGCTACGAAGATGTATCACGACTTGAAGAAATTGTTTTGGTGGTCTGGATTGAAGCGAGATGTCGCGCAGTTTGTTTATGCATGTTTGACTTGTCAGAAATCTAAAGTTGAACATCAGAAGCCTGCAGGGTTGTTGACACCATTAGATGTACCAGAGTGGAAGTGGGATAGCATATCCATGGATTTTGTAACGAACTTACCGAATACTCCGAAGGGGCATGATGCCATTTGGGTAGTTGTTGACAGGTTAACAAAGTCAGCACATTTTATTCCGATCAATATCAATTATCCAGTAGTTCAGTTGGCAGAGATTTATATTCATAGTATTGTGAAGTTGCATGGTGTTCCATCGAGTATTGTGTCGGATAGAGATCTGAGGTTTACTTCAAGGTTTTGGAAGAGTTTGCAGGAGACTTTGGGTTCTAAGTTGAAGTTGAGTTCGGCTTATCATCCTCAAACAGATGGTCAGTCGGAGAGGACGATTCAGTCGTTGGAAGATTTGCTAAGAGTATGTGTACTTGAGCAAGGTGGAGCTTGGGATAGTCATCTACCGTTGATTGAGTTCACGTACAACAACAGTTACCATTCGAGTATTGGTATGGCACCATTTGAAGCTTTGTATGGTCGGAGGTGTAGAACTCCGTTGTGTTGGTTTGAATCGGGAGAAAGTATAGTGTTGGGACCGGACAAGCGTAGAAAGGAACTTGAGTTTCAAGGGGGTGATCATGTGTTCTTGAGAGTCACTCCCATGACAGGTGTAGGTCGTGCGTTGAAGTCTAAGAAGTTGACTCCGAAGTTTATTGGTCCTTATCAGATATCAGAGAGGATTGGGCCAGTGGCATATCGAATAGGTTTGCCACCACATCTTTCAAATCTGCATGATGTGTTTCATGTGTCGCAGTTGCGGAAGTATGTAGCGGATCCTTCGCATGTTATACCAAGGGATGACGTGCAAGTTAGAGACAACCTTACGGTAGAGACTTTACCGTTGAGGATTGATGATCGTAAGGTGAAGAAGTTGAGAGGCAAGGAGATATCTCTGGTGAGAGTTGTCTGGGGTGGAGTAACTGGTGAAAGCTTGACTTGGGAGCTGGAGAGTAAGATGCTAGAGTCTTATCCTGAGTTGTTTGCTTGAGGTAATATTTCGAGGACGAAATTCTTTAAGTGGGGGAGAGTTGTAACGCCCTAGTTGTTATTTATTTAATTTCAGTTGATTTTAATAAGTTTATGTGATTTTAAATAATTTATGTTTATTTTTGATGTGTTATATATTTTATTATATGATTGTTTTGAATTATTTAATTAAAATAGGTGAGAATTATAATTATTAGAAGGTTGGGGGTTAAAATGAATTATTTAATAATTTAATAGGAGTTAATTAGAATTAAGGAGAAGTTAATAGGTATTAATAAGGGAAGAAAGAGTCAGAATCAGTTTTCACGTAGAAACAGTGAGAAAACAAGAAAAAGGGGAAAAACCTAGAAGAAGAGAGAAGAAGCAAGAGGAGAGAAGAACGCTGCTTTTAATTCAGGAAGATAATCTAAGGTAAGGGTGAGACTAACTCTCAACTTTAGGTTCTTAATTCGTTGATGAATGTAGAGTTGTTAGGGTTAATGAATTGAATTAGGTTAATGATGAATTGATGTTAATAACTTGATTAATTCAAGTAATTGTTGTTGTTTAATGCTGTTCTGATGTTAGAATGCATAGGGATGATGAAATTCATCAAAATTGAGCCATTAGGTGTTAAATTTGGGGTTTAGGGTTGAAAAGTATAAGTCTGTTCGTACAGTTCGTAGTTCTGCCTATCGCCGCTCGCAACGGCGAGTAAACCCGCTCGCCAGGCGAGCAGTGCCTATGTAGCTCGCCACAGCGAGCAGTCCCACTCGCGAGGCGAGCAGTGAAACACCCGTAGCTCGCCACAGCGAGCAGATGCACTCGCCATGGCGAGTTGCTTAATTAAAAAGTTGTTAATTGTCTTAATGAGGTTTTTGGGCAGATTTTTATATCAATTTGAGTGCCTTAATATGTTTAGGGATGAATGGCACCTTTTTACAGAATTAGATTTGGGTTTTGGGAACTTAAAAATGAAGATTTTAGGTGAAAAATGTCAAAAATGCCGAGAGCAACCACTTTTGCTCGCCTTGAGCTCGCCCCCAACTCGCCACGGCGAGGAGCTCAATTTTGTGAACTCGCCACGGCGAGTAAGGTAGCTCGCCACGGCGAGTAATGCTGTAGGTTACCTAATTGTTGGATTTTTGTTGTGTGGCTTTGTTGTGCCCTTTGTTGTGTCCTATCAATTGAATTGGAGTCTAATGCCAAAGCTGGTTATGCATATAGTAGTTGTTGTTGCTGTCGTTGGGTTGTATGTAGATATACACCATTGAGTCCATTTCATACTCATACCATTGTTGAGGGCTTATGCCTTGGAGTGTTTACACTCAATCGTTGAGGGCTTATGCCCTGGAGTGTTTATCACTCAATTGTTGAGGGCTTATGCCCTGGAATGTTATTTCATTCAACCGTTGGGGGCTCATGCCCCGGAATGCTTAGCATTCAACGCGCGTAAAATGGTACCACATGCATTTGCATTAGTTGCATTGTTGTTGTCATTGTAGTTGTTGTCGTTGTTGTTGTTGTTGGTTGAGTTGTCGGTGTCGTCGTTGACCATGTTGTTGAATTGTTCAAATTATAAATGATAATTGATTATTCATTACACTGTTGTTGTTGAATTAATTGATGAATTATATTATCTATTGTTGATTGTGAATCTCACCCCTTCTGCTGGAATTGCCGCCTTATGGGCAAGTGCAGGTAACGAAGATTAGTAGAGATGTCGGCTCAAGTGTCTTAGGGCTCTGATACGTAACGGGACGGGAATTTGTTGCTTGTTTTTCTCTTTCCTTACGTATTAATTTTGATTTACGAAACTTTTGATGAGGCCTGCGTGCCAAAGCTTATTTAGTTGCTTTAAATTAAATCCGCTGCGAAGTTTGAAGTTAATTATTATTGACTATTTTATTGGAGAATATTTATTCATCCGTTAATTTGGAGATTTTATTTGAACGAAAAAAATGTAGCATTCCGTTTTGGTGAAAAACTCTGTTTTAATTTGTTAATTAATATTGTCGGGAGAACGGGGTGTTACAGTATGGAAGAAGATGTAGAACCCCGTTGTGTTGGTTTGAGTCAGGTGAAAGTGTGGTTTTAGGACCAGAGATTGTGCAACAAACCACTGAGAAGGTAAGAATGATCCAAGAGAAGATGAAAGCGTCGCAGAGTCGACAAAAGAGTTATCATGACAAGCGTAGAAAGGACCTTGAGTTCCAAGAGGGAGATCATGTGTTTTTGCGAGTTACCCCAATGACCGGTGTAGGTCGTGCCTTAAAGTCGAAGAAGTTGACTCCAAAGTTTATTGGTCCGTATCAGATATCAGAGAGGATTGGGACGGTGGCATATCGTATTGGATTACCACCGCATCTATCGAATTTGCACGACGTTTTTCATGTGTCGCAACTGAGGAAGTACGTTCCGGATCCATCTCATGTGATCCAAAGTGACGATGTGCAAGTAAGGGACAACCTTACGGTTGAGACTCTACCCTTGAGGATCGATGATCACAAGGTGAAGTTGTTGAAAGGCAAGGAAATAACTCTAGTGAGAGTTGTTTGGAGTGGAGCGTCTGGTGAAAGCTTAACTTGGGAGCTTGAAAGTAAGATGCTGGAGTCATATCCAGAGTTGTTTAATCGAGGTAAGATTTTCGAGGACAAAAATCCTTTAAGTGGGGGAGAGTTGTAACACCCACTTTATTTATTTAATTATTTTATTAGAGTATATAGTATATTATTATATATTATATGATTTTAATGATATTTGTGACGTATGAGATGATGTTGCGGTGTGACGTTTATTTTATTGTTTAATAAAATAAAATATGTGACGTTAATATAGATATATTTATATGAAAATTAAGATGTGTTATAATAACAAATATTTTGAGAGATGGGGTTGTTTTCATAAATAAGATAGAGTTGTGGGGATAAGTGAGAATAGAGAGAATTATAAAAGGAAGTTAGGTTTAGAGAGGAACAGTCAGTACGTTACAGACTTTTGCAAAAAGGGAGAAAAGTGGCTAAAGAAGAGGGAACCCCAATTCTGCAATACTACCAGGTAAGGGTGAGCCTAACTTCAATTGTATTTACTGTAATTCATCTGTTATGATTAACAAAGGAATTAGAAGGTAGTTTTGAGAGATTTCATAAGCTAGGGTTTAGTGGATTTTTGGATGAATTGATGTTAGAATGATGTGAATTGATATAGAAACCTGTTACAGAACCTAGATTAATCACTAGGACTATAATTCTGATAGATTAGAAGCATAAAACGAAGGATTGGACGAGTTTTGGCGAGGTTACGAGTGAACCCGTAACCCCTCTGCGATAGCTCGCCGTGGCGAGCAGACCCGCTTGCCGTGGCGAGCAACCTCTTTAGTGCGCGCGAGGCGAGCAAGTGGCAGAATGCAATTTTGGCAGCTCGCCGTGGCGAGCAATGTGGTTTCAGACCACTATAACTTGAGTTTTAGAACTCTGTTTTGAGCGAGGCTTTGAGGGTAGACCTTTGGATAGTGTTGGAGATGTTTAAGACCTAAATTATAACCTGTAATGACGCTGTAAGATGAATTTAATTGTTGGCGTTAATCTATGATTATATGCCTATTAAGTGAGGTTTATGAATGAAGTATAAATGATGTTTACGATGATAACTTTGTGCTGTATATACATACGTTAAGTGTGCTGAGCTGCTGTCATGTACTGTTACAATTGCATTTGTCGAGTCCTGTGTCTGAGATGTTTTGAGACGGATGTTTGTGAAGATGTTCTAAGATGATTTATTATACGTAGATGTTTGAGATGTTTTCAGTTATATGTGACGATTAATGTTGTTGTTGTTAAGCATAATTATGTGAATTATATGTTAATATAATTGTTGTGAATCTCACCCCTTCTGTTGGAATTGCCGCCTTGTGGGCAAGTGCAGGTGACCAAGCTTAGGTTCGTCGATGTGAGAGGTTCTTGTGGAGTCTTAGGAGCTCTGATACGTAACGGGATGGGGATTATCATTGTTTCTATTCCTTTTATGTATCATGTTGATTAATTATGATGTTTGCGACGTAACTTGATTTGAGATGTTTATGAGGCTTTTGTGCCGAGAATTATTTATTTAAGATTTTGAGACGTTATGAATTCCGCTGCTATGTTTGAATATTGTTTTAGAATAAATTATTGTTCGATTTGATTTAAAAGATTTTATGAAAATGTAACATCCTGAATATTGCGATATACTCTGATTATTTAAATGAAAATTTTAAGTCGGGATTTCGGGGTGTTACACTTAGCATCAAACCCCACCTAGTTTTGCATTCTGTTTGTAAGGCTTTAATGCGCATAGTAGGTGTATGTCTAAGATTACTGATCAATTTCTTAGCTATGAGAGTGGGTTTTGCTTGTTTGTTCTTACCGGTTTTGTGACATTTATGTATAGGATCTAAGCTAACCACCTGAAAGTAAGTCTTGTGAGTAGACTTAATAACTCTCATGTAAAATGGATAAGTATCAGTACACTTGACAACAATTCTAGCCTTCTCATTTTTGTTTAAATACACATTCTTCCTAGATTGCAAACCATATTCTTTTATAGCAGTTCTAACAAGATCTACAGAAGTAAATATTTGACCTAACTGAAATCTCACAGGCTCATCACCATCAGGAACTTTGAACTTTGGGTATTTCTTCTTACCACCATCTTCACTTACTTCATCTGATGTGTCTAAATCTTCACTGTCACCATCTTCATCAACAAAGTCTTCAATAGTAGTTGGGATTGGATTTCTTGATGCAATAACAACCTCATCCTCTACAGATCCACCATCAACAACAACTTTTTTACCCTCCTTGACAGGATTCACTGTCTCTTCTGGAAGTATATCAGTCCAAGCCCAATTTTCATCAAAGTCACTATCCTCAAATTCAGATCCAGATCCAAGGTCAGAACCTACATCAACTTCTTCACTAGCATCTTCAATGTTCTCATCACCTACATCATAATCATCATCACCAAATTCACTAAACTCATCACCACCCTCATTGCACTCACTACCCTTGTTTACCTCATCACCCTCAATATCAATGTTTTCCTCATTACCCTCAGTACATATCAACATAAGGTCACCATGTGTCTCATTTCTATAGGTGGGTGTGGAATCAGGTGTTTCCAAATACACATCAACATATTTATTGCCCTTATGGGCCCTCACAAACTCATGGACATCTTTGTCACAGCCCAACTGTCTAAGCCCACCAACTAGGCCTTTTCCTGGGAGTACATACCAAAACTTAGTTGATTCAGGATATCCTATCAATGTTACCAAATTGCCTAAATCTAAGGTGTTAATCTCATCCATGTCCCAAGTACCATCAGGTTCAAATATTTCACCATTTAAATATGCAGGTAACGGGTCAGAGGTGAATGTTCCGTTATGGTGGAATCTAATCTTTATCATATTGTCAGATAGCCTAGTTGTATTGAAAAAAGAACAACAAAAATAACAGTAAACAACACAAATAGTAAACTATTACTAAAGCTATTGTTCACCAACCAAAAAAAAACAATAAAAAAACCCTACTTTTTTTTCAAAAAAACAATAAAAAAACCCTACTTTTTTTTTCAAAAAAACCATACTTTTACAGTAAAGCATAAATAGACTTACTCCTCTTCGCCTTGACATTGCTGCGCGTTTCCACGTTCTGAGCCCGTCGGTGTTCCCTTCTTCTTCGCCTTTCCACTGCTGTTCTTCGCCATGGGGATTTGGGATTTTTTTTCGATCAGAGATTATGGTTTAGATGATTTGCAGGCCTCAAAAGAACTGAAGAATTCGTTTACAAGAATCAAAACGGGTTTGAATGGCTTAGATAATTAGGGTTTCGATTTGGGGATTAGGGTTTGTTTTTCGACCAGAGAAGAAAATGGATTTGCGATGAGTTCCATTGGAGAAGATGAGAAGTTAGGGGTGTGTTGTGAAATTTGTGAGTGTATACAAAGAAGATCACGTGACTCCCTCTGTTTAATTTCCATAACTTTATTTTTTTTGTTTTTTAAAAATATGATTTACACACATGCCATAAATTAAACACCGACACGTCATCAAAAACAGACACATCATCACTAAAACACACAAGGGGCCTCCAAACCAGAAAGGGGGGAAAGGATGGGGTGCAAAATCGCTCATTTAAAACAATGGGGTGCAAAATCACACAATTGGAGAAATATAGGGGGGAAAAGTACAATTAAGCCTAAAAAAATTGATTGAGACAAGTAAAAAAAAATTATCAAAATAAATTACGTGAATAATGCACGTTGAAATTGCAGCTGCCACCGTTACGAAAACGACAAAAACAACCAAACAAAACACGCAGGACCATCGGAGAACAGCGACATAAACGTCGACGCTGATAGATTTGATGTTAAGAGGTGGTGCGGAGGACTGGTGTCACTCATCGTACCACCACCATGACCGGCTACATCTTGTAAATTGAAGGATTGGGGTGGAAGAAGATGGAAGCGGCTGAGTTATGTTCTATAGAGAGAGGCGGCTAGGTTTTTTTTCTCTAGTTACGTGTATTGAAACCTATCATTTGAAGACATGTTTAAATTATATTCGAATGCTATTTTTTAAAGAATTTGTAGCAAACGGATGAAAACATCCAAAAATAGTTTATTTGTTTAAAAAAATGATTGTCTTAGAAAATAATTGAAACAACATGCTCTAAAAGGATCTACTTATTTGAAACAGTTTTTAGGGAGGTTATTGGATTAAGATTTGAAAAGACAATTTTTATTTTTTAAAAAAAAAATCTTAATTGAACCTTTGGTTCCCCAAATTATTTCTTCTTTTCATTTTGGTCCCACAACTTAAAAAAAAATCTTTTTGGTCCCTCAAATATACCTCCATTATAGATAGACCACCATAGACCCTATTATTTTCACTAGTTTTAACCCTTTGATCTTTTTTCAAAATAGAATTGTTGGATCGTGCATGTCTGTTTTAACCTACGATGAACCACCTACAACTTTTTTTTTCATTTTCTTCTTCTTCTTTCCTGATCTTCTTCTTAATCTTCATACCATCTTCATCTACCTTCATACTGCAAGATTTTAATGACTTTTAAGATTTTAAAAAACTATCAAGATTTTCAATTTATATTATAGGATTTTAAAATATTTGAAATGAGATTTATAAAATTTCAAATGGCTCTATGAATTTTAAGAAATCATTAAAGAGAAATATATTATAATATATCAAGTCAGCTTCCTAATCTATTATAATATTACAAAAGTTCATTAAAAAAATCTTACAAAATCCATAAAATCCAATTTTTTAAATAATTCCTCGAAACCAGAATGTTTTTGAATACCACATGATTTTATTTAAGTGATAAAAAGTCTTAATTAAATATCATAAGATTTTTTTTAAATGAAAAAAAGTTTTGATTGAACACGAGACTTTTTCTATGTTACAAGGAGTCTCGATAGAATATCCCAAAAAAATTTAATCATAAAATCCTCAATATTAATCACTTCAAATAAAAGCAAATGTGACGGTCCGTATAAGAGAAAAGGTCTTGTTAACGAGTGTCACACCGTGGCACTCTTTAAGCATGCTGAATAGAATAAAATTATTCTTTTAAAATTTAAAAGTTTTCAACTTCCAATGCACCAATTACACAAAATTTTTTAAAAAAATTACTATTTACCGTCTTTAACCAATGTTTGGGGTAACGGTTAACATTTCTTTAAAGAGAAAATGGATTACTAACTATTAGCAATCGAATATTTACAAAATATTAAACAAAATCATGAATAGAAAGTTGGATCTTCACGATAGAAAGCACTCTTTGTAGCGAATTCTTGATTTGACCGCAGCTGGCACTCTTTCTATATCATCAACATTAGCAATACGTTTAGCAAGGATAGATAAATCAATTGTTCCATTAACACTAGATTCATTAACCATTTCCATTGCAACTACATCATTCTTTAACTTCTTAACTTTTTCCATCAGTCTTGTCAGGGATGGAGCTACATATACCCTTGTGTGGGCATGTGCCTGCACTACTTCGTTAATTTTAGTATATAATATAATGGTGAATGCGGGAGTGAAGAATCAGTATCACATTTGTTTTTCGAGTGTCACTTGTTTGGTTCCGTATATGCCAATGGTTGGGGATATCGTCGGCATTTCAATAGGAAGGTCATCTTCACCTTGAGCAGTTCGGAGGTTTGATAAGTATTGGTAAAGGTACCTCAATGCGTGTTAATGTGGTTTGGTTTGCGTGCATTTGGTGTATTTGGAAAGCAAGGAACGAAAAATGTTTCCACAATAAAGAAATTAACATTGGAAAAATTGTGGAGGAAGTGAAAATTGTATCGTGGAATTGGCTGCTTTTTAAATATAAGAACTTAGATTTCAACTTGTCTCATTGGTGTCTGAATCTGAGGGTGTGCCTGGGCGATATAGTGAATTGTATTTTCAGCTCAATTTGGTTTTTGGTTTTTGGTTTTTTGTATCAAGTAACCCTGTGCTGGTTCAGTTCGGTGGGTGTGGTGGTTTGGGGGGGTTTTTTGGTCTGTTTACAGTGTGGTCGTGCGGCTTCTTGAGGAATGTGTTTATAGTCTGGTTTTGTGCGCTGTTTCTTGTCTGCTTTTGCTGTCTCGGTTGGGAAATGGTCGGATTGTTCCGTTGTGGATATGTGTAGGAAACTTTGTATTAAGTGGTGATGGTATTTGATCTTTAAGGTTTGAACATTTGAGTTTCAGCCGGGGAGCATTGGCAGTTTTTGTCAAGCACTGTGAGGGGATTGGCTCATATGACTAGTTGTGTGGAGGAGCTTAAAGTATTTTGTGGTATTTTTGGAAGTGTCATTCCTTCGTTTCTTAGTCAGGCCACATTTCATATCTTTGGGCAGCTTGAGAGGAAGTATAGGATTGAGAATTTTTTCAAAAGTTTGAATCAATATACATTCAAGTTTGTTTGGTGGACCTCTAGAATTTCAAATTGCAGATGTTGTTTTCAGCGGAATGTTAAGGTTGTTCATGTATTTTTAACTCAGTCTCAGAGGTTTGTTTTTTGGGTGATTAAGGTGTTATCTTGGTAGTATCTCAAAATCCATGTCTGATTGCTGCTGATCCATTAGTAGATGCTTCCTTGCATTTTCTTTTGTCGATCGGTGGCCTGTTAATGGCTTGGAGCGAGATCCAAAGATGCCTAACTCCTTGGTCAGCTCAGTTGTATCTTTGCTATGCTGGAAACCGGAATTCGTGCATTTGAAATGACTTTCTCTTTAGTTGTGGCAAGAGGTATGTGTGTGGTCTGCCTGGGATTTCTCAGTAAAGCCTTTCTTGAGGATCAGGTGAGAGGTGCGTTGATTTTGGAGCATTGTGTTGTGATCAGGTGAGAGGTGCGTCTGTTATGGAGCTTTATTTTGTCAAGGCTGGATTTCTGTTTGTTTTAGGAGGCTAATCTGAGTTAGTAGCGTTAATTATGGATCTGGTTTATTGAGGTTTAAACCATTAATTATGTTCCAGATATAAATTCGTAGCGTTAAAATAGATTTGTTTGGTAACTCTATTTTCTGGAATTTATCCTACGAAATCTTTGATATTGTTTTCTTCAACACATTGTATTTGTTCTCGTTATAGAGTAAAGAGGATCGAACCCATAATAATTTTTTATCGAGTCCAAAATTGATTCAACATGTATTCACAATCACAAATGTCAGCACAACAAGTAAAGATGCACAACTAAAAAATTACAGCCCTGGGTTTTTACAATTCCACAAGTCAAGTATATTACTGGTCTTGTGTTTCCTTCAACTGCAAGGAATTCAAAACTCCCTTGCAGGCTAGTCTTGTAGCTGTTTTCTTGTCAGTAGAACCTTTGTACTCGTATTGATGAATTACACCATCTGCATTTACCTCAATTCTACAGCTAGTAACGCCGTCGTTCCTGGACAAGTCCTTCTCCATAGTATAATTCATTTTCTGGCACAGTTCAGTTAATTCTCTGATCGGATGGATCGTTAATGTATCAGGTGTCACAAGGGGTTCCAAAAGAGGCCTTATGCTTTGCCACACAACCTCCTTGTTGTATCCTGAATCAACAAATATAGCACCAGCTAGAGACTCTATGATGTCTCCAAGTACCTGCAAACGACAGGAACAGTCTTAGATCATCAGATTCACAACATAGAAAAATGGACTAACAATCTTAGAGTTTTCTCTGCTCAAACACTACTATGACAGTAATAGCGTTATTCCAAGATTTCAACGAACCAACCTTAGGGAATGAAGCCTCGGACTCCCATCCAAAAGTTTGCGATGCAGACTGTTGGTCAAATTTATCAAGGGTAGCTGCAATATGTTTATGTAACTCCTGAGAGGCATGGAGTACATGTTTATGCAGTTGAACCTTGATGGCAGACATTGCATAACAGTCGTTGTTCACAGAAGCTGACCGCATATCAGTTAACTGCCCAGGTGACATGCCAGGATATTCATTATACAAATATGTAGTAATGAGATAATCCAATACTGAGTCTCCTAAGTATTCAAGTCTCTGCAGGGAAAGGAATATATTATTCGAAAAATTAGGCAAAAGCAAAACACATATAACAAGAATAAGGTATTGATTTGTCAAAAAAATTAAAAATTAGGCAAAAGCAAAACACAAGTAACAAGAATAATATCAACAGTAAGTACCTGATAGCATCTAGGCACGTCAGGCAGCATGTAAGAACCGTGTGTCATAGCTTCTACTAACAGCGAACGGTCCCTAAACGAGTACTTCAAGAGGGATTCTAGATAACTGACATTAATTAGGTTGTCTGGACAAGCATTGAATTGCCTCTCATAGGGTGTAATATTTAAATTCATTTTGATACCAACCCAATCCATAAACAACAATGCAGCCATCTCACCACCAGTGCTAAGGAAGGCACCAATCAGTGCTTCAACAACATCTGCAACAACTTTCCTTTTCAATTTTCTATTTCCTCGAGTTAATATTTTTGTCTCTCTGAAAACTGTCTCTTCTAATTTAAAACAGCTTGATTTAACTCCAGGAATGATCCAGGTCTTCGGATCAAAAGGCTCATTCCGTACGAAGCCCTGAAACTCAGAAGAATAGATAATCAATAACAGAATTAATATATTATTCGCAAGTACAATTTCAAAACAATAATGCAGAATAAATAGCCAAAGAATGCAACATATTCATAACTTCATAAGCATTGCAGTTTGTAGATCTTTAGTGCTTCGAGTAAGCAAAATACTAAGAATAAAGAAAAATGATACCGACATAATAATCAGCGAAGTTAAGAACTTCTAAAAATTATAATAACTATAATCTTCTGCAAACTTCTAAAAACACAATATCGACTAATTAAGAAATCCGTCGTATAAGTGAAGAAATAGTATACAGGTGGAAAAATCATATGAAAAAGAATAAAATAAAATATAAAAAATGTTGAAAGATAACCTCATAAGAGACGTAAGTATAAAACATTAAAGACTAATATATCAAGAAAGAGAGGGAGAGAAAGAATACCGGAAGTATAGAACCGCAACCTAACTTACAGAGGGCAGCGTTACAAATGATCTTCTCCCTCTTCACACTAAGAAGACCCTCGTGATGATTTTCATACATATTAAAAAGCTGCTGACTAACAGCATATTTTAGAAAAGAATCTCCTAGTGTCTCCAGAGACTCGTAATGAAAGGTCTCCTTGCATGATTTTGTGGTCATTGCTTCCAAGACCTATAATGCAAAATGCAGATACAATCAGATATTACCAAGACAAATTAACCAAAAAAATGAAAAAGAGGAAAAAGTCCCAAAAGGAACTCTTTACATTCATTATTCAGAGTCTTACCGTTTTCAAGTACAACTTTTGTTTCAAAACGACTTCCATTATTAATAAATTATTATATGAGAAACATACAATAAAAAAGAAACTGTGTTTCTAAGCTTATTACCTATTAAGGAAAAAAACCAATAGATACAAAATTCTTAATTCTGGAAAAAAGAAAAACTAGCCCACCTTGAATGTTTGAATGCCGTTCTGCGGGCAATGATTCAAATGCATCTTTTTAAAGTTCAAAGCTACAAGCAATGACTCAAGTCTATGCATGATCGAGGGAATAAACGAAAATGAATAGAGAGTTCTGACTGATATTGGTGACATGATTATAGAGCAAAGTTCAGGAGGTAACTCAACAAAGGTCTTGCTCACATCTGAAAAAGAAAAATACAGGATTATTAAAGATCAGAAACTATATCTTCCGTACGTATATGCACCCCAAAGGTTTGTATGGTACTCACTAAATAAAGATCAAGGTACTGCAAAAAAAAATGTAAAAATTTAAAGCTCAAACCTCTGTCCTTCGCTTTCTTATGTCCATGACAATAATTTTTTACTGGAAACACGTGTCTTGCCTTAAGTAGGCGTTGATGTTCAAAACGCAGTTGAATGCCGTGTCTGAAACTCGGAAAAGGATAAATTAGAATAATGCCCTAAAATAGATAATTTAACCGGATAATATATAAGGCACCAGGGTTGATAGATTAACTTTACACTAATCATCTACCACAAAAAATTACTTACTTTTGTCCAAAGTACGTCTGGTATGTTGTAACTTCACCATCCCCTACTTCCAGAGGTGAATTTCCATCCAATTCCATTATACCAGTGGTGATGTAGGAACGGCCATTATGAGGAGTACATACCAAAGCATTTCGCAATATGCAAGGGCAAACTAAACCCTTTTCAGTCCATATATTGGCTTCATGATGCAGACACTTAACTATAGATGGATGTATGGAATTGATAGTGATCCAATCAACAGATAGTGTTCCCTCTATAGCAATAGATGGCAGCAGAAGATAATCAATCTCAAGATCATCTTCCAAACAGAATTTGTCGGAATCAGTTTCCTTGTCCGTTTTATGGTTCATAAGCATTCCAAGGACATTAACTTGGAATCTTTTACACAAAAGAACCTGGGAAATAAAAACCAACCATAATTGTGATGACTTTTCCAACACTTGCGAATATGTCAGATACAATTAAAAAAAAACAATTAAAGGAATAATAGAGAGATACCTGATCCGGCGAGAGATTAATGGATCCTTTGTATCTCAAGTTTACAGACAAGCTACCTCTATCGAAACACATGTCAAATTGCATGCATTCAGTTTCTAGATCAAGCTTGACTCTAGTTGCAAGGAAAATGTCTTGCACAGTGATATCGTAGCTAAAGTTTTGTTTTAGCTCTATTAAATAACAATAGTATATTGTGTTACTATTGTTTGGCATACGATTCACCAATTCAAGCGGTACATAACTTGGTTGATCCTCATCATATGGTTCATTCCCTGTAAAATTTTGTTTGATGTTGATGCCATTCATAGAGTTAGTATATGGTTAAATAGAAACTTACATTCACGTAATATTAAAAAACTAAAGGCAACAATAATAAAATGAAAAATGAATAGAAGACATAATGTTACCAAAGTCCTCCACTTCTGCTTCTTCAGCGACTATAGAAGGAACAAGATTATCTGTCAAAGCTCCAATCATATGAAGTTTTTTGCATGCTTCAAGACATGCAATATTTTTTAAGAACTTTGAGTCACCATCTACATTAATAGCATTTAGAGGACAACTCTTAGGAAGATACAACGTTCCAGTCTTTTTGTCCCACCTTGGAGTTGGTTTAAAGTACCTGGGAGTTTAGACAAAATGGGTTGAATGATGAACAAGAAAAATAAAAAATTAAAAGAATCAGACTAATGCAAAAGAAAACATATGTTAAGGTTCATTAAACGGATAAAAAAATGGAATAAGGGTAGCAATAATCGAACTTACCCATCTGCTGGGAGTCGTGAGCAGTACAAGTATATCAAAGCAATGCTAGAACTAAGATTGACAACAGCTTCAGTGCTTGGAACACGATAAACTTGCTCATTAAATTGATCACTTTCAAGACTTTCACATGGAAGGGAAGAATGATGCAAGGACTCCTTCCTCATCATTTCCACACCATCAAGGTATTTCTCTAATCGAGAACGTGTAACTGAATCCCCACTGTAATTTTGGAACAAAATATGGAAGTTTTTAGGTACGCTTACCTCTTGCAGCAGGCTAAATAACACTTGCCTGGGTGCTACTATAGTAAATTAGAAATCACAATAATTACCTCTTAACCATCAATATATAATCTGAATTTTGCATTCTGGCACGGCCACGGGACTGTACAAAACTGCACACGGTGGGAGATGGGTCAAATCGAATAACCAAATTGCAACTTTGAACATCTAAACCCTCCTCAAGAATAGATGTCGCAACAATGACGTTGACCTATAGATTAAAACGTTTCCATAATAAGTAACTATGTTTGCTAATTACAATACTCTGGATTATATAAGAAAGTAGCATACCAATCCCATACGAAAATCTTCGACAATTTGATTTTGATTTTTCCTTGATTGGTTTTGTAATTTACTACCGTTTCCTGCAATGAATTTCGCCCTCCAGCTATTGTATTTCGGCAGCAAAGTGTTCAAAAGATCCTCAAGGACAATAGCTGTAATGACCCTTTCCACAAAAACTATGCATCTCATTTCAGTAAAACTCCTGTAATTGTAGTATGCAGTAAGCACAGTATATCAATTAAAATAGATTTAATAATAATAATAATAATAATAATCAAAACAAAAACTATTGATCAGCTAGTTATAACAACTTCTTTTCAGTGAGTATGGAAAGATTTATGATACATGATATAAAAACCTATTTATGATAACCTGTACTCAAGTAGACAGTCCATAAGACAACACACTTTGGAGGTCAATAGCCCCCTTTCAATATCGGAATTCATATTGTCACCAATAGTCCACTGAGGATCTGAGTAAGAAGACACTTTAAGAATTAATAAAAAAATGCAAACAAAAGATTAAATTAAATATCATGTATTTTCTCAAGATTGTAGAATTGTTACCAGATGGTATGTAACTTTGCAGTGTCATAATAGCGGACGAGCAAAAATCTTTCACAATTTGATCACCCGAGTTACCCAAAGATATTTGCAGTGTCCAAGTTTCAATTTCAATGGATGATAAAGACTCTGCGGCCTATCACGTAAAACGCAGTCGATGTCAATTATGCAAACATGAACATAAAATAGAGCCAAAAATTCACAGCAGAAGAAGGGCAAGAACCTTCAAAGCCAACCAAACACCAAGCTCATCCAAGCAAAAAATTGAGTGAGTATAAATCCTTGCTATTTTCTTCTGTGCAGAGTCAACAGCTGCTTTTGTGAAATTTGAACTTGTGACGTAAAGCTTGTGCTGCAAAACAAATTAGAGGCATTTCAAGTTAATAATCAACTATGATCGGACAAAAACACACACTACTATAGTTTGGAATCAGTGACAAAATGTGAGAAAGGGTGACAAAACATGTAGAGAAACTTTAGTCTAATTTCAACTATATATCAATGTGAAGAATCACTTGCTTATATTTACACACCTGTTCTTTTAAACTGCTGAGTTTATTGGCTAATTCTGCGAATAGCGCATATGAAATTACATTTTCATCGTAAATCTTGAATTTAGGAGTTGATGTTGGTATAAATTTGGAGATGACAGCATCACTCACACATGTATAAACCTTCAATTCAAACAAAAGAATATATCAGAGAAATAAAACATAACAAGAACAAACAATAATGTTAAGTTGTACTTCAAAACAAAAGATAAGGGAATAATTTTTCTAACAACCTTTTCATAGTATTTTCAAATAACAACTCTAGCATACTTACGGTTCCGATGACTCTAGGCTACACTAACAAGAGTCTGGAGCAGAGGAGCTTGAATTGCTCCCTAAAAATAACTAAAACAGGCAGAAAAAAAAAAACTAAATCTGCCACTTATGCTAGCATCCCTATCAGTAAGACCTATCATGGACCCTGTAATATATTTTCTCACGGTAATATTCACCGAGAAGATAAGGGGATATAGTATTGTCACTAAACATAATTAATGCATATAAGGAATAAAGTAAGAAAAATTGTACATAAAGAAGATGAAAGTAAAAACAACCTTTGAATTCATTAGAGTCATTAGTTCCCGAATATTTTTCGACAAGGTCGACTTAGAATTTGCCGCTGTATCAAAAAATAAAAGTGAAGGTAAAGGAAATTGAACACGAGAGAATAACCGACTACGATAAATAAGCAGGAAAATACTAGCAATGCAAATAAATGAATAAAAACTTTCTCTAGGCTTGTCTACCTTTCGACTTAATTGGGGATGCAGTCATCCCAAAAATTCGAGGAAGCTCGGTGATACCAGATCTTAATTGATGGTGATAAAATTCCTGCACACAATCAGACAAAAGTTACCACCACATCAATCTTCTTCATTACTTAGTCACTAGAAATAAGTGTATCCTAACATATTACGACCAAAATATACAACGGTAATAAGTTCAAATACACAAAGTAGTTAAAAGAAAAGGCAAGTAAGGAGTTTATAACACACACACTTACAGTCATGATACAAGCATATGGATGTCTACCAGAAGCATGATGGCACTCATCCATTATTAAAACCTTTATCATTTTCATTTTGATAAAGCTATGCCTCAAGCAAGAAAGCAATATTGCAGGAGTCATAACAAGCACCTGGTACATTCAAAAGCATTAGCGACGGTAATTACCAATCAGTTAAAGATAACTTTCCAAAACATCATACTAAAACTATAATAACAAATTATAATATGTATATTCTTGTCAACTGATGAAAAAGGAAACTGAATATTAGAAAAACAGAAACTGGATGTCTTGTTTTTTGCACGCCTAGCCCGTCTTGTTCTTTTGTTTGTGCCGTTAGTATATTTTAGCCATTTCAAAGAAAAAATGTACATAGAGATTGATGCCACAAAAACCATCAATAAGTAGACTAGAAGCTTTCCAACAAAGTACAAGACAGCATGAAATGAATGAATTCCAGAAAGAGCAGTATTAATTAGTCGGTTAATTAGCTATATGTTTGTTTAATATAAGATAAGATTTCATTGACATAAACAAAATTAATAAGAAAAAATTCTCTATTTCTTCTTTCATTGGAATCTGCATAGTGCAAACAAATAAAGTTTAGAAGACACCACCAAAAAAAAATAAAGTTTAGAAGAACATTCTAAGAATGCTAAATAGTGCCCTCAAGGTATTGGTTAAGCAACCAAAACAAGTAATTTTTATTAAAAGTAGTGTAATTATTTCAAGACAAATTTTCTATTTATGAGTCCTTAACTATTGTCCTGAGGGCACTGGTTAGCACCCATATTTTATATACGACTCTAACAGATAGATTATTGTTATGCAAACCAGATTAATGTTGATATAAAATAACAATGACGTATTCACCTCATGTTTCTCCATTTCTTCTTTCCACATAGCTCCATCCCAGATGTCAACACACATGTCTCCCCAATACGTTCCAACTTTCAAATCAGTGTGATTTCTCAAAGCTTGAGCTTGCTAGAATACACAAGTAAATAAACAAACAAGCACAGTGAATCCTCAATCATCACATAGAAATCATTCATCAGATAATGTATATGAAATTCGCAAAGTTATTATAAAAGAGATGAAAGTGGCAGCATAGTACTTGAGAAACCAAAACAACTTTAGGAACCAAAAAAACAGCAATGTAAGGAGAAGGCTTTCGGAGGTGATAAGCGTAGCTTCGAAGAAGCATGATGGCTATCAAAGTTTTTCCACAACCAGTCTCTAAGTACACTATAGTATTTTCGCGAATCGCTTTTTCCAATGCTTCAAGTTGATAGCTATAGGCACAAAACAAAAACAAACAAAAAAAAACTCATCAATCCAAGCAAACAACATTACAATGAAAAGGGTTTAGGTTTAAAAAAACTAACCTTCTTGCAAATGGAAGAGTATCGAGCGTGATCTGCTCCTGATAACAGTCATCTATTTCCATCGGAGCTTCTTCCATTGTATTTGATGAGCCTACATTAATCAACTCGATAATTATAAAAATTCAAAATACTGCTCTAAAGATGATCAGCAATGACAATTACACCGACATCAGACACAACACTAACTCGTATAAAACCCTAATAATTTAAGAAAATATAAGCGATCAAATGGACACCAACATGGATCAGACACAAAACGAGTCGGACACCACTTCAACCTAAAATTGTTTTCGATTGAAGTTGAATTGAAAAAGATCATACCTTTGCCTGTTGAGTGGTTGGTTACTACCACACCAGCAAAATACGGATGAATACAAAAACCCTAATGAAAAGCCCTAAGTCAAAGACAAAGACAAAGGACAAAGAAACAAAACAACACGGCTAGGTATTAGGTTTTGGTACTACAGACAGTACTTAAATTTATTGTGTGATTCTGTTGGGACCACCGTGTTTTTTTCTTTCGACTGGGGACCACTGTGTGTTTATTAATGGTATATCTATACTTTATATATAAAGATAATAGAGGTTTTAAAGAGATTTTGAGTTGGTTTTTTATTATTTCAATTATACTCTTAAATAAATTGTTGGTTTTATTAAAAAAGATTAAAAAAAATAATTGTTATATTATTGTTGTCATTGAAAAATATAAAAAATGGCTTGTTGAGATTGTTACAATTGAAAGTCACAAATATCTATACTTAGAATTTGTTATATTTGTTATATGTATCAAAAAATATTATATAAAAATATCGTTTCTAATTTGTACGTAAAATTTCTATAAAATATCTTTAATAATCATCAAGTGTTAGCGCAATAAAAAGAGTCACGTGAATGTCCATCTTTTTTAATATCAATGTCAAAAATCAATTACTCCCTCTATCCCAAATCGTATAACGTTTTGGACATTTCACACATATTAAGAAATGTAATTAATATTGTGTGAAAAAGAGATATTATGACTTGTTTTACAAAATTGTCCTTAATAATAATAGGTTTAATTACACTTTTGGTCCTCGCGTTTTGATCAACTCACGAAAATGGTTCTGCCTCTTCTAAATCAAACAAAATCATCCCTAAACTATCATGTTTTTTGCAGTTTTAATCCTACCTCCTATTTTCAACTCTAAAAACGCAGAGAAATGACAGTTTTAGACCTACCTCATATGTTCAACCATGAAATAAACAAGGAATAAAGCATGTGGGAACAAGGAATCTACTTTATTCAGTACACTAACAAAAAAAAACCTAATTTAAAACATATCTTAGAAATTAGGGTTTTTTGGTTAATATGTTGAATAAAGTGGATTCCTTGTACCCACATGCTTTATTCCTTGTTTATTTCATGGTTGAGCATAGAGGTGGGTCTAAAACTGTCATTTCTTTGCGTTTCTGGAGTTGAAAATAGGAGGTAGGACTAAAACTGCAACAAACATGATAGTTTAAGGACGGTTTTGTTCGATTTGAAAGAGGCAGAACCATTTTCGTGACCTGGTCAAAATGTGATGACTAAAAGTGTAATTAAGCCTAAATAATATGGGAAAGATAAATGAAAGAATTGAAAGAATAGAGAGTAATAAATAGTTAAGGTTATAATAGGAAAAGTAACATTAATGTTGCATTGGTATTGTAAAGCGACATATAATTTTGAATAATTTTTTTCCCTATAAGGATGTACAATTTAGGACGGACGGAGTATGATTTTAGCAAATAAGATTAGTATAAACTTTTTAATGTTGTCAAATTTTGTTCATTTTTCTACTTGAACGAGATTTAATTTTAGTTGATGATTTGAATCAAGAAAGATATACATCCTTGTTAAATTCGAGTATTACTTCTTTGACTCAATTCATTACACAATTGAAGTGCCTTTACTGTTGCTTCTTGTAATAAAAAAAATAAGAGAGAACGTAATCTTCTTGTTTAATTTGAACGAGATTTAATTGTTTTTTCAGTTAATGATTTGAATCATAAAAGATATACATCCTTATTAAATTCGAGTATTATTTCTTTGACACAATTCATTACACAATTGAAGTGTCTTTACGGTTGCTTCTTTTAAAAACCAGACTTAATCTTCTTGTTTAATTCTTACTGTTTAATGTAATCCAATACATTAAAAAGAGGGTTGATTATGTTTTCACATAAAATCACAATGAATTAAACAGTACTAGTATTAATTATTAAACGTGATAGTGGGAGGTTCGTATATAAAAACTTAACTGAAACTGAATACTTGTAACAAATACGGGTTAGAATTATTTTTAGCGTCATGCTGACCGGTGCCTCGAGCATTGGTTAAGGATGCTAAACAAGGAAATTATTACTTTAAAAGGAAATATTTTTTATTTTTTAGTATTTATTACACAATTTTTAATGCAATAATTAATATATAATTTCCTTTTTTAGCATCTTAACTAATGTTCGAAGGCTTTAGCATTTTACTTATTTTTAAATACACAAACAAAGCACGTACTTAAAAGAAAGAAAGTTATGATATATGTATGTATGTATGTATGTATGTATGTATGTATGTATGTATGTATGTATGTATGTATGTATGTATCAATTGTCAGCTACAGTTCAACATTGAATAGAAAAGTGAAGTTAGAACAGTATATACTTAAGAGAGAAGACTCATATATTGAATATCTTAAAATGTTGGGATGGAAATGTGGTATCATTTTTACTAGAATGATTGTTCTAGGTCCAATTAATGGGGAGGAGGGCAAGTTATAATTCTCATCAAATAAATTGCTTAGTGGGGTTGATTATGTTTTCTCATGGAATCACGATGAATTGAATAATATTAAACACGATAGTGGGAAGCTTATATAACAATGATAACACAGTATAGATAGAGACACACTTTTTTTACAAAGAAAAAAATAAGAGTAAATCATCAAATTGATACTAAATTTTCAATTTATCCTTAATTCTATTAATAATTTAAAATGGTCATTGTCTTTGTTAAATGTTGCTCATTTAGATCCTCTATTTGTATCTCTCTTCTGACGCCGTTAAATGTGATGACATGGCATGCTAAGTGCCATGTGGGCAGTGCCGGTTGGACATTGATGTCAGATATTTGCATTGGCTGGGCAATGTAAAATTTGTCTCTTCTTCTCCAACTATCTTCTTCTCTTTCATTACTCTACATTGTTTTCCAATAATTTTCTCCAACATTCTTTCTTTCCCTCACTCATCTTAATCTTATTTTCCCATCCTCCATGTTTGTTCTACAAATCCCTCCCAAACCTAAATTTAGGTGGATGAACTCCGATGAAGGATAGTATCAAAACTTTGTTTGTAGTATAATTAAAAAGTGTATTGAGGTTTTAGGTGGATGATTGTTGCCCATATTTTAATTGTGCATCTGTGTAGGACTATTTTGATAGAAATTGAATAAAGATATGACTAATTTGAGAGTAAGTTGGTAAAGTTAGGGACTATTTTGACAGCATCAATCATGAACTGGACAGCTCCTTGATAAAACAAAGTTAGGGACTATTCTAATTAACTAATTGGAGTCATCATACCATACAAAATTCATAGATGTTAATAAGGAAAAGTCAGAATTCACATTCTATGATTTGTGCTTTTGATCACCCAAAATTGTAATTTGTATAGCAAAATAATAAAGTCAATGAGCCTTGACATCAGTATTACCATTGCAAACGATAAACCTCAAGTTTATCACCTTTTATGAAGAAAAATGAAATCAATGACATACTATATGATCAAAAGAGCATGAAGCCATTAATATTCAAAATAACCTCCAACATACCAAATAAGATTCAAAAGGCATTAAGTCATTAACCTTCAACGTACAAAATAAGATCTAAAAGGCATTAAGTCATTTACATTCAAAATAACCGTCAACGTATCAAATAAGATCCAAAAGACATTATGCCTTTAACCACTAAATAATATTCAAAAGACATTGAGCCATTAACACTCAAAACAGAGCTACAAAAACAGCAAATCATTATATGATGTTACATAAATAGACAGTAATAAAAAAATAACAAAAACCCACTAAAACTTCATAAAAACATTAATCACTTAATGAGGTTTAAAAACATAAATTCATAGAAACATCATTCTAAAATAGAAACAAAGACATTGAAAAATTAGTAACAAAGACTCAAATATTACTACATGAGGTTACAAAACCTAAACCCTATAATTCAAAATATAATCAACAAACAAACCAAAAATACAAAATAATATTATTCCAAACGAAAAATCACCGTTGATTTTAATCACAACTTGAGTACTTCTTAAGGATTATTCAAGGAAGAAGATGAATAAATGCATAAATGTATATACCTCTACAGTTGCAGTTACGACAACGCAAAGAAGAGAGTGTTGTGATGCATTATTTTGAAGCATAGCATGGAAGATATTGAATCACAAATAGTTAAAGATAAAGAGGAGGAACATATTGCACATCAGTTACTTGCAACACAAGATAACTAAACCCTTGCTAGATTTTATGGTTATAACAACCTAAAAGAGTTAGTTACTACTAGAGCTCTTATCTCCTATGTAATACTCGTGTTAGCTTAGCGTAGTCTAGCTTGAGACACTCTATAAATACATGTAACCATGTTATCTTCATTAATTCAATAAAATAAACCATTTTCTCTCCAATTTTCTCTTTTCTGTTATTTTCTCTTTCTATTCTGTTATGATTTCAGTTTCTCAATACATTAGCTAGTTGATGTGTATAGAATGTCGTCGTCGCAAGACCGAAGGAAGAAGAAGGGTTGGAGGCTTGGAGCGAAGGGTTGAAAGAAGAGGAAAAGCAAAAGACGTACGTGAGTGAGAGTGAGTAAAAAACAAAAACCACCACTTTTTGACTTTTCTATTTTCTTATTCCAATATTTAATTTTTTATTTCACTTTATATTATGTGGCACTTGACGTGCCATGACATCACAGTTAACGCCATCAAAAGACGAAAACTAACGTAGGGATCAATTTGAAAAGCGTTTGACAAAGACAGGGGCCATTTTGAGTTATTAATAAAGTCAAAGACCAATTTAAGAATTTGTTATAAAGACATGGATCAATTTAATGGTTTACTCAAAAAAAAAGAGTAAGTTACCCCTCACTACCTTGAGATAAATCTGAATTACACTTTTCCTCGCCCTTATATTAAAATATACACTCCTTTTGTTAAGATGTAAATGTATTTATGTTTAAATATATAATATCCTCCTTTAAAAAGTAAACATGTAGACAAAATTATACTCTCGTCGTCTATAAAATGTTTGAATTACACTCTGATCTCTTGAGAATTAAGTATATGTAACACTTTAACTCATTTTACTATTAGTAAATATATTTATAACAACTAGTGTTACAGGCACTCTGTGCATGTCTGTCTCGTCTTCTTATTGCGCTAATACGTCAGTTGGGGGGGGGGGGGGTCATAAAAAAAATTCTTGGGTCAGTTGGGACTCTATATGTTTACCGAAGGAGGAGGGAGGTTTAGGTGTCCGGAGGTTAGAAGAATTTAATCAATCGTTGTTGAGGAAGTGGTGTTGGAAGATGCTGACTGACAGGGACATGTTATGGTATCGGGTTTTAAAGGCTAGATATGGTGAGGAGGATGGTCGGTTGAAGGAGGAGGACAGTGTAGTTCGCTATGGTGGAGGACGTTGTCTAATGTCCGTGGGGTGTAGGAATGGGTGTCGAGAGTTGGTTTAATGACAACACACGTAGGGTAGTGGGAAATGGTCGTAGTACTTACTTTTGAACAGATAATTGGGTTAGCGGTATTCCTTTACGGGATAAGTTCTGCCGGCTTTTTGATTTGGCCGTGTGTAGAGAGAGTACGGTGGAGGAAATGGCGACTTTAGGTTGGGAGGTAGGGGAGGAGTGTGGGTGTGGAGGAGAAGCCTTTTTTTCGTAGGAGGAGGAAACGGTGAGGGAGTTTTCTGCTTTGTTAGCTAACATTGTTTTTCAGGATCATACTCATGATAAGTGGAAGTGGATGTTAGACCCTATTCATGGCTATTCTGTGTGTGGGGCTTATCAGTTCCTCACATCTGCAGATGAACCTACGGATAGGAACTACATTCCCAATGTTTATCCCCGACAAGTACCTTTAAAGGTCTCCCTGTTTGGGTGGTGCTTGTTGCGTAATATACTTTCATCCAAGGACAACCTTCTGCGTCGCCAAGTTATTACATCAGAAAATATTTTGTGTGTTGGTGGATGTGGCTCTCAAGAGACGGCTGATCATCTCTTTTTAGGTTGTGCGATCCTGGGACGTGTTTGGCACCTTGTTTGGCAATGACTTCAGCTTACGTCGGTGCCTCCTTTAGCGCTCAGTGATCACTTTCTTCAATTTAGTCATATAACAGCGATGTCGCAGTCATCTCATTCATTCTTCAAAATTATTTGGTTTGCTTGTGTCTGGGTTACTTGGAAGAAGAGAAACAGTCGGATGTTCAACAATAAGGCAGTTGATCCTTACACCATCCTCGACACGGTCGGGCTTAATTATTTTTTGTGGTTGAAGGCAAATTTGTTCACCTTTGCCTTTGATTACAATGACTGGTGGCAGAACTCTATGTCATGTATGAGTGTTTTTATGTAATTATTGCATTACTATTTCTTCCATAGGGTGGTGCTCCTTTGATTTCGCACCAATGACTTTGTAACTCTTTTGGATGTTTCATCTGTTGCACGACTTGTGCACGATGTTTCACTCCCGTTTTAATATCATATTCTATTTTGGCTTGTTCAAAAAATATGATTTACATTCTTATCTTTTTGAATGACATCAACAAAATAATATTTTTAATTTCAAATTGTTTTAGAGTATAATTGAAAAGAAAAAAGTCACTCATAAACATCTTATTTTCTTTCTATATAGTATAGATAAAATATTCAATCACTGATTTAAGAAATCAATTTTAATTTCTTTATAATTCCAAATGTCGATGATAGTTAAATGTAAGTAATTTATTATCAATTTTATGATTTTATAATATAAATTTGATTTTAATTATCTTAATTTATCATTTTTAATCATTTGTCCAATATTTTTTATTTTCGCTGAAATTTAATATTTACATTTTAGCTTATTTTACTTCGTTGTTTATAATGTATATGTTGTTAATGATATTGTGAATAAAAAAAATAGATTAATAAAATATGTGTATTAGAAGTTTACTTATATTTAAACAGGCACAAAGAAAACGTTTAACTGGAGAGTACCCTCCTTTCAAAAACAAAAAAAACAAAAAAAAACAAATGCGGAGAATGTAAATTTTAACATTAGAGGGGATGAGAGTGTAATTTAATCATCTCTTAAGAGATGCAAGTGTAATTCTGTCTAATGTGTGTGTGTGTGTGTGTTATGAAACTAAAGAAATAGAGAGAAGAAAGAGAAATATTGTATTATTCTCTTATGATGTACAATTATGTTACATGTGATATCTATGTATACAATTATATGAATTAAGAGTTAAGTACTTAATGGATAAGTACAACTAGGTGTGACTTAGAAGATAATTAATATGATGTCACTTAAGAGATAAGTACAAGTGTTTGTGAACATCTATTTTTAATATTCATAACAATATGCCCTTTGTTAAGATTTAATTATCAGACTGCCTTTGTTATAATTTTGATTTGGCGAACATATATTTTTAAGAAAACAATCCATGTTATAACTTGATTTGACGAACAAAGGTTTTTTATAATATATTTTTTCGTGTCAGGTTTTTTTTTTATGTTATCTCTTATCTCTTCTCTTATTACAAAAGCTTGTTAGGTCAAGTTAACCTAAAAACTAAATTTTTCCCTCCAACTCACTTGCAAAGTCGTGATTATCCATCATAGCTTTCAATTAGGACGATAATACTCTTCATCCTTACTTTCTATTAGGTGACATTTAAAATGACATTTAACGTGTCATAAATAGTTTTGACATAAATGAGATTTAACACACTTTTATGACAAAAGATTCAATCAAACACGAAATTTAAATTCAAAACTTATGTTTTCCCTTTCACATATATGAATTACGCATTTGCCGCTTCCTTTATAAATTCGTATTTCTTTTTTTGGTATCTCTCATTTATTAATCCACACTCCTTTGTTGCTCATCTATCTTATACGTAATGACTTATCTTAATATGAAGACATTGTTTTCGTATCATTGTTTGAGTGGTATTCGTATGTTTCAAAAAAAAAATCTCCATATTTTAGTTCATTTTGATGTCACTAACGTGTAGCTTGTCTGTTGTTTTTATGTATTAGCACCTTTAGATCTGCATCCAGTAACTGAGTTGGACAAGGTGGTAAACAAACTAAGGATACAATGTGGAACATATTACATGGAGTTTGATGCACACCATGTGAGAGTATATGCTTTAAATATAAAAAAATTACGTACACGATGATGCACATATTTGTATATCTCTTTTCAAAATCGTTTTTGACAAAAAAAAAATGTTTTTCTTCTGGGTGTTGTAATGCTACCAAATATGTTTGTTGGAGATTTTGGTGATCAAATCGGCAGTTATGCAACATTGATCGATCCAAACAACAATGAATTTCATGTGCTTGTGAAGAGACTCAATGGTAGTGTTTTTTTAACAAAAGGATGACCAACTATGATTGATTTTTATGGTATTTGTTTAAGTGTTGGTTGAATGATTAGATATCTTAAATTTGATCCTCCTATGAGAATTGTTATTAAAAGAGCTAATGTTAATGGTTATGTATCTAATGGTATTCTACCACCATATCAACATGGTCATGGTAACTTTCAGTTTTCCTATGAGAAAAGGTTGTCCTCCACTACTAAAAATCAATGTTCAATTTGATCATATAAAAAAACTCTTTGATATGTTAAAATATAAAAAAGGAAAAACCAATGTTCAATTTGATCAAATAAAAAAAACTCTTTGATATGTTAAAATAGAAAAAAGTGACATTAGAATGGGTTGAAGAATCAACTCAACCTTTTTTTTTTACTTAGCTAACGATCCAACTCAAAATATGACTTGTATTTATTATGGGGAGACTTTGAACATAGATCATCGGTCAACTAGTCATATTCACATGAACATGATTGGTCACTCGATCATGAGGATAGTTCCTACACATATAACCGGTCAATCGACATATGAACAGAGGCATGTCATAAGTTGTTTATGTAAGCTCTAGACGATAGTTTAAAAAAAATAGGGGGTTCATTGAAATAGATGTTTTTAGGTTAATTCATTTTAAAGAAATAAATTAATTTTTTGTTAAGTACCTAATGACTAGAATTTCACTTTTCAAGATGAATAAGTGAGAAGAAAATTGCTCTTCTCCCATATAAAATTGTTCACTTTCATACAAACTGACCAAAATATCATCAACGTGACGTAAGTCACGTTCACTATATGTCTATATGAGTTAATTCATGTTGTTCCCAACGTGACTTAACTCACATTTTGTACTTGTCTACCTAAGTTAACTCGCGTTGGCTTCTGGTATAGTAGTAGAACAACATTGATTGCAAGCAACAAAACCATTAAAGACCCGTAATCAATACACATTCATAATTAATCCAAATTACATCATTTCAACATTGTAGTCACACGAAACAACATAATCATACATATCGATCCAAATTACACAAATTTGTCGTTAATCACACAATCACATAATCGATTCAAATTACACAAATTCGTCGTTAATCACACATAATCACTTAATCACACATAATCGATCCAAATTACACAAATTCTTCGTTAATCGCACATATAGGATCCAAATTACACAAATTTGTCGTTAAATACACAATCCACAAGTTCATTAAAATGCAACATTACAGACATAAATTCGAACACATTACACTATTACACGTAAATAAATATCACACTTCAATGGATCAGACATAAAGATGTAAAATATTATTTGCAACCATTAACTTAAACATGTAATCAATGTCACCATCATCATGGATAACTTGTGGAAAATACACGGTCTTCCAACTATCTTCATCCTTATTTTATCCCTAGTTCACGCATGGAACATGTACAAATATATGAGATGTTCTTTGATTTTCACCAATATGGACAAAGCATCTGTTAAGTTGTGCATTCAACTCGCCCAACTTGTTAGTGAGGGTTAAAAAGACCTTAATTTTCTTCTTCACGCGGCGTATCGAACATGATCTTCAACTTGTGCATATTCAGACATGTTTCACTTAACAAAATATATAATGGAATAACAAGTATGAGAGTAAAACCAAATGAAAGATAAAATAAATAGTGTAATAATTAGAGACAAAAAATACAAGAAATAATTAGTGTTACATAACCGTCCACCAAAAATATTTCACTTCATATATTTATATAATCTATATAATGTTAGTGACATCTTGGCCACAAATATTGGAGTTACATAATTGGTCACCAAAAAATATATATTGGTATAATATCGACAAATAAAAGGACGGACATAGACAAAAAATGTCATAGCCTATCTAACTAGCTATGATAGGGAATCATCTTCTTCTGCAACGGCTTCAAATTCTCATATTGGTTTTTCAGGAGTGGAAGTGTCACAATAGATTGGATTAAGATGATTTGTTGGTTTCGGTAATTCCAGCTTATTAGACATGAGGTCTATGTACAAAGTTTGTTTATCCATAGATGCAAACTCTCATTTCTCAGCCTCACCAATCTTGTGATTACTCCCCTCCATACAAGACGGTGGTAATGAACCGACTTTCAAATAAACATGAAGAAAATGGCAGGGCAAAACCAGTTGTAACAACAACTCTATTGTAACAAGTAGCAACAATGTGACTCATATCTGGTAATATCAACCACTTATCTAAGTTTACAATTCCACCACTATTTATTGGAGGCATGATATATTGAAAACGCTCCTCCGAACCAAATATTAGAAAATAGTCTTGCTAATTAATTTTCAACTCAAGAATAAGTGCACTTCGAACCAATATGTGATTTTTCTCATCCATGTTCATGTGTCTAGCTATGACCCAAAAACCACAATTACCATCTCCTTTAACATTCACAATATTTTCAATGTAAGGTCTCATGATCTTTGACATTTATGTAATGTATGGTAAATCTCGATGCGGTTCTGTAGTAGGCGTCGAAGCTTGTGAGCGTGAGTGATTGCCAATATGTGCACTTTTCCTCTTTGGAAGTGATGTCTTGGTTTGTACGACTCCTTCCTATATTTGTTTGTATCTCACCGAGCTGGATAGCCAACATTTTGTCTATTTTATCCCAACATGATGCCAAATATCCCACATTATTCCTCAAATATTTTTTTCAACTTTCCATGAGCTGATTCAACAATGTTGGTGGTTCTACACCCTAAATGCAAGACTTTATCTGTCCATGCCCTCACAAAATTTTTCCTTAACGGTGTTCAATATTGTGGTTTCAACATATGCAAGGAACTTTAGAAATGGTTTGCATACATCTTGGAATCGCTTTACCACACTTACATACGAATTCTCTGAGGACATTCAACGAAATCTTTTCAAGCACTCATTATTTTGTCAACAACATCACTTGCCTTCTCATCCTTCACTTCTTTCCATCCACTTTTACATCCTTTTAGGGTAAGCTTTGACTCTACAATTCGTGCTGCACTTAGCTCTTACATTCTTTCCAATTTGAAAATAACAAAGTAAATCGGAAGTATTAGGGAGAAATTTGGAAACGACGTTCATCAGAGCATTGTCCCTATCAGTGGCAACCACCTTAGGCATGTTGAGTTTTGAGGAGAAAAGACCAACCAGCATCTCAAGTGACCAAGTAATGTTATCCTCTTGTTCATAGGAAAGAAAGGTAAAACTGACAGAATATGTCATGTTGGTAGAGGTGACACTAACAATCACAAATAACGGCATTCTGTACAAATTGGTTATGTAAGTGGAGTTCATGACCAAAACGGTCGAAAAAGTGTTGAACATTTAAATTTACTCTACATGAGCAAAAAATATGTCTTCAAGAGTGGTTTCATCACTATCTAGTCTTGTGAAATAGACGTATTTATGCTCCTCCACCTTTACAATCAAGTATTTCATCTCCGTCTTGTCACTTGTTATTCTCTTTCGCCATCTAGTTCGTGCATTGTACACTTGTTAGTTATTCGTCAAACTTTCTTTGTTTTTTTCCTTCAAATATGTGAGAATATCCCTAGGCAATGTCAAACTCTTTGTCATGTCGACAACTATTTTCTTCTCCTCCTCTTTTATTCTACCCACAAAAAGATGCTCGCCTAACTGTGGATATAACAAGGGTCGGCGGTCTAGTGATGATGCTATGATTGACAAATGGATACAACAGAGAGCAACGTGTCATCATTAAGTATTATCTATTAATATGCTAATTTAAATGATTATTATTTCCATGAATGAATATAAATGATAGTAAATGATATTATTCTCTAATACTTACTTCATTTGATATTAACAATGTGTTATCCTACTTTAAAAATTGTAATATTTTTCAATAGTATTTTAAAAAAGTAATATGAAAGTGTAATATTTTCAATACTATTATTGATACTCTATTTTTTCTTTCTTTTGGTTAAATATATAGGATTATTTTTTATTCTTAGGCTGCAAGCTATTTTATGGTTAAGTCAACATATATGTTGGTTTTGACACAATTGATGCCGAGTGTTAGAGTCTTATTTAGAATTTGTGGTTTCCACTTAATTTAAGCATGTTTTAAGTTGTTTCATATGTAAATTGGGTCCTTTATGTGCTAATACACTAATATAGTATTGAAAAAGCTTGAACTCACTTTATGTGAACACCATTAATAATATAGAGAATCAAAGACAAGAGAGAATAAAATGACAATGATGATTAGAGTTTCATTAGAATAACAATAACATAACTTATCAAAATAAGTATTAAAAAAGAATATATAATAAAACTTAAAAGGATTCGACTAACTTAGAAACATAAATACCCCCAATAGATGAACACAACAACTTATTGTCTAACACATCCCCTCAAACTCATGATGCAATAACAAAAACCTCGAGAGTTTGCTAAAATAAAAAAAAATCTAATATTCTAAGTTATTAAGCTTATTAAGCTTTAATCTTGTTGAAAGATCCCTGAAAATAAAATAAAAAACCAACTAATAACATAGCCAACAGAGAGAGGCAATCTAGGTGCCTAACCATCGTAAAGATAAACATCAGCCAAACAGAGAAACATCATAGAGAGGAGCATAAACCAAAGAAAAGAAACCACAAGGAGAGTCAATAGTCAAAGAGATAATCGACAAAGAGAAGAACCAAATCAAATCAATCTAAAAGATAAGAATCCAAACAGAGTAATGCATCGAAATAAGGAACTAAACTCATATAGATAAGCAATCACACAAAGGAACCCATAGAGAGAATCAATTAAACAGAAGAATCAATAACAAGAGATGATCATTTAAACAAAAGTATCAACATGGAGAGATTTAATCAAACATAAGGATGAACATGAAAATAATCAATCAACCAAAGAAAAAACCAAAATGAGGGATCAAACCGAACGAGACCAACAATCAAACATATGAATCAATAGGAAGAAGAACAATCAAAGTAGTCATAATCAAGAAGAAGAAGAAGAAGATAATCTAATAGAGAAACCAATAACAAAGAAAGAATCAACTAAAGAAGAAATTATCAAAGATATGAATCATCCATCATGTCAACAAAGAGAGAGAAGCCGCCAAAAAATTTAAATCTCCCCTTGATGAGATTTTCACAAACACATTGTTAGCACTATTTTTACTTGCTAAATTATGCAAAAGAAACACCATAATAAAACACCAAAATCATGTCAAAGATCGAAATCGCCATGACACTGAGGAAGAAATTGTGCTTTACATTTCAAATTTTCATAATTATATAGATTAAAATTATAACTATAGACATTTTGTTTTGACAAATATAACTATAGATATTTGTGGTTCTCAAATGTAACAAACTTAACTAATCATATTTATCCTTTTCAATGACAACGGTAATATAACAAAAAATCTTATCTTTTTATTAACACCAACAATATAACATTGTCCTAGGAAAAATTGTTTAAGGGTATAGTTAGAATAACACAAAAGCCAACCCAAGATCCCCTATTCTCTTTATATGGTATAGATATCTCAAAAGTCAAATTTTGTATATACCGCCGTGAGAAAGTTGACATAAAATTTTGAAAACTAATGATTATTTTTAAAAATATCATCATTAATGAAGTATTTTTATTGATTTTTTTTACTTGCTAATTAGCAAGATTAAAATATATTAGTGATAATCACAAGTATTTAATGATTTTTTTAATTTAATAAATACTGATATATTTTTCATATAAATATTTATATTAAGTGTAACACCACTTAATGAGAAAAAGCATTTAAAATTATAAAATATAATCAAACAGTAAAAAATTTGGTTTACTTAAAAACTTTCAAAATAAAGAAGTCATTTAATCAACTGCAAAAAATACTATTATTGTAGGAAAAAAACTGCAAAAACACTACTACTAAGTGAAACATAAATTAAAATCTCGAATGTCACATAGTTTTAAACACTTTCAAGCAACTGGTGTCATACATTGCCGCCAAGAATCAAAATTTATGGATCCATTGTTGAATCTTAACCAATGATCTAGAAAAATCATTCTTTGAGGAATCCAACACGGATGGTTCTTGAAATACTGTATCACATTGCGTAAATAAAATAAACTATATCACAAATGATCTTCGTATTTAGTTTTTGAAGAAGTATATCACATTGCGTAAATAAAATAAACTATATCTCAAATGATCTTCATAAATAGTGATAAATAAAATAATTATTTTCGCAAATCTACATGGATGCTTGTATTTTGAATTCTTCTAGAATTTATCAACACTATGTACACATGATAATTGTGTTAGCTAAACAAAATTATCAATAGAATTTAATTGCATTCAAAATATAAACATTAACATATTAAAATAAAAGCTATAAGATGAATGAAAGATATATAAAATATTGACATGAAATATAAAAGATTGCTCGGAGAGGAAAGAAAAAAAAAATCTGATTCACTCATATGGTGGAGTTTTGAGTCGACAATGTGTTATAAATTTAACGAAAACTATAACATTATATCCTGAAACAAAGGTGTTGGAGGAGAGAAAGAGGGAATAATGTGAATTTTCTATTTTTTTAGTAGATAGATAAAATGATAATGCTATCATAAACTGTCGGGTTTCGAACACTAATCATAACGTTTGACCTAACAATTTCATTATTTTTACCAGTTAAGATAGGACTAGTGAAAATTGTATATCTTATTTATAATGTCACATAAGACCTATCGATATAACACATATCTAATCCTCTTTTTTTGTTAAGTACACATCTAATAACTTTTTTTTTAGCAAAGACAACCATTTTATTAAATATCAAAGAGTACAATTGAGAAGGTACATCATAGAAAACATGGGGGCTAGGGTTGGATAAGGATACTCTTGCTAAAGAATGAGCAACCTCATTTGTTTCCCTCCTAACATGGTTCACAATAAAACTAATGTGAATGGATAATAAATCCTTACAATGTCTCCAAGCTCATTTTGTGGCATATGAGAGGATTTCACTATGTTAACAATAACTTTACAATCAGACTCAAAGATGACAGGGGAGATGTCTTTAGCAACAACAAATTGTATGGCCTCTAGAAGACCCCATGCTTCAGCTTCGACAGGCATGAGGAAGCAATGCGAAAAGTTCGACATACTGGCTATAAAATGGCATGTTGAGTTATGAAAGCACAACCCATAGCCTACCACCGAGTTGTTGTTGAATATTATGCATTCGACATTGCATTTCAAGAATGGAGGTGGCGACTTTGTCTACACATCTAATAACTTACAAGCATATGCATCAAGGGCAGACACAAGGCATGGTGTGGCAAGTGCTACACCAGTTCAGGTCCAATTCTTTTTTTTTTTTAAGGTTTATTGTATATTTTTACTCATATATTAATACAAACACCTAATTTTTTTTTTATGTTTATACACGTGTCTATATTTTTACTCATATATTAATATGGGGACATAACTTTTTTATAATTTATACACGTGTCAATATTTTTACTCATATAAGAGAACCTATATTTTTTTAATTTATACATGTGATTATACTTTAACTTATATATTAATTCGGGGACCATTTTTTTTTAAATTTATACATGTGATTATACTTTAACTTATATATTAATTCGTTTTATACCCTGAGGCCATCTGATTGAACAAAATGCTGATGTGGCATGCTGAGTGTATAATTAATTTTGCTTTTTGTTTTTTTTTAAGGGCACACATAGCATTTTGCCTATTTTTTAAAATAAACATTAATTTAAAAATCTAAAAATTAATTTTTGAAAATAAAAAATCGTAAAAAAACAATTTATTTTTGAAAAAAACCGAATTTTCTAATTTTTTTTATATTATGGAATTTAATTAGAAACAAAATTCTCGAATTTTTAAAAATAAAAAAAAACAAATTTGAAATAAAAAAAAAATTCAGATTTTTTTCGAAATAAAAAAGTTTTTTTAAATTTTTTTCTAAAACGAAAGAATCTTCAAATTACAGGGTTGGAATCTAAACTTTTTTTTACAGGGGGTAAACCGGAACTCGCCCAAATAAGAGGGGGTAAAGACATATTAACCCAACTTTTTTTAATAATTTCTATGCAAATGTGACTTGCTTCCAAAAAAAGAGCGCAACACGTTCACCATCCGTATGCATGGGCATCCTGCTAGAGCATTTGACATCTCTCGTAATCTATAGATAAAGAGATGTTCTTAGAACAATTAGTAATGATATAATTTTAGTTCATTTTCAATAAATGAAAAGTAGATTATTTTCTTTGTAATTTTGGTTGCTACAACTATTTTTAACCTAGCTTCTTATTAATTTAAAAATCTAAAAATTAATTTTTGAAAATAAAAAATCTTAAAAAAACAATTTATTTTTGAAAAAAACCGAATTTTCTAATTTTTTTTATATTATGGAATTTAATTAGAAACAAAATTCTCGAATTTTTAAAAATAAAAAAAAACAAATTTGAAATAAAAAAAAAATTCAGATTTTTTTCGAAATAAAAAAGTTTTTTTAAATTTTTTTCTAAAACGAAAGAATCTTCAAATTACAGGGTTGGAATCTAAACTTTTTTTTACAGGGGGTAAACCGGAACTCGCCCAAATAAGAGGGGGTAAAGACATATTAACCCAACTTTTTTTAATAATTTCTATGCAAATGTGACTTGCTTCCAAAAAAAGAGCGCAACACGTTCACCATCCGTATGCATGGGCATCCTGTTAGAGCATTTGACATCTCTCGTAATCTATAGATAAAGAGATGTTCTTAGAACAATTAGTAATGATATAATTTTAGTTCATTTTCAATAAATGAAAAGTAGATTATTTTCTTTGTAATTTTGGTTGCTACAACTATTTTTAACCTAGCTTCTTATTAAATTTAATAATATTTAATTATTTGATAAAAAAAATGTGCCTCACTAGTATTGAAAGTCGAGATCCACCCCTGATATGAATAACGATCTAACATAAATGTCAATAATCTTCCACTAAAATCGATCATTAAAACCTATTTATTCAAGAGAGTTACAAAGCACTACTAGAAAAAGCAAAATTAGAGAGGGTAATTAGTGACGGAAAAATTAAAATTCCTTGGTCGCAAAATTTAGTGACCGAATTAGAGAGGGATTTCACGTTTTCTCTCTCTAAAATTCCCTCACTAATTTTTGCTTTTTTAGTAGTGAAGTATCGTATAACGGTGTCAATAGAGCTTATGTGTGAAAAAACACACCTTCTCTCTAAGTCGGTCTTAGTTTTTTTTTTTTTTTTTTTAAACATTGAAGCTCAACTTTTTCTCTACCTTGTCTTTTTACTTTCTTTACTTATTGGAACAATATGTTTTGGGTCATTTTATTAGCCTGAAATCATTTATCTCTATCTTTCCCCCTTCTTTTAATCTAAATAAGTAGTTTCCACATAAAACACATTTTTTCTCTCGTGTTTTTTTCGTCATGATTTGGGCTATTTTTCATCATGATTTGTGGTTTTCTAGACATGAGCTTGTAGAAAGAAAAATTGGGGAGATGAAGATTACTTTGAAGGACACACGAAGATAAATATTTAACTTTTAATTAAAAAATTATCTGAGCTAACATATTAATCTTGGTTTCAATGAATGAATTCCAATTATGTTATATTTTAATCTGGTTTTTTATGAGGTTGTTTTGAAAGAGGTAAAGTGCTTGAAGGTTTGAGGTTTTTGAGGTCAGGGATTGAGAAGTGGGTTTGATGTTGGTGGTGAAGGCATGGAAGAGAGAGATGAAAGATAGTGTAAAATTAATCTAGTGTTGAAGGAGTATGATAAGAGTGTATTCTTTATTTGATCCAATGACTAACATTAACTTTCTCATGATGGAAAACAACTATCTTTTCTCATACTAAACCCACCGATGCTACCCCGTTCTTTACTATAGAAAACAATTCATTCTTTTAGGTTTATTGAATAACTAATATATTTGATCTATATTATATATCAGATGCATCAATTATTCAATAAATATAAAAAGTGGATTATCTCTTATAATAAGGAACAAATGTACTATTAATTTAAGAGATATGAATTCGTTCGCAGATTCATCATTTTTATTTTTAATAACATTAAACTTTCTGGTTGTATTGATGAGCTATATAAATTTGAATGAATATTGTTTTTGGTTAATAAAATAAAATATCTTATAAAATTTGAAAATATAAGAGCTTAATTTCAATACATCACAAATATAAAAAGATTTATATGATTAATAAATCACAACCATTCTCATGATCGGATGATTAAAGTCAAACAATTATGATCAGGCGATCGTACGACTTTAAACATAGTTATGATTAAAGTCAAACAATTATTAGAGAGTATCATGCATTAATTAAATCTTGTTTTTTCCATAACAAACAAGCCCTTGTTTATTCAAAGGATCTAAGCATAATAAAATTTGAATGAAGGACTAAATAGAAAATAAATAAAATACAAAAATTGTTGATAAAACTATACTTTATCAAAAAAATATTTGCAATTTGCAACCACTGGAAACGCTTCGTTTTGATTTTGAACATTGAATGAATCTTCATCGTGGATCTTGTTGCTTCATCTTTCATCTTCCTTTTCCTTCGTATTAGGGTTTTCAGAATTTCAATTTCTCTTCCTTTCGTCAACGTTCATTCTCCAGGTACGATTTTTCGTTACAGTAATATCTTTCTATTCGTTGTTTCCTTTTTTATAACTTGTTAGATCAAATAATTTCGATCAAAATTTAGAAATTCGTTGCTAATTGTGTTAATTTCGTGAATTTTTTACGTAATTTTCATTGAAATTTTCAATAGGAATTGTTTTGAGAGTTTCTTTCAAATTTATTTGAATTTTGTGTAGGTATGAAAATAGTAGAAATAGAAATTAAATTTATGTGCTGTAACCTACATTGTGAATTGCGATTTTTATCTGTATTCGACGATGAAAATCGCTGTTTGTTGTAAGTTATGCTTGTCAGTTGCAGCCTTTGTAGCATCAACACTTCTGATGGAAGGCGTGTCTGATGTCCGATTAGTTTGTTTTTTCAAATTTTTTACTGGTATCCGTGCCAGTGTTGTGTTTGGTGTCTGTGTGTGTCTTGGCTTCGTTGGATGCAGCTCAGGCGTGATTTTTGGTTATCTGATGGTCTTAATCTTTGTTGATATTCTTAGGGAGCTGTGTCTTTTGGTGAATTTGGATTTGAATAGCAAGAGCATGTGAGAAAGAAAAAATGGAAGCCGAGGCGGAAATATTGATTGATTTGAATACTCAACTTCATTCTGAGACTGTTGTTTCTGTTCAAAATGAGGACCCTGGTGTTTCAACATCTTTTGCAAATGATGTTATTATGCCACAGCAGCCAGGTCAGTTTTTGACACTTAATTTACACATTCGTATGATTTTTGTAGCAGCGTGTGGTTTTTGAGATGTGTTTGCCTGTCTTTCATTTATATATTTATATATAGCTCCGAAGAAACCAACAAGGCAGTGGGCTGCTTGGACTCGTCAAGAGGAGGAAAGCTTCTTCACCGCATTACGGCAAGTTGGGAAGGTACACTTATATGCTATTATTACCTTCGATGTTTTTGTTTCTTTTTGTACCATAAAGCTGCTAATTGCAATATCGTTCAATGTAGAATTTTGAGAAAATCACTTCCCGTGTACAAAGTAAAAACAAGGATCAGGTATTCTATATAATCCTGTTTTACCCTTTCAGTTTTCCCATTCCCTTCCTAATGATAGCGTTTCATTTCATCTCCGATAATATCTTGGCATGTTTTTCTTTTCTCACCCCTCTTTTTCTTTCGTGGATGACTTACAGGTTAGGCATTATTACTATCGGCTTGTGAGACGGATGAACAAACATCTCGGTCCAGAATTATGTCTGGATGCCAAAAACTCAAAAGATACCAATGCTGCAATGCTTCGTTGGTAACATACCTTTACTTCGAGTGTTGTTTATTAAATAGGTTTATATATATAATGGAAAAGATGTAGACTATATATTTTTGCATCGAGTTAAGTTCATTTCTGCATCAGAGACCATCATCTATGAACATAAGGTGAATGTTTAAAAGTGCATATTTCTTTAAAAAGAATCAATTGGGTGTCTGATCTTAGTTCAAGTTTGATGTGTTTTATTATACAACCATTCAATGATATATTGCCTCGTTAGTTTGAGATTTTGACTATAATAAGTTAGCTACTTCATGAGATGTCAAGCTAGCTTGTTAAATGATATCACAACTCATAGGAATTGGGAAACCAGTCAAACTGTTAAAATAAAGAAGACTAAGTTCCTTAGATGCATAGGCAGCCCTGTGTAAGACTGAAATTGGTCGAGAAATGAAGATGAGAAGAGAATGTTACTTGGGAAGTTCCGCACAAAAACCTCCCAGCTATCTCAAGTGCTTTCTGTTTCACTCAGTTCATGTCTGCTTACCTTTTCCCCCTCCTCTTGTTTTCTTCCTCTCTTTTGCTCGTAACATCCTTACTGATTCCTTATATTTTTCCTCACTACTCTCTAGTAGTACCCAACCCCCAATTTGGAATGTTTATGGGCCGAAGAATCAAGGGGTCAGGCCTTGTTAGTTTTTTACGGAATCTTTTCATTTATGAGAATTTTGTATAAACCAAAAAGGATTGAATGAGTTAGTTAGTTAGTTGGTTTATCATTTTGTTGGGGGAGTCGCCATTCAAATACCCTGAGGACTTCTATTGTAAGCTCTTTGTTTCTCTTGTCTCAAGGTAGTGGAGTATATCAATAAAACTCTCCCATTTTCCTTCTATGATGGCTATTTTTCGTAATTAGTATCTCATCCTCCAGCCACTTGGTCAGGTGGTCGAAGTTTGAGTACACTTGCTTAGCCAATTTTCTCATTATATGTGTCAATTATTCCATGCTATTCTGTCTTCTCTTTCTACCTGAGCCCAGTAAATGGCTGAGTATTTTATGAGCAACATATCATTGGGTTATGGTGTAAAATCTTTTTACATTGACTGCAAATTTTCTTAAGAATTGGGTTTTACTTTGTACAATTTTTGTTTTGGGTATTCTACTATTGTTCTTAGGATAGTCTGCATTGAAAGTTTTTCACGAATTATAATATGATTTGTTCTCAACTTATCTGACCTGTGACACAGGTGGTCTTTATTGGAAAAGTACAGGTTCAAAGCCTCAAAGCTTCACCTAAAGCCCCGAAGGTTTAAAATATTTTTAGAAGCCTTGGTCAGTCAACTATTTGCATTTCGCTGGAAATTTTTGCATTTCTAATTTTAATATGCTCAGTATATGCTGAAGCTGACCTATATTATTCTTCCATGAAGGAGCACCAACTTTTGAAGGATCGGAAGAAGAGTGTAAAGAAGCGACCTTTGCAGGGTGGAAATTGTCAACCTGCTGGTCTTAACACTATCTCAAATCAAGCTAGAGCATCAGGGAACGATAGCCGTGCAGTTAAAATGATTCTTGTGGAGAGTCAAAATATTATAAAACTTGGACCTTCTAAACCACCATTGAAGCGCAATGTGAGCATGGGTGTTAACCGTAGCAATGCTAAGGGAGATTCAAATAACTCAAAACCTACAAGGCAGCGAAAGAAATCTGGTGATTCTTTTTCAATTACCTTCAAGATCTTTTACTAGTTTTCTGCTTTAATCTAGTTTTCCATTTCATAATAATACATATTAAATCTGCACACTATTTGTTTTACTGTTATCATAAAAAGTTTGTTATGTTTCTATCAGGCGTGATCACATCAGCTGCATATAAAAAATGGGAGAAGGCTGCAATTGCTGGCGTTTCTTTAGTTGCAGATGCTGCTGAGCATTTGGAGCGAGCTGCCACCGTTAACGAGGTTGAACATGACCAGGAGAATCCAGGTAGCTATCACAGTTGTAGTATTTGTACTTGGTCTTTACCCCAATGAGAACAATGCTGTGACTTAACTCTGGTTTATCAATGTTAATTCCAGGAGAAAAATGTTCCGATCCTGCTGATCATGTCTTGCCCTCTTTATCCACATTTCCTCAAAATCACTCTGTTGATAATAATGTGCAGAATATTGTGAAACTTAAACTCCAGTTATTCCCAATTGATGAACCCACTCGAAGAGCCTTGGAAATGGTGAGTACGAGATAAATCCAAAAGCATCTTACTGTAGCAATGTGAAATTGCTTCTGATTTGTGAAGTTACATATTTATGGTTCCTCTCTCTTTTTCCCCTAGGAAAAGCATAATCCATACTTGGAGCTTACACTTAGTACACGAAAGAAGATATCATCAATTTTAGAACATCTAAACCGTAAATGGGGCAATTCAAGCATAGCAGTTGGAGAGTTGATGCTTTTTCCTTATGGCGTTCAAAAGGAAAACTTGAATAATTATCAAAGATGGAACCAGGAATCTACTCTTAGTGCAGGGGATATATATGCAGTGATAGGAAGTCCACCTATATTCCGTTTGAGGTATCTCTTTTCCATGTTGCAATCTTGGTTTCGTTCATAGCCAAAGTAGGTGTGAAAATCCATTGTTCTATTATTGATTGGTTAGTTAGTCAGGCTTTATTATATTGAAATCTTGAATTGACGAGGGAAAATTAAACAAGATGGTTTTAAACGTATAAAGTTAAAGAAATCAATAGAATATTTTGGTATTCTGTGCATACAAGTGTGCTATAAATAGAAAACCATGTGGGTTATCTTTCCTTCTTTACCGGTGAACTAATTCAAAATTGAAATTTGGGAAACCTGCTAGAGAAAAGAATACAGCATGCAGGTCTTGTGTGCATGGAATAAGGTCATCTAATTTTTATCAAACCACAAGGGATGTATAAAAAATAAAGCATATGAATAGAATTTGATCAAACTTGGATTCTAGCTGGAGACAAAATTGAGATTGATTTTTAATGTGGGAAAGTTAACATACTTTTAGTAATGTATAGGTTTGTATAAATTCAAATATTTGAAGCAATTTCTCCTTTTTCTTCACTAGGAAATTCCCATAACCTTAATCTGTAGTTAAAAGCATAGGGTAAAACTCATGCTTTGCTATATCCAGATCAGAATATGATCATATTTACATATCTTTTTGAAGGTATGGTTGGTTCTCTTATACTGAGCATGGGGTATTGAATATGCAAGCACCTGTAGCATCCAGCTGCATGGTTAGACAATCCAAAAACGGTGGTGATAATATGAAGGACCTGATTGTGAATTCACCATCACTTCCTATGCCATCAACTAATAATTACGCCAAGGAGCACTCTGTAGACTGTGGAACATCCACGAACATAAACGATGCTCTTACCTCTACCTCAAATTATTTGCCTAACACTAGAGATGGAAGTATATACCATATTACAAGCACCAAGGAGCCCTGTGGACCTACAGCCCAGATATCATCGCATGGAAAAGATGTTACAGATGGAGCTGTAACTAGACAGTTGGAAGACATGGTAATTGTCACCCTCTTATATCTTAGTCACTTACATCTATTAGCTTTAAGGTGCTACTATAGATTTTCATTTTGATGCCATGGATCTTGAAATTCCAATTTAGTGTACTTTGTTGGCTAAAACGATAAGTATTTTCTTTTCCTGGGGACTGTGGTCTTTACCATACCTCTCCTCTGTTTTTTAGATAATGTTCAATTAAGCACTGCTTTGAATTTCTGTTTGGCATTTTAATCTACTGTTTTTGTTTGGTTTGTTAAGTTGTGTAGTGTATCATTGTTATGATCCTATCTATTATGCAATGATTTAAGCTTTAAGCTTCTTTTATGTATTCAGGATGGGTTGAAATCAACCAATGGATCAGGCCTGTCAGCTGGTGAGTGGGCTGACACCCTTACCAACATTAGTGTGGGGGACCTACTTTCAGGAGTGTCCCAGGATCACAACGATAACTGTATTGATCCTCTTATTGCCGAGAATTGTCGCAGTGTTCATCAAATCCCTTTTAGTTGCGACTCATTTGATGCTGCTATTGCTGCTCACATATCTAAACACCAAGACAAGATGGGACAATCAACTCTGGCATCTCATATGTCGTCTATCTGGGATGCTGAAGAAACACGTGATGCTTTCTCATTTAAAAAGGATTCTATTATTCGTCATGAAGATGGTCCTTGTTTATCTCTCATTGCTTCTTTAGATTCTGATAAAAAGGTTCCTGAAAGAAGCTTTGAAAATTTGGATAAGGTAGTATTTATTGATTTTGTTATCTATTACTGAATGTTGCTTGTGAAGTGTAATGATGTTTAACTTTTATTGTTTCATGGCAGTTTTCACCTGAAAAAGAGAGCCTTGTGGACGATATTGCTCAAACAGATCCTTTGCCTATGGACGATTGTGAGTCTGATGCAGATAACAAGTATCATTTAGCCAAAGATTTTACAGGGCTAGCAGATATGTATTGGGTACTTTCCTTTCTATACTCTTTTTTGCTATTTAGATTTTCTTGCGGCAAGACAATTTGGACGAAATTTATCTCAGGGAGTTGTCACAAACATATTTGTAATACTTCGAACATCCTTGCATTTAAACCATCAATCAAAATTATAAAATATTTGAACCATTATATTTATTACAACGATTGAACTATTATTTTGATCTTTGAAATGTTTCCATTGGTGTTGTCTTACATACTAAACCTTTTGAAGTATTTCATACAGTTGACTTTATTTACCACCTCATCTTTCGTTTTTTTGTTGTTGTGTGGCAGCCTGATTCTTTGGGACCGCTGGACTTGGAAATACCGTCTACTAAGTACCACAGCGATGATCCAATTCTAAGTGATAGCGGACTTAATCGCTTGATAGCCAGCAGCCTGGATGCCTTCCAGAATTGCTCCTTTTTTGGAATTGACAAGAAGGAAACACCATCGACAGTTGAGGCTCAAGCAACTGCCACTCTCTCAAATTTTAAAATTGGAAGTGGTATTTGAGACTCTTTACATCATTGCTTCCTGGTAACGTTTTCTGATTTTGGCATGTTGTAGTATGTCGTGAATAACTTTTTTCTTTAAACTAACTTGAGGTGCGCATGCCAAAAAGTGGTTTTAGCCGCTTCAACTCCTGATGTATATGTTCATCTATTTGGGTCGCTTCCCTTTTGTACAAAAAAAAAAATGAGCATAGAAGGATCTATACTGTATCTATCTCGTGGGGTTCTATCAGCTTCTGTATAAATATCCCTTTACGAAGTAAACACGTCCTTTCTGGTTTCTCTCATTCTCCCCGATTAGAACTGATTTTTGAAGTTAATGGAACTCTTTCTGGTTTATATCTCATTATCCCCTTCACCAAGTTAATGGAAAACTATCACTTATTTGATTATCTGTTTTATCTCATTCTCTCCTTAAGTTATTTGCTGGATAGATCTTAGGGTATGTGCATAACTAAAATGTATTGAACTGATTTTAAGTGCAATTATGTTTTTAACCTAATTCTCTTTTTGAACAAAACGTGTCTCGTTCAGTTTTTTCCAATGATAAGGGAAGAAATGACATTTTGTGAGCTTATTCTATTAATATGAAGGTGTAAAATTATAAAAACATTTTCATGTTAAATTTATAAAATTTTATAGAGTAGTGTTATTTGAACATCTATTTGCTCGACAACCAAATTGACAACCATGTTTTTACAAAGAAAAGTATGCATTGGCACAAAAATTAAAGTAATAGAGAGAAAAAGTAAAAATATAATGTGAGTATGAGAGAGAAAGTTATTACAAAAGTTGTTATAAAATGGTTGTACACATATCATTTCTCAATTTTATAACAGAGTGGAAGAAGATTGTGACCTACATATAGAGTTGCTCAATTTCTTGATCAAGGAATTCATCTTAGATTTATGGGATATGCTTCAAGCAATGGAAGCCGAGGAGCAAAGAAATCGTGTTCACGTTCACGTTATGCAGAGTGCTATGAACACTCTTACCCCACAGTTTGGAAATGGGTTCCATATAAAGTGGTGTGATGTACACAAATTTAATCCAATGAGATAGTGAATGTTACTGAGTGGTAAAAAAGGTGTTCATATAATTTATCAACATTCTAAATTAGATAGCAGAGAATAATAAGGAGTCAAAGAATGGTGGGGATGAATCAGTACTAAAGGCGATTGACAACGATTGAGAAGTTACGTATAACAATAAATCACGACCTTTGCTTGAAAAGCTCGATCATGCAACAATAGAGAAAATCAAAATGGTGATAAGAGACTATGAAGAAAAGAGAGTGAAAGTAAAGGAAAGGTTAATAACGAAGCGAGAATTGAGAAAAGAGGGGCGAAAGAAAACTTGTGACTACCTTTCTTGAACCTAAGTCGTTGGACACTTAAACATGGTGGGTTAAGCTCAAATGGATGGTAACTTATGGTTTCAAGAAGAAAAGGACATTGTTAGCCTAACCATTTGGACTTAATATAGCCTAAAGTTCCTGGCAAACTTGGTATGACAACGCAAGCGAGAGGCCATTTGTGACAACAATCTATCGTGTTGACACAATAGATAGTGGTGTCACCTCTGGTGCCATTGTTGTTCCTACAACAAGTTCCTCTTTCTTGCATGTTGTCTTTGTTCATTCTTTCTCGAGTGTACCACATTTAGACGACAAAACCATCTTGTGCGTGTGACACCTAACGAAAAACACAAAAGGGATGCCACTTGATGTTGTAGTTTTTTATGTGGACGTTGTCGCCACGAATGTGTGTGCCATCTCACGATGTCTTTTTTTTTTTGGTCCTACGTGTGCCCTTATCTACAAACCCTTATGATGTACTCATTGTTCTCGTCACAAGCTGCTCAAACCACACCAAGGGAACCCAACAAGATGGATATGGATTTCATCATGGAAAAGTTCAGACAATGTATGAGTTTGTTGATTGAGTATGCCCTAAGTAATCCACCTAAGAGACTCCCTTACAACGAACAATATTTTTAAATTTTTGTGACTCAATACAAGTGGCCGTAATCGTATATATTAGTTCAATGAGACTCTACATAAGAGTTTCGATGGGAGGAGAGAACTTTGGAGGAGGAGAGAAGATGAAAATAGAGAGAAAAATTCACCTTATTTAAAAAAGTTATGATTAATATATTTTTAATTCTTAGAGTATTATATAACAACATAGAAATGATTTTAACAATTTATCTAAACCTTTCAAAACTCTCTAATATCATCCTTAACTACATTTTGATTTCGTCCATATTAGGAAAAAATAAGCCCTTCATTCATGTTTAGGGGGCTATCCTTCCTTCTTTATCTCCAAAGCCCCCTTCGATTCTAAACTCCGAAACATTCCCCTAGTTCATGTATCCACAAATTGTGATATGCAACAGTATTTCCATTTATGTCTCTGAAAGTGAAAGTGTTGCTGAGGGATGAGTTGGAAGGATGTGATATGATTCTTGTTGCTAACAAATCTCCGCCAGTATTATTTGAAGATATGAGATCCAACTCACAAATTGTTTTGAGCTACGAGACCCATGCAAAATAGCGTTTGATCCACAAACTCCATTATTTAAAGATCTTGGAAGTGAGGATAAGGATGAAGCTCACATGTTGGACATTTTTATTTTATTTTATTTTTGATAAAAAAAATTAGATTATTATTTTTTCCATCCTATCTTATTCTCGCGCGCCATATTATGATTATTATTATTATTTTTAATTTTTTTTTAAATATCCTCTGTTCGGATTATATAATCCAAAACAAATTGATAGGTATTTTCAAATTATATATTATGAAAACAAGAAAAATATAAATAAACTATGCCGTATTTAATATCAGAGGTCTCTGCTGACCATCGTACAGTTTCCTCATAAATTGCAAAGCAATCGCAGAGATTGTATGAGTGGTAAGTAACGACCATGCTATCATAAACACTCCTATATAACTAAAAAAGAAGGAAAAGGTAAGAAAGGATGAGAAATGGAGAATGAATGACTTTGTTGAAGCATGCAAGGTTATTTATAGCCATAAACCTATCCTAGACTATAACTAAAGTCAAAGGAAACATTTAAAATGCTCCAACCAACCAAAAATGCATTAAAGACACCACACACCGTCCAAACTTTGGGTGAAACGTCAGAGTCCATACAACATGAGGGGTTTATGATTTATTATATAATCCGAAACTCTTAGAGCATTTTCGGATTGTATAATCCAAACAACCCAGACTGTGTTTAATTTGATTTTTGGAGTGTTTTCATGGCGAACGACATAGGAAAAAAAGGTACAAAACATAATTAAATGGCTTAAAACAACATAATAAAATAAGTGATGAAACTTATGGAAAAGTGTTTGAAGAGGTGTTTTTGTACTTGATATAGCTGACTTGCCAACTAATATATTTTGATCGGCAGGTCAACTAGATCAATTTCACAAGAACCTCTTCGTAATCAGATCTGCAACATAATGATGAAAGTCAAGATATTTCAAGAGGAATGTTTTGAGTTAAATCATGGTGCCTTGCCAACTGACATATTTATCTTGTCAAGGCAAAAAGATATGCTCATAGCAACCTCTTGGTGTTCATATCTTTTGGAAGATTTTTTTAGAGTTTTTTGTTGTGATTCACATCAAATGAACCGAGCACACTATTTATAGAAGTTTCAGTGCGTCGTGGACCACAGAAAACCTTCGGCGCAATGTGAGCCACACAAAAAACATTTGTTGAACTGGTTCAGATTAGGGGTGTTCGCGGAATGGATAAGATCAGTTTTAGGAGGAAAAATCATCTGATCCAATCTCTTTAGTTTTCTTATTTGTTCATCAAATTGGTTTGGTTTTAAAATCAAATCCAAACCAATCCGATCCAAAAATATTTCGGTTTTGATTGGATTGGTTTTCGGTTTTCATTTTTGTTTATTTTTCATTTCCTTTTAAGAAAATATATTATTTTATAACATTTCATAAAAAAGTTAGGTCACAAAAAGATGAATAGGTAGAAAATAAAATAGCATGTTAAAGAAAATAGTTCATAAATTTATAATATTTCTTAAAAGAAGGAAAAAAGTCAACACAATTAAAAAGAAAGTTTAGATAATAATTACAGAATTGTAAAATAAAGAAACGTTTATAATTTTTTTATAATAATATATATAAAAGTATAAATATTTTGGTTTAAGTGCTAATGTATTAAAATTACAAAAAACATATGCTAATGTGTCTTGTATTAGTTATAGTAGTATTCAGAAGTTTCTTTTGTTAAATAGTTCAATCATCTAACTACTTCACTAACTATAATTAATAAAAGTGTTTTGGTAAATAAAATACATTTTTATCCAAGGTGATTAAAACTGGACTGGACCGACTGGTCGAACCGGTTTAATCGTGAATCGGATCTGCAACTAGTTCAGAGAGACATAAAAACTGAATTGTCGCATAACAAGAAACAAACCGCAAAACCGGCAGAAAACCGGAAAACTGGCGGTTCTTCAGGTTTGACAGGTTGTGTTGAAAGCAAAATCCTTTATTGATGTTTTTAAAGTTAACAAACAAAATTACTTTTATTTATATGGTTATCTACTAATGAATTTTATGAGAAATGTTTCATGAGAATGTTTGGCAAATACAAGAGAACGTTATGGCCTCACACGAGATAACAAAATCGTTCCTAATATGGCAATGAACAAATATGAGCTTTTTGGAAAATTGTCAAGATGTGCATAATTAAGATCAAGACCAAAGCAAATATTCTTTTTGTCACACTTAAAGAGAAAAGAAATCAAGGCTCTTGATAATGCATTAAAGGACAATGAAACAAACGAAATTAAATATGTCTTGCACATGTGCTGAAAGAAAAAGAATAAAATCAACTTTGGGTCCTCATATGTATTTTCGATCCATTAAGGAATAAAAAGGAAAAGAATATACCAAGGATCAATCTTTATCATCAAGTTACATGACATCATCAAAGTGACATCAACAAGAGTCATCAAGTGGGCAACAAGTTTCACAAAGGCTTGATCACAATTCATCACAAGCTAGCAAGCACGTGCTCTACAATTTCGTTCAAGATTGGTTGGGACTGAGAGAATGTTATGGGTAAATTGAAGAAACATTCTCTGCATGCTTTCACTCCAAGCCTCTTTGGAGCCTTTTTCGAATTTGAATTGGAAGCACAACAACTCTTTTTTGGCTTGCTTTCCAAGGGATTCTAGCTCTATAAATAGAAGAGATCATTGAAGGAGAAAAGCAAGAGTTTGAAATACAAAGCATTTATTTCTCTCAAAGAAAAGTCTATCAATCTCTTCAACATCTCTTTAGACAATCACAAAGCAAACTTCATAATCTTTCACTATATTTATCATCTTTATCTCTTTTGTTTGAGAACATGATTTTGAGTTTGTATTTGTAAAAGTCTCTTTTGTTTGAGACATCACGATCTAAAATCATCATCCTACAAAGTATAAACTAGATCTCAAGTATATTGTGCTTAATAGTTTGAGATAGGGAAGTTCCAACCTTTCTTCTGCGAAAACAAAGAATTGTAGAAGCCTGACGAGGTTGATAATAGGGATTACAAACTGATCTGATGTGATGAAGACCTTATAGTGGAACATTTTGTTATTGAATAAACTTGTGTTTTGAATAAATTTGAAACGAAATTGCGTATTGATTAAATTCGAAGCGAAATTGCGTATTTATTCAATTCGAAGCGAAATTGCGTATTTATTCAAATTTAAAATCATCTACGTTCCATTACATTCTCCCTAAATATATGTAGCATCATCATGATGTTGGATTTAAACTAAATTCTTGAAAGTTTACTGAAAATATTGGCACTAAAGTGTCTTATAAGAATGAAGAGAACACATCTTGTATTCAACAAAATCAACTATATATGTTATCACATTAAATTCCCTCATATAAGACGAGTCATAACATAAAGAATGAGGTGCATTGTGTGACACTCATCTTATATGAAGGAATTCGATATCATAACTTATATAGCTGATTTTGCATATATAAATGTTGTGTTCTCTTCAATACCGACATCTTCAGCAAACTAACAAGAATTTAATTTAAATTCTAGCAAAATAAAGACACTACCTAAACATAGAATTTCCGGGTGAATGCTTGAGAGTTGTTGTTTAACAGGTTTGACCTTATCCAATTTCAGAGGTAAGATAATTGTTGTAGTTGGAAAGTACATTTCCTAACTAATCATGATCTTCTGGCGGAATCAAACAGTTGAGAATATCTTCAGTTGATCTTTGCAACGTGAAAAACATATCTATCAATGGAACCATGTTGTGCTGCCAAAAAATCGAGAACATGCTCCTCACGTCGTCATCGTTCTTTAATTCTAGCCGACTGAATGTTATTCTTCCGTCGTCCAACGTTGAATGTTCATACCAAATGTATTTCACCCTCCTTGTGTCTTCAGAGTTGAGTCCTTGGTTGATTTCATCCAGTTGATCCTTGAGACCTTTTAACGTGACATTAATGTACCGAACCTTGAACATCTGAGGATTTTCATCATTGAAGCGTATGCAAACACCGAACAAAACAGTCATTGTTTCAAACCTACCTACATCATAAAAAATTAAACAATCGATGTAAAACTCATTCAAATATTTCATCAAACACTTGGAGTGTAAATTATACATAAACCCTAAAAATCATAACTATAACATAAACATGCAAAAAAATTAACAAAATTAATCAACTTATATCTACTCTTAAAATGAATCATATACTCTTACTTGTAAATCTACTCAAAAACTAGAATTAAAAAAAAAATAGAAAACACCAAAATTTAAAATAACCCTAAAAGTCATAACTATAACATAAACATCATGCAAACATTTTAACAAAATTAATTAACTTACATCTACTCTAAAAATTAATCATAACATGTAAATCTACTAAAAAAACTAAAATTATATATATAAAAAAAAAACAACAAAATTTACATCAACATAAACCTAAAACTAAAAAGAAAAACATTTATAACAACTAAAATGTAAGTTAATATCACTATGATTAATTACTTGTGTTTTTGTTGAATAAATTTGGTTGGAAGTTTTAGAGAGATTTGAGAATTTTTGAGAGATTGAGAGTAATGATGGATAAGAGAGAGCTTCTGCCTGGATTTTGTATCAAGATCGGTAGTTAACTGCCGATGGATCTCGCGGGTTCAATCGGCAGTTAATTATCGCCGATTTTACGCATCGACAGTTAACTGCCACCAGGGCGTTTCAGTCTTTTTCAGCCTTTAACACATGTGTCCACAACAAATTTCTTATTGTCATAACTATTGTGGGCTTGGTTCATAATAAAGTGGGCTTAGATCTTCATATTACTTTTAAATCACTGTCATCAACCTCCCTTGTCGACTTTGTTTCTCTTTGGAGCTAGTCTCTCTTTAGGAGTACCATCATTGGTATCATTCATGTCTCTAGTAAAAAGATCTTGCTCGCCTGATTTCTCAAGGCCCGAACTTATCGACTACCTAGAAGAATACTCCACCAATACCCCATCTTGAGAATCTTGCAGGCTGTTCGGTAGCATTCACTTGTTGAACGGCCTTAATAGTGGGATACAAGGAACCTCTCTGCATAGCAATCCTTTGATGGTGCACCTTCTTGAGATCAGGCATCAACAAAAGTAATAAAAACAAAACAAAATCGAGATGAAGCACAAAGAAAAATAGACCCTCCTCATCATAGATCAACTTTATCTCCTCCTTGGTTCAGTCGATAGTCAAGATCAGGTGGATATGAGTAACGCAACCATCATGTTAAGCATAGGAAGACACACCTTTCAGGGTTCAATCACAGTACTCGCAACATTATTAGGTTGGTCATCAGTAGCTCTCCATCATGGGAGAGGCTGAGTTCTGGCCTATGACAAGAATCCTAGATAGATCTTGGCACATCTCTAGACTTTTCTAAGACATGGTTTAAGTTAAAGTAGTCATTCTTGTTCTCGTCTCTTTTCAGTACTTAGACGTAACTCATATTAAACAAACATGTTTATTCCCATATCCTTTCAGTCTTAGGGAATTTTTCATTAAAAATAAAAGTTATCAAGTTTTACTTTCAAAGATTGGCATTAAAACAGTTTGTTTTAAAGTAGCCTGAAGATGTAGCTCTTTAAATCTTAAGCAAAGAATACATAACCTCACCATGTCTAAACTATTAAAAGGGGTTTAGCTCATGATGAGCTTAACCACAAAAGCAAAGATGGAAGAAGATACAAATGAAAATATTAAAAAGCTAAATTAATAGATAAAGAAGAGTTATGGATAGACTACACTCAAATAAGGAAAGAGGTGAGCTTAAAGCATCACCAAAGTAATCCTAATTGTAGTCCACTTAGAACTAGCACTCATGTTCATCTACGAAAAAGATGGGAATAAGTGAAAACTCTAGTGGATGCTAACCCTAGCTAGAACTTGGCCACTCAATTCAACTAACCAAATTTCGGACCCTTGACACTAACATATGGTTGTCCTTTTATAGTATAAGGTAAACCACAATAAGTTGTACCCTTTGGTAATTTTCCCTATGAGGTGTCCTTATCTTATATTGTCAGTACATAGCATATTCCTTTATTCCTCGTACTGCAATGTTTGGCGTCAGCTCATAGAACTTAGCCCTTAAGCAATGATAATCAAGGACCACATAAGTTTGTACAATCGTTAGATGATCCACATCGATATATCTTTAGATCACATCCTAGCGTTGACACCCAGTAATTGTATTTTTTTTATTTTTTTTTGTAATTTCACGAACCTTGCAACTATGGATTTGTACTCTAAGATGTTGGTAATGAAATGAAACAAGGCACTAAAGAGTGTAATAATTAGTTAATTTTCTTCTATCTTAATTTTGGATATATCGCCATGGCCTCTTGTATATTTTTTTTCCAACCATACCATCTATTAGGAGGAAAAACCATCTGATCCAATCTCTTCAGTTTTCTTATTTGTTCATCTAATTGATTTGGTTTTAAAATCAAATCAAATCCAAAATAATTCGGTTTGGATTTGATTGGTTTTCGATTTTCATTGTTGTTTATTTTTTTTCATTTTCTTTTAAGAAAATATATTATTTTAAGACATTTCATAAAAACATAAGGTCACAAAAAGATGAATAAGTAGAAAATAAAAGCAAAATAGAGCAAATAAAATAGTAGGTTAAAGAGAATAGTTCGTAAATTAATAATATTTCTTAAAAAAAAGGAAAAAAAAGTCAACAAAATCAAAGACAAAGTTTAAATAATAGTTACAGAATTGTAAATTAATGAAACTTTTATATAAAGCGTATATAATAATATATATATATATATATATATATATATATAAAAGTATAAATATTTTGGTTTGGATTGGACCTCTTTATACTAATAGAAACGAAAATCAATCCAATCCATTTAAAATTGCGGTTTTTGTTTTGTTTTGTTTTGGGTTTTCAATTTTTGGTTTGGTTCGACTTTTGGTTTTTCGGTTCGGTTACTGTGGTTTGCATTGGATTGTACATGAACACCCTTAGTTCAGATTATATAATTCAAACTTGACTTGCACCCCATAAACCGTTTAAACTTTGGATGAAACGCATTACAAACAGCTAAGAGTGTATGACAGTTACAACTCAGAGTTTTTGTTATGTTTTATTTTATTACGTGTTTTATTTTCTTGATACCTTGGGTGACTTACACCCCATGTATCTTCGTATCGTTTGTACGTGTTTCTTCGGTATAAACATTGATCTTCTTTTGTAATGAACGAAGACAAACACATTACACAAACTTAAATGTGTGATGAAGAGAATTTTAACACAGGGAATTTAATTAGAATGTTGTACATTAAACATAACAATTTCAAATACATCAAAGACACAATTCAAAAACGTAAAACACGTAATAAAATAAAACATAATACATCACATATCAGATATACTAATTTTTTTGTTTGGTTCCTCCAATGGAGCCTTGATCTCTTCGCAGTTCCTGGGCCGGATGAAATTTTATGAATTTCTTCAACAAATCTGACCAACGAAACATACAACTCGATCAGTCATTTAGTATTGTACTGACCAAATATTGAGAACATGATTCTCACGTCGTTGTTCCTAAGCTTCATTCAGCTGAACCGCACAGTTCCACCTCAGTTGGTCGATGGACGTCGATACTCAACAACATCCACCCTCTGCGTGTCTCTGTGGTTGAGTTAATGGTTGATTTGATCCACCTGATCCTTCAACCCGGAGTGTGTGACATCAATACTAATCCTGAACAAATGGGGTGGTTTTACCGTGTTGTAGTACACTACAACTAGCTTGGTGTTCAAATCAATGACAAAAATGTTCATGATTTTTTTGGTGTGGTTTACTCATGAAAACAGACATACTATTTTGTAAAAGTTTTAGGGCGTCGTTGACCACATAATTTGTCGGTGTAAAATGAACCACATAAAAAAATCTTATACATATGAGTTCAAGATTGTATAATCTGAAATATCTCGCACCTTACAAAGTACAAAGTTTGACTCATTAATGAAGCATTTAAGATTGTATAATATGAAATTATCGGAAATATTTTCGAATTGTCTAATCTGAATCAGCTCATAGTGTTGGACTTGTTCAACAAGAGTAACCCACGAAACACGTTTTTTTAAAGAGTTTTACCAACTTTAGTGACCGATCAGGTTCTTTGTACACGTTTTGACCCATAATTATGAATCGTTACATTCTATGCAGCTCATTCTTCACAAATTTCCTCTATAAATATCCTTTAAACCTTCACAATTTCTCATCACACATCATCTCACACTCTCTCCTTCTCCTTTCTTCTACAACAATGTGTTTACTTCATTGGCCTTTCATACAAAAAGGCTACACTGAAAATCCAGAGATTGTATGAATGGTCAATGAGGATGGTGCCACGCTCCAAAGAAGTGCCATCTGTCTGGATGTGAGGTTGGTCTGCTTGAATGTAAGGTTGACCATCAATATCTCTTTCGCCCTAGACATGAAACAAACTTTACCCTGACCCCTCCACTCCATCTTTTTCACATCAACTGACACATAAGATGACATGTAAGCAAAAATGACGTTGTTTGAGTCATTTGAATGGAAATGCCAAACATGACATAACTTAATAATAGTAAAGGATCAATACGACACTTTTTTGTCGCTTGAGAAAAAAAATCTTCAAAATTAAGTTAATGGACTAAATATTAATTTAACCAAAATTTTACTTCGAGTGCCTAGGACTATTCCTGAAAGTGTCAAACAAAAATTCCCAATTTACCATACTTTTTTTACTTTAACACATCCATGGTGTAGGACTAGCTATAGCCCATAGCATCAACATTTATATAACATATCCTCACAAAAGTATTCTAATATCTAGCTTAGTCCCACTCAAATATATTTGTGAACCCAACAAAGAAAAAAGCATGTCATTTTCATAAACAGGTTTTCGTCAACATGTGCAAGATCATAGGGCATGTGGGGTCATATTTATGTTATTGTTAAAAAACGTAGTCGAGGGTAAGAAGATGGTAGTACCAATCATGATGAACAAGGAAAGAAGACAAAGGTGGATTGGGACGAGGCTCTACAAGCAAGGGCGCACCAAATATTATGCTATCCTAATCAGACCATTATTTATATTTCATGGCATGTCATTGGTTCCTTGGACCTAAAGCCATAGATTTCGTGGTACACTTTTTTCTTTTCTAACGTGAATATTTCTCTAGATTTAAATCCTCTAATTGGCCTAATATTTGTAAGTTTCTTTTCTTAGCATAAAGGAAATAGCTTTTCTGAACGCATGTTTGGATTGATAGTGAATTTGACAAAGTTATCTTAACATTTTAATTTTGTTAAAATTACACTGGCACAACGTGATTTCGATTAATCCCAACAAATACATTGCTATAATATATTTTTGTTTGAGGAGATTTATGTAGTTCAAGACGATCTTTATCAATATTAAGGTTGCCTAGAAAGGAAAATTATACTTAAAAATATGTGTACACAACAATGTGGTAGAGTTTCGTTGATGTCATTGAAGAGAGATAAATATAAATCTCTTTACAAGTGTTCATTGAATCATATAATATTCTGTACTTCAAAATGGAGCATCGTATTCTCAGTCTAAATTGTTAAAGAAATAATAATTAATAATGAGACAACCATTTAATCTGTATACTTGATATTGAGAGCAATTTTACCTACTCCAAAGTTTTTAAAAGTCGTACATGATTAAAAAAAATACACATTAGGTGAAAAGATTGTGTTTTTGTCGAGAAATACACCCACACCCTCGGATAACAAAAAAAAAACAATTTTATCCGGAAGTATTTTTTGTGTGTTAATCTTCGGTTCTCGGAAGAAAACGCCTTTGATAATTCGATGTTTGACTGAAAAATAGGTAAGTCTTATCAATAATTGTTTCGCATAAGAATCGAAACTCATTAATCAGTTCAACCAAAAAACTGTTTTATTCGGATGTATGCTTTAAAAATACTTTTTGGGTGGAAAAAGTTCCTCCTTTGTGGCTTAGGCCCTCCAATGGTTGCTTGAACCAAACCTAGGCGTACACAACTTTTTTTTTTTTAAGGGTGTAGAGTGATTAATATTATACATTACTTGAAATAAATGGCGATCATGTATATAAAATTACTTTAAATGATTAATACATTCATATAATATGCACTTTCATAATCAGTATTTATTTATTTATAATTAAATAATAAATTATACGATAAAATAATAATGTACTGATGTATACAGATAAACCGTGTAAGAATTATTAAAAGTATACCTATACCAATATTGATTCCAATGCATCTGATTCTCTCCCCCCTCTACACACAATCCACTCCATTGTGTTTTCTTTAACCAAATATTATTTGCATTCAACCGTATAGATTAATTATTTGAGTTTTGTAAAACTCAAATCAACGGTTAAAATTTGTCGTTGTTGAATGTCCTAATTCATATTCAAATATTAGATTTTACTTAAATTCGAAGAGACATATATCGTTATATCTAAACGTTCTTGGATACACAATCATAATTTGTTTAGTGAACAATAACTTGCGACAAATACCTGGTTAATATGCTTTGTTGTTTTTATCACTTTTTAACTATACTTTTACTATTCTTAAAAAAACCCTATACTTTCACTATTTCCTCAACAAAAAAGAAGAAACAACTATACTTTTACTAAAATACGGTTAGACATGCAAATTCAAATGGACCTACATGTGTCATGCATCCTACCAATTATTACAGCGGTTAGATTTTGTTTAAGAAAATAAGAACCCAAAATATATAAATGTATGATCTTTATTAGACAACTGAGATCTTTGGTGGCATCAACTCATGAACGTAGGGAATCCTTTTCATATTTAGGCACACCTTGTATAGAGTTTACCTACCATATTATTATATATATAATTTATTCAGTTTTTATTTTTGAAAATTTATCTTCTAACCCTTCTGTTTCAATATAGTTTGGTTATTTTTTTATAACAATAGTTTGATCTTTAATCTTATAGACTTTTTTCTAGGGGATCTTATAGACTTAAAGTTATCAAAGCTCGGAAATTTCTTGGATTAAGCGTGTCTTAAAACAACATCGATATTTATAATTACACTGTATTATGTGACTTTTTTCAAATTATTAACTGTGTCGGCATGTCAGTGTCCATGTCGTATCCGGTGTCTTTGTCCATATCCGTGCTTAATACGCATTAATGTTCAATAAAAAAAATATGCATTATTCTTTTTGTTTTATTATTGATGGCTTTCTTGAGACAATTATATTCAAAATTATCTCCAATGATAGCAGCTCCAACTGCATTCGAGATTTGTGGGTTTCCAACTATATATATGTCTGTATCAGATTCTTTTGACTAGTCTGTATCATAGCTATAGTTATTATATACAAATTAAGTAATCTGATTAACAATAGTTTATATTTATATACTAACAAAAAAAAGTAATAATCTTCACAAAGCAATAGAATCAAGAAAAGTAACTGCAACATATATACGGTAAAGTTTGGATAATCACGTGTCAACACTTCATTAATTGCTGATTTTGAAGCAACATCAAGCTATAGAAAAGTTTTTAAAGAAAGTGGAGTTTTGCTTTCCTTTATTTATCATTGCCAATTGATATTATATTGTGGTTTGCCTAAGTTTTGTTTTATATTCAATTAAAAAGACTCATGCATTCGATCGCTTTGAAAATGAAAAATTCAGCTTGTATGGCATATAAATTCTTCGACAAAATTTGGTGCGGAAAAAGAATTAGAACTTTATATATGTCTTCAAGGGTTTCTTCAAAAAATAAAAGTCTTCAAAGGCAAATAATTTTCTGATAAGAATTGTTAACTAAGATTGACTCCACTATAGTTTAGAGTTAAATAACCATATATTAACTTTGTATAAATTCTTTTATTAGCAAAAGAAATATACAAATTTATAATTATACTTTAGAGTTTAAATGCATCGATGATCCTTCCTTAAAAAAAATGCATGGATGATCCTCTAAAAAAAGGATGTGCATTGATGGTGTAGAATAGTTATCCACACTCATCAATAAGAAACGACCATATTATTATGAATGTTTATTAGAGAATGCTAACCAGTGCCCCTGAAGCACTGATACATCGGTTAACATGACCCATGTTTATTTCATACTACCAAATGTTCAACATAAATTATTGGACGTTAGTATAAGTGTACATCTTCTATTCTCTAATTTTTTTTTATCAATTATGAAAATATATTTATCACTATGACATACTAATGAGATATATTAAAATATTTATGCAAGATTATTTATACTTATATATAATTAAACCTTTGTTTTTGACAAAATTAAATTCTACTTTTTAAATGTCAATAATTATGCTAAACCGTACAAAGTTGAGTTTCTATGCGTGTTGCCTTACTGACCATGAATTTGTATCCATCCGAGTCATCCTCAATCATACCTTTCAACCCTTTCACTTATTTTTTTCAATCCATTATATAAGTAATTTTTTAAACATATATAAAACATTTAAATTATATAGAGAGAAAAAAAAGAGCAATTAAAACAAGAAGAAGAAATACAAACGTATATTTGAGTCAGCTATGATCTTAAAGACGCTGACAGTTCTCTACAATCATAGTGGTCATTTAGCAATCATATATTGTGAGAAAGGTCATAATCCTTGACCATCTTAGGACTATACATTACTCTAATTTTATGTGTCAGATCTTGTTAACCGGTGCTTCCAGGGTATTGGTTAAAAAATTAAAAGTAGAAAGAAAAGTTAAAATTTGCATTGAAAAAACAATTTTTTGACTTTTAAAATATAAAATGCACAATTTTCAAGAAAATGTTTCCTTTTATAAAAGTTTAACGTACTCCGGAAGCACCGATTAACATTTCCCCTTTTTAATATATCTTCATCTTTAGTTGTTTGTAACCACTTATGATCTACTTATATAATATTCTCATTATTTTGAAGTAGATTTTATTGAGATAACCTAGCTTTACTTTAAAGCACATCTTCATATATAGTATATATAAGAACTTTTAAATGAAAACAGTAAAACCAACAATATAATGGATACTTTTAATGTTAGTAACTTGATTGAGAAATCATGACCTTGGTGACTTATTTTGACAGGAAAACTCTACTGAATTTCCCATGACGCTAGATTTTGAAATTTTAGCTTTAATTTTATTTTTATGATAGATTTCCATCACATTTGAAAGGGACTAGACTAAGAACTAAAGGAATAGAACATGGAACCAAGGAATATTTTTTATTTTTGCCTAATTATCCTTTTTAATTATCCTAAGTACATCCTATATGCTGTATGGATAAATTATTCCACACATCAAATTGTATAAAAATAGCTTGGGTTAGGAGCTCAATATGCTCCACCTTAGGTAGCCAGGTACATAGATTCTACCAAATAAATCTTGAAATTCGTTGAGCATGTTTTGCCATGTTGTAAAACAAAAAAATATATTTATATAATCTTATTCTGCAAGCATCAAATTCTTTTGTATATAATTTTACAAATTAAGGGCGACCAATGTCATAGTTAGCTTGTTTAATAACACTTTCTAAACATTAAACTTCACAAAGCACACTATTTTTTTTTTGTCACAAGGCAAACTAAAGACAAAAAAGGGAAAACAAGAAGGAAAAAAAAAAAAAACAAAGACTACTCTCTAAGAAAGAAAGTTTCAGCCGCGCCCACCTTCAGAAGGTGCAAGAGACTTTTCAAAGGAGATGCATGAATAGACAGAATCCTTTGATGCTTCAAGTTTTACCATAAAGTTCGCACACTGATTTCCCTCTCTAAAAGTATGACAAATAGTGGCATTATTTTGCTCAATCAAGTCCTTCACATCTTGAATCGGAACCATATAGACATGAAATCGCATGGTTGACCCCTTGATGAGATTGATATCGAGTAAAGCAAACTGTTGTCTATTGATATCATGATATTATTTCAACGATTACGGACATCAAATTTTAAATAAGTTAAATTAGTTCTATGATCATATATGTAGCCTAACATCTACTCTTCTTTTCTTTCTTTTTTGACAAAAAGCCCAACATTTACTTAAATATTGAAATTATGTTATATGTTGAACTGAAGTTATATTTGATGAATATTAGAAAAAAAGAAGTTATATTAATGAAGAATTAAAATTGTACATTATTGCACCACCACAATATATTATGTACATTTGCATAGAGGAATAGAACAATCCCCTTTTTCTCATAACAAGAATATAATAGTGGACATATTGAAAATATATAAATAAAGAAGTTGCAAAATGAAAGTGGAGATCGTGAAAATAATTGAAACTTTTTCTAGTTATCAGAAATTAGTGGAAATCATTCTACCAAAAAAAATTAGTGGAAATCAGGCTGGTCTAATTAGAAAACATCTTTATGTGGTAGCATACAAATTTAACCAATAACCTTAGCTTTACAAGCATGATCAATTTCTTGACTTAAACTTATTGAACACTATCACATGTAAAATCTATCCAAAATCAAATACGTTTGATTCTTTACTAACACACCTTTTTCTCAAAATGGTTTTGTTTGGAAATTATGTGGCCACCTTTATGTGACAATGACATGATCAATCTACAACGTAGGTCGGTACAGTTGATAAAAATTCAGCTCAAATCTCACAACGATCTACATTTAAATTTTGATGTCAAAGTAAGGATCTCATTGATAGTTAATATATAAGTATATGTATAAACATTCTTTAAACCTTGAGACTTTCCTTTTACTAGTCTCTAAGACTCTACTTGCCTAAATGGCTAAACCTTCTTCTTCTTTTTTGGGTCGATAGACGAAATGAGAAGTGGAGGAGCTGGAGTTCGTACCCGATCATAGCATCTGACCTAACAATTTTGATATTTTTATCAGTTGAGCTAATACTTATGGACAAAACAGCTAAACTTTTATTTATTAAAAAACAAAAAATGGCCACCCTCTGCATGTATCTTGAATAGTAAAATTTGTCTCCACTTAAAATTTTCTTTAAATTGAAACACATCCTTTGAAAACCTTCATGTTGGCTGTGAAGTGATCATATCTGGTGGCGGTTTGGTCACTGTCCTTGCATAAACTAGCCACCACCATATCTTCCAAATTCCCTCAGTGGAGAAGCATATAGTATCTAAGTATATTATAGAATTGTTCTTCTAAGTATAAGTTCCAGCATATCAACCAAAACTCACTTTTTGTTCCAATATATAACACCTTCTTGTGTTTCATTCAACACTCATCAACAAAAACACATCATCATTATAGAACAGAGAGAGAAAATGGTGAAATTCTCTAAGCAATTTGAGGGACAACTCATTCCAGAATGGAAAGAAGCTTTTGTTGATTATTGGCAACTTAAGAAGGATCTTAAAAGAATTCAACTTCTTAACAATACCAACAAAAAACCAAATAATCACCAAATGAAGTCACCCTTTTCATCACTAAGAAAGTTCTTTTCATTTCAACAAAGAGAGCATGAACCAATTCAAGTAAACTTTATTTTTCATTTTTTTTTTTTTGCTTTTGAAGATATATAATTATTATGAATATTAATTTTGTTAAATATTGTGTATATATTTGACTTATGATATATATATATATATATTTTTGTTGGAATTTTATAGGTTCATAGGAAACTTGTTTCATCAACTAGTAAAGGTGACATGTATGAGACACAATTGCTAGACCAATTTGCTGACACTGATGCTACTAAAGAATTTTTTGCATGTTTAGACCAAAACCTGAATAAGGTTAATAAATTCTATAGGACAAAGGAGAAAGAGTTTCTTGATAGAGGTGAGTCCTTGAAAAAACAAATGGATATTCTTATTGAGCTCAAATCTGCATTCATGGAGAAGAAAGGTAAAGGAAGCTCTTCTCACTACTCCAAGGAGGAAGAATCTGTCTCATCCACATTCTCTATTAATGGTAATTAATCAACTTTATCTTCTTTAATTTAGCAATGTGAACATTAAGAATGATTGAATTGATTTATTTGAATTTATCAACTCACATAAACACTTGTAAAATTGTTTGATAATATTTTATTTTCAGAAAATATTAAAGAAGTAAAGCTGTTTGAAAATATTCTATTTTAAGAATAGCTTATAGAAAAAACAATCTATAGCTTGAAAATAGTTTAGCTTTATTTTATCTTAATTTATAGAAATAACTTGTACATAGGTGCTTATAGGATAAATGCCTATAATTTAGAACATTGTCTTAATAAACTATTAACTAAGTTGTATTTATTTAAATAGGGTCTAAAAGGGAGTGGTTTGGAGAGAAATGGGTACTAAATTAAGAAACTATACACTATACAAAATGAATATTGATGACAAAAATATCATGTAGTTCTCTCTAATTTGAAAATTTATCAATAAAAGGAAATATTTACTTAAAATAAAAAATTAAACTTCTTTGCCTTTCCTTGTAAAATTTAACCAAGTAAAGAATAAGACAAGTATCATATAATAAATGAATTTTGTTGTCATTCTAACATAAAATAAACCAACCACAAGATTGACAATGACACATAAACACCTGCAATATTTTAATAATATAGAAGTGACTGAGTGTAACTATATTCGTTGGTGTCGTGTCGGATACCGACACATGTCGGACATTGAACACGCCTTCAATATAAAGTTTCATGACATTGACGTTGACACATAGATGTTAGTAATAGTTTAAGAAAATAGAAGTGATTGAACGTAACAACATATGTTGGTGTGATGTCGTGTCAAACACCGACACATGTTGGACACTGAACACGCCTTGTTTCAGTGTTGCGCAGTATTCCAGTCATTCTTAGCATTTGAATGTAGTATATGTTTTCAATTTATTTATGATGTGAATGTGAATCTAATACTTTGTATAGTGGATGCAGAGGAAGAATCTGTTAGGAGCAGAGAACAAACAGAGGATTTGGAGAAAATAGAAGAGAATTTTACTGAATCAAATGAAGAGGATAAATCAATGGATTTGAAATGGGAAGATGGTAAATTGAGTACATTATCTGGCCAAGGAAAGAATGTGAGGATAAACATTCCTTTGACAACACCTTCTCAAACATTTTCAGAAATTAGTTACCTTGTAATGGAAGATTTGTTCAATAAGTCTTCAAGAAAATGCAATCCAGAAGGTGGTGTGCTTCGTGTTAATAAAACAAGGTTACATCATGCAGAAAAGATGATCAAAGGTGGTTTCATTGAGCTTTATAAGGGCCTAGGATATTTGAATGATTATAGGTATAATTCAAATTTTCTTTCATCACAAATACAACTAATTTTTTAATATATTTTGTTAATCACATTTGAAATCAAATTTCGACAATATATTGGTAGTTAATACGGTTTGAATATGTGGTTAATTTCGTTAAGCGAATGCATAGCGAATATAACAAAGTGTCACAACTCATTAATCATCTATTTAACATAATTAATCATGTTTTCTATGTGTTCAAATATACTTTTTTTTTAAATGTGTTTAAATATACATAATATCCATTTAATTTGTCTTCAAATATGACTAATTTTTAGGTTTTAACTTTTAAGATATACACGAATGATGTCCGATAACCACAGTTTGTGCTCAAATATATTTACAAAACGTAATTAACCATGTATTTGAAGTGCGCTAACTATCTAAGTCGTTGTGAAAATTTGATGTTAATTTTTTAGTATCCTTAACCAGTGTGTGAGACACCGGTTAACATTTACTACAAGTAAATGTTAAATTTGATATTAAAAGAAAGTTGTGTAACTGTTTGCTTCATCATATTGATTTTTTAGGAATTTGAACCTGCTTGCGTTTATAAAGATCCTGAAGAAATTTGACAAGGTAAAGTGAGAGTCTACAATTTATATTTAAAAAATGAAGTTTTTAATATTAGAGGTGCTAATAACAAAAGCAATTCTTATGATTTCTTCTCCTTCAGGTCACAGAAAAGCAAATTCTTCCAATCTATCTCAAAGTAGTTGAGAGTTCATATTTCAACAACTCAGACAAGGTAAAAAATAGACACAAACCAAAATATCAACAAAAATGTCTTACTTCTATCATGTCAACCTTTGATGAAAGAATATATTTGGTGCTCACACTATAATAAATCATGTTGAGATGTTGGCCACTAGTTATCCTTTGTAACTCAAAGTGTTACCAACAATATCAAGTGGCCAATAATCATATAATTCATGTCTTCACCAAAGGATGGCCTAGAATCATACACATGAAAATTAGATATGCTTGTCTAAACATCTGTCACTTTTACACCATTCCCTTTGTTTCATATTAACTGCACTTTTCAATATTTTAACCGAATTTATTTTGATACATTATCAACAAATTACAACCAATCATATGTATGACTTTAATGTAGTTATGATTATCGCCAATAAAGACCGATCGATAATGTAATGATTATTTACCATGAGAATGTATGAGAGAGAGTAGTATTTAACTTTGTGAACCAACTTTATTTACTTGTTTGTCCTAAAAATTACAGGTGGTGAAGTTAATGGATGAAGTGGAGGAACTATTTGTTAAGAATTTTGCTAAAGGTGATCATAGAAAGGCAATGAAATACCTTAGACCAATTCATCATAAAAAAGAATCACATGCAATTACTTTCTTCATTGGTGAGTAACTTTTAGTCTTTATTATTTTCACTTTTTCTATTTTTATTTTCTATTTTTTAATCATTGTGCAAAAGAGCCTTTAGTTTGTTTGTTTTGTGATCACTACAATCCAAAAAATCACAACATGGACCCCTTTAGTCACTAGCTCCTTGTATGAACAAAAATCAACTGATCCCATTTTTCTAAACACTTATGAATGCAGCCATGCATATTGCATAACCCTTTATGTAATTTTTTATTTTTATTTTTTTAATAACAAAAGGCAATTGGCACATCATGACTTTTTAATGTTGACCATTAATATCTCCTATGGTTACTTTTTTCTCTTTATACTTGATATTTTGAGTTTAATTTTCTTTCACTATCATTGTAAAAATTTTACATTGACACCGCATCATATCATAACTGATATTATGCGTAAGTACGTGACTTAGAAGATGTTACGGTAAAAGTAACATATTTATGATGATTTGATGGTTATGATTGATTGAAACTGTAAAAAAAAATTACACCGACCGTGTATTTGAATTAAATCCATATTCTATTTTACAAATTCAAATGCATAGAAATGTTGCGTAAATATCATAATTTGTCCATAAAAACTTCTGGAACTTAATGGAGACGAACTATCGTTTAAAATAGTTTTACACCGACTTCTAATAAGAACTCATGATATATGAAAAATATTTGATTTTTTTCTTGGATATCAGTGTAAATTCCTTAGCAAGTTACTCATAAAATTAACTGAATCTTCCAAATAAATTCAGGACTATTTACTGGATGCTTTTGGGCACTTTTTGGTGCATATGTTTTAATGGCTCATCTTACTGGACTGTACAAAAGACACCAAAATTCACTCTACATGGAAACTGTCTACCCTGTGCTTAGGTAAGTAAAAGAATTTTCATTGCAGTACATTATCTTTGTATCAGTGTTTTTAGAACCGGACCATCCGGTTCAACCACGATCATCGGAGTTGTACGAGTAGGAAATGACTAATGTTTCTGTTTTGTTTTTGCAGTGTGTTTAGTCTCATGTTTCTACATTTCTTCCTCTATGGCTGCAACATTATTGCATGGAGAAAGACTCGTATAAACTACAGATTTATTTTTGAGATAGTTCCAACTAAGGAACTAAAGTACAACGATGTATTCTTGATTTGTACAATGTCTATGACTGCTGTGGTTGGAGTCTTGCTTTTTCATTTGACTCTACTCACAAAAGGGTATTCCTATGCACAAGTTCAATTCCTCCTTGGCCTACTTTTTCTGGTAAGTTGTTGATTTTGTACATTTGATGGTATAAAAAAGTTTTACACATGCATTCAATCGTATCTCGTCATGATTCAAGAAATTTAACATCTTATTTATTGCATGTACAGGCCTTCTTACTATTACTTGTATGCCCCTTCAACATTATATACCGATCAAGCCGTTACCACTTCCTTTGTGTGATAAGGAACATAATTTGGTCACCTCTTTACAAGGTACATTTTTCTTTTTTCACACACTATATTATCATGTCATTAGTGATAAAATCTAGTCCAAAGTCATGTAATTTTTTGGTCATAATCTCATTGAATTTTCTATTTCTCCTTAGGTTCTGATGCTGGACTTTTTTATGGCTGATCAACTTTGCAGTCAGGTAGTGTTTTTTTTTTCATGGAAAATTACTAATCAATCATAGCCGTTCGATCGTTAAAAGTATTTGACTTTGATCATATCTACTTCAAAAGTCATATACATGATGGCTTATGATTGGTTGATAGTGTAAATAGTTTTACACTAATAGTACATCAAAATTAATCTCTTATATTAATAGTTATATGATTTCTTTATAGGTTCCAATGCTAAGGAGTCTAGAGTTTATGGCATGTTACTATGTAACTGGGAGCTATAAGACTCAAGACTATGGATACTGCATGAGGGTAAAAGAATATAGAGATCTTTTTTATGCAGTGTCCTTTCTGCCATATTATTGGAGAGCAATGCAGGTAAAAAATTGTAAACATTTTATAGTTAAACCTTTCTTTAAGCATATTCTCAAGCTTTTTTTCAACTATGAAGTATGAAAAACTAATGTCCCTTAATTTGATTTCTAGTGTGCAAGGAGATGGTTTGATGAAGGGGACACAAATCACCTTATAAATCTAGGCAAATATGTTTCAGCTATGTTAGCTGCAGGTGCTAAAGTTGCATATGAAAAAGATAGAAGTGTTGGATGGTTATGTGTTGTTGTGATCATGTCAAGTGTAGCAACTTTGTACCAATTGTATTGGGACTTTGTAAGGGATTGGGGTTTGCTACAAAGGAACTCCAAGAATCCTTGGTTAAGAAATGAATTGATGCTAAGAAGAAAAGCTATTTACTACTTGTCAATGGTACATAAATCATACCCTTTTGCTCTCTCTAAAGATTATGTTAGTCATTAACATAGCACCGACACTTCTGATTGAAGATGTGTCTGGTGTTTGATACGTATTGGCATCGTACATTGACACGATATTGACACATGTAGTTACATTAATTACTTCTATTTTCTCAAATATTATTCGTGCCTACATGACACTATCGTGATTTTGTCAATGTTTCGTATAAATAAGGATTAGTCCCTAATTATCATATCTAATCAACTTTAATATAAGATGTTAAAGATAAAATGTCACATGTGGCATAGATTTTTTATAAGATAATTATACCATTTAAATTGAGATTCCTAATCTAGATTAAAGAAGTAAACATATGAGCAGATAATTTTATTTTGTACAAATATTAAGAAGACATTATAAATATGGAATATTTTTTTTGCCTATGCAGGTATTAAACATTACTCTGAGGCTTGCTTGGTTGCAAACTGTTCTCCATTCAAGTTTTGAAAATGTTGACTATAGAGTAACAAGCTTATTTTTAGCAGCACTTGAAGTTATTAGAAGAGGACTATGGAATTTCTACAGGTAGAATATCATTGACTATAAATGCATAATTTGTTTTGTTTGATACTTGTAGCATTTGCATGATACATCACTTTCAACTATTTTTTTTCAATAAATAAATATTTTATTTGTTCAGATTGGAACATGAGCATCTAAATAATGCTGGCAAGTTTAGAGCAGTGAAGGCAGTGCCACTTCCTTTTCATGAAGTGGAGGATGAAGAAGACTAATAATAATAATGCCAATTGGCATATTTAGCATTGATGTAGGGGATGATTCCACCCAAATACTTGAAGGAGCAGATTAGTTGTCCTCATTCAAGTTGATGTAAACATTGATCAACTTGATTATTTTTTTCAGTGGATTTGTAGGAACATTGTACACATATTTATACACAATTTTCATTAACATTAAATAAAAATTTAATGAGAAAGTGCAATGTTACTAAATATCTTAGTATATAGTATATACCCTCTTGTCATGTACTTTCTTTCCTATTCTTTTCCCACATGATGTAGAATTTACAACTAGAGATGGTAGACATGCAAAGTCACACTTAAAAGAAAAGATGGGGAATAGACTCATAATTCTTGCTACACAAGAAACCATAATCAAACCTCTCTTTCTAAAATTATGTAACAAACAAATTATTTTCAGGACTTATTATTCTCCTTTGTTGTTGCAGCAGAGCCAGTTTTTGCACATCAATTTGTGATGAAAAATTGGTCTTTAATGAATGTTCACAAGAATAAGTTATGTGATTGCATTTTTAGCAGACTTGGAGGTAGTGAGGTTGTTAGTCCACGAGGCTATTAATAAACTACATTCGTGCAACAACAACGTTGAGGGATGGTGTTCTTCCCCATCCATGAGTTTTGTGACATGTAACATTGATGTTTGTTCTGAATTCGGAATTAAAATCACACCAATAAAACTTTGATACGTGGAGAAAAGGAAAATAGTAATCAATATCAAAGTAGCTTCAACTAACAATAATAATAAACCTAGGTCTAATTTAGGAATCAACACAAAACCACAAGCAAAAGATGAAGAGAGAAGAGAAACAAACATACCAATAATTTCTTACCTAATTCAGTCCAAATTGACCTAATCTGAGGGAGAGACGGATCTCTAAAATCCATTATCAATGAGTTCTTTACTAAGAGACACAAAGAGTTACATGAAATTAGTCTCAACAAAGAACAAACCCTAATTTCTACTATTTTCCAAATTTCACCAATGAACAAGACACACAATGATTTTTACTCACCCAACAAATGTTTCCAACTCGAGAGAACCTCTCGAGATAACCCTAATCAAAGACCCCTCAACCATAAAGTTACCTCCTTTGCTTTTCAAAGTTTTTCTCTCTTGACGTCTCTCTTAGAACATGAAGAATGAAACCTTTTGTAGAATTTAGATCCAGATAAATCGCCCCGATTTTCCAGTACTATACGAACCTTATCTGTCAAAATCGTGTCACAATTTTTTTCGAACTGAAACTCCAAATCGCGCCACAATTTTTGCCCAACCTTCATACATCAATTTTGAGACAATTCCCAATATTTTCCCTTGCTTATAACATTCATTCATTCGGTTGACAAAGCAAATATTATTAACCTTGCAGCCTTATTATACAGTATTTGGCATGCATGAAACCAAAAAGTGTTTGAAGACATAACCATACCTATAGAAACAGTGATTCAGCGTGCATGCAACAACATCCTCAGCTTCATAAATGCGAAAGCACCTTCCCCAGATTTGATTAACAACAACGCAGATCCGCCGCCAACTTGTGGTCATCTTCGAGCGAACACTAGAACAAAATGGATTTGTCCGGATCCAGGTATCATTAAGCTCAACAGCGATGTGAGTTTAAAGTGTGAAGATGTATGGGGTATTGGGATTGTTGCGCGTAACGATTCCGGTGAAATCATAATAGCTGGAACTTGGACAAGACCGGGGTTTTCTTGCGTTATTACTGCTGAAAGCTGGGCGATTTATCAAGCTGTGTTACTAGCTCAAGATCTGGGTTTTAGAAGATTGTGTTTTGAAAGTGACAGTGAAAATCTCGTTAACCTGCTTCAGAATGCAGAAGTAGCGCAAAGGTCCTACTTGGGCTCTATAGTCAATAACATTCTATCTATAGCAATACTTTTGATTTGTGTTCTTTTGCCCATGTTAAGAGAAGTGGAAATGTTTTAGCCCATTGTTTGGCACATTTAGCATCCACTTATCCAAACCCCGGCTTTGGTGGGAAGTTGTACCCAACCAGACCCAATCTTTGTATTTTGCTGATTTATTATCTTAATAAAATCTATTATCTTTTTTTAAAAAAAAAAAAAAAAAAACTACGCCATGTAGCTCAACAAACTTCCACCCTTTCCTCTTCAACCCTCAAAATGTCTTCCGCCCTCTTAAAGATCCTTGCATACAACTGCGCTAGGATCTTAGGTCGTTCCACAAGTCTACAACAAACTCATTTCAACCACGGAACGTCTCCCACTTCCATGAATATCTCCTTGCATTAAATCACCCTTTGTTTTTTTAGGTAATCACACAAGTCATGTCATACATTCTTCAAACCCCGGAATGTCTTCCGTCCTCTTAAAGAATTTCCTTGGTCACAACAAGAGCATAACACCCATGGTCTCCATAGTCGTCTCATTCCCGGTGTCATCTGTAATACCCCAAATTTCCAACATAAAAATTCATACATAATTATCAGAGTATAACACAAATGGGATGTCACACATCATAAAAATCCTTAAAATAAAAAGAATAATAATTCTTTATCCTTCAAAATTCATTAACATAAATCTTATCAAATACTTTGCAGCGGAATCATAATTCAAAAATCCTTAAAGGAATTAGTTCTTGGCACAAAGGCCTCGCAGGCATCTCAAAAATTCAAAGATAGATCGTAGACATCATAATTAGTTCAACATGATACATAAGGAATAGAATTCAATAAAACCCCATCTCGTTACATATCAGAGCATTTCCTACGACACCACAAGGACCTCTCACATCGTCGTACCTAAGCTTGATCACCTGCACTTGCCCACAAGGCGGCAATTCCAACAGAAGGGGTGAGATTTCACAAACAATAAAAATAAGCATATAATTCATCAAATGCATTTAACAGCATAGCCATCATCAATTATTAATAATAATTCTTCATATAGTACTTCTTTAACAACTCATAAGCAACATCATGTATTCATCATAACAACATCAATTAGTAATACAAATAACCACGTAGTTCATCTTTGATAATACTTCATATAAACAATATAAACAACATAAGCTACAAGCAACTTCAAATCATCTTTAACGATACTTCACATAAACAACATAAACAACAATCAACTTCAAATCATCTTTAACGATACTTTAGATAAACAACATAAACAACAATCAACTTCAAATCATCTTTAACGATACTTCACATAAACAACAACATATAACTCTTCATTAACGATTCATTGATAATTATCAACTCGACAACTTTAGACAACTCGACAACTTTGGCAACTCGACAACTTCGACATCGACTACGCAACTTCAACTCGACTATGCAACTTAGACACCTTATTCATGCATGTGGTACCAATCCAGGGTGTCAAGCCCTCAACGTAATAAGTATTAATATACTTCCAGGGCGTCAAGCCCTCATTGCAAATGAGCTAAAGCTTTAGGGCATCAAGCCCCCAACGTGTAGAGTAAAAACTCACAGGGCATCAAGCCCCCAACTGAAATGAGTATGCATGGACTCAATAACTTACAACATAGACAACATCAACAACTTATAAGACTCCAATACTTTGGAACAACCACTTACAACTCAGACAACTTAGACCAACACTTGCAACTTTAACGACATTGACGACAACAGTGACAATGACAACGACAACGACTTCACATCATAATATCATAATTCATCAGTCATAAACAATATCATATAACATCGTATTAACAACAACAATTCATCAATTATGAACAACATCATGAAACAACATATTCATCAAGATATGCACTCATGTAATAATTCATCAACCATGAACAACATCATGTAACATCTTATACATTCATATAACAATTCATCAACCATGAAAAACATCATATAACATCATATTCATCAACATACACATTCTTATAATAATCCATTAATCATTGAAAAACATCATATATTATCATCAACATATACATTCATATAATAATTCACTAAAGCCTCCTTGGAGTATTTTCATCATAACTCAAAAACCAAAAATCATTTTCAAGTCAAACCAAAGCCAATGGAAATCTAACACAATTATCTACAACTTTCATGTTTACACCAAAGGTCAATTCTGTACCTATCAATATCAGTTTTCATTTCAAATTCGGGAAAGGTTGTGCTGAAATTCATAAATATTCACTTTGACCTACGTGCCGTAATATGCCCATAACTCAAGTTCTATAAATCATTTAGAAGTCAAACCAACGGTATTAAAAAGCTAACATTCATACCTACAACTTTCGTGTTTACACCTAAGACCATTTCTGTACCTATCAATCCCTGTTTTCATTTCAAATTCGGGAATGGTTGTGCTGAAAATCATAAGTATTCACTGTGACCTACGTGCATATTTAACCCTAACTCAAGTTCTATAAATCATTTAGAAGTCAAATCAATGGCATTAAAAAGCTAACATCCATACCTACAACTTTCGTGTTTACACCTAAGACCAATTCTGTACCTATCAATACCAGTTTTCATTTCAAATTCGAGAAAGGTTGTGTTGAAATTCATAAATAGTCACTGTGACCTACGTGCAGTAATTTGACCATAACTCAAGTTCTATAAATCATTTAGAAGTCAGACCAACGGAATTAAAAATCTAACATCCATACCTACAACTTTCATGTTTACACCGAAAGCTAATTCAAAACAGAAACGGGTTAAAAGTGAGTGTTTTTCCAGTTTTGGCTTTCAGAAAATCGGTGGCCGAATTCGCTAACGGGAAAGAACAGTTTTCACTCCAAAAACCCAATTTTTGATCCCTTAATCACCCAAAATGATTTACAATGATGTTTACAGGTCAAGTAGGTAATATAGAAATCAAAACAACATAGGAACATGCATCAAACAACACAATTCATCTCATTTTATCAATTAACATAAACTTTCTAACCCTAATTCAAGAACACAACAATTCATCAAATTTCAGAATTATATACTATGATTATTGAAGGAAATCCCACCCTTACCTTAATAAAATTGGAGCAGCAGCCTCTTGGTTCTCCACTTCTAGTTTTCTCCCTTTTTCTCCCAAAACTGATTGTACGTACTGTCTATTCCTAAACCTAGGTTTTACCTTTTATATCTCTTCTATTTGTTTTATCTTATTCCACTTATTCCCTCATAATTCTAACTAATTCAAAAACAGTCCCACAACTTAATATTCTATTTAAAAATATATATAAATTACTTCCATAACAAATATCAAATATATTTATAACAAATATATTTCTAAACAAAATAACAAACATATTATCACTTATCAAATATAAAATCATGTAAAAGTATTCAAATATTAACTAAAAATAATTAAATAAAAAGGGGGCGTTACATCATCAACTCCAGCTCAAGTTGAGCTTTCTCTTCCTCGACTTGAAAATGCGTACCACCATTATGACTTTGACCTTGCAACTCGACCTCAAAGGTTAATAACAAGTATTCTTAGCTTCGTCTCTCCAGAATGACCATGAGTATTTTTCCCACTACCTCTTCAGGATGATGTTGAGTGTTTAACGTCTCTCCATATGATCACTGTTGTACAAGGCATCACTTCCAAGATGAGAAACATCACCTTCTTCATCCCCCAAACAAGACACCACCAAATCACCCACATCCTCATAATCCTCGGAGACAACTTGTGCAGAGTTATCATTGTCCTTCAGACAATCCCTCTTAAAGTTACCCATCTTGTGACACTTATAACACGTATACTTTGACTTTTTACCGCTCTTTGAATTTCCTAGGTTAACTCTACCTCCACAATTCCCTTTTGAAACACTTACGCCTTCACTCTTTCATCCGCTCTCAAGTCCTTGGACTTTGTCAACTCCTTGGTTCTTAAAGGTTCTTGGACTTCCTCCAAGGTGACATTGCCTTCTTTGCCATAGAGCATGGTATCCTTGAATGATTCAAATGATCTCGATAGAAAACCCAACAAGATTATAACCTTGTCTTCATCCTCAATATACACCTCATTATTCTCCATATCATCAAGGATTTTGTTAAACTCCGTTAGTTGCTCGATTACGACCCTTGACTCCACCATCTAAAATGAGTAGAGTTGCTGCTTTAAATAATTGCATATGATCAAAAGACTTTGTCAAATACAAAGACTTCAACTTTTACCACATTGATGTTGCGGTAGGTTCCTTCACAACATCCCTGAAATCATTGTCCCTGAGGCACAAGACAATGGACTCATAGCCTTGTCCATCATATCGGTCTTCTCCGTTCGTCACATGGTGACTAGTAACACACCTTCACCCTTCAAAGCTTTCTCACACTTTTGTTGTATCAAAACCACTTGTATCTTCACCTTCCATAAACCAAAATCGTTACTTCCGGTGAACTTCTCAAAATCCCATTTTGAACCCATGGTACTGACTTAACCAATTCACTTCTTTACCCCACAATGACCACCAATTGTTGTGAATTAAAACTCAATATCACACCAACAAAATTTTAATGTGTGGAGAAAAGGAAAGTAATAACCAATATCAAAGTAACTTCAAAAAACAACAACAATAACAAACCTAGATCTAATTGAGGGATCAACTGAAAAGCACAAAACCACAAGCTAAAGATAAAGAGAAAAGAGAAATAAACACACCAAGAAATGTTTATCATGTTCAATCCAAATTGACATACTCTGCGGGAGAGATTGATCTCTCTAATCCATTATCAATGATTTATTTACAAAGAGCTACAAGAAATTAGCTACAACAAACTCACAAAGAATAAACCCTAATTCCTACCTTTTTCCCAATCTCACCAATGAACAAGACACTCAATGATTTTCACTCACCCAAGATGTTTACAAATGTTCCTCAACCCAAGATAACCTCTCAAGATAACCCTAATCAAAGATCCGCAACCCTAAATTTACCTTCTTTGATTTCCCAAGTGTCTCTCTCTTGAAGCCTCTCTCAAAACATGAAGAATGAAACCTTTTATAGAGTTCAGATCTCGAGAATTCATTCCTTGATTTCTCAAAATCGTGTCTTGATTTTCCCATTCGTACAATTCTATATGAACCTTATTTGTCTAAATTGTGCCACGATTTTACCAAATCTTGTCACGATTTTTGCTGAACTCAAACTCCAAAACTGGCACAAAATCATGCTCATATAACTTTAAATCGTAGCACGATTTTTTCCCAACCTTCAAACATCAATTTTGAGACAATTCTCAACAATGCTGATTTCTTAGAAAGCAAGAGTGCACCATGTTTGGTATGTGTCTCTAGGACCTTCATGGATCGTTTATCATGGCTCACACGGATCACATTCTATATATCTTCCAATTGTTGAGGAAGAAAAGTTAAGACCTCTTGAGGCTCTTCAATGTGTGAGGGGTTTTTGGTTGGAAAATGTGATTTTTGAAAAATGATTCTAAATTGACAATGGATAAATTAGAACCGTACACTATAATGTCTGAAAATTAGGTGATATCTTTCTGGAATATTTTAGTATGTTAAATAATTAAAAAAAAATATTGTAATATCAATTTGGAGAGTGTTTTGAAATTTAAGTGGGGGTTTTTCAAAAAAATAATAATCCTCTAAGCTAAACAAATCCAAGAACAGGCTAAGACTAAATCTTTAATTACAAATTAAACACATATTTAAACACATTTATAAATTCATATATTTACCTTTTAACGTGTTAAGAAGAATGATGCAAGGATGCATCACAAATGTCACATGAACGATAACGCCTCTACTCAATCCATACAAGCACAAGTCGAGACACGGTGATAGCTGTCATATGAGAATAATTGTGATATTTAGGGTAAGCCTTTTTTGGTGAATGTGATTCCCTTCTATTTATAGATAGTGAGTTAGTTAAACCTTAAAGACTCTTAATTTAAGCTTGGCACAACATAAGCCCAATAACATTTACATTTAATTAAACTCCTTCAATTAAATATCAAATATTAATTAAATTAAATTGTATTCAAACAATTAATTTCACTCTCATTTATATATTAAATAAATATAATTAAATGAAATCTTATTTAATTTAGTTAATCGTTTTGGTGTCAAGATTTATGTGCATGACCATGTAGGTTCTCGTAATATTGACAGTAATATGAAATTTTATGTTTCATATTATAAACAATAAAAGATATCTAGCAACACATAATTTTTACTCAAGTAACAACTAACAAAACTTCTACCTGATAATGATCATTTGTATAATTATCTTTTTACCCTAATGTCTATATTGAGCACAAGGCATAGATTGTGTGACCTTTGCCCAATTCTACATTGGGTCCATAGATATTTCACATGTTATATATGAGAAATTTTTTGTCTAGTCTCTTAACATGATTCGTCGAATATCCATCAAGCTACTTTATAGTCATCCTTTAACAAACAACATTTGAACGACAACAAAGTACTAAAATCCTAGATCTAGAATATGTAGGGGTTTCAGGTCGAAGAGTGAAATACACCACTATCACTATGAGAATATCTTGTGACACTGTATTATTTTTATGGTGGCTCAATTCATTAACAAATATTACTCTTAATGTTAATACATATGTGAAGACTTGATAACTCTTTATGCATGACCCGTGAGATGTGGTCATTAGTCTACCTACATAATAATTTCCATACCTTACTACTATCCCATTTTATTGTAAAGTTTGACTACAAATACTTTAAGAATAATGTTCTCATGAATAATGAGGTTTCACGATTAAGTCACACTTAATTTTCCATTAATCAAACTAATTATCCTATGAACTTTAGTCCTATAAAACAATCATAATAGTTTTTTCCACATATATTCACAAACACAGACAACAACAACCAATCATTTTTCCATTAAGTGGGATCTGTTATATGGATCAAATTATGGCATAATGTTATATCATACACCACATTTTGATCAAACTCGTTAATTTTCAAATATTTTCTAATAGTTTATTAGGTCTTCTGTTGCCTCTAATGATTTGAGTATTCTTCATCTCATCAGTTACCTTTACTACAAAATCTATAGATCATCTCTTTAATATGATCATTTCTAATCCATTCTCTCTCTCTCCCTCCCTCCCTCCCTCCCTCCCCGCCCCCCCCCCCCCATCCAACACTCTTCATCTACCAAATATATATATATATATATATATATATATATATATATATATATATCAAGGTCGCGATACAAAACTAAATCCATTCAATATATAGATTGGTTGTTAAGATTTACTCTAACAGGTAGGTGAATAGTGTGGCACATTAATTGGCTGGAACAATATCACCCATGACTGGTCTTAAGCTTTTTTTTATCATGCTCTCTATGTTGTATTGATATTTCCACTATGAATGAAATATCTTGAATTCCTATGGTAAAAAATAAAATTAAAGTTATATTATTTGTTTCTAAAACATAATTAGTTTCATACTTAATTTAATTTTTTAAGAAAGTTTAATCTTCTTTTATTAAATGTTAAACTCGTTGAAAATAAATTTTTCAGTCAAATGTCCACGTCATTCACACGACACAAAATATAATCGGGAAAATTCACAATTAAATAAAATCATATAAAATAAAGACAGTCATGGTGTGTTTGTTTCGTAGCCATGCTCCTTTTGGTTTGTTTGGGACTTTGTAAGTTTGGTATGTGTTTTCCTGTTTCTTGTACATCAGAGGTTGGGTGGCAGCAAATTTGGATGTTTTTTGCAGTGGTTCAGTTCAATAAACCCGAAAGGTTTTAGTTCGTTCAACCCGAGAGGGTCTGGTTCGATTAACCCGAAAGGGTCCGGTTGCTGACGTATTGAACTCACCCCTCGATATGAGTTCTTACGCGTTGTTTGCTTGAAATAGCATCTTATGCATGTTGTTGCTTCAGGGGGCTGTTGGCACTTGGATTGGTTACCGTGTTGATGGCTAATCCAATCGTCATTTTTAAACTAAACGTTTATATGCGGAGGTCCACTTTTCACGCTTTTTATTGTAATCTGGTTTCGTGCCCGTACGCGGGATTGTTGGATTGCGTCTGTGATTAGTGTATTTTTGTTAGGATAGTTTAGAGTTGTTCCACTAAGTAGGATTGTTTTACCATGATGTATCCCCATTTAGGTTGTTCCTGGTTCTGGTCGGATGCCCCCAGTCTTTGTATTTGTTTGTTTTTATTTATTTTATTTTCCTTTTGGCTTCATTTTTTTTAATTGTCATTGACATTTAAATTATAAAGAAATGAATTTATTTTTCTAAATTGGTGGTTCAAAATTAGTAGATATGATAAAATATTTCTTTATGTTAAAATATATCAATGTGTAGTACATATTTAATTATTAGGGGATGAAGTTGTAATTCAAGTATCTCATAAGAGAGAAGAATATAAAACTAAAACTAAATAAGAGGAGGGCAATTTACTCAAAAACAAAATAAGATCATAAAATTAGTATTAAAATTTGTGTTTTAGCAATATATAATATAAATATTTATTTACGAATAAAAATAGAAAATATATCAAAACTAAAACATACATATGCTTTTTTTAATGTTTTTCTCAATGTGTACAAAGTTTCACTAAATAAAGATTATTAATTGATAACATTTTCAATAGAAACATAAAATATTTTTTTTATAGAAAAGTTGTTTTTTCATAAACCAAGAGCAAAATAACATCAAAAAGAGTAGTGTCCCACTAAGTTGGAACCCTACTCTAATATGTTGTCAATTGCTCATAAATATTATTAAAAAAAGGGAAAATTACATAAAAATTGAGGGGACATAAAACCTTATCCAATCAACAACCCTAACGGGCAAAACATCAAATAAAAAACAAAAAGCTAGGGACTTAAATGTGACCCAGCGACCACAAGATCAACCCAAACAGGGAATTACAACAAGATTAACAAAAGTGGTAAATAGCTAGACGAATTAAAATCCGTTGAGTGAACCCAAATACCATACACATCGAAACGGATGTACAAAAGACTACAACCATTATATTAAACCAGAGATGAGTTAAATCATCTTGTAATGAATGGCGAATGAGCCGTCGACCAACACAAATAGATTCACGACGACCAACAACCCCTGCAATAAAATACAGCAAGCATCACCGCCCTTTCGATCCTAACAAACCTAGAGATGAGTTAAATCATCTTGTAATGAATGACGAATGACCCGTCAGCCAACACAAATAGATTCACGACAACCAACAACCCTTGCAATAAAACATAGTAAGCATCACCACCCTTTCGAGCCTAACAAACCTAGTCCACAACAAATCAGAAGCACTGCAGCACGAGTTCTTTAAATGGAACCAACACAGGCTAGTGGCCGAAAGCAAGAGACGCAAAACCCTAGAATCGGACCTTAACCCAACCTTTAAAGATGCATAACACCAAGGCAAGGCATCCAAAAAAGCTACTCATGGAGGAAACAACCACACACAAAAGCTATTGAACCAACCCAAGAGGGGTTTTCTGTACCTGGAAAGTCATCAACGTCCTCCATGGAAGCAAGCGAGGGAGGCAGTGATGTAGAAGCTAAAAAAATTCAGAAAATCATAACAGCCTTTATAGTTGCAGATCTCAACAGATCTGGGTAGAATCAACAATCAAAGGCAAGACCACATCACCACCAGCCAATAGAAACCTCCCCCCTATGAAACGGCGGAAAACTGTGGAGAGATCGGACAAGGATGGAAGAGGAAATATGCGGATCAAACAACCCCAAGGGTTGTCACGGTGGTGCAGAGAAGGAGTCTCGTCGCACCACCACAACCAGAGTCTACATGGTGAACGATGTGTTTGGAAAGGAATAAGAACGGTGGTTCTGTGTTGTTTGGGAAGAATGGTAAAGATTATTGATAAAGAGTAATCGGTAAAGAGAAAATTAAGCAATTAATAATTTTTATTTTGTGCAATATTGCATCAATTAGAAAAACCAGTAAATCATACAAAACATAAGGGCGAATACAAAACTTAATAGGCTCCAACCAAGAGAACCATTTGAGTTAGACCATACTAAGGGAATAAACCACCATTATTGATGTGGTTGAAGTCCAATAAGAATTCCTCTAACATAGGTGTCATGTTTGGTATCAAAATGACATCGTCATCATATCTTCCAATAAACTCCATACACGTATAAAGGGCTTCTGATTCACTGGTAAAAATGTGAGAATTGCTACTCTCCGGCTCATCAAATTGCGGCATCATCATGTTAAGTGAAGCCATTTTTCCAACATTAGGCGAGTCCAAGTTTCTGACATTTGGGAAAGAGCCAACTTCTTTGCCAATGCATAATCTAGTCTCTGATGACTTGTTCTGGGAGGTCCCAACAAGAGAGTTCTGATTAACTGTTGGTTTTTTATGATTGTGTTCTCCTTTATATGTCACAACATAAGTGTTCTCATTGGTTTTGCTCTTTTCAACTAGTTTTTTTGCCGAACAATCTCTGAAACTTTTACATTTGTAGTAGCTCCTACAAACACATTCATTGATTTCTTTTCATATCAAACACAAGTAAATCATACTATTTTAATAGATAAAACCAACACACACACAGATATATATATATATATATATATATATATATTTATTTATTTATGTATGTATGTATACAAGAGAGAGTTTTACATAAAAAGATATAGACTTAGGAGTGACGTGCTTAAAATTAATTAAATATTACAATTGCAAAAGAAAAAAAAAAGTGAGATTTAAATATGTTTTTAGTCCTACAAATATGTCCTTTTTTTTTTATTTTCTTTTTCTTCCTTGTAATTTTTTAAAAAAAATATACCACAATTTTATTTTGGTCATTATTGTTTTGTTTTGCTCCCTGCGAACATTATTCATATTGGAATTGATCTCTCTAATATGTAGAGTATTTGATTTTAGTCTATCAAAATAAGGATTAAAATTGATATTGAAGGGACCAATTTCACTATAAATATATTTTGAGGGAACTTAAACAAACATCACAGACCAAATATCAAATGTGGTGTAATTGTGTTTCCTAAACAAAAGAGACAGACTAAATGCAAAAAATATGATACATTTACAGAGACTGGAAACATATAAAACCAAAAATCAATTACCAGTACATTGAAAATTAATAGTGGCATTCATTTTGTAACCAAATTTTAATTTTGAAAATTGTTGCTCATTGCAAAGTATAGAGTAATAAGTTTTGATATTTTTTAAATTGAAATGCAAATGCAACCGCGATTAAAACCACATATGTTCCATTTAACTACAGTTCTTTACAATGGTAAGGATCATGGTCCTTAAGATCACCATTTAAAACTCAAGGTGGGTGGGTGTGTGTGTTAGGTAACAAAATTATTGTTCTTAATAAAAAATATAAGAAAAATATGTGAAAGTTAGAGCGTTTAATGCATAAAAACCTTGGATGTGGAGACCCTTTAATGGGTTTTTCTCCATATTTTTTCCATGCCCATGAATCTTCTGAAGGCTCGTCTTCCCTCACATGGCGCACATATGTCACTTGGTTATTACTTTCTCTGTATAAACAACAAAAAGGTATAATGATTTTAGGTCATATGATTAAAGTCAGGTAAAAAAGTTTCGATCATTTTAATACAATAAAATTGATATAATTAAAATGTAATATATAATCGAAATAAATACTTTACCTTTTTCTTGATTTAAATTTTGGTTTTTTCGGACGTGTAGTAGGTAAAAATCTAGAATTTGTTCGAGGTAGTAAAAATGGTAGTTGATTGCGCTTTCTCAGGGGTTGTTGTGGAATTGATGGATGGTTGAATGCACAATCAAAATTGTTGGCTGCGATTCCAATGCGGGTATGGGGTTCAGAAACAAACACTTCATTGTTACGGTTTGATTGATTCTGTTGTTGTTCGATGAATATTTGATAATTAGAAATTGTAGGATATTGATTTGTTTTACAAACACTGGTATTAGTCATGGTAGTGGTAATGGTATGGATGATAGGGGTAGTGGTGGTGAGGGTGGCAAATGTGGTTGTAGGGGTAGTGAAGATGGTGGTAGTGGGGGTGTGAGCAGTGATGGTAGAGGCGGGGATAGTGGTGTTGGGGTTAAATTTAAGTATCACTTTTTCTAGCTCAATAAACTCGTTTTGTTGCAGCTGTTGTTGTTCGATAAATGTTTGGAAATTAGAAAAGACGGGATTTAGATTGGAATCATGAAAACGAGTGTTAGTGATGGTATTAGTAGTAATGTGGGAAGGGACGATGGTGCTTGAGGGGGTAGGAGCAGTGGTTGTGGTGGTAATGATGGTTGGGATACCGGTGATAGTAGGGCTGGGGATAGTGGCAGTTGGATTGAAATTGATTATCAATTTGTCAAGATCTATGAAATCAGTCGGTTTAAGTGGGGTAATTGAGGTAGAGCTACTCACTTCAGTAAAAGTAAAATCATCAGAGAATGAAGGTGTGGTGTTTTGAAGGAATACAATGTTATTGGTTGTGGTGGTTAGAGTTGGAGGTGGAGTTTCAAAATTGGTGGTTGGAGTAGTAAATGTGGTAGCTTTGCAGCTACGAACAATAGAATAGAGATCCTGATCATCACTATCCATTGGAGAAAAAAAGCACTTTTGGGGAGGGAGGGGGTTAATCAAGCAATTTGATGGTGGAGCATGACCAACTTGAAGGCCTGCTAGCTATTTATAAGAAGAAAATGACTTATTTTTTAATTTTGTTTTGACCATGAATATATTTTTAATTAATAAAAGGTGAAAGGCAGTTGATATTTCCAAAGACAATTGTAACTTTTAGAATTATTTCTCCTCTTTGTTTAGTTATTTTAATTACTCATTTATTGATATTATTATTATTATTAGGGCTTTTCTATCATGTGCAAATTTGCACATGTTAGGAAGTTTAAAATAGAAATTTTGTATTGAAACTTGTACATTTAATACTCCCTCCGTCCTAAATTATAAGCAAAAAAAACCTATTTTCTTTGTCCCAAATTATAAGCAAAAAAGACTAACTTTTATCTTTTCCAAAGGAAAATTAAATGCAAAGGCATTTAATTTGCTTTCTCTTTCATTTTCTCAATAACCAACAACCAATGGAAATTATTTTTACATCTTCCTATAAAACTTATTTCAAAGATAACACAAAAAACTATGTTACAAACTACTATGTTTTAGTTTTCTTAATAAGTGTGATTTTTTTTTTTGCTTATAATATGGGACGGAGGGAGTATTATATAGAATTTTGTTTTCCAAGAAAAAGTTACTACTATCATCATCATCATCATCATCTTTCCGGTCTTTTTATTGTGCTAACGTTGGAAAATTATGGACGGTGTATTTTTTTTATGAATTTTTTATTTTGATTAAAAGTAAAAATATAAATGTTTGTGACTTTCAAGTTATAACAAATCAAACTAACCATGATTATCTATTTCAATGACACCAACAATATAACAAAAAAAATATAATCTAAATTCTTTTTTTTAATGACCGGGAACAATCTTTATTATAGAAAAGTTGTTAGTATAATTGGGAGAATGAAAAATTAAATATAAATATACACATCTAGTTTGTTAAACTTTTTAAATGATAAAAAATTAGATATATATATATATATATATATATATTATCGTGTTTGTTACATTTTTTATCATGTTTTTTTAGTTCAGCCTAAAAGAGCTGAAAGATGTCATTTTCTTTATATATAGCATAAATTACATGTAGTGATTAAAAGATTAATGAGTCATTTTGATCGGGAGTGAATCACGAATTTAGTTGATTAGATTGTATAATTAATTGTCTCTAAGACCTACCTCAATTAGAATAGTCAAGATTGTTAGAATGTACATTTTCCATTGTTATCAAAATTTGAACCTTACATCTCTCATTTGTGTGTGTGAGTTTTCAGTAGTGATTGTCAATCCGTCTAAAGCCGAACAAAAAAAGATTGTAAAATTAATTTTGTGATTAAAATTAAATTTATAATGGTCAATACATAAATTAAGTCTAGGAAATATCTAAAAGATTCAATATTTAATATCTTAAAAAGATTAATGTTACTGCCAGTGACTTAAATTATTTTTTAAAAAAAGACAAACTAGTCTACCAAAATTTATACTAGGAAAAATTGAATTTAAGATTTTAAGAGTAACACACTTTAAGGTTCTAAGTCAACTCTATCAAAGCAACTCAAGTGGATTGCTAGCGACTTAAATATTAAATTTTGTAAGATATATTTTTAGAGCAAAAATTCAAGATTCACTTTTTCATAAAATAAAATGATCTTTTTATGTTATTACTTTTCCATTTTTTTCTCATGTTTTCAAGGATTGTTTTCAGGTACTCTTCTCTAAAGGCCAAAAGAAAAAAATCACTTTCCAACTAAGTTGACTATGATTTTATGTCAAAAGTGCAGTCCAACCAAAAAGTGAAAGCACACATCTTTTATTAGTTATCTTAAAAAGTTATAAAAAAAAAAAAAAAAAAAACCCGCAATAGCATCACTATTACAGATGATTCTAAAGAACTATTGTCGAATTTGGGTTAGTTTTTATTTTATTTTTAATTAACAGATGAAAATCATTTGCTAACAATACAGGTCTAACACATGTTGAGGTGTAATTTTAATTTTTTTTTAGACTTAAATGGGTCTTTTGTCCCTCCAAATATAGGTCATTTGAATTTTCGTCTCTGAAGTTATTAATCCTTCCATTTTGTCATTGCAAATATTAATCATTTGAAAAATGGTTCTAATTACATCTGATTAGTAACTTCAAGAACGAAAACTCAAATGATCTATATTTGCAGGTACGAAAGACCTATTTAAGCCAACCACCTCGTCCAATCATCACTTGCCACATGGGCACCACGTGACATATTGAAAGGATTAATAACTTCGGGAACGAAAATTCAAATAACTTATATTTACAGGGACGAAAAATTTATTTAACTTTTTTTAAGCCAGACATTCGAAGTAAATTGTATTACATCTACCTCTAAATGTATGATCCTATTGAGAAATTGTCTTGTCCTTTTGAATTGTTAAATGGGTTCATTGTTAATCTTTTTTTATGAATCATTAATTATTTTTTAGTTTTTTATAGAACATTATTTATTTGTTTACAAACATACTCTTAAATAATTGGACTCAAGTAGTTAATGAGCTTCACCAAATAATGAATTATTTAAGAGAACTTGAGTTCGATTTCTATATGGAACAATTTTTGACTAAATTTTATTTACCTCTCAGCTGAGTTTTGAATTATCAAGGTCACTTTCTTCCAAGAACCGGAGTTAACACACACAAAAATAACGTAAAATAATATTTATTCTATAACAATATATATAGAGAATACAAGTTTTTGGGTTGGATTTTTACTATGACAATTTTACCCTTAATTTAAACTATTTTATTATTTTTATAATTTTATCTTAAACATCCTTAAATAATTAATTGCGAAATTAGTTAAATCTCATTGAAACAGGAAGTAAACAAACTACAAAAATAGAAACAATTTGATAAGTCAAATTCGTATTTACTTATCAACAAAAGGTGGATATAATTACTCATGCTGAGTTGACATCAATCAAAATTATTCAATTGTTTTCCATTATTTATCTTATAGAAACATGAATTATTTTGATTGGTGTCGACCCATCATGAGTAATTCTACCTACCTTTTGTTGACGAGTAATGTAGTTGTTACCAATAAATAATAAATAAAAAATTAGTGAAATTCCATTCAAATAGAAAGAAAAGAATATAAAAAAAAGGACACTATTGGAGACTATAAAAGAAACACTTATTTTTTATTTTATTTTTTAAAATTATTTTATCACGGTATTTGTCAAAATTTGGAACGCGAAAAGATAGACACGTAAATGTCACTTTGGAAAAAAATTACCTCAAGATACAAAACATCATAAATTGAGACGTTCACAATGAACCATAAATTGAGAATAGAAGTGACATACTCTATATGTTCCAAATTATATGTCACTTTAGTAATTACACATCGATTAAGAAATGTAGTTAATGTTGTATAGAAAAGAGTAATTGTGAGTTGTTTTACAAAAATATCTTTCAATTTTTTTAAACAAAGTAGACTTGTCAAAGAAGCAAGCTCCTAGATTATATATATACATACATACATATATACATACACACACATATAACCAAAACCCTCCAAAGATCAACAAACCTAAAGTAAGGTAAACCCAATCTATTTTTAGTGAAAGCTGCTCTAATTTGATTACGTAATTGATCCCACCAGAAATAATTGTTCAAATTTAGACCAATAGAGGCTAGTTTATCGGCACAATGATTATCTTCTTTGTATATGCGAGTATAAAAAAAAAGACATAGAGGTAGTAAGGTGGATACAATTCTCCCATATGTTTTTTAGTTTTTAATGCAACTATGAATTTTGACTTGAAAGCCAAAGTTGCAAGCATAGAATCTGTTTCAAGCAACAACTGATTCCAACCTCATTGATAGGTCATTTGTATTGCAAACATTACACCATTTAATTCATTAACCAAAGAGTTTGTGATTCCCAACTTATGTGCAAAAGCTCCAAGAAACTCTGCATTGTTATTTCTAAAGATTCCTCTAGAAGATGAAGGTCCAGGATTTCCATTTGAGGCTCCATCAATATTGCACTTGATCCAATTAAACACTGGTGGTTGCCAAATAACCCCCTTAGTCATATGAGCATTACCATAATTGATCACCTCTCACTCCAGTTGCAGCAAACGATGAATCTTCTGATACAGACTCCACCCAATAGGAAAAAATTGAATTGATCCAACAAACATATAAACCAGAACCTACGAGTCAATACGAAGTTCCACTTTTCGAAACCTCACACTCTACGCATATTTTAATCCTTCTAACACACCCCCGAGCTCGACCACCAATACAATTAACTATCCAATAATTTAGCAAAACCACCCAATCACTCACCACTACAACCTCATATGAGCCCTCCTCATCCTGCCAAACAGTTATTCTTTATTGCTCCATTTGCATTAAGCACAACCTATATTCCTTCAGGTGGTCTACATTTAATATACACCGATATTTTTGAGAGTGTATTTACAATATTATCCACTTTAACAGCTAAGTCGTGGTCTTTGGCATATCTAGAAATTTCTATATATGGTCGCATGGGTCTCTGATAAATTAAAAGAATTGGAAAAAGATAAAGCAATAAATAGTAAGGGGCATACTAGGAAAATAAGCATTAATGGTTCATTGATATTGTAAAGCGACATATAATTTAGAACAAACAATTTTTGCTAAAATGACATATAATTTAAAACGGACGGCATATATTACTAAGTACCTAAATAAAAATTTGCATATTAATACTGTATAGAGTAGTAATTTTCTTTTCAATTTAAATAATTTTATATTAAAAATAAACTTGAAGAGCTACGCCAATGAGCTGCAAAGTTCAAATCTCCTCGAAGATGGTTGTAAAATATACATTAGTATCACATGAATTAATAAAAGTTTCTCTCTTCCTCAATTTTGAAAAAAAAATTATTAATTTTTTGAAGGCAATTTATTTTATTAATGAAATATAGTGGAGGTTGCGCTCAGTTTGAAGAAAGAGTTATTACTTTTTAAGGTAAACTTTGAAAAAGCCTATTATTCGGTGGACTAGAGATATTTGAGAGATGTAATGATTAAAATGAATTTTTCATCTTTGTGGCGAAAGTAGATGTTATAATGTGTTACGACGACAATGACATATGTGCTTGTCAATGATATTTCGACTGAGGAGTTCAATATTGAAAAAGGGTTTCGTCAAGGAGACCCTTTTTCTCCCTTCTTTTTTTATTAGCGGCAAAAGGCTTAAATTTCTTGATGAATGCATTGGTGGAATCAAGTTTATTTGCTGGTTTTGGAGTGGGGGTGCGTGATAATGTGGTCATATCCCATTTGTAATTTGCTCATGATACTTTGTTGGTGGAAGTTAAAAGTTGGACTAATGATAGAGCATTGAAAACTGTTTTAATTTTGTTTGAAACAATATTTGGTTTAAAAGTAAACTTTCATAATGTATGTTTCTTGTTGTTTTTACAGTTGAATCGTAGTTGCATGAAGCGACTATAGTGATGAACTGTAAAACTGGATGTCTCCCTTTTTTGTACTTTGGACTACCTATTGGTGGTGGTGACCTTCAAAAAATTAATTTTTGGCATTCTATAATTGCGCGCGGTAGAAATATATTGTCTTGGTTGAAGAGTAAGAATCTCTCCATGAGAGTCTGTTGATCCTCTTGAAGTCTATTTTATCCTTAAGATAATTGAAAGTGTGAGGGTTCATCTATCTTTGTGCCTTTTACTCGATGCTTCATCTAGTTAATTTGTCTACTCTAGATTTGTATTCTATACTATGAAGCTGAGAAGATTGACATTTGAATGTTGATTTTGGTGTTATATTATCTTTGGCTAAATGACAAAAGTAGTCTTTCGTTATAAAATTTAGTAGATTAAAATCACTATGAGCTTCCTAGATTTGGCTTTCTGTTCTCCAAAAAATTCGATAGAGGTTGGACAAGTGTTCCAAACATCGTGCAAGTAATTTAATAGTGAGAAACAAAATTGTGTATAATGTAAGATTAATTTGCTATAAAGTCTAAATGAAAAACCAAATTTTGTTGTAACTTTTTTTCATGTAATTTTACCCTTTATTCAAACTCTTTTGTTTATTTCGACCTAAAAAAAACTCTAAATTTATCATTCTTTGTCTAATAAAACAATTAAATTTAAAAGTTCGTTTTTAACCCCTGTAATGTAGGACACTTTTAGGTTTGCATCTGTGAAAAAAAATTAGATTTAGTGCTTATAAAAAAAATTGTTTCGAAATATCATAGGTCATCCAACTGTGCATAATTAACCCAAAATTCTGTGCTATTAACCCTAAATTTAATCATAATTTGTATTTTCGATCAAATTCGATTTAAATCAAACTCATGAAATAATAACTGTCAATGCCGATGCGAGGTTTGCTTAACTTGCAATTTTGCATAACCATTTCCTAATTATACACTTTTTTTAATTTTTTTTTGAAGGAGGTACTAAATTCATAGTTGATAATTGAAGCTACCCATTGTTCTGGACTTGTATGTTGCAAACAGTAATAGTTTCTAGTTCTTGTAATTATTCTGACCATTAATTACGATCTTCCTGATACAAGTTTTTGAGGTCTCTCATTCTCAATTTTGGTGCTGACCTTCACTACATAGAACCTAATCAAACTATCAATGATTGAACCATACGAAGAATGAGATAGTTTGAGATTGAACCTTCAGACATATCAATGATTGAACCAAATCAAAATAACTCATTCTTCATCTGTGTCGGTGTCAGACAAGAACACATGTCGGATACAGGACACGTTCTTGATCAGAAATGTGCTGGTGCTACTGAGAATAGATTCTAGATTTTTATACCCCCTTGAAATTGCATATGCAACAACATTGTGTGTTGTGAGCTTAAAATTGATGTCGGTGAAGGAAATTGTCTAATAGTATACAATATCATGGGCCAACAATTTATTGCAGTCATACTTAATTTTTAGTAAATTTTTCTTCATGCTCATATTTAATTTTTAACACAAGTATATTTGTAAGTACTAGTTTACATATACTTATTTTATTTTAAGAGATTTGGGTGTTCATGATCTCATTAGTACGATAACGGAGTAAAAATGTGGGGATTTTAAAAAATATATTAAAATATAGGGACTATTCTTTAAAGTCGCACAAAATGTAGGTCAGGACCAAAAACATATTTATCCTTTTTTTCATGCTCATATTTAATTTTTAACACAAGTATATTTGTAAGTACTGATTTACACATATACTTATTTTAAGCAATTTGGGTATGCATATTTAACCTTTGGCTTTGAATTCACAAATAGTAAATTAGACACACTCATATTTAACTTTACATTTCTTGATAACTCAAAATCTCATATCATTATTATTGTTTGAGCAAAGACCACAATACAATGAAAGAACAAAAGGATAAGAAAAATATTATGAGTATAATTGTTCATCATTCAATTCCATACATTTGAAATAATTTTATATTTTTGCAAACCAAGTAACCGCTTCGAATGAATCCATGATTTGTCATATGAGCCTGGTATATATAGCATCTTCTGCAGGTACTCAAGTGACACATAACAAAATGGCAATAGCAAGTACACCAGTTGCCAACATCTTTCTCCATTGCACTTGGTAAGATTGTGCACCATTCTGTGAAACATAAAATCATAAGATTCTATAAAAGAAGCTTTAGCAAGTTTTGCCAAGTCAGAGTACAATCTTCTGATAATGATCAGATGACAAAGATTGCATGACTTCGTTAATGCAGCATAATCGAGACCAAAGAGGTCTATAAATATAGAATTGTAACTTAAAAGTGGAATGGAAAAAGATATTACCGCACTGGGACTGGGTGCTGGTGATGGACCCTCATCTGAACTCACTGTAGTATTATCATCAGCTAGTGGTGCTGGGGGACTCCTCCTAATGATTGTTGAACTTGAACTTGTAGGTTCTGGTGCTAGAGCTAGTGCGTGATGTTTCTTATGCTTACTATGCTTGTGTTTTCTTCTCTTGTGCTTGTGGGGTGGTGGTGGTTCTGGCGCATCATCTTCAGGCGATGGTGCTGGTGCTGATGATGGTGTGTCTATTGCAGGTGTTGGTGCAGGTGATGGTGGGAGAATTGCTGGGGAAGGAACAGGTGATGATTTTGGTTTTTTCTTTCTGTGTGTAGGTGCTGGTGCCGGTGTTTCTCTGTCTGGTGCAGGTGCTGGTGCTTTCTTTTTGTGTGTAGGTGCTGGCGCTGGTGCTTCTTTGGCCGGTGCTGGTGCTTTTGGAACCTTTGCAGGTGCTGGGGATACTTTTGGTGGTTTAGAAGCTGGTGGCAATGGCAATGGTGGAAGTGAAACAGGTGGTATAGATAATGGTGGTAGAGAAACAGGTGCTTTTTTGGGTGGATGTGGTGGTGGTTGAATTTTAGGCGATGGAGTTTTTGGGCTTAATGCTGGTGTAACCTTTGGGACTGGCAACTTTGCAGGAGCAAGTTTTGGAGGATCTGGAACTGGTGATTTCAAAGGTGCAGATGTTGGAGGTTTTACTTTTGGAACAGGTGATTTCACAGGAGAAGGTTTTGGGGCGGTAGCTTTCGGAACTATTGGTTTCAAAGGTGCAGCTGTTGGAGTTGTAGCTTTTGGAACTATTGGTTTCACAGGTGCAGCTGTTGGAGTTGTAGCTTTTGGAACTATTGGTTTTGCAGGTGCAACCGTTGGAGTTGCAACTTTTGGAACTGGTGGTTTCACAGGAGAAGCTGTTGGAGTCGTGGCTTTTGGAACTGGTGACTTCACGGGAGCAGATGTTGGAGTTGCGACTTTGGGGACTGGTGACTTCACAGGGGAAGATGCTGGAGACGTAACTTTAGGAACTGGTGATTTTACAGGGCTAGATATTGGAAATGATTTTGCAGTTGTAGGTGGTTGAGTGGTGGTTGGTTGCTTGCTAGACAAGGGAGAAGTTGCTACCACAGTCGGTGGTTTTTTAGCAGCTGATGGTGTATTACCAGAAGTTGGCGAAGCTGCTGTTGGCAACTTGGAAGGTGCAGCAGGGATAATAGTTGGTAACTTGGATGGTGCTGCTGCTGAGATCGTGGTCGAGGGTTTGTTAGAAGTAGGAGAAGTTGCTGCTGGTGGTTGCTTTGCACTACTAGCAGGAGTTGCTGCCACAATAGGCTTTTGTTTGTCTAGTGGCAATGTGGAAGGTGCAGATGGATTTGTTGTTGGCAGCTTGGCTGGTGCAGCAGCCGTGGGCGTGGTTATCGGTTTGTTAGAAGTAGGAGAAGTTGCTGCAGGTTGTTTATTTGTACTACTAGCAGGACTTGCTGCCACAATAGGCTTTTGTTTGTCTAATGGCAGTGTTGAAGGAGCCGACGGATTTGTGGTTGGCAACTTCGATGGTGCAGCTGCCGTGACCGTGACTGTGGGTTTGTTAGAAGTAGGAGAAGTTGCTCCCACAACAGGTTGTTGTTTCGCTACAGACGGTGAAGTTGTAATCGGCAAATTGGTAGGTGAAGCTGCATGTGATTGAGCATTGATTGAGGCTAGAGGGTAGCATAGGCTTGCTAAAGCCAATGCCCAAAACACTGCAGCCATTGTAAGATGTTTGTGATTTTACTGATTTGGTTGATGAGTTTTAGCTTGTTATTTATGGAGTATGGTTTGTGTATTATGAAAAGGTGATTTGGTTGAGATGTAAATACTTAGAGATGTAGATGATATGGTGAAAGAGGAAATGTACCCTTCTTGTAGTTGTAACATCTCTAGTGATAATCAAACATAAAATGTCAACAATGGAAAAAGCATATATCAATGGGCCAATGAAATCAGAATCCTTGGTTTGCATGTTTGTGAGAACATAATTTTACCAATTATATCTACATATGACCTATATTATATTATGGGGTGACATGGTTATGTTAAAATCTGATGATCCAATGTACCAATGTGATTATGATAGAAAAAAGAATACGTGCGCATAACAATTATGTCCATGCTTAAAGTTTTACTTAGATATATTCACTTCAAACATTACATTAGAGGGTATGCTTATTTGTATTGTAAACAGAACATTAACGAAAATTGGTGGGTGAACAGTGATAGGTGGCATATATTTGGCTAGCAATTCCTACTCAATATATTTTTTTTTTAACTGTAAATTTGTTATGGTTTATGCAATATATTTTTACCATCCATCAATTTTTTATGTTGTGTGTTTTAATGACAGCTTTGTTATTTAACATCACAAGCTTTCTATAAATTACTGGTTCAATAAATGTGTGTAATCCTTGTTTGACAAAGAAATAAGATTGAAGTACTAAGAAATATATGATGGTTGTTTAATAAGCACCTTTAAATTTCTCATTTAGATGAAAAAGTCAATCAAAAGTTACAATCCAATTAGATTTTATATACAAAAACAGTTGATCGAATGTTACGACTCGATCAGAAGTGAAATTGAGATGTTTATCGAGCCACTTTCAAAAGATATTGAAAAATTGGGCTCTAAACGCTTTTGAAAAACATGGTGTAAGGAAATACCGTCCATATGCCAATATCATAAGAATAAGATTTTTTATAACTACACCATGCAACATTCTAGTTACACCCCTTTGACACAAAATATTTAACAATAATTCCCAAGAACCCCTTCCTCGTATACATTCTATTTACTATCCTTCATTAACTATATACAAGTGATGTTTTTCTCTGTTGCTATTTTTTTTTCTACATTTGAAATTCGTGTTAACATGTATGCAAATTCAGTTCATGCAATCTACAAACACTAGGCAAATTCAATTCATACGGTGCACATGAACTTAAGCGTCCAAAATTAACTTGTTACCTGAACTGAAATATAACAGTACGTGAATTTAACTATGTGAATCTTTAACCATATAAAGTTGTCCAAGTGAACTTATACTAGCTAGTACAAATGTATACGTGAACTTTAATATATGTGAACCATCAAAATATTTAAATGTACTTGATTCTTTTTGGGTACAAAATGTACATGAGTTTAACTAGAAAAAATGTGTATATATGAAATCATGTTGAAAGCCAATATAGGTTGGTTTGGACGTTTGGTTGATAAAAAGTTGATTCATATATCCTACAATAACGTGGTTTAAAATCTCACATTTAATGTTAAGACTTCGTTGATGGATAATTTGTAAATGTTTTATGAACTTAAGGTCTACATTGACTTTGGTTAACCACCGAGACTCTTTTGTCAATAAAACTTTGTATTAGCAAAAGAAATATTTTGGAGAGTGTAGATAGTTTTTCTATAAAGAGAAAGCAGAGATAATTCATGGATCTAAAACTTGGATGGAAAATGTCTCTGGCCCTATATTCTCTATTCTAATGCATTTTTCCTTAATCGTTCAATCATGTGCCTAAACCCTAAAGCATGTTCAAAAGGTGGGAAAGAGCCTCGATGTCCAAGTAATAGTAAGTTGATTTTCATGAATGGAAAGATTCCAAATCAAGATTAAAACCATGTCGATGTTTAGAAAAGGTGTGAAACGATGATGCTATACTAAAGTACTATAACTCTAACATTATAAATTGAACAAAGTACAATCTACAATATAATGCAAAAGTCCTTTGGATGACCTCAAAGAAAGAATCTCAAAATATTTACAAAATTTTAGATTAGTATGTTAAGAAGAAAAAAAGATTTTAGATTTGTTGTGAAAAATCTGACTCATTAAATTAAATAAGGTAACTGTCAAAATTGTTAAGTTATACGTTAGATAAAGTTTCAAATCTCAACTTCTTCATTTACATGTACGTATAAGTCTTCGATGACTATTGTCATTTCATTTGTCTTACCCGAAAAATAGAGGTGTTTCAATTTTGTCGTACAATTCAGTCACTTATAATCAAATGAAACTTTGATAAAACCAATACGGTCAAAAGGCACAAAGACTCACAAGTCACAATGTGTCGTGTGTTTCTTGAAGACAAATATAGTACATATAGTACAACACTATCAAAAGACACATATATTATCCCTTGCCTTCGATTAATAAATTATTTTCTTTTGGCTTACAATGATGGTTGAATTCATAAGAGCAATTGGAAACAAGCACGAGGTTTAGGCAACACTTTTAATGAAGAAACTAGAGATATCTTGATAAATGTTTTTTGACACAAGATTTGACATCAACATAGTATTTTCTACGATTTTAAAACTTTCTATAATTTGTTTCTCTCTTATACGATCATTTTTCTCTCTCCTCATATTCGATGTCCACACTCATTTGTATATAGTGTCGGAATATGATGTTAGTTTTTATTAGTCTAAATAACACAGCTAATATATCAACCCATTAATAAACCAAGAGCAAAGGTTGTTGCTTCCAATCCAGTGTTTCGTGTAAGGTCTAAACATATGGTTGTTGGTTGAGGTTGATGTTTTTTTTGTATGTGTTCAACAATTCTTGCATTAACTGTGTTATTTACGAAAACCAACATTAAATGAATGAGCCATGTTGGATCTAAAGAGAGAAAAAAAAATGCCCAAAGGTTAGAGAAAAAGAAACAAAAGTTGGAAACTATACAAATATATAATATTGATGTCTAATTTTGTGTTAAAGATTATGTACCAAGCAAGCAACTTTTTTTTACACAATCAAGCCATATTATTTCGAGAAAAACAAAGGAAAACAATAAGGTTTCAAATATATACTTACTCAATGTTTCATATAATAATTTCATATAATAATAATAATAATGAGAATGGTATGAACCTGACTACAACAAATTAACATAAAATCCCTTAAAAACAAACAAATTAACATAAAATTAGCATTTTCTTTTACTATATACCAAACTATAATAGCCTAATGGCAGCCGGTCAACAAGTGAGTAAAATTAGCCAATTGAATAAATAGTTATGGAAATGTACATATGGTACTTCATGCTCACCTAACATCAAAATAAATACACTACCTAATACCATAAATTCAGGTTAAAAAAAACCATATAATCAAAAAGATCAAAACGAGGAGTGAAATGGTTGGACATTTTAACATATCACACTTAGGTGATTCAAAAGAACTATTTTAACATGTATTATAGATCAGTATACTAATTAAGAGCGTTTATATGAGATGATATGAATCTCTTCTAACTTAACTAAAGTTCAGGGTTAAGGAACTCGAGCGATTAATCTATGCAGTTACGAACGCAGAGAATATCTAGTTTACACAAATAAAATACAAGTATAGTTGATTTATTTCCCAAATTAAATCATATTGCAAGTTGCATAAAAAAAACCTACACATGAATTCTTAAAGTTCCGAAAAATCCAATCGTTCTAATTAATCCTTCCTAGCCCAACCAGTCACACATGAATTTCTTGTTGCCTACTCTTTCTATCTTAATATGGAAGTGTGGGTTAGATATATAAATATCCAAGATATAACTCAAATGTACTCCTATATAATAAAATTAGACGCAAAGTATACATCATTATGTTGACTAATCTCAATATGAGAATCTAAGGCATACAAGATGGATGGTTTTCTATCAACTAGAATTTTTAATTCACCAAAGTCAAGATTCAAAAATTTGGCAACTTGCAATCAATCTTTTTCATTAATAAGTTAATGTACAGTTGTTAAATAAAATTATCGCATTATTTGATATAAATATTTCACTATACATGTCTTAAGGAAATGTTGTGATAATCACTTACGTAGGCAACTCTACTAAAAAATAAAAAAATCACTTAGGTAGGCAACTCTTTTGTAGGCACGTAGTCAATTTGATAACTTACATAGAAAATTTCTTTTATTGTATTTAAAGTTAATTATCGCCCTATACAAGGTGGAGGGTTTATTCCTCCTAGACATACTCGCCCTTTTAGGTTTCAAACAGCTTAGCGAACTCGTTGAGACTTTTCTGATGTTGTGTATAACGCATGGGTCAAAGGAGAGCATGTTGTGACCTCTAGTCTTAACCATGTCCGCTTGGATGATACTGTCTTTAATAAAGAGGTTTTTGGGGACATTAATAGAAGGAAGAAGAGCCTAGAAAAAAGAATCAAACATGTACAACTCAGATTGGAAAGAGTGGATTCAGCTCGGCTTACCTTGATTGAGGCTTCTCTACAAAAGCAGTACACTGGTGTCCTTAAACAAGAGGAAATTCTCTAGTAATAAAAATTTAGGGAAAATTGGGTGAAACTCGGGGATCGTAATACACGTTTCTTTCATACTCAAACTGTGATAAGAAGGAAGCGAAATAAAATCTAAGGACTTTTTCTTAAAAATGGTTAGTGAAGTACAGATGATAGAGTACTCCATATGGAGGCAGTAAATTTTTACTATGGTCTTTTTGAGGAGGACCCCACCACTACACCAGATTCCTTTCATGTCTCCAATGTTCCTTGCTCGAAGGAATTTGGGAAAAATTCTATGCATACTCTGGTCTTGAAAGAGGAGGTTAGAAGGGCAGTTTTTTTTTGCATGAAATCGTATAATGCACCAGGACCATATTGTTTCCAACCCATATTCCTTAAAAACTTCTAGGATACTATTGGGGATGATTTATGGCATCTTGTGTAAATGGCCTTCTCCACTGGTACTATAAATAAGTCAATTTGTTGAAATTTTACTTGTCCTGATTCCTAAGGAGACCCAACCCCAAAGATTGAAGAATTTTTCGACTCATTAGGCTGTATAACATTATCTTTAAAGTGGTCACTAAAGTGCTGGTAAATCGTCTAAGGCCATTTCTTGATGATTTTATCAGTCCACTTTAGGGTAGCTTCATCCTAGGGAGAGGTACCACATATAATGTTATTTTGGCTCAAGAAGTAGTTCACCACATGCACCACTCCAAGTCCAAAAAAAAGACTCTATTGTGTTTAAAATTGACCTTGAGAAGGCTTGTGCAGAGTGAATTGGAAGTTCTTGGAGATCACCTTGATAGATTTTGGTCTTCCTCCAACTATAATTTCATTGATCATGAGTTGCGATATAGTAACTTGGCAATTTTGTGGAATGGTGCTCGGACGAATAATTTTAGACCAAGTAGAGGGCTCTGTCAAGGGGATCTTCTATCACCTTATTTATTCATTTTATGTATGGAGAAGCTTTCACTGAGTATCCAACAAAAATTCAACGATGGTACTTGGAAACCGATCCAGATATCTAAGGGTGGCCCCTCTCTCCCATATCCTTTTTGTTGATGATGTTTTGCTATTATGTGAAGCCAATGTCGAACAAGTGCAAGTTGTTATGAATATTCTTGATGACTTCTGTACTGCCTCTAGTCTAAAAGTAAACACCTTGAAATCCAAAGTTATGTGCTCGAGGATAGTGTAGATGGATAGAAAGCATGCTCTCAAGGAGGTTTCAGATATCCACTTTGTGGAGAATCTAGGAAATTACCTTGGCTTTTCCCTGGTGAAAAGTAAAGTCTCTAAAGATGTGTATAATGATATCTTGGATAGAGTTCAAAAGAAATTAGCATCTTGGAAGGGTAACTTGTTAAATAAAGCTGGTAGGCTTGTTTGATGAAATCTATTACTATAGCTATCCTAGTATATAAAATGCATCTCCACCATATCCCTACTAATGTGTGTAACCAACTTGACAAAATAGCTAGAAGCTTTCTTTGGGGCGGTGATAGGGTATCAAGGACTTGGAACCATGTTAATTAGCATGTTGTTACTACCCCGAAACGCTTTGGGGATCTTGGTATTCGTGAGGCTAGAATCATAAATGTATCTCTTCTTGAAAAACTTGTGTGGAGTATGTTGCATCATAAGGAGAAACTATGGGTTCAGGTTCTAACTCATAAATATTTGGACCAAAATCTATTTGAATTACAGATAAGAAATCAAGTGCATCTATTACTTGGAGAGGGATCAGGAAAGTTGTTGCTTTTTTTGTTCATAGGATTAAGTTGTGTATAGGAGCCGGTGAAACTTCATTTTGGTACGAGGATTGGACCAAACTAGACCCTCTATATAAACCAGTACACTTTGTGAACATAGTACATTTTGATGTTTTGATCATTGATTGTCCAAGCATTGCAACTATTGGAGGGATATTTAGAAACCATAGTGCTAGGTTCTTTGTAGCTTTTACACAAAATATATTTGCTATCAAAATTCTCACCTAGCTAAAATTCATGTTGTGATACATGCAATTGATAAAGCTAATGATATGTGTTGGAGGAACTTATGGATGGATTGTGTCTCCCAAGTTATGGTGTTTGCATTCAATAATGAGAAAATGGTAGTTCCTTGGAGAATCATAACTAGACGGAGGAATTGTTTACAAAGTAGCTAAGAGATTGAATAGCATATGTACATATGATGAATGCTAGCAACACACCTTTTAAAACACACTTTCCAACATACTCTCTTTGATTCGTTAAAATTCACATGAGTTCCACCATATAATGTGGGTCCTATATAAATTTGATGAGTCTCATGTGAATTCTAACCAATTAAATAGAATGTGTTGAAAAGTGTGTGTTATAAGGTGTGTTGCTAACACTTCTCATGTACACATACCTACAGAGAAGGCAATTATACAATTGATGCTTTAGCTAAGCATGGCATTGATCTTGTTAATGATCAATGGTGGTAACTCTTTACCTAGATTTGTTAGGCCTTTCTATGTTAAGAGACTTAATAGGTTTACCTAATTTTGTTTTACTTGTAATTAATTGGGTTTAGGCTTGGTCCCAATGGTTATGCTATATTTTTCAATCAATAAAATTCTCTGACTTTTACAGAAATAGAAGCGACACTTCAATAAAATAAAATAAAAAAAATAAGCAAAGGAAAAACGATTAAGTAAAAAATAAGTACAAAATATTAGGGGACGTACATCTTACCCAACACCACCACATGATCAATCCTAAAAGGGTATTACAACCAAAATTAACAAAAGTGGTATAAAAAAACAAAAACGCAAAGCAAACTAGTACACACCAACAATTGAACGAACCTAATGCGGAGCACGAAACCAGATTGCAAAAAAAAAAGCAATGTTTAAACGACCACAAACATTTTATCAAATCATAAATGATCATGAAAATGTTAGACCCATCTTCTAAGAAATGATGAATTAATTAATTGACTGCCAACACGGACAATTCTCGTATCATCAACCCCCTGAGACAACACTGCAAGTATAACAACCATTTCGAGCCAAGCAAAACAAATCACAGAAAACCATATTTGAGATATCAATCGAAATTCGGACAAACACACTGGCAACGAGGTTTTGAATCAGACAATACCATTGGTGCAGTGGCGGCATCCAAAACGCAGTGAAACTGTAGATCTCAACGAATCTGAAAAGAAACCAAATATCAAAGCAAAACAAACGAAAGGTCTATGATTCATAAACAAGTAAATCTTTATTCTTTTTGGTACAAAGAAAGATTAAATTTTTTTGTCAATAATTGAAAAAATCATATAAAAAGATCAGTAGTTGAGAAAAAAAACACACATAAATCCCCTTTATGAATGAACTACAATTAATTTTTTTTTAAGTTAAACTAGCCATGAAATACAATTAATTAAATCCTATCATTTAAGGAATTGTCTAGATGATCATAAGTTGGTTGTTAAGTTGGTCAAATCATTTGATTAATGTTTAAGAACAAATTTGTAAACATGAAATACCCAATATAGTAGAGTATCTAATTATCTAATCCTCCTCATCCAAACCACTACAATTACATATATGTTAATTCTTAACATCGAGCAATTGTATCACATTCATGTGCTGATGCATGCAAATTAACTTGGCAATCGATCAAAATCCGATCTACGTATGTTTGTTGAACAACTCTCTTTCATTATAAAATTTTGGCTGTCACTATTAAATTAAATAATATCTTACTCTAAATATCTACATCTGATTATCTTTTTATTCTTTCACGTCCAAAAAAGAGAAATATGTTCTAATTGCGATAGCATTTTTGTCTCTTGTCATAAACAAGACAAAAGGGCCATATGGATAAACCTTATATAATTATCCTATAATTGACAAAAACGACTTCTCATTTTGGCTATATTCTTCAATTGTCAATATGATATATTCCCTTAAGAGAGTTAGAGTATCCCACTGATGCTTGTATAACCAAAGTAAATAAATATGATAGGTCCACATGCTTTTACATACCAGTTCATAACTCCAAATGTGAAAACAACGTCGAGATTTTTGAATTATTTCTATTTACTACTTTTTAGGCTCAGAATTTCAATTATGGTGTTTATATAAGTTTAACTATGAAGAAGTTCAAAAAGTAAAGAAAAATAATTTTGGAGGGCAAGATTTATATATCCTTAACATACATTTATAATTTGAGCATGAAATTTATATGTCACTAAAGTCTTCGACAAGGTCAAGTTACAAGGTTCAACTAAAGACTCAACAATTTGATCAATGATCAAATGACTCCATGATTTGATTGGATGGGATCACCTTACAGTTTAAAAACATTGATAACGATGTTAATTGAAAAATTATCAAATTGAATTAATTTTTTTTTGTTCTTGAAGTTTGTAGCTTAGGGCATACATTGCAAAAAAGAAGGAAAAAAAAACTCTCGGCATACAAGGTTTAAGCAAAATAAATAAATAAATAAGCGCCACATATGTGGCATCCCAACAAATTTATTTTATAAGTTTTGTTTATAAATAAGGTTGTCGCATTCTCTATAAAAAAAAAAAAAAAAAAGTTGTTACATTGACGATCTTATTATAGAAGTAATTAACTTTTATTTATATGTGAGGCCACCAAACAAAATTTATTTTTGTTTTTATTTGAGACTAAATGAGATATCATAAATGCTAAGTGAAAGATATTAATTTAGTATTGATGCAAGTATTACTCTCTTCATTCATTTTTAACTGTGGTTTTACGGATCCCTCAAAAAAAAAAAAACTGTGGTTTTACGATTTTTTTTTAATACCGAGACAATCAATAAATTTTATCAACTTTTAATAAAATTATACATCTTCCGGTCACTATTATAAGTAAAAATTATTTTTTAGGTTCATTCAATAAATAATGCATGTGATCTATTTAATAGGCTACATACATCATTTATTGAATGAACCTAAAAAGTAGATTTTTACTTATAATAATGACTGAAGGATGTATATCTTTTCTTTATTACCCCCCTCGTTTAATTACAAGTATCTTGTTTGTATATTATAATTTCTCACCAGTTTTAGTTTTTTAGTGAAAGAAGCTCCACATCCTCTCTCGATTTTCTTTCTCTTCTTTCACACATTAATGACGGGTGGTTTTAGGTCATTTTTGACCTTGAATCACCCCTCTACATCATTTTTCTCTTTTTTTCAATCAAATAAGTGATTTTCACTTTTTTCTTCTTCGTGATTTCATCGTCTGACTGCGGCGTTGTGTTGTTCGTTGTCTTATACGTCGTTCTTTGATTTCGCGTTTTGTTGCAGCGTTTGTTTGTTCCTATTGAATGATCAACTTCAGTCAATCAATTACAGATTCAATCAATAATTTGAGCGTCAAAGTTGCAGATCCGAAAGCATGGGTATTCTAGTGATTTAGATTTTATCATATTATTTGTAGGCATTTTGTCGTTGTATGCTATTAACTTGGATGTTATGAGTTTGTTTGCAGTTTTACCCTTTACATTTTTAGCTATATTGATGATGTTATTGTATAAGATGTATTATATCATCTTGAATGACTGAATATCGTTTTGCTTTTGTCAAAAATAAAATGTCTTGTCTGTAATATACTTTTATTTATTTTATCTCAATCTTTCTAATAACTTTACTAACGACTTAGTAAAAGAAACTGGTTTCATCGTCAAAGTTAACACAATTAATTATTTTCTCAACAATCATGCTTAATTCAAATGAGACAATTATAATGAGACAAATGTAGACTATTGATTCCATTCATAGGAAGGGACACATGAACAACTCGTAGTATCATTTGATCTATTTATCTTTTGAGAAATAATAGAGACGCTCTCTTTTAAACATTCTATTTAATACTCACTCTTTTTTAATCATATGAGATTATTTCTAACCTAACCTATTCCTATGATAGAAAATACAAATCTGTCTTGTCCAATGGGTGCATTAAACATATATACGATTAAGAAATGATTTATTTATATCATATCATGTGTCGCTATCATCACTATTAAAAAGAGTGATACTGAAGAACGGTCACTAATATTGCATTGAATTTAAAAAAAAAAAAGAGAAATAAGCATAAATGTTTTTTTTGCTAATTTTTCTAGTTAAGTAGTATAATGAATGTCAATTTACCTTTTTTAAAGTGGATAAATGAGGTGTCTGTGGTTCGAACTCCTCCGCTGCATATATTATGCATTGTTCCTACCAATCGAACTAAGTTCACGAGGACATAATTTCAGAAAAAATTTCATGCTATTTTGATGATAAAAAAAAGAGTAGATATATTATTAATTAAATAATACAATTAATGTATACTCCATCCGTCTCAAATTATAAGACATTTTTCAGCATTTCACGCGTATTAAGAAATGTAATTAATTTTTTATGGGAAAAAGATATTATCAGTTTTTTTTACAAAATTATCCTTAATAATTGATATGAGAAAGATAAATTAAAAAATTGAAAAAATAAAGAGAGTAATAATAGTTAAGATATAGTAAAAAAAAAGTAACACTAACGAGATTCATTAACATATAATTTGGGACGTATATTAAATTGAAAATTCAATGTGGATCATTTATCGAGTTATGGTACTCGAGAATTCGGACGTAGGTAAAGATGGTATGACCAATAATTGTTTCACGTATAGATTAAATAAAAAGAACACGATTTGTTAATGATATAAAAAAAAAAAACACGATTTGTTAATAAATTCTCTTTTTTAATAAGAAATGTGTATATTTAATGCTATTTAGATGTTTTCTTTCGCATTAATGCTATTAAATGAGTTATTTAAAATCTGCGGAAAATCCTCTCCAAATTATTTTTTTGCGTAAAATCGGTGAGGAGAGTTGTCTATGCTGCTACATTAGTGAGTTGCTGCTGTCTTCCTTTACAAAACAATCAATGACAGTATCTCAGAGTATAAATTCATACCAAAAATCAAAAGTGAAATAATGAAAAGTAGAGAAAAAATAGGTAAGTTTATTCATGATACCAGGTAAAAAAAAAAAACAACACAAGAGAAAATGTTTTTGTTCACAGAAAACACAAATGAAATGAGTAGTCCACAAACAATGAAATGAGTAGTCCACAAACAGCATGAGCATGTTATGTTCATGATCAACACACTTAGCTACTTGCTACTGGTAAAAAAATCTTATACTACAAGCCTGTTTGGATCCACGGTGAGGACGCTGCAGTCGCGCGTTGTTTTGAAGCGTCAACTACTAGCTTCGCAATTACCACAATGAGAGGTTTGGCAGACGCGTGTTTAATGTAAGAAGAATCGAGAACCAAACACATACTACAACTTTGGTGTCATTGAACGGAGGTAAATCTCTTTTCTAATGTGTTTAAAGTTAGTATAAAATCTCGTTTACTTAGAAATGCAATACTATCTCTCATCTTAATTTTTTTTTTTATCAAAAATGAAAAATCTTGTTCTTGTATATATTTTTTATTTTATTTCCTTTCACTGAAATTAGTCTTATTTAATGAATCGTTAGATGTTAAAGATGATCATATTATTATTTTTTTCTTCGATATATGAGATGATCATATTATTTATTCGAACTTTGATTTATCACGTTACAAACTTAGAAAAGACTAATCGTTTTTTCCAACCACATTGGTCCTAATATTATTATTCTTCAATCAAAGAAAAAATGAAACACCATTGTCTCTGTGCATGTGTTCTTACACCCTCTTTGCTTCTCTGATTGAAAAATTGAATTGAAAGAGGAATTCATATTTATTTATTGATAAAAAGGGAAAACCCGTGTATCACTTTCTGTCGTTTTATTACATGTTTTTATGGTCGGTCCTTTCTCATTAATTCAATTTGTCACGACACTATTTTTCATCACTTCTTTAATAAAAATGTATTCCTTTTTTAATTTTTTGAAAATTGAAATAATCCTTAATGTTTGGTCAATTTGTTAACAAAATTGTCACTGATTAGTTCCATATACTTAATTAGTGGTGTCTATGTGCTACGTAATTTAACTAGTGAGTTTCTAAGAGCCTTCCTTTATGAAACAATCAATAACGATAGCATTTTATAGGGTAAAAATTGATACCAAAAATAAAAAAGTAAAGGTAAAGTAGAGAAAAATCCGTAAATTTATTTAGGAAATGGTACTAGGTACGAAAAAATGAACACAAGAGAACATGTTTTGGTTCACAAACAACTCAAATGACTAGTCAAAAAACAACATGAGCATGTTAGAATACACAATACATGACGGCGCATTTCATGTTCATCAACACACTCAACTACCTGTAAGAAAAACATCTGTTCTTATAATTTCATTTGTTTTATTGTCGGACATTATATATGAGTATTTTTTCCGATCAGAATTCAAATCATCGGATTATAAAAGACTAGTCTTTTCGGCTGGATCCAACCTCAAGTCAACAATATTGTTTATATGAGGTATTGTCGGCTTTAAATCTTGTACTTACTTGCTAATCACTCAAATAAAGTAAACATCGTTGTCTATGTGCATACGTGCTGCTCTCTCTACTTCTAAGATTGAAAAATTGAATCAAAAGCTGAAATTGGTAAGAAATTTCTTTTTATTAGTATAATTTACAAAAAGAAAAAAACCCATGTATCACTTTCTGTCCTTTTAATACATGTTTTTTATAGATGGTCCTCTCTCATTACTTTGATTTGCCACACCACTATTTTTCATATTTTTTATTATAAAATATTGTTTTTTATCTATCTCAACTAATTACTCGGATCAGATAAAATTCTCGTAAGTGGTAAATTTTTGTTTCAAATAATTTAATATTGTTGTATTTTTGCGTTAAAAAGTGATTTTTTATCATCTCATTCAAATGTTGTTTAATAATATGTTTATTGTGATTATTTTTTTTGGATAAATAGAAAATAGAAATTGAGAGTGACACTATTTCTTCTCGGTGACCACCATTGACGAAAAAAAAAAGCTTCATTCATAGCTTTTTCCCGCGAAAATAAAGATAAAGAAAAAGAGAGAAAAAAAAGAAAACTTTGTTCTATCTGTTTTACGTGGAAATCTGTGTTAGCATTTTCCCACTTTATTTTCCCGGAAAAAAAAAGTGTTTCTTTTTTCCTTTTCCTCGAGAAAAAAACATTGAACTAAATATGAATAGTTTATGTTCTGAAAATGAAATGCTTGTCTTTTCTAAACCCAAAATGCTTCATCAAACCTTGTTCTTAAGACAATACTGTCATCATATAAATCTGCAGTTTTTGTACTGTTTTTTCCTTCTGTTCTAGAACTTTCTGTTGCCGACACTATCCTATGTTTTGGTCTCATTTCATTGTAGATTTCACAATTTTGCAGGCCTAATTCGGTTCATAGTTGTGTTGTGTGTATCGCTTCTTTCTCTCTCTTGGTAGTTATAAAGATTGGATTTTTACTAGTTTTAAAGTTTTGATTTTTTTTTATTAAATTAAGGGTTTTTGAGCATTTTCTTGTTGGAACCTTTCTGGGGTTTAGCATATTTTACTTTATTTGTTTTTTTGTTTAATGGGTCTTTGTGCTATTGGTTGGGGTTATGAGGTGTTTGTGATATGATATGATAGCATTGTGTAGTTGTTGGAACTAGTTTTTTTTTTTTTTTTTTTTTTGCTTTTGCTTTTTGAAGAAGCTCTCAGCATTTTTAGGATATAATTCATGTCACTGACCATACTTTGGAAATTGGGTTTATGGAAATTTACCATTTTGACTAAGTCTAGTTTGGCAGTCACACTTAGAATTTGAAAAACCAATTATTTGAGCTTATTTTAATTTATGTTTCTCGATATTGAATTTCATTTTTTTGAAATTGAAAAAAGGGTGGTTAAGAATGAGGAGTGGAAAAAATAGGAAGCTACATTTAAGCAAAATTTATTCATTCACATGTTTCAAAGCAAGTTCTGTTGATGGAGATCATTCACAAATTGGCAGTAAAGGTTTTTCAAGAGTGGTGTTATGCAATGAACACAACACTACTACTGCTGCTACTGTTACTGAGGAAGCTGTGATAAGGAATTTTGCAGATAATTATGTTAGATCTACAAAATATACTGCTGCAACTTTCCTTCCAAAATCACTTTTTGAACAGTTTAGGAGAGTTGCAAATTTCTATTTTTTGGTTACTGGTGTTTTGGCTTTCACAAAACTTGCTCCTTATAAAGCTGTTAGTGCTATTCTTCCTCTTGTTGTTGTTATTGGAGCAACTATTGTGAAAGAAGGTATTGAAGATTGGCGTAGGAAAAAGCAGGTACTATATTCTATCTAACTACCAACTCTTTCTGTTGTGGATTCTGTTTACTTTTGAAACTTTTTGCCTTCTTCTCTATCCTGCAGTACAAGTGTGTAGAGAGAGAGAGAGAGAGAGAGAGAGAGAGAGATTCCATATGAATCAGAATATTCTGTATACATATGAGTATCTTTTAACTTAGTGTTAAAAAAATATAAGGGAGATAAATTATTTAGGTTCTGTTTGGATAAACAATTTAGTTATGCATTCATAGCATAAGTTCTTATCGTATAAGTGCTTCTTCATAAGCTATTTTTACAACAAAGATAAAATAAAATAAAGTTGTTTTTTTATAAGCTATAAGCTGTTTTCATAAGCTATCCCGGAGAGTCATAAGTTGCTTCCATAATCTCTCCCGAATAGTCTCACAAGTGTTTGTGCAAGTAGATAAGCTCAAATATGCCAATCTAAACTTAATGGCTTAAAGAATATCAATAATTGAAAAATTTGTGGTATTTTGATAAGGCCCAAAGTACTCTACGGAAAAGAAAAATTGCGGCAGGCAGCTTATGGAATATTGCAGCTTTTCTGTTTAGTTTCTACTTTCTATGTATTGTTTCAAAAGGAAAAACTGTGAATTACTTAGTTGTTTGTTCATATAATTCCAGTATATGTTAAATATTTGAATCTGCCTAGTTGCAGAGTGCACTTTATAGGGTAAAATGCTAGTGGTAACCACTAAAAAAACTTGAGGAGTCGATGATTTTCTTGTATTATATATGACAATTTAAATTGTTAGTTTTAATCAACGGTTACTAATATTGAGTTATATTTTTTTAACTGTCCCTGCATATGATAAAATAATTTGTTCATAACGCTTTTGGTCCCTGTAGTATAGTCTTAATACCTCCGGTTTTTTATACTTCATCCGTGACATATAAGATTCTCCTGTAGGATATTGAGGTGAACAATAGAAGAGTTAAAGTTCATAAAGTTGATGGCGTTTTTGAATATACTGCATGGAAGAATCTGAGGGTAGGAAATATAGTGAAGGTAGAGAAGGATGAGTTCTTCCCAGCAGATCTCGTATTGCTTTCGTCGAGTTATGAGGATGCAGTTTGTTATGTTGAGACCATGAACTTAGACGGCGAGACAAATTTGAAGCTAAAACAAGGTTTAGAGGTAACTTCTTCCTTACATGAGGATCTCAACTTCAAAAAATTTAAAGCTACCGTCAAATGTGAAGATCCAAATGCAAATCTGTACTCGTTTGTTGGGAGCTTGGAGTTTGAAGGTGAAAACTATGCCCTTTCCCCACAGCAACTTCTTCTGCGAGACTCTAAACTTCGTAATACAGACTATATCTTTGGAGCTGTTATCTTCACTGGTCATGAGACTAAGGTTATTCAGAACTCTACTGATCCACCTTCAAAAAGAAGCCGAGTTGAGAGGAAGATGGATAGAGTCATCTACTTCTTGTTCTGTATTTTGTTTCTAATGGCATCCGTGGGATCTATTTTCTTTGGCTTTATAACTAAAGACGACTTGCACAACGATTCGATGAAAAGATGGTATTTAAGGCCTGACGACTCTACAATTTTCTTTGATCCAGAACGACCGGCCGCTGCTGCTGTATTTCATTGTTTGACAGCCTTAATGTTATATGGTTTCTTTATTCCCATCTCTTTGTACGTGTCGATAGAAATTGTGAAAGTCCTTCAGAGCATTTTTATCAATCAAGATATCCATATGTACTACAAGGAAGCAGACAAACCGGCACATGCTCGCACTTCTAACTTGAACGAGGAGCTCGGTCAAGTTGACACAATACTTTCTGATAAAACCGGAACTTTGACCTGCAACTCGATGGAATTCATCAAATGTTCGATCGCTGGTGTAGCTTATGGTCGCGGTGTTACAGAAGTTGAGAAAACCATGAGTAGAAGAAAAGGTTCATCGTTAGTTCAGGAGCATGGTATATCTGAAGAAGATGACATCAGGGTTTCTCTCGATAAAAAAGCAGCCATTAAAAGTTTCAACTTTACTGATGAAAGAATAATGAATGGTAACTGGGTTAATGAGCCTCATGCAGATGTTATCCAGAAGTTTTTTCGTCTATTGGCCGTTTGTCATACAGCCATACCAGAAATAGATCAAGACACAGGAATTGTCTCCTATGAGGCTGAATCTCCGGATGAAGCTGCATTTGTTATTGCGGCAAGAGAAGTTGGTTTCGAATTCTTCAAAAGGGCTCAGACCAGTTTATCGACATGTGAGTTGGATCCAGTTTCAGGCAAAAAAGTTGAAAGGTTAGTTGTTTCAATTGCTTAGATTCTTCTGCTACTTCTGCAATTTTCCTTGCACATGAAAACACAACTTTAGGACGAATATGCATTTTATAACAGCTTATCATCTAATGACAATAAGAACTTCTCAATTAAAAGAACTAGACAACCCTGTTTGGATAAACAACTTAATTAAGTAGACTAAACTGTTTGTATAAGCTATTTATTTAATAAAAGATAAAATAAAGTCATACTGTTTTATGTACATGATAAGCTGTTTTCATAATGTTTCCTGGAGAGTTTATGGAATAAGCTGAAAACAGCTTATGGACAGGTGAAAAGTTGTTTGCATAAGCACTACCAAACAGTTTCAAAAAAGCCAATCCAATCAGGTCCTATAGATGCATATAGAATAGGTGAGTTTGCAAACTTTGTACCTTTGCCTTACACCTTTATGGTGTTATAAAGAACTAAGTTTTGAGAGAGAAAAAATGGTTCAATGGTTTTCCAAACCTTATTTATTTCCTGCATAACTATGCTGTTTGGGATTTAAGATTTTCACTTTATACATACTAACTCATGCTCGTGCTTCTAAAATGTTGTTAAAGCCACAATTTTTGGAATTTTCTTTCATCTCAATGATAAACGTTTTCAGTAACTACTTTCATTTTGCAGGATGTACAAGATTCTCAATGTTTTAGAATTCAATAGCTCAAGGAAGAGAATGTCAGTAATAGTACAAGATGGTGAAGGGAAAATTTTATTACTCTGCAAAGGTGCTGATAGGTTTGTGATAAATTGATCTGTACCCTTAAATGATTTTGAATGTTTACTTATGTCCTTTGTTTTTCACTCATTGTCCTGCCTTAATTGATATTTCATGCAGTGTCATGTTTGAAAGACTTGCCAAGAATGGAAGGGAGTTTGAAGAGAAAACCATGGAACATGTGCATGAATACGCCGATGCAGGTCTAAGAACCCTTATACTCGCCTATCGTGAACTTGCAGAAAAGGAATACAAGGCGTTTGATAACGCATTTTCTGAGGCCAAGAATTTAGTTAGTGCAGATCGGGAAACACTAATTGAGGAAGTATCAGATAATATTGAGAAGAACCTAATCCTTCTTGGTGCTACTGCTGTAGAGGACAAGCTCCAAGATGGGGTGAGTTAGAATAAAAAAATCATGTTTTACTTGTGAAGATTATTATTGGAATGGGACTAGAAATCATGGCTATATTGTACTTTTTTTTGCAAGGTTCCTGATTGCATTGACAAGCTTGCCCAAGCAGGAATTAAGATTTGGGTTTTGACTGGGGATAAAATGGAAACTGCAATCAATATTGGGTATTATATTTTAGTAATATAATGCTACTATTAGTTGTTCTATGGCTTCACCTATGAAGCACTGACACACATACTGGTCACAGCATTGACACATCGACACCGGTAATAATTTAAGAAAATGAAATAATTGAATCTTACCACATATGTTGATGTCATGTCGGTGTTGGATACCGGACACTCCTTCAATTTGAAGTGTCAGTGCTACAAAGGCTTCACCCCTTGAGAATTGCCTTACAAGTTAACTGACACAAATACACCATTGCAGCTTTGCTTGTAGTTTGCTTAGACAAGGAATGAAACAGATTATAATTCATTTGGATAATCCAGAAATTCAAGCACTAGAGAAAGATGGGGACAAAATAGCTGTTACCAAGGTAAAAAAACCTTCATCTCTTAATGTAGTTTTTTTATCTAACATGGTGTAGCTTGTATATAAGGCATATAATGTATAGTTTCAGTGAGCGTGTTGATAAGTTGATTCTCTTCAACATCGCAATATTCTAGTAACATATCTTATAGTAGAAATGGCAGCTTAATCTGCTTTATAATGCCAACATTTTGAACTTAGATTCCATTCTGGTTTTCTGAACAAAACAGTTTAGTAAAGTGACATTAAGAATTACCATAACTGCATAAGCTTAGCATTACTTTCAGTTGTTTTATATTGCTTGGTAGTTGGTATATTTTACCTTTATGCTGATTTAACTTTTAAGTTTTTCACTATGATTTCATAGTATGTTAGTGTACTAGTGATGATACTGTATAGAGCTGGAAACTTGTATCCTGATTTTTTTTCTTTTCGTTGATTTAACTTTTAGACATCAAGGCAAAGTGTCCTCTCTCAGTTACGTGAAGGTGCTGCACAGCTTAGTGCACACAGAGGGTTCTCTCAGCAGGCATTTGCGCTAATCATTGATGGCAAGTCACTTGCTTATGCACTTGAGGATGATATGAAGAACATGTTTCTCGAGCTTGCAATTCGTTGTGCATCTGTTATTTGTTGTCGTTCATCACCAAAACAGAAGGCGCTGGTATTTTTCAGTCTACCCTGTGTTCATATATTTTTTTTTTGAAAGATCCTGTGTTTATATATTGATCCTGATAAAAAAATACGGTTACATTTTAGAAATAATTATTCTCTTTTTTCAAATTATTACTGGTGTCAGGGTTGTGTCCAGTGTATGTGTGAGTGCTTCATAGGAAATAATTTATCTAGTTTTTATCTTAAAGGTTACTAGATTGGTCAAATCTGGAACCGGGAAAACAACATTAGCTATCGGCGATGGAGCTAACGATGTTGGAATGCTTCAAGAAGCTGATATCGGAGTTGGTATAAGTGGCGTTGAAGGAATGCAGGTGCTGCATAAATTCACACAATATTCATGTTTTTTCATTAAATTTTACTGTTTTCTTTATTCTAAACAACAATATCATTTCCCCACTTCTAATTCCACAGGCTGTTATGTCTAGTGATATTGCAATTGCACAATTCCGATATTTGGAACGATTACTTCTGGTGCACGGGCATTGGTGTTACCGGAGGATCTCATCGATGGTAATAATATTACGGGGCCTATAATTGGATCTCTAGGTTATAGTGAAGTTCCTCTGACTGTTTGGTATTCTGTTAACGTGTTAATTGTTTTTTCTGACAGATATGCTATTTTTTCTACAAGAATGTCACATTTGGTTTCACTCTATTCTTGTATGAGGTGTATGCATCATTCTCCGGAGAACCTGCATACAATGACTGGTTTTTAGCTCTCTATAACGTTTTCTTTTCATCACTTCCCGTGGTCGCTCTTGGTGTATTCGACCAAGACGTGTCTGCTCGGTACTGCCTTAAGTTTCCTTTGTTATATCAAGAAGGAGTGCAAAATGTCCTTTTCAGCTGGCGTCGAGTACTCAGCTGGATGCTTAACGGATTCTTTAGCGCCTTATTAATTTTCTTCTTCTGCACAAAAGCAATGGAGCTCCAAGCTTTTGATCACGAGGGAAGAACTGCCGGAAGAGAAATACTTGGAACAACCATGTACACTTGTGTAGTTTGGGTTGTAAACTTGCAAATGGCACTATCTATAAGTTACTTCACCTTGATCCAACATTTTTTCATCTGGGGTTCCATTTTCTTCTGGTACATTTTTCTCATAATCTATGGATCACTTCCTCCAAGGTTTTCGGAAAATGCTTACACAGTCTTTGTTGAAGCTCTTGCTCCTTCGTCTTCCTATTGGATAGTGACATTCTTTGTGGTGATCTCAACCCTTATACCGTACTTCTCATACAAAGCAATTCAGATGCGGTTCTTTCCGATGTATCACGAAATGGTACAGTGGATAAGGTACGAAGGGAAGACCGAGGATCCCGAGTATTGTGCTATGGTCCGGCAAATATCGTTGCAGCCAATGACTGTCGGTTCAACTGCTCGCTTAGCTGCCAAGGCAAACCAATTGTCGGACAAAATTATTAAACATAGATAATATATTTTGATATATTATTGTTTTGGTCATAAAATGACGAAGTTTGTGCATAGGCTCATGAAAATGTTATTTGTCTTTGCACATAGCCATGATGGAATTGCTTGCTGGCTCATCCCAACTAGAAGAATATGTTGATCAGATTCCCCTCCATTGTGCATAGAACCTACATTTGGCTTTGATGTTGGGAAGGAAAGTAGGACTGTATATCTGGTTTGGCTTTTTTAAGGTCACATAGATTTCATATACCTTCTTTTGCATTACAGATAGAAGCAGTTACTCTTTTTTTTTTGGGTCAAAGATAGAAGAAGTTACTGTATATATAGAAGCAAGAGTTATTTATAGGATGGGATAGAGCTGTTTTCTTTTGTAAAGAATAGAACCGTGTTATCAATGTGTTTTTGAGAATTTCATTTTAGTGTCATCATACAATTCTTTGCAATTTTTTTTTGTTTATATCTACGGGCAAATTTTTATGTATCGATATGAGAAAGTCGATAAAATTAAATTTTGAAAACTCATCTATTTTTAAAATATCAACGTTAATGTAGTGTTTCTATTTTTTGTTTTATTTTAGAGGCAAAACATTATTAAATATGTTTTTGTACCAATATGATGAAATTTCAAAAACTCATGATTATTTTCAAAATATCAACATTAATGTAGTGTTTTTATTAATATTTTTATTTAATTTCTATGCAAATTAGTGAGATTAATCTTGAATTTTTTAAATTGTGAGATTAAGTGTGTAGATGAAACTATTTTTCTATGTTTATGTCATAAGAGAGGAAGATAATTTTTTTTCAAATATTTATGTCATAATATATTGTTTTTTCTTCTTATTATTTAAAAGCAAATTGATTATGAAGCTCACCAAATTAGTGAGATTAGAGTCTAACCATCGAGGACATTTTAGGTAAAATGATGGAGTACAAGAAACAACATGGATAAATAGGTATGCATAGCTTATTTGGAGAACCTCCTTTAAATCCAAATAGAAAAAAGCTTTGGTGAAAAAGTTTATGTACTGAAAATTGGCGTATGTATCACATTTTAAAATTCTGTTTACTGTTAGCCAGTCTCCTTTGTTGGATAAGTATATTGTGTACCCCATTTATGGCTCATTGAAATCTTAGATAAGACTTCGCTAGGACATGCAACATTTTTATTACTAGCTAACACAGTTTCTTCAATGAAAATATTCCAGTACCATATCTTGTAGTTGACACAGCCATGGTTATCAAAACGAGATTCAAATTAGAGCTATTTTCTTTTGTGAAGAAAGAATAGAACTTCTATCATTTTTTTTTTGACAAAGAACTTCTATCATTTGTTCTTTAGAATTTCATTTTTGTGCAATGAAATAAATCTTTGATCTTTTATTTTATTTTGGACTGAACTTAAAGCAATTTGAGAATTTCAAAACCAAGTTATTACCTTCTTCGGAGATTGCATTAGGATAGCGTTGATTAGATTTTTTAAAGACATCCAAAATAAGACATCGGATACGTCTCTTTGTTCTTATGGAGTATTTTGAAATCACCGTATGGTAGGTGTATAAGATAAAAGTAAGTCAAAAATAGATATGGAAGTAAAAGGTATTATGTGTAGCGTATAAAATTTAATATTTACATAAAGTTTTTTTTTATATAGTTTTTTAGGCAATACCACAACAATATTCAAATAACACAAATATTTCTAAAACCTAAGACAACGCTCCCACTACAATTTTAAAAATTAATGAGTAAAATTTAGAATGATGGATTGATGTTCGAGAGGATTTTGACTCAAATATCACTTACAAAGATAATTATATTTATCTTTTCTTAGAAATACATGTTCTTTCTTAGAGTTTTTAACGAACAAGAACATATTGCCATGTTCTATGTATTGGAGATTAATGAGTTAGATGACACTGTGGAGAACAGTTCTCCCACCGGAACACGTTCTAGCGATGACTTCACTAGAAATATTTCAATGCATCTAATGAATTATTATTTTTATAACATTTTAATAAATAATTATTATTTTTCAATAAAAATTTACTACTTTTATTCTTTAACATGTGCATGCACATTGCACATGTTAACCAAACTCATTCTAAAATGTTATCTTATTATTATTATAAGTATATTATAATTAATATAACAATATTCTCTAATATTCTCTTATTAAAAATTATTTTGATTAACGAAATTGCATTATTTTACATAATTTTAGATAGGAGAGGATCCATATTCAATTTGGATACATGATTTTGCAAATAGAGTGACCATCGGAGCGTGAGGTCATTGATGCGGTTGCTACTCAAGAGGATGGAGAGCATGGATACTTAGAGCTGAGCGGAAGGTTGGGCCGCATCAAAAACCATGTGTATGCTGTGATGTCCAGTGGTGAGGTGGCGCGAGGATCTGAGGCATGGGAACATTTGGAGGAGGTACTGAAAGAGGTGCATAATGAAAAGGTTTACCTGCGTCAGAGAGCTACTGAGGGTGGCAGTGATGCCAGAGGTGGCAGGGGTGGTGGGTGTGGTAGGGGTGTAGTGATAAGAGATTGATTGCATTTTATTATTATGTTAATGTTTGAATACTTTGGATGATTTTTAACTATGTAACACTTGGATAATTTTAAATTTTATGTTTTATTAATGTTTGAAAATTATTGTGTTGTTAATTTTTATGTTATAAATTGCTTTTTTTGTTTGCACATATGGTAAAAGTCCAAAAAAATGGACTAAATGCTCTAAAACAGAGGCTCAGCCAAAACAGATGACTTTTGCCTCTGTACTGATGCGGTTTAGATTCCATAATCCGGTTAGTTTTTACAGTTTCCGGATTATGTAATCCACAAACATCATTTTTCACCCCATTTGTTGACTTTCAACGGGGTGATTTACACATTTCAGATTACAAAATCCAGAACGTGTAAAAACTGTCTGAATTATGTCATCCGAATCCATCCATTGTACATTAGCATCAACACCAACATCCATAAGTGTGTTTCAAGTTCCAAAATCCACGAAACTGTCCGGATTTCATATTCCAAAAGGAGTTCAGATTATATAATCCGAACTAGATGTATTTTTGGAGAATAAAAAAATAGGGTGCGTGAGAATTCCACAAGGTGGAAAAAATAATAGTCCTAGTTTAATGAGATGTCACGTGAATGTTAAATAAGTCAAAATTGATGAAAAATGTGTTAATTCATGGAGACTAAATTTTATTATTTTTTTACAAGGCCAAAATCGTAATATTAAGAAAGTAGGGGCCTAAAAATACATTTAACACTTTGTTTTAATACCACGTTTGATGTACAGTAACGCGAAAACACTTTGGGACGGTAGCTTCACGAAAAAGCAAAAACAATGGCGTCGGCGTCGGAATCCAAACGAGGACGAAAACCAGAAGAAGAAGAAGAAGAAGATCGAATTAGCAATTTACCAGACGGTGTACTTCTCCACATCCTATCACGCCTCCCAACCCAAACCGCCGTTACAACCAGCCGTCTATCTCGCCGCTGGCGACATCTCTGGCAGCATCTCTCCGTTCTCGACTTCGATGACGAATCTCACGGATGTGATCAACCCGAACGTTCAGATCGATTCAGAAGTTTCGCCGTTTTAGTTAACAACGTTTTCCTCGCCCTCCATGATCCCCGTGGCATTAAGAAGATGAGTCTCGACTGTTCTCATTCTGTTTTTGATGATAAGTGTTGTACCTATTCGGTTGAGGCGTGGGTTCGTGCCGCCATTGGGCCCTACCTTGAGGAACTCAAGCTTACTTTCTTTGCTGATCATTACGGACCCAATCTCAACCTCCCTCGAGCACTCTTCACTTCTACTAACCACGTTTCACTCAGGCAAGAGTGTTGTGTTTTTGTTTTGTTTTGTTTTGTACACCGACACCGAACACTACACACTAATAATTTGAGAAAATACTTGTTCAACATCAGGACACGCCTAATCAGAGAAGTGTCCGTGCGTCATATGGGATTTGGATTTGTTGCATGTGGCTGTTAGACCAAGATCAAATGCCGTAGTTTTAATGTATATCATGATTTTTATTTTTAGAGTTTTGAATTGTATGATCTTCATCCAACGGTTACTGATGACACTGCTAGCTTCATTCAATTTGTGTTGTGGCTCCTGAATATTTTTTTACACTGAAGTTGATTCTTTTTTAGGTAAAATATTTGATTTTAGTTCATTCAATGTTGGTTATGTATTAGGGAACGCGATGTGATCTCACCAAGAAAGCCTACATTGGTGCATGGGCAACCGACCATGAGGGACATTAACCCCACTTACTGTGTGGTACCCCTTTGTACCTTTATCCAAGCATTGTCCAATACCCCCGAATATTTGTGACACCGGCTGCGCCGGCCCAAGGGTAAGGCCACTAAAGCTCTCGCTGTAGGCCCAACAACACAAAAATAGTTTTTCACTAGATTTTACAAGCAAAAATGCATCATATTCAAATAAAAAATACCTCATATATTCAACATTGCGTTAGGTCCTGCTTACTAAAAAAGATTATTGGGCTGGCCTTGGGCGCCCACACTTGCTGATCATAGGCGTGTGTGACACCAACACATGTGATTACATTAGGTTATGTCATTTTCTCAAATTATTATTAGTGTCTATGTCGTTTTTGGTGTTTGTGGTTGTGCTTCATTGCTTCAAATATATTCCTTTTGTTTTTAGTTTGAAACTTTTGTTTGTGTTTTTGGTTGATGCACTTTTGTGGGATTTGAAATTGCTGTTGTCAAGAATTCCTCTTATCCACACAGTCTGCAGTGACCATAGACCAAAATCGGGTGTCCTAATTAATTTGAATCTATAAAAAACTAAAATATGGAACTTGAAATCTGAGTCGTATTATCTCGATCTAACGGTCACCACCAATGACATGCTGACTGCATGAGTTGTTGCCTACAGCAAATCCAAATCCAATTGTGTGTCGTAGTCCTGAATATTTGTTTACATTGAAATTGATTCTTCTAGTATGTAGAGTATTTGATTTTAGCTTCTACGCAAACATTGAAATGATTTTTTTTGGTGGTGGCCGGAGTTCTAACTTCATACCTTGCATATATTATGCATTGTCCCTACCAACTGTGTAAAGCTCACGAAAACGCAAAGATTGAAATGATAATTAGACATTCCACATGAACAAATTTTAGAGGATTAAAATAAAATAAGATAGATAGATATTCATATATATCTATATCTCTAATAATCATGATTTATTCATATATAGATAGATAGATATTGTTTTGTACTAATTACTACTTGATGACATGTACAAACAGTGGCTGCTTGGTGAACCCCATGATCTACTTTTTCAAGAATTTCAATATTTGCTTCGCCTAGAGCTCAATCTTCCCTGGTTTAACTCCAATTCTCTGCTCACCTTGCTTCAGAAATGTCCCATGCTTCAAGTTCTAATAATTCAGTATGATAAGGTTTGATGTGAAATTAACCAATTTTTACGAAATATATTACACAAATTAGAAGTTGCATCTTATTGCACAATATACGGTATACCACTTAATATATAACAAGATTAATTCATTACTATGAATATTGCATCTTATTACCTTTCAAAAAAATGAATATTGCATCTTATTCAAGTCCTTTGTTACTTTCAGGAACAGTCACCAATTCTAGGATGGGCTACCCTGCCAAGTGTTCCTAATTGTCTCGTATCCCACCTTACCTTTATTCAATTTAAAGAATTTGAAGGATTTCAAGATGAGGTGTCATTTGTTGAGCTTGTTTTGCAAAAAGGACTCGTTTTAAAGACAATGATGATTATTGCTGATAGTTCATTGGACCTAAAGAAGAAGCACGACATTCTCAAAACATTATCTGATGTGCCAAGGACCTCAGGAATGTGTCAACTTAAATTTGAATGAGATGTATCTCATTATTTATATAAGGTGTGTACTCTGCACTATTAGTTGCTGTATATTGTTTTTAGATGTATGTCATCAGATTTTAATCATATTGTTTTTGAATTACATGATACCATACACCTAAAGTTTCTAAATTTTCTTTGATCTTGTATTTTCATGCTTAGCAAGAGTTCCTAGATTTGTAACCATAACAATGAAGACATTTACAACATTTGCTTGATTACTGAAATTGAAAAGAAAAACTACAAGATTTCATGATGCCACTTGTTAATTAACTTGGTGAGTTATTACTGTGAGATATTATTATCATTGAAACTAAAGCTTTGTTAATTTGGGACATTAGTGTTCATGTTGATGGATCAAAATCAACTTTGTCCATGAACTACCGTCTTTCTATTATAAGCTGACCACGAACTTCGTATTCATGAATCATGAGTTTAGGGTGTTTTGTGCATTTGGGCAGGCATGCGCATGCCCCAAGGACTCTTTTATACTTCAAAACCTTCCATTTTCAAATGGGATCACTACACATTGGACTGAGAACTCTCCTTTGAGGCCAAAAATGGGACTGTCATAGTTTGTATTTTTAGCCAACCTTACTTACCTTTTCTCAATAACTAGTTGATGCACATCCTTCACTCTATAAGGGCACGAAGCTAGACATAGGTTAAGGAAACTAAAGGAATGCATGTATTAATTCATAACAACTATATAGCAGGTTTTGAGAAGAAGATAGCATGGATAATTAACTCTCATCTCAACTGACTATTAACAAATTTTTAATCTAATAGGACTTTGAATTTTGGTCTTAATTTTTAATTGTTTTAATTTCTTTTGTTAGGATTTGTTGCCTAACCCAATTACTTTGCCTTTATGTTCCATTGGAATCAATTGATGGTAATATCTTTTATTATCAAATTTGTCTGCATCATTTCGTTCATGCTAGATCTTTAATTTCTGCCGATGAATAATCTTTTTCAAGAAACAATTGTCTCCCTTTTGAACCTGAACCTGTTGTAATTAACGAGGTACAAATTATATACATTAGGTTCTGCTGGTGGGAACTTTGTGCTATTTTGGTTTCATTATGACTCATAAATAATTTATGAGTCTAACTATGAATGTTGAATTAGAAAGTATGAAGATTTAATTCCTGTAGGTCTAAATGGATGCCAATATAGAGTAGGTTTGTGGTGTATACAAATATTCAGATATGATTAAGTGTACTCATATTTAGATATATGTATATTGTAGTATTGAACAATGTGATTTTAAGACCTAAAGCCTGTATTCATAATATGTCAAGATGTAGCTCTACAGATGTTTAAAGTCTATTTGAAGGACAAAGTTTTAAAAAAATTGTAATTTTATAATTTTGCAAACTTCATTAGTTTAAATTGCAACAAAACAATGATCTGTACTGTTGTTGAGTAATGTGTTACTTGAAGTCTGTTGATACTTTATACAAGTTTTATGTCCTTATTAAAGTAACTAGTCACCAATAAAAACGAAAAATCTCTGCTTTTTTGGTTCCAAATCCTCTTAGTATTACTGTGAACTGATTAATATCCCAATTTATGTGAACAGTTGTCAGGATTGAAGGGAACTAACCCAATTGGATCTTCCTTTTTATTCTTACCTACTTGAGTGTTTTTGGATCAGAGTTGAATTGATTATCTCATTAACTTGTGTAATGTTCTTCATCCAGGAAAGGGATGCATAACCATATGTTATATATAATTATAGCACTTACTCATGATCCAAATAACTAGGGGGAGTAAAACTGTGATAGTATCTCAATTTTTTTTGGTAGTAAATTAACGTTTTGGTCTTTGAAATCGTAAGAGTGGTCAAATAAGTCCCTCACATTTGCTAAATAGTTATATTAATAATTTAGCCTCTTCAGTGGAACAATGTCATTCAATTGAGTTATTTTTCCCAATTTAGCTCAATTTTAAAGGTTTTATGTTTGTTTTGATTCAACAATAACTACGGAAAAATTCAAGTTCTTGGTTTGGTTAGCTTGTCATGATGTTCTCCCCACTTTAGCGATGCTGAATCAGATGAATTTGGTAACCTCGCCTTTGTGCTCTAGTTATATGGAAAAAATTGAATTTTCCTCCCATCACTTCTTCCCCTCTAATTTGGTGTCTGTTTGGTTAAATGAGGGTGCTAGCTCCTCTTGGTCAATGCTTTTTCTGGCTGGATTATGGTGGATTTGGAGACACCGCAATCTGATGTGTCTCACTAATGAAACATTGTCTCTAATCCGGATGTGCAGCAATATTTATAGTTTGGTGGAAACCATCAGCTCCACCTTCTTCAATTCCGCAGTCGTCCCTCCCCCTGATAGATTCACTCGATGGAACAACAATAACCATCAGTGTACACCAGTCCTCCGCAATCATTATGGCAGCTTCATATTTGGTTTTTCGAGTTTTATTCATCACTCATCCTGTTTGCAGAACTTACAGCTCTCTATCAAGGTCTTATTTTAGCAATCAACCTAAATTATGAGGATTTGGCCTGTTATTCAGATTCTCTTCTCACCGTCAACCTCAATAAGGAAGATTTAAATCATTTTCATATCTATGCCGTTCTCATCCAGAATATCAAAGATCTCCTCAATTCTATAAATTTCTCTCTCCAGCATTCACTGAGAGAAGGTAATCAGTGTGCATATTACATGGCCAAGCTGCTACATCTCATCTTATAGTTCCAAACATTTTGGTTTTAAGCTGCTACATATTGATTGTGTAATACATTAAATTTTGGTTAGTTCATGAAACATTATGTTGAGCAGGGCACATAGGCACATAAGGGGCAAAGGGTAAGGGAGTTGAGCTAAGAAAAGAACTTTGTCAAGCATTTTCTTGCGTGGATGATTTCTAGATCATTTTGACCATTTTTTAAGATATATTTTGACCAAATTATTTGTGCCTTACCAAGATTCGATTGCTTGATTGCTCTTACCAACTTATCTTTATTTTTTACTACTCATAGACCATAAAATTTAACAATACTAGTGTAAAATTAACGACAGTATACTACTATAAGTAATTTTCTTAATCCTCTTGCATGATGTTAATATGATTTTATATAAAATATTCATTCTCATATATTAAGTGTGACATCTATGATATAAAGTTAGCATTACATCGATATAATAATGTGTATTTGGTTCAAAATATTTGCATCGACATATGTCTTGTGAGAGAGAGAAAAAATAATACAATGTCTTTGTGCTTAGCTTAGTTAACAATGACGTTGCATAATATATTACATACATTACATCACTCACTTTTAATCTTTATTTCAAGGTACACTATATATAAACTTTTTTTCAATTTACATAACTTTCTCCCATGAAATTCATACGAGAGCTACTTCTACCCTCTACCATTTTTAAAGAAAATCCACACCTCTTGAATTTACCAATTTGAACGATAATAAAATATCATTTTCTTGCATTTTGATTGGTAAATCAGATATAAAAAAAGTATTATTCGTTCGTTTAAATGGGTAATTTGAGAAGAAAAACACAAAACAATTATATAAGTTCCTTTCACAAATCAGAAGTAGTCATGTCCCCTTTACACTTTCAAGGAGAGTTCACTAAAAATCAATATCTGATTACAATTGCTCAAACACTAAAGTAAGAGACTTCAAACTACTCAAGCACAACTGCAAGAGATTTCCTATGCTCAAGCACAACTGCAAGAGACTTCTATTCAACAGAATTACAAAGAAAATGTTTGATGATGAACACTTGATATACAACCAGTGGTGCTCACAATACAATTCAGATACAAACTCTTAAGACTCTAGAATTTCTAAGATATGAAAGTTGATAAGAAATTCTAAGTGAACTTTTTGATGTGGAACAATTTCAACAGAGGTTTGACACTTGTAAATTGTTGTATGAGTCTTACAATTCTTCAAGTCTTCACTCCTTTATATAGAGGTGTGAGAGAGACGTTGTTGTTTGCTAACACGTCAAAAAAGAGTCGTTTGAAGCTTGATCATATCACCAATGATCTGTTGCCTGATTTGGTTAATGTCTTGTGAAGGAACAATTTCAAATCCATTCCCTGTATAGAGGAATAACCAGTGTAGTCACAACTGTTGTTCTTGTACTATTGCAGACACAAAACAGAGTAGTGGAGAAAGTGGTTGTACAATTGTACTGTTGTCCTTTTCCAACGTTCTTTAGCGAATATGCTTCCAAAGCCTTCAATTTCTCTGAGTTAAAGAACATTTTGACATCTATTTGAAGCTTTCAGTTTTCTGGCTTCTGATGAGAACAACTTCTGATAGGCAGCTTTTGATGACGTAATCTTCAGAATCTCTAGTCTTCAAAACCTCTAGTCTTCAGAACCTCTTTTCTTCAGATGCTTCCGTGCAACATAAGCTTCCTTTTTGTAATTTTCAATTGCTCTCATTTATTCTTCAGAACTTATTGCTTGAAGTAATAGACACTAAATTTTTGTCTATGGTCTTGCACACTTGAACAAATATTAACATATCCAATTGACTATTTTTAATACCTTATTATCATCAAAACTTAAAGAGTAATGTTAAACATACTTTGTTCCAACATAGTGTTGTTTTTAAGAATTATGAGATGGAAAATTAGTCTCAAAGGCCCCTAAGAAATTTGTTTTAGAAGATCCAAAGCGGTATAAGTATTCATCAATATGTTTTTATTTTTTTCTTTATATAAAAAAAAGGATAGGTGAGTTGGATCCAAAAGCTCACAAAAAACATAATAAACCTCAAAACTTAAAAATACTTCCAAAGTTAATTACAAATTGTCCTCAAACGACTAAGGGTGGAAACGAGGGTTGCGCTCACTCTTTGATGGGGACCGATCTAATTTAGGTAGGGACATCCATTTGTTTCAATGTGTTATGAAATGCATTTATCACATTAATATAGTTTTTTTCTTTCAAAAAGAAGGCAAATCCCACAACTTAACATCGTTCTGGTCCTTACAAATATAAACAAAGACGAATTTGATTAAAATTTTACAATTTCATAAATCATTTTGGAGCATCCATAATGCGTGGACTAGATTGAGTTATCTACAATTTAAAGAATCAAATTTCATAAGGGAACAAAAGAATCAATTAGTTTGTTTAATTTGTTTACTTCCCCCCAAAGAAAAAAAATCATTTCCTCATTGTGCATCACCTACTCGTTGACGTTGTTTCATCCTCTCTTTATTAGTCAATTATCAATTATATATATTTCATCTACTTGTATGCATGAAAAGTCTTCAAAGTCAGTTATATATTTCATCTACTTGTATACATGAAAAGTCTTCAAAGCTCTAGCAAGTTGAAAAATAAACAATAAATACTAGTAGTAAATAACAAAGAAACCGTCACAAAAACTGCATTCACAAAAACTGATTAGATGTATACAAATTACTTTTACAACAATTAGTAGTCAACTTTCATGTCAAACATATTTGATTATGTTTTTCAATTCTCTTTTATGGTTCAACAATTTTTTTTTAATCTTTTTCTTCCTCCTTAACACCAACAACCTAATAACAATTAGAAAAAAAAAACAATAAAAGGTTTCAGAAATAAAAACCCATGATTTAAATTTCATCAAGAAGGTTGATTAATCATATATCTAATGCACCTTAACACCAAGAAAATCAGCAGCTGATTTAGCCAAAATGGTAGCAAACTCATTGAAACTAATAACACCATCACCATTGCTATCAGCTTCAGCCATCATGTTAGCAAGCTCATGGTAGGTTAGAGGATGGCCCATCTTTGCCATGGATCCGGCAAGCTCAGCCGCAGTGATGTAACCGTTACCATCACGATCAAACGAGCGAAAAACCTCCAAAAGCTGTTCTTGATTGATGAGAACATCCTCATTCATGTCGGGCATAATAGCATTAACAAGCTCGTCGAATTCGATGTATCCGTTGTGATTATTGTCCATGTTATTGAGTAGGGCATAAAGTTCATCACCGGTTGGTTTGATGCCGAGGGACCGGAGGAGTGCCGCGAGCTCGAGGTGGGTTAGGCTGCCGTCGGAATCCATGTCAAAACGCTTGAATATGTCATTTAATTGTTTTATTTGATCATCGGTTTGGACCATTGACATGGTGATAGGTTGGTGAAGGCCTAGGCCTTGAGGAGGAGAGAAAACTGATTGATAGATCTAATGATTTTTGTTGTTGTTTTGTTTATGCTAATGTTTTGGTTTTGATGTTTTTGAATGGTGGTGTTTTTTTTGTTTCTTTAGCTTGATGATGATGGAGATAATGTAGGGTTTGAATTGGGTGTATTGTTATGTGCTAGGTGTGACAATGATATATTTGAATGGTAATTTGGAATGGTTCAAAGGGGTTGATAAAAAACGCGTCTTCGTTGGTTAAATCATAAATGCAAAGTGATAAAACTGAATTTTAGTGATAAATGAATACATTATATGAATACTATGAATATGATAACGCAAGTCAATGATGAGTAATTGCTTTTCACCAATTTTGTTAGGAACATCTTTGGGTGAAAAGAACTATGTTTAGGTAAAATTTTGGACTAGGGGTAAATTATGTTCATTTGCTAAAATTGATATGGTTGTTCCGCCGTGAGTTTAGTTTAGGTCATACAACTAAGAATTGGGTCTGAAAATTATTGGTCAATATTTTTTTTTTTGAGGGGATTATTTTTCGAAGAAATTTTGAGGGGATTATTGATCCATATATGTTGACCTACGCACTACACGGATAAATTAATTAATTAATATATTTGTCTAAGATGAATTTGTGTATGTTTAAAAATAAAAAACGAATTATTTAGAGCGTTTAGATAAGATGATATGAGTCTCTTCTCGAGAGTTCTCGCACATTAGGATCCTGCAAGGCTCGATGAATTAGTCTATGTAAGTTGCAAGTAGAGATCACCCGATTTACGTAAAAAAAAAGATGAATTTGTATATGAAGTTCTCGCACGCTTTTTAAAATTCTCATTTTGCCTCAATTTGGATTATATAAAAACACATGTAAACCTATGCAGATTTAACAAACATTCACAAGCTTCAAGATTTGACCAATATAAACATATATAACTATATCAAAAAATTATTATATATAGCGTTTAAACAGACACGGAGTTTGTGTATCTGCTCTTTTTATTGCACTAATGCGTATAAATTACAAACAATAGTTTTTTTTCCTAAAATTTTGATTAAAATTATTTTGATTTTGATTAAGATTACGAGTATAGATAATAGAAATTTTCCACTTTCATATTGTAACAAACAATACTTATATTTTTTAATGATACCAACAATATCAAATATAATATCTTTAAAAAAATAACGAATATAATATAAATACTTATATTTTTGAATGACATCAACAATATAACATTCTTATAGTCAAATTTACTTAAGGGTATAATTGAAAGTAGAAAAAACCAACTCAAAATGACATATTTTCTTTATGTATAGTATAGACAATATGTGTTTAGTTCTCTAATGATGTACTCTCTCCGGTCACTATTATAGCAAATATTTTCTTTTCAGGTTCATTGAATAATTGATGTATTTGGTTTATAATATAGTCAAGATACATCAATTATTAAATGAACCTAAAAAAAGAATCTTTGCTTATAATAGTTACCGGAGGAGTACATATTTGAACTAATTTTGGGTGAGAAGGTGATCCCTTAGTTGACTGTATGAAACACTCCTCCTTCCTTGGTGCATATTTTGTATTAACCATTTTTAGAGATGGATACATAGATGTTGTTTCTGGTAAAACAAAATGACGAAACTACCCTTTGCTATGCGTTTTCATATTGTAATCATCAACTTTAAATCGAGTATGCAGTGTATAACCTTATGTTACGATCATGGTAAAAACAGAAGTATACATTATGTTACTTCATATTTCATATTATATAATCCAAACCAAAACTAACATAGTTCGGAGGATAATATAATTTGAACACCCCCGCCCTAAAATCATACACAAGAAACACGTTGACATGCAAAAGGGGTGGGAAACTACCCTGTTTGTGTAATCCGAATTTTCGTTTTCACAGTTTCAATTACATAATCTCATTAGGGTTAAATATGTATATTTGATTGTCATTCATTAACATCAATATCGTCAAATCACAATCTCCTATAGTGAGCGTGAATTTCATCCAAATGAATGGATGTATTAAACTTCATCTTCTTAAAAATTGTACACGCATGCGATAATATGTATGTTACCCTAATTAAGAACTACATTTGAACTTATCCATACCACAACTCAGTGTTCCATCCACCTTGTCTGTAATGAATTGCAATGTGTTTCTTGATATGTTTCAAACTAACTGCAACACATTTCCTTTGAATATGTATACCATTAAAATCATGCTCTTTTGAAATTAGGCTTGCATATGAGTATGCTACAACTTTATCACGATGTTAATGAAAATCCAATTTTTATAAATGTCACCTATATTATTACCCAAAAACCTTTTTAACCGGATGAGTCTATAAAATATATTTGACATCATCAAAATCAACAAACATTCCATGGTGATACACATATTTTTCTTCGACCAAACATTTCATTAAATGTTGCATTTCTTACCTTGGACCCTTAATATGCTACTTTTACATGTGACATACATTATAAATATGCTTGACACTAGTTGCACATTGACCATTTCTATTCTTCAAAGTGGTCTGAATATATATTGGAAGGACAATTGAGTTTATCAACTCACTAACAAGCCTTTTTCTCTTTCGGCCTTATAAGTTCAACAAATTTATAATCTTGAAAGAATTGAAACATCTCATGATTGTGTTTTCTGTCCCCCAACTTTAAGGCTTCAATCACCAACAATCAACAAAAAACCTCTCAATTGAAATAGACAGTCATATTTCACTGATGTTGAGATTTTACGCTTTGCCAACTTCTTGTATTCGGTATAGTAACCTCTTATTTCACATCTCAACATAACATATTATTTTCTACCATTTCCGCCATTATTTGATTTTCTAATAACAACATTAAATCTTATCTTTCTTGCTTCATCTCGAACCCATGTCAACAACCCGTATCGTGAAGTAAACTTTCCATTAGTAATGAATTGTATGTGGAAATCAATAGAAGGATTATCAACTGAGGCGGAACCTCATCTCTGGCATTGTCAGATGGATTATCAACTAGAGGTGGAACCTCAACTTTGGCATTGCCGGGATTATATGAAAATCGAGGTGTAACATTTGACTTCATTTCATCATAATGTTCCACAATTGGAGGTGTAATGTGAGGTATCAAATTATGGGTGCGGGGGATCAATGAAAGCATCCATAATTGAAACAATGCAAAGAATTTATAAAAAAAAAGTCGGTATGTTTATGCACATACAAGGTTCTGATTATATAACCCGAATAAAGTTGTTCGAAATTTTGAGTTGTATAATTTGAATGATGCCAATACATGTTAGGTGACGTGATTAGAAGGAAAATGCATAGAAATCGAATGGAGAAGATTTTAGAGTTACATTACCTTTGTATTCATATGAGAATAGTGAGTATGGAGTCTATTGGTTCTCGGAAACACACACACACACGCATTTTGAATTTTATAATCTAGATGTAGGAATACACGTTCTAAATTATATAATATGAAACCTATATATATATATATATATATATATATATATATATATATATATATATTAAAACCATGTGTGAATTGCCAGGGGTCATGGTTTGAAAGGGTGAAGTTTACATTTTGGATTTTAAAATCTAAAAAACGACAAATACGCTTTGCATTATAAAATTTGAACTAGGTTAAATGAGCAAAATGGACAGCACGCGAGAAGTATAGAGGGTGAGAAAAGAAATTTCCATTTTATATTGCTTTTAAACGGGCTACCCAATCGTTTTGGGCCGGTCAAAACATATTTCACTCTTTATTAGGTTTGACTAAAATAATCAAATAATTGCTTTATAGACGCCTCAAATTGCTCAAAAGCCTTCCAGATTTATTGGACTGTATCTTCCAATCCTACAAAATCTATTAAGAGTTATGACTCGATTTCTGATTTTAGACACCGAGCAATCTAAAGAACCTATAGAACAATCACAAAATATCATGTTTAAATACAAGCTCTAAATAACTACCCAATTCTAGTCATATGTGGTGGGCTTATCCGATTAATCCATCTTATAATTGTTTTTAAGGCTTAAATATGCTTTCATTTTAAAATATTTTAAATTTTGTTTTTAATCTATTTCTCACTTTTCAATCCTACAAATTATAAAATAATATACTTTCAAATAGTCTTTTAATTTTTTGACAAAATATTCTTTCAAATAGTCTTTAGAAACTTAGAGTTGTGTAATATCTAATCTGTAACATATTTCCTTTAAAAAAAATCTATAACATATTAGTATAAGCATTTTAAAAAAGTCATGATTATTTACACAACAAGGCATATATATATATATATATATATATATATATATATATATATATATATATATTTGTAGAGCACAACATGGAATATACAATATATTGAGTCCTAACATATTAATAGCCCAAAAGAATCATTCAACAATATCTGAAAGGACTATCAAGGTCAGGAAATCTTAAAGAACATCAATGAAATTTTCGTATTGGTATATCATGGTCAGAAAATGCTTCAAGACTTAAAGAACATCAACAAAAAATTTCGTATTGGTATAGTGAGATTTGATCCCAGACATTTGTGATGTATGAGTTGCATCCTTAGCAACTACAATAACCTTTTTTGGTATATATGTGGCAATTTTAAGCATAGCTAAGGAACCAACCAAATATTTTTTCTCTTAAGGTATTCCCCAACCAAATGTTAGAGATTAATCCTATGACGTAAAGGAGCTTCATTAAGTGGTTGAGTTCTTTCAACAAGAACTCTTCTATACACATCAACTAAAGATCAATCTAATTACCAAATGCTTAAGAGATTTAATTATCTATCAACCGTCACACTATTATTTGATATCTTACAAAACTATCATCAAAATGATCATTGACAACTTTAGGAAAACTCCATGGCTCTTTCCTACCCCAAAAGCTTCCAAATCCAAACTCTCCTTTCTCACAAAGTTCCTCCATCACTTTCTCAACTTCAACCATACAAGAACCACAATTGTGTACATCATCATCTTTTAGTGCATTATCTTCTTGAATTCTCAAAATCACATCTTTATAAGACCCCATTTCTCTTTGCACCCCTCTATAATTCCCCTTCCTTTGGCAAAATATTTTCTTACCATATTCTCTTGTTTTTCTCACCATCTTTTGCAAGACAAGCACAAGAATTTGCAGTACCAAGCATTGGCAGCAGCATGATATGACAACACAATCGGCAGCAAGCATGTTCCAATCTTCTTCCATGGTTGTGAAAGAGAAGGAGAATGTGGGGGTGTTGAAAGTAATTATTAAAAGAAGGCATGCCTTGTTTAAAGAATAGGTTCCTTTAATTTCCCCTCTTTTTGGTGATAGCAAGGAAGAAGCAAGAACAATAATATGATGAGGTAAAGCTAAGATATCATTGCCTTCATTAAATTATTTTGTTGTGGCCTAAACGCAAACTATAGCTTATAATAAGGGTTATGACATATAAAAGAATATATTTAAAGTGAAGATTACAAGCATAGTAAGGTATAACGTGTCAATAAATGGTTGGTTAGATGAGATATTAACTTGTGAGGTGTGACTTTAGAAGTTGCTTTCTTAAGACTTTATCTTGCACAAAAAATAATCAAACCTCCTTAATTAACTTGATGTATTGTTCAAAGAGCAAAAGTCATAAACATCTATTCGAAACACCACTTGATTGAATATTTCTTTGACAAATTTCTTGAATTTATCTGATTTATTTACCTACATTAAAATCAAATTCATTCAATAGACAACAATTCCACGAGGATTTCAACCTGGTTGAAACAAAAGTGTTTGTATGGTCTCCAATGACTCTAGAGTTATTATAATAAGTCACTATGGTTTATACTCCCTAGGCTTACATTTCTTTCATGTATACTACTCTCTTAACCTAATCATATAAATATGAGGGTAACACTATACATTTGTAGTGTATCCAATTAGACTATTTTTGTACATTGGACTGCAATATTTAAATTCAATTCGTACTCTTTAAAACCGAATTTTTCAATGACATTACAAAGATCCTCAACCGCTTTGTGGTCAGAGACATATGCACAATTGACTGAACTACGTGATCAAATATCTGTTAGCTGCTTTCGTATCTTTTACTATAGAACTGGATTGTTGTTATAATATCCTCTCTTTTTACCCACTCTCGCTACTTAGGATATAGTGCTTCATGTTTCAAATGTTGTAGGGCACATTTTAACCTCTGAAGCATGGGTACTCGAAACATGGAGAAGTACCGGTATCGGGTACGCGTATGTACCGAACTACACCCATTTTAACTTAGTTGATTTGTTGTATTTGGTGCGGCAAAAACATATAGGCGGTGGAAAAATAACCAATTTTTTTTTTCTTTTTTATTGTGTTACAAATCATTCTCTTGCTTTTGATGAAAATAGTGGAAGAGGTGGAAAAGAAAGTAAATCTCTGAAGCAACACGGTGATAGAAGTGTGAAAAATATCTTTTTTGATGTTTTATATCAACGTACCCGTACCTTTCTTTTTTAAAGTTTGTCCTAACTAAAATTAATTTGTCTTATTTATAAAATTATTATGAGTAAACATTAGTACAATATAAGAAGGGACAGGCCAGAACGAGTAGATATCCATACAAGGTTAGATAAATAGTGAAAAAGCAAGATGTCCAGAAGATGTACTTAAACATCATGCCTGATTATTCAATTCAACAGTCAAATGAAAATAACAACGACGATTTAAAATGTCGAAACATCCAACGACGGATAACTCAACGCATCCGGTGACTAAATGACAAGCAAGTACCATAAGAAAAGGCCAGAAAGGCAAACTTTATTTTACATAAGAACACAAAAACCATAAAAGACAACCACCTTAAGTAAAAGGAACATAATCAGAAATTTTGATGAACTTCTGGACGAACTTATCTTTCCAGCATTTCAGAGTCGAAATGGGTGAACCACAATCGGAAGTTTTGATGAACTTCTGGATGACGACACAACCACTGCTACCAAGTTCCTGGTAACACCTATCTTCGCGGCAGTATCCCTTAACATTCAGCAAACAGTTCTGCTCGAATGAACTGCTCGCAACATCCACATGCACAGCGATCAGAAATTCATTAGGTTGGAAGCATGTCAACACTTTCTCAACCAATTGATTCAGATTCATTAGCTCCAAATTATACTCACATGTTTCAAAGCTTGCGTAACTGAAACCGTCTTCTGGAGTAACATGAATTGTAGAAACAGCAGCTCCTTCTATAGAATTCATTGAATATCCACACGGGTCAAAATCAAAATCACTTATTTGAGAGTCCGGAAGAATATTTCTGATACCGGAATTAGCAGTCATTAGGGCAGCTGAACTAGACTGTTCTTTGTAGAAAATTGATGCTTTCTCTCTGTCTAAACCGGTCATGCACATCTCCAGAGTGTAAACTGAGTCAACTAAGCTCACAGACACCGCAGCAGCTGAGTAAACATGCCATTTTTGTTTGCTGTCTGAACCGCCCAAAACATAAGCCACACTTCCTGATCCAAGCTTTGCAAAGTAGCTATCAAGGACTGCTACTTCCTCGGAGAAGCTGCGATGAGGAAAGGACTGAGCACTTGGAAAAGTGAAACTTCCACGGGTGTATCTTACAGATCGAACAGTGAGTCCAAGCGCCTCGGATAACTTCAATATTGGTGGGATCGAAAGTAGCAATTTGGTAGTACCACAGGTTTTGATTATGACCTTGTATGGATAAACAAAAAGGCTGGACTCAGAGAGAACATAAGAATCAACCTTTTCATTTGACAGTGAGGAAACAATGGTGCACTCTGCAGGTGCTAGAATCTCATCCAACTGGGATTTTATTAGAGACCTAAGATCCTTTCCTTCAGGGTCCAAAAATACTCCCGGTTCGAAAAATGATATCTCTAATCTCTTTTCAAAGCCTTCAAAACCTATTGCAGAAACTGCCATAGCCATATTGTTTCAGAAAAAGAAAATGCACGACACCAGAACCCGAAAGGAGTCAACAACGACAGCACAATTGCAAAAAAAAAAAGAGACTGGAAAGACGTCGTTTGAAGTAGAGCACTGAATTATGATAATCCTAACGAAAATAAACGCAACTAAGAAAACACGTTTGGAGCAAAAGTAGATCAGGATGGCTTCCTAGCACACTGCACAAAATTACAAAATACATATATTAGCACAAGTCATTAATCAAATAGGATTGGTTTTCAACATATCCAGAAGGGAATCATTTAATCATGGGAGTTAGAACTTACGTTGGAGTAAGCAGCTGATCTGAACTTCTTGATTCCACCGTTTGGACGAACGTATTCAATAGTGTAGCCGAGGGCAGCTTCGTAGAATAATGATTTGCTAGTACTGGACTTCTTCTTGCCTCCTTTGGTTTCCATTAGGTCATTCAATCCTGCTTAACGACAGCGGATACACAACTTAACATAGCCACAAACAGTTGATACAACAACAATCAAAACCTTTTCCACCACCTTCATTATCAATTCATATAAATGATATATAGAAGAAGCACAATGAAAATCTTGAAATGGTTGATTAGTTTATCCAATGATTACTTGTCTTAAAAAAGGGTGATATTATCTTAGTGTTCCAAATATGAAAATTAAGTTGAATATTAATCCAAATCCAATAATTTATAACCAATTTCATACCACATTTTCACGATTCAAAACAAACTGTAAACAAGGAGAGTCAAAAGATAAAAAATGTAGTTTGTACCATGTACTAACACTTCAAACCGAAAGCATGTCCGTGTGTTGGTTATGTGTTGGTGTCAGACACCAACATAGTGACGTGTGTGATCACATATAATCAAATTATTATCGATGTTTACATACGAGCACTTTCATTTTCTCAATTTATTACCAATTTACGTGCCAATGTTATATTAGGTGTCCATAACTAAACGAGTAAACCACTGTATTAGCCTCTGAATTTTTATAGATTATAAATTTTTAAAAATGTTTCTGAGTTGTCCCTATATTTTAACAACTTACTACGAATTACATATGGATACATTCAATCGAGAACGAATACACAGCAAAAAAAACATTTAACTTAATGACGAAGAAAGGGCACACGAACCTGCATTGGTGGAATTCGATGAAGAAAAAATAAATAATTTTTGAATATATTATTGTTCAGAAAAACCACGAATAGCAAGGTTTCTGAAAATAGGATCAAGATTCATGAACACGAGAAGAAAAATAAAACAAGAAATAATTACAAGAGAAAAGAAAATGCTTACTTACATATAAGAAATAGAAACAAGATTGCGTTGAGTATCTTGGATTCGAATTGAAATAAGGTGTATTTATAGGTCTTCTCCAAAGATGCTTGTAAACTTTATAAATATATTTTTTTTGAAAAAAATTAATTAAGTAAACATTTTGACACAAATTAATTAAAGTTTTTTTTTTTTGACTAATAATTAATCAAAGTTAGCTTTTGACTTTTGACTGAAATTAAAGTTAGTGACACTAGAAAACTTTATATTTGTATTAGCCTATTAGGGTCAAGATGTGCATTAACCACTCGTCTTTACGGTTTTCTATTTTGGTTAATTTTTTTTTGGAGTTTAATTGTATGTTTATTATCGCATTTGATCATAAATTTAAACAATTTGAAATATACTACAATAAAATATAAATTTTACTTATATTTTTTTTATGGGATAAATTTTACTTATATTGTCCATATTGTAGTAGAATTATTTCTATTATATTAAGATTTAGTTGATTTTTTAATTAAAATTTCATATAATACTATATAAAAGATAAAATTGTGTTCTTAACCGGTCATAAGGCCAATCCTATAATGACACGTAGCCTAAACTTATGCCGCTTGAAGGCTCCACGCTTAGAGGAATACATCAACTTTAGTGCACCACATCACATCCAATTAAGCACACCTTTGCATGAAGACCACTTTACACATGTCCTCTAACTGCACCCTAATCATACGCCGTAAAATTTAGAGACGGTTATCTTCAGCGCGCATGTATAAGGGTGACTTAGCTTCACCCCTAAGGTATGATTCACTTTTCACAAGACTTTCTAGAAGGAGGGGATCGTTCACTAACCGTCACGATCTAACGATCCTCCACCGTAACCGTTTTCTGTTATGTGCTCTGTAGCCGTTTTTAGTTACATGTTCCTCCACCGCAATGGTTGACAGTTACTACTCCATCCACTGAACTAATGGCTGAAACACGTAGGAGAATCACCACGAGTCGCTCTTCCACCACACAAGAATCACGTCATGCGATTCAAATGCTCCAAGATCGAACAATTCCGATCGTCGAACTGGTGAATCAAGAAGGAAACGACAACAACGATGTCCTCGATGCTACGCTCGACTCTCGTTCTTCCACAACGATGAATGGAACACTCCTTCCTCGACCTCTTACGCGAACAAAGGATGTTCCTCTACCTCCACCGCGCACGGAGGACATTCCGATTCCTCCGCCACCAGAGACGAATAAAATCTTGACGAATCTGGTGAGTTTTCCCCAACAGCAAAATAATTGGCTCGAACGCGTGGAAAAGAATTAGGAAAAGATTCTGATGGAAATTGCTACGCAAATTGAGGTTGCTCATTGAAACAAACGGCAGGAAATGAAACTCCGGCACACAGTAAAAGATGCCAAACACGATGTCAAGACACACAGAATGTCGAGCACAATGTCAAGACATCGTACACAATTAACAAATAACAACTTAAAGAAAATTGCAGAAAGTAAATGACACAAGTTATTTGTTAACCCAGTTTGATGCAACGTCACATATATTTTGGGGCATCCAAGCCAGGAAGGAAATCCATTATATAGTATTAGTTTGAAGTCCTACGTAAACAGACTTTAGTTTACTTGCCTTCGCACCTAATCACTACCCGTGATGTTTCTATCTAAGACATACTTAGATATGACACCCCTCTCACTTCCTCTCAATTACTCACCAGTGATTACAACAAATACAAATCAAAACAGAGACACACTCCAGGAAACATAATCCACTCTTTCTTAAAAGCTTACGAGTGGATCACAAATAACAATGGACAAACTAAAACCCTAATAGACACTTTCAGAATTGCGGCTTCAGTCGTCTTCTTAGATTTAGAGTCTTCCTTTATATAGCCTGATAAAAGCATGGGCTTGATGAGCAACTTGGGCTAAACATACAGCTGATCCAAACAGGTCTTCAGCACAATATTCTAAAAGCAAACCGTCACAAAGGCGTTGGAAAACCTCATGACGAGTCAAACAAAGGAAGTAGTAGTCACTCTAGGAGGAAGGAGACATGAGTAACCTGATGACTCGCGTCCAACTATACATCAACTACAAAGAGATGAGGCTGGCGGAAGAGGCACTAAAAATAAATAATCAGGAAAGAACAACGACGACAAGCGGTGCAACGACAATGACAAAATGAAGAGTTAGCGCCTCCAGTTCACCGACTACACCCTATTGAACTCGTCGCGGGAGACGATCTAGATAGCGCCAAAAGATGTTACAAGGCCTTTCAGAAGCTTGATCTGTTTCTATACTAAATCCACCCCCACTATGAAGGGGGCCAAAGGGCGAGGCGCCTCCACAAAGGAGTGTATCCCTAGCGCCATTAGAGGTCGAACGCTACAAAGTAAAGATAGTATAAATCGAACCAAAGGCGTTACCGTAGTTAACTGTCAATAATTTCCTAAAACTTCTCCTTTGCGCTTTCAATCAGATAGATTTACTATAATTGCATTTTCATAATAAACTCATTGTAAATCCGTTTTCGCAATAAACCCATTGTAAATACACTTCCATAAGATTAAAAAAAGGAGCACTTTCCGCTCACAAGTTTTTGCGTTTGTTAAATTGTTGATTGACAGGGCCGAAAATTCCCAAATCCACGGAGAAAGACAACGAAGACAACAACCAAAGATCATGCGATTATGATGGCTTCTTCTCTTAAACAGCCGCGACAGACCCACTTGAGGGCTTTCCACCCATTAGGCAGAGTGTCTCGCCCCTAAACACCCATAAGGGGGAACTATAACCTTGGTCGAACATGTTGCACCAAGCTTCAAGAAAGGACAACATGCGGGATCAAAGAATAGAATGCACGAACAAACAGGCGACCACGCCACATCATGAAAAAAATGCTACCCATAGAGGACGACGAGCAAACTTTCCCGAACGCGACATGAAATAAAAATGCAAAACGCGAAGAGGGGGAGGGAAATCACATAAAACTCTCCTGAACGCAGCATGAAATAAAATGCATAATCCGAAGAGGGGGAGGAAAGGCGTGCAAAGAAAACTTTCCCGAATGCGGCATGAAATAAAAATGCAAAACGCGAGGAGGGGGAGGGGAAGCACATAAAATTCTCCTGAACGCGGCATGAAATAAAATGCATAACGCAAAGAGGGGAAGGGAAAGCAAAACAAAGCAAAATAGTGTTGCACAAAAATAAAGGTCTGCCTATATAAAGAGCTGAAGACCTGAAGAAGAATTAACAAGACTCTTCTATTTTAATGTGTCACTACTCTGTCAAATCAAATAGCGCAAAACACATAAGATTTTTTTTATTCAAGTTCATATCTTAGAAATCCTAAAAAGTCTGTTCATTTGTTCAATTTTTACTACCATTGTTAAATCCAGTGTAAGAATAAATTGATTTGTTCAATGTTATAAACATTTAGAAAGTATCTCGCATGCGTGCTTGAGCAAATAAGTCTCTTGGTGAATCCTTGAGCAACTAGGAAGTCTCAATCAATTGTGATTGAGCTAAGTGAAGTATCTTAGAGTTGTACTTGAGCAAGGAAGTCTTTAGGTAGTGTCCTAGAGCAAGGAAGTCTTGAGAAGTTGTGCTTGAGCAAGGTAGTCTCTTGGAATGGTCCTTGAGCAATTTGTAATCCAAAGTGATTATAGTGAAATCCATTGGAAGTGCAAGGGGACTGGACTACTCCTGTGTTGTGGGAGGAACCAATGTAAAATTTCTTTGTGTCTGCTTTCTCTCTCTCTCTCTCTCTCTCTCTCTCTCTCTCTCTCTCTCTCTCTCTCTCTGTCTCTTTATCTTTGCGTTCTGTATTTATCCGTTGCACTCAGACTCTGAGTTAGAATTTGCATACCTCAGATTCTGACCAGATTTTCAACACTAAGAAAATGAAACCTCAAAAAGCCAACATAATTCAACCCCCCTTCTTGTGTTTTTCTCACGTCCACACTCAGTTATTATCTGGCCATTTATGTAACTTGACATTCAGGTGGTATATTCTTATCTCAGAAGAAGAAAAAATATGTAGAAGAAGTCCTTGAACATGTTGGTATGTCTTCTTGTAAGTCGTGTCCTAGTCCAATTGACACTAAATCGAAACTTAGCACCACAACCGGCGCTTAATATGAGGATTCATCCCTCTATCGCAGCCTTGCAGGTGCTCCCCACTATCCCACTTTTACAAGACCATATATTTCATATGCGGTACAACATATATATTTATTTATGCACAATCTAATGGAAGTTCACATGTAGGTTCTCAGGCGTATTTTGCTTTACATCGAAGGCACTAGTCAATGTGGACTGCACATGTATCCATCGCCTACCACATCATTGATCTCATACACTGACGCAGATTGGGGAAGCTACCTAGACACCCGACGCTCCACATCAGGTTACTAAGTTTTCCTTGGTGACAACTTACTCCCATGGTCGTCGAAACTCCAGCCCATATTATTCCGCTCTAGTTCTGAGACTGAATATGGTGGTGTTGCAAATGTGGTATCTGAATCATGTTGGTTACGTAATTTGCTTCTTGAACTTCATTTCTTGATTCGCAATTCTACCATGGTTTGTTGTAATAATATCAGTGCAACATATCTATTTGGTAATCCCGTTCAACATCAACGAACCAAACATATTCAGATGGACATTCATTTCGGCCATGAAAAAGTGGAATGTGGTCAAGTTCCTGCTCTTCATGTCCCCTTGCGTTATTAGATTGCAGAAATCTTTAGTAAAGGTATTCCCTTGGTACTCTTTCAAGATTTTATGGATAAATTCAAGGTATGATATCCTCCCGCTCAGACTTTGGTGGTGTGATAGAATATCAACAAAATATTCTTATTATTGATATATATATGATTAATTTTTATGGTGTAGCATTAGTCAATGTTTAGCCTTTATGAGTCATGAATTAGTTACTACTATTTCTTAGCTTACTAAAATACCTTTATATAATCACTTGATATTTGATATTACTAATACTTGTATATAATCACTTGATTACATCAATAATAATCATCAAATATATTTCTTATAGTTAGGAATCATTATCTAGCTTTACATAACCACTCTTGTGCTCATTTAATTTTCAATCGAATGATTCTATTTATTTTTCGCGTAAACCGAGTATCATCCGCGCGTAACTTAGGGAGACTAATCCCTTTAGCCTTGTGGGATCTAAAAAGACGGCAAACTTTAAATAAGAGATTTAACGTTGTTGCATGTCCAAGATTAAATTCGAACCCAAAACTCTGATTTTAAGTTAGAAGAGACCCGTATCATCTCATATAAGTACTCTTGGATCGAATGATTCTAATTTTCATGACGTCTATTATGCATTGTAATGGTACGAATTTCCATATTTGCATATAAATGTTTCAAAGTTTTACAACATATCACAATGACTTTCCCTAAAAAAGAAAAAATCATAATGTCTTTTAAAATTGAAAGAATTAGAGAACGAGTAAGGGATGATTCATAATATTACTAGGCATATAACAACATATATTAAAGTTCCACACCAGTTTACATGCATCAGTTCCAACTCATCGATTGGAAACAAAGATTAACATTTATTTAAGGTAGAAGATGCATCATCATGGATGTAGATTTTATGGACATATCAATATCAAGCTATTTCAAACATCCTCAAGAAGTCTTTTGGGACTGTAGATTTAGAGGCAAGCTTGAAGAAGAAGTCTTCTGCCTCAGATACAGAGGCAACACACCAACCATAATCGACATTAGGACTCGGATAAAGAGCGCAAAAGCTACCACGTCCCTTCTCCTTGCATTCCACATGAGACTGACAAAAGTTAGGATTTCTCCCAGGTATTTTCACAAGATCTTTATATGATGCAGGAAAGCATCTATATTCATTGGGGATACAAACACAATATGCGCTACCGCACGTTGTTAGCGAGTCTGAACAAACAGCTATAGCACAACGGTCTGCTTCTACCTTCTTCACCGGGAACATTACTGCAAATGGAGAAGCAAATTAAAGTTGGAACATGCAATTATTAGAAAGAAAGAAGAAAAAAAACATGTTTAGAGTACTATGGTGAGAAAGATGGTTAAAAATACATACTCAACGTAGCAAGCAAAAACACAGCCAAAGTAGCCAGCTTAACATAAGTCATTGCTTGATGGAAAGAAAGAACCAGCTACAAAGTTTGTTATGAGAGTTTCTTAGCTTCTTGTGTTGCATTATTTCATTCTTGCGAGCAGGAATTTATAGTCATGCATTTAGGGCTTTTATATGTGTTTAGTCCCCGTAAACATTTACAGGGGTCATTTAAATAATGGTTCCTGAATTCGTTAATCCTGTCATTTTGTTCTGTCAAAATTTAATCACTATTTAAAAATTGGTCCTTCAACCCAGTTAATTATCACCACGTCACTGTAATTGCAGACATGAAATTACAAAAATACCCTTGTAATTAAGTGGGGAGATGGACGGAATTTTAAGTGATTAAATTTTGACAGAGTAAAATGTTAGGATTAAGGAATACAATGACATTTTTTAAATGACCCCTATTTACTGGGTGTAAACACATATAAAAACCTAAATTTAATAGCCCAACTAATTTTCTCATTTCTCATGATTTACTTAAAATTATCCTATAATTTTTTTTTGGTTACTAATTATCCTATAATTTACAGAAGGCTAGTGTGGCAACCACTATCACTATTATAATTATATTAATATATATTAATATATTAATGCTGGCTTGGGTGGCAACAACCACCATTAATGTTTCCGCTATAATACCTCTAAAAAAACGTTATGTTGCATGTTTTTTCCTTGCATCAATTTACAGAGTCATCGTCGTACTAGCGACAAGCCGACAATAAATTTTCATTGTAGATTTTGTCAGAAAAACAATTCTTTGTAGATAGACATATTTTTTTTTTTGAAGAAATTAAAATGGAATTATATAACACTTAAGATTAGCAGTACCCAAGTACAAGGAGTGCCTAAGAAACCACTAAAAAATACAAAGATTCAAGAACAACAATACAAAAACAAATTAGCCAATACCCAGACAATCTAAAGGGCTTGACCACCACCGATGCGTGCCATTGTAGATAGACATATTTTACCAACCACATAATGCAAATGTATGAAGGTCTTCCGAGTACTTGTTAATGATTTCAAAAGAAGAAATTAATTTATAAAAAATTAAATATTTTGATTTTCAATGTATTAATTACACATTTTTTATATAAAAAAATTATTATTTGAAGGTCTTAAAGTGGACTCTAATGACTATAAAAAAAATCTAATATTTCGATTTTCAATATATTGATTACACATATTTTTCTAAAAAGTTATTATTTGAAGGTCTTAAAGAGGACTCTAATGACACTCGTTAACATTTCGTTATTGGAAACATGTGTAATGCATGGAAAATTGAAATATTTAATTTTTTTATAAATTAATTTCTTCTTTTTTTTTTAGGGAAAATTAATTTCTTCTTTTGAAATCCTTAAAGATTGCCCTAGAGACACTCCTATAAAATAAGAGAAACATTAACGAGTGCTCCTATGATACTCTTTAAGACCTGTACATAGTACTTTATATTATTACTCTGTCCTTAATTATAATAATTATAAGACTCTTTTAAGAATTTTGTTTGTCCCTTTTTATAAGACTTTTTTGCTATTTCTAACTACATTAATTATTTCTTTACCTACATACTTTTATTTATTATATATTTTTTCTTCAATCAATAATAAATAGTATATTGAAAACATAAACTAACTCTTTCTTTTAAAGAATAAATTTGTAAAAACAATAGTAATTACAAACAAATTTAATATAAATATCAAGAATCTTAACTTTCCTAATTTTGACAAAAGAGTCTTATATATAGGGACGGAAGGCCCTTTTGGTTAAAAAAATTGTCTCTTTCTATAAGACTCCTTTGATATTTTAAGTTCATTAATTATTTCTTTACCAACATGCCCCTATTTACTTTACATCTTTTTCTTCAAATTCAATCAACAATAAATTTTACATTGAAAACATGCGAGTTCTTACTATCTTGGTCGATCAAGGTCTATCCCACCGCCTGTTGAGTTGCACCTGCTGATCACACAACGATCTTTACGTGTGGGGTCTATCTCACTTAGGGATAATTGAAACATAAACTTAAATCAGAGTTCCTAAATTTTCCAAAGGTATGATCGCCAATGTTCCTAAAGGTTCCCTCATCTGTGAATCTTAGAAGTACATAGCAAACTCTCCCTCTCAGTAGTTCTACAAACGGGCAGCCTTATCAGTGTTGTCGTACCCTAATTTTTGACCGGTTTATTTTATTTTTATTCGTACGTCGATCGTTTTTCAGCCGTTTGGTTGCGCGCTAATTTCCGTAATATCTACGTTTGTTCGTGTTTGCGGTCGTGGTTTATTTTTCGTGCGTCGTTTATATTTTAATATCGCGCGCGTATCGTTTCCGTTTTTTTACTCGCGTTCTGTGCGTTTTTTAGCGTAGCGTAACGTTTGCGTTCGTAAAATTTATTTTATTCACGTCGTTGATTTATCGTTTTATTTAGCGTAATTAAGCCGCGTAATCTCAGTCGTATCAGACGAAATTTCGGCAGAGAGGTATTTTAAAATACCTCATTTTTTGGTTCCGACGGGACATTTTTATTTTTATTTATTTAATTTTCGTTTTCCATTTTTAACCATTTATTTAGTCATTTATTTTTTCATTTTACTTATTTATTGTTATTTATTTATCAGATTTATTATTTATTTTAGTCCTTGTCCACATGTCATTGTATCATTGGTCCAATCCAACTTTTCCTCCAAGAAACTGCAGGGGTACTTTGGTCTTTGTTATGGCATCAGTGAACAGTACTATAAAAGTACTGTTCACGCGTCAGTTTGGTCCCCCAAGTCAGAAAAGTCACAATCAAGTCAGATCAGTCAAAAAAAATCATCAAAAACACAAAATAATTTTCTCTTTCCAAAATTTTGGATCAAACTCACAAATACTCAAGAACATCATATGAACTTCATGAACTCTAAAACTCAAAAATCATCACAACAACCATCAAACCATAGATTTCGGCCAATCATCACCATAACAACATAGTACCAAACTCAAAAATCATCAAACACCAACATCACCACAAAAATCCGAAAATCATCAAACACTAACATCACCACAAAATCCGAAAACCATCAACCAACCAACACACATAACAATTTTCGGCCAACACTACAACCAAGCAAATCCGGCCGAAAACGCTAACATCACCACAAATCCGAACCACAACTCATAAAACAACAAAAATCCGAAAGCTCAAGGACTCAAAACCGAGTCCGAACCGAACAAAGGCAAGGCAAGGCAAGGCATACACGAAGAAGAAAGAAAAACGTGTTCAAGGGTGAAGAAAGAGGAAACCGAACGGAAGAGAGAAGAAGAAGCAAGAGGTATTTTGTTCTTGACTTTTTTTGTGTGTTGTTGGATGAATTTTTTTTTGTAAATCTAGAGTTGTTTGTTTGTTTTTGGCAAAAACCAAAGTTGGATCCGGAAAGAGGAGAAGGAGGTGAAGGTTTTTTAAAAAAAAATTTAAAAAAAGAGGTGTTTATCGCTCCGACACGGCGGCGCTCCGGCCGGCCACCGCGTCGGAGCCCTCCGGCCGCCGTCTAACTCGCCGGAGAAGATGAAGATCATCCACTCCGGCCGCCACCTCCTTCTTCCCTTTTTTTTCGGTTTTGGCTAGAGAGAGGGGGGAGGAGCTTTTGTTTTGTGATTTTAGAGAGAGGGAAACAAGAGAAAATGAATGAATATGGGTGAAAAAATCTTATATATTCATTAATGGGAGCTGGGTGGGTCGACCCAGTACCCATGCCCAGCTCCATACCCATGCCCAACCCATTTGTTTCTGCTCATTTGCTGTTTTCACCCCCATTATTGCTACTGCACCCCCTTGCCTTGTGTAGTATTTTTGTTCTTTTTTTTTTAATTTCATGTGTTTATCTTCTTAATCATTTCATTTAAATGTTACATTATATTTTTATGCATTTTCAGTAGTATCTTAATCTTAATATCACGCACTTTTATTTTTTTTTATATCTCTTATGTTTAGTTCATTTTAGGTTATGAAGTAACATTTTATATTTTTCCTATTTTTGATTAATGTTTTAATTTTATGCATATATTACCTTTTAATAGTTGAATTCCTATTTTTATGCATTGTGTTTAAGTAGCATCTCATATCATGCATAGTATAATCTACTTATTAATTTAATTTCAAACTCATGCATTTTTCTAACTAATATTTTCTTTTTTTCTCGAACACTTGCGTTTCATACTTTTAAAAAAAAATACGTTGGATATCATGCATTTTAGTTGGTAGTTATTTTTTATATGTGATGTTATTTTTTATGCTTAATGTTTCGTTATGTCTCATTTTGTATCATCTCTAGTATAATCCCATGCATCGTATATTTTTTTGTTATGTATTATATTTAGTATGTGATTAGGGAATGAATGTAATTTATTTTATGCTTTTTTTCTTTTAAGACCATAGAATGTATTTAGGGTATGTAATATGTAACCGGCACACGCACTGACACGCACACCGACACACCACTTTATTTATCGCTTTACGCTTATTTATTTTTTTCCGTCGTTACGCGATTTCGTCGTTAGTTTAGAAAAAATATTTTCTTCAAAAAAAATCAATCAAGTCAAATTCAATTTTCTTTTTAGTAAACCTTGGTATGTAATCTAAGTGATTTTCTTTTTATTTTCCTTAATCAAATGTTAATTAATTTAATATCCACATTAGACATGGATTTCGTACAATTAAAATTGACCAACTTCATCGTATTTTCTTCTCATGCCTTGAGGCCTCTCATCTCTTCTTAAAACCTTTCTTTCAAAAAATGTTAAAATCAATTCAACTCATCAAATAAGTTCTTTAGCCGAACTACTTGATTTTGATCCCGATTTATTTGGGTAAGTAGGCAAAGGGTTTCGACCCTTCCAAATCAATAAAAATGACCAAAAAACATGCTTCTTCTTTCTCCCTTCTTTCACTTTAACTCTTAACTTTTTAATATAAGTAAAATTAATTTAGCGCAAGATTAGAGAATAGGTAGAAGGTTCCTACGGGATACCATAGTCGGTTCGGGTGCTTAACACCTTCCCCAATCGAAACCAACCTCCGAATCCAAGGTCTTAAGGGTTTTTACTCACTTTTTTCCCTTCCCGCGAATAAAAGTTGAGAGTTCAATGATTCAAGGTTCGAATCTAATCAATGATTTTGATACCCGAAAATCACGAGCACAGAAATGGCGACTTCACTGGGGACCTTTTTGAGGGTTAAGCCTATTTTATCTTTCTTTGCTTTTGCGCTTTATTTGTTTATGCTTTTGTAAATACGTGCCTAATTGTTTACTTTTTTACGTGAGTGACGAGATAAGTCCCCCTACCCGGACTTGAGAGGAAATTAGGATAGGACGGTGGTATAATCATAGTACCTTACCAAGAGTGATTTTTGGTTGTGGTACATGTGATAACCCCACTCAACTAAGGAATCTTGGAAGTATAATTTGTTAACATGAGTATTCATGTTTGACATGCTATTTTCAAGTGACCGTCGAAGTTGAGAACCTAGAGTTACATTTAACCCATCTCAGCCTTTTAGGATGTAGTGCGGTGGCTAAAATCATGAGTCAGTCTTGGTTTAGTCGTTACGCGATACTACACTCAAACTAGACTTCCTTGTGAATGTTATGGGACTAGGAGTATTCTTAGGCCCCAATATATTCGAAAGGGGGTTGTAATTTGGGAACTTGGTAGAACCCGTGATACAGGTACATTTGAAACCATAGTCCTTACCTATTGACATGTTTTACCCTCAGCTCCAACTTTGTGGACTTAACCCCACCATGTTTTCTATGTTCTTTAGCATAATCATGCATACATGCATTCATCCATAAATATATTTTTACATCCGATGAAATATCGAAGGACTTATTTAAACTTTTCTTGCAAACATCTTTAGATATGGACAAAGTAAGGAGGTGCACCAGGAAGTATGTTTTCCACAAGCCGGATGTTTTAAAGCTAAGAGATTTGGCAAAAAAGGTAACTAGTCAGGAAGCTTTTCACGAGCGTCATGGGAGATTGTTGGGTATCCTCAAAACAGATGTTGAAAAAGAAATCTTGGAAACTTTGATCCAGTTCTACGATCCACTCTACCACTGCTTTACTTTCCCTGATTACCAATTGGTTCCCACCCTTGAAGAGTATTCCTACTTAGTTGGTCTACCAGTGCTTGATGAAATACCGTTCAGTGGCCTTGAACCCGCTCCTAAGTTTGCAACTATTGCCGCAGCTCTCCACCTTGGAGCCTCTGTCATAAAAGCCCACCTCACTACCAAAGGAGGTCTTCTAGGCTTGTCTACTGATTTTCTTTACCAACAAGCTTCCACCTTTGCCGACGCATCCAGTAATGAGGCATTCCATTCCATTTTAGCTTTGCTCATATACGGCATTGTGCTTTTCCCAAACCTCGACAACTTTGTCGATATCCATGTTATCCAAATTTTTCTCACCAAAAACCCTGTCCCTACTTTGTTAGCCAATACATACCATTCTATCCATGACCGAACCCTCGCAAGACGTGGAACTGTTTTTTGTTGTGCGCCTTTACTCTACAAATGGTTTACCTCCCATCTACCTCAAACCCACTCATTTCAAGCCAATCAAGAGGGTCATCCGTGGTCCCGAAGAATCATGTCTCTAACTCCATCCGATATAGTCTGGTACCGTGCAACTAATGATGTGGAAGCTATCATTGTCAGTTGTGGTGAATATTCCAGTGTACCTCTTCTCGGTATACACGGGGGAATTAACTACAACCCCATTCTAGCCAGACGTCAGTTTGGATATCCGTTGAGAACTAAGCCAGATAATATTTATCTAGAGAATGAATTCTATCTCAATAACAAAGATCACCTGAACCAGAGAGGGTTGTTTGTGCAAGCTTGGCGTGGCATCCATAGACTTAGTAAGGGTCAATTAGGAAGAAGAGAAGGCTTTGTGCACGAATCCTATACCCAATGGGTCATTGACAGGGCTGCAGACTTTGGAATGCCTTATGTTTTACCGAGGTTCCTATCTTCAACTGTACCAGCACCAATTTTGCCTTTACCTCCTCAGACTGCGGAAGAGTATCAGTTACGTTTGGCTAAGTTAGAGCGTGAAAAGGCTGAGTGGGAAGGAAAGTATCAAGTAGCTAAGCGTGAAAATGACACTCTCATGGGTCTTTTAGAAGAAGAGAATTGGAAAAATCATAAGAAAGATCAAGAGATTGCTGAGCTGAAAGAGCGTATCAGGGTGAAGGATGCTATACTTGAACAGGTTCCCAGGAGTAAGAAGAAACGCATGGATTTCTTCGCTGGTCCGCATTCAGATTTGGAGGATTAGTCTGCTTCAAGAGCTCGAGATATTCATCTTTTTTTTTCTTTTATTGTATTTTCTTAGTTTTCTATTATGTACTTTGAAGTCTATCCCTTGGCTCAGTTTGTTAAAAGGGAATTATCTTGTTTTGCTTTTTATTTTTTTGTAATGAATGTTTAAGTTTGTTATGTTTACAAAAGATTGTTTCTATAAGTTCTTCGATGAATCAAAAATTGCATTATTTTTGCATTTAGCATATCATGCATCATACTGCATCCATAAACTGTCAAAACCAAGTCTCATAATTCTCTCATTTCTGCCTCAGTCAAGGAAAGTGGCCCGGCGTATGGATAAGTTAACGGTTATGATGGAAGCTATAATGGCCAATCAGGCACAAGCGGCAGCTACCCAGCCGATTCTTGATGTTATCCCGGTTCAACCAGTTCTTGATGCTCAGCCAATTCCTGTTGTTGTGTCTGCTGCACAAAATTCTCATGTGGTTGTTTCGTCCGCCCAGACTGGTCCTACGCAACCAATCCTTACTGCTACGGCTGCTGGCACTGCACAGCCCACCCCGGCTGGTTTTTCTTTTGGAGATGCATCAAATATGTACAATGAAGGTCTTCGTCCTCCCGGTTTTGCTTATCACCCTCAGAACTACATGTCCAAAGAGTATCCTTGGAGTATGCCTCTTACAGCTAATGAAGGTGTACGCTTTGCTGGCCCAGAAATGCCAACTCCTTATGGACAGCAAGCAACGCCACTTTTCCATCATGGACAACTTTTCCCTCAAGCTGTCATGAATCATACGGCACCCATTGTGCATACTGCTCAGCAGGAGGAAGGACCAATTTATCATTCGGGTAGTGTAGTAGGAGATGACAGAATGGTAAGTCTGGAAGAGAAGTACGACGTGGTGCAGAAAGAACTGAGGGCTCTTCGTGGTAAAGACATCTATGGTCAGAATGTGCACGATCTTTGTTTGGTCCCAAATGTGGTACTGCCTCCCAAGTTCAAGACTCCGGATTTCGTCAAATATGAAGGGAACACTTGTCCACAGAGTCATCTGGTTATGTATGTAAGGAAGATGACAGCCTACAAAGACAATGAACCTTTGCTCATTCATTGTTTCCAAGACAGTTTGACTGGTCCCGCACAAATATGGTATATGAATCTGAAGGGTATCACCACCTTCGAAGAACTGGCCAGGGCTTTCATACAGCAGTACAGGTATAACATACATCTGGGGCCCACCCGAAGGGAACTGCAAGCTATGACTCAAAAGGATAAAGAGTCTTTCAAGGAGTATGCTCTCCGCTTTATTCAAAAATCGGCTCAAATCCGCCCTGCTCTGGAGGAAAGGGAAATGGCTGATCTTTTCTTTGAAACTTTGAGTCCCTACTACTCGGAGAAAATGATTGGTTGCGCATCGCAGAAATTTACTGAGATGGTTGACGCGGGGGTCCGCATTGAAGATTTGGTCCGCAAAGGAATTTTGGCCAAAGAAGGTAGTGTATCAAGTGCTTCGTCAGGTGGGTCGTCTAATGGACCCAAGAAATTTGGAAACAGTTATCCAAAGAAGAGTGCTCAGGAAGTCAGTATGGTAGCCCAAGGGGGATCCCAACCAATATATCCAAACTACCCCTTCATTGCCAATATTCCACCACCTTTTCCAGCTCCACAAAATCAACATTACCACCCACAAACGCCCCAGAGGCCTCCACCATTCTACCCACCACTATATCAACAACCGTATCCGCAACCTTTCTACCAACAACCATATTACCCACCACCACCTCAACAACAACAACCTCGTAATCGAGCCCCACAACAGCCAAATCGCCTACCCAGAAAAGAGTTTCCCCCCATACCCATGTTGTATGCAGACTTGCTACCCTCTTTATTAGCAAGGAATCTTGTGCAGACTAGGCAGCCTCCCCGCCTGCAGAACCCACTACCTCCATGGCACCGTGCTGATCTTACTTGTGCCTTTCACCAAGGGGCACCTGGGCATGATGTTGAGCACTGCTACCCGCTCAAAGAAGAAGTTCAGAGATTGATTCAAAGCAAAGAGTTGTCCTTCGAGGACACCAATTCCAATACTCAGAATAACCCTTTGCCATCTCATGGGCCGGCTGTTAATATGATTCAAGAGGATCAAGATTTGAGTATAATTCTCAGGGCTCAAGATATCAGAACTCCTTTGGTCCCGATTCACGGCAAGATGTGCGAAGCCAACATGTTTAACCACGATCATGATGTTTGTAAAGTGTGTTCTATGGATCCCCGAGGGTGTGAGAAAGTCCAGGAGGATATACAAGGACTGATTGACAGAAGAGAGCTGATTGTCAAGAAGGAATCCAGGAATGTTTGTGTTATTACTCCGGTGTTTAAGAATCTTGAGGTAGTCCGTGATGGTGCGAAGTCAGATGTTACTCCTCTGGTGATCCGTTTGCCAGGACCTGTTCCCTATACTTCTCAGAAGGCCATACCCTACAGGTATGAGGCAACTATTGTGGAGAATGGCAAAGAGATCCCTCTGCACTCTGCAGATGCTGTCATAAATATAGCAGGTGTGGGCAAAGTAATGAGAAGTGGGCGTATTCTCCCCACTGTTGTGCGCAACGAGAATACTGCTCCGAATGTGCCAGTGCAGAATCTTGACAAGGGTAAAGGTGCCAGCCAACCTGAGGGGATCATTCAGGAAGGTAGTGATGAGATCTTGAAGCTGATCAAAAAGAGTGAATACAAGATAATCGATCATTTGTTGCAAACTCCGTCCAAAATTTCCATAATGTCTTTACTTATGAACTCTGGATCTCATAGGGACACTCTGATGAAGATTTTGGCTCAAGCATATGTGGATCCCGATGTTACCCTGGGGCAATTCGGGAGTATAGTGGGGAATGTAACTGCGTGTAATAACCTGAGCTTTAGTGATGAAGACCTCCCGGCGGAGGGAAGAAACCATAACTGGGCCTTACACATTTCCGTCATTTGTAAGTCAGACTCGATGTCGAATGTATTGATAGACACCGGTTCCGCCCTCAATGTGATGGCAAAAACTACTTTGGAAAGGTTGGCATACCGTGGCGCCCAGTTGAGGCCAAGTGCAGTGATGGTAAAAGCATTCGATGGATCTAGAAAGTCGGTGATTGGGGACATAGACTTGCCTATCACGGTGGGCCCTCATACCTTCAAGGTTACTTTCCAAGTCATGGACATCCAAGCTTCATACAGTTGCTTACTTGGACGACCGTGGATCCATGAGGCTGGAGCAGTGACCTCCACTCTTCATCAGAGGCTGAAGTTTGTAAGTTGTGGAAAGCTGATAACGGTAATTGGTGAATCAGCCTTGTTGGTTAGTCATTTGTCTGCTTTCTCCTATATTGGTGCTGATGATGTAGAAGGAACTTCTTTTCAGGGGTTCTCTGCGGAAGAAGGAGCTGCTAAGAAGGGTGAGACTTGTATGGCCTCCTTGAAGGATGCCCGGAAGCTTGTACAAGATGGTAAAACAGGAGGCTGGGGTCAGTTGGTACAGCTGCCTGAGAACAAGCGGAAAGAGGGTCTCGGTTTCTCTACCAGTCAGTCGAGCGCCAGTTTCAAGCCAGTTGAGGGTATTTTTCATAGTGCTGGGTTTATTCATACTCCACCTGAAACCAATGCCATTCTCGAGGATCAGTCGGAAGAGGTTGCACCTGTCTTTGTCACACCTGGAGGAGCCTGTTGCAATTGGATCGCTGTGGATATTCCTTCTGTGATGCATGTGTCTAAGTAATATGTTTGTCTACTTTTTCGTTTTTTAAGAAAACTCTTTTCGTCCTGCCCCAGACGAAAATGAAATCTTGTAGGGCTTTTGGTTTTATCTTCAAGTATTGTCGTTATTAATGAAAAACGTCGTTTCTATCATGACTGTTTTATTTTTATTTACTGCTTTTTCTGGAAAAATGGTAATAGAAAAATCCCAAAAAAAATTTCATTCTCTTTTTCTTTTTAAATCAATCAAATTCAAAGGTCTGCATTTACTCATTTACTAAAATCAATCATAAATCATGTGCAGACTGAACATACATAAGCCCGTTGAACACAGTGACCCTATGCTTCTGCCCAACTTTGAATCCCCTGTTTACGAGGCTATGGTAGAAGAGGATGATGAGATTCCTGATGAGATCAGATGGATGTTAGAGCAAGAGAAAAAGATCATTCAGCCTCATGAGGAAGAATTAGAATTGATCAATCTGGGTACTGAGGAGGATAGAAAAGAGATCAAGATTGGAGTGTCATTGGAAGTTACTGTCAAAGAAAAGGTAGTTGAACTTCTCAGAGAGTACGCTGACATATTTGCTTGGTCATACAAAGACATGCCAGGATTAGATCATGAAGATGTAGAACATCGCTTGCCGTTGAAACCTGAGTGTCCTCCAGTCAAACAGAAGCTCAGAAGGTCTCATCCTGATATGGCTCTCAAGATCAAAGAAGAGGTACGGAAGCAGATTGATGCAGGCTTTCTAGTTACATCCGAGTATCCTCAGTGGTTGGCCAACATTGTGCCTGTTCCGAAGAAAGATGGTAAGGTCCGAATGTGTGTTGATTACCGAGATCTGAACAAGGCAAGTCCGAAGGATGATTTCCCTCTACCTCATATTGATGTATTGGTTGATAGTACTGCTCAATGCAAAGTTTTCTCCTTTATGGATGGTTTCTCTGGTTACAATCAAATCAAGATGGCTCCTGAAGATAGAGAAAAGACATCTTTCATCACGCCGTGGGGCGCTTTCTGCTATGTAGTAATGCCATTTGGTTTGATAAATGCTGGTGCCACTTATCAGAGGGGTATGACTAAGATATTCCATGATATGATGCACAAAGAGATAGAAGTTTATGTGGATGATATGATTGTCAAGTCTGGTACTGAAGAAGATCATGTTGAGTTTCTGTTGAAGATGTTCCAGCGGTTGAGAAAGTATAAGCTCCGTTTGAATCCTAATAAATGTACTTTCGGTGTCCGATCAGGGAAACTTTTGGGCTTCATTGTTAGTCAGAAGGGTATTGAAGTAGATCCCGACAAAGTCAGAGCCATCCGGGATATGCCCATTCCAAAAACAGAGAAACAAGTCAGAGGTTTTCTCGGAAGACTGAATTATATCTCCAGGTTTATCTCCAATATGACTGCTACTTGTGGGCCGATATTCAAGTTACTCCGCAAAGATCAAAGGATTGTTTGGACAGAAGATTGTCAGAAAGCCTTCGACAGTATCAAGGAGTATTTGCTTGAACCTCCAATTCTTGTCCCTCCAGTTGAAGGAAGACCGTTGATCATGTACTTGACTGTGTTAGAAGATTCCATGGGCATTGAAGAAGCAATCAATATGAGGATTAAGAATATTGACATATGTGGAGATTCAGCCTTAGTGATTAATCAGATCAAAGGGAAGTGGGAAACTCACCATGCTGGTTTGATTCCTTACAGAGATTATGCAAGACGGTTGTTAACTTTCTTTAACAAAGTGGAGTTGCGTCACCTTCCCCGTGATGAGAATCAGATGGCAGATGCTTTGGCCACCTTGTCTTCGATGATCAAAGTAAATCGTCACAATGATGTGCCCTTAATCAGTGTGCAGTTCCTTGAAAGGCCCGCTTATGTGTTTGCAGTTGAAGTACTTGCTGATGGTAAGCCATGGTTTCATGATATCAAGGTTTTCTTTCAAACTCAAGAGTATCCGCCTGGGGCATCTCACAAAGATAAGAGGACGTTGAGAAGACTGTCTGGTAATTTCTTCCTGAATGAAGATGTATTGTACAAAAGAAACTTTGATGCAATGTTGCTCAGGTGTGTGGATGAACATGAAGCAGATTTGTTGATGCATGAGATACATGAAGGTCCCTTTGGTACTCATTCCAGTGGACATGCAATGGCCAAGAAAGCATTGAGGGCAGATTATTACTGGATAACGATGCAAGCTGATTGTTATAATCATGCCAAGAAATGTCACAAATGTCAGATTTATGCAGATAAGAGTCATGTACCACCATCTATGCTCAATGTTATCTCTTCTCTGTGGCCTTTCTCCATGTGGGGCATTGATATGATTGGTCGGATTGAGCCAAAAGCTTCTAATGGACATCGTTTCATACTAGTGGCTATTGATTACTTCACCAAGTGGGTTGAAGCGGCATCTTTCGCCAATGTGACCAAGCAAGTAGTGGTTCGGTTCATCAAGAATAACATCATTTGCCGTTATGGTATTCCTAACAAGATCATCACGGATAATGGTACAAATTTGAACAACAACATGATGAAAGAATTGTGCGATGATTTCAAGATTGAACATCACAACTCTTCCCCATACAGACCTCAGATGAATGGTGCGGTTGAGGCTGCAAATAAGAATATCAAGAAGATCGTGCAAAAGATGGTGGTTACCTACAAAGATTGGCATGAGATGTTACCCTATGCCTTACATGGATATCGTACCTCAGTACGTACTTCAACAGGGGCAACCCCGTTCTCTTTGGTATATGGTATGGAAGCAGTGCTCCCTGTGGAGGTAGAAATCCCATCTTTGAGAGTCTTGATGGAGGCTGAATTAACTGAAGCTGAGTGGTGCCAGAGTAGGTATGAGCAATTGAATTTGATTGAAGAGAAACGCATGACCGCTTTGTGTCACGGACAACTGTATCAATCAAGGATGAAACAAGCGTTTGACAAGAAGGTTCATCCCCGTGAATTCAAAGAAGGAGACCTTGTGATCAAGTGTATCAAATCTTTCCAACCGGACCCCAGGGGCAAGTGGTCTCCCAATTATGAAGGTCCTTATGTGGTCAAGAGAGCGTTCTCTGGTGGTGCTTTAATCCTTACAAATATGGATGGAGAAGATTTACCTCGTCCAGTGAATTCTGATGCAGTCAAGAAATACTTTGTCTAAAGATATATGAAAAGAACAGCTCGGTAGGTCAAAAACCCGAAAGGGCGGCCTAAACCAAAAAAGAGCGTCTCGGTAAGTCGAAAACCCGAAAGGGCGGCTTAGGCAAAAATTAGAGACACAAAAAAAAGAGAAAAGAAAAAAGAATTGAAAAAAAGAGTTTATCCTGATAGGTCGAAAACCCGAAAGGGCGGCCTATGCAAAAGTTAAGGATTATGACAAAGTAACTGCATCAGATCAAGCATCACCCAGTTGGGGCACCTTAGCTGTCAAAAGTCCTCCGACACTAAAGCATCTAAACAGTGGTTCAAAGTTGTTAAGGAATGTAGTGGTTATTGTGTTCAATGTACCTTCCCATGTAATTACCATTTTCCAACTTTTGTAATCCGTGGAGCCATGCCTTTGGCCGGTTACCACCCTATTACATTAATTTGAGCCGGTGCCCTCTTTTGGAATTCTTGTTTATTCTATATGCAAAATTTTCTTCTTCCATTTTTAATGTCAATACTTGAAGTAAAAACTTTGAAAATTTCTTGTACTTTTTATGTTTTCTTTTGAAAAAAAACAAAAAAATGACAAACATATTATCTGTAGATTCATGTATCATGGAAACATATGTCAACATCCATTCAAACACAGGTGAATTCAACGGAGTGGATCATAGTCTTGCAAAAAAAAAAAAGAGAAGCAAAAAGTAGCAAAAAAAGAAAAGCTCGCTAAGTCGAAAACCCGAAAGGGCGGCTTAAGCCAAAAATGAGCGTCCCGGTGGATCGAAAACCCGAAAGGGCGATCCAGGCAAAAATTAGGGACATACAAAAAAAAAAGGAATATATTCCCGGTGGATTGAAAACCCGAAAGGGCGATCCAGGCAAAAGTTAGGGATTTCAAAAAAAAAGAGAAGAAAAAGAAGAGAAAAGAATACAAAAAAAGCAATGACTATGTGAAGCACGATTTTGAGAGGATACTTTGGGTTCAGTTCAGAAATGGCGACCTCAGCCAGGTTTTTGTGTTATGTGGTCCTTACCCGGTTTCAGTTTGGTTAACGGGTGGTACCCCGATTGTGTTTTGATTCATCTCCATGTGATTTCATCCCCAGTGAAGAATGCTAAGTGTTGGCACTGTAATACCGGGTCACTATCCTTACGACCTGCCCAATCTTATCTCGTCAGTTTCACCAATATATTTTCATACATGTTCATTCAGTCATGCATACATATCATGCATACTGATATCATTCATATGCATTTTACCAATATGTCCTACTCGGTGTGTATCCAGTAAAATTTGTCATCACCAATGTGTACATTGCGGTCTGTTTATCAATTAAGTTTCTTTCAAGTGGCAGGTCCCACCTTTCAATTTTTCCCCAGTATCTTGTTTAAGCATTTCGTACGAAGAGTATTCGTTTGTAACCTGTTTTTGTTTGGCTAGATTGCCTCAGTAGTAGTAACGAATCACCAGTATTTCAGTTTGTATGTTCGTCGTTACCCCAGTAAAGGTAATTGACGGTTTTACCCTTCGTATGTTCGTCATAACCCAGTAAAGGTAATTGACAGTTTTACCCTTCGTATGTTCGTCATTACCCCAGTAAAGGTAGTTGACAGTTTTACCCTTCGTATGTTCGTCATTACCCCATTAAAGGTAATTGACATTTTTACCCTTCGTATGTTCGTCGTTACCCCAGTAAAGGTAATTGACAGTTTTACCCCTTCGTATGTTCGTTGTTACCCTAGTAAAGGTAATGACCAGTATTTCTTTTCGTATATTCGTCATTACCCCAGTAAAGGTAATTGACATTTTTACCCTTCGTATGTTCGTCGTTACCCCAGTAAAGGTAATTGACAGTTTTACCCCTTCGTATGTTCGTTGTTACCCTAGTAAAGGTAATGACTAGTATTTCTTTTCGTATGTTCGTCTTGACCCCTGTAAAGGTAATAGACATCTTTTTCTCCCCAGTAACATTTTATTTGGTCCTCGAGTTAGTGTTTTAGTCGTCATGGCATTCGTACTTGCATAACAAACAACTCATATCATTACATCCATAGAGCTTTCTCGATTTATGAGTTGGTCAAAAATTGGTGTACTTGATATTTAAGTCTCTCCGACCCGTCGTTTTCAAAAATATTCGTCTTTTTAAACCCTCGTGATGGAGAAACTTAAATAGGGGCATCTGTCGTACCCTAATTTTTGACCGGTTTATTTTATTTTTATTCGTACGTCGATCGTTTTTCAGCCGTTTGGTTGCGCGCTAATTTCCGTAATATCTACGTTTGTTCGTGTTTGCGGTCGTGGTTTATTTTTTGTGCGTCGTTTATATTTTAATATCGCGCGCGTATCGTTTCCTTTTTTTTACTCGCGTTCTGTGCGTTTTTTAGCGTAGCGTAACGTTTGCGTTCGTAAAATTTATTTTATTCACGTCGTTGATTTATCGTTTTATTTAGCGTAATTAAGCCGCGTAATCTCACTCGTATCAGACGAAATTTCGGCAGAGAGGTATTTTAAAATACCTCATTTTTTGGTTCCGACGGGACATTTTTATTTTTATTTATTTAATTTTCGTTTTCCATTTTTAACCATTTATTTAGTCATTTATTTTTTCATTTTACTTATTTATTGTTATTTATTTATCAGATTTATTATTTATTTTAGTCCTTGTCCACATGTCATTGTATCATTGGTCCAATCCAACTTTTCCTCCAAGAAACTGCAGGGGTACTTTGGTCTTTGTTATGGCATCAGTGAACAGTACTATAAAAGTACTGTTCACGTGTCAGTTTGGTCCCCCAAGTCAGAAAAGTCACAATCAAGTCAGATCAGTCAAAAAAAATCATCAAAAACACAAAATAATTTTCTCTTTCCAAAATTTTGGATCAAACTCACAAATACTCAAGAACATCATATGAACTTCATGAACTCTAAAACTCAAAAATCATCACAACAACCATCAAACCATAGATTTCGGCCAATCATCACCATAACAACATAGTACCAAACTCAAAAATCATCAAACACCAACATCACCACAAAAATCCGAAAATCATCAAACACTAACATCACCACAAAATCCGAAAACCATCAACCAACCAACACACATAACAATTTTCGGCCAACACTACAACCAAGCAAATCCGGCCGAAAACGCTAACATCACCACAAATCCGAACCACAACTCATAAAACAACAAAAATCTGAAAGCTCAAGGACTCAAAACCGAGTCTGAACCGAACAAAGGCAAGGCAAGGCAAGGCATACACGAAGAAGAAAGAAAACCGTGTTCAAGGGTGAAGAAAGAGGAAACCGAACGGAAGAGAGAAGAAGAAGCAAGAGGTATTTTGTTCTTGACTTTTTTTGTGTGTTGTTGGATGAATTTATTTTTGTAGATCTAGAGTTGTTTGTTTGTTTTTGGCAAAAACCAAAGTTGGATCCGGAAAGAGGAGAGGGAGGTGAAGGTTTTTTAAAAAAATTTTTTAAAAAAAGAGGTGTTTATCGCTCCGACACGGCGGCGCTCCGGCCGGCCACCGCGTCGGAGCCCTCCGGCCGCCGTCTAACTCGCCGGAGAAGATGAAGATCATCCACTCCGGCCGCCACCTCCTTCTTCCCTTTTTTTTCGGTTTTGGCTAGAGAGAGGGGGGAGGAGCTTTTGTTTTGTGATTTTAGAGAGAGGGAAACAAGAGAAAATGAATGAATATGGGTGAAAAAATCTTATATATTCATTAATGGGAGCTGGGTGGGTCGACCCAGTACCCATGCCCAGCTCCATACCCATGCCCAACCCATTTGTTTCTACTCATTTGCTGTTTTCACCCCCATTATTGCTACTGCACCCCCTTGCCTTGTGTAGTATTTTTGTTCTTTTTTTTTTAATTTCATGTGTTTATCTTCTTAATCATTTCATTTAAATGTTACATTATATTTTTATGCATTTTCAGTAGTATCTTAATCTTAATATCACGCACTTTTATTTTTTTTTATATCTCTTATGTTTAGTTCATTTTAGGTTATGAAGTAACATTTTATATTTTTCCTATTTTTGATTAATGTTTTAATTTTATGCATATATTACCTTTTAATAGTTGAATTCCTATTTTTATGCATTGTGTTTAAGTAGCATCTCATATCATGCATAGTATAATCTACTTATTAATTTAATTTCAAACTCATGCATTTTTCTAACTAATATTTTCTTTTTTTCTCGAACACTTGCGTTTCATACTTTTAAAAAAAAATACGTTGGATATCATGCATTTTAGTTGGTAGTTATTTTTTATATGTGATGTTATTTTTTATGCTTAATGTTTCGTTATATCTCATTTTGTATCATCTCTAGTATAATCCCATGCATCGTATATTTTTTTGTTATGTATTATATTTAGTATGTGATTAGGGAATGAATGTAATTTATTTTATGCTTTTTTTCTTTTAAGACCATAGAATGTATTTAGGGTATGTAATATGTAACCGGCACACGCACTGACACGCACACCGACACACCACTTTATTTATCGCTTTACGCTTATGTATTTTTTTCCGTCGTTACGCGATTTCGTCGTTAGTTTAGAAAAAATATTTTCTTCAAAAAAAATCAATCAAGTCAAATTCAATTTTCTTTTTAGTAAACCTTGGTATGTAATCTAAGTGATTTTCTTTTTATTTTCCTTAATCAAATGTTAATTAATTTAATATCCACATTAGACATGGATTTCGTACAATTAAAATTGACCAACTTCATCGTATTTTCTTCTCATGCCTTGAGGCCTCTCATCTCTTCTTAAAACCTTTCTTTCAAAAAATGTTAAAATCAATTCAACTCATCAAATAAGTTCTTTAGCCGAACTACTTGATTTTGATCCCGATTTATTTGGGTAAGTAGGCAAAGGGTTTCGACCCTTCCAAATCAATAAAAATGACCAAAAAACATGCTTCTTCTTTCTCCCTTCTTTCACTTTAACTCTTAACTTTTTAATATAAGTAAAATTAATTTAGCGCAAGATTAGAGAATAGGTAGAAGGTTCCTACGGGATACCATAGTCGGTTCGGGTGCTTAACACCTTCCCCAATCGAAACCAACCTCCGAATCCAAGGTCTTAAGGGTTTTTACTCACTTTTTTCCCTTCCCGCGAATAAAAGTTGAGAGTTCAATGATTCAAGGTTCGAATCTAATCAATGATTTTGATACCCGAAAATCACGAGCACAAGTGTCTACCTTACAAAGGAAAGAGAATGGAGTTATTGGGCTGATTTAAGCCATGACGTCATAGTTTCCTTAATTACTAACCACTTACTACCTGATTTCAGCAGATGTTCATCAATATTAGGTATGTCACCTCCCTAAGTATTTACTATCAGGGTACGCTCGCTTTCGGTTTGTTTCACTAGTTACTAATTAGTTACTTCCTGGTTAGACATATATAAATAGCAAGATATAAATATCAATAATAGGCCATGTCACTACCTACATCAGGGTTATGCCCTATAGGAGACAAATCTTACGCACCACAATGAATCTAAATAGCGAACATAGAATAACTGAATAAAGACTTTAAATTAAATAAAGATTCAACACATAAAATAGAGGTTCATCTTAAAACCCTAATCTAAAAATATTAGTTACTCATTGTAACTAAAGACAAATTACAAAAGAAATACAACTTATCCTAGAGAAACTTGGAGTGAGGAGAGAGAAACTCCTCCCTAGAAGCTCCTAGTGCTTGCCTTCGTCTTGAACCGATTCATTCTAAATGAGAATTTACAAATGAGGAATACGGTATTTATAGGAAGAGTTTCCACCTGAAGTTGGGCCCAAAAATCAATTTTGGCATGCACTAGGCACTGCTCAGGGTGCACAACACATGTTCTAGGCACATGTTATAGAGAATATGCATGCTCTAGAAGCCTAGGCCATGATCTAGGTGCATTGCCATGCCCTAGGTGCATGGATCACACTTGGGGCGCATGTGAGTGCGTTCTAATGCCTAAATGTTTATTTTTCCGTCCTTTTGGGAGTTTGCTTCCATATAAGATGTTCTGGGAGCTGGGAGTAAAATTTATTCCTCTGTAAAGTCTTATGATGCCTTTTGAATCTTCATTTTTTATCTTCCCAAAGTCTTCACTAATCTTCAGATGTTCTTGCTTTGTCGATTTGCATGATTTCTTCATGAATTACATCAAAAACACTTTAGAATTGCTATGTTTCGGGAATAATAGAATTACATATTCAAATATATAAAACATTACTAATGTCCTGAAATCATAGTAAATTGTTCTAATAATCATTTGTTATGTTGGTAAAACCTACTGGAAATGATTGATAAATATGTCAAGAATAACGTAAGATGACCTGTCACCAAGAGCCAATGTGCCTGCATGCACCTTTCGCTCTGCCGTGAAGACTGCACCGGCTCTATGCCGGAACACCGCACTCCACCGTTGCATTCATCCGTTCTCTATCGGACAGATCAGGTTGGCTAATTTAACATTTTCAAAAAATAAATAAATTCATTAGAGTGAGTTCCTTAGTGCATTGTTTCTTCTCTCAAAGGTTGGATCTTCTACCAAAAGATAGTTTTAAATTCTAGACTAGAAGAATCTAAGTGTAAGTTAGATTTATCTTCTTTGTGTTCATCTTATCTTGCAAGAAAAAAAAAACACAGTAAATATTTTTCTATAATAAAAAAAATATATAGTGGGGTCGATGGTGAAACATCTTGATCACTTGCAAGACCAATAAGTGGCTTTTTAAACGAACACATTCTCGAGGAAAATCAAAAAATTATTCTGAAGTTGATGTTTTAATGATAATAAAACATAGCGATCATATTGATTATTATATGAGTTGTTTTCCAACAAGTTTCTTTAAGTGTTCTTTAGAACAGAATATTAAAATGCACATATATCCAAAGAAACATGAATCTTAACAATACCAATTGCTAACAAGGATTTCATAATGATCAGAAGGACTTCAGAATGAAATTGGTCAAGGAAATATGAGATCAGAAGAAAATTCATGTCAACCTCATGAACACAGCTCTTCACTTAAAAGAAATAATAGATTAGACATTAGAAGCACTTTCAATCATAGATCAGAAGATCAAAATTGCAGATCAAAAACACTTTAAAGCGACTAAACCAGGATGTTCAAAATTGGTGTTTAACAATGATTTCCATCACACAAGTTAAGATAAAAGATTTTGAAGAAAGGAATGGAAATAATTTGTACTTAAGGTTATATATCAGAATTACAAGTCAAGGGATATAAGAGATTAAAATTCTAAAGATCCTTATGAGAAATCCATAAAACGCCAAATGGAAATATGAAAGAAACATAACCAAAGGTGCACAAAAAGATCAAAATCAAAGATCAGAATTTGGAATATAAAGCATAAGGAATAACTGATATCTTCAATAGTACTTGGTCATTGAGGCAAGACACTAAAGGACATAAAAAGGCTAATTCTCAATGGCTAGTTTATTACTTGGCCACAAAGACTGAAGCTTTATAAAGGGAATCACCATTCAAATGAAGAGACAAAAATATCTCTCATATCCAACAACTCTCATTCAGGGCCGTTCCGACAATTCGAAGGCCCGGTTACAGACTTGACAATTTTCATTTAAAAAGAATTGAAAAAAAATTCAACACTATTTATGGTGATATACAATTAAAGTTGTAGTTAAATATATGAGAAATAATTCAAACATGAGTTTTACCTACGAATTAATAGACATTTACTTATGGATAATGCATAATTGATAGTAAAATTGATGCCTTTTAAACCTTTACCTACGAAAAATTGACATTTAGTGACGGATTTTGTTCGTAGGTACAAGTTTTTTTTTTGTTTTTTTCAAAATTAGAGACCCCTTAAATGTGAGGCCCTGTGCCAAGGGCCTCCTTGCACTTGGCCAGGGCCGGCCCTGCTCTCATTCTGCATCAGAATCTGATCCCAAAATGATCAAAAGAAAAAAATCAAGATTGCATGAAAAAGATCAGAATCATCTTCAAACTTGAGATTCATTCTCAATCTTTAGATAACAATAAAAAATACACTCAATCCTCTACTATATCTTTGATAAATATTTAAGTGTATTGGAAAAGTTTAGTTAACCTCAATTTGATCAGACTGAACTTAGAGAGAAATGTCATTGTTAGATCAAATTGATCATTGTTAGGCCAAGATCACAAACAATTGTGAAATCAGATGTAAGAAGCTTCACTAATCCTTTTTAAGGTATAAAGGTAGAAACTAAAGTCTAAATAAATTGTCAAACTTGTAAGGTCAAATAGATAAGAAAATAAGAGAAAGTGTGCAACATTTAAGAGGGTATCTCAAACACCATTATTGGATAATCTCACAAGTTTTGAGACTGGACTAGTCCAGTTAGGGTGAACCAATATAACTAAATTGTGTCATTTTCTCTATCTTTTATGTTCTTTTGTTGATAGTTAAAAAAAATATCATCCAATCTCTTCAAGTATCAAATTCGTTTTGATACATACTTTAGATCATTAGATCTGAACATCTACTCAAGTTTGGGAAGCGACAAAAATCTCAAAGGGTCACACATATAATTTTGGTGTGCTTTGTTTTCACAAACACACATACAAGAAAATTTCCTTAAAGGTCACACGACTTAAAAGTGCTTAAAGCTTAAGATGTTTGACTATGAAGTTCTTTATATCATGTGCTATTGTAAGGAATAAAAATCTTTTTGATATTGGTGGCTATGTAATCAATTCATTCATGGTGTCTTCGACCATACATTATCATGTATCACTTTTAACAAAAGTGTATATATATAAAATAGGGTTAATCATGTTTTTGGTTCTTATAATATTAGTGACTTTTAGTTTTGGTCCTTGTAAAAAAAGTTTAGATTATGTCCTTGTCATTTCATATTCCTCCATTTTTGGCCTCTCAATTAACCATGTCAGCAGAATCTATCTACGTGTCACGTTGACTGTGTAATTAATTTTTTTTTTAATTTTTTTCTTTATCCAATCACCTGACACGTGACTTTTCATGAATTAAAATTAAAAAAAAAATAAAAAATTTCTTTATCCTTTTTCATCTTCTTCTTTGTGTTCCTCCTTATTTTATTCAACTCTAAAACCCAGAAATTCATCAAAACATAATCATCCTCATCTCCCCAACCCATAAACTCATACACCTGAAAAATTAATAACAAATTTAATAACATCTTCAACTGAAACTCATAAACATCCAAAACATTACCAAAAAAAAATTTATTCAACATCACATGCTCTCTCTTAGAGAAATTAAGGTGTTTATTTCTATCTTTTCAAATTCTTCTTCCTCCTCTTCCCATCTTCTTCTTCTACTGTTAATGCTTTCTCTTTTCTTCTCCTCAAATTCATGAAATTAGAGAATATATGTGGATGATATTAAATCTCAATTTGAGTATAAGAATATGAAGAATGTGGGAAGATGATTTAGATGTCAAGAGAAGGAAGAACAAGATGAGATGATAAATATAAATTCAAATTTCTTACCCCTTTCTAGTTTTTTCTATTAAAAAACATAGCGAACATGATGGTTGTGATTCATTTTTTTTGGGTTTCGCATGGTTGTAAGAAAGAAGAGGAGGCCAAAAATGACTGGTGATATTATGAGGGAGAATAGGAGTTCATATATGGATTGATTGAAGGTTGAGTGCAATGACGGTGGGGACAAGGAAGGTGGTGATGATTGATTGATGAGGAGAGATGACGACAGAGGGAGAGAGATGGGGAAGAGGAACAGAGAGACGTGGAGGATGTATAAGGTGAGGGAGAACGAGGGTGGTATGGTGATGACCAGTGTGATGCACAGTGGTGGACGGAGATGTTGGTCGAAAGTGAGGAAAGACGAAGGGTGAAGATGAAGATTAGAGAGAGGGAAACTGAGAGGAGTGAGGGATTAAAAAATGTTTTCGTTTTTTTTAATTTATGTTTTTGAATTTTAAATAACAGAAATGATTATAAAATTTCTGGTGAGTTAAAAAATATTAAAATTACACAGTTAGTGTGAAATGTGGCTAGACTCTGCTGACATGTTTAAATGAGAGAGTTAAAATGGAAGAATCTGAAATAATAGGGACAAAATCTAAATTCTCTAATATTACAATGACCAAAAGCAGGATTAACCCTAAATAATATGTTAAAAGCTTTTCAGTTGAATAAAAATACACGGTATTAAAAGCCTTTTCATGGATCAAGAGCAATACTTTGTGGAATTACACATCAATACCAAAATTTCTCATAAAAATTAAAATTTGATACGCATTGCCTTTTCACATTTCCAAAAAACATAATGCCATGACTCAAAAGTTTGCAAACTCAAGAATAAAACAAATACATTAAAAGATTTTGACCACTCCAATATCACTATATTCGAGTTGTACTAACATCCCATAAACAATACAATTAAAAAAAAATAAAGTTGGGTATAAGCCAATACTTTGATCTCACATGCGAAGCTCCATCAATTAATTTTAACGAGCATGAGGAAAATAACCTGAATTCGTACATTAGTACAAGAATATAACATACAAATAATACGTGAGATAGTTGATATGATCATTTTGTGATAGAGAATATAATTGAACATTTATTCTTCTTTATTAAGTGAGAGAATAATCATCAAGTTTCTTTCAAAAGTAATAAGTTCACACACACAAATATATATATATATATATATATATATATATATATATATATATATATATATATATATATGAGATTTGCTAGAAGAAACTTTTTATGAAGGTGTCTTTTAGAAAAGTTATAACTAAAAAGTGGAAATCACACCTTAATGTGTGGATTGCTAAAAGGTGTCTTCTAACAAAACCATATATATATATAAATATATATATATATATATATATAAATATATATATATATATATATATATATGCATATGTATATGTTCGCATTGTTATTTATTTTTATGTAAAAAACATGTTTATTATGTTGTGAAAAATGTCAAAAAAATATGCTTTGTCATAACTTTGGTGAAGTAAATATACATCTATGAATTAAAACTTGAGTTATTTTGGTATTTTCGCATGATTGTGTACTTATATACCGTGAGACCAATTATGATAAAATATTAATATTGATATGATTCCTAATGACTGTGGAACTTAGGGGTGTAACGGTTCGGTTTGGATTGGTTTTCAGTCAAAAAAATATTTGAACCGATGAAACTTACATCGGTTCCGTTTGGTTCGGTTTTCACTGTTTTTCAAAAAAGAAACCGAACCAAACTAATCGGTTTGGATTGGTTCGGTTGATCGGTTTGTTTATCGGTATCAAAATTTTCTAGGGATGCACTTTTTATTTAGTATATATATTTTATTGTTTTGTTTATCGTGATCAAAAAAATTGTTACTATAGGGATACACATTCAATTTCTGTTACCGTTGACAAATTCTAGGCTTTACGGTGTTCTAATCTTTTTGAATGGCTTTTACGGTGTTCTAACTTTACGGTGCGCCAATAACAATTCTTTTTTTGAATGGTTTATTCTAATCTTCACTAAACAATGACATATAAGTTATAATGTGTATAACTAAATCAATGACATAGAAAATGAACATGGAAAACAATGAAATATAATGAATATAAATCAATGACATAAACATGATAAAACTAACCAAGAGATGAACGATCTCGGCCGTGGCGATGAATAATGGATTTGGTGTGGCTGACGGCTATGGTTTCTTTTTTAGTAGAAATGAAAGAGTATGACTGATGACATGAGATGTCAGACAAAGATGAGAGAAAATGAATGGATTAAAAAATATTTTATGTTGGACTTTAATTTTGGGTCTAACCTTAAGTTTGTGTGAGGTAGGATAATATTAGTAATATAAGGAGTGTGGTTATCATTGGATTGGTTCATCGGTTTCACGGATCTCAAAATAAAAAACCATGAACCAAACCAAACTAGATCGGTTTCAATTGGTTCGGATCGGTTTCAAACCGAACCAAACAAGGTCGGATATTTTTTCGGTTTGGTCTGGTTTGGACTATCGGTTTCGTTGGTTTAGTCTGAACCACTTACACCCCTAGTGGAACTTATTGAGTGTTATGATCTTGGATTTACATCTATGTCCTATTAATATATTACTTTGAAGTCATAATTTTGATGTTTTTGGAAATTTTATTGTGCATTGTAATTCAAGACCCTTGGACGGGATTACAATGACACAAGTGATCACTATTTGTTGTGTGTTGGCATGCTTGATAAATTATTTTCTATCACGTCTTCTTGTTCATCATAGCCTACACATATGAGTGCTTCCGCTATTGACAGTCTTATAGTAGCATATCCCTTAACTAAGATCATATAAGTTTTCCGAGATCTTTGATACCTTGGGTTAGTGGGAGATTATATATTGTTATTTGTAGCAACATTATGTTTGTTGCTATATTTTAAGTTTTTCAAATAAACCACCGCTACTATTTCTATCAATATTGTTTTGAAATATAGCATTATGATTATAATATGATATTTGGCACATTATCATTAGAAATTTTGATCTCATATTATTTGTGTGTGAATATATATGCGTGTGTGCATGTGTTTTTAAATCTTGGTAAACATCTTAAGTGGATGTTAGGGCCATTTTAATTATGAAATTTCATGGGTAGTCATTTATTTATTTATTTATTTATTTTCATATTTCACGTCTTATATTATTAGGAAAATTCTATGGTGAAGTTATGAGAATAACTTTTCTGGTGAAGTTAACACTATAACATCAAAAGTTTAGTGAATAGCACCCCACTGTTTGTACAGTGGCATCAAAAGTTCAATCCCCATATTATCATCAATTCATCAGATTAACAAGACTACACTTAATCTAATTTTATCCTACCTTGTTTTAGGTGTAACATCCCACAAAGTGTAACACTTAAGACTATCACATGATATCATTTAATTTGTTTGCATGTTAAAGACGCCAACAATAAAATAGTACCCGTAAGTCCAAGATGTTGCAAGCATTACTAGATGAATTACTATTGATCATTATTCAGTAATCAACAATTTAAAAATTAATCAAACATTAAGATCAAAATTAACTTTTTCAAAAAAATCAATTTCCTGACTGCACCGTAGAAGCTCCCATATTATTATTGGGTCACTAAGATATAAGTATATGGTATATATGAAATCAATATCCCTATCGGAATGATTTCTATATCACTATGACACTCATATTTCAACTAATTGTCAAAAATGCTTGTTCACTTATTGATTTCTTTGGTGTGATCATATATTGTGTAATTAATTTGGAGTATAGTTTTATTTGACTTATGTTGTGCAAGTGAGAGATTGTCGGATATTTTAATTTAGACTAGTAATATTTATTTGGTAATACTTAGATGTCAAAATATTGAAATATATTTTCAATCTCACTTATATGATTTCATCATACTCACTTATACAATCATATATGTATAAAATCACATGATATAATGAATGACAATGGAATGCTCAACATGCACCATTTCACACATATGCCGTGTTAAACAAACTCAAGAAAAAATCGATTAAAAAGACATGATTTAAATCACATATGAAGTGCAACACCACACTGGGTTATATATGTTTATAACTTATTCAATAACGCTTCTATGGTTTAAACTTCAATTTCAAGCTTCTTAGACGATCTATCAACCATCTAGATCTTACTTATCCTTTAATATCTGTAACACTAGCATAATATAATTAACCCATTTCTAAGGCAATAGGAATTGAAAGATAGAAGAAATGTACATCAAAGTATGAGAAAAATCATAAGACTAAAGACATTATGATAGAGAACTTAACTCTGAACGCAATAGCACATTCCAAAAATGCATGCCGAAATATTTCCAGGAGAACAAATTTGCCACGGACAGTCTATGTCAAATTTACAAATATGAAAAGCTGTGATGTAAAATAAGAAACAAAATAATGTTAATAAACGAAAATGAAATATTGTGTATACATATTTTTTTAAATAAAAAGGAAAATAATTTTGTCTTTGAAAAAGATGATAAAAGGCTTACAAACAAATTCAGATACAATATGAAATGGAAAAATAAACAGGATCATTATATAAACAAACATGATAGTTTTGGTCATGATTCTCCTCCTTCCAATGTAATGGATAGAAAAGCATTTGATCGCTTTGTAATATAAATTTTTTTGTGTTATGTTTACTTGTAAGAAACCCTTACTAGTTATTATATCTCTTTTAAAATATTAAATTTAAAAGTATTGTATAATTAAATATTAATGTATAAATAAACTTGAGAATTATATAGTCTTGATATTTTTTTGTTTCATATAGATTATTTCTACTAGAGGCAATCTCGGTAGACGCTTGTTGAACACTAAATATGAGTTTCCATCTCAGTTGGGATTCAAACCTAAATGGTCATGTTATGGGAGTCATACTGACCTAACCCGTTTAAGAGTTTTAGTCTTACTTTTAGCATGAAATAAATAAATAAATGTTTTGATTACTTTATATTGTTACGTACAAAAATTTACAATATATCCTTACCTATATTATAATATTTATTGAATGTCTATATTAATATATCATATTTGTCTCCTCAATTCACTCAATGGATTACTTGATCTTAGCTGTGATATCACATAAAACTCTTGATGGTTATAAGAGCTCATTGTATTTTTCTACCAAAACTTTTATTATTTGTTTTATATAGCCTTAAATTAAGGATAAATATGGTTTGAAATATGAAAAAAAAAAAAAGCAATTAGTTATTTTTTACTCCTTTAAATATGTTTTCTTCTTTCAGCCGAATAATTGAGTTGATAAAGTCTATTTGATAACTGCCTTCAACGTTACTAACCAATGAACCAATTTCTCAATTTATTGTCATTAGTATCATAATAATACCATTTATTTAGGAGGAAGTGCTACCGACAACAGGCAGAGTAATTAATCTATATATATTTTTGAAAGAATAATTAATCTATATATTGATTAGCTTCTTATATATGTCTTCGTCGAATTGTATAACGGAACACACACACACAATTATAATTTAATATCTTTATATGAAAGTTTGATATGTTGATAGTGATTCCAAAACTTGAGATATATAAACTGTGAAAAGTTGTGTGATGGCTTAAAAATTTATGGAACAACTTTTGTGGAATATATATAAAGAGTTTGTTTTTTTAGGAAATATATAAAGAGTAGAGTCACGAAATTGATACTTTATATGTTAAGAAAATTATGTTGATACTTCATAATTTTCTATTGGTATTTCTATGCCTTAATATATCATTATTTGCGGGTTGTTCCATTTCTGAAATTTTAAGAATTGTTACGACTAATTTAATTATTCTAGTTTATATGATGATGGTTAAGATTAAAACAAAATAATTGATATGATTATGGATGTATTGTTGGCTATCCATAAATATAGTGTAATCTTTGAAGTGTGTTTGTATGTAAGAACAAACCTCGAAGCAATTGGATTTTTCTATAAAACAAACTAGAAAACTTTTGAGTAAAATTGCTGATGAATGTATAACATCGTATAATTCATGTTTGATTTTCGCTTACATGTGAGGGAAAGGACTTTGAAAGAAAAATGTAGAAAAGTCATTCTTCTTACCCAAATTTCTTAAAATGTGGGGATTAGGAGAATTTTCTTTTGATTGCTTCTATTATTGTTATTTGCAATCGTATACAAAGTATTGAAATTGTTAAAATAAATGGAGGTAAAAGTATTAGAGAAAAATGTACCAAAAAAAAGTATTAGAGAAAAATAACATAGATTGTATAATATTATTTTTTTAGTAAAAGTAGAAGATATTTCTAAAACAATGAATAAAAGTCTATGCATAAGAAGTTTAACGATCTATGAGGATGCAATGGAATTAACAAATTCTATTTTATTATTAAAAAAAAAAAAAAAGCAATTGTAGAGAACTACATTTCAGGATAAATATGGTTTGAAATGAATGGATTTTCCTTAAGATAATAATCTCATAGATAATAAGTGGAATTTCAAAAGATAATATCTCAATTTGAGTGTGAGATAATTGATTATGTTGTGTATTTTATGAATTATATTAGATGTGACATTACATGTGGTATAATGAATAGATTGAGTATATAAAATCATGATTTCAATGGTGATTATTTGAATAATGAATTATGTTTTAAAAATATCTAAAGAGTATCTTAGAAGGATTTTATATTGTAAATTGGATCTCCAATAAGGTTGAGGTGAGTTACATTGCCAAGCACTATTCATTTCATGATGATGTGACATTTCTTGGAAATAAATAAAGCAAAGTATGCACAGTCAAATTTACTAATGGAATCAAAATTGTCAACTCTTGAATTTGCGGATCAAGAATCATAATTATTAAAAGACTCGGTGTGACTAAGATACATTTATGCGAGAGATCCGAACCTTATAAATCTTTTGTGATCACAAGCTATGTGACTAATAATAATACCGCCTATGAGAGACTTCACATATCCTTTTGTGAGAGGAATTGAAAAATTGTGTTATCTCACTATTTGAGAAGTGAGAAAATAAAACTAAAAATGAATTTGAAGATCCTTATGCCAATGAATTACCCATGAAAGTTGTCCTGGATACATTGAGGGGTGTGAATTTAAAGCCTTGAATGGAGGAAAATATGGTGGATACCCAATTTGTGGTCAAACGAAGCCATATGAATACTCCTATATGCACTACAATTTTCATCCATATGGCGTGTGGTAGTGCTTAATGTGAGGATGAACTTTAACTCTTAATGGATGCATTGTGTTATAGAGATGCACTTGATGTATCTACCTACGTGAGTGTGAAGGCATAGACTACCTTCAATGAAAGACTTGGGCAATCTTTCTAGAGCACTCATGAGTAACCCAAGGTGATAAAGGTCTTAAATATTGTGGAAATAATTATTGCGGGGCTATCACAATCTTTAAGGTAAAAGTGCGTGTTGTGAGGGTCTCATATTAAGTCTATTAAGTTTAAGAGTACATCACTATACAGACATGATATATTATCTCACTTCACTACGTGTTAATTCAATCCTTATGACATTAGCACTTAATTAAGCATGAAAAAACTTTTCCTTCCCTAGAATCAATTATTTATGCATGTCTAGATTTCAATTAATTTTCCTTGATTGCCATTAGTGGGGGATTGTTGGATATAATGGCAATAAGTTACTCCCTCCGTTCCTTAATTAGGTACCCATTGCCTTTTTCACATTTCTTAAGAAATATTGTCTGTGTAATTAATGTGTCTGTTTTGTGTATTAATATTACCAAATTGTCCTTTGTTTGTATGTATATTAAATTTGACTTTTCATATTTCAAAACAAGTTAGTAATATTAATTAGAGGTATGTTTTGGAAAAAAATTAATAAATGCATCTAGTAATTTGATAGAGGTTTACATTTAAGGACAAAAATAAAGTTAAATAGGAGTTTAGATATAGCGACGAAGTGAGTATTTTTACTGCTTTAAATTTTCCTTCTTTCAGCCGAATAATTGAGTTGACAAGTCTATTTGATAACTGCCTTGAACGTTACTAACCAATGAACCATTTCCTAAATTTATTGTCATTAGTATCATAATAATAACATTTATTTAGGAGGAAGTGCTACTTACAACGGGCAGAGTATTTAATATATATTGATTAGCTTCTTATATATTTCTTCGTAGACTTTTATAAAGGAATACATATATATTATAAATATAGACATATAGCAAGATGGTGAAAATAAAAGTCGATGTTTTTCTTTCTACTCTAAACGATCTTGGGTATTGTTTGTGAAGCTCCAACGTGTTTTGGCCTCGAGTGCATAAGTTCCGACATGCAGTTGTGTAAAACTTTGGAGAGCAAAACCAGATATTGAGTTTCACCAGAGGTCCATCGGAAATTTGCTTTCAGAACAGTGGTTTTGGCCATGGCACAACAAATTTCTATTATGATTGCAGGCAAAAGTGAGATGTTCATTGAATAGAATTGATGAATTGTATTCTCAAAGATATTGATGTGGTTTAGGGAATGGTGGCAAGGTGCACAGGGTGAGCATCAAATGCTATGAATAGATATAACAGCAACTGTTTTGTGGTGGTATGAAAAACCATAAATTGATATAAAAAGCTAGTTGTTCTTAAGTGACTACTGATACTATTCAAATTTATCTAAGAGCAGACATCGCCATGGACTCATCCATTTAACTAAGATTCAACATTGTAAAATACTTTATCATTCCCTTCTTTGACCGAATTTGAGAAACCTGATCAAATTCACGTTTCTTATTTTGGCATTTGATTTCCTAGTTTACAATCTGCGTCACACATACTGCATCCTTTCTCGCCAGACCTAACTTTCTTCCACCTTTGTATCGGTCATTTTTGTTTCTGTTATGCTGAGTAAACAAAATTGATTTTGTCGTCATAGGTTTTGAATTGATTTTGATCTAGTTTTAACTAGTATGGTTCTTTTTTTCAAAGACGATGAAGAAAATTTACAAGCCTTATGGTCCTCATGACACTAAAAGCAACACCTGATAAACAAGGAACAATTGTGCAGAAAATTCATATAAATGTCAATACCATAGCCTTTCTCAATACTCAAATAAATTATGCATTGTCACATAAGTTCATAATTGCGGAAGAATAAAAGGAAGTAAAAATCAGAACATTAAGCTAGCTAGTTAGCTACAAATGATCCAAATATGGCACTTTTCAAATCTTAACCGATGTATATTAATCCATCGCAAGACCAATAGCCTCTTAAGCAAATGCATCCAAACAAATTGACTCCAAATCTTCAACCTCCATAACCGCTTCAATGACATTCATGTGTTTTGTGCTAAAAACCAAAAAGTAACTTGTTGAGTTTTGCGACTCTAAAAGACTTGAGAGGGATCACAGACTTGATCAAAGGTCTGCAATTAGAATATGAAGACAATTTATCATTCAAATTAACGAGGTTATTATAAGTAGTAACAGTAAAAGAAAAATTATTACCTAGAAGCTTCAACAATTAGAGTTTGAAAATTGATTGCGCACAATATTATATCTAAAATGCAGGGTGTTAGAGAATCAAATTTACATGGAAAAAATAAAATTGATAGGACATGTATATTTTAAGCTACCTTGTTTGATTTAAATTTGGACATTTACGTTTGGTATGACCCTTATTCTTACAAGAACTACTAGTAGATGAACCTTTTTTGCGCAACTCCAAACTGCTTTTCATTCGCAAAGTTCGTGGACGCCCTTTATTTGCTGCAAGTGGAGGGTCATGCAAAGTTATACCGATGTCAGACGTTTTTGGCATAACTTCAGATGTTGAATTAGCAAACTCCTCATTAGATTCTTCAAGATCCAATAAATCAAGTTTTGCAATTGCACTGTTCAGACACTGAATGAAATATCATGATGTTTTTCGGACCGCGAACTTCTTTCAGATAGTTCAAGGGAGTGAGCCATAATGCTATTAAACCATGAAGTGCTTGAAGCTTTGTTTCCTCCTTCCTGTAGAACATACTGTGATGGGAGAGAATAAACATTTTTCTTAAGGAATACACTTAAGACATGTCTACAAAGAATACCCAAAAAAATCAAACTTCTGACAATTACAAGTTGCTTCATGTGAATTAACATGAAAGGTCACATAGTACTAAGGCTTCTCTTTATAAAATTCATGAACCTTGTATGTTGACACTTCACTAGAACCTTTAACTTCTTCTGCCACAAATATTTGAGAGCCAACTATTTAATCCTGAAATATTCTAAACATTTTCCTTGTATAAACTTTTGATGCTTCTTCTTCCATTGGATATAAAGTTCGCAAAAGTGGCTTTGAATTTCTTGTCTTGAAAGTCTTCTCTCTTTCCTTGTTGTAACGGGCATCAAGGGTTTTATCATATTGTGACACAAACTTGCTCAATGGAGTACTTGAATCGTAATACTATTTAGCATGCTAGAAACAAAGTATTGCACAAATAATATTATTTTCATATTATCTATCCATGAACTACTCCTAGTCAATACAGAGAAATCTATATTACTTTTCCATGAATAACTGCTATGATATTAATCTCATATTATTTACACTGTCAGTCTATTCAAATTAATCTCATAATTTATCTGTGTGTATGCTATTATCAGTGTGATGATTACTAGTTTAGTGTGGTGATTACTAGCTTGGTTTGCTTGTCCATATATATATATTAGCTTTCTATATTATATGTAAATATTTTTCATACATTGTTGATACTGGTTTGTTTGTCCAAATGATTAAGAAGCACTATTTATATTGTAGAAATTTCATCGAATGTTAATTGCGCTTCTGATGTATGTTAGTGTGTAACTCGTATAAGAATGAAATCATGAAAGGAGATCTCGTTTTCTATCTTGAGGCTTCGTTCCATTGAAGAGTAAACAAACATGTACAAATTGCAGCTGCGCACATTCATTAAATAGAATTGATGAATTGTATTCTCAAAGATATTGATGTGCAATGTAAAGACTGGTATTGGTCAAATGCAGGGGTAGTTAGAAAAGCAGTTTCTTGCTATGTAAGTAATCGTACTGTACGTGTATAGCTTAACTTAGCATATAGGGAAACTACACGCTTATATAAATACATCTGATATGCTTCAGTAAATGATTCAAGGGAGTTGTCACACATTTTCATTCGTGGTTACAGAATTTCCCTCTCAAATTATTCTCTCATGATATGGTACAAGTCAAGGTAGTAAGAGTCTAGATCCTAAGCAAGATCGGGGAAGGTTCACATGATCGTAAATCATGTGATTGTAACATGGATCATAAGATCCTACAAATTTTGGAATTGCTTATATATTTACAAAACATAAGTGATTTTTTAATTACATACGTATAAATCGTGCTATTAACTTTAATATTTTGCGGATCAAGGTCTCTTAAAGTTGGTCTCTTTGCTTGGCATCTGCTTCTCAACCAGCAACACAAATATCAAAATCAATGTGATCATGACGTGTGTGAAGTCTTTAAGGGGAGAGAACAAAGCCAATTATATGCTGAATTTGAAATGCTTTTTTAGACGCAGTAGGTTATAAACAAGTCAATATGCGTGAGTTTGAAGCAAAAGGAAAGGGGTGTTTATTGAGTTTGATTCCAAATCCAAAGGAGAAAGCATGATTTGGAATAGGTGCAGTTAGTTATAAAATTGATTTAAAAAAAAAAAAGTTATGAAATTGATGTAAACTGTTGATCTTCCTAGTTATTATGATCTTTCTTCATTATATCAATGAAGTTGTATATGTTCTTAATGCTTTTCAGATGTGAAACTTCAAAATTGAACCTTTGATTTAGAAAGTGTTAGAAATAGACATTTTAGTTTAGGAATCTTGAATAATTTCATCTTTAAATGCTAGTTGCTAGACATATAGTTAGATTTACAGTCACATCCCAGTCTTGGAGCTTAATGTTATTGTATCGATTAACTGAGAGAGACATTGGGATTTAATAGGTCAAATATGTCTCTCATCATTTGCAAGACATATAAACAATCTTTCTCATGTAGTTTTCTCTCTGCAGTTAGAATTAGTCTTTGTAAAAGTCCATCACACATCAAGTTGAGCAATCAATTTTCTTCCAAAGAACAATTATTTACCTATTTATTAAATTCAGATAATACACATCCTCTCAAAATACATTAAATAGAATACAAGATATGATTAAAAACAAAAATTAAACAGCTTAACTTTATTACAACTAGATCCCAGCACAAGCAGTGAAACAGAAAACCCGAAGAGGTTAACAACAACCAACAGAACCCAACCCCACCGAGCTAGAAAAGACTCCGGTCACGACAACAAAGAAGGAAAACCCTCCACCATCCACCACCTAGCCTTAACAATGATGCCAATAATGACAAAGAGCATTGAAATTTGCAACATTCTATGTTGTTTAAATTTGTGAATCCATATTTTCTAGGTCCTTTACCACAACCATGGTTGTTGTTTCTTCTATATTGCAATGCCTTAACACTGATCTTCTTAGTTTCTTAGCTTTTATCCACTTCTGGAAACTAAAGTACCCCGCAATTATCAAATAAATGCTACTGAAAAACATAATTAAATTAAAAAATATCTCAACAAACACGGCAGTTGAATGTGTAGGGGATATCAACCGCATAGAATCTAGATATATACAGGCAAACCAAGTCACTGGAATGTACATTGGACTGCCTACTTTCCCCGTTGGAATTAAAATAAGTATTGTTGCAGTTGATATCAAAAAGGAAACTATATTCCAAAATGAAAACCGAACGAAATCAACTTCTGACAAGATCGATTTTCCAGCATTTCCTAGGGTAGAAATAGTAGAATTGGAGGAAGTGATGTTCAAATTTTTGTCACTAGCATTAACCTGATAAACTCCACCAGGGGGACTTAGTACTGATTGATAGGTGGCAGTCGCAACAAGGGCTGCAACTATCAAAGTAGAGTTACGTTGCTCATCTGTTATATTTCGTGATATGCGCAGCATATAAATTGACATTTTATCTATAATAGTGGTCTTTAAACTTAGTTTATATGCAGGTGTGTGCACATCAGTGACTTCGGTTCCAGATTTTGCTCCAGCACTGCATAATATTTTCTTGCGCTCCGTAGTTGCTATGTCTAATGCTGTTTTGTCCTCAAAGTTCTTTGTCTTCAAATTTATTTCAGTATTTACCAACAATCGAATTGCCTGTCATACCGATTAATAATCAATGAACAATACAATTGTTAGAGATCATTCATGTTAGCTACTAAAATATTCAGAAGAATGTACTAGTTCCAAATCACCAATCAATCTGCTTTAAAAGTATTCATTTGAATTATTCTTCCAATAAAGAAATGATTACCTCTTGTTGATCACTTGTTGAAGCTGAAATGTGCAAAATAGTGTTGCCTGCCACATCCTTCTGGTTCAGTATTTTATTTTCCAGCTCTACAGCACCTGTCCTGTAATCTCTTTCGAGCCAGCCAACTAGTACTTTTAGGGCGTCGAACTGCGCATTATTAATAGCAATATGGAGTGCGGTCTCGCACCTCACAGTCAAGCATTCAATAGATTCAGGACATGCCTTGAGAAAGTAAGCTAAAAGGTCAACCTCTCCAATTTGGCTTGCATAATGAAGAGGAGTCAAGCCTTCCTTCCCTTTAACTTTGACAAGGTCCTTGTTCATGTCAACAAAACACAACACCATTGTCTTTTCTTTCTTTTGCATGGCAAGGTGGATAGGGCTGAATCCTTTCTTATTTAACTTTAAAGCAAATGAAGGTTTCAAGTTCATAATCTCAATGGCAAAAGGGAGATGCCCGTTAAATGCGGCGATATGCAAAGGAGTTTCAACAAATTGTTCTAAATCTATCTCCCTCAAAATAGATGGGACTTTTTCAATTACAGTATAGAGCTCTTCTATATTACCCGCTTCAGCTGCAGGTCTAAGTATATCAAGATTGGTCATTGGTTTTTATGTTTGAAACTGCAACTGCAATTACGGTATGAAATATGTCAAGCTACCATTGCCATTAAATAAGCCTATTATTCTTTCATAAAGTATAAAATAACAATTTTACTTTATTAAGTCAATGAAGGTTAGTTCCTTCGTCGATGAGCTAAAAGACGTTGAAAGTACTTAATCGGTAGAGGTCTTGTTCAAATCCAGCTATATACATATAACAATGTTAAATTTTACGAGGAATAGTTTGTCATCTTGTGGTCTTAATCGGTTCCTGAGATAAACTCTACAGTTACGCGTAAAATATCCGGTTCACACCAACAACAAAAAATACGAATAGAAAATACATATAATTGAAAAAAAATATTTATTTTATTTTATATGAATATGACACTCGTAGTAGTTTGGAGAATTTGCAAATGTTCTTATTTACAATTTTTTTTTAAAATTGTAATTTATTTATTTTTCTAATACAAAAACTTCTATAATTGTAAAAGAAATATACTCATTTCTTATGATCAATCAAAGTGAAATCACATTGGACCCTTAAATAACTATTTATAAAAAAGAAGTATAAGAAGCTAATGAGTTGTAAGAAGGAAACTTTTTATGAAAGTGAAGGAAGTTTTTTTTTATTTAGATGAGAAAAAATAATGTTAATTTAAGTCTCTCACCGGTGGAGCATCAAAATTGCATCATTAGATTGAATCAATAGACCAAATTATTTTAAAATAAAAATGAGAACATGTATTTCTTTCCACACACAATTATGACCATATCTCTACCCTCTCCAACTTCTTTTTTCTTTTCAAGTACATTTTCTCCAGTTTGAGAAGTTGTATTGTTATTGAGTGAATATATTTGATCGGCCATTGATGAATTGAGAATAGCAATTTGGACGGATCTTAATTTGTTCTTTGAGAACTATACATTCATATGATTGTTATTTTGTTAAGGAAAAAAATTCAGTTGTCTCAATTATTATAACTTTGAGATGGATGACAAACAAAAGAACAAAATTCTGCTGGAAACACCATTGTTATTACTATTTTGTAAAAAAAAAAACTAATCCCTGTTATTATAACAGTGAGATGGTAGGTGTGGGATACAACTCCAGTACCATATACAGTTAATACTTTTTACCATGTATGGTTTTTTCATGTTAGTAATAGCAGTTTGGACGAAGTAGAAGACATGGACTTGATAAAGTTCATCATTGCAGCACCATTTGAGAGAAAGCAGTTATGTTGTGAATTCGGTCAAAATCACATATACCAATGAATAATAAGGATGTCTGGAGCAAAGGAAAGTAGTAACCACTTTTATGTGAACACAAGAAACAACAACAAAAATATAGCTAAAAGGAACTAAGTGTAGAGCTAATGACAATAACACAAACAATAACAAAGCATAAAGAGATAAGGAAGCTTAAAAGGGAAAACAAACACACAAGAGACGGTAACCCAGTTCAGCCAATATGACCTACTCTGGGGGAGAGAGAAGCTCTTCAATCCACTATGAGAAGATGTTACAAAAGGTTACAAGAAATCAACCTTTTCCTAATCTCTACCCTTTGCTTGACTCACCACAGTCATATGAAACTTACTAGAGATTACACTAAAGGAAGCTTTAGATCCTTCCAATGATGTAATCTCACTACCCAAGGTGATTACAATGTTTATCCCAATCCAAGAGACCTTCCTTACAAAGATATTCAACCCTCAAGTTCCCCCCTTTGTAAACCCTAGACCTCTTGCTTCAGCTCCCCTTCAAAAAATGCAGAAACCACTTAAATACTGGACACAAAAGTACCAAATCTTGTCACGATTTGCTCCAACCGTGCCACGATTATGCCTTTCCAACCGTTGTAACTAGTCACTTTCAGGTAAACTTGCTGAAGAAGTTGTTGAATCATGTCACGATTTCCCACATCGCGCCACGATTTTCCTTCAGCAGAAACCATCCATTCTGCCAAAAAAATTGCGGCACGGCTCTCAAAATCGTGTCACAATTCTGATCATTCCCAACTTCACAAATTTGAAGTCAATTACAACAAGTTACACTTACGGTGAGAGAGATGGGTAAGGGCTAGATTGTATAGGGAATATTACAGATGTTCTTATTTTTATTTTAAGCAAATCTAAACAATTGAACAAATCTAATGGTTGAATTTTTCTACTCCACCGGTGAGGGACTTAGTTGAACCCTCACCTTAAAATTCACCAAAAAAAGTTGCAATTGAAACGCGTGATCAATTAAAAAATTATATTACTTGTTATTATTTGTTCTTTTGTTATGTTTACCTTCAACCAAAAGGGCAGTGGATTCAATTCATGAAGGGTGGAAGTTGAGGAGAACACTATTGGTCCTCTTTTTAAAAAATGTTCACCGGAGTTAAGATGTTAAAATTCTCATCTGTATCTATGTCTATGTCTATATCTTTTTTTTTTTTTTTAGGGAATGTCTATGTCTATATATCTATATTTATTATAAAGAGGAATCATTTCTATGGACCTTTTCGAAATCATTATGAACCTTTCCGAAAACATTTATAAATGTTATTTTTTATATTTTTTGTCAAATAGTTTAGTGGTTGAAGCTCACATATTTTAAATATGGAAAAATGGGGTGTCCGGAATTCAAACATCACCCCTACATATATTATGCAATGTCTCTACCAATTAAGTTAAACTCACAGAAGTTACCAATGTTTTTCTATTAGCGATTTCATATTAATACATTCATGTGTCATTGTATAAAAAACATACCATCTGGATATAATAAATAAATGATTGCTAAATTATTCTCTAAGACGAATTATGATATGGAGAATTACAATATTCCAATTTACAATTTTTTAAAATTTTTATTTATTTCAATTTATAAAAAAAAAAAAAACTTCCATATTTGTAAAAGAAAATACTAATTGCTTATAATGAATAAAAGAGATATCCCATTGGAGCCTCAAAAACCTATTTATGAAAAAGAAGAATAAAAAGCTAATGAGTTTTATCAACAAAACTTTTTATAAAAGTAAAGGAAGTGTTTTTTTAGATGAGAGAAAAATATGTTTACTTAGTGATGACACTTTGTCATTATTCTTTTAGTATGCATTTTTCATGTAATTTTAGGAGATATTCATCAAGTTCATGGGAGCTAAAAGCGCAAAAAAAAAAAAAAAAAAAGGATGAAATTCAGTTTTCAGGAAGTACAATTCGCCACCGAATTCGAGCATTCGGCCACTGAATTTCCTAGCCACAGGATGTTGTTTCTTTCAACAATTTTCGGCCACCAAATTATCCAATTCGGCCATCGAAATTCTTCAAATGGGCCACGCGTTTTAACTGGTTCGGCCACCGAATTTTGGGCTCGGTGGCCAATTTTGACAGGCTTATATAAGGAAAAATGTGTTTTCAGAAGAAATGTTCACGGTTTTAGAGAAAAAAAAAAGGCATATTTTGGAACGGAGGCTTTGCAGATTTGGTGGGCAACAATTAAAATTCATAGTCAATCATCCAATACATGTATGAATCCTTGTTTTTATGTTAGTTATCTTGTACTTTAGCTATGAGTAACTAATCTCTTTGTGGTTGAGACTTCGAAGAATCTGATGTAATCCTATGGGAACCCTAATTTGTGGAACTCCTTTGAATATCAATGAAAGTCTAGTCTTTATTCATATTACTTTATGTTTAATGTTTTTTGTATGTTTATAATCAACTACTAACCATAGCTTAATGAATATGCAAATTGATCTTAGAGATTGAATGACCACTAATTCTGGCTTTTGACTCTGATCATGGTAATAAGTTTAACCTAAGTAATCAAGCTAGAGATATATCATTATTAGGGTATAACATAGGGATTAACGTTTTGTTAAAACCTCAAACGGTTTCGAATTCACTTAAGAGATTAAGGGATTGTTACTTGCGGGGAAATTCTAGGTCAAGAGATTGAGTAGAGTTACTTTGTTAATCTATCGTGAAATTAGATAATCATTACTTGAATTAGGAGGTGCAAATTACCATATGAGAACTTCGGAGGATTCGAAGGTCTTAACCATACTTCTCTCTAATATTCTTAAAACCAACTTTTATTGTTTTATTTACGTTTACGTTACAAAAACCAATCCAACTGCCTAGGGCAACCATTGAATTTAATACATCCTTTTGATAAAGAAATTGTTGAGTAGAAGTTAACAACGGTCCTCATGAATACGAATTTATTTATTACTTCGATAGTTTTGATTGACTTGCCAAATCTTTATCACTTAGGAGTATTATAACCGAAAGAAAATGTGCAATTGAAACGTGTGATCAATTAAAAAATTATATTACTTGTTCTTTTTGTTAGGTTTACCTTTAACCAAAAGGGTATTGGATTCGATTCATGAAGGAGGGAAGTTGAGGAGAACACTATTGGTCCTCTTTTTAAATAAAAAAAATAAAATTACAATTGTTTTCTTACCTATTGGGTGGGGGATATCAAACTAACTTGATTGAGTTAAGGGATTAAAGGAGTTAAGAAGTTAGAGTTTTTTTTTTGGTTACAGAGGGTAAAGTAACAGAAAAAAAAAGAAAACAGAAAAAATACAACAGAGAGCTATACTCTCAAGTACAAGGTTCCGGAGGCATCAGTCTTCAAGAGGGGCCGTAATTCATCTGGAGGCACTGAGTGGATCAAAAGACTGTCATCTGAGTTTGCTCCTAGCTTAGCTAAATAATCAGCACACTGGTTTCCCTCGCGTAGAGTGTGATGGAGCGAATAATTCACCGTGGAAAGAAAATCTTTAATATCTTGTATAAGAACAGCATGAACGTGAAACTTGGAGAAGCTACCTGATATGAGGTTGATAGATAGGAGGGAATCTGAGTAAACAACCATGTCCGTGATTCCCATGTCATGAGCAATTGTAATTCTATGGTGAATGGCAGTCAGTTCCGCAAGCAAGATGTCCGAGGTGAAGGGAATAAAGCCAGAAAAACCTTTTAGGTACAGTCCACCTCCGTTTCTGATTAGACCACCAAAACCTGCTCGAGTCGGAGAGCCTATACAGCTTCCGTCAACGTTGAGAATGGCGCAATTGAAATTGTTGTTATTCCAACGAACATGTCTATCTGAAGCAGCAACAGGCTTCGGTTGGTAGAAGCAGATTTTGATATCGTCCTTTGCCGCATTTATGAGCGAAGCCAGCCTTTGAATCGTTATAGTTTCGTTGTTCAAACACAATGCATTACGGTTCCTCCATGTCCACCATAGCCCAGCTGAGAAGAGACTTGCTAAGTTGTTGTTTAACCCATCCTTGATCCACTCTTCAATGTTGTTTGACGAATAGAAAGGGAGTTCAGTAAAACCAATGTGCTGCCATATAGACCTGGAGAATCTACAATCACGGATGCAATGGAAGATTGTTTCTTCAAATTCTCCACAGCGAGGACATGTTGTTGATGGTACCATCTTTCTGTGGTGAAGGAGTGACAATGTAGGAATGGAGTTGTGACACATCAACCATATGAGGAATTTATATTTTTCGGGAATTTTTTGTCTCCAAATCCAAGACCAAGAATGAGTGACAGTATTTGTTTCATTGAGAGAGAGCAGCCATTTGTAGCCACTTATGGTTGAGTATACTCCATTTTTGTTGTGGGGCCAAACGAAGGTATCATCAATGGCATCATTGAATTTATAGTTGATGTTGCTGATGAAATCTGACACATCTTGAGGGAGAGTAGTAAACAACATGTGAGTCCTTTGTTCATTGGTAATAACATCCTTGACCGTAAGATGGAGGTCATGAATGTCGATGATGGGGACGATGGAACCGAGCGGGCCAAAATCACTCCAAGGGCTGAACCAAAAAGAAGAACCTCCGGATCCGGGGCGCCACGAATAACCTTTGATAAGAATATTCTTTGCCCGGATGATAGATGAACAAGTGGGGGAGCTGCTGGATTTTATGGAGGCATTGAGGAGGTTCGGTCCTGTTAAATTGTTGGCAGCAAAGATAGACACCCAAAGCTTATTGTTGTTGTGTAATAACTCCCAAATCAACTTACCCAAAAGACAAGTGTTAGCCTCTCTTGCTTTTCTGATACCCAACCCTCCAATGTTCTTTGGCTTGGCAATTTTATTCCATCCCACAAGATGGATTCCTTTATCATTAGCGCCCTTCCATATGAAGTTACGAGTTGCTTGATCAATATCTGCACAAATGCTTTGAGGAAGCCAATTTATTTGCATATAATAAGTAGGGATTGATGTAAGTACCGATGAAGCAAGAGCCAGCCTTCCAGGTTTATTGAGGAGTTTATTTTTCCAGGAGGCAAGTCTAGTCTGCATCTTCTCGATGATAAAGTGGAAGTCGCTCTTCTTTGGTCTCCCTTTAAGTATCGGAAAGCCCAAGTACTTATCAAGAGAAGTAGTGTTACGGATATCGGATATGGAAGTTAGGTTGTTGATCTTTTGAAGGGGGACACCTGAGGAGTAGAAAGCTCTTGACTTGGATGGATTTATTCTGAGACCCGAAGCTTGACTGAAGCGATCAAATAGGTCCTTGATAAACTTAAATTGAGATTTCTTTGCTTTAGTGAAAAGGAGGACATCATCCGCAAATAGAAGATGGGAAATTTGAGGGCTGTTGGCGGACATGCGGATAGGGTCCCAATGCCCTTGGAGGACGGCATTGTTGATTGCAAGAGAAAGCTTTTCCGTACAGAGGATGAAGAGATAAGGAGACAACGGATCACCTTGTCTGAGACCATGAGTTGGCTTGAAGGGAGGCAATTTATTTCCATTCCAAAGAACCGAAAATGTTGATGAGGTTACACAGTGCATGATGAGCTTGGTGGTGGCGTCTGGAAAGCCAAAATCATTAAGACAAGAGCTAAGAAACTCCCAGTTAACATTATCGAATGCTTTCTCAAGGTCAATTTTGAAAGCAACATAGCCTCTTTTCCTTTTGGATCTCCGCATGAAGTGAACAATTTCCTGCAAAACAATAGAGTTGTCAGAAGTGCCCCTACCTGGCAGAAAACTGCTTTGGTAGGGACCAATAATATTATTAAGGATCGGCCTGAGACGGTGGACAAGGACTTTGGTGATAATTTTGTAGGTTATGTTGCAAAGGCTTATTGGTCGGAAGTCTTTGTAGGTTTGAGGAGGGTCAATTTTTGGTATAAGGGCAATGAGGGTATCTGATATGCTTGGGTCGAAACTACCAGTTTCAAATGCTGAGGAAACAAGGTGGAAAATATCATCTCCAACGATGTGCCAATATTGCTTGAAGAAGATGCAATGGAAACCACCTGGGCCAGGTGATTTATAAGGCTTCATGGAATTAAGTGCTGCTGAAACTTCATCTTTAGTGATGGGTTTGGTGAGTGCATTCTTACCATCATCATCAATTGTGGGGTGAGGGCCAACGCTGAAGTGACGATTTTGATGGTTGTTATTGCTGCAAAAGAGATTCTTGAAGAATCTTTGAGCTTCTTCTTGAAGGGTGGAGGTGTCAGAGGACCATATACCATTTGGAAGCAGGAGCCTATGAATTCTGTTTCTCTTCCTCCTAATAATTGTTTGAGCATGGAAAAAAGAGCTATTTTTGTCGCCAAATTTAACCCATTTTTCCCTTGATTTTTGATACCAAAGCATTTCTTCTTGGAAGAGAATGTGATTGTATTCCTGTTGAAGCTGATTTTCGAGGAGAGAGTGTCTGAGGGAGTCAACTCTTTCCAAGTATCTATGAATGCCTCGAAGACGGTTTTCAATGTGTTTTTTCTTTTGAAAAATATTGCCAAAGACATCATGATTGAAAGTTATGGAACTTTCTCTAACCTTGTCGAGAGCAACAATAGTATCGTGGTTCGAAGAAGTCCAAGCTCTAGTGACCAAATCTGCATACTCTTCATGATCAATCCAAGCCGCTTCAAAACGAAAAGGTCTTGGACCCCTGGCAAGGGGTAGGCCGCCAAAACGGAGGAGGAGGGGATTATGGTCAGAATGTATTCTGTAGAGAACTTCGACTAAAGCTTCAGGGAAGGAAAGCCTCCAATTAATGTTTGCAATACCTCTGTCAAGTTTTTTTGAGAGAATGCGGAGACCATTATGATTGCGGTGCCAGGTGTAACGACCACCGATAGTTGTAAGGTCCAAAAGGTTGCAGTCGTTCATGAAGCTGGAAAAGAGGGCAGCTCTTGAATGATTAAAAATTCCGCCTCTTTGGTCGCTAGGAAGAATAGTTTCATTAAAATCTCCAATCAAAATCCAGGGGCTAGTTATGGTGTTGTTGAGGTTAATAAGGTAGTTCCAAAAGGGGGTTCGCAAGGTTGCATTTGGGCTAGCATAGACGCATGTGCATGTGGTAGTTACATTTCCAAGACTTATTGTGAAGGTTATGGAGTATTGATTGGACTCTGTAATGAGGGTAGTAGTGTTGTCTGCAGTGTGTTTTAGGAGCCAGATACCTCCTGAGTGACCATTTGCTTCAATGATGTGTTCAGGGGAGTAACCATTATTTGTCCAGAAGTTGGAAAGTCTTGCAAAGGGAACATGTGTTTCAAGAATGGCAAGAAATGAGGGTCTGTGTTTTCTTATCATCTCTTTCAATTGTCTTTTGGCTTTACTATTTTGTGCCCCTCTTATATTCCAAGAGAGGATAGATGTATCTATGAGAGCTTCCATTAAAAATGGTATTGAAAGAGAACAGTGTGGGGGAGGCTACGATACCATATCCTCATCCCTAGGGATGGAATTCTCTTGAACATCTTCACTGTGCACAAGGCTTCTATCAGTGTCATCTTGCATTGTAATTTGAATAGTTGGGGCCAACATATTTGTTTCTGTGATCAGTGTGATTGTTTGCTGGGGCGAAGGTGAGGTGCTTTCAGAGGTGGGAGTGGTTTTGGAATTGAGGGCAATTGGGTTATGGATTGTGTGTGGAGGATAGATCACGTGATCAATATTTTGGATTTCAGTTATGGCAATATGGGAAGCTGACGTGTCCTTTAGGTTGTGGTTGTGGACCGGCTCAAGGGTGGTCAAGTGCATAGAGTCTTTGGGGGTTACATTTTTTATGGGTGGCTCGTGTATGTCTTCTTGCCTGCGCCTTTTGGAATCAGAAATTATGTTAGTTCCACGTGTGGCTTCTTGTGATTTCGGCCATGTAGGGACTTTGTTTTTGGATGATGTAAGTTTAACGTGTTGTTGGGTCAAAGATGCCAGTGCATTGAATCTGTTGTTTTTGGCAGTAACGGTTTTTGGGGCATTTAAGGATAATTGATTGTGTGTTTTCTTTCTCCTAGAAACAACCAGCCAATCGCCATGCAAGATTTGATTCTCATCATTGCTATCATTTACTTTTCCTATTTCGGCAGGTTTCTCATTATTGCCAGCATTAAATGAGTTTCCGTTTTGTGTTGCAGGAATTAATTGTGAATGAATATTGTCCATGTTTGTTTGGGTCGGGTTAGTGAACGGCTGAGACGGTTTAGGGTTATGGTTGCCCGGATTTTCTTTGGCGGCGGCGGTTTGGTTATTTTGTTGTGCCGGTTCAGCTTGAGGCGGTTTAGTGCAGCAGTTTCTCCCAAGGTGGCCGTAGCATCCACAAGAAGTGCAAATAAGGTGTATCCTTCGTATTGTACCTTGTACCAATGGCCATTCACCCATATCTTACCCACCACCGGAACAGTAAGATCTATTTCAACACAGACCCTGGCAAACTTTCCTCTTTCAACTCTCAAAGTGTTTGTATCTACTTTGATGGGTTGGCCCAGTGCAGACGCCATAGCAAGCAGGAAGCTTTCGTCGTAATAAACAAGATTTAAGCCAGGAAAACGTACCCAAACTACCGTGCGATCTACCTTGGCATTTGGTGAAGCGAATTCTGGTGTCCAATGGGAGACAGCTAAGCAGTGATCGAAAATTAACCATGGGCCGCCAGTGATAACTTTCTCTTTGTCTGCTGCTTGATCGAATTTCACCATAAAGAAACCATTGTCGTTGTCCATGATGTCGAATCCTCCTTGAAGCTTCCATATTTTTTGGAGGCGTTCTTTCATTGTGTGATAGCCAAGATTTTTCCCTAGCAATTTCACGACCAAAGCATCTTTCCACGGTGTGCACAATTCTTGAAACACTTGGGGCTCGATATAGATTTTAGGGAGAAGGCGGTTTCCATTTTCCAATTCTATTCGAACAAGTTTCTTTTCAATCATGTTTTCTTTTTCACGGATAGGAATTTCTTGAGTTGTTTCTAGCAATTTGTCTCGAAAGGATGGCTTAAGAGAAGGGGGCTTGATTGGATCAGATGGCTTGTTAGGTTGTTTCATGTTGGTATCTCCTTGGGCAGAGAACACAAAGTCGGTCATGTTCATTGTTTGCTTATTTTTAAATGTGACGTCTTTAAAAAAACATTTTAGGAAATATTTACAAATGTCATTCTATTAACGATTTCATATTAATAACCTCGTGTCATTTTATAAATAAAAAAAAAACATACAAAGTGGATGTAATAAATAAATGTTTGTCAAATTATTTTCTAAAAGGAATTACAATATGGAGACCTACAAATGTTCCTATTTACCATTTTTTTTAAATTGTAATTTATTTATTTTTCTATTAAAAAAATTCTATAATTGTAAAAGAAAAATACTCATTGCTTATGATGAATCGAAGTGAAATCACATTGGACCCTCAAATAACTATTTATCAAAAAAGAAGAATAAGAAGCTAATGAGTTGTAAGAAGGAAACTTTTTATGAAAGTGAAGGAAGTTTTTTTGATTTAGATGAGAGAAAAATATGTTTATTTAGGAGTACTATTATAACCGAAAGAAAATGCGCAATTGAAATGTGTGATCAATTAAACAATTGTATTACTTATTATTATTTGTTCTTTTGTTATGTTTGCCTTCAACCAAAAGGGTAGTGGATCCAATTCACGAAGGGTGGAAGTTGAGGAGAACGCTACTGGTCCCATTTTTAAAAAAAAAAAGTTTACAATTGTTTGCTTAGCTATTGGGGTTGTCAAACTCACTTGATTAATTTAAAGGATTAAAGGAGTTAAGAAGTTAATTTTTATACATGTTATTGTATAAAAACATACAATATTCCAATTTACAATTTTTTAAAATTTTAATTTATTTCATTTTATATAAAGAAACTTCTATACTTGTAAAATAAAATACTAATTGCTTATAATGAATCAAAGAGAAATCACATTGGACTCAAAAAGTGACGGATGAAAGGACCACTCACAATCCTCGCTCCCCCATAAATTATTGAAAAAATTATGTGTAATAACCTTCATCTTCGTTTCTTGAATAGCCAAAAAAATCAATTCTGTAAACCCTTTCCAACTCTCTAACTTTATTCCTCTTCAAAACACCCCCCAGTCCTATTATTTTGAAAGTTGTAATAATCATTGGCTACCATTTTCCATCTCTTCCAAAACTGCTTCACACCACTAATTTACCGAATAATTAAACTTCCTAACTACCCTTGCATTTAACCAAGCTCTTCAAATTATGATAAATGTTTGCAGTAAGTAACCAGTCACAACCACTTCAATACAGAAACTTAAGACAAAAAATGACATCCTCTCACAACTCAGTTTCAATTCTCGGTGAAAACGTTCATCCGCAAAACAAATAAAATTCAATTCGTCTTTACTGATTTGATTCTTATACTAATTACACAGACATACATCAACAACAGCACAATGAAAATTCAACCAAACCAGTATATATGGACTAGCAAACCAAACCAACACACAACCAAACTAGTAATAATCACTCAAACTGCGTTGATCATAGAAATCTTGAAGCAGACTCGGATAATCATAAGTCTGATACTCAACACGATAAAATTGCACGAACAGTTGTAATCTCACTTTGAATGATCTTAAATGCAGAAATGTTAAAGACCTTCATTATTCTTTGCCTGCAGTATCTTAGATTTCACCCTGGCCATCTACAATAAATGGAAACGGTAAACCATGATTAACCTTGTTAGAACCCTTTATACCACATACTATGATTAAAATATGAACATACCTCAAACTCATTATAACATGTTTTTACGTTCTGGGAAGATGATTTCATATATATCATCGACCTTTTCTATCTCCACAATATCTGTATAATTTAAAGTCTTTATCAGCTGTATCTGTATGTACTCACACCACATCATCCAATATGTATGAGGCAGCTAGTATGAAAAACATGAAACTTTCAATATCTTTCTATAGTAGTCTTTTTTTTTGTACAACTTTCGATATAAGTCTTATTACTAGACATGTTCAGTAATGTAGTAAAATTTATACCTTGAGTTGATACCGAAGGCTTGGCAGACCCTTATCTCAATATCTTGCTCTAAAGTTTGCACGAGAGCAGCACAATATATTTCCAGAAGTTGAAGTATTTGGGTGTAGAATGGATGCCACATCTTTGCCAACAATCATCTTTTGATTACATATGAAACATTTTTTTTGCTCCAAGTCCATTTTCCGGTTCATACCTATACCCAAATCATTCCAAAATGGCACTATTAATTATGACATTAACACAACTGTTGCGATCCACAAAATCCGCATTAGGATCATTTCCGCCTAGCCAACCACAGAGTCATAGCTAACATAAGAAATCTTTGCTTGTCCGATCTTCTGTGCATATCTTTGAGAATGAATCAAATAATAACCAGTTGATTCTCGAACACGCGGTGTCTCTTCATAGTCAAACTCTTCAATAGCAAGGGCCTTGTCACTTAAAATTGGTATAAAACTTTTTTTAAGAATTCTTTTCAGGAGGGTAATTAGTTTAGCCGAATTCTGTTTGAGCTTGTGAGTAGAACCCATCAAATGATCTAATAGAGCATCTTTAGTGTTGCATGATTCAGCACACAAAACACAATGGTACATCATTTGTTGTCCTTTTCGACTATGACCAGCAGGACCCTCATATAGCTCAACATTTGATCAAGTTTTCTTGGGATCCAGCCATTTCTAAAGCTCCAAAGTTTTCTTGGAAAGAAATTATTTAAGATATAGAGAGAAAAAGAGAAATTAGCAATGATATTATAAGTATTGAAGAACAATGTAGTTTATATAATTACACTTCATTTCTTTTCTTTTTCTTTTAGCATATAGGATAAGCTTCATTTCTTCCATGTGCCATATTCTTTTCTAAAACAAATTATATGGCACAAAATTTGTTATATTTTTTAAAAATTGAGTAATTTTAGTATTCAATAGTTAACGTATTAATTCTTGTGAAAAAATATCAAGAAATTCAGAAGCAAACAGTTCAGGTTTGGCAAGAAAAGGATAATCCTGGAGACATCGGTTTTGTTCTTGAAAAACTGATTGATAGGATTGATGATGTGAAACAAATTATTGTTGTTCAACCTATTACGGACGAATCCTAGGTCATAGTCAATATGCAACTTGAGGTTGCTATTACTATGGTCACAATTGCGTGCATTACAAATGATGAATTTGTAGAGATCAACTATGAGGCATCTGTGGTTGAGAATGATATAGGGGAAAAACGGCAAGTTGTTGATGGTGCTGATGACAAATTTGAGAAGAATATGTTGAGGTTGTTGATGACACTGGTTCGGAGAATGACATACATGAGCATCAGGTTACTAATGTTTCTAATGATATTGAGCATGAAATGGAAATTGTTTCGGAGACTCTGTTGAAAATATCACCAACACGTCCAATTTTAAGTAGCGTTTCTCAAAAAGATCTTGAAACTATGAAAGTTTTTGACTCTAAAATGTTGAAGAGAATGTTGATAATACAAGTTTCATATTTTACGTGTCGGAGAGTCATCGAAAGAAGATGAAGTCAAAAATTGATGATATCAAATACAATACTCGATAAAAGGGTGAGAATATCAAACATTACTCATGAAGTTTCTCTAATGAAGCATTATGGGAGTTGCATTGCCGTTCCTTCTTCCACGACCGAGGATGTTATGGTTTGGAAAAATTGGATGGATGAAGAAATTCCTTTGTTTTTAAGAGATGTATTTTTTAGGAATCGCCTAGAATTTCCCAATTCCCGATTCCCTCAACTCTTTTATGTTCCTCTTGTTTGTTATCTCTTTTGCCTTGGGTACGGAACTCTTTGTATTTCTGTCTCTTTTATTAATTATTTTTTTAGCATGCTTGTAAAGGATTTGTGGTTCTAGGGACCAACCTAGTTTAGATGTATATTGCCTCTTTAATACAAGTTCATACTCTTGCTTCATCTAAAAAAAGTCTATTTTTAATTTCCCCGCTAAGACAACGAGTTGGTATGTTCTTATTTGACAAAAAATTGATTTTTTTAAATAGATAAAATGATAAATAATCATTGAAAAATTCACCCATACAAATGGAGAGTCGAGGTTTGAACCCCGCCTACGGCGTACAGCGTAACAATTTCAGTAATTTTGACAATTAAGTCAAGACTTGTGGACAAATTATGAATTTTATATTCAACCTAACTGATAGATTTTAATTATATGTATGCACTTTTGAATTTAATTTTAAATGAAAGTGTGTTGAACTTATTTTTAAAAAGTTAAAATGAATTAGAGTACTGAAACAACATGGAAATTTCAGAACAAGAAATGCCAAAAAAAACTAATAGAAAAGAGTATCAAATTAAATCCAAAAACAACGAGAAACAAAAACAAAATGTCAAAGTCACCACAAATGATAAGAGAAATCATAATTAGGACGATTCGCTTTCAGCCACCAATATGATTAAAGTTTAATTTTGTTGAGCAATCTTTGTAACAAGGCCTCTTTTTGATGAAAGACCGGAGCATTTTCCTTCTTTCAATCCAAATCACTCACACACATGAAAGTCAAATGAGCGTAAAAGATGAGCGGATAATTTTTGAAAACCCGCCTAAAGATGCCAAATTGAAATAAATGAGCTGGCACATGTTCAAAATACACTATGTGGAAACTAAGCTAATTAGAATTACGGTACCGAAGTTTACTACAAAAATCACAAGAGAAGACTAAGGGCTTTGCACCTTCCATGCCACATCCACCCACACAAAGTTGAGCATTAGGTTGTAAATTTGTCTTTAATTGAATTGTCCGTTGTTGGTAACCGATTACGCAGTAGACACCAAACAAAAAGAATGACTTTTAGAGGCACCTCCTTATTCCAAATTTATGTTATGCGAGCAGCTGTCAAGTAGTTGTTGACCGATGACATCAAATAATTATAAGCACTTGTTACATTATATTTACTTACACATGTAAATGTCAAATCCACTTGTCAAAAAGATTAGGCTGCAAAACACTATTAATTAAAAAGTCACAGCACTCCCGCACCTTCTCCTCCTCCCAAAGCTAATAAACAACGTCTCCACTTCCAAGCATCACCTTACTCTCCACCCAAGCGAAAACATTTCAGCCACCCATGTCATTTTATTAACAGCAAGATACTCATAATATGTGTTGAACTTTAATTACACTCATGCCCAATACTCATAATATGTTTTCACATGTTTACAATTAAATCCCTCTGCCAAAGCTCATCATATTCCATCTGTGAACAGCGTTGATCAAATGGCTTCAAAATGGATCAACAAGGAATTGGAAGGAGTTGCAGAAGGATCCTCTTGCTTCATGCAGTGCTGGTATATTTTTCGCATTAGTGCTTTGCTTTATTGCCTTTGTTTTAAGCTACTATACTATAATTATTTGTATACTTTGCAGTGATTTGAAAAATATTTAATTTTGTTGAGATATTGTGTTTGTTTACCAAAGCACATATAGTGACTTAAGGCATGGATTTTGTAAATATTGTTGTATCATCTCTTTTTTTGGCTATAACTTGTCATTACCGGGACAATCACTGCCGCCAGCCAATAGGTCTCCGATGGGAACAACTTTCTACGCAGTGTATTCAGCAAAACAACCACCAACATATTTGCCTTCCTCGTGCGTAGTAAAAATTAAATGTGTTGTTTAGCGTATGGGATGTACGCACGTTCATAGGCTAAATATATTTTGATATGAATGTTTTTAAGATTCCAAATATAGTTTTAATTGATTGCTGGGAAGGACAAATATAGAGAAATTCGTATCTATGAATTTGATGACTTAAATCACACCTTCCTTATGTTATTTAGTGGATATCTAAGCTTAGTAAATTATGCTGAGTTTGTGGAAATCATGTGTGGATTCATGAAAGGATCTTAATTATGGAAAACATTTCGCTTTTCTCACGAGACAACTGGTGCAGAACATAAAAGATAAGTTCCCTGCAATTTCCGAACATAATTCTCGCCTTCTCCAGTTCATACATGCATAAGTTCCTCCTAACATCCACATATCTGTTGCAAATCGCAAATAAATGGTGGCAACTAGGGTATCCGTGGAAGAATCGTGAGTAATTTAAGCTACACATAAAGTACCATTACTTACATAGCAAGAAACTGCTTTTCTACTCCTGCACCTTGCCACCATTCCCTAAACCACATTAATATCGTTGAGAATACAATTCATCAATTCTATTCAATAAATGTGCGCAGCTAGATTTGTACATGTTTGTTTACTCTTCGGTGAAACGAAACCTCAAGAGAGAAAACGAGACCTCCTCTAATAACTCAGTTTCAACTCTTAGTGACGATTTTCATCCACAATGCAAATAAAATTCAATTCGTTTGGCAAAATTTCATTCTTATATGAATAAATAGTGCTTCTTAATCACTTAATTACACTAACATACATCAGAAGCGAAATTGAAAGTCGATGAAATTTCTACAATATAATTAGTGCTTCTTAATCATTTCAACATGTATGAAATATATTTACATATCATATTGAAAGCTAATATAATATATATGGACAAGCAAATTCCAAACCAACACACAACCATCACACTGATAATATCATACACACAAATAAATTATATAATCACCACACAAACTTTAGTAATCTTAATAATCCTGATCATCCGGACTATCTAATACGACTGTGATAATTCTCTCCTTGATACTCAGCACGATAAAATTGCACGAACTTTAAACATCTCACTTTCTCCTGCAATCACAACATATATTATTAAAGAAGATTAGATATTCATGATTATCTATGTATGTTTTTTAAATGAAATTAAATGCAGAAATGTTAAAGACCTTCTTGTCTTTCGATTTCAAGGGAAAGTGGAGCCCGATTGAGCAATTTTGCAAATGCTCCTCTGGATTCTTGGTCCATTCATTCTTTGCATGCAGTATCTTTGATTTCACTAAGGACATCTATAGTAAATGAGAATATTCATTAGAGTTCAACATAGTTATTTATGTTTTAATTATGCTAAGGAATTGTTCTTCACATATCCTTTCTATTAAGTATGTGAAAGATTAGACTATAAGAATTTTGCACTAATACCTTTACCACAAAAAACTCCATTGATAAATGAATAAAGAAGATTATGGAGGATAGGAAACAAACCTGAGACTCGTCATAATATTTTTGTCGATTATTCTTCATATTACACACTGGACAGAAGAGACCATATATCTCCACATCATGTATTAGGTGAATCATTTGTACATTGTTCATACTCACTCCACAGTATCCAATGTATAAGGCAGCTAGTATGAAAAACGTGAAACTCCTGCATAATATATTCAGTTAATACTTTCAATTCAACTTGACAAGCCATATTAATTAGTATCGTTGAAAAAATTTGTACCTTGAGTGCATTCCTTTCCTCCTCCCCTGGAATACCTTGAAAAGCAACATGAGACAGTACTGGGTTATGCGAGAAATATTTATTAACCTTCTGTTCATACCTTGCGCTAAAGTTTTGCCAAGAGCAGCACAATATATGTCCAATATTTGAAGGGTAACCTGGATGCATAATGGAAGCTACATCTTTGCCAACAATCATCTTTTGAGTACATATGGCACATTCGTCTGCCCTCGTTCCAAATTCCGGTCCTTCCCTACCCAAATCACTCCGGTATTTCAAGATTATGACTCTTAAAACATTGTGATTCTCAACCCTGGCATTAGGGTCATTTCTACCTAGCCACTCACACCATATTTTTTCAACCACATTATTGGTAGAACCATACCTAAGAGAAATTTTTGCTTTGCCAATCTTCTCGGGATATCCGTGTAAATAAATAGAATTAAGACAATCATAATCTCTAACAGGAGGAACCACTTCATACTCAAGCTTTTCAATAGCAAGGGCCTTATCCTTGTCAATTGGTTTCAAACTTTTTTGAAGAATTCTTAAATCTTCCGAGTCGGGAATCTCTTCTTTGATCGAAGCATCAAACAACAAAATGCCATCACTGAAAGGCCATCTATTGTTTCTTTTGAGGAGGGTTAGTTTCGCCAAATTCAGTTTGCGCTTGTGAGCTGTACTCTTCAAATGATCCAGTATATCATTTGCAGTGTTGCATGATTCAGCACACAAAACACAATGGAACATCATTTGTTGTCCCCTTCGACTATGACCAGCAGTAGCCTCACGTAGCTCAACGTAGTAATGGCCACGATGCTTGAGACATTTGATCAAGTTTTCTGGTGAACCAGCCATTTCTAAAGCTTAGAGTTAATTAATGCAGGAAAGAAATAATTTAAGATAGAGAGAAATAGAGAAATGAGCAATGTTGTTACAAGTATTGAAGAGCAATGTAGTTTAAATAGAATTACACAACACAAGTGGTTACACTTCATTTCTTTTCTTTTTCTTTCTTTATCAAATAGGATAAGCTTCATTCTTCCATGTGCCATCTTTTCTAAAACAAATTATGAGACAAAATTTGTTATCTTTTTTTAAAAAAAAAATTATTCAATAATTAATGTATTAATTCTTGTCAAAAAATAAATATTGTATTAATTATGACTTGTGTCGCTTAGTTTATGTTACATTTTTTTATCTTAACTTTTTGGCTCGATATTTCATACTTTAAACAAGATTCGAACTTGAGTATTCTTAATTGATTTCTCTTTAAATGAAGTTCATTAAACACTTGAGCTTAATATAAACCTAAAAAATATGATTAGAAATCAAAACATGATGATATAATTTTAAGTGTTAGAAGTTATTTCACACTTTTACTCTTAATTTGTCTGAAGACTTGGCAGCTTCCCATGTGATTGCCCCCAGCACACGGCATTCCCCATTCAAATATTTCTAACTGCTTTCTTTTCTTGGCAAATATGTCTTTTTCTTATCTTTTTAGGTATTTCTTTAACTTACAAGATAAAACAGTTAATTTATTCTTATATACCAGAAACCCTCTTCATCAAAGACTACTACCCTTGGATCTTGATTGATTAGATGATTACGAGAAAATTGTCATCCGTATGAAATTAAATGTAGAGATTAATGTGGGTATTATTTTTTATCAGAGACTAAATTGGGCCAAAAAAAACTGAGAAACCATATTAAATTTTTACTAACTTCTAATTTATTTTTTATTTACACACTTTTTTTCATACAAATATTTATATTATTAGTCTATGATTAGATGTAGATGAGTGTATTTGAAAGTAAACAAAAATATGCATCAAACCACTTCTTTCTTTTTTTGACATAATTCATCAAACCACTTAGCTTCTATTATAATTAGCCAAAGTTCAAATTTGATGATATAACTTTTAGAAATGATTTCACACTTAATCACATAGTCAACAACTTAGGTCTAATATAAGAAGATAATATTATGGAAAAAAATGAAAAAAAGAATAAAATAATATTATGATAATCAACAAAAGTTTCATAAACAATCAAGGGATATATAATTTTAAACCTAAAATTATATTTCTACCTTATTTTAGGATATAGGTTATAGAAAAAATTACTTCATCACTTTTACCTTTTTATTGAAGGGGTCACTTTTTTCACGCATATACAACTGGTACAAGCAATTACTATATTCTATGATAAAAATGAGTGTATTTGAAAGGAAAAAATAATAAGAGAATTTTGTCCAAAGCGATAACCATTCTAACCGCTTTCTATTTAAGGCAAATATGTCTTTTTCATTTCTTTTCATTAGTTATTGCTTTTTATTTTTTTCTTCTTCCAAGATCAAGTCTTTATTTTATCCTTAAATACAAGAAACCCTCTTCATGAAAGACTACTACCCTTGAATCTTGATTAATTATATGATTATGTGATTAATTTAATAATATCGTTCTTTTTTTTGGGTAAATAATAAATTCATTCTATATCTTGATAAAATAACAAACTAATCTTGCTCTTTGAAGTTAATACCATAACTTTGTTTACATTTGGAGTATTCCTCCCAAATTGAATTAATTTCACTAGTCCCAAATATTAAACTTAAGAAATATGTCTATGTAGGATTATATCTAGCTAATAAATCTTAAATGTTGAGTAATGAATTGGCTTATGATAAAAATTATATTGGTTTTTGTTTTATTACAAAGTTTTGTGACAAGTGAGTTGAAATTTTCACATTACTTGAAAAGGGAAGGTGACTAAGATCTTAACCCACAATAGACGGTTTCCGGCACGTTGGTCTTCAGAAAAGTTATGTTTCTCTACTCAATTTCGTCAATGGGGGACTACGCTATAGCATTGATCCGTCAAAAACGTGTTTGATCATTTTGAAAATATATATCAATGAAGTAATAGATCACGTAGAACGGATAATAGTGACCACGACTTCATGGCCAATGTAGCCTAGTCGACAACACGGCAGCTTGAAGAATTTGGTGGCAGTAGTGGTATGTTAGAGGAAGGAGAAATGAGTCTTGATATTCTTTTCCAAAGGAGCATGGAGAAAAACAAAAATAAAAGAGTCTAATTCTCGTGAACTAAGAAAGTAAAACATCATTTTAAAATGTCCAGCTAAACATATAGTTTGTTACATTAGAATGTCACATCATCATTTTTTTTAAGGTCCGATTCCATGAATGATTTAAAACAGAAGCATCTTAAATGATAGAATAAAGAAAATTGTTGAGACTAAAACCAGATTTGTCCATTACGGAGACCAAAAACATTATTAACCCTATTTTCGAATTTCACCTACATGTAATATTTTGAAATAACAAAAAAAATGTCGTTTTTTTATAGGGAACAAAAAATATTGTTATTATGTGATAATTAAAGATATATATGATCATGTTTGCACTCATAAATAAAACAAATATGTAAATATATAATTGAGCATATAAAAAATTGAAAATGTATCCCTTTGAAAAGAAACGAAAAAGTTGAAAATGTAAGAAAATTTCAAGAGAAAAATTCATCAAACAAAGACAGAGTTAACTTTATCACTTTGATTTAGCAATGTTAGTTTACTTATTATTGGCATAAATATGTAGTTTAAAATGGCGAATTCAGACCTCTCTCTATGACCAAACTCAGAAATCAATTAATAGAATCTGACAAACATTAACATGTTGAAATTTTAGTGTCAATCTTGGTTTTTCTTGGAATTCTTGATGATGCAAATTTTGGTTCTGAGCTTATAGTTTATCTATGATTTTGTCCTTGAACTAATGATGGTTAAAGTTTTGCTAAAGAAAACATTATGTGATCTAAAATATCATGATGTAGAAGAAAAATAGACTATCCTATAGCATTGATTATATTTACAAGAATCAATTTCAGGTTAGCAAACCCTTCATTAAGAAAATTCCCAAGCAACCACAACCAATAGCCACTGCCACCATCATATGACGACCACCTGAATCTGAAGAAGAATCTACACGTTTCGAGTTGGTTCTTGTTTGACGAGGCTTCTCTTCCAAATTTCCACAAAAAAGATTATTCAAACTATCTAACTGATTCATTATCTGGCGTTGGCACCGTGCAATACCTGATATCTGATGATCAATAAAACCAATGAAGAACTAATTAATGCAACATCAACGTGCAATCCAGTAATTCATAAAGGTTATATAAATGTATTGGGTGACAAGCACATGTTATATAGCTACAAGGCTAAGAACAAATTCGAGTATAAAAGAACAATATACAAAAAAATCTATCCCACGTAGACTCGGACTTTTTAATTTTAGCAAAAGAATTGGTATGCAAAGGCATAACAATGACCATCGACATCCCAACTATGTTGCGCCCTAGTAGCCAAAAGTCATCGGCAGCATGTCAAAAAGTACACCACATTTTTCGACAGTTATTTTATTTATCTTATTGTTTAATCATAATATTAAGATATTTATGGCACAACCAATATTATAGATGATAGTAATTGAGAGAAAGGAGACATGACATCACACATGGTGCGAAAAACCATCTAATATTATAGAATCTGAAAAGATACATACCTCATCACTTAAATGTGATTCCTTAGCTAATTGTGACGAGAGTCCATTTAGGGAACCATTATTCAAACTAGTGATGAAATACGAGGTAGGAGCCGAACCATCATAAGACTCAGCTTGCACGGCCATATTTTGTTGGCTTGGACAATTTTTCTTGATGGTTAACTTTGAGTTGAGCTCTTCAATACGATTTGTAAATTCGCCCATTCTATCATGTAGCGATGAAATTTGTTCTGAAAGGTGAGTGATGGAACCCTGCGAAGTACCAAAATATTAAGACAAATGCAGCTAAGAATTAAGCAAATCATTTGGTCAATGGACTGATAGAAAGTGATATTTAAATTAAGACAATAATTTACAATTAAAATTGCTAAAAAGTAAATGAACTTACATTTTCCTGTTTCGTTTCAGAATCTGAATGATTACTTTTATGAAATCCTCGATTGTTCGAAACGAAACCAGTTACTTTTGCTTGATTCTCATCTTTTTTATTTGTACTTGACTGCGATATATCACTGTTCAAGATGCACGTTGGCCTTATTATTCGCTAAACTCAGAGATATCAGAAAAATAGGAAAGATTTACATATGATTTGAGAAAAGACATCTGATAGAGTTCCTAGAGAGATTTTGTATAATACTTTCAAGAAAAAAGGACTCTGCATTGCCTACATTTGACATATCAAATATATGTACGAGAGGCCAAGACTAGTCTGAGAACTCAAAGTGGAGCCACAAAAGATTTTCAACATTAAGAGTTAACTTTGAGCCCTTAATAAAAGTTAAACAAGATAGATGAAATAGAAGAATGTTTGTAATGCAAGACAATTAAAAAATCACCATTCAAGCTTAAAGGAATATTTCAGTGCACAATTATAAGACTTGCAATATTGTATATGATTGTCGTAAAGAGTAGGTAGAAAAGTATATATATATATATGGAAAATATTCACCTTCTCATACGTATATGTCTCATGGGAACCCGGTCACTAGAGGTTCTTAAAAATGCTGCTTTGGGGTTTGACCACAAATCCTCATGAAGGTTGAGTTTTGTCCTTAAATCATCTGGCATGGCCTGTGTGGACTAGTTAGAAAGCAAATGATGATAAACGACTAGGTACTAGCAGACAAGAATTTTTCATACCATTACAAGCTTTTCAAGTTGAATCTGCTCAATGTAGGTACGGGGAACGTAGGAACCTTCCAAACCCAATTGTTGTGCTATGTTTGTAACAACTGATCGATCTGTTCCTTGTACCTGTTTATTATTATGCAATGTGTTATCAACCAAATTAAAGAAATATACAAACCAAAGTATAAATAATAGCACAAAATGTGAAACCTGAAAGATGATAAACATGGATTCAAATTGCAAATCACATCATGTCATGTATAAATGTTCATAACCGCGTCACACCACAATTGCATTTTTTAAATCACGAAAACTTTTGAAACACAACGCCACAAAAGTTGCAACACTGAGGGTGCAATGGTCGCATTGGACTGCAAGAAATCTAAATGTCCTCATAGAAATTTTTCTTCATTCTTCCTCTATCATTCTTTAGTAAATGTAAGAGGAAATTGACTCACGTTGTAACAGAAAACTGAGAGTAAAAATTAAAAAGGCTATAAGATATAAATTCAAATGCTACATTATGTCGAGTTTGATAAAATGCTACATGTGTGTATGAACACCAAATCCAAAACACCAAAAATTGTAAGCAAATGATAATATCACTTATGCGTTTGATAGTAGTAAAATAGCATTATAGAGGTACTCTAACATTACCTGAACATAATGTCGATTTAGTTGCTCAAGCCAATCTAGTTTAACACAAATCCTATCATCAGATAAGACATGGCTACTTCTTTTAAGAATAGTTGCTATTGTGTATCCAAGGGCCATCAGTCCACCAAGAAGACGCACACTGACCGCAAAAGTAATTCTCGGTGATATGACAAATGGATCTTCAGTCACCCATTCCTTGAAATATAAGTCATTGAAGTATAAGTCATCAATTAGTTTACACAACCAGTCTGTTCTTGGCTTTTCGGATTTTAAAATATTTTTCAAAGGAACCAAAACTGAATGAGACATACCTCAAACATGAGACTGTATTTCCCATCCTTATTTCGCATCCGTAAATATGATTGACAGCTCTCTGGATTTTCACCAGGTGGTAGAAGATATATGTCATATGTTTGCTCAGTTGTTTCCTCAAAATTTTGGGAGAGAACAGCTTTGATTTGATCCACTGTTAAATTCCTGGTTGACTAGAACAAGTTACAGCATCGATCAGTAACTCGCATTATATAGCACCGACATTCAACAGTCACAACAAGCATCAGAGTTAACAGGAACTTCTATACTTATGTACTGACAGTGACAAAAGTATAACTACAATAATGTTATTTGAGAACTAACCTTTAAAATGTAAGTAGGGCTCTGGAATCCGAAAAATGGATTAAACTTGTTGTTTATTTTTATGTGTGCAGTTTGGAGATCTGGCTCAATATAAGCCTTGTACATTGGATATACCTGCAGAAGCAGAATAAATTGAGCAATTGTGTACCCAAGCACAAATACATTCCAAATCTTTGTATATACCAATGAATGGAGGAAATAAAAATAAAGCATGCACCGTCTCAGATATTTGATGAATAATTTCTTGAGGTTCTTGACCAGCACGTTGTATATCACGTATAACTCGTTTAATAAGGTCAAGATGAACACCGCCTGTTACAGATACTCGAAGGTCTAGTAGAGGTCGCAACCTCTCACTCAAAGCATAAATGCCCTCTATAATCACAATGCGAGAGCTCGGCACTTCAACCGTCCTGAAAATAAACATTGTGATCAAATATTGAAGGCATAGCTAAGAATTTTCCTAATAAATTAAGGAATAGCAAAATACAGAAACACAGCACACAAGTCCAATTCAAAAGTTTTTTTGTAGACTTGCATATCTTTGCATTCTCTTGTTCCAAATTCTATGAGAAATTAAGCTAATGAAATTTTATTCTTGTCAAAAATAATAACGTTGTCTTACTGCTAACAAAATTAGACAATAATTCGTTTTTATTTACTTTATGAAAAATCTGCCAAAGTATTCAGAGGTAGCTTAGGATTAACCTGTATCCTGTACGTGAACTGGATTTGTAATCATACACCGGAACTTGGACTGGCTTTCCTGCCTTTAAATCATGAACATTTCGGAGCAACGTTTCGTAGTCTGTTAAGCGTGGATCTGCTCAAAGAGATATAATATAGGTGAAAGTATTGTCAAAATATCAAAGTATGAAATGCAACTGATACACAGCAATGTCATTCTATGGATCAGGTAATCTGTCTTTGCATCAACATACTAATTTCCTTCATGCATGAGCAACTTCTTTAATGCTAGCCATTTTAAAATTGTAGTGTTTTCTACACAATAAGTAGTCAATGACTAACATGTGAAAAAATACTTTTGGTAGAAAAAACTAGCACTTTCATTTTATGAGATTTGGTAGAAAAAATACACCTTAAGCTTATTCCATTAATTTATATCTTCCCTTCTCCTGGTTATTATATGAAATTTCTGCTATAAATTAATGGCAATAGAAAATATTATTTAAATTCATTAGGTAAGAATCCTGGAAGAAAGGTGAACAAGAAAATAACTGACTTTCTTTTTGAGTAATTAACTCAAGGCAGAAAGTTTTTATATGCACCACAAAAAGAATGCTAAAACATCACATAAGAAAAGATGAAACAGTGATTTACCATCGAAGTTTCCATCGACAATTCGACTAGAATCATTGTAATTGTCCATTGAAATGACTGCAATATCAGGCATGGAGTTGAATATCTTTTCAGCAAACACAGTCTTCCCAGCCCCAGAAGGACCACCTACCCCTATTAATATCATTCCATCATTTTTCTGGACCATCAATTGGCATGCATGGAACACTATAAAAAAACCATTATCGAATGATAGTTTGTTCTGGATTGGAGCAACCTCATAGCGTTCGCAGTCTTTCCTTTTGATCAAGCGAACTTGATCTTTTAAGCGACCGAGATGTTTTTGTTGTGAATCAACTCCAATGGTATCCTGTGCCATTGAAGGAATGCTGATTTCCTTCTAAACAAACACATAGCCACACACCAAAAACAAAGAAAATGATAAATAAGTAAATAAATAGTAATGTCATCTATTAATTTTATCATAGTAATTTTTTGCAAGCTATAAAGACACGAGGTGTCAACTCAGTGATAAGAGTTTCGCTTTGTAACTTCAAGTGACTGAGTTCAAATTCCATCCGAGAGTTGTATGATGAGACGAAAGAAGCATCATTAGACATTCATAGACAGAATAGAAAAAGAAAAAGGAGAAAACCCTAAAATGAAACCATGAGAAACCATTCCCGAATGAAGGGAAATGAATTCCACACAGTCACGACGTTTGTAGCCGTTTGATCTTGATTGGACGCCCTAGAAAAAACAGATTTAATTTTTATTTAGCAATTAAAAAAATGTTGTACTTAAATCAGAACCGTCTGATCTTGATTGGACAGTCACCGCCGACGCCTGACTGTGGGGGGTTTTGACTGCAGCTAAACCCGGTCCCAAAAATCAAAAGCTACTCACTGAAATTCTAAATATTGGTCTTCAATTGCAATTTGGACCGCAAGATAAAGATTTTAGAATTTAGGGTCTCTACAATGGCAACGCAATGACAATTGCAATTGCTTTTGGCGCGCATTTCACCACAATATCAAGGTTTGCCGCGTAAACCACAACCGCAATTTAGAACTATGTAACTATGTCACACGCCACAATAACTATTGCAATTCTTGATAGAACTGATTAACTATTAACAAACTATTAAAAAAAACATGTATAATAATAACAAAAACATCATGGAATGAAAATTCTGTAGCTATAACCAAAGCATAAAATACCTAGAAAGAGAATAAGAACAAAAACAGATCCAACAAAACACATTGGTGATTACAAAAGAACTCACCTTAAGGAACAGTGATTTCAGTAATAACAACACCCCAAAAGCATGAATGACCTAGGAAAACAAAAAGGAATGTAATGCTTTAACAAATTTTGGTGAATCTGCGTACGATCAAATATTGAATGTTTCAAATCAACATGATTTTCAGAAGTTAACTACACGTGATTAAAACTCCAACTTCCTCCCCTCAAAATAAAAAAATAAAAAATAACTCCAACCTCCTTTTATTTTATTTTTTACCAAAAAATTCCAAAACTTTAATAATTCTAAGCTGTTTTTTGACACAAAAAAAAAAAATCCAAGCTGTTTTTTTTTCTCCTTAAAAAAAACTGTTTTTATCACAAAAAATAAATTCTAAACTGTTATTAACCCTATCAAGATTTTATTCATTTATTTTATGATACAGACCTATGAAGTTTTTTTTGTTGTCGTAGACCAATGCTGGATTCGAATCTAAAATATTTGTTAAGTTAAAAGAGACTCGTGTTATCTCATTTAAACGATTTTGGATAGACATGTGAAGATTTAATTCTTATATTGTTGGAGGTTTGCATGCATTTTAGCCTATGCATGCTTATACTATATGAATATGAATGAACTATATAGGATATAAATTATATTTTGCTTCTACTATCAAAAATGCCTATACCATCTTTAGCAACAAACAAAAAAATGCCTATACCATCTTGTTGAAATATTACTTATCAAATAACTCTAATATTAATAGCAATAATGTTCTATAATAAAAAAAAACTAGTTCATGGACGAGCGGCGCCTACAACATCAACCATCAACACGAGATTGAGTTTTAGAGGACATCTATTTCAAATCTTCAAGGTATCGTTGGAGGAAGCTTTTGTCTTCGCAATCCAATCGGCACATTCATTGTCTAAAGATGTTATGATCCCACATGCAAAAAATAACAAATTTTGGATAAGTGAATCATAAGGATGGAGTAGAAAAGTTTCATGAGAAGCGAAATCAAATGCTATAGCGAAATATGATTGGATGATAATATTTTGGAATCCTTAAGCTTAAGCAATCTTGAAACCATTTAAATTTACATGGGAGGCTTATATTTCTAATAAGGGAAATGCTAACCAGTGCCCTCAGGGCAACGGTTAAGGAATCAAATATAGTAATTTCGCATTAGAACTTGTGCATTCAACTTCTCAAAAGTCTATTTTCAACTTAAAACTTTATTTTTTTGAGTCTAATAATTTGAAATGAGGCTTATATTTACCAAAATTATTTTCTTCCAAATAGTGCTTGTAACCGACTAAGGTTGGTATGTACATGCATCTTGTGCTTTGTTCCAACAAGATGGTATAGGCATTTTTTTGTCTTTGGAATTCAATCTAATGAATTAGGGCTTTAATCAATTCTTGGTTGTCTTTGTTTAAGTTTTCGAAACTGATTTTGAACCTAAGTTTACTTATCAATGCTGTAATCTTGTATTCATATGTTATTTATCAGACAAAACAGAACCTGGTTTCAAGTGTCGCATTGATGACATTTCTTCCAAGGCAAGTTTATGCGGACTTTAGCAATGTTTTCGATACAAGTTTCACAAATTTAGTTTATATGTGCATATTTGAATTCTATAATATATCAATCTCTAAACACGCAGGCCAAGAAAAAGTTACGGCTTGCTTTCCGAGAAGCCTTTCAAGATACTCGAAGGTTTCAACGCATTCCTGTTGCTTTTTATTATTTGGAGAGTTGTCTTTCGATTGCCTTTAATGACGCTCGAAAGGATCGAGACGAGTCTTTAGCCTTACAAAAGAAGGAAGAGTTGGATGCTGATAGAGCCATGACAGCTGATATGGGCCCAAGAGCTGATGAAAGAAGAGTTGAAAAGAATGAGATGGCCAAAAGAAAGAGAAAGAAGCACAGTTATTAATGTTGGAACAGTTACTAAAGTACTTTCAATGGGTTGTTATGTTATGCTATGATGTTATGTTTTTGGCCAAGGTAATTGCATTTACTCTATGCAGGAGCTTGGCTCTATGTTATGCTATATGTGTAACTCATGTTTTTCTGTAGGAGCTTGGTTCTGTGATGTATAAAGCATGTACGTTGGCATGTCTGTTATTGTTTATCTTATCTAATATGAACTAGATTATGATTTGCATCTAATTATCCTAATCTTCTTGAACAAGGATATTAAGACATTCATTTTACAAGCAAATTTTCTCTCTCTAAAACAAAAGTGCTATGCCTTCTCTCTAACTCAAACCCACAGTCGTACTCCTTCTTCCCCCCACATCCAAAGTTTCAACCTCCACAATGTAGTTTCCATTTATGGTGGCGCGTTGAGCTTCAACCTCTGCACCACCGTCGCGCCTCTGGTCCAGCCTTCCTCTGTTCTAGATCGATCTTCTTCCGTCAGATCCGTGCCGGTTTCGTGTCTCTGTTTCCGGTATGTTTTTGGCAGTTCCGGCAGCCTTTGGCCCTGACGTCGGTGGTGTAGTTCTGGTTCGAGTTTGCTGTGCGGGTGGCGGCGCCGTCGCCTATGTCTCGTCGGGTGTGTTGGTTTGATGCTTTAGATCTGTACCGACGCAGTTTGGTTTTTTCTGTATCTTTCGTGTTTCCTTTTTATGTTTTGGTTTTGTATTGTTCTGCTTCTTTTGGTTTGTTTTTGTTGTTAGTGGTGTGTTTTGTTGTCCAGATCGGTGATTGTGTGAAGCTAGATCCTATTCAGTTTCAGTTGTGCTTGTTTGGGCAGTAGGCTCCATCTTATGTCGACGAGTGTTGTGTTCTGTCTAGGGTCTAGGGTCGAGGCTGTTTTGATCTGCCTCAGCCTCTTGGTGGTTCACTGTTCAGCTGTCTTGTCGGTGTTTGTTTTGTTGCGTTTGTGTTTTAGGTGTTGTGTTTTGTTATGGATCTAGGGTCGAGGCTTTCTAGATCTCCCCAGCCTGTTGGTGGTTCACTTTATTCTCTGGGTCTGTTTATGTGAGTTGTTGGTGTGTGTTTTGTCGGTGTTGTCGTTTTGTTCCTTCGGAGCCTTGCTGTTGGAGGCCTCCTGCTCTTGGATTTGGATTTGGTTGCTTGGCTATTGTTGCTCGAAAGAGCTAGGTGTGTAGATGCTTCGTGTTGACGGAGTAGTTTTTGTTGCACCTTAAGCCTTCTTGACTGCTCTGTTGTCGACGGCTGCAGATCCTTCACGATTAATCCTCCTTCGTCATAACTCCCGGATCGTTCGTCGTCGTAAGGATCGTGGTGGTTTGTGGTTGTCTAGCCGAGGGTTGGGGCGTGCGCCAGTCTATTCAGGTGGTGGTGATGCGGGATGATTTGGTGGCTTGTTTTGATTTTGTGTTCGAGCTGGTTCGCTTTGCGCTATTGTTCCGTCTTTTCTCTGTCTTTGGATTTTGGCATCGGGTTATTGGTGGGTTGAGGTTTTTGGCAGGTTAAGGTGTCTGCTCTGGTGGTTCGTGAGTTGAGGGGTGTCTTTTACAACTTGTGTCGGGAGTCTTGTGAGCCGATCGCTTATGATTCGAGGTTGGGAGCAAGCTCTTGACTCAGGTCCTTTAGGTTGTTGTGATGTTTCCTTCGATAGACCGGAACTTGAGTGGTGGTTGAAGTTGATCGTTTTGAAATAAAATCATTATCGGATGCTTAATTGTCCATTGTTGGTGGTGTTGGTTCTTTGAGGGTGCTGGTGGTTTTTCTTTGGGGGTTTTTGGTGTTTTATTTTCCCTTATTGGTGTAATACTTATAATTTAATCCCCTTATATATAGTATATTTTGCCATTAAGAAAAAAAGTAGCGGAACAAGCATGAGAAATGTTTGGATTAATGATCCTTTAAACTGGAACAATATTTGGATTAATGTTTGGTTTTTTGGTGTCCTGTATATATGCGGCACCGTGTTTGTATTGCTCTTTCCCTCCCGCGACATTATTGTTGCTTGCATTATCTTGACGTGAATAACATTAGCCATTTCAAAAAAAAAAAAAACTATATTTGGATTTTGAAATTGTAAATAAGTTGTTCACTTTTTTTTTTTTTGAAAGTAACATTTAGATTTAGTATTATAAGTGAACGTTAACAAACAAATGTTTATATATTAAAATTAAAATATTAATATTAATATTATCTCTATATACATGTATTATAAGCTACACTTTGCTTACATGTCACCTTACCAATGCCCTCTTTTTAACTAATTTTCTAATTTTCTATAAGCATTTACCATGTGGCTCTCTCTTCTCTTTTTCCCCTGTTTTCTATCTATTTATTACTAAATATTTACATATGTTCATTCTTATAATAATAATTCTTAAATGTGTAACTTATAATTGAGTGAGCTTTGTAACTCCTTCCACTATCCATTAATTAAGGGGATATGATAATAATAATAATAATTTTGTAAAAAAAATGATAATAATAATAATAGCAATAATAAAATTATATTTAAAAGTATAGTTGAAAATGTGTGGTTATTTGATTATATGGTACTTATGGTACATTTTTTTTGACAAATGTCATCTATCAATATTTCTTTTTTTATGAGTTAGTACCATAGAGATGTGGCTCTTTTGTTTTAGTTTTTTCTTCTGCCACTTACAAATTTATTTATTATATATAGAAGTTCAACATATGGCCAAATAACTTAATTATTAATTTATCAAATAATAAAATATATATTTTCTAATAAAAAATTATACAAGGTGTAATGGTGCCAAAAAAGGAGATATCTTATCGTTTAAAAGTTGAAGAATAAAATTGATCAAAAAATGTTATATGAAAGTTATAGTATACAACTACTTCAAAATAAATTATAGTATAAATTAGTCCAAATAAATGAGATAATAATTAAAAGTTGCATGTGGATTTGTCATGTAATGTAATTTTCTACTTATTTTAAATTAAATTGAGTGATGGTAACTTATATTAGTCTAACATAAATCGTTACATGCGGATTTCTTTATTTATATATGTCGTGTCTTCTACACGATGAATCACATGTTGTTGTATTTTTTTCTTATTTGGTAAAAATGTATTAAAAAAACTCAAATTCAAGCATAAGATGTACCCAAATAATAATGATGACAACTTATAATAATCTAACATATTTTATTTACATTAAATCAATAAAAAAAAATGAAAGGTGAGATATTTGACAAATTTAGATAATGTAGTAACTTGAGTCTATAAGGCTTGCCACATAAACCAATAAATAGTTAAGACATATGTAAGGAGTACGAAAGAAAAAACTATCATACAAATTTTAAGAGTATCATCTAACAATTGTTTGGAAAATATGACAATGATCTAAGACTTCACATCCAACCCTTTCTTCCTACTCCATTTTTCCTAATATCATATGACACTCTTTTTATTGGGATAGAGGGTAAGATAGAAAGACAAAAATAAAAAATTAATTAATTATGCTCAGTAAAATATTACATGTTTTAACTAAGCATAACTAATAATTTACTAAGCATAACTATTTATTTTTTTTATCGTGACAACAATGGAATTTGACTGCACTTATGATAGTCTTTAACTAAACAAACATGACATTGACATACAATTGATTAATATTATATAATTACTATACAATTAATCAATGACTATGCAATTTTCTAAACGTATAACTTTAAGCATATAAAGAAAATGAATAGTTGGATGAGTGTTTTATAAGTTTAGATAAGAGAGAGTGTGATGCATTAAATTGATATTGCGGAGAGTTGCAAAGTTTTAAGAGAGATTAGATATTTAATTGATATAGTGGAGAGTTTTATAAGATTTTAAGAGAGAAAGATAATTCTTTGTAGAGTGCCATGTCACAAAGAGTTCAATTCATATTCTCAATCATGGTGTTCGATGTCAATAAATGTGTCCAAATAATAGTGTTGTTTTTGTACAAAAGTAATAGTGCATTTTTAATGATGTACCTAAGTAATAGAATAAAATTTTGGACTTCAATGCATGACTTTTATGCATAAAATAAATGTGCGGCTCTTAAAATATTTTAATAATGATAATTAAAGTTACAAATGTTAATAATTGTGTAAAAAAACAAAATATAATGGTAGTACTAATTAGATGTTACAAAGATTATTATAACATTTGAGATGTGAGAATAAGAAGAGTCAAATTAAAGGGTGAATGTACTCTATAATAAAAATTAGTATAACCAAGTGATTGGATCCAACAAGGGATTAAACGTTCAGAGTACTCATTTTGATTTCTGAAAGGAACAATTATTGTACAAACTTTATTTATCTCTTGGTAGAACTCTAGACTATCATAAGACGTTGAGAACAAACTATTGTCGTGTTAAGATGGTCTTAGTGTTGGTATAATGGTAAAAAACAAATATTGAACAAGAAACCAACATTGTTTAGGGTTACAAGGGAAGATAAAATTCTAAGCATATTTTAATTTGATATGAACATATTGAATCTGATGACATGTTTATTCACTTATAATTTTAACTTTTTAACATGTATTTATTTGACTTTTCTACCTATTGTATCAAAAATTTAAATTATACAAGCGCATTCTAATAAAACCCGTGCAACACACGGGTTATATACCTAATTATTAGTAAATATGCCTTTACAAACCATCTAGATTGTGTCGAGGCAAGTTTTCTTCAATTGTACAATATTATGCCATGAATGTAGCCATTAATGAACATTCTAATGTTTGACAACGAATGTTTATATATTAAAATATTAATATTATTCTATAATTTTATAAATAAATGTAAATTGTGTATAAAATAAATTAAGGTTAGGTCTATAATTTATTAATAGTTTAGTTGCATGTTTGGTTTCTTACCTATATTTTAAGTCTATATTTTAAGTTTGTTTAAAAAGTTTTAAGTTGTCCTTTGTGAGTGAAATTCTTCATTAAGTTAGTTTACCTCTGATAGTCAAAGTTATCTATTTCTATAAACTTTTCGGTCCACTGAAGATTTTATTAATTTGTTTAGTATTAACCGTTTGTAGTGCTTTACCGCAACTTAATTTTTTCCACCTTTCTTCATATTTTTTTCTTCTCCTGTTCATCTTCATTACTATGTTCATACGTTCATCAACATTAAACCTAAGAAAAAAAACCGTAAAAAACAAAATTTAAGCAACACCAACCAAACTAAAATTTAAAAAAAAGGCTTAAAAGGTATATTGTCCTAGTAAGTTTGTTAGTCTTTGGTTTACGTCTTTGTATTTTTTTTGTTCTAAAACAAACTATGTAAGTTATAAACGTTTTGATTTTAATCCATGTCATCGTCATTTGTTACAAAAATGAGTATGTGGCAAATGGATGATGATGTGGCGGTGTGTGACATGGCAGACGATGTTGATGTGTCGTCTCATATGTTGAGTCAGAAAGTTAGACAAAAACAGAAGAAAAAAAATCCAAAAATTTCTTCATCTTCTTCCTTCTATTTCTTCTTCATCATCTTTAACATCACCTTCATCAACATTAATAAAAATCCAGAAGAAAAAAATTAAAAAAAAAAAATCATCTTCTTCCTCATCTTTAACGCCACCTTCATCAATATTCATAATTGATAATTTAAAATTGAAGAAAAAAAATCAAATACGCTTTTCAATTTTTTTTCTTCAACTTTTAGTTTTGGAGAACAAGAAACATTCTAAAACTGAATTTCAAAATCAACAAATTCAAAATATCAATAAATGAATGTTACAACCTCAAGGTAAAAAATGAGAAAATATTTTCCCTGCGAAAATTTCAGAACAAAAAAAAATTTGATGATTTTTTAAAACAAAACAAAACTTAATACCTTAAAAGCAACAAAGGAATAGAAACAGTTGGGTTTCAAACAGAGGTGTCGTTGAAGATGATGAGAGGTGAAGGATGGAAACGAAGAAGTGTTCTGCTTTGGTTTTTTGTGTTTGACATTCTACTCTACTGCTTTTTCTTTAGTTTTAGGAGTAATTCGAATTTTACCTTAGAAATTAGGATTTTAGGTGTTGGATTAACGAGGACTTCAGATGATTTTATGTAAGTTGAATTTTTTAATTATTTTGACGATGAGATTAGGTGTTGCTGATGGTGTTGTGATTAGATGATGATTGTTGTTGTTTTTGGATTTTTATGAATGTTGATGAAGGTTGTTAAAGATATGATGAACAAAAAATAAAAGGATATTTTGTCTTCTCGTTTTTTAGTTTTGATCCCTTTACGAAGTTTGTCTTTTGGTTTTCGTCCTTCTAACTTTTTGACTCAGTATCGGAAACGAAACATCAACGTCGTTTGTCATGTCACATACCGCCACATCATCCTCCATTTGCCACATACTCATTTTTATAATAGATGATGACGGCAAGAAGTGAAACCAAAACATTTATAACGTATCAAGTTTATTTTAGAACATAAAAAAGATACGAGGACAACAACAAAAAAACATGCGAATTTAGAGAACGATTTACTTATATAATAAAAAAAAATCATTGTTAGAAATTTAAACTCAAAAAATAAAAATTAAACAATACCAAGAATCATCATGTAAATCTTATTCTGTCGCAATCCATCACACTGTCACTAAGAGAATCAAACACACAAAATAACATATTCGAGAGCAGATCGAAATTCAAAAATTAACCATAGAAAAGTAGAGAGAGAAAAATTAAACAGGCAAAATCATAATGATTTATCCTTCAAATCGTAAGTTTTAGGTACTTTAATCCAAAATTCAGAATAATATATGCCATTAACATACACAAGGAAAATTCCCCTTATTTGTTATCTTTCGGCAGACTGAATCTACTTTGCAAATTACAACCTTGGTGATAAAGGCTAGATTATAATTAATTAATACTTCATTATGATATGCGAAGGAAAAAAATACTTAGACCATTTATAACAGAGAATCCCTATTTAGCACCATGTTAAATAGGCACCTTCATCGTGACATCAATGAATATGGTGCTTATAAAAATGAGTGTTTGACGTCCTCTTTTTCTTATTACTCATGGGTCCCACATGTACAATTAATTCTATTTTTTTCTCTATATTCAAATATTGTATTGTTTTAATATTAAAAAATAAATTATATAATAGTTGCAAATTCTTATTTATTAATTTTGTTAAGTCTGCAGCAACTTAATCTATTTTTTCCCTCCATTAATCCTTATTTATCCTTATTTATTAATTTTGTTAGGTCTTAAGCAATTTAACCTAAGTTTTTCCCGCTCATTTGTTTTATTAGGTTTGCAATTATTTAACCTAACAAATTTCATCTAAAAAAAAATGCATCGCACCAATTTCATTCATATCCTCTTGCCTTTTTTTTTTGAAGAAAATATTTTCTACACTTATTTGATGATGCACGTTTGTTCTAGAAACTGTGAGCATATCAGTGATCATGTTTGATGCCTTTTATACTTTTTTTTTTATTTTTTTTATTTTGTTAAGTCTGCAGCAATTTAACCTAATTTTTTTTCCGCTCATTTGCTTTATTAGGTTTGCAATTATTTAACCTAAAAAATTCCATCTAAAAAATTGCATCGCACCAATTTCATTCCTATCCTCTTGCCTTTTTTTTTCAAGGAAATATTTTCGTACACTTATTTGATGATGCACGTTTGTTCTAAAACTATGAGCATGTCCTTATTTATTAATTTCGTTAGGTCTGCAGCAATTTAACCTAATTGTTTCCCGCTCATTTGTTTTATTAGGTTTGCAATTATTTAATCTAACAAATTTCATTTAAAAAAATGCATCGCACAAATTTTATTCCTATCCTCTTGCCTTTTTTTTAAGGAAATATTTTCTACACTTATTTGATGTTGCACGTTTGTTCTAGAAACTATGAGCATATCATTATCCTTATTTATTAATTTTGTGTTAGATCTAGCAATTTAACCTAATTTTTTCCCACTCGTTTGTTTTATTAGGTTTGCAATTATTTAACCTAACAAATATCATCTAAAAAAGATGCTTCGCACCAATTTCATTCTTATTCTCTTGCCTTTTTTTTTGAAGAAAACATTTTCTACAATTATTTGATCCTGCACGTTTGTTCTAGAAACTATAAACATATCAATGATCATGTTTGATGCCTTCTATTTTATGCTGTTTTTTTTTTGGATTTTTGTTTTGACACTTTTTTGTACACTTTCTTATTTAAGTAAATATTTTGTACACTCATTTAATACTAAAAAAATGGATCGCACCAATTTCATTCCTATCCTCTTGCCTTTTTTTTTTGCTATTGTTTTGCCTTTTTTTTTTGACAAAATTTTGTACACAATAATAGAAAAATTCATCGCACTAATTTCATGCCTTTTTTTTACAATATTTTATACACTTTTTTTTTGAACCAATTTCATTCATATCGTGTTGCCTTTTTTTGACAATATTTTCTACACTTATTTAATACGTTTACAAATAGAATACCCTAATTTCCATGCAAACTCGGCTACCCTAATTTCCATGTAAACTTGGTTATATATAAAAAGCCCTAAATGTGTTTCTCTCAACAACAAAAAAAACCTTAAACCGTGTAAAAAATTCACACAACACAAAAATCATATATTTTGATATTTAGAGCTTTGCAAATGGAAAGGCGGGACCTTACAACTTATTTTTTTCACCGTTACCAATTATATATTGCATTTTATTATTCGTATGTCAATCCATTTACAATAAACCCGAGCGGAGCACGGGTGAAAAATCTAGTAATATTAAATTATATCCTTTAAAAGAAATAGTTAAATTATATAATAGTTGCAAATAATAGTTTCTTGAATTATTGATAAAAATAAAAAATGTTCGTTTTTTTAATTTATAATTAAATTGCATCAATATTTTAAAATTATATAATTATGAATGAGTATATAAATTATTTGTTAAAATTTAATGATATAGAGTTATTGTTGGGACTCAATTCATAATTATTTTGAGGTGTTGGGTTGGAGAGATTGGATGTTTATTCAGTATTAATTATAAAACGAATGACGTGTACAATTGGGACCCGTTTAGGCATTCAAATGGGGTGCTGTATTGTAGATGGTCTTATAATTTTCAAACATTTAAACAATTGTAGGTTGTCACATGTCAGGACTAAATTGATTCCAATAATATATTAATTTAAAAGATACGATGAATCAACATTTTAAAATAAAACTCAAAATATCTCAATTCATAAAAAGACAAATTAAAATAAAATTTAATCCAAAAAATATTCACTGAATTGTGTTTTAAATACAAAAATTTGTGGATTTCATTATTTTGCAAACCACATGCATTGTATTTGTTGAGACAATTTTTTTTCAGTTGCACAATAAAATGTCATGAATGTCGTTATTAATGAACACTCTATTGAGATATGTCTTATGTAGCTACAAAATTATAATAAGATACAAGTATAATGAATTTCATAATCCAAAATTTCAATTATATCTAATAAAATTATCTTCTCAATCAATTTTTTATGACACCATATATTATAGTTCTTGTGGTGTTGAGTTTGATATTAACGAATTCATTTCTCAACATTATTGAAAGGAAGAACGACAATGTCCTCGTGAGAGTTCAAATACGTTAAACATTAAAAATATATGAATTAGTTTAGAAGTTTAGAATCAATTCCTCTTCGGTCACTTTTGTTCTATTATCATATCTCCTCCCACCTTAATATTCTCAAAGAAACTAAGTAGTTCTAATGTTCTAAAATATGTCGGACTGTGGACGCTTGCTTGGTTAGTAAGGTTGGTCTGTTTCATGCATTTTTTTATTGTTTCACCACATTTTTTGACGGTTTGATCAACGTTAAATGATGATTCTTATAAATAGCCCCTCTTTCTTCACAGTTTTTTTATTGAAACTCATATTCTCTCATTTTCTTTCTTACTTTTCCTTTGAGGCGGTTACGATGTCAATGTTTCATTGTTAGCCTTTCATACTAAGGGTCAACGTGTTATCTTGTTGGGTTAGTATGAATGGTTAAATTGAGTTGTCTAGCATCAACTTGTATGTCATATATGTTTGAATCTGGGATTGTTCAACCAACCCCCCCTCCCCCGCTCAATCATCCATCGAATCAAAATTAAAGCTAAGATCTATTGCAGTAAATGAAAGTTAACGTAAAAATATAAATTCGAATCAAAATATATAATTGAGCATATTTAAAGGGAGGCTCATTATATTTTTAAATAGAGGAATGCTAGCAACACACATTTTTTAACACACTTTTTGATTGGTTAAAATTCACATGGGTCTCACACAAATCATGTGGGTCCCATATAAATTTGTTGGGTCCGATGTAAATTTTAACCCATCAAAGAGAGTGTGTTAAACAATATGTGTTATTAGCATTTCTCTTTAAAATAAGAGGGGAGGTCCAATTATCTTTGAAAGGATGGGGTTGTATTTACTCATATCCAAGTGGAAGCTTCAAATGTGAGATTTGTACAAATGGATTAATTGATCGTTTGTGTGCTAAATGACCACAAAATATAATTATTAATAGTTGGAAAGGATAAATCAAATCTTTAATTAGAGTGAGCTTTACCATCCTTTATGATTATACTCGATGGAAAAGAAGCCCTAAGTGTTGGAAAGGATACATCAAATCCCTAATTATACTCTACCCATTCACACAAAAAAATCCTTAATTATAGTAACAATATACACAACTCCTCGCTATCTCTTACTACCATATAATATAAACGCATGTTAAATATGCTTTCTAACATTCCTCAAACTGAAGCATATATGTCATATATGAACCACACTTGTTACAAATGCGGTCCACCAGAGAACTTCTGTATGCAGGAGTTCTTATTTTGATCAAACTGTACATAGTAGTTGCTCCAAGGGGGCTTAGAGTTGTGACCACTCATTAAATTTTCCTACCTCTTATTTTGGAATTGGTGACTGGGAGGGTAACAGTTTCCATTATTACATTGTAGCATTGCAATTGCAACAGAAAAATTATGTGAGTGGTCAAAAGTGAGATGTTTTGGAATCTTCCACCATTGATGTTTTGTGATGTCACAAGATTTGCATGATGTAGCATATGAAGGATGGACTGTCCTCATGAGGCTCCGTGGGTCTGATATATCATTATAAATTATAAACAAAAAGACATTTCCTTCTTTGATAAATTAGAGAAGAAAAAAAAAATCCTAAAGTCAACATTAAGTTTAACAAGACCAGTAATTTTGTGCAAATTAAGGACGACAATTTCGATCTCCAATATGGAAATCAAAGGATAACATTTGTGCAAGAAATAGTATACATTAATTATCACAGTCCTTCAAACTTGTACTGGAAAATTTGAATGAATGAGGAGGCCTTGAAGGGAAAATATTCAAGCAAGTCAAACCATTATAACAAAATGGCATGCAGCAGACCTGAACTTTGTGGTGCTGCATAGAACAATAACTTACAAGATTGAAAATTCTCTCTATTTGCTTCCCTCTAAATCAGCTCCGTAGTCTATATTCTCGAATCCGTATAAATACAATTCCCTCCAGTTTGAATGAACATTTGAAAATGGTTGACATTGTGGCAAACTGCACATAAAAACGTCTGGAGGTAACCAACTCATCTGCATGAAATAAAACCAAACAGCATTTTCCTTGAGGACCGTGAAAAAGGCCATTAAGCATAATTGATTTCAAGCAACTAAGGTTGTATCTCATTTTGAAATTCTCTCTATCTCAATACCTAATAAACATGAATTTAAATTTTATCTTAGGCCTCCGATGTCAATCTACCATGATGTAATTCTAGCACAAAAGATTATACGAAAGTATGAAACAGGCATTGAGAGAGAAATGAGCAACAGCTTAAACCGTTTTCTTTTTGAAATTAAAACTCGATTTTAACAACCTTGGGTTCAACTGTTAAAAATAGAGGTGGAAATAAATTGATAACTTTTAGTTTATAATATCGGTATGGAAAATTTGACCTATTTTGGACATAATATGGACAACTTGACATTGTCGACAATTCAAAATCATTCGTGCAAGGAGGGATGATACAATTAACTCTTTATATACTATTTTCAACACACCATTGCCGGGCCACATTTAACTGAGGTTATGTTTGGGAGTTTAGGAGGGGAGGGCTTTGGAAAATAGGAAGGAGGAAAGAGAAAGGGAATGAAGGATAGTCCTCCAACTTAAGTGTGGTGTTTATTTTTCTAAGTAACAGAAAATCCCTCTAATATGGGGGAACTAAAAAAGTATGAGGATTTTGGAGGGCTTAGATAAATTCTGTGTTTATAATACTCTCAAAATTAAAAATATATTTAATCACAAGCATTGCTTTTTCATTCTCTACAAAAACACTCTCAAATAAAGTGAAAAATTTATCTCTCTTTCCGTCGCCTCCCTACAAACCCCTCTTCCTCTCCAAAACTCCCAAACAGAACATGAGTCTCACTTCTTAATTGACAGGACTGGCATGGATTTTACCCAATAATAATAAAACTTGTACCATAAAGAGTGTGTTGCCAACATTTTTCATCCACATGAAAGGTGATGATTATATTCATTATGTCTAGGGTGAAAAAAAAGTTGCTACTACTTTCAACTCACCTTTGCATTGTGATTATATAATGCTTTTGCTTTCCCACTCAATCTTCGTGTTCATCTTCTGAATCTGCATAAAGAGAATGTAGCAGTTTATGATAAGATAAACAGTTCAAGAAGTTCTGTTAAGCAAATCACACATAGCCTCTTAGTTTAAAATATTTACAAACTAAAGCAATATTGCAACTGCAACAAATTCTAATTGGTAGAATAAAAAAAAATCAATTTGTGATTATATTAAAAACACATCAAAGGGATCATGTCATGTCACAAAGAAGTCGTAACATCATATTCTGATGTCAATTGGTAACTTCAGTATCCCCGTTTAATGACTGAATTAAACAAAAGGCTATGAATAACGTAAGCATAAGTCAAATAACAATTTAAATCCAGGTTGAGTTGACAATAACTCAAGCTAGAACTTTTAATTTTGAGAGGTACTCAAGCCAGAACTTCTACAATCATGATATATTATTTATTTATTTTGTCTATTTATTTAAAACACTATGCATATGGATTATGATTTTCAGAATTTTTCTCAACTTCATCAAACGTTTGATAAGGAAGCGAGGCAGACATTCAACTTACCAGATCGAACGTCGTCACTAAGTTTTCCTCTTGCTTGGATTTGTTTAACAAGCATCCGATATATCAACACCCACCAATAAATATGCATAACCAGCAAGCAGTATAGAAGACTATTGAATATATAATAATATATTGGACCTTCCACTTGGTGCTTTTCCTTATCCAAGGTGAGCAGAACTTCATAGCTAGCATAAAAGAGAAGAAAGTAAATCACTTGAGCAGACAATGCTATATCATAAGAACAAAGGACAGATCTAGTATTACTACTTATATTGAATTGTTAAAATTTTGGTTGATGGAAACAAGTTTTTTCTGTTGTGTTTAAAATAAGACTCGGGACTTAGAAACATCCCGTGAGGACAGATTTTATTTTATAATTCTTCTCAGACAAGACATCTAAACATTACCTCAATGGAAGTTTCCATATGTTTTCGGATGAATTCTATGTCAAAGTTGTAAAACATTGAAAACTAGTACTCACAATCATATCATATGCATTTATCCTTGATTTTTCACAGGTCAAACATGAACACGTCTTGTAATGACTAACAAGAACAATTAATAATGGACAGTATAAAAAGGAGAGCATGAATGGGTTGATTGACAAGTTTTTTTAGAATAAGAAGGATTCTAATAAACCTACAAGGGCTTAATACAATAACAATTGGCTTAAAAGCAAACAAGTTATAGAGAAAATACACCATTAGGACGATGGGATCAACCAAACAAACCAGTTGAGCAAGCCAATTTGTCCTTATCAATAAAACCTGGTGCCATTTACATTAAAAATTTGAAACTCTGGAGTGGAGACAACTCTAGTAGAGACAGGGAAGAAAATATAAAACTACAAATGCAAGGTCTAGATGTAAATTCAATGATGCAGGCAGAGTTGACTCTGTTTCTTTAACTTTTTATGTATGACACAAGTAACATAACTTCTCATGTAAAAATTATGCCTTTATCTCTTCTCAAACATTAAATAGCTAGGCCTCAACCAAAATTTATGAATATTTACGCAGAGATTGACACAATTTTCACCATGAGCTAATTAACTGAAAAACTCACATGAGAGGATTGGATCCATTCTCGTGTGTATATTAACATTAGCCCAGTAGATTTTTCAAAACTCCTAAACAGTTCAGATTAGAATCTCCATAGGACGTCGTATGTCATAAGAACCAAAGGTATAATACAACACTACTTCTTAAAAGAAACAAGGCTACGAGGAGAATGCCAAGAATCGATAAATCCTATAGTGAAACTAACCATACCAATAAAATGGCTTCGCAATTTTCCTAAAACATGGAAATATTTTCTCTCTGGTACTTATTGTAACTGGTTAAATTTTCACCAAGTATCTTTTTTATATAACAAAGCATGCATGATTTGACATATATGAATACCGTAACTGCTTTATAAAATTACAAGATACTGAACCATTGTTGTACCCCCAATACATAATATAAACCACCACTAATAGTAATAAGCTTCTCCAAACACTTGATAAAGGCACTAATATACATTCAAAGATAACCCTTAAGAAGAAAAATTAAAGGAATAAAATACTAAACCAGTACAGCTACCATTTTGTTACATGTGTATCCAATTGGAAAAATATGTAATTATTTTGAAAAGAAAACAACTTGAATTTGAATAGAAACAAGGGCTATCATCCTTTCAGAATGTATAATGGTAAAAAATTTCACTTTCATTAAACATATGTATTAAGAGGACATCCTATATTTATTGACCAAGATAAGAATTCACATGATAAATAGGTGTGGACCAGAAAATATAATAGAAAGTAGAAATAAAACATCAATAGGAAAATGAACTAATACAAACCTTGTACTCCAAAGAATCCAGAATGGGTAGTAAATGAGGCGCAATATGACCCAAGATAAAACGAATAGAATAAACGCAGTGCTAGCCATTGTTTCAGCACCACTGTATTTAGACATTTTCCCTATCTCGAGAAACACGTCACTAGCATCATGAATTGCTAAAACAACTGATCCAACACGAGCAAACCTGAATGTATTAACATAGAAAAGAAACACAATGCTGTAACAGAAAACTATCAAAGAAATATATTCAAATTATATAGAACTACAACAACAACCAAGCCTTATCCCACTAAGTGAGGTCAGCTAATGGATCAAATTACACCATAATGTTCTATCATAAACCATAATTGGATCCAACTCATTAATCTCTAAATCTTTCATAATAGTTTCTCTTATAGTATTTATAGGTCTTCCTCTACCTCTTGTGATCTGACGTCTTCTCTCTACATGCCCAAACCACCTAAGCCAACTCTCCCTCTCTCTCTCTACTGGTGTCATTTTTAATCCTATCTCGTCTAGTTTTACCAATCACCAAACGCAACATTCTCATCTAACAAGAGATTCGACAAAGTTTTACGTTGGCTGTCGAGGCCTAACACAACCCTCTCCTTTTACCCAGGCTTGGGACCTGCTATGTATAGCAAGACCAACATAGTCTATTATAGAATTACACATTGTATTATTAGGTCGAGAGTACTCTCACTGTCTCTCAGGTGTGTGTTTTTGCATGTATCTCTCTATTGGTTAAAATTGTGTTTAACTTTTACCTTTTGTTTTCCATCAAGACTCAGTAAGTTAAAAAATTCATTGTAGTACGTAACTCATAACCAGCGAGGTCGGTCTATGTGAAAAAGCATACTAATCTACTGAAAAAACATGAGACAGTTGGCACATTCAACTCTTTTGATAAGGAGCTTGAAATGAAGTAAATCCAGACATATCAAACAATTAGAAAACAATATTGCCAAAAAAATCAAATTTCACAGAAAAAAACTTGGATAGCAAGACATACTTAAGCCAATGGAAAACATACCTAAAAATGTAAGACAGCACAATGAGAATGACAGTGGCAACATGATGACTCATAGAAACCCCAAAGTCTGAGCGCCTTGTTTCCCAAAATATTAAAGCAAAAATGGAGTACGAATAAAATCCAGCAGTATACATATAGACTGTCTTCAATTTCAACCTGAAATGTCACAAGGTCACGCTACTCTATCAACAGACTTAACTTTAATATAAAATTCATACAAAGATAAAATGATAACAAATTATAGATTAACATTGCAACTGAATTGTCACATTGGTTGGACATGTAATCAAATAAGCTTACTTAATTTTTTGATCTGGCCAGACCTGACTCCCCGGTCCCACCCAAAAATATCTTGTATTGGTAAACCAAGGTTCATCATAAGTTACTGACAGAGCAAGAATCTCAGCTGAAAGATAATAAATACATTTCCAAGCTGATTCCTTAAATTTATTAATCCTCTTTCTTCTATCATCTGTTTGATAGTCAAGCTTCTCATTCCCCTTTCCAAATATCAATCTTCTTGCCACTTTCTGCAAATTTCATTCACTTCAGATTAACAAAATTCATACAAAATAAATGACCATACCCAACAAAGGGGTAAGTTAGGCATCATAACATTTTGATAACAAATCAAACCAAGACTTCAAAATTGAAAAAAGAAATGCTTTTTTTAACTTCATCCATAGACTATTAGACAAAACAAGTAATGAAGACCTTGGAGGAAAAAATAGGGACAAAAGGTTTACATCACCCAGAAGCACCCACACTTCTGATCAAAGACATGTCTAGTGTCTGACACATGTCAGTGTCTGACACGGACAAGACACCGTCACATGTAATTAAACTGAATTATATAATTATTTTTTTTAAATTATTATTGGTGTTGATATGTCAGTGTCATGTCTGGTATAACCAAAACTACACAATGGAAAAAAAATGAAGCAAACATTGCATTTAAAACTTTAAGCTAGAAAATGGTAAACACTTCCTACATTATAAAAAAAATAGCTAAGGCAATTCTGTGAAGATGTAGACAGTGGTAGGTACAGTAACATTAAATTGAACATTGCCAAAATACTCAAATGTATACATAGATAGATAGATAGATATATAAAGGTAATGCTACTATAATAAAACAACCCTTTTAATGATAGAAAAAGGTATCATAAATGCCAGAAAAGTTTTCAATAAATTCACCACCACCTCTATTTCGTACAAGAAACAAATTCACAACATCACTCTTTCAGAATCAGGTGCATAAATTATCAATGCTCTATCACATAACTACTTGTCAGAAACTATCACATATCACATAGTAGTAATTAAAATCCACTATATAAAAAAACACAAAACTCCAAAATTTTCACATACAAAAAAATAAACCAATTGTTACATTAGTACAAACTTATAGACAGACATGTCGACACAAATAATAATTTAAAATAAATGACATAACATAACATGTGTTGGAGTCAAACACCTGACACACCAGAGATGTTTTCTATCAGAAGTGTCGGTGTTACGGAGTCAAAAGACAAATGGATTAAAAAAAAAAAAAAGAAAGATATAGAGAGAGAGAGAGAGAAACAGTGAGTGACTTACCTCGAAGAGAAATCTATCAAGAAGGAAGCGAATGGAAGGGAAGAAGAGAGCGAAGAAAGGAAGAAGATAGAAATCTTGATAAACTGGGTAAGATTCATGGTGAAAGTCAATGGAATTGAATCGGTCAATGAAATCCATGGGAATGATTATTAATTTATTTATTGTGAAATCTGAAAAACAAATGAATGAAGAAGAAAGAAAAAGAGGCGAAAGATGGATCGTTGAAAATAATAGGTGATGATGTCTTGTCCTGTTTATTCGGTGAGGTTTTTTGTTTGTGGGCGTTGAGAATCATGATACCCTTTTTGGTTATTGTGCTTTTCAGTTTCTTTATTCTTTTACTAATTTACCCTTTTAAGTGTCTTACTTACTTATTACTTGCAACTTGACAAAGGATTGAGTTTTTGAGATCACACCTTAGAAATGAGAATAAAGACAGTGAGATGCGATGCACAGTTGAGTTGGATATCTGTCAATTCTTAATTCCTAACTGTTATCCGTAGTATGCACACCCATAATAGGGATTCAATGAGAAAAAAATTAGGTGAGTTGGATTTTATGGCTGATCCGATCAACCGTCATTTAAAATAGATTATTATTATAAACAAAACTTTACATTTTAAATTTATTCAATTAATGATGTATATGGTCTTTATTATAAGTAGGGATGGCAATTCGACCCAAGCCCATCGGGCACCCGCAATGGGCGGGTAAATACCCGCACTTACGGGTATGGGGACGGGCTTGGGTAATTACCCGCAAACTTGAACGGGCATTCTAATATCCAGCCCGCCCCGCAGCCCGCATATATATAAATATAATATTATATATATATATATATAAATTTATATACCACTAAAATTAATTCATACAAACTTTGAATGCTTTTAATTTGGCAAATACTATTATTTGTAAAATTTTATGTATTGATTTAAATTCAGTTATGTTTCCTATTCTTTTTGTTTTGTTTTTTTTATAATTAAAGTGTGGGTAATGGGCGTGGGTACGAGCATTTAGATGCCCATAGGGCATGGGGACGGACATTAAAATTGTTGCCCACGAGGGTATGGGTACGGGGACGGGCATCTTTTATAAACACGGGTACGGGGACAGACATTATAGTACCCTGCCCATTGGAACCCCATTGTCATCCCTAATCAGTTCTCTTTAATGTGCCTAAGACCAAGGAGACAAATCCCCCTTTCATGCCTCAAAGATATGTGAAGGACTACATTCCTTTAGCACAACTAAGATTCAATCGGTTGAGATGTGGATTAAAGAAAATAACTTAGCAACTACTTAGAAGGAAAAATTGATGTCACCTATACAAAAGGTTAGTGTCCTCTATCATGCTAGTCCTTCAATAGGAATCAAGCAAGGATCAAACTTCTTATCCAAATTTTTTGAAAAATATAATCGAAACCAAACATAAGAAATCAAAGAGGCTTGTTTACACCTTTTACCCTTTTGCCTTCCTTAATCAAAGAGGTCCAATTACACCTTTTACTCATTTGGCGTCCTTAAGTTAATCAACCACGAGATGCAAAGAATGGTATAATGATGACAATTTTCTAGCAAGTGTATTAGTGTGTTGATAAATAGTAAAATTTATAGACTTTGCCCGTACATGGATTGTGTTATTTCAACTAAACTACTACGACGATGATTATGATTTATGTAATAAAAGTTGTGGTTGCACATGATAGTTAAATTGATTGATTTACTTAAGAGAAATATTAGATGGCGACTAAGTCATGTCAAATCAAACAACCTTATATCTATCTTTATTTTCCCTATGGTGCACATAATGATGACTCTTCGATGATTCTTTTTTTTTTTTTATTTATTATCTTCTTTTGTATACCCTTTCATAAACATAGAATACATTGGAATGATTTCCCATAGATCTTCAAATGATATGTTGATTCATAATTGTGACACCATTTGGGGTTGAATTCTTTTATGAAGTTACACAACATTTTATAAAAACCTTACTTGTTTTAGTGGTTTAACTAATGCTCCTAGAACACCGGTTAATATTATATTTTTTTTATTATGAATTTGTCATGCATTTGAATTATTTTATTTACTATTTATTTTTTAATTAATATTAATTATTATTTTTATAAAAATTAAAATAAATAAATTAAATTCCATTGAAATAGAAATTTAAAGTATTGTTTAAAGAAATAATTAAGTCAATTAAAATAAGAAAAACACCCCTACAACATTATACACTATTAAACAAAACTTATTTAAATCTTAATTGCCAAAATTGATATATGTAGTAGAAAAACATAGTTTACTATAATAAAAATACATCATTAATTTGTTTTGTTTTTTCATTTATCTTTTTCCTTAATAATATGTATGAATGAAAAGATAAGATGACCAATTACTATAGAATGGAGGGAGTATGTTACTGCTTACCAAAAAATAAATGATATGTTACCTGAAAACGTGAGAAAGATGTTGACAAGTGTGGGTACCAAACTACCAACCATATCAGAGTCCAAAACGTAACAAATAAAAGATCAGATGGTGACCAGTTTTTTTTTCCTTGAGACGAAGATGCTGACAACAAGTGATCTTTTTAATTAAATTAAAATGCATTGAAACATGTAAAAAAAAAATCAATAAAAATTTAAAATGAAATGATAGTGTCTCAGTCTAAAGCAAAGTATATCTATGAATTCATCGAACGTTTACAAAGATAGATACATTTACTTCTAGTTGAATGACATTTGAAAATTGAAAAATAAAATTTTATTTTTTCTTAACAGAAGAGTTGAAATTTAAAATCTATTTATCAATTTCGGCATCTTTGTAGATATGAAATAACAATTTCGGTAACAAATTTAAGACAACAAACTACTTCTGGTTATATTTCTCACTATTACCTTATCTTCTTCCTTCCTTTCTTCCCTCCAAACATAACAAACCATGAATTTACCTGTACCTGCTCTCCGATCTTCACCCTTATACAACGCATCACTCTTTCTCATCTTCCCACATTCACATTCCTCCATTTCTTCATCTTCTTCTTCGCCTTTCGCCATTGGAGTTACTCGAACAGTACTTCCCAAACTTCATGTTGTTTCAGGTGGAGTGAGATTCGACGGATCATTACCTCTAAACGACGACGACGAAGTTGTTTTCGAGCATTGTGTCACACGGACTCTGCCTCCCGCGCTTACATTGGAAGACGGACTTCACAAGTTGAAGGATGCTCTTGAGATTTTGAAGCTCGCACCACCGAGCTGTTCTACTGGATTCCTTAGGTTTCAGGTATCTCAATATCTAACCATAGTTCTATCTTCTTCTTCTTTTTAATTGGAATTTGTGTTGTCACAATGTGGAATTAGAAACTAATTTACATGAATTTATGTATAGTTCTTGTGTTTTCATTCACATTATTCCATCTACATTTCATGTTACATTTTAGTGCAGTAATTTTTTTAAGCTATAAGCTACTTGAATTAGCTTATAAAAAATGCTATAAGCTGGTAAAAATACTCGCTCATGACAAAATGAGAGATACCAAACGGGTCTTTTTTAGTCATATTAACTTATAAGCTATAACCTAGCTTATTGTGCTTGCCAAACAAACCCTTAATATGAGACTAAAGAAGTAATAAAGTATCTTATAGTATCTTTGTATTATAGTAGAGTATCTTACTTTATTTCCTAGGATTAATTTCTAATCTTACAATATATTTGATGATCTCTTAAAATAGATTAGTTTCTAATTTTCCTATTTATTTATTTATCAAGTTACTATCAATTTGTTTTATTGAGAGGAAGTTACTATCTAGTAATTGTAGATTATATTTAAGCTCTTATTATTTACCTTATTATTTTATCTAAAACCCGGTAACTTCAAAATGAAGCCAAATATAGTGAAATAAAATTCTATAGTATGCTGTGATTGTGAGATCTTGTAAAGCAGCTGAAAGTTTGAAGTGAAATGTTAGAATGATGATCTTATGTTACGTGGATGTGTGTGTTTGATTGTTTAGGTGATGGTACCTCCGAGTTCTAAAGCATTGAGTTGGTTTTGCTGTCAACCGGAGTCATCAGAAGTCTTTCCTCTGATTTTTGTTTCGAAAAACATGGATGATCCCACATGTAAGTCACTTTATGTGAATGGAAGCCGTGGTGTTTTTGGCATCGGTACTGCAGTTTCTCTTGTACATTCTTCCCCTGGAAACAAGAGTTTGTTCAAAAGGTCAGTTACTTCAACTGGACCTTTGTTTCTTTTGGTTATGTCTTTTCTCCCTGGCCATGATGGCTGGAGATTCAAGTTAATATTTATCGACTCTTTGTGGAAATGATGAGTAGACACATGGCTATAAGAATTAGAATGTGAGTGGAGGGCACAATGAAGGGGGCAAAATGGAGGGGAATGAAGGGATTCAATCTTTACTGTCTGGTTTCTTTTTCTTGGAGGGGATGAGAGAAAATTCCCTTGTAACACGGTTTTGGCTCCTCTCCAATATTGGAAGATTTGGAGGGGAGAAAAGAAGATTTTTATAATTTTTTAAATGCATTGACTAAAATGTCACATGGAATGTTAAAAAGGGTGTAAAAAGTAAATTAGCATTTCTCTTCCATTAAAATTTATCCTGTTCTTTAATGAACCAAACAAAAGAGGGTTGTTTCCCCTCCCCTCTCGTCGTTTGGATGAAAAAGACACTAAGAAGGTTTTGGATGGGTGAGAGAAAAAAATGAAGATATGAACGTGTAGAAACTTCTGATTTGTTTCTCATGAAAGCATAGTACAGGACACAACCCATGTTAATTTCATTAGTTAAAACTGACCTTTAAAAATCAGCAATGGATGCAAATGCATAGTTGCTGTTCATTGAGACATAAACCCTGGTGTGGTTTGTGGTGGATCAAGGGGTAATGGGAAATATTCAATCAGATTTGGATCTTAGCAGAACTTGAGTTGTTGTTGCTGTATATATTAGTGGACCATGCAAACATTTATGTATTTAAAGGTGGAGCCATGGAACTTCATTTATAAGTTAATTGTGATGGCATCTGGTTATACTCGGAATTTTACTTATTTTGAACTTACCAAAGAATGGATTTATTTTTGCAGATACATCTCAACTGATTCAACCGATATAGTGGCCTATGGTTTTATGGATATTAATTTAGATAATGATTCGGTTAGCATTAATCATGAGGATGGTTCTTTTAGCTTTTTCATCCCCCAGGTATAGCATTATCTGTATTATAGCACCATTAGATTAACATGAACTGTTGACTATATATTTTTTTTATACTTCCTGTTGAATTTCTTTCTAATAATTATTTAGCATGTATTCTTATCATTACCACAATTATAATATTGTTTGATGGTCTCATAGCTGACATTTAAACTGTAATTTTTGTCATGACAGATCGAGTTAGATGAGATGGAAAGTGTTTCTATTCTGACAATGACACTTGCATGGGATAACTTTTCCCTTTCTAATTTTGGGAAAACTCTTCATTTGCTCGAAATTTCTCTAAACCAGGTGCTTGCAATACTTCCATTATATATTTTAGTTTGTGTTTGGTTAATTTTGTATATACCAGTGTTAAGAGTTATTGGTAGATAGTGGGTTACTGAGAGTTAGTTAGAAAGTATGAGACGATTGTTATGAATAACAGTAAGGAGAGATTATAGAGCTTACCTTTTATTTTGTAAAGGGATTTTGAGAGGGAGAGCACCACATCTCTTGAATACCTGGAATGGAATTGATCGTTTACATTTTTACGAGTTATCACTGAATTATGTGAAATCATATGGGCTTGGTCCAAATGTTCTTGTACTGCACATAGTTGTCAGACCTGAACCGCAGCACGGAGTGGCTGAACGTAGTTATGCTATAGTGGGACTGGGACTGTAATTTTATGGGTAGCAGGGTGAATGCTATTCCGACGATTAGTAAAACAAGGTAAATAATTTATACTATATAATATATTTTTGTTAAAAGACATAAGACCATTAAGCATTAAAGATTTTCATAATCAAAACTAAAAATTATTGACCTACAAACAGAGGTGAAAAAATCTTTCACAATATGGATTTGAAGTATGCAAGAAGGTAGGATATTAAAAAAAGAGACCACAAAATAGAGACGGAGCTTGACATCACTCAATACTGTGATGCATGAAGCCGGAGAGCAACGGGCTTATGAAAACCACATGAGCTGACTGGGAAAGATGCCAAACCAGGCACGAGTCGTGCCGGATAATATTGAAAACAAGGTCCGAAGGAAAGAGAGGCACAATGAATTGGACAAGATTTATAAGAGGGCAAGCAATTTATTAAATAAAAGCTGTTAGAAGGGCATTTTTTTATAACCGGTCGAACAGCTCCCTTCAATATGTGTTTGGAACCATCATTTAGAAAAGAAAGGTTTAGGTGAATTCAGGTGAGTAGAATCTCCTAGATCAGGTGATCTTATATCAAGTTTGAAGGAAATTTGGAATGCATCATTTTGTTGTCGATTCCATGTACATTAAGTATTTACATTTTATAAATCAATACTCATACTTAGTTTTCTTGAATTGTGAGTAAATATGTCCTAATATATGAACTCGTATGTGTATCTGATATTATATTTCATTTGGTGTAGGTCATATATCATGTCTGGTCCACTTCTAGCGCTGAGAAATCCAAATGCGTAAGAGCTGCCCTCAGAAAACTCAATTTGGTAGAAGATAGATCTATTCCAAGGGTATAAGCTCATTTCTTTCATAATACGTAAGTTTTACTTGAAACAAGCAGTTGTTAATATTTTTTTATCATGTTAATCTTCTGGATTTTCTTTTTCATGGGTCATAACGTCTTGTTAAATGCTAATGCTTAGAAGCCCTTTGCTTAATCTTTGTATTTTTTGTTTGCATCAATTTGATTATTGAGTATTGCTTGTTTCCCCATCTGAACGAATTTCTAGGTCTACATAAACACTGTTGCACAGGGAGGAACAGAAAGTGTGGGCAACATCTTGGAACTGGTATCGTATTTTTCTCGCATTTTCCATCTGCATATGTTTGTGCAATCATCTGGATGATGAACAATTTTAATTTTGATCACCTCTATTGCAGAAAGAGTCTTCATCTTCCAGTCAATTTTGTGCCAGGCTTTCAGCAACCCTCACTGTTTCAAATAACATGGTACATTTATTTAATGCATTCATTGTATATCTGCCAAAAACAATTGAAAAAAGACATTCATGTGTCTTAGTGATTGAAATAATTTTAATTTGTCTGGCTTTTCCTGAGCGTATACTAAATTAGAATGACGGCAAGCCAGAATATGGTTGCAGTAAAGAGATATACATATTTTTTTATTGTATGCATCAAAATTCTTCTGTGAACACATTTCTCCTCTTGATTCTTTAACTAAAACTATATCATCCATAAAATGCACGCATCTTTGCACTTTCTCTTTGACAAAAAAACATTCTTACTAGTGATATGTCAGATTTATATTTTATTCTCTCATGAAGTGGATTGAGGATTTACCTTAATAACACTAGAATGACTAAACTATGCTGAAGTTTGTTCGTGTAATGCCTGTCTTTTACTATCAGTTGGATCATTCCTCTGAATTTTCGCACTCACTGAATGGAAGCGCCAATATCAATGCTGTTTGGGCATCACTTTTAGTTGAAGAATGTGTACGACTTGGTTTGACGGTGAGATGATGATAAATGATTATAAATCCTCTGTTCCCCCTAAATGCAAGATTCTGATTTATTCTTTTTTCTAGTATTTTTGTGTGGCACCTGGATCTAGATCTTCCCCACTTGCTGTTGCCGCTGCAAGCCACCAATTAATTACTTGTATTTCATGCTTTGATGAACGTTCACTTGCATTTCATGCTGTTGGATATGGAAGAGGTTCTCACATTCCAGCAGTAGTCATAACATCATCAGGCACTGCAGTTTCAAACCTTCTTCCAGCTGTGAGTTCCATTATATTGATTTTTCAGTTTACAGATTTGTTTGTCATCTTGAATGCATAATAATTTATTAGTTCTAATGATTCAATTTGTATTCGTTCTTTGAGCTACCACTAATATTCCTTATTTAGATAGGCAAATATTTACTGAGTTGCTTGAGAAATACCTCAGTATAATCAACTATATATGATTGTTAAGGAAAAGTAAGGAGACTTATTATATCACAGCTATAAAAACAAATATATATGGCACTAAATAGGAGATACTTTCCAACACTTTTGTTATGGGATTTTATCACATTATTAATTTTAGGACGGAGCGGGTTTTTATTTTCTAGGATTTGATCAATAGGCTGCTTTCCTGGTTTGTTTCCCGCTTAGTTTTTATATTTGTTAGAAATAATGTAAATAAGGTAATCATAGGAAGATCCTATGCAATTATGGTACTTAGGGTGTTGAGATTCCATATCCACTTGAGTTATATGCAAAGTAGCCCTTATAAAGATTGGGCAGTCCTCATCTCTTGAACTAGCTTTTGATGTTAAGTTAGGTTTATGTAGTCAGAAACTGTTGCAGTGGCCACCATTGGGCTGTTGTATGATGTTGCGGCCCCTAGGCGCTACACGAGACCGCACAGCTTTGAAATTTTGACGAGCCAACGTTACAGCCAAGCACAGTTTGTCTCCACAGCCCTCTCCCTTTTGGGACATTCCATTGATCGTTTGTTCGACTTTCAGTGTCCCTCCTCTTGTGTGCAGGTTGTTATGTTCAGCGCAGGCTCCCTTTGTTCAGGATGTTTGGACTAAAAGAGGTTGTTCCTCTGTTCTGCTCTTGTTCTCCCTATGTTCAGCCACTGTTCCCAGTTTTGTATTCTTACACTGAAACATGCCTCCATAGCCCTTCTCTGTTCTGCTCATTTTGAAAACATCACATTCCCAACCAAACCCTTAACGCGATGCTCAATATTATAAGCCTGGGAAGCTAAAACTTATTTGCTTTATATTGGTTTTGAATACTAGTAACAATGAACTTTGATTATTAGTTACCTATATGTCTAGTTTTGTGTGTAGTTTGAGTTTTTTATGTGTATGGTATAAATTTTTGCATTGTTTCCCTAAACTTAGACCTACCGGCCATACCACTACTTGCCATACCATTATAGCCTTTTTGGGGTTTTCTGCTATGCTCTCCGAATGAGATTGACTGCAGAGAGTTAGGCCTAATTACCAAATTCTAAAATGGTATTTTAGCATATCCTAGATCTATTATTGGACCACCTATATTTGTGCATGCTCTAGATGTCTAGTCCTATACGTATAGGTTGTTGTTATTGTACCACCTGCTTTTGTCCATGCTCTAGATGTCCAGTCCTGAGCGTGAAGGGGTGTATTGAGATACCACATCCAACGTGGGACACTTAACTGTTAGGGTAAGTGTCCTTGTATTTATGTCTGCGTATAAAATATTTTTCTGTGTTTATTTCGGATACATGGATTCCATAACATGTCTCTTATGATTTCATCAACTTTAATTGTAGTATTCATTCACCTGAAGGATATGTAGATCAAGATAGTTGAGATACAAATATTATTGACCATTTTAATTGAGTAATAAAAATGGTCAGGTTGTAGAGGCAAGTCAAGATTTTGTGCCGCTTATTTTACTTACAGCTGATCGACCTCCAGAGCTTCTGGATTGTGGGGCAAACCAAGCAATTGATCAGGTTAGAGCCATCAATGTCTTATATATTGTGGTGCATTGCATGGGTATTATAATATATTGGTTCACTGCTGGTTATACTTGTATACAATGCTGAATTAGGGGGTCAAGGGAGAGGCGAAACCTCCAAGATGCATTTATTTTGTCAAATCAGGATAAGTTTGCATTAGTTTCTAATTTTCTATGATTTGTATTTCAATAGACATGATTCTCCCATTTTACGTTGATATATAATGTTTGATCTCAATTTGGTTTCTGGATGCTTTTTCTTCCTGAAAGTGGAATGTATTTCTCTGCTTGTGCACCATATATTGAGAATAGATGATAAAAGCATCTGAAATATTTTTTTTTTCTTTAAACTCTATTAAATATAATCTCTTAAGTCTTAATTATTAACTTGGATGTGTTCTTATGTTTCACTTTTCTTCTTGGTTTGTGTTAGGGATTTATTATACAAAAACCCTTCACCTGTCTTTGTCCAGCAGCTTAACCTTTTTCTCTTGTGGTTCTTGACATGGTTTCCTTTTAACTTATGTATCAGGTGAACCATTTTGGTTCTTTTGTGAGATTTTTCTTTAATCTCCCTGCACCCACAGATCAGATTCCTGCAAAGATAGTACTTACTACTCTTGATTCTGCTGTACATCGAGCAACTACTTCTCCATGTGGTCCCGTGCATATTAACTGCCCTTTCAGAGAGCCTTTGGAAAGCAGTCCCCTCAGCTGGTTATCAAGCTGTTTAAAAGGATTAGACTTCTGGATGACTAATGCTGACCCATTTACCAAGTATATTCATATGCAATTGTCTCATCCATGTATAAATGCTCCTGGTGAAATGATTGAAGTTTTAAATCTGATTCAAAGAGCCAACAACGGTCTTCTTCTATTTGGTGCAATCCATTCAGAGGATGAGATGTGGGCTGCTCTGCTTTTGGCTAAACACCTCCAGTGGCCTGTTGTAGCAGATATCTTGTCAGGGTTGCGGTTGAGAAAGCTTTTAACTTCTTTTTCTGATATTGAAAGAAATTTTATTTTTGTCGATAATCTTGATCATGCTCTTCTCTCAGATTCTGTCAAGAGCTGGCTGAAGATTGATGTAGTTATTCAGGTATCACTTATTCACTGATCTTTTTTGAGCCCTCCATGTATTTCCTTCTATAATCTTTATATTTATTTTTGTTTCTTCTCGTATACATTTTCGGCCACAAACTACTTGTTTATGTCCTGCATTTATGTATTTTTGGTCCAGATAGGAAGCAAGGTAACCAGCAAACGAATCTGTCAAATTATTGAGGAATGTGCTCCTTCTTCATATATTATGGTTGACAAGCATCCATTTCGTCATGATCCATCACATATTGTAACCCATCGGATACAAACTACCATTTTTTATTTTGTGGGCTGTTTACTTAAGGTTACTTTTCCACATTCAAGGAGCATATGGAGCACTTCCTTACAGTTGCTGAGTAAAATGGTATTTATTTCAAGCAACGAAAGTTACTTCTTGTTCTGATAATGTTGAGAATTTTTTACTTTTTACAGCTAATCCGATGTATTCTTGTAGTAACCTGTCTAATTTATGCCACAAAATTATTTCTACCAGAGTCAGTATTTATTAAAATGTAATTGGAGTGGCGTTCTATTGAGGTTTCTGTTTGTCTGTTAATCGTGCCTTGATATAGGATATAGCTGCAGCCATTTTCTTGTAAACTTTCTCTCATACATTTTAATTTGCAGGTTGAATGGCAGATACAATTTCAGATCACTGCTGAGTCCTCCCTAACTGAACCTTATGTTGCACATGCGATGTCAAAAGCTCTTTCCCCTGAATCTGCTCTTTTCCTGGGTAACAGTATGCCTATTCGTGATGTAGATATGTATGGACATAGTGGTCCCATACGCGATCATGGTGTTGCATCTCTTATGCTAAATTCAGACTTGCCACTTACCTTGATGAGAGTGGCTGCTAACAGGGGAGCTAGTGGTATTGATGGGTTACTTAGCACGGCCATTGGTTTTGCTGTAGGATGCAACAAAAAGGTAACCACTTATAATTTTGTAAGCACCCATTTTACATATGTTAGCTGCTGATTGCTGTAGTTAACAGTCTCTTGGAGGAATATTCTGTTAGTTTAAAATAGCTATTTTTTATAATAAAGAAGTATTTTTGATTGACTCACATGTCTTGAGGAAATAGAAAGTTTGGGGTATGTACTTTGCTGAATAACTATTTTTCTACAAGAAGACAATCAGGAGCAGAGGATTGGTTACTGTTATTGAAGACTGCATGAGAAATATGAGCGGGTGGGTAAACCTTTTAACAAACCTGCCAACATGGCAAGTCAGTTTGGTAATGTATGAAGGTTGGATGAGAGAGAAGTTAAGAATGAGTTGAGTGTGGGATTGGATGGGAATGGGAGGTTACTGGTCTCAAGAATGACCTGAATTTACTTTTCCTCTTTTTTGTTTCTGTCAGTTATGTTTTTGTTTTCCGTAATGTCTTGACCTGATTCCATCATTCTGTAATTTGAAATTGGTTTTCATCAGAGTTTAAGTAATGTAGTGTAACGGGTTCAACATGGTTTTCAAATTTGAAAGTGGGTGGAGACTCTTGGATCGTGTGTAGACTTGTAATCGAATACAAAAATAGTATTTGAGAAATGTATCCATAGAAAGCGAGAATGAGTAGAGAGAGAGAGACATAAGAAGACTGTAATGGGATACACTACAGTGTGTAGTGGGCCTCATATTTATATTACTGGGTCGAGTAAGTAATATATAAGAATAAATTTGGTCGAGCCCTTATACTCCAGACTAAATCCTAGTGACTCTTATTATAATATTTCTCAACACTCACCCTCAAGCTAGATCATAAATTGTTATCATGCCCAATTTGTTACATATAAATTCCCTACGCACTTAACTCAAGGCCTTTCAAAACAAATCTGCCTGTTGTTTACCTATCCTGACATAGGATGTAGTTATATGATTTAAGTTAACCTTCTCTCAGATGAAGCGACAATCTACCTCAACTCAATGTGTTTTGTTTTTTTCATGAAAACTAGATTTAATGTAGTATGTATGGCAGCCTAGTTATATTACCACAATTTCACAGGGCATAAAATCTTTAAGAAAGTTGATTATCTACCTCAAGTCAGTGCATATATGTCGGCACATAAAATCTTTAGAAAGTTTCCGCAAGCTGGTGTCCTATTAATACATTGATGATGCAGAGCCCTAAGAATTTTTCCATACGAGGTTGACTATAGTCAAATATCTAGGGGCAGTGACATTGACACCCATGACATTTTGGATAACCCTGTAAAGGCCTTAGGTTTCTTAGGTGTTTAAAAGCTTAGTATGCTCTCAAATAGTCTTCAAGTGAAATAAGCATGAAAGATTTGCTTCAAAGATGGATGAGATGGAGGATTTGATAATGGAGTATAGTTGTGAGTCCATCATTGCCCGTCAAGAGCGCTTGTTGGCATCCATAGTCCTACCCACTTTATCTATTAGTGCCATAGAATTATATCTATAAAACTTGTTTAACCGTTTATATTTTGCTTTACTATTATACCATTTCTTACTTTATCTTCTTAACATAATTTTTACTTCATAATTTCATTCAGGTGTTCTGTGTAATTGGAGATATTTCATTATTGCATGATACAAACGGTCTGGCAATTTTGAACCAGCGGTAGGATCTTTACCAAATTTTCTCTTAGACTTTTTATATTCGCTTAAATATATTATTGATCCCTCAAAATATCACCACATTTTTTGGTCCCCATTTTTTACGTTTTTGAAATTCGAACAAGTCCTTCACAAATTGTTCTTGCGTACTGAATTGTCTCTTTTAGTTTGTTATGTTATATCACTGCAAGTTCACATCGACATCCTTTGTGGAGACATTCCTCCTACTCAGCATCACATGTGGTTGTGATGACCACAGTGATGGAAACTCTCATTAGCTACATCTACTTTGAAACTTCCATCATGCTGTTTTTTGCAAGCAGGATTTCAACCAAAGTATCAGCTCAAATACAACAATCAAAGTGGGATATTTCAATTTGAACTTATGGGTCAAGACCCATTATAAGACATGACTGCCAAAAATTCCTAGGCATAAAGCATGCTAAGAAGGATTTTCCAGCCATTGTTACTTATGGTCCCCATGAATAAAAATTGTGGCTATGTATTTCAACAAAATAGTAGATACTTGGGGTGTGTTTGGGTAAACATCTTAATGAAGTACTTATTAAATAAGTGCTTTACCATATAAACATTTATGCATAAAATATTTATATAATCAACTAGAGAATACGGTTTAACTTTTTTTGTATAAGTTGTAAGCTGTTACTATAAACCATCTTTGAGATCTTTTTCAAACAAGCTGAAAAACAACTTATAGAAATGTCATGAACAATTTTTTTAAGCTCTCAATCACTTTTTTTAAGAAACTAAACCATCCAAATTGGCACCAGGGAGAATCAAACCTAAGACCTTGAGGAGGAGCGCACTCTTAAGGTCCCAAGCCAATACCAGCTCTCTCAATCACTTAAAAAATGTCACAAGATAAACCCAAATAAGCTCTTCAAAACGCGTATTAGTTTGTAGTTGCCAATGAAGAGGTCATTTGTTGTGGTGGGGCTCTAGTAGGTGATGTCAATGGAGCACCATTGTAGATGCAAATCAAGCTTCATTGACCTCCTGTCACAATAGTATAGCTGATCTAGGTTAGTGTTGTTTTTTTTTTTTGGTGAATCTCTAGGTTAGTATTGTATATTGATATACTAGTTGCAATTTGCATTGCTTGCCACATATGATTTTGAGTTTGGAGAGTATTATGTCAGGATTTGTAGAATATATGATGAAATTTAAAATTTCTACCACACCAATAAGATGATAAGCTATAGAGGCCATGCCATCAAAATGTCAACTGAATAAAATGCCTTGTAGGATCAAAGTCTCCTCAAAGGACTCCACATGCGCACAAGACCATTTACTAAGGAAAGTAAAAGATATAATGGACATGTTTGGAATTTTTTTAAAATGGGGGACCAAACTGAAATTTTGTGATATTTTCAGAGACTAAACATGTGGTCAGTTGGCTAAATATGCCACGCTCGTCTTATTGGTGAGTGCTGTATGGCTATCAAGACATATGGCTGACATAATTTTTGTGAATTATTAGGGTTGGCTCGTCAAGCTGACCCTTCAAAAAAACACATTTAAGCCTATTATGTTTGTTTATGCGTCCTGTTGGAAATGGAAATTATCAGTATATTATTTTGTATTTTACTGATTGGTAGACAGTCACATTCATTGTACAGGCAGTAATGAACCAAATTTTGTGATTAATATAATTATGATAATTTGGATCCATGTATTACTTTATATTCAATATTCTCTGTTTAGTTGATACTTGATACACACGGTTTACACCAAATTATACTTCTCTTTTCTCTAACTTAACACATTCATACGACTAGCAAGCAAGAAAATATAGAGAAAATCATTGGGTGCATGCTTTGTTTTCTCTTTTGTTCTTTTCAATTTCAGTTGATATTTTTCCTAGTTAAATAAAATAATGAAAGCAAGAAACAAAGTGATAGTTTTGCAATTATTGTTTAAAAAAAATGCATTGAAAATAAAAGCAAAAAACAAACTGAATGCATCCTTGTTATACTGCGGGTTTAATTATGGGAAGATGCATGTACATGTTTATGGAGGCAATTTCCCTTGTAAGTAATTTTGTATACATAAACAGATTTAACAACTTATATTTTGTACCCATAAAAAAAAAGGTTTTGCCTCCATAAGACAATATATTTAATGACTGTAGAAGTTTATAAAAGATTAAAGAGAGAATAAATTGATTTTAATTTTACTCGTTTTCCTTAGCACTCTTTGAGGAGTGGAATATGTGCAATTGTACAGGAGACAAATCGTTGAATGATTTCTAGGTTACATATACAGAAAATGATTTTTTATCGTATGGACAATGTAAATATATTCAACATTTGTGAAATATGAAAATGCATTAAGGGAAATTGTAACTTGTAGAAGCTTAGGTATTTTAGATTTTCTGTAAAATTATCATGGACTATTTTCTTGCCCCTATTTAAGAATGATTTTGGATCCGTCATTGAGTTTAATGTAATTTTTTAGGGATATGATGTTTGCAAACTGGTATGGAAAGTTATGTTCAGAGACAAAATTGAAAGTCTAACTTTTATTCATACAAGATTAATTATTATTCTTGATGTACTTATTGTTCAATAATGCTATATATTGTCACTTATATTTGCAAGATTGTTAGATAATATTCTGAAAATATATCAACTTTTAGGAAATTGCGCAAACCAATGACGATTCTTGTGGTTAATAACCACGGAGGTGCGATTTTCAGTGTTCTTCCTTTGGCAGATAAAGTCGAACGTAGTATACTGCATCAATATTTCTACACCTCTCACAACATTTCGATTCGTGAGCTATGCCTGGCACATAGGTACTAATTTAAATATTTGGCATAAATTGTGTGAAAATTATTTTGTATATTGATTATACTATAGGTCATATCCTTCCCTTCATTTGCATGCTTATTTATGTAATTATTGCCACTTAGTTGTTCTATATTTAATTTTTTTTAGCTAGGAAAGCAGAAGACATTAAGTTAGAATATTATAATGTATTTATTTTGCTCTTTTGCTGCGGTCGTTACTGGAAGAAAAACTCGGTGTTGTGTTACTCACACCTGCTTTATACCCATTAAGAAGGGTCAGTATGGTCTTTCTAATTTGGTCCATAAAACGTACTAGTAATAGATTGTTATATAATTTACCTTGTGCAATAATAGCTGTAGACATTTGAGGTATTCTTAAAGTTATGACTTCAGTTCGCTCATCCTAGTGGACACTCTTGATAAGTTAGAGCAGAGGGATGCTTTATTTGGAGGAACAAACTAGTTGTGTTTTTGTCAAATGAGTTAGAAGGTGTGATCCTGCAGGAAGAAACCAGTTGGAGACGAAAACCTAGGATTAATTTTGCTAGTTTTTTTTTTCTCATACAGTTGGAATTGATAGAAGGAGGGTTTTGTCCAGGAAATGGATCCTATGGGAGGTTTGTTACTAAATTGGGGATAGTGCAAATGACATCATTAGATTCTATTCTAACCTTAATTCTGAAGGGGATTTTAGGATGGGAGGTTTGTTATTGAATCAGTGCTAGTACGAGTGAAATCGTCTGTTTATACTCTAACCAATCATTTCTTATATTCTTAGTCCATACTAAGCCAATTCTATCCTTTTCTGTGGAAAAATTCAATAAACTTGCAGTATCAAACATTTACATGTGAAGACAAAGGAGGAACTCGAAGAAGCTCTCTGTGTAGCTCATCATGAACAGATGGATTGTATGGTTGAAATTGAGAGTTCCATTGATGCCAATGCCAATTTTCACAGGTTGATAGAGGTTATGGTTTTTTCTAGCTTTTGTTGAGTTTATGAATTATTACCTCTATGCTGACACCTTATATTTTGACTCAGTATTTTGAAAAAAAATGCTTTCCAAACTGCACAAGACACCATAAGATTCCTCTCGGTTCCTTTCAATCAAGACACCTTAAATGATGAGTTCTGTATATACAAAATTCATAAAATAGAGTGTTCAAAATATAGGTGAGTTTTTACATAATGCGGAAATTCTAATCCCCTCTTATTTATTTCAGGATTTGATGGTAATATTTATTTTCTTTGATTCTTTTCCTTGGATTGTATGCATTGATTCTGTGGCAGATTTGCATTAAGCGCCCCATCAACAGCAGCATCTGTTGGTGATAATTGTAAAGAATTTTATAGAGAAGGATTTATTTTATCTGTAATTCTTGAAGATGGAAGTGTTGGTTTTGGAGAGGTTCGTATCTGTCTGTTGCTGTACATCATATTTCATATCTGGTTTTACTTCAACGTTTTTGTTAAGTATGAGGGCGAAAGAACTATGCGGGGCAGTGGTATATTTCACAAGCCATTTTAATGGTTTGTTTGAATGTGGGCTGTGATTCTGTGAAGAATACTAGAAACAAACAGAAGAATCTAACATCTTAGGATCTGATTTGAAAAAATGTTTGCTGTTTTCACTTTTAATTATAAACTGTCACATTGTTTTCACTCTTTGTGTTCAAATATTTGTATAGGAAACAATGAAAACAAATCTGAAAAAAAAAATGGAAAATAAGGTGACAATTTCGTAATTAAAAGTGAAAACAAAGAATATTTATTCACCAAAGATGCCCTACATTTTTCTATACAAAATAAAGACATATAGCCCAACCATTGTGACTTGAGGATCTTTCTACTTACATTCTTAAGCTGTTGATCAGAAAGACGAAAAATTTACTTAGTTTTCATTGAGTGTTCACAGTATTTTTTTGGAATTACTCAATGATCTAAGGAGAATGAGCGACCCACTAATCAGTTATGTGGTTTACTTAGTTCAAGAGTGATTAATTGCTATCCATTCAAACCGCATTAACCATATAGGTGGGTAGTGGGTTCTCAATTTTGAATCATTTTCCCTTGTCTCTGTATGCAACGATTCTTTCTTTTTTACCATTCAATTCCTTTTTCATTTTCCTGTAAATTCTCTTAAATTTTCTACAACTACCTGTTGATATATTATTGGCATCAAGCAGGTTGCACCCCTTGAGATCCACAAAGAAAATCTTGTAGATGCTGAATATCAACTTAGGTTTCTTACACATGTCATGGAACAAGTAGATATTAGTAGCTTCCTCTCTCTATTGAAGGGCTCATTTTCATATTGGATATGGAATGAGTTGGGCATCTTGGTAAGCTTTCTAATCTCATGTGGTTTACTCCGTCTAAGATTGGCCTTTTTTGACACTGTATTAGTACAGATTTGACTAGAAACTTTCCTTAATGAGCACCAGTGACATTTTAGCTTATATGTTAACTTAGGAGAACTGTTTCCTTGACAATAACATATCAAAATGTTAGAAACATAACTAATATATTTTTTACATTGTTATTGTCTGTCATGCAGCCATCCTCAATTTTTCCTAGCGTAAGATGTGGTTTGGAAATGGCTATCCTCAATGCCATAGCGGATTCAAAAGGCTCTAACTTGTTGGACATACTCCATCCCTCAACAAATGAAAACAACAAATATGAAAGGTCGTCAGAAATTCAGATTTGTGCGCTAGTTGATTCAAATCAATCTCCAGCTGAAGTAGCTAAAGTTGCAGCCGCACTAGTCAAGGAAGGATTTTCTGCAATTAAGCTGAAGGTGAGCTAGTCTCTCATTGTTTGGTTTCTGCATGATATACTGTCATCTCTCTTCTACATTTCATAGTACACTTGTTGGGGAAGATAAAACGCTAATATGTTAAAATGCTATACAGGTAGCACGTGGTCGGGATCCAGTGCAAGATGCCACATTAATACAAGAAGTAAGAAAGGAAATTGGTTGCCACATTATCATCCGTGCAGATGCAAATCGAAACTGGACTTTTGAGGAAGCTATGAAATTTGGCTCTTTGGTTAAGGATTGTAACCTGCAGTATATTGAGGTAAATAAGAAAATAAGACATTTTCCATAATTCTTGGACTATGCATATTCTTTATTGGTCAACAAAAAAGTTGCGTATTCTTTATACTCTCCACTAGTTTATTTCTTAATAATACATGTTTGTGCGCATTTAAAACTTGATTCCAATTACCCCTTTCAGGAACCTGTTCAGGATGAAGATGATATTCTCAAGTTCTGTGAAGAAAGTGGATTACCTGTTGCCCTAGATGAAACCATAGATAAAATTCAAGAAAATCCCCTGGAAAAGCTAGTGAAGTTTACTCATTCAGGAATAGTTGCTGTTGTAAGTAAATAAATAATAATCCCCATCGAATGTTATGGAGTAGGGTAGCTTTAATTCATTTTGGTACTGATACTATGTTTCTTACAATATCCGAATAGTAAAAACTAGATTATCAAAATTAAATGCCTCTTTTCTGTAGAATTGAGATAATTATAGCCAACTTATATGCCTAAGTATTCAGGACTGAGGAAGGCTGTAGATTCATACGACGAGTTAACCACAATAGTTTTGTAGTGTTATCCATAATCTCTAGCTTTTATTATGCTATAGGTATACCACAAACTAAGCAGTTATTATTATTAATAGTATGCAGACGGATACCGACATGCCCGTCTATCTGCTTTTCTCGAATGAAGACCATAGTCTACCTCCACCATAGAAAAAAATTAAGATTAAAATTGTAGACACAATTCTATTATTATTATTTTTATTTCAATTACTATATTTTTAACTCAAATTTGAATTATATGATTATTTTAAATTTGATTTGTTATGATTGATTTAAAGATTAGATAATATTTGATTTTAAATTTAAATTAGGATAAAATTCAATTATTTAATTAGGTATAGAATGATAAAATTGAAATAAAGGATTTGAATGAAGGGTAAAATTAGAAGAAAAAACTACACCAAAACTCGGTATTCCTATTATATATAGATATAGATTGAGCTCAACTAGCCGAGCCAGAGACATGCTTGCGTTAATGTTTGACCATTGTGACCCCCTGGCAAAAATTGCTCAATATTCAGAATTAGAAAAATATGAGCTGACTTGTTTGAAAAAAAATAAAAATATAAGCTGACCCATTGTCTATACAAATGATAATTTTTTGTCTAATTTAGAATTTTATATTGATTTCTTAGGTTATCAAGCCAAGTGTTGTTGGTGGATTTGAGAATGCAGCGTTAATTGCACAGTGGGCGCACCAACTCGGGAAGATGGCTGTTGTCAGTTCTGCATTTGAAAGCAGTTTGAGTCTGTCTGCGTATACTCAGTTTTCTAGTTATCTTGAAATACAGAGATCAAATACATTCAAATTGTTCGATGTTAAAGAAGCACCTTCTGTAGCTCATGGTCTAGGAACCTATCGTTGGCTTAAAGAAGACATAACTCTTGATCCTCTTTTGATTGGTCGTAATCCACGTAGTGGTTTAGTTGAAGCATCTGTGGAAAATGCTAGTCGGTTACTACGTGATTTTCAAGTCGACAAGAATGTCATCTGTAATATTATAGCTGAGGAGAAAGTTTCTCGGTATCAATTGAATGTAGAGCATAACAATTTATCTTGTTCTTTTGAAGTTTGTGAGACTGGTCTTAAAACAAATGTAAGTAAAGAAATCTCCTCGCATGTTAGTAATAGTTACATTTAGTTTGTTGATTTTAATTCTTGGAATTATCATGTCATTAAATATATAGTTAGTTCCAAGTAGCTTTGGAACCTTAACACTAGGAAACAAAGTCCAGAGATATTTTTATTAGGATTAGTTTAAAGCACAAAGTCCTTCGGAACCTTCACCAATGGCAGAGTGCTCTTGAAACAGACCATGTAAGATATTTATTCTAGCATAGTATCAAGCATGAAATTTGAGAATAATGTGAAGTAGAAAGAATATTATAGTGGATGTCTTTGGATTGCTAATAAGTTTCAAGAGCATAGCATACACTCTTATATCATGCCATATAAACTGGGATAAAATAGTTATCGAGACCGCAAATAAGGACCGGTGAAAACACTAATTTTCTATTCCTGTTATTAGATTATATCACCATATACTGCAAAAACTTGATTTTTACATACAAGCCCAATGATTTAATACTAAATGAACAGATGATATGACGCTGTACTGAATGGAGTAGTATGGCTAGATTTTAAATTCAGACTTTGTACCTTCACTTTCACATTACTCATTAAGGCAAATTTACTGCATAGATTTGTGAAATACTACATCTTGCATGTTTTTTACCTGAAAGTAAATTTTGATTCTTATATACAGATCTGACTTTGCCAAATTTGGTTAATGTAGGATAATATACTAGTATTTCTTCATGGTTTTCTTGGAAGTGGTGAAGACTGGATTACTATCATGAAGACCTTTTCTGAATCAGCAAGATGCATTTCAATTGACCTTCCTGGTCATGGAAAATCGATATTACATGGTGTAAAAAGTGCTTCCGAGGAACCATCGTTGTCGCTGGAGATAATTGCTGATATATTACATAAACTAATTCATCATGTAGCACCAGCTAAAGTTACACTTGTTGGGTATTCAATGGGAGCAAGGATCGCATTGTATATGGCACTGAGATTTAGCAGTGAGGTATAGTGGTGACATTCAATTTTTTGTTTTGATGTTTTTATGACCACTGGTCAAACAATTTGAACATTTTTGATGCAGATAAAGGGAGCTGTGTTAATATCTGCAAGCCCTGGACTAAAAGATAAATTGGCGAGAAAAATTCGTGGAGCTAAAGATGATTCAAGAGCACGCTCTGTCACTGCACATGGTTTACAGCTTTTTCTCAGCTCCTGGTATGCAGGAGGGCTGTGGAAAAGGTTACCTCTTTGTTCCTTACCTTCAGATCAGTGATTTTTGCTTATCTTACTATACTTAAATAACTTATTTCTTCTGCAATGTGTCAACTTTTTTGGTCATTCAGCTTAAGAAGCCATCCTCATTTCAATCGAATCACTGCCAGTCGCTTGCAGCATAACGATGTACACAATCTTGCACAGATGCTGTCTGGATTAAGCATAGGAAGGCATCCGTAAGTTAATCAACCTTTAACTAACTGTTCATTCCTTAACTTTGGTTTTTCATCATGTCACGAGTCATCTTCACCATGCAGTAGTTGCATATCCTAGAGGATGTGTTCAGCACAAGCAATTTGATATTCAACTTCATACCCTTTAGTATCTCAAAAATTTATTGAAACAATCTGTACAGAGAAAATGAAGACATGAAAATAACATATATTATACGTTGATATAGATAATCAATTGATCCATGCACGACTATGAAAACATTAGTCGATAACCAGATGATATACCAATGATTATTGGTACAAGACCAGTGACTTTATAGTTATACTATTCACATAATAATAATAATAATATTATTATTATTATTATTATTATTATTATTATTAAGAAAGAGAAATGCAAACATGGTAATGAAGTAAAAAAACTGTCGGGATTAATTAAAAAAAGCAGAAAACATTGTATACTTTGAACTCACAATATAGGATTTCAGAAGACAATTGGGGGAATATGGACTGTAAAATGTTAAGAGAGAACACGACACATGGGAAAAAAAGGGATAGAGACCTGTATACATGAACGGAGAATTGGGTACAAACAATGCTTGAAAGTTGCGGTCAGTGACCAAAAACAAAACTTGGACCCGCCTTCATTTTTTCCGTCTTAAAACAGGGAAGAATTCAAGGGTTTTTGGTCACATTAAAAGCAGGTTCAATTGTACACAATACGGATTCATGTGCCATATGATGAATTGGGCATTTAAATGCTTCAGAAGAGTTTTTCAACATTTAAGAAACTACATAACCATTTGGTTGCCTGTATAAATTTATTGAATGTACTCTCGATCAAGTCAAATGTTAATTCTGATATTTAGAACAATCTAGTTTTTATTCATCACAGTTTACAGATTATTTGTCTATTTAACTCTTGATATTTCTCTGCATGGTAGGCCTTTGTGGGAAGATTTGCCGAATTGTAGAGTACCTCTTCTTATCATACACGGAGAGAAGGATAAGAAATTTAAGAAAATTGCTCAAGCAATGATGAAAGCAATAAACTCTGACCTGGGGAGTAAACTTGAAGAAGTGAACAACATACATGAGGTTGTTGAGATTCCTAACTGTGGGCATGCTGCTCATTTGGAGAATCCTCTTCCTCTCATTGCTGCCTTGAGACAATTCCTCACAAGACTATAGAAGTTATGATGTCCATTACGAGGATCAAATAGTAACAGTTATGACACCAAACCATGTATATCTCTTCGTATCAATTTTTTTTAAAAGTGCTATTTTAAAGTAGTTAATTTGTGAGGAAGGACTGAGTGTCTGGTTCAAAGGAAGGAAGGACCCTGGTTTATGTTCGTTCAAAGATGTCAAAATCATGAAGCCAAGAATAGTCCAGTAAGGAAGCCTGAAATTTGAAGTTCTTTCAAATCTACTTTATTACTTGCATTGCATCTCTAATATGTATGTCATGTTAAACGAAGTAAAAAAAAAAGGACAGTGTATCCCATTTAGACCAATCAGTCTGATTGATATTATCACTTCATCATGGTCTTCTAATTCCAATTCTCCATTGAAACATGACAGGAACCACTTACATTATGCACACAAAAAGTATGTGTTAAGCTCCCTTCTTCCTCTTTAACCAATCTCCACCAGTGAAAGCAACTATTTATAACAACAATCACTCAGCTAATGTTATTCTCCCTTTCATTAACTATGACAACATGCTTTCAAAGTCAGTAACCACTCGACCAATATTATCCCCTTGTAACAATTCTACCATCCCGACAAAGTATTTCCTATTTGAGACACAACATGCAACCTACAAATTTTGGTAGATGATGAAGATAAATTGTGTCTTTGTTATGAAATACAACTAAAAAAATGAAAAGAGAGGTGGTTTATTTTTTGGACTGAAAAATATCTCATTTATTGCAAACAAGAAATTCAGAGAATACAATAGTTGAAATGGGGTTAGGTTAGGGACATTCCCAATCCATGACATACTGCCTACAATTCTAGCTACTCTTACGAGACCATCTGTAGCTTTGTTCTTGCATCTTTTAACAGCCACAACACTTACATTTAATAAACTAAACAAAATGTCTAAGCAATCAGCAACAACAAAATTAACTTCAACAATGTTTAGCTTTCCCATGATGCAATTGACTACATTTGAAGCATCCATTTCCACAACATTTTGGAGATATTGCAGACCAGATTTGGGGAGCAAGTCATCTTCAAACTCCTTGTTGCTGAAGCCTGCACAATAACTTGATGATACCTGCTAAATAGACCCCAACATTTGTAGTTTCCTTTGAAACATCCAGAATCAATGTTCACCTCGACATCCAGCATCAATGTTCCACACACCCCGTCAATCTCAAAAATCGAATTACAAATTGAGTTAAATCCATCAGCCATAGCAGAAATATTTTGTGCAGCAAACAGCGCATTAAGAGGTCTTCTATTGAACACTGCGGCGTACCTCATCTTCCATATGGTCCATAAAGATAGACTAAAGAGTTGAGTAGCCTGGACATGTAATCTAGAGGTGTCATAAACCAAAATCTTTGGGTTTCTTGACAGTGCATCAGGAGGTGCTCTTGCGGTTCCATGTCAGTGTTGGCAAAACGGGCAACTAGTGTCTAGAATATAACTTTTTTGTTCCTGCCTACATCTAGTTGGTATGATACATTTAGCAACTCTTCACAATAAATTCTTGACCCTTTGAGGTGCTCTCACTTTCCAAATTGCCTTCTAAAATACCGGTGTTGCTCGCTGCTGATGCTTCATGGTTACATATACTTGGTGTTGCTCGTTGTTGATGCTTCATCGTCACATATAACTAGTGTTGCTCGCTCGCACACGCGCGCACACACACCATGTATGACCCAAAAAATTCAAAAAACATGCACCTGAAAATGTCACAAAGGTAAAACAATTCCAAATGGTAAATAAAAAAATAAATAGAAAGATTCATGATAAAGTCTAGTTACAATTATTAGTGGGTTTGCCGTTTGCGGTATCTCATTCGAAACAATTTGTTGAGTTCGAAAATAGTTAAGAATCATTTAATAAACATACACAAATTCATAAACAATTAATTGACATGAACATTACACATAATCTATGTAAGTTTAAGATTGGAAGTTGTTACCTAATTAATCAAAGAAATCACGGTTGAGATGGTTTACGATTTTGCTTATAGGGTTTGGGGTTTTAAGACATGGAGGTGAGGGTATTGATGGGAAAATGATTTTGATTTGGATTTTCGTGTCTAAGCTGCTTGGAAGGATTCGAACCCACGAGCAGCAACAAGCATGGCGCACACGTGATTTGTGAAAAAAATTAGCGAGAGTGTATTTTTGCAGATTTTCTTTCTATTATACCCTCATTTTAATCCACCAATAAATTCATATTTTTTTGCACACACTTTCTATTTCCAATAAATTTAATATTATTTTTCTCTCGTAACAAACAATTGTTAGTTACCATCCCTTTCTCTAACAAATTCCTTTTGAACATTCATGGAGTCTTTTATTTATTTTTTTCTCTCAGATCTGTTCTTTTACTTTGCACTTGAAATTTTTAACGATTACTCATCTTATTTATAGAATTTCAACACTTGATGGTAGTACCATTATTATAGGTAACAAAATTTTGTTTAATTTAAAGATAACAAGAAACAAACTTTGTTTTGAAAAAATCAAACAAACTTTAGTTTTCCAAATATATAACATTAATTAGGTTTATTGGAAAAAAAATAAGAGTAATTGACAAAGGGTATAATTGGCATACAACAGTTAAATAGGAACACTAAATTCGCAGTCAAATGACACTTAAAAAGGAACGGATGGAGTATATTTTAAACTTCAAAATCAAAAACCCTCTTGTATTGTCAAAAAAAAATTATTGCTACATATTTTAAGTCACATATTAGCTTATTATTAAAATAAAATATTAGTATATATGTTCTGGTTTTTGTGAAAAATGATTTTATTTATTCTTGTATTATTTTGATATGTGAAATTTTTTAAGTATAAAATATTTGTTGAGTTTTTATTTTAGAGTTTCAGAGTTGAAGTAATTCAATTCAATATAATTTAATGCCAGTACATTTTTTTTAATAAAGACAGGTTATATGACCGAGTCATTTGATTTAATCTAGTTTAGTCATACGGTTCAACCAACGAATCAATGACCCTATAACTTTATCGGTTCGATGATCAATCCAGTTTTTAAAACATTGTAAATTATTAAGTATAGTTAGTTGACTAGCATAGATAAAAATACGAGAACGATCAAGAATATTTTGGAGTTGATTTTCTTATGTGATAAAAAAAAGACTATTGCTTATTGACGACATACTTATATTCTAGGAAGATGGATCTTTGGTATGTGTTTGAAACAGTATAGTGTTCCAACAATTTGGTTATAAGTTTAGGTGATTTTGTGAGTTTTTTTTGTTGTTGAAAGGAGGTGATTGTGTGAGCTGAAGTGTGTGAGATTGACTAGGTATGAATTTTTGTTTGACACTAATAATACCTTGAATAGGCGAGCATGAAGTTTAATGGACTTCGATTAGATAGTGAGAATGATTAAAATCAGTATCAATAATCAATATAAGTGAAAGAATCATAGCGGATCATATAGAAATAGAAGCGATGTCTTGTCAAGGTTGTTTTAGATAATGAATGTATACATGCAATGCGATGTTAATCGGTGCTTTAAAGATATTAGTTTATTAATTTTAAATAGTAAGTTTTTTAGAAGTTTATGTGATCATCATTGTGTTGGAAATAAGAGTTTTTTATTTTTTTTAAAAGTAATTTCTTTATTTGAAATTCTTAAATAGTGTCATTAAGACACTCGTGAGAAAGACACATTATATTTAATTTAGGTGGTTGTTTTAACGTCGATTTTGAAATACGTTTTGTGATAGAAATGAGTTTTTGGATGATAAAAGACTGAAAGAGTAAGGCTCTGTTTGGTAAAAAGAAGGTATAAGCTAGCTGATAGCTGAAAAGTTAGCTGATAGCTGAAAAGCTAACTTATAGCTGATGACTGATAGCTGATAGCTTATAGCTGAAAAGCTCGCGTATTAAAAATAATTTGTTTGGTAAAATTAGTTGCTGAAGTGACTGATAAGTATAAAATGACATAAAAGGACATTATTATTTTTTATAAAATATATACATAAAAAAAATTACTTAATTTATTTCTTTTTAAATATTTAAATTTATTTCAAATTACTTTCATCCCGAAAATGATAAATGTGTTTTACTATTTATTGTATATTTTATTTTAAATTATAATTATATTGCATGAATTAAAAGCAAGGTAATAAGAAAAATATAAAAAACTACAACGTAAGGTAATAAGGAAAATAGAGCAAGGTAATAATAACGTGCAACATGCTGATTGCACCTAAATATAAAAAGTGTGTAGTTATGTTTTTTTTTCTCACTAAAAGTGGGTATTTATATATGATTGTGGGTTATTTTTTTTATTAAAAATATAATAAAATTAAATTAATGAGGTTAAAAATGGAAGAAAATATAAAAAGCTACCAGCTACAAGCTAAAAAGCTACTTGAAATAGCTTTTCACAAAAAGCTATAAGCTCATGAGAAAAGCTTGTTACCAAACACGTCACGTTTTCATCTAACGAGCTTATAAGCTAATCCAACAAGCTATAAGCTAGCTTATTTGTGTTACCAAACACAGCCTAAAAGTCTTAGAATTGACGAGTTAAATGATTTTAATGTATGATTATTTTAATAGGTGTTATTATGAAGAAAAAATAATACGATTATGATATCTAAGATATGATTGTGGTGCATCGTATAGAATTGAATTATATATAAGGATGTTAAGAATATGATTGAATATCTTTTATTAGGAAAGAAGCTAAGAGCATGTTTTGTGTATGATTATACTTGGATCTTTTTACTTTTTCTATTTATGTGTGCGCTTAAATAATTTAAATTTGTGGGTTTTTTTTGTTGAAGAAATTTAAATTTGTGGCTGTAACCACATAAGTTTGGCTCATTTGGGAGAAATTATCTTCACTCAAATACAACTTTAGATACATACACATGAAAATATAATCACATATTTATTTATAGTTTAAAGAAAAAAAATTAGTGTGAGAATAATGCTTGAGTGTAGAGAAAGCTTTTTTTTTTTTTTAAGAAATAATTCTTTGCCCTAAAGTAGATAAAACCTTAGGACTTAAAAAAACACTAACAAAATATTTATATTTATCTAATCCAAAGGTACTTTGAACCGAAAACTTCTGTTTCCAACAAAAAACTTCTAGACTCAATGTCTCTTTTCATCATTAACCAAACATTTGGACTTTGGAATTAAATAGTAAAATTAGTATAACTTAGTACAATATATGAAATGAAATTGCTTTAAAAAGTGGTACTTTTTCCCTGTGTTCTTTTTCATTTCATTTGTAGGGAAACAAGTGATTCCTCTGCATTTGTAGGACCACTCCAAATTCATTGCATTTCAAGAATGTAGGACCCTCTTAATTGAACATATGAGGTAGTATTAAACCTCATGTGGCTATACCCTTGTCCACATTTTTATCTAAATCAATACAAAAATTCAGCCTTAAAGAAAAAATATGAAAAAAAGAAAGTGACATCTCACTCACACATTATATAATTATATGGAACTAAAAACCACTCTTCTTATCTCTTTGAAGATGAGGTAAATCTATCATTTGGATTTCATGAGCTATTTTGGCCCTTCACTCTAGATAATGATATGTGTGGATAACACAATGTGACACTCATCATTGCTATACTCAAAATACTATATACTATATATAAAACATATATGCTTAAAATATCTTCCCTCTCATGTACTTTTTTCTGTCTCTTTGCTTTCTTCTATTTCTTTCTTTATTCTATTTGTTTTGTCCATTAGCAATAGAATTAAGCACAATGCATGATCACACTCACCAATACCCTCCTCCTTGTTTGTATTGTCATCCACATAGCTATATTAGAATGGTAATATTAATCTATTTCATACCCTTTTTGTTTTACACATGTGTTGATCACTTTTATAATTACTTTAAAGAATATTATTATTATTATATGGTATGTGTTTCCTTGTTTCCAATATTATAATCTCCAAAACTTTCATGCATGGAAAATGTAGGTTCAAAACCTCATAGAGAGATGCATGATCTTTCACATGAGTCAAAACCAATGCATAAAGGCACTAGAAGAACATGCAGGGATTCAGCCACTTGTTACTCTTACAGGTCTTGATTATAGTCTCTTCATTACTCTTGAAATTTATGTTACACTTTGGGAAACATATATGCTTATGTGAATTAAATATGTATATTCATTTTGCAGTGTGGAGAGAGTTGCAAAAGGAGAATGAGGAATTTTTTAGAGCATATTTGCAACAATTTATCCCTCCAAGCCCTTTCACGTAAGACATTTTAAATTCCATATATATTTTCAAGGATCAACTACCTTTAAATGATGTGCAAAACATATAACAAATTTAACTAAATTATAAGCAGGAAAAGAAAGTTGGTTATCATTAATCTATGTATAATTAGCCTTTAACTAATGATATATGCATGCTATGATTTTTGAAAAATACCAACTGTCCAAAAGCAAAATATCATACATATATCATATAGATGAATATCTGCAACCTATATTATATATATCATTATATAATGATATAATTCTTATTTTATTTACTTTTCAGGTAGTCATTTTGAAAAGAAACATTGGAAATGATCAACCAAGTGAGATAGATGGAGGGATGAAGTCTGTCCCTATTAGTTATTAAAGATGGATGAAGGATTAACTATTATTGTTGTGTTAAATATTATAATGGTGATTGATTAGATGGAAGAAGTTGTATATGATTTGTTTGGTTAGTATTTCCATTAGACTTTGTGACCATAATGCATATATGTATAGTGATTATTAATGTTTATATAGTTTTTAAATATTTGATGTGGTTTTAAAAAACAAAGTTAAAGTTGTACCATATGGCACGGCATTGGTTTGTAACTTTTGGCCAAGTCATGTAAGTCCTCAATCGACAAAAGTGATTCAAGTGTTTTATATTTAATTTTGTAATTTTTAATGTTAAAGTTTGATGCTTGATTGTAAATGAAGTTGTCATTGGAATAATCATATTCCTATAATATAAATTTGAGAAAACTAGAGTTTATCCATATATGAACAAAAATGAATTATTGGCTTGCTTTATGCTACTCTCTCCCTCAACAACTTGCACATGATGATTATAGTCAGAGAATTTAAACAAGGAAACTTTTGATTAACCAATAAACATCATGTGATCCCAAAGACTAGTGTGCTAAATTAACAAATCAGATTGTCGAATATGAAGAACATAAGCTCTTTTCAAATTAAGTTAACTCTTTTTTTTTTGTTATTCTTTATCATACTCTCTAAATCGTTTTTTGTCTAAAATATGACAACATCGTCAAACCTCATTGAAGAGTTAACTGGAGTGGATTGATGCATTGAACATAGAACAACCGTACAAATGAGATTAATACAACATCTTTATGCAATAATTTAAATATGACGAAATCCATACTAGTGTTTATATACAAGTCTTAGTGTTTATATACAAGTCTTCCACTATCACGGTTAATACTATTCAATTCATTCATTGTGATTCTAGAAAACATAATCAACCCTTTTTTGAAATGTATTGGATTGCATTAAACAAAAAGAATTAAACTCGAAATTATTTTAAAAGGATTGCCCTTAACTCTGACATTCATTCCATGTATGTGAGTTAACAAATGTATAAAAACAGATAGCATAACTTCTTACATTTTGTTCCATCTCTAGTCTTACTAGTTTTATTTTATTACCTTTTTAACCTTGTGCAAAATAAAATAACTATCCACTACTTTAAATCTAATTTGCACGTCATTGTTACTCCACCCAAAAGAAAGTATAAATTAAAAATAAAAATAAAAACTATTTTTCAGTTTATTTCCAAAGCCTTTTCATAAAAAAAAATATTTTGACGCTTGCGAATGGAACACAAATCTTAAATTAGTAGTTATCTAAAAAAACTATTTTACAATATCAAATGATAAAATAGTAGAAAATCAATATTGTCTAAAATAGACGATTAGTAATAAATCACGTTATAGAAGTAATTTGAAGTTTTAAATAAACAAACATATAGAATAATTAAATTTAAGGCATACATTTCATGTTTTGGATGAAGATTTTTGGGTTTGAAGAGTTTATGGATTTTTTTTTTAATTAATTTCAACGTTTGCACTTGCAAGTGTTTAAATAAACATGTAAAAATCAATGGGTGCAAGGTTTTTGCAAAGGGGTCTAAAGGTAAACCACCAAAATTGGAATTTTTAAAATATGGGGTCAAAATTGCCAAATTATAAAATTTTGAAGGCAAAAAGTGCATTTTAACCTTCCTGGACAAATGAAAGAACGGCGAGTGAACAAACACAAATTCCTTCCTTGTTGTTACCATCATCACCTTCATTCTTCTCTAACATCCTCACCTTTTACTCTAGCATCATAACATCCTCACCTTTTGCTCTAGCATCGTCACCATCATGCTCAAACTTCAAACTCTTGAGAACCTATTGCATTTTAATCAATTACCAAACATTATTCTTTGGTTTTGTACACCGTTAACTCTAAACAGTTAAAATGCTTGCTTGATGTTAAAAAGGGCAGATTTTCCTTGTAAGAGTAGCTATCAAGTAGGGCATTTTATCACATGCATTCAAGTTGCATAAAAAATGTATAAAACCATATCGCAAAAGAAGAGAAAAATAAATAAATAGTAATAAAACCCTTACAGAGCTCTTTTCTTGTTGTTCTTCATCGGAATTATTCAATCGTTTTCTGTCTGAACTATTAGATTGTTGGCCATGGTTGTCATAGAGTTTTTCCCTTTCCATTTCCAGTATCTGAAAAAACATGCAAATATTGAACTCATTGAAAATAAGATACATAAGAGGATACATTATATAGATAGAGTATTTCAATAGATGTTACACTAAGAACAAAGACTATAGCATGAGACTTCTTAAAAACCAAACTAATTCGGGACTTACTTTAGGATTGTTGATTGCAGCATCAGCATCGCGTTCAAGCCACCACTTAGCATTGATACAGAAACTCGAAATAGCATACCTAATACGCATATTTTTGTTAGGTTTGGAAACAAATTGATGGATAATTTCCAAATCATTTTCTTTAAGAAGAAGCATCGGATCACCATCAAGAAGGTTATCAAGCAAATCTGGATTAAACAAATTATGTTCCTCCGGTGAAGCAAATGAAAGCAAGTTCACAATAGCCTTAACGAGACAAGTTTTCTCAATCATCTTTTCAGAGGTTTCTTCTACGTCACTCAATTCGTCGACCTCTCAAGATATATTCTTCAACTCATCAATAACTTGTTTCTCCTTTAGTTTTTTGATACGACTGCACGATTTACCGAATCAATCATTGTCAAACTGGAATTAGCAGCGGCTGGTGGTGGGACATCTTCTTTCTTAAGATTAAGAAGAATTCCAAGAAGAATCTTCAACTCACTAATAACTTGTTCCATGTTGGTATATGGAAATTGCTTTAGTTCATGGATACGACTTTTGATTATGTATATGACGTCGCTGTTTGAGGAGGAGGGTTTGTAAAAAGAATTTGACGAAGATAGATTCTTCAACTCATCAATGCGAGCGAGTTGTTCATTGTTGGTTGGATCTTTCTCTAGTTCATCAATGCGACTTTCGATTAGGTATATGGCGTTGCGATTTCTTGAATCATCCATTATCAAACTGCAATTAGGTTTTGCGTGGATTCTGCATGTCATGATGATATACTTTTCTTAAAATCTCTATTTTTTCATTTTTTTTTTTACCAACACTATTCTATTTTTATTATTTAATTTGTTAAAGTAGTTAGGTTGGACGCTGTGATCGGGTTCGAACACCAGCACATTCATTCACTCTTGTGTGTGAATTTATTTATAATAACTTTATCATTTCATCTATCTACAATTAAAAAAACTTAATTTTTTACTTGATTTTATTGTAATTAGAGTTATTAAGTATTTTATTTTATTTAAGATTAATTCTTTTTTTAGAGGCACTTAAACATAATTCTTAAAATCGTTAAAAAATTTGTTCAAATAGTCTATTGGCTAAAAATTCACCTTTTAAAATGAACAAATATGATATGTATGGTTTAAATTGCACCGTCTGCATCTATTATGCAAGTATAATCTAGAAAATATTTATAACCAAAATTTTCCAAAAAACCATGAAATTTTGTGTATCTATACTATATATAAAGAAAACTACCTCTTTCAACATACTTTTGGGTTGAAATTTTCTTTCAAAAAATACCCTTAATTTTCAATACAAATAGCACATGTAACAAATAGATAAGAATAAATTTAAATATTAAAACAAATGTAACAAACCTGAATATATGTATATCTGTTTTTTTTCCCTTCCCTTTATCATTTGAAAAATATAACAAACTAAAAGAGTATATTTATACTTACTTTTTTATTATCCCAATTATACCCTTAAACAACGTTTTCTATAATAAATATTGTTGTTCGTGTCATTAAAAAAAGCAACCATCATTCATATTTTTACTTTTAATCAAAACCAAAATTTCATAAAAAAAACTGTTCATAATTTACAAACGTTAACGCAATAAAAAGAATGGAAAGACGGGCACGGAGTGTAACACCCTGTTTTCCCAACATATAAATAATACTTAAAATTTATCAGAGTTCAACATAAAACAGGATGTCACACTACTTTTATTCCAAAATCATTTCAATGTAAGTGGAGTTAAAACTCACTATTTCAAATAAAACACCTGCTTATAATATTAAATTAAAGTCGCAGCGGAAAATTCAACTTTTAATCCAAAACTTGGCACTAGGCCTCAACATTATCAACATAATCAAATACCAATTAAAATGGTCCAACAACATCTTAAAAAGAAAAAAGAAAAAAAAAACAAAACATAGAAGATATCTCCATCCCGTTACATATCAGAGCAAGACTCCTATGACGACATGAGGATCAACTCACATCTGCACTATTCTGGATCACCTGCAAGTTACTCGTACGAAGAGCAACATTTTCAAGCAGAAGGGTTGAGATTTCACATTCATTAATAATAAGTAACAAATTCAAAATCAGAATTTAATCAACATACATCTACAATATTTATTAATTGACAAGAACTTCATGTAAATTCAGTTACCAATTATCAATGAATTACAACAACAACTATTCAACAATGCAACAATGGCGACTCGACAATGCAACATCAACAACAACTCAACAATACAACGACACAACAACAACTCAACAATATGCAATATATTTATGCATGTGGTACCAACAGAGCATCAAGCTCTCAACAGGATGTCGTAATTCGACTAAACAGGGCATCGTGCCCCGAACTTAACAACTTAACAGGGCATCAAGCCCTCAACTTAGACCAATGGTTATGCGACACGAAAACTTTTATGCAATGACATAATGATTATTATGCAACAACAACAACTACAACTTCGTAACTAATCAACGTAATATTTTCGACAACTTCACAATTAAACAACAACTTCAATTAAATCATATCAATTATTCCATACAATATTTTCGCACCATTTTAAAGCTACTGAGTATAGGTCATATACATCAACAATTTTTGTATTTAAGCCTAAGGCCAACTCCAAACAGAAACAACTAAAAACGACGTAAGAGTTTGAAATGTGGCAGTCTGCCACTGAACAACTCGCCGTGGCGAGTTCTGTAACGCCCTATTTTATTATTTATTATTTTGATAAGTGATATTTTGTTATGTTATATGTTGATATTTATTAGTATAATATATATGTTATCTGGTGTAGAAATATATATGTTATTTGGTATTTGTTATAGAAATATATTAGTTATCTGGTATAGAAAATATATTTGTTATTTGGTGTAGAAATATATATATATATATATATGTTATTTGGTGTAAAAATATATTTGTTATTTATTATAGAAATATATTTGTTATAGAAATATACATGTTATTTGGTGTAAAAAATATACTTGTTATTTGCTATAGAAATATATTTGATATTTGTTATAGAAATAATTTATATATATTTTTTAAATAGAATATTGAGTTGAGGGGCTGATTTAGGGATTTAAAAGAGTTTAAGAGAACTAGTGAAATAAGATAAATTAGATAGAAGAGATATAAAAAGGAAAACTAGGTTAGAATTGTACAGAAGGTACAATTCAGTTTTTGGAGAAAAAGGGAGAAAAGTGAGAAATCAGAGAAAGAGGAGAATCTTGTGAGAAGAGGAGCAATCTCGTAGAGTCCGATAGTCTAATCTAAGGTAAGGGTGGGATTTCCTTCAATAATCATAGTATATAATTCTGAAATTTGATGAATTGTTGTGTTCTTGAGTTAGGGTTATAAAGTTTATGTTAATTGATAAAATGAGATGAATTGTGTTGTTTGATGCATGTTCATATGTTGTTTTGATTTCTATATTGCCTATTTGACCAGTAAACATCATTGTAAATCATTTTGGGTGATTAAGTGATCAAAAATTGGGTTTTTGGAGTGAAAACTGTTCTTTCCCGTAAGCGAATTCGGCCACCGATTTTCTGAAAGTCAAAACTGGAAAAACACTCACTTTTCACCCGTTTCTGTTTTGAATTAGCTTTCGGTGTAAACACAAAAGTTGTAGGTATGGATGTTAGCTTTTTAATGCCGTTGGTTTGACTTATAAATGATTTATAGAACTTGGGTTATGGTTAAATTACTGCACGTAGGTCACAGTGAATATTTATGAATTTCAGCACAACCTTTCCCGAATTTGAAATGAAAACGAGTATTGATAAATACATAATTGGTCTTAGGTGTAAACACGAAAGTTGTAGGTATGAATGTTAGTTTTTTAATGTCGTTGGTTTGACTTCTAAATGATTTATAGAACTTGAGTTATGGTCATATTACTGCACGTTGGTCATTGTGAATATTTATGAATTTCAGCACAATCTTTCCTGAATTTGAAATGAAAACTGATATTGATAGGTACAGAATTGACATTTGGTGTAAACATGAAAGTTGTAGATAATTGTGTTAGCTGTTCGTTGGCTTTGGTTTGACTAAAAATGATTTTTGGTGTTTGAGTTATGATGAAAATACCCCAAGGAGGCTTTAGTGAATTATTATATGAATGTATATGTTGATGATAATATATGATGCTTTTCCTTATTGATGAATTAGTATATGAATGTATATGTTGATGAATATGATGTTATATGATGTGTTCATGATTGATGAATTATTATATGAAGATATAAGTTGATGAATATGATGTTACATGTAGTTGTTTATAATTGTATTGTCTTTCAGTGAGTCTGAATTAATATGAATATTGTTGTTGAATAATTTGAGATACATATATAATTGTATATGCCTTTTGAGAACTATAAGCGATGAACTATGTGATTGTTTATGATATTGTCATATCTTGAAATATTTGATGTGCTGTCATGTTGTTGTTTATTATTGACTAAAAGCCGCATGTGTCAGTCTAAGATTATGAGTTATTGATCCATGTTATTGGAGTCATTTATGATGTCCAAGATATAAGATGTTGAGTCCATGCATACTCATTTAAAGACGAGGGCTTATGCCCTGAAGTATTTTTATGCTCAAATAGCGACGAGGGCTTATGCCCTGGAGTATATTTATGCTCAAATAGCGACGAGGGCTTATGCCCTGGATTGGTACCACATGCATGAGCAAGATGATAGAGTTGCATAGTCGAGTTACATTGTCGAAGTTGTCGAGTTGATAATTATCAATGAATCGTTAATGAAGAGTTATATGTTGTTGTTTATGTTGTTTATGTGGAGTATCGTTAAAGATGATTTGAAGTTGATTGTTGCTTATGTTGTTTATATTGTTTATATAAAGTATCATTAAAGATGATTTGAAGTTGATTGTTGTTTATGTTGTTTATATTGTTATATGAAGTATTATTAAAGATGAACTACGTGGTTATTTGTATTACTAATTGATGTTGTTATGATGATTACATGATGGTGCTTATGAGTTGTTAAAGAAGAGCTATGTAGAATATTAGTATTACTAAGTGATGTTGTTATAATGATTACATGATGTTGCTTATGAGTTGTTAAAGAAGTACTATATGAAGAATTATTATTATTAATTGATGATGTCTATGTTGTTAAATGCATTTGATGAATTATATGCTCATTATTATTGTTTGTGAAATCTCACCCCTTCTGCTTGAAAATTGTTGCCCTTCGTATGGGTAACTTGCAGGTAACCAAGAATAGTTGCGGTCGTGTGAGGTTTCTCTCGCGTGTGTCTTAGGTGCTCTGATACGTAACGGGATGAGAATTTTGTTGTCGTTTTCTATTCCTTACGTATTGTTTTGTGAACATGTTGATGAACTAAATTTATGAGATTTTGTGTTGAGGCCCATGTGCCAAAGATTGTTTTGAAAAGTTGAAATATTTCCACTGCGATGTATTAAAGGATTTTTATTCTATTTATGATTTTATGAAAAGAAGTGTGACATTTCGTTTACATTGAATTACTCTCATATTATGCAAAAAAAATTCAAGTTGGGAAAACGGGGTGTTACAAGTTCAACTTTTGGGCACTCGTTGTGGCGAGTTCAGCTACTCGCCAGTGGCGAGCAAAACTGTTGCTCTCGGCTTTTTGACCAATTTTCACCCAAAAATCCCATTTTTAACTTTCCTATGTCCAAATTTGATTCTGCAAAATGATCTAATCATACCCACACATTTAAAGGCATTCATTTTCATAAAACTTGACCCAAAAACATCATTAAGGCAATTAAAGCTTTTTAATTAAGGCTGCTCGGTATGGCGAGCACTTTTACTCGCCGTTGCGAGCGATAACTGGGTTACTCGCTAGGGCGAGTGGGTTTACTCGCCTCGCGAGCGATGATTGTGTTACTCGCTAGGGCGAGTGGGTTTACTCGCCGTTGCGAGCGGCGACAGGCACCACTACGAACAACACGAACATACATCAGTTTTTCAACCCCAATCCCCTAATTTAACATCTCAAAACTCAATTTTGATTAAAAACATTACCTATTAACATTCTATCATCAGAACAGCAACTGTAAACACAATTCATATGATTAATCATTAATTTCAACCACTTTATATAATTCAACCTAATTCTCTACAATTCTTCAATTCAACAACAACAACAACAACAATTCAGAATTCATGTTTATGAGTAATGAGAGTTAGTCTCACCCTTACCTTGGATTTTGTTGGTTTTACAAAACTCTACAGTTTTCTCCCAAAAGCTGCACTTTCACGTTCTCTCTGTTTCTATGATTCTGGTTTTCTAACCTAATCTTCTACTACTCCTTCCTATCTATAGCCTCTCCTAATCTTTCCTAACAAACTCATCTAATTACTAAATTAGCCTCACATTATTTTATTTTTCTTAAACAAACCTTATTATATATCTTCACCAAATATAACAAAACAACTTAATAATAATTATCGACATCAACACACAACATCACATATCAACAAATATCACAATTAATTAAATAATTAATAAAAGACTCCAAACTTAATAGAATAATTAATTAAATAAAATAGGGCGTTACACGGAGTGTCCGTCTTTTCGCTAGTACTATATAATAAATGATGCTAAAATTCAAATAAATTTTGTCAAGTAAAAGTTTAATATATCTTATATCAAACTGCGACAAAAAAAAAACACAAATTTAGTTACACTCACCATGACTAAATAACCATTTCCCCTGTATAACAAGGGATATATTAAACATATCAAGGGTGTCCTTCCAACAAAAAAATGTTCCAGCAACGAACTAAAGATAGTTTATAATGTTAAAGTTCAAAATCAAAAACAAAAGCAAACAAAAAAGGAAGATGCTATGAAACATATGACAAGCATTCTCGATGATCAAGCCACCAACAATGTTAGCAAAAAAGAAAATTGTGTATTTCGCATTCAACCATCAGGAAGATTTGAGTTTATTTTTGTCACATTGAGACTTTAAACTTCTTTCTTTATGCTAAAAAAATACACATGTTTCTTTCTTTCCTAATGACCCAAACACAAGAAAGTCAAACAATGTTTAAAGGCAAACGAGATTGCTTTGCGTAACCACCTAAATAACCAAAATGCAGAGGTTTATCTGAAAGGGATCTCGTAGTAACAATAACAAAGCCGAACCAATCTGAAATCAAGTATCAAATTCTGCCAAAAAACTCACACTTGACGAATAAGTGATCCGCATCTTCATTCATGTCACAACTTCCTACACATCTATGATCATTACTATTAAGCACTCCTCTTGTGAGTATATTATCTTTGGTTGGAATGTGATTGAGAAGAAGCCGCCAAGCAAAAATATTAACTTTGAGAGGCACTACTTTTAGCAAATATTGATAAGCGCTACTCACATAATAGCTTTTGGACGAATGTAACTGCCACACCCAATGACATTCCACAACCAATTAGCCAACACCTTATACAAGCATCGTACCAATGATATGTGCCAAAAATCAGATAATCTCTTAGGACTCTCAACCAATTTGTCATTTATGTGAAACTCGATAAGAAAAATCATGAAATCATATTTTATATAAATTATCATATATTAACTAAAATACTGTGAACTATCACACCTTGAAACACGTATCCATGGTGCTAGTTGCATTATCCTCTCCTCTCCCAGGTAGGGGGAACCTCTTCTCCTCCTTACCACCCAACAACCCCTCATCTTCCTCCTCCTCCTCCTCATCCGCCACCCCTCGCCCGCCTATCCCCATTCCCAAATACCCCCCACCTCGCAAATCACACCCCCCACCACCACCAAACCCAAACCCCGCCCTCAAACACCACCACAACTCCAAATACTACAAACCCATCACCCACACCACCACAATCCCCTCCTCCGACGACCGCTCCGTCATCATCGGCGACTCCGGTGTCTCCTACCTTCTTCCCGGTGCACCTTTCGAGTTTCAGTTCAGTTACTCCGAAACTCCAAAAGTGAAACCAATTGCTATCCGTGAACCGGCTTTTTTACCGTTTGAACCTCCTACAATGCCGAGGCCGTGGACAGGGAAAGCTCCGTTGAAGAAGTCGAAGAAGAATATTCCGCTTTTTGATTCGTTTAATCCTCCGCCGGATGGGATGAAAGGTGTTAAGAAAGTTGAAATGCCGGGTCCGTTTCCGGTTGGGAAGTTTCCTGAAGAAGGGATGAATAGAAAGGAGATACTTGGTGAGCCGCTTAAGAAGTGGGAGATGCAAATGCTTGTTAAGCCTATGATGTCCGATAATCGCCAAGTTAATCTCGGTGAGTCCACGTTCGAGGATAGTTTTGTTTAGTGTAAGCTTTGCGATCCTTGATATTGTAGAGAATTATTGTTAAATGTAGCTGCCTATGTTGCACCGACATTTTTGATTGACGGCATTAAACCTAGGAAGCACTTAAACAGACACCGGACATGGACACCGGCAAATGTTGGACACCATACACACCTACATTTGATCAGAAGTCTGGATGTTAAAAAGCATTAGACACACGTGATTACATTATATTAATTCCATTTCTCAAATTATTATTTGGTGTCTATCTGTCAATGTCGTGTTTGATGGATGTTAGTGTGAGTGCTTCATATGTCAAAACAGCTTCAATTGCAACCGTGTATTCTGTTTATCGCTGTATAGTGGTTCAGGTTGCGGTCGTAAAACTTTATTTAAAACCTTAGAACTAGTAAAGATCTCGTGCAAGTGCAAGATTACACATGTCATTCTGGAATACCTTATTAGAATAGATAGATATATTGTGAATTGTGGAAGGTCACGGATTGGGCTGTGTTAATGATGTTTGGTTTTAACTTGATGGTGTAGGAAGGGATGGATTAACGCATAACATGTTGGAGTTGATACATTCACATTGGAAGCGACGTCGCGTCTGCAAAATTCGTTGTAAAGGTGTTCCTACTATTGATATGGATAATGTTTGCCGCCATATTGAGGTTTGAAATTGATCCCAGATGTTGTTTACTTCCTCATTAATTTAATACCAACATAACAACACTTGCATAATATTATTCTTGGGCTATGATCTTGAAATGAAAATGATATTATGTCAACTAGAGTAGTTTGTGCTGAAACTGTTTTTAGTGGATTCCTTCTGATAATCCTGTACAGGAAGTCCTATTCATGCAAATGCGTGAGGTTCCATCTTCGTAAAGCTTCATAATAATATATACTAACCCTTCACAAATGGATAATTGACCTTATTTCTTGACGACAAAGTGACCCCCTCTCATTGTGGATCTCTGCTTGAGAAAGACATTATTACTTCACTCAAAATCCTATAGTCTCAAACAACCAAAGCTCAAACTAGACACCATCCTTCATTTCAACATGCCTAACACTCCATATCATAACAAACTGACTAACATCTATAATATTAATGTCATCAACTACTATTTGATGGCACTGGAAAATCCAATAATTTTAGTAATAAAAATGACTAAAATTACTGGCATTGACTACTATGTAAAACTATGCCGGACAGTTGTACAGTTATGTATATAATCATGTCGAACAGTTATGTATCAAATAAGGCAGAACAGTTTATAGCAATTTATCCGTAGTATATGACATAAGTAGGGGGCTAAGAGGTTCTTACGATGTGTATTCGGTAGTTTTGGACAGAGTATATTCTCTTTAGGATAGTTTTGGACAAAGTATATTCTCTGTAGGAGTTCATCAACTCTGGGACAGCATCTTTTCTGTAGTTTTTGTAATTTATATGTATAACTAAAACATCCATTTGGAAGGTATACTCCAGAAGGATGTACAGCATAGGATGTACAACTTTGTCAAACACCCGCCATAACTACTTCCTAACCTCCTACTTACATCATAAACTAGAAATTAGTTACTGGTACTGATGGTCTGCATGATTAGTTACATAAGTGCTACATTACTGTCCTATGTCACTACCTCATAACAGAGTTATACATCCTACACGCCCGTCTGAAATATTCCTTCCTAATAGATGGTTTGTTAGACTTTCAAGTCTCATCAGAGTACATGTCAGCCTTTACCAATCCTTCACTTTGACCATTCTTCCTAAAATCCAAATTCAGAGTCCAAGTCGGATTTGTAACGTTATACAACATTCACAAACCTTGACAGCACATGAAGTCATTAATTTAGATTTGAAAATGACAACCATTTTGTCCCAAGCATAAATACCCATTGCCCAAAAAAAGTATGCAAAAAATGAACAAGAAATGGAGAGATTATCAAAATCCAAAGGGAAGAGGAATGGTTGGGAGTTGATCAACAGGAAGTCTCTCAAAATGGGATTCCCCAAATCCCATCTTGAGGGCAAGGTGGAAGTTCAAGTTGAATGTATTGTTAGGGTATCTCATTTAAGATCAAACAAAGACAGCTGGTAGTCTGTCAGTTCATTAGTTAGGTAAATAGCGGAAATCAGATTGGGGAGGGATCGACCCGTATAATTTATAGCTTGTGAATGAAAGGAAAGATCCATTGTGAAGGAAAAAACCCTTGGCGGGATTCTATTCCCCATTTTCTGTTTAGACTTTATAGTTCATTGTTCGATAGTACAACTCCCATCCTTTAATTCTCTCTATCTGGGTTTCAATCTCATCTTGTAAGTTCCTAACAGATATATATTTCGTTGATGCTTTTACCTTTCTTTTTCTTCTCTTGAATCAATCACTGAGCCGTGCATGAAAGTTGATTGTTGCATATGATCACTTTTTTTGCTTTGAACTCAAATGTTTATACTGTCATGATAGGAGAAAGCAGGGGGGAAAATAATTCATCGAGCTGGCGGTGTAGTTTATCTTTTCCGTGGCAGAAACTACAACTACCGTACTCGTCCACAGTATCCAGTGATGCTCTGGAAGCCAGCTGCTCCTGTTTATCCAAAACTTATACAAGATGCTCCAGAAGGATTAACGAAAGCTGAAGCAGATGGATTACGGATGAAAGGGAAAAGCCTGTTGCCAATATGTAAATTAGGTAACCATCTATTAACTTTTAGATCTCTCTTTCTAATTTCAAGACTACACACTGCATGAAGAAATTTGAAAAGTTTCCTAGAGTAATTGCAGTCGCAAGGTGAGGCTAGTGTTTCCTTAGATTCAAATAAGTTTAGTATTTAAAAAGGTTGGATGAATTACGATTTGATGCAATTAATAGCTGTCAGTCTGGTAATATACATGTCATTAGACTTAAATATCAAGGACCACTGCCCAAATAAAAAGATTTGACCATATAAGATGCTTTTGACTTCTTAAGGGGATTGTCAAGAAGGAACATCTCTTTGGTTAGTAGAGTAAGGTATTGAAAATAGAATATTCAATGCAAGTAAACCAGCAGAAGATTTGAGTGCAAAATCTTAGTTGGAGGAAAGATAATCAAAATCAAGTAAAATGGGCTTGTCATTATGTTTTTTAATTTTTTATTGATCTGCATATTTATTCCGTAAAGTACTCTTAAAATGTTGATTTCGCATTCTACTTTAGGGTTAATCACACTTTTTTTTTGTTGCTTTTATTTCTTAATTTAAACATCTCATTTACTTGTGTGGTGTTGCAGCCAAAAATGGAGTATACACAACACTTGTAAAGGATGTCAGAGATGCTTTTGAAGGAAGCCATTTGGTGAAGATTGACTGCAAGGGATTGGATCCCAGTGATTATAAGAAATTAGGTGCCAAGCTTAAGGTACTAGATAACTAGCTTTCTTCGTCTTCTTGTACATTGCTTCTTTTATCTTTACTCTTTTTGCCTGAACTAAATTATTTTGATATCCGTACTTCATATTAAGTTAATAGAATTAATTCAAAGTGTAGAGGCAACCTACATTATGCTCAAAGGATGCAGAATAAATGCACATGCTTAGGCTTGGCAGCTGAAAACATTAGGTTTAATCCAAGCGTTTGTTCTCTATCCAATATAAACGTTAAACTTATTACATAAAGGGGGTTCTGTAGTTGATTAGTTTGGTACAAGCTAGCAAAGTTCATGTGAAGGGTATGATTGAACAGAATAATAATAAGGGTAATGTTAACTAGTGCCCCTGGGGCACTAGTTAAGAAATTATAAAAAGAAATATGTTCTTGAAAATTGTGTATGTTTTTGAAACTTGAAAAAATATTGCTTTTAAACTTGAAAACATGACCCTAATAATAAAACAGGTCATGTGCAGTGCATTGTACCATTCATCGTGTTTGTATCCTTAAGTATTACTGCAACTTTTATCTAGTAGTATTATATGACATACAATTTGATCTTTTTGCTTTGGCAGGATTTGGTTCCTTGTGTGCTATTGTCTTTCGATGATGAACAAGTACTGATTTGGAGGGGCAAAGATTGGAAATCAATGTACCCTCAAGCTCCAGTTTTTCCTCCTGCAGAAGCTACCATTACAGGGGATTTAGAAAATAAAGGTATGTGTTGGAGAAAAGAAAAAAATTTGGTTGCATCATTTTTGTATCGAAAGTCTTGTCTGAATGGAATTCTTCTACAGTAATTTTTATTTTATTTTTGAATAATTATTCTACAGTATGCATACACATAAGTGTCTATATTGTGAAATATTCTTAGTGAAGACCAAGTAGAGGACTAGAATGAGAATTCCCAACGTATCTTCAAAAAGAGAAGAGAATAACAGGAAAAAAAGAAAGTAAAATTCAAAGATACAAATAATTTGTATTTTGTGTTTACAATGAGGTGATTATAAGCAATCCCATATTTAGGTAAGAAATGGTTTGTGCTTAAAACAGAATAGGGGTTTAAAACATATTTGACGCATTTCTCAAGCTGATAATATCAAGTCAATTTTTATATTTTTCTTTTTATGGATTTCTTCTATGGTGACCATGAATAGAAAGATTTATTCTAGAAATGCATCTGCGCATTGAGGTTTTGGTGAATTTTCTCGAGCTAGTTGGAAGTATAGAATGGCTGAATTAGATTATGAAGAGGCTGGTTATCCATGTCGAATGAAGTTTCCTCGAAATTTCTTCGACATGGATTTTCCAAGGGAAGCTCTCTGGGAATGGATATATTCCCTCCAATGTCATATATGATCATGTATGATAGCCTATTTATTTGCTATAATTGGTTTCTATTTTGTATCATATATGTTAAAATATATAATTGGTTGATAACATTGGTTATGCAACATCATCATGATTTTACAATGTTAATCAGGCGAGGTGGATGATAATCAATCTAAGCACATCAGCAAAATGGTCAGCACAAGCCCAAAAATGTTATCTCTGTGGCAGAGTGCAATTGAGTCAAACAAAGCCTTATTGCTAGAAGAATTTAATATTGGTCCTGATGCTCTCTTGGAGAAGGTAGAAGAATTTGAGGGTATTTCACATGCCACAGAGCACTCCTATCCAGCATTTACTTCTTCAAGTCAAACTGCTTTTGAAGGTTCAAATCTATACCTCCAAGATGGTACAGAAAACAACTATTCAAGTGATGGCCTAGACGACGAAGATGATTATGATAATAACAGTGACGACGAAGATGATTATGATTACTACAATGACGAAGACGATGAGTTTACTGATATAGTGGATACATCAGCTGAACCCGGATCGTTGCCAGTTGATTTGCTTGTTGATAAGCTCAAACCAAGACAAAAGGAGTAAGACTTAAAAAAACTTTGATAATGGATATCGTATAAAATGTAAAATTGCTAATTATGAAAGAAAAGAGTTAGTTGTATATAATTAATTGGTCATTTTTTTCAAGAAAAATAATTACGTGCCTTGGTAATTTTATGTCCCATGCAATATTTGTTATAAAATTTTGTTGTCTTTTTGTTTCAGAACTTTGATTGTTTAAAGCATTTCTTCATTTTGTCATAAAAAATAGTATTTATATACATAGAATAATAAATTACAAATCACTTTTGGTTGCATCATTTTTGTTAGAATATTAAATATTTAAACTAATTTTGTAACAAAAACTCCCATTTACATAGTTGTATCCAAACAAACTAACACAAAAAGTGATTTTTAGCACAGTAAAACAAAATAGATTATGATAATCTCTTAACAAATAATCTCTATATTATTTTACGTAAAAATCATTTTTATTTTAATCTGTAACAAACGGGCCTTAAGTCACTCCAGTTTTGTTACGAAATCTCCCTATAAATAGGAGAGCAGTACACCGAAAATATTCTTTCTTCTCTTTGCCTTCGACTTATGTTGATAAGTCCTTCACTTTTCTTCTAATCTTGTCATTCAGTTTCGAGTGATATTTGTAGCATAGATTTAATTCTCTCGAATGATTATTTACGGTGTTGTATGTAATCACACAATTTGAATTGTGTTGTTTTATCCAAATTTGGATAGTGTTGCAAAACGTTTTAAAGGACATAGCCGTGGCTCAATAGTAATCTTTTCGGTGGTAAATTCTCATTTTAAAAAGGTACGTTTTTCTAAATCGAAAACCAACTGTCCCTAGTTCTATTTTTTCCCTGAAGTGGCATGTTTATGCTTGACGTGTGAATGATTACTGGATTTCATTGATGCTGACTCATATAAATTTGATATGGATAGATAAAAATCCCCTTTCTTTTTTTTACTGAAATAAAAATGCTTTAGATCTTCATCACCATTAAACCAAATAAATAAATAAAATTAATCACTTCTCTATCTGTTTTCCTCTAGTTTGAAAAAGTGGGTGAAGCATAAAAAGCATTTAAACCAAGGAAATACTTTTAAAAAATGGCTTGGTTAATAAGAGCGGTATTTGGGGATTTAGATTCTGATAATTTGTTGCAAGTCGAAGAAGAAGAAGATTGAGGGGTATAATTGAAAAATCAAAATTAATATTTTAATCATTTTATAAAATGACATAATTTAAGGCCCGTTTGCTATAATTTTTTTAACAAAGAAATTTTTAACAAAAGTTTCGAATGAAATATCCGTTTTTATAATTTATCTTAAAATATAATTCCAAGTATTTCATCATTTTGTTATAATCTTTTTTGGATATTAAAATTTTAAGAAAATCTCTAAAAAAAAAAAACTATTTTAAATAGCTTTTCAAAAAAATCATTTTTAGAAGATATTATTTTGCTTGACCAGAAAAAAAGAAGATGTTATTTTGAAAAAATATGTGATTTTTACTTTGTACAATCTCTAACAATAAATATTTAAGTTAATGAGTGTCAAAATCTCACTTTTAACTTATGTCAAATGAGTTTGAAATAACTTTACTATTTTTGAGTAAATTTCTAAAAAATCTATTTTAAAAAATACAAAGAAAAATTGATTTTTTTAAAGTTTATAACAAACTGCCCTTAATTCTATTTAAAACGACTTAATTTTTTAGACGACTTGAGTAAGAATTAAGAGGTATCAAAAAGGTTGTTTGAAGGAGTAATGTAGATTTTTTTTAGAGAAGTATGAATTTGACATGTACAATAGTGACAATGTATATAATAGTGACAAACATGTGAGAACCAAAGAATACAAACCTTGAAACCGATAAGGAAAAAAAAATAAACGAGCATATTGTTCTTTTGACACCATAAACAAGCATATATATTGTTAGGAAAATCTTGTTGTGCCTCTTGTGGTTATGAATATTCTATTCTTCACCTAAGGGTGTTTCCAATAAGGTGAAAATTTTGATCACCCCACAAATCCAAAAGGCATCTTATGCCATTTATCTTTCTCTAAATTCCTTGTGCTGGAAGTTATACTCTTCACACAAATTATACTCTTTCTCTCTCCCTCTCTCTCTAACCATAAAATGATGAAGCAAAGCATCTATACTCTCTGAATTTTCACTTGTCAACAGTGAATGCCAAACATTTCTTTCCTATTTTTTTTCCTTATATTAATATTTTATTTATTTCATTTGAATGAAGTATTGAACTTTATGTGTTTTTGTCTAAGCTCATCTCAAGCAAGGAATATAAGTGTGAGTGTCGTAAAAAATTGATGATTAAGCTCAGTTTTTTTAGGCTCATTTTTTGGCTCATACCAAAATTCTCTTCTTCAAACAACAATCTTTAGCATTTTAGTTTGAAAAAACTCTTATACATACTTTTTTTGTTGCTATAGGAATTCACACAATTTGCACATTTATTAGCATTAAGGTAATCTTTGTGATGTCTCACCATCCTTCTTTTTTCCATTGTGTTAGAAATGAATGAAGAGAGAATTTTGGACACTCTTAGTTAATTTTCATTAAAAGAGTAACCAAGAATATTAGCATATACATTACACATGGGTTTCATAACATGGACACCAAGCCATACATGGCAACCAACAATGACAACAGATACAACTGCATCAAGTTACTGGTTGAATTGGAGATTCTTCTTTTGTGCACTATGGATTTTCATCTCAATGACACTAGCATCTTATTTGATATTCAAGTATGAAGGATTCAATAAAGAAAGATCTTCTGAGAGAGATGAAAATCAGCAAGAAGCAGATGGATTGTTATATGAAGACGAAGCATGGAATACTTGTGTCAAAGGAATCGACCCTTCTTGGCTTCTTGTTTATAGAATCATTTCTTTTGTTGTTCTTTTGGCTTTGATCATTGCCAATGTTGCTACTGAAGGAGCTGGCATATTATACTACTACACTCAGTAAGTTAATTACATTAACCATTTTTCAATAATCTAGTCTGCATTTCATCTATTCAATTATAAGATTGTTAAGAAGTGGAATAGCTCATTATGTTTTCTTGCATTTATTGGTGTATGCAATAGTCATGGATGAAAATTAATATGATTGAAAAGGGTCAAATTATGGATTGTTGTTAGTTACAAATGAAATGCTTCTTTTACAATATAATAACTAGCTCTTTTCTTTTGTTTATAATTAATCTAATTTCATTGTGCTTGTTTCTTATGTTGAACAGATTGACCTTCACTTTGGTCACTATTTACTTTGGGGTAAGGCTTTGAATTTCAGACTCTTGTACATTGTAGTAAAAGATAAATTAACATGAAAATGTGATATAGAAAGGGAAATTATTGAGGGAAATATAGAAAGGGAAAACGTGAAATCCTTTGCTCATTTCGTCACTAACTTTTGCAACGCGGAAATGAGAGAGGGGTTTTATTTTTTCCACTACTAATTCCCGTTGCTAATTTTAGTTTTTCTAGTAGTAGTGTCTATTTTTCTAAAATGTTTTAGGTTCATATATTATTTAAGTGACATATGCTCTCAATTTTACTTTCAGCTAGCATCATCTTTCTCACTATATGGATGTTTATTTAAACACAAAAAATTTGGGGGAAGAACAGTGAATGGTGCTCCTTTAGATGCAGTAAGCACTTATATGGCTTCAACTCTTGAAAGGGTTTTAGATATTCCTGAACTGACTAAAAGTCCTGATCAGGAATTTCATACCAGAGAAATTGCTAGTGTATGGGGTTACATTTTCCAAATAATTTATCAGGTAATTTAATTTAGTGATTCAATTGGTGTATATGAATCTCTTGAGAAATGATCTTCGGGATTTTAAATAAAGGTCTGTGATCGTGATCTGTAACGGTTTTCGATGTTTCCAAAACGGCAATGTGACCGAAATTGAGGTCATATCAATCACATTTGACTACAATTTTCTGCGATACCAAAGATCGTGACACGGTTTTAACCATGAAGATAACTTCTATTTAAAACCCCTGATTAGGTCAACTAATGTTTTCTTATGCAGTACTAATCATCTTTCATCTCTTAACAGATGTCATACATTTAATTTAGATTTCATTATTTGATTAACTTGTTTAACAAGTTACAATTGTTTCTCATCAAATTCAGAAGACAAACTATTGATATAGTTATTTTTCTCATTTTCATTATAGACTTGTGCAGGTGCTGTATTTCTCACTGATTTTGTATTTTGGTTTGTCCTTTATCCAGTGAGAACATCCAATCATTACAGTCTTGATTTTGTAAGTATCATCAACATTGTCACTGGTCCCTAAAGTAATTTGAGATTTGCATTGAATATATATCAATGTCATAAGATGCTTTTCTTTCATTTGAAAGTATTTGCACTTTTCAATATTTGCAGTTGATTTTTTGTATGCACACCATTAATGCTGTTTTCCTCCTTGGTGATACATCATTGAATTGTATGGTGAGTTTTTTTAATAGCAGTTAATAGTTTATAATATTTTTAATTGAAAAAAAATTATGTTAAGAATATAGTTCAAAACTTTAAATTAACAACTATTTACTCCTAAAAATGCAGAGATTTCCAGTATTTCGATTTGCATATTTTGTATTGTGGACAGCTGCATTTGTGATTATTCAATGGATAATCCATGCTTGTGTTTCAATTTGGTAAAGCCTAACATATTCTTTTTTTTATTATTACTTTTTATATATAAAAAAATATAATACATGGATGATTTTCTTCATTTGTAATTTGATAACCTTCATTTGTCACAGGTGGCCTTACCCTTTCCTTGACTTGTCATCTTCATATGCACCTTTATGGTATGTTCTCAATTTCATTTTGTCACCAATGGTGAAGGACTTATTTATAAGCTACTATAAGTCTAGCCTAATTAACATGGATTACTGCACTCTATTATAGCTCTCTCTAACTGCCATAACAGATTCCATGCTTATGTGGCAAGTTAGTTAGAGCTATGCGAGGTTACTTGTTCCTTAAGCAATCTTTCTTCTTCTTCATCTTCTTCCAATCTTAACACTAATAACATGTTTATAAGGCGATTTCAATAGAGTATATATGATAGTTTATGAAAACAGTTCAAGCTTATATGAAAATAATTTAGTCACATTTTGTAGTTGAATAAGTACTTGACTAATTTCTAATGATCATACATACCTCTTGACATTTTGGACTTTCAGGTACTTGGCAGTGGCTCTCATGCATTTCCCATGCTATGGCTTATTTATTTTGATAGTGAAGTTGAAGCATTTTTGGTTATCTAGATCATTTCCTGGATCATCAAGAATTGTACATTGATAACACATTCCAAAAATATCAATCATAGAATGAAGGCTACCCTTTAGGTAGCTTAACAAAAGCATTTTGAAGATTAGATTTAGATAACAGCTTGTATATGTACTACATATTCATCTTTTCCACATCTCTTATTACATATCCTCAACTTTTTCAAAACTAGATTCTTTTAGAAGAATGCATTATAAATAAACTTAGTCAAATACTTATACATGTCATATCTTAGTGTTTGATGTGATCGGTTCACAACCTATCGCTCGTATTACAAGGGAAATGGACACGTTAAATACAATATGCGGTTCTTAATTTTTGTAAAAATGATAAAAAGAATAATTATAATAAGGTACAATTAGCTTCTTTTTTTGGGGTGCCTTCTTAATTTTTGTAAAAATAACAAAAAGAATAAGTGTAATAAGGAACAATTTTTTTAGTGTCTTAACACTCTGATTATAAAGAAAAGAATAAGACTCTGATAATCTAATGTTCCGTTACGAAGTAAATTTAATCTAACAAAAAATTGTTTCATATAAAAATTAAACTCGACTCATTAACGACTTAAATCTAATCGTTTAGTTGGAACAAGTAACATTTTGAAATCCATAAGACAGGTGAGAAGCAAAGTGACATGTTTCTTCTTTCCTAAGTAATGTACAAGATCATTTATGACTCGAGGTCCAATAATTTTTGCACCACAGATGTTAAGCTTTGTGGGCCCCTCGTTTTTAATTACATGACTCCGACTTCTGCAACCCTGTGGGCTGTGGTTGGTTTGTTGGTGGGACATAATTTTCTCCCAAACTCTAAATAGGACAAACATTTGTGGTCAAAAATTACAATTTCAAGTATAGTTTATTTGGACATAGTCATACGAATTGAAAAGTTAAAATAAAACACTATGGTAGAACACTATAAGTAAAACTATTGAAAAGATCTTTTAAAAGAATATCCTTGTCTATTAATTTTGTTAAATCTGCATCAACTTAACTTAATTTTTTCCCTCCACTAATCTCTTCTTAGATTTGCAACAATTCAATCCTAAAATTTTGGCTCTAAATTTGCATCATTAAATGCTAATCCTCAACCCTAAAATTTTGGCTCTAAATTTGCATCATTCGTTTGTGATTATCCATGCTACCTCAACAAAACCCTAATATTTTCCTCTACCTATCAATCCTTATTTATTAATTTTGTTAACTCTGCAGCAACTTAACCTAATATTTTTCCCTTTAGAATGCTGCATTAAGTTAGCAACAATTTAACCTAACAAATTTTATCTAAAATAATTTAACCTAACAAATTCCCTCTAAAATGCAGCAATCCCTTATATTTCTCCCCACTGGTGAGCTTTCATTCCTATCATGTTGTATCATCGTTTGTATATATCTATTATTTCTCTAGACTTTTTTTCCTTATTTATTAATTTTATTAGGTCTGCAGCAACTTAACCTAATAATTTCCCTCTAAAATGCTGCATTAGGTTAGCAACAATATAACCTAACAAATACTATATTCTTTTTTCTTTATAATTAAAAAAGAAGAGAGTTTTTTTTTTAATTATAAAGAAAAAAAGAGAATAATTGCCCAATACTTATATTGTGATTAATTAAATAAATAAATAAATAGTCTTTAGTAGATTATGTTTTCTCTATCAAATGACATTAAGGACATATTGAGACGAATTTGATTGCGATATTTGATCTCTAATAATCTAATTTGTGCTTATTGATAGATGCATATGTATCTCACGGGTCAAAGATCATTTATCAATTTCTATTATGGTCGATATGACATGTGCGTGCACGGGTCAAAAGTCTAGTAACTATATATTGCAAAGAAATCCCAAGCAACGAAAAAAGAAAGAAAAAGCTAAATTAAAACGACAAACAAAAAATAAGAATAAATCTTCAACAATATCGAAATAAAATGTAACATATTTTGATTTTAACCACCAAAACGACAGAAAGTTAACTTGTTCAATTATATAGAAGGTTATACCACCAAGTATTTTAAAAATATATGCTAAAGAATAAAACATATACTTTATTATTATAAAAATATTGTCTTTAAATCTTTGAAGTTAGTATTTAACACGTGTCTTTAAAATATAAAGCTTCAAATTAGAGCAGCAGTTAAACGGAAGTTGGGTGGAGGCATTCAATTGCGAATGCAAACATGTCGATACTTTTTGTTTTATCAAGAATCACTTTTTTGATTAAGCAAATGTGATCAACAGAATTTGTTGTGTTTGACTGTCAACTCAAATTTGATTATAGTTTCAAAATGAATTCTACCAAGAAGCTAAAGGCAAGGATGGTGGTTGATCTTTTTTTGATTGGAAAAGATGAACAACAAAAGGCAAGGATGAGTGGTGACGGTGGTGGTGAGGGCGGAGAAGAGGACGACGATAACGGGTACGATGTTGGATGGTGGTTGTGGGGTCGAGGACATTGTGGGAAGATGGAGGCCACCGACTGTGGCGACTTTCTTCATGTCTAGACAAGGGTGGGGCGACGGTGGTGGTGGTGACAGATGTGAGGGAGAAAAAGAGAGCCGGAAGGAGAGGGGAAGAAAAATGATAGAGACGGTTGCGTGGAGGGTGGCCCAACAAAGAGTGAAGGTCTGAGGTGGGGAAGAAGGATAAGAAAGATAATGGGAGGGAGGGAGGGAGAGAGGGAGAGGGGGAGAGAGAGAGAGATGAGGGGATGATGGTGTGATGCGAAATTAGTAAAATACCCCTGCCACATCAGCAGTGGAACAAAGTGTGTACAAAATGAAATTTTCAACCTATCATTTTCCTTTTTAAATAAATGAATCTAAACATAAATTGTTTACATTTATTAAGAAAACTAAACAAAATAATTTGGGGTATAAATTTTTATGATAGCTTTGAAATAAGTTTCACTGGAAGAATTGGATACAATTTACATTTAATTTCTTGAGAATAAATAAAAAACAATTTCTTTAGAAAATATGCTTTATTTGAAACAACATAATTAAACAGGGTAAAAGTTTGTCTTTATTACTTAGAATTTATGATTAAAAAATGAAGGGAAGAAGTATTAAGTTATAAAAGAATATGATATATATATATATATATATATATATATATATGGGGTTGCTAACTTAGACCAGCCTAAAAATATAAAGGTCCAAGTTAGCAAGTGTGCGCTTTTTCGGTAAAGAAACAATGTCAGACGATCTTTTAAGTTCAAAAGTGTCTGGTTAAAAGAGGAAGATTTAGATACAGTAGTGACAGAGGGGTGGAATGGAGTGACGTCAATGAGGTGCTTGACAAAATCCAAAATTGTATAAATGAATTGGAGAACGACAATACGACTTTGTTTCAAAAAAGTTATTGATGAATGTAGGAAGGAGATGGAGTTGTTACGAGAAAGGGAGTGTAAGGAAAGTATGCAGAGAGCAAATTGATAGAAGTTTCTGTTATGTATATTGATGAATGAACCAAGCTAATAAGTTTTGGGTTTGAACCTGTAAGTACAATGTCATTAACATACAGAAGAAGAAATGCAGATCCAGATTCACGTTGTAAGAAGAAAAGAGACAGGTCTGCATTACTATGTTTAAAACCAAAATTAAAAAGAACCTCATAGAATTTTGAATACCAATTTCGTGAGGCTTGTTTAAGACCATATAAGGACTTTTATAGTTTGCATACCCATTTATCCCCCTTGCGACGAAATCCCAGAGGTAATTGCATAAAAACATCCTCGTACAAATCATCGTGTAAAAAGGCGTTATTCACATCTAACTGGTGAAGGGGCCATTTTTTTGCAGCAACAATAGAGAGTAAAACTATAACTGTGACAAGTTTAGCTACAAAACCAAATGTATCAAAATAATCTACCCCTTCAATTTGGATGTATCCCTTAGCAACTAACCGTGCCTTATACCTTTCGATACTACCGTAAGAATTTCGTTTAATTTTGAAAACCCATCAACAACCAATTGGTTTCTTTCCGTTAAGATTGGAATTTGTATGGCTAATGTGAAATATCAGTGTTTGTAAATGGTGATGGTATTGGTTTAAAAGATCCTGAAAGAGGCTTACGACAAAGGGACCCGTTGTCCCCATATCTTTTTATTATTGGTATTGAATTCTTCTCAGTCATTCTCAAGAAATTTGAATCCCGTGGGGACATCCATGGTATCAAAGTGTGTATGGGAGCTCCACTCCTGACACACTTATTATTTGCAGATGACTTCTTTTTGTTTTATAGGGAAAATGAAAAAGAGGCACTTAAAAAATATATGGAGGCCTCGGGGCAGGCAATAAACTTACAGAAGTCATAAATATTCTTTAGCAAGAACAATGTGTAGTCAACAAGGGAGATGATGAAGAGCATTTTACAGTTCTTAAAGAGCACATGCTCTTGAAAATATTTAGGATTGTGATCGATGGTTGGAAGAAAGAAGAGGGTTGTGTTCAATCATATTTGAGACCACATTTGGAAGAGAGGTACTTATTAAATATGTTGCTCAAACGATTCCAACATATTGTATGTGTTCGTTTCTACTCCTGACAACCTTTGGGGAGGAGATTCAAAAAATGTTGAATTTGTTTTGATGGGGATCGAATAGACAAAATGGGAAAGGTATCAACTAGTTAAGGTGGGAGAAATTGATGATGAGAAAATAATATGGAGGTATGGGCTTTCGACATCTGTATGGTTTCAATTTGTTAATGTTAGTGATTGAAAGAGTTTTTAAAGCTAGATATTTTCAAAAAAGGATTTTTTTTTTTTTGTGGATACAAAGTAGGGTCATAACCGAAGCTATGGATGGCGTAGTATCCATGCTTCAAAGGTAATAGTCAGAGGAGGCCTCATATGGAGACCGGGGGATGGTTCACAAATTAGAGCATGGTGTGATCGTTGGATTATTGATGAAGGGAGATCATATGTGACAAGCACCATTCCGATGGGAATGGAGGGCATGATGGTTAGCGAGCTAATCGAGGAAGGAGTCAATGATTGCAAAATGGATATTATCAAGGCGTTTAATGAATGAGACGTTGTAAATATAATAGTCATGCCAATTACGGACAACATGGGAGAAGACAAACAATGCTGGAAATTCGCAAACCACATGGAGTACAAGGTTAAATCGACATATCACTATACCATGGAGAACCTAGTGGATAACAGAGAGCTAAGATTAGAAGGCGATTAGATGAAAATTTGGAGATTTCGAATCTTGCAAAAAGTAAAGGTGTTCTTATGGAGGGCAGAAATGGGATGTCTACCCACAAGACACGTGCTTCAAACTCGCGGTGTACATTATTGTGATTGTTTTATGCACTGCGAGAGCTTTGAGAATGAAGGACATGCATTTTTCAGATTTGCAAAACTAGAAGAGGTGTGGAGTGAAACAGGTTTATGACACATTATACAAGACAACTTGGACACGACAGATGGTTTTGTAGCTCTTTTCTTTCAGTTACTAGAGTCTCTACAACACCAACAACTCCTTGCTTTCTTAATGACCCTTTGACGCATCTAGAAACGGAGAAACGAGAAGTTGTGGATCGACGTCAAAACACAACCGCGTATCTCAGTGCATATGACGCGCGATGTTTTACTTCAGTGGCAGTAGGTTCGTGTAAGTCAAGGAAGGAGATAACAAGGAGAATACCACAACAATGGAATGACAGATCATAATCATGAAGGGTGGATTAGACTAGTAGCCAGGGAGGTGAAGTGCAATGTTGATGCGGTAATTTTTAAGGATCAAGGATGTTATGGGGTCGAAATGTGCCTAAGAGGGAAGAGAAGGGAGTTCATTGGAGCAAAGACAACTTGGTATTAAGGTCTTTCACAACCTAAAAAAGTGAAGGCAAGAGGTCTAAAAGAAGAGATAAAGTGGCTTGGTACTTTGAGGTTTCCTTCGGTATCTATCGAACTTGATTGCAAGCAAGTATTTTACGGCATCTCTAGCAACTTCAACACCATGTCCATGTTCGGCGTGATCCTAAACACTTGCAAATCTTCACTTATGAATCATCAAAACTTTAAGATAAGTTTCATTAGGAGACAAGCAAATAATGTTGCCTACTTGTTAGCTCTGGCGTCATTATGTTATGTTAGTTCTCAAGTTCATGATTACATGTCATCTTGTATGACAACTACTATTATTAATGAAATGAGTTGAGTTTTTTTTGTCAAAAAGAAATATGCACCTTTTTCGTTTTGACAAAAATAAAATCATTCATCTTTATAATTTAAAGGCTTTTATATGTGTTTAGTCATTTTGCCGATTCAAAAAAAATGTGTTTAGTCCCTGCAAATAGGGGTCATTTAAAATTTGGCCACTGAATTTGTTAATCCTGACATTTTGCCACTGCAAAATTTAATCAATTAAGAATTGGTCCTTCAACCCAGTTAATCAAGGCCACGTCACTGATTAGCTGATGTAACTTACGAAAACACCAAAATACCCTTGGCTTCATCCTTTTCCTTTTCCCTCTCGTTTCCTTGTAGATTCGCTTGCAACTCCCCCTTGTTCTTCTCCCAACAACACAACTTTTCCATAGTTTTTGAAAGTATTCTCAGGTTTGTTCAGGTGCTTACCATAGCTTATGAAATCATCTACAACGCTTGTGCCTTTTTCTGAATATCCAGAGAAACAAATTGCAAACTCACCAAATCTCAATCAATTGTCGTGACAAACAAAAGCTTCAAACAAACATGAATTTTGAACCATGAATATGATATGAATTTTAACTCAGATTCAGTTTTATCAATGGATTTTTACAACGAATTTCGATCGATATCAAGGTACCCATTTCTTCAAACGAATTTAACCACCTATGGTGAGATTAAATTCGTTAACTTGCGGCGTTTTGGCGAAGTGGGTCATCGGATTTTGATGTTTTGAAGATTGAAAATTGTTGTGTGAAGTTTGGATCTAATGAATTGTGTGAAGTTACTGTTGTTGTTCCCATGGTGTAGTTGGTGGTGGTGGAAGAAAAGGAAGAGGAACAGTTGGTGGTGGTGGAAGAGAAGGAAGGTGGATGATGTGGTGGTTGTTGTTGTGGCGTGGTGGTGATGGTGATGGTGTGTGAGAACAAAGACGGAAGAGAAAGGTTTCAAGCCAAGGGTATTTTCGTTAACACACCTCCTAATTTGCTGACTTAGACTGCCATGTCAACTAATCAATGACGTGACACTGATTAACTGGGTTGAGGGACAAATTTTTAAGTGATTAAATTTTAGCAGGACAAAATGTCAGAATTAAAGAATACAGAGACCATTTTCTAAATGACCCCTATTTGTTGTAGAGACTAAACATATAAAAGCCTAATTTAAAACTAATAAGTTAGTTAGTTTTGCAACTTTAATATAAAAATATGTTAATTTTCACCCACTTTATTATGAACACATTTATGTTTCAAATAAACAATTACAAATTTTAAACAATAAAAGAAAAGACAACACAATTTTCACAACCTAAAATGAGGTTCATTCCTTAATTAACCCCAGTTGATGAGATATGACACTCACATATAAACTTAATCTTAAAACAAGCACTTTCCTTAAAATATAAAATCTTAAAGCAAGCAATTAACTCCCCTCTCAAAATAACCAATTATATGGAGGTGTCTTGCATATTTCAATAATGGCTTAGAAAAAAAAAAATCAAAGCGCTGCAGTTGTACTTGCACATGTTGTGGTCGAAACATCCACGAGTTTTGCGTGGAAACAAAAAAAAAGTCACTAATGTTTTTTTTTTTAAAATAAAATTAAATGAATTTACATAGTTGCCCTTTTTTTTTTTTGAGGGAACATAGTTGCCCTTTTTACAACTGATTTTTATAATACAGGCAAGTGATTATCTATGTCCAAATAAAAAAGTGTACATTTGTTAATTTAAACCTTTACATATATATTTATCTTCTTTTTTTTTTGAGAGATTATATATATTTATCTTTGTAAGAACCTAACACAACACATATTTGGTTTACTCCATCATTAATAAGAAAATAATAGAAAAGAAATGTAAGTTTCATAAGATAAGAAAAATAAATAAAAAAGAGTATCAAAAGCAAGCAAGTCAAGTCAATTATGCAAGATTCAAGATCTTTATGCCAGATGAATATTAAAAATTCAAGAGGTTGAAATAGAAATAAAATATAGCAGCATGTGCAATTGAAAGTTCTCTGCATCCCTCACTTATAAGTTATATATGTGGCTCTGCCACTGCCAGCCAACAAGCATGGAGCATATTTATTCTTCAAAAAAAAAAGCATGAAGCATATTTGACTTTTGCACTTTGTATTATTGTCTCTTTTTAAAACAATCATCAATCATATTTATTTTATTTATTTCTCTACCAATCAATGTTCAAATTACCAAAGCTTTTTTTCCTCACTGAATTAGAGATTCTTCTTGGTTATATACCAAAGAAAAATGTGATATCATTAATCAATGGACCAACTGATACAACTGTATTAAGTTATTGGTTGAATTGGAGATTCTTCTTTTGTGCACTATGGATTTTAATCTCAAGTATATTTGCATCTTATTTAATATTCAAGTATGAAGGATTCAATAAAGAAAGATTTTCTGAGAGAGATGAAAATCAGCAAGAAGAAGATGGATTGTTATATGAAGATGAAGCTTGGAATACTTGTGTTAAAGGAATTGATCCTTATTGGCTTCTTGTTTATAGAATCATTTCTTTTATTATTCTTTTGGCTTTGATCATTGCCAATGTTGTTACTTCAGGAGCTGCCATATTAGCCTATTACACTCAGTAAGTTAATTATATTAAACATATTTGATTAATTTAGTCTTTTGTTATAGAAATAACTTATGAATAAGCACTTATATGATAAGTCTTTATAGTATAACCACTTAATTAAGTTGTTTATCCAAATAGGGTCTTCAACTTTTTAGTCTTAGATTTTTCAGAATAGCTTTTCTCTTCACCATACAAAGGCAGGACTGATTGTATTGTGTTTTTTTCTTATGTTGAACAGATTGACCTTCACTTTGGTCACTATTTACTTTGGGGTAAGGCTTTCAATTTCAGACTCTTGTACATTATAGTAAAAAATATAATTAACATGAAAATGTGATATATCTCACTGATAAAAAAAGTTATATAAGTGAAGGAAATTTAGAAAGGGAAAACGTGAAATCCTTCTCTAATTCTCACTAAATTTAATGTGGAGGAAATTAGAGAGGGGTTTTATTTTTTCCGTCACTAATTTTCGTCCCTAATTTTAGTTTTTCTAGTAGTAGTGACTTGTGGCCTCAATTTTACTTTCAGCTTGGATCATCTTTGTCAATATATGGATGTTTATTAAAACACAATGAATTTGGGGCAAGAACAGTCAATGGTGTTTCTATAGATGCAGAAAGAACTTATATGGCTCCATCTCTTGAAGGGGTTTTAGATATTCCTTTACTTACTAAGTGTCCTAATCAAGAATTTCATACCAGGGAACTTGCTGGTGTATGGGGTTACATTTTCCAAATAATTTATCAGGTAATTTAATTTTCTGATTCAAATAATTTATGAGGTAACTTAATTTAGCGATTCAGTTTAGAAGCAACTAATAAATGTATCTAGTAATTTGAAATGTGACGTATATTTAGGGACAAATTTTGTTTTCAAAGGAGGCTTATATTTAGTTAGGTAGTAATATGTTTGATGTAGTTGGAAGTTCGCACACGATTTTCCATGCTTTGAAAATGGTCAAACCCAAGAAATCCTTGATTATCAGACCCGCAGCCGGTTCTGCCATCCTCAAAACAACCGTCATACACCATGATTCTCGTAACTTGTTGAGAGTGCTCATGACCATTGCCTGTATCCTCTCCTCTCAGGTTAGGCTGTTTCCTGTTTGCTGCATTAAACACCCGAACAAACGAGAAAGCAGAAATTACTCTAGCAGTGGGTTTGGCAACCTTATGTTTTAAAACAGCATTGTTCCGGGCAGACCACACGAGCCAAAGGGGTGGTACAAAACACTTGACAGCCTAGCTCTTCCTTACACTGCAGCCAGTTCAATAGTCAAACATTCAAAGTTCCTGATGTTGGCACATGGATTCCAATTTGAGAAGCAAACATTGCCATCTTAACAGTAGGACAGAATTGGAAAAGATGGTCAACAGACTCTTCTTCCACATTACACAGAGGGCAAAGGGGATCAAGCGCAATGCCCTTCTTGCTAAGATTTTTCCTAGTAGGGAGGATATTTCGAGCCATAACAAAGTTCCTCAAATTTGGCAAAGGAATATGGGACTATCACAATTTGTTGAGGGGCCTGGTGAGGCCAGATCCTTTGCTAGGCCGATAAGATGATACGCTGAAATCACTGAATAAGACCCATCTTTTTCACAATCCCAGACAAATTTGTCTTCAAGGGGGCTGAAAGGCACCGGAATCGCCAGGATTTTTTTTTACTTCAAAAGAGCTGAAGAGGCTTGCTAATATGTCCATTCCAACAGTGTTTTTCAAGGAGAGCCTTGTTAAAATCACTGAAGCTTCTAAAGCCCAGACCACCTTTATGCTTCCCTTTGGCCAACCTGTCCCAACTTAACCAGTGAACCTTTCTAGAATCCTCCCCAATCCCCACCAGAATTTGGCTAACATAGAGTCTATACTCTATATCTTTATAGCAGCTCATAATGTAGTTCAGGATTGCTTGCGCTACTGCTTTTATGAATTATGAGGGTTTCTTTGCCAGCTCTGGACAAAAACTTTTCCTTCCACCCCTTGATCTTCTTCCGCATATGGTCAATGACAAAATCAAAAATGTCTTTCTTCAATCTCCCAAAAGGAACCGGGTAACGTAGATATCAGGTGTGGCTCTCCACTGTCATTACTCCCATCATTTCACAGATCACATTTCTTTCTTCGATTGGCACATTTTGACTAAAGGAGACCTCAGACTTATCTAGATTGACCATTTGTCCGGAAGCTTGTTGGTATGTGGCTAGGACTTGTAAAATTTTCTGTTCTGCACTAGCGCTTTCCCTTGTGAAGAGGAGACTGTCATCAGCAAACAGGAGGTGTGATATTTGAGGTGCAGACCGCGCCACCTTCAGGCCATGGATGGATATTTTGTGGCCTCTCTAAGGATTAAACCAGACAAATCATCAGCCAAGATAAAAAGATATGGTGAGAGGGGTTCACCTTGTCTCAACCCTCTCTTCGGGGTGAAACTGGAGCTGGGCTGACCATTAAACATTATTTGATAAGAGACAGAGCTGACACATCTCATGATGGTTGCAATCATGGCCGCTGGATACCACATCTCATTATGATCGCTTTTAATAGATATTGTCATAGATTTTGGATTTCATTGTGTGATTAACTTGATTGACAAGTTTCAATTATTTCTCATCAAATTCAGGAGACAAACTATTGATATAATTATTTTTCTCATTTTCTTTATAGACTTGTGCAGGTGCTGTATTTCTCACTGACTTTGTATTTTGGTTCGTCCTTTATCCAGTGAGAGCATTCAATCACGACAAACTTAATTTTGTAAGTATGATCAAAATTGTCTCTAGTCTTTCATTTATCATTTTGACATGAAACTCATATTTGATATTGGGATATGAAGTTAGGACAACGCTCTCAATTCAAAAGAATAAAGATACGAAAAAACACAAGCAATGAACACACTATGTTTCAAAACAAAGTTCGACCAATTGTTCCTACATCTTCAACTGCAAAGCAGTTGCAGTGCTTTCAATTATTTCAAGCTTAAAGTTTACAGTGTACAACATAGTTTCAAATTTAAATACAGTTTCAAATTTTAAGAAAAAGTAAAGTAATTTGAAATTTGCATTGAATGTATATTAATGTCATATGATACTAGTATAAGGTCATGTCTTTCTTTTTGCAGCTCATAAGATGCTTTTCTTTCATTTTGAAAACATTTTCACTTTTCATTCTTGCAGTTTAATTTTTGCATGCACACCCTTAATGCTGTTTTCCTCCTTGGTGATACATCATTGAATTGTATGGTGAGTTTTTCTTTAGCAGCTTATGATTTGTAATTATTTTATTGCACATGTCGTTCCTTAACTTAATTTCAGGCAACGGTTTGCTCATTTGTCTTTATTTTTCATGACATTTTTTTTTTCCTTTTGGTCCATTTGCATATGGATTTTCAAGGATCAAGTTCAAAACTTCAAATTAACACCTATTTACTCCTAAACATGCAGAGATTTCCAGTGTTTCGATTTGCATATTTTCTCTTGTGGACAGCTGCATTTGTGATTAGTCAGTGGATAATCCATGCTTGTGCTTCAATTTGGTAAAAACTATCATCCTTTTTCTTTTAATTATATACATGAAGGATTTGCATTTATATTTTGATAATCGTAATTTGTCACAACTCACAGGTGGCCTTACCCATTCCTTGATTTGTCATCTTCATATGCTCCCTTATGGTATGTTCTCAATTTCACTTTGTCACCATTGCTTAAATATATTGTCTTCTTATTAAACATAGATTAATGAGGTTTTACATGTGCTTATTCTTCCTATAGTAGCATATTGTTATTTTAGATTAAGGATACTGTTACATTGACTTGATGATTGAATGGACAAGAAGCAATTTCTTCGATTTTTTTTATGGTCTATAAAAGAAGTGGTAAACACAACCTAAAACTCACACACACTCGGGTGAAAGTGTCTAGCCTAACAATATTGGTATTGTCGGTTGAGCTAGGTCTTACGGACAATTTGTTCAAGTATTTGAGTCACATTTTATAACGTAGTTTAGCTTTCTATGATAGTTTAGTCACATTTTGTAGTTGAATTAATACTTTAATTTCTAATGATCATACTTACCTCTTGACATTTTGTATATTCAGGTACTTGGGAGTGAATCTCATGCATTTTCCATGCTACGGCCTATTTATTTTGATAGTGAAGTTGAAGCATTTTTGGTTATCTAGATCATTTCCTGGATCATCAAGAATTGTACATTGAGTACACATTCCAAAAATATTAATCACTGAATGAAGGCTACCCTTTATCTAGCCAAACAAAATTATTTTGAAGATTAGATTTAGATCATTGTTTGTATATGTACTACATATTCATCTTTTCCACATCTCTTAATACATATCCTCAACTTTTCCAAAACTAGATCTTTTAGAAGAATGCATTATAAATAAACTTAGTCAAATACTTGTACATGTCATATTTTAGTGTTTGATGTGATCGGTTCACAAACCATAGCTCGTATCATGAGGGAAATGGATTCCAACAGTTACATATCTCATCCATCCGATCTAAATCAATGCCTGATATCGTTTAAGTATGCGTTTGGAAATAACAAAACCACAGTGAAAAGGCACGGTTGGCGTAAAGCTACACACCCTAGCTTCTCAATACCATGGTGCGATTGACTTTAAACGTGTGGTAGCGGTCACTCACTGCACAAACAAACAAGCACTAAAACTAACTTGCCAATTGTATAGTTTGGGTCAACCAATCTAAAATCAACGACTAAAATTCATTACGGTGCGTAATTGTGTGGAACTTGTGATTGTTATGTAGGTATATATCTCTTTGTAAGAGAACTTAATAATAAGTTTTATGAATCAAGTTCAGTTCTTCTGATTCTCTAATTAATGAGAAAGTATTGGTTATTTGATATAACAATTTTCAAATGTTACTAGATCTTTTTTGACAAATAGATCTAAACTATGTTGTAGTGTACTAGAATTCAAACTTGGAATCTTATTTATAAAAAAATCAAACTCTTCAGTGACGTATGTTGATACATACAATTAAATGAATGTACCAGAATTTGGAATTATGTAGAACTTAATTGATCCTTACACTTCCCTACATAATAATCCAGCCATGGCTTCACGTATTTCTAATATAAATTCCATATCATGCTAATTAAGACATCTCCCTATTTAGACCAGAAGCTTTTGCATTTCAAACTTTGTTTTAATGCGTTTTATTATCGTGGGATGTCGATATCAAACTTTGTTTTAATGCGTTTTGTTTAGCTCAGTTGGCAGAGATAATGCAAGATTGGGGTTCAAACCCTGTCACCATAAAAAAAAAAATGTTTTGTTTTGCTTGGTGCGTATGCTATACGTATTTTGTTTTGCTTGGTGATACTTGTACTTGTAATAGATAACAGAACTATACCATTTTGAAGGGAAAAATAAATATATAACTTAAGTGAGAAGCAAATTACATTTTGTTTTTCTTTCTAAAAGTTCTATTACAAGATAGTTGTTTTGTCTGTTAACAATAAGAACAAGATCAAGATGTTAAAATATTGTTTTCTTATGAGTCGTGTTCCAACTTCCAATCGTTTTTCTGTGAGCAATTTTGCACCACAAACAGTAGCTTTGTGGGCACCATGTTAATTACGTGACTCCGACTGAGGTGACCCTATGATTGGTTTTCTTGTGGCACACATTTTCTCCCAAACAAACCATGAAAGTTACATGGGTTTTACGAGGCATGTGTTAAAGAATCAATTATAGTAATTTTATTTTATAAATCGTGTATTAATATTTTTTTTTTTAGAGGAGTGAATTCTTTAAAATTTATTCGCTATTCTTTTAATGGCTAAATTGTATTTTTGGTCCCTTAACTATTTAGGTAGTATCGCTTTGATCCCTTAACTAAAATTCGATTTATTTTGCTCCCTTAACTTCTTTATGTTACACATTTTGGTCCTTTCCGTTAGTTTTAATTCAAAATGGTTATGTTTTCTTCATTTTCTTCTGGAATTTTTCTGAGATTCTTGTTGTTGAAGGTTGATGGAGATGATATGAAGATGAAAAAGAGGAGAAGAAGATGAAGAAAACCTAACGTTTTTTAATTAAAACTAACGAAAATGACCAAAATGTGTAACTGAGAAAAGTTAAGGGACCAAAATAAATCAAATTTTATTTAAGGGACCAAAGCGATACTATCTAAATAGTTAAGGGACCAAAAATGCAATTTAGCCTTCTTTTAATCGTTATGAAACAATAGTAGAGAATGAGAAGACGAGAGAATAGAGATAAGTATTATTTATTCTCTGGTGTGTGCATCAAGACAATTGCTTTTCTGATTTTCAATACTTCCTAAAAACACGAGTAAAATGCTAAAATACTTCCAGCGGTAGTTAACTACCGCTAGCTTATAACTAGAAAACCTGGCAGCAGTTAACTGCCGTTGGGTTTTTTGGTCATTTACTTATGTTTCTAAGACACATTAGATGCCAGAACAACAATTGTCGTCCATCAGTATTACAAATAGAATACTGCTCTCCCCCTGCACAAAACACTCTCTCACTGCATGATTTCCAAAAATGTCCCTGCGTGAGTTAACTCACGCACGTTGACCGGTGGTCAGAACTCAAGAACACACGTTTTTGTGAATGGTGGTCAGTTTTCAACCTTCAATCTACACGTTTTTTTGACCACATTTATGTTTTTTTTTATAACTTATACTATCATTCCCACAGATAAATACCCCTTCATACTTCCCTATTTTCTCAAATCATCTCACTTTCTCTCCCTCCTCACTCTCTTCCTCTATTTCTCTTCTTTTTTGTTTCTTTCAATAGTCTTTAGTCACTTGGGGTAAATGGTGATCAGTTTTGAGGAAAATGATGAGTAACCGACTTGGGGAAGTGATCGACCCTTGAGATAAAATTAAATTTGCTTCTTTTACCTCAATCTTTTTACCGTGGGTAAAAAGAGTCTTCTTGGGGTATAAAAAGAACCATATTTAGATTTAGCTCAAGGGTTGATGATGTATTTCCCTCAAGAAGGTTGTTCACTATCTTCCCTAGAATTGATCACTATTTGCCCCAAGTGGGTAAAAAGAACTTTTTACTCCAAGAAGGTAAAAAGAAAATAAGTAGATTATTTAGTGAATTCAAATAAATGTATCAATTATTGTACCAATTCTATTAATAAAATGAGAAGTTGTTATATGTATTTATTTTGTTCATTTCTTTTTATTTATATTTGCTTTTATTTTCTAATTTTGTATTTAATGAATAAATCCGAATAAATATTAATTTAGTTCATTTCTTTTTATTTATATTTGTATTTATTTAATGAATAAAGTGAACAAATAAATTAGAATAAAGTGAACAAATAATGGTGTGAATAAATTCGAATAACTTCGCGTATTAAATAAATTCGAATAAAAAGTCTAATTAAACTCAACGTGGAATCGAATAAAGTTGCGTATTGAATAAATTTGAATAAAAAGTCTAATTAAACTCAGCGTGGAATCGAATAAAGTTGCGTATTGAATAAATTCGAATAAAAGTTACATTTAGATTACATTACATAAAGTTCCTAAATATGATTATCGTTACATGACATTACATTCGGAATTGTACCTTTCAACTACAACAATTGTGTTACCTTTGAATGGGGCAAATTCAAACTTGCTAAGCAGCAGGACTCCATCATTCGTCCAGAAGTGCTTTTGTTCCATTCAAAAGGTTAAATTCTTGTTGGTCTTGGTTTTAAATGATAGTATCCAAGTTCCAACGGAATGAGGTCCAAACCTTAACACTTCAACACTATCATTTAAACGAAGCCAACAAGAATTTAACCTTTTGAATGGAACAAAAGCACTTCCGAGCGAATGTTGGAGTCCTACCGTTTAACAAGTTTGCATTGTCTCATCCAGAGTAAGACAATTGTTGTAGTTGGAAGGTGAATTCCCTATCTAATCACGATCGGCACCTAATCACGATCTTCTGGCGGAATCAGACTTTTGATGATATCTTCAGTTGATCTCACCAACGTTGCTTGCACATCGATCCACTGGAACATGTTGTGCTCCCAAAACATGGTCGTGACGTTTTCGTTGTTCGTCAATTCCACCCAAGTGAATGATATTCTCCCATCGCCGAGCATTGGACGTTTATACCGAACATATTCCACCTTCCTTGTGTCTCGGAGGTTGACTCCTTGGTTGAATTCATTAAGCTGATCCTTGAGACCTCTTAGCGTTACACCAAGGCACCGAACCTTCAACCTCTGAGGTTCTCCGCCGTTGAATTCTACACGAACGTCGATCCACCCGGCCATTGTTTCAAATCTACACAATAAGAAATTAAAAACAATCAATGAAAAACTCATTCAAACATTTCATCAAACACTTGGAGTGAAAATTATACATAAACCCTAAAACTCATAACTACAACATTAACATGCAAACATCTAACCATAATTAAGCAACATAAGTCATTTACATGTAACATTGTATCATTTCTTGCAAGCAAAATCAAAATTTAAACAAACCCTAAATCTAAAAAAATTCTCTAAAATCAAAACCTACAACATAAATATTAAAGTAACACAGGTCATTTTCATGTAAACATTGTATGATTTCTTGCCAAAAAAACCAAAATTTAAACAAACCCTAAATCTAAAAAATTTCTAATTTAAGAGAAAAAATCTAACATATAAAAATAAAAGGTTAATGATGTTTGATTATGAAAACTTACTTGTTATTGGAGTGTTGTTTGATTTGAACTTGAATGAATTTTGGATTTGAGAGAGATTTTGGAGATTTTTTTAGATTTTAGATGAGAAATAAGGAAATGAGATGTTTTGCCTTGTTTAAGACAGAACGTAGCGTGAGTTAACTAACACATAGTTTTACATTTGCGTTAGTTAACTAGCGTATGGATAAAATAGGCACGACTGTAGGGTGTGAGTATTTTGTGTAGGGGGAGAGCAGTATTCTTACAAATAAACTCTATTTATAGATAATAGAGTAGCTTATGAACCAAGTCTAATAATCTAATAATATAGCTCATTAATTCATTTGCTATTTGGACATATACTATTAATATTTAAAACATTAATCAATATATACTTAGTATTGTATTCATAATTGAGTAGCTTATGAACCAAGTCTAATAATTTAATAGTATAGCTCGTTAACAAGGTTTAAAAAGTGGCATTTTTAACACAATTTAATATGACACCAATTGAATAGTACTCCAAAAATAACATAGAATTAACGAGGTTGATGCCCTTCTACATTACAAGGATCATACAGACCGGTCATTAATGAGGCACAGATGAGAGCATATCACCTGCTTATCCATATTCAGTACCTTGTCCCTTATTTATCCTTATCTTTATCCATAAATATTCACATGACTTATCACTTAATGTGTGAAAAGAAAAATACTTGAGAAATCAAGTACCTCCTCCCTAAGAAAATAAGTAAAATAATCTAAAAAATCAAATATATTTGTTTTAAACTTTAGACAAAAATATTTAATTTTGTGGATCATTTACTCTATATTTTAAAATAAATTTCTCTCTTTTGTGAAAATTGATTTCTCTCTTTCAAGTTTCAAATTTACAACCCCTTGAAACCGCACTCTTCAAATCCTCCAAACACACATCACCAGCACATAATACAATTCTTCCCATTCTTGTCTCATCATTCACCACTGCATTCCTCACGCTCCACCACTCACACCCTCCTCTTTTTGAAACCTCGCACACCACCATCTCTTCTGGTTCCGACGGATTATAAACATACAACAAGTCTCCTATCGAAATCAATTTAATCATATTCAATAATTCACTTTCACTGCCTCTCAGTTTCTTCACCATTTCGCTCGGCACCACACCTAATTTCTCCATTTTTAATCCTAATCTTAATTTCTCCTTCACTTCCCATACTTTCACTCCTTTTACGTTTTCCGCGTCACCTACTATTCCCACAACCACCAAGCGATTCTTCAATGTTCCCGTCTCGTAATACAATACACTCTCTTCCCCTCGTAGATCATATGGTCCTTGCCACGTCATCGTTTTACAATCAAATGAGTACATTGTGCCTGAGTTTTTCTCCGTCACGTACATAGACTCATCAACAACAGTAACGGAGAGCCACGTCGACGTTGTGGTATCTTTCATCATCTCCGGCATCGATGCACAACGGATCCAATCACGAGACTCCATGTCGTAGATCTCCACCGCTAAATGATCGTCCTCAAAGTCGCACACCCCGCCAGCAACAACGATGCACTTTCCCACACGTGCAACAATGGGATCCACACGCCAAACACGTGGTGATGGCACGTGGTTCCACGTAAGGTGGAGTGGATCGAAGGAGAAGGAGAATTGAGTGGGAGAGAGTGTATAGAGGAGCGTGGAGTGTGATGACCGTAGAGCTGACGTGTGATTGATTGGTGACGCGTGAATTTGGATCCATGTTAAGGAGCGTGGGTCGTAGGCATATGTTGTGGTCACGTGGGGAGCTCGGGGGTTTTGAGTGTGAACCGTGAGCCACGGCTTCACGGGATTGACGTGGCGGAGGGAGCTCAATACTGCATGGTTCCATTGCTTTGACACGTAACTGGCTGGCACCAAGTAAATGAGTGGCACGTACGAAAGTGTGGCCTCTAAGATGTCTCCATGGATGGGAGCTTCTACTTCTTTTTCCTGAATTTTCTTTGTTGCCATAACAATTGTTATTGTGTGTGACACCGTTTTGGTGTGTCTACTTTTTCCCCCTTTTCTTTTTTTTTTTTTTTAAGTAAAAGAGAATTTAGTATAACGAGTAATGAGAAGGAATGGCTGCATCTTAAGGGATTTATATAGGAAGTGGGAACCGAATTGGAAGGGATGGCACACTGTGTCCTAAACTTTATCTCCATGTATAGAATGCCATTTGTCCTGTTATTTATGGCTGCCCACAAGTTTATAGATAAATTCAACAATCTTTTTTGTTTGAAAGGATAATTCAATTATGTAACCCCTTCGTTATTGTCAAACGTCTTTGTCTAACCTTTAACGTATAAAATAATCAATAAATTTTATTATTTTTAATTTCTTATCATTATCTTTTCCCACAACTCACTTATACTTTATAGTCAACTACCGAAAAGACGCATCTAAGCGTCCGTCACTGCACTGAAATTTAAAAATTATGGACTATGTTTTTTTTAAGAGAATGTTAACCATTGCTCTTAGGACATTGGATAAAGGGATAAAAATAAAAATATAGTATTGAAACATGGTGAAAAGTGATAAATTTAACTTTTTAAAAGTCAAAATGTTGTTGAAACCAATGCAAACATGCTACTTTTGGTTAGCAAGACTTTTTTTTAAGAAATTTTAATTTTGATTAAAATAAAAAATATAAATATTTGTTGCTTTCTAATTATAACAAACCAAAATAAATATGATTATTTATTTCAATAACACCAATAATAATATTATAGAAAAAGTTGTTCAAGGGTATTATTGGGATAATAAAAAAACAACTATAAATATACTCATTTAGTTTGTAACAATTTTTAAATGATAAAAAAGAAAAAAAAACATATATATATAGGGGGCGGTTAACTTACACTCACCTAATAACACTAAGGTGCAAGTTAGTAAACTACATCCACCTAAAATTATTAAGGTGCAAGTTAGCAAACTTTACTAATTTACACCCACTTTCATTCCAAATATTGTTTCATTAAAATCTTGTCTCACATTATACTAAAAAACCATGTAAGTTTTGTTTTTGAGACAAAAGCTTCAATTGATTTTTTTGCCACCGGTTTATTAAAAAATAAAAGCTTCAGGCTTATTCGATAAAAATAAAATTGTTAGTGTCTTAGAATTATTTTTTTTTTGTTGTGAAGTACTTAAAATGAGTACTTATTTATTTTGGGGAAAGTTTAAATAAGAAAATTAATAAAGTCAATTTTGCTTAAAATGAGTACCTATTCAACGTAAAAAAAACGTACTTATTCTGTAGCAATATAATAACATTGCTTCGTGATAAAACAAAAATTTGTACCAAAATTCTTGAAGATGAGTGATTAATTGAAAGAACACTAGAAAATTAGTAATTCCGGCAGATTGGTGAAGATGAAGACAATATATTCTAAAGATTAATAATTAAACTCAGTTATTACGTTAATTGATATGAAAATCTTGGTCTTGGTTCTTTATTGAAATTGATTTGTTTTCCACCCAGGCATGATGTGATGCTGGTGGTGGGAAGAGAATGGTTGGGGAAGATATTGTGAACAAAAATCTAATATAGATAGACCATGATAAAATGAATGCACCTCTTTAATCTAATGGTTAAAATCAATTTTTCTATGGTGGAAAAATCTTTCCCTCACCCACCCTAAATGTCACCCATCTTAACTACTTCCCCCTGAGCATTAATTAAAAAAGTGAAAAATATTTTTTTTTTATTAAAAACAACACTCTTTTACTTTTCTTTCAAAAAAACAAACAATCTTTTACTTTTAAAAATTGAATATATCTATCATTTACCACTTTTCAATGCAAAACTTCTCTATTAATTTTTTTCAATGCAAAACTTCTGTATTAATTTCTTTAACTAGTACGTTGGGGCAAGTAGTTAAATTTCTCTTTGTTTATTTAGTTAAATTTCTCTTTGTTTATGGAGCATTACTTGTATTGAGCATGTGTAAATCCAACAAATGTTTCAAATAATTCAGCAACTATACACTACAGTGGCGTTTAAAATTCAAAGGTAGGTTAGTGCAAGTTTGTCTTTTCGAAATTTAAGCTTTTGTATTCAATCAAGACTCTTTGTCATTTAAAAAAGTCTTGTGGTATTCAATCAATACTCCTCATCACTTAAAAAAGTCTTATAGTAATCAAAATCATTTAAATTTCGAAGGATTGTTTAATAAATTCAATTTTGATGGATTTAGTGAGATTTTCTAGTAAAATTTTAGGATGAAAAAGTCTTTCATGAAACCATGAGATTTCTCAATACTGTTTTTTCTTTTAAGATTTTACTCTCTCTCTCCCTCCCTCCCTCCCTCCCTCCCTCCCTCCCTCCCTCTCACTCTAACTCTATATATATCACTCTTTTTTTCCCTCTTCTCTCTCCTCCCTTCTCTCTGTTTCGCCCCCCCCCCCCCCCCCCCCCCCCCCCCCTCTTCTCTCTCTATCTTTCTCGTAAGATGAATAAAGTCAAAGAAATATAAAAAAAGTCTGTATTGAGAATATTGTGAAAGAGAGTGTGTTATGGTATTATTTTTTTTCAATGAGTGCTTAAAATTCATAAAATATTTTGACATCCATAAAATCAATTTAAATTCTTTAAAATCTTATGAGTTAAATCCATTAATATCCAAATTGTAAATCTGGGTAGTCTTTTAAAATCATCAAAGTCATTAAAATCCTGCAAAGTCTTCTAAAATTCTCAAGACTTTTTTAGACAAAAATTGTCGTTTAAAATCCTAATCCAATACACCCCCCTAAGACTCATGTGGTGATGGATTGAAAGGGTTCTTACAAAAACAAAAATACAAATCACTTTGATGGTCACTTATCGATTTTTCATTTCTTTCTTATTTAGTCTTTATTCAAGACTTTGATTAAGATATAAGAGATCTTTTATCATCTCATATAAGACAATCTACAATGGTGAAGGTTTCATATATTTAGCACTATACTAAACGGACACCCATATTGTAGAGCAAATAAATATGGTGGTTGTGGAGAATACTGGTCACCTATTAGAGTATAACGAATCAACCATAGTTAGTTGATAGGTAAACTATAGTTAGTTAGCTGATTAGGTAGTTAGGAGTTAGTTAGACTAGCCCACCCTTATAAATAACTCACTCTATTGTACTATTTTATTATTTTCTGGGTAATTCTATTTGTTATGAAAGTTGAAGAGAAGAAATGCAAGAATAACACCAACTATAATCCATGTATTGCGTGAAATCCCACATTTATCCTTTCCTAACTAATCAAATTGACCATCGTGTGTTTCGTGTCCGTAACAAATAGCATATCTCTTATTCTTTTATCAATCTATTCATTCTACTATGTATTTCTATGAGTATCTCCCACATGAATACTCATATACTTTCTTTTTTGCTGATCACTATGGTCTCTATTCTTAGGATTCCATGATTACTAAAATCACCTTCTCTCTTCACTTTTTTTAGTTCTCCCTATTACCAGATGTATATTTGTTTTTTTTCTATAGTACAATTAATTATTTACTAATTATTTTTATGACAATTAATTATTTATTTTGTGTAAGCTCACATTAATTTATTTCTCTCTTTACATTAAATAGTTAATCATGTCATTGATAAAATAACAATTAATGTTGTATTGAACTTAAAAAATAACATGTTAATAAGAACAGTTGTTTTATCATAGATATAAGTGAAAATTTCGAAGTTGTTAGATCGAATTCTGTGATTGGAGTTTGAATTATGGCTCCTCCACTTTGTGTAAACTTCAAATAACTATTTTCATTTTATTTATCTACAAAGAAAAATGACAAGTAAAAGTTAAACAAAATGAGTATTGTCCTTTTATTATTGTAAATATATTTCGGTCAATATTTTATGAATATTAAGAAAAATAATATTGTATTTAATGTAGGACTGCTTCTAAATTATACAAACAAAATCCATTTGAGTTGGCCTGGTGGTATCAACTTAGGACCTAAGAGTGTGTTACTCCTTAAGGTATTAGGTTCAATTTCCCGAGTGTCAATTTAGGTGGACTAATTTAGCTTCTTAAAAAAAATGTACAAACAATAGAAGTAACTATAGGAAACTTTATTGATCCCATGAACGATCATACATTTGGAGAAAGAAACTAATGGAGCTTTCTATAACTTTTATGCGGTAAACTTGTTTGCAAGGAAATAAAATAAATCATTTGATGTCGTGATGATTGTACGTCAACACTAGTATTTTAGTCATATTTGTATCCTTTTTGTAATGTTTAGAGAGTCAAAATGCATGTTATACATGGTTAAAACAACTCAAAATGTAATGCTAGCAGAAAACAGAAGTTTGATTTAATTTGAAGAAATCCGGAAGAAAAGTGCCACGTTGGACCTGTAACGTGGCACGTTGGAAGAGCGTGGGACAATGGAATCAACACTGAAAAAAATGTGGCACGTTGGAATCTGTCACGTGCCATGTTAGGTAAAATTGTTTGCTGTCACGTAGGATTAATGAGGTAAATGTGCCATGTTGGACCCGTAACGTGGCACATTGATACTGAACACAAACCCTAGATTATAAAAGCCATAAGCGCCAGAGGAAAGGGTTTCGACTTTGGAGACCTAAATAGAGCATAGACGGCACCCAGAAGCTGAAGAACACGTAGCAGATCTCACTCAACTCATAGTTGGTTCTGATTTATGTATGTTCTATTATTTCTATGTCTTTGATTATGTTAGTTATGAGTAACTAATCTTCTCGATAGATTGAGCCATGATGAATCTATTGTGATGTGTGAACCATGTAGTTGCAACTCTCTTTATTATCAATATTATTCAGTCTTTATTCAGAATTATTTATGCTTAATGTTTTTCTTATGATTGTTTGTATGACTACTAACCCTAGCTTCTTTCAATCGCATTAATTGATCTTAGGTATTAATTGACTACTAACCCTAGCTATTAAACCTGAAATAGTAATTATGTTTAACTTTACATATGAAACTAGAGATAGTAAGTTGCGAGTTATGACTTATGGATTAATGTTCTTACCATGCTTCCGCAGTTATTCAATCGGTTTAAGAAATTAAAAGGTTATAACTTAGGAAAGGGTTTTGAGTCAAGATATTGATCAAAACCACTTAGTTAATCTGTCGTAAAGAATGAATAAGTATTGAAAGTAAAGAGAGAAACTATTCACATAAAGCAATAGAGGATTCACCGGGTTGATCATCTGTTTTAATCCAATTATCAAACCATTTTATTTACTTTGTATTAAGTTCTATGCAACCAAATCCAACTGCCTATGGCAAACCCATAAATTTAATACATCCTTTATTTTAACGCTTTTGCCGAGTAGAAATTAACAACGGTCCTCGTAGATACGATCTTTATTACTACTTCGATAGTTTTTGGTACACTTGCCAAAAGTCTATCATGTCAGAACAATAAAATAAAGTTTAAAAGCAACAACAGTTTAGGAAACCAGTTAAAAAGGTTTATAAGTTCTCAAAGGAAAAAACTTGATTTAAACAATGATTCAGTTATGATAGAGCTTCACTAATGTATACAGAGATATAAATTTCTAGTAACATGGTGGTCTTTAGGATCTTTCGACTTAACCATCATGTTAAGCATATGAAGACACACCTTTTGGAGTTCAATCACCGTACTTAACATGCAACATACTAGGTTGGTCCTCAGTAGCTCTACATCATGGGAGAGGCTGAGCCGTAGCCTATGACAATAATCCTAGATAGATCTTGGCGCTCTATAGGCATTTCCAAGACATTGTTTAAATTAAAGTAGTCATTCTTGTTCCCATCACCTTTTAGTCCTTGGGGACGTAACTCATATCAAACGAACATTTTCATTCCCATCTCCTTTCGATCTCATGGTTTTTGCCATTATAAATATAAGTGACCAAGTTTTACTTTCAAAGATTTGACACTAAAACAGTTTGTTTGAAAGAAGCCTAAATTTATAGCTCATCATGTCTAAACCATAGGAAGGGGTTCAGTTCATAATGAGCTTAACCACAAAGATGAAGATGAAAAAAAAATGCAAACTTTAATAAGCTTAATTGAAAGATAAATTCGAGTTATGAACATATTACACTCCAATAATAAAATAGGTGAGCTTGAAACATCACCCAAGTAATCCTAACTCTAATTCACTAAGAACTAACGCTCATGCTCATCTGTGAAGGAGTTGAGATGGAGTGGAAACTCTAGTGGTTGTTAACCTAGCTAGAACTTGACTGCTCAATTCAATTATGTAAAATTTGGACCTTTGACATTAACATGTGGTTGTCCTTTTATACTACAAGACCAACCACTATAAGTTTTACCATTTAGTCATTTCCGCTACAAGGTGTCATTATCTTATCTAGTCAACACACATCATATTCTGTATCGCTCGTACTACCTATGATTGACTCTAACTCTTAGAACTTAGCCTTTAAGCAATGATAAGCGAGGACCACACGAGGTCGTACAATCATACGACCATTTCGGAAGATCCACCACAATATATCTTTAAACCACATCCTAACGATGTATCTTTATACTTCGTCAGAACTCATTTCCACGTTGTATCTCTGTGTATATCTAAAGCATTTCGTCAACTTGATCTACAAAACATCCACCATAAGCATTGATAATTAAAAACGACTAACTAATACTAAAAACTAATTAAAACCATAAATTACTAAATAGTCACTAATTATATGTCATAGGCCATGCAATTACTCAATTTCTAATAAATTGTGGGGGATAGATGCAATATAATAACCTAAAAAATTGTCGGGCATCATATATGCACTTCTTGTACTTCGTGGATGAGAATGAACATTAACTTTGGACTTTTTATAATAGCCATCCTGAAGTGCTTTAAATATGCAATAATGATCTTCTTATTTTTCTGAAGTGCTTTTGATGTCAAGTCTAAAGTTCCTTTTTATTGAAGAATTTTGTTCATCGAGTGATGTGGGATCCACTTTTGATCTCATATTTCCTTCGTCAATCTTTTTCTTCATTTTGATGTGTTTATGAGATGCTTTTGATTTTATTATAAAGTCTTTCTGATTATTCTGAAGTCCTTCACTTAGTGTTGTTATGATCTTTCTTTCTTATTATATCCGTACATTTGTAATATCATGTTCTAAAGAACAATAAAAAAAAATTATTAAAAAATAACACATATCAGAATCTCTTTGATCTGATTTCTATGTTGAATTAAGTTTGTTTTCATTAAAACTTTAGTTTGTTATTACTTTGAAATACAACAATCATATGATGTTTTTAAATGTTTTTATCAAGTCTTTTGTGTTTGTTTTAGGACTTTGTAGCTGATCTAGAATGAGTTTCTCGTGTTATGAAACTCGTCAATAAGAACATGAGTAGATATGTATTATGAATGAATAATATGAGTTAATGACATGGTTCAATAACTAATGAAATCAGAAAATTTTATACAATTTTTAAATTTGAATGCATATACTCTAACGTTGACAAAGGTAACAAGGTCCCACGCAAGGGCACTCCAGCGGGCAATGTTTTACTATATTTCGAGAACAGCGTGCTCCTAAGTTCTGAAATCTCATCAAAACTCACAGAAAAAGTGCACTGCAAAGCATGTGTAACAACTTACACGTGCAATTCATCACTTGGGAACACTGGCGGTGCAATATTACTCTAGAGGAACAACACCACCGCATGCTCGCCGTTTGCATCAACATCACTGACATAAAGCTTCTTGCTCTCTTCTTCGCCACGTTTCACTTCTTCAACAAGCTTCTTCATGTAATTTTCTCATTTATCACTATTTTAAAACATAATATTTTGAATTTTGAATTCTTAGAAATCGTGATTAAGCTTAATATGATAACGGCTTTGATGCCCATCTTAAAAATCATGGTTGTATCTAACACAATTTTACAAAAACCAGCTTATGAGATGAGATTGCCTCATTTATAAATACGTATTCATGCCATCTTTTGTTTGAGGTGAGACTTTTTAACATGAATTTTAAACCTATTTATATTTAGATTGCCTCATTTATAAATATGTATTCATGTCATCTTTTGTTTGAGGTGAGACTTTTTAACATGAATTTTAAACCTATTTATATTTATGAGCGATGTTGAATAAAGAATTTTCAAGCATATTTTACCATTAAAATTAACATTAGTAATTATTTTCGTAATAACTATATAAAACTGGAAAAAAAAAACATTTAACTAGAGAAAGAGGAAGTGTCACTTTTTAATCTTATCTCAAGTAACTAAGCTCAAAATTGGTCAAAATCTATTTTTCTTGACAAACACTAGAGTTAAGAGCAAAAATAGTATGCATCGAGGTTAGGAATAGGCCAGGTCAGATCAGGTTTTGATAGGCCTGAGCCTTATCTACGAAATTTTTTACAAGTCTGAGTTTGACCTATGGCCTATCATAGACCTTTTTTTTGGCCTGATCTGACCTATTTAAAAGTCTGGACTGACCTGAAAGTCTACTTACATGCCTACTTTACATTAAGGTCGTCAAATAGTTCATTTGGCCTACTAAATAAGCTAAATAGACCTTAAAGCCTACTTAAAAGCCAATTTCACTACAAGAAAAATTTAACTAGATTAAAGCCTGCTTAAAAGCCTATTAAGAGACTAATAGATAGAGAAAAAGATGTTTATATTTTTAATGTATGCAATTATTTTAATATAAACAAAATATTTTTTAATAAATAAGTATTAGTAGGCAGGCCTATTACGTTTAACAGGCTTTTCTGAAAGCCTAAGTCTGACCTATTTAACTAAACAGACTTTCTAAAAAGCTTAAGCCTAGGCTTATCTACTAAACAGGCCAGACCAAAATAGGCTAGGTCGTAAACCCCTATAAGCTAGTTTGACATATTCCCAACCCTAGTATGCACCATTACATCTTTTTATATATAAAAATTAAAATCGTCATATTAACCGGTGTCTGTCTGAGAGACCAATTAAAAGAATCAAAAAATATAATTTTTCATTGAAAATAATAATTCTTTAATTTTAGAGTTAAATATATCACGTTTTACCACTTTTTAATATAATATTTTTATATTAATTTTTTAATTAGTGTTTTATGGACACTCTATGGCATTTTTCAGATAAAAATAAAAATTAAAAAAGTGTAATCATGGCTGACTTAAGGAGGCATTTACTATTTTAGAGGTTGTCTGTTTTTTTTTTCTTTGACGGGAATTAAGAGGTTGTCTTTGTCATATATACATGTGTGATTGTTTAACATTGGAATGAAACAGTTGTCACACAATACATCTTTGTGAACTAGTTTCTTCAATAAGGACACAGTACTCTAAGCCTTGAAGAAGAAGTACATGATTCAACCTCTAAGGTTTTTCATTTTTCACACAACCCAAGATTGCATGCATGTACTTTTTCACAATGGATTCAAATAGATTCTCATTCTCAGAACCATTTCTAAAAACTAGAAGAAAATTATTTTCTGAGTTTAGTTTATGTGTTGGTGCTTCTTTGCTTTTGTGTTCTCTTTTTTTTCTTAGTAATTCCCTCAAAGTTCCTAAGAATTCAGTCTTTCTTCCTGTTTTCAACAATTCTAACACTAATTCTTCTTTTGTTTCACACCCCTTTTCTTTTAATAGTACTAATCACTCTTGTGTTTATTTGAACAATGCTTCTGAGAATTCTCTTAAGAGAATTGAAGAAGAAAGTGTTATTGTTGGTAGAGTTAATGAAGTAAATGTGTCAAGTGTTGGAGTTGAACTACATGGTGACATGAAGAAGAATTCTAGTTTTGTAAGTCCTAATGTGAAGAACAATGTGAATGTGACAAATGATGCTTACATTGGAAATATTAGTGTTGTTGAGGGAAGGAATGAAGATTTGGTTAGGGATAAGAATGTAACTTTGATCATTGATAGTGATGACCAAGTGGAGAAAATGAATGTTGGTTTATATGATAAATGTGATATCTTTGATGGAAAGTGGGTAAGAGATGATTCAAAGCCATATTATCCTTTAGGTTCTTGTCCCTTCATTGATAGAGATTTTAATTGTCACCTTAATGGGAGGCTTGATCTTGAATATGTAAAATGGAAGTGGAAGCCAAATAAATGTCACATTCCAAGGTATGTATATGATTAAATGTGTTTCATTAGCAACATTGAAATGTTATTATTTACTAGTATTGAAATTCGTATAACGAAATTTGTTCCGTGCGATTTATAATTTGTTGTGTTCAGTTACTAATCAACTAACATTGTTTAACCATTTGTAGTAAAGGTAGAAAATTTGTATATAAACTTATGAAGATGTAGAATTAGAAAGCTATGATATTTATTATGCAATTAGGTTAAAGGATGAAAGGCTTCTTCTAGTGAACATTATGTGAAACTTGAATAAGAACAAAGTGCAAAAGGGTACGAGTTTTACTATTAATGTAGCTAACTTTGCCTGTATTTCATGAAAATACTTTGATTTGTCTAATGTTATAGTTTAAAATTTTTACATTTGTATTGTAAGTTTAGTACTTTAGGCTCAATTTTGGTTTGAAGATAACTACTGATGTTATGTGATACATATCAGTTTGAATGCAACTGATTTTCTCGAGAGGTTGCGCGGGCAGAGGCTGGTTTTTGTAGGAGATTCATTGAACAGGAATATGTGGGAATCCCTTGTTTGTATCCTACGACAAAGCCTCCGGTACAAGAAACGGGTCTTTGAAATTTCAGGGAAAAGGGAGTTTAAAAAGAAAGGTGTCTATGCTTTTAGATTTGAGGCAAGTTTCATGTTTTTTTCTACAACATTCTGTCAAGTAAGAATCTTATTGCAATGGTATCTTAAAATAGAATTTTATTTTGGTTTATTTTTTCAGGATTACAATTGTTCAGTGGATTTTGTTGCTTCACCATTCCTTGTTAGGGAATCAACTTTCAAAGGGAAAAATGGTTCATTTGAGACATTAAGATTGGATTTGATGGATCACACAACTTCAAGGTATCAGGATGCTAATATTATAGTCTTCAATACAGGCCATTGGTGGACACATGAGAAAACATCAAAAGGGTTAGTTCAGTTTTAGTTCCTAATTTTTCAATAGTAATGTTAGAATGGCAAATTCGGCTCCTAAGTAATTATGAAGATAAACACTGAAGAACGCATCGATTGGTCATGGATTTTGACCAATTATGCCTACATCTCTAATAGCAAAGCCTACTTGTCTATTACACGATGAATTTGGGTTACAATGTACATAACTTTATTTAAATACTACAGTATAGTTTGCAAGTTTACCTTTGTTGTCAGAGAAAACGACTCGCTACGCTTTAGCATCTGCCTAATTATCAGCGAATATGAGTCATATTCAATACATAATTAAAAAACATTGCCTTAAAACCATAAATAGCAATGAAGCTACCAAAAGAAGAATCAAGAACAATATCAATTTAACACAATATCAATTTTAAATCCTACACACCATTTATCATGTTTGCAATTTTTTCATGTGAGGTTCCTTTATGAATCAATATATTAAAAACTTTTTCATATTCTGCCATATATTGGTTATTGCTTCTGCTGCTAATAAGCATATGGAATTAATGTTTCTGATATTGTTACAGAGAAGATTATTATCAAGAAGGAAACCATGTATATCCTAGACTCAAAGCTTTGGATGCTTATATGAGGGCTTTGACCACTTGGGCTAAATGGGTTGACCGGAAAATCAACACTAATCAAACGCAGGTTTTCTTCAGAGGATACTCAGTTACTCATTTCTGGTACTTTTCTCTCTTACATAGCTTCCACAATACAACTGCATCTCAATTTGAGAGTTTTATTTGAATCCATTCAGTGGTATATTTGACCTTATAACCTCAAGGGAGTTCAAATCCCGTCTGAAACAGATGTAAAATGGTCATTAGTGTCATTTTAATTAATCTTAATTTCCCTCTTCCACAACTTTTTTCTTTAAATATTCATCTGATAAACCTTAATGCTTAAATTGTAATGCCTTGTAGGGGTGGACAATGGAATTCAGGTGGACAGTGTCACAAAGAAACTGAGCCAATATATAATGAAACTTACTTACAAAAGCATCCTTCAAAAATGCGCGCGCTAGAGCATGTCATCCACAATATGAAAACCGAAGTCATATATATGAACATAAGTAGACTTACAGATTACCGAAAAGACGGACATCCTTCCGTATACCGAAAAGATTATAAGACATCAATGAAGCAGAACTCTTCTTCGCTATACGAAGATTGCAGCCATTGGTGCTTGCCTGGTGTACCAGATACTTGGAATGAATTGTTATATGTTTCTCTCTTAAAATATGGAAAGGGAACTTGGAAAATCTGAGGTGAATTTCTTATAATCATTCTACAAACCAGATTTTTATTCTTCGTGCATTTTCCATTAATGTTTCCATTATAGTTTGATTAGAATGACAATTTTTTCCAATGATTCATAGGATTGTATTGTAAAAATGTATACATGTGTATGGTGTGAGAGTTGATTTGGTTTGAGATATTTTCTTGAGGTGTAATGTTTGTAAAGATGAAGTTACAAGATTGTATAACAGTTTCAATATTCATCTACTTAGAGATTTATATCATTATATTTTGATGGTACTAGAATATTGATTTGAGTCTATGTGACAAATCATTTGCAGAAAATGAAGATGCAAGATTTGAGATTGAATGACCAAGATCAATTACTTTATCATGCACTTAATGCATGAAATCTAAATCCTACACAACAATACAAGAAACATGGAAAGTAAACACTTAGACATGTAACAACAATACAAGAAACATGAATGATCACATGAAACATCACAAGTTGGTAGCTTCTCAAAGGAACAACACCTTTGTCTATTACAATATATATACTACTCAAAGAAGAGCCATGACAGAATCATACATACATACATACAGATATATAGCCATAAGGACCTCTAATGCGGTCCATCGCCTTTTTGTGACTTGCCGGTTTACCAACCTATAGCCAAAGCTTCTCTTCCTATGGAGAACTAAGTACATGGTAGGAATCACAGTGAATTTGACATGGTTGCACCGTGATTTTGTTGAGCAATCCAAAGTGTAGTTTTTGTCAAAAACACAATCGCACACTCTGATATGTCAAACTCAACGTGAATTCAAACATGCGCTAATTAATTATTCTTTACTAACTAGCTTCTTCTGATTCTCCATATTCTCCTTTTGATCACTGATCAAAGAAACCAATGGCTAAGCTTAAGCAAACTGTTGAAGGTGGAGAGTGTGAAGGGTCATTATGAGGACCCTTTCACACAAATTCTCCATTCTTCTTTTAAGAATCATAAATAGATTTTTGCCAACAAAGATCCATCCTTAAGCAATATATAGATTGATTTTGAAGGATTTTTCCAAAATGGTTCTATGGAAAAAGATAGTGAAGTTAGTTTCTGGTCATTGCTTTAAATAGTTGATGATTGAGATTTGAGAACTCAGAAGTGGTTTCACCTATTCATTATCCAAATATATTTTCATTTTCCTTTCTTTTTTGTGATAATATTATTTTCCTTTCAAACATTATTAAAGTTGCAAAGTAATGAGATAATTTTATTGTACAATAGAATATATTAATACATAAAAATCATTGTTGGATTTTATTTGACAATCTTAACCTTAACCTAAGTACCTAACCTTTTTTTTTTTTTTAATTTCATTTGACACTAACCACCACTAGAGCCACTTAATTGAATTTTTTTCCACTTTTATATATTTTTCCCTACTGCTATAAATAGGTAAAAAGAAAAATAGGAAAAAGAAAATCAAGATCCCCATCCTAATTTGATAGTCCCAGCTTGACTATACGACTCTACTATACTGAGTCATCAATTTTATTTAGTTCAACAAAATATAGGAGTAGGAAAATCCAGTTTTTAAAATTAAACAAATTTTAAAATAATTTTTAAACTATAAATTCTCCATTACATTAGTCTCTTCTGAATAATTTCAAAGATTAAATTAGTTGACTCAAAAGAACTAATAATGTACTCATTAATTTTTAATTTCTTGAATCATTTTGTAATTTTGCTAATTTAATGAATAAATTGTTACGTCCTTATAATTTCAAAGAGCAAAATAATTGTTACTTGAAAGCAATCATCAAGTTGATATTGATCAACTTATATTATACCTTTTTCCTCAAAAAAAAAAAAAAACTTATATTATACCTTCATCAAATTATCATTAAATAATCTTCACCATTGATTTGAGAATAGACAACAAAAATCAATAAGTGTGTCATACATGGAATTTAAATCCAGAATATATTTTCAAGATCCCTTATAATATATATTTTAGAGGAGATTCCACATAATATATATCTACCTGAAATTGTTGTACTATTGAAGGATATGAGTGTCAATATAATGAACCTTGAAACATGGTTACCAAACCCTTTACTTTTTAATTTTTGCATGACTTTTCATTATTGGATGTTTTATAAGTCAATCCACTATTTGATTATTATCATTCATCCTCACTTTGCTTTCAATGGTATATATCATCTTAGTCACCCACTTCTTTCATTTTTTCTTCTCATCACCCTTGCCAGCAATGCTATTCTATAATAGCCATTTTTGTTTTTTTCTCTTTTGTACTTTGCAACGTGTCGATATACCTTGCTTTTGAGTTTGAGGATCCAAAACATTAGCCATGAACAATGTACAACTAGTTTAACTTGGCTGATAGGAAAGTTTATTATTTCAAAAGGAAGAGTGAGAAGTTTTAGTATCAATTAAAAAAATCATGGTTGAGAGTGAGAACTTGAGATTACGATGATATATATGAATATATGATAAGGAAATGTTAACAAGTGTTTTGGACATTTAGGGCATTATATAGTAGGTTTTTATGAAAATATATATAGTCAATACATTGATAATTGAAAACAAGATCGCAAACACGTATTCTTCATAGTAACTCAAGTGGGTTGACATAGTGATATGTGGTTGGCATATTGATACTGTAAGGGAAATACTTATAATATTTTAAGATGAACACACTTCAAGATTTTAAACACAGACAATTATGTCAACTCATGTGGGTTTTTTATTTACAAGTTTATCTTTTGACAAATTTATCCTTCACCTAATTAAGCAATTGGATTTTATGCTAAAAAAAAATGGATACAAATTTTATGCTAATTTTAAATTTGAATCAAATAAAATTTTATCTTACAATTTAAATAAAATCTTATATCATCGTTAAGTATGTCTATTTTCAATGCATTTGATATATATAATTTCATAAAAGCTTGCTATTTAAAGTGTTTAAAAAATCTTTCGACGACGGGAATGAATTCTCTCAAGTATAATTTTCTCAATTTTTCTCAATTGTTATATCACAACCATGCATTATTTAACATCCTCTTTCCTTTATAATTTTATATCTCTTTGTCTATCTTATGTTTTATCTAGATGTAACAATTGAGAAAATTTAATAGAATTTCACTTGATAATCAATTTGAGACACTCATTGAACATTTAAAGAAAAAACTTGGACTCACACCGAAGAGTCACTTTTTTCCTCTACTTGGCTTTAAGGATAACTAAAACCTCCCTTCAAGATCCTTAATGAGTTTTAATAAAAAGACAATTGATCCCCTTCTCAGATATGCACACAATCATAGCAGCTAGACTATCCACTTAAGCTTCTTTTTTAAGCAAGCATACAAAGTAGTTACAACTTTTTATATTTGTTTCATTTCAGAATCTCACTTTGCTATTTATTAATTATATATATATATATATATATATATATGAAGTATTGTTATTACTACTCATAATGTATTTGATGCAAACAACCAAGTCTGTCACACAGAAGGATATCACAACTTGTTTACTCAATTGTCCTTTGTAGCTTTTATATTAAAAGAAGAAACAAAACACCATTCAATTAACATAAGAAACTATATTGAAACCCTATATCGTCACCACCTATAATTTGCAACAATCTAAAATATTATTAAAACAAAAAGAAAAATACACAAATATTTAAAGGGACTATACCAAAATACAAGTAAGAATAATTAAGAGAGCTCAACATATGTCTCATTAAAAACATTGTCAAGAAAAACCAAAGGGTTAAAAGCCGACAAAAAAATACAAAGCAAACAACAACAAAATTTACAAGGAAAAGAACCCTTGACAAATATCAACATCAACTAAATATAAATTAAATAAATCTTCATTTATTTCGATTTAAAGAATTCAAAGAGTGAAGCAGAGTAAAATCCAACCAAATCAACTCATTATGTTGAAGGCCAATGTAAGCACTTTTGTGACCATACTAGTTATACTAATTGTCCTCTCTAAAAATATGAGAAACTAAAAACCTTCATGTTTTTTCGTGAACTCCATACAACTCAGTCATCTATTTCTTAGATCTCAAAAAACAATACTAGAATTTTTGAAAGCATATATTTACTACTTGGGAGTTAGTTTCTAATCAAAGCATTCCTCAATCCTTCTTACAAGCTATCTTAATAGTGTTCATTGGCTCATGGAGCTTAACTTGAAAATTAGTACTTATATGTAGTTTGATAGCAAGTCCACCTATAAAAGTAGCATTTTTTTTCCGGAAATTTCCTCCACAAGTTGTAGAGCCTATGTACCATATATATTACATTTGACTCGGTTAAGGATGATGCACTACTAGGAAAAGTAAAATTAGGGAGGGAAATTAGTGACGGAAAAAATTAAATCTCTCACAAATTCTTTGGTCGTAAAATTTAGTGACGGAATTTAAGAGGGATTTCATGTTTTCCCTCACAAAATTTGCCTCACTAATTTTTCTTTTTTTTAGTAGTGATGGGCTATCACAACACCTTCTTAACGTAGCAAGGATTAGGCGCATGAACATGGACAAAGAAAGATTTTAAAATTAAAAATTTATGTATGTTAGAATATAAGATTGCACCTTTGTATGATTCTCATCCACATAAATATTATAACACACTAAATTAATATTGGCTTGGTACCGTCAAATATTTTCCTATTTGTGTGATATCAAATTATGTTAATTACATTGATAATGGTTGCAAAGACAACCACTTTACACTACGGTGACAAAGATTTAATACAAGTCTCAATTACATTATGCATGTTGCTAGCATTCACTTAAATATTAGAAATGGAAGCCATACAATACCACAACTAACTTTCAAAATCAAATTTAGAAAACAAATTATTGTTATATTGTTCATGCTTACCGCACAAGCTACACATGGATACCATGTGGCAACCTTAAACCCTTAAATTATCACATAGAGACCATCTCCCATATCTTTAAGTGTGTATACCCACTAACTACTAATAGGTTGCACATGAGGTGGAAAATCTACTATAATTCGAGTGTCATTTTGACCAAATGCATCTTTTTCAGCTTTCATAGCCATTTGTCAATAATCATACTGACTTGATGTGAAGATAAAAAATATAAAAAATAACGATAAGAGGTGATAAGATAAAGACTACTTGAAGACTTTGATTTTATTGAACCATCTGAAGCATTTCACAAATAATCTGCAAGATAAGATGATGGATGTCTTTGGTTAATAGGATGATGAGATGAGGGTTGTGGATTTTGATCTGGTGTTGTTGGGACTGAGGTGAAAGTTTTTTGTTCTAGTTTGGTTGCATTTGTATGGCAATGGTCTGGTGTAGTTAATAATGGAGTGGAGTCTAGTTATTTTGTGCTATGTGATATAGTATCAGTAGATGGATAAATAATTTGAATTTCATCATCAAGTGTTTGACAAAGAGAATGACATTTCAAATTGAAAGGTTTTGAAATTTGTAAGGCAAAAAGGTGTTCATGGTATATAGTATTTCTAAAATCCTCTTGAGAGCCTAAGCTAACATAGAATCCTCAACTTTAAATCTCTCTTTAGGTGTGTTTTGGGTTATGTTGATTAAGGTTTTGCATGTATAAATTGAACTAAGGTGTGTGTATTGTAGGAGAATGCTTAATTATTTCTATCTTTAGATATTTTAATATGTTCTCATATGTGAGTAATTTTGCAAACTTGACATGCGTATAAGGTATTTGATGAAAGAATCAAGTTGTTAGTTCTGAACTTGTATTGACATAGTCTCGGTATTCGGTTCGTAACTTTCTTCCAACACCTCCTTTTAGAACAAATGTTAATTTTCTGGAATTTATACTCGTTTTCCTTCATTTTGGACATGATTTTCTTTGGATTTGACTCATTATTGGTACTTTAAAGTGTGTTACAAGTTTGAGACCAAAAATGATGTCATGTTACTTTAAAGTAAACTCATATGTAGAATTCATACTTTTTAATAAAATTTTGCATAAAATTCATAATATTATAAGAATCTCTCCCAAAAAAAATTAGAATTTTTAAACAAAACATGAATTTAATATGAATTTTTATATTTTTGACGATTAAAAATTCATATTTAATTTATGTTTTGTTAAAAAATTCTTTTTTTTTGAGGAATTGTTTTACAATAGACTACACATTTCTGCACAATTTTATAAAAAAATACAAAAATTAACTTAAAAATAGGGACCAAGAGTAGTGATTGAAAATTTTATAGGAACTAAAAGTTAAAGAAAAATTAAAAAAAAAACTAAAACGAGAAGGTTATATATTTATAGGGAGCAAAAACATATTTTACCATTTATTTTATGTTATTGGGTTCTATACTTACTATGTTGAGCTGATGTTTTCAAGTAACATTATACGTTGGAAGTTTTGAGGATTATATATCTGGATTCATCACCAGGCCTTTGATGCATTTAAGTTTAAGCCGGATTACGTCGAATGTCTAGAATATATTTTATTTTAAGTTGTAAATGTTTTTTATCATTTAAGTTATTAAAGTAAAATTTAAAAGGAAGTTCCTTATTAAAACATGTTTAAATTTTTCCGCTTTCGCTTTACGTAATTTCACAAGATTTACCATAAAAAAAAGTAGGTGTAATAGAAACAATTTAAAAAAAATCAGAGGCGGATGTAAACATTTGATACATGTGGGGTTAAAGTAGTTTCTTAATGTATTAAAATTTTAAATTGTCTCTGATTATACACTTTGTTAGTTAAAATAGTTCATAACAATAAAATACTTCATTAATATCGGCATATTAATCTTTCAATATACTTACTTATTATCACTTCAGAGACTATTATGACTAAGTATAAAATCAAGGACTATTTTAGAATTTTAATACATTGAATGACTATTATGACTATTTATTACACATTCAAGGATCAAAATGGCTATTAGCCTTTTTTATAATATAAAAAAATAATAAGAAAGTGGCATAGCCCCAGTAGCCCTTGAATAGAACCTTCCTCGTAAACAATTAAGAAAAAATAAAAAAATTAAAGTGAAAGACTCATTTTAGTCTCATAGAAAACCTTCACAAATCAATTTGGGCAAAAAGAAAAACAAAAAACAAGTTTTAGCCACCAGAAAAATTGATATTTAAAAAAAATAATATCATATCAAAAGTGACAACTTAGTGTCTTACAATAATTAAAAAGAGAAAAATTAGTCTTTAAAACTGAATATTCCTGCAAATAATTTTTCTTTAATCAAGAACTCATTCTAGTTAATTGTTGTCCTAAAATGGGCAACTGATTGCAGATGACATATTTATGGATTTTAAGGACCAATTATCCCTTTTAATTATTGTGAGAACCACAGTATGTCTAATTAATTATTGTCAAAGGACTGAATTCTCCTTTTCTTTTTTTTTAGGAAAATAACTTATAGCTTTTCATTAAAAATCAACATCGAAATACAATGCGGTACATTGTTAAAAGTATAGGGACTAGTTAAGAAAGTGGTCTCTCGTGCAAGAGTGTGAGCGACTTCATTCGCTTGTCTCCGACTAAACTCTACCCTGGAGTTTTCTAGATACATATCACGATTTCTCCGACACTCGTCAACTATTTCTCCAAACTCGGATATATCATTGCCACCTCTATTAAAATAATCTACAACATTTTTGGCATCCAATTCAAAATCAACATTAGTGAGTTGTAGTTTATGCACCCAAGTGATGACGTATGAAAGTCCCAAAGCTTCTCCAACATCTGACGGACAAACAGGATTCAACCACATAGTTCTTGCTCGTATAAATTCTCCAAATTCATTCCTGATGCAGAATCCAAATCCGACACAATTTAATGCTTCCGAAAACGACGCGTCAATGTTGCACTTTGGCCTGCCATGAATTGGTTTCTGCCATTGATTCTGCCTAATCTGCACACTGCTGGATGCAAAATCTGTCTGCTGCACATCTGTTATCGGATCAGCAGACCTGCCAGTCATTCCACCTTGTTGTCGCTTGCTGTTTGCTACACACCAGTTGACCAACAGCTGCTGTGCGCGTGCAACAATGGCCTGCGATGTCTCTACTTCATTCTGCCATAGTCGTAAGTTACGACTTTTCCACAAACTCCACAATACCGAAGCAAAAAGCTCAGCTTGATCATGAGACAGTTCTTGTAACAATGCGAAAATGAAGTCAGACGCTGTGTTATTCCACGGCATTACCGAATTCACTTTGCTTAGAAGCAAGCTGTCCTGCCAAACTTTCCTCGCTCGCGGACAGTCAAACAATACATGACTCACATCCTCGTAACTTTCTTCACACATAACACATACAGACGAACAATTAACCCCTTTATCCAACAACCTTGCTCGTGTCGGAATGCACCCTCTACAAACCTTCCACACCAAGTTTTTCACTTTCGGGGGAACTTTAAGATTCCAAATGTTAAGCCAATCACCTGGGCGATGCAGATGAGAGTTGTCTGCTATATTTTCCATGCACAATCTATACGCTCTTCTAACAGAATAATTTCCATTCTTCTCAAGTCTCCAGATTAACTTGTCTTCTTCAACTTGATGAAAGAGAGGAGTATTGAGAATTTCCTGGGCAGTAGCTTGATCAAAATAATAAGAAATTGTCTGATAGTTCCAGCTATGATTATTATGATCCATAAGCGAGTGCACTCTTGCTTGCTGAATTACCTCACTTGATTGGTCATAACCAGAAATACTACCTCCATTTTTCAACCAAGGAGCTTCGAAGATTTGAATGTTCATGCCATTTCCAATTTTCCATCTAGCACCATAATAAAAAAAATTCACTTTTCTTAGAGGGATTCACATAGGGATTAAGTTGTCCCTATTTTATTTTATTTTAGATCTAGATTTTTTTCTTGAAACTTTAATTGGGTTTCCAATTTTCCTCTTGGATTAAAGTAAGTTTTAACTTTACCCTAACCATGCAATTACATGTTATACATGAATGTCTGAATATGTTGTAACCAAAAAAAATGAATGTCTGAATATGTGCATTGACTAAATTCCTTACCAAGTAAGGCAAATATGTGTTGTAGTTCTAGTTGTATCACTTTGATTATGGTTAATTGATTTGTGTATTTGTGCTTATGTGATTTGTTTGACTGTAATATGTCAAGTCCTTTGTAAGGCAGTGTTACTAAGTCCTTTGCAAGGCAATGCTGCTAAGTCTTTGATTCTCCATTGGTGCAGAATCTTCAACTGAGTGATGGCTTGAGATTAACAACAGGAGAAAAACAATGATGGAATCGATGATCCCTTATTATTGAACTGAGCTTTTGGCAATTCTCAATCATCCGTTTAAGTAGTGAAATGAGCTGACTTCGTGAAGAATGTTTGAAAATAGTTTCATATCGAAAGTGATGTGACCTGAACAAGTAACCTATAAGCTATGCAATCAAACATCCATATGATTCCTCGTGCTCTATTTGAGACTTTCATCAAAGTGGTGTTACATACGGTGCATAATTTGTGACCACACCATTTAAACTTTGCAAAAATGTTACTAGCATGTTATCTTCTAATGATACAAATACAAATTCTCCCTTTTCCTTCTCCTTTTCACTTCCAACCACAGCAAAAATGGAAACTAGCTTCACGATTAACATTCAAACACTAGCATGTTAATTCCGAAGGTAAATGCTCCTTTAGAATTAAAGGATTTTCGACCAATTTCTTTGCTTGGATGCCTTTATAAACTCATATCTAAGGTTCTTGCCAAGAGATTAGCCACGGTCATGGACTTGATAATTTCGTCGTCTCAATCGGCATTCATTAAAGGGAGGAATTTGGTGGATGGGGTACTTGTGATAAATGAGTTGGTGGATTTTGCGAAGAAGTCAAAGGAGTGTATGATTCTAAAGGTGGATTTCAAAAAAGCTTATGATTCCGTGGATTGGGGTTTTTTTGGAATATATGATGTATAGACTTGGTTTTTGTGCTAAGTGGGTGAGATGGATGAAGGCTTGCATGTGTGGGGGAGGTATGTCGATATTGGTAAATGGGAGCCCAACCAAAGAAATTAATATCCAAAGGGGACTTAAACAAGGTGATCCACTAGCGCCTTTTTTATTTCTCTTTGTAGCGGAAGGATTTAGTGGATTGGTGCAAAATGTGGTTCATGAAAATCTTTTTGATGGGTTCCGTTTTAGAGAGGATGGAATGGAATTATCTCATCTCCAATATGCCGATGATACTCTTTGTTTTGGGAAGGCATCGGTTAAGAACCTTTGGACTTTGAAAGCTTTATTAAGGGGTTTTGAAATGACATCCGGTTGAAGGTTAATTTTCTCAAAAGTTGTTTGATAGGGGTAAATGTGGAGAGGGATTTTATGATTATGGCGTGCGATTTTTTGAATTGTAGTGAAGGTAGCCTCCCTTTCAAGTATCTAGGCTTACCGGTGGGGGCAAATCATGGATATGCTAATATTTGGCAACCGCTAGTGGACCTGTTAACCAAAAGATTGAATAATTGGGGAAATAAGTTTATTAGTCTTGGTGGTAGAATTGTACTCCTTAATTCGGTGTTTGAATGCTATTCCAATCTTTTATTTGTCTTTTTTGAAGATGCCTTTAAAGGTGTGGCGAAGGATTGTGAGAATTCAAAGAGAATTCCATTGGGGGGGTGTGGACGGAGGTAGAAAGATTAATTGGGTGAAGTGGAGTGTGGTTTGTAAACCTAAGAAGGAGGGTGGTTTGGGGGTGAGGGATGTGAGGTTGGTTAATCGGATTTTGTTAGAAAAGTGGAGATGGAGACTTATTCAAGAGGGTAACACGCTTTGGAAGAATGTTTGGATTGAGAAGTATGGAAATCCGTGTGTAGGCTTGATGGGGAGTGTGGATAATAGTTGGCCGGGATACGCCTCGAAGTGGTGAAGGGATTTAGTGAGGCTGGATGCTCAAAATTCGTTCATTTCCAAGCTTACTAGAAAAATGGAAAATGGCGGGAGAACAAGTTCTCGGGAGGTGGCTTGGAGGGGGGAGTTGTCTTTCCGGGATAAATATCCTAGACTCTACTCGCTCTCGAATCAAAAGGAGGCAAATGTTCGAGAGGTGGGGTGTTTCAACATGACGGGGTATAATTGGACCTTTGATTGGAGACGTCATCTCTTCTTTTGGGAAAATGAGCTTCTGGGAGATTTACTAGAAGAGCAAGACAGTTTTAGACCCTCTTTAGCCGATGATGTGTGGTGGTGGAGATCGGAAGGAAATGGAGTGTTTACGGTGAAATCAATGTATAAGAAGGTGGAGGGGTTGATGATACAAGATAGCACGGTCGTGGAGGAGCAAAGGAGGGTGTTTTCGCAAATTTGGAAAAGCCCGGCGCCGTCTAAAGTTGTTGTTTTCTCTTGGAAGTTGCTTCATGATCGGATTCCAACAAAAGTAAACTTACGGATTAGACATGTTCTTTCTCAGGATGTCTCGATTAATTATGTTTGGTGTGAGGAGAACCCGGAGGGGGTAAACCATTTGTTCAGTTACTGTACTTTTGCTAAGGAGCTGTGGAATGGGGTCTGTAGGTGGCTAGAGGTTGAAATGGAAACCCCATTGAATTTGTTTGTGATGTGGGAGGATTGGAACGTGGCTGCTGGCAACAATAGGATTCGTAATGGTTTTCAATTGATATGGCACGCTGTAATATGGAATCTTTGGAAGGTACAAAACGATCAAATATTCAAGAACAAGATTTGTGGGGTGGAGGATACAGTGGAGGCTGTGAAGGTAATGTCGTGGAGATGGCTTTTAAGTCGTTTAAAGGTGCCGACGTGTTTATTCTATGAGTGGTGTTGGAATCCAAAGGTGTGTCTGTTACGGTAACGGTCGGTGCGTTTGGCCCTTTTCGCAGATACATGTTTAAGGCTGAGGTATGCCGTGGAATTTTGCTGCGTTTTTCTGCAGGTTTTTGGCAGGAAGATATATGGCAGCCTCAGGTTTTGTTTGCTGCGGAATAGGTTGCTTCTGGTGTCTTTGCTGTCTGCGTTTTTTGTGTCTGTAATTCTGGTGTTCCTATGCGTTTTGGTGCAGTGTTTCTGTGTGACAGCTTTTGGGTTTCTGCTATCTCTGAGCCCGTTGTAATTCTGTTTGCTTATCCGCGAGTTTCTTAGTGTGCTTCTTGCACACACTCGTCATGAATAATATTAGCCGTTTCTAAAAATTTAAAAAAAAAAATAGCATGTTATTTGCCCTTGAACATTTAAACCTTAAAAGATACTTCCAATTTCTAGAAATATGAAAATTTTGGATGTTAAATGATATTTTTCAATATCAAAAAAACGAAGAAATAAATATGTCAATAAACAATGAAATGTACATTTTCTTGTTCATGCAAACTTTTAATTTTTGCAATATCAAGAACAACTTTACTACTACCATGTGATTAAGTAATCTAACCTTTATATTACAAAGGGTGAAAGTATGTTACTTAAGAGTGAAGAAACTGTAAACTCTATCAAAACCATGTGAATATGTAACTAAAGAACAATGACATTGAAACTTTATTGTTCTATAAAGATAGACAAATTTACACACACGCACACAAAAAAAATATAAAAAAATCAAACATTTTGTGGTGGTGTAACATCTTCAGAAGGCCTAGTTGAAATGTTCAATTTTCTACCTCTTTCACTTCTACTATTATCAGCAAATTTCAAGCTTCCATGATGAGAGCCTTTCTCCCTCTCCTTTGAGTTCCATTCAGCCAAATAGTAATCTTCTTCTGTGACTTTTGTAGATGATGGACCAAAAAACATGCCACCCCATTGTGGAAAATATATTAAGAATAATGGTAAGGTGCATATTATGATCATGGCTCCCATTAGTGTTATTCCTCTTTCTTTTGAAAACCTTGATCCTTTGAAGAAAATTAGTTGGGTTAGAACTGCACCAACGTTTCCTCCTCCTCCTGTCATTCCTGATATGACTCCTAAGGACCTGAATTTGTTGCATATGTTAAAGCAAATATATTAGAATTAAGAACAAAAAATTAATGTTATGCATTGCAACTAGTTGAACTTAAGTGAGTTTTGAATCCAAGTTCGAATTTTGACTCGAGGAACATTTTTTTGTCACTCTTGACATACTTATCGATTTTTGTTATCGTAGAATCAAACACAATTATTCAATTAAAAGAATAAAAAATATATGGAAAACATACCTTCTTGAGACAAAAGGAACTATTCCAAAAGTCATTCCACAAGCAGCTTGAACAAAAACAGAAAATATGATCATAACAACAACAGACACACCTAATGATCCAACAAGTCCCAAGATCACACAAAAAACACCAGCCAACGTTTGACAAATCCACAAACACCATAATCTACCCCTCATTCCAAATCTCTTAGCCATTAAATCAGATAATAAACCACCACCAGGTCTTGAAAAAACATTAGCCAAACCAAAACTTGCAGCAATGATTCCAGCAGTGTGAAGTTTAAGGTTAAACTTGTCATAAAAATATTCAGCTATGATATTGTCAATGGTCAACTCCACACCAAAACAATAACCATAGGTCAAAGCTAAAATCCACCCTCTATAATTTAACACGCCATGGTAAATTACTTTTGAAATTTCATCTTTTTCTTTTTCACCTGATTTCTTTAAACCATGAAAATTACCATCTGGTAAATCTTGACCAAATATTAAAATTGAAAATGCTGTCAGAGATTGTAAAAATGCAGGGATGAAAAATGCAATTCTCCATGCAGTGAATTTTGTTGAACCAAAATCTTGTATAAGGGAAAACACAAGTGGCATGATGAGTTGTGTTGCTCCTCCACCAAGGTTACCCCACCCACCTGAGAAACCATTGTTTGAGTAAAATAAAAAAATAAAAATTTAAATGTGCTTTTAATTATATACTATTTTGCTTTTAGTTTGGTAAAAATGACATTTTTATGTTTTTAGTCTTTGCGAATATATTACTTTTTTTTTCTTTTTAGACTTGTTGTTTTGTTTTATCCTCAGTAAAATTTATTCATATTGAAATTCATCTTTATAATATTCACTTAAATCAAATATTATATTTATTACTCGAACGAAATCAATATAATAAATTTAACATGGATTAAAATAAAACAATAACGATCAAAAAATAAAAATTGATATATTTGCAAGGATTGAAAACAAAAGAAAAACCATATTTAAACTTAAAAAAGCAAGTAAAAAATTAATGTAAAAATAACTTATTTAAACTTCAAAAAAGTTAACCGAATGTAAAAATTAAATAAAAAAAACTACCTGAGAAACCATTTGCTCTTCCAACAACAGTAGTAGAAAACATAGAACTCATCCAAAACTGAGTAGAAACAAAAGTGGCTAAAGAAAATCCAGTAAAGAACCTCACAAGAAGAAAACTAGTAGGAGAATTGATAATAGAAGTGAAGTAAACAGCAGGTGAAGTCAATAGAATCAAAGCAGCAGAAGCAAGACGAGGACCAACCATATCACAAGCAGTTCCCATTGCAATTCTTGCAAAAACAGCACCGGAAACAGAAGCAACACCAGCATTTCCTATATCCGTTGCTGTTAGGTTAAGGTTGTCACGGATTATAGGAACAAGTGGTGCTGCTGCAAAGCTAGAAACAAAGCATGCAAAGAATGAGAACCATGATAAATGGAATGCTAGCATGTGAGGTTTTGCTATTGAGTGGATTTTGAATATGGTTGATTTGTTTTCTGAATCTACGGGGAGGGAGAATTTTTGTTGTTGTTGAGGTTGGTTGGTTGATGGTGTTGGATGTTCTATGTTCATGATTGTGTTTCTTGGATTGGATTGGACTATGGGAGTATTGATTTGTGTCGAGGTAATGTGTAAGAACTTTTAATGTGTTTTTGTCATCAAGATTTTGTGCACTAAGCCAACTACTTTGTTTGACTTTTAGGTTAAAAAGTGAATGAGAAATGAAGCACGTTGCTTTGATGTATATATAAGGCAATGGGAAATACTCCGCCACTAGACTAAATAAAAAAGAGTCGCGTTAACTTGTGTCCTAAAGGTTTAAGTTAAACAACTTAAAATAGAAATTAAAAATAAATTGTATATTGAAAATATAAATTTTAAAATTTTTAAGACATTGAATGCACAATTTCTAAGAAAAAAACTTTTATATTTGTCTTTTTAACTTATACCTTAAGAGCACAAGTTAACATTTCTCATACAAAAAATACACAGCTATATGATCCATCAACAAAAGGTAGATAATTTTACTCACGTATGAATCCTCAACAATTAAAACCATTTATTTGTCAAAAACTATAAACGATTTTGATTGGTGTCAACTCAGTATGAATAAAATATATATCCATCTTTTATTGACAGGCTAAATGAAAATTTGTCAACCCCTCTCAAAAAAAATGTCTATCAAAAATATTTGAACACATAAAAATATGAAAAGTGAAAAGAATAATGTGTTAGATCATATTGTAAAGACTAAAAGTCGAAGAAATTTTTTTAAAAAATTGAAAACGAAAATATAAAATTTATGAGAAATAAACACATATTTAACCTTTGATATTATAAAACTCTCTTTAAGATTCTTCAAATAAGATTCTAACTAAGTTATGAATTTCAAAATAATGTCCAACACATTAAATAATATTTGATTATTAAGAAATCTCAATTGGAGAGGTCTAAGTGCCGTCTTCTACGAGGTTATATCACACTATTTTTCCTATGATTGCGTGCTAAGATACTTGAATATTCTCTTGTGGAATAAACAAAGAGTGATGGACTATGCAGATAGCTAAATAAAAGATAATAAAATGGCTATTTGTATTTTCAAGGTTGGCAAGATGCAAAACGTTCATAAATTTATTGGTTTAGAAAATGAGACTTGGAGAATAGTGTGTCTAATTGATGACTTTTCATTGGTAAGAAAGGCACATTTGGAAGATAAAACACTCTTCCTAACGCCGAGTCTCATTCTTTTAACTTTGTTTTAGATGTGGAAAGAATTAATGGCGTTAAATATCAAATCCAAAAAGATAGGGACTTGTTGGAATGAAGCAAATGTTCAACTTTTGATTTTTGACTTCTTGCTGTGGATCTATCGATCGATCAACATGCATTCCTGACAAGGAGTTGGTTTAAAGAGAGATTCACACAAACAAGTTGAGTAGCATGCATTGACTTTGGAGAGTTCTACCTGACAATAAAACTTGGGAAGACTTATGGTGCGTGTATATTTGATATTATTACGATGAGTTTGTCGAAATCACAGCGACTCGCATGATTTTGAAAAATTCACTGATGTTTAACATTCACTATAATGAAGTTTTTTTAGATCCTTTACTTGAAATTTAATAGTGCTTTTTGATGGAAAATAGTATTGAATATAAGAAAAGTGTGTATTGGTTACAAACATTAATCGAACTTTAATTAGTAGAAAAATGTATTTGATTTTGACACAAAATTTGACATCAACGTCATATATCTATATGATTTATGAATTTTATATTATTTTTTCTCTCTCCTTAAATCTAACATTTGCACTCTTTTGTATACAATGTTGGACGAAAATATGTGCACCAAAATACCAAAGTTGTTGTTGTGTGCAAGTGTGAATAATTATGTCCTACATCGAATATAAAGTGTTGTGTGCAAATGTGAGCTGTATGTCCCGCAACAGATATAAAAGTAAAGGTTGAACACATTATAAGTAAAAGGACTCATAAACTCATTGTCATAAGGTTTTTAGTAAGAGTGTGGTGTCTCTCTTGCTTGTGTGATTGTTCTAGCCTCGATGTGGACGGTCCCCTGAGCTCCCTCACTGACCCAACAGTGGTATCAGAGCCCCGGTTCGACAAAGGGTACGACCGAGGCAAAGCAACAGGAGCATGATGAATTGATGGACTCACACTTGAGGGGGAGTGTTGTGTGCAAGTGTGAGTTATATGTCCCACATCAGATAGAAAAGTCAAGGTTGAACATCTTGTGAGTTATATGTCCCATATCAGATAGAAAAATAAAGGTTGAACACTTTATAAGAGGACTCATAAACTCATTACCTTAAGGTTTTGGTTAAGAGTGTGGTGTCTCCCTTGCTTGTGTGGTTGTTCTAGTCTCGATGTGGACGGTCCCCCTGACTCCCCTCAGTGATCCAACAATGGTATCTCTCATTAATGTGGTTATTCTAGCATCGATGTGGGTAGTTCCCTTTTGACCCAACAGTTGCAACTAGGTAATGTGGCCACTCTTCGAAGGAAGATAGTGTCAACTCCTTGGAACACCATCTAATAGGACAAGACTTGCTTGTTTAGAGAAAAAAAAAGCTACTATTCTTACTATGGACTCATTTGGCTTATAAGTCAAGTTTATGAATTTATCTTATCTTATTCTCTATTGAAATTGTATCATATGCTAAAGATTAAGGTAAAAACTAACCGAATAACATCTCATATAATTATATGTCCTATTTAACTTTTTTGTTTAAAATAATTTTTAATTTTAGAAAGGGTTTAATTATTGATTTCTTACCATGTATATATTTTTAAACACAGATAATATGAGACGAATTAATGAGCTAGTAAATATATACTTTATTATGAAGAATGGTTATGTTCTTCTGTTCGTTAAAAAAGTGACTAAGAAGCATCGTATACATCATCTTATAAGAAAAATTAATTGCGTTTCATCTTCACATATTGATAGACTAAAACTTTTCCACTCAAATTATATCAATGTCATTTTCTTACGTACCTCTATAAAAATTTACAACAGATTATATATATGTTTAAAAAAAAGGCTTATCTGGACACCAGATTCCTTAATTAATTTTTATAATTCACTTTGATCCCATAAATTTTAAATTGTTCATATTGATCTTTTATCTCTACTATCTCTCATACCCTTCTATCAGTTTTTAACTCTAAATATTTAAGGTGAAATAACATTATAGATGATTCACATAGATGTTATTATTATTTTTAAATTTTAACCATTTAATCATATTTATTTAAAAAAAACATTTAATCTTTTTTTTTTGGTAGTTAAAAACCATTTAATCTTATTAAAACAAATACGTATCTCTTAGTAGTACATATTTCTATCAATATTTCTTACTTAAGTTGATTTTTTCATAACAAATTCGATATTGCTTTTCATTTGTCATTCAGGAATCTTGGAATCGCATTTATTGACTTTGGACGATTCCATTTCTGCATAATTAATTAAGTTGACTTCGTATGAGATTCCCTTTCATCATACCTAATCACCTATTTCTTATTTTGTACGGTATTAATGAAATGACAATTGTGTCATTAGTGATACTTTTCATTAGCTATCCTTTTTTTTTAATGGAGGACTCGCTAATTTTCTTTTAAAGCCACAAGTTTAACTCATTTGATTAATGGTGCAGTTGTTGTTGTTGATGATTGTGTTGTGGTGATGGTTGGAGGGAGGGAGTGGTGGTGCAGTGGAGGAATTGGGATAAGAGGTGGGGGAGACGGAGAAGAAGAGGAAGTTCATGTGCTTCACTCTTTCATTTATTTTTTTAATTTTACAAATACACGTGGCATTTATGTTTTTTTTTAAAATGCACATGTGGCAAAATTGATTGGGTCAAAATTGGTGTAGGGGGCCAAAACTGCAAAAGGGGTAATACTTAGGGGACTAGATTGTATTTTATTTTGTTAGGGGGGCAAAATCGCAACTTCCTGATACTTAGAGGACCAAAACTGCTATTAAACCTATAATGTATATGAAAACTAGCTTTCGGAGTACTCGCTAATTGTTATGGTCATTTACTCCCAACATTAAGGAAATACGTAAAAGTATTTTCCAATAGCAAATTTTTTTTAGAAAGCTAAAATAGAATATATTATTCAAATTGATCGAGTCATAACGTATAAGGTGTGCTAGAAATAGACTTAATAAATGTTTACAATATAAGGTGCGAACCCTAAAACAACCGAAAGACAAGAAAAGAAAGAAACTAAGAAATTGTATTTAACTACTAAAGAGGATAAAACCACCAATAATGATAGTCGAAAATGAAAGTTCTGTATCTCGCTTTCAACCACCATAACTGAAGCTTAATTTTCTCACATAATGTTTGCAGATTTGTCTCCTTGTGCTGATAAATATGTTTGTTTCTTTCTTTCTAAATGACTAAGAGTCACATAATGTTTAGTTTCATACGAGTTTTCTAAGAAAAGTCACTTGAACAACCAAAATGCAAAAGATGATTTGAAAAGAATCCATGATGAATTGTAACATAACCATCCCAATTTAAAATCAAGAACCAAGTTCTGCCAAAAAAATCACACCTGACAAATAAGTGCTCCACATCTTCATTCATTTTGTATCTCCCCATACGTTATTGATCATTGTTATAAATACGCCTCTTATGAGGGAATTGTCCTTAGTTGGAATACGATTGAGAAATAGGTGTCAAACGAATGAATTAACTTTGAGAGAAACCGCTTTATACCAAAGAAGATATGAATTAACTGTTTGAATGTCATGATTCACCAAAGTCAAGAGTTGATAAACCCTGCTAATTGAATAACATTTGGACGAATGCAACTGTCACATTCATCCATCTTCCAAACCATCACAAATCTATAAAAAAAAAATAACATCTCACTACACTCCTCTCACCCGATGTTCCTCCCACGCCGTCAATCTCCTTCTTCACTTCCACGCCTCTTCATCCATATCCGTAACCTAAAGAATTCATCTCTGAAACGGTCACTAATTTATATTCAACTAAATCATACAACCTTCTGAATCTAACATTTAACGGACCTCATTCTAGTCATGGGTTTCTCCAAAAAAGCATAGAGGACTCATCACTCGCTTTACGATCCAAAGATTATGCAGCAGTGTGAATATTTTGAAAGGAGAGTTTTGGTACTCATTGTTGTTCTATCCGGTTTATAATTTCCTTTTTTGAAAGGATCGGTTTAAAATATTAGTCTCTATAGTTACGTGCGAAAATACCCGATTCAAACAATTATTACTTTTTATTTTAAACATGAAAATTATAAGATTTAAGAAGAAAAAAACGCCAAACACGCTATAATTACTTTATTTTTTAAAACGTAACACGCTATTTTTTTTTCTTCTTAAGAACACACTATAACTACTTGTAACGTGTGTTCAAAAGTTGCAATGATAGAGTTTTTTCCTTTTTTTTTTGTTAACACTAGTGTTTTGAATTACTATTACAGTTGACATTCGAAATTGTAGACATGGAAAGAGGATGCTCAAGTAGTATTATTATTATTAAGCACAAGGTTTTCCTTTTTATTTATTAATAATTTTTATTTGCTACTGATTCCTGTGATGGGAATTTTTTATTCGATTTAGAATCAAGGAAGATGCTGCCCCGTTGTTAGATTCCTCCTAAATTCTTCTTAATTTTTTATATATGGAATGTATTTTTCTCTTCAACGTGATGCTGATAAGACGTAAGCAAGAAAACGAGGAAATAATAAATTAGCTATTGACGTGAATTAGAAAGTTACTTAGGGATTTTTATGAGGATAACCTTGGCTTATTAAATTAAATACGGTTGTATTATAGAAGATCATATGCAGCTGAATTAAGGAGAGTATTATGAGAATGAAACGTAAAATCGAAAGAGAGAAAACAAGGAAAGATAATACCAAAATAATACAACAAATTAAGAAATTGAAGATGTTGGTTTTTTTTTCTCTCTATTATCAAGCAAGAAGATCATCAATTCATTTCATTAACATTGTAATAATACAATATAGAATATAGAACATGATAAAAAAAATCTTGTAAGTTCTCTAAGTATCTTTAATATGATAAAAGAAGAATGTAAATATCTTTAATATGCTGAGCAAGTTTGAACTTACAATTTCTAACTTCCTAGCACTTGTTGTGGGTGATTTTTGACGTTAGACTCTTAAAAAAAAAAAAAAATCGAAGGTTGTGGCTAGCCAATCTTAAAACAAGTTGGTCGTGGATAACTATTACATATAATAGAGTTATATAATCCCCTAAGGTTGAGGTGTACAAGTCTAAATGATTAATAATTATGAAAAATGTGCTAGTTTCTACCGTTGTTTCCAAAATTCAAGAATAAATCAAATGATATCACAAATGTATTTAAACACCATATCCAAATGATGCACTCCAAAATCATCATCTCTGTAACCCAGTAATCATGTTTTATTCATAACAAATTTGCTTACTCCATGATGAAAATATTCACTTTCCTTGACTTCTATGTAAATGATGGTGCAAATACATTATAATACATATATTCTTTTAGTTTCTTCCTTTCTCAACTTGAATTCTGAACTGTGATCATTATAACAGCAATTGAATGGCCAAGGACATTTTGTAAGGTGTTTGGTGGGAAAAGAACAAGAGCATGTTATTTGAGATATGTATATGGTATATTTTGTTTGAAAATGTACTTCTAGATGATGTAAAGTTTACCCCTTTTTTTTCAAATGCTAACATGTTCCCGATGGCATATGCTAAGAAATTTAAAATATAAATAATTGTTTTAAAAGTTGTGCATTCAACTTTATTCAACTTTTTACAACTCAAAATTTTGTTTTTTTCTATGAAAAACTTCTAATTTTAGATTCCTTAACTTGTACTTATACCCTAAGGTCACGAGATAGCAAGACCTGTTTTTTTATATCAACATCCAAAGTGATATCAAAGGTGTGAAAAATTCCTTTCTATTCTAATTGGCTAATTGACTTGACTAAACTATGACTACAAATAGGACTGCAAATATAGCTCAATGGATCAAAATATCAGCATACATTGATTTCCTACTCTTGTGGTGCACTTAGTGTGCGTTTTGAAATATCTGTTGACACTGCTCTGGTTTCTATAACCACTTAAGAACCACCTAAAAATAATAGGATCTAACCACTTTACATCATACATCAACAACAATTTGAAAATGGAAATCCTAAGTTCTAGACAAATCTTTAAAACTTTGTTTTTTTCCTTTTCAGCAGTTCTGAAAATTTAACATTTAGCCTAAAATGCACAAAATGCTGAAAATGTATTAAGCATATAGATATCCCAAAAAGCTAATTGTGTAGCATAAAAATCATCCCAAAAACAAGGAATGATAAAATACAATTCCAAGAGTCTATATCCTGTCATTTAACCATTACCAATACTTGCATCACTAGTCACTACATAACTTTCATGCAAGCCATCAATGAACAAAAATAAAGCAAGGAAGAAAGAAAGCGCAATTATAGATGGAATTTTAAACATTATCCAAAAGATGAAGTGTTCACTGTCTCAGTACTTCCGAGGTGGCTGCTGAGTTGGCAAAAGACCAAAGCGCTTCTTCAGACGCACCCTATAGTCTGAGAATTTATCATCGGGTGAAAAGCGTGCTGCATATAAACAAAACAAAAAAATGCATGCATATTAATGAACCAAAATCAGTGAAGTGATGGTGTTAGAAGCAAAAAGAATAAAGAGAAACCAAGTAAAATATATAGATTGATATTTGAGAGTATGAGTTAAAACTAAGGTTCAAATGTAAACTATATGCATCTACTCCCATATGAAAATCAAAACCATAGATTAGTTGTTGATGAATTCCAATACTATTGAGAAACATGCATTTGTGGCCACAATTGCAGTTGTGATATCGTTGCAGTCTTGCAAATACCTCTAAATCTGTTGTTATATTGCAGCCACAGTTACAGTTGTAGACCACAATTCAGAACTATGTTGCATACATCAATGTGTCTAATTAAAAATCGTTAGAGCTTATTCTTTTGCACTCAGTACAGGTACTTGCTTCCTTTCAAAGGCAAGCGCAGATAAATCTAAACCAGTAAGCTGATAGTGAAGCAGGGCATCTTCACTTTCACTCACATTTATTCAGTGCTAACTTCTAACACGATTATAACATGTAAGTCCTAAACAGAATTGACCAAATTGTTAGCTTAATGGAACAATACAATTCATTTCCAAGATATATAAAGTGTTTGTTTGGAAAATCAAAAGACCGGCGATAGTGGTACCACAAGTCTATTCAAAAGCTCACATTTGCAGCTTTGAAAAAAATACATGTTGAAATCATAGCAGGATGCGACAAAAAGAATATGGGTGTGTTACCAATAACACTGTAAGTGGGTTCATCATAGAAAGTCTATAGCTAGGCGTCCCACCACCCCCCACCATAATTCAATAAACCAAAAACTCTAAATTAAGCAAACACATCAAGGCTAACCACATACAGCAACATCAAAACTAACAATTATGCAGTGAGTCAAAAGAAAATGAAGTGTATCCAATTTTTTGCTTTGAAATGGATAATTACAAAGACCACTTTATTATCCTGAATTTACCTGGGTGAGCTGATTCTGTTGCCGAACCCAGTGGTGACTCCTTCTGAAAACAAAGAGCAACTAACATTAGTGACCCCTAAAATAACCATTTACATAATGATAAAGCGTTTTCTTTTCTTGGGACAGAAAGTGATCATAAAGCAGTAGCGAAAACAAAGGGGGCAAGAACAAAAGAAAATGCAGATTCTGAAACCACACTAAATGTGAAGATGATTGCAGCTTAGACAAGCTTGTCAATTTGGAAGTTTAGTTGATAAAATATTAATATCTTTGATGCTAATGTCCAACATTCTGCCAATGTCTCGAAATTCCTATACTAATATGCATGAAAATGTCTTCCATATACATAGCATTTTATGGTCTCTTGGAGAGTGATATATTTTACTACAGAAAAGGGGCAACCGAATTCAGTAATGCACACAAAAAACCCTCTATTTCCATGGAAAAATATACTTCTTCCAACAATCATATTGTGGCAACACAACTTGCTCTCTTGTGTTGTTACATATAAAGCATTGACACAAACACCAAACACAACATTGACATCGACACATAGACTTCGCTAATAGATTTAGAAAAGGGAAGTGATTCAATATAACCACATGTGTTGATATACCGGTAGGTGCTACGTAGGACAGGACAATTTAAAATGTAATGCAACCTATCAGTACAAAACCCATCTTCAAAATTAGACCAAATCACAGATTCGCGTAGTAAGGAAGCTCTTTGAACTTGGGTCCAGTTTGGATAAACATCTTATTTTGCAGCTTATAGCATAAGCACTTATATGATAAGTGATTTTGAATAAGCTATTTTTGTAATAAAAGATCAAATACAATCAACCTATTTTCCTATAAACTATAAAATGTTTTCATAAACTATCATTGAGAACTTATACGAATAAGCTGAAAACAGCTTATGAAATCTAAATAATGATAATTATTATTACCTTGGTAGTGTAAACTTTGTCACCATTATCATTTATGTAACACTGAAGATACATCGTTGGTAAAATCCTGCAATAGAAAATATAATTTATTATGAGAAAAGGGCTACGAATAACAAATTTGTGAGTAACAAAGTGAAATGAAGGTGCTACAGCGAACCTGATCTCTCTTACTTCGGTTGTTCCTTTGGAGTTTGGGAAGTCTAGAAACTTTTGGTTGCTTCTATATAACCCTAAACCCTAGAATGTAGTATTTGTTTGAACAGAAGAATGATATCCGGCCCAAACTGGCCGAACCGTATGGGCCGAAGGGTGTCGGGTCGGGTCGAACTGTTGGGTGAACCGGCCCATCCAAACCCATACTGAACCGACAGCTTTTGGTTTTGACAGAACAGGTTACTCTTAACAAAACTCATCCGTCTCTCTACAAACACCATTACTCATCCGTCTCTCTGCAGCTTTTGTTAAAAATTAGTTAATTTACACTCATTTGTTAATTTTCTTCTGTCTACATGACACGATCACGTGGTCTGATGGATAATGTCATGTCATAGAAATATTTGTGAAAGAAAAAAATCTGATTTTTTTGATCGTAGAATTCGCACCTATGAGCAAATATCCTGAAATTTTACACTTATGAGCAAATATCCTAAAGTTTTACACTTATATGTTAAATGTCTCCTAAAATTGACAATAATGAAGTATATCAGGCAAACAATTTTGAGAAATGCTATGAACATACACTCTGACACACTCATTTGAACACACTCTTGTTTATTGGACCATATCATATGTCTTTCCTATTCGTTAACCTGTTAACCCGCTAAACAAGTTCCATTATTTATTTCTATTTTATTTTACGGTTAATATCTGTCACCACTAACCCCAATTAGCACTAACTATCCACAACCTAGCTTTTATTCTCCACCGCCATGAGTGTAACATGTTTGTGACATCAGATGAATTTTCAGATTTTAAAGATGAACAAAACCCCATTGTTCCAAATTCCAATGATTTTTAGATCCTTCGATGCCTCATTCTTATTAGTGGTTTTGTTGCCCAGATGTAAAAGAGTAAAATTGCTCCTTGGAAAAATTTCAAGAATGTATCCTGGGAGAAAACAAACCTCACTCCTTGGAAAGAAATATTAAAATCTGTTTCTTTAAATCAAATCTAACACAAATAATGCTAAAAGAAAAATGATACTTTGTTTTGTATTTTATTGTTAAGGAATAAGGGGGAGGAAAAAAATTGAAAGAAGAACTCTTTACAGCGTGGTGTTATTTTCTTGAGAACGATTTAATTTTTTTGTACAATAGCTCTTTTTATTTTATTTTATTAAATATTAAATAAAAAATAAAGAAAGCATTATGTTTTATGAACCAGTAGAGCAAGTTACCAATTCCACTATTTTAAACTGATGATGAGGTGGTCCAATTAGAGAGAGTGTGTTAAATGGAGTGCGTTAGAGAGTTTGTCATTAGCATTTCTCAACAATTTTTACAGTTTTAAGCTGCTTAGGAAATAAGTTTGTGAGTGGATGTGGTTAGGAAGAAACTCATCGTTATTTATTTGTTCTATGTCATGTTTTTTGGTTAATTTGATATGGTATTATTATTTCATTTCAAGAGGCTCTAAAAACATTATAAATTGCAGAAATTTTATTTCAAGTCCTAAGACAAGTTTTAAGGAATAAAGCATTAAAAAAGATGAAGAAAAAGGCAAAATTGTGTTGGAAGAAGGTGTTGTACGCCCAATCATGTTGTTGTATGCCCCAATTGTGTAAAACAATGTTGAAAATGCATTGTTTTAGGCACCACGCGCGAGAAGTATGGATCAAACGCGACACACGTGTGCGTTTGTGACAAAAAAAACAAATTTATTTTATGTGATATTTGAGGAAAAAACTCAGTTTTTCAACCCAAACCCACTAAGAAATCGATCTATGAATACAACTCCTTTCATTCACAAATTCTCATATAGAACGAAACAGATCAAGAGGAAGACAAACTGTAGGAGTATCGAGGGAGCAATCTCTCCTTAACCTTTTTCTCTAGAGCGTGTTTTATTTATCTTTTTAATTTGTCTATCATTACTTTGGGTAACTAAACCCTAATTAGGTAGGATTCTAAGATGAACCTCGATTTGTTTGTTGGATCAATTTATTTCAAGTCTTTTATTCAATTATTTTATGAGATCTATTTAATTTTTATATGCAAAAGTCTTAGTGTCTAAATGAAGCCATGGGCGGTGTGAGTTCAAGTATGCTCCATTTAGGCAATTTTAAGGACGTAAGACATGTTGCAAACTAACATCCAAGGGTTCATATTTAAATTAAAAAAATAAGTATTTATCTGATAAACAAAATAACAAATCACTCATCCTCTTCTTCCCTCATGTTCCATCTTCCTTTCCTCATAACATTTTTCCCCTTTCCTCTCATGGAAGTCGTCGTCAGCCTTAGCCGTAAGCATTAGCAAAAATGGATGAAATAGTCACAACAAAAGGGGGTTCGAATATGCACTCAAGAAAATTCTTGGTAAATGTTAGATAAAAAAAGATTAGAACGTCTTTAGATATTTAAAGAGTTTTTTCTTATCAAGGACCAAAGTTTTCTGGACAATAATTATATAATTAATATAGAGACAGAAATAATAAAACAATATTAATAATTATCAAGGATCAGAGAATTCTGAAAAAAAAATACATGTTAAGCAGTTACATTAGGACCAAAATGTTATGGATAACAAATATATGATTACCGTTTTTCTTGACATGACTTGTTGTCGTTGCTATAACTTTGACTAACCAATACGATCGTTGTTAAACAACCACAACATATGTGGTAATTTTATTTGTTTTTACAAAGAAAATTTCTTTGCCTATAAATTTTGATCATTTACAAATTTTCACATTCACAATTTTATCTCTGCTCTTAATTTTACACTCAATTTTAACTTCATAATTTAATCTCTTTAGTCTTCATAATTTATTATTTATATCCTCTAATGGATCCCAATCAATATAATTATCAACAATCTTTGTTATATTTTATTCAAAATTATCAACACCGAAGTTCTCAAAATTCTCAATTTTTGCCACCGCCGACAAACCCAACCATTTTTCCGTTGCCACCAACTAACCCTAACATATTTTATAGACCTCAAATGGATACCCAAAGTGTACAATGTTTGTTATGAACATGAAACACCAATTAGGTCGATGTCGGAATGTCAAGTTCAACAATATTCGACTCATGTTAGTCTTGAAAATATTACGCCCGGGGAGGAAAAAACGTTATGCTAGCAAAAAGCCTCGAGAGCTATTCAGAAGGGATGAAGATATACTACTTATTTAAACATGACTCAATATTTCAAAGGATCCTATTGTGGGAAATGATCAAAAAGAAGACAAATTTTGGTTAAGGATCGCTACTAATTATAACCACTATCGCAGGTAGTTGCGAGAGAAGGAACCTAGTCAATTAAAATCTCAATTTCATCGAATAAGTGGTCATGTTCAAAAGTTTGTCGGGTGTTACAATTCAGCAGTTTATGAAAAGAAAAATGGAACCTCGGAGGATGATATCATGAGTAATGCACATGCCTTTTTTTTTTTTCCTTCTCAAGATGATGGCACACCATTCATTCTTGAGTATGCATGGCGATTGTTGAAAGATAAACCAAAATGGATGGGAGCATCGACTGTAACTTCTTTAAAAAGAACAAAGACTTCTACCAGTGGGGCATACTCATCATCACCGAATCCAAAGACACTTTCAAGTTATGAATTTAATTCAACATCTCCAATGGAGCATCCCATGGGGTAAAATGGGCCAAAAAGGAAGGCAAAGGAAAAGGTAAGCGCAAATGCAACTAAAACGTCTTTTGAGGTCGTCCATGATACAATGGATGAAAGAGTAACGATCATAGAAAAACTTGCACATCTTAAGGAAGAAGAAAACATATTAAAGAATGAGGAAATGAAGTTTGAGTTACTTTAAGATGACATGTCATAAGATGACTCACAAAAATAATCAAGGAAAGAGATTACCATTTGAATTAATCTCGATGACTAATGATGACATGACATCTAGCTATCAAGTTAATTAGTGGACTTGATGACTAGACACATTATTCTCTAGATCACCATTGGAACAAACTAATCAAATTGTTAGTTTGTTAACGGTTTGATCAACTATTAATAAATCAATCTCAATGCGATCACAAATTATTCAATTAATAAAATTAAATTGAGCATTGAGTCAAATCATGATAATCATATTAGTCTATGAATTTCAACAAATTTCAACTGGAGCGGATCTAGATCCAATTTAGTTTCACCCCTGATCACTCTCCTTGTCTCTATACTATTTTCGATGCCTTGCTTTGTCGTTAGTTTTTCCTTATGTCGATGACAATGTCCTTATTCAAGGAAGTAAGTCGGTAAGTTGAAAAAACTATATGCCTATGATATCTTTTGGATTTTTGGTGACCCACACTGACCCCATATTTTAGCTTCAATTTTCATCACACACTTTGTATTATTTTTCTACCAATTAACTTGCTCTCTTGTGATGTCCCAGTCAACATATATATATATATATATATATATATATATATATATATATATTTTGCTATTGTGAAAGCTTGTGCATTTTCATAATAATATGTGGTGGATCCTAATCAATCAAGAATTTAGTTATAATCAAGGGCATGCACTTATGCTTTTCTGATTTTTTTTGAATGTTTTCTTATGTCTTTGTTGTAGCCAAAACAAGGAAAGCAACAAAAAATAATAAAACACAAACAACGTGACGATAAGGAATGAGTGAATCTTAAAAAATAATTATTAAACTTATCCGACGGACATGAGATATTTAAGTCCCACACATTATTTCAAAACCGTAAATGTGTTAATCATAAACAGAAATGAACGAATTAAATATCATATACTAGTATATCTCTGGTACTAAAAAAATCATATTAGTATTTCATAAAATGTCTTCAAAGTGCACCATCTTAGATCCACCATATACTCACAATCTAGAAAAGCGGTCCGTTGAGTTTACCAAAAGTGACGGCCAAATGAATGAAATTACAAAAATTGTACGGTTTGAAGTTTGAACAAAGGAAAAATAATTTATATATTACCGACATAGCCAATTTCATATTATTCACGGATTCCTCACTTGTAGTACTATCAAATACTAAAACAAGTCTTTTAAAAGTTGACCATTGACTTTTGAATATTTTTAGCAATTGATAAACTATTAATTTAGTCCTTAAACTACGATTAAAAATAGAGTTTTTCATAGCAGGATAGACCATGATCCACCAAAAATAACTTTTTCCTTTTAAAAAGTTTATATATTCTTCTTTGGATCCAAAATACAAGAAAGAATCGGTTAACTTAAGTCGATGTATTTAGTACAATTTTAAACCAAATAAATTAACTTTTTTTTTTTTTTTTATCAAAGTAAGAAAAAAAGGGGTTTAGGATTAGGGTTTAGAATTTAGAAAGCATATATTTATAAAAGAAGTTGAAAAGAAACTAACCTTGCCACTAAATCACAACTTTTGTTGGTTTAATTTGTAGGAACATATGTACGATTGTTTGACTCTTTCTAAGAAACCATCCAAGTTTCACAAGAGACAATCACTATCTTTTATATTTACAGAGTGTTATGAATGTTCTTTTTAATACTCACTTTTTTATTGAGTGAAATTTTTGTGTGACCCACGTACAGTGGTGAGATCCATGTGAGTTTCATCCAATATACGAATAAGTGTTAGAGATAATGCTAGAAAAAGAGTTCATAACATTTCTCTTTTAATTTAGAAAAATACTATAAGAACACTCTTTTTCTAGCACACTTTTTAATATTTGCTCTCCTATTAAGATCCATTTTCAAGTGTGTTACTCGCATGAATTTCATTTAATAAAAAAGTGTGTGTTAGAGAGTGTTAAAAATAGAATGTCTATACATTCTTTTTAATCTAATAACTAACTATATCTTTGTTCAACAAAAATCTAATAACTATATCAATAAAATAATCCATCCCTGTCCCCGTGAACATAACTCAATTGATAAGGACATTACATTATATATGCAGGGGCATGATTCGAACCCTTAACATCCCACTTCTTCAGCCATTAGGCTACTTGATAAAAAAAAGAAAATCCCTCCCTAAAATATTTAACACATAAACTTAATGTATGTGTTCCAAAAGGAAATCAAGATATCACTACTTTTGCAAAATTAGGAAAAAAATCTGGGTATGATTGGTATAAAACAGAAAAATAAAGTATCATTTCTCACGGACCCTACGGTACTGTGTCCCCATGCGACTCTGCACGTGACAACCTAATTTACACAATACCCAACCAATCCCATCTTACCACGTGTCCTTCGTCGTTGATATTTGGTTCCACGAGTGACTAGTGATTCAACCGCTATCATACACTGTCACACACTTCAAAACTTTCTTCTTTTCTTCATTCATTCATCAACTTAGATATTTTTTCATTTTCCACTCTCATTCTCTCGAAATTCACCGATTCATTCATAAAAGGTTCATCATAATCATAATCATAATCACATTTTCAATTAATTCTTTACACAATCATCTAAATTTAATCATTAATTTCTCTGATTCTAAGTTTCAAATTGATGCAGAAGAAGAAAGAGTGAGTGAGTGGATCCATATCAAAGATGAGTCATAGCATCTTTCATCAAACACTTCTTTGTCAAACATCATCGGTTGCGGAGCATCAAAGTAAGAGAGGAGTAATTGGTAACTCTACTTTATTCCAATCGCAACAGAGTGTTGATAAAGAAAAGAAGCTTTTTCTTTCTACAAATTTCCGCGGGAATCCAAGTTTGTTTGTTAGGAAACGGAAAGTAGCTATGGGAAGTAAACAAACTGTTCCGCGCGCAGTGTTAACGTCCAATGCAGCTTCTCAGGTATGCGTTGATCGATCATCATTGCATCGTTACATTTGGAACTTATAGCTGATAACTTATAGCTTATAGACTAAAATAGACTTGTTTGATAGTTTTTCTTTACGAGCTTATTATGTTTTTATAGCTTATAATTTATAACTTATCGTTTTTTATCTCAGTTTTAAGTTTTTTTTTATGGTATAATGACTTGTTTTTTGGGGCCGGAGCAGCTTTCGGAGAAGTTCAACCTCGAAGGAAATATTGAATTGCAGGTATTCAGCTAGCCTGATGAATTAAATCATGGTAAATTAGTAATACATTAGCTAATGGTTGCTTTTACGCGATGGAGCAGGTCAATGTTGGTTCTTCAGGGTCAGGAGCCGCAACGCAAGTAGATATTCAGCTTTCAAATTCTAGTAGCTCAATGGTTTTACATTGGGGAGTTATATGTGAGAGTCAAGGGTATGTTCAGTATCCGAGTTTTCAAGTTATTTGGATATTTATCTAGCATTTAAGTTGTTTGTATTGCAATATATCTTGTTACTTGAAGGAGATCCTTTTCCCTTGTTTACTGTTTTCCAGGAAGTGGGTACTTCCTTCTCGTCGCCCAGATGGAACGCAAGTTTATAAGAATAGAGCTCTCAGAACCCATTTTGGTAAAGTAAGTTCCAACAACAACTACGAAAGAAAAATGGTTTCTTTAACTGAGCTGACTGGTTCAAATATCGATTTACTTATTGTTTGACTATTTTTTCTTTTATTCTTCTCTTATTAGTCTGGCTCTGGATCCTTACTTAGGATAGAAATTGATGATCCTGCTGCACAAGCCATTGAGTTCCTTATCGTTGACGAAGCTCAGAATAAGTGGTGCGCTTATCATAATCTAGCCTTTTTTTTAACCCTATATGTAACTCACAGTGTTATTGTGAAATTGAATATAGTTATTTGCTCTTTTTTCTCTTTTCTAAGTAAAGGTATAAAAACAATGGTGGGAACTTTCACATCAAGTTACCAATAAAAGATAAGGTAGCTCAGCAAGTTTCAGTTCCTGAAGAGCTTGTACAAATTCAAGCATATATTAGGTGGGAGCGAAAGGGTAAGCAGTCATACAACCCAGAGCAGGAGAAGGTCAGTAATCAAGTCATGTTCATGTATTTCCATTTAGCTGCAAAGTCTTGCTTCATATAGTGTTTCTTTTAGCTGATTCTTTTTATGATTTTCACGATTTCCTATTTTGTTTGTTTTACTTTCATTGCGACATTGCTTTGATGCTTTGTTTTTAGAGAATATATCAAACCTGTTCTTTTGATCTATCCAGGGTACATGTCCTTCATTATGCACAACATAACAACCTCTGGAAAAGACTAGTCTCTGCAATCTACTATTAACGTTATGCTTATGTATGCTCTAACCAATTTTGCTATAACCTCTACCTTCATGGTCCATGTCTTTATTTTCCGTGGTCATGGTCCTCATTTAAAATTATTCCACGATCCTCTGTAATGGGTTTTAAGGCTCACTCTCTAGTTTCAGTGTATAGTTTCCATGAAAATTAGTAATAATAATGATAATTGTCCTTGTTTTTAATAGGTTTACAATTAGTACTGTGTAGTCCATGTAGTTCTGTAGATAATGCGACATAATCTGGGAAATGGATTTTATCATATTGCTGTCATTCTCTTGTAGTTGGCACTTTGGATTTTGAGTTCAACAAAGTGTTAGCTAAATACATTTCAATTTTTAAGTCAGACCTAATGCATTTTGCCTTCCAATGCATTGCTTTTATTAGATTTTGCCTTTTTTTAGGAGGAATATGAAGCGGCTCGACGTGAATTATTGGAGGAAGTAGCTAGGGGTACTTCTGTACAAGACATTCGTGCAAGGTTGACTAACAAATCTAACGATGTTGAAGTAAAGGAGCCTAACAAAGCTAAAGCTGCTGAAGTAAAGGGGTCTTCTGTTTCAAAAACAAAGACCATCCCTGATGAACTTGTACAGATTCAAGCTTTTTTACGCTGGGAAAAAGCGGGGAAGCCTAATTATTCTCCAGAACAACAACACGTAACCTTATAAAATCCTTTCTCATATCTTATTTTCTGCTGAGCATTAATCACTTAGATTCTTAACATTAGTGTTCATTTCACCTAATCAGGCTTTTTTGCTCTCTTTCCGTAATTGACTTAGATTGAATTTGAGGAAGCGAGAAAAGAATTGCAAGCTGAGCTTGAGAAGGGTGCTTCTGTGGATGAGATACAAAAGAAGATTGCCAAAGGAGAGATACAAACAAAAGTTTCCAAGCAATTGAAAAACAAACAATACTTCCGCAGTGAAAGAATACAAAGAAAAAAAAGAGATTTGATGCAGCTTATCAACAGAAATGCTGCTAAAAACATAGACCAACAACTTGCAGATGCAGACCAACAACTTGTAGATGCTCCAAAGTCTTTGACAATAATTGAAAGATATGCCATCGCAAGGGAAGAAGAATATGATACTGATAGTGTTTTGAATAAAAAAACTTACAAGCTTGCTGATAATAATCTTTTGGTGAGACACTTTCATCAACTTTCTACTTTTTTTTTTCATCTCTTTTCGCCAGAAGGTCTTCTTTTGGTTATGATTCTAATTTTAATTCAATCATTCTTTTAAGGTCCTCATTACCAAAGATGGTGGTAAGATTAAGGTTCACCTGGCTACAGACTACAAAACACCTGCTATACTTCACTGGGCCTTATCTAGAACAACACCTGGAGAATGGTTGGTAAGTGTATAATGTTAAATCTAAAATTAACTTGAGAGTTGAATGTTTTAATTGATGTATCTGTTGTGTTTATATCTCATTGAGTTTGTATTTACATGAAATGTAATGTCAATCTTAGGCACCACCTGCAAGTTCTCTGCCCCCTGGGTCTGTCATTATGGATAAGGCTGCAGAAACACCTTTTAAAGCTGGTTCTTCATCTGATCCTTTTTCTGAGGTTTCTATAATTACAATCTGAAGTTTTTTTTTAATCTCTTAGGTCTTTGATGTCTGAGTTTAAAAAATCTGATAATATTAATACAATTTTCAGGTCCAGTCCTTAGATATAGAGGTCAGTGATGACACATTTAGAGGATTAACTTTTGTCATTCTATCAGACGGAAAGTGGTTAAAGAACAGTGGATCAGATTTTTCTATTGAATTTGGCGGGAAGAAGCAGATACAAAAGGTTACACTTCGTGGAATTGCATCAGTGGTTCCCCTAACTCGACATGTATTGATCGATGTCAGAATGTTATTTTGATTGACAAGACTTTTTTTTTCCATTGAAGGATGTTGGTGATGGAAAAGGAACAGCTAAGTTCTTGCTTGATAAAATAGCAGATGTGGAAAGTGAGGCACAAAAGTCTTTTATGCATAGGTAAGTAATCCATAAAAAAGTTTTACTGCTTTTTTAAATTGTTGCTATCTGTCATTGTCATTAAGCACTAGAAATAAAGTTTCAATACAAGGTCTTTAGAAAACATGGTTTGCTATTGCTTTTATCGGGAGGCAAGTGGCTTGAAGACTGGCCTAGGGTCTTCAACCGATAACTGTAGTCTTATAGGAAAATTGAACATCCTGGGCCACCAATGCCAAATACTATTTCTCCATGTTGCATGCATTGTGTATATCAAAGGTTTAGTTGAACCGCCTTCAATTATTTATTATAAGACTAATGTTTAGTGTTATGTTGTGGATAGGGATAAAACCTTCAACCTCCTCATCACTCAAATCCTTAAGTAACTCTCCCACCCCAGCTACCAAGCCAACCATACATCCCCTTAAATACTTCCAAACAAGTTGCTTTCTATTTCCAAAATACTGAATATTTATAGTCGTGGACCAAGGGTCAACTTTAAAACAGTGGTCTAATAGGAAACTATTACTTATAGTAAAATTTTAATATACAACTACACTGATAATGGTTCTAAATGTTGGATATTAAATCCAACAAGAAAGTAGACTCAGCGCTGCTGAGATGAGAGCGTTAGGATGGATGTGTGGTTACACATGATTAGATGGGATCAGAAATACCATTAATAGGTGAAATATTGTGGTAGCTTCCATAGTAAAAAAGATGGTAGAGTCTCGTAGAAGCAAGGATAAGGAGGGTTGAAAAAATGGATTATAATGCAGTAGTTATAAATAGAGGCAGACCAAGAAAAACTATAAGCCCAACTACTAAGAATGATGCAGAGATAAATGGTTTATTATTGAACTTGTTCTATGTATGAGTTCACTGTTCACCAATATTGGCATCTTGTATTCCTTGATTGCATGCTGTGAGTTCACCAATATTTTCTCTTGGATCCGAAATAGCCTCACCAAAATACTTAATAGAATCTGGGTGAGTCACTTATACATCTGTTTTTGCAGATTTAATATTGCAGCGGATTTGATGGATCAAGCCAAAAATGCTGGTCAATTGGGTCTTGCGGGTATTTTGGTGTGGATGAGATTTATGGCTACGAGACAGCTCATATGGAACAAAAATTACAATGTGAAGCCACGGTGAATTTCCTAATTCATCTCTTATATTATATCTATTTGTCTATGCTTAATCTCTTCTGATCATAATCATCGGTTACTGATTGGAACAGTGAAATAAGTCAAGCCCAGGATAGGCTTACAGAGTTGCTCCAGAATATTTACGCCAGTTATCCCGAGTACAGGGAAGTTGTGAGGATGATCCTTTCTACTGTTGGTCGTGGAGGTGAAGGTGATGTAGGACAGCGTATTCGAGATGAAATCCTAGTCATCCAGGTAGATATGATTTTTATTTGCTTTTCCTTAGTTTCTGCATATTTCTCTCCTCTCTACATTGATCTTAAATTACAAGTAATATTTCTGTTCGGTTTGTAGAGCAAAAATGGTTGCAAGGGTGGAATGATGGAGGAATGGCACCAGAAGTTACACAATAATACTAGTCCCGATGATGTTGTAATCTGTCAGGTAATATGCTGTTGTTGATCTCTTTGTAATACTTATGGTTTCCTCGTCATCACCACCTTTGATATTTTTGTAATCATTTCCCCAGGCACTAATTGATTATATAAGTAGCGACTTTGATATTGGTGTTTATTGGAAAACATTGAACGACAATGGAATAACAAAAGAACGTCTTCTGAGCTATGACCGTGCAATCCGTAATGAACCCAATTTTAGTAGAGATCAGAAGGAAGGTCTTTTGCGAGATCTGGGACACTACATGAGGACATTGAAGGTTGGATTCATATGTGGCTTAAATTGAGTTCTATTTTTCTTTCTTATTCTTCTTTTCCAGCTAGTGATTTCGCATTTATTGAAAATGTTGTTGGCTTCTATTCAACATTTTTCTCTTTTGTCATGGTTCTTATTGTTCTGCTAAACTGGGTGCATAAGCATTGGAATACAATCACGATATATATGTTGCACTGTATCCCTGATACCATAAGATAATGAACAAATTGTTGATAAATTTGTACTGGATAAAGTTTGTTGTTGCTAATGATAAGCTGCTAGGGGGAAGGGCAAGGTTCATTTGAATTACTATCTTGCATTCTAGAGACACCCACTACTGCAACAAATTATTTGAATAATTGTTTATTCTTTAATTCCCCCTTTTGAGGGTCTTCTAAGTAAACTTATTAATCCTTGGTTTACTACCAGTACCCTTAACATATTTGGCCAACTTTTCAACTATGTTTTGTCATATGATGATGTTGGTTTGATTATATAATATGCAGGCGGTTCATTCAGGTGCAGATCTTGAATCTGCTATTACCAACTGCTTAGGCTACAAATCTGAGGTAACAAGATTGTAAAGACTTTTGTTTCCCAGGATAGTTTTTCTTATATTTTTAGAGATCATGCTATGAATTTATACTCTTCTATTCCTCAGGGTCAGGGCTTCATGGTTGGGGTGCAGATAAACCCAGTGCCTGGTTTACCATCTGGATTTTCTGTAATGTCATCTTACTTTTTATGATTTTGTTTTGGTGATACTGTTATACCTCCTGAACTATAACAATTATTTGTCTGATCTATCTCAAGCAGGAATTGGTTCAGTTTGTCATGGAACATGTTGAAGAAAAGAATGTTGAACCTCTGATTGAGGTATATGCTACTTTAATACTGTAGTAAATATTTCCAATATATTTCAAAGAGTAAATAGAATACACACACAAAAATGCTTAAAGAGACGATTCTATTAATGGGCTGATTACAATTATTACTAATATATGTTATTTACAACGCCCCCTTCAAGCTGGTAAATTTCTTTGTCCTGATATATTCTCTGAGGATATCTATCATTCTTGCAAGTAAGTTGGTTGAAATGTTCTGTTGGTAATTTCTTTGTCAACACATCTTCCAGAAGATGCCCGAAAGGAACGTAGATTGTAGTTATCAATCTATTATCTAGATTTTCTGTAATGAAATGTCGGTCTATCTCAATATGTTTTGTCTTGTGTCATTGCTGAACATGATTTTACGAGTAATACTGATGGTCAATTTATTGGCACAAAACAACTTAATAGGGCCTTCACACTGTATTTCCAAATCTTCTAGCATAATTTTCGTCCATAATAGCTCGCAAATTCCTTGTTCCATTTCTCTAAATTCTGCCTCAACGCTTGATCGAACTACTACACTTTGCTTCTTACTCCTCCAAGTAATAAAGTTCCCACATAGGAGGGTACAATAGTCTGAAGTTGATATTCATATTCATCATTCACTGAACCTGCATAATCATCATTAGTATACGCCTACATAGCTAGGCTTCATGCTTTTAAACAAGAGTCCCCTCCTCTCCCTAGATGGACTTTGAGAAAATGTAGATCACGATCTGCAACTTGCAAATGTCTCACTTTGGATCATGCATGAATTGACTCACCACGCTAATTGCATAAGCCAAATCTGAGGATGAATGCTGAAAGTAGTAGAGACCATGTGATTCATAATTTTCACAGGCTCCACTCTTTAAAACAAGAGTCCTCTCCCTGAATTAACTTTGAGACTGTACATCTTCAATGTGACCCTAGTTGTTCGATAACAAGTAGCCGGACAAATTTTAAGATAGAGAATAATAATATCTTAGAACTTGGGCGTATGGCCTTACTCAAAACTACAAAATCAACTTGTTAGGCGAGGGATGTCCACCACTTATAACCATTATTTAGACTATATCACTATCCACTGTGGGACTTTCAACAAAGGATCAAACCATAATTGTAATTCTAAGACTGTACATTTTTTATCCCGTTCCCTCCTTTATCTTAAATTCTTCACACAACACAAATAAAAAAATATGTTGAAATATGGAAAACCTCTTGAGGGATAATTTGATATACTTAACAATATTTCTCATTCTGATAAAATAGAATTAAGACGTTCTCTAGATAAATCGTAACAGTTTGCATATATCCCCTACACTTCCGCTATTGATATGCATGCATGATTGTTTTTAATAGGGGTTGCTAGAGGCTCGTCAGGATCTACGGCCATTACTCCTCAATAAGTCCCAAGGTCGCCTGAAAGATCTTTTATTTTTGGATATTGCCCTTGATTCTGCAGTTAGAACAGCAGTGGAAAGGGGATACGAGGAATTAAACAATGCTGGACCTGAGGTGATTCCCTGTTTTGGGGGTGTAATAGTTCTTAAATGTTGATTCATGTATTTATTTTTAAAATCAGTATTTTATAGAACTTAAATATGCAAAGATATGACACCTGATATGCTGATGTGTGGTCTATGCAGAAAATAATGTACTTTATCTGTTTGGTTCTTGAAAACCTTGCACTTTCATCAGACGACAATGAAGATCTTATCTACTGTTTGAAGGTATAGTGATATGTTCATTTTTATTTCATACTCAGTGGTCGTATAATTATTTCAAGACCCTTAGGCTGGTCTCATCTGAAAAATGATTCACTACACTAGACATGATAAGGTTGATTCTGGACAGAGCCATGACCCTTTCCATCTTCTTATTTTCATCTGTTCATTATGCACAAATATTTTTTTATTTTTTTTATCTTGGTCAGTTACACAGTTTATGATTATTTAAAATAATATCAAATGATGTGAGAGTGTTATTAATGCTTGTTCTATATTAATTTGAAATTGATTTGTGCAAAATCAAACACCTCAAAACTGATTTTGAAGGGATCAGGATAATACTAGAAGAGAAATGGAAGTAATGTCTAAGTTATTGTAGATGTTCACGGTCTATCTGTCTAGCTAAATGAAAACCATAATTTAATATTTTTTTTATTTTTAAAGGGATGGAATCTTGCCTTAAGCATGTGTAATGGTAAAGACACTCATTGGGCATTGTATGCAAAGTCAGTACTTGACAGAACACGCCTTGCACTCACAAACAAGGCAGAGTCATACCAGAAAATTCTTCAGCCATCAGCAGAATATCTTGGATCATTACTTGGCGTGGAAAATTGGGCTGTATGTATTTTATAATTTTATTTAATTTTTCTGTCTTTGTGCTCTTGTTTCTCTCCTGAATATCTCCTCTTGCAGGTGGAAATATTTACTGAAGAAATTATCCGTGCTGGATCTGCTGCTTCTTTGTCTACTCTTGTAAATCGACTAGATCCAGTACTCCGAAAGACTGCTAATCTTGGAAGGTGGGATTGATCATGCTTGTTCAACTTGAGTCAATGATTTTGTCTTCAGTATAATATAGCACGCTTAAACTGTCATGTCAGTCATTATTTGGTTGCTTTGATATTGATGGCTTGCTGACACAATTCTAGTTTCCTGGAACAGTTGGCAGGTTATTAGTCCAGTTGAAACCGTTGGATATGTTGAGGTTGTGGATGAGTTGCTAGCTGTTCAAAATAAAACATATGAGCGACCTACAATTTTGATAGCCAAGAGCGTGAGAGGAGAGGAGGAAATTCCAGACGGTACAGTTGCTGTCCTGACACCTGATATGCCAGATGTTCTTTCTCATGTATCTGTACGGGCAAGAAATAGCAAGGTATCGTCCTTCCGATAACAGGTTCTTTTGGCTTATATTTAAAGATGCTACCGTTGAATGATGGACCTATGTATTTCATGTTTGATCAGCGGGGTATAGTCAAATAAGGCTCTGTCACTCAAATATAATGACATATTGACATTGTAGTATATTGTCGTCAAAATGTAAATTAATGCACTTTGTCTAAAATTTACAACTTTTCAAAGAAATTATTTAAAATTATGTTACAAACAATATTGCTTCAATTTAGGCTGATTTGCAATTTGATTATCATTAAATGCAACACTCTTACGGTGAACTTCTGTGGATTGATATGAAGTTCAAATTCAAACTTGACCAATTTACATTGTTGTCACTTGTAATACTTGACAAACTTGCACCATTCGCTAACCTTTTATTGACTGTGATTTTCATTAATCTAAAAAACAATTTATAAAATAATTATCATATCCATATTGCATGGTGATTTTTTAAAAATTGTATATAATAAGCATGCAACTAATTACAATATAGGTCATATTTTATCAAGTTCATAAAGAAAAAATGTATGCCTGATGATACATCTTTAGAGTTCAAAGCAAATTTTTATCAATGCAAAATTGTATGAGCATGGTAAATAGTAAGATAATTATTTCTTAGCATGATAAATGATAAGATATTGTCAGGACTCTCTAGCATTGTTTGATTCATGTTGCTCGGCCCATCGAGTGGAAAAAGGCCTAGTTTTTGTGTGATAACTGATAAGATATTATTTATTTCTAATTAGATTTTCTTATGCGTTGATTGGAAGAACTAAGGTTTTAAGTTTTCCAGGTGTGTTTTGCGACATGTTTTGATCCCAATATCTTTGCTGACCTCCAAGCAAATAAAGGAAAGATCTTGCGGTTAAAGCCTACATCTGCTGAGGTTGTTTATAGGTAACATTTATACTTTAGCTTCGAGTCTTAAAGCTGCTGTTTTATTAGTTTACACTTTAGGTACCCATATCCTTTTCCGTGATGATTGAATGCCTTTTTGCTAAAAGATTCAATTTACACCTTGGTGAACAACGTAAGTTGCAGTTTAATTACCATCTTAACACTATTTTGTTGGGGTTCTTACAGTGAGGTCAAGGAAGGTGAGAATATTGATGACAAATCAACCGACCTGAAAGAAGTTGATTCTATTCCATCTTTATCTTTGGTCAAAAAGCAGTTTAGTGGTAGATATGCTATCTCTTCTGAAGAATTCACTGGTGAAATGGTTAGATTTTAAAAATGCGTCGTTAAATTTAAGTATTTGTAGTTGTTTTTACTTATGTCTGTCTATCTAGCCATTATTTGGCCAAACACCTGTTATGTTATGACACTGTCGCTGGTCTAGTTCTGTGTTCCTTCAGTATAACTTGTGTTTTCCCAGGTTGGAGCAAAATCCCGTAATATCTCATACTTAAAAGGAAAGGTACCTTCTTGGGTTGGAATTCCTACCTCGGTTGCCATACCATTTGGAGTTTTTGAACATGTTCTCTCTGATAAGTCAAATCAGGTTCCACTTATTATCCCTTATTTTCTACACGATATTATGCTGCATCAATGAGCTTTGCAGCTCAAATTCTGTGGTTAATACTTGTGAGGATTTACCATGCATATCCACTTGTTAGATATTTCTTTTGTTTAGGGGAGATATTATTTCAGTAATACATAGTCAAACTAACATTAGCTTCTGATTCTGGCCATTGAGTTGCTAACCTATTGTATTTGAATCTGGGAAAATATAAATTTTAAAAAATACATCCATTGGAGCATAACTTTAAATATAAACTTTAATGTAATAATTCAATAATCATAAATTTTGTGATAAGTGAACTTTTCGTATCATGTCTCGAGTAACCCTATTGTAAAATGGGCTTCCCCTGGCTTCTCAAAGTTGCTGTATGAGTGTTATAGTCAGGGAGTATTAGAATAAGGTTCGTGCAAGAACCTACTTCTGGCAAAGGAGAACACTAAAGCCTGTTAGTCCTTAGGACTCAATCTCAAAGATTACTTAGATGCACCGATGACATCTAGTTCTTTATTTTTCATTTACTTTATATAAGTCTCTCCTGTAGTTTAACAATCTCGAATGGCATATTAATCAACAGGCTGTGGCTGAGAAGATCGATGTTCTAAAAAAGAAGTTAACTGAAGGAGACTTCAGTGCCCTCAAGGAGATTCGTGAAACAGTTTTACAGTTGAATGCACCTCCCAAGTTGGTATGTTCTTTTTAATCTTAGGCTTAACATTGGCATGATATGGCATTTTTAGTTCTATCTTTGATTATTATAGTTGCATATGAAAATGAAGAAAATTATTTTATTTTCCTTGAAAGTAGAAAAATATTTAGGAAACATCTGTACATTCAGCGGTACCTAGAAAGTAGGAAGACAGTCTCCTGCTTAACAAACAAAAAAAATTACGGAGATCCGTATAAACACCGGAAATAGCATCCACTCCTAGGTGTACATAGTGAAAGATGTTTGACGAAATTCAGGAACTGATCGGCAACAAAAATTACAAAAGGTCTTACTCTAAATGAATTTATTGAAAATTTGAGTTGTATAGATAATCTCGGCAAATGAGACGAAAGAAAAATGGAGGTAAGGAAATATATAAAGGAGAAGTGTAGAGGGAGAGAAGTAAAGAAATAAAGGGGCAAATTCCCCTTCCCTCCAATTATGTCTCAAAATAGTTGTGGAATGAGTTGACAACTACTTTGGTTATTTATTTATCAAAATAGTGTGAAATGAGCTAACAACTACTTTGGTCATTTATATAAATTTCATAACTGCCTTTATATTTCTCATCCCTTACAATCCCAAGTTACCAATGCCACGTCAAGCTTATTCAGTTTCAAGTTGTGCGAATTTGAGTTCTAAGCTTATTTATGTCAAATTAAGCCATATACGTTGGGTTTTTGGCTTCTTCCTATCCCCAATTTCCCATAAAGGCATACTGTAAATTACTTTTATTTCCCCCCTCCCCTCCCCTGCACTCCATAAAACACCCTCTGGACCTCCTCTTCCCTTCTTTGAACCAAACAGTCTGTAAAGGTTTTATGCATTTCATGTATATCAAACTGTTTAAGATATTGGTCCAGATTTATAGCACTGAAGAGATATAGTAAAGGAAGGAAATCAAATAAGAACAAAGCTACATATCAGCCTAAAAACTAATTAAAAAAACAACTTAAATAAGGTTAAAGAATCTTTCTCTAGTCACTTCACTTTAATGGAGTTCCTATTTCAAGCATGTATTCAATATTTACATGTAAATTGGTGTATTATGGTCATACAGATGAAACCAATGAATTGATTATTTCAGATAGAGGAGTTGAAAACTACGATGAAGGGTTCTGGGATGCCTTGGCCGGGGGATGAAGGTGAAAAACGCTGGGGACAGGCATGGACGGCTATAAAAAAAGTGAGACTTCTCTCCATATACTCTATTTGATGCCTTTGTCATTAAAAGTATATATCATGCTCCAAAATGAAAAAAGTTTTTACATGTTACATTTTCAATACTCTTACATTCCACTACTCTTATGTTTTCAACAGAGGTCAACACAGATTTAAAAAATAACATTAATGAGGTGTTATTGGAGGCCTATCTTTACATGTTATCGTTCATATTAAATACTTCGTACAAATAATGTGTTATGGAAATCACATGTTCTTCAGACTTTATTGCCCTGAAGTAATGTTTACATAACTTTTCTGGATTGATTTTTTAGTTGCAAATTTATTGACTCTTTCATAACAATCAATAATGCATTGACCCTTAATATGACACTTAGAACGGGTTAAAGTAAATAGACTGACGTTTGTGGCAAACTGAAAATGGTTTTCTTTCGCCATGCAGTTTTATGTAAAATCCAGTCTCCACTGATTTTTCTCATTCCTCGTTGATGTTCTTAAGTTTTCCTCAGTTGTTACACCTGGGGCATCTTATTTCAAATTTTAGTGAAATCAAAATCTTTGTGGTACTCCAGTAAACTTATTTTATTGCTCATTGATCAACGTCATTGATTTGCTTGACTCATAAAAAGGTCTGGGGATCAAAGTGGAATGAAAGAGCGTACTTCAGCACAAGAAAAGTGAAGCTGGACCACGATTATCTTTCCATGTCAGTCCTTGTACAAGAAGTGATTAATGCTGACTATGCTTTTGTCATCCACACAACTAACCCGACCTCTGGAGACTCTTCAGAAATATATACTGAGGTATGGTTAATTATTTCATGATTCTTTGCCCATGCTTCCACACATTTGCAGAAACATATTCACCATTTGAAGAGATTATGGCAATAAGCAGACATTTTGTGCGACTCTCTTTCGATATAGGTTGTAAAGGGACTGGGTGAAACACTGGTTGGAGCTTATCCCGGCCGTGCTTTGAGTTTTATCTGCAAAAAACATGATTTGAACTCTCCTCAGGTGATTTTGTTATAGAATTTTTCAGTTTTGTTTATGCTTGGTGCTTGTTATCATTCTTGTAATGATTGTTTTGGAAGTTATAGGGTCAGTCTTGGACAAGAGGGGCGAAAACAATATCGAGAATAATAACATTATGTTGACAGTAATGGGCATGACATTTTGGATGTTACTTATCCGTATCTATCTTATAGATAGTTTCTCAATCCCTATCAAATAAGGAACACAATTCAAGAAAATAAAGAAATACATAAATAATAATGATGCGGTGAGATAGTTTTAGATACAGTAACAATTATGGCTAGTTTTATAACACCATAGTGAACATATGAAATTACCTTTACCTGTACTGCATGTGTTTCATAATTTGCTATTATTTTGCTAATGGTTCTGGGTCTCTTTAGGTCTTGGGTTATCCTAGCAAACCTATTGGGCTATTTATAAGACGGTCAATAATTTTTCGATCTGATTCCAATGGTGAAGATCTCGAAGGTTACGCTGGTGCTGGTCTATATGACAGGTAAACTTCGATATCTATTCTTCGATGAGCATCTTTGGTAGAACAAATGGAATTTGATGAACTAATCCAACCACTGTTTAATTTATATAAATTAAGTGGCTTCCAGCAACTCTTTTTACGTCGGTAATAAAATATGAAGATGAGGTCAAAATTATGTCAAAGACGACTCATTAGTCATTCCAATTAAATTGAACATGAATGTGTCCAGCACAACTTACCCTTAGCTTAACAGTGTTGGCCAGCACAATGCCGATACCATATTGATGGTCTCCTTATAAAGGTTAGGGTAGGGACAAATCCTTCTGACGTGGCTTGGATGAGGTCCCTCTCTGTTACGTTGGTAGTGTGTTGTAGAGGGGACAAGCCCTCTTGGTCAGATTGCTTTTGTTGGGCTTAGTATGAGACAGGCCCTTTTGAACATGTCTGAATAGTTGCCCCCAACTTAGTGCCGAGCTAGTACTGGGAGATGAAAGCCATGGTGCTGAGATGCAGGCTTCAGCAACAAGATGAATTTGACGCTTTGTGTAACAAGGTTTCACAGATTCACTTAACGTTCAATGATCTGGATTGACAGTGTTACAAGGTTTTGAAGAAGCACTTGAAGTTCAACCATGAGGATCGGTTGCAAACTCTCTTTCCCATAAACATATGTTTTCCCATTTCCTGGGAAGATAATTTTCGTCACAAAAACCGTTGGATTCACCTTAATGTTCTGTTGAATACCCTCCAACAAGTACTCTATGTCCCGTGATCTTTGTTCTCTGTAAGGATCTTGATCATGGATATTGGTTTATCTGGAGGTTGGTGTCAGAACTGCCCCTTCGGCTAGTTTTTTAATATATTTTAAGAATGGAAATACGAAACCTTTATGAGAGATCAGCCAAGATAATTTAAAATATTTTAAAAAATTATAATGGTATTATAAGATATCACTACATATTATATACATTCGGTTTATACTTACAATTATATAAATGCACTCTATTCATGAGAGCTTATAGCCTCTCCAGCAGTTATCAGTTTCTGTATGAAGTTTCAGTTTGTCGATATATTGTGTACACTAAGATTGATATATCCTGTGTTCACACCCTTTGAAATAATCGTTTTTCAATTCTATATCATGCTATCTGGGACGGTTAACCAAGTTTTCTTTCTGAACAGTGTGCCAATGGATGAAGAAGAGAAAGTGGTGCTAGATTACTCATCAGATAAACTAATGACTGATGGCAGTTTTCGCCAGTCAATCTTGTCAAGCATTGCCAGTGCAGGAAATGCAATCGAAGAGTTGTACGGCACTCCTCAGGACATTGAAGGTGTCGTCAAGGATGGAAAAATCTATGTTGTCCAGACCAGACCTCAAGTGTAGATCTGTAGTCTCATAATAGCTATGCCACACATCTCAACTAAGTTCGTCACCATATTGCACGGCAACTTCAAATCAAACGTGAGTAGCTTCTTGCGAAATTGAGAGCTATGGTTTATACTTTTAATGTAACTGATATATATGAAAATAAAGAATAGTTTATGTGTAACTACAGAATAATGTAAATATGGAAACATGCAAATGTTTCTATTTTTTCCCCCTCTTACTATATGTAAAATTTCATTTCTATTCTTCTCGGTTGATGTTGTATTTTTACTTGAGGTCTACCGTCAATGGTTAAATAATAAAATTCACACAAATTAACTATTTAAATATTTGTATTTGGAGTACCTTTTCTAATTGCATTTTTTAAAATATTAGTCTACGGCTACGCCGACGATTTCTTAATAAAATTCAAATAGGTTAGGAATAATTGTTAAGATATTGTTATTGATTGTAATTAGATTTGTTAATATACTCTTTCCTTATCATTAATTATATATTTTTATTTGTAAGTGAGAAATATCCAGATTTAAGTTGATCTCTGCTAGTTTCACTACCATCACCACTTTGAAATTGAAACTCATATGAATCCAACCTTTACTGAAGTGAAGTTTCACAAAAAGTAAAATCAGTTTTCATGTTCTCAATTCTAAATTCAAACAGAGAGCTCTACACAAAGTTTACCCCTTCAAGTAGGTAGGACTTGGGAGCATTATTTTACATAGCTCTGACAATGAAAAATTGAAACAAGACACACTTTAAGAACAGTGTCACTGAAACAATCAATAATCTGTTGTGCTGAGAATTTTGGACTACCCTCAGCAATCAGTTCTGAATCCTGACACTTTTATCCAAACTTCATTCACCCTCTCAGCATTATGAAATGAAGCATTGTATTGAGCAATGGTATATGAGCTTGTATCTTGTTGTAATACTGTTGAAGTTTCATCTAAGTGTTTATTTAGGCTATTAACAAGAGCTTCAATTTCTTTGTTAATGTTATCATCCTTTGCATATCCACTGAATTTTCTAACTGCTATGCATTGAGTTTTCCATTTCTCAAGTTGCAACTTCAGCTCAGCATTTGGCTGTGGAGGTTTCCCTTGAAAGTGAGATGATACATACATTCTTACACTATAGCCAATCTCAGAAGATGTTGATGAAGGGATTCTTGTTAAGACTGGAGCAGTAATTGCAAGTTTGGAAGAATTTAAATTTGCACCATGGATATACTGATACAACCTGCAAGAGCACGATTAATAGGAGTTTAATGATTATATATGTATGAGTGTGTAATTTTTACTATGTAGATATGAAAATATTTTAAAAGTAGTATAAAAAAATAACATTGTCAAGCAAGGATTAAAACTAGAGAAAAAAAGACATTCTATAATTATTAGCTTAAACTCTAATTAAAATAATATATGAAAAATGATATAAACTAGTAAAAAAATGCTATAAGTTCATGAAATATTAAATGTAATCAAACATATATATTTTAAATTATTTAAAATAATTGTACCTCACAAGAATATATTAATTAAATTCTTTAATCATATATGAACTTATCTATAATTTCATTTCTCAAGTGAGTCTTCTTAGTGCAGCTGTGGCACACCTCACCATAACTCACGCACTCACTTAAAGATGTTTTTATTTATAATGCTACCTTTGTTTTTCATCCATAAAATAAAATAAAATAAAAAACAAACAATATATTGTATTGACTAGACCCATCCCGAATAAAGCCTTACACGAACTTGTATTAGATTACCAAAAAATAATTTATATGCAAGTGAAGTGTATATTCAAATTTACTTTTTTAGGTGTCAAAATTGATCTTAGCATATGTTTGTTTAAGCGGTGAATTTATCACTTTTGCGGCAATAAACCACGTTAGAGGAGAAGCTTGGTTTCGGAGCTTCTTTTGAATCACGGTGAGAGCATATGTAAATGTATGTTTGGGGCTGCAAACATCCAACCAAACACACACTTAGTGGTTTAGCATATGTTTTAACATGTTTGAATATTTTGCCGTAGACAATGATATATTGAGTCTCCATAATGAATTCTATATTGAAGTTAAGATTAGTAACTTTTACTCCAAACATAATTTTTTACATTCAAATTTACTACTCTTACATATATGTATCCAAATATAAATTACTTCCAACTCATTTTTTATTAAAATCAATTTTACATAATCCATTCACTCTAACCAGTACATAATTGTTACATGTAATTGTTGTGTTAATGAAATGAGAAGTATCTGAGAACATTTGATTTGGTCTTATATGTTCATATCAACACTAGTAATAAAATAAAACCTGTGAAATCCAGTTTTGGTGGACTGCTCAAATGAATTAGTCCCAGAAGGAGCAGAGATCCATGAGGATTCATTGTAGAGTCTGATCTGAAAATCTGATTCTGATTGTATCACTGTATAATTTGGTGATTCAATAGCATGCACTGAATTGCCAAAGAAGTAACAAAATGTTATGAACAAATAATATATAAAGCACATGAGTGTTGTTTCCATCTTCACCTTAATTGCCTTAATGCTTTCTTGATTCTTAATTTTAGTTTAACTGAACATATGATTTGCATTCTGCAACAGCACCCTTTATGTAGAAAAATGTAGACAATAGTTAGTGGGGTTCCTGGTTTCTAGTGAATGCTTTTTTCCTTTTCCATTTCTTCAATAAAAAAAGTATAACACATGGAAAAAAGTATTAATAAAATAAATGAGACATTACAACAATTTCCTTTGAATTAAGGAGAATTTTCGTCAAAACAAAGAAGATTTTTGAAGGTGTATTGGAGTTTTACATTGCCAAAGTTTTTGGATTTTTGGATAAATACTTGAAAGAAAATTCCAGATGTTCATGAGGTGACTATTTTTTTCTTCTTTCTGAAACAACTTATATATAATTACTACACTCACACAAGATGAATAAGAAGGTAATAAAAGAGAACCATTACAAAGACGCCGTAAATATGCGGCTATCAACCCAAAAGAGAGCAAAAACCAAAAATACCCCAACTAGGTGATCAACACCCTATAATTTCTCAATTTCTAAGGAAACTATATTTTTGGAATAAATGTCGTGAAAATGAACGGTAAGTATTGACCATTGCATTTAAGAATTAGACATACCTGCTTCCTGTCTATAGAATTTATGGCTTTTGAATAATTTATGGCTTTGGGTTAGTATAGACACGAAGAAATATTTAATCTACTCAAACTGCATTGCCAAAATATCGCTTTAATCTCTTCAACCATGTCACCAATCTCCTTGATGCTATTATTGAAAATTTTATCATTTCTAGATTCCCGAATCACCTAAAGTGTTGCATGTCAAATAAACCTCCAACCTTTTCGAAGTTTCTAATGCGTCACCTCCCCACTCCAAGATTAAAAATGTACAAATAAATTTGGAGGAGCAATAAAATTTATTTCTAGCCAACCCAAAACCTTGGACCACACCTCAAACACCACTTGACAATGTAAAAAAAGATGAGTAGGTGTTTCCGCGACTATCCCACAAAACTCACAATTTAAATTTACCTCTAATGGAAAACAATTTCTCCTTGCAAAATTATCTTTCGTTGGGATACAATTATGTAATAGCTTTGAAGAAAAAACCACTACCTTAGATGGCGTCGAGCTCTTTCAAATTGCCTCAAAAACCTTTTCCTCTGCTTGGCACAAAACACCTTCGACCGTCAATGTTTCATCAAGCAACATGTATGCCCACTTTACCGAGAAGACCCTATTTTCCCCGTTCTTCACCACCACCCATCCTCCAAACCCGAAGCCCTCCACTCCCGAATCACCTCCATCAAATTATTAAGTAAGTTCAACTCCCACTCAAAAAGTGGTCTACGCCACAAAAAAGACCAAACTCCACTTCCTTCGATCATTCCACACAAGTTACCCACCTTCGCTTCTTTTTGAGTATAAATTGAAAAAAAACTGGAAAAGAAATGCAAAGAGGCACATCACCCAACAAGTATCCTTCCAAAAACTCGTATTACCTCCATCTCCCACCTTTCTCACCATATTACTATTAAACCACCTTGCTCCCACGCCTTCTTCACGAGGTGACTGACTAGAAATAATTACCACATAGACTAATATGGCGAAAATAATTATCACTGCACCACCAACAATTGCTCGTGCAGAACATATAGCTCTAGTGGTTACCATTGCAAATGCAACTTGTATTTCCGTGGAAGAAATAAAAATGAACGTTAAAGATTCAAGTTTCATTTCAAGAGATTTTGAAACACACATTTTTGCTGCACTGCACATGAATTACATTGAAAAAATCCTATGAATAAAACTGCAAGAAAATATTCAACATTCAACTATGGATATCAATCTTCAATACTTATTTTTCGTTTTAAGAAAACAAATATTGAATCCCATTTATGTTACCTCTAAAAAGAGTCATTATAGTACATTAAAATCTTATCATCATAGTCTATTAAACATGACTATGCAAAGTTGCATGCATAAAACTCATAAAAATAGGCTCTTGTCTTTGTAAACATAATCAACATTGAAGTAACTTTTACTAATGTATAGAAAATTTTGAATGTTGAAGGAGAAAATGCTCAAGCTAATACATGAAGTTTTAACTACATGGACTTTTATGAAACAGTCCTCAGATTCTGTAATTTTACCAAAATTATCGCCCACACGAGGAGCTGTCTCTAATTCTATGGATTCTAATCCCCACCCAAACAAACCTACTCCTGCCACCGCACCCGAAAAAACATTTCCAGAAGTTATAGAACAAGTCCTCAATTATTTATGCTATGTATCGCAGCGAGCTCCCAATTCTTGTGCGAATATATTGAATGAATTTGATTCTAATCTAAGTTGAATTTTCTAACTGAAAATTGATAAATACAAATATATTGAACAGATTCAATAATAACCTAATCTAAACATCAGATTATAGTCAGTAGTTATGACAAGAAAAATAGATTCAAGAAATAGAACATATGTGATAAACCTCAAACAATGACTTAGAAATAGTAGATCTCAAATTATAATAATGACAGGAGCTTATTTTTAACAAATTGACTCGAAGCTTTCAACATAATGCTTGGCAAAAAACCAATATATGTCATTGGTAATTCCGGTAATTTCTACTCTATTAACTCTCCGATTATAGCAAATTAATTGTCCTTCACCACGTTGTCCTTCACTGATGACCAATATCAGAGTATCACCATTCTCAATAACATGTAAAGGTAATAAATTACTATACCCATCACGATCATAGATGTTACGTTCACATTGATAACTAAATTGAAACAATTTAGTCCAAGAATCTTCAACTCCAAATTCCTTCATCTGCCATATAACAAATTCATCTCCCTTGGTAAAATGTGTAAAACAAAGACAGTTCATCAATATGGAAACAATTGGCATAGCATGTGATACTTCATCAAAACTCTGAGGGAGGTGCAGCAGAGTGTATGTCTCCGTCCCCAAATCAAGTGAAATAATAAAAAATTGATCCAAATTAAGACTACGAGATTGCCAAGGTTTACAACCAGAAAGAACTTTGTTGCAAACTGCAAACCAATTAAGACTATTACTCAAATAGACACCATGATTACCATGGTAAGAATAAGGATCTATAGGAAAACTTTGAATATTTTTCCAAACATTATCGCCAGAAGTGAAAACTCTCACCTCGTTGGGACAGAAAGCCACTACCTTATATTTGTCGCTTAAATTATCGTAACCAAAAGCAAATTGGAAACCAGGTTTTGATCCCTTGAATGTATTGAGAAAAGAGCCAAGCTTTTTGGACAATGACCTCGTAGTTGGGTTCCAAAAACGGAGAGAGAACACATGATACTCATCGTTGAAGCGTAACTCTTGGAGCAAGCAAATCAATCCATTGCAGCATGAACCAATGACACGGTGGGATTCTTCCCTAGTATCCACCAACGGGTAGTTGGCAACAACGATAGACCGATTCTCAAGTAAACGACATACAGTTAACTGATTATTGCGTACGCATGGGTGAAATCTACAATCATGTCTCATAATATGTGGCGGGAGTATTGCGAAGTATGGGTTTTGTGATGATTTAAGGAGGTGCTTTTTGACGAAGAAGGGATTGGAGATGAGCGAGTACCAATACTTGCTCACACACTTGAACCGTGATAGTGATTTCACAGTAAGAAAGGATAGGACTTCAGCAAGGAGTTCTTCTGGGAGGGTTAATGGCAACGGAGTGTTCGGTTCACTCATCGGAGCTGTGCAAAGTTTTAATAAAGGCGCATCGGAATTACCCATCGGAGCAAAGGGATTGCAGCAGTGGAGTTGGAATCCTTACGCCTTACAACCAATTCAATCAAAACGCAAATAGTATACGGGTTGTTTGATCTTCCCTAGTAGCGTGCCTTTATTTGCTTCCTTACATTCTATTTTAAATTAACCGAGCCGTGACAAGCACGGGTGATTTGTTAGGGTTAGGTTAGGGTTTGACTATTTTTGTTATGTCTGTTTATCTGCACTAGACTTTTGACCCGTGCACGCACGGGGCATATCGACCATAATAGAAATCGATAAATGATCTTTGATCCGTGAGATACACGTGCATCTATCAATAAACAGAAATTAGATTATTAAAGATCAAATATCGCAATCAAATTCTTTCCAATATGTCTTTAATGTCATTTGATAGAGAAAACATAATCTATTAAAGACTATTTATTTATTTAATCACAATATAAGTATTGGGGCAATTATTCTCTTTTTTTCTTTATAATTAAAAAAAACACTCTCTTCTTTTCTAATTATAAAGAAAAAAGAATATAGTATTTGTTAGGTTAAATTGCCGCTAACCTAGTGCAACATTTTAGAGAAAATTTATTAGGTTAAGTTGCTACATAACTAATAAAATTAATAAATAAGGAAAAAAAGTCTAGAGTAAACAATAGATATATACAAATGATGACACAACATGATAAGAATGAAAAACTCATCAGTGAGGAGAAATAGTAGGGATTGTTGCATTTTAGAGGAAAATTGTTAGGTTAAATTAGTGCGCTGCATTTTAGATGGAATTTGTTATGTTAAATTGCTGCTAACCTAATCCAGCATGTTAAGTTACTGCAAACTTAACAAAATTAATAAATAACAATTTTGCTTTGCATAACAATAGGAGATTTCTACAACAATTAACATTTTGATAAGCACGAAAAATTTACTTACGATCTGTATAAGGAAAAATAGGATATTTTGTTAAGCAATGATCTGTTTATTTTGCCTTGCATAACAATAGGATATTTCAATAACAAGGCAATAGAATTAGGTTAAATTTAGGGTTAATATTGTGTTCAGGTTAACATTTAAAAATAAGAGAGCTTTGCATAACAGTGGAGATTTCAATAACAATTAACATTTTGATTAAATTAAATCTAGGGTTAATATAGTAAAATCAGGCGATAGAATTATGTTAAATCTTGGGTTAATATTGCGTTCGGGTTAACATTAACGTTTAAAAATAAGAGAGTTTTGGATAACAATAAGAGATTTCAATAAAATTAACATTTTGATTAAATTAAATTTAGGGTTAATATAGTAAAATCAGGCGATAGAATTAGGTTAAATCTAGGGTTAATATTGCGTTCAGGTTAACATTTAGAAATAACATTAAATTAAATCTAGGGTTAATATAGTAAAATCAGACGATAGAATTAGGTTAAATCTAGGGTTAATATTGCATTCAAGTTAACATTTAGAAATAAGAGATAAGAGATTAGCTATTGTATTTATATTTATTTTTTCTTGAGTTAAGCTTTTTATTTTTTTGGGCCATGATAGTTTGAGGTTCGACTGAAATATGAAATATAAGCAAAATCTAAACATTTGTTGCAAAAAATATAAAATAAACTAGAAGTTCATTTAAAGTCGTGTTTATATATTTGTATAAATATTTTTTTATTCATATGATTAAATTAAATTAAATCATTACGTAAAAGAAAATAGAAATTTATCTATACTATATATCTATTCTATACTATATGTAAAGAAAACTACCCCTTTCAACACTTTTGGGTTGGACTTTTCTTTTCAAAAATACCCTTAATTTTAAATACAAATAACACATGTAACAAAAGATAAGAATAAATTTCACTTCAAAAAAAAGAAGATAAGATTAAATTTAAATATTAAAACAAATGTAACAAATACGATATGAATATATGTATATATGTTTTTTTCTTTATCATTTAAAAGTACAACAAACTATATGAATATATTTATACTTACTTTTTCATTATTCCAACTAGCGAAAAATATTGCGGTAATGTTTGAAAATTATTAACGGTATTTTTTTAATGAAATTTTAGTTTTGATTAAAAGTAAAAATATAAATGTTTGTTGCTTTTTTAATGACATAAACAATAATCTTTATTATAGAAAAAAATTATTTAAGGGTATAATTGGGATAATGAAAAAGTAAGTATAAATATACTCATATAGTTTGTTATATTTTTTAAATGATAAAGGAAAAAAGTAGATATACATGTATTCATATTGTGTTTGTTACATTTGTTATAATATTTAAATATATTTTTATCTATTTGTTACATGTGTTACTTGTATTTAAAATTAAGGGTATTTTTGGAAAGAAAATTCCAACCCAAAAGTGTGTTGAAAGGGGTAGTTTCCTTTATATATAGTATAGATTATACTCTTAAACAACTTTTTCTATAACAAAGATTGTGTTTGTGTCATTAAAAAAAAACAACAAATATTTATATTTTTACTTTTAATCAAAACCAAAATTTCATAAAAAAAAATACCGTTCATAATTTTCAAACGTTAGCGCAATAAAAAGAGCGGAAAAACGAGCACGGAGTGCCCGTCTTTTCGCTAGTAGAGATAAAAACAAGCATGTAAATGACTAGAAAAATGACAAAAACACCCCTTCCCCTTTATTTCTTTGCCATATGTCAAAAATATATTGTGAAAAAAAAACTCTTAAAAAATTCCATTCATTGCGTGATTTGTCTACTTCGTCTTTTTTCCCCTAAAAAAAGGTCGTTTTCTTTTTTGTATGTCACTTTTTTTTATTAAATAATATCATTAAAAGATATAATTCATATAAGGGATAATTGTAGTTGCTACTTCAATCATTTAGTTTTAGGATTTGCTGATGCTTTTATTTTGATGATGTTTATGTTTTAGCTTAATTGTTCAAGCACCCTAGTCAATCCACCATATTTGTTTATCTCTGGCCCGCTACAATAATGTCCTATGTTTACAAACATTAGTAGTGTATTTAGGAGTTTTTTTGGGGTCAATTTTTTCTCAAATTATGCTTTTGTGAGTGTTTGATTTGATTCATAGCGTTACCAAACATTTCTGAATTGTATGATTCCTTGTCTCGGTTTCCAGTGGTCATTTGATGATATTTGATATGATACAAATTTTTTATTGAAATATTTAAATCGATTTGTCTGAACGATTTGTGTTTGATTTTGGCTTAGTTGACATGTATCACCGTTCTTTGAATCGTATCGAACTTCATCTGAGTTTCATGATACGATTCAATTTCTTGCCTTTGCATATTTGAATCGATTCAAACTTCATATGGAAATTTTGGCACGATTCATTGTTTTTGTGATTCGTATCAATTTTCATGTTCTTCATATTCTTTCATTTTACACTATTTGAATGATATCATGCTTTTTATGGTTTGATTTAAGCTCGTTGTTTTATGACTAGAATCGTCTAATTTCACTCACACCTGTATGCACACTCCTACTCACATACTCTTCTATTTATTGAATCAATTTGCATATAGACTTTGAAATCTCTAAACCCTTTCTCTCTACATCTTCTACAAACTAAACACTTTTTCTAAGAATTTTTGTAGAGTGTGAGGCTAAGATTGTTTGGGTGCTTAGGACCGGTAAGATTGGTTTCTCTCAAGGGTCTTGGTGGTGGATCACATGCCTAAAGGAAAAGAAAGCTCTATTCACCTCCAAAGGGAATTGTGGGGTGTTCTTTCTCATCAATTCAAGATTCAAGGGGATCGAAGTGGAGGCATAGCAAATTAGACGAATTCTCGGAGTAGAAGTTCATGAGATTGCAGGCAAGCTCGAGATTCGAAGGCCTTGTGGCTGTCCAATTTCAAGAGGACTTGAAGATTGGATCTTGTGTAATTGCTTAGCATAGTAGTGGAAGCCCGTGATAGAGGCGTTTTTTTATCACGAAGAGAGGACGTACCCCTAATGAGGGTAAAAAAGGAAACCTTTGTTCTTCTCTCCTTTATCTCTTTTACTTTCAACATTGATTGTGATATATGAATTACTTGATCAAATCAATAATCATTTGATAGTGAATTTTGATTTCATATTAACCTAATGTCAATTTTCTTAATTGAGATATTCAAACACTTACTTATTTACAATCAAACTTGGAAATTAGCTTCAACAAAATTCATTCATATATGATTCTTTCTAGTTGTTTTTTTTGAAGGATCATTTGTTCTAGTTCTTAGTTAGTGTGATTTGCTATAAATTGATAGTTTAGTTTTGTGATTTGAATTGTGTATTGATTATTGAATTGTCAAATAAGATTCATAAGTTAATTTCATATTCATAATTGAAGTCTTATTTCTCTACATTGTTTGATCCTATCATCATATTCAAGCTAATTCCAATAGTCATTATACTATATTTCAAAGATTTTCAACCACACGCTTTCACAAACGATTTTAGTCCGGAAAAACTATTCACCCCCTCTAGCTATCTCTTGTATTCGTAAATGCGACATAGATAATGGAGTACAAAAGTCTTATTTTTATTTGTGCAAGGTAACTTACCCACATGTTTGCAAAGGCCTCACCATTATATACAAATACCACATAACAACAAACCCATACGTTAGTACATAAGTTACAGCACAATCATGTACAAACAAGCTTGCTAAACATGGTATGATCGAGCTAGAAGATGCCCTTACCTCAAATGACACTCATTACAAACAATCATCGATTCTGATTCAATTTCAACTACTTATTCTACCTCTTTTAATCAAAAGATTAACACTAAATCAAAACCAAATCCCTAACTATCCACTTAGATTACCATTCTCATGCACTAGCGTAACACATGATATAGGGCTTGTTTTCTTTCATGACAATTTAATATATACTTCCCGTATTAAATTAGAACATACCGTGATTTTGTTGAAGCTTCAAAGCATGCACTTAATGCGATATAAGTTATGCTAAAAGCTAATAGCAGCGTGCTATAGTGAAAAGGTTTTAAAAAAGAATTATATGCAGCGATGCTTTGTAGTGCAGAAATTGAGTTAAATTAATGTGGTCGATGTGGCCTCAATCACAATTACGCAGACATCAAATTTTTTGAAATGTTTATCATCAAAAGTTTGGTTTTTCTTGATATGTTTGAATTGTGCACGAGTTTTGGGTTGGAAATGTAGAGCTTGTTAATATTTATGAGAAGAGATTTGGTGATGCTGGTTATATTCATTTTGAGCTTAGAAGGACTAAGAATCGTAGTGATGGTATGTTACACACATCATCATTTGGAAAAATACACTTTTCAATCCTCAGTTTTGTCCATGTTTTTGTAATTACGAGTCCCATGACATAAATCTTATGTTAATAGAATTAAGTTAAGAATAACTAGATGAGTGAATATTTCTTGTGCTTTGATGGTTCAGTTAAGTTTCTTATGAGATAATTAAGATTTAGGGAGAGTTAGGGATTAGAGAAGACTTCCCTCTAATCTCTATGACCTGTTTGGAATGATTTATTTGAACTAATCTACTAGCATAAACACTTGTGTTACTCTTTGGGTGAGTTTATGTAATCAACCAATGTCATGTTCACTCAGCTTATCTTCATAAGCTCTCTAGACAACTTATTTAAATAGCTTATAGTTTATCTAAAACCAATTTAACTTTAATTTATCTATTGTTATATATTTTTTTTGGTGGGGTGCGCCGGCCAATGCAATAGTGCAACGCATAGGCGACACTCGAGAAGCCCAATAGCAAGCTATTATGATGGCTTCTCTCCCTCAAAAAAGTAATTTAATATCGTGTGAACCATTGGTCCACATATCAGATATTAAACTAATAAGAACAAATACTACACTTGATCTTAGCCAAAAGACCAATCTATTGTTAAGAAATAGCTTATACATAAGTAATTAGAAAAATTCTATGGTGAAGTTCTTCAATTGACTTTTTCGGTAAAGTTACCCTACGACCAATAATAATGTGCAACGTTTTTAAATGATGTCATGTCATACTGACGGTTGCATAGTATGTACTGTGTACATTTAGTCAAATTTAATTGTACTTTAGCCCTTAAACTAATCATAATTGCACTATTTTCTTGTTTTTAAAAGATTAAATTAATTTTGTTGTTAACAATTAAGTTGTTAAAAGATTAAAATTAAGTTCAAAAATAGACTTTCAACCTTCCCATGTTCATCTTGGTCCTTCTCCCACCATAGTAGAACGAATTCGCCTCACTTCTCCACCCCTTTTCCTGGTCATTGACCTTCCATCTTCTACCATTCATTAGTACCTTAGATTTTCATTTCACCCTTGCCCTTGCATTTGTATTTCAACCGTGAAGCACGAATCATATCAAGAATTAGAGAAGAAACCGATTTAAACTTTGAGGTAAGTTCTACTACACCTATTTTTTTCCTTAGGTATTATTATCGGGATTATAAGTGAATAATGATTAGGGTTTATCTCCTCGGTAGGTTTGATCAGTGATTAAGGTTTATCTCATTTTGGTTCTTAGTTTTTGTATACCAAATGGAAAACAACAAAAATGATTTTATGGATTTTGGTTCCACTAATTATGATTATGGTTCTACAGATGTGGATTTGAATGATGATAAAACCTATCCGGTTTTTGTTGGGAGTCAAGGTAAATGTAATGAGAATGTTGAACAGAATGTAGATGATGATAGTTCTAATGATGAAAGTGAAGACGATGAAAGTGATGATGATAGTAGTGCTAGTGATTATAGTGCTGGTGATGAAGGTGAAGATGATGAAATTGATGGTGATGACAGTGCATATGATGAAAGTGAAGGTGATAAGAATTTAGATGATGACGATGATATAGTTGCAGGTGAGGAAATGGGAATGATAAATTCATTAACCGCTAATGGAAAAAGAGCAATGGAATTTGGGAGTGTTGATGAAGCTTATGATTTTTATTTTCCGTATGGTAAGTGTAAAGGTTTTGCCGTTAAGAAGAGTGATGTTAGGCGCAATGGAAGCAACCATATTGTAATGAGGCAGTATGTAAGCAACAATCAGGAGTTAAGAGACAAGAAACATTATTCAAGGTCAGATAGGCAAAGAGATTACCGACGTCTCACCCGTACCAAGTGTCTAGCTAGGCTCCGTGTTCACTACAAACCCAAAAAGGATAGATATGTTCAGTCTATTTTTGAAGAGGGTCACAACCATGAAGTTACTCCATCTAGTGTTGTTTATTTACACCTTGTTTATCGTCAAATATCCAAGGCAGATAAAGCACAAATTGATGATCTTCAATCATATGGAATAAGAACTTGTCATATAATGGGATACACGGTGGCTCATAAGGGTGGATATGCTGGTGTTGGGTTTACTAAGAAATATTTGTACAATAATTTTTGATAAAAAAATGTGCGTTGTTATTAAGGATGGTGATGTTGCAGCTGCTTTAAACTATCTTAATGTTAAGTCGTCAACTGATCCACATTCATATTGTGAATATTCTGCCATTGATAACGAATGTTTGAAATGTCTATTTGGTGTTGCATTGGTGATGGATGAAACAATAGATACTTATATGTGGGTGTTAAGTTGTTTTCCTGAGTGTATGGAAAATAAACTTCCAAAAGCAGTTGTAACAGATGGTGATGAGGCTATGAGGGAGGCGATAAGGAAGGTTTTCCCTGGTATGCGTCATTGTCCCTGTGCTTGGCATTTTAACAAGAATGTTGTTGACAATGTGAAGAATTCAGCATTTTTGGGGTGATTTGGTGAGGGAAAATGTCCTTGAGAACAATGTCTGGGTTTCCAAAACATATGAGAACAAGGAGTTGTGGGCAGTTTCTTACCTACATGACAATTCCTTTGGTGGTATAAGAACTACATCTCAATGCGAGTTTGTCAATAAAATCATAAAGAGTTACGTTAGGAAGAAAGGAAACATTTTTGAATTTATGCGTAATGTTGACGAGGCTATGAGAGGATATATAAATAATGAACTTGTAGCTGCTTTTAAGTCGAAGTTTACATCCCCTATGTTGACAACTCATCAGAGTTTGCTTGAAAGTGAGGCTGCTGAAATCTATACCGCAGAGATCCTTCAAGAAGTGAAAGGAGAGATTATGAAAGGTGTTGCATTGAGTGTGAAGGACAAAGTAGTGAATGGTGACTTGAGAATAATGAAGTTGACAAAATATCTTGAATCAGGTGTTTATGAAATTCTCAATGAGGATTCGATGTAAGCATTTCAGTGTTGCGCAAACAATTTGAATCTCGAGGGGTTCCATGTTTACATATTTTTTTTGTCTTGAAGAAAGAACATTTTTATCACATTCCATGGTGCTTGATTATTAGGCGTTGGACAAAAAAGGCGAAGATTGGTTTCTTAAATGTGGACTATTGTGGGGAAGTAGATTCTAAATTGACGGAGATTGCTCGATATAATGCATTATGTTCTATTTTTACAAATTTTGCAGAGAAGTATCCAAAAAAGGGGGTTTGTATGCATATGTGATGGATGACATACAAAAGCTTCAGGAAAAGTACGGCAATTCTGAAGTTCCAATTGTTACTGGAAACTTAACAATGGACCACCTACGTGGCCCATTGCTGGTGAAGTGCAAAGGTGCTCCGAAGAGGATGAAAATAGCACCAAAGGGTGTAAGAAAATGTTCAATTTGTGGCAGCATGCAACATGATGCCAGTAAATTTTCTATAAGCAATGAACATATTTTTGTGCCTATATCTCAGCCGGCTAGGCAAAAAGACACGACAGAAGGATCACATAGAAGGAAATCTACTCGTAATGAAAAAGGAGGTAGTCAAAGTAAGGTTGTCAAGGATTTACAAAGAACCGTGAATATGAATGTATGTACGAACAATGTTATTAAAGCTAGGAATGTAACTGAATTATTGCACAAGTAATATGCACCTTTTGATTAACTGCTTCATTTTTGGTAGGATACATGGAGAGGATTGTTTGATGATTAATGAAAAAGCTAAAGTAGGACAGAAAAGAAAAAGAAATCGTCATGGTATAGGAGGTAGCCAAAGTACACCTGTTAGGACATCATAGAGACTAAAAAAGATGAATGTAAGTTCAATCAAATTAATCACATATAGTTGACCTCATTAATGTTTTTTTTTTTTTTAACATGGTTAAGTTTTTATTTATGAGGCTAAAGTCGCGACAACGAACACAAGCTTGGAAGATGACAATGTGCCATTAATTGATCATTCTAAAGAAGATGACAGAGTAAAATTTAAAGTTTGAAATTCTAAGTTTGAATTTAAAGTTAATGTGTCCCAATCCAATGAGCATATTTATTTATTTTGTTCAATTTGTCTAGGCAGATTTTCAAGCTGGGTCGGTAAGCGGACTTCAACCAATTTGGAATAGGATGACACTACTTCTTGTTCCAGTTTGTTGCAACAAGTGATGTCCTTACCTTGTCAGATGTGATTCTGTTTTTTAACGTGCTAGTATTAGTGATAATTATTGACAATTATTTTGTTGTAAGGCTTTGTAAATCCTACTGAAGACTGTACAATTTATTTTTATGGTGTTAATCACTAGTAATTCGTCTTGTATTTATCCATGGCACCAAATTCACTCCCTCTCTACTCTTTGATAATAATTAATAAGAAATCCAAAGTTAATAACATGTCTATATCCTAATTTAAAAGCCAACTCTTTTATTGCTTGTGAGAAAGAAAATACAACTTAATAATATGGTTTTGGTACTTTTTTTTTGTTTTGAATAATATGGTTTTGGTACTTGTGCAGTAGTTAATGTACTCTTTTTTATTTAATAATAGGTCGTCAATTATAAATTAGTATCATAATTAATTTCAGAAAATGCAACTTGAAATTGGCAACCAAATAATTAACTTTATACTAGTATATTACTTTAAGAATTCAAGAGGTCCGCAATAAAAAAAAAAAAAGAAGTGAATATAACTTTGATATACTTTTTTTATGGAAGAAAAGATATAATTTTTGGCTTCGAATAATTCATCAACTTCATCAAAAATACAACTTTGATACTAAATGACATAATTAGCAATGCCAACAATATATTTCCCCTCTTTTTCATCGGATTAATCTTCTTCTTATTCTTCTCATTCTTCTTTTGCATCCTCCATAAGTTCTCTTTCACTAAATGAACAACATTAACTTCACTTCGAGTCTGGAGATCTTCATCCTCGTTAATGTGTTCTTCTCCATCTTCATCAAGCCATATAAACATGCTACATCTTTGTTGTGTTTTTGTTTTAATCCATAAAAACAAATATTAATATGAAGACCCATTAATAAGATAAAATTGAGAAATTGAAATACAAATAAAACAAATTAGATCTTAATGAAAAATAAAATCGAGAAATAAATATCATCCAAGTTGGACATCTCCAGAATTATCTCGTACATTTGGTCCCTTTTTACAAGTCAATAAAAATGTGTGATAACCACAAAAGCATTTCCATCCCCTTCTTGTAACATTTGAAGAAGCAACTGTTGAAAATGAGTTATTAGCTTTAGATGAATTGATTTTTCCAATACTTTTCATGTTTAAAATGATGAAAAAGTTGTTTGAACTCATATGCAGAAAGAGAAAAGTAGGTTCTACTTATACAGGGGGTTTGGTCATTGATTGAGTTAGTGGTTAGGGTTATAAATGACTTTAACCACTTTTTAAGTTAATGACTAGGGTTAAAAATAACTTTAGCCATTATTTGAGTTAAGGGTTAGGGTTAGAAATGACTGTAACCATTTATTGAGTTAAGGACTAGGGTTGAAAATGACTTTAACCACTATTTGAGTTAAGGGTTAGGGTTGGAAATGACTTTAACCACTTATTAAGTTAAAGACTAGGGTTAAAAATGACTTTAGCCACTATTTGAGTTAAGTGTTAGGGTTAGAAATGACTTTAACAACTAATTAACATGCAGTCATGGTTTGGCGACTTTTTCGAACAAGATAATTACTATCATTCGCATGCACCGTCCAATTATTTTTTTGCGGCACAGTAACATTAATTCACACCTTAAGTCTCATGTAAGAGGTTTAAACATAATTTGGACTATCACACACTTTCATTTCACCAAGATATTGCCCTATTCCTTAACCTACCATATCTTGGATAAAACCAAGGGACATGTCGGGTACCTAAACCCATATGTCAAGGTAGTTCAAGATGACACTGTGTGGAACCACTTCAGGTGCAATTCGATCCACCACTTGGTGAAAATTTTCGTAAAGCCAAGTACAATCATCAAGAATATTTGTAGCATCCATTTAGTGGTTAAATTGAAACATATATCGATCATCCTCCGTACGCAGAATATTTACACGCTTTCCCAGCTTCTAGGTGCTAGCCACATGTTCGCTCTGAAGGTGAGAAAAACACAAGAAGGGGGGGGGGGGGGTTGAATTGTGTTTTCTTTTCGCAACTCTTGAAGAGTGAGAATCTAATTCCTTTAAACTCAGAGTCTGATAGGAGATTAGGTTCTGAATGCAGCGGAATAATCAAGAGATAAAGAGAGAAGAGAGAACACAAGCAATTATACAGGTTCCTTCCACAAACCGGAAGTAGTCCTGTCCCCCTTGTACTTCCAAGGAGAGTTCACTAAAATGTAATATCAAATTACAAGTTGCTCAAACACACAGTATGAGACTTCCTTGCTCAAGCACACAGGCGAGAGACTTCCTTGCTCAAAGACACAACTAAGAGACTTCCTTTGCTCAAGCACAAAAGCAAGAGACTTATACACAATTACAGAAAATTGAATACTGTTGAAACACTTGATAACAATCAAAATGTGTTTCAGTTACAACAAAGACAGACTCTGTTTTTACACAAAAGACAGACTCTGTTTTTCTGTGAAACTTAGAAATTCTAGAATACTCAGTTTGTAAGAATCTAAGTTAATGATGTGCTTTTGTTAAGACTCAGTTGAATACGAAAGCAGCGCAATGCAGTTTTTCTAAGTTGTAGAGTCCAACAATTCTTCAAGTCTTCTATCCTTTTTATATAGGCGTAGGAAAGAGACGTTGAGTCATCCAGCGCATCAGGATGATTTCTGAAGCTTGATCAATGACTGTTGATTTGTTGCTTGATTTGGTAACAGTCCTTCAATAGCATCATTTGAATTCCATTCCCTTTGAGGATTAATACCGGTAGACACAGTTGCCAAACTGTACGAGGTAGTGGAGTAGTGGAAACAGAGTTCGTACAACGTACTCTGTACTGGCCTGCAATCTTTGTCTTTGTGCTTCCCACGCTCAAGTTGACTTAGAAGCTAGCCGTTACTCCATTTGAGAGTTTCTTTGTGCATAGCAATGCAGTAGAGATCACTGTTAGCAGATCATCAAATTTGTGGCTTCAGACTCACTGTAGCACTATGCTTCTGATAATCTTCAGGCTCTCTTGGTTCTCAGATTCTGATGGTCTTCAGATTCTGATACAGTCTTCAGACTCTCTTCGGTACAGTCTTCAGACTCTCTTCGATACAGTCTTCAGACTCTCTTCGATATAGATACAGTCTTCAGACTCTCTTCGATACAGTCTTCAGACTCTCTTCGAAACAGAATCACAAGCAACAAGCTTCTCTGGATTTATTGCTCTTTATCATTGTTCAAACAGAATACTTTCTAAGATACAAATCTTAATTGATATCCTGCATACTTAAACAAATATTAGCAATATCCAATTGACAACTTTTTAATACCTTGTTATCATCAAAACTCAAAACGTGGTATTGCTGAACACCTTTGTTCCAACAATCTCCCCCTTTTTGATGATGACAAACATTAGTATTTAAAAGGTCAATTGTTGTTAATCTAATTAACAAGTTGACTTAAAGGGTTCTGAGGTTTGTAAGCTCAGAGTCTGAGGTTTGTAAGCTCTGACTCCCCCTGAGTCTGATAGTTCTTAAGTTGAGGTTTGTAAGCTCATCTTGAGTTCTATCCAGGTTAATTAAATTGTCTTTCATAAGCAATCAAATTCATACTCAGAATATTTAGTAAATTGATTCTTAAACAGGGCTCAGAGTCTAACTAAACACCTTTCGCAGATTTCCCTTTAACTTTTACGTATACATGTAATGTAATTAAAGAAAATTTTCTCTTCTCCCGGACATAAATACTTTCCCTTCTCCCCCTTTTGTCATCAACAAAATTTTTTTAGAACAAGTTCCTCCCCTTTTTTAAACGACTTAAGGTAAGGGTGTAAACAGTGTTAAGGAAGAATGAGATTCAGAGGGAAAACATAGAAAATTCAGAGCATAAAAGAAATAGAATGCAAAGTAGAATCAAAAACAACTTGAATAAATTGTAAGTAAAAACAAGTTCAGAAGAAAAATTACAAAAAAAAAATAAACAAAACGAAATTAAACTAAGGTTGGTTTTGTTTGGCAAGATGATCCATCAGTTTCTGGAGATCCTCTTGCTGTTTCTTTACCATCTCTTCCAGAGCCTCAGTTCTTCGCAAATGTGCTTCTCTTTCTTGTCTAGCTTCTTCTTGAACTTTATACAACTTCCTCTTCAAAGAATTGTAAGCCACTGATTCTCTAGGAATATACTGATCCTCATCAAAGAAGGGTGTATCTCTTATCCTCAGAATAGGAGCATTTTCTAGAACTGCAACTTTCTCAGCCCGCTTTACTTCTTCAACATGCTTGGCAGTAATAAGAGCTTGTTCCATGGCAGCAGCCTTTTGAATTTTGGTGATAAAATCCAAAAACTCAGTCTTCACTGTAGAGAACTTGTCCTCTTAGCTCACATTGAGTATTGGTATAGACCTTTGCTCAATGACTTCTTTGAGCTTATTGCATGAAGAAGCATAAAACTCATCAATCTCATTTGAATCAAATAAGTCAGTTTGAGGTTCAGAGGTTGAGGGTAGAGAAGCTCTCAAAGCTAGAAAAGTTTCAAAAGAGAATTAGGTTATGGGGTCACAAAGTGGTTGAGAAACTCTTCTGGTCTTAGCTTTACATGCTGTTACAGTTCCTGATACAATATCAGAGGATTGTTCCAGATTTTCAGAAGCTGGTTTAACAGCAGGTTCTGAAGGTTCAACAGAAGCTAAGGTCAGATTCTCTGTAGGTTCAGGTACAGTGTCTGGTTTGGAAACAGATGAAGTAGCTTTTGTTGTTTTGGATTTTGCAGGGGTTTTTGGTAGTTCTCCTCCTAGATGTTTTTCAAGAGAATCTAGAGTGTCTGGAGAGTCTACACAAATGATTTCAGTTTGGGGGGATGGCTGTTTGGATTGAATGGTTGCTTCAAGCTTTTCAGAAGGTTGAATTACCTGAAGTGGTTTGAGAAATGAAGGTTGAGCAGGATGGTCAGCAGGAAGATTCATAGACACTGTGATTGTGTCTTGAATCACTCTGTCCATAGTTGAGTCAACATAATCAACTACTGCCTGGTCAAGTGGGTTATGGGATGATATGGGTTTGATTGGTGAGGGAGATGAATTTTTGAGAGATGGAAGAATTTGGCTCAAGGGTTTGTTGTCAGATTCTGAATCTGATTCTGAGTCATGATTCAAAGAAGAAGATGAGCTATATGCCACGTTGCCAGAGGTGCCAATGCCAGCTTCTGGAGAGGCATAATGATCAGACACAGTAGCTTCTGATAACTCAGCTTCTGCAGGTTCTGAAGTACTCTTCTGTTTAAGAGCAGAAGCAAGCAACTTAGCAGCTTCCTTGACAGTCTCTTCCTTCAACTCTTCAGCAATCAAATCTGCCGCCATAACCTTTCCAGCAGTGTGTTCATCCTCAATCATAGATACAGAAGTACCTATCTTCTGTGCTACATCCTTAGCCACAGGAATCACATCCACCTTTCTCTTCTTGATCTGACTCTCTTCTCCTCCAGAGTCAACATCAAGGTAATCAGCAATATCTTGAGCTAACTTGTCATAATCTCTGTCAGCTTTGCCTGATATTGCTTTCTTCTCAGCTTTCTTAGCCTTCTTCTCATCTTTCTTAGCCTTCTTTCCATCCTTAATTTCACGAAGTGCAGAAGATGCAGAAGGAGAACCAATTGAAACTCCAGGAAGAGCAGAAGATTTGATCTTTTTCTTGAGAGGCTCCTGCTTCTCTTCCTCTTCCTTGAGAACCACTTCCTTGGTCCTTTTTCCTTTGACCTTAAGAGAGCCTCCTCCAGCAGTCTCAGGAATAGCAGAATAGTTGATTATTCTACCAGTCTCCTTGAAGTAATCCACCACAAATCTAGCAAGAACTTCAGGATTATCTTCTTTGGATATGAGAGGGAAGTCCATCATCAAATCAGATTGTACATAAGATTCTCTCATATCATGCTTAGAGGGGTTGTATCTCTTGACAATCTTCATGTACTGTAGAGTCTTGCCATTGATGATTCTACCGGTCACAGTTCCTAGATGAATATCTCATACCACACCAGATTCTGATAAGACCTTCAAAAGACCTCCTTGATACAGAATCTCAGATATTAATCTTCCAAAAGGAACTTGCCTCCTGGTTTCTGATTGACTTTTCTTGATAGCCCAACACATGTGGTGCATCACATATCTGGGGAAGTTGATCTTTATTTTGTTGATAAGAAAATAAAGAAGAACTTTGTGATCCACAGACAATGTGTCTGTTCCTCCTCCTTTCTGAAGCATACTGTCCAGTATAATCTTCAGAAGCACCCTATGCTCAGGATGCATATCCACCAATTTATTTGAGGGTCTCCCTTCAAATAACAACTTGTTGCAGACAACCGCCCATTCACTCTTCTTATTGACATTCCACTGAAATTTACCAGCGCTCTCCATTTGACAAGCCCTGGCTACCACCTCTTCAGTGATAACTATTGGTATTCCCATCACAGCAGACCTTATTTCAAGACCATTGTACGGTCTTAAACCCATTTGGTCTATGCTTTTACCAACAAGACTGGGGTTGTTCGAGATTGCTACTGTTTCTTCCAAAGTAGCTTCAGCTTTGTCGTAGACTTCTGACCTAACCCAAAAATCTCTAACAAGCTCCTGATATGTTGGTCCATTCAACATACCAAAATATCTCATCATTCCTTGTGATAAGAAATGAGGTGCAACGTCAACTCCATGACGACTGAGTGAACCAAAATCTACTGGAGATTCAACTTAAATTTCCAGAGTCTCCTTGATGATGTTCATTGTTCTGGGTTTGATAACATAGGATCCTCCGGACTTGATTATAACACCAGATTGGATGAGATCACTTGCCATTAGGGTTTTCTAAGAGTTTGATTTGAGAACAAAACAAGTTTTGCAAAGTATTGAAAAACAAGAAATTTATTAAGAGAGAAAATCAAAGAGTGAAAATAGAAGTGAGTTGTGTGTGTTATGTATTTATAGAGAAAAAGTTTGAAACTTGTTTGGAAAGAGTAGGGGACAAACAAACACAAACAATAAATACATATAGCATGCAGCCGTAAACGTATTGGGACAAATCGAAGGTAACTTGTTTAACATAATGAAATCATTGCCCTTTGAGTTCTTACCCAATACAGACAGGCCACGTCTGAGAAACTGTAAAGTAACTGTCACCATAGTGGGGCAGGTGTTACTGAACTCAACAGTCACGCTTCCACTAATACGAGCTTCTGAGAGTCTAAAGATTCCTCACCAGAGTCTGAATATTTTACCAGAAGCTTTCATCAGAGTCTCCAAAAGAGAGTCTGATTCCCAGATAGCTTCTGAATATTTTCAGAGTCTGAATTCTGTTTTCAGAGGCGCATATTACCCAGAGACATAGCACATGTTCAAATTTTTCTTTATGAAATCAAATCTTTCAACAGATAAGGGTTTAGTAAATATATCAGCCCATTGATGATCAGTATCAATGAATTGAATATCTAAAATTCCCTTTTGAACATAGTCTCTTATAAAATGATGTTTAATCTCAATATGCTTTGCTCTTGAATGCAGAATTGGATTTTTCGACAAACATATAGCTGCTGTATTATCACAATAAATTGGGATATGATTTTCAGTTATTTGATAGTCCTCAAGCTGATGTTTCATCCAGAGTAGCTGTGTACAACAATTAGCAGCTGAGATGTATTCTGCTTCTGCTGTAGACAGAGCAATAGTTGCTTGCCTCTTGCTAGCCCAGGATATCAGATTCTCTCCCAAGAATTGACAGTTGCCACTGGTAGATTTTCTTTCAATCCTGTCTCCAGCATAATCAGCATCACAGAATCCAACTAGCTTGTAGTCAGAGGATTTCTTGTAAAGAAGTCCAAGATTAGTAGTTCCTTTCAGATATCTAAAGATTCTCTTAACAGCAGTTAAGTGAGACTCTCTAGGATCTGATTGAAACCTTGCACACAAACATACACTGTATAAAATATCTGGTCTGGATGCAGTTAGGTATAACAAAGAACCAATCATACCTCTATACAGCTTCTGGTCAACTTTGGTTCCTTGATCTTCTTTCCTCAGAGTGCAGGTTGGATGCATTGGAGTATTCATTTCTTTGCAGTCCTCAAGATTGAACTTCTTCAGAAGCTCTTTCGTATACTTGGACTGATGAACGTAAACTCCATCTTTGCATTGGTTGATTTGAATTCCAAGAAAGAACTTCAATTCTCCCATCATGCTCATTTCAAATTCATCCTGCATTACTTTTGAAAACTCTTTGCAAAGTGAACTATTTGTAGAACCAAAGATAATATCATCAACATAAATCTGAACTACAAGAATGTCTTTCTTCAGAGTCTTTCTGAATAGAGTAGTGTCAACTTGTCCTCGTTCAAAGTTGTTTTGAATCAAGAAATTACTCAATCTTTCATACCAAGCTCTGGGCGCTTGTTTCAAGCCATAGAGTGATTTCTTTAATTTATAAACATGCTCTGGATGCTTTAAATCTTCAAAGCCAGGAGGTTGTTTGACATATACTTCTTCAGAAATGACACCATTAAGAAATGCACTCTTAACGTCCATTTGATACAAAGTTATGTTGTGATTAACTGCATAGGAAAGAAGTAACCTGATTGCTTCCAATCTTGCAACTGGAGCAAAAGTTTCTGTGTAATCAATGCCTTCTTGCTGACTGAAGCCCTGTGCAACAAGTCTGGCCTTGTTTCTGATTACTTCTCCTTGTTCACTAAGCTTATTTCTGAACACCCACTTGGTTCCAATGATGTTCTTGTGAATAGGCTTAGCTACTAGATCCCATACTTCATTCCTTTTGAATTGATTCAGTTCTTCTTGCATTGCTAGAATCCATCCTTCATCTCCAAGAGCTTCTTCAACAGAAGTTGGTTCAATAACAGATAATAATCCTAAAGCAGACTCTTCTTGTCTGAAATGCGATCTTGTTCTCATAGGACTTTCTTTATTGCCAATTATCTGATCTTCTGGATGTGAAGACTTGTATTTGAAAGATTATTTGGATTGACTAGTTTGCAGAGAATCATCTTGAGCTTCATCAGAAGCTTCTTCATTAGGAACTTCAGGGGTTGTTCCAGCTTCTGAAGTATCTTCAGATTCTGGAATCTGATCAGATTCTGAGTTATCATCAGAATCTTGAGATTCTTCATGACTTTCATCTAGCACTGGAGTTTCACTTCCAGGCTCTTTGTCATCGAATCTTACATGCATAGATTCTTCCACACATTGTGTTTCTGAATTATACAGCCTGTATGCCTTAGAGCGTTCAGAGTAACCTAAAAAGATTCCCTTTTGAGCTTTGGCATCAAATTTCTTTAGGTAGACTTTGTTGTTCAGGACATAACATGTACATCCGAACTGATGAAAATAAGATATGTTGGGTTTTCTTCCTTTAAAGAGTTCATAAGTTGTTTTGTTCAACAGAGGTCTAATATAGATTATGTTCTGAACATAACAAGCTGTGTTTACTGCTTCTGCCCAAAAATGCTTAGCCAGATTGTTCTCATGGATCATGGTTCTAGCCATCTCTTGTAAGGTTCTGTTCTTTCTCTCTACAACTCCATTTTGTTGTGGAGTTCTAGGTGCAGAGAATTCATGAGTAATTCCATGTTTTTCACAGAAAACCTCAAACGGTTCATTTTCAAATTCTCCTCCATGATCACTTCTGACTTTCAAGATTCTCATTTCCTTCTCTGATTGAATCATCTTTTGTTTTCAGAAATTTAACCCAACACCATCTGCTGTAGTCATCAACAATAACTAGTCCATATTTACTTCCATATAAGGATGCAGTGTTAACTGGTCCAAATAAGTCAATATGAAGTAAATCCAAGGGTCTGGAAGTTGAAACAATTTCTTTCGGCTTGAAGGGACTCTTGACAATTTTCCCTTTCTGACATGCTCCGCAAAGAGCATCTGAGTGATAGTCAATGTTTGGTAGGCCTTTGACAAGTTGTAACTTGCTAATTTTAGAGATTAATCTCCAGTTAGCATGTCCCAAACGTCTATGCCACAGCCACTTCTTATCACCCATTGACAGAAGGCACATTACCTTCTGATCAGTCAGTTCTGAGAATTTTATCTTATATACATTGTTTCTTCGTTTTCCCTTGAAGACTATGGACTGATCATCCTTGTTAACCACTGTGCAGTTGTTCTTATTAAACAATACATCATAACCACTGTCACATAATTGACTTATGCTTAGTAGGTTATGTCTAAGTCCATCAACGAACCACACATTACTGATTGAGATCAGAGAGTTACCAATGGTTCCAGTACCAATGATTTTGCCAGTCTGGTTTCCTCCAAATCCCACAGTTCCTCCCTCTTTCATGGTTAGTGTTAGGAACATAGACCTTTCTCCCGTCATGTGACGCGAGCAACCACTGTCTAGGTACCAAGCCTTGTGCTTTTCTAGTCCTTTTAGACATACCTGCAGCATCAATAATATCAGACTTAGGTACCCATATTCTTATGGGTCCTTTTTGGTTAGTCTTAGAACCATTGAACTCTTTTCGTAAGTTATGTCTTGAAATCATTGGCAATGTTTTCTCCCATACCTTAGGTTTGGAACCATTTGGTTTAGGTTTCAACTTGCCTTTCACAGTTTCTCTCCTTTGAAACTTAGACTTTGGTTTTTCAGACTCTGGCTTTTTCAGAGTCTGTTCATCAGACTTTGAATGTTTCAGAGTCTGAGACTTTAAAGCTTTGGGTTCAAAGTTTTTCAGACCCTTTAACTTAACATTCTGAAGTTTTGACTTAGTCAGAATCTTAGAAGTAGAAGTTGTAGGTTCTGAATGAGTCACTGTGTTGACTTCATCAAACTCTTTTACAAAATGATTTTTCAATGCCTCTCTGGCTCCATCAGGACCAGATTTCAGAGTCATTTCATTTGAGTTTCCTCCAATGAATCCAAGACCCTGTCCTCTGTTCTGATACGTGCTATAGATCATGGATGCAACCCTTGATCTGTCAATTCCAGTAGCAATAAATTCTTGCAGAACAACATCTTGCTCACTTAAGTATTTACAACTACACTTCTTGATCAATAAAGAAATATTTTCTTCTTTTAAATCTTCTAATTCCAACAGAGTTGAATTATGTCTTTTTGACAGCTTATCAAGCTGTTGTTTGACTTTCTTCAACTCAGTGGTCTTAGCTTTAAAATGACCAAGAAGCTCATTGACAGATTCTATAAGTTCAGATCTTGTGAGTTCAGAATATACCTCTGTTTCATTTTCAGAGTCTGTATCTGATTCTGCCTCAGGTGTCTCTTTAACAGATTCGGTTGTAGCCATTAGTCCAACAACTATATTGGCTTCACCATCAGCATCATCATCTTCAGACCCTGACTCATTATCAAGATCTTCTCAGGTGGCCATCAGACTTTTCTTGATCTGCTTCTTAAACTTGCTTGACTTGAAGGTTGGCCTTTTTGACTTGGGTTTCTCCTTCTGTAGTTCTGGACACTCAGCAATAAAATGTCCAGTTTTCTTGCAGTTGAAGCAACCTTTCTGATCCTCCTTTTTGAACCCCTTCCCACTGCTCTTGCTCAGAGATCTCTTGTACTTCTTAGCAAGGTACTGCATTCTGCTTGAAAGCATAGCCATTTCCTTTGCTACATCAGGATCCTCCTCTGAGCTTTCAGAAGCTGAAGACTCATTTTCAGACTCTTCAACCTTGAGAGCCTTTGAAGACCTTCCTTTTGATTTTAAGGCAATGGTTTTGGATTTTCTTGCAGAATCATGTTCATTGAGACTTAACTCATGAACCTTGAGTGAGCTTACAAGATCTTCAACACTTAAAGTGTTTAAATCTTTAGCCTCCTCAATTGCAGTGACCTTTGGTCTCCATCTAGAGGGTAAGCTCCTTAAAATCTTGCTAACATGATCAGAAGCTATGTAACTCTTCTTCAATATCTGAAGACCAGATACTAGAGTTTGAAATCTTGAGTACATCTTCTCAATACTTTCATCCTCTTTCATCTTAAATAGTTCATATTGATGAACTAATAGAAGAGCTTTAGCTTCCCTGACCTTTTTGCTTCCTTCGTAGTTAGCACAGAGAGAAGCAAACATGGCTCTAGCAGTAGATTTGCCACTCATCTTCATCTATTCCGTTTTAGGAAAAGCAGTGACAAGAGCCCCTCTAATGATATGATGTTTCTTATAGATTTTCTTTTGAGCAGCAGTGTGAAGTTTGCGGTCAATGGCAGCACCTTCGTCATCAAGTTGTAAGTCACCAACACCATCTTCAAGTATGTCCCAGAGTTCTTCATCAAGACCCATGACATAACTATAGAAGTTGGTTTTCCACAAAGAAAATTCTTCAGGATCACCATTGAACTTAGGAATTTTTCCATAATCAGCCTTTCTACTGCTGTTATTGGATCCATAGTCATATGGAATAGCAGCACCAGAAGAAGACTGTTCACTGGAAGACATGTTTTTCTCTGGATCTTTTCTGTTACACGGTTAAGTGCTATGACAACAGAGCCGGTGCTCTAATACCAACTGAAGGTGAGAAAAACACAAGAAGGGGGGGGGGGGGGGGGGGTTGAATTGTGTTTTCTTTTCGCAACTCTTGAAGAGTGAGAATCTAATTCCTTTAAACTCAGAGTCTGATAGGAGATTAGGTTCTGAATGCAGCGGAATAATCAAGAGATAAAGAGAGAAGAGAGAACACAAGCAATTATACAGGTTCCTTCCACAAACCGGAAGTAGTCCTGTCCCCCTTGTACTTCCAAGGAGAGTTCACTAAAATGTAATATCAAATTACAAGTTGCTCAAACACACAGTATGAGACTTCCTTGCTCAAGCACACAGGCGAGAGACTTCCTTGATCAAAGACACAACTAAGAGACTTCCTTTGCTCAAGCACAAAAGCAAGAGACTTATACACAATTACAGAAAATTGAATACTGTTGAAACACTTGATAACAATCAAAATGTGTTTCAGTTACAACAAAGACAGACTCTGTTTTTACACAAAAGACAGACTCTGTTTTTCTGTGAAACTTAGAAATTCTAGAATACTCAGTTTGTAAGAATCTAAGTTAATGATGTGCTTTTGTTAAGACTCAGTTGAATACGAAAGCAGCGCAATGCAGTTTTTCTAAGTTATAGAGTCCAACAATTCTTCAAGTCTTCTATCCTTTTTATATAGGCGTAGGAAAGAGACGTTGAGTCATCCAGCGCATCAGGATGATTTCTGAAGCTTGATCAATGACTGTTGATTTGTTGCTTGATTTGGTAACAGTCCTTCAATAGCATCATTTGAATTCCATTCCCTTTGAGGATTAATACCGGTAGACACAGTTGCCAAACTGTACGAGGTAGTGGAGTAGTGGAAACAGAGTTCGTACAACATACTCTGTACTGGCCTGCAATCTTTGTCTTTGTGCTTCCCACGCTCAAGTTGACTTAGAAGCTAGCCGTTACTCCATTTGAGAGTTTCTTTGTGCATAGCAATGCAGTAGAGATCACTGTTAGCAGATCATCAAATTTGTGGCTTCAGACTCACTGTAGCACTATGCTTCTGATAATCTTCAGACTCTCTTGGTTCTCAGATTCTGATGGTCTTCAGATTCTGATACAGTCTTCAGACTCTCTTCGGTACAGTCTTCAGACTCTCTTCGATACAGTCTTCAGACTCTCTTCGATACAGTCTTCAGACTCTCTTCGATACAGTCTTCAGACTCTCTTCGATACAGTCTTCAGACTCTCTTCGAAACAGAATCACAAGCAACAAACTTCTCTGGATTTATTGCTCTTTATCATTGTTCAAACAAAATACTTTCTAAGATACAAATCTTAATTGATATCCTGCATACTTAAACAAATATTAGCAATATCCAATTGACAACTTTTTAATACCTTGTTATCATCAAAACTCAAAACGTGGTATTGCTGAACACCTTTGTTCCAACACGCTCAAGTAAGCAAACTCAATTTGCCTATCTTCCAGGAGTCGGCCAAGACGACAGTCGACCAGGATTGGGGAGGTTTCTGGATTAGCAGGAAATTTTAGGGTTAAACCCTCATTAACAAGAGTGAGGCCTTCAAGGTTTAGAGCGGAAAGATCCTTAAATTTGGTGAGTGGCAGAGAAACGATGAAGCAAACTTGAAAAAGCAAGGAAAGTAGATCGCACGAATATAAGAAAACAAGGGTTATTGTTTTTGATGTGATGAGAAGACTCCCCATAAGGGTTGCTACATATACTATGGAAAAGAAACATCTAGATTATACGAACAAATGATATCACGCTCTCACAAGGATGATCTAGCCCAAGTTGATGCGAAGACCCAAGAATGGGTGATAGTGGAACCCTAGTGCATCGAAAACCTAGGACAGAAGGCAATCATATTGTTATAAAAAACTATTTTTTTCTCCATGTCTTTCATTTTTGTATATCTCTCTCATAAATCGACAATAAATGACAAATAGATAAATTGAGCAAACCTGAACTCTATCAAATATAAGTAAAGGTTTGTATAGTTGCAACCAACTTCACATCAGTTGCAACGACCAAACTAACACCCACAAGATAACAACAAAATATTATACATTCTTTTATCAATAATATGACAAATACATTAATTATCATTTATCAACAAGAGAATATGAGTGCTCTGCTAGGGTTTGGAGCCAAAGAACATGAGAATAAAAAAGAGGAGGACGACAAGTAAGTTAAGGGAGGAAATCAGGAATTCTCGACTGAATCGTCTAAAACATCTCTTTAAAATTAAGGAACCACCCGTTTTATAACACAAATTTTTATAACGAGGCCTTTTGAAATTTAAAAAATATAACACAATACTTATTAAAAACATAATAAATCAAGTTTCGTTGAATTCAAGATTTGAACTTAGGACCAAAATGATTTGAGACCTTAAAATTGACCAACTAAGCTAAATTGACTTATTTTGAGCCTTTTTTTAACTCAAAATTTTGAAACTTAAAACCCATACATGGCTTGACCTTTAGACCGACCCTGTCATGAGAACAAAGGAAAGGAGAATCTACTGCCAAAAATAGGTGGATCCTTATCCTCCATCCGTCATAGAAAATTTTGTAATGTTAAACTATTTTTAAAATCATAAAAAAAATAATATGTTATTTGATCTGACGATCTTCGTCCAATACGATGAAACATATTACAACAAAGCAAGAAAAAATTCATACACCAAAGCCAACCACACTTTATTGTCGTAAAATGCTTTTTTCTTTTTCTTTTTCTTGTAGTGAGGGTAGAACTGATTAGCAATGGCTTTAATTGAAACTTCTCAAAGCCCATGTACTGAATTAATGGCGTTGTTTGTTTTCAAACGCAAGCACACTTCATTGTTGCACATCATCACATGCTTGCAACATAGCCACCACTCTTAGATTTTTCACTAGATCCTTCAATGTCAAGTTGTATTTGGGACCCATCTGCAGAATCAGTTACAAAAATTTACACAACTAGAAACATACATTAATTAAAATATATGGTTATAGATAGGGTTATAAATAATTAAATTTGGATAAGAATCAAAGTTGGAATCATGCTTCGTAAATGTCCAAGTTTGTAAATGTCTAAGTTTGTATAGGACAAAAATATTCCCCTTCTACTATTATAAACCATATTATTAAACGAAGCTTAATTATGTAATTTTAAAAAAATGTAATCATTTTTTTATGTTAAAACCGTTTTGCCTTTTTTTTTTTTTTTTTTTTTTTTTTAAGGTTGTCAAAACTGTTTTGTCTTTTTTTTTGCTTGTTCATTGTTTGTAAGTGTGACATAAATATGTTTATAACAAAAGTGAATCTAAATTAGCAAATTGGTGCAAGTTAGTAACAAATATTTTAAAATAAAAATTACTAATGTAACTATAAAGTTATTAGTTTTAAATAATAAAGATGAATGATATATTTGTCTAAATAAAAAGGTGCGCACTTGTTAGTTTGAATCTTTATATATTTTTTTGTCTAAATTATCAAATCTCATAGAGAACAATGCTATATCTCTAGAAAAATAACCTCAAGAAATTTTCAAGAATAAAGAGCAGCCAATCACAATGCACTATTTGCCACAATTCAATGAAGTGAACAAATAAATCATACAATTAAAACTTGCCAACTGTGTCTTGAAAAATTCTGCTATGTATATGTATATGCATATAATTTGATGGAAGAAAATTAAGAAGTATGATTCCAACTCAAGTTTGATTCTTGTCCAAATTTAATTATTATAACTTATATATGTATATATATTGGTAATTACTTGCCTTAGCAATAATGGTGATGTCAAGAGTATTTCCAAATGGCAAGACATTGGTAGTTGTTATGGAGAGATGAAGAAGTTGAAGCTGGGACATTATATTGACCACAATCCCCTCTTGCATCCTACAGTGAATCTTGATTAACACTTCATTCCCTGTAACCCTAGCTTCAACCTCTAGAAGTGATTCTTTTCGCCCGTAACATTCTCCAGTTTTCATTTCACCGATTGCAGTGTCTTTGTCAATTAGGACATGGGATCTTGTTATTGTGCTTACTGATCCTGCGTCTTTCTTCTTGATGTCTTCTTCTAACCCTTTCACACGTTCTTCAAGTTGTTTCACGTAATTGATAGCTTCCGTTACCACATGAACTTTATCAATCTACACAGCCGTTAGAATATTAGATAATTTTGATCGTAGCTTCTATCCAATGATAACCTATAGAGTGCGGACTCCGACGCACCAACACCACTGATATAAAAAACATAACACCGACACCGCTACATATATGTTATTAATTTATTACTCACTCCGTCCCGTATTATTTGACATATTTGACACCGTTACATATACCAAATGCATAATTTTTATCTTAAATATTTTAATAATCTATTAAAAAATTTATAAAATTTGATATTTTGAAAATATTTATTGAGACGAATCTAACAACGTCTTATATGCTATCATTTGTCTTTGTATATTAGTAGAAAAATATAGTCAAAGTATATTATGTGAATAGTATACATTTTGAAATTAGGTCATTTAAAATGGGACAGATGGAGTATCATTATATCAAATATTAGTATTATTCATAAAAGATATAAATCGAGTATCAATATATACATGTGCATCTAAATTGAACAATTTCTTTCTTTACAAAGTTCAAGAACGACATTGTATAGTATTTGACCTTTGTTATCCATCTCCTAGCAAAAAGATTAAAATGTTGACCTATTTTAACCGCTCTCATCGACCAATATTGCTTCCACACATCTTGTAGATATGTAAGAGACGTGCTCAAGGTGTGTCGAAGCAAAGAAAAAAAATAAAGGGATACTTGTTCGAATTGTCTGAAAGGTGATGTATTAGTTCCTATAGGTGTTGGACACCCATCCAATGAGTGTCGAGGCAATTTTTTTTTTTTTTGGGACATTGGTCTAATTAGGTCCGACATGTGTTGTACGAGTATCAGACATCGTGACACCTCTAATTCTAGATGTGTCTGTGCTTCATAGAATAACTACTATAAAAGTTTGGGAGCTTCTACGGTACACTCACAAATTTTAGTGTACTGGTACTCTTGTTTCACAAAATTTATAAATTAACGATCAATTTTATGAAATAAAGGTATTTGTTAATATTTATATTTTAGAAAACATCATTTCATTGTTTATAAGGATCATATTAAAAAAATTACATTTTATCTTAAAAAATAATCAATATTCATTGTTATGAGTGATAAAAATTCGTTAAAATTAAATTTTATTTCGTCGAAGCTTTTGGTAAATAAAATTCAATTATTATAGTTGTCAATGATAGAAAATAATTATTTTTCTTCAAAAAAACCAACTCAATTATTATTAATTTTACAACTTGGTGTGCCGATACACCCAAATTTATTGGGTGTACCATAGAATTTGTCTAAAATTTTACTCATTTGTTCTGGTTTAATATAATATAGGCTAAATTACATCAGAGGTCCTTTTGAGTTTCACGTTTGTAATAAATTGATTATTTAAGTTATTTTTGTCATATATCGGTGCTTTTAAGTTGATAAACTTTTTCAACACTTACCCAAGAGCGCTTAGATGAGATGGAACGGGTCTCTTCTAGCTTAACCAAGGTCCTGGGTTCGAATCCAGCCTTGGGCATGCAGCAGCATTAAAACTCTTAGGGAGAGCCTGCCGCCCATATGGGTCCCACAATGCTCGAGGGATTAGTCTCCGCAAGTTGCGCGCGGAGGATACCCGGTTTACACCAAAAAAAAATACTTTTTCAACACTTCCCTTATGTTAAACAAACATTAAAAAACTGATGAATTTATGTCCCATATCAGGTATGTCTAACTTTAATATAGTTATTTTCATGTAATCGACTGTTTGCTTGTTTGTAAAATAAATGCTAGTCTTCCCTGCCATATTTGTGAAATAAATACTAGCCTTCCCAGCCATATCATTATGCATCAGATTATTCATGGTCATATCATCATTCTTAAGTAAACAATTTTTTTTAGAGAGGAAAATTAGTATTTCCATAGGACTGATATGGGATAAAAAGGGAATGGGACATAAATTCATCCGTTTTTTTAATGTTTGTTTAACATAAGGGCAGTGTTGAAAATGTTTATCAACTTAAAAGACTGATATGTGACAAAAATAACTTAAAAATCAATTTGTTACAAACCTGAAACTTAAAGGATCGCTGATGTAATTTAACCTATAATATATTACAGACTGACCTTCTTTAATCCAGGTATAAAGGCCGAAAGTTCTATGATCTTTCTTGTTAGTAGCTGTCTCCTATTCCTCTCGGACATTATGTGATCTAGTGTCTCAGAAGCGCTTCTAGGCTTCTTCGAATTCGACCCTTGGTTAGTCGTTGATGATGACAAAGGCAAAGAATCATGGTGTTGTTCAGTTGGTGGTAACAATGTAACGGATTTGTCAAGAGACAATATAGAAGTTGTTGGTATCGGTAATGAGTTTGCTGGCTTTTCTTCAGCATGTTGAGTTGAATGTGACACCTTGATGGATGAGTTGTTGGCTAGGCCAGTTGTGGCAATAGGGACACTGAATTGATCTTGTGGTGTCTGATACAAGATATCTCTGAGGAAGTCTTCATCAAATGTGTTGTTGGTGTGACACAAACATTCTTCCATTTCCTAAAAACGATTCATTTGTAACATAATAATTAATCAAGTGGTAGTTTTCATAGTTAGTGAAGGCGTTCATACAATGATCTATATATACATAAAATATCATCACATCACATTTCAATTAAGAATATAAATATACAATGTATAATATGGCTTGTTATTGTATTACCAAATCGTAAGACCAATTCCCCCATGGATTCTCCTCCATTATTTGGATTAGAATATCAAGCTATGATGCCCTAGCTTTTGAAGGATAGAGATGAGAACTTATGGTTTAGGTGTTTTCTTGAAAACTCAAGTACTAATTTATAAATGATGATGACACACTACATGTGGTGCTAATTGTTATCATAATTTATCGATAAACGGTGTTTCAAATTTAATGGATTGATCAACATTCATTAGTGGAGAGAAAAGAAATAAACTTGATAGATTGCATGCTGAAAAAAGTACCAATAGATTGTCTTCTGAATATATCGGGCCATATGTTCCACGTGAAGAAGCTTATTTAGGTATCTTCTATGGAGTACATGTTTAGAACAGTTACTTTATTTGTACATAGCTTGTCTTGATTTGGTCCAATGATGTGAATTGTTGTGACCACGGTCAAGAACAAGAGCTGGGAATCTGGGATATGAAAAATCATTTTTTTTAGTGGGGACATGGATTTTTCCATTTTTTGGATGTTTTCTTGTATGGTAGCCAATGGCATGTAGCTTTCTATTGTTATGTCTTCATGCATGCGTTGTAACAATGGACACTTTTTGTATTTTTTATTAGAATTATTACGGATTTCACTTGCGTGTTTTTGAGTTTGGTGACTTTGTTGATTCCGTCTATACGTATTTCTGAATCAATGGTTCTTACTCATCAACAACTAAATACATCAATGTCACTTGTACCAAAAAAAAACATACATCAATGTCACTAAAGTCATTAAAAATGAAAGTTATCCAATTATTTTCTCATTATTACCATTTCCATGTTTGTTGGAAGTTCCATTTTGAGAAGATACACGCTTGTAAGGAGAGCATGAAAATTACGGAATATGAAGATCCATTATTACCATTTCCATGTTTGTTGGAAGTTCCAGATGATACACTAGTGGTATTAACGGTACGGAATATGAAGATCTAAAAGCTTAATTTGGTCTCACAAGTTGTCTGCAGCCCATTCAATCAGTCATTAATAAAAAATAATATTCAAAATAATCTCAAACATTTTCATTTTGATACACTCTGTTCGATATATTTAACGGAGAGACTGGATTAACTTTTATTGTCTCTATGAGTTTAGCTAAATTGATAGGGATATTACTTATTATATGTAAATGTCGGAGTTCAAACATATAATACCCCATTTATTCATTTAAGAGATGAATTTTTAACTCCTAACCTATTTAACAAAAAAAAAAAAATAACTTCGATTTACAAAGTTTTCAGATGGCCTCTACCAGATTGTCTAGTTCACTCTCTCGACAGTTATATATATATATATATATATATATATATATATATATATATATATATATATAATGAGACAGAAAACAATGGCAACCAATTATTATACAATTCTTAAAAAGAAAATATATTATAGAAGTAATAAATTTACTTACAAATTTGTTGTACACATCCGTCTTTTATTGTTTTTATTTATTTCCAATTCATAAAATATTGTTCTACCTTTTTTTTTTACTACAGTATACTCTCTGATCACGACGACATTGGTCATTACATATTTTGTTAAATTGTCGTGAAAATAGAAACTCAGTTGTTAATGTTAGATCCTCAATTACTAGTTATCGTAAGCTTAACTCAATTTGTAGAAACAATGTATAATATATGCAAGGTCCAAGGTTGAAACCTCGGCGACCACAAAAAAAAAATCCTCAATTACCAAGAAGTGACAAAGAGAGAATTAAAACAATGCTAATATCTTTTTATCATATCTGTATCAATCAATTTTATTTTTAATTTGCAAAAAACCAAACCGTGATAAAACTCAACCTGTAGCAATTGCCAACAAGGTCTAATCCTTCGATAGTAGGGAAGGAAAGCCCTTTCTTCTTTTCTGCATTGAAGACGAGAGTGAGGTACAACAAGGCCATTTCTGTCGCTTAATAGATCGGCTTCCTCTCTGGCGGCCACTTACCTTACCCCCTGGGGCTGTGTCTCGATCTCTTATGTGCGAAATCTGAGAGACTAGTTCCTATGGAGCAGATCCATAGGCCATAGGCTAAGGAGAGAAACCTGGTATTCGACCTAACCTATGAGCTTCTTGGAAAATATGTGTTCATCGAGCCAGGAGTGAACATCATCATCTGCAGAAATATCCGGATCACCCCCATTTTCTATCACCTAAGTAAAAGCATGATTGCTTAGTTATTTAATTAATCACAATCCTTGTAGAGACAATTGTATCTATCAATATTATTTACTTGAACAATTTGATACACTTGCCAAACGTACCTCAAGCCGCACGCGCACTATTATATCGTGTAATAAAATATCGTTCCTATGAGAACTTTGTCATGAATACCAATGAACTCTTTTTAATATGATGATTCACTAAAACGATTGTTGTATTAGAATTTTCAATAAGAATAAAGCCTTGGGATCTTATGGAATCTACCTTTGCCTATGAGCTTCATTCATTGATTTGTTTTGATTCTTAAACTCGTCATTTTGTTCGGTCCGAGTTAGCAAAATTTTCAAGAAAATATTTCAAGTTGGACTTTTGGGGTATGTAAAAAGCCTTTTGTCCTTGAAAATCTGAAGGTTTCACCATTTGAGCAATATATGATGTAAAACATCTAACTTACAAGCAATATGATCTAAAACAAAAAGGCAGTGAAACTTATGGTAGGACATTTTCTTTGTGATTTGGTGTAACTGTAAGTCTTGCAACTTACACGTGTCGAACGGATACCGACTTATATTATACATAAAAAATCATTTATGGAAAATCCACAGAAAAGTGTAAGGGGAAAGGAAACATTAAAATATAGAAAAAGCTTTACTGTTTCAGTCAAAATTACCCCCTAACTATTTTGGTCTTATGCTACCTTCATGTTGTGTTTCTTATCAATTGTGTTTCTTTTTAGCTGGCCATTTTCTCCATTTTCCTACTGTTGCAGACTCATCATCTACCGATGGGTAATACATTATAATTTCAAAAAAGTAAATTGTTTTATTATTAATTTAAAGATCGATCGTAAGGTTGCACGTTGAATTTTCTTTTGATAGTAGTCGGGGTTTGAATCCTGAACCTTGTATATATTATGCACTGTACTTATCAACTGAGTTAACCTCACAAAGAAACATGCTGAATTATCTATTAAAGCGTAGAAAATATCTATAGTAAGAAAGTTATGATGGAAGAAATGAATTGTCCCGAAAGACGACGGAAAAAAAATACCAATAAAGATTGTATATTTTATTTTTCTATTCTCTTTAAACGTTTACAAAGAGTTCAAATGATAATGGTACCATCAATGGATGACCTGTGAATGAAAAAAATGAATAAATAAAAACTGTAATTTTTTTTTGTTGCAAATAAGAAATCAAGAAATGCCAAAATGAAATGTTAAAAAAAAATGCTCACCTTTATAATTCTTATTCTATAGTATTCAATATTGCCTTAGGGACAATTCTCACTTCTGCCAGGTCCACCAAAGTAAAAATGATCCCCCCAATCTTGATTATGTCCTCCTTTTATGCCATAACACTTTGGTTTCTCTACGTAATGGAAGTATTTATTTTCTGGCAATGGAATAGGCTGGTTATTGGAATCTACAACTCCAATATTCTTAAAATATGCAGCTTTTCTAAAACCCTCATCAGGTAAGTGTCCACTACCCATTTGGGTAGAAGTAGCCTCTGGAAACTTTGAATTTATTATTTCTCCACCCCAATGAACCTCTTCAGCAGGATCCTTCAAGTGTGTGAATATGGAAGATGGCCAGTACCCTAGATAATTTCCAGTTGCAAATTCAAGCCACCAATTTCCAGTCCCTGGATGCTTTAAAACAAATAAAAAAGGTGAAGAACTCGTAATTAGGGCATCTTTAGTTGCAAGAATATATGAATATATAGAATGAGAAAATAAAAAAAATGATAATTGATGGTGAGAAAAATAATTTGAAAGAGGTAATTAAGTATAAAAGAGTTACCCTCCAGATCGAAAGCGGAATAGTTAATTGATTTCCATCATATGTTGAAGTTGGAGTAAGTGTACCTCCAATTACAACTTTTTTGTTAGTTTGAACAAAGCCTGGACATATTACATTGCGGCACCCAGTATGTTGATATGAATCAGCCTGCAATTAGTAATATTATCATTTTCTTTTCAATAAGTGTTTTTTGGGGTACAAGTATATATAACTTGTTCTTTTCAATAAATTTTCTATTACATACTACTAAATGGTAATATACTTTTTACATCAAATACAATCAATATACAACATACTAGTAAATAGTAATATACTTTTTACATCAAATACAATCAATATACATACCGTCCAATAAATAAAAAATCTAGTGCGGTTGTCCCCGTAGACCTTCGGGTAGATCTGCACAGAAATTAGTTGAACTTAGCTTGATTGGCCAAAATACGAAATTAAGTATACATTGGTCATGTTAACCGGTATTATATTAAATGTTTAAATAATGACCCAAATAGGGTGATATTTGATGAAAATGAAAGGTAGGTAGTTGACATGCTAACTGCAGAGTGTAAAGTTTTATTTCTTCCTTTAACTATAATCATAAAATTAAGACATCAATAAAAATGTTGACTTAAATCGTAATTATAAAAAAGAAAGTCATATATATTTAGAGGTGTGAGAGAGAGGATGGATCAAATTATACGATGTAATGTTGTACAAATGTTACATTGTTTAATATTGTTTTATTCCTTACCTATTTTTTAAATTTGACCATTGGACCGTTAACTTATTTTATATGGATCATCCATATAAAATTTTACACAAGTATAATTTCATTTAATATGTTATTGAGATATACAAAGATTAAGTGTTTACACATCAGGGTACTAATGTCACGATATTGTACATATCCCCATGGAGAACGAAACACGCATGCATTAAGTCTTAAGAGTGACACGAGGGCGAAGCCCAAATGCTACCGAGCAAGAATATGATTGTCAACCAAGATAGTACTACCGACCATGAGGAACATTAACACTTACCATATGATAGCTATTTTGTATATCATCCCTAGAGGACGGAAAACTACATAAAATCCCTAAAGGACGGGCTAAGGGCGACATATTTGTTCGAACCCACATCCAACTTGGATTTAGGCCTAGCAAGGATTTGATGGCCCGGAAGCCACTAAAATCCCTAGAGGATGGAAAACTACATAAGGAGGTCTTAGCCTCCGGGGCAACAAATCAAATGGCTCACGCAACCATAGCTAATACATGGACACGACTCTAACCCCATTGATATAGCGAAAATAACATTGTTTTGGGGTCGATGTTCGTGGGCAACAACAACATCATTTAAGAAGGTTGACTAATAAGAAACTGGAATTTGTCTTGTAATGAAGGACTATGGGAAGAATCTACACCAAAATGTGATTTCTTAGGTTGGGAGTTGGTTTTACCTAGGGATTTATTTGGTCTTTTTGAAGGGTTCTTGGGGTTAGCTGGGAGAGATAAAATTATGAGGGTTTTCTTCTTGATCTAGGATATCGTTGTATGGTCCATCTAGATAGCCCATAATGATTTTGTGTTTAATGGTTAGTCTTTTGATGCGGAGGAATTGGTTCATAAGATTTAGTTCTCTTTGTGGTATTGGTTTTTTGGGAGGCATCCAGGTTCACCATTTTCTCATTATGAGTGGATGGGGGAACCACTCCCCTGCTGGAGTCGATAACCTCTTTGCGTAGGGATCTTGTTTGGGTGTCTTTGAGCGTAATTTTTAGTCTGTTTTTTGATCTCATGTTTCTCATCTCTCTACGTGTAGGCTTGATATGCCCTTCCCTTGGTTTTTTGAGTTTTATGGTGGTGTTGCGGGTGTTTTTTGTTTTTGTTGGGGGTTGGTCCTTCATTCCTTAGTCTTTAGCTTCTTTTCGATGGTGGTGTCGTCGTCGTTTTTGCTTTTTTGGTGGTGTTGCATGTGTTTTTCTTCCCTTTTTGATGGGTTTTAGTCACCTTTGGTATTTCTGAAAACATGCATATTCGCTATTGTTTCTTTATATATATTTCAATAAAATAATCACCGTTTTATTTATATATTGTTTCTTTTTTTATGTGACTATTTTTAATCATATTTTTATTTAATTTCCATTACCCTTATAGTGGAAAAACGTACCTTTATTTTCAAAGAACTGATACAATAATCATTTTTGGAGTTTAGCATGTCACATCAAGACTCAAGAGCGAACGGGCTCTGAAAAATTAAGGAGGCGTTTGTTTCGGAGATAAAAGATACATTCCTCGTAATGAAGGATTGGAAAAAAATTATTCCTACGTTTAGTACGAAGGAGAAAAATAACATGTTTGAGAATAAATAATACCCAAAAATATATTTCATCCATGATCTAGTCATTTTTATTCCCATGTGAGAAGAATGGGAAAATTTTCATTCCTAGGAAACATACCAATGTTTTGATTAAAAACCAACTTGAACCCATGTATAACTTCCATACTCCCCACGTTTCCCTTCTTTTAATGATTTTTTTTTTTTAAAATTAAAAAACAAGTATATATTCTCAAAACAAATCCCAAGACTTACAATGGCTAACCAAACACTTTTTTAAAATTTTCTTAGGAAAGAGATTCCTGTCATTACAATGGCTAACTAATCATAGGAACAAATTTTACAACTTGAAAACAAACACACCCTAAGGGTATTAACCTTACAAAACTGCACATAACAAATATTAAGCATGTTCACATACCTGCCAACCAGCTTCAATGGTGTTGATGTCTTTTTTTGCAAATGTACCTGAGGTGATCCACATTTGAGCCAAGCTGAATTCCTCTGGACTTTCCACTTGTGGAGCCCACACATTTATGGTAGCCTTTCCTCCATGGAACCCTCCCCCTTCCACTAACGCAACTGCATGCTGCACAACAATAAGAAGAATCACTTTTGATATATACTTCATTGTCAACAATAGTTTAGAGAACAAAAAGTTTCATAAGCACAACTTATAAATATCAGATGATATATAATAGACTACAAAGATGTTTGATATACTGTGGCGCACGAATTGAGAGCAAAAATTGAGATTATGCAATTGCATACCATGTGTTTATATTTATTAGTGAACTTTCTTCCAAATCCACTAATAGAGTCGGCTCTTAATAGGTCTTGTTCTGTTATTCTTCTAACTGGAATTGTTCCATCGGGACAAGATTCACCGGATAAACTCCACAATTGAAAGTTGTCACTAAAATTACTTATTTGGTTATATCCTTTTGGTCTTTCTGGAGGATCCTGTTTATAAAAAATATGTACCAAGAAATTCCAATTATAAAGTTGAAACTTCACACATTATTTCTTAATTCTCCGTAGTTAAATTAAAAATAATAATACCAATGGTTTTTGTCCTTTTAATAGAGGATGATCAAAAGCTAATTGTTTATGAGTCAAAACACAATCTATAATATCACCATCAGGACTCTGCAAAAATGAATACAAACACAAATTACATTAGATATACAGTAGTATATAAGTTAGGCTCCAAGACAAAAGAGTGTGTTTAGATGACTTCCCTTCATGTATATATAATTTTTGTTTGATAGACTAATTGATTATTTAAAGTTGGGTCACTTACAAAAGTTTCAAAAAATTCAGGTTAAAAATATAAATATCAAAAGAAAAAGATTAAATTATTTAAAAAAAAATATTAGGTAATAATTGCAATTATGGTAAACATGAACATTTGCAATATTGAAAAAAGATTTAGTTTTTTAAGTATTATTGAAAAATAGAAAAGTGGGTATTTTATCTTGGTTGGTTCAGATCTAACATAAAAATACGATTTTTTTACTCAACCCAAACCAAATAAGTTTGATTGGGTTGAATTACTTGTTTGACCAAAATCGACCCAACCCAACCTACGAACATCTCCATTTTGTGGTATTTTTATATTAAGACTGTAACAAATACCTTATGATTTGAACAAAATAAAAAAAAAAACCATAGAAATCCCTTCATTTCGAAAATATTCTAGATTTCTTTATGCAAACGACAAGATAATTTATAATAAAGCATTCAAATTATCATCCTCTAATATATGCAATGTTCTCGTAAGCTTAGTTCGGTTGGTAAGGACAACGCATAATATATGCAATGTCTAGGGTTCGAACCTCGACCACCACAAAAACACACACGCCATAATAAAGCTTCCAACCCTAACAATGTTTTAAAATTTATTTTCACATACTTGAATTGTCTTAACAGCAGGTTTATTGATTTGCTGAAGACGTGCAGCTATCATCTTCTTCAACTTGTGAAATTCTTCCTCGGATCGGAAAGTTTGATTTACTAATTGGTGGTTGCTTGTTTTTAATGAATTAATAGGACAAACAGAAGTAACAAGGAGAAGAAAATATAGGATGATGGAGATAATTGGGGAGCTAAAGCCCATATTTGGTTTTGTGAATATTTTTTGACATTTTCGTTGTCTTCTTACATTAACTAAACAAACTTTTGTGTTACAAGATTTTAACCCCATATACATCCTAGCACCAGGGAAACTTTTGTGTGTGTATAGTCTCTCTCTCTCTCTCTATATATATATATATATATATATATATATATATATATATATATATATATATATACACTTACTACAAGGCTACAACTGTAGAAATATTTATTATCTTTTTTAAATAATCAAAACATTTCTTGGTCAAACACATTTATTAATTTTTTTTAAGGAAATATTCTTGTTATGTATTTTATAATATTTCAAAAGGTAATTAATTAAATAATTTCTTAAACTAATTATTTTTAATTCTTACATTAAATTTATTCAAAACAAATACTTACTATTCATAATTTTTTGATGTTAAATATAAGCAAATTAAATATACGTTTGACTTCCCTCAAAAAGAAAAAAAATATATACGTTTGACTCTATTTAACGATGTTTATCTTAAAATTAAATATTTAGTATTTAATTAATATAAGTTTATTTTCGTAAGACTCCTTTTATATTCCGGTAGCATCTAGAATATGGATGGCAATTGAACCCATGTCTCTGATGGGCACCCGCAAAAAATACCCACGTAGAATAAAACTCCGCTTTTATGGGTATGGGCTTGGGTCCGAGTTATTACCCGCAAATTTAGATGAGTATGAATGCGGGTAATGACACTATACTACCCATCCCCGCAACCCGCATATACATATTTATAATATAATAAATATTTTATTTATTTTTGGTTTACAATTATTTAATTTATTTAGCTATTTAAGGATAAACCTAAACCTAAAAACTAATACGGTAATCGTTTCATTCTTACCTTCATAAGCTCACGATCTACAAATTTATGATTTAAATCAATCTGATGTTTATTTTAGCATGCATTTTTATATGTATTTTGAATGTTTTCATTTTAATTTTCGAGGAATATTTTGGATGTTTTTTTTATTTGGTTAAATAATACGATTTCTACAATTTTATGAGTTGCTTTAAAAATAATTGAATCATAGTTTTATTTCAATTGTGATGTTTTTTATTGTCTTTTTATAATTAAAGTGCGGGTAATGGATACGGGTATGGACACCTAGGTGCCCACAGGTATGAGAAAAGGCACTGAAGTTGTTACCCACGAGAATACGGACTCGGATCCGGGCATTGTTTACAAACTCAGGTATGATGAAGGTACTATAGTACCCTACCCATTGAATACCCACTGTCATCCCTAATCTGAAATTGGAAACTATGAAGAGCACTTTGAGAATGTACAGATATTTTATTTAGGCAAAATACTTTTTTGATAATTTAACTTTTACAAAAATACCGGATTTAAATTTTTTAAGTTTCAAATATGTTTTAAAGTTTTTCTAAGTTTTAATAGGCCCTTTTAAGTTCTTTTAAGTTTTAAATAACACTTTTAAGTTGTTAATTTAATGCATATATTAGAAGTTTTTTAAGTGTTTTAGTTTCAAATAGGCCTTTAAAAGAGTAATAATGACTTATTTGAAACTTAAATTTTTTAAAGAACTAACCCGGTAATTTTGTCAAACTTAAAGGACCAAAACCAAAAGATTAATTGTATAATTCTTTTAATAATTGTAAGATTAGTTATTTTTGCTCATAATCATAACTAAAGGGAGTATATCATATGTGGGGCCGGTCCAACAAGTTAAGAGGTCTTTAAGGAGTAAAAAATCAATTTTGTGGAGAAAAAAATTGAATTCATATCGAAGAGTAATTGATGCATTTTTGGTACTCAGTTAAGCTATGCAAATGTATGTAATTTATCAAACATATAATATACTAATAACAAAATTAATTTTTAGAGACCTTTTTTTCAGTCAAAATTTTGACGCATAAAACCCTTACTTGGGTTGCTTGGCTCTTAGGCCAACCCTGATCATATGTGCACGTAGATATCTATCAAAACTAATGGGAGTATATCATATGGGTAGGAATCAATACCATTAATTTCTAAAAAAAATAATTAATTACGCCATTAATACTTTTAGGGGTTAATTAAGTATTTTTTTTTCTCAAAAAATATAGAAAACTTGGATTTTAATCTATTGAAAAGAAAAAGGGATGTTTTCGTCCTCGAAAAAGTTTTCTTTTCATTTTTTATCCTTTCTGGCCTCTGGTTTATATTCATATTAATATCAAGATTACTTTTCTTTTCTGTTCAAGATGTTTCCAAGTTATTTCAATTTATTATGTCCAACCTGTATATATTCATATTATGTTCAGAAAATGTCAAAGGACGAAATTATTTTTTTTGGAAGGTTCAACGATGACAAGAAATCTTATAGGTTTTTTATTTTGGACAGCTTTAGAGTCATTTTAGAGTAAAAGTAGTTATTTTATATTTAATTTAGTCGAGCTATGTAACGAAAACGTTCAAAACTCATAAATGGCCAAAAGAATGGAAAAAGTCTTTGGAACCATGGAAATCCACATGAATCAGGCAACTATGTGACCTTAATGTGCTTTTCACAAGCTTATCATTGATGATGCTTGAGGCATAGTCGTTACAGACGTTATAGTGAGAAGAAATGAAGCAAGGAATGAAGAAACCAAGGAGTCAGCTTCGGTCAATCTCACATCATTGTGGGCTATGAGCCCCGCATATAGAGATACTATTGAAAAATAAGGTATTCACTCATGCCTATCTCGCATCAGCGTCAATGATCCCCACATTGTGAGAATACAACAACAGGTCAAAGGGATCGATTTTGTGGCTCTCACATCGCGAGCCAACTTTCCCTGAAATTTAGGTGTACGAACGCCTATAATATTTGGACCTTATAATAGTGTAAAAACACATGACGAGCAAGCGATGGCAGAAACGGGATTTCAGAAGGATTAGAGCAACTGGAAGCATCAATATCTATTTGTATATGTTTAGGAATTATGAGTTTCTAATCGTGTCTAGGTTAGGTCATGAGAGATGAACTTTCATGTAATTATTTGGTTATGTAACTTTAAACTATTCTATGAATTTCAATCAATTCATTGCTATTCTTTTATTTAATGTTGTTCTTAATGCTTTTTTATGCGTCTACAGATATCCATAAATTGATCTAGATCACAACGAGTACTAATCATAAGTTTGTTTGGCTGGAATTATTTTAATCGTTCTACTATTGATTAGATTTAATCATAAACTAATGATAAATATTACTGTCGTACCCTAATTTTTGACCAATTTTTTTTTTTTCATTCGTACGTTGATTGTTTTTCAGTCGTCCGTTCGCGCGCTAATTCCCGTAATATCTGTTTTTATTCGTATTTGTGGTCGCATTTATTTTTCGTTCGTCGTTTATTTTTTAATGCCGCTCGCGTATTTAATTTCGTAATTTTTACTCGCGTTTTGTGTGTATTTTTAGTGTAGCGTGATGTTTGCGTTCGTAAAGTTCATTTTATTCACGTCGTCGTTATTGTTTTATTTAGCGTAAAAAGCCGCGTATCTCAGTCGTATCAGACGAAATTTCGGCAGAGAGGTATTTTAAAATACCTCATTTTTTTGGTTCCGACGGGACATTTTTTTTATTTATTATTTAATTTTCGTTTTTTATTATTAATTATTTATTTAGTCATTTATTTTTCCATTTATTTAATGTGTTGTTATTTATTTATCTGTCTTTTTATTTATTTATTTATTTTAAGTCATTGTCCACTTGTCATTTTGTCATTGGTCCAGTCCAACTTTTTCTCCAAGTTTCAGCCAAGGGTAGTTTTGTCCATTCCATGTATCAGATGATTAAGAGTGTATCAGAGTTAATGAGGCCAGACACACTTTTCAACACACCAACAGATTCCAAAGATCAACAATCACAAAAAAGGATCAAAAACCCTCATTCATCAAGAAATCCTCAAGAACATGAAGAACATTCATGAACGAAAATTTTCCAGCAATCAATCACACAAATTCGGCCAATACATCCAATCTTTCATAAACAATGAAACACATGAACAACATCACAAATCCACACAACCAACATCAAATCCGAACTCATTTTTTCGGATCTAAGTAGCAAGGCAAGGCAAAAAAAAAATTCAACCACAAACATCACAAACACAAATCCGAAACAACCATTCACAAGTCCAAAACCGAATCAAGCACCAGATCCATACCTCACCATTTATTTTCGGCCAAACCAACATATAATCAAGCGAATCCGAATCGAAAACGTGAGAACGTATACACCAAGACACAAGTAAAACCGAACGGAACCGCAAGGAAAAGAAAAAGAAGGACTCAAAAAACACAACAAAGAGGAAGAAGGAATAAAAGGAACAGAACCGTAACACCAAGCGAAGGTGAATCCGAACCAAGCAGAGGTAAAACTTCTCTCTTTTTCTTGAGTTTTCAAATTTAGATCTACTCCGTACGGCTTTTCTTTTCAAAAATCCAACACCGGATTCGTTCTTAGAACTAAAAGAGGAGTTTGAAAAAGTATTTTTTTTTCGAAAAAGTGGTGTTTGATTTCTCCGGTGCGGCGGCGCCGCCCTGTTAGGCCGGCCACCACCGCGCCGGAGCAAAGAAGGCTGAACGGAGAAGAGGGGGAAAGGTTTTCGGCCACCACCTGGTTTTAGAGAGAAGCCAGAGCTTCTCTCTCTAAAACCAAGAGAGTTTTTTTTTTTAAATGTGTTATTTTTGTTACATGATATGGCTTTTATACTACTGGTTAATTCAACCATTTTTGTGCCTGCAAGCTTATAGTTTCATTGTGTTCCTTCATGATTTGAAACCGTCAGATTTGGACAATTCCAAGATCTGACGGCTCGAATTTGGTCAGCGTTCTAATCTAGTGCATGTTTTTTTCTGTTGCCTGCTGTGTTCCTTCGCTTTACTTGCCTTCTGATTTTGATCTTGTGATTATGATGAAATGATGCTATGATTGAATCTGGATCTTTTGATTCGTCAAATGGTCCAGATTCATCCAGCTTATTTTTTATTATTGTTATTTTTTCTGTTTTTTTCTACTACTATTTTCTCTATTAAATCCCCCATTTCCTCTTAAATTTCTTTTTCTTCTTCTCTTTTTTTTTTAATTAATTATTTCTACTTCGTCATTTTTAATTATTTAGTGTTCTCTCATTATATGTTTTTATGTTTGTTTTATTATTGTTTAACATCTCATGCACTTTTATCTCTTTTAATTTTATTCATCTTGCATTTATATTTATTTCATATGTTTGCATTTTATTGTCACATTGTTCTAATTTGTTTAAATTACATTTTAGTTTATAGAAATAATTCTCACTAGAAATATTATAGGTATATTTAAATTTCTTATCATTTATTTTATTTTTCGTTTTAGTTTGTAATTAGGAAATTGATGTAATTTATTTTCGCGCATTTTTTTCTTTTTTGAGACCATAGAATGTATTTAGGGTATGTAATATGTAACCGGCACACGCACTGACACGCGCACCGACACTCCACTTTATTTATCGCTTTATGCTTATTTGGTTTACCACCGTTACGCGATTTCATCGTTAGTTTAGAAAAAATATTTTCTTCAAAAAAATCCAAAAAAAGTCAAATTCAAATTTCTTTTAAGTAAACCTTGGTATGTAATCCAAGTGATTTTCTTATTATTTTCCTTAATCAAATGTTAATCAATTTAATATCCACATTAGACATGGATTTCGTGCAATTAAAATTAACCAATTTCATCGTATTTTCTTCTCATGCCTTGAGGCCTCTCATCTCTTCTTAAAAATCTTTTCAAAAAAAATGTTAAAATCAATTCAACTCATCAAATAAGTTCTTTAGCCGAACTACTTGATTTTGATCCCGATTTATTTGGGTAAGTAGGCAAAGGGTTTCGACCCTTCCAAATCAATAAAATAACCAAAAACTTGCTTCATCTTTCTCCTTTCTTTCACTTTAATTTTTAAACTCTTTTGATAAGTAAAATCAATTTAGCGCAAGATTAGAGAATAGGTAGAAGGTTCCTATGGGATACCATAGTCGATTCGGGTGCTTAACACCTTCCCCAATCGAAACCAACCTCCGAATCCAAGGTCTATAAGGGTTTTTACTCACTTTTTCCCTTCCCGCGAATAAAAGTTGAGGGTTCAATGATTAAAGGTTCAAATCCAATCAATGATTTTGATACCCGAAAATCGCGAGCACAGAAATGGCGACTTCACTGGGGATATTTAGAGGGTTAAGCCTATCTTATCTTTTTTTTACTTTTGCGCTTTATTATTTGCTTACACTTTGTAAATACGTGTTTATTTGTTTACTTTCTTACGTGAGTGGCGAGATAAGTCCCCCTACCCGGACTTGAGAGGAAATTAGGATAGGATGGTGGTATAATCATAGTACCTTACCAAGAGTGATTTTTGGTTGTGGTACATGTGATAACCCCACTCAACTAAGGAATCTTGGAAGTATAATTTGTTGACATGAGTATTCGTGTTTGGCATGTTATTTTCAAGTGACCGTCAAAGTTGAGAACCTAGAGTTACATTTAACCCATCTCAGCCTTTTAGGATGTAGTGCGGTGGCTAAAATCATGAGTCAGTCTTGGTTTAGTCGTTACGCGATACTACACTCAAACTAGACTTCCTTGTGAATGATATGGGACTAGGAGTATTCCTAGGCCCCAATATATTCAAAAGGGGGTTGTAATTTGGGAACTTGGTAGAACCCATGATACAGGTACATTTGAAACCATAGTCTTTACCTAATGGCGTGTTTTACCCTCAGCTCCAACTTTGTGGACTTAACCCCACCATGTTTTCTATGTTCTTTAGCATAATCATGCATACATGCATTCATCCATAAATATATTTTTGCATCCGATAAAATATCAAAGGACTTATTTAGACTTTTCTTGTAAACATCTTTAGATATGGACAAAGTAAGGAGGTGCACCAGGAAGTATGTTTTCCATAAGCCGGATGTTTTAAAGCTAAGAGATTTGGCAAAGAAGGTAACTAGTCAGGAAGCTTTTCACGAGCGTCATGGGAGGTTGTTGGGTATCCTCAAAACGGATGTTGAGAAAGGAATCTTGGAAACTTTGATCCAGTTCTACGATCCACTCTACCACTGCTTTACTTTCCCTGATTACCAATTGGTTCCCACCCTTGAAGAGTATTCCCACTTAGTTGGTCTGCCAGTGCTTGACGAAATACCGTTCAGTGGCCTTGAACCCGTTCCTAAGTTCGCAACTATTGCCGCAGCTCTCCACCTTGGAGCCTCTGTCATAAAAGCCCACCTCACTACCAAAGGAGGTCTTCTAGGCCTGTCTACTGATTTTCTTTACCAACAAGCTTCCACCTTTGCCGACGCATCCAGTAATGAGGCATTCCATTCCATTTTAGCTTTACTCATATACGGCATTGTGCTTTTCCCAAATCTCGATAACTTTGTCGATATCCATGCTATCCAAATTTTTCTCACCAAAAACCCTGTCCCTACTTTGTTAGCCAATACATACCATTCTATCCATGACCGAACCCTCGCAAGACGTGGGACTGTCTTTTGTTGTGCGCCTTTACTCTACAAATGGTTTACCTCCCATCTACCTCAAACCCACTCATTTCAAGCCAATCAAGAGGGTCATCCGTGGTCTCGAAGAATCATGTCTCTAACTCCATCCGATATAGTCTGGTACCGTGCAACTAATGATGTGGAAGCTATCATTGTCAGTTGTGGTGAATATTCCAGTGTACCCCTTCTCGGTATACACGGGGGAATTAACTACAACCCCATTCTAGCCAGACGTCAGTTTGGATATCCGTTGAGAACTAAGCCAGATAATATTTACCTAGAGAATGAATTCTATCTCAATAACAAAGATCACCTGAACCAGAGAGGGTTGTTTGTACAAGCTTGGCGTGGCATCCATAGACTTAGTAAAGGTCAATTAGGAAGAAGAGAAGGTTTTGTGCACGAATCCTATACCCAATGGGTCATTGACAGGGCTGCAGACTTTGGAATGCCTTATGTTTTACCGAGGTTCCTATCTTCAACTGTACCAGCACCAATCTTGCCTTTACCTCCTCAGACTGCGGAAGAGTATCAGTTACGTTTGGCTAAGTTAGAGCGTGAAAAGGCTGAGTGGGAAGGAAAGTATCAAGTAGCTAAGCGTGAGAATGACACCCTCATGAATTTGCTAGAAGAAGAGAATTGGAAAAATCATAAGAAAGATCAGGAGATTGCTGAGCTGAAAGAGCGTATCAGGGTGAAGGATGCTATACTTGAACAGGTTCCCAGGAGTAAGAAGAAACGCATGAATTTCTTCGCTGGTCCGCATTCAGATTTGGAGGAGTAGTCTGCTTCAAGAGCTTGAGATCTTCACTTTTGTTTCCTTTTATGTATTTTCTTAGTTTTCTGTTATGTACTTTGGAGTCTATCCCTTGGCTCAGTTTGTTTAAAAAGGAATTATCTTGTATTTGCTTTTTATTTCGTAATGAATGTTTAAGGTTGTTATGTTTACAAAAAAATTGTTTCTATAAGTTCTTCAATGAATCAAAAAAATTGCATTGTTTTTGCGTTTAGCATATCATGCATCATACTGCATCCATAAACTGTCAATACCGAGTCTCATAATTCTCTCATTTCTGCCTCAGTCAAGGAAAGTGGCCCGGCGTATTCAGTACAAGCCTTCTCGCATCCACAACACTCGGGCAATTGTTAAAAAGAAGATGGATTTGATGGAACAAGAGAACAGGGATCTCAAAGAACAGGTTATTACACTCAAAGAGGGGATGGATAAGTTAACGGTTATGATGGAAGCTATAATGGCCAATCAGGCACAAGCGGCAGCTACCCAACCGATTCTTGATGTTATCCCGGTCCAACCAGTTCTTGATGCTCAGCCAATTCCTGTTGTTGTGTCTGTTGCACATAATTCTCCTGTGGTTGTTTCGTCTGCCCAGACTGGTCCTACACAACCGATCCTTACTGTTACGGCTGCTGGCACTGCACAGCCCACCCCGGCTGGTTTTTCTTTTGGAGATGCATCAAATATGTACAATGAAGGTCTTCGTCCTCCTGGTTTTGCTTATCACCCTCAGAACTACATGTCCAGAGAGTATCCTTGGAGTATGCCTCTCACCGCTAATGAAGGTGTTCGCTTTGCTGGCCCAGAAATGCCAACTCCTTATGGACAACAAGCAACGCCACTTTTTCATCATGGACAGTTATTCCCTCAAGCTGTCATGAATCACACGGCACCGATTGTGCACCCTGCCCAGCAGGAGGAAGGACCAATCTATCATTCGGGTAGTGTAGTAGGAGATGACAGAATGGTAAGTCTGGAAGAGAAGTACGACGTAGTGCAGAAAGAACTGAGGACCCTTCGTGGTAAGGACATCTATGGTCAGAATGTACACGATCTTTGTTTGGTCCCAAATGTGGTACTGCCTCCCAAGTTCAAGACTCCGGATTTCGTCAAATATGAAGGGAACACTTGTCCACAGAGTCACCTGGTTATGTATGTAAGGAAGATGACAGCCCACAAAGACAATGAACCTTTGCTCATTCATTGTTTCCAAGACAGTTTGACTGGTCCCGCACAAATATGGTACATGAATCTGAAGGGTATCACCACCTTCGAAGAACTGGCCAGGGCTTTCATACAGCAGTACCGATATAATATACACCTGGGGCCCACTCGAAGGGAACTGCAAGCTATGACTCAAAAGGATAAAGAGTCTTTCAAGGAGTATGCTCTCCGCTTTATTCAAAAATCGGCCCAAGTTCGCCCAGCTCTGGAGGAAAGAGAAATGGCTGATCTATTCTTTGAAACTTTGAGTCCCTATTACTCGGAGAAAATGATTGGTTGCGCATCGCAGAAGTTTACTGAAATGGTTGACGCGGGGGTTCACATTGAAGATTTGGTCCGTAAAGGAATCTTGGCCAAAGAAGGTAGTGTGTCAAGTGCTTCGTCAGGTGGATCGTCTAATGGATCCAAGAAATTTGGAAACAGTTATCCAAAGAAGAGTGCTCAGGAAGTCAGTATGGTAGCCCAAGGGGGATCCCAGCCAATATATCCAAACTACCCCTTTATTGCCAATATTCCACCACCTTTTCCAGCTCCACAAAATCAACATTACCACCCACAAACGCCCCAGAGGCCTCCATCATTCTACCCACCACTATATCAACAACCGTATCCGCAACCTTTCTACCAACAACCATATTACCCACCACCACCTCAACAACAACAACCTCGTAATCGAGCCCCACAACAGCCAAATCGCCTTCCCAGAAAAGAGTTTCCCCCCATACCCATGTTGTATGCAGACTTGCTACCCTCTTTATTAGCAAGGAATCTTGTGCAGACTAGGCAGCCTCCTCGCCTACAGAACCCACTACCTCCATGGCACCGTGCTGACCTTACCTGTGCCTTTCACCAAGGGGCACCTGGGCATGATGTTGAGCATTGCTACCCGCTCAAAGAAGAAGTTCAGAGATTGATTCAAAGCAAAGAGTTGACCTTCGAGGACACCAATTCCAATACTCAGAATAATCCTTTGCCATCTCATGGACCGGCTGTTAATATGATTCAAGAGGATCAAGATTTGAGTCTAATTCTCAGGGTTCAAGATGTCAGAACTCCTTTGGTCCCGATTCACGCCAGGATGTGCGAAGCCAACATGTTTAACCACGATCACGATGCTTGCGAAGTGTGTTCTGTGGATCCCCGAGGGTGTGAGAAAGTCCAGGAGGATATACAAGGACTGATTGACAGAAAAGAGCTGATTGTCAAGAAAGAATCCAGGAATGTTTGTGTTATTACCCCGGTGTTTAAGAATCTTGAGGTAGTCCGTGATGGTGCGAAGTCAGAAGTCACTCCTCTGGTGATCCGTTTGCCAGGACCTGTTCCCTACACCTCTCAGAAGGCCATACCCTACCGGTATGAGGCAACTATTGTGGAGAATGGTAAAGAGATCCCTCTGCACTCTGCAGATGCTGTCATAAATATAGCAGGTGTGGGTAAAGTAATGAGAAGTGGGCGTATTCTCCCCACCGTCGTGCGCAACGAGAATATTGCTCCGAATGTGCCAGTGCAAAACCTTGATAAGGGTAAAGGTGCCAACCAACTTGAGGGGAACATTCAGGAAGGTAGTGATGAGATCCTGAAGCTGATCAAAAAGAGTGAATACAAGATAATCGATCAGCTGTTGCAAACCCCGTCCAAAATTTCCATAATGTCTTTACTAATGAACTCTGGAGCTCATAGGGACACTCTGATGAAGATTTTGGCTCAAGCATATGTGGATCCCGATGTTACCCTGGGGCAATTCGGGAGCATAGTTGGGAATGTAACTGCGTGTAATAACCTGAGCTTTAGTGATGAAGACCTTCCGGCAGAGGGAAGAAACCACAACTGGGCTTTGCACATTTCTGTCCTTTGTAAGTCAGACTCGATGTCGAATGTGTTGATAGACACCAGTTCCGCCCTCAATGTGATGGCAAAAACTACTTTGGAAAGGCTGGCATACCGTGGCGCCCAGTTGAGGCCAAGTGCAGTAATGGTAAAAGCATTTGATGGATCTAGGAAGTCGGTGATTGGGGACATAGACTTGCCTATCACGGTGGGTCCTCATACCTTCAAGGTCACATTCCAAGTCATGGACATTCAAGCTTCATACAGTTTCTTACTTGGAAGACCGTGGATCCATGAGGCTGGAGCAGTGACCTCCACTCTTCATCAGAGGCTAAAATTTGTAAGTTGTGGAAAACTGATAACGGTAATTGGTGAATCAGCCTTGTTGGTTAGTCATTTGTCTGCTTTCTCCTATATTGGTGCTGATGATGTAGAAGGAACTTCTTTTCAGGGGTTCTCTGCAGAAGAAGGAGCTGCTAAGAAGGGTGAGACTTGTATGGCCTCCTTGAAGGATGCCCGAAAGCTTGTACAAAATGGTAAAACAGGAGGCTGGGGTCAGTTGGTACAGCTGCCTGAGAACAAGCGGAAAGAAGGTCTTGGTTTCTCTACCAGTCAGTCGAGCGCAATTTTCAAGCCAGTTGAGGGCATTTTTCATAGTGCTGGGTTTATTCATGCTCCACCGGAAACCAATGCTATCCTTGAGAATCAGTCGGAAGAGGTTGCACCTGCCTTTGTGACACCTGGAGGAGCCTGTTGTAATTGGATCGCTGTGGATATTCCTTCTGTGATGCATGTGTCTAAGTAATATGTTTGTCTACTTTTTAGTTTTTTTAAGAAAACTCTTTTCGTCCTGCCCCAGACGAAAATGAAATCTTGTAGGGCTTTTGGTTTTATCTTCAAGTATTGTCGTTATTAATGAAAATCGTCGTTTCTATCATGACTGTTTTATTTTTTATTTACTGCTTTTTCTGGAAAAATGGTAATAGAAAAATCCCAATTTTTTTTTTATTTTTCTTTTTAAATCAATCAAATTCAAAAGTCTGCATTTACTCATTTATTAAAATCAATCATAAATCATGTGCAGACTGAACATACATAAGCCCGTTGAACACAGTGACCCTATGCTTCTGCCCAACTTTGAATCCCCTGTTTACGAGGCTATGGTAGAGGAGGATGATGAGATTCCTGATGAGATCAGATGGATGTTAGAGCAAGAGAAAAAGATCATTCAGCCTCATGAGGAAGATTTAGAATTGATCAATCTGGGTACCGAGGAGGATAGAAAAGAGATCAAGATTGGAGCGTCATTGGAAGTTACCGTCAAAGGAAAGGTAATTGAACTTCTCAGAGAGTACGCTGACATTTTTGCTTGGTCATACAAAGACATGCCAGGATTAGATCATGAAGTTGTAGAACACCGCTTACCTTTGAAACCTGAGTGTCCTCCAGTCAAACAGAAGCTCAGAAGGTTTCATCCTGATATGGCTCTCAAGATCAAAGAAGAAGTACGGAAGCAGATTGATGCAGGCTTCCTAGTTACATCTGAGTATCCTCAGTGGTTGGCCAACATCGTGCCTGTTCCAAAGAAAGATGGTAAGGTCCGAATGTGTGTTGATTACCGAGATCTGAACAAGGCAAGTCCGAAGGATGATTTCCCTCTACCTCATATTGATGTATTGGTTGACAGTACTGCTCAATGAAAAGTTTTCTCCTTCATGGATGGGTTCTCTGGTTACAATCAGATTAAGATGGCTCCTGAAGATAGAGAAAAAACGTCTTTCATCACGCCGTGGGGCGCTTTCTGCTATGTAGTAATGCCATTTGGTTTGATAAATGCTGGTGCCACTTATCAGAGGGGTATGACCAAGATATTCCATGATATGATGCACAAAGAGATAGAAGTTTATGTGGATGATATGATTGTCAAGTCTGGTACTGAAGAGGAACATGTTGGGTATCTGTTGAAGATGTTCCAGCGGTTGAGAAAGTACAAGCTCCGTTTGAATCCTAATAAATGTACTTTCGGGGTCCGATCAGGGAAACTTTTGGGCTTCATTGTTAGTCAGAAGGGTATTGAAGTAGATCCCGACAAAGTCAGAGCCATCCGGGATATGCCCGTTCCAAAAACAGAGAAACAAGTCAGAGGTTTTCTCGGAAGACTGAATTATATCTCCAGATTTATCTCTAATATGACTGCTACTTGTGGGCCGATATTCAAGTTACTCCGCAAAGATCAAAGGATCATTTGGACGGAAGATTGTCAGAAAGCCTTCGACAGTATCAAGGAGTATTTGTTAGAACCTCCAATTCTTGTCCCTCCAGTTGAAGGAAGACCGTTGATCATGTACTTGATTGTGTTAGAAGATTCCATGGGTTGTGTACTCGGACAGCAAGATGAAACTGGTAGAAAAGAGCATGCAATCTATTACTTAAGCAAGAAGTTCACAGATTGTGAATCCCGATACTCGGCACTTGAAAAGACTTGTTGTGCTTTAGCCTGGGCTACCAAACATCTCCGGCACTATATGATCAATCATACCACTTGGTTGATATCCAAAATGGATCCAATCAAGTATCTCCTGGAGAAGTCTTCAATATCAGGAAGAATTGCTCGTTGGCAGATGTTATTGGCCGAGTTTGATATTGAATACCATACTCAGAAAGCAATCAAAGGGAGTATCCTTGCAGATCACTTGGCTCATCAACCGGTTGAGGATTATCAACCTGTTAAGTTTGATTTCCCTGATGAAGAGGTCATGTATTTGAAGATGAAAGATTGTGATGAACCGTTGTTTGGTGAAGGTCCAGATCCTGAATCTAAATGGGGTTTGATATTCGATGGGGCTGTTAATGCTTATGGCAATGGAGTCGGGACAGTCCTTGTCACACCTGAGGGTACTCACATCCCTTTTACTGCAAGGCTACGATTTGATTGTACAAACAATATAGCAGAATATGAAGCTTGCATCATGGGCATTGAAGAAGCAATCAATATGAGGATTAAAAATATTGATATATGTGGAGATTCAGCCTTGGTGATTAATCAGATCAAAGGGAAGTGGGAAACTCACCATGCTGGTTTGATTCCTTACAGAGATTATGCAAGACGGTTGTTAACCTTCTTTAACAAAGTGGAGTTGCGTCACATTCCCCGTGATGAGAATCAGATGGCAGATGCTTTGGCCACCTTGTCTTCGATGATCAAAGTAAATCGTCACAATGATGTGCCATTAATCAGTGTGCAGTTCCTTGAAAGGCCCGCTTATGTGTTTGCAGTTGAAGTACTTGCTGATGGTAAGCCATGGTTTCATGATATCAAGGTTTTCCTTCAAACTCAAGAGTATCCGCTTGGGGCATCTCACAAAGATAAGAGGACTTTGAGAAGACTGTCTGGTAATTTCTTCCTGAATGAAGATGTATTGTATAAAAGAAACTTTGATGCAATGTTGCTCAGGTGTGTGGATGAATGTGAAGCGAATTTATTGATGCATGAGATACATGAAGGTCCATTTGGCACCCATTCCAGTGGACATGCAATGGCTAAGAAAGCATTGAGGGCAGGTTATTACTGGATAACGATGCAAGCTGATTGTTATAATCATGCTAAGAAATGCCACAAATGTCATATTTATGCAGATAAGAGCCATGTACCACCATCTATGCTCAATGTTATCTTTTCTCCGTGGCCTTTCTCTATGTGGGGCATTGATATGATTGGTCGGATTGAACCAAAAGCTTCTAATGGACATCGTTTCATACTAGTGGCTATTGATTACTTCACCAAGTGGGTTGAAGCGGCATCTTTCGCCAATGTTACCAAGCAAGTAGTGGTTCGGTTCATCAAGAATAACATCATCTGCCGTTACGGTATTCCTAACAAGATCATCACGGATAATGGTACAAACTTGAACAACAATATGATGAAAGAATTGTGCGATGACTTCAAGATTGAACATCACAACTCTTCTCCATACAGACCTCAGATGAATGGTGCGGTTGAGGCTGCAAATAAGAATATCAAGAAGATTGTGCAAAAGATGGTGGTTACCTACAAAGATTGACATGAGATGTTACCCTATGCTTTGCATGGATATCGTACCTCAGTGCGTACTTCAACAGGGGCAACCCCGTTCTCTTTGGTATATGGTATGGAAGCAGTGCTCCCTGTGGAGGTGGAAATCCCATCTTTGAGAGTCTTGATGGAGGCTGAATTAACTGAAGCTGAGTGGTGCCAGAGTAGGTATGATCAATTGAATTTGATTGAAGAGAAACGCATGACCGCTTTGTGTCACGGACAATTATATCAGTCAAGGATGAAACAGGCGTTTGACAAAAAGGTTCATCCCCGTGAATTCAAAGAAGGAGACCTGGTGATCAAGTGTATCAAATCTTTCCAACCGGATCCCAGAGGCAAGTGGCCTCCGAATTATGAAGGTCCTTATGTGGTCAAGAGAGCGTTCTCTGGTGGTGCTTTAATCCTTACAAATATGGATGGAGAAGATTTACCTCGTCCTGTGAATTCTGATGCAGTCAAGAAATACTTTATCTAAAGATATGTGAAAAGAACAGCTCGGTAGGTCGAAAACCTGAAAGGGCGGCCTAAACCAAAAAAGAGCGTCTCGGTAAGTCGAAAACCCGTAAGGGCGGCTTAGGCAAAAATTAGAGACACAAAAAAAAAAAGAAAAAAAAAAGAAAAAAAGAATTGAAAAAAAGAGTTTATCCTGATAGGTCGAAAACCCGAAAGGGCGGCCTATGCAAAAGTTAAGGACTATGACAAAGTAACTGCATCAGATGAAGCATCACCCATTTGGGGCACCTTAGCTGTCAGAAGTTCTCCGATACTAAAGCATCTAAACAGTGGTTCAAAGTTGTTAGGGAATGTAGTGGTTATTGTGTTCAATGTACCTTCCCATGTAATTACCATTTTCCAACTTTTGTAATCCGTGGAGCCATGCCTTTGGCCGGTTACCATCCTAATACATTAATTTGAGCCGGTGCACTCTTTTGGAATTCTTGTTTATTCTATATGCAAATTTTCTTCTTCCATTTTTAATGTCAATACTTGAAGTAAAAACTTTGAAAATTTCTTTTACTTTTATGTTTTCTTTTGAAAAAAAACAAAAAAAAAATGACAAACATATTATCTATAGGTTCATATATCATGGAAACATATGTCAACATCCATTTCAAACACCGGTGAATTCAACAGAGAGGATCATAGTCTTGCAAAAAAAAAAAAAAAAAGCTCGCTAAGTCGAAAACCCGAAAGGGCGGCTTAAGCCAAAAATGAGCGTCCCGGTGGATCGAAAACCCGAAAGGGCGGTTCAGGCAAAAATTAGGGACATACAAAAAAAAAGAATATATTCCCGGTGGATTGAAAACCCGAAAGGGCGGTCCAGACAAAAGTTAGGGATCAAAAAAAAGAAGGATACAAAAAAAAAACAATGTCTATGTGAAACACGATTTTCAGAAATGGCGACCTCAGCCAGGTTTTTGTGTTATGGATTCCTTACCCAGCTTTGGTTTGGTTAGCGGTGGTACCCTGATTGTGGTTTGATTCATCTTCAGTGATATTATCCCCAGTGAAGAATGCTAAGTGTTGGCACTGTGATACCGGGTCACTATCCTTACGACCTGCCCAATCTTGTCTCGTCAGTTTCACCAATATATTTTCATACATATTCATTCATTCATGCATACATATCATGCATACTGATATCATTCATATGCATTTTACCTGTGTGTCGTACTCCATGTGTATCCAGTAAAATTTGTCATCATCAATGTGTTCATTTCAGTTTGCTTACCAATCAAGTTTCTACAAGTGGCAGGTCTTACCTTTCAATTTTCCCCAGTATCTCGTTGAAACTGCATTTCGTACAACGAGTATTCATTGGTACCCTGTATTTTGTTCAGCAAAATTGCCTCAGTAATAGTAACGCATCACCAGTATTTCAGTTCGTATGTTCGTCGTTACCCCAGTAAAGGTAATTGACAGTTTTACCCTTCGTATGTTCGTCGTTACCCCAGTAAAGGTAATTGACAGTTTTACCTTTCGTATGTTCGTCATTACCCCAGTAATGGTAATTGACAGTTTTACCCCTTTCGTATGTTCGTCGTTACCCCAGTAAAGGTAATTGACAGTTTTACCTTTCGTATGTTCGTCGTTACCCCAGTAAAGGTAATTGACAGTTTTACCCCTTTCGTATGTTCGTCGTTACCCCAGTAAAGGTAATTGACAGTTTTACCCCTCGTATGTTCGTCGTTACCCCAGTAAAGGTAATTGACAGTTTTACCCCTTTCGTATGTTCGTCGTTACCCCAGTAAAGGTAATTGACAGTTTTACCCTTCATATGTTCGTCGTTACCCCAGTAAAGGTAATTGACAGTTTTACCCTTCATATGTTCGTCGTTACCCCAATAAAGGTAATTGACAGTTTTACCCTTCATATGTTCGTCGTTACCCCAGTAAAGGTAATTGACATTTTTACCCTTCGTATGTTCGTTGTTACCCTAGTAAAGGTAATGACCAATATTTCATTTCGTATGTTCGTCTTTACCCCTGTAAAGGTAATAGACATCTATTCTCCCCAGTAACATTTTATTTGGTCCTCGAGTTAGTGTTTTAGTCGTCATTGCATTCGTACTTGCATAACAGACAACTCATATCATTACATCCATAGAGCTTTCTCGATTTCTGAGTTGGTCAAAAAATCGGTGTACTTGATATTTAAGTCTCTCCGACCCGTCGTTTCAAAAATCTTCGTCTTTTTAAACCCTCGTGACGGAGAAACTTAAATAGGGGCATCTGTCGTACCCTAATTTTTGACCAATTTATTTTATTTCATTCGTACGTTGATTGTTTTTCAGTCGTCCGTTCGCGCGCTAATTCCCGTAATATCTGTTTTTATTCGTATTTGTGGTCGCATTTATTTTTCGTTCGTCGTTTATTTTTTAATGTCGCTCGCGTATTTAATTTCGTAATTTTTACTCGCGTTTTGTGCGTATTTTTAGTGTAGCTTGATGTTTGCGTTCGTAAAGTTCATTTTATTCACGTCGTCGTTATTGTTTTATTTAGCGTAAAAAGCCGCGTATCTCAGTCGTATCAGACGAAATTTTGGCAGAGAGGTATTTTAAAATACCTCATTTTTTTGGTTCCGACGGGACATTTTTTTTATTTATTATTTAATTTTCGTTTTTTATTATTAATTATTTATTTAGTCATTTATTTTTCCATTTATTTAATGTGTTGTTATTTATTTATCTGTCTTTTTATTTATTTATTTATTTTAAGTCATTGTCCACTTGTCATTTTGTCATTGGTCCAGTCCAACTTTTTCTCCAAGTTTCAGCCAAGGGTAGTTTTGTCCATTCCATGTATCAGATGATTAAGAGTGTATCAGAGTTAATGAGGCCATACACACTTTTCAACACACCAACAGATTCCAAAGATCAACAATCACAAAAAAGGATCAAAAACCCTCATTCATCAAGAAATCCTCAAGAACATGAAGAACATTCATGAACGAAAATTTTCCAGCAATCAATCACACAAATTCGGCCAATACATCCAATCTTTCATAAACAATGAAACACATGAACAACATCACAAATCCACACAACCAACATCAAATCCGAACTCATTTTTTCGGATCTAAGTAGCAAGGCAAGGCAAAAAAAAAATTCAACCACAAACATCACAAACACAAATCCGAAACAACCATTCACAAGTCCAAAACCGAATCAAGCACCAGATCCATACCTCACCATTTATTTTCGGCCAAACCAACATATAATCAAGCGAATCCGAATCGAAAACGTGAGAACGTATACACCAAGACACAAGTAAAACCGAACGGAACCGCAAGGAAAAGAAGAAGAAGGACTCAAAAAACACAACAAAGAGGAAGAAGGAATAAAAGGAACAGAACCGTAACACCAAGCGAAGGTGAATCCGAACCAAGCAGAGGTAAAACTTCTCTCTTTTTCTTGAGTTTTCAAATTTAGATCTACTCCGTACGGCTTTTCTTTTCAAAAATCCAACACCGGATTCGTTCTTAGAACTAAAAGAGGAGTTTGAAAAAATATTTTTTTTTCGAAAAAGTGGTGTTTGATTTCTCCGGTGCGGCGGCGCCGCCCTGTTAGGCCGGCCACCACCGCGCCGGAGCAAAGAAGGCTGAACGGAGAAGAGGGGGAAAGGTTTTCGGCCACCACCTGGTTTTAGAGAGAAGCCAGAGCTTCTCTCTCTAAAACCAAGAGAGTTTTTTTTTTTAAATGTGTTATTTTTGTTACATGATATGGCTTTTATACTACTGGTTAATTCAACCATTTTTGTGCCTGCAAGCTTATAGTTTCATTGTGTTCCTTCATGATTTGAAACCGTCAGATTTGGACAATTCCAAGATCTGACGGCTCAAATTTGGTCAGCGTTCTAATATAGTGCATGTTTTTTTCTGTTGCCTGCTGTGTTCCTTCGCTTTACTTGCCTTCTGATTTTGATCTTGTGATTATGATGAAATGATGCTATGATTGAATCTGGATCTTTTGATTCGTCAAATGGTCCAGATTCATCCAGCTTATTTTTTATTATTGTTATTTTTTCTGTTTTTTTCTACTACTATTTTCTCTATTAAATCCCCCATTTCCTCTTAAATTTCTTTTTCTTCTTCTCTTTTTTTTTAATTAATTATTTCTACTTCGTCATTTTTAATTATTTAGTGTTCTCTCATTATATGTTTTTATGTTTGTTTTATTATTGTTTAACAAAGTTGCTCTTTTATCTCTTTTAATTTTATTCATCTTGCATTTATATTTATTTCATATGTTTGCATTTTATTGTCACATTGTTCTAATTTGTTTAAATTACATTTTAGTTTATAGAAATAATTCTCACTAGAAATATTATAGGTATATTTAAATTTCTTATCATTTATTTTATTTTTGGTTTTAGTTTGTAATTAGGAAATTGATGTAATTTATTTTCGCGCATTTTTTTTCTTTTTTGAGACCATAGAATGTATTTAGGGTATGTAATATGTAATCGGCACACGCACTGACACGCGCACCGACACTCCACTTTATTTATCGCTTTATGCTTATTTGTTTTACCACCGTTACGCGATTTCATCGTTAGTTTAGAAAAAATATTTTCTTCAAAAAAATCCAAAAAAAGTTAAATTCAAATTTCTTTTAAGTAAACCTTGGTATGTAATCCAAGTGATTTTCTTATTATTTTCCTTAATCAAATGTTAATCAATTTAATATCCACATTAGACATGGATTTCGTGCAATTAAAATTAACCAATTTCATCGTATTTTCTTCTCATGCCTTGAGGCCTCTCATCTCTTCTTAAAAATCTTTTCAAAAAAAATGTTAAAATCAATTCAACTCATCAAATAAGTTCTTTAGCCGAACTACTTGATTTTGATCCCGATTTATTTGGGTAAGTAGGCAAAGGGTTTCGACCCTTCCAAATCAATAAAAATAACCAAAAACTTGCTTCATCTTTCTCCTTTCTTTCACTTTAATTTTTAAACTCTTTTGATAAGTGAAATCAATTTAGCGCAAGATTAGAGAATAGGTAGAAGGTTCCTATGGGATACCATAGTCGATTCGGGTGCTTAACACCTTCCCCAATCGAAACCAACCTCCGAATCCAAGGTCTATAAGGGTTTTTACTCACTTTTTCCCTTCCCGCGAATAAAAGTTGAGAGTTCAATGATTAAAGGTTCAAATCCAATCAATGATTTTGATACCCGAAAATCGCGAGCACAATTACTTAATTTGATGTTCTTAAACCTTTGAGGGTTATAGGCTTCATTGAGACATTAGATGCAGTAACCATTGAAGAGAATTAGTGAGCAAGACAATAGTCTAATATTTTAATCAGATGTATTTAAATCAAGTAATCAATCGCATTGTATTCATAGTCTGTAGTTACGCAAACAAATAAGAGAAGGACTTGGCATGACCTATACTCTCTCTCTCTCTCTATCTCTCTCTCTCTCCCTCCCTCCTCCTCTGATGGTCGGATTAGGAAAGTGTACCAAATCATTTACCAAGTAATAAAGTGATAAGTATTGTATCGTATCCACAAGGATTGTCGTTTCATCCAAACAAATTTTGTTACTTATTTTTGAATAATTAAAATAAATAAAGAGTTGAGGGTTAAAGATTGCAATTTTTATTTGTTTGCAACATAGAAAGTTACCTGTTTTTGGTTGCAGAGAAGTTAGCAGTGGTCGAATCCCCCTATCTAACTGATGAGGCCGTTGAGATGTTTCTAACCTAATCGGTTCGTCAAGTTGCACTTGCTGATCACACAGTGATCTTTATGTACGAGGTCCAAGTTAGCAAAAATGCACCTTTTCATTTGGACAAAAATATCCTTCATCTTTATTATTTAAAACTAATAGATTGAGGGTTAGTTTAGTAATTTTCATTAAAACATATTTGTTAACTTGCACCAATTTGCTAACTTATACCCACTTTTATTTTATAACAAATAGCTTTGAGGGATATTTACTAAACTATCTCTTACTTTAAATTGGTTGACACTAGTGAATATTGGTTTTTTTGTCCAAATTAAAAGGTGTATTTTTGCTATCTCATATCTTCATATTTTTTGTTGGTCTAATAGCAAACCATATATATATATATATATATATATATATATATATATTATCTTTAGAGGAATATCATCTAATATTCATTTAAGGTATTTAATGGAACACTTAACTAATTGCAAAGAGATATATTATCCAAAGAGAAGTAGCAGGTTTCATCTCACCTCTCCCAAGTTTTTCATTAATTGATAAGGTCATGAGGCTTATATACACTTCCCTAAGATCACTTAAAGCACGATCAAACCTCATGTTACCAATGACACGTGGAATTGAAAAACTTCTAGGGTCTTTGAGTTTGGAAGGCAATTTCTTCTTAATTATAAGACAATATTCCTTGGTCAAAGCTATTGTATCATTGTCATCAAGCCTTCTTTTATTTGCCAGAATTTGTTTTAAGAACTTGGAATATGATGGCATTTGAGACAGCTTTAAAGGAACATTGATGTGTAATTTCTATCAAATTTCCACAAATTTTTTAAACTGCTCCTCAACTTCAGAATTTGTTTTTTTTTTTTTTTTTTTTGGGGAATGCGTACATGTGGTTTATACGGCGGTGGAGGTAAATATGGTTTTTCTTTTTCCTTTTCCTCCTCTACCCTCTGATTAGTTGGTTTGATTTTTACACTCTCATCATGGTCACTCCATTTCACCTCATTACCCTTAAGGTAAAAATGGATTTGATGTTCATACATTTAGTTAATTTAGTTCCACTAGTTAAATTTCTCTCTAATTTCAAGGAGGCAAAGGCAAGCAAAATGAGAGCTACGATTCAACATTTCAATCAATAAATACAACTTATAGATTATTATTATTATTTTGATACACCTCAATCAAGAAATGGAATATATATATATTATTATTCTATATTATTACATATTCCCTTCCATCATAAGGGACAATTATCATTATGACCAGGTCCACCATAGTACAAGTAATTCCCCCACTTTTTATTATAAGCTCCTCTTATACTATAACATTTTGGTCTCTGCGCTGTATAATTGGGATCTGGCAGATCAATCCATGTGTTACGAGCATTAACTGCAACTTGCATATTCCTAATATATGCAGATTTTCTATAACCCATTGATTGAAAATTTCCACTACCCATTTGAGTAGTAGTATGAGACCCTGATCTCATTAAATTCAATACTTCTCCACCAAATTGAGCAAAATATGCTTCACCCTTTAATTCTGTGAACAAACTGCTTGGCCAATATCCAAGTACATTTCCAGATCCATATTCAAGCCACCAATTTGCAACAAATGGATCCTTCACACAAAAAAAATAAAAAAAATATTCAATAACAGGCTCTTGTTTAGTGTCAAATTAAATTTACTCAAACATACACATATAATCATAAGAGAAATATTTCAATCTAACAATTTTAATATTTTTAACCTAGTAGCCAAAATATTGACTTATCTTTGCTTCTACAATTTTAATTGACACATTATTTGGGATAAAAAGGGATAGCACTTCGGTGCCTTTGTCTTTGGTGTTACCTTCCAGATCTTTAAGGCAACATCAAACTGATTACGATTGATCGCTGACCATGGAGTAATTGTACCTCCAATTACAATTTTCCTGTTGGTTTGAATAAAACCTGAGCATAATAAATTGAAGCATCCAGTATTCTGATCTTTATCAGCCTGCAATTATTAAAGCAAATATGAATTATATAGGATAGTCTACATTTTCCACCTCCTATACTTCAATTAATTTACTTACTTACCGTCCAATAAATAAACAATCTTGGGGTGCGATCTTTATAGAGACTCTCGAAGACCTGCATAAAAATTAATATCACTTGAATTTATAACTTGCTTGATAAAAATAGGGATATGAATATATAGTGAGAGATATTTAGCATGCCTGCCAACCAACTTCAACTGTTTCTCCAGATTGAGAGGAAAGAGATATTTTAGCCAAACTGTATTCATCTTTATTTTCCGTTTTAGGGCGCCATACGTTTAGGTTAGCCTTTGCTCCTGTGTATCCATCCCCATCCACAGAACCATATGCATACTGCGTAGTGTGGAGCAATAGGAAGAACACATTTGTTATTTCATTTTCAAAATAGTATAAGAAAAAGAAACAAAATATATAGGTTAAGGAAAACTTGAGAGAAAAAAAATTGAGTTTGTGCGATTGCATACTTCTCGATAGTCGTAATCAACGCTTTTTCTTCCAAATTTGCTAATAGAATCCGCTCTTAACAAGTCTTGTTCTGTTACTCTTCTAATTGGAATTGTTCTTACAGGACATGATTCACCAGACAAGCTCCACAATTGAAAGATGTCGCTCATATTACCTATTTGATTATCCACTATTGGTCTTTCTGGAGGATCCTGTGGATATGAATATGCACGGAAAAATTCAAAACAATAAAGTTGAAATATAATTGCTTACTTAGCTTCAAAGTTATTTATGAATTATTTTACTTAAATTAACAAAACATATATACAAAAAACAATACCAATGGTTTTTGTCCTTTCAATAAAGGATGGTCAAAAGCTGGTTGTTTATGAGTCAAAACACAGTCTATGATATCACCATCTGGACTCTGCAAAAATGAACATTCACAAAAACACAAACATTACAAGTTAGGCTCCAAGAATTTAGAGTGTCATTGAATATGAAGTACTTACAACGGCTAGAGATTTCTTGTTTGGATAGAGTACTTGTTTATTTAAACCTGGATCATATTTAAAAGTTTGAAAACATACGTGGTAAAGATATAAATGTAAAAAGAAATGTGGTTCAAATTATTTTAAAAATCTAATTAGGTCATAATTGCAATTTTTTAAAAGTTGAAGAAAATTTATAGCGATCAATTGCAAAGTTTTAAAAAATATAGAGACCAATTTGCAAAGTTTTCAAACACATTAATAATGTTTAAAATTTATTCAACATGCCTGAATTGTCTTAACAGCAGGCTTATTGAGCTGTTGAAGACGGGTTGTTATCATCTTCTGGATATTCAACCTGTGAAATTCGTCATCTGATCGAAAAGTTTGATTGACTGATCGGTGGTTACTTGCTTCAGATGAATTGATTGGAGAAACCAAACAAACAATGAGAAGAAAATGTAGGAGGAGGGAGATGATTGGTGTGCGAAAGTCCATTTTTGATTTTGTGTTCTTAGATTTTGGTTTTGTGCATGGAAAAAAACCTAACCCCATGTCACTCGAACATAAATATGTATATATATGACGGGTATTGTAAGCCTTAATTACTTTGTGCTATTGCACCTGTGAAATTTAAGTGTATGTGTGCGTATATATATAGTGCTTGTTAAAGAATAGATTAAAATCTCTTCCCAAAATTTTTTAGAAAAAGAAATATATTTAAACGTTGATTAATAAAAGAACTAATTAGAAATTAAATATTTAATACCCTACAAATATGTAGTCATTTAATATTATATTTTTAAGTAGTCAAAACATTTTTGGTCAAAAATGTTATTCAGACATTTAAGGAATTCTTTTGAAGTCATTGGACTCTATATTTTAGGCTTTAATTACAATTAATTGTTTTTTATTTTCATCCGTTGACTAAATATGTCCACTATTTTAAAATTTATTAGTTTTCATCACCTTCCAAAGATGTCTGAATGACTAAACCATCAAATTTGTCTCTATCTTTGTACTAAATTTTTAATTTGGTCCTTGACTCTATTAACAACTCAAAATGGTCACTGTCTTTGTTAAATGTTTCTCATGTTGGTACCCGACTCTATTAGTTCTTTTGTATTTTGAGTGTCAATGGTTCAATGTCTTTTGGATATTATTTAGTGGTTAATGAGATAATGCCTTTTGTATCTTATTTGGTACGATAATGGCTTAAAATACAAAACAATTAATAGAGCTAGGGACCAATCTGTGAAACATTTGACACGGATAAGGACCATTTTGAGTTACTAATAGAGTTAGGGACCAATTTGAGAATTTGGAACAAAGACAGAGATCAATTTGGTGGTTTACTCATTTCTGAATTAAAAGAAATGATGAGACATATTTTAAATTGTGGGGTCCAGCTATTTCCATATGATCAACATACATTTGAGAAAATGGAAGGTTGCATGTGATGATAATTAGTAAGATGCATGATGTATACATGGTGTAGTGTACGAGTGACACATGTTATGGTGCATGAGGTACGCATGATGTGGTGCATGCATTGCAAGGGGCACTTGTTGTTTTGCATGAAAGGCAAATGACAAGTGTCTTCACGCATGTAAGGCAACATTGGCTTGTTTCTCCTATAAGTAGGACCATGAGCAAGCATTAACAACACACCACAAAAGTAGAACAACAAAAAGCAAGAGAGAAGGAGAGCATTGCTCAAGAGAAAAATGATCTTCATAGAGAGTTTTCTTGTGAGAGAAATAGTGAGCCAATTTGTGAGAGTGTTTCTTACAAATTGAGAAATACATTGTAGTGAGATCCACCTAAGGGTGAAGTTATTGTATTCCCATTATCATTATAATGGAAGTTTAAGAGGCCCAAGGGTCCCGTGGTTTTTTCTTTTTTCACATTGAGAAGGTTTTCCACGCTAAGAATCTCTTTGTGTCATTACACTTATATTTCATGTTCCCGCTAGTGTCTATTTTGAGTTCACGGAGGAGGGAAATTATGCAGGCATTTCTCAACAGTGGTATCAGAGAACTTGTTGCTCTGGAACTCTGAGGTGTCGTATCTGCAAGATACTTCTTAGTATGCTCTGTGGTTGCAACATTGTTTGATCTTCCACATCATAAAAGAAATATTCTTGTCGCTAGAAATAAAATGAGGTAGTGATATATTGCTTGTATAGGAAAGTTCTGGCAAGGAACTATTTGGTATTTAAGCGTGTCTATGAACCCACCTCTCTTACCTGAGAACTTTCCTGGTGTACTATTCACAAACTCATATGTATTCTAGTATACGATACTAGTCACATTGGTTAAAGAAATTATTTCTTGTGTAACTCAAGATGGAGGGTTTATTCATCCATGATGGTGATATGTTCAAGCTAACTTCTGACAACTACTCATATTGGAAGCCAGTGATGGAAGACCACTTGTATTGCAAAGACTTTCATGAGTCAATCACCCAAAAGGATAAACCCGAGAAGAAGACCAATACATCGACATAAGTATGTTTGAGCTTGTGTCAACTTATACCAAAGCGTATGAGTTATCGACGAAACTTGTATCCTTGATTCAAAAGAAGACACCAAGGAACAAAGCCCACCTTGTCAGACGGATGGTGAAATTGGAGTACTCATATGGTCAAAACATGATCGAGCATTTGAATACCTTCAAAGGTATTGTGAATCAACTAATGATATCTGACATAAAGATAGATGATGAGTTGCAAACTCTTCTACTCCTAAGTTCTCTACCTGATAGTTGGGACACTCTAGTGTTCACTCTCAACAACTCTTCTTCAGATGGAAAACTTGTCATGGATTATGTTACAGATTTCTTGCTAAATGAAGAATCAAGACGGAGGGAAGGAGGCTTCAACAACCAGTTCAAAGCAAGTATTGATGATAATAGAGGAATGAGTAAGAATCGTGAAAAAGGAGGTCGTGGGAGATCATAAGTTATATCCAAGTCTTGCACAAGACTAATTTGTTTTTATTATGGAAAATCAGGCCATAGAAGATCTGAGTGCAGATTCTTGAAGAGAGATCAACAGGCTGGAACAGTCCATCCAGATTTGATAAACTCAAAGAATGATACAGAAGATAGAACCACAAATGCAGTAGCCTTGAATGAGGAGAATGTTTTCTTTATTGGAGATGAAAATTATCTAAATGTTGTATTCGATGACTGCACTTGGATGGTTGACACCAGAGCATCCTTCCACATTACAACCTATGGACATTTTTTCTCATCATACCAAAGAGGAGACTTTGGTACGGAGAAGATGGGAAATCATGTCACAAGTAAGATTGTTGGTATTGGTGAAGTAACTCTGATCACATAGAATGGCAATAAGCTCTTGCTAAAGGAAGTAAGACATGTACCATAAATGCATCTAAACCTTATCTCAGCAGGAAATTTAGATGATTTTGGGATGATAAACCAATTCGCGTGTGGCAAATGGAAGTTTAGAAAAGAAAGGCTCCATGTACCTCATGCAAGGAATAATAAACAAGGGAGAGATTAATGTTTCTCAAGACGCAACCCTGTAACACCCCGTTTTCCAACATATAAATAAATGAAAAAAATACATCAGAGTGCACCTTAAACAGGATGTCACATTTCATACTTCAAAAATCATTTCATTATATAGATAGGGTTAAAGTCCACTATTTAATTAAACACCTGTTTTTTTATAATTCAAATAATATTGCAGCGGAAATCATTCAACATTAAAAGTCAAAATTTGACACTAGGCCTCAACGTAATCAACATAATAAAAACTTCCAAATAAATGGTTCAACAACAACATCTTAAAAGTGATACGTAATTAAAAAGGAAAGACAAAACAATCGAATATCCCCATCCCGTTACATATCAGAGCAAGACTCCTATGACGACACGAGGATCAACTCACATCAGCGGATTACTCCTGGTTATCTGCACGTTACCCACATAGAGACAACATTCAAACAGAAGGGGTTAGATTTCACATTCGTTAATAATAAACAACAATTCATAATAAGAATTAATCAACATATTATGGCCGCAACAATCATCAACAAGTATTACATATAATTTCAGATATTTTCATCAATCAATTTCATTTGTCAAAGCAACAACAACAACAACAACAATTTGATGATGCGACAACAACAACAACTTAACAATATCAACAACAACTTGTTGATGCGGCAGCAACAACAACTCAACAATATGTCAATGACAACTTAATAATGCAACGACAACAACAGCTTACAAAATGCATTATAACATGCATGAGGTACCAACAGAGCGTCAAACTCTCAACATGATGTCGTAATTCAACTAAACAGGGCATCAAGCCCTCAACTAATAACAAGGCATCAAACCTTCAACGTAAACAAGGCATCAAGCCTTCAACTAATAACAAATGCTTATGCAAAGATAAGACTCCGATATGCAACAACTTATGACATCGTAATTCACATAATAAATTATCTATAAAAGATACTCATTTCAAACCAAAGCTACTGGATACATAATTTAATCAACAACAATATTCATATTCAGACCAAAGGCCAATTCAAAACAGAAACATGCGAAAAAGACACAAAAACGCGAAACATGGCAGTCTATCATCACGCAGTTCACTATGGCGAGTGGGATTGCTCGCCGTGGCGAGCTGGCAGCTGCTTTAGGCATAGGTCTCGTCGTGGCGAGCTAATTGCTCGCTGTGGCGAGCTAATTGCTCGCTGTGGCGAGTGGCTAATTAGGTCATTCGCGAGGCGACTAAAACTACTCACCATGGCGAGTTAACTGTTACTCGCGGGGCGAGGATAATCGCTCGCTATGGCGAGCGACGACGAACAGGGCTACAAACAGAAATTCAGAAATTGTCCCAAAAACCTAATTTGCGACACCCTAACTCCCAAAATTAATAGGAAACATTGTCTACTGATAGACTACAACCTAGACAACAATTTTTACATTAATCCATGTGATTACATAGGTTTTTAACAATCCTAATTCAATTCAACCCTAATTTCTCCACAACAATTTTCAACAATGACAAGTGATTAATCTAATTAGAATCATATGTTCATGATTAAAGAAAGTTAGTCTCACCCTTACCTTAGATTGGTTGATTTTTTCAGAACTCTTAAAGTTTCTCCCAAAAGCTGTATTTTCACGTTCTCTTTGTTTTTCCCCAAAAGCTGCTTCTCTGGTTTTCTAACCTTAATCCTTAATGTTCTCCCTTATTTATACTCTCCACTAAACATAACTTAACAAACTCCTCTAATTACCAAACTACCCTTAATTAATCTAATCTTTTAAAATTCCTTTACTCTTAATGTTATAACAACCTACTAATAAATCTTAAAAGAAAACATCACATATCAACAAATATCACAATTAATCAATTAAATCAACAAAAGGCCCCAAACTCAAATAAAAATAATTAAATAAATAATAGGGCGTTACACAACCAAAGAATAGTGGCACAAACGACTTGGCCACATGAGCGAGAAAGGTTTAGAGATTATTGCTAACAAACATCTTTCAAATATCAAGGGACAATCACTTGAATCTTGTGAAGATTGTCTAGCATGCAAACAACACAGAGTATCTTTTCAAAAATCAAATGATGCAAGAAGACGGAAGAAAATCTTAAATCTTATTCACTCGGATGTTTGCTCGACATCTGAAAGGTCCCTTGGTGGTGCATAATACTTTGTTACCTTCATTAACGATCACTCGAGAACGATGTGGGTGTATCGATTGAAAAAGAAAGATCAAGTTCTACAAGTTTTCAAGGAGTTTAATGCCTATGTAGAACGAGCATCTGGAAGAAAGTTGAAATGCTTAAGAAGTTACAATGGTGGTGAATACCTAGGTCCGTTTGAAGCATATTGTAAAACTCATGGGATAAGACATGACATGACCCCTCCAAAGACTCTCCAGATAAATGGAATAACTTAAAGGATGAATAAAACGATTGCAGAGAAAGTCAGAAGCATGCTTTCTACTGCAAAACTTCCCAAATAATTTTGGGGAAAAGCAATAAGTATTGCGATTGGTTTGATAAACTTGTCTCCTTCAAGACCATTAAATGGAAAGATACCAGGATGAAGTATGTTATGGAAAGAAAACCTCCTAAGTACTTACTACTAGGGTCAACTCTCTCTCGGTATCTCTCGCTAGTTACAAACTACTTACTTCCTAGATAGATAGTTATCAGAATAAGGATATAAATATCAAGATATAAGCATCCAGACAGTGATAGAAATGTTAGGCCCTGTCATAACCTAAGTACCTAATCTAGGGTTGTGTCTACTACATAAATAAACCTAGGCCAATAAAACTAAATAACTAACAGAAAATATCTAAATAAACGACATATAATTAAATAATTATCCAACAAAATAAACAGAGGTTTATCTTAGAACTATAACCTATAACTACTTAGTTACACATGGTAACTAAAGACAAGATACATAAAAACGCACTCTAGCAAAGATAGGAGAAGATAGAACTACTCCTTGGCTCCTAGAATCGCCTTCCTCTTGAACTATTCAGTTCTGAACGAGAAATTATGAATGAGGAAGGTTGTATTTATAGGGAATGTTTCCACCGGTTTTGTCCCAAAATAACGGGTTTTCCAGGGGCGAAAAGTTCACAAAAAGTGTTCTTTTCAACAAGGCACCATGCGCCTAGGTACATATGGCTATGAAAACCATGCGCCTGGTGCCCTATTCATGCGCTTGGCGCTTCTCCATGCGCCAGACGCTTATGTAGACTGTCTTCATGCGCCTAGGCGCTTTTTCCGTGCGCCCAGGCGCTTTAGTGCAAACTTAGTGCTGAAATGCCTGTTTTCATCGCATGTCTTGGTGTTTTCTTCAAAGTAAGATGTCTTGGAACTTGGGAACATAATTTCTCCCTTTGTAAAGTCTTATGAGGCCTCTTGAGTATTTCTTCATCTTCCCAAGACCACATAAATCTTCAGATATCTTGCTTTGCCGGTTTTTGGGATTTTGTTTTATCTTTGACAAAGACCTTTATTTGTGTGAGAGACGAGGTTACTTAATAATTTTATGAATGTGTTGGAAAGGAATTTGTTGTTCACAAGAGATAGACTCTTGATGTGGAGACCGGAGGAAAGTGGTTTGTTTTTGGTGAGTTCGATGTACATTTTATTTGAAAAATTGATGATGTGGGGATGAGTTATGAGGTGATGTTGAGAAGAGGGATATTGGCTACCTTTCGAAAGGCCAAGTGTATACAAGAGTAGTTTCTTCCACTTGGAAACTTTTGTTTGGCCGCATTCCAACAAAAATGAAGATTGACATTCATAATACTATTCCGACACATGAGTCGGTGAAAAGTTTGGAATTAGGTTATACGGTGGTTAGATTTTATGTTTATTACTCTTCAGAATTTGTTTGTTCGCTTGGGATGTTGGTGTAGTGAAGCAAAAATAAAAAGTTGCCGAAAAGTTTTTTTGGCAAGAAACAATTTGAATGATTTGAAATGCACGAAATAATAGAATTTTCAACAAGGTGGTTAAGGTGGCAAAATAATTGGTGGACAAAATTAAGGTTTTATCTTGGCGTTGAATTTTGGCTCGATTGAAGGTCCCAACTTGTTTGTTTATGAGTAGTGTTGGGATTTAAATATTGTTTTATTATGCGATTGAGAGTTTTGATTAAGTTGTTTGTTTATTCTTTATCTCAATTACCATAAGAAAAAGGAACAAAAAAAAATGAAAAAGAAAAATTAATAAAAAAATAGAGTTTGTGTGATTGCATACTTGGTAACTATCTCCATCGATGTATTTTCTTCCAAATTGAGTAATAGAGCCGATTCTTAACATGTATTGTTCTGTTATTCTTCTAAATGGAATTGTTCCTTCGGGACATGATTCACTAGACAAGCTCCACCATTGAAATATGTTACTCAAATCACCTATTTGGTGCTGCCCTCTTGATCTTTTCGGAGGATCCTGTATATAAAAATATGAAAAAAAATTCTCAAATATAAAGTAGTAATATAATAACTTATCTTCAAAAATTATTTTTGAATTTTTCTTAGTTAAATTAACAACTTAAAAATAAAAATATATCAATGGTTTTTGTCCTTTCAATAAGGGATGATTAAAAGCTAGTTGTTTACGAGTCAAAATACAGTCTATGATATCACCATCAAGACTCTGTAAAAATGAACACAAACACAAAAATACAAACACAAGAATATAAGTTAGACCCAAAGACTTGAGTATGTTTGGATGAAGTAATTGAAAATTCAAAAGAATTTAAAATTGTAAAAATTCAATATGCTATCCCTTCAATTTTTTTTTGTTTGGATAGATTATTGACTTATTTAAAGTTTCAAGAATTTTGTGGTAAAATATAAATATCATAATAAAAGTGGTTTAATTTTTTGTTGAAAACAAATTATGTTATAATTGCAATTTTGGAAAAGTTGATGGACAAATTAAAAAAAAAATTGAAAATTTATAGCGACCAAATTTTCAAAGTTAAAATAAAAATATAGGTGGTATTTGTTTTTTTATCCATTCCTTATGAAATTCATTTATTTTGAAAATTCTCCCAAAAAAAAAAAAAATACCTTAAAATTCTCCAAATTTTATTATCCAAACAAGGTAATTCATAACGAAGAATTTAAACTACAATCTGAAATTATATTAACAAAAAATTTCTTCATCCAAGAACACTAAAAATGTTTGATTTTTTTTTTTTAACATGCCTGAGTTGTTTTAACAGTAGGCTTGTTGATCCGTTGAAGAAAGGATGTAATCATCATCTTGTTCATCTTGTGAAATTCGTTCTCTCCTAGAAAAGCTTGATTGTTCAGTTGGTTGTTACAGGAATGAATAGGATAAACAAAAGACACAATGAGAAAAACATGTAGGAGGAGGGAGATGATTGGGGAGTTAAAGTCCATATTTGTTTTCGTGAGTTTAGATTTTGGTTTTGTGCATGAAAACAAATGTAACCCCGTATCCATCAAACGCAAATGAGAAATGCTGTATATCATTGATGGCTTCACGAAAAAATAGTGAACGTTTACCATCTCTCTCACACACACATACAGAGTAATATTTCCCACCACCCTAGTCTCTCTCTCTCACACAACACACACATTATTCTCTCGGGTGTTCTCGCTTTTCCATTAGAGTTATATTATCATTGTGTAGTCTGAAACAATCGAATACACAAAGCCAAGCAAGTTTTTTGAACACATTTAGGGCATGGTAACCGGTTGCACTACACAGTGCAACCAATAGATAATTTTGTAGGGGTGAATCATGTTGCATAGGTTTTTGCAACCGGTTGCACATGTTAAAAAAGCCATTTTTAGCTGATGAACTTTGTGTAATCGAATGTTATGCCTGTGAAATCAACCATACAGTTCTAGAATAAAAACAACAGCAATGCTAACACAAAAATGGGCAACTAACATACATGAATCAAGCTTAACATATTAGTTTTATCGCTCAACATAAACACACAAGTAACCCCAAGGGTGGGAACTATTCTAAAGGAACTCACCAAGTGCTTCTAGCAACTTTGCAACTGCTTATACTTCCTTCTTCATCTTATGCTTCAATATTTCTTGTCAAAACCCTAGCTTCATTCCTATCTTACCCCTCCCAAACATGTATAATTGAACATCTAAACCCTAACTTTATTTTTTGCACCAGCTAATTGCTTCCAGCTCCAAACTCAAATTTCTTGCCCAAGCTTCTGTTCCTTGGTAAGCTTCAAGTCTCTATCTCAACTTTAATTCTACCAGTCCAAACATGATTATACAGTCATTAATTTATGCATGCATAAGTTGATTTTCCACTAGAACTGAAAGAACTTGAATAATTAGATATATATATATATATATATATATAGAGAGAGAGAGAGAGAGAGAGAGAGAGAGAGAGCCGGGTTTGGCGAGGAGAAAGAAAAGAGGGAAAGATAGCTTGCTTGTTTGGAAGGAATTGATGACTTGGAGGTTTGGTATGGTGGGAGAGAGTGAGCCGAGGAAGAGAGGAAATTGTTGTTTGGCTCAAGCATTTTGAATGGGAGGAATGAATGAAAAACTAGGGAGTTTGGTTTATATACTCTCTTGAGAGAAAGACTCAAATGCCCTCCCCTTACTTGAAATCTTGTAATTCTCGTACAATTCCCTGATTATTTAACACTGTATCCTGGAAATATATTACGTGGGATATTACATTCTACCCCCTTAAAATAAATTCGTCCTCAAATTTTATAATTTACCTTAGAGAATAAATATGGATAACCCTTAAACACCTTCTATTCTAGTTGAGACATCTGTTTATTCAATATAGTTTGTGTTTGATGCTTTTCACTATATATCATCACTGGACTAAATTTATAATTCATTAGTTATTTTTTTTTAGACATATTGAATTGATTAGTTGTGACATATAGTTTAACGTTCAATCGAGCTTTTGATAGTACTTTCTTTTTATTTTATTTTTTTATAAAAAAAGACTTTTGATAATACTAGTTTCACCTATGACATAAGGAAAATGTGTTATATATTCGAGAGATTAAGCCAAGACATTGTCCTTGGTTTATTTTGTTAAATTGTTGTAAATATTGAACTCGTTAGAATTGTTCCAATTGGTTCGATTGGTCTATTTTTAGGATCCAGTTCACCATTTTGAAGACCAGTTCGATTTGTTTGAATTGTTCCATTATGGTTCGGTTCAGTTCAAATAAACTGAACAACAGTTCGATTCGGACACAGTCTTGGGTCTGAACCGAACTTTGGTCATCCTCATCCCTACTTTTAGTGATTGGTTATTGTCCAACTGTGTCCGCATCAACAATGTTGATAATTTTTCCGCCAATTAAATGAGAGCACACTTTAAAGAGAATTCTCAGTTGCACTTGTACATGATGATATTCTCATTGAAATTTGAATAGGAAGTTTTATTTTAGGTTTTTCGAGATGTGTGAGAATATTCAGAATTGCTTCTTGAGGAGGTAGATAGTTTATCACCATAGTATTCAAATGAATTTACATTGACCTTGTGCAAGAAATAGGACCCATTTCAATGGTTCTATATAGAATGTATCCCATAGAGTTGTATGAGCTTATGAAAAGATTAGAGGAACATTTGGATTATAAGTTTATTCGGCCTAGCGTTTCTCCATGGGTGCACTAGTGTTACTAGTGAAAAAACGGTTCTACAATGTTGTGTGTAATTATTGTTAGTTGAATAAAGTAAGGGTCAGGCCAACTTGTTTCATTTTATTATTGTAATTTTTTATTTTTGATGTGTTGATTTCTTTGAAGGTATAATCGTAAGCAAAGTAAGAGATAAATGGTGGATGGAATTGTTTGGAAAGGCAGTAGTGAAAGGGATATCAATAAAAGTTGTAAGTATATTTTATTTTACATTCTTCTAAGACGTTCACAGAGAGTTTGTTAGGTGATTATAGTACCATCAATGTATAAAAAAAAGAAAAAGAAATAAGAATCTTTAATTTGAACATAAGAATAAACGGAGATTATAGTATATTTCCTTTCTTTCTTCAAAGCTCCTTCATGTATTATTTCTTCCCTTGATTCTATTTTCTGCAATTTTTTTTGGGGGGGTGGTGAGGATGTTAGAAAAATATCTTGGATCAAATGGGACACTATCTGCTTACAAACGGAGAATGGAGGTTTGGGGGTGAAAAGATTGAAGGAATTTAATATTTCTTTGTTAGGTAAATGGGTGTGGAGGGTGTTGGAAGAGCGAGATAGCTTATGGAACGTAGTTCTGCGTGCCAAATATGGAGAGGAGGGAGGGAGGGTGCGGTTTAGGGATGTTGGTGGATCGGTTTGGTGGCGCACTTTGAACCAAACCCGATCGGGGGTGGGACTGGTGGATAATAGGTGGCTGTCGGACAATATTGTTAGGGAGGTTGGGGATGGATGCTCTACTTTGTTTTGGGTGGATCCGTGACTGGATGGTTGTCCGTTACAAAGGGCATACAGTAGGTTGTACCATCTTGCGGTCAATAAATTGGCTACGGTGGCAGAGATGAGGGTGTTAGGTTGGGGAGCCGGAGGTGAGGCGTGGAAGTGGTGGAGGAGGTTGCTTGCTTGGGAGGAGGGATTAGTCCTGGACTGTGTGGACCGTTTGTCTGTTTGTGTTTTGCAGGTTGAGACGATTGACAGATGGGTGTGGAAGCTCCATGCGTCGCAGTGTTACATAGTGAAGTCAGCCTACTCTTACTTAACAAACATTGATTCCAATCTTACTGAAGGTTTCGACAACTTTTTGTGGATTAAAGCGGTACCGTTGAAGGTGAATATATTTTTATGGCGCCTTTTCTTAAATAGGCTTCCTACTAAGGATAACCTGCGTAGGAGAGGTGTTCTCGGCGATGCTCAACTTCAATGTGTGACTCAGTGTGGGGACTCTGAAGATTCTAATCACTTGTTTTGTCGGTGTGATGTTTATGGGCGGCTTTGGTATTTGGTCACGAAGTGGTTGGGCTTCGAGGTGGCTCTTCATGGTGATACTCTTATTCATGCTCATCAGTTTTGTGGTCTTGGAGGTTTTTCCAAAAAATCTAGGACTGCGTTCATTTCTATTTGGATTTCTACACTTTTTGTTATTTGGAAAGACCGCAACAGAAGGATATTCCGCAACAAGTCGGATCAACTTGAAACTCTTGCAGAGAGGTTAAAGCTCAAACGTTTTGGTGGCTGAAATCATATTATGCTATGTTTGTTTTTGACTATTCTGTTTGGAGGATGAACCCTCTTAATTGTCTTAAAGCAATTATGTAATAGGTAGTTTGCTTTGTGGTTTGTCTGGCCATTTGTGGCTTAACATTTTTGTAACGGATACCTTGCAGCTCCCTTAAGCACTCCTTGTGCTGGAGGAGTTGTCAGTTTTTTTATATATATTTTTCTTAGTTTCTTCAAAAAAAAAAACATAAGAATAAAACACCGGTTTTTATTTATTTGCTTATTTATTTGATATCGAGGGTTTTAGTCTAGTCCTTCCTCTGTGTATATACTTTTCCTCAATTTCTTAATAATATTTTGATATTAACGACATAGGGTGGAGGTTTCCGAGGTACTAACCTAGTTAGGATGTCGGTGTTTCCTCTTGATTTCTGTCATTTCCTCCGATTTATCCAAAAAAAAAACAATAAAACACCACAATAAAAAAATGCAAAAAAATATTTAAAAACAATTGTTTACCATAATATATCTTATTCAATTAATACATTCAATGTTCCCTTAGGGACACTTCTCACTTTTGCCTGGTCCACCATAATACAAGTAATTTCCCCACTCTTTACTATACCATGGTCTTAAAGGATAACATTCTGGTTTGTCTCCTGCCCAATCAGGATCTGGTAGGTCAATATAGACACTTTGTTCAGTAACCGCAACTTGCATATTTCTAATAAATGCAACTTTATTAATGCTATTGAATTCAAAATGCCCACTACCCATTTGGGTGGTAGTATGAGCTCCTGTTCTCTTTAAATTGAGAACTTCTCCACCAAATTCAACAATATATGCTTCACCCTTTAATTCTGTGAACAAGGAAGCAGGCCAATAGCCAAGATAATTTCCAGATCCATATTCAAGCCACCAATTCCCTCTGTTTGGATCCTACACAACAAAAAAAATATAAGTAAACCTTCAATGACACATTTTTATAAAGTTATTTTATAAACAATTCCATATCACTAGTAAGAAACAAACCTATCATAGTAAAATTCTTTTAAAAAACAAACATGTTTCAAATTATCCATAATCATAAAAAGTTTATTTGGTAACCTCATGACAATGTTACCTTCCAGATGTTTAAGGGAAAATCATATTGTTTGCCATTATATGTAGAAACTGGACCAAGTCTCCCTCCCAATAAATTTTTCTTGCTTGTTTGAACAAAGCCAATGCATTTTAAATTGAAGCATCCACTTTGTCTTTCTACATCAGACTGCAATTATTAATGTGTATGTTACACTTGAAGTCAAATAAAAATTATATAATCCTATACAAACTAGTATTATTTTTCAACCTTCTTTAATTTAATAAATTTACTTACCGTCCAATAGGTAAATAGTCTAGGGAAGTCATCCCCATAGAGATTCGGGAATACCTACATAAAAATTAATATCCCTTAAACTTAACTTTTATAAATAAAAAAAGAAAGGGAAATCACATAACCCTACAACAACATATAAGAGTATAAGACGTACTCCACTTGAACTTAACTATGCATACCAATAATATTAAAATACATGAAAGAAAAACATAAAAATGAATTAGGCAAAAGGAAATGAGTGAATAAAATGATGAGAGAAGTATTTAGCATACATGCCAACCAGCTTCAATAATGTCTCCAGATTTTTGAGATGCAATCGATATTTTAGCAGCGCTGAATTCATCTTTTTCCACTTTAGGGCGCCACACGTTAAAGATAGCTGATGCTCCTGTGTATCCATCTCCTTGCACAGAACCAATTGAATGCTGTGAGAAATAAGAAAAATCCATTTGTTATTTCATTTTTAAAATAGCATAGGGTTTATTTAGTTTAATGTTGGTTGGTGATTAAATTTCTTGCTATAGAAAAAATATTGAGAAAAAACTGAGTTTGTACGATTGCATACTTCGTAATTGTCTCGATCAATGTATTTTCTTCCAAAATGGCTAATAGAGTCGGCTCTTAACAAGTCTTGTTCCGTTACTCTTCTAATTGGAATTGTTCCCTCTGGACATGATTCACCGGACAATCTCCACAATTGAGGGATAACACTAAAATTACCTTTTTGGTTATGCCCACTTGGTCTTTTGGGAGGATCCTGTGTTTAAATATATGCACGAAAATATTATATTCAAATTATTTTAAATTTTTTATTAATTAAATTATGAAAATAAAATACCAATGGTTTTTGTCCTTTCAATAAGGGATGATCAAAAGCTGGTTGTTTATGAGTCAAAACACAGTCAATGATATCGCCATCAGGACTCTGCAAAAATGAATACAAACAAAAATTCACAAGATCACAAACCCAAGCATTTAAATTAGGTCCAAGACATAAGAGTACGTTTGGATGTATAACTGAAAATTCAAGAGACCGTTTTAAGAATCATTCATGCTTATATATTAGGCTCCAAGATATTATAGTGACTACTGGGAAAATTTTGAAACATTGTAAACCTAAATCTGTAAATATTTTTAAAAAATAATTATAAGAACCATTTTAAGATTCATATATATAATTAGGTCACGAGAGATTTCAAACTTTCAGGTGCTATTTGTATATTTACCCATTTATGATGAAATTTATATATTTTGAAAATTCTCCGAATTTTATTATCCAAACAAGCGAAGTTATAATGAAGAATTAATTACGTCTAAAATTATATTTCTACAGGAAACTTTTTCATCCAAAATATACCAATGATGTTATAAAATTTATAACATGCCTGAATTGTTTTAACAGCAGGCTTGTTGATCTCTTGAAGACGGGTTTCTATCATCTTCTTCATCTTGTGGAATTCTTCATCTGATAGAGAAGTTTTATTGACTAATTGATGTTTGCTTATTCTTGAAGAGTTAATTGGACAAACCAAAAATACAATAAGAAAAAAATGTAGGAGGAGGGAAATGATCTGGGAGCCAAAGTCCATGTTTGTTTCTGTATTCTTAGATTTTTGTGTTTGTGTGTCTATATATATATATATATATATATATATATATATATATATATATATACACACACACGAATCAAGAAAATAAATAATTAAAATATAATATTTAATATATTACTACTATAGAATCATTTGATATTATATCTTTTAAGTAGTCAAAACATTGGTTGGTCAAACTTACTTATTTAAAATTTAAGGAAATATCTTAAACTCGTTGTGTTGTATATTCTATGGTATTTCAAAACTAATTTATCTAAATAATTTTCATTAAATTAATTTAATTAATTGGTTATATTAATTTCTTTTAGTCTAAATTTAGGTTTATTCAAAAGAATTAATTTAAAACTATATCTGTTATCTTTCAATTGACTAACACATATTCAATTAAACACACACAATATATAGCGTCATTTAGATTGTTTGGATGCGGGAGAGGTGTTTTACTTTACTTCTTCTTAATGGTTTGTTGTAATTGAACTCTATTGCTCTTTTTTAACACACCTTATGTTGAGAGGGTTAATATAAGTTTCATTTTTCATTTTGACTTGTACGGGGAATGTGGTGACCCGAGATTAAGATGTAACAATGTCAACAATTAGTGTTACACTTTTAAGGGTTTCCATTTAGAAACAAATACCTTTTAATACTTTTATTTTTTCTTTATTAGTTTCTTTTTGTATGAGAAAAATTTAAGGAGAGGGATGATGTCCAGTTAAATTTTGTCTCGATTGCCGTCTCTTTCATAGACCAAATACAATCCGTCTCTAAATCTCACCAGTATTTATAACTTTTTTAATAAACTTTACTACCTCCGATCCTTTTTATAAGAAACAAAACACATAAATCACGTAGACCAAGGAAAAACTTTAAAAGTAGTTTTTTTATTTAATACTCATAAATTAAAATTTATTACATGAATGCCCCTATATTAATTATCTTGATTACAAAAATTTACTTACTTTTAATATTCTCTTTCAAAATAAATAAGGCAACAAATGCCATTTAACTTCTAATACATTTGAAAATTGGTCGAAGTTTCTTATAAAAAGGAACAAAAAAATTGATTATTTTGTTTTTTTATAAAAACGATCGGAGGGAGTAGTTCATTGCATATAAGACCTTTAGGTTTATATTCTAGCACTTATAAGGGTTTACTTGGTTGGAAGTTTTCTTTTAAAAATAGACATCAGGATGCCACACCGACATTCCAACTAGGTTGGCACTCCGGGAAGCCTCCGTCCTATGCCCGCCAAACTCTAAAATTTTATTAAAAAAGAGGGAAAGATAGATACAAGGAGAGGGGGGACTAGGCTAAAACCCTCAAAGAAAAAATAAAAGGAAACAAAAAAAACGACTACGGAAATCCATAGTTGGGCAAGCCAATTATGTCTCGACAAAAATCCATATGCAACTCCGCTGGAAGCGTGTCTAACCAAACAAAACCCTGAACTCATACATTCCAATATTCATTGGAAAGTTGGAGGATGAGCACCCTTTGCATGGGTTTTATAAGGAGGCTTTCTGAGGACTTGTTTTTCATAGCTTGTTGCTGCTTCTTTGAGAGTACTTGGGTTAATCCTTCTGCAGCGGTCTATTGGTCGTATTCGATAGGATGTGTTACCAAATCACTCTATATGTTTTTGATAGGATGTGTTTCGAGCTGCACAATTGGAACCTGAGATGTTTTGCTAGTAGCTTCTGCGTGTTGGTTCGTAGTACCTTGGTGCGCTTCTAATTGGATGTCAAGAGGTTTTGGTGGTGCGCTATGTTCCATGTCTGAGGACTCAAAATCAGCAGCAGTAGTAACTTGCACGTCATCGTGCTCAACAAAAGACAGTTGTGAAACATCCGTAAGTGGAATCTCGTGAAACCTGAGATGCCAAATGTCGTTGTTCCACTTCATGGGATTGCACATCAACGTGCGATTCATCAGAGATCTTTTTCAGCACATGAATTTATGTAACACCCAAGGATGACGAGAGCGGGGAGTGGTCGCCGGTGCACAAGGCACGACAATGAGCGGCTCCCGACAGTTTATAGACGAACTAAATCACACCGGAATGAGAGGGATCTCGAGGCTGTGCAGGTATGAGACTGCATGGTTGAAGTAAGACTTATAAGAATTGTTTAGTACATATCTATATCAACAAAATGCATCTTCTTTTTGATAGCCCATTCCATAAGAATTGTTTAGTAACTATCTATATCAACTAGGCTGCCGGTCCTTGGGAATTATATCAACAACTTTTTGCAATTCAATACTAAAAGTTGCGGCAGTAACATCATTGTCAATAGGCTGAGATGCAGCCAACTGCGTAGAGTCATCAGGTGTTTCCTTGTGCTGAGTTGGAATAGTCGTGGAACCCTCCAAATCATCTATGTCATCATGATGAGAAGCTGCCAAATGGGAGGGTTCTATGCGTGAATCATCTTGTTGAATGGGGACAGCAGTAGCATCAACCAAAATAGTGGTTGCATGAATTGTATCATTGTGCTGAATGGGAGCCACAGTTGCAAAAGCTTTTGAGAAACCAATTCCCTCTGGATTATCCTTCAGTTTCCACCCTTGCTTTGGTTTTTGCGAATGTACCGGTTCCTTTCCCTTATCAATTGGCTGCTCCTGAGTACTTCGGAGATGTAACCAACGACATGATGTAATATTGTGACCGTAACTAACTTTTGTAACTAAATTTCTCCATGGAAATGAGAGAAAAGGTTCTAGATTCCATTTAATGGAAAGTAAGAAATGAATAATAGTCTCATTCTCATAGTTATAAATATGAGAACAATAAAGTATATATAGGCAACATGCTAATTAAATTTAGCCTAATTACATACTAATATGGTAGATTATAGTAAGTAATACTAGCTAGCTTGCATTTCAAGTAAATTCTAGTGATGTGTGTAGATTCCTTAGCATCTTTCTCTTATATCTATAATACTTAGTAGAGGTAAGAAACTCCCAACTTATAACTTTAAAGTAGCAACTTCATTGATCTCAGAGATAGATCTGAGGCCAAGATCACCCTCGATAATGGAGAAACAAACTTATCCCATGAAACAGTAATAAACTTTATGTTATTAGTATCACCACACCAAAAGAAGTTTCTGATCCGTTTATTATTGGTATTAAAGAAACTAATCAGCCATGAATAAATGAGGATGTAATGAATCATCATCCCATTAATAACAGTTTTATTAGTTGAACTATACCGATAATAGATGATAAAGAAGCTCTCTTAGAAGTAAGTTTAGCCTTGATATTGTTAATAATAGGTTTAAGCTGAAAATCCTTACCTATAAACATATCGATTCCAGGATAACTAAAAGGACATGGAAGTTATTTGACCAGAGGCTTCACCATAATGAAGATAGGCTTAGGCCGTCAATATTCGAAATTATTTTGAAATATTTTGAAGCTTACATTGGTTCTTACAGATTTGAAATCTCGCAAAGTATTCTTACTTCAGATTAGCAATAACATTCTTATTTACTTTAACAATCGTATTAGGAATTTGATTGTTAGGAATAACACAGTGATGTTGTTGATTAAGGCTTGAATGAAGGAAGCCTTCATGATAGACTGATGAAAAGGAACCATAACAGTAAAGATCGGTTTTGGAGGAACTGTAACAATATAACATGATGAGGAAGATGGTTTATTGATACAAGACATGGTAGGGTTCTAAAACTCATGTTGGCCATGGTTTCACCTATACAAAACCTTAGAAGCAAATGATCACAAACGAAACAACAAGGAAATCACGAAAAGGAATTATGATTATGGATGCAAATCTAATGCGCCCAATTATTTACTTGATAAAAAGGAATTACAATTTGCTCAAACACACAAATAAGAGACTTACTTTGCTCAAACACACAAGTAAGACTTTTACAATCAGAGTTTAAGAAATAAATAAATTGTGTTTACATTTGGCATACAATCAGAGGTGTAAGAAGATTAAAGTTCAGATAATTTCTAAATACTTGAGAAATTCTAAGATTGAAATTTTGTAAGAATTTCAGCAAGTGTTTGTGCGCTATGTAACTCGACAGGGTAAGGAAACTTGTAAAATGATAGAAGTCATGTTTTTTATTATTTCTTCTAGCATCTGAATCACCTTGAGACTCCTTTATCATTGTAAGTAAGTAAAAAGAACAATGTTGGAAGGAATTACTAGGAAAGGCAATGAGAGGGATGCCAATAAAAAGTGTATATCTTATTTCATATTATCTTTAGACACATAAAAATAATCTAGGTTGTTATGGTACTATCAATAGACGACCATTGAATTAAAAACAAAAAAGATAAGAACATTTAATTTACACAATAAATATAAATAACCACAATCAAGAAATGCAAAACGATTATTATTATTTTTTTGAAAAAATGTTTACCATTACATTTCTTAATTAATTCTTCTATATTATTCATTATTCCCCTATCCAAACACAGTCTTAGCGACAATTCGCATTCCTTCCTGGACCACCATACAATATGAAATTTCCCCAGTTTTTACTATACCTTCCTCTCACATCATAACAACCTGGTTTATTTGCTCCATATTCAGGGTCTGGTAGGTCAATCCAAATGTTTTCAGAATTAACCGCAACTTGCATATTCCTAATATATGCAGCTTTTTTAAAACGTCCTGAATCAAAATGTCCACTACCCATTTGGGTGGAAGTATGAAACCCAGTTGTATTTAAATTGAGCACTTGTCCACCAAATTGAGCAAAATCTCCTTCACCATTTAATCTTTTGAATAAGGAGGATGGCCAGTAGCCAATAATATCTCCCTTCCCATATTCAAGCCACCAATGCCCATTCTTTTCATCCTTTAAAACAAAAAAAGAAATTTATTAATAATCAAATCTCTGTTCAAGACGTACAAAGATTGACAAGACAGAAAAAACACCAAAAAAATAAAGTAATGAAAAACAAGAGGAATTTGGAGAGATATATATCTTAGACCAACAATTTTGATTCACACATTATTATTAAAAGAAAGAAAAAAAGTAGTAAAAACAAGAGGAACTTGGAGAGATATCTTTAAGGTTATCAATATCTATGAAATTTGGTCTAATGTACACAAGTAAAATAGTCTTACACCACACATTGATGTATTTTCAGCATTGAATCAATAAATCTCTTCATATCTATTTGATGAAGTGATATGATTTATTGATTCAAAGGATGGAAACTAACTTGTGGGTGCATGATGCAACACTTATCTCAGTTGAATGTTACGTACCTTCCAGATCTTTAAGGGAAACTCATATTGCACTCCGTTATATTGAGAAGTTGGAGAGAGTGCACCTCCAATTACAATTTTCTTGTTGGTTTGAACAAAGCCTGGGCATTTTAAATTGTAGCACCCAGTTCCTTCGTAATTATCAGCCTGCAATTTTAATGTGTATATCACGCATCAAGCAAACATAAATTATAGATGTTACACTTTTTTCACCTACTTTACGTACCGTCCAATAAATAAACAATCTAGGACGGTTATCTCCATAGAGATTATAGAAGACCTGCATAAAAATCAATAGAACTAATTAACTTGACTCCTGAGAATTAAAATTAGCTGAATAACATGTTAACTGCAATCTGAATGCAAAACCGAAATTGAATTCATTTTAAGAAATTTTTGAAAGATAGAAATAGCTAAAATAATAATTTTGCTAAAAACAATTAATCAAATATATATCTTAGACTAATAATGTATACCAATTAACGAGTAAAAAAATGTATACCTGCCAACCAGCTTCAATAGCTTCCCCGGTTTCAGAGAAAATCCATATTTGTCCCGTACTGTATTCATATCGACTTTCCGTTCTGGGGCGCCATAAGTTTAGAGTAGCCTTTGCTCCTGTGTACCCATCCCCTCCCACAGACACATATGCTTGCTGTGTAGTGTGGATCAATAAGAAGAACCCATTTGTTATTTCATTTTCAAATTAGAATATATAATTTTTGGAGAACAATTAAGTTTAATTTTTCTTAATGTTTAAACCAATTCTTTTTAGGGCTTCTCAATGTCTCTAAGTCCCCTGAAAACTTTGGGATATAACTTTAGATGGTATTTTTTAAAATTTTAACATCCAATAGATAACTCTCATATGAGACTTTTCAGCCAAATTAAGAGATATTGAGGGAGTCTAAAAAGAAATCTTTTGATGTTTTAGTTTCTTGCTATAGAAAAAAAAATTGTTGTAGCAAAGATATAAATAAATAAATAAAATGAAAGGAGACATCTTAGTTATAGGTGCATGATGAAACAATAATTGTGAATGGCCTTTAAAAAATTGTGAGTGTGTAAAGATGATTTATATTTGTGGTTATGACCACGTAGATGATCTTCGTGGGTGGGGCTTTACACCCATACACATATATGATATACCAATGCAGATGATTTGGGGCTGCTTGGTAGCTCAGTGTACGTTTGACGATCACAGTGTCGTGGTGAATGGTGATAGACAAAAGTTTCAAAGGTTTGGAAGGTGGTTTCAAAACTTGTATGATCAATAGCGTGTATGCCAACAACTTGTGGTGGAGGGGTCGGACTCAACCATGTATATTCAGTTTAGGGGGATGTTGTGGCAGGGAACCGGTTTCTGCTGCAATAATCTTCAGATGTTGCAGCAGTTAAGTGGTTCTATTTAGGGGCAGGTTTGGTTCAAGGGTTAGATACCTGAAGGAAAAGCCGGGGGCTAAGCCAAAACCCTTGAAACAAGAATGAAAAGCAAAATAAAAACAACAGACTATGAGAATCTGTAATTAAGCAAACCACATTTGTCCGGATAGAAATCAAATCTCAATGTTGGTGGTAAGGTAGTCAACCAAACCCCAATACACTTCCAATACCAAGACAGAATTTTAGCATCAGTAATCATAGGTTTAGTAACAAATACTAACAAAGGTTTATGAGACAAAAATAAATTCTTTAGAGTAACTTTGGTGTCCAAGTTACCAATACCTCTAACATTCTTATAGAAAAAATTCATTGAGCAGATGGCGAAGGTTCTCCCTTTGAATGAGTACGGTAAGGCGGCTTCCCATCAAGTTATTGCTTTTTCAAGTTCTGTTATTGCTTTTTAGATAATACGGGAATGAATATGGAGCTTCGGTTATTCTATAGTCATAAATAAATTTACTTTTTTTCAAATTCTGTTTTTGGTTAGATTCTAACTGTAATTTAAAGATTCTTTGGTTTTAGACCTTCATGGCATCAAATTACAAATTTTAAGGTACTTTCCCCCTCTGCAATTTGAGAGAATTTCGATTTTGTACAGTTAAAATTCATGAAGGTCTATAACCAAGTAATTTTTAAATTACGGGGTTGGAATCTAAACAATTTTTTTACAAGGAGTAAACCAGAAATCGCTAATATTACAGGAGGTAAACATGTATTAACCCTACTTTAATTATCTAAGAAAAATAAACCAAAAAATAGAAATAAAAAAGCTAAGTTTGTGAAATTGCATACTTCTTGTTTAGAGTGATCCTCGTCTTTTCTCCCAAATTTGCTAATAGAGTCAACTCTTAATATGTCTTGTTCGGTTATTCTTCTAATTGGAATTGTTCCTTCAGGACATGATTCACCGGACAAACTCCACAATTGAAAGATGTCACTCAAATTACTTATTTGATCATGCCCTTTTGATCTTTCTGGAGGTTCCTGTGTATAAATATATGTATGAAATTAAAAAGTCACACCTATAAATTTAAAGTATAAGAGTTTATATTCAAAAATTATTCCTGGTTTTTGTTATTTAAATTAACAAAAAACATACCAATGGTTTTTGTCCTTTTAATAAAGGATGATCAAAAGCTGGTTGTTTATGAGTCAAAATGCAGTCAATAATATCACCATCGGGGCTCTGCAAAAGTGAACACGAATTTCACAAAACCACAAACACAAGCATATAAGTTTGGCTCCAATACATGGTGTGTTTGGAGTAACTAATTGAAAAATCTAGAGAATTTAAAATTTCTATAAAACAAATAAAAAACTTTATTGTGTTCCTTTCATTTATACTTTTTTGTTTGGATAGAGTATTTATTTAATTAAAGTTTGGTCATTTTTACAGTTCCAAAATTTTTGTGGTATAAATAAAAATACCTAAAGAAAAGTGGTCCATAATTAAAATTTTGGAGAAGTTCAATAGAAACTTTATAGCGACTATTTTCCAAATATTTATATAATATAGAGACCAATTTGTAAAATTATATAGACTAATGTGGAAATTTTAAAACATAAATAGACAAAATTTCACATTTTGAAAAAAATTATAAGGATTATTTTAATATTCATATTTATAAGGTATGTGGAGGATTTTAATATCTCGGGATTTATTAGATGGTATTTTATTTAATTTTTTGACAAGTTATGAGGCGGTGGTATTTGTATATTTAGCTATATCTCATGAAACTTATTTATTTTTTTGAAAATTCTCCAAATTCCATTATCCAAACAAAATAATTTATAATGAAGAATTTTAAGTACGCACTAACATTATATGACTACAGAAATTCCTTCATCCAAACACACAAACATTTTGAAATTGTTTAACATACCTGAATTGTCTTAATAGGTGGCTTGTTGATCTGTTGAAGACGGGTTGTTATCAGCTTCTTCAATTTGTGAAGTTTATGCTCTGATCGAATAGTTTGATTGACTAATTGATGATTTTTTGTTTCTAAAGAATTAATACGACAAACCAAAGAACTAAAAAGAAGAAAATTTAGGAGGAGTGAGGGAATTGAGGAGCTAAAGTCCATGCTCTTGTTTGTGTTTCTAGATTTTAGTTTCGTGCTTGGAAACAAATCAAACCCCATATCCCTCAAACATCAGGAAAAGTGTTGAGTGTGTGTCTCTAGCTATATATATATATATTATAGAAGTGTGAATATTGTGCACATACATTATACAAAATTCCTTTTTTTTTGGTCAAACGTTATACAAAATTCTAATGCATGTTAAAGAATATAATTGAACACTGCTTAAAAAATAAAAATGTTTAAAGTTAAAAATTAAACTTATAGTATACTTCAAGTATATAATCATTTTATATATATTTTAATCTATTTATAAAAAAATAACTAATTCAATTTTGTTTATTTTTATACCTTAGATAATTAAAAAATTAATCTGGTCAACACAATTAAAGTGTGTTTTAATTAATTTGACTGAGAAAAATTATGCAGATAATTTCAAAAAGTTTATTTGGTAACCATATATTTATATAAAAAAAATCATTTAATTTTACATTATTTTTTTGTAGCTTTGAATTATTATTATTTTTTTTAAAAAAAAACTAACTTGGCTGAAAGTTCATTTTCAAATACAATTTTATAAAACAAAAAAAATCCCAATTTATTATATTTTTCAATTCTTAAATGTATTTTTATTGATGGGAGGAAATTTCCTGGATATGGTCATTGGTCAAGCACCAACGGTGGTGATCCCTTCGATATATATATTTTATGATAAATTCTAGGGGTTTTAAATGTCAACCATTGAGACCAACACATGTTTGTTTATCAATATATTTTAAAAAGATAATTTTGAAGCCCACTTGGGTTAGTGGTCCTAGCTTGGAACCTTGAGTTGTATCTCAAGGTTTTTCTGATTTTCGTGGGCTAATACATAGAAAGCTTTGCTCTAATTTTTTTTTTTTGACAAAAATAAACGATATTCATTCATTCAAATTGATATAGTACATCGATACAATACAAATTCAAATATGCTAAAAACAAAAAGGATGAATCTGTAAACAAACTCACAACATGCATGTTAATAGCATAAAACGGCAGAGTACCCATGCCTACAAATATGACAAATATGACTATATTCAAGTCTCCAGAATACTCATGTCTCCAGATCTACAACGTTGACGACGTCAAAGTCATCACTTGCTCAAAGCTAATCTTTCAACCTGAATCAAATAAACACCACACTAAGACGGGAAATCAAAAACACACCGCACAAATACAGGAAATCTAAACAAAAAGAGTCGTGCAAAGACGACGAAATCACAAAAACAAACGAAAGAAAACAGAAAATATGTGAAATCACTTATTCAATAAGATAGAAGGAAAAAAATCGGAGGGGTGATTTTTAGGTCAAAATTGACCCGAAATCACCCATCTAAGAAGAAGAAGAAGAAGAAGAAGAAAGGGTGATGGCTAGGGTTTGAGAAGGAGAGAAGAAGGCTTTGTGTAACGCCCTATTTTATTTATTTATTTATTTTATCGAGTTGAGAGTCTTTTTATTAATTTATTTGAATAATTGTGATATATGATGCTATGAGATGATTTTTAGTATTTATTAGTAGGTTGTTATGACATAAAAAGTGAAGGAATCTAATTAGATTAGATTTAATGAGGCATAAGGGTAGTTTGGTAAATAAAGGGATTTGTTAGGTTAAGAATAAAATAGGTTATAAATAGAGGAGAACATTAGAGAATTAGGGTTAGAACAAGAAAACAGAGAAAACTTGAAGAAAACAGTTTTTGGGATAAAAATAGGAGAAACATGTAAAATTCAGAACTTCAACCCAATCTAAGGTAAGGGTGGGACTAACCTTCTTTAACAATGAGTAATAATTCTGAAAAGGTTTAATCACTTGTTGTTGAAATTTTGTTGTTATGAAAATTAGGTTTTGAATTGAATTAAATTGTTAAAAACATAGGTAATCACATGAATTAACGTAAAAGTTGTTGTCTAGGTTGTAGATTATCGGTAGGTAATGTTTCCTATCAATTTTGGGAGTTAGGATGTCAAAAATTGGGTTTTGGGGCAAAATTATGTTCGTGATGTTCGTAGTTCTGTTCGTCGTCGCTCGCCACAGCGAGCGATTATCTCCGCCTCGCGAGTAGACCGTTAACTCGCCACAGAGAGAGTTTTAGTCGCCTAGCGAGTGACCTAGATGTCGCTCGCCACAACGAGTGTTTTACTCGCCACATCGAATTCTTTACAGAGAGCTACTATTAGGTCGTCGCGGCGAGTGGCCTTGCTCACCACAACGAATTGCTTAGTGGCAGAATGCTATGTTTCGCGTTCTTGTGTCTTTTTCACACGTTTCTGTTTTGAGTTGGTCTTTGGTTTAAATATGAAAGTTGTTGATAATAAAGTTATGTTTCTAGTAGCGTTGGTTTGACATGAAAATCTTTTGCGAATATTTTAATATGTGAATTACAATGTTAATGTTGTTGCATTTTGAGTCGTATCATTGCATAAACATTTGTCAAGCGAAGGGGGCTGTAGCCTGTCAAGTTGTAGCGAAGGGGGCTGTAGCCATTCAAGTCGAATTACGACAGAGCGAAGGGAGCTTGATGCTCTGTTGGTACCACAAACATAATTACATTGCATTTGTTGAGTCGTTGTCGTTGCATTGATGAATGAAGTTAATTGATGATTTGTATATGAATTTATATGAAGTACTTGTTGATGATTATTTGTGGCTGTTTTGTATTGATTAATTCTTCTTTATGAATTGTTGCTTATTATTAATGAATGTGAAATCTCACCCCTTCTATTTGAATGCTGCCTCTACGTGGGTAACATGCAAATAACCAGGAGTAACCGCTGATGTGAGTTGATCCTCGTGTCGTCATAGGAGTCTTCCTCTGATACGTAACGGGATGAGGATATTTATATGTTTTGTTTTTCCTTTGTTACATATCTCTTTATAAGATGTTGTTGAACTATTTTTAATTGGAGTTTTTATTATGTTGATAACGTTGAGGCCTAGTGCCAAGTTTTGATTTAAACGTTGAATACTTTCCGCTGCGACATTGTTTTAGTTATTGAAAGCAGGTGTTTAATTAAATAGTGGATTTAACCCTATTTATGATGAAATGATTTTTGAAGAACGTTATATGATATCCTGTTTATGATGCTGATATATTTTATTTTTATTTATATGTTGGAAAAACGGGGTGTTACACTTTGCTCTAATTTTATTGGACGGTGGGATTAAACTTATAAGATTAATCAATCCTTGAATCAGATATCGAGTTAAAAAAAACAATTTTGAAACATAGAACTTCTTGACAAGTATATCCTAATGCACCATATAAGATGTTGAATTTATTAGGATTTGGTGTTAGAATTTTCTAATATTTTTTGGGCTACAATAAATTGAGGATTTTAATTTTATAAAAATGAACTGATGATGCAATTCATTTGATGATGGTTAGGGTTGATAAACATGATCAATAGTTTTTTTTTTTTCATTTTTGAGTTGCAAAATAATGCGTGTGTGTGTAAAGATAGTTCAAGCATAAGTTATTATTAAAAGGAATACTCAGATGAAAGGAAACAAGAACCAATATCTTTATTATTAAAGCTTAACCTCCCTTGCATCCCATAACCCTAATTTTAACCTAGCTCTTTCCATCTCATTCCAACGCAATCAATTCTCACATTTGACCTCCTCACCCCTTTGTCACGCAATAAATGTCATTCATTTCAAAACTACTTCCACAAAAAAATAATTATCAATCACGAATTATCATAGGGCAATCTAAAAAAATAAATCAAAATTACATTTTTAATCACATCAAAGCTATAGGTACAGGCTGAAGTCTTCGACGGACTTCATAGTTACTATCACATCACAATTAACATCAATGAGACTATTTTTTAATAGAAAGCAGTACCTGGTGCTCAGGGATAGAACTATCATATGGAACATCTATACGACCCTGAAGCCTCTCCAAGCACTCTTCCTGAAAATGAAAATTCAGCACTGTGAATTTATCGTGTCATATATAGCAATATTAAAAAACAGTAGAGAGTGGCATATTATTGTGAACGAAGACTGAGTTTCGAACGTTTCCAAAGAACAATTGTTATTTGCAGAGTAACAAGAAAACTACCTAAGGTATGCAGAGGAAATGGAAACTGAGACATGGACTTTTGTTTTCTGAACCCGAAACTCTCAGTAACAATCAGTAGAAGAAAATTGATTATTCTATATATGAAACTAAGGGCGTGTTTGGATCTATTATTTGAGCCTACAAACTTGCATAAGTTTTATGAGACTGTTTGGGAGAACTTTTGAAAACAACTTATAACAGTTCTCATAAGCTTTTTTCATCTTATCTTCATAAGTTCTCTAAGATAGCTTATAGCATTTAGTATGCATAAAGAAAAACAATTTAAATGTATTTTAACATTTGCTATAAAACTAGCTTAGTTAATCTTATGCATAAGCGCTTATCATGAGAATGGCTTATGCTATAAGCTCCAAATCAGTCGTTTATCCAAACATACCCTAACACAATAGTTTTCTGTAGTTTGATACCCCCTCCGTTCCTTTTCAAGTGTCTTTTTAGGGTGAATTTTTGGTTCTTATTTAATTGTCTTTTTAGTATTTTAAGGGTACGATTTGTCAATCATACTCTTTGTCAATTACTCTTATCTTTTTAATAAAACTAATTAATGTTATCTATTTGAAAAACTAAAGTTTGTTTTTTTTGGTTTAAACAATGTTTGTTTATTATTTTTGTAAACAAATTAATTTTTTTTTGTTATCTTCAAATTGACAAAATTTAGTTACAAACAATGGTTCCAAGAAGAATTAAAATTCTATAAATAAGGTGAGTAGCAGTTGTTAAAAATTTCAAGTGCAAAGTAAAAGAACAGATTTGACAGAAGAAATAAAAGACTCCAGTGTGAATCTAACATTGATTGAAGCCATAGTTGAAGCCTTAACTTTGATTAAAGGAGTTGGAAGAAAGTTAATTTTTTCTTAGCTTTTGATTGATGTGAAGTTGGAATAATTTTTATTGATTTAAAATAATTAAAAAGATGTGCACAATATGTAGAAAAATAACAATTGTTTGTTACGAGAGAGCGCGCAAAAAAATAGGAATTTGTTAGAGAAAAAGATAATAACTGACAATTGTTTGTTACGAGAGAAATATAACATATTAAATTTATTGAAAAAATAAAGTGTGTGCAAAAAAAATGGAATTTATTGGTGGATTAAAATGAGGGTATAATAGGAAGAAAATGTACAAAAATACACGTCACTAATTTGGTGTTAATTTTCTAAAGAGACACATAAAAAAGAACGGAGAAGTACATCATATTAACAACAACTGACGCAAGCTCCGAAGGGAATTTCAACATTGAATAACACCGAGACAAGTTTCTAGGTTGTGAAGGAATAAATTGACCTAGAAAGGTAAATGATAATTCATGAATTTGACTAAATATTCCATTTACACAAACACATTTTCACTGCAATTCAATGAAATTGTTCCTAATTCAAATCAATTTAACTACATGCCTGGTTACATGTGAAGGATTCGAAGAAAGTCACATAGAAGATGAAATTGAGATGTATTAGAGAGATGACAAACTGCGTTAATCATGTAGAAGTATAAGGCGCCAATAAACTCAGCGAATTGAGCATAAACTTTGATAGATAAAGCGTGGTAGATTGAAGAGTCAGTGGTGATCGGAGATTCGTTGGTGATCAGAGAGGCGGTGGTGTTCAGAGATCCAGTGGTGATCGGAGAGGAGGTGGTGGCAACAGTGAGAGCAAGATCGAGATCGGGAATGATGAGCGTTTTGCGCTTTTGCGATAGTGTGTGTTTCAAAGAGGTTTTTTTGTTTTTACAAAAATATCTTTTTCATAAATTTATTTCAGTCAAATGGTAGCTAATTATCTTGATATTCACTACCATTACATTTCCTAGCACAATCATGGTAGAAAATCTTATATATTCTTATAGTGTGCCCGTAAGTGAATATATCCGCAGGAAATTGTTTTCGCAGAAAAATCCGCAGGAACCGTTTCAAGAAAACAAAATAAATACCACAGGAAATTAATTAATTTTTATTAGAAAATTATAAAGCACTTAACTGGTTTACAGATTTAAATCAAATGATGGCATATTTAAACAAATTATTAAATAATTTCACATACATTTGCTTATCTCTCACAAAAGAGCCATTTATTTCATGTATAACATCATTTGCAGACTCTTCAAATTTAAACTGGTTATAACCAAACCCTTTGTTTTTCCCATCCTCAAACATGACAATTTTGCTATACAAAATATTCCCATATTTTCTAAATAAATCATGTAGTCCCACATAATATATAGATTCTGATAAGTTCTGTATTGATATTGACACCAACCTTAGCTTCATGTAGTTCTATGTATAGTCTTAGCTTCAAACACAAATCTTGACTCTTCCACCTTATAAGAAAAATACAAATATACAAAGAGTAAATGGCTAAAATACCATCCATCTTTAAACACCAATAACAAAAAAAGTACATACTTGTTGTCTTTATGCATTGACCTCACTCCGACCTGCTCAGTTGACAATGCCATTGTAATACTAGGATACTTGGAAAAATGCCTCGAGAAATTACATATATATAGAGAAATGTCAAACAGAAGCAGGTCATACAATAATCGGTATAATCTCCAAGGTTATGGATGCTTTCCAATGCATAACCTGCACCTTGAACTTTTTGAGAAGTGACAATCTGGATGGGGCAATCAACAAGTAACTTATACGAGTTGAGGCTAATTAAAAGGTATCCAATAATAGTTTCTAGCTGCGTTGTTAAACAGCGGTTATAGAGCTATAACCTAGTAGAATCTGAACATATTAATATTGTTTCATCATATGCAATACAGTACAAAATGTTGTCAAAAAGCGGCGCTATAGCACTATATATTGTGTCCCTCTTGGTTAGTATAAAATATTTAGCTTACTGTAATGGATATTTTGCCTAAGGGGAGTCAGGGGAATGATTCAGTAATTATAGGGAGCATATTAGATGGTGTTAGTCGAACAAACATGGAGAGGTATGAGTCATTGTCAATTGGGTATTGAAAGTTCAAATCTAAAGAGACGTGTTTTTTTTTAATTTTTTTTATTTTGATGTATAATTAGTGCAATTGATCAATATTATATTGTTCTACACTTCTAACTTGTTCTAATCACTTAATTACTTTTGTAATTTTAAATTTTTGTCGTTCTAGAATGCATTATTTTTGTATTTTAAAATTGTTATCGTTTTGGAATGCATTGAAATGTTTAACATTTTTTTTAATAATTTTTTTTTATTTCCTGCGGCTTTATTGCAGATTTCCTTGGGTTATTTACTACGGAAATATCTATGAGTATTTTCGCAGGAAACCTGATTACAAACAGGAAACTTCCTTAAACACTGATCGAATGTTACCTACGGATTTTTTCACATTTGGTGTGGATATCTTTCCTGTGGATCCTAAAATCCTCAGCAAAAAATTACCCACGGAGGTATTACTTTGGAACCTAAATCCTTGGCAAAATCCGCAGGAAACAGGTTTGCTGCGGATTTTTCACCAAATTCCCCAGGTAACTCCAAAGGATCATCGACAATTTCCGGTAGTGTTTGGATGGGATTCAAGGCCTTGGTGGTATTTCTAGTCATATCATTAATAGTCGTTTCTTTAATTGTTAATTGATTTTGGTGTATTCTAAGGTTCATTGATGGATAAGAGGAAAATGAAGATGACTAGTCTTGGTGGGAGATGATATGAGAAAAGAGTCTGCATGAATAAAAGGATATGATTGTTCTTGATAGGGTAGAACCATAGAAATAGATGTGTGTTTTTTTTAGTTTATGCATGTTATTAGCACTAAAGTCATGAACAATGCACAAATATTTTAGCGTTGTCTTTTTTTTTTTTTAACATCAAAAATCATTATAAAGCCATCCCACAAAGCAAGGTGGGAAGGACTAGCAGTACAGAGAGGCTGAGAGGCTAACAACACCAGAAAAAACAACAAAACGCCGTAGGTATACTGCAATGTTGTTGTCGGTTAATGTTCTCGCCATATATACCCACATAAATTAGTCTGTAGTGACAGTTTTTCCCTGTCAATCCAAGTCAAAGTTTCTTGTAGTTAGGTCTTAACTTGTCTCCTAATCATAATAAAAGTATTCTTAGTGAGAAACTAGCTATCAAGGTTGTTCAACATGCTTCTTCCTTGAGTTGCAACTTTGTGAATTTAGCCTTAAGTTGTAACTCTTTGAACTTAGTTAAGATGTCCATAATTAATCAAGGTACAACAAGCTATGTTTCTATAAAATTTTATACTCCATGTCTGTTTTTTCTGGTAAAGTCAACATGGTTAAGTACAAAAAAGGGCATTGCCTAGATCAGATAGATGAAACTAAATAAGAGAATGTGGATTCTAACCCATATGTGGTACCGAATACGCAACTTTTTCTCAACTCTACTCTTCCTAAATGAAATTCTTGATTCCTAGTTAGATACTAACCTGATTCATCTATAATCTATTCCAAAATCTCATTTGATGTCTAATTTAGCCACTAAGAAACCTTGCTTACAAAATAATTTGCCTCAAGACTGGTCACCACCCTTTGTTTTTTCACACTTTGATGTCCAGTTTGATCACCACCCTATAACTCATTTGATCTAAATGAGATTTTGTAATATATTATAGCCCTTTATGAGATTTTGGTCATAACCCTAACTTAGAACAATCTCATTTGACTTGTCACCACCCTTTGTGTGTTTCACAATTTCCTCTATGACCACTTCTTCCTCTTGACACCCAAGCCTTCACCATTATCATAAAACTTCAAGTCCTTGAACTATGTTAACTCTTTGGTTGTAAGCATCGTTTGAACTTCCTTGAAGGTGAAAGTGCATTCTTTACCATAAAATGTGACGTCCTTGAAGTTCTCAAATGATATAGGTAATGCACACAATAAGAGTGTATACCATTGTTTTTATCCTGCATATTCACTTCAATCTCCACCAGATCATTGCAGATTTTGTTGAACTCCGTCAATTTCTATGTTATGGTTTTAGACTCCACGATCTTAAACGAGTAGTTTTTTTTTCTTCCAGAAAATATCTATGAGCCAATGACTTGTCATACATAACGACTCAAAACTTTCTCACATAATCGTTGTGGTGTTCTCCTTCACAATTTTTCTCAAGAATTTATTCTTGAGGCACAAGACAATTGCACACAAAGCCTTGTCCACTATCTCGGTATTTTCTTCTTGTGACATGGTAGACCGCAACACAACCTCACCTTTTAGTTCCTCTGCATACTTTTGTTGGATCAAGATTAGTTGCATCTCTACCTTCCATAAACCAAAATTGTTATCTATGATAAATTTCTTGATATTCCACTTGGTACCCATGGTGCTCGCTTAATTATTTGTTATGATTGATCGATAATGGGTGGAAATTGTTGTGAATTCAAATCATAACATATTAGTATTCTACATCTTTGACTTAAATTGATGGAGTAAAAATATTGAGTTGAGATTATTTTAAAAATATTTTCATATTTAGAGCAGCAATGGCTCGAAGAAGGAAATTGAGTATTGGGCGGCATCGAGAAAATAGTAATGAAGGAAGACAGTTCATTCCCACTAATTCGTACTCAACCAATGTGCAAGGAAGTAATGGGCAGAAACTGGTTCTAATCCTAGTCATACAAAAAGTGTCATACATAAGTTTTTAGAATCTCACTCCATTCCTTCTGACATAGAAGTTGAAGAAGAAGAACGTATTGTGGAAGGTATTAATTATATACCATTTTATATTTTGTTCGTTTGTGTTAATAATTTGAATTTGTTTTTATGTTATTTTGTCTTTCCTTTTACTTGTGGATGTAGAACCTAAACGTCGTAGAGGTCCAACAAGAATGTTAGATATATGGGAAATGGATGATGCTTTCATAATTGTTAAGTTGTATAACTATGGACGACCAATTGGTGATGAAGGGACAACTTTTACTTCTTTACTTAGGTAGTATTGTTAGAAGGTCTCAATATCCACCCATCAACATAAAAACTTGGAAAGATATGCCCTCAGATAATAAATAAGCGATGTTGAAACAAATAGAGGTATTATGTTTGCAAGTTTTTTTAATTATTTTTGTATCAGAATTTGTGATATAACAGAAGTTTTTTATTTAACATCTCTCATGTGTAGAAACGATTTGAGTTTATTCCTCCAATAACTGATGTAATGCAATAAATGATAAAATCTAATTTGAATGAAAAAATGGAGACAATGGAAGGATTTAAAGGCATCTGGATTTGACTCAAGTAAAACAATAGATGGAATTGTATCTGGAATTGAGTTGCGTGATGCTAGGATAGACGAAGTTCAATATTGTGGGTTGGTTGAACATTGGTTCACTGATAAAGCACAAGTAAGTTTAAGTCATACATATTATAAGTAATACACCAAAATGCGCATTGTTATGACTAATATTTTATACCAATTGTAGAAAGTGAGCGCAACCAATAAAAAAATGGTGCCAAGTATCAGGATGTCCATTGTATGGGGACAAAAAGTCTCCCAAAATTTACTGATGAAAAGGTTTAATTTTTGTATTTTTCATTGGACGAGTTGTATTTAAAAACAATAAATATATGGCATGTTTGTTTGGTTTTTAGATGAAAAAGGCGAAAAGAGTGATACCTAGACGTCAAGATATTTACATTGAAACTCGCACACGTAAAGATGGATCAATTGTCGATGAAAAATCTGCAAGAGTGATTGTAAGTATCTAACATTTTGGAACACATAATGATTCTTTGTATTGGTGTGGATATTGAGTGATTTCTGGTCAGATGTCTTTTCAGGATGTTTAACTGCAGAATGATTCTCTGCTTTTCTGAATTTTGAATCCAATGCCTGTAATACCATTTGAAAGTATGATATCTTGCTGTTGTTTAATTTCTTGTAGTACCAAAAATATATTTGTGTTTATGAGGTTTGAGATTTAGAACTAGGAAATAATGGCGATGGTAGCGTAATTATGATTTGGTGAGATATGGAAAACCAAGAGTGGGTAAAGTATTGTTTGTTGTGTGGCTTGTAAAATATAGTTTAGGTGCTTTAGCATGTTAGCAACAGGATCAACAAATTAAATGCTTGAGTGAACATTTTTGTCACTATATTTTTCATGCCTGATTGCCAACTGTTTTTAATTCTGTTTTGGGTTACAGGAAGAACTAAACAAACATAGTAATGAGGCTGGAACATCTCAATCAACTCAAAACAAGCAGGGTTCTATGTCTTGGAAGGATGGCATATTTTCTAAAGTACAAGGAGCTGCAAAGAAGGGGCGCGTGCGATGTATGGGAAAGTTACCTAAATCTAAAAAATCAAAGGTTGATTTGGTTGAAAATGAAGAGCTGTGTGATTGAGTTAATACTATGGAGGGCTTGTTAGCAAATGTCATGACTTTGATTCAGAGTCGATTTTATAGAGAAGATGTGAATGAGATAATACAAGCTATTAGAAAGGTACTTCCGAATTTACTAATCTTCATATAATAATACAAGTTGCTTCATTGATTTAAGTGAACATCGAATTTATGTAATTACGTTTTTATGAAAACAATGCTAGTTTTGTGTTCGAGTTACAGAATTCGTTGAATTTCGCACGTGGTGGTTCACACCATTTAGCAATACTCTTGATTTGATACTAATCTTTCTCTGCAATTTTTGATTTTCTGTGATCTAGGTTACTGATGCTTCTAATCTTCCTAATCCTTTGAATTTCCCTAGTCCAAGTAATAATGAAGATAATGAAAATGGTATTCAATTAATTATCACTAAAGTTGTTTATATTTTCTTTGTTTTTTAGGAGTGATATTCTCAATGTTGAATTGTGTTATTATTCATCTTTTCTTTTTATTTCTTGTAGGTGAAGATGAGGAGGCTAATATGGAGACTTGAAGATGGAAGTTTGAAATTGGAAACTAGACTAAACATTGTTTTGGTTATTTTTATTTATTGACATTGTTATATATATATATATATATATATATATATATATATATATAAGGATGGGTTAATAGGTCTTTACCCCCTGTAATATAGGTCATTTCCAGTTTTATACCTTGTAAAATTATTTTTTTGATTTACCCCCATGTAAAATATTTTTGTTTTGATTTACCTCCCTAATAGGCCAAACAAAAATGAAAATTTCTTGAAAAAAAAAATTGGTTTTTGTTTGGCCTATTAGGGGGTAAATCAAAACAAAAATATTTTACAGGGGGTAAATCAAAAAAATAATTTTACAGAAGTGAAAACCGAAAATGACCTATATTACAAAGGGTAAAGACCTATTAACCGGATTTGTATGCCTAACATGGTTCTGTCTTGTTTTGGTTAATGCTCTAAAGTACAATAGGATTGACATGATTTAGCTTTTGTTGATTTCTATGTTTGGAAGAATTGGTGTTAATCTTCAATATATATGGTATGGAATCATTTTTTGGTTTCTAAATATATCCATTTAATGGCCTAGTTTATAATTTGATTAATTTCATAAAATAAAATTTTCAAATAATATAGCAAGAAAGAATGTGACGTGTATAATATTGATTGCAATGAAATGCATACAGTAACAAATATATTGAACCAAAGATAGGTGTCCGAAAGTTTTTAATGAAAGAAATAGTTGTAGGTAAAAACCATTTGTAGTTCTATACCTACGTCCAAACCTGTTTGTAAAAAGTTTTTGTAGTTCTGATTAGGTTTTATACCTACGTCCCAAATCCGTAGGTAAACCATAATTGTCTTCACCAACAGCTAAATTATGTCACTATAGGATGTAGTGACAGCACAAATCCATAGGTATAACACCAATATCCACCACGGGAAAAATGGCCGTAGATATTGGTATTTTGGTATAAACCTACGGTTTTTGGCTGTCACTAAATGTCAAGTTTCATGTAGTGACACCAATACTTTGATGTGGGTAGAAAAATTAGCATAAACCAAAACCTAATAGATCTCAAACAATTAAAAAAGATAAAGGATAAGAGAGATTTTTACAACCCACTCTCAATGAGTTCTTTACAAAGAAAAACCTTTTAACACTAACAACCCTAATTTCTACCATTTGGCCGATCTCTTTACATGGCCAAGATACTTAATGATTTCACTCACCAAGATGTTTGGATTGTTTCTCAATCCTAGAGTATACCCCAAAAGTAATCAATTATTAGCCTTTGATCTCATAAGAATATTCCATTTTGATAAACCTTAGTTTGCCACACACTTCTCGCTCAAAACTACGTTGAAACTGAGCGCAAAACAACAACTCATAATTACAATGTATACCTCCGTTGCAATTACCATTGTAAGCAAACTAAGAAAAAACATGGAAGGAAGGAATAGTTTGGCAGTCGGTGAAAGCTAAGGGATGCAAAATAAAGGTTGTAGGTTTTATTTTCTATTCTCTTTAGACAATTACATAGAGTCCAACTGGTAATGGTATCACCAATGGATAACATGTGAATTAAAGAAAATAATCAAATAAGAAGTTTAATTTTAACATAAGAATAAGTCACCTGAATAAAAAAACGCCAAAGATTTTGATTATTTTAATTCTATATGTTGTTGTTATTATTATTATTATTATTATTATTATTATTATTATTATTAATATTAATATCATCAAATACTCAAGGACAATTCCCATTCCTGCCAGGTCCACCATAGTAAAAGTATTTTCCCCAGTCTTTAGCACTCCCTCCTTTTATATTATAACAATTTGGTTTATCAGCTATATACTTTGGATCTTCTGACAATGGATGGAAGGAGTTGTCAGATTTCACAACTTGCAAATTCTTAAAATATGCAGCTTTTCCATAATTCTCCTCAGCAAAATGTCCACTACCCATTTGGGTGGAAGTATGAGACCCTTTTGATCTTGAATTCACTATTTCTCCACCAAACTGAACTTCATGTGCATTATCCTTCAACTTTGTGAACAAGGAGGATGGCCAATACCCAACTACTTCAGATCCATATGCAAACCACCAGTTCCCATTCTTTCGATCCTTCACACACAGAAAAAAAAAAATCGAAGCAAACCCTTAAAATCACCATTTTGTATTTGAGAAAGTTAAGTAACTAAAATATACACATTTTTTTATGAGCAAACTAAAATATAGACCTATTTATCATTAAGAAAAACATTTTAGCTAGACAACAAAACATATAAAATGAATAATGGTCACTCAATTTTTAAAGATATAAAAAATACCTAAATTTTTTAATGTGATTACTATTTTTTAATTTCAAAAAATAAAATAAGTTTTTGACTTTAGTAACCTAATTGATGTAGTATTGATGGTACTCACATTATTGTTGAGAGACAAAAATAGTAAAAAAACAAGAGGAATTATGGAATCCCAAGAATAAAGATCGTATAGTGAATAGATATCTATCAATTTATCCTACTATTATAAAGTTAATTTGGTAATCTCAGCAGAAAATTAAATTACCTTCCAGATCGATATGGTAATTTCAAATTGTACTCCTTTATATGTAGAAATTGGAGCAATTCTACTTCCAAGTACAATCTTTTTGCTAGTTTGAACAAAGCCTGGACATAGTAAGTTATGGCATCCAGTTTTCTTATATCCATCAGCCTGCAATTATTACAATCATAGTCATTTTTTTTGGGACAACAACACCAATTTTTTTGTACACTAGTAAACTTTTCCACCTTAAAAAAAATAAATTATACTTTTCCACTTGATCTTTTACATCAATCAATTTACATACCGTCCAGTAAATAAACAATCTAGGGCTGTTGTCCCCATAAAGGTGTGGGAAGACCTGCATAAAATAATATTATACTTAATTAGCTTGATTGGCTAAAATACAAAAATATGACATTAATAAAAGTGTTGAATTTAATCATAATTATTATTTTTTTAAACAAGAGTAATGCAAAGAGCGTTATCCTAATATATAAAACAAAAAGAAAATACAAACAAAGAAAAGGGAAACTATGTATATACCCTTTCAAAAAAGACAAATCTATAGTTAGGAAACCTAACATGTTTCTAATGCAATGATCATTAATAAAGTCAGGGAGGAAGGGGAACCAAATAAAAGAAAACTATAAGCTAAATCAATGTTAGTTAACCCATCTTCACAAAAATTCCCTTCCTCCCTGAGACAGTTGATCTAAACAATTGCTCCATCTGTTACAAGTAAAATAGCACTGTCTTCCTAAGAATTATACATGTCCCAGAAATTTTTTAAGTTGAAGCCTGATTAAAGATCCTATATAGTTTATAACATGTTTCGATTGACCTATTTTTAATTTATCTATTAAGGTGAACATTCTGAGATTATTAAGGAGAATTTATAGAAACAATGCATTGAATTTTTATAAGTTATTCTCTTATGCTCTCTAAGATAGGTGGTGTGTGTTTGATATATTACAATGAAAAGATTTGAAAACTGTAAAATTTGTTCGCCACTATCCCACCCGCAAGGGCCACAGAAGAGCCGAGTGGACGGTGGCTAATCGAGATTAAAGGCTTTTTTTCATTGTCTTGTCTATAAGGCTAATCGAGATTAATAGAAACTTGAAACCAAATAAAAAAGGGTTAAAAAATATTTTGATCCCTATACATAATTCAAATTTCATTTTCAGTTCCTCTAAAACTTCTAAGCAAGTTTTTGTTCCCCAAATATTTTTTATACTGGCTTTTGGTTTCCATCTTTAAGTCAACTCATATATAACATTCACATATTTTAATGTAATTTTATATAGATTATAAAATACTATAACAATCTCTCCCACAAGAATTTAGAACTTTTTAATAAAATATGAATCTTTTTAAGTGCTAAAAACTTAAAAATTCATATTAGTTCATTCGTTGTTAAAAAATTTAAACTTTTGCGAGAGAGATTTATATAATGTACTAATAAAGAAGATGAAGTGACTAATTAATAAGAGTAATATTTAGCATGCCTGCCAACCAGCTTCAACGGTGTTACGGTCATCTCCAGATTGATCAGATACAATCCATATTTGAGCCAAGCTGAATTCTACTTTGCTCTCCACATTGGGGGACCACAGGTTTATGGTAGCCTTTGCTCCTTTGTAATCCCCAGTCACATACCCAATTGAATACTGCATTATTTCATTTTCAACAATAGCATAAGGTTTGGAGAACAATCAAATCTAATTTTTGTTCGTGGTTAAGTTTCTTGCTGTAAAAGATAAAAATAGTCGGAGCAAAGATATAAATAAATGAAATTAAAAGAGAGGTCAATGATGAAAAAATATTTTAGACAGGAATCATAATATTCTGTGAGCACTTTAAATTGAAAAATGGATTTTGTTTCATGAGTACCAAAGAAATATAAAAAATTGAACACTTGTTTATTTAATTAACAAAAGAAATAAAAAGAAATTGTTGAATGTAATTTTAGCATAATCTTTTCTTTTGGTACATTGAGAGAGGACAAGCACGATTTGGTCTATATTCTGAGTTCTACTTACTTAAAAATAAGAAGACAAATATAAAATGCAAAAAGAAATTAATAATAATAACTCATAGTTCAACTGCCTGAAATCGCTACATTGGATATATGTAGTGTTTCGAGTTCGAACATGGATATCTCACTTATGTGTGTGTGAGGTTCAAGTGGTATATCCATTCATTTCACAATAAGTGATTAGGGGTGCTGCAGTGCTTCTGTTGCTTTGTTCTGGCAGCTGTGCGCTAATTCTTTTGTTGTGCAGGTTTTGGTTTTCTGTTTTTGCTATTTGACAGGTTCTGTGGGTTGGTTTTTTCGGTTTCTTAGGGAGGCTGGCAGGGGCCTTTAGCTGGTTATGTTTTGGGGTGTAGGTTCCTCATATATACGGGAGGTACCTGTGAGTGGGTGTTCCGCATATATACGGCCCCTTGTAATTGTTTCCCTTTGTTTTAGCTTGATGTGTCTTACACCGGCTAGATTTAATAATATTGGCTGATTAAAAAAAAATATAATAAGTGATTAATTTGTAAAACAAAATTGTCTCAAAATAAGTTATCCTTTCACTCTTCAATGCAATACTAATTGTGGCAATTCAATGTTTCACATAAAGCTCAAACTATATTATGGCGATTATGCAGAAGTTGTGTTCCTTCTCATGTAAAATTTCTTTAAAGGTATGTACCTTGTTCATCTCATTTTCCTTAGTGTGATATGGAAGTGGAAGACGAGTGGCACAAATTTGTTGGGTGGGTTGTGTCTACGTAGTGTAAGTATTAGGCCGGGTTATCGAAAATATTGCTGCAACGAGCACGGAGGTTCAACAACCTTACAAATTTTGTCTTTGATGTTTTTAGGACAAAGAGTAACGATATAGAGGGGCGCATGGTTGTGCTTCTTTGTCATCTATGAGCAGGGAGGAATGATGTTGTGTTGAATGATGAGCGTCAAATAGAATCAAGTGTTAGGCATACATCATTAGATGGTTAGCTAGCAGCAGTGGAATCATGCACACAATCAGTCAAATAGGTAGTCTCTTGGGATAGTACCAACGAGCCGCTCATAGTATCTTGAGAGAGACCAGCTCACAGTTGGCTTAACTGCATTGTGGATGTTGCTTTCCATCATGCAGGTCGGTCCACATCATTTGGTTGTGGCGTGCGAGATTCAGATGGCCATTATGAAATGGCACAGACGCGATGTAGTCAAGAAAAAATGTTCGTTCTTGAAGGCAAGGTGATGGCTCTTTTAGAATCAATTTGGCTCGCTATCACCAACGGTTGGGAGCATGTAAATTTTGAATCGAATTTCCTAAACTTTGGTGGCATCTCTACATCCAATCATCATGAGGCTTATGTATTTCATGTTATAATTTTTCATATTAATTATTTATGAGTTAGCTTTAAATTTCAACTTTAAAGTGAAGTTTTATTGCGACAAGCAAACATGGTTACTCATACCCTAACAAAGGGGCCGATTACTTTCTTCGTCTAGTCACCATGTGTTTGTGATTTATACTACTTGTATTGAACCATCTTTTTTTATTTATAACATGAGCTAAGTTTGTTTCTATAATAAAATTTGTTTGCTTATTACACACTTCAACATAAATAATATGTGTGTGAGAGAGAGATTTGTGATTGCATACCTCGTGTGCATTGCTAGTGCCGTCCGTTCCAACTTGATTTAATTTTCTTCCAAATTTGCTAATAGATCCAGCTCTTAATATGTCTTGCTCTTTTGTTCTTCTAATAGGAACTGATCCTTCCGGGCATGATTCACCATATAAGCTCCACAATGGATGATCATCACTAAAATTGCCCATTTGGTGATACCCTTTTGGTCTTTTTGGATGACCCTTTATGAATATATGCATGAAAAAATCCCAATTATAAAGTCGAAAGTAAATAATTTAATTAACTAAAAAAATATTTCCAAATACTAAATAATGCAGTTAAAATAAAATATATGCAGAATTGCAATAAAGGTTTTTAACGTAAGTTAAACTTTGAAACAGATTCTTTTTTGTGTGTCATGTTAGTCCTTTAATTTATACTTAAAAATGAGAATAATGTTGGACTAAAAACTTAGTTTTTTTTTTATCTTTGTATGTTCCAGAAGTTTTCTTTAAACATTCAAAATGTGAATTTATATCTTCAATTCATCATGATAACATCTAAATTACATCGCAGTGGTTGTTACAATATGTAATCCATCAAAGTTAATATGCTCCATTTTAGTTTTATCTAATATAATGATCTTTGTATCTTATTCTCAATATGAGGATTTAATTGTGGTTCAATGAGGTGAAATATTCTTGATAGTATATAATTTAATGACCACATACACAAATTTGTCACGGAATTAGACTATGGAAAAAAAGAAACAAATATAAATGACTAATTTGGCAAAAAAAATATATGTTAGTTTAGGTTTTCCTAAAAAGAAAATACCACTGGTTTCTCCCCTTTTAATAGAGGATGATCAAAAGCTAGTTGTTTATGAGACATAACACAATCTACTATGTCACCATCAGGACTCTGCGAAAATGAACACAAACAAAAAATTACATAAACACAAGCATAGAAGTTATAATTAAATTAATACAAAGGAGTGTGTATTGAAGAAGTAATTAGAAATTAAATTCTAAATGCTTCAATTTATTCCCTTCTTATATATATATATATATATATATATATATATATATATATATATATATATATATATTTGAGATTTATTTTAGAATACCTGAATTGTCTTAATAGCAGGCTTGTTGATCTGCTGAAGATGGATTTTTATGTTCCTTTTTAACTTGTGATACTCTTCCTCGATTTGAAAAGTTTGATTCACTAAGTGATGGCTACTTGTTTTGAAAGAGTAAATAGGAGAAACAAAAGAAACAAGGAGAAGAGAGATGATTATGGAGCCAAAATCCATATTTTGTTGTGTTTTACTAGACTTTGGTTTTGTTCTATCCAACATAAATATGACATGCTGACGATTTTATATATTTTTTTGGTCAAGACTTTTTTTGGGTCAACATAATCTAGTCAACAAAGTTATATTTTAGTGGGTGGTATTTTGACCAAATTAATGTATTTAATTAATTTTATAAAATTCCTTTGTAACCAGAAGATTGTCCACTACTAGACGTCTTTGAGTCGTTTTAAGCAATCAAATAATTTTAGTTTGGCATTAAATATGAAATAAATTGTGGTCTATTTATGTTAATGTTGTTGTCTATCACTTTAATGTGTCGTGTTTCAACATTTTGCTATATAATTGTCATGTCATTTGTAATGGTACCAGAATTATATATAATGTTTCCCTTTTGTTTTCGTTAATAATTGTGGCTAACTTTATCCTTTTTTGTTTAATTATTTGGTGTCATGGACAATATAGTATTCTAAACAAACTATATTGTTGAGTTTCCATAAACAAGCAAAATGAGTATTTCAAATAACATTTAAGTAACACGAAAATGTCCATATAATTTGTTGATTGTCAATGAATGTTGTTGATTCCAAACCCTAATATTTTATTATTAAAGCTTAACCCCTCTTGCATCCCCCAACCCTAATTTTAACCTAGATTTTTCCCTCCCTTTCCAACACAATAAATTCTCACATTTAACCTTCTCACCCCTTTGTCACGCAATAAATGCCATTAATTTCAAATTCGAATATTTCCTCCTTATTTAAACGCAATTGTTTGACCTTCTAATTTAAGATTAATATCTTAATTGCTCATTTTCCACGCATTAAATCTCCTTTGCCATTAATTTCAATTTCAAAAATTCCATCCTCATTTAAATACAATTGTTTGACCTTCTCATTTAAGATCAATCTCTTAAATACTCATTTGCCACGAATTAAATGTTCCTTTGCCATTCATTTTAAATTTGAAAATTCCCTCATCATTTAAAGGTTATCGTTTGACCTTCTCTTTTAAGAGCAATAGTGTCTCTTAAATCAACATTAAAACGTTTATTGTTTGACTTTCTCATTTAATAGTCTTGTTTTTTTTCAAACAAATTCGTCATACATATTGTTCAAACATGGTTGATCGTCGAGTCCAAATGTTGCTTTCCTATCATTGCCTGGTATAAATATTGTTTCTAGCTTTTACATATGTTTTGCCGTACACTGTTTTTAATCATATGTTTTGATTTTTTTGTATAGCACCGTTGATCCGTAATCCAGTCGGTGAGATGGACAAGATGATCAATCGCTTACGTTTGAAATATAGGACATACACAATGGATTTTTAATTCAACTGTGTTAGTATATTACTATTCAATATTTCTTTTTTGTTTGAATGTTTCATATTTGTTTCAGCGTTTCGAATAATGACCTTGTTATTGGTTTTATGCAGGGTGTTGTCATGATACCCAACACTTTTGAGTCAAATTTTGGCGATGAAATTAATAGATACGTTGTTTTGGTTGACAAGAATATTAACGAGTTTGAGATGAGAGTTGAGAGGATCAATGGTATCATATTTTTCATGGTGGATGAGCTGCTTTACGTGATTTTTATGACATTAGGGGTTTAGGAGCATGGTTTACTATGTTTTTTTTTTTGGTTTGGGTAGATTTCTAATCAAGAAAATCAATTCTAGAGTTAAGAGAAAAATTAACATGCATGTGTTTGTCCGTCCCATGAGATTTTCAAATGAGAAAAGTGTCCTGACCCAGTATGTCTGTTATGGTTTTTCTTCCTCTGTATTGGATTTGTTATTCCGTCTTGATCCTGCTATGTTTCAGATGTCATATGGACTGTTATAAGTATGTGACTTTCTTAATTTCACTTATAAATTTGAGAAACCATTATCAATAAGATTGAAATAATATGGATAATTGAATGTAGTTAAATTAACGATTAAAGTTATATCATCAAATATCATAAGGATAATTCAACTATAAGTGTGAAATATGTAATTATTGGGGTTAACCGTGTACATCAAATGACCACTATATGTTCTTTAATGTTGGTTTACGAGTCATAATTGCAATTAATACAGAAAGTCAAAGGATTTTTGCCAGAAATGAATGTTAAAAGACCATCTAAAATTACTTTATCTCTAATAATATCTCAAGCTTTACGGTATCCAAAAAATTATCCAAGTGACATGATAGGCATGAATGCACGTATTTAATTTGTGTTATTAACTGTTAAAATGCATTGCATCTTCCCCATTTAGTCTTTGTGCACGCCTATATTCCCCATGCAATAATTATTTCGGTCAACTAATTTGATTGTGTGTCATAATGACATTGTTAATGAATGTATTTTTATAAGGAATGTGAGTTGATTGTATCTGAAAGGTCATTATACTTCACCCTCATCATGAGACCCGAATTTCTGTAGAATTTCATCAAGTTTATTTAGGTATTTTCCTCCATCAAATCAACTTTTCTTGGTTCTGGCAAAATTTCGAACCTAAAAATCCCTTGAGAATTAATACATTGTCTGCAATGACGTTGTTTCTTTTTCTCTTCATAGTTGCAGTTGTCATCTTCTTTTTCATTAGTTTTACACACTTAATTTCTTGCAAATTCTACACCCGTTGATATATTTAATGTTTGTTAATTTACCTGATGCACCATTTCAGATCAATCACTTTAGAAATACCATCACTTTGACAGTAATATAGGTGATAATGTGTTTATTCCAAGATTATCTTGGACACCGTCTGATACTAGAATTCCTTTCAAGTTTCAACGGAAGCAATTTCCCTATCTGTTTCTTTTGCAATGACTATAAACAAAAGCCAAGGTCATTCTCTGAAACATGTTGGAGTATACTTACCATCTTCAGTTTTTTCTTATAGTCAGTTGTAAGTGGTTATATCACGTGTCATGTCCAGAGAAGGTTTAAAGATATTGATAACTAACGAGGATGGTAGAGACACCGATGTAACACCAAATCTGGTTTATTGAGAAGTGTTCTGTAACGTATCATAAATTGAGTTGTTTGTATGAATTATCGGAATTACATTCCTCCTCATTGCATGATTAATGTGGTGTTGTATTATTATATGATTTATCTATCTACCATCATATACATGTTTATCACTTTTTCTTATATGACTCGTGAGATTTCATATGCAATTCAAATGTTATGAAACAACTTGGTGTCTGCAGGAAAGTTGATTTCCTATAAATTTATGCAGGCTACAATGTGTTATTCGAGCATATATGATAGTACATAAATCATATAATGGGTGGAAATCATGCAGGCCTATATATTGCCGAGAAAGAAACAATTTTTTTGCAGAGATAAAAACCATTTGGTAGATTATGATTTATGAAAAATGATTTGTGTCTCATGAAAGTTTTTCTTATAGGTGAGATGCGGCTAAGATTTTATAGTTGATATTAAAGTTACTTATTAGATAAATAAAAACCATTTGATATAATTCCTTTCCACGAAAGATTAATTGATAAGTAATCATTTGAACAAGTGTTATAATTCTATTATAAATTGTTTTTATTCATTCTTTAAAGTAGTGATTTCTTTTTAACATTGTTGTAGTTATACTATTGTAACTCATTTATATTTTGTGTGGTTGTTTTTCTAAATAGCATCTACTTAATAAGTATATAATATGTGTAGTTGTTTATTATTAAGTCATAGTCTACTTATTGTAGTTTTTATGGCATTTTTGTCCCTCTATTTTTACTCAAACGCGGAACTGATCCCCAATTTTTACTCAAACGCGGAATTGATCCACAATTGAAAGATGTCACTCAAATTATTTATTTGATCATGCCCTTTTGATCTTTCTAGAGGTTCTTGTATATAAATATATGTATAAAATTAAAAAGTCACACCTATAAATTCAAAGTATAAGAGTTTATATTCAAAAATTATTCCTGGTTTTTGTTATTTAAATTAACAAAAAACATACCAATGGTTTTTATCCTTTCAATAAAGGATGATCAAAAGTTGGTTGTTTATGAGTCAAAATGCTGTCAATAATATCACCATCGGGACTCTGCAAAAGTGAACACGAATTTCACAAAACCACAAACACAGGCATCAGGGCCGGTCATGAGGGGGTGCAAACAGCTCTATTGAGCTGGGCATCCAAAATTTTGGGGCCCAAAATATTTTTTTCATACATATAATGCATTTACAAATTGAATATATACAAGTAATGCGAAAGTTATTTAAAATTTGCATGTATGGTGCAGTGGTTTAGGTTTGTTTTTTACATGTCTGTGGTCCTTGGTTCGATACTCAAGATTTCCTTTTTGCTTGCTTTTTTAATTAATTAATTAATTTAGTATGAGAGAGCCTTGGTTTAGGCCTAATTTTCCATTGATTTTAGGTTCATTTGTGCTTACTCTCTCTTCTTCCTCCAATTCAGCTCAATTCATCAACATATTGGTTTATATTTATAAATAAAAAAATAAATTTCTTTCTTCTTATTTTTGTTAAATCACTTCTTCTAGTTTTCTACTCATACTTATCATAAAATAACAAAGTTCTAATAACGAACATTATAATCATTTTATAGAAAAAAATTACAAATTTTATTTTTTGCCTCAGTATAAACTAAAGAAAATAACAACACAGAAGGTTGATAGAGATAATCGTTTGAAATTGTATGTTAATTTTATTGAGTACAATATTGATCATTTTTGTGTTAGTTACAATGATGACAATTTCTTATATTTGTGGATCTTATTTTCAGTTTGAATAAAAGATTGTTCTTTTAAAAAGTTGTTTTTTTATTTTATTAGGGGCCTTTTTAAATTTTAGAGCCGGACCTCCAATCTTGTAGGAACGGCCCTGACAGGCATATAAGTTTGGCTCCAATACATGGTGTGTTTGGAGTAACTAATTGAAAAATCTAGAGAATTTAAAATTTCTATAAAACAAATAAAAACTTTATTGTGTTCCTTTCATTTATACTTTTTTGTTTGGATAGAGTATTTATTTAATTAAAGTTTGGTCATTTTAACAGTTTCAAATTTTTTGTGGTATAAATAAAAATAAGTGGTCCATAATTAAAATTTTGGAGAAGTTAAATAGAAACTTTATAGCGACTATTTTCTAAATATTTATCTAATATAGAGACCAATTTGTAAAATTATATAGACTAATGTGGAAATTTTAAAACATAAATAGACAAAATTTCACATTTTGAAAAAAATTATAAGGATTATTTTAATATTCATATTTATAAGGTATGTGGAGGATTTTAATATCTCGGGATTTATTAGATGGTATTTTATTTAATTTTTGTCAAGTTATTAGGTGGTGGTATTTTTATATTTAGATATCTCATGAAACTTATTTATTTTTTTTGAAAATTCTCCGAATTCCATTATCCAAACAAAATAATTTATAATGAAGAATTTTAAGTACGCACTAACATTATATGACTACAGAAATTCCTTCATCCAAACACACAAACGTTTTGAAATTGTTTAATATACCTGAATTGTCTTAATAGGTGGCTTGTTGATCTGTTGAAGACGGGTTGTTATCAGCTTCTTCAATTTGTGAAGTTTATGCTCTGATCGAATAGTTTGATTGACTAATTGATGATTTTTTGTTTCTAAAGAATTAATACGACAAACCAAAGAACTAAAAAGAAGAAAATTTAGGAAGAGTGAGGGAATTGAGGACCTAATTTGTAGGAGGAGTGAGGGAACTGGTGGCTATTTATTTCAAAAGAACAAACAGGACAAGCCAAGGGAAAAAATAGAAGAAAATGTAGGAAGAAGGCGATAATTAGGAAGCTAAAATCCATGTTGGTTTTGTGTGTGCTTGCCCACATTTATGTTGTCTTCCTGCATTATCAAAACAATTGGTTAATCTTAAATTTTGGTTTTGTTCTTGCAAACAATAGTAACTCCATTTCAAACCAGCATAAATATGTATATTACCAGTGTCACAACATAAATTCTTAGGGTTTGCTTGAAAACAATAAAGTGGTCAACAAATTTATTTAAATAGGAGAAAACATGGGAAAACACTTGAATGCAAAAAAAAAAAAAGTACAATATTTTAAACGATATTTTGAGTTCGAGTGTTTCCCCTTATTTTAAACAATATTTGATCGCAACCAAAAAAATAAATAACAATATTTGACTATACTAGTGAGCTTAACTCAGTTGGTAAAGACAATATATAATATATACAAGGTTGAACCTCAGCCACCACAAAAAATGACCAAAATTAATATTATCTTTTTTTAATACTTATGATGATCAAACTAAATAAGGATTTAGAGTAAACATCAATTTTGGATTTGACACAAAACAAAAGTGAATTTGGACTAAGAACACGAGTTATTATTTAAATTTCTGATAACCAAAGCAAAAGAAAATTTGGGGTAATCATTAATCAGGCCAGGGCACCACTTTTTTTAAGGGCATCAAAATTGTTATTTTTACTTAGTAGTTTGTACTATATACATATATTTCTTTTTAAATTGCTCTGATTAATTCTATTGAAAATATATTTTTAGAGAATTTTGATTATGAATGAATTTTATGCAACAAAAAATACAAGAAGAAAGACGTTCAAATAATTAAAAGGACACAACTCCAATGATTCACTCAGGGCACAAAAAATATCAGGACTGCCCTGTCATTGATTTTAGCATTTTGAAATTTGTGAATACTTGCGTAGTAATCAAACAACAACCCAAAAGTTCTACGTGATGGATAAAAATATTGAGTTTTTTTTAATACCCAAAATTTTATTGCTAAAGGTCAAACTCAAACGCAAGAGATGCCCTAATTTGAAAGCAGTATTACAAAACAAACCAGCATACAAAAGGCACCACCTAATTAATTAAATTCTATGAAACCATGCGTTTAAAAACCAGCCACACACATTCGTAATGTGAAGAGTAATATGGAGAGAAGAAATATCTGTACTTTGAAGTTTATGGTTCAAATATTGACCAGTAGCTAAAGTAAACTGATTTCTTATGAAAGAAAATAAACATAGAGACAATTATGATTTGTAAACAAGAAACAAAAAAAAAAGAATATACATATATAGGAGTATACATGAAGAATTTTTGAAGAAGAAACAAATTACGTACCTTCCTTTACCCCTGATTTTTTCTGAAATTTCTCAGTGTTATTTTTACTCTAATGCAAGGTATTTATATTTCATAGAGCTTTCAATTAGGTTTTTATTGTTATTTTGGCACCATATCTTTTATTTCTTCCCTGTATCTTTTTCTATTTTGATAGAATATTTCTTCCTTGTATTTTTTAATTTTTTTTTTCTCTTTTTAGTCTTTTTAGCAAACAATGTTTGCTTGGTCCGCAATCTTCCACACCGTTTGATTTTGTTTAAAATTTTGGTAACTTTTTTTGGTAATTAATATCTTTGTAACTTTATTTTAATTGATAAATTTGGGCTTATGTTGGATCTCACTACGATATTTAGCCTCATAAATTTGGACTTGACAGGGTCTATCTACTTGTGATACTTACTTGGGTTTTTGTTTGGCACAAGCAACCTTCAAATATGTGACCAGTGAAGCTAATATTGTAGAATGTATATTTTAGTGTGCTGACTCTAAAGTGGAGAGTTATGTTCTAGATGTTCTGTTCGTTTAGATATATAATCAGATCAAATTTCATTTAAATTTATCTCTAAGGAGGTGATTTGTCAATGCTCAAGTTTGCTTATACTTCTAATTTATTTAGAATTTAGGTTTATTTAGGTTCTCTATTCTCAGGAAATTTCAATTCTGAATCTGTTAAGTGCGTTTGTGTGTGTGATAATTTGATATTAGATTATTCTAACGGATTCTATTAGAAGAGCACCTGTAATAGTATGAATTGTTTACGTACAACTGCTATTTTGAAGAGAATTTTTAGTTTGCGCATTTAATTTTTTGGCAATATTGAACTTTTCCCAATTTTCTTTACTTTTGGAGTTTAGGGAATATATTTAGAAATTGACCATCTTTTACAATCTCATATGTCTAGTGGGGAATGGCTCTTCATTCTTGACATTTGTGTGTATTTTTCTATTGATAATCCTTAGTATTGTTTGTGATCATGGAATCCCATGAATAAAGGTCATAATGATCAGCAAGAAAGATAACATAAGAGTATTCATGTGGGAGATACCCATAGTGACGAGAGTAAACTAGATTTGATAAAAGATAGATGAGGGTACAATAGTTGAGAATTATTTATAGGGGTGAGTTAGTCTAACTAACTCCTAACTACCTAACCAACTAACTAACCATAGTTTAGTTATCAACTAACTATGGTTTATTCACTACAATCTAATAGTCCCCCTCAAACTCAAAATGGAGAAATTCACCGATTTGAGTTTGAAATGCAAGGAAACATACAATTTATTCTCACTATATTTGTAATGACTAAGTAAAATGGATGTAAACTAGCAAAAACAAAGACTAATAGTAAATGATGAGGAAGCCCAAGCAAGGAATCCAGGGGAAGTTGAGTTGTAACAACACACACCTTAGTCTTCTGCGTAGTTTCAGGATTGCAGCTTCTGAAACGCGCTTCTGGAACCAAACCAGCTTATACAAAACTCACTTTTCCAAAACCAGAAGTGACGTGAATTAACACACTTATCCAAAACGAGCTTTTGCAAAACACACTTTTCAAATCAGCTTTTCTAAATCGCGTTTCTATAACACAATTCTGCAATCAAAACATTAAAATGTGAATTAAGCCATAAACAGAAAAATTCTTTTCCAAAACGCGATTGTGGAAGGAATTCTGAAAAAGAGCCAAAGCGCATCCAAATTTGCTTCTTCAAAAAAATGCACTTCTGCAACACACATTGTTGAATTCATTGTCTTCTGTGCGTTCCAGAATCTCTCAACCATAGCAGAATTCATCAGTGTCACAAAATACTTCGAACCTGCAAATGTTCGCCGGAAAACGAGTATATGACGGTTGTGTTGATTCCGGCGAAACCGACGAAAGGCGATTCTTCCCTATGTCCCATGGAATCCACCATAGACGGTTCTTGCGAGGAAATATGCAAGCAGAAAATAGTGAAGACGAATGTGTTCTTCCACCATGATCGAAATTGACGATTGATTCGTCATATAACTTGAAAAACGAAAGTTGATTGCTGTCGGACGAAATGAGATGTTCAGGCTGTTTCCCAACGAACAACCACGAGGCGAAAGGCCTCATGGCGGTGACGCCGTAAACAGCGCTCCTTAATCTCACCAGAGTTGCGTGTGTGATGAAATGTTCCGAAGCATCAGGGAAACCGTAAACAGAGTTGAAAATCTTCAATTCTGGTTCAAGAACCTTCAAGTAACCGTCTTCTTCAGAAGCAATGAACACAGAATTGTCACAATCGACGATGTTCTTGCAAGAATCAACGAAAACGCATGAAATATCACCAATCTCGACGGAGAATCCGTCGAATTTTGGTTTGATTGAAGGGGTAGAAACCGGAACAATCGGAGACTCAAAACTGCCAAAAACAATGCCATCAAAAGAAGCTGAATTTTCCAGAACATGTGCTGAAGTTGTGAGGACTTCATCGTCACCGAAATCTTCATCTTCATCGGATGCTGAATCGCAAGAGAAAGCATCATCATCTTCATCCCTAGGGTATCGCTCTGATACCATATTAGTAATCATGAAATCCCAAGGATAAATGTCATAATGATCAGCAAGAAAGATAGCATAAGAGTATTCATGTGGGAGATACCCATAGTGACTCATAATAGAGTAAACTAGATTTGATAAAAGATAGATGAGAGTACAATAGTTGAGACTTATTTATAGGGGTGAGTTAGTCTAACTAACTCTTAACTACCTAACTAACTAACTAACCATAGTTTAGTTATCAACTAACTATGGTTTCTTCACTACACTCTAATAAGTATCGGGTTTGAAGGTGAATTTTCATAAAAGTTGTCTTATGAATGTGAATGTTTCGCCGGAATTTATGGAGATTACTTCAACTTTTCTTAATTGTAGTGTAGCTTCACTACCTTTCATTTTCAGTTTTTGATCTTAAATTCTAAGTGTTGATACTTGATTGCAATTGCTAAATGCTAGATAATACCTGAAATCAGTGATTAATAGAACATATGATCTTAGGATCTATTTTGTGCATGCATTAACTAGCAATTACTTGTTAAGCTTTGCATATAATCGAATTCCTCTATAAAATAAACTTACTGTAAGTTTATAAAGTGAATGAAAAGTTTGATGAATTGTTTTTGTTGTTTATGTGTGTAAAGCTTCATTGCCTAAGGGTTCTTTTCAATTGTGAGAAGGAGGATGATCTCCATGTACACATCAAAGATGTATATAGCCTCATTTCCGTTATGGTTACCAGTCTTCAATTTCCTAGGTGAGAAAATAATCAATTTAGTCCCTAAACTATCACCCTGTCTCCAATTTTGTCCCTAAACTATGTAAGTATAATAATAAATTTTAGTCCCTAAACTATATGAAATCTGTCAATTTAGCTCCTGCTATTAACATTTTTGAAACTAATTTGACGGATTTCATGTTTAGAGACTACTTTATTTTATTTATGGTTAAGCATCATTTAAAACTGATAGTTCAGGTCCTGAGAGTAATTATCGATTTTTTGCTTTGTATGTTATTGCTTGGCATATTTTGTAATCCAATCAAGCTATCTGATTATATATTTGTTGTTGTTGATTCTTGTCATAACACATTCCTTTTGTGTCATATGCATTTTGAGTATTTGAATAAGTAAGCAAGCTATAATTGTCATGAGTTTCTTTCTATAGGTTTTTTTGCTTTTTATATTTTATTTTTGCTGCTATTGTTACGTCTGTTTGATAAGTTTAACTTCTAAAATTGAGTCTCTTTTGTTAGGTTTTGTTGCATTTATCCGTTAGTGTTGTTTGGTTGATCTATGTTTTTATATTTTCCAATGTTGTGAGTATGTTGAGTTTGCCACTTGTTGTATGTTCCTGCTGTTTTTTGGGTCACTGGTTAGTCATCTTTTAGTTATATATTTTGTATATATAACTCAACTAGCTTTTGAATTCAGTCTTATGTTATATGATTTTCTTTTTCGTCTTTTGATATATATGACTTCAGTAAGATCAGATAGACGAGTTTTGATGATCAATTACATGTTGTAGAATGTTGTGAAGAGAAACAATGTAGGAATACCATGATGCTAGGATAATAAAGTGAAGCCGGAGGGGAATACACTTTGAAACACTGCAAGTGCCATGACTTACTAGAGTACCTGCTGAAGGTTAAGGGACAAAACTGAAAGTTAGGCTTTTAGATTTTTCTTGGTACTAGTTTTATTCTTATGTTGGATTTCATGCATACTATTATATACACGTGGACCTTAGCCACCTATAAAAACATGTGACCTTAGCCACCTATAAAAACACGTGGACCTTTATCATGCATACTATTATATACAAACCATGCCACTTAAAAAAGTAATAATCTAGTTTCTAGTCTCTATATGTTGCCTAGAAAAAGATTTCTGTGTTTTATTCTTCTTTTAAACTAATATATGACCATCACCTTGTTATATCTTTATAATTGATGTACTAATATATGTACCCGAGAGATAAGGAAATCATAGTTACTTCTTGCAACTTAAAAGCTATCACAGTTTGTTAAAAGCAAATTTTGTCCAAGACATATCTAATCATCTCAACCTGAAGCGTCTACAAGTTATATGGCTGTTCCAAAACTTGTATCATATAATTTGCTTAATTAGTTGTTAGGTATTTGTCTTACCATGGGTTTTTCCTCTGTTTAGGCATTTACACAGAACTTGGCGCTGTTCTTTACCTCATTTTAAGGTTAGTTTTTTAAAATTGTCTTTCAATTTTTTACGAATGTATTACTCGTTTTTCCTTGACTTGATCAATTTTAACGCATGTCCTGTGGTGTTCCTACCACATATCTTCATGTTATATGAAGGATCCATCTTCACTTGTATTTTATCCACATATCTTTGTGATTTGCTACATGTGATTTTGTTTCAATTTTTTGTTTTTAACTATCATCTTTCTCTTTAAAATTTGTTAGTTTTTATGATGTTGTGATTGATGTTTGGTTGAAAATTTCAGATTTTTTATCTATCATATGTGAATCCGCATGGATTTGTATAGTATTGATTGGCTTGTTTGGAGATGTTGGTTAGTCTAGGTGATTCTTGTGTTAAAGACTAAGGGTTATGGTACGTTTATAGGAGCACTGACGAGGTAAAATATTGTGTAGAGTATGGATAATTAATGTGTTTATGTGATTCTTGTTCCTCATATTATGTATAAAGTCAATGCCAAAACTTGTCTTGTTAGTTTAATTAAGAAAAGTAGGGAGTTATTATAATTAGAAAGATTAGCTAGATTTATTCAATAATTTCTATTGTTTTTCCTTTCTAAAATACAAGTGATATATCTGAAGTATGATTCACAAGGGATTTGTTATTTAGTTATTTTAAATTTTAAATTGAAAAATGAGATTGAATTTTAGGTATGCTAGTAAGCTACGGTGACAATGTGGTTGTATTTGGACCTGACTACAAGTTAAAAGGTTCTATTTTTTTTTCTCAAAATTACTCTCTACTGGTTATATAAGTAAAATATAAAATATAGTGGCCGACTATATGAAGTAAATTGTTAGAGCATTTTTTTTTAATGAAATAAATTCTTTAAGTCAGATTCTCATGTATGTATTTTGATTCTCAATTCAGATGGGTTAACTAATTTGTTGTGTTAACTCGTTTATTAGCCCAATGGGATAACAGGGTATACACAGTAAAGGAAAAATATTTAATAAAAAAATAATGATCTAGCGTCGGCCTGACCGACTCTATGAATTTTAGTTGACTTCTGATTATTGACTTTAGCATCGGTGTAGCCGACTCTAAAATAATTTATTGACTACTTGAATGTTGAATTTAGAGTTTGCCAGTCCGATTCTAAGTGAACTATTTAGCGTCGGTTTGGCTGACTCTACATGATTTGGTTGACTTTCCAAATATTGGAATTAATAGCCTCGGCTTATTGTAAAGTCCGATTATACTCGGCAGAACCGACGCTACTTTAGCCTCGGTTTCCTGGGAGCGGACTCTATCCAGTTGCTTCGAATTTTTTAGCATGTGCCCGACTCTGATGCTAATCCGACGCTAAATCAAAGTTAGCGTCGGTTTTTACCCAGTTAGAGTGGGTTTCTGGCTGACGCTAAAACGCAGTTTTTTTGTAGTGTCATAATAGAGTAAACTAGATTTGATAAAAGATAGATGAGAGTACAATAGTTGAGACTTATTTATAGGGGTGAGTTAGTCTAACTAACTCTTAACTACCTAACTAACTAACTAACCATAGTTTAGTTATCAACTAACTATGGTTTCTTCACTACACTCTAATAAGTATCTGGTTTGAAGGTGAATTTTCATAAAAGTTGTCTTATGAATGTGAATGTTTCGCCGGAATTTATGGAGATTACTTCAACTTTTCTTAATTGTAGTGTAGCTTCACTACCTTTTATGTAGTTGGGGCTACCGGTAGGAGCTAAAGCGAGGAAGTTCTCAACGTGGGAATCGGTGTTGGATCGAATGAGTGCTAAACTCAATTCGTGGGGAAATAAATATATTAGTTTAGGAGGGCGCACTGTTCTCTTATATTTGATGCTTAACTCAGTACCTATCTTTTATCTTTTATTCTTGAATATGCCGGTTAAGGTGATTAAAAAGGTGGAGGCAATTCAATGAAGGTTTCTTTGGGGAGGTGTTGGGGGGAGAAAGAAGATTTGTTGGGTAAAGTGGCGTAAGGTGGTCCAACCTAGAAGTAAAGGAGGACTCGGTGTGAGAGATATTAGATTGATTAATTATAGTTTATTAGCTAAGTGGAGATGGAGGATTCTTGAAGAGCAACCTTCCTTGTGGAAGGATGTGTTAGAAGATTTATATGGGCCTTTGGTGCGTGTTAGAAGCTTGGTGGAGGGGGTTTGGCCGAGCTACGCCTCGCGGTGGAGGAAATATTTAATGGCGTTGGAGGGAGTGGGTGGAGTGAGGTGGATCGGAAGGGAGGTGGTTAGGAAAGTGGGGGATGGGAGAAATTCATTTTTTTGGAAGGATGCTTGGGTATCTAATGTGCCGTTAAGGGATATCTTCCTGCGTCTCTTTTCTTTAGTGATTGCTCAAGATGTGAGGGTGGTGGATTTGTGTGATATGAATTCAGAGGAGGATAGGTGGAGGTTTCTTTGGCGTAGAGAGTTGTTTGAGTGCGAAAAAGAGAGCCATCTTCTACTTTTGGAGTGGTTAGATGGGGTGGTTACGGACTGTGAGGATGTTTGGGTTTGGAAACCGGATAAGGATGGTATTTTTACAGTTAAATTGTGTTATTTTTTACTTCAAAATTTGTGGCATTTTAAAGATGGGTTGAATTGTGTGGAGGAGGTGATTTTCCGGGAACTTTGGAAGAGTAAAGCGCCGGCAAAGGTGTTGGCTTCCTCGTGGACTTTGTTCCTTGATAGAATTCCGACAAAGGTGAACCTTGACAAGTGAAGGCTCTTGGGTGTTGAATAATCAAAGTGGTGTGTGTTTTGTGGGTGTCATGATGAAATGGCCACTCATTTATTTCTTCATTGTGATATCATTGATAAAGTTTGGAGGGAATTGATGAAGTGGTTGAATTTTAACTTTATTTCTCCACCAAATCTATTCATTCATGCTTTATGTTGGTCTAGAGAAGCGAGAGCCAAGACGCTTAGACAAGGGGTGTGGTTGATTTGGCATGCAGCGATTTGGGTGGTTTGAAAGTCGAGGAATAATCGGATTTTTAATAATAAGATTATTGAGATGGAGGAGATAGTGGAGCATATAAAAGTGTTTTCTTGGCATTGGAGTATGTTGCAGTTGAAAATTGCAACGTGTCTTTTCTATGAGTGGTGTTGGAACCCTCGCTTTTGTAAGCGAGTTTGATGCGGGGCTGTTGGGTCGTTTTTGTGTTGGCTGGTGTGTTTTTCGGCTGGAAGTACAGCAGGGTTTTGTCGAACCCTCTGTTTTCTTCCGGCTGCTGTTTCTGTTAGGGGCTGGTAGCTGCCTGTGCTGCGGCTTTGTGTGCCTTGTATTGTTGTTTTGCTGTCTTTCTTTCCCTGCTGTGTTGTAGGATCAGGGCCTGCTTTTTTTCTGTGTTTTCGCCTGGCTATTTTCTTCTTGAGATGGCTGTGTTCGCCTAATAAATTATTTGGTTGTTCAAAAAAAAAAGAATCATGATCTTAGCCAAGTAACAAGTTTGTTTTTTTCTTCTTCAACTATGCCTTTCCGAACTTCTTGGCTAACTGCAACGCATGAGAGGAAAGCATGATAGAAACACACCTACAGATATAGCAGCAAGAAAAAAATCTCATACTTCAACAAAATGATTTTCAATGTGATCTTGCTAACACACCACTCAAAAATTAAAAGCATGCCACCATAAATCACATGCTCCACAAATATACCAAAAATACTCCCTGTGAGTTACAAATATTCTACCACTTCACACTCAGCTTCCTTCCATACTCTATCCTTCCTTGTGTGAGATTATAAACTTGATTTTGTCCATTAGACTCAAGTGTTATGCTCAATTAACTAATAAGTTGTGTAATCTAAAGAAAGTTCTAGAATGAGGAATAACTAGTAGTATGAAGAAATAACATTATATGTATATAGTTGAGAGAAGTGTGTAGAACTCTCTCTTGAAGTGTGTAGAATGTTGTCTTATCATGTCTCTATGTAGACGACTTGCTCGTATTTGGTTCAAACAATCCTGCCTTAAACTCTGTGAAATCACTGTTCAGTAACAACTTTGATATGAAAGACCTAGGAGAAGTTGATGTAATTCTTGACATCAAGATTACTAGATCAAATAAAGGAATGTACTTGGATCAGTCTCACTACATTGAGAAGATTCTAAGAAAATATATTTTGATTGTAAACCTGCAAGCACACCTTATGATCCAAGTGTAAATTTTTTTAAGGAACACTGAATATGGTGTCAGACAAACTGAATATGTGAGTATCATTAGCAGTCTCAGATATGCCATTGATTGTACTAGACCCGACATCGCCTATGTCGTGGGACTCTTATGCAGATTTTCAAGTAGGCCAAGCAAGGAGCATTGGCATGCAATTGATGTTGAACAAATGACTTCAAACACACGAGGGGGGTGAATTGTGTTCTTTAAAAAAAGATTTAAAATAAGCACTTAAAAAAAAAATTAACCAAATAAAATAAAGTGCTTATAAAGGGCTTTAATAAAGATGAAAACTAGAGATTTTACGCTAAAATAAATAACAAATAAAGCAAAAGAGATAAAGGATGAGAGAAAATGACACAAGAAGTTTATCCTAGTTCGACTTAAAACACCAAGGCCTACGTCTAGTCCCCTAGGAAAAGTCCGTTGAGATTTTCACTAATCTAGCTTTTAAACTAGATAAGCTAGTAACCTTTACAAATAAGCGAGCACTCTTCAAACAAAAAAAATCTTTTGTAGAAGAGCCTCTAAACCCAAGAGATATCACCTCTCTTGAAACTTTGGGATCGCAACGAATACAAAATAAGAGTTACAATAATAAATTAATACACCAAATGTGTAGATATAACAAATTGAAGCACAAATATTACAAATTAAACTATGTAGTATAAAATAGCTCTCAAGATAATAAATTAGCAAGTGTAAAAATAATGAGAGTGATGAGTAATATTTTTCACAAAGTTTTAGTGCAAATATGAGTTATTCGAATAAGCTATCAAAAGACACCTATTTATAGGCAAAAATGAGAATGCAATTGTTTTAATAAAATGATAGCCGTTGGACATAATAGTTAAAACAGCAGTTGGAGGCATCAAGAAAAATTAACCGTTGTCACTTTGATGAAATAGGAAATATATATTTTCTTTCTCTTAAACACCAACGGTAACAAAAAATTCCATGCCAACGGTCATAATGCATAATCAATTTTTCCACCACAAAATCAATGATATTGAAAATGAAGATACGATGAAATGTCAATGATAACCAAACCAAAAGAGTTTTAATTCAAATGAAAGAAAAGTTTAATTCACGATAATGATTTGTGTAAAACATACTCCCTCGTTTCAAAATACATGTCCATTTTGAAGAAATTGTAGTAACCAAGAAATCAAATAATTTTTTATTTTTGATGAAATTTTGTGTGTAGTTTCTATAATACTCTTAATCATTTATTATTTCATTCTATTTTCTCTCTCTACAATAAATATGTAGAGGTATTATTGACAGAACAATAATAAATTGTTGCATTGAAACTTGAAAGTGACAAATAGTATTATGAAACAAAATTATTCTTTAAAATGGACAAGTATTATAAAACGGAGGAAGTAGCTTATTATCGTGTGATAAAAAGGATATGTTGGAGTAATTCTATAGCAGCCAAGTAACCAAATAAAGATGATATAATATTGCTTGGGAAATGGAATCATAATGAATGCACAGCTGATTATAATTGATCAAGTCCAAGAACAAACCATGTCAAATATATTTTTAATGTAAAGAATATTTATGCAATTTCCAAAATCAAATCTTGCTTTTCATGCAAAAACATTTTAATGCAAAATCATATTTATATAAAAATCGTTGTGAGTGTGTGATTTATTTTTTTGAGAGCTTTTTTAACCACTTACAATAAAGTCCTAATACAAATAAAAATAAAACCCAAGACTTGATAACTTGAATCTTCTTTTCCGCTTTTTGCATCTTTGTTCATCTATGACTTCTTTTGTCAATCATCAAAACCAAAGTATTCTTGGTCAAGGCATATATTCACAATTGAGAGAGTCATGAGATACCTAAAAGGGACTATGACTCTGGGATTACATTATCAAAAATATATTGATGTACTTGAAGGGTATAGTGATGCAGATTGGAACACCTTGTCGGATGTGATGACACTCTGTCATCTCTCTTTTCTTAGCTATTTTTATGTAGTTTTAATGTCAAATTCATTGTAATTATGGGAGCTACTAGGTCAAAAAGTGCATAAAATAGGAAATCACAAGAAAGCAATTTGGGCACCGAATTCTCACATTCGGGCGCCGATTTGGAGATGATTTGAACCAGTTGGGTTCGACATAAATTGGGCCCCGAATTCTCACATTCGGGCGCCGATTTTCACAGATTGAGCACGTGTTTTTGTTATTTAAAGTGCACAGGCATCGATTTTAAGAGCTCGGGGGCTGATTTTCAACGGCCTATGTAAAGGAAAGTTCGTTTTCTAAATAAGGGTTCACAATTTTAAAGAGAAAAGGCATATTTTGGAGCAAAGGTTTTGCAGATCTGGTGGGAGACCATCAAAACTCAGAGTCAGTTATCCAATACACGTATGAATCTTTACTTTTACATTAGTTATCTTGTACTTTAGCTATGGTGGGAGACCATCAAAACTCAGAGTCAGTTATCTTGTACTTGAGATCTAGATGAATCTGATGTAATTCCATGGAAACCTAATTTGCATTTGTATGAACTCTCTTGAATTTCAATGAAAGTCTAGTTTTAATTCATATTACCTTGTGTTTAATGCTTTTTGTATCTTTATTATATTGACTACTAGCCCTAGCGTTTTTGAATATGCAAACTGATCTTAGAACTTGAATGACCACTAGCCCTGACTTTTGACTCTGATCTAGGTAATAGGTTTAACCTAAGTAATTTAAGCTAGAGATAGGAAAATATTAGGTTATGACTCATGGATTAACAGACTGTTAAAACCTCCAACGGTTTCGAATTCACTTAAGAGATTAAGGGGTTGTCACTTGCAGAGAGAATTCTAGGTCAAGAGATTGGCAGAATTACTTTGTTAATCTGTCGTTAAACTGGATGAACATTGATTGAATAGGGGTACAAATTACCGCGGAAGAACATCGGAGGACTTATCGTTTTTAAATAGTTTATGTATAAAAACCAATCCAACTGCCTAGGGAAACCCAAAATTTAATACATCCTTTTAATTTTGATAAAGAAATTGCTGACTAGAAGTTAACAACGGTCCTGATGGATACGATCTTATTTATTACTTCGATAGTTTTGGTACTCTTGCCAAAGTTTTATTATTTAGAATTTCTATCATTTATATTTTTGTTTATATATTGAAAAATTTATATATAAAAAAAAACTTATGATTTATGCTATTCATGTTTATCTCGTTGTATTTTGCTTCTAAAAAGTTTATCCAAGTCTTGCAACTATGTTAGATAGGTTATGCCTTTTTGACACAAAAGAGATTGTTATGCTGTCGTATGAAAAATATCTGCTATCTTGGAAGATAAAACTTTGGGACAGTAAAATCTCGAGATTAAATGTGAGATGTGATCTCTATGAGGAAAATCATCAAGTTAGTGATTGTGAAGGGAAGAAAGAGGTGATCAACATCGATTACAATACTCAACTTCAAAATATTTTAAATGATTTCTTGACGTCAAATCAAGTTTCATTTGAGAAGTTCGATGATCAATGTAGTGATCTTGTTGAGAAATCATATGAATCTCAAAAGAAGTTGGTTCAGATGGAGACTGAGTGCCACGAGGTTGTGGTGGAAGAAAAGCCACAAGTGAGGAGTGTTGGTCTTTTCCCGAAGTTTGAACCAACGGGGGTTAAAGAAATTACTGGTGTGCAAATGGATGCATGTCCTTTTCTAAGGTGGGAGGATTTAAATTCCAAAGGATTAACAGTGAGCGCATAGGAGTATCTGATTCTTTATACCAAGTTCATGGAATTCCTGCCAAACAAGAGGAAGAAGAAGGGTGATATATTCTTTCTATCATACCAGCCACCCTAACAGTGGCTGAGGCGTCAAGCTTGATGACGTAAAAAGAAGCGTTTGATGGGAGGCAACTCATCCTTTTTCTTATGTTTGTTATTTGCTTCTGTTATTTCCTTTTTATATCGAGTCAATTTGAAGAGTGTGTTGAATAAGATTGTATAAGTCCCTTATTTTCTAAACTTGTTTGTTATTGTAACAAAGATTTCACCAAGGGTTTGTCAAAAGTTCAAAGGAGGTGGTTGCTTGATTGAATACTATCAAGGAAGTGTACGGCAGGAAAGATGCTTAGGTAGCCACAACTTCTAGAAACCTCAGCTTGTAAGGTTGAAAGCCTAAATTTTGTTTATCAATTTTTACAAATATGAGTGTTTCCATGCACATGCTTTTTTTTGAATTTGTGATTTTTCTGTTCTTAATTGGTCATATGTTATACAGACTAAGGCAGATTGCTTGTACCTTGAGCCTGTGAATTCCACCTTTGTTTATATTGAATTATCCTTTGTTTAAGCCACATTACAAACAAAGGTGACTAGCCTAAAGGTGGGATAAGTCTCTAATGGAGGACTAATTAATAAACATCGGAGGACTTATCGTTTATAACAAACATTGGAGAATACTTCTAAGCCCTTGTTATGGTGACTAGCCACATTACAAGCCTAAAGGCCTTAGAAGTATTTTCCAATGTTTGTTGGAGTTAGGCATGTATATGTGTGTTATGATGAAAAAGTTAAAGTTTGAGGTTGCTCATGGAACTAGCAACACTCTAAGTTTGGGGTAGAGTTACTAAAGAAGAAAAAGAAAAAAAAATAAAAATAGATCACTTTGTGTAATGAAAAAAAAGAGAGAAAAAAGCATGGTAAAACAAGCTGAATTGTCAATTTTCAACTCAAAAAAAATTGAAAAAAAATGCTTAAAGTCAAAAAGTGATCAGGTGTTTCATTTATTTGAAAAAATTCTCTAGTCCCCTGATGTGAAATTGTGGTGCATTGTGTAACAAACCAGTAAGATAGGAAATTCATTGTAATTCTAGGAGCTGCAACGTCAAAAAGTGCAGAAAATAGGAAATCACAAGGAAGCAATTCAGGCACCGAATTCTCACATTGGGGCGCCGATTTGGAGCTGATTTGAACCAATTGGGTTCGACATAAATCGGGCCCCGAATTCTCACATTCGGGCACCAATTTCCATAAACTGAGCACACATTTTTGTTATTTTAAGAGCACGGGCACCGATTTTAAGAGCTCGGGGGCCGATTTTCAACGGCCTGTGTAAAGGAAAGTCTGTTTTCTAAATAAGGGTTCACGGTTTTAGAGAGAAAAGGCATATTTTGGAGCGCAGGCTTTGCAGATCTGGTGGGAGACCATCAAAACTCATTGTCAGTTATCCAATCCACATATGAATCTTTACTTTTTCATTAGTTATCTTGTACTTTAGCCAGGAGTAACTAATCTCTTTCAGCTTGAGATCTAGATGAATCTTATGTAATTCCATGGAAACCTAATTTGCATTTGTATGAACTCTCTTGAATTTCAATGAAAGTCTAGTTTTAATTCATATTACCTTGTGTTTAATGCTTTTTGTATGTTTATTATATTGACTACTAGCCCTATCGTTTTTTAATATGCAAACTTATCTTAGAACTTGAATGACCACTAGCCCTGATATTTGACTCTGGTCTAGGTAATAGGTTTAACCTAAGTAATTAAGCTAGAGATAGAAAATGATTAGGTTATGAATCATGGATTAACGGACCGTTAAAACCGCCAACGGTTTCGAATTCTCTTAAGAGATTAAGGGGTTGTCACTTGCAGAGAGAATTCTAGGTCAAGAGATTGGCAGAATTACTTTGTTAATCTGTCGTTAAACTAGATGAACATTGATTGAATATGGGTATAAATTACCGTGGAAGTACATCGGACGACTCAAAAGTTTTGACCATATTTCTCTTTAATTTTTAGAACCAATCTTTTATCGTTTTTAAATAGTTTATTTATAAAAACCAATTCAACTGCCTAGGGCAACCCAAAATTTAATACATCCTTTTTTATAAAGAAATTGATGAGTAGAAGTTAACAACGATACTCGTGGATATGATCTAATTATTTATTACTTCGATAGTTTTGGTACACTTACCTAAGTTTTATCGGATGATTTCAAAACGACCATACATTGTGGAAAAGGATCGTTTTTAGGTATCAGTGGCTTTCAAGCATGTCCATACTCCACAGAAAAGTGTAAATATTTTGCTATTAGTTTTTCAGAACGTGAAAATTTGCTTATAAAAATTATGAACTCTTAACTTAAGTAAACTACAGTGGAAGCAAACAAATACAAAAAGAATAGTAACATAAACATGCTTTGAAAAATAAAATTGTGGGTAGGCTGTTACAATAAGCTTTTGGAAGTCAACTATAGAATTTACTGGCATACAATGGAAGCTCGCTGGTAGGATAATTACATGTCTTGGAAAATAAAAAATATGATTTAATGTCCTGGAATGAGTTTAGACCCAATACAGGTGATTAGTTGATTTAGTCAGTATTACATTTTCTTGAATACATTATAAGAGGACTATTCATGGAAGAATAATGCTACATATAGCCAAAAAAATTCACGAGGTTTCAGGAACAGTGTATTTTAGTTGCATAACACCACCACCATCCTGATTGCCATGAAATTTGGGATTAAAATATTAGACTTGTTTTGCCACATTTACTTATATTGAAGGCTTCGTGAGAGTGTTTGGGAAAAATTCTTTCGTTGCATATAGCAGCGCAGCGCTGTTCATGGAAAAGCAAAAACAGGCGATATTAATGCATAAAATGTAAGATATTGGAGTGATGAGATTTGAACTAATTAGGGCCCGCTAATCTAGGTTAGGAGCAAAAAATATAGTTTATGAAAAAAGGTCTTGCTAACCAATGCCCTAACAATAGTTAAGAAATTTATAAATAGGAATTTTGTCTTGGAAACATAAGAATGCTGTTTTTGATCAAGTAATTATTACACAACTTTTTTTATAAAAACTTACTTATTTAAATGTTTAACAAATACCTTTGGAACACACTGATTAACATTGTGCATGAAAGAAATAAGAAATATGGGATGACTAATTAGGATTATAAAATAAGTGATAAGTAATTCTCTTTAGACAATTATTACAAAGAGTCCAATTGGTAATAGTATCACCAATGGATAACATCACCTGAATAAGATTTTGATTATTTTCATACTATATTATTATTTTTTGAAAGATTTTCCATATAATAATAATTATTATTATTCATTTACTCAAGGACAATTCTCATTCCTGCCAGGTCCACCATAGAAAAAGTATTTTCCCCAGTCATGACTACTCCCTCCTTTTATATTATAACAATTTGGTTGCTCTGCTACATACGTTGGATCTTCTGACAATGGAAAAAAGAAGTTATTAGATTGCATAACTTGTAAATTCTTAAAATATGCAGCTTTTCCATAATCCTCCTCAGCAAAATGTCCACTACCCATTTGGGTAGAAGTATGAGACCCTGTTGATTTTGTATTCACTATTTCTCCACCAAAATGAATTGCATGTGCACTATCATTCAACTTTGTGAACAAGGAGGATGGCCAATACCCAATTATTTCAGTTCCATATCCAAACCACCAGTTCCCATTGTCTTGATCCTTCACACACATAGAATAGAAAATCAAAGAAAACCTCTAAAAACACCATTTTGTATTTAAGAAAGTTAAGTTACTAAAATTACCTTCCAGATCGATAAGGTAATTTCAAATTGTCCTCCGTTATATGTAGAAGTTGGAGCAATTGTACTTCCAATTACAACATTTTTGTTAGTTTGAACAAACCCTGGACATAGTAAATTGTAGCACCCAGTATCTTTATATCCATCAGCCTGCAATTATTACAATCATAATCATTTTTCTTTTGTATAACAACGCCAATTTTTTAAATACTAACAACACTTGGTAAATCACGCACAAAAATATAGTTAATTTAATTGGGTAGATGGACTATTCAATTCATGTTAAAAATTATGGTTAATTCATGTAGAGAATATAATTTTTGTTGTTAATTAATCATTTACTCAATTGAACTAGTTATCATTATTGTTTTTAAGTGATTAGTTATCATTATTGTTTTTGTTAATGTGCATATTACACATGAAGCATATATAATATTGTACAAGTACATAGTGCTAGGATACTTTTCCACCTGATATTTGTTCAATCAATTTACTTACCGTCCAGTAAATAAACAATCTAGGGCGGTTGTCTCCATAGAGTTGTGGGAAGACCTGCATATATAAATATTATACTTGAGTTTAGCTTGATTGGTTAAAAGACAAAATTATCAATAAAAGTCTTGACTTTCATCCTAACTATCTTATTTTATTTTTTAAACAAGAGTAATGCAGAGAACATTAATTACCCCCGACATATAAAAAAATGGAATATAATGTACTAAACATAACTATGAAAAATAATTCAAAATCTTAAATGACACATGATTTTGCTTATAAACACAGACACAAAATTGTGACATAAAATATTTGTGGGATTAAAATTGGAGAAATCTTTTAGGGAGATTAAAAACGAAATTTAAAATATTTAAAAAAAAAAATTAACCAAAAAAAGTTATGGAAACGAATGGATTGATTAAAGACGAATTAATTGATTTGTAAAAAAAAAAAAAAAGATTAAGTAATTAATGAGAGTAAATATTATAGCATGCCTGCCAACCAGCTTCAATGGTGTTACGGTCATCTCCAGATTGATCAGATAAAATCCATATTTGAGCCAAGCTGAATTCTCCATGGATCTCCACATTGGGGACCCACAGGTTTATTGTAGCCTTTGCTCCATTGTAATCCCCAGTCACATACCCAGTTGAATGCTGCATTAGTTTATTTTCAACAATATCATAAGGTTTAATTTGGAGAACAATTAAATCTAATATTGGTTTGTGGTTAAGTTTCTTGTTGTAGAAGATAAAAATAGTAAGAGCAAAGATATAAATAAATGAAATCAAAAGGAAAGGATGATGAATTGAAGGAAGGAGGTAGTTTAGTTAGGTTTAGTTCATTTTGAACTAGATAAACCGTGTAACTAATTAATGAGGAAGTGTGGGGGAAGTGAAAGAATGAAAAAAATTGGTCTTTTGGTATTAATTGAACCGGGTCATGAATTCAAATCGAGTCAATTGATGAATCGGATAAAAAATTAACCCTTATTAAAAAAAAGAACAAAATCCTTCAAAACCATCAAAATCCTTCGATTTTGAATGGATTTCACGATTTTGATAGGATTTTACCTGTTTTTGGGATTCTGCTATGGTTTTGAGTCGTTGAAGGTACATAAAGTCGTAAAAACCTGGATTTTGAAACTTAAATATCGATTTTGACAATCATGGCTTATGTATTTCATGTTGTCATTTCTCTTTTTAATTATTTCTGAATTAGCTTTAAATTCGAACTTCGATGAAAAGCCTCAAGCGCGGGGGCATGTTCTTAGTCTATTCACCATATTTTTGTGATTTATCCTACTTGTATTGAACCATTTTTTTATTAATGACATCATTTAAGTTTGTTTCCACAATAGTGCATGTTTATTCCACATTTCAGCATAAAACACACACACATATACATACATACATACATATGTGTGTGTGTGTGTATATATATATATATATGTGTGTGTGAGAGAGAGTGATTGCATACCTCGTGTTCAATGGTATTGCTGTCCCTTCTAACTTGATTTAATTTTCTTCCAAACATGTTAATAGAACTAGCTCTTAATATGTCTTGCTCTTTTGTTCTTCTAATTGGAATTGATTCTTCAGGACATGATCCACCATATAAGCTCCACACTTGATGATTATCACTGAAATTACCCATTTGGTTATACCCTTTTGGTCTTTTTGGATGACCCTGTATGAATATATGCATGAAAAATTCCCAATTATAAATTCGAAAGGTAATAACTTAATTATCTTCAAAGAATATTTCTAAATATTAAATAATGTGGTTAAGAAAAAAAAAAGCAGAATTGCAATAGAGTTCATTTAACTTAATTAATTTAAAGTTGAAAACATTATTTTTGTCATGTTGGTCCTTTAATTTATATTTAAAAATGAGAATAATGTTAGACTAAAAACTTAAAAAATTAATATGACCTATTTTAGTTTTTATCTAAGAATATGATATTGTATACGTCATTGTCAATATGAGGGTTTAAATTTGGTTCTAAGAGCTGAAATATTGTTTATAGTATATCATTTCATGTTCACATACACAAATTTGTAACAAAAGTAGACTATGTAAAAAATAAAAATAAAATTGATCAACAATGTAAATATTTTCAAGAGTTAATACCATTTTTAGTCCCTGTAATATTAGTGAATTCCCTTTTTAGATTATGTCCATGTAATTTTAGAATCTTTCACTTTTAGTCCCTCATTTCACCACGTCAAAAGAATCCGCATACATGGCACGTGAAATGAGGGACCAAAAGTGGAGAAATTTGAAATTACAGGGACCAAAGTGGGAAGAATCTGAAATTACAGGGACATAATTTATGCAGATTTTGCTGACGTGGTTAAATAAAGGACCAAAAGTGAAGAAATCGGAAATTATAAGGACATAATCTAAATTTTTTATTTTACAGCGACTAAAACCAGAATTCTCTAATATTACAGGGACCAACATCAATATTAACCCTATTTTTAAATATAATAAATGACTAATTTGAAAAGACAGAAAAATATGTTTGTTCAGATTTTCCTAAAAATAATATACCATTAGTTTCATCCCTTTTAATAAAAGATGATCAAAAGCTGGTTGTTTATAAGACATAACGCAATCTACTATGTCACCATCAGGACTCTGCAAAAATAAACACAAAAAAATTACATAAACACATTCATATAAGTTATATTCATATACTATAAGGAGTAAATAGGAGAAACAAAGAATTTAAGTTACCCTTAAAATTAAACTACTTAAATTCTCCCCTCCAATCATACTACAACAGTTTTGAGATTTATTTCAGAATACCTGAATTGTCTTAATAGGAGGCTTGTTAATCTGTTGAAGACGGTTTTTTATGGTCTTTTTCAACTTGTGAAACTTCTCTGTTTGAAAAGTTTGATTCTCTAATTGATGGCTACTTGTTTTGAAAGAGTAAATAGGAGAAACAAAAGAAACAAGGAGGAGATAGATGATTATGGAGCCAGAATTCATTTTTTTTTTTTTTTTGGTGTTTTACTGGATTTTGGTTTTGTTCCATCCAACATTAATATCACTTGTTGATGATATTTTTAATCTTTTTTTATGTTAAATAATCAAAATATTAATTTGGTCAACGAAATTAAATTTAGGTGGTATTAATCTGGTCAACCAAAATAATGTATTTAATTAATTTTATATATTTTAATTTATTTTTACCAAAATGTTATAAAAATTATTTGATAACCTTTCATTATAAAAAAATTCATTTTATTTTCCATATTATTTTCCTTATAGTTCAACATTAAATTTTGTTAAGGACCGGTCAAAGACCTATACCTAATTGTTTAGGCCCAATAATAAATCAAGCTCAAATGCTACATTTGACCATTTACTCGCAACACACCCCCTCTCCGCAAGGTGGGTGCTCGGAGCAACTGAGACCAGTTTAAACGAACTGTAACGTCTCTCTCACGTTCTTGCGAATATCTCACCGGCAGTTACACTTCCTACGATTTCGTAACCGCCGGACACATGGTGCCATTACAACGTCTCTGCATTCACCCACCTCTATAAATAGAAGGCTCCCCGCAGCCTCCAATGTAGAATCTCTTTCACTTTCAAATCCCCATTATGAACCTCTACTGAGTTAAGCGTCAGAGTGTCCGCTTGTACACACTCCCCCTTCGTTCCAACGCTCAACTGACGTACTTCCACCACTGTCAACCACCGCATTAAATAAGCATCAACAGTCACCTTCTGACGTTACAATCAGTGGCGCCGTATGTGGGATATAACAAGCTATCCCCAATTTGACCTACAAAAACCAAATTTTTTCATACAAAAATCATGGCTACCAATGGTGCTCCACTACGCCTCCAGAGCCAAGTCCAACGCCCTAATCACAAAAGACAAACAACCTCTCCTTCTCCTACGCCTAGCTCATAGAGAAGAACCACATCAACGAGTGTCCATCCAGCGGTTCCGACGCAGGAGTAGCCACCTTTTGGTCCTCCACAAGCTGACAAAGTGGCTGACAATTCCACTCCAACGGAGTCATGGATAAGCAACTTGCTCCGCGCGGTTAAACATCAAATGACATTAGCCGAGGAGCAAAGCCGACGTATTGTTGAGCTTGAGCAATGAAAGACACAACTTATCCACATCTGCGACACTCTTTCCCCACAACGTAACAGAAGGGGAAGGAGTCCTCGTCGATCTAAGTCCAGATCTCCTAGACATTCCGTCAACGTGAGATCTCCTTTGGGGCTTCTTGTTAGCCTGTAATTTCGACAGGCTCATTTAATGTGATCAACATGTAGTTCACTTTTAACTTTGCAGGAATCGAAGGCTTTCTCATTTTAAGTTGAGGATTTCGACAAGATAGCAAGCCTAACGCGCATGGTCAAGAGTTTGACAGAGCAAGGCTAAAAGCGTAATTGCGTCAAAGTCAAGTAATCAAGGATGGAAAGATACGATTTCAAGCTCAAAGGCGGTTTCCTTAATGGAAACGTGGGGGCAAGTGGTTGTCTAAGATGGAGGAAGTGTTGATCATGGGATTAGTTTTTTGCCAGTTATTTTCCTTATGTATAAATAAGAGTATTCTAGTCGGAAAATGGGTCGCAAATGATTTACAGAAATTCTACAACACTCAAACTACCTGCGCATAGGGAAACTAGTTATACAGAATGTATGTAAATTGATGTGTAGACCATTTTACTTTTAATGCAATGCATTTTATATTTCCTTTAAGTTTATGCGTTTAAACTTTTACCCTTTTATTTAACTTTATCTTACTCTTACTTGCAATCTCAAAACTGCCGAGAGACAGTGCTCTTTTTACTCCAAAACCCTTCCTGCTCTCTAAGTAACCTAAGTGCATTTCGTGGCCTTTTTCAATCCGTTTTCGATCAAAACCTTTGCACAACATGTCCTTAGATTTCTAGTTTGGTCTCGCTTGCAATAATCAGAATTAGCCCGTAGTTTGCCGAAAACATCGGTGAACAAATTGGCACGCTCGATGGCACCCTGTTTGTGCAATTGATTTTCAAAAAAAAACTTTTTCATAAAAATTGTTTTTCAAAACTCATCTCCTTGAGAGATCCGATTTTAGAATTTCGTTACTATTTCTGGGTAACTTTATTTCTAAAAACACCAAGTTGTTTGTGTATGCAGTTGAGAAGTGGTAAATCTATAGCTTGTGCCAGTTCATCCTCTTCACAAGCACAATCTTTACTAACGACTACTCCTTTCGACGGAAAAGGGAGTAACCGCTCCCTCAACCGTTTCGACGTCTTCTCCAATGACACGACCAGAAATGGGAACCTTTTTGCCCCAATTCACTTTTGGTGTTCCTTCGAGTACCAGTGTCCCAAGTTCTCCTTTAGTCAGGCCTAGGCTTGATGATCGAAACACAAATGTGTAGAACCTTCCTAGGGAACAACCATATGGTATGCCAACTTCGATGATGGCAAATGTGCATAATAGTGCGTCCACATTTGCAGACCAAGCAAATCCGTTCACAATTCACAACGCACATAGTCCATCAAGTTCTAGCATTTTTGGTCGAAATACTCTACCAATCATAACAACTGATTCGCTGAATTTGTTAAGACAACAAATGGATGAGAGTAATCACGAAATGGTTAATTTGTTGACACAACAAGTTGGTATTGTGTTTAATCCTTTGATACGGGACACAAACCACAAAACATAGGAGAACATAACAATATAGCCAATTTGGTCGAGAATATAATGGCTCAAAATGGTTTAAATATTGGCTTGCATAGGCCAAACTTTATTTCTCCTTTGTCGGAATTGGTATTACAGTATGAACTTCCTAGGGGTTACAAAATTCCTAAGTTTTCCAAGTTTGCAGGAGATACCAGTGAGTCCACTATCGAAGATATCACACGATATTTGACAGAGGCAGGAGATCTAGCAAATGATGAGAATTTGAGGTTTAAATACTTTCCAAATTATCTAACAAAGAATGCCTTGACATGGTTTACTACTGTTACACCACATTCGATCTAAGATTGGACTCAATTAGAGAGGATATTCCATGAACTATTCTACATGGGCCAATCTAGGATAAGTCTAAAGGAATTAGATAGTGTCAAGAGAAAACCCATTGAATCCATTGATGACTACCTCAATAGATTCAGGTTGTTAAAGGAAAGATGTTTCACTCAAGTGTTTGAGCATGAGTTAGTCGAATTGGCCGCTGGTGGCCTAGATTATTCCATCAGGAAGAAGCTAAACACTCAACACTTGAGAGATATGGCCCAACTGGCCGATAGAGTTCGACATGTCGAAAGACTAAGGGCTGAAAAATCCAGAGCTCATAAATATCACGAAAGAGAAAAGGTTTCTTATGTTGAATCAAATGAAAGCGACCAAGAATTTGACAAAGCTTTTAGGGATGTCGAAAGGAATGAGGTTGACATTATTGAACAAAGACCAGGGTCCCCTTATACATGTAAGTTGTTAAGGTCCTCGGATGGGAATAATCTTGTCGAACCAAGCAATGTAAGATATGTTCCCAAAACATATACGTTCGGCGTAACCAAATGCGACGAGATTTATGATCTCTTAGTTGTTGATGGCTAAGTGGTAGCACCTAAGGAATTGAAAATCCCACTACTAGAGAAACCTAAGAAAATAGGTTTTTGTAAATACCATAATTATTTGTGACATAACACCTCACGATGTTCCCTTTTCAAGAATTTGGTTCAGAAAGGTCTCAATGAAGGCAGGCTGAAGTTTGGAGACAGGTCAAAGCCTTAAATGCAAGTAGACTCTGATCCGTTGAAAGATGTGAGTATGATGTATGTAACGCCCTAGTTGTCGATTATTTTATTTCAGTTGATTTTAATAAGTTTTTATGATTTTAAATAATTACGTTGATTTTTGGCGTGTTATATATTTTATTATATAGTTATTTTGAATTATTTAAGTGAGATAGGTGATATTTACAATTATTAGAAGGTTGGGGAGTAAAATGAATTATTTAATAATTTAATAGGAGTTAATTAGAATTAAGGAGAAATTAATAGGTATTAATAGGAAATAGAAGGAAAGAAAGGTCAGAAGCAGTTTTACGTAGAAACAGTGAGAAACAGAGAAAAGGGAGAAAAACCTAGAAGAGGAGGGAAGAACGCTGCTTTTTCAGGAAGATAATCTAAGGTAAGGGTGAGACTAACTCTCAACTTTAGGTTCTATAATTCGTTGATGAATGTAGGGTTGTTAGGGTTGATGAATTGAATTAGGTTAATGATGAATTGATGTTAATAACTTGATTAATTCATGAAAACTGTCGATGTTATTGCTGTTCTGATGTTAGAATGCATAGGGATGATGAAATTCATCAAAATTGAGCCTTTGGGGGTTGAATTTGGGGTTTAGGGTTGAAAAGTAGAAGCCTGTTCGTATAGTCGTAGTTCTGCCAGCAGAATCTCGCCCATAATCGTGACACGATTTAGTGTAATCGTGGCACGATTTTGCCCTGTAAATAAACAACTGAATTAGGGTTTCTTCAAATCGTGGCACGATTTGGTCATCGTGGCACGATTTTCCTTGGCAGAATGCATGTTTCCTGAAGCTCCAAAATCGTGTCACGTTTTGTAGTAATCGTGACACGATTACCTTTTTCAGTTTCCTTAGTCTTTCTCGCTTTTCTTGCTGTTTAAGCTTGCTTGTGAACTCAAAATATCATGGAAATAATGCTCAAATTTTGTGTGAGACTTTGTTGTACCCTTTTGTCGTGTCTGTCGATTAAGTTGGAATCTTATGTCATAGTTGATTATGCACATCGTAGTTGTCGTTGCTGTTGTCGAGTTGTATGTAGATATACACCATTGAGTCCATTTCATACTCATACCCCTGTTGAGGGTTCACGCCCTGGAGTGTTTTCACTCAACCGTTGAGGGCTTATGCCCTGGAGTGTTTATCACTCAATCGTTGAGGGCTTATGCCCTGGAATGTTATTTCATTCGACCGTTGGGGGCTTATGCCCCGGAATGCTTAGCATTCAACTCGCGTAAAATGGTACCACATGCATCTGCATTAGTCGCATTGTTGTCGTCGTAGCTGTTGTCGTTGTTGTTGTTGTAGGTTGAATTGTCGGTGTCGTTGTCGATAATGTTGTTGAATTGTTCAATTATAAATAATAATTAATTATTCGCTATATTGCTGTTGTTGAATTTTATTGATGAGTTATGTTATCTATTGTTGTTTGTGAATCTCACCCCATCTGCTGGAATTGCCGCCTTGTGGGCAAGTGCAGGTATCGAAGACTAGTAGAGATGTCGGCTCAAAGTGTCTTAGGGCTCTGATACGTAACGGGACGAGAATTTTGTTGCTTGTTCTCTCTTTCCTTACGTATTAATAATGATTTATGAAACTTTTGATGAGGCCTGCGTGCCAAAGACTTGTTTAGTTGTTTTAAAACTAATTCCGCTGCGAAGTTTTGAAGTTAATTATTATTGACTACTTAATTGGAGAATAAATTATTCATCCGTTAATTTTGGGAATTTTATTTGAATGAAAATGTAGCATTCCGTTTTGGTGAAAAACTCTGATTTAACTTGTGAATTAATAACTGTTGGGCGAACGGGGTGTTACAATTGGTATCAGAGCAGGTCGGTCCGTCCGGCCAAGTAGTAGAGCCGAGTCGAGCCTAGTAGAGTCGTGTGACAATTTTGTATTGTCTTTGATGTCCTGGTTGTTGTTGTAGTGTAGATTTTCGCGATGGCTGGAAGGAATGATGTTGCACTTGCTGCTGCTTTGCAAGCGATGGCTCAAGCTGTGGGTCAACAGAATAATGCTGGTGGTAACGACGGTGTTCGCATGTTGGAAACCTTCCTGAGGAACCATCCACCAACGTTCAAGGGTAGGTATGACCCTGATGGGGCGCATACATGGTTGAAGGAGATTGAAAGAATCTTCAGAGTGATGCAATGCACTGATGTTCAGATGGTGCGATTTGGCACACATATGCTGGCTGAGGAGGCTGATGATTGGTGGGTGAGTGTGCAACCAGTGCTAGGGAATGGAGGAGCTGTGATCACTTGGGCTGTGTTCAGAAGAGAGTTTCTGCATAGGTATTTCCCGGAAGATGTCCGAGGCAGGAAGGAGATTGAATTTCTGGAACTGAAGCAAGGTGATATGTCAGTAACAGAGTATGCTGCCAAGTTTGTTGAATTGGCAAAGTTTTACCCGCATTACACTCCTGAGACTGCTGAGTTCTCTAAGTGTATCAAGTTTGAGAATGGTCTGCGTGCTGAGATTAAGCGGGCCATTGGTTATCAGAAGATCCGCAACTTTTCTGATTTGGTGAGTAGCTGCAGAATTTACGAAGAGGATACGAAAGCTCATTACAAGGTGATTAATGAGAGGAAGAGTAAGAGTCAGCAGAACCGTCCTAAGCCTTACAGTGCTCCTACTGATAAGGGTAAACAACGGGTGAATGATGAGAGGAGGCCCAGGAAGAATGAGACTGCTGCTGAAGTTGTCTGCTACAAGTGTGGTGAGAAAGGCCACAAAAGTAATGCTTGCCACCGTGATGAGAAGAAATGCTTCCGATGCGGGAAGAAGGGACATACGATAGCTGAATGCAAACGTGGTGATATCGTCTGTTTCAATTGTGATGAAGAGGGTCATCTTAGTTCACAGTGCAAGAAGCCTAAGAAGGCTCAGCTTGGAGGGAAAGTGTTTGCATTGTCTGGTACACAGACGGACAATGAGGATCGACTTATTCGAGGTACTTGTTATTTTGATGATACTCCTTTAATTGCTATTATAGATACTGGTGCTACGCATTGTTTTATTGCTGTTAGTTGTGCTTCTAAGTTGGGACTTACTATGTCTAAAATGGATGGAGAAATGATTGTTGAAACTCCAGCTAAGGGTTCAGTGACTACTTTTCTTGTTTGTTTAAGTTGTCCACTGTCTGTGTTTGGTAGAGATTTTGAAGTTGATCTTGTATGTTTACCGTTGACGGGTATGGATGTAATCCTTGGGATGAACTGGTTAGAGTATAACCATGTCCTCATCAATTGTTTTAGTAAGACAGTACGTTTCTCTTCCGCTGAAGAAGAGAGTGAAGTTAATTTCTTGAGTACTAAGTAGTTGAAGCAGATTGAGCGCGACGGAATTATGATGTTTTCCTTGTTAACATATTTGTCAGTAGAGAATCAAGCAGTGATTGATGGCCTACCAGTCGCGAATGAATTCCCAGAAGTTTTTCCTGATGAGATTCCCGATGTGCCGCCAGAAAGAGAAGTTGAATTTTCAATTGATCTTGTTCCGGGTACGAAGCCTGTGTCGATGGCTCCTTACCGTATGTCAGCAGCTGAGTTGGCAGAATTGAAGAAGCAGTTGGAGGATCTACTTGATAAGAAGTTTGTAAGACCGAGTGTTTCACCTTGGGGAGCGCCGGTGTTGTTGGTTAAGAAGAAAGATGGTAGCATGAGGCTGTGTATAGATTACCGCCAGTTGAATAAAGTGACGATAAAGAATAGGTATCCGCTTCCGAGAATTGATGACTTGATGGATCAATTAGTGGGTGCCCGTGTGTTTAGTAAGATCGATTTGAGATCAGGTTACCATCAGATCAAGGTGAAGGATGAAGATATGCAGAAGACAGCGTTCAGAACGCGATATGGTCACTATGAGTATAAGGTGATGCCTTTCGGTGTTACTAATGCACCTAGTGTATTTATGGAGTATATGAACATGATTTTCCATGACTTTTTGGATAAATTTGTTGTTGTTTTTATTGATGATATTCTTATTTATTCTAAGACTGAAGAAGAGCATGCAGAGCATTTGAAGATTGTTTTGCAAGTGTTGAAAGAAAAGAAGTTGTATGCCAAGTTATCCAAATGTGAGTTCTGGTTAATTGAAGTAAGTTTTCTTGGCCATATTATTTCTGGTAGCGGTATTGCTGTTGACCCATCGAAAGTTGAAGCGGTATCGCAATGGGAGACTCCGAAGTCAGTCACAGAGATTAGAAGTTTTCTGGGCTTAGCAGGTTATTATCGAAGATTTATCGAAGGATTTTCGAAGTTGGCACTTCCTTTGACACAGTTGACCTGTAAGGGTAAAGCTTTTGTGTGGGATACTAAGTGTGAGAATAGTTTCAATGAGTTGAAGCAACGGTTGACGACTGCTCCGATTTTGATTTTACCGAAGCCAGATGAACCTTTTGTTGTTTATTGTGATGCGTCCAAGTTGGGCTTAGGTGGTGTACTTATGCAGGATGGTAAGGTGGTAGCTTATGCATCGAGACAATTGAGGATACATGAGAAGAACTATCCTACACATGATTTAGAGTTGGCTGCTGTAGTTTTTGTGTTAAAAATTTGGAGGCATTATTTGTACGGTTCCAGATTTGAGGTGTTCAGTGATCATAAGAGTTTGAAATATTTGTTTGATCAGAAAGAGTTGAATATGAGGCAGAGAAGATGGCTCGAGTTGTTAAAGGACTATGATTTTAGTTTGAATTACCATCGGGGTAAAGCTAATGTGGTTGCAGATGCCTTGAGCAGAAAGACGTTGCACATGTCTGCTATGATGATGAAAGAGTTCGAGTTACTTGAGCAATTTAGGGACTTGAGCTTAGTTTGTGAATTGGCACCTCAAAGCGTGCAGTTGGGTATGTTGAAGATCAATAATGAATTCTTGAATAGTATCAAGGAAGCGCAGGAAGCTGATGTTAAGTTTGTAGACTTGATGGTTGCTAGTAATGAAGCGGAAGGTAGTGATTTCCAGGTTGATGATAAAGGTGTGTTAAGATTCCGAGGCAGAATTTGTATTCCTGATAATGACGAGTTGAAAAAGATGATTTCGGAAGAAAGTCACAGGAGTAGCTTAAGTATTCATCCGGGAGCTACGAAGATGTATCACGACTTGAAGAAGTTATTTTGGTGGTCAGGATTGAAGCGAGATGTTGCGCAATTTGTTTATGCATGTTTGACTTGTCAGAAATCTAAAGTTGAACATCAGAAGCCTGCAGGGTTGTTGACACCGTTAGATGTGCCAGAATGGAAGTGGGATAGCATATCCATGGATTTTGTAACGAGCTTACCGAATACTCCGAAGGGGCATGATGCCATTTGGGTGGTTGTTGATAGGTTAACAAAGTTAGCGCATTTTATTCCAATCAATATCAATTATCCGGTAGCTCAGTTGGCAGAGATTTACATTCTTAATATTGTGAAGTTGCATGGTGTTCCATCAAGCATTGTGTCGGATAGAGATCCGAGGTTTACTTCAAGGTTTTGGAAGAGTTTGCAGGAGGCTTTGGGGTTCTAAGTTGATGTTGAGTTCGGCTTATCATCCTCAAACAGATGGTCAGTCGGAGAGGACGATTCAGTCGTTGGAAGATTTGCTAAGAGTGTGCGTACTTGAGCAAGGTGGAGCTTGGGATAGTCATCTAACGTTGATTGAGTTCACGTATAACAACAGTTATCACTCGAGTATTGGTATGGCATCATTTGAAGCTTTGTATGGGCGGAGGTGTAGAACTCCGTTGTGTTGGTTTGAATCGGGGGAAAGTATAGTGTTGGGACCGGAATTAGTCCAGCAGACTACAGAGAAGGTTAAGTTGATAAGAGAACAGATGAAAGCGTCGCAGAGTCGACAAAAGAGTTACCATGACAAGCGTAGGAAGGAACTTGAATTTCAGGAGGGTGATCATGTGTTCTTGAGAGTCACCCCCATGACAGGTGTAGGTCGTGCGTTGAAGTCTAAGAAGTTGACTCCAAAGTTTATTGGTCCTTATCAGATATCGGAGAGGATTGGGCCAGTGGCATATCGGATAGGTTTGCCACCACATCTTTCGAATCTGCATGATGTGTTTCATGTGTCGCAGCTGCGGAAGTACGTAGCGGATCCTTCGCATGTTATACCAAGGGATGACGTGCAGGTTAGAGACAACCTTACGGTGGAGACTTTACCGTTGAAGATTGATGATCGTAAGGTGAAGAAGTTGAGAGGCAAGGAGATACCTCTGGTGAGAGTTGTCTGGGGTGGAGTAACTGGTGAAAGCTTGACTTGGGAGCTGGAGAGCAAGATGCTAGAGTCTTATCCTGAGTTGTTCGCTTGAGGTAATATTTCGAGGACGAAATTCTTTAAGTGGGGAAGAGTTGTAACGCCCTAGTTGTCGATTATTTTATTTCAGTTGATTTTAATAAGTTTTTATGATTTTAAATAATTACGTTGATTTTTGGCGTGTTATATATTTTATTATATAGTTATTTTGAATTATTTAAGTGAGATAGGTGATATTTACAATTATTAGAAGGTTGGGGAGTAAAATGAATTATTTAATAATTTAATAGGAGTTAATTAGAATTAAGGAGAAATTAATAGGTATTAATAGGAAATAGAAGGAAAGAAAGGTCAGAAGCAGTTTTACGTAGAAACAGTGAGAAACAGAGAAAAGGGAGAAAAACCTAGAAGAGGAGGGAAGAACGCTGCTTTTTCAGGAAGATAATCTAAGGTAAGGGTGAGACTAACTCTCAACTTTAGGTTCTATAATTCGTTGATGAATGTAGGGTTGTTAGGGTTGATGAATTGAATTAGGTTAATGATGAATTGATGTTAATAACTTGATTAATTCATGAAAACTGTCGATGTTATTGCTGTTCTGATGTTAGAATGCATAGGGATGATGAAATTCATCAAAAATGAGCCTTTGGGGGTTGAATTTGGGGTTTAGGGTTGAAAAGTAGAAGCCTGTTCGTATAGTCGTAGTTCTGCCAGCAGAATCTCGCCCAAAATCGTGACACGATTTAGTGTAATCGTGGCACGATTTTGCCCTGTAAATAAACAACTGAATTAGGGTTTCTTCAAATCGTGGCACGATTTGGTCATCGTGGCACGATTTTCCTTGGCAGAATGCATGTTTCCTGAAGCTCCAAAATCGTGTCACGTTTTGTAGTAATCGTGACACGATTACCTTTTTCAGTTTCCTTAGTCTTTCTCGCTTTTCTTGCTGTTTAAGTTTGCTTGTGAACTCAAAATATCATGGAAATAATGCTCAAATTTTGTGTGAGACTTTGTTGTACCCTTTTGTCGTGTCTGTCGATTAAGTTGGAATCTTATGTCATAGTTGATTATGCACATCGTAGTTGTCGTTGCTGTTGTCGAGTTGTATGTAGATATACACCATTGAGTCCATTTCATACTCATACCCCTGTTGAGGGCTCACGCCCTGGAGTGTTTTCACTCAACCGTTGAGGGCTTATGCCCTGGAGTGTTTATCACTCAATCGTTGAGGGCTTATGCCCTGGAATGTTATTTCATTCGACCGTTGGGGGCTTATGCCCCGGAATGCTTAGCATTCAACGCGCGTAAAATGGTACCACATGCATCTGCATTAGTCGCATTGTTGTCGTCGTAGCTGTTGTCGTCGTTGTTGTTGTAGGTTGAATTGTCGGTGTCGTTGTCGATAATGTTGTTGAATTGTTCAATTATAAATAATGATTAATTATTCGCTATATTGCTGTTGTTGAATTTTATTGATGAGTTATGTTATCTATTGTTGTTTGTGAATCTCACCCCTTCTGCTGGAATTGCCGCCTTGTGGGCAAGTGCAGGTATCGAAGACTAGTAGAGATGTCGGCTCAAAGTGTCTTAGGGCTCTGATACGTAACGGGACGGGAATTTTGTTGCTTGTTCTCTCTTTCCTTACGTATTAATAATGATTTATGAAACTTTTGATGAGGCCTGCGTGCCAAAGACTTGTTTAGTTGTTTTAAAACTAATTCCGCTGCGAAGTTTTGAAGTTAATTATTATTGACTACTTAATTGGAGAATAAATTATTCATCCGTTAATTTTGGGAATTTTATTTGAATGAAAATGTAGCATTCCGTTTTGGTGAAAAACTCTGATTTAACTTGTGAATTAATAACTGTTGGGCGAACGGGGTGTTACAATGTACACTGACAGTGCAGGCTGCAATATGGTCGAAGCGATTGTTGATCCTGTCGAAAATCTGTTTGTCAAAGCAGAAGTTGAAGCAGAAGTGATTGTTGATGTTGAAGCATAAGCGTTTGTTGGTGGATCATAGCTGATGAAGCAGAAGCTAGTTGTGATTCTGATGTCAATATTTGATCTAACTAGTAATATATAACTTTTGTTTCTATATATCGATAAGTTATTTCTGTTCTTAATATCATAAGAATCACATGATAAGTTATTTCTGTTATGATCTGTTTGTGAAATTGCCAAAATCTAAATGAACAGAACATCTAGAACATAACTCTCCACTTTAGAGTCATGCTTTACAATTCTAAGAATTGCGATGGGTCAGACACTAAAATATACATACTATATTATCTTGACTTGTCACATATTTGCGTATGATAAAATTCTAAAAATATCAAATCCTACTCAATATTAGTTTCACTGGTGTCTATTGAGCTGCGACCGGAGGATCCATGTGACGTTGCCTCCATTGTTAATCCCTGGGCTTTTAGAACACACTTTATCATGTTTGACCACTTTAATTGAAGCGGTTTTAAGGGTTGCTTGTGCCAAACAAAAACCCAAATTTAAGCCCAAATTTATCAATTAAAATAAAGTTACAAAGATATTAATGAATTACCAAAAAAAGTTACCAAAATTGAAATTTGTATGTTAAAATTTATGAGGCTCAAACTCAACAATGTGGTGAATTCAAGGTAGTCTAGGGTCAAAAATCAAGGTTGATAGTTCAACAAGATAATTGAAGGCTTTAAGACTTTGGAGTTTCATATATCTTACCTTGGGGAATTGATTCTTGGTAGTAACATTTCAACAAACACTATTTAAGTATTAATGTAAGAAACTCCAATTTTGACATTGGGATTGGAGTAGTCCACTAGCGAGGACAATATAGGTGACACTACAAGAGTTTTGGTTTTTACTAGCGGAAATAAACCTTCAATAATGCAAAAAAATCCCTCGGTAATATGTACTAGTGGTGGATTGATGACACAACAAATTCCGGTAATATGTACTAGTGGTGGATTGATGACACAACAGATTCCTCAGTAATACAGGCGTTAGTAGTGTTACTGGCGGAATTTTCCTCAATTAATCTGATTCAAATTAAAATATGTGATAATTGTTAAGAAAACATAATCTTATCAAATTCATACGAAAATTAAAATATGCATATTATCTCGAAAAGATTTCAAAAACTGTTTTTTACTTGGCGTATATATATATAAATATCAGGTGGATTTATTCACCCCCTCTAGATACATTTCTCACCATATATACAATCCGACAAAGTCTAGACTCAAAGTTATCTTCATAGCTATGGGAATGACTTGAAGTGGTTATGACAAAATAGGAAGAAAATGAAGAAAGTTGGTTGATATAAGAGTTCAAAATGCATAAGAGATAACTAACTGTGAGAGTGATAAAAATCAGGTAATCTTATCTTATAATCTTGAAAGAGAGAAACGGGTTGGGAGCAGTTTTTAGGTAAATAGACTACTACCATTAATTCTGTTAAAATAAATAAATAAGACTACCGCTATTAATTTTTTTTAATCAGCATATTAAATACCCTATTAAATATCACAAGGCTCCGCGCACAAAACGAGAAATGCCAAACAACCAACAACACAATATCGTATATATGCGAATAGTTGTGCTATATACAACGAAGTCAGTTTTCCCAAATGTATAGCGAAACAGCAATCCACCAATGAAAAAGCAAGTTTAGGGGAATTCAAGGGGGAGTTAATATGGAAAATGGAAGTCAACAAAAATGGCTTGGTGGAAAACACATGTCGTGATGTGTCGTGAAATTAAAATTTGGGATGAATAGAATTATTGATATGCGATATTACACCTAAAAGTACAAAACCAAAAAACCGCCCCAATAAGTAAGACGAACCCAGGGGAAACAACAAGACACGAGACAGCAAAACACCAACAACCAAGGAACACAGAAAGAAACCTATGTGGAAAAAAAATGTGCAGACCCCAAAACAAACCAAGTAAAACCTAACTAGGCTCACAACTACCCATAGCAGTCCTTAGACCCCTTAATAACCTCTGCAAATTATTATTTTAAATACACCTTTGGATTCCATCTACACTCGTAGAATAAACACGGATCAATATTCATACTACAACACCACCTCCACGACAACTATTTTATCTCCTCAAACAACGCTTCAACTTCCTTAATCTGGTTACTGAAAATTATATCATTTTTCTTCCTCCATACCACCCAAATCACGGCGTGCTAAATTATCCAAAGACCTTTCTGACTCTTTCTCTTCTTCTCTTTATTCCAACAAGGTGTACGAGTACAAAAAATTAGGTGGAGTGATTAAGGAAATATCAGTCAACCTTAAGACCTTAAATCAACCTTCTTCTATCACATTACAATGTAGAAAAAGATGAGTTGACGTATCCTCACCACCCCCACACAACGCACAACTTAAAGAATCTCCTGGATTTATAACATTACGGAAAGCAAGATTATACTATTATTAATAAGTAAACTATTGATGAGAAAGATGATAGGTGAAATATTTTTTTATGATAGGTAAAATCTTAATTGCGGGAAATAAAATTACCGTTGGAGTAATTCGACAAAGTAGTAAATTAAATGGATTAAGTCGTTAGAAAATAGAAAGAAATATTCTAACTAGCTTGATTACATGGAGGCGCTAGTAGATAATTGCTAAGAGTTTGGTTGTAATAGAAAACCTGTAAATAAAAAAAATGAAGAAGTAAGTACTTTAATTTCACCATAAAAAAAATCAAGAAACATAAAGAAAAAAATTCAAAATAAATGTTTACCTTTATATTTCCAATTCTCAATTAGGGACATTTCATATTCCTTCCAGGTCCACCATAGTAAAAGTGATTTCCCCATTTTTCATCAACTCTTCCTTGTATATTATAACAATTTGGTTGCTCAGCTGTAAATTGGAGATTTGATAGTGGAATCAAGCTATCATCAGAACCCACAACTTGCATATTTCTAAAATATGAAGCTTTTCCATAACCCTCTTCAGCAAAATGTCCACTACCCATTTGGGTTGATGTGTAAGCCCCTGTTGACATTGTGTTCACTATTTCTCCACCAAATTGAACATTAGCTGCATTATCTTTTAAGGTTGTGAACAAAGATGATGGCCAATATCCAATTGTGTTTCCAACTCCATATTCAAGCCACCAATTCCCATTGCTTGGATCCTACACAAATTACATAGATAAGCAAACCTTAAATGATATCTTTTGTTGAAAAACTAAAAGTAGTAAAAAGCAAGAGGAATGGAGAGATATCTACTAAATTATTCATAATCTATTGTAAGGTCCATTTGGTAATCTGAGTAGAAAATTACCTTAAAGATGAATAAGGTAATTTCATATTGCCCTCCATTATATGTAGAAGTTGGAGAAATTGCACTTCCAATTGCAAATTTTTTGTTAGTTTGAACAAAGCCTGGGCATAGTAAATCGTAGCATCCAGTTTGATTATATCCATCGGCCTGAAATTATTACCATTGTCAAAAAATATTCAATAAAGTTTTATCAATGTGTATGTTACACTTGAAACAAAAATCAATTACTCACCGTCCAATAGATGAACAATCTAGGGAGATTGTCCCCGTAGAGGCCCCGGTTCACCTGCATATAAATTACTTGATATTTGCTTTATTATGACTAAAACTTTGTACTCATAGTTATTGATTTGATTCGTCCTGGATATAAATTAAGTGAATGCAATGTACTCATACTCATGATCGATTCGTCCATAACTTAAAATCAATAATCACTTGAACTCAATAGCATGGTTATTTAGAAATATAAAACTTTACACTCATAATATATAGAAAAAAATTAAGATCAAAACAAAAGTACATAAAAGGAAATGAATGAATTGAATAAGATGAACTAATAAAAGAGAGTATGTAGTTAACATGCCTGCCAACCAGCTTCAATGGTGTTCATGTCTTTTCCAAATGTACCAGAGACGATCCACATTTGTGCCAAGCTTAATTCATCTAGGCTTTCAACATGGGGGGCCCACACGTTTATGGTAGCCTGTGCTCCATAGTATCTATCTCCAGTCACAGACCCAATTGAATGCTGTGGATTGAGAAGAATAAGTAGAAACAATGTATTTCATTTTAAATATATAATTGGCTTACCAATTTTAATTCGTTTTCTGTTAAGTTGTTGGTTTATTTTTTACTCTACCATAAGAACAAAATAACCAGAAAAATAGAAAAGGAAAAAAAAATATTGAGAGACAAAATATTTAAGATTATGTGACTGAATTCTTAAAAATAAAAATTCTGTGATTTCATACCACATGTCCAGTTTCAGCAGCGTCCCTTCTAAATCGATTTGATTTTCTTCCAAAAATGTTAACAGATTTGGGTCTTAAGATATCTTCTTTTTTTGTTCTTCTAATTGGAATTGTTCCAACCGGACATGATTCATCAGTTAAGTTCCACAATTGAAAGTTGTTACTTAAAATATCCTTTTGGTTATTGCCTCTTGGTCTTGCCGGAGGTACCTATATATAAATATGCACGAAAAATTATTAATTGTAAAGTTGTAATATAATAGCTTAATTAGCTTCAAATAAAATTCTGTATTTTCCTAAATACAATTAACCAAAAATACCAATGGTTTGTGTCCTTTCAATAGAGGATGATCAAAAGCTGGTTGTTTACGGGACACTACACAATCTATGATATCGTCATGAGAACTCTGCAAAAATGAACTCAAGTTATATTAACACCTAAGGAATATTAAGCGTGTATGTATAAAATAAAGTAAAATATTAGTAAATTTAAAATATTAAGCGTTGGAAAAGTTGAAGGACCGATTACAAACTCTTATAAAATATAGGGATGAATTATAAGTGCACATTGTGAACACTCAGGGAAAAATTGGAATTTTAAAAGTAAAAAAAGAGTATGGACCAATTTAAGATTCATATTTTATAAGGTAATGAGGAAATTAACTTAAACAAAAATATATCAGCCGGCAGAATATATTTAATTTTCCCTAAGTTCAGCTTCAATAAAGATCTTCATATTTATTTTAAAAATTATACAAATTTATTATTCAAATAAGATAATTTATAATGAAGAAATTGAATTATCCTCTAAAAATAAATTGTTTCATAAAATTTTCTCATCAAACACACTCTAATTAAACAAACACGAGCATATATATATATATATATATATATATATATATATATATATATAAATTATAGTCAGATTTAAGGAAACTTTAAGGTTTATTTTAACATACCTGAATTGTCTTAACAACATGCTTGTTGATGGACCGAAGACGACTTGTTATCGTCTTCTTCAACTTGGGGATTTCTTGCACCGATCGAAAAGTTTGATTCACTAACTGGTGGCTACTTATTTCTAAAGAATAAACAGGACAAACCAAGGGAAAAAAGAGAAGCAAATGTAGGAAGAGGGCGATAATTGGGAAGTTAAAATCCATGCTGGTTTTGCGTGTGCTTGTCCACATTTATGTTGTCTTCCTGCATTATCAGAACAAATTTGCTTATTCTTAAATTTTGGTGTCACAACCTAATTCTTAGGGTTTGCTTGAAAACAGTAAAGTGGTCAACAAAAATAAATAGGAGAATTCCTTAAAAAAAATATAATAAATAGGAGAAAACATGGGAAATTACTTGGATGCAAAATAAATAAAAAATACAGTATTTTAAACAATATTTTGAGTTTGAGTGTTTTCCCCTATTTTAAACAATATTTGACCAAAATTACTACTATTTTTTAATAAAACTTAAGATGATCGAACTAAATAAGATTTAGAGTAAACATTGATTTTGGATTTGACACGAAACATAAGTGAATTTGGACTAATCAACAAGAGTTATTATTAAAACTTCTGATAACCAAAGCAAAAGAAAATTTGGGGTAATCATGGATTTTAGAGTTTTGAAATTTGTGAATACTTGCGTAGTAATCAAACCACAACACAAAAGTTCTATGTGATGGATAAAAATATTGAGTTTTTTTTAATACCCAAAATTTTATTGCTAAAAGTCAAACTCAAACGCAAGAGATGCCCTAATTTGAAAACAGTGTTATAAAACACACCTGCATAAAAAAGAGGAACATAGAAACCGAAAGATTCATACAAAAGGCACCACCTAATTAATTAAATTCTATGAAACCATGCACTTAAAAACCAACCACACACAGTCGTAATGTGAAGAGTAATATGGTGAGTAGAAGGAGCATACGGGAAGAATTTGTAAGGAAAAAACCAAACTACGTACCTTCCTTTGCCCCTGATTTTTTCTGAAATCTCACTCATTGTTTTTTTTACCCTAATGCAAGGTATTTATAGAGCTTTTGATTAGGGTTTTTTTTTTATTTTAGCACCATATATTTTATTTCTGCCCTGTATCTTATTTTCTTTTCTCTTTTTAGTTTTTGTAGCAAACAATGTTTGCTTGGTGCACAATCTTCCGTGCCTTTTATGATTTTGTTCGTTTTGGTAATTAATATTTTTGTACCTTCATTTTCATTGATTTTTTCATTGACAAACTTCATTTTAATTGATAAATTTGGGCTTATGTTGGATCTCACTACTGTATTTTAGCCTCGTAACATTTTTAAATATTAGAGTGAAAGATCGAGGGAGAATTTGGGGTGCGTCTCATTGTCTTTCTCTCCTTTATTTTTAACAAGATGTCAATTGTCAATATGATCAAAAAGTCCTCATTAGCTAACTTAGATGATCTTTATGCAAATACAACTCATCTTTGAATTTGCTGATTATTTTGTTAAATACAGTTGAGATACTTAATGTATATCATTTACATTGTCCAGCAATATGTGTTACCTACACTTGTCCTACATCACCCGTAGTTTGAAAGTGGTTGCTCTTTGAGTAAGAAAATGCAAAAGAAATTTGTGACAATGTTTTCCTGATGAATATACTGATATGGCTGAGTCCTAAAATTTGTAGCCATCTCTGCTGAATAATCAGCATCTTCATCTTCCTCATCATAGTCATCGTCATAGCCACGTGGCCGCTACTTTGATCTTACCTGAGAATGTGACGACACTTATCGTTGAAACATGTGTGGAAATTGAGTTAAAAGAATAAACACAAAATTCCACATTGAGTAGAGTTAGTGTAGTGTGAGTTGAAAAAAATAGAAATCTCCACATTGGATAGATCACATAGTGTTTATATAGTTGGGGTCTACCTCTAAGGGGTGCATAATTATGTAAACGGAGAAAACACTAGCGAAAAATATATATTTATATATTTTGCTATTTAGAAATGTTAAATTAAATAATTAATTTAATCATTTTTATAAAGTATTTTCTTAATCCAAGTCTTGCTAAAATATTTTGTAACGCAATCAAAAAAATTTGGTGCACAATCTCAAATATTTTGGTATGCAATCTAATATATTTTTATTTTTTGACAGATGCGATCTAATATATTTTGGTACTTGATCTTAAACATATTTTGGTACTCGATTTGAGATTTTTTTATTCCATACACCGAAAAAGACTTGAGCTTCAAGTCTTTTTCTTCTTCTATCCCTTTTAGACTTGTGTTGACAAAACTTTCTTCTCTTTATCTCCTTTTGTTTGTCCTTCGGATTTAATAGTGTTCTTAAGACCATATACCCTTTATATATATATAGTGTCCTTCAGAATTGAAAAGTTAGAAGGGATGAGTGGACTTGGTACCATATCGGAGGTGTAATTCTCAAATGAAATATGAGTGGTCTTCAGGCGTTTACGGGGTTAGGTGGGGGGAAAAGAGTTAGATTAGGGTTGCTTCTAGTTTGGCATGTTGTTATTTGGACCATCTGGGTGTCCTGGAATGACCTTATCTTTGTTGGTGGCTTACTCCTAGAGGAGTCAGTCGTGGATAGAGTGAAACTCTTAGCTTGGAAGTGGTTTCGGGCTAAGTGCCCTGCATGCTAGTTCCTATTCTCTCTTTGAGTGGGAGGTGCAGCCCGTCCTGTGTTGGAATCAGTAGGGTTTTGTGGTGGTTGTTTTTCCTAGGGGCTGCGTGCGGGGCTGGGTGGGGTGTATCTCCTCTCTTGGTGTGGCTTTCAGGCTTTCTTTTTGTTCTTTTGTTGCTTGCAGCTGTTGTAGGGGCTATTGCCGCTTGTGGCTTTGGTGCTCTTTCTGAAATTCAAATATCTATCTCTTGAAGATATTTGTTGCTTGACCTTATCCAAAACGAACTGCTTTTTCGATATGTTTCCATCCGTCGAACTGAAATCCACACTTCGAGCAATTCCATCAAGTTCAACTTTCGATCAAATACCTAAATATGAACAATATATCGTTTACTTCGATTTTATAAGGTTAACAAATTGCCCCCAAGAAATGTCATTTTTGACTAATCTTTTCGATAAGGAGAAAAAGATGTTTTTGATCTCCCATGAAATAAGTTGTTCTAATCGAAATCAGATTCTATGACATCATCATTGGGAGAAGTAGTTCAAAGAACGCTTTATGGTGTCCCCACCATAATTAGTGGGCCAAGTTTAGACTTCTTAGATCATCATTTGATCCTTATATCACCGCACGAGGAGCTGAATTGTAGCTTGCTTAAACATGTGGTTTTTGAAAAAGACTTATGATGAGAAGTTGCGTAGTATTTGTAGCGATGGTGAGACTTTGGCTAATAATCTAGACAATATTCTAGAGCATGTCCTTAACTGGAAGATGCAAACAATTTACAGTGTGATGCATGCGAAATGATCAATTATTAATAGAATTAGTGATCAATTTATCCCTTTATCTCCTTTTATCTCGTCATTTATTTTTATATATTTCTCTGCTTTCTTCCTCACTTGCACAAATAAGATTGTGGTTTTTCACCTTTCCAACATGTATTGGTTTTATTCTTAAAATTAATGTTGATCAACTTTGTAGGTTTTTTCCTTTAATAATTGGAGAAAGGGGTATTATTATTACTAATAATAGTGGCTCTAAAGATCATTTTACAACATCTCAGGTGAAATACGAATCATTTTCTTAGAAGCAAAAGAGTTAGCAAAATTGTTATACAATGGTCTAGTTTGTGATTTATGTGAACAAACTCATGCAATCGGTGCATGCCTCCCAACAACTTTGGGTTTATCAGAAGATTAGGTGAAGTACATGCATGCCAAACCTCAGGTCCCATGCATGCTCAAATACTTACAAATCTAGACGGGCAGAACATCCAAACTTATCTTGTGGAAGCAGCAAGAATTTGTAGCAGACTCAAGCCGCGCGCGAACCATAAGCCGCTAGTCCTCTATAGTCAAAGTCACATATAAGCTTTGGCAAAGAGTCAAGAAGATTGCCCAGAAGATCAGTGAAGCATCCATTAAAAATTTGGAAACTCAAATCGATCAAATCTCAACTCAGGTAGCTATCAAGCCCCTACTGGAGTTTCAAGTAATACCCTTGATAACCCAAAGAATGAAACTTGTAATCATTGAGGTGCAAAGTGTACTTTAGTGGTGAAAACTATTGAACAACTATTTGAGGAATAAATACAGGAAGTCCCAAGTGAGGAAAATGGAAAGAGTAGTGAACAGGAGAACCTAGTTATGGAGGAAGAAGTAGATGAAGAAGCATATAAGGGTAGTGGAGAAGAAAATCTAGAGAAAGGCAAAAATAAATACGAAAGTGATACGTAGACCATCTTAGATGGTAAAATGACCCTAAGAAGGAAGAATAAAGTTTCTGGCGGTTACTCAAGATGCTAGCAAAACTTAAATTATTGTGAAATAAATTATAGCTCAAAGTTCATGCAGTGTAAATTGTTGCATTGAAAAAGTTTATTGGATATTGATATTCAAAAATTATAAATAAATAAGGTGAACGCATAAAATCCACTTCGAAACTAGCTTTAAGAATATTTCATTGAAGATGCTCTAAATAGTTGGTTAAATGGATTAGTTCGAAACTAGTTTTAAGAATTTTTCATTGAAGATGCTCTTAATAGTTGGTTAAAGGGATTAGTTGTTAGTAAAGAGAAGGAAACATTCTAACAATAAATTGTATCGAATAACAAAAATATGTGGGAAAATTTTGGGCATAAATGATGACTGCCAGCAAGAATCTAAACTTCAATTGTCATTATAATCAAAACCAATTCCATAGAATCACAAATTAATTGCATGCCAACATGAACTTGTACTAAATGTTAAAAGTAAAAACTATTTGATATTCATACCATCAAGGACATTTGGCATTCCTTCCAGGTCCACCATAGTAAAAATAATTTCCCCAGTTATCATCAATCCCCCCTTGTATATTATAACAATTTGGTTGCTCTGCAGTTAACTTGAGATTTGTCAATGGAACCAAGTTGTTACCAGAACCCCAAACTTGCATATTTCTAATATATGAAGCTTTTCTAAAACCCTCCTCGGCAAAATGTCCACTCCCCATTTGGGTTGACGTGTGAGCCCCTCCTGACTTTGAATTCGTTATTTCTCCACCAAAATGAACCTGATTTGCATGATCTTTTAAGAATGGGAACAAAGAGAATGGCCAGTATCCAACTAGGTCAGACCCAAATGCAAGCCACCAATTCCCATCCTTTGAATCCTACACAACAAACGAAGAAAAGTAAACCTACAAGATACCTTTTGTTTTGTAACAAAGTTAACCTTTTGTTTTGTAACAAATTTAATGAATTTGGATTGTCAAAGATCCCAAACATTCACACAGTCAACTTATCGATGGTTGTTTGATCTTGATTCAAAGTGTCGGATGCGCTTACATGCGTGTAATTTGACTCATTCAATCCAATTTCAAAGTTAAATGTTACTCATAAATAAGCAAAATCATTAATAGAAAACATGATAAGTGAAATGAGTCAAAATAAGAAAATAAATGTGCCAAGGTGGTGAGTGAAATATGCAAAATATTGGAATTTTGTTAAATAATGTAAAAATGAAGGAAAATAAAGTGATGAGAAAAGAAAAAGAAAATGATACATAAAGAGAAAATAAATAAAATATAGAGAAAATAAAAACTATTTTAAATGATGTGTTGAGAGACTAAATTGATGCTAAAATGCTTTATGTTTTATTGAAATTTTTTCAATTTTAAGAACAATCTTATTCACCAAATTATTCATAATCATATAAGGTCGATTTCGTAATCTGAGTAGAAAATTACCTTATAGATGGATAAGGTAATATCAAATTGCCCTCCATTATATGTAGAAATTGGAGAAATCGCAGCTCCAAGTGCAATTTTATTACTAGTATGAACAAAACCTGGGCATAGTAAATTGTAGCATCCGGTTTGATCATATCCATCAGCCTACAATTATTGCTATAGTCAATATTTTTTAATAAATTTTTTCATTATGAATATGTTACACTTTCCTCAAAAAAAAAATGTTACACTTGAAACAAATATAAAAAACTTACGGTCCAATAGATAAACAATCTAGGGCGATTGTCCCCGTAGAGATTTTGATTCACCTGCATAAAAATGACTTGATCTTAACTAAATTATATAAAAAAAAATTATGCAAAAGGAAATAAATGAATGAATTGATTAAGATGAAGTAATTAATTAGAGTGCGTAATTAACATACATGCCAACCAGCTTCCATGGTGTTTTTGTTGTTGTCGTCGATACCATTTGTACGACGATCCATATTTGAGCCAAGCTGAATTCATCGGGGCTTTCCACATATGGGGCCCACACGCTTATGGTAGCTTTTGCGCCATAGTAGCTATCCCCAGTCACATACCCATATGAATGCTGTGTAGTGTAGAGCAATAAGAAGAACTCATTTGTTATCTCATTTTCAAAATATTATAATGACTTGAGAACAATTAAGTTTAATGTTGGGTTCTGCTAGTGTTTAAGTGTCTTGCTATAGAAGAAAAAAATAGTTGGTGAAAAAATATAAGTAAATGGATACTTTTCATACTTCATGATCGGCGTATCCGTTAAAGATGGCTTTTTCCTCCATTCGTCTAATTGGGATTGTTCCTTCTGAACATGATTCACCAGATAAGCTCCACAATTGAAAGTTGTCACTCAAAACATTTGTTTGGTTATTGCCTTTTGGTATTTCTGGAGGATCCTATATATAAACATGCATGAAAAATTATCAAACAGAAAGTTGTAATATTAATTAACTTTAAAAAATTCTGAATTTTTCTTAATTCAATAAACCAAATTACCAATGGTTTTTGTTCTTTCAATAGAGAATGATCAAAAGCTGGTTGTTTATCAAACACAACACAATCTATTATATCGCTATAAGGACTCTGCAAAAATGAACACAAATAAAAAATAAACACATAAATCTATTGGTTAGCCTCGATTAAATGGTGTGTTTGGATAAAATAATTTTAAATTCTAGGAAATTTAAAATTAAACAACTTAAATACTTTAATATGACTCTCGTCATTTTTTTATTTGGATATAGTAATTTCTATTTTAAAGTTGGATCATTTTAATAAGCTTCAATAGTTTTAAATTTTTTATCAAAATTGAAGTTTTGGAAAATTGAGGGACTAATTTACAAATTCTTAGAAAATAATAAGCTTCAAAAGCTTTTTATTTTATTTTTTTATCAAAATTGATGTTTTGGAAAATTGAGGGATCAATTCACAGATTCTTATAAATAAATAAGGACAAATTTACAAATTTCAATAAGCTATAGGTCTAATGTGCACATTTTGAACATATGAGGATAAATTGGTAAATTTTGAAAATAAAAACATATGGACCATTTTAAGATTCATATTTTGGATGTGTCAAATATAGATCTTTCAAAAATGATTATTAAAAAATTATCCAAGTGTAGTCCTTTACCATTTTTAATAAAACATAAATTTTATAATAATAAGAAATTAAGAACAAAAACAATATTTTATTAAAACTTACTAAAAATAGGAGGGTCCATGCGTTGAACAAATTCCATAATTTAGACAGCCCCTCATATTTTATAAGGTAAGGAGAGAAATTCAAATTATTAGAGTCTAATGAAGGTATTTTTTGAGGTAATTAAAATAACTTCAATCCTTCAAGAAAAATAACTTCAACCAAAATCTAATAGATAGTATTTAAAATTTTCTAAGATTAGCGGCAACAAAATACCTAATATTATTTTTTATTTTGAAAGTTCTTCAAAGTTATTACCCAAACAAGATAATTTATAATAACGAAATTAAATTATTTCATAAAATTATCTCATCCAAACACACTCTAATGAACCAAACACAAGCACGATTTAAGGAAGGTTTAAGCTTTGTTGTAACATACTTGAATTGTCTTAACAGCAGGCTTGTTAATAGACTGAAGATGATTTCTTATCGTCTTCTTGAACTTGTGAACTTCTTCTACTGATCCGAAAGTTTGATTCGCTAATTGGTAGATACCTATTCTAGAAGAATAAACAGGACAAACAAAGGGAGAAAGGATAACAAAATGAAAGAGGAAGACAATAATTGGGAAGCTAAAATCCATGTTGGTTTTGTGTGTGCTTGTCCACATTTGTGTTGTCTAATTCCTGCATTAACAAAACAAATTTGCATATTATTTTTAACGTTACAATGAATTTTATTGAACGAAGGAGAGGAGAGAAGTACAATTAGTTCAGGAAGCATGAGAAAAATTTATTGAACCAAAACTTATTTAAATGGAGAAAAGCATGAGTAAACCCTTAAATGCAAAAGAAAAAAAAAAGGTTTTATTAAAATTATGATGACCAAGGATTTGGAGTAAACATCAGTTTTGGAATTTTCATAAGGACCAAATCAGAAATAGATTTTGATTAATTACTACATGTTTTTATTTAAATTTGTGATGACCAAACCAAAATAGGATTTTGTCTAATCATTGATTTTAGAGTTTTGAAATTTGTAAATGTTTTCTTATTGATCAAACCACAAGCCAAAAGTGGATTTGGTATAATCATTACTAATATTTCTTTCTTCAAATAGATTACAAATCAAAGTTCTATGCGATGGGTAAAATTATCGAGAGATGTTTACCCGAAACATTTTAAATCAAAATTATAAGACAAATCAAAGTTTTATGCGATGGATAAAAATAGGTTTTTTTTTTTTTTTTAAGGAAGGTTTATTTATATTTTGAATGGCCATAATTTTATTATTAAAACTTAACCGCAAGAGATGCCCTAATAATTTGGAAACAGTATTTTAAAACACACCTGCATAAAAAGGGACCAAAGAAACTGGAAATTTCATACAAAAGAGGCTCCAGCCCACCACAATACAAACAGACCCCTCCCACCTAATTATAGTCTAAAGCAATACAAGCAAAACCATAGCAATATCACAAAGCCGTAATATGGAGATGTTTATTTGAACCCTAAGAGCGATACTCATATAATCATATTTATTGTTTGACATGTCTTAAATAATGTGAGAGTAATTTGAAGTTTGTGGTTCAAACAACAACTAGCAGCAATACGAGGAAAAAAAACGAAAAATAAACTTTTTTTCTTACGAAAGAAAATAAACATAGGGACCATTATGATTTGTAAACAAGAATAAGTGGTATGCTATCTTAAGAAACATAGAAGAAGAAAAAAAAAATAAAGGAGCATACGGGAAGAATTTGTGAAGAAAAAACCAAATTACGTACCTTCCTTTGCCCCTGATTTTTTCTGAAATTTCACTCAGTGTTTTTTTTTTTACCCTAATGCAAGGTATTTATAGAGCTTTTGATTAGGGTTTTTTTATTTTATTTTAGCACCATATATTTTATTTCTGCCCTGTATCTTATTTTCTTTTCTCTTTTTAGTTTTTGTAGCAAACAATGTTTGCTTGGTGCCCAATCTTCCGTACCTTTTATGATTTTGTTCATTTTGGTAATTAATATTTTTGTACCTTGCTCGCACGCTTAAGCGAGCTGAGGTCGCTTCAAGCGTTCTGTTGATCTTCAATAAGCGTGCAGGAAGCGTACAAGAAGCGTGCACATCTGCTAGCTTCTGGAACTTGCACGCTTATGCGAGCTACGGTCGCTTCAAGCGTGCATCCTTTGGTTCATGAGCTTCTTTCTTGTTCTTTTCTCGTGATTTCCTGCATATATGAGATGGAATCAGGCATGTAAAGAATAAAAGGTAAAAAATACAACAATTGGTAGCTTTTCCTTAGATAACTTGCAGTATAACGTCACTAAAATACCTAATTTAACATTAGAATTATATTATTTTGAGCACTTATTAGTCTTCAACTTGTGACGGGGTTTACACAATGAAGTAGAAAAGGAAGAAAAGCTCACTAACACTAGCACCTTGTAGTAAAAGTAAGTTATGTTGAGTTCATATTAGTTTTTTTTTCTCGCTAAACCAGGAGAAAGGGGAAGCATCGACATCCCAACGATGAACCTCCATCCTCTACCTCCAATCTCAAAATATTATTATAAGAAAGGGAGGAAAGATACAAGAGGGGGAACTAGACCAAAACCCTCGAAAACAAAATAGAAGAAAAACAAGATAAAGATAAAGAAAAACTGAAATAGAGACCGCCTACGAAAATCTATATTGAGGCATACCATAACGATCTGAATAAAACTCTACCTGCAAATCAGAAAATAAAACTGACAGCCAAGGAGCCCATAAATTCGGAAACATGTGACTTCTATTATTATAACAACTTTTTGTGACCTCAATACCATGTCAATACCAAGAAGGAAGTTCAGTCAAAAAAATAATCACAAGCTTATGAGACAAATAAAAAAAATTTAAGGCAATTTTGGTGTCCGAGTTACCAAAACTGTAGACAATTCAATGCAATACTATGTTGGAACAAGGGTGTTCAGCAATACCACGTTTTGAGTTTTGATGATAACTAGGTATTAAAAATTGTCAATTGGATATGCTAATATCTGTTTAAGTATGCAGGATCTTAATCAAGATTTTAATCTTAGAAAGTATTTTGTTTGAACATTTTGAGAGCAAGACCAAGAGAAGCTTGTTGCTTGTTATTCTGAAGATCTGGAGAGTCTGAAGAATCATCAGAAGTTGTGTCAAGAAGTCCTGAAGACTAAAAGAATCTGAAGTTCATATAAGTCTGAAGATCATCAGAAGCTGAAGTGCTACAGTGAGTCTGATGCCTACAATCTGAAGATCTGCTTAGAAGGATTTCTAAAGGCATTTTGATGCATAAGAAACACTCACTTGGAGTAACGGCTAGCTTCAAAGTCAACTTGAGCGTGGGATGCTCAACGACAAAGAATGCAGAATAGTACAGAGTACGTGTGTACGAACTCTGTTTCCACTACTCCACTACCTCGTACAGTTTGGCAACTGTGTCTACCGGTATTAAGCTTCAAAAGGAATGGAATTCAAAATATGCATTTGAAGGACTATTACCATATCAAGCAACAGATCAACAACCATTGATCAAGCTTCCAGAATTCTCTTGATGTGCTGGATTGTCTCAACGTCTCTTTCCAACGCCTATATAAAGGATAGAAGACTTGAAGAATATGTTGGACTCTACAACTGAAAAACTACGCTGTCAAGCTATTGTATTCTCACTGAGTCAAACCATAAACACATCAACAACTTAGATTATTCTTACAAACTGTGTATTCTAGAATCTCTAAGTTTATCAGAAAAACAGAATCTGTCTTTTTTTTAGCTATTGGAACACGTTTGATTGTTTATCAAGTGTCTCCAACTCTATTCAATTTTCTGTAAATTGTGTCGAAAGTCTCTTGCTTGTGTGCTTGAGCAAAGAAGTCTCTTAGTTGTGTCTTTGAGCATTGGAAGACTCTTGCCTGCGTGCTTGAGCAATTGGAAGTCTCTTATTGTGTGTTTGAGCAACTTGTAATTGAAATTACATTTTAGTGAAACTCTCCTTGGAAGTGCAAGGGGGACATGACTACTTCCGGTTTGTGGAAGGAACCTGTATAATTGCTTGTGTTCTCTCTTTCTCTCTATCTCTTGTTATTTTCCGCTGCAACAGAATCTGGTCTCTCATCAGACTCTGAACCTATAGAAACAGATTCTTACTCTTCAAGAGTTTTGAAAAAGTAAACACAATTCAACCCCCCCCCCCCCCCCCCCTCTTATGTTTTTCTCACCTTCAGTTGGTATCGGAGCTCCGGCTCTGTTGTCATAGCACTTAACCGTGTAACAGAAAAGATACAGAGAAAAACATGTCTTCCAGTGAACCTTCTACTTCTGGTGTTAATTCTGGTGATGTTATACCATACGACTATGGATCCAATAACAGCAGTAAGAAAGCTGATTATGGGAAAATTCCAAAGTTCAATGGTGATCCTGAAGAATTTTCTTGGTGGAAAACCAACTTCTATAGCTATGTCATGGGTCTTGATGAAGAACTCTGGGATATACTTGAAGATGGTGTTGGTGACTTACAACTTGATGACGAAGGTGATGTCATTGACCGTAAACTTCACATTGCTGCTCAGAAGAAGATCTACAAGAAACATCATATCATCAGAGGAGCTCTTGTCACTGCTATTCCTAAATCTGAATACATGAAGATGAGTGACAAATCTACTGCTAAAGCCATGTTTGCTTCTCTTTGTGCAAACTATGAAGGGAGCAAGAAGGTCAGGGAAGCTAAAGCTCTTATATTGGTTCATCAGTATGAATTATTCAAGATGAAAGAGGATGAAAGCATTGAGCAGATGTACTCAAGATTTCAAACTCTAGTATCTGGACTTCAGATACTAAAGAAGAGTTACATAGCTTCTGACCATGTTAGCAAGATTCTAAGGAGTTTACCCTCTAGGTGGAGACCAAAGGTTACTACAATTGAGGAAGCTAAGGATTTAAACACTTTGAGTGTTGAAGATCTTGTCAGCTCTCTCAAAGTTCATGAGTTAAGTCTTAATGAACATGAATCTGCAAGAAAGTCTAAAACCATTGCTTTAAAGTCAAAGGGAAGATCCTCAAAAGCTCTCAAGGTTGAAGAGTCTGAAAATGAATCTTCTCCTTCTGAAAGCTCTGAGGAAGATCCTGATGTTGCTAAAGAAATGGCTATGCTTTCAAGTAGAATGCAATACCTTGCTAAAAAGAACAAGAAGATTCTGAGTAAGAGCAGTTGTAAGGGTTTCAAAAAGGAAGAACAAAAAGGTTGCTTCAACTGCAAGAAGCCTGAGCACTTTATTGTTGATTGTCCAGAGTTGCAGAAAGAGAAATCCAAATCAAAAAGGTCAACCTCTAAGTCAAGCAAGTTTAAGAAGCAAATCAAGAAAAGTCTAATGGCTACCTGGGAAGATCTTGATAATGAGTCAGGGTCTGAAGATGATGATGCTGATGGTGAAGCTAATGTAGCTATTGGATTAATGGCTACAACTGAATCAGTAAAGGAGGCACCTAAGGCAGAATCAGATGCAGACTCTGAAAGTGAGACTGAGGTATTTTCTGAACTCACAAGATCTGAATTAGTAGATTCTATCAAAGAACTTCTTGGTCACTATAAAGCTAAATCCACTGAGTTGAAGAAAGTCAAACAGCAGCTTGATAAGCTGTCAAAAAGGCATAATTCAACTTTGTTGGAGTTAGAAAGTTTAAAAGAAGAAAATGATTCTTTATTGATCAAGAAGTGTAGTTGTAAATACTTAAGTGAGCAAGATGTTGCTCTACAAGAATTTATTGCTACTAGAATTGATAGATCTAGGGTAGCATCTATGATCTATAGCACATATCAGAACAGAGGACATGGTCTTGGATTCATTGGAGGTAGCTCATATGAAGTGATTCTGAAACCTGGTCCTGATGGCGCCAGAGAAGCATTGAAAAATCACTTTGTAAGTGAGTCTGATGAAGTCAACACAGTGACTCATTCAAAACCTATAGTTTCAAGTTCTAAAGTTTTGACTAAGTCAAAATCTCAGAATGCAAAGTCAAAGGTTATGAAAAACTTTGAACCTAAGGCTTCAATGATTCAGATTCTAAAAATTTCAAAGTCTGATATACAGACTCTGAAGAAGCCAGAGTCTGAAAAACAAAAGCCTAAGTTTCAAAGAAGAGAAACTGTGAAAGGTAAGTTGGATCCTAAACTGACCGGTTCTAAACCCAAAGTGTGGAGGAAAACAATGCCAATGACTTCAAGACACACAATACAAAAGGAATTCAATGGTTCAAGGACTAACCCAAGAGGACCCATGAGAATATGGGTACCTAAGTATGAAATTGTTGATGCTGCAGGTATGTCTAAAAGGACAAGAAAAGCAGAAGGCTTGGTACCTGGACAGTGGCTGCTCGCGACACATGACAGGAGAAAAGTCTATGTTTCTAACCCTAACCATGAAAGAGGGAGGAACTGTGGGATTTGGAGGAAACCAGACTGACAAAATCATTGGTACTGGAACCATTGGTAACTCTCTAATCTCTATTAGTAATTTGTGGTTTGTTGATGGGCTTAGACATAACCTACTGAGCATAAGTCAATTGTGTGACAATGGTTATGCTGTTTTGTTTAATAAGAACAACTGCACTGTAGTTAACAAGGATGATCAATCCATAGTCTTCAAGGGAAAGAGAAGAAACAATGTCTACAAAATAAAGTTCTCTAAACTGACTGATCAGAAGGTAGTTTGCCTTTTTGTCAATGGGTGATAAGAAATGGTTGTAGCATAGACGGTTGGGACATGCAAACTGGAGGTTAATCTCTAAGCTTAGCAAGTTGCAACTAGTCAAAGGCTTACCAGACATTGACTATCATTCAGATGCTCTTTGTGGAGCATGTCAAAAAGGGAAAATTGTGAAGAGTTCTTTTAAACCAAAAGAAATTGTTTCTACCTCCAGACCCTTGGAGTCACTTCACATTGACTTATTTGGACCAGTTAGCATTGCATCCTTATATGGAAGTAAGTATGGACTAGTCATTGTTGATGATTACAGCAAATGGAGTTGGGTTAAGTTTCTGAAAACTAAAGATGCCTCATATTCTGTGTTTAGCAAATTCTGCATCCAAATTCAATCTGAAAAAGAATTGAAAATTTTGAAAGTCAGAAGTGATCATGGAGGAGAATTTGAAAATGAGCCTTTTGAGCTTTTCTGTGGAAAACATGGAATTATCCATGAATTCTCTACACCTAGAACTCCACAAAAAAATGGAGTTGTAGAGAGAAAGAATAGAACCTTACAAGAAATGGCTAGAACCATGATCCTTGAGAGCAGTCTAGCTAAACATTTTTGGGCAGAAGCAGTAAATACAACATGTTATGTTCAAAATAGGATCTATATCAGAACTCTGTTAAACAAAACAGCATATGAGCTCTTTAAAGGAAGGAAACCTAACATATCTTATTTTCATCAGTTTGGATGTATATGTTATATCCTGAACAATAAAGTCTATCTAAAGAAATTTGATGCCAAAACTCATAAGGGAATCTTTTTAGGTTACTCTGAACGATCTAAGGCATACAAACTGTATATTTCAGAAACACAATGTGTTGAAGAATCTATGCATGTCAGATTTGATGACAAAGTTCCTGGAAGTGAAACTCTAGAGCAAGATGAAAGTTGTGCAGGATCTCAAGATTCTAATATCAACTCAGAATCTGATCAGATTCCAGAATCTGAAGAGACTTCAGAAGCTGTAGCATCCACTGAAGTTCCTAATGAAGAAGTTTTTGAAGAAGCTCAAGATGGTTCTCGGCAAGCTAGTCAATCCAAACATTCGTTCAAATACAAGTTTTCACATCCTGAGGATCAAATAATTGGCAATAAAGATAGTCCTAGAAGAACTAGATCATATTTCAGACAAGAAGAGTCTGCCTTGAGATTATTATCTGTTATTGAACCAACCACTGTTGAAGAAGCACTTGGAGATGAAGGATGGATTCTGGCAATGCAAGATGAACTTAATTAATTCAAACGGAATTAAGTGTGGGATCTAGTAGCTAAGCCTGAACACAAGAACATTATTGGAACTAAATGGGTGTTCAGAAATAAGCTTAGTGAACAAGGAGAAGTAATCAGAAACAAAGCCAGACTTGTTGCACAAGGCTACAGTCAACAAGAAGGCATTGATTACACTGAAACATTTGCTCCAGTTGCAAGATTGGAAGCAATCAGGTTACTTCTTTCCTATGCAGTCAATCACAACATAATCTTGTATCAAATGGATGTTAAGAGTGTTTTTCTTAACGGTGTCATTTCTGAAGAAGTTTATGTCAAACAACCTCATAGTTTTGAAGATTTAAAACATCCAAAGCATGTTTATAAATTGAAGAAATCACTATATGGCTTGAAACAAGCTCCCAGAGCTTGGTATGAAAGACTAAGTAATTTTTTAATTCAAAATGATTTTGAAAGAGGACAAGTTGACACTACATTATTCAGAAAAACTCTAAAGAAGGACATTCTTATAGTTCAAATCTATGTTGATGATATCATTTTTGGTTCAACTAATGGTTTACTTTGCAAAGAGTTTTCTAAGGTAATGCAGGATGAATTTGAAATGAGCATGATGGGAAAATTGAAGTTCTTTCTAGGAATTCAAATCAACCAATGCAAAGATGGAGTTTATGTTCATCAGTCCAAATACACTAAAGAGCTCCTAAAGAAGTTCAATCTTGAGGACTGCAAAGAAATGAACACTTCAATGCATCCAACCTGCATTCTGAGCAAAGAAGATTAAGGAACCAAAGTTGATCAGAAGCTGTATAGAGGTATGATAGGTTCTTTGTTATACCTAACTGCATCCAGACCAGATATTTTATTCAGCGTATGTCTGTGTGCAAGGTTTCAATCAGATCCTAGAGAGTCTCATTTAACAGTTGTTAAAAGAATCTTTAAATATCTGAAAGGAACTACTAATCTTGGGCTTCTGTATAAGAAATCTTCTGATTATAAGCTAGTTGGATTCTGTGATGCTGACTATCCTGGAGATAGGATTGAAAGAAAATCAATCAGTGGCAATTGTCAACTTTGGGAGAGAATCTGATATCCTGGGCTAGCAAGAGGCAAGCAACTATTGCTTTGTCTACAGCAGAAGCAGAATACATCTCAGCTGCTAGTTATTGTACTCAGCTACTTTGGATGAAACATCAGCTTGAGGATTATCAAATAACTGAAAACTGTATCCCAATTTATTGTGATAATACAACTGCTATATGTTTATCTAAGAATCCAATTCTGCATTCAAGAGCAAAGCACATTGAGATTAAACATCATTTTATAAGAGACTATGTTCAAAAAGGAATTCTAGATATTCAATTCATTGATATTGATCATCAATGGGCTGATATATTTACTAAACCTTTGACTGTTGAAAGATTTGATTTTATAAAGAAAAATTTGAACATGTGTTATGTCTCTGGTTAATGTGCGCTTCTGAAAACAGAATTCAGACTCTGAAAGATACTCAAAAGCTAATTGAGAATCAGACTCTCTTTTGGAGACTCTGATGAACATAAGCTTCTGAAGACACTCAGACTCTATTAAGGAAACTTAGACTCTCAAGAAGCTCGTATTAGTGGAAGGGTGACTGTTGAGTTCAGTAACACCTACCCCACTACGGTGACAGTTACTTTTTTAGTTCTCAGACGTGGCCTGTCTGTATTGGGTAAGAACTCAAAGGGCAATGATTTTATTACGTTTAACAAGTAACCATCGCGTCTTCCCAACACTTTTACGGCTGCATGCTCATCAATCTTTATTACTTATGTTTATTTGTCCCCTTCTCTTTTCCAAACGGTTTTCCATTTTTCACTATAAATAGCAATCACACACAACCCACTTCACTTTTTACACTTTGATTTTTCTCTGAACATCTCATTCGTTTTCAGTCTCTGAAATTTTTTTGTTCTCTAAATCAAACCTAGAACCTTACAAATGGCAAGTGATCTCGTTCAATCTGGTGTGATCATCAAAACTGGAAAATCCTATGTGATTAAACCCAGAACTATGAATATCATCAAAGAGACTCTGGAAGTTCAAGTTGAATCTCCAGTTGATTTCGGATCCTTGATAAGGCATGGTATCGACGTCTCTTCTCATTTCTTATCACAAGGAATGATGAGTTACTTTGGTATGTTGAATGGACCAACATATCAAGAGTTGGTTAGAGACCTCTGGGTAAGAGAAGAAGTTGTGACAGAAGGACTTAAAGATTAGACTGTGAAGGTAGCTACTAAGTTGCTTGCAGCAGCTTTGAAACAGAAGAGTCAGGTTGCCCCTGCAGAAGCTGATCAATCAGAAGCTACTATGTCTGATGCTTCTGATCAACAAGCTTCTCCAGAAGCTGGCATTGGCACATCAGGTAACATTTCATTTGACTCACCTTTCTCTTCTACGAATCAAGAGTCATCACCCTCATCTGAAACTGAATCAGATAACATACCTCTGAGCAAAGTCCTTCCATCCCTTCGAAATAAAACCCCCTCTTCAATCAAACCTATCTCATCATTTGATCCACTTGACCCAAGAATAGGTGAATATTGTCGCGTCATTTTTCGGAGATCAAGGCTATTTGATTAGCGTTTGACTCACTATTTTATTTCACGACCGAACATTTAATTTTTTTAAAAGAAAGTGGAAAAAGGTTCAAATACCACTTTAAAAGATTTAGGGTTCGGGGGTTGGTTAATTAAAGGGAAGGTATTAGCACCCTTTATGTTCGTAGTACTCTACGAGAACCACTTGGTTTTATTTAATTTTTGTGCTATAAACTTGCTTGCTTTTGAAAATGGATTTAAAGTGTTGAAGAAAACAAAGACCTAATTATCTACATTTTTTATTGATTTGAGAGGACAAAGTCCTTTGCCTACGTACCCGTGAGGGATCAAAACCTCGTAGTTCGGGGTAGAAATTGTGTTTGATTTGTTTGGTGTTTTTTATTAGTTTTGAAAAAGGTTTTAAAATGAAAAGCCAAGTGGCAAAAGGAATTTGTTTGTGTTTTTTATGTTTAAAGTAAAATGACTAAATTTATGAAAGAAGTAAAATAAAAGGATCACTTGATTTAAAAATCAAGGTTTGTTATGAAAATGTTTTTTTGTGTTTTGTTATTTGCATGTTTTTGTTGTTTTTGAATGATAGTTAAAACTGAAAACTAAACTAACGGAGCATAAAAATAAAAGCGCAGGTACCACGTGGTGGCGTTGGACCACCACGAGGACCTCTAAACTAAACTAGAAGCGGGAAAATAAAGCACACACGCACACATGCACCTACAACTATTACATTAAACCTATTAATACATTCTAAGGTCTGCGGAAAATAGATAAATAAATTACATGAACACCTATTTACATTCTAAAATCTTTGTTGTAAAATAATTACCCAATAAATAAGTGAATGATAAATATGCAGTCTAAATCTAATTTTTTAAAAGGGAAAAGAAAAAAGTACTACCTTTCTGTTTGGTTTGCTGTCTGTGAGAAGAAAAAAAAACCTTCTGTTTGGTTTGCTGCCTGTGAGAAGAACCTTCTGTTTGGTGTGCTGTCTGTGAGAAAACACTTTTGTTTGGTCTACTGTCTGTGCGAAGAAACTTCTGTTTGGTTTGCTGTCTGTGTGAAGAAACTTCTGTTTGGGTTGCTGTTTGTGCGAAAATTGGTGTTTGGTTTGCAGTTTGTGCTAAAATTGGTGTTTGGTTGACTGTTTTATGCAAAAATTGGTATTTGTGATGTTCATGCAGGTTATGAATGAGAGTGAGCCTTCGAGAATGGTTTCTTTGCAGGTTGTGAATTTAGGCCCCCTTTTCTGTGTGTTTTCAGGTTGTATTTATAGCATTAGGACTAGGGTTATGGTTTCTTAAAAAGATGCAAAAAAATTGGGGCTTGGGGAGGAGGAAAACGTGTTTGTTACAGATTGCATATTTTGGATTTATACTCTTTTTTGGACTTATCATCTAATAATATAAATAAAAATAAATAAAAAGAAAGGATAATTATGCAGATTTGGACTTTGGATACTATTTGGACTTATCGACATTTTTTTGGAATTTTTGGACAATTAATAATAAATAATTAAAAATAAAATAAAGTGAAAGTAATTATACTAAGAAAATAAAAATGACTAATTAAAAATAGGAATTAAAATTAAAGATTAAAAATAAGGGAATTAAACAAAAGATGGAAATTAAAAATATAAAAGTAAATATAAATAAAGAGAGAAGAGGGTCCGACTCGGAACCAAAACATGAGGTATTTTAAAATACCTTTCTGCCGAAATTTTTACTGAAAAAGTTAGAGATTGATCAGGGTCAAATGACACATGTCGGTGGGATCTTGGGTCAAAAATTGAGGTATGACAAATATGTTGATTCAACTATTGACAGGGTTATTCAAGACACCATCACAGTGTCTCTGAACTTACCCTCTGACCATCCTGCTCAACCATCATTTCTTAAACCACTTTAGGCAATTCAGCCTACTGAAGAACCTGAAGAACCCATTCAATCTGCTCAACCATCTCCTCAACCTGAAACAATCTTTGTAGACTCTCCAGACACCCTAGATTCTCTTGAAAGACACCTAGGAGGAGAACTACCAAAGACCCCTGCAAAATCCAAAACAACAAACACTACATAATCTGTTTCAAAACCAGACTCTGTACCCCAACCTGAACCAGAAATTCAAACATTAGCTTCATTTGAACCAGTTACTGTAACTGTAGAGGAACCAGTCTTTGAGACTCTGGAACAAGTTTCTAATGTCATACCTGACCCAGAACCTGTAACAAAATGCATAACAGAGCATGTGTCTGAAACAGTTACTGAACCCCTAAACCAAACTGTGGTAATTGGCCTTGAAACCTTGCAAGCTATCGTAGCTTCTGAACCTTCAACTTCATCTGAGCCAAATCAAACTCTTATTCCTCACAACCTCTTTGATTCGTTGAAGATAGATGAGTTTTATGGAGTGTCCAACTCAAAGCTCAAGGATATTATTGAGCAAAGATTTGTGCCAATCCTCAATGTAAGCTATGAGGATAAATTTTCTACTCTGAAGAATGAATTTGTGGATTTTATCACCAAAATTCAGAAGGCTGATGTAAAAGAACAAGCTGTTGTTCTTGCCAAGCATTTGGAAGAAATTAAGAAAGCTCTTATTATGCAGCTGAAAAATAAATCATTCTTTGATGATGATCAATACAATCCAAGGGAAACAGTGGTTTATGATTCGCTTAAGAAGAAGCTTCACAGAGTTCAAGAAGAAGCTAGACTTGAAAGAGAAGCTCATCTCAGGAGAACATAAGCTCTTGAAGAAATTGTCAAGAAACAGCAAGAGGATCTCCAGAAATTGATGGATCACATTGCCAAACAAAACCAACCTTAGTTGCACACTTAGTGTTTAATTTGTTTTGTTTTGCTTGTACTCTTATTTGCTGATTTCTATTATCTTCTGAACTTTTACTTCATGTTATTCAATTTTGTTTTACTTCAACTATCTGTGCTTTTGATATATCTTGCTTTATTTATATTAGTGCATCTGAAGTCTAACGACCGAATTCTACTTAGAATTTGTCCTGTTTCAGACTCTAACATGTTTTTGCTCTGAATCTTCTTTTCTCTTTTTCTTTAAAATTATATTTTTTCCTTCACTTAAAGTCATATAAAAAGGGGGAGAAACTTGTTTTTAAACCTTTTTGTTGATGACAAAAGGGGGAGAAAGATCAGCGAGTTTTTTTTATTTATGCTAAGTCTGATGAAAAGGGAAGTTTGCGATAGGTACTTCGTTAGATTCTGAGCCCCATTAAATTAAATTCTTCAATTTAATTTAAAAAGAATCTTCTCTCATATTCGTTTATTATTCTGAAATTTGATTCAGCTACTTATGCTAAACTTGAATTTAATTAACTTGGATAGAACTTAGGGGGATCTTAGAAACCTCAACTTAAGGACTATCAGACTCAGGGGGAGTCAGAGCTTACAAACCTCAGACTCTGAGCTTACAAACCTCAGACCCTTTAAGTCAACCTGTTAATTAGATTAACAACAATTGACCTTTTAAATACTGATGTTTGTCATCATCAAAAAGGGGGAGATTGTTGGAACAAGGGTGTTCAACAATACCACGTTTTGAGTTTTGATGATAACAAGGTATTAAAAATTGTCAATTGGATATGCTAATATTTGTTTAAGTATGCAGGATCTTAATCAAGATTTTAATCTTAGAAAGTATTATGTTTGAACATTTTGAGAGCAAGACCAAGAGAAGCTTGTTGCTTGTGATTCTGAAGATCTAAAGAGTCTGAAGAATCATCAGAAGCTGTGTCAAGAAGTCCTGAAGACTAAAAGAATCTGAAGTTTATATAAGTCTGAAGATCATCAGAAGCTGAAGTGCTACAGTGAGTCTGAAGCCTACAATCTGAAGATCTGCTTAGAAGGATTTCTAAAGGCATTTTGATGCATAAGAAACACTCACTTGGAGTAACGGCTAGCTTCAAAGTCAACTTGAGCGTGGGATGCTCAACGACAAAGAATGCTGAATAGTACAGAGTACGTGTGTACGAACTCTGTTTCCACTACTCCACTACCTCGTACAGTTTGGCAACTGTGTCTACCGGTATTAAGCTTCAAAAGGAATGGAATTCAAAATATGCATTTGAAGGACTATTACCATATCAAGCAACAAATCAACAGCCATTGATCAAGCTTCCAGAATTCTCTTGATGTGCTGGATTGTCTCAACGTCTCTTTCCAACGCCTATATAAAGGATAGAAGACTTGAAGAATATGTTGGACTCTACAACTGAAAAACTACGCTGTCAAGCTATTGTATTCTCACTGAGTCAAACCAGAAACACATCAACAACTTAGATTATTCTTACAAACTGTGTATTCTAGAATCTCTAAGTTTATCAGAAAAACAGAGTCTGTCTTTGTTTTAGTTATTGGAACACATTTGATTGTTTATCAAGTGTCTCCAACTCTATTCAATTTTCTGTAAATTGTGTCAGAAGTCTCTTGCTTGTGTGCTTGAGCAAAGAAGTCTCTTAGTTGTGTCTTTGAGCATTGGAAGACTCTTGCCTGCGTGCTTGAGCAATTGGAAGTCTCTTACTGTGTGTTTGAGCAACTTGTAATTGAAATTACATTTTAGTGAAACTCTCCTTGAAAACGCAAGGGGGACAGGACTACTTCCGGTTTATGGAAGGAACCTGTATAATTGCTTGTGTTCTCTCTTTCTCTCTATCTCTTGTTATTTTCCCCTGCAACAGAATCTGGTCTCTCATCAGACTCTGATCCTGTAGAAACAGATCTTTACTCTTCAAGAGTTTCGAAAAAGTAAACACAATTCAACCTCCCTCCTTGTGTTTTTCTCACCTTCATACTATCATTGATCAGTTGAAGAGTTATCACCTGTAGAACGGGTTTTGTATATTAGTGTAATACACTTAACTCTATAGTGTAGTAAAACTAAGTTTTTATAGTGCAAACACAATTGTATTATTATTATTATTATTATTATTATTATTATATATATATATATATATATATATATATATATGAGAGGGGATATTTTGACTAAGTTTGTTTACTTACTCTAAATCTTGGTCTCTAATTGTATTTTAATTAATGGTTTAGATTAAGTGATACAATAAGCTTTAATTTATTCTCTATGGGAGTTAATACTCATCACCCCAAAATGGAAAAATAATTAGTGACTTTTAATTGGTTGTTTATTTATTCTTCTCCCTTCCTTTTTTTTATACGCAAAAAATAAATACACAGGCTAGCAAAGAAAAAATAAAACATACGTTTTTTAGATAATTATTTTTTTCTGTCGGTAATTCAGTAATAATAAAAAGATTGTGGGTTTGTCGGAGAAAAGAACATGAAATACATACGTATAAGAAAAAAAGAGCAGATGGAGAGAATAAAAAAAACCTATCAATTAAATTAAAAGTCATTAATTGTTTTACCATTTTCGGGTGAAGAATGTCAACTTCAAGAGAGTAGAAAATGAAAGACTACTTTATCACTTATTATCAATTAATCTAAGTCATAGATTGATAATAGAATTAAAGTTAAGATTTGGAGTATGTAAAAGAACTTACTCTTAAAGATAAAATATCTCTTATAACACCAAATTTTATCTGTTGACATTATTTAATTTAATCTAAAGACTAATATTTATTCACTTAAGACTATCATGTACCGTATCTTATTGTGATTTTCATTTTCTAATTTGTTTTACCTGTTTCTCTCTCTTCTCAAAACCAATGGGATACTTCGTTCCTATTTTCATGTCCTAAATATTTGAAGTTGCAATTAATATGGCATGTGCCAAATTAATTTTTAAATTGTTTTTGTTCTATCTTTTTGAATTTGCGCATATAATTAAGAAAAACAAACGACCATCTTGAATGGCATAAGATTAAGAAGAAGAAGAAAAACGTGCATAATTTTAATAAAAAAACGAGTTGCTAGTCTCAAATCCTTGTTATGAAAAACGAATGGTTGGCAATGGCATTGGCAATAGAACAAAAGGGACAATAAGTAACTTTGTTTTGAGAAATATTTGCTACACATTTAAAACAAAATTATTTAATGGATTTCAAATCAGAAGTAGTGAAATATGAGTAATTAGAGAGAAATCGGTAAAAGATATGGTGCATGATAGTCTTAAGTGAACAAATAGTAGCCTTTAGATCAAATAAAATTAAGGGTTAAATATGTTTTTGGTCCCTATAAATATATCAATTTTTCATTTTAGTCCCTCTAAAATTTTCCTTCAACTTTTAGTCCCTATAAAATTTTCAATCTTCACTTTTGGTCCCTCCTTTAAAGTAAACTCATATGTAGAATTAATATTTTTGAATGAGACTTTGCAGAAAAATTATTAATATTATAAGAATTACTCCCAAAAAAATTTAGAATTTTTTAACAAAACATAAATTTAATATAAATTTTTATACTTTTTACGGTTAAAAATTCATATTTAATTTATGTTTTTTTAAAAAAATCTAATATTTTTTGCGAAAGATTTTTACAATATTCTACACATTTATGTATAATTTCATGAAAAAATACTAATATTAAATTTAAAATAGGGACCAAAAGTAGTAATTGAATATTTTATAGGACTAAAAGTTGAAGGAAAATTTTAGAATGACTAAAACGAAAAGTTAGTATATTTATAGGGACCAAAAATATATTTAACCCTAAAATCAATGTATAAAATTTGGTGTCAATATAAAACTTTGACACCTGGTGTCAACGGATCCTATATATATATATATATATATATATATATATATATATATATATATATATATATAATGTACTCTATGTGTGTATCTTTGTGCATGGCTGCTTGTGGCATGGTGGTAGATCAAGAACGTTTATTTTTTACTTGTCTTTTTACAATCAATTTTAACTTCTAATATCGGGTTGGCTAGGTTTTTCTACGACTCATCATGGTTCGTTAGTTGAGCATTTTACTCGGTTTGGATGTCTTGGGGGATTTTTCAACATATCTCGTATGTCAATCCATTTACAATAAATTCGAGCGGAGCACGGGTAAAAAAATCTAATTAATTATTATCCCCAAAAGAATATGTTGGTATTGTCAAGGAAAAAATGGACTTGGATTGAATCTCTTAAATTAAATGTTCGTAAATAGAAGAATATGATATATTACATATAGCAATGACCTTTACCCTTTGGACTTGGTGTTTTCCAGTTATAATTAGTACATTTTTTACGTGCAATTATAAAAGTCTTACCCGTCAAAGTGAAAAAGATCACAATAGTTGAAAGAAGCGGAAATCAACTTTTCTTTGATGCTTCAACATGCCTAAAGATATTCTTTAGTAAAAGTAAAAATAATACTACATTTAAGAACTAAAAAAAGTATAATTAAGATGCATTTAAAATTTTCATTAAATATTATTTCAAAAAAAATTATTAAATATTTTAATTAATTAATAAATAAATAAAACATTAAATAATTTTATACTTTTAATCTATTAAATATTTTTCCTTCAAAATAATCTATTGAATATTTTATTTTCTAAACTCACTAAAAGATATTGTATTTCCTAAATCGTTGTTCAAACTTTAAAAATATTCTTGAACATTTTTTTTCACACAAGATATTTTTTAACATTATTATAATCATATCGCGTATGTTCTCGTGAGCATAGCTCAGTTGGTTTAAACAATGCATAATATATCTAAGGTCCAGGATTTGAACCTCAGCTACGGCAAAAAATAAAATCATAAGGAAAAACATTATAATTATGTATAGCATATATAAAGTACTCAAAAGTCTCCCTGAAATCGGTTCAGAGAAAGAGAGAACATTTTCTTGGCTTCAAAGGCTTTGAAAACGGTGAATGAGTGATTAGATTGTCTTACAAATACTAGTCATATAGTATATTTTTGTTGGATTGGATATGGGGTTAGATTTGTTCCAATGGACAAAACCAAAATATAAGAACACTCAAATGTGTTTTGTTGATGCAAGAAAACAACACAAATGTGGAGAAACACACACAAACACAAACATGGAATCTAGCTCCCCAATCATCTCCCTCCTCCTTCATTTTCTTCTCCTTGTTTCTTTGGTTTGTCATGTCTATTCTTCAGAGACAAGTGGCCAAAATCAAACGTTTCTACCAAATGAAGAGTTTCACAAGTTGAAGAGGACCATAAAAATTCATCTTCAGCGGATCAACAAGCCTAGTGTTAAGACAATTCAGGTATGTTAAAAATGTCTTCAAAAAATTCTCAACCTTTTTTAAGAAAATAAATAAATGGTGTTTGTGTAATTTGTGTTTGTGTTGTTTTTCGGCAGAGTCCTGATGGTGATATTATAGATTGTGTTATGTCTCATAGACAACCAGCTTTTGATCATCCTATGTTGAAAGGACAAAAACCATTGGTATTTTTGTTATTTTTTTTTTCTCTATTGAATGGAAATTAAAATTAAAAGTTTCTTTTATATAATTATATGTCAACTTATAATTATTCGGTTTTATGTGTATAGGATCCTCCAGAGAGACCAAGAGAGTATAAGCAAATGAATGTTGAAAATTATAACTTTCAATTATGGAGTTTCTCAGGTGAATCATGTCCTAAAGGAACAATTCCGATTAGAAGAATAAAAGAAGGTGACATGTTGAGAGCTTGCTCTATTAACACATTTGGAAGAAAAATGAAACGTGTGAGAAGGGACACCATCGGCGATGGACATGAGGTACAATGCCATCACTGAAAACAAGGGAAACTCAGATTATTTTTCTCATAATTTCTTTTATATTCTATATTTTAATGTTTCTTTTCCTTATGGTAAAGTATGGAATAAATAAACAATTTAACAGAGATGCATAATGGAAATTGATAAAGCATATGGTAGTTGAGTATTTAATTTTACGTTAAATATGTTTTGGCTTTATTACGGTGGTAAGTTTAGTCTTTATAGCCTTCCAAAAAAAAAAGTTTAGTCTCCATAAAAGAAATTTGACCATTTTTAGTCTATATTTTCTTTATAAGAACTTGTGATTTTAGATCCAACATAGGGCCTAAAAGTATATATTAATTTTATAAAAAGTAGAGATTAAAAATTGATAAAAAAAGAATTTATAGAGAGTATTGGACATATGTATCCTTTAATTTCATTTCTTTTGAAATAATTAATATCTGACATAACACAGAAATTCCAAATGTTTTCTTTTTCTTTTTATATTTTATATCAATCTTTTTATAAGTATGAAAATGAACATAGTACGATTAGCACAAAATAAAATGAAAATGATCTATAGTACCAACCAATACTAAACAAAATAATATTCTGATAAAAGCATAATAAAGTAATGAACAATTTCTATCTAAATAAAAGAAAAAAGAGTTGATTTTTTTGTCTTTCTAATTTAGTCATGAATCTGAGTCCTTTTTCAATTTAAAGTGATCACAGAATTTTATGGTTACTCACTTTCAGTTTAAATTATTTGTTTCACTTTAACCTAAGTAAGAGGGATCTATATAATTTCGTTTATTAATAAGTGGACCAATTATTTTTTATATTCAACAGAAAGAATCTTAAACACAACAAAGAATCTATTATAAATCTTGTGCTATTTTTGAAAATGAAGTACTAACAAATTGGTTCTTCTTAATGATGCACAGCATGCAGTTGGATATGTGAGTGGGAATGAGTACTATGGAGCAAAAGCTAGCATAAATGTGTGGGTCCCACAAGTGGAAAGTTCATATGAATTCAGCTTGTCTCAAATATGGATCATCTCTGGTTCATTTGGAGAAGATCTCAATACCATTGAAGCTGGTTGGCAGGCATGTTCATTATTATTTTCATTAATTACTTTCATCTTAAACAATCAATTCATTCAATCATTTCTTTTGCATGTTTTTTTAATAGGTACTCCCCACTCATTTTTAAGGTCTCAAAATAAATGATATCGTAGATGATTGCATATAGTTTATCCGGTCTTATTTATAAATAAAAAAATATTTGATTTTTTTGATTCATTGCGTAAATGATGTATTTGATCTATATTTTAGACAAGATACATCAATTACTCGTGAATCTAAAAAATCAATTTTTTTTTTATAAATAAGAAAGAAGGGAGTATGTCAATGTACATCTTTGACATTTAATATTTTTAATTATATATTACTAAATATTTTTAAAATTATAAATGCAAAACCAAATCCAACAGTTGATATTGATACTTTAGTAAAAAATGATGTTATCTCTTTTCCATTTATCCATTTTTCATGATATGTTTAAAATGAACAGATAGAACAATTAATTTGGAAAGAAGGGAGTATTTTTGTTTACTAATTTTTTACGCAAAAATTCTTTTTTTTTTAACTAATTTTATACAAAAATTCTTAAATTCATTGGATTTGATTTTGCATTAAATAGGCAGTTAGAATGTCAACCAACTACCTTCCAATTTCATCAATGTACTTAATTTTAATATTGGTCAATCAAGCTAAGTTCAAGTAATTTTTATGCAGGTCAGCCCAGAGCTCTATGGGGATAGCTACCCTAGATTCTTTACTTATTGGACGGTAAGTAAATTGATTGAAGCAAGGGAGGTGGAAAAGTAAACTATCTATGATTGATACTACTTGCTTCAAGTGTAAGATACCTATTAATAAAAAATATATTGAAAAGAAAAATGATAATGGCTAGTAATAATTGCAGACTGATGCATATCAAGGAACTGGGTGCTATAATTTACTTTGCTCTGGCTTTGTTCAAACTAGTAATAAAATTGCAATTGGAGCAGCAATTTCTCCAACTTCTACATATAATGGAGGCCAATTTGATATTAGCTTAATGATCTGGAAGGTAATTATTTGCTTAAAATCTCAAAATGACCTAAAAAGATTATGGGTAATTTGATTTATATCTCTCCATGTTCCTGTTGTTATTTACTGCTTATTTAATTACTAAAGTTAACACAATAAAATAGTTGTTGGAAATAAAAATATTTCAATTAATTAATTATAATTATTCCAAGGTCAATTTAGTCCATGAGATTGTTGCATCTTCCAAACCCGGCACTCGGGAGCGCGGGGTAGCGTTTTGGCAGATTTACCGCTCTGCGCCGCAATAGCGTCAGTAGTGGCCGCTATTGACAACAGAGATATTGACTAATGTGGTTATAAACTTTTAGTTTTAAAGAAAATTTGAATATTTTTTTAACTTCAATAACCAAATTAACTAACTATTTGATTTGTTACAAAATATTGAAGTCTCATAGTCAAAGCCTCAAAGGAAAATTTAAATTGAAAATATGGTCAATGGTGGGGGCATGGAGCACTCCATTAGTTTGGAAGTCTCATTATATGCTTTCAAATTTTGTTATTATGTAGAATTATAGAAGAAGTAAGGGCAAGTTTATTATAACATGTTCACAACATAATAATTTGTTTTGAAAAAAGCAAAATAAATGACACACAAAAGGAGAAAAACAATATAATGAACAAAATTTTCTAGTGTTCAAATGTTAGTGAATTTATGTACCATATTTACTCACTTTACAACTTTGGTACATTACACGCATGCAGTTTGTGAATTTGAATAATGTACTGTAACTTCCTTATGCTTTATTTATTTCAAGATTCTTATTCTTTTCTTCTTTTTTTTTCCCTTTTTTGTTCCTCTTTTTTTACCACATCATTTATCATATTTTTTTACTTTCTCTCATTCTTTCTGAGCACTTTGAGAACATCATTTTCCTTTGCTTTTTACAACTAAAGATATTTCATAATTCTGAACGCCTCACCTTTTTTTATTCCTTCATTTTTCTCTTATTTAACAAAACCCTATTATTTTGCATATTTTACTCACCGCCTTGGTACCTTTGTTTTCTTCTTTTTGACTCATTTCTATTACCATGTTGCTCTTAATGATTATGTCTATGTTTGAGTAATTTAACTTTGACACCTTAGATTGAATGTGTACCAGATAATTTTTATATGTTAGTGTTCGAATTTAACACAACACCTTATATTTAATTACCTATATTTTCTCAAATTATTACTAATGTGTATATCTTAATGTTGGTATTGTGTATGGTGTGTTTTTTTTATTTTTTTTGTGTTCGTGTTTCATAATTTAAATTGCTTCTATTTGTGTGTGTAGGATCCAAAGCATGGGAATTGGTGGCTAGAATATGGATCTGGAAACTTAATTGGGTATTGGCCATCATCCCTATTCACACACTTAAAGGATAGTGCAACTATGGTTCAATTTGGTGGAGAAATAGTGAATTCAATGTCATTAGGGTCTCACACTTCCACACAAATGGGTAGTGGACATTTTGCTGAGGAGGGTTTTGCAAAAGCTGCATACTTTAGGAATATGCAAGTTGTAGATTCTGATAATAGCTTGATTCCCTTGCCAAATCTCAATGTTGTAGCTAACCGTCCAAATTGTTATAATATACAAGAAGGAACTAATAGTGGGTGGGGAAATTACTTTTACTATGGTGGTCCTGGAAGGAATGTAAAATGTCCCTAAGAAAATTAATAATACATGATTATAATTATAAAGGTAAACATTTTTTTGAAAACAAATTCTTCTTGCCTTTCTTGGTTGGGTTGATTTATTTTTATGTTGAAATTAAATTTTTATTTGCTCATATGTTTTTTATTCACAAATTAATCATCAATTGATGGTTCCATTTACTACCTGGACTCTTTGTAAATGTCTCAAGAGAATATAAAGTTAATATGCAACCTTTATTGTTATCCCTTTCTCTACCTTTTTCTGACAATTATTCCGTCAGTTTTCTCCTGCCTTGCTTGTAATGAAAATAAAACGAAGTTATGATTAAAATGAAATTATTTATACCTATGTTTCTATAATTTTATATTGTCTAATTTTATAACATATACAAAGTTCGGGGTTCAAACCTCGGTCACCACCAAAAAAAATAGTGTCTAATTTTGAATACACATAGAGGTCGCAAACTAAAACGGCATACTCAAACCAATATTTAGACCATAACGATCAAACTGATTTCTTCCGCACATGATCAATGGCTAATTACAAATTATATGTGTGACTTCTGCATTTGCAAAATTGATCGATGGTAATAGCGCCATCTTCAGCACATACACAACATAGGGGCAATTTAAGTGAAATGCAAAGAAAAGGTAAGTAGAAGATATTGCCATCATTGTGAGGTTTGATATAGGTTGCTCAATGCTCATGTGTGTATAAAGGCTATGAATAATGCTTATAACTTTATGATAAATATGCTATTTATTACATTCTCAATATATTTGAATGATATCTCTTTCTATAGTTTTGGTATTTCTGTGTTGATTAAGAAAATCCTTAATTGTTGTGGAGATGCTTGATGAATTGGGAAGTTTTTGGTGTGTTCGCTTCAATATTGTTGTTTAATGATAAAGTGATAAAGAGACATTTAATGATAAAGTGTGTGCGCGCGCGCATGTATAAGAGAATTTGAAGAAGCAAAACATAGCATAAGGGAAACGAAGAGGAGCAAAGATACATAAAAGATTTGAAGATTTTTGATGCTTGAAATTGTAGAGCTTTTCTTGATGATATCCATTGTATTCTAGTAACTTGTGATTGGATTTGAGTGACTTATTTTCGAACCAATACTTGCCATGGTACATTGTTTGAATTTTTTATGTTGTGTTTGATTTTATGATTAATGAAATTTGTTTAGCTCTTTTTTTATATCCGAGTATGGCCTAATTAAAAAGAATGGATAAAAAAATGTTTTTTTAAGGGTGATTAAAAGAAAACCTATAACAGCTCCTGTCAAAGGAAGTGCTATTAGAGACTGGGCCTATAATAGTTTTTAAAAAAAAATTAACACTGTTGAAACTTTTGAAGCTAATAACACCAATTTTATATACGGTTCTCAGAGATGGTGGTCGGACCATTTACTTTGTTTAGGTATCGACTGACATTTTTAATGTAAATATTTTGTTAAACAGTTCTTTTTCGAGGTGTTTTTTTGGTACATCTTGTACTGAGAAATTTTCATCACCGCTGTTAATATATACCATTTTGATTTCTTCAACAAAAAGATTTTTGAAACTTATTTACAAATTACAAGTAGCGTGGAACGATATGATAGTGATTTTAGAGGAAGCGCTATTAACTATTAAGGATTGGTCATTTAATAGCGCCGCAAAGGGCTATTAGAGGGTATATCTCTTTAATAGCATGGGCTTTAAGCGCCTCAAAGCGCTATTAGAGAGTATACCTCTTTAATAGCACGGGCTTTAGAAGAGCCTATAAGGTATATTAAAGTTTTTTTTTTGTGTAATGGGAAGAAACAAGAGAAATTTGAAGAGGTCGGAAGATCCCTACAAAGAAGAAAGTAAAATATAAGAGATTCGCTTAAAAATGAACAGTGATCTCTCATATAATGAATTAGGTTTTTTTTTTTTTAATTTTGTTATTCTTATAAATATATTTAAGGGTGTTGCAGTCCCTTACTGCATACTTTGCTTAAATGAGGCCTTAAACACATGTTTATGACTGCAACGTAAAACCAAACATAAAATTAGTATATTATGGCACAATTCCACAACTTCTCTTGTCTTTATGTCTTTCATATAATCTCTTTTATTGAGTAGATTATATTCTCATCTATGTGTCTGATTAATTTCACCTTGCAAATGAAATTAAAGAAGTCGAATGATGTAAACTAAAATGACTTAAATATGTAGTTAGTCCTTATAAGTTTGTGAGTTTTTGGTTTTCGTCTCTGGATCTTCTTCTTTTTTAACAAACACTGTAAGATGCAAACGTTTTGATTTTTCGTCCCTACTATCATCATCTGTTACAAAAACATATAGGTAGCAAACGAAGGATGACGTGGTAGTGGGTAACATGGTAAATGAGGTTGATTTGACAAAGTCAATACTGACTCACATAGTGAGTGGCCAAAACCAAAAAATAAATAAAAAGATAAGTAGAGGGACCAAATCCAAAAAACAAAAAGACGAAAATTCAAATTTAAAAACTTTGGTTAATTCATCTTCATGTCTTTCTTCCTCCATTTCTAATGGAGATGCGTAAAGAAAAAGTGCATGTGCATACACTAGTTTATGAGGCAGTGGTTAGGGATGAATGGCTGAATGCAGGGTAGAGATTTCAAATATGACATCACATCTTACATTTTTATTTACAGAAAAGGAAATCCACGACATAAAGATTTTGAAATAGACAGAGTCATTGTTTTTATTGTAATTTGGCGGTGACCAGTTCTGATTCTTGGTTGTTCCTAGAGGTAGCTAATTGTTGAGTAACTCAATGGTCAGGAAGCTAAGAAGTCGTGCACTATATGTTGAGGGGTTAGCATCCGGTCCAAATTCTTTTTAAAAAATGCAAAAATGAATTCGGAGATGGAGGAGTTCCCTCTTCAAGTAGTGCTGGAAATTACAAAAGCCGAAGCACTGATTAATTATAAATAGAATTGCAATGCTTCTAATGTGTATTGCTGAATATTATTTACCTTCCTATATAGTGAAATTTCAAAAATTGAGACCACTAATTAATAGTGTACACTGCAGTGCATCATATGTTACCTTGGCAATGTATTAATTTTTAAAGAATTTAACTCAAGATCTGTTCTGCAAGAATTTAACTCGAAAAGATACGTTTAAATGACTAATGCTTTGATATTTAAAATTCTAAGATGGGCAAATCACCAGCAATTGCATCAGATATCAAAAAATAGAGTCATCATATGTCATTTCTAAACGAAGTATTGGCTTAAAGGAAAAACCTACAACAAGCACATGCCACAAAAAAGAATCATGAGGTGGCATGTATAATAAGAAAGATAAATCAAGGAGTAAAGATTATACTGAGAAACCATATAAACGGTGTAGACATTCCTTCAAAAGGAGATGGGTGACTTCTACTGTCCACCTCTTATATTGAAAACCATATACGGCATGTGCCACTTCAAAATGTTTAAATTGAAATACCAAATTTTTATTGCAACACAGAATGTGAAGAAAGAACACAGCATCTCAATTTACATGAATCACTCCTCGGATATAGCCTCAAGCAACTTCTGGGCATCTTCATTCACGTTCACATTCTCCATCTTCAATCGTCGTTGCATAGCAGCACTTGTCCTACCAGCAGCTGCATAAGTTCTAATCAATGATTCAAACACCTCTGCCCCTACAGATTCCACAGATTTCTTCAAGATTTCGATGAATTCTTCTGCACCATCAACATCCGTCTCTTGCTCGTAGTGCTTCATCATAATACCTATTGTCTCAGATGATGGAACCCACTTTTCACCATTCCCTCTACCAATTGAGATTGCTTCTGATAAACAATCCACCGCCGACTTAAAGTTTGCATTTCGCAAATGGTAATCTAAAAATATTTCATAAGTTTTTGCATTAGGCTTGGCCCCCCTCCTCCGAGCACGCTCCTTTAGTTCTTCAGCCTTCTCCAGCATATCTAATTTTGCATATGCCCCTATCAATACATTTGCAACTCGAATATCATAAGTAGTGCAGTTTGATTCCCACTCACGGAAACACTTTTCTGCTCCCGGGAGATCTTTCAAGTTAACCAAAACCTGAATCATATTCAGATAGCTTATGTTTGCTGTTTTAGGAAACGCCAACCTAAGAGAACGCCAGACCCTATAAACCTCGTATACTTTGCCTATTTTCCCGTACAGTGTAATTAGAAACTGGTAAGCAGAAAGATCTTTGTAACCATTCCTCTTTTCCAATTCCTTAAGTGCACCTTCTGCCTTCTCAAACAAGTTAGCATCAACATAAATAGATGCAAGGTTGCTATATGTTGTCCAATCTCCAGTGACTCGACCGTCCCTCTTCATCTCATCAATAACCCTTTCAACACCGGAAATATCATTAACTGCAGCAAGAGCTCTCATCCATACATTATATGTGTAAGAATCCGGCATGATATTGCTAGCCTTCATTTCTTGAATGATGGATGGAATCTTTTCTGGTTGACCTACTTTAGTATACAGAGTCATAAGACTATTATAAGACAGTGAACTCAAAGGAAAGTCAAGATCCTTCATTTTTTCAATGACACCTTCAGCTTTATCAGTCATCAACTCCTTGCAGTAGCAGTTGAGAAGTGCACCATAGCACAGATGATTTTTCGCAGACTCAGGGAGATCGATAAAATATTTTTCAGCAGCAACAATACCTCTAGCTTTTGCAACCAAATCAATATGTATAGCTTGGTCACTGACAGTCTTTATCATATTCCTCTTAGCCATTGTTTCTGATAACTGCAACAAGAGAAAAAGTGCCTTGTCCATGAATATAAATTATGGAACACAGAGCCTGCTGCGTATAATCTCTAAATCTAGAGCTGCATGGTTTTGTTCCAGATACGACCACGTAGTCAAAATCAATATCCAAGAAAATGTATTATTTAAATTGAAAGGAACTAAAACCAAAAAAACATATAGATTTAATCTTATTTTGTTTCAAAATAAGTGTTCATAATTCTTATCATAAGCTTACCATCACACTCCTTTATAAACCACTGCCTTTGAAGCATCCACATTCAAAATTCATAAAGTTAACACGAACACGTCAATTAAATACAAAAGTTAAAACTAATACTTCAAATACTCATTGTATGGTTCAAAAATAAAAATAACTGAATTCAACTAAATCAATAACAACACATGAACACGTCACAAGAACACATCAATTAGTTTTTTGACTTGGCTAAATTTAATACAACGACTCACACCTAAATACAAGGTGTACTTGAGTTAGAGCCAAACAAATAAACTCCACTGCACTAGCAGGAAAAAAAAAAGGTGTAAGACTACCAAAAATAACCAAGAGTCTCACAGTCAAGCTACAAAGCCAAATCAGAAACCACCAAAGGCCAAAAAACGGACAACCACACAGCAGGGACTATCAAACCTACTTAAAAAAGGGAAAAAAAATCCACCGATAACAACACTAAAAGCAATCCACAATAGCACACAACCAATTGCAAAAGGAACCAAAACACCCACCACCTGATACTAATAACCAAGCAGAACCAAAGGCTATTCGCCACACACAACAAAAAAAATGGGCATGCTAAACTATGCAGAAAAACACAGTTTACCTCGCCTAACAAAGGTTGACATTAACACTTCAAAACCTCATTTTATGATTCTATGATAAAAATAACTCCATTCCAGACCCATGCTAATATATCATTTTATTTTATAGAAAATTAAATAATTGAAAATAATAACAACCTAGAAAACACTGATATAGATCAACTTATTTTAACTTATCCACTGGCATAAGCATTTGGGAGAGTTTATAGAAATCGCTTATGACATATCCATCAGTTATTTTCAACTTATTTTCATAAGGTTTTCAGAATACCTACAAAAACAGCTTATAACTTACATTAAAACAATTTGACTTTTTCAATATTTTGTAATAGAGATATCTTATACATAAACATTTATATGATAAGCATATATGCAATAAGAGTTTCATTAAGTTATTTGTCCAAAGCAACCCACAATAACACAAAACCTATAGCAAAAGGAACCAAGACACCCACCACCTGATAATAATAACCAAGCAGAACCAAAGACTATTCCCCACACACAACAAAAATAAATTGGCATTCTAAATTATGCAGAAAAACACAGTTTACCTCACCTAACAAAGGTTGACGCTTACACTTCAAAACCTCATTTTACCCCGCCTAACAAAGGTTACCTACTGGCATAAACAATTATGAGACTGTTTGGGAGAGTTTATAGAAACAGCATTGCTAAATAGTACGGAACACATTTGACGAATTTTGACGACAGTTGAAAGTAACGTGGTAATATGAAAAATATGTGATGGATACACTAGTAATTACACATTTCAAATGGTTCAATTCATGTTTTTCGTTAAAATGACCATCGTACTAAACAGTATTAGTCTTATAGAAATAGCTTATGACATATCCATCAGTTAATTTCAACTTATTTTCAGAAGCTTTCCAGGATAGCTTTGAAAACAGCTTATAGCTTACATTAAAACAATTCGACTTTTTCAATATTTTGTAAAAGAAATATCTTATACATAAACACTTTTATGACAAGAGTATATGCAACAACCATCCCATAAAGCTATTTGTCCAAACAGTGCCTAAGAAACATACAGACATAGCTTTATTTTGTTTGAAAATAATTGCTCCCAATTCTTATCATAAGTATTCAACCCATCTACATTCATAAACTACAAACACTAAGGGCCCGTTTGGATTGGCTTATTTGAGCTTATCGACAGGCATAAGTTCTGTGATACTGTCTGAGAGAACTTATTAAAACAGCTTATGACATTTTTCATAAGCTTTTTTTAGCTTACTTTCATAAGTTCTCCAAACTAGTTCATAAAAACAACTTATAAACTATAAAAAAAAACAATTCACTTTATTTCATCTTTTTCTATAGAAATAGTTAACGTAACCTTGTATATGCTATATAAGCTGCAAATAAGCTGTATATCCAAACAGAACCACCTTTAACCCAGTTTCACATACAGAAAAAACATGTAGTAACAAAAACAACTACATTCTAGATCCAAGCCAATATATAATCTTATTTTTCAGAAAATGAAATAATTGAAATTGAAAATAATAACAAGCTAGAAAAAGCGCTTAAATGTAAAAATACCTTAAGAGCAGGTTGATATAATTTCCGTTGTCTCAGCTTCTTAAGCGTATCACCAACTTCCCATTTATAAACGCGCTTCCCACTCTTAATAAACTGATTAAGTTGTTGACGAACGTTAAGTTCAGAACCACCGTCTTTAAAGAGTTTCAAGTAAAGCGCTTCGTCTAAGTACTTTTTGGATCGTTTCACAACGCTTTTGCATTTACCGTAACGTTGAATCAGAGACATTGTTGCACAGTGATGAGTGTTACCGGAGATTCAAAAGTGTTCAGTGTAGTGATGAAGAAAGCGAAACCTAATTTTCTGGAAGAAGAAATTATTGGGCTGTGGGGTGGTTCTTCTCAAGGCCCAAAACGAGTTAGGAATTTACTATCCGCACCGACAAATTTTGGATATATCACGTAATGAGTTACGAAATGAAGCAAAATGTCATATTTGATTGTCATGTCAGTAGAATATGGCTGGATCAAATTTCGTTGGTTGAATTTTTTCTAAATAAAAAATAAATGGACTGTTATTTATCGCTAAAGAGTTTTATTTCATTTTATCAAAATCAAATAAGAACATTACTACATCAGTCGTGGTAAGAACCTTGTTAGACAGGCACGTGACATATAGGGTATGGTTCCAATTACAAATGAATAGGTACGGGTTCAATACTGATTCTGAGTACGAATACGGGTACGAGATTTTGTTGATAAAGAACCATAAAGTCGTCGATTACCTTCCTCATTGCTCATCCGTGATCATCCATTCTGCATTCTATTTCAGGTGTTGATTGATATGGATCCAGATATTTACTACATCCTGAGTAATCCATCATTAGTAGATCCTTTGGGTTAAGATTATAGATTGTTCTTATATATGTATGCTTAAGTTGTTCAGCTTCTGCTTTTAGAAAGTATGATTATCATGATTATAGCAACCCTGTTTAGAAATATTTACAATTCATAAGCTTCAATTACGGCCTCCCGGTCAATCAAGTGTAGATGCCTTGTTATTATATGTCAACACTATGTTAAGATGATTCAAAGAGTAAGAATTGTTTTTAACAAGATTATGATTTCTAACTAAATGTCTGTCTTAAGTTGCAATTCCAGATATCTTAGGGTGATTTGAATATTGTAAAACAGATAGTCACAGCTATGTTATTTTATGTAATCAATCATTCTGTCAACAAATATACAAGTTAGAAGTTTGTTAGTTTTCTGTTAACAATAACAGAACGCTTAGCTTGTCTTAGAAGCTATTTTAGCTTATAAATATTAGAGTCCTTAACATGTAACATTGATTTCAGGGAAAGAGATACTGATTTCCCTTATTGTTCATTTTCTTTAATTTTCCTGTATGGCCTTGCATTTTCTCATAAATCTCCATTGTTACTGATGATATCCAAAATCTATGAAACTTATCTTCATGTTAAACTCTAACCTTATAAACCCAAACAGATCAAAACTAGGATTTTCTGCAGGTGATGCGTAAAACTTTGTAAATGCACAATTAAACATAAGTTTACATTTGGTCCTTCATACATGGGCTGTATCACAATCAATTTTCTTCCTATAATCTGTCTCCTTCCAAAAGCAAAAACCACTGGTTCTCTTAAAAATGTAAATAAAATTACAATTTGACATCAACGGGCAAAGATGGACACTCTGATTGCAAAGAAAAGGGGGAATACAAATATATAAATCAACACACAATTGACCGAAGGGAGTTGTAAGAGTTCGGGCCAACACTCAATTCATGAATATTAGTTGACAGTCACTTTCGAGACAATGAGAAACTTACGATCTGTTGTGGTTGGCCAAATATATTCTAATAAATTCCCCTTAAGACGCCTCCACAGACCACCAGCTTCAGTCATTGATCATTGAATGGTAAAGTTTACTTGGCAAATTTCGAACACCAAACAACGTACAAAACTCAAATAAGCCTTAGCTCATACTCTCCAGCCATTGTTATGTATCTCACCCATGGGAGAGCCTGATACCCACTTTTCTCAATAATCTTCAAATATCTTACCTATAAACCAAAACAATATAATGTTTGATTAGCATTTTGATTAAATAAATCAAAGGCTCGTTAACTGATAAAGGATAATACAATATGTGTGGTCAACAGTGATTCTAACATTATATGATGTGGATATTGATGCTTCATTTAGTAAGCCTTGTAAAATTCATATTACTAGTACACAAATGTTTTTTTGAATAAGCTAAACTAACCCACCTAACTTGGCACCAAAGGAAATCGAACCTGAGACCTCGAGGAGGAGCACACTCCCAGGTCCCAAGCCAATACCACTGGTACACAAATGTTAATTACTGAAAGGCATAAAATTATGTATATTAGTTTCTAATCCAATTATGATGTCATGTTTTTTTACCCATCAATATTTATCTTCCAATTTAAAAATTTACTATCTATTAACGCTCAGTGAACTGGATATAAACAAAAGTGGGAAAATAAATTTGAACTACAAAATATTTCAGCCCCATGGAAAACATGACTATGACATGTGAGACACCAACAGACAAATAAAGCAAGAAGATATGAAAGATACATAAGACTAGAGATCGGAATATCAGATATTCAGAAAATAAGAAAAATCATGGGTAAGCAATACCTGTATTCCAGACACAGTAAAATATGGTATCTCAAACTTTACACGTATAGGAGCTTTTCTCTCGGGAGCTGCATCCTCCTCTGTTATGCTGGGAAGACGAAACTCTGCCCTTAACATGTACTCCTAATGGTGTTAAACAAGAGAACCAAATTCATTATTTCACAATCGACGTGAGTATCAGTCATGGGTGTTATTCATGGAAAAGAAACACCATTTCCAAGTCAATTAATACCTTGCCTCCAGGAAAAGATCTTATTTTCCAGATTAATGCATCTTTCTCAGGTGCGTATGCTGCAGATCCCATTGATGTCCGCACATTTGGAGTGGTTGCATCAGCAGGCACAGGTAACTCAATCTCAACATTTGTAGCAGTGCTGTAAAATTAAATTATATTAATTAATAGATGGAGAAGTAAATACATACGAGGTGGTCTAAAATCTCGATCAAACAAGTCAATCCATAAATTCAAGGTAAGTAGTTGTATCTTCCATGATGGAAAACAGGGGAAACATGAACATATATGTAAAAAAAGGCCATATTAGTACCTACGTTCCTTAAATTGACTCCTAGCTTTTACCGTAATCTCAATCCGACTTTTTGAATGCTTTTCAACTTGTGCTTCCACCCAAAATAAAGGCTTAACCTGGAAATAAATATCATATGATCAACAATGGCTCTCAAAATATATTTGTATGTCGCCACCACTCAAACAGAACGTTTCATGTCTAGAGGAAACCAACCTGTGTGCTGAGTCTGTATGTCATCAAATCAAATGACCCATCAGGTGGGATAAAGGAAATTGTTCGATCATTCTCAAATCGGGCCAATCGCACACACCTTCAACAAGCATCAACACAAATTGAGAACTAGAATAAAGATTCATGAATAAAGATAAACTCATAAACATGCTTTGTAGAGAGTATATTAAAATGTACAACTAACTTCGTTAATACAAGAAGAAAATCAAGCATACATACTGATGAAATTTGATGTCCTCCAAGTCAATCGCTTTCCCCTTGGTCGCTCTACCTTGTGCCTCCAATAATATTCTGTCATTTAAGCCAAGTTTACACTCTGGCATGCCACTGTATTACACAACAAACATGGATGAAACATTTAAGTTTACTCAATCCAGAAGTTTCTTAGATTAATAGATACTTCAAAACAAATCATAAGTGTTGTCTTCCAGTGAGAACACAGTGGGCCCTAGAGGATTTCCATAACAGTATAGGCTTACACCAATGGTGAACCTTGAGCCTTTACCCTTTTACCATACTTAAATTCTAACAAAACACATCCAAGACCCGACTAAAACAGTGAAGTACCGGTAGAAGGCAGGTAAGTGTTGAGGGCTGGAAGATGTATGGTGTGCGTACTGTGCATACCATTGTAGCACCTGTTTGTTTTGCTTTTAATTGGCCAAGTACGCTGCCGTATGTGTGGGTGTGGCAATTGAGGAAAAACTACTGTGGTTTTAAATACATTATCCCTCTCATTTCGGTACAGGTTGACTTTGCTAGACTAGTGCTACTTTATAGGATGTGTTTCAACTCTGGCCGTGGGATGTCAAATTCTGGCATTTTCTCTCTCACGTTTCTTATTGTAATTCTTTGCTGGTGCGTTTGTTTCAACTGCTAGAGGGTGTCATTTTAGTCTTCTACGCCACTTTCCCCCTTCTATAACAACCATTTTTGTTTGAAAAATATATTTCTAATATGATTTAAGGATGGTTTGTATAACCATGCTTAAATCTTGAGTTGAACAAATATATTTATTTTTACTATGATATTTTGTTGTGTTTGAACAATTTATACACATAACAGCCAAGCCTAATCCATTCTTCATATATCTATAGCCAAGCCTTCACTTTTTTACCATACTTATATTCTAACAAAACATATCCAAGACCCCATATTATACAAATCTGTATTTTATTAGAAGAAACTAGGGAAAATGAGCTCACATTCCCCTTATCTTCAAGTAGAATAGCTTGGACAAATCGATAACAATCCCACCAGAATGTTACTATCTTAAGTCCCTAGCTCCAGCAGTGTAAATTATAAAGTACTTCGGGGACCTTTATGCCGGCAGTTCCATACAAAGGTCTCATCCCTATTGTCAAGAAAACCAGCTTGTAAACCCGCCAAATATTGCAGAGTGTTATGCAGCCAATTCCTCTCAAAAGTCTCATCAAAAAAATGGAAAGTAGAGGAAAATGTACACAATAGAATTCAAGCTGGGGGATGAAATGAAGGAATGAATTGAGTGTTAATTGTAAGGGAAATGCTAACAAGTGCCCTAATGTGTTTAGAAGTTTAGAAGATGGGTGAAGTCCCTATAAGCTGTTTTTAGAAGCTATTCTAAGGAACTTACTAAAAACAAGCTTAGAACAATTTATAGGCATGTTATAAGTTGTTTTCATAAGTACTTTAAACAATTACACGTCTATTTATGTCATGAGAACTCCAAATAAACTACAAATAAACCCTTCTAAACACCCTGCTGGAAATTATGAAACCCAACTTGCCCGTGTGTGAGCTATTTCAACAACACCTTCAAGTCAAGTAGAATAATGAAAATCGCTTATCTTTGGACCTTAGGAACACTTTCCCAAGGATTTTATGCAGTTGTGTTAAAGTGGTGTTAATTACTTAACTTTGTATAATGTAGTGAGCTCAAAAAGAGATCATGAGGCTTCAAGGATTTTGAGTATCTAATCCCTCCTCAAACACGTCCTTGAAATTGAGTACCTAAATTATTTCGGACATATCTCCCCAACAAAAACCCTATGCAAGTCATATTACTAAACCCAAATAACTAGTAGCCAATCTCAATAGCATGAAATTCAACAGTTCTCATAGAAAGTATAAATCAAACCTCAAATATGTTCTCATCTTCAGTGCCCCAACAACATCAGACCTAATTATTTGCCCATTGCTATTGACAAGTATATTAACACTCTCCACCACATCCAAGAAAACCTGGAAACAAAATCCATTAGTTAGTGACTCAGACCATAAAATCACATATCTAAATGATACATCTTAACGTTTATAATGGCTACCTCATTTTTCTTGTAGTTTAGCCCTTCACTACGCCAAGATACAGCATTTGTTACAGCCATGGGAGGTCTCTGTGTAACTTCCATTCTATAAGCATCTGTCTTGATAAACTCACTAAGAATCTTTGCCTCGGTATATTGGGGGTAACCAAAGTCCATTATTTCATCAAGTAGTTCATACTGCCAAGGACAAAAGAATTCAGCGTTTTACTCAAACAAATTAACGCAATTTATAACGAACTAAGTTCATAGATAAACAAGCACTTTACCACAACAACAAAGTTATCCCTAAGAGATTCCTCTTCCAACTCCTCAAAATAATGCTTGAACACCTACCTCAAACACATTCCAATCAATCATTATTCCATAAACTAGCAAACCATTCAAACAATTCAAAATCAAAACTACCAATAGTGCTTACATCAACGATACGATGTAGGAAGAAAAGGAGACTAGCTGCATTGCAGTTTTGTCTAGTTGCTGTCATGAGGTAAACATTGCTATGCTGTACAAACATGTAGCTTACACCATTATCATATACAACTGGATCCTGAGACTGTTGATCTCCCTGCGCACAATTTCAAAACAAACTAAATTCATCTTCCCAAAAACATAACACTGAAAAAACAGCAGCAATCAAAACTCTCTCTATTCAAATTCTAACCATAATTAGCTCAAAATCAACAATTTTTATGAAAATGAAATAATTGCAAAATTGAAGAAAGAAATGAAAATTAAGGTGTGGAATGAACCTCTTTCTCGATGAGCTTGGTGAAGAAGCGTTCAGCTTCAACAGCGGAGACATCGCCGCGATAATCGCGCCAAATGAGAACGCGGCCTTTGATATCGAGAAGGAAGAGAGCAGAGGCTGCACCTGACATTGGAGAGTGATTCCGAACCTGGATCGGATCGGATCGGAAATGGATCCGAATCGGATCAGAAGAAGAAGATGAAGAAGTTAGGGTTCAGTGGGAAATGTTTGAAGGTGAATCATGTTCGTTATTTCAGTTTCTGGTTTTGCAGTTTTCAGATTGATGGGTTGAGACTTGAAACTTCGAATTCTGACCAAAACGATGCCGTTTGCGAATTCAGAAATCAACATAGAATCGGAAAATCATTATACAAACATTTACCGTGTTTTTTTCAATTTTAATAACCTGCAAGAATCTATTTGTTTGGTTAAAAGGAAAAGAAAAAGGAATCAGTTTAGTTAAAAAGAAAAAAGAAGAGGGATAAAGTAAGTCTTATACTTTAGTTTCTTTAAAAAAAAAAAAAAATCATGTAACTATCTTAATTTATTACTATCATGATTTCCATGAATTAAAAAAATCATGTAACTATATTAGTCATTATATTTTATTTCAATCATTCTATTGCTAGTCTAGTTATGTTAGTCCTAGTATAAATACTCATCGTAGTATTTGCATTACTGACTTTTGTTAATTCTATTGAAATTCCAGAATCTTTTTCATTACTTTCGTCTCTTTTTTTCTATGAATCTGCATCGTCGACAATATTTATTATTTGTCTTTTGTTAATTCTTTATGTTAAAGTGTATGAGGTGCCACGTTGAACACATGTAGCATTGGACATACCCCGAAATCACAGCTTTAAAATTTCGTTCAAATAATCAGAGTTTAACACATAAATCAGGATGTCACATTTCATAAAATCTTTAAAATCAAATTGAATAATAATTTATTCCCAAACAATATTCAAACATAGCAGCGGAATTCATAAACTTCTCAAAATCTTAAATAAATAAGTCTCGGCACAAAAGCCTCATAAAACATCTCAAATCAAGTTACGTCGTAAACATCATAATTAATCAACATGATACATAAAAGGAATAGAAATAATAATAATCCCCATCCCGTTACGTATCAGAGCTCCTAAGACTCCACAAGAACCTCTCACATCGACGAACCTAAGCTTGGTCACCTGCACTTGCCCACAAGGCGACAATTCCAACAGAAGAGGTGAGATTCACAACAATTATATTAACATATAATTCAAATAATTATGCTTAACAATAACAACATTATTCATCACATAGAACAGAAATGTCTCAAACATCCACATATACAAATCATCTTAGAACATCTTCATAAACAACCGTCTCAAAACATCTCAGACACATGACTCGACAAATGCAACCCTAACATCTTAACATCATGCATGTGGTACCAATATTTTAGCTTTAATAAGCTTCACCGTCGCTTTGAGCAAATGCTCCACCGTCGCTTTGAGCATAAGCTCCACCGTCTCAAAATATGCAAATGCATGGACTCGACTCTTTAATTCTTAAACAAGATATCACAACGTCTTAACATCAAATACGACTCTTTATCGACACATGCAATTATACAATACATGGCAGCAACTCAGCACACTTAGTATATATACATTTACAGCACATAGTTATCATCACAATTATCATTTATACTTCATTCATAAACTTCACTTAATAAGCATTTAATCAAGCTTAACACCAACAATTAAATATCATCTTACAGCGTCATTACAGGTTCTAATTAGGTCTTAAACATCTCTAATACTATTCAAAAGTCCACCCTCAAAGTCTCGCTCAAAATAGAGTTCTAAAACTCAAGTTATAGTGGTCTGAGACCACATTGCTCGCTATGGCGAGTGGTTCTGCTCGCCACGGCGAGCTGTCAAATTTACATTCTGCCAGTGCTCGCTACGGCGAGGGGTTCTACTCGCCTCGCGAGCCTCAAAGGGTTGCTCGCCTCGTGGGTATCTACCTAGCTGCTCGCTACGGCGAGCTGTCACAGACAGGTTACGAGTTCGCTCGAAACCCCGCCAAAATTCGTCCAATTCTTCGTTTTATGCTTCTAATCTATCAGAATTATGGTCCTAGTGATTAATCTAGGTTCTGTAACAGGTTTCTACATCAATTTACATCATTCTAACATCAATTCATCACAAAATTCATTAAACCCTAATTTTGGAATTCTCTCAAAACTCTCTCTAATCCTTAGGTTAATCATAACAGATGAATTACAGTATAATATAATTGAGTTAGGCTCACCCTTACCTGATAATATTGCAGAATCGCGGGTCTCTCCTCTCTGGCCACTTTTCTCCCTTTTTCTCCAAAAGTCTGTAACGTACTGACTGTTCATCTCTAAACCTAATTTCCTTTTATACCTCTTTCTAATCTCATCAATCCCCACAACTCTATCTAATTCAAAAACAGCCCACAACTTTAGTATTTATTTTATTTTCAACCCTTATTCTATTAAATAATAAAACAACCCACCTAATAAAACCACAACATAACACATAAATCACATAAATCGTGTAAATATATTCTAAACCCGAAAAATTAATTAAATAATCGAAACGAGCGTTACAACTCTCCCCAACTTAAAGAATTTTCGTCCTCGAAAATATTACCTCATTCATGTCTGAGTACCAGTCAAAGCGAAAACTCTCCCAGTAGTCTGAGCCTTCTTAGGCTTCTTGCATTGCGAACCAATGTGACCTTCTTCATTACAGTTAAAGCACACAACGTCATCAAACTTGCAGTCTGGGGTAATATGCCCCTTTTGTCCGCACCGGTAACACCTCTTCACATCTCCCGTACAAGCATTACTCTTGTGGCCCTTTTCACCACAGCTATAGCAGACAATCCCCGCAGGAGCATCTTCCTTCCGAGGTCTCCTCTCAACATTCACCTTCTGCTTACCCTTATCAGCCGGGGCGCTGTAAGGCTTATCACGATCTTGTTGGCGCTTACCCTTCCGCTCCTTCAGAACCTTATAATGAGCTTTGGTGTCCTCCTCATAAATTCTGCAGCTACTTACCAATTCGGAGAACTGACGGATCTTCTGATACCCAATTGCTCGCTTCACCTCAGCACGCAAGCCATTCTCGAACTTGATACACTTGAAGAATTCAGCAGTCTCAGCAGTGCAGTGCAGATAAAACTTAGCTAGCTCGACGAACTTAGCAGCATACTCCGTGACTGACATGTCGCCCTGCTTCAGCTCCAGAAACTCAATCTCCTTCTTTCCGCGAACATCCTCTGGAAAGTATCTATTCAAGAATTCCCTCCTGAACACAGCCCAAGTAACTTCACCCTCGTTCTCCAGATTCGGACGAACACTAACCCACCAGTCATCAGCTTCCTCGGCCAAACAATGCGTACCAAAACGAACTATTTGAGGTGCAGTGCACTCCATTACTCGGAAAATCCTTTCAATCTCCTTGAGCCAAGTCTGAGCTCCATCAGGGTCATACCTGCCCTTGAAGGTAGGTGGATGGTTCCTCAGAAACGTCTCCAACATTCGAACTCCATTGTTACCACCAGCGTTAGGTTGTTGCCCAACAGCTTGAGCCATAGCTTGCAAAGCAGCAGCGAGGGCAGCATCGTTTCTTCCAGCCATCTTATTCCTCTACAAAGCAAACATAAATTAGAATAATATAACTATACTATTCTAACTCTAAGACAACGTCACTCGACTCTCTAATTGGCCGGGCGGACCGACCTGCTCTGATACCAATTGTAACACCCCGAAATCTCAGCTTTAAAATTTCGTTCAAATAATCAGAGTTTAACACATAAATCAGGATGTCACATTTCATAAAATCTTTAAAATCAAATTGAATAATAATTTATTCCCAAACAATATTCAAACATAGCAGCGGAATTCATAAACTTCTCAAAATCTTAAATAAATAAGTCTCGGCACAAAAGCCTCATAAAACATCTCAAATCAAGTTACGTCGCAAACATCATAATTAATCAACATGATACATAAAAGGAATAGAAATAATAATAATCCCCATCCCGTTACGTATCAGAGCTCCTAAGACTCCACAAGAACCTCTCACATCGACGAACCTAAGCTTGGTCACCTGCACTTCCCCACAAGGCGGCAATTCCAACAGAAGGGGTGAGATTCACAACAATTATATTAACATATAATTTAAATAATTATGCTTAACAATAACAACATTATTCATCACATAGAACAGAAATGTCTCAAACATCCACATATACAAATCATCTTAGAACATCTTCATAAACAACCGTCTCAAAACATCTCAGACACTTGACTCGACAAATGCAACCCTAACATCTTAACATCATGCATGTGGTACCAATATTTTAGCTTTAATAAGCTTCACCGTCGCTTTGAGCAAATGCTCCACCGTCGCTTTGAGCATAAGCTCCACCGTCTCAAAATATGCAAATGCATGGACTCGACTCTTTAATTCTTAAACAAGATATCACGTCTTAACATCAAATACGACTCTTTATCGACACATGCAATTATACAATACATGGCAGCAGCTCAGCACACTTAGTATATATACATTTACAGCACATAGTTATCATCACAATTATCATTTATACTTCATTCATAAACTTCACTTAATAAGCATTTAATCAAGCTTAACACCAACAATTAAATATCATCTTACAGCGTCATTACAGGTTCTAATTAGGTCTTAAACATCTCTAATACTATTCAAAAGTCTACCCTCAAAGTCTCGCTCAAAATAGAGTTCTAAAACTCAAGTTATAGTGGTCTGAGACCACATTGCTTCTGCTCGCCACGGCGAGCTGTCAAATTTACATTCTGCCAGTGCTCGCTACGGCGAGGGGTTCTACTCGCCTCGCGAGCCTCAAAGGGTTGCTCGCCTCGTGGGTATCTACCTAGCTGCTCGCTACGGCGAGCGGGTCTGCTCGCCACGGCGAGCTGTCACAGACAGGTTACGAGTTTGCTCGAAACCCCGCCAAAATTCGTCCAATTCTTCGTTTTATGTTTCTAATCTATCAGAATTATGGTCCTAGTGATTAATCTAGGTTCTGTAACAGGTTTCTACATCAATTTACATCATTCTAACATCAATTCATCACAAAATTCATTAAACCCTAATTTTGGAATTCTCTCAAAACTCTCTCTAATCCTTAGGTTAATCATAACAGATGAATTACAGTATAATATAATTGAGTTAGGCTCACCCTTACCTGATAATATTGCAGAATCGCGGGTCTCTCCTCTCTGGCCACTTTTCTCCCTTTTTCTCCAAAAGTCTGTAACGTACTGACTGTTCATCTCTAAACCTAATTTCCTTTTATACCTCTTTCTAATCTCATTAATCCCCACAACTCTATCTAATTCAAAAACAACCCCACAACTTTAGTATTTATTTTATTTTCAACCCTTATTCTATTAAATAATAAAACAACCCGCCTAATAAAACCACAACATAACACATAAATCACATAAATCTTGTAAATATATTCTAAACCCGAAAAATTAATTAAATAATCGAAACGGACGTTACATAATGCGCAACAACTTGAATATATGATTATCTTTAATGAAGTCAACATACGAGGGAAAAAAAATATAATAACTCAACTCAAATTTAGACCTACCCTTTATTTTTTGTGATATTAGACATGGCCTTCTAATTTTAAATATTTTGAACTGAAAAAGTATGGTTGTACAATGGGGCAACCCAACTGGGCGTTAACAAATATTTTCAAGGAGGTTGTCTTCAAACCTCTATTCCTATTTGCAGGAGAATAAGTTTACACGACTTCGTTCACTTCTAGCCTACATTTTTGGAGTTTCAAATGCCATTCTTTGCTCCCTAATATACTCCAGTGTGTGTAAATGGTGTGCGTTGGCAGATCACGACTGGAGAAAAGTGGCATAGATCATTGGTTGGTTTAAGCTTTTCCATTTATCTAAACATCCTCACCTGCCATTTCACACAACTAATCTAAAGCAAATTTTTAGGAACCTAGGTAAGCCTAGTGAAAGAAGGCACAATATTGTATAATTATACTCTGACTCAACCATTATTTTTTAGACTTTAGTTGAGATGAGAATAACTTGGACTATGTACTGGTTGGTTTTCTGAATGAATTTTACGGTAATGGAAAAACATAGACTGGCTAGGCTCCATATCATCCGGTGGCAAGTGGAAAAGAGTTCAACATGAAGAATTTCGTACTGGATTGAGTTGAAAATTTTATGAGATCACTGTATTAACAAAAAGATTTTGTAAACAGAAACCATTTGATATTTGACTTCATTAACTAAACACTGACTAATACCATAATCAGGTAACCCTTATTTTCTCTTGGCATTGTAATTCGTAAACAATAAAAGAAGCAAAGACTAAGTTTAGCCATTGATTGGACCATGTGTTCGAGAATGGAAGAATCAATAGAAAGCCACTCAATGTTTGAGCAGAACATGGTTTAAGGCCGCCATGGTTCAGTAAGCACGAAGAGATGCTAAGTTGTTCGGTGTGTCATTTCCCATGCCCTGGGACTACTAGAGGGACATATCACCCCCAATTTCGCTGATAACTTTCTCCACCTTGACCAGCATATCTGACAACATGAAAATGGTACATCATTATTTTGGACTTCGAATTTAAGTAGACCATCACCATACAATATTAACAAAAAAATAAAAATATGTAGCACAGCACAAGCAATGCATCTAATAATGCGCATGCATCAGAAGCGTGATTAAAAACTTTTACTTATATATATAAGGAACATAAAAAGTACAAGAGACATACAAAACTTTATATTCAAGCCAAAGAAGATTAGCAATGTTTCAGGATTCAGAATTTTCCATTCATGTTCCACTCTAGAATTGAAGAGAAAAAAAGACAAGAACTAAGCAAATAAAATGGCGCACCATGTTTAATCAATGTAAGAGAGAGAAGCAATAAGAAAGAGGGAGTGCTACCTTGGAAGGAAGAATCTTCCATGTATTTCTGCATCAAATGAGAAGAATATCAGGAGTAACAAATAATCAGATAAGAAGATGTACTTCTCAAATATTCATAACTTATAGAAAGCTTATATATCATAATGAGCATCATATCAATGTCATGTGGTGATCAAAGCCTCAGATAGTAACATAACATGTAAGCAAAATTCAAAATCCAAAATGTGTACCACTATTTGGGACTTGAGATCATTCTCCTCTGTAAAAGTTGGTTGAGCTGCAAGATATTATTGTATTCAGATGAAATATGATGTGGTAGAAATCAGAACAAATAGTTTAAGGCAAAAAAGTTCACCAACCATGATTTAGACCAGAGCAATCCATCAGGAATGAGGCAAAACTGGGTGGCAAGGCTGGAAGGATGTTTTCAAAGTTGTGAACAGAAGTTGTTTCCTTGTTTTGGCTTCCTAACCCTGAAGGTTGCACTCCTTCATTATTCATACACAGTGGCATTTGTGGAATATAAGTGTCAGCCGAAGTCATAAAACTCAGTTCCTGAGAAGGTCTACTAGCAGCCGGAGTCATAAAACTCAGTTCCTCAGAAGGTCTACAAGCACAAACACAGCAAGGCTCAATGTATGTGTCAAATCTTCATCACAATTAAATCAACTGAAACTTCAATATACGTAATGAGGGATTTGGCTCCTCCACTAAATTGGAAAAATCAATGATTGATAATCCAACACACTATTAATTTGTTCATAAATGGTTGGTATTACTTACTTTTGAGGAGTCAGATCCGGTACTGAGAAGCTATATTTACTCCGCACAAAAGTAGGAAGAAAAGGCAAGGATGAAAACAGAAAACAGGTCAGTGAATGGTAATGTATCAAAAATAGAAACTGAATGACAATTAAATAAATGTTCAATATATCAGATTCACATCCTCCCATTACTCCAACAAAATCTAACCAATGACACAACTTTCTTATACCTGTAAGAGTGCTTGTTTGTTGACATAAATTCTGACTGGGACGAAATTTCTGAACCAAAGTCAATATTTAAAGGTTCTGGCTCTTTGTCATCTTTCAGGATCTCCTGGGAAGGAACACAACCATAAAAAATCAACAAGCAAAGATTATGGTTAGTGCAACCCTGGTTCTAAGTCTTTTACTTCTTAGTTGCAATTTATTTGGGTATGATAAGCATTTTTTTTACCTTCAAAGCACTGATGAATGATTGTGTTTCATAGATTGATGAAAACTTCATAGCAAACTTTTGGATCTGTCAAAAAGAAAAAGTAGCATCATAATTATTGATGTCTGAATAAGGAAGTGTTCTGTGTGTGGCTAGAATTATTGTTCACTTAATAAATTAATCATGCCCCACCCTAACAACACTGTAATTAGATTCATTCAAAATGACATTAACGAATGACGAATCAACACTATATTGTTACAAGTCACGATGGAATAACGATAAGGTGTTAGGAATAAATTTATCTCTAAAAGCAAATACATGAAGAGATAAAGGCAATTACCTAACACATTGCTATGAAATCCACAACAAAAAAGTACTCAAACTAACGAATTCAATGGACTAACTTCTAAAGTCACATTAAAATCTAGTAAATATAGGTAAGTTAATCCTTCAAAAATATGAATTGCTTGAAAGCAATAGAACTCCTTCAATTAAATCAGTCCTAACATTTTAGTTCAATATTGCAGTCCATAATCCCAATTGTTGCAACTAGATTTTAGAAGTCCCGCAACGGTAATGTAATTGCAATTACGGCCAAATCGATTGCATTTATTCATATCTTAACATAGTAACAAAATCATGTAATGTACATCCAGAACTAATTTACGAACTAATCTGATTACTGAATCGTTGAAAATCACTTTGAATATATCAATTAACAACATCTTACGCAAAATCAACAAAATAATCACGTAGAAACTAAAATCTCACCTGGCCTCTCGAATCTCTGTAGCTAACCAGCACAGTTCTAATTCCCCTAGCAGGAAATCCAGGATCACACGATACTTGAGGCCAAGAGAAATTCAGCTTCGAAACATAGTGTTCTTCCTGCAAAACAAATTTCACAATTCAAGTTCCAAAAAATAAAAAAAAACTCCGAAAACACTGAATCAAGCTTCGTCACTTCCGATAATCAAAATTCAGTTACATCGATTAAGTAATAGTGAAAACCGAAATGAAATTGAAAAAGGAAAAGTGATCGGAGTTACGAGGAGTTTGACGTTGAAGGTAACGGTGAGGACGACATCGGAGAAGTTGAGATCGGAGGAGAAACGGAGGAAAGCGGAGGTGGAGGAAGAGATCCATGTGCCACGTGGAAGACGGTTACGGAGGCGAACAGGAAGAGGGTGAAGATCGGAGGAAGACGAAGAAGTGATAGAAGCATGTGGAAAAGGAATGAATCTTGCGAAGCTAATTTCCCACTCGTCACTCAGTGAGTTTGTTGTTGTTGATGATCTTACTGCAACTGTTCCCGCCATTTTTTTGAATTCTCTCTTTTGCTTTTTTTTTTCTCTCTCGTAAAAAAATGGGATGAAACAAAAATGTTAAACTACACTCTACAATTTATGGAGGAAATTTCCCTCAAAAAAAAATATTACGTAGGAAATTCTATGGGTGATGTGCAGTTTTTTTTTAGATGAGATTTTTTATGTTACAATTTTTGTTTCTTTTATAGGAAAAGTCAGTTGTTTGTTCGTGGATCTATTTCCTTATTGGTTGTCATGTTCATTTGTCAATCTCCAAGGTCTAAATCGTTTGGGCTCGTAATTGGTTTGGTTCTCTAAACATTCATATAATAAGTGAATTATGACTAACATCAAAAGATTCAAGCAATAGAAGGTGAAATCAAACCTGAAAACTTGTAATTAAAGAGATAAACATCTCTAAGACTTGGAAGAAAACTAAGAGAAAGGAAAAGAACCAACAAGTAAATTTTCATGAAGACTTGGTTTCCTAAGAGATTGAAATTGACCAATTTTCTCGGAAATTCTTCCGGCTAAACTTTTGAAGTTGAATTGCAACAATTTCACCTTGCAAACAATTGATTCCAACCCAATTACCTGAACAAGCACCTAAACCATTACCATTCTAGCTTTTCAAACCCCTTTGGAATCAATAAGTTCATTTTCAATAGCTCTTAGAGTGTGTTTGGATGGGGGAATGTTTTGAGGGAATTCAAATACTTTGAGGTGAATTCCATTGTTTGGATAATAATTTGAAGAATTTTCAAAATGATGGAAATTTATGAAACATTTTGTTCGAGTTAAATTTAGAAAACTTCAAATGACACCTAAAAGTGTGTTTGGATGAGTTAATTGGGAAATTTTAAAGAATTTAGAATTCTAGGCAATTTAAATGATTCAATTAAATTACTTTCATTTCTTAATATTTTTAATTGGATGGAGTAATAAAAAATTCATTGTCATCATTTTTGGGTAACTTTTATAAATTTTAATTTTTTGGGCCAAATTTAAAAATTGAAATTAGGGGTCAATTTGGGAATTTCAAAAAAATTGAGGGGTCAATTTGCAATTTTTTGAAAATATATTGGGGTCAAATTGATTTTTTTTTGAAAATTTGGGGACCAAAATGCAAAATTTGAAAAAATATGACATGAAATTTTTTGAAATTCTTAACTTTTAGGTGTCATTTGAAATTCTCTAAATTTAACTTGAACAAAAATACTTCATAAATTACCATCATTTTGAAAAGTCTTTAAATTATTATCCAAACAATAAAATTTACCTCAAAGCATTTGAATTCCCTCAAAACATTCCCCATCCAAACACACTCTAAGATAAAACACTCATTTTAACACAATCACTTGCATAGATTTCTACATACAAACATACTCAATCATATAACAAGCATCAGGAACATGTTGAACAATAATCATTAACAATAACATGATTTTCACATACTTAAGTTAAAACTTCAAAAACAAGTTATTCCATAACCTCATACATGAACTTAAGCACACGAGCAACTTAATTCCACAAAGTTCATCATACCCATAATTAACTAGCACGAAAGTCAACTAATCATATCATTAAATTCATGAAAATCATTTAATCAAATATGACTCATAACTACTCTATCACTCATAATCACTTTAGAATATAAATTTTTCCTCTTACCTTAGCCTTCAAAATAAACTTAAATATTCACTCTAATCTCCCTCTTGAGCTTTCCCCCAAGCTAGATATCCCATTTTCTTGAATTCTCCTCTTCTTTCTCTTTCTCTCGATTTCTCTCCCGTTGTCTCTTTTCTAAAAATGAACAAATGAACTTTTAACCTAATTTCACAAAGACTATATCTCTTATATACTATAGGGCAGAGTCACACTCACTAATGAGCTTGGTAACTTTCTAGCACTCATAAAATGTTACTACACAATTACTTCATTAAAACCACACTAATTACATATACACCACTTATCTCTATTAATTACCCCAAGTCACTACCATTTCCAATAATTAACTCTCCATACCCAAAAATACTAAAATACCCTTATATCTCTAAAATCCAAATAACCAACAATTATAACACATCAAACAATTAAATAATAAATAAAATAGTTAAATAAATAAAATCTTAAAACCGGGATGTTACATCATTCACAACCACATTGTACTTAGACATAATTTAAACAACATTCACAACAACTACATTCATCTATAACATCATAAACTACACATGCAATCTACCAAAAGTTCAATTTCTAAATCAACCCTAACCACATGCAATCTACCAAAATTAACAAAAATAAACCTACACAAACTATTAACAATGATTAATACTACTTACTTCTGGTTTTGTGGAGATGATTTACTTGATTTTCGTTAAAATGGAATTGGAGATGATTGGAGGAAATTTGAAGAGTTTTGGTGTTTTGATAACTAATGCAATTCTGTTCTTGTTGTTTATGTATAACTTCTGATCGCAACGACAATTAACTGCCGATGAAACCTTCGGTAGTCAACTATCGATGAAACTAACCGGTGGTAGTTAACTATCGATGGAATTAACTCGGTCATTTTGTGGTGATTCTTGGAATTTTTTGAAGTCTAAACAACAATTTTCTTAAATTTCTTTCATTTATAAAATTTGATGTTTGAAAGAAGAAAAAAAAGGCTACTTTTGCTTTTGATTATCATAATTGATGGATTCATCCCTTACCGTGTTTGGGTTTTTGCATGTTGCTTTCTTTTTTTGCTTTGCTTTGTTCGTTTTGGCTGTGTAACTTATTGTTAAACTTTGTCTTTTATTCAGGCACATCTTGTGTTAGTAGGATGCTTTATTTGTAGTAATATATTCAATTTTGCCTTGTAAAATAAAAAATGTTGTTCGGACAAAGTAATTTAGTTACCTTCAATTTATTAAATTTCTTCTCATTATTTTTTTAAATTTTTTTCTCCTAATTTCTTTAGTTAATTACATGGTAATTTAAATAAAGTAATAAATTTTTTCTTTTCTAATAATTTATTTTATTTTTTAGATTATACAATTCAATCTAAAGAAATTCAATTAAATTTGTAAGTAGTTTTTTTTTTAAAATTGCATAAATATAAAAAAAATTAAAATTAACATATTTTTTTCTAACAAAAATTTAATTTAATTAAACGTGACTTACAAGACCATAAAATAATCCTCTCAAGAAAAAAAAACCATAAAATAATATTTAAACAAAGGATACGTGGCTAGGGATGACAATGGGTACCCCATGGATAGGGTACTAAAATCACTTCCCCGTACCCGCATTTGTAAAAAATACCCGTACCTGTACCCTCGTGTGCAACAACTTTAGTGCCCTTTCACACTTCCTATGGGTACCTAAGTGCCCATACCCGCACTATTACCCGCACTTTAACTATGAAAAGACAATAAAAACATCACAATTGAAATAAAATTATGGACCAATTTTTATAAAATTAACTCACAATATAGTATGAATCGTAGTATTTAGTCAAATAAAAAACATCCAAAATATCTCTAAAAAAATGTACACCGGCACGATGGAGTTGTTATTGTATTAATCAGTTTTTTGGTTTATGTTTAGGTTTATGCTTAAATAGCTAAATAAATTATTTAATTATATACCAAAAATAAATAAATTATTTATGATATTAAATAAATATGTATATGCGGGGTTGCGGGGCTGGGCAGTATAGTATCCTTATCCGTACTCATGGCCATATAAATTTGTGGGTATTACTCGGACCCGTGTCCAGACCCATGAAAGCGGGGTTTTACCCTACCCAATGTAGGTATTTTTTGCGGATACTCATTAGATCTTGGTCTAATTACCATCGCTATACATGGCTAAACTAAATTTTTATTCCTCTAAAAAAAATTTAAATTTGTATTATAAAAATATTAAGTATACACAAATATAAATCAATCTCTAATATTTTTTTATAGAAAAAAAAATTAGGGTGATAGATTTCAGAGGCTTGGCAGTGTCATGACAAGCTTAAGGCTCAATAAACACAAATCACCCAACAAATAGGTTGTCTAATATTTTTCTCTATATCCGGAATATCAAACAAAAAAAGTATAACAAATGTATCAATAAATAGTTGTTGAACGTTGAAGATATATACACAACTATAAACTACACATAACCACTAAGCATGTGTTTGGTTCTACATTTGATCAAATTTACTTAGCATAATTGATTTTGATTTGTATGAAAGTTATTGTTTGGATATTGTGTCAAAATAGGTTTTGGTAGTGTAAATGACCAAAATTACGAGGTGGTAGTGAATGACATGGTTTTGAACTAGCATTGAATGTTTTTGGAGAGTAGTGATGGAACATGACCAGACAGATTGTTGAGACATTGAACGAACTAAGATTTGTTAGTTTAGTAAAAGAATAAAAAAAATTCACGAACAAATTTGTTCCAAGACAAATCGATTTGACTAATACTTGAGATATTTCCAACTGTTGATGTTATTTTACCATCAAGTTTAGTTTATTGTTCTTCAAGTTAAGCACATAAAGGTTGTGTAACATGTCAAAATTGTTGGGCATATGGTTTTCAACTTGATTGTTTTAGAGATATAGTGAAACAAGAGAAGATAGATTAGAGAAGCTTAAAGGAAAACTACCATTGAAAGCATTGTTTGAAAGATGAATAATTCTAAGCCTTGAAAGTGCACCTAATTCACTTGGAAAAGGACCAGTTAAATTGTTGAATTGAAGAGAAAGAATAGTTAAAGAATGAGACATAGTGAATAAGCAAGTAATTGAACCAGAAGCTGAGTTATATCTCAAATTAATCCTGAAAATCCTAGTTGAGTTTGTTACACCAGAAGTGATTTTAGCAATAAGTGAATTATGACTAACATCAAAAGATTGAAGCATTGGACAATTAGCAATAGAAGGAGGAATTAAACCTGAAAGCTTGTTATTAAAGAGATAAACACCTCTTAGACTTGGAAGAAAACTAAGAAGGGAAAAGAACCAACAGGTAAATTATCATGAAGACTTGGTTTCCTAAGAGATTGAAGTTGACCAATTTTCTCAGAAATTCTTCCACCTAAACTTTTCCAAGGAAGCTGAATTGCAACAATTTCACCTTTCAAACAATTGATTCCAACCCAATTACCTGAACAAGCACCCAAACCATTATCATTCTAGATTTTCAAAACCCCTTTGGAATCAATAAATTCATTTTCAATGGCACTTAAGAGATTGAAAATCAAATTGTGTTGCAACAACACCATCCCATAAATGACCTAAAACAGGTTGAATGGTGGAATCTAGAAAAAGTAAAAAAATATAAAAGAAATGAATATACTATTTGGACCTAATTTCCAGTTTATATGAATGTAATAATTTTCTGTTTATGAACTTCCTATACCTAATGATCAAAATAACATGACTTGTGGTGTTGAAGGATTTCCTTTCCCTTTGGTTCAATCCTTTGAAAATCCAGAACATTCTAAATTTAAAATAGAAAAAATTGGACTGGAACTCTCTATCTAAACAGCTGGTGTCACGGCCCAACGGCACATAACCGGCACTCAAACTATAATTTAGTTTGGCAAGCCTTAATATACATGAATTGACATCAAGCAATAATAACAATACGAGAATTAATAAATCATGTAATTTACAATATTTTCTACCGATAATTCATCAAGGAATTTCTCAGTTCTTAGTTCCAATCTTTATAAACTCTTTGACAAGCACTTCCATATGTCCAGCTAAAGAAATCTTAAGTCTCAAAGCAACCTTTGTTAGGCATTCTTGGGTCTGTGCAGCTGTTGTCGAACTCATCAACATCCTGAACACTTTCCATGCAGCCATAATATCATGCGCACGGCTGATGAAATGCCCCACAACAAAGTCTTCAAAATTCTGAAACCAAAAATAACGCTTAAAACAGCTAAATTTTAAACCTCAAAAAAGGATAAATAAACACAAGTTTAAGGCAATAATATTGTCTTAAAGTATTGCAGCCCTTGCCATATTCACATTTTCAAGAAGTAATGTTGAATTAAAACTTTAAAATATGTCTCGTTTAATCCAGCTGAATTATGTGGAGAATAGTCGATGTTAAGATGTTTTTTTTATTTTTAGAATCAGCCAATTTTATTCAACACGAGCAAGTGTAAGAAACACTACAAGAACTTGCGGCTAACAGGAAAAAAGGAATGCAAAGGCACTGATATAGCGGAAACCCCACAGGCACACCAGAACCGAAAAAACACAGCAGAGCAGAAAAACTGCAAGGCTAACAAACCACTAAAAACTAGAAAAACCAAAACAGCCACTGTTAACAGAACAACAGACCTGAGGCTAACATATCCCCAACAGCAAACCAGCAGAAGTGCGGACTGCAAACACCGCATACCCTAGCCGCAACCTCCGGTAAACCAAAACCACTCCATTAACGAATAAGACACTGTTTTGGACTCCAACACCATTCATAAAACAAACACGCTGGCACTTTCATTCGACTCAACACCCACCTCCACGCCAAAACTTTAATAGCCTCCACCGTGTCCGCCACCCCACTACTAGCATTTCTAAAAATACCATCATTTCCCACCTTCCAAATACTCCAAACCGCGGCATGCCAAATCAGCCGGTACCCTTGCCGAACCTTCTAATATGCTCCTAAGATGTTAACTACAGATATCCTCCTAATATGCTTCAGAAAGGACTAAATGATATCATTTAGCATTTTCATATATGTAATATGCTCAGCCTATATTCCTAAAATTTTACAGAGAATGATTCTAAGAGTGAACCAAAAACTAGCATGATATGAATTGAAACAAGTTCAAGTTAACCAACAGATGCAAGAGTCAAATCATCCAAAGTAGCAGTGCTAGAAGGCAAATTAATATTGAAAGAAAACCCTGTAAAAATAATGAGGAAAAAAAAAATAAAGGATTCTAAAATCACAGAGAATGATTCTTCTTTTCCTATCTTGTGGGTCTCCTTCCATGAATACCTTGAAAAGTGGTAAACATAAATTGGAAAACATGAATGAATCTATTAAATACAAGTTTCATCTATTTTTTAGTACATTCTTTGCAAACAGGCAAACAAATCAAGAAATTTCATCATATAGGTCATAGAAATAAACAGAAAACAAGGGTATACATGCAACCAACAACTAAGTGTGAAACTACCACACAATCAACTCATTCCATAATTAATACAGAATTATGTAGTTTAATATTATTAAATCAGAAAAAAAAACCAGCACCAGTCTCCTACTCTATTTGATACCGTTCAGTCCACGTGAACAACAATATCCACATTCCTAAAATAATATCCATACTATTAGGCGAATATTACTCGGACAATTTCTAGCTAGTCTCAAACCAACAACAATTAAGACATACATTAATTATTTAATTACTCATTTGCATTAATCAACACTATCATACTAGACTAGTATATAAAGCAATTTTTGTCAATTAAGCCTAATAAAAATCACAGAGAATGAATGACTATGTTAATCCCAGACTGTCATCGGAAAATTGAAGTTTTCAAGATATGACTCTGTTCTCTCTCAATCTCTAGATATTTAATTGATTTTATATCTTCCAAAATGAGAAAACAAAGAACCTAGACATTATGAACTCTGTAATTTCACAACTATCATCACTACCAAGAAAAAGAAAAGGCTAATTGGTAGAGAAGCCCCATTTACTTATAAATAGAGAACTACAACAAGTATCCGTCAATGCAAAACAAACTGATTCAGTTGCATCCCATTTCAAACGCTTGTGCCAACATTCTGATGACTTCTTACAACATAAACGAATTAACGACTTAGTTAGATTTTCACCATTAGTTTTGTTTGAAACATTGTATTTTGAGCAATGAATATCTTCAATGGTCATTTTACTTTCTTTACCCAAACACAAGGCACAAACTAATCTGTGATTTACTTATAGGCAAAAACCCAAACTAAATGAGAGAACTATAGAACGGCATTAAACAGAAACATGAACAGAAGTGAATGACATTGTCGAATTTGAAAGCAACAAGCAACAAAGGTAAATTCACTATAAAACATCTAATATATTGAAAATGCGCCTAATTGCTAAAACACCTATTAACAACTAATATTCAAACCTACACATGAACTAAAATTGAATATCGAATATTCTTTTTAAAAAATGACATCACAATAGTATTATATAACACATTCAGTTTAGTCCATAATTCATTAATTGTGCATGATTTGAAGCAAACATTAAGAAGTTTGAGTAGTGAGCAAACATTATAATATCTTCATAATCAAATATTTAACATCAAATGAGAAACTATTTAATGCAATTCATGATTGTGACCTATTTGAAATATAATGCACGATGTGCAAGAATCAACAATTCAAACAAACTAAACAATTGAAAACAACAATTGAATGCAATTCCATCAGCCAGTAATTAACAATGGTCCAACATCGCCGATAATCAAAACAAGCGTAAAATAAATAACACAAATTGAAACTAACCATATTGATTTTGTAGTTGAATCTGATGCTTAAGGTGATATCAAACTCTCAATGTAGACTTTTGGGCATATCGCATGATTGTTGATTTGAATCTCAAGAATATTGGAAGTACCATTTTTGGGATCGTAAACAACTAACTTGAATTCTTTACTTTCTCGATCAAAAACTTCCATCAACATTTTGTCATCCTCGGAAATATATAATGCATTGGTGTAGGAAAACGAACCCCGATCTTCCATGTGAGGAAGACTGTACATTTTAGTCCAGGACTCTTTGTTTCCATATTCTTTCATAACCCAAACATCAAAAAACATATGACTACGTTCAAAGATACACAAACAATCCTTCAACACCCCCAATGTCCAATTATTGTTCACCAAATCAGGCTGTGAAAGATTTTGATACGACTCCTTTTCCAAATCAAGAGAAACAATGACACTTTTAGAATCCAAAGAATCCCTTGCCAACCAATTAACCGTGCCATTCACAAAATATCCCGGTCCACAAATGCGGTAAGAATATGGGAAGTCCTCTATTCTTGTCCAATAATCATTCCCCAAAATATTAACACGAACTTCATTTTTGGATAAAACAACAATAACCTTGTAATTATCAATGAAACAATCATACCCATAGCTTACCTTATAATGACCACTTTGAAGTGGAGTTTCCAAAGAAGGCAATAACTTAAATTTTCTAATGGAAGGGTTCCATAAAAAATAATCAGCTTTGATAATGCCACAAAAGATGCCATCACAAGAGCACAACAGGAACGCGAGGTTATGTCTAAATGTGATAGTATTAGGAGGGTAAAGTGTCTGTGTGATGATAGAAGTAGAAAAAAGCGAGGGTATTGGGGAATCACAATGACGAACGACATGATGCAAGTTGGTCCTAGATGTTACCAAGTGGTGGCGCTTTGTTGACAATTGAAGATGTTTCTTTGCGAATTTTGGATCGGAGATGAGAGAATGAAAGAACTTACAGAGGCACCGAAGCTGCATGAGTAATTTGACCGGAAGCCTACAGAGAATCTCAGGCAGGACATCGAACGGAAGAGTGGGAAGCGGCGGTGGAGAAGTAAGGACGATGTCGTTTGGGTCTTCTTCTTCATGGCTGCTAACCTGCGCCATTTCTCAACAACAGAGGCTACCAATCATTAGGGTTCCGTGTAGACAACAGTCAACAGAGGTCAGGAAGATAAACTTTCACCATCTTATCAAAAAGTAACCATTCAACTTAAGGGAAAGTAACAATTTTGATATATTAATAACTTTATTTTATAAAATATTTTTTAATAAACCATATGAACATATTAAAAAAGATAATCAATTTTTTAGTTTATTACAAGGTAATTTAAATAAGTTAATCAATTTTATTTTTTAATAATTTATTTTATTTTTTAGATTATACAATTCAATCTAAAGAAATTCAATTAAATTTGTAACTAGTTTTTTTAAAAAATTGCATAAAGATCATAAAAATTGAAATTAACATATTTTTCTAACAAAAAATAAATTTAATTAAACGTGACTTACAAGACCATAAAATAATATTTAAACAAAAGATACGTAACTAAACTAAATTAATTTAATCAAACCTGACTTACAAGACCATAAAAAGTATTTAAACAAAAGATACGTAACTAAACTAAATTTTCATTCCTATAAAAAAACATTAAATTTGTAAAAAAAAAAAAAATCGTAAGTATACACAAATATAAATAAATCTCTAATATTTTTTTATAGATTTTTTTTTGAGTGATAGATTCCAGAGACTAGGCTCAATAAACACCAATCAGGGGTATTTAGTCTTTACCAATCACCCAACAAATAGGTTGTCTAATATTTTTTTCTATATCCGGAATATCAAACAAAAAATATAACCAATGTATCAATAAATAGCTATTGAACGTTGAAGATATATACACAACTATAAACTACACATAACCACTAAGCATGTGTTTGGTTCTACATTTGATCAAATTTACTTAGCATAATTGATTTTGATTTGTATGAAAGTTATTGTTTGGATATTGTGTCAATTTTGGTAGTGTAAATGACCAAAATTATGAGGTGGTAGTGAATGACATGGTTTTGAACTAGCATTGAATGTTTTTGGAGAGTAGTGATGGAACATGACCAGACAGATTGTTGAGACATTGAATGAACTAAGATTTGTTAGTTTAGTAAAAGAATAAAAAAAATTCACGAACAAATTTGTTCCAAGACAAATCGATTTGACTAATACTTCAGATATTTCCAACTGTTGATGTTATTTTACCATCAAGTTTAGTTTATTGTTCTTCAAGTTAAGCACATAAAGGTTGTGTAACATGTCAAAATTGTTGGGCATATGGTTTTCAACTTGATTGTTTTAGAGATATAGTGAAACAAGATAAGATAGATTAGAGAAGCTTAAAGGAAAACTACCATTGAAAGCATTGTTTGAAAGATGAATAATTCTAAGCCTTGAAAGTGCACCTAATTCACTTGGAAAAGGACCAGTTAAATTGTTGAATTGAAGAGAAAGAATAGTTAAAGAATGAGACATAGTGAATAAGCAAGTAATTGAACCAGAAGCTGAGTTATAACTCAAATTAATCCTGAAAATCCTAGTTGAGTTTGCAATAAGTGAATTATGACTAACATCAAAAGATTGAAGCATTGGACAATTAGCAATAGAAGGAGGAATTAAACCTGAAAGCTTGTTATTAAAGAGATAAACACCTCTTAGACTTGGAAGAAAACTAAGAGAAGGGAAAAGAACCAACAGGTAAATTATCATGAAGACTTGGTTTCCTAAGAGATTGAAATTGACCAATTTTCTTAGAAATTCTTCCACCTAAACTTTTCCAAGGAAGCTGAATTGCAACAATTTCACCTTTCAAACAATTGATTCCAACCCAATTACCTGAACAATCACCTAAACCATATCATTCTACCTTTTCAAAACCCCTTTGGAATCAATAAGTTCATTTTCAATAGCTCTTAGAGATTGAAAATCATATCGTGTTACAGCAACACCATCCCATAAATGACCTCAAACAGGTTGAATGGTGGAATCTAGAAAAAGTAAAAAATATAAAAGATTGATATACTATCTTGGACCTAATTTTCTGTTTATCAACTTCCTATACCTAATGATCAAATGCCATTCTTTGCTCTCTAATATACTCCCGTGGTTGTAATGGTGTACGATGGCAGATCACGGTGGAGAAAAGTTGCATAAATCATTGGTTGGTATAAGCTTTTCCATTTATCTAAACATCTTCACCTGCCACTTCACACAACTAATCTAAAGCAATTTTTTAGGAACCTAGGTAAACTTAGTGAAAGAAGGCACACTATTGTATAATTAGACTCTGACTCAACCATTATTTTTTAGACTTTAGTTGAGATGAGAATAACTTGGACTATGTACTGGTTGATTTTATGAATGAATTTTACGGTAATGGAAAAACATACACTGGCTAGGCTCCATATCATCTGGTAACAAGTGGAAAAGAGTTCAACGTGAAGAAATTTGTACTGGATTGAATTGGAAATTTTATGAGATCGCTGTATTAACAAAAAGATTTTGTAAGTCTTCATTTCTCTTGGCATTGTAATTTGTAATGTGCTGAAACAATAAAAGAAGCAAAGACCAAGTTTATGTGAACATTGGAAATGGTTACTACTTTGATTGACTTTGATATGGAACATGCAAATATGAAGTATGAAAACGTGGAAAGCTAAGTATGTGCAAGTAATACATGTTGGCTTGTTATTCACTTGTTCACACATGGTGGTAAATAATTTTGACAATTTGTCCAATTGTTTACGGTGCCATAAATTGGAGTGGTTGAGGCAATGGCTTTGCAATCCTATAAATAGCCTGTCGTCCGTGAATCATTTCCATTCATCTCAAATCAGTAACAACACAATAACAAGTAAAGCTTGTTTAGAGTAGTGAGAGAAAAAATATAGAGAGAAAAAATAGTTTCTCTTGTGAAGTTTCTCCTAATTTGTGTTAGTTAGTATTCTTCTATTTATAAGAGAGAGTGATAATTGTACTCTCCTTGTATATAGAGAGGGTCATACTCCAATTTTTGACTCCAAGATCCCACCGACACGCGTCATTTGACCCTGATCAGTCTCTGACCTTTCAGTAAAAAATTCGACAGAGAGGTATTTTAAAATACCTCATTTTTGGTTCCCAATCGGGCTCTCTTCTCACTTTTTTACTTAGTCCTTTTAATTTTATTTCTATTCATTTTCATCTTCTATTTTCTATTTCACTTTTTAATTAATTAATTTAATTTTAGTTTATATATATTTATTGTTTATTTATTTTATTCATAGATCAATAGTATTTATTTTTTTAATGTCCATAAAAACCCAAATAATCTAATAGAGTCCAAAAAACAGTCCAAAAAGGCCTGAAGCGCAATCTGTCACACGTATCGATCCAACCACAATCCAGTTCACGTTTTGCTTTCTCATCCCAATCCAAGCCAGCTTTTTCTGTGCTCTTAACAAACCCTAGTTACAAAAACCCTCGAACTATAAAACCTGCACAAAAGCCAGAAGAGAAAAGGGGAGAAAATCGACAGCAGCCAAAAAATTCAACATAAGACCTGCAAACAAAAACCAATTCGCAATCACACTTTCCACTGTTAAACCATCAATACCAACACAACACAAATGTCACATCCAAAAACCAAACAACAATTCAAAAACAGTCACGATTCACGCATCAAGAACGGATCAGAACCTCACAATTCACCAGCAACAGTACAAAGGCATCAAGGTCAAACCAAGCATAACAACGCCATTCGAATAGGACAACCGTCGCCTAAAACCGAAAAGAGCCATCACAATCTCAAATCGGCGGCCACATCCGAACCGAGCACAACAAGTTTGTACCAGGGACTGTAACACCCTAATTCCATCGATAAATATTAAATAATAATAATATATTTAATAATAAGGATGTTATACAACTCGACTTTATATCACAAAAATAATATATTTTTCTTGCTAATTGATAATTTCAGCAACAAAAACATTTCACTATTCTCGTTAATAAATCTTATCATTGTCATTCAAGATCATAAATTGAAATAATATTTGTTCCAAGATTCAAACTCAAAATCAAATTAATTTAAACGTTAACCCCAACCCATGGTGTTGCATATCAGAGCTTGTATTCAACTACATATCTAATCATTGCTAAAATAAAATTTATGGAAGACAATTCACGTCGTATCCTGTTAGGTGTCCCGCAACTAGATCTCTTCGTCCTAAGTATATGTACCCCACAAGTACAGACACCATAAATACAACAACAAGAAAAGGGTGAGAAATCCAGCCATAACATATCATTAGGGATAACATGCACATTAAATAAATATCAAAAGAATATAGTCTCCACTATCTCATCACTCTCAGCGGTTACTATGTATAATCTCTTCATTTCACATATCACAGCAACACGTCATCTTCACACTCAAACACCCAATACAAAATCATCATATATATGCATATGGACTCTCCTAACGACCTATATGATTGTGGTACCACTCCTACTCATCTTTTTTCCAGAGTTATGTTACTAGACTTTTCTCATCATAGTTTGCCAGAGATATATTACTGGACTTCTCCATCAGTCATGCACTCCATCAGTCTTAGACTCTATATGAATGTATAGAAATAAATTCGACAAGTAACATAAGTATACACATATTTAAATAATTCACATATTAATGCAAGATTCTCACTAAAATGCACGACTCTAATGCAAGCACACAAATCATCAACATACTCATCATCATCATATATCACTCTCGTCATCGTTATATATCACTCTCATCATTATATACATCACTCTCATCATTATCATAGATAAACATCATCACTCTCATCATCATAATGATATAGTTATCGTCATCCTCATCACCACTAAAATATAAACATTGTCATCCTCATCTTCATCATAATTTAATCATCATCACTCTCATTGTATTTATTTATTATATATATATATATATATATATTTAATATTAATCATCGACACTCTCTATCGACCGTTTTTATCACTACTTATACTCCTCATTAATTCAACCCTTACACGTGATTCATTTCTACATCAACATCCCTCTATTTTATTTTATTATTCATTTTAAAGACATACTCTATCTCTTAATCTATTCTAGGCTCTCTATATACTTTACTTCTGATAACATAACCTATTACTCATTCTTAGTCTCAAGATGTATTCTAATTCATTATCATTACATATAATGTCTCCTCTTTATACAACTAGGTTCTTCCCCACCATCGTCATTAACTCTTACGTAATTATTCTTCTCATTTAAAACAACTTTATATCTTATTACCCTGTTCTCACCTTCGTCGTCATCTATACATCGACTATTCTCCTAATCTTAACTTAATCCTAATTTAAAGTTATTATCTCACTTTATCAGTACTTTCGACTTCAGAAACTTTCCTCACTACGACTATATTATAATTTGAGATTTTATTCTCTCGATACAGGTTATTATTATTATCGTCAAACATTATAACTATTCCCGCTTATCCGCTTTCCTACTCATCTTGCTCTCTTATTGTTTCCCGTCTTTTTCATCTCTATTATCATTACTATTATCTTGCATTACCTAATTCACAACTCCCTATATTTCTTTACATTTCGCCTACAATCATCTAACTCGACTACACTATAATCTTTATTTGTTTTTACACTTTAAACGTTTCTAATAACATTTGCCATAAGTTATTTAATTACGTTGGCTATCTCACTCTCCAATTATCAATACTCTTAAGCTCATTATTTTTCACGTCCTATTGTCAAGTCATCTTTTAACACCATTAAATTCACTTAGATCACTATCACCGATTTATGTTTTAGACTTGTTATTATCTTAAGGTAATCGCTTCTATTTATGCCTAATCACACTTCCTCATTTAGATGTACAACTTAAGGATCCTCACCTTTACTTTACACGTTAACGGGTTTCTTAAAATCACTAATACTATCATGGATGGTTTAGAATCACTACAACGGAGGTGCTGAAACTTCATGAAAAACGTGAAGGTGAGAAAAACAGAAGAAAAGGGGGTTGAATTGTGTTAACTTTTTCGCAACTCTTGAAGAGTGAGAATCTGTTTTCCAGGATCAGAGTCTGAATGGATTCAGAACCTGATGGAAGACCAGAGTCTGTTGCAGCGGAAATAGACAAGAGATAAAGAGAAAGAGAGAACACAAGCAATTATACAGGTTCCTTCCACAAACCGGAATTAGTCCTGTCCCCCTTGCACTTCCAAGGAGAGTTCCACTAAAATGTAATTAACAATTACAAGTTGCTCAAACACACAGTAAGAGACTTCTAATGCTCAAGCACGCAGGCAAGAGACTTCCAATGCTCAAAGACACAACTAAGAGACTTCTTTGCTCAAGGACACAGCCAAGAGACTTCTGACACAATTTACAGAAAATTGAATAGAGTTGGAAACACTTGATAAACAATCAAATGTGTTCCAATTACAAAAACAAAGACAGACTCTGTTTTTCTGATAAACTTAGAAATTCTAGGATACACAGATTGTAAGAATTTGCTAAGTTGTTGATGTGTTTCTGGTTTGACTCAGAGAGAATACAATAGCTTGATAGCGTAGTTTTTCAGTTGTAGAGTCCAACATATTCTTCAAGTCTTCTATCCTTTATATAGGCGTTGGAAAGAGATGTTGAGACAATCCAACATCTAACGCCCTATTTTTATTTAATTATTTATTTAATTAAGTTGAGAGTCTTTTGTTGAATTTATTAAATTTGTTGTGATATATGTTGGTATATGTTGAATTTAGTATTTGTTGGTAGTAGATGATGTTTTGTTATATTTGGTGAAGAAATATAATAAAGTTTGTTTAAGAAAAATAAAATAAATTAAGTAGGGATGATTTGGTAATTAGATGAGTTTGTTAGAAAAGATTAAGAGAGACTATAAATAGGAGGGAGTGGTAGAAGATTAGGTTAGAAACCAGAATCAGAGAACACAGAGAGAACGTGAAAGTGCAGCTTTTGGGAGAAAACTGTAGAGTTCTGTAAAACCAAGAAAAATCCAAGGTAAGGGTGAGACTAGCTTTATTTAATGATTAGTATATGAATTCTGAAATTAATTTGATCATGATATTGATGATTTATGTTGTCTAAGAAATTAGGGTTGAATCAATTTAGGTTGCCAGAAGCTTAGGTATCCGTTGAATTAATGTAAGGACTGTTGAATAGGTTGTAGATAATCAATAGATGATGTATCCTACCAATTTTGGGGAGTTTGTATGGCAAAAATTGGGTTTTTGAGGCAAATTCTGAGTTGCTGTTCGTCCCCCTGTTCGTCGTCGCTCGCTACAACGAGCGATTATCCTTGTAACACCCCGAAATCCCAGCTTTAAAATTCATTTAAATAATCAGAGTATATCGCAATATTCAGGATGTCACATTTCATAAAATCTTTAAACAAAATGAATAATAATTTATTCCTCATCTTTATTCGTAAAGTAGCAGCGGAAACATAATCGAAACTCTTTAAAAGATTAGTTCTTCGCACCAATGTCATAATTATTTCAAAAACGATACATAAAGGAATAGAAACAAAAGATAATCCCCATCCCGTTACGTATCAGAGCTCCTAAGACTCCACAAAGACCTCTCACATCGTCAATCCTACGCTTGGTCACCTGCACTTGCCCACGAGGCGGCAATTCCAACAGAAGGGGTGAGATTCACAACAATTATATTAACATATAATTCAAACATCTATGCTTAACAACAACAACAACAATATTCAGCACATAGAACAGGAACGTCTCAAACATCCACATATACAAATAATCTTAAAACATTCTTCACATAACAAATCACCTCTTAACGTCTTAGACACAAGACTCGACAAATGCAACTCGACTATGCAACTCTAACATCTTAAACATCATGCATGTGGTACCAATAACTAAGCTTAAATAAGCTTCACCGTTGCTTTGAGCAATTGCTCCACCGTCGCTTTGAGCATAAGCTCCACCGTCTCAAATTATGCAAATGCATGAACTCGACTCTTTATACTTAAACAAGTTACATACAACATCTTAACATCATTTACGACTCTTGACTGACACATGCAATTATAACACATTTACATGGCAGCAGTTCAGCACATTTAACACATTCACAACCCATAATCATCGTCACAAATATCATTTAAAGATCATTCATATAACTCACTTAATATACATATAAGTCATAAATTAAGGTCAACAGTTAAGAATCATCTTACAGCATCATTACAGGTTCTAATTAGGTCTTAAACATCTCTAATACTATCCAAAAGTCTACCCTCAAAGCCTCGCTCAAAACAGAGTTCTAAAACTCAAGTTATAGTGGTCTGAGACCACATTGCTCGATGTGGCGAGTGGGACTGCTCGCCACGGCGAGCTACTTAAATTGCATTCTGCCACTTGCTCGCTACGGCGAGTGTTGTTGCTCGCCTCGCGCGCTAAAGGGGTTGCTCGCCACGGCGAGTGATGTTGCTCGCCTCGCGAGTTAAACTGTTCTGCTCGCCACGGCGAGTAGGTCTGCTCGCCACGGCGAGCGGTCGCAGAACAGGTTGCGGGTTCGCTCAAATCCTCGCTAAAACTCGTCCAATCTCTCATACTAAGACTCTAATCATTCAGAATTATGATCCTAGCGATTAACCTAGGTTCTGTAACATGTTTCTACATCAATTCACATCGGTCTCTCATCAATTCATCACAAAATCTACCAAAACCCTAACTTAGAACTCTCTCAAAACTCTCTCTAATCCTTGGTTAAACATAAACAGATGAATTACAGTATAACATAACTGAAGCTAGGCTCACCCTTACCTGATAATATTGCAGAATCGCGGGTCTCTCCTCTCTGGCCACTTTTCTCCCTTTTTCTCCAAAAGTCTGTAACGTACTGACTGTTCCTTTCTAAACCTAATTTCCTTTTATACCTCTTTCTAATCTCATTAATCCCCACAACTCTATCTAATTCAAAAACAGCCCCACAACTTTAGTATTTATTTTATTTTCAACCCTTATTCTATTAAATAATAAAACAACCCGCCTAATAAAACCACCACATAACACATAAATCACATAAATCGTGTAAATATATTCTAAACCCGAAAAATTATTTAAATAATCGAAACGGGCGTTACAATCCTCGCCTCGCGAGTGACCCCAGTTGTCACTCGCCACGGCGAGTAGTTTACTCGCAACGGCGAGCACATGGCAGAGAGTCACCCTCTCTTCGCCACGACGAGTAATCCCACTCGCCACGACGAGTTAGGCAGTAGGTGTCTTGACCTTGTGTCTTTGAACCTGTTTCTGTTTTGAGTTGGACTTAGGTTTAAATTAGAAAATTGTTGTTGGTTAAGTAGAGGATTCCAGTAGCTATAGCTGATAAGAAGAGTCTTTCGTGGATGTTTGATTAAGTGCATTATTTGTTGTATAGTTGTATGTTGTTCAAGTTGTATTGTTGCATGTTGTTCAAGTTGTATTGTTGCATGTTGTCTAAGTTGTGTTGTTGCATGTTGTTAAGTCGTCGGGTCGCATAACCATTGGTCTAGGTTGAGGGCTTGATGCCCTGTTTAGTCGAATTACGACATCCTGTTGAGAGCTTGATGCTCTATTGGTACCATTGTTGCATTGTTGAATGGTTGCTGTTTGTAATTCATTAATAATTGTTAACTGAAAATTACATGAAGTCCTTGTCTAAATAATAAATGTTGCAGTTGTATGTTGATTAAATTCTGCTTTTGAATTTGTTGCTTATTATTAATGAATGTGAAATGTCACCCATTCTGCTTGAAAATGTTGCTCTTCATATGAGTAACTTACAGGTGATCCAGAATAGTGCAGATGTGAGTTGATCCTCATGTCGTCATAGGGGTGTCGCTCTGATATGTAACGGGATGGGGAATATCATTTATTATGTTTATATTTATTAATTTCGTAACTTTGAAGTTGTTGTTAGACCATTTCGATTGGTATTTTAATTATGTCGATTATGTTGAGGCCTAGTGCCGAATTTTGGATTTAAGTTGAATAAATTCCGCTGCAACTTTATTTTAAATATTATAAGCAGATGTTTTAAATTAAATAGTTGATTTTAACCCCACTTACGTTGAAATGATTTTTGGAATAAAAGTAGTGTGACATCCTGTTTTATGTTGAACTCTGATAAAATTAAGTATTATTTATATGTTGGGAAAACGGGGTGTTACATAGCACATCACAGAGAATTCTGGAAGCTTGATCAATAGATGTTGATATGTTGCTTGATATGGTAATAGTCCTTCAAATGCGTATTTTGAATCCCATTCCTTTTGAAGCGAAATACCGGTAGACACAGTTGTCAAACTGTACGAGGTAGTGGAGTAGTGGAAACAGAGTTCGTACACAAGTACTCTGTCCTATTCATCATTCTTTGTCGTTGAGAATCCCACGCTCAAGTTGACTTTGAAGCTTGCCGTTAATCCAAATGAACGTTTCTTATGCATCGAATTGCCTTCAGAAATCCTTCTAAACAAATCTTCAGTTTGTAGGCTTCAAACTCACTGTAGCACTTCTGCTTCTGATGATCTTCAGACTCTCTTGAACTTCAGGTTCTGATGATCTTCAGACTCTCTTCAGAACTTCAGATTCTTTGAGTCTTCAAGACTTCTTGAAACAACTTCTGATGATTCTTCAGATTCTCTGGAACTTCAGAATCACAAGCAACAAGCTTCTCTAGATTTTTGCTCTCAATTTGTTCTAACAGAATACTTACTAATTAATATCCTGCACGCTTAAACAAATATTTAGCATATCCAATTGACAATTTTTAATACCTTGTTATCATCAAAACTCGAAAGTGGTATTGCTGAACACCCTTGTTCCAACAATCACCCCTTTTTGATGATGACAAACATAATTATTTAAAAAGGTCAATTGTTGTTAATCTAATTAACAAGTTGACTAAAGGGTCTGAGGTTTGTAAGCTCAGAGTCTGAGGTTTGTAAGCTCTGACTCCCCCTGAGTCTGATAGTCTTTAAGGTGAGGTTTGTAAGTGTAACACCCCGTTTTCCCAACATAAAAATTTCATAATTTAATCAGAGTAAAACACATAACAGAATGTGACATTTCTTAAAAATCACAAATGGGATGAATAACGATTTATCCTTCAAAATTCATTAACATAAATCTTTACAAAAACTTCGCAGCGGATTTAATTCAACAACAACATAACATAAATCATCGTTTGAGCATAATTCATCAAGAGCATTTAACAACCTAACTTCATAAATTAATAACATTAAATCTTCTTATAATATTTCATTAATAACTCATTCAACTTCTAATCATTATTAACTTCATATTCATCGCATTATATACATCATCACATAGCACATAATAATCAAATCATAACCATCATCATATAACATCATAAATCGTCACATAATAACATAAACAACACAACATAATCATCATCTCATAATAACCTAAACAACTACGATTAATAAATATTAACACTTCACTTAGTTCTTTATCAACAACTCATTGACAATTGACAACTTAACGACAACGACAATGCGACTTCTATAACTTGAACTCAACATATGCAACTTCAACTTGACTATGCAACTTAGACATCTTATTCATGCATGTGGTACCAATTCAAGGCGTCAAGCCCTCAACGTAATAAGTATTAATATACTTCCATAACAAATATCAAATATATTTCTATAGCAAATAACAAGTATATTTTTTTTTACACCAAATAACATATATTTCTATAACAAATAACAAATATATTTTTACACCAAATAATATATATTTCTACACCAAATAACAAATATATTTTCTACACCAGATAACAAATATATTTCTATAACAAATACCAAATAACATATATATTTCTACACCAGATAACATATATATTATACTAATAAATACCAACATATAACACAACAAAATATCACTCATCAAAATAAATCGACTAAATTAAAAAAAAAAAGATATCTAAACTCAATAAAATAAATAAATAATAAAATAGGTCGTTATAGTAAGCTCCCCCTAAGTCCTATCCATGTTAATTAAATTCATTTTAACACAAATAATTGAATCAAATCTCACGAAAAAACAATAAGATATGAGAGAAGATTCTTGTTAAATTAAATTGCAAGAATTTAATTTAAGGGGCTCAGAATACCTATCGCAAACTTCCCTTTTCTTCAGAAAAAATTCTCACAGTTTCTTTCTCCCCCTTTTGTCATCAACAAAAATGTTTAAAAAGCAGGTTTCTCCCCCTTTTTACAAGACTCCAATTGAGGGATTTTTTTTTTTTTAGAGAAAATGAGAAGAGAAGATTCAGAGCAAAAACTTATTAGAAACAAAAGAGCTAAAAATAAGACAGAAGTACTAATATATATAGATTTTAAGAACTATCTTGAAGCAAAGATTCAAAAACTGATGAATATAAAAAAGTAAAATTTCAGAAGCAATAACAGCAAATAAAAATACAAGCAAAACCAAACTAAATAAAAACTAGGTGTGCAACTAAGGCTGATTTTGTTTGGCAATGTGATCCATCAATTTCTTCAGATCCTCTTGCTGTTTCTTGACCATTTCCTCAAGAGCTTCTGTTCTCCTAAGATGAGCTTCTCTTTCAATTCTAACTTATTCTTGAACCTTATGAAGCTTCTTCTTCAGAGTCTCATAAACCATTGATTCCCTTGGATTGTACTGATCAGAATCAAAGAATGGTTTGTTATCCAATGCCAGAATAGGAGCTTTCTTCTTAGCCTTTGCTTCCTCAGTTTTCTTTATTTCTTCCAAATGCCTGGCAAGAACGATAGCTTGTTCTTTTGCTGCAGCCTTCTGAATTTTTGTGACAAAGTCCACAAAATCATTTTTCACAGTAGCAAACTTATCCTCATAACTCACATTGAGGATTGGCACAAATCTTAGCTCAATAATTTCCTTTAGCTTTAAGCTTGACTTTCCATAGAACTCATCTATTCTCAACGAATCAAAGAGGTTGGGAAGTATTTGAGTTTGGGTTGGCTCTGTGGAAGTTGAGGGTTCAGATGTTAAGGCTGTTTGTAAGGTTTCTGAAATTATGGTTTGAGGTTGTTGAAGGGGTTCATCAACTGCTTCAGACACAGCCTCCGCTACACATTCTGTTACAAGTTCTGGGTCAGAAATGACATCAGATTCTTGCATCATAGTCTCAGAGACTGGTTCCTTTTCAGTTACAGTTTATGGTTCTTTTGTAGCTTCTGGTTGAGTTTCTGGTTCAGGTTGAGGTACAGAGTCTGGTTTTGATACAGATTATGTAGTCTTGGTTGTTTTGGATTTTGCAGGGGTCTTAGAAAGTTCTCCTCGTAGATGTTTCTCAAAAGAATCTATGACATCTGGAGAGCCTATTTGGGTTGTTTCTTGTTGAAAGGATTGGATGGGTTCTTCAGTAGGCTGAATTACCTGAAGTGGTTTAAGAAAAGATGGTTGAGCAGGATGGTCAGATGGAAGAGTCTGAGACACTGTGATGGTGTATTAGATAACCCTGTCAATAGTTGAATCAACATATTCGCCTATTCTTGGGTCAAGAGGTTCAAGAGATGTGATTGGTTGGATATGTGAGGGGGTCTTATTGCGAAGGGATGGAATGACTCTCCTAAGAGGAATATTATCTGATTCTGATTCAGATGGGGATGGTGACTCTTGATTCATAGATGAGAAAGGTGAGTCCTATGAAATGTTACTTGAGACATTAGCTTATGGAGAAGCTGGTTGTTCAGAAGCATCCAACAAAGCAGATCCCGATTGGTCAGCTTCTGCAAGATTAATAGGACCTTTCTGTTTCAAAGCTGCTGCAAGTAACTTAGCAGCTTCTTTCACAGTCTCATCTCTCAGACCTTCTGTCACAACTTCTGTTTCCGTAGCCTTGCCAGTAGCATGTTCATCTTCAACCATAGATACATAAGTACTTATCTTCTGTGCTAGATCCTTAGCCACATGAATAGCTTCTTTCTTCCTTTTCTTGATCTGACTTTCTTCCTCATCAGACTCAGCATCAAGATACTCATTAATTTCCTCCTCAAGTTTCTTCATACCCCTATCAGCTTTGTGTAACACCCCGTTCACCCAACAACATAATAATAAAGATAATTATATCAGAGAATTTCAACAACGGAGTATTACACTACTTTTCAAAATTTCATAAATAGGAATAAACTATTTATTTCAAAACAACATAAATTCTCATAAACTGCAGCGGAATAAATCTTCAAAAATTATAATTCAACGTCAACATAATCCTGGCACAAAGGCCTCAACAGTTATAAAATATTATTTTCAACAATAATAAACTCCCACGACATAGTCTTTTCATAGATAAGATACATAAAAGAATAAGGAAACATTCGCGACGACCCCCATCCTAATATGTATCAGAGCCCTAGACACATAGCCATTCATCCTACTAATCTTCGTTACCTGCAAGTTAACCATAGGGAAGGCAACGTTTTCAAGCAGAAGGGGTGAGATACACGATCAATAATAAATATATATAATTCATCAATTCAATGAAACAACAACATCTCACAGCAGACATTATTCAATTCATATGTAATATATATATATATATATATACACATACATATATAACAGCAGCATAATCATCTTCATCAACATTAAACAACAGCGACAACAATGTCATTATCAGCAATGAACACCAACGGCATGACCGACAACAATGACTACGACAATGCGACAACGACGACGACAAATGCATTATGCATGCGGTACCATTTTACGCGCGTTGAATGCTAAGCATTCCGGGACATAAGCCCCCAACAGTTGGATGGTTAAAGCATCCCAGGGCATAAGCCCCCAACGGGTGAATGATAAACATTCCATGGCATAATCCCCCAACGGTGTGAATGCTAAGCATTCTAGGGCATGAGCCCCCAACAGTTATGAGTATGCAAATGGACTCGACTTGTGTACATCAAAATACAACTCAACAATATCTACGACAACAACATATTTGCCTAATCATTTATGACACACTCCACAACTTAGTCAAAAATCTGACACAACAACTCTTACGATAGAATTCATCAACATAGCACATATACATTAATCAACTACATTCTTATCAAACCAAAACATTCTTCAAAAACAACGCAAGTGTGGTCAATAAGACATAAGCCAAATACTCATAAAACACTTCAACTAAATTCCTAAATACCTAAGTTTGAAGTTGGGAAACCAACCATAAGTTTTGGACTAACTCAAAATTAGTTATGCTAAGTTTTCTTAAAATTTTCTGAATACCCACTTGGACTATTTTCATCATAACTCAAAATCTAAAAAATCTTTTACACGTCAAACCAAGACAATTAGAAAGCTAACTCAATTATCTACAACTTTCATGTTTACACCAAAAGCTAATTCAAAATAGAAACGTGTGAAAAAGACACAAGAATGCGAAACAGGAAATGTTGTTACTGTGCAGTTCGCTTAAGGGAAGGATGGTTCGCTTAAGCGAACGTAACGTCAAGAGCAAGCTCAACTTCGCTTGGAAGTTCGCTTGGGGCTCGCTTAAGCGAACTGGGCCCCGTTTTTTGACGATTTCTCACCTTTTTTCACCCAAAAACCCAAATTTTGATCCCTTAATCACCCAAAATGATTTACAATGATGTTTACAGGTCGAATAGGCAATATAGCAATCAAAACAACATAGGAACATGCATCAAACAACACAATTCATCTCATTTTATCAATTAACATAAACTTTCTAACCCTAACTCATGAACACAACAATTCATCAAATTTTCAGAATTATACACATTATTAGTGAAAGGAATCCCACCCTTACCTTAATTCAGCAAAGATTGAAAGCCTACAACAATTTTGATCCCTTCCTAGCTCTTCTCATAGCCTCTTGGTTTTCCTCCTCTTTCTCTCAAAAACTCTCTTTCTTTTTCAATTGTACGTGAAAATGTTTTGTCTGACTCTTTCCTTACTAACTCCCAAAACATAACCCCCCTTTTTTTTCCCTTAACTCCCACTTATTCCACATAATTACAATTAATCCCCCTTAATTCTAAATAAATATTATTACTACTTATTTCTATTTCTCATATTTTATTTAAATAATAAAACAACTAAATAATTAAAATAACACATATCATATATTTCACATAGAATCATATATATATATATATATATATATATATATATATATATATATATCAAATAAGTCATGCAAAATTATATAAACAATATTCAAACATCATTTAAAAATAATAGAATTAAAATGAGGTGTTACACTTTGCCTCTCTTGGCTTTCTTCTCATTCTTTGCCTTCTTCTCGTCCTTTGCCTTCTTCTCATCCTTGGTTTTCTTTATCCTTTCCTTAATTTCCTTGGATGCAGGAGCGGCAAATAGAGGCATAAGAGCTATGGTTTCAGATGCACCAATAGTTACTCCTGGAAGAGCTGTTGACTTAGACTTCTTCTTCTTCCTAAGAGGTTCTTGCTTCTCTTCCTTCTCTTCTTGATTGACCTCCTTAGTCATTTTGCCTTTGACCTTAAGAGGACCTCCTCTAAGAGACTCAGGAATGGCAGAATAGTTGATTATTCTACCAGTATCATTGTAGTAATCCACTACAAATCTTGCAAGGACCTCAGGATTTCCTTCTTTGGAAATTGGGGGGAAGTCTATCATCAGATCAGATTGAACAGAAGACTCCTTCATATCTTCATCAGAAGGTATGTACTTCTTGACAATATTCATGTGTTGAAGAGTCTTGCAATTTATGATCCTCCCTGTTACTGTTCCAAGTTGAGCATCAGACACTACACCAGATTCTGTTAAGGCTTTCAAGAGTCCTCCTTGATACAGAATCTCAGAGATCAATCTCCCAAAAGGAACTTGTCTTTTGGATTTGTTTTGACCTTCTCTGATAGCCCAACACATGTGGTGCATTACATATCTTGGAAAGTTAATCTTTTTCTTGTTGATCAGGAAGTACAGAAACACCTTGTGATCAACAAATAGAGTGTCTATTCCTCCACCTTTCTGAAGCATACTGTTCAGGATGATCTTCAGAAGCACCCTATGATCTGGATGCATGTCCACCAACTTATTTGAGGGTCTTCCATCAAATAATAGTTTGTTACAGATGCCCGTCCATTCACTCTTCTTATCAACATTCCACTGAAATTTACCAAGGTTGGTCACCCTGCATGCCCTGGCAACAATTTCTTCGTTGATAAGGATTGGAATCCCCATCACTGCTAATCTTACTTCTAGACCAGTGTAAGGTCTCAGACCCATTTGCTTTCTGGTTTTTCCAGCAAGTGAAGGGTTGTTCATGATTGCAGCAGTTTCTTCTATGGTCGCATCGTCCTTGTCGAAAACATCTGCTCTCACCCATAGATCTCTAACCAGTTCTTGATATGTTGGTCCATTCAACATACCGAAGTAACTCATCATTCCTTGAGCAAGAAAATGTGTTGAAACATCAATACCATGCTTCATCAGTGATCCAAAATCTACTGGAGATTCAACTTGAACTTCCAGAGTTTCTTTGATGATGTTCATCGTCCTTGGTTTGATGACATATGATTTACCAATTTTGATGATCACACCGGATTGAATAAGTTCACTTGCCATTTTAGGGTTCTAGGTTTGATTTTGAGAAAAAAGTTTTTCAGAGACTGAAATGAAAGAGTAGTTCAGAGAAAAATCAAAGTGTGGAAAGTGAAGTGGGTTGTGTGTGATTGCTATTTATAAGGAAAGTTGAGAACGTTTAAAATGAGAAGGGGACAAACAAACATAAGCAATAAATACAAATAAGCATGCAGCCGAAAAAGTGTTGGGAAGACGCGAGAGTAACTTGTTAAACGGAATAAAATCATTGCCCTTTGAGTTTCTACCCAATACAAGCAAACCACGTATGAGAACCTAAAAAGTAATTGTTAACGTAGTGGGACAGGTGTTACTGAACTCAACAGTCTTCCTTCCACTAATACGAGCTTCTTCAGAGTCTAAGTTTTCTTAACAGAGTCTGAGTGTCTTCAGAAGCTTATATTTATCAGAGTCTCCAAGAGAGAGTCTAATTCTCAATTAACTTCTGAGTAACTTTCAGAGTCTGAATTCTGTCTTTAGGAGCGCACATTACACAGAGACATATCACATGTTCAAATTTTTCTTAATAAAATCGAATCTCTCAACAGTTAAAGGTTTAGTAAATATATCAGCCCATTGATGATCAGTATCAATGAATTGAATATCTAAAATTCCTTTTTGAACATAGTCTCTAATGAAATGATGTTTAATCTCAATGTGCTTTGCTCTTGAATGCAGAATTGGATTCTTAGATAAACATATAACAGATGTATTATCACAATAAATTGGGATACAGTTTTCAGTTATTTGATAATCCTCAAGCTGATGTTTCATCCAGAGTAGTTGTGTACCACAACTAGCAGCTGAGATGTATTCTGCTTCTGCTGTAGACAAAGCAATAATTGCTTGCTTCTTGCTAGCCCAGGATATCAGATTCTTTCCCAGAAATTGACAATTGCCACTGGTTGATTTTCTTTCAATCCTGTCTCCAGCATAGTCAGCATCACAGAATCCAACTAGCTTATAATCTGAAGATTTCTTATACAGAAGTCCAAGATTAGTAGTTCCTTTCAGATATTTAAAGATTCTTTTAACAGCAGTTAAGTGAGACTCTCTAGGATCTGATTGGAACCTTGCACACAGACATACACTGAATAAAATATCTGTTCTGGATGCAGTTAGGTATAACAAAGAACCTATCATACCTCTATACAACTTCTGATCAACTTTGGTTCCTTGATCTTCTTTGCTCAGAGTGCAGGTTGGATGCATTGGAGTGTTCATTTCCTTGCAGTCCTCAAGATTGAACTTCTTCAGGAGCTCTTTAGTGTATTTGGACTAATAAACGTAGACTCCATCTTTGCATTGGTTGATTTAAATTCCCAAGAAGAACTTCAATTCTCCCATCATGCTCATTTCAAATTCATCCTGCATTGCCTTAGAGAACTCTGATTGCTTCCAATCTTGCAACTGGAGCAAATGTTTCAGTGTAATCAATGTCTTCTTGCTGACTGTAGCCTTGAGCAACAAGTCTGGCCTTGTTTCTGATTACTTCTCCTTGTTCACTAAGCTTGTTTCTGAGCACCCATTTTGTTCCAATAATGTTCTTGTGCTCAGGCTTAGCTACTAGATCCCACACTTCATTCCTTTTGAATTGATTAAGTTCATCTTGCATTGCCAGAATCCATCCTTCATCTCCAAGTGCTTCTTCAACAGAGGTTGGTTCAATAACAGATAATAATCCCAAAGCAGACTCTTCTTGTCTGAAATGTGATCTAGTTATTCTGGGACTATCTTTGTTGCCAATGATTTGATCCTCAGGATGTGAAGACTTGTATTTGAATGTATGCTTGGATTGATTTGCTTGTTGAGAACCATATTGAGCTTCTTCATCAGGAACTTCAGGGGATGCTACAACTTCTGGAGTGTCTTCAGATTCTTGAATCTGATCAGGTTCTGAGTTGTCATCAGAATCTTGAGAACTTGCAAAACTTTCATCTTGCTCTGGAGTTTCGCTTCCAGGCACTTTGTCATCAAATCTGATATGCATAGATTCTTCAACACATTGTGTTTTTGAATTATACAATCTGTATGCCTTAGATCTTTCTGAGTAACCTAAAAAGATTCTCTTTTGAGCTTTGGCATCAAATTTCTTTAGATAGACTTTATTGTTCAGAATATAACATGTACATCCAAACTGATGAAAGTAAGATATGTTAGGTTTCCTGCCTTTAAAGAGTTCATATGCTGCTTTGTTCAACAAGGGTCTGATGTAGATCCTGTTCTGAACATAACATGTTGTGTTTACTGCTTCTGCCCAAAAATGTTTAGCCAGATTGTTCTCATGGATCATGGTTCTTGCCATTTCTTGTAAGGTTCTATTCTTTCTCTCTACAACCCCATTTTGTTGTGGAGTTCTAGGAGCAGAGAATTCATGGATAATTCCATGTGTTTCACAGAAAAGCTCAAATGGCTCATTTTCAAATTCTCCTCCATGATCACTTCTGACTTTCAAAATTTTCAATTCTTTTTCAGATTGTATTTGGATGCAGAATTTACTAAACACAGAATATGAATCATCTCTAGTTTTCAGAAACTTAACCCAACTCCATCTATTCTAATCATCAACAATGACTAATCCATATTTACTTCCATATAAGGATGCAGTGCTAACTGATCCAAATAAGTCAATGTGAAGTAGTTCCAATGGTCTGGAGGTAGAAACAATTTCTTTTGGTTTAAAAGAACTTTTAACAATTTTCCCTTTCTGACATGCTCCACAAAGAGCATCTGAATGATAGGTAATGTCTGGTAATCCTTTGACTAGTTGCAACTTGCTAAGCTTAGAGATTAACCTCCAGTTTGCATGTCCCAATCGTCTGTGCCACAGCCATTTCTTATCACCCATTGACAAAAGGCAAACTACCTTCTGATCAGTCAGTTCAGAGAATTTTATTTTATAGACATTGTTTCTTCTCTTTCCCTTGAAAACTATGGATTGATCATCCTTGTTGACTACTGTGCAGTTGTTCTTATTAAACAAAACATCATAACCACTGTCACACAATTGACTTATGCTCAGTAGGTTATGTCTAAGTCCATCAACAAACCACACATTACTAATTGACATTAGAGAGTTACCAATGGTTCCAGTACCAATGATTTTGTCAGTCTGGTTTCCTCCAAATCCCATAGTTCCTCCCTCTTTCATGGTTAGGGTTAGGAACATAGACTTTTCTCCCGTCATGTGTCGCGAGCAGCCACTGTCCAGGTACCAGGCCTTCTGCCTTTCTTGTCCTTTTAGATATACCTGTAGCATCAACAATTTCAGACTTAGGTACCCATATTTTCATGGGTCCTCTTGGGTTAGTCCTTGAATCATTGAATCCCCTTTGTGTTGTGTGTCTAGATGTCCTAGGTATTGTTTTCCTCCAAACTTTAGGTTCAGAACCATTTAGTTTAGGATCCAACTTACCTTTCATAGTTTCCCTTCTTTGAAGCTTAGGCTTTTGTTTTTCAGACTCTGGTTTCTTCAGAGTCTGTTTACCAGTATCTGATTTCTTTAGAATCTGATTCCTTGAAGCCTTAGGTTCAAAGTTTTTTAGTACCTTTGGCTTTGGGTTATGAGGTTTTGACTTAGTCAGTACTTTAGAACTTGAAGCTTTAGATCCTGAATGAGTCACTATGTTGACTTCATCAGACTCACTCACAAAGTGATTTTTCAATGCTTCTCTGGCGCCATCAGAACCAGGTTTCAGGTTCACTTCATTTGAGCTACCGCTAATGAATCCAAGACCCTGTCCTCTGTTATGATATGTGCTGTAGATCATAGATGCTACCCTGGATCTATCAATTCCAGTAGCTATAAATTCTTGTAGAGCAACATCCTGCTCACTCAAGTATTTACAGCTACACTTCTTGATCAGTAAAGAGTCATTTTCTTTCTTTAAACGGTCTAACTCCAACAGAGTTGAGTCATGCTTTTTCAACAGCTTATCAAGCAGTTGTTTGACTTTCTTCAACTCCGTGGATTTAGTCTCATAGTGACCAAGAAGTTCTTTGATAGAATCAACTAATTCAGATCTTGTGAGTTTAGAAAATACCTCAGTTTCACTTTCAGAATCTGTGTCTGATTCTGCCTCAGGTGCTTCTTTCACTGGTTCAGTTATAGTCATTAATCCAACAGCTACATTAGCTTCACCATCAACATCATCTTCTTCAGACCCTTACTCATTATCAAGATCTTCCCAGGTAGCCATCAGACTTTTCTTGATTTGCTTCTTAAACTTGCTTGACTTGAAGGTTGTCCTTTTTGACTTGGATTTCTCTTTCTGCAACTCTGGACAGTCAGCAATAAAGTGACCAGGCTTCTTGTAGCTGAAGCAACCTTTTTGTTCTTCCTTCTTGAAACCCTTACCACTGCTCTTACTCAGAAACTTCTTGTTCTTCTTGGCAAGGTACTGCATTCTGCTTGAAAGCATAGCCATTTCTTTAGCAACATCAGGATCTTCCTCGGAGCTTTTAGAAGAAGAAGATTCATTTTCAGACTCTTCAACTTTGAGAGCCTTTGAGGATCTTCCCTTTGACTTTAAGGCAATGGTTTTAGACTTTCTTGCAGATTCATGTTCATTGATACTTAACTCATGAACTTTGAGAGAACTGACAAGATCTTCAACACTCAAGGTGTTTAAATCTTTAGCTTCCTCAATTGCAGTAACCTTTGGTCTCCATCTAGAGGGTAAGCTTCTTTATATCTTGCTAACATGGTCAGAAGCTATATAGCTATTCTTCAGTATCTGAAGTCCAGATACTAGAGTTTGAAATCTTGAGTACATCTGCTCAATGCTTTCATCCTTCTTCATCTTGAATAACTCATACTGATGAACCAATAAGAGAGCTTTAGCTTCCCTGACCTTCTTGCTCCCTTCATAGTTTGCACAAAGAGAAGCAAACATGGTTTTAGCAGTGGATTTGTCACTCATCTTCATGTATTCAGACTTAGGAATAACAGTGACAAGAGCTCCCCTGATGATATGATGTTTCTTGTAGATCTTCTTCTGAGCAGTAGTGTGAAGTTTACGGTCAATGGCAGCACCTTCGTCAACAAGTTGTAAGTCACCAATACTATCTTCTAGTATGTCCCAAAGTTCTTCATCAAGACCCATGACATAGCTATAGAAGTTGGTTTTCCACCAAGAAAATTCTTCAAGATCACCATTAAACTTTGGAATTTTCCCATAATCAGCTTTCTTACTGCTGTTATTGGATCCTTAGTCATATGGTATAGAAGCACCAGAAGTAGAAGGTTCACTGGAAGACATGTTTTTCTCTGGATCTTTTCTGTTACACGGTTAAGTGCTATGACAACAGAGCCGGAGCTCTGATACCAACTGAAGGTGAGAAAAACACAAGAAGAGGGGGGGGGGGGGGTTGAATTGTGTTAACTTTTTCGCAACTCTTGAAGAGAGAGAATCTGTTTTCCAGGATCAGAACCTGATGGAAGACCAAAGTATGTTGCAGCGGAAATAAACAAGAGATAAAGAGAAAGAAAGAACACAAGCAATTATATAAGTTCCTTCCACAAACCGGAAGTAGTCCTGTCCCCCTTGCACTTCCAAGGAGAGTTCCACTAAAATGTAATTAACAATTACAAGTTGCTCAAACACACAGTAAGAGACTTCTAATGCTCAAGCACGCAGGCAAGAGACTTCCAATGCTCAAAGACACAACTAAGAGACTTCTTTTCTCAAGGACACAGCCAAGAGACTTCTGACACAATTTACAGAAAATTGAATAGAGTTGGAAACACTTGATAAACAATCAAATGTGTTCCAATTACAAAAACAAAGACAGACTCTGTTTTTCTGATAAACTTAGAAATTCTAGGATACACAGATTGTAAGAATTTGCTAAGTTGTTGATGTGTTTCTGGTTTGACTCAGAGAGAATACAATAGCTTGATATCGTAGTTTTTCAGTTGTAGAGTCCAACATATTCTTCAAGTCTTCAATCCTTTATATCGGCGTTGGAAAGAGACGTTGAGACAATCCAACACATCACAGAGAATTCTGGAAGCTTGATTAATAGTTGTTGATCTGTTGCTTGATATGGTAATAGTCCTTCAAATGCGTATTTTGAATCCCATTCCTTTTGAAGCGAAATACCGGTAGACACAGTTGCCAAACTGTACGAGGTAGTGGAGTAGTGGAAACAGAGTTCGTACACAAGTACTCTATCCTATTCTGCATTCTTTGTCGTTGAGCATCCCACGCTCAAGTTGACTTTGAAGCTAGCCGTTACTCCAAATGAACGTTTCTTATGCATCGAATTGCCTTCAGAAAACCTTCTAAACAAATCTTCAGTTTGTAGGCTTCAGACTCACTATAGCATTTCTGCTTCTGATGATCTTCAGACTCTCTTGAACTTCAGGTTCTGATGATCTTCAGACTCTCTTTAGAACTTCAGTTTCTCTGAGTCTTCAGGACTTCTTGAAACAGCATCTGATGATTCTTCAGATTCTCTGGAACTTCAGAATCACAACAACAAGCTTCTCTGGATTTTTGCTCTCAATTTGTTCTAATAGAATACTTACTAATTAATATCCTGCACGCTTAAACAAATATTTAGCATATCCAATTGACAATTTTTAATACTTTGTTATCATCAAAACTCAAAAGTGGTATTTGTCGTACCCTAATTTTTGACCAGTTTATTTTTATTTTTTATTCGTACGTCGATCGTTTTTCAGCCGTTTGGTTGCGCGCTAATTTCCGTAATATCTACGTTTGTTCGTGTTTGCGGTCGTGGTTTATTTTTTCGTGCGTCGTTTATATTTTAATATCGCGCGCGTATCATTTCCGTTTTTTTTACTCGCATTTTGTGCGTTTTTTAGCGTAGCGTAACGTTTGCGTTCGTAAAGTTCATTTTATTCACGTCGTTGATTTATCGTTTTAATTAGCGTAAAAAGCCGCGTAATCTCAGTCGTATCAGACGAAATTTCGGCAGAGAGGTATTTTAAAATACCTCATTTTTTTGGTTCCGACGGGACATTTTTTTATTTTATTATTTAAATTTTCGTTTTTAATTATTAATTATTTATTTAGTCATTTATTTTTCCATTTATTTAATGTGTTGTTATTTATTTATCTGTCTTTTTATTTATTTATTTATTTTAAGTCCTTGTACACATGTCACTTTGTTATTGGTCCTGTTCAACTTTTTCCCCAAGTTTCAGCCAAGGGCATTTTGGTCCATTCCATGCATCAGGTACTTAGTGTGTCAGAATCAGTCAGTCAAGCAGGCACAGTTTTCGAGTACAAACAGATTTCAAAAATCAATAACCACAAAAACAGATCAAAACCCTTCTTCATCAAGAACTTCATGAAGAACCATATGAACACCAAATTCTAGCAACTCTTTTTTCAACAACAATAATCATAAATCACAACACCAAATCCATAACCAAGTTTCAAAATCATCAAAACCCAACAGTAACACATCATTTTTCGAAATCCAAACAACCATACCAACAACAATTTCGGCCAACCACAAATCCATACCTCAAAAATTATTTTCGGTCAAAAACAATACATAAACAAGGAAAACCGAAAACCACAACAACAACAACACATCCGAACCAAATCCCAACCAAAACGTGAGCAAGGCAAGGCAAGAACACACAACCATAACCAATCCATTTTCGGACCCAAAAAGAAAACGAAGAAGAAACGAAGAACAAAGGAAGAACAAGGACAAAACCGAATCCGAATAAGAAGAAGAAGGAACAAAAAAAAACGAAACAAAGGAAGGAAGAGGGAGGGTTCGAAAAAAAACACAAATAGAGGAAGAAACAAGCGGATTTGAGGTAACTACCTTTCCTTTTTTCATTTTTTGGTAGAAACTTTGTTGAGTTTCAAGTGCAGATCTACTCCGTTTGGGACCCTTTTTTAAAAAACTAAGTTTAGATTCAAGAAGTGGGAGAAAATGGATATTAAAAAATGTAAATTTTTTTTGAATCGGACAAGTTTTTTTCTTCCGACGCGGCGGCGCCGCCCTGTTGGGCCGGCCACCACCGCGCCGGAATGTTGGAACCGAACGGAGAAGATGGTGGGGGAGGGTTGCTCCGGCCACCTGAGTCTAGAGAGAAGCCAGAGCTTCTCTCTCTAATTTTAAGAGAGAAGGGTTTTTTTGGTTATTATGTTTTTTTGGTTGGATTTTTGTTTTTATACCATGTGTTCTTCATGTAATCCTGTGCATGTAAGTTTGCAACGCGTCTGTGTTCTCTTTGTGATCGAAGCCGTCAGATTTGGACAATTCCAAGATCTGACGGCTAGAACTTGATTGGTGTTTTAATCCTGTGATTGTTTTTTTTGTTGCCTGCGGTGTTCCCTTGTTTTGTTTACCTCCTGATGTTAATCTGGTGATTGTGATGAAGTAACACTGTGATTGAATCTGGATCCTTCGATTCATCAATTGGTCCAGATTCATCCAGTTTATTTTTATTATTGTTTTTTTTTTGTGTGTTTTTTTTACTACTATTTTTTCTAGTAAATCTCCCATTTCCTCTTAAATTTCTTTTTCTTCTTCTCTTTTTTTTAAAAATTATTTCTACTTTGTCCTCTTTTTAATTGTTTAGTGTTCTCTCATTATGTGTTTTTATGATTGTTTATTAGTATTTAACATCTCATGCATTTTTATATTTGTCTATTTTGCATTTATATTTATTTCCTATGTTAGCATTGCATTTTATAGTCTTATTGTCTTAATTTGGTTAAAATTGCATTTTAGTTCATAGAAATATCTCTCATTAGAAATATTGCATGCATATTTAAATTTCTTGTCATTTATTTTTTGGTTTAGTTTGTAATTAGGAAATTGATGTAATTTATTTTCGCGCATTTTTTTTTCTTTTTTTGAGACCATAGAATGTATTTAGGGTATGTAATATGTAATCGGCCCACGCACTGACACGCGCACCGACACACCACTTTATTTATCGCTTTACGCTCTTTTATTTTTATTCCGCCGTTACGCGATTTCATCGTTAGTTTAGAAAAAATATTTTCTTCAAAAAAATCAATCAAGTCAAATTCAAATTTCTTTTGAGTAAACCTTGGTATGTAATCCAAGTGATTTTCTTTTTATTTTTCTTTAATCAAATGTTAATTAATTTAATATCCACATTAGACATGAATTTCGTATAATTAAAATTGACCAACTTCATCGTATTTTCTTCTCATGCCTTGAGGCCTCTCATCTTTTCTTAAAAACCTTTCTTTCAAAAAATGTTAAAATCAATTCAACTCATCAAATAAGTTCTTTAGCCGAACTACTTGATTTTGATCCCGATTTATTTGGGTAAGTAGGCAAAGGGTTTCGACCCTTCCAAATCAAATAACAAAAAACATGTTTCATCTTTCTCCTTTCTTCCACTTTAACTTTTAAACTCTTTTGATAAGTAAAATCAATTTAGCGCAAGATTAGAGAATAGGTAGAAGGTTCCTATGGGATACCATAGTCGGTTCGGGTGCTTAACACCTTCCCCAATCGAAACCAACCTCCGAATCCAAGGTCTCATAAGGGTTTTTACTCACTTTTTCCCTTCCCGCGAATAAAAGTTGAGAGTTCAATGATTAAAGGTTCAAATCCAATCAATGATTTTGATACCCGAAAATCACGAGCACAGTATTGCTGAACACCCTTGTTCCAACAAAACGCAGCATGACCCACATGCGACATTTTAATCATAACTCAACTTAGGAATGTCTGAAGGAGGTCAAACCAAAGCTAAAATAAAGATAACACCCATATATATAACTTTCATGAAGGAGCCTAAATCCAATTCGATACAGAGAGGGGTGCATATGCGATTTAGCCTTAAGGGACCTTTCCTAACTCCGTTTTCGACCCTAAACTCGCAAAACTCAACCCTAATCTTCACTCCATGTGTACCCTATCATCCAAACACTAATTTTTCGTTAACCTACCTGATTATCCACTCTATTTAAAACTAAAACTCAATTCAAAAATCTAAACTACTTTTCCTCAATTGTTAATTTCAACTTCATCTTTCAATTCGTTTATCATCATTGTCTTATCAAAATTCACATCATAATAGCAACAAATTTAAGACAACCCTCCCATCATAGATTAAGATACCCTAAAGTGCAAAGATTCTCCCCATTACCTTGAATTCTCTGGAAACACAACTTTTGGTTCAATTCTCCTTAGATAGGGTTTGCATCCTTTCATCTTTACTTCTCTCTGGTTCTCACGTTCAACAATAATGTTTTATAAATTTCTATTCCTCTATTTATACTAGGAAACTAGGTTAAATTCTTGTTATTATTACTTTTCTCCCCTCCACCTATCATAATTTACTCCCTCTTCCCCCACTTAATTTATTACTTCTATTTCTCACCTCTTATCTTTATTATGTATTATATCATTCCTCTCTTTATAATTTAAATTCACATAAAATATTAATAATCACCAAAACTCTATTTTTCAACAATGGCACACTATTTTCTCCTTAAAAATTGTTTTCTCACATTATTCACTTGACTAGTTAACTCCTCCTTACTTCCTCATTATTCGTAGCACCAATAACCACAAAGGATTTAATTTAATAATATCAAGCCTCAATGATAATAATAACAATAATACTAATTTTACCCGATAATAATAATAATAATATTATCTATGAATAATACTGACAATTAATATTAAAAATTGGGGTGTTACAACTCTCCCCCACTTAAAGAATTTTTGTCCTCGAAAATTAACTGAAGGTGACTGCTCTGGACAAAACCCCCTTCACTTTAACATCCTATGTTTGTCTATCTAACACACATTCCTCCAATGACCATCATCCCATATCATAGCTCACCTAAATCATGTCTATAATTAGATACAATTCACCCACTCATAACTAAACTTACAAGATCAAACCGAGAGTTCTCAACCCATATTATCATCCTACCAATACCAAGCTTGTGCTTTTTAATTCCTCAACTTATAACTAGCATCTATCTACTCTAGAGATCATCACATTAACATTTAACTTCTTCTTCCGAGGACTAAGACCCCCTCACTCGTTCCTTTCCTATCCACAACATCCTGTTGAAAGCTCTACTATATCTTATCAGTCGGAACCTCACAAGGTCTATTACGTTTCTGATTCTTACACCCCTTATCCCTGGAAATCTTGTAGCAACCGGATCCTCGATCAACTCCTCTCCGTTAACCATCCTTTCATGCGCCATCAACAGTTATATATATTATTAAAGGAATCAGGTCTTGACAGCGTCTACACACGTGCCGCCTTTGGGGACTTAACAAAATCCTAAAACCTAGGCCGGAAGGACCGACCTGCTCTTATACCAACTATGTAACACTCTAATTCCGTCAATAAATATTAAATAATAATACTATATTTAATAATAAGGATGTTACACAACTCGACTTTATATTACAAAAATAATATAATTTTCTTGCTAATTGATAATTTCAGCAACAAAAACATTTCACTATTCTCGTTAATAAATCTTATCATTGTCATTCAAGATCATAAATTGAAATAATATTTGTTCCAAGATTCAAACTCAAAATCAAATTAATTTAAACGTTAACCCCAATCCATGGTGTTACATATCAGAGCTTGTATTCAACTACATATATAATCATTGCTAAAATAAAATTTACGGAAGACAATTCACGTTGTATCCTGCTAGGTGTCCCGCAACTAGATCTCTTCGTCCTAAGTATATGTACCCCATAGGTACAGACACCATAAATACAACAACAAGAAAAGGGTGAGAAATCCAGCCATAACATATTATTAGGGATAGCATGCACATTAAATATATATCAAAAGAATATAGTCTCCACTATCTCATCACTCTCAGCAGTTACTTTGTATAATCTCTTCATTTCACATATCACAGCAGGACATCATCTTCAAACTCAAACACCCAATACAAAATCATCATATATATGCATATGGACTCTCCTAACGACCTATATGATTGTGATACCACTCCTACTCATCTTTTTGCCAGAGTTATGTTACTGGACATTTCTCATCATAGTTTGCCAGAGATATATTACTGGACTTCTCCATCAGTCATGCACTCCATCAGTCTTAGACTCTATATGAATGTATATAAATAAACTCGACAAGTAATACAAGTATACACATATTCAAATAATTCACATATTAATGTAAGACTCTCACTAAAATGCACGACTCTAATGCAAGCACACAAATCATCAACATACTCACCATCATCATATATCACTCTCGTCATTGTTATATATCACTCTCATCATTATATACACCACTCTCATCATTATCAGAGATAAACATCATCACTCTAATCATCATAATGATATAGTTATCGTCATCCTCATCACCACTAAAATATAAACATTGTCATCCTCATCTTCATCATAATTTAATCATCATCACTCTCATTGTATTTATTTATTATATATATATATATATTTAATATTAATCATCGACACTCTCTATCGACCATTTTTATCACCACTTATCGACCATTTCTACATCAACATCCCTTTATTTTATTTTATTATTCATTTTAAAGACATACTTTATCCCATAATCTATTCTAGGCTCTCTATATAATTTACTTATGATAACATAACCTATTACTCATTCTTAGTCTCAAGATGTATTCTAATTCATTATCATTACATATAATGTCTCCTCTTTATACAACTAGGTTCTTCCCCACCATCGTCATTAACTCTTACGTAATTATTCTTCTTATTTAAAACAACTTTATATCTTATTACCTTGTTCTCACCTTCGTCGTCATCTATACATCGACTATTCTCCTAATCTTAACTTAATCCTAATTTAAAGTTATTATCTCACTTTATCAGTACTTTCAACTTCAGAAACTTTCCTCACTAAGGCTACATTATAATTTGAGATTTTATTCTCTCGATAGCGGTTATTATTATTATCGTCAAACATTATAACTATTCTCGCTTATCCGCTTTCCTACTTATCTTGCTCTCTAATTGTTTCCCGTCTTTTTAATCTCTATTATCATTACTATTATCTTTCATTACCTAATTCACAACTCCCTGTCTTTCTTTACATTTCGCCTACAATCATCTAACTCGACTACACTATAATCTTTATTTGTTTTTACACTTTAAACGTCCCTAATAACATTCGCCATAATTATTTAATTACGTTGGCTATCTCACTCTCCAATTATCAATACTCTTAAGCTCATTATTTTTCTCGTCCTATTGTCAAGTCATCTTTTAACATCATTAAATTCACTTAGATCACTATCACCGATTTATGTTTTAGACTTGTTATTATCTTGAGGTAATTGCTTCTATTTATGCCTAATCACACTTCCTCATTTAGATGTAAAGCTTAAAGATCCTCTCCTTTACTTTACACGTTAACTGGTTTCTTAAAATCACTAATACTATCATGGATTGTTTAGAGTCACTACAACGGAGGTGCTGAAACTTCATGAAAAACGCAGCATGACCCACGTGCGACATTTTAATCATAACTCAACTTAGGAATGTCTGAATGAGGTCAAACCAAAGCTAAAATAAAGATAACACCCATATATATAACTTTCATCAAGGAGCCTAAATCCAATTCGATACAGAGAGGGGTGCAAAGGTTGATTTTCCTAAATCTAGGCAGAGTACACGACCTTGTTGGTTTATGTGCAAAGGTTGATTTTCCGAAAGTCTGATTTTCCGGTTACAGAAATCACAGATTTTCTGCGATTTCGCATATGCGATTTAGCCTTAAGGGACCTTTCCTAACTCCGTTTTCGACCCTAAACTCGCAAAACTCAACCCTAATCTTCACTCCATGTGTACCCTATCATCCAAACACTAATTTTTCGTTAACCTACCTGATTATCCACTCTATTTAAAACTAAAACTCAATTCAAAAACCTAAACTACTTTTCCTCAATTGTTAATTTCAACTTCATCTTTCAATTCGTTTATCATCATTCTCTTATCAAAATTCACATCATAACAGCAACGATGTATTAAAATTTAAAACAACCCTCTCATCATAGATTAAGATACCCTAAAGTGCAAAGATTCTCCCCATTACCTTGAATTCTCTGGAAACACAGCTTTTGGTTCAATTCTCCTTTAGCTAGGGTTTGCATCCTTTCATCTTTACTTCTCTCTGGTTCTCACGTTCAGCAATAATGTTTTATGAATTTCTATTCCTCTATTTATACTAGGCACTAGGTTAAATTCTTATTATTATTACTTTTCTCCCCTCCACCTATCATAATTTACTCCCTCCTCCCCCACTTATTTTATTACTTCTATTTCTCACCTCTTATCTTTATTATATATTATATCATTCCTCTCTTTATAATTTAAATTCACATAAAATATTAATAATCACCAAAACTCTATTTTTCAACAATGGCACACTATTTTCTCTCTAAAAATTGTTTTCTCACATTATTCACTCGACTAGTTAACTCCTCCTTACTTCCTCATTATTCGTAGCACCCATAACCACAAAAGATTTAATTTAATAATATCAAGCCTCAATGATAATAATAACAATAATACTAATTTTACCCGATAATAATAATAATAAAATTATCTATTAATAATACTGACAATTAATATTAAAAATTGGGGTGTTACAAGGACGAACTCAAAATAAAACTCGAACCAGAACAAAAAGGTAGTACTTTCTTAACTCTTAGATCTAGGGTATTGTATTTGTTGTGTGATAATTTTGAGGCGAGAAGATTGTAGAGTAGAAGAAAAGCATTCGAAAGCAAAAAAAAATATAAAAAAATGGTAGCTCTAGCGGCGGCGCCGCCACCTACGGTGGTCAGCCACCGCGCCGGAGCCACCTCTGGCCACCTCACCTCGCCGGAAAATTGTTGACATGAAGAACATATGAGAGAGGGAAAAGAGAGGACGGTGAAGAAAGAAAAAGAAGAGAGAGAAACAAATGGTACAAATGAAAGAACATGGCTCTCACACCCTTTATATACCCCCTTCGAACCGGTTCAAATCTTCTGGTCCGACTCAGGATTTGAACCGAACTGGCCCTAGCCCTAGCACCCCCCCACCCCCCATTTTATTTATTACTTTGTGCTTTATTTTTACATTTTTATTAGGCTAGGTTTGTTATATTATTCTGCATTTTCTTTTTATTTTGGCGTTTATTTACAACAAGGAATTTAGGATGTATATAGGCTTTATGTAAATTATGTAAATCATGCATGCATACTTAATTAGTTTTATCATTTTTGCATTTTAATCTAGTTTAGGTTTATGCATATTTATTTTTCCGCAGACTTTAGAATGTATTAATAGGTTTAATGTAATAGTTTTAGGTGCATGTGTGCGTGTGCGTGTGTATGTTTTACATTTAATGCTCCGTAGTTTAGGTCAAAGGTCCTTGTGGCGGCCCAATGCCACCATAAGGGACCTACGTTTTATTTTTTTATGCTCTGTTAGTTCAATCATTTAAAAAACAACAAAAAACATGCAAATAATCAAAAATCACAAAAATATTTTCGTAAATAAACACTGATTCCAAAAAATCAAGCGATTCTTCTTTTTTTCTTTTTTCTTAATCAAACGTCTAAAACAATTTAATTTTATCATGAGTAGTCTCTTTCAAGTAAAAAATACAAATCAATTCCAATTTGCCACTTGGCTTTTTCTTTAAAACTTTTTTTTCAAAAACTAATAAAAAACATCAAACAAATCAAACGAGATTTCAACCCCGAACTACGAGGTTTTGATCCCTCACGGGTACGTAGGCAAAGGACCACGTCCTTCCAAATCATAAAAAATGTAGATAATTAGGTCTTTGTTTTCTTAATCATTTTTCCATTTTTCCAAACTAAGCAAGTTATAGCACATCAATTAGATAAAACCAAGAGGTTCCCGTAGAGTACTACAGACATAAAGAGTGCTAATACCTTCCTTTTATGTAACTAACCCCCGAACCTTAAATCTCTTCAAATATGGGGTGGTTTGAACTTTTTCCCCTTTTCTTAAAAAAATTAAATGTTCAGTCGTGAAATAATTAGTGAGTCAAAAGCTAATCAAATAGCCTTGATCTCCGAAAAATGACGCGACAGAAATGGCGACTTCACTGCGGACAACCTAAGAGGGTTGAGCCTAACTTGGCTTTATCTAATTTTTTGTGCTATAACTTTCTTTAAAAACAAAAAATAAAAGATGGAAATCCGTGCATATATGCTCTTCCTTCATCTTTCTTCTTTCTTGAACGTGAGTGGTAAGATAAGCTCTACACCCGGGCTTGAGAGAAATTTAGGATAGGAAGACGGTATAATCATAGTCCCAGGCCAAGAGTACTCTCTAGTTTTGGCACATGTGATACAACCCTACTCAACGGAGGGATCTTGGAAGCATACGTTGTCAACGTGAGTACTCATGTTTGACACGTTATTTTCAAGTGAGCGTCGAAGTTGAGAACCTTTAGTTACATTTTACCCATCTTGGCCTTTTAGGACGTAGTGCGGTGGCTAATCAAGAGTACTCTTGAATTGGCTGACACACGATGCTACACTCAAATGAGACATTACTACGAATGTTATTGGATCGGGAGTACTCCCGCTGATCGATAATGTTCGGAAGTGGTCAGTGATTTTGGGAAACAAATAGAACCCGTGATACAGGTACATGTGAAACCATAGTCCTTACCATGTGGCACACTTACCCTTGACTCCATCATGTTGAGCCTGACCCCACCATGTTTTCAATGTTCTTCAGCATACTAATGCATACATGCATTCATTCATAAAATATTTTTTCCTCCATCAAAATCGAAGGTGTAACACTCCGTTTTTGCGACATAAAAATTTCATAAGTAAATCAGAGTATTCACATAACGGAATGTCACATTTCTTTCATAAAATCATACATGGATTAAATAACTATTTATCCTTCAATTTCATTAACAAAATCTTTAACGTATCGTAGCGGAATTTATTTAAACTTCTAAAATCAGTCTCTGGTACAAAAGCCTCATCATAAAAATCTCATAAAACAAGTCAACATCATTGTCATAAACTTCATAAATAATACGTAAGGAATAGAAAAGCAATAACAAAGATCCCATCTCGTTACGTATCAGAGCTCCTAAGACACAACGAGAGAATCCTCGCATGACTTTACCTATTCTTGATTACCTGCAAGTTACTCATACGAAGAGCAGCATTTTCAAGCAGAAGGGGTGAGATTCACAAAACAATAATATTAAGCATATAATTCAACAATTATATCTAACAACATAATAAGAACATATTATAACAAGTATCAGATGATATCATTATCATCTTAATCAACTTCATAATCAACCTCAAATTAACTTAACAACTTGACTCGACAATGCAACTTTAACTTGACTATGCAACTTAATCATTTTACTCATGCATGTGGTACCAATCTAGGGCATAAGCCCTCGTCGCTATTTGAGCATAAATATACTCTTAAGGCATAAGCCCTCGTTGCTATTTGAGCATAAATATACTCCTAAGGCATGAGCCCTCGTCTCTGTTGAGCAAAAGCTCCTAGGGCATGAGCCCTCGTCTTCAAATGAATATGTATGGACTCGACATCTTACAACATAACCATCTTATATGACTCCAATAATTTGGATCAATAACTCAGAACTTAGACCGACACATGCAACTTTAAACAAATGTAAACAACAACATGGAAGCACATTATTAGTCTCAAGATATGACAATATCAACATTTAAACATCGTCTCAAAGTATCATTATAATTCGCATAATGCATAGATATATATATATATATATATATATATATATATATATCATTAGTAACAACATGTAATTTATCCTATAACAACATCATAGTTCATTTTTAATGTCATAAACGACTCTATTTCTACCTCAGGGATCAACTCGCAACAACTCGATACAAAAGGACACAAGGTCACGAAACAAGGGTACTGTTACTGTGTATCTTGCCAGGCGAGGTATATCTCGCCATGGCGAGCTCGAAACATGGCTGCTTCGCCAGGCGAGCATTCACTTGCCGTGGCGGACTAAAACTCTAACTCGCCGTGGCGAACAGTCACGCGTTGTGGCGAACTAATCTCTCACTCTCCGTGGTGAGTAGTCACTCGTCGCGGCGAGCTATGAATATCTGGGCAAGTTCAAGAACTGGGTTACTCGCCGTGGCGAGCGATGAATGTCAGGCTCGGGCAGAACGCAGATTTTCTCGAAAATCCTCCTAATCTCATGGTTTAAGGTCTAACATTGATCCCAGAAATCATCTTATGAATTATCTAAGGTCTGTAAACAGTTTCTACATCAATCTAACAATTTTTCATCAATTAATCATCATTTCACCACTTTTAACCTAATTCCCAAATTCTCAAAACTAATCCTACAACATTGTTAAATGCAATTAGATGAATTATAGAATTAATATAATTGTATGCTAGGCTCACCCTTACCTTAGGTTAATCGATTGGTAGCCTCTCTTCTCAGGTTCTCTTCTTCTCTTGTTTTCTCCCTTTTCTCCAAAAACAACTTGTTTCACGTAAAACTATTCTGACCTATTTTCTCCTATTTATATCCTCAACCCTCTTTATCTTATTTCACTTATTCCCTCATAACTCTATCTAATTTCCAAAACAGCCCCACAACTCAATATTTATTTTATTTTCAAATCTTATTCTATTAAATAATAAAATAAGTCACTTAATAAAACAACAATACATCTCATAAATCATATAAATCACTTAAATCTTATAAATCACATACATAGACTCTAAATTCAATAAAATAATCAAATAATTAAATAGGGCGTTACAGAAGGACTTATCTAAACTTTCTTTACAAACATCGTAGATGAATTTCCCAAGAAGGAACCTTAAGCAGTATAGTTTCAGGAGACCGGACCTTTCGAGTTTAAGGAAGCTAGTAAAAGAGGTGACTGACCGGGATTACTTTTGGGAACAATATGGAAGTTTGCTCGGTATTGTCAAAACAGATGTTGATGAGGGGCTTCTCAATACTTGGGTCCAGTTCTACGATCCTCTCAATCACTGCTTCACCTTCCCAGATTACCAGCTTGTTCCCACCCTCGAGGAATATTCTCATTGGATGAATTTGCCGGTGCTTGACGAACCACCTTTCAGCGGCCTTGAGAGAACACTCAAACATTCAACCATTGTTGCAGCTCTCCACCTTGACACAGCCGAAGTGAAAGCAAACCTCGTCCTCAAAGGAAATATTTTGGGCCTACCTACCAAATTCCTCTAAAAACAAGTTGCCATTAATGCCAAAGCAACCAACATCGACGCCTTTCAATCCATCCTTGCCCTACTCATATATGGCCTTGTGCTTTTCCCGAACATCGATGACTTTGTTGATATCAATGCCATTAAGATCTTCCTATCAAGAAACCCTGTCCCTACCTTGTTGGCCGACACGTACCATTCTATCCATGAACGTACCCTGGCGGACCGTGGAACTATCCTTTGTTGTGCACCTTTGCTATAGAGATGGATCATATCTCATTTACCCCAAACTCCTCACTTTACAACCAATCCGAAAAATCTCCTTTGGTCTAAAAGAATCATGTCCCTTACTCCAGATGACGTAGTGTAGTACGACCGGGCTTACGATAAAGGAACTATCATTGACAGTTGTGGAGAATTCAATAACGTACCTCTCCTTGGTATACATAGAGGAATTAGCTACAACCCTACCCTTGCCTGACGGCAGTTCGGATACCCGATGAGAATCCAACCGGATAACCTCCCTTTGACCGGAGAATTCTACTACAATGACAAAGATTACTCGAACAAGAGAGGTAAGTTTGCGCAAGCTTGGAGTGGCATCCGTAAACTTAATAGAAGCCAGTTGGGAAAGAAGGGAGACTTTGTGCATGGATCTTATACTCAATGGGTTATTGATAGAGCTACGAGCTTTGGGATGCCTTACACCTTACCAAGCTACTTATCCTCGACTACCCCATCATCATCTTTACCCATACCCAACAAGACTAAGGAGGAGTATCACGAGCGATTGACCGAGTCAACCCTTAAATTATGACGACTAATCCCGTGGATGTCACAATCTTCTTGAGTTACAAATATGCTAGGAGAGTGAACTTTGAAAACGGTTTGGCGGTATTGGTCATCTTGTTTATGGATTATATATTATTACTTGATTATTCATATGGTGATATGGGTATTATTTTATTTTATTTTTACCAAGAGAAGGAACATCTAAGGTAGTGCTACCTCAAAAAAAAAAACAAATGGGAGCTACAAAATAAAGAGGAGGGGGACATCAACCAAAACCTCTGCAAAAGATAAAAAACCTGAAACAAGTTAAACCTAACAAATTTTTCACTAAACTATCTCTAATGAGCATAGTCCATATGTGAAAGATATGATCGAACGTCTAGAAATACTTCTCCACGTAGTAGACATGTTATTGGGAATGCTTCAAAATAAAAGAGTGAGACATCAATCTAAACCTCCTCAAAAGATAAAAAAAATCTAAAACTAGTTAAACCTAACAAATTTTTCACTAAACTAGCTATGAGCATAGTCTATATGTGAAAGATAACAACAAACATCTAGAAATACTTCTCCGCATTGTACACATGTTATTGGGAATATCATGTCAATCCTTTCATGTCTACCCGAAGTGCTAGCCCTCGTGAATGCGTTTACATATTCAAAGCAAGTGTGAAAATATCCATACACATTCATCGTTGTCAATGATTGTTAAAAAAATAAACTCCAAAAATCAAAGAGAACAAGTTTTGTTTACAAAGTGTATATATAATATGGGTTTGAGTGTAAGGTAAGTCACTTATTTATACAAATAAAGCTAACATATGGTTTTTTTGTTTGTGAGGGAAAGCTAACATATGATTATAATTTTAAATAATATCCATTAGTATAAATCAAAATTATTTATTTTAAAAATATCTATAACACTCTAATATAATTTTCTAGAATATCATTTAGGGTATTAGTTGTTGATATTGGATAACTAAAATAATAGAATCAAATTACAAGGTAATTTAAAACATGCTCAGTACGATATAACTTAAGAACACGTCTTTTGAAATACTAGATCTATGTTTTAAGGAGTAAATACTAGATCTTATTAATATTTGAATCTAATCTAAGTTTGTTTTTGAAGAAAAAATCGATATAACTTTAAAACACGTCTTATGAAATACTATAATTCTATACAAAATAAAAATAAAAATATGCTCTATATTCTAGATATTGTACGGATATAAATTATTCCTTCCTTTTTTTTGTTGAGGGAAGATATAAATTATTCCTATACATCGTAAGTCATACATATATAATATAAATCATAAATAATTTTTGTTGATTTGAATTCAAATTAAAATATTTATATAAATTAACAATAAGATGATATATTTCCAGGCATGATCATATTTATAAATGTACAGTATCATGATAATATTTTAACAAAAATTTTATACAATAAATTAGATAAATAGATTTTAAATATAATACATAGAATAAATTTAGAAATCATACTAGTTTATTAGCCAAGAATTTAATGCTAAACTATAAATTAGAAATTTTAAGCCTAAGGTTGTTCACGGTTCTTCTTGGATTGCTTTTGAAAGAAAAACTCATCTGATGCTAAGATAAATTATGTACGGTCCGATTTAAGTTTAATGAGATCCAGTCAAATTTAATGTGCTTAAATTTGGATCAGTTTTGGGATATCCAAAAAATAAAATTATAATTTTCTGTTACTATTAATATTTTATTGATACATTAAAATATAATGTTTGATGCAAAAGATAACATAAGATATATTAAAAATACATATTACGGAATGAAAATGATTGATAATTCATCCAGAGGGACAATGATCAATAATATTTGAAACATATGATATAGCACAAAAATATATTTAACTTTTTTTTGTAAGGCAAGGGCACAATGACATAGAAAAGGAATGGAAGACACTCCAACGAAGTTGAGACGTCTTATTGATTTCATTCATTGCCAGGTACTCATGAATATTATTAAAAAAAAGGAAAAAAGAAATTAAAAAAAAAAAAACTGGAGGGACATAAACTTAATCCACACAAAAGTGTAGGTCGACCCAAGCGGGAAACACAAAAAATAAAAAAACACAAGTGGATTGGACCGTCCGCCAAGAGGAAAGGGAGTCCATGTACCACCATCAACTCCCTGCATATCACAGCAAGCTAAAATGCACTTTCGAGCTCCACAATCCAATTCAAATATATTTAACTAAACTAATAAGTTGTAATAAAAATAAAAAAATAAAAAAAAAACGAATATTTAAATGATATAAATTTTTAGAAATAAGATTATAGAATCTCTCTTTCAAAAAAAAAAAAAAAAGGATATAAACTCAAACTTATATAAATGTAATTATCTAATTTTCCTTCAATTTTTTTTTATCTAATTTTGTGAATAGAATTTGTGCATCCATCAACCATTCTATTTTAGTACTTCATGAAAAGAAAAAAAAAATCAATCAACTCTTTATGACGACTAATCCCGTGGATGTCACAATCTTCTTGAGTTACAAATATGCTAGGAGAGTGAACTTGTCATCTTGTTTATGGATTATATATTATTACTTGATTATTCATATGGTGATATGGGTATTATTTTATTTTATTTTTACCAAGAGAAGGAACATCTAAGGTAGTGTTACCTCAAAAAATAATAAAACAAATGGGAGCTACAAAATAAAGAGGAGGGGAACATCAACCAAAACCTCCTCAAAAGATAAAAAACCTAAAACAAGTTAAACCTAACAAATTTTTCACTAACCTATCTCTAATGTCTAATGAGCATAGTCCATATGTGAAAGATATGATCGAACGTCTAGAAATACTTCTCCACATAGTAGACATGTTATTGGGAATGCTTCAAAATAAAAGAGGGAGACATCAACCAAAACCTCCTCAAAAGATAAAAAAAGCGGATGTTAGCCACAGTCAAAACCGTGACAATTTGTACTCATAACTGTGGCTAAGTTGATGTTGCCACGGTTTCAAATTCGTGGAAAAGAAGGGTGTCGCTGAATATTAGCCACGGTGAAATTCAGATATAGCCACGGTCAAATCTGCCATGGTAACAATGTTTTAGCCACGATTGAAATTGAGTTTAGCCACGTTGCAACTGTGTCTAACTGGCTTTAAAAAAGAAAAAAATAATTCCTGTTTTGCCACAGTTTTAACCGTGGCTAACAACAAAAATAAGAATTAAAAAAAAAAAAACAACCCTTACAAACGCAGACTTCCCACTAATACAGTTACAATCATGTTACTTCACTAGAAAATTGGGCAATGGACGTTAATTGATACTGCTAACATCATATATTCTTATTAACACTTTCCAAATTAATTAAATCATGAAATTAACAATAGGAATGTTCATCGAGATAAGTAAATTGTAAAGGAATAATGGAACCACTATATACACATAATCAAAATCAGCAAACATTACATAAAACAATAAGGCAAAGCAATGATGATGGACCATAAACATTGTGGTTATACTCCCAAACAGAACATAGAATAGCAAGTAAAAAAATTACATTAATATTGTGTATTGTATGCAGCCATTCATGCGTCCAAATTTGCGCCAAACCCTGCACTACAAATGCAACCAGCCCACCTTGCATCTATCAAATGAACAACACTTCAACTACTTCCGTTTCAGAACCAGACTTGCAGCCAATCTGTGGACAAGTAGAGGATCACTACTCTGAAAGTGACTGAACACAATAACCACAAATCTCCTTCCATTACTATCTTCCTCATGCAATTTCAATAAAAATAGATAGATGTGCTATTGATTAGTTATTAGACAATAAACTTTACTGAACAGTGACAGACAAATGTTCAAATATTCAATACATATAACAACTACTAACGCCTTTTCCCCCAATTTGGTTCAAATACATTTGATTTTACTATTAAAGATAAAAATAAGAATTCAGATTACTGATTTTACTATTAAAGATAAAAATAAGAATCCAGATTTTACCTTTAGAACCTCAGCTGCCTCTCTTTCCATAATGCCCACATCATGATCAGCTAGCTCGATATCATCTGATATCTTCTTAGCTTCGGCAGAACATATACTTCTGTAGTCCTGTGTTTTCTTCTTTATCATGTCCATTTGAGTTTCCAGCTAGTGAATAAATCAACAAGCAGTAGAAAAGAAAAAGTCAAACAACAGTCTTCACAAGGAAAGATAATTTATGGTTCCAATACCCATCTAACTCCAACAAAGAGTGTAACATAAATATTGTCAGAAAAAGGAAGAGCCCGTATGAACTTGATTTGTCATCTATAACAAAGAATTCTCCTTTTAGTAGTATTTTAAATTTTTTTTCCGGTAACATAACATATCATTTTCTCTAAGTGTAAGATGACAACTAAAAAAAATATTAGTTAACTATGAACTTTAGACTGGACCTATTATAATTATTTAAAGATTGTCGTGTGGAGTCTGAGGACAAGTACAAGGAGTGATTTCAATTTGATGAGAAAAAAAATTGATAAGAACTAGTAGACAGTAGTATAACAAGTAAGAAACACAGGCATGAGCCTTCAATTCAACAACATTACCCCTGCATCAGCCTCCGAATTCTAAGCTAAGATATCATTGAAAGAAGGCAGTTAAAACTCAATTAGAACATTAATTGGGAAAAAAGAGGGGATAGTATTGGGAACCAAGTTTATTTCTGAATCGTGGTAGGTGTGCTGGTTGTGATTCAGTGTGCTACTGCTTCATTTAATGGGCGAGTCTTCTCTGCAATTTGTTTAGCTGACATTTCAAGCAGTGGACTGTTTTTAGAAGTTACCACAAGTAGAAGCTTTATCATGTCTCCGTTTTGATGGTATACCAACATAACTTATTTTCTTATTTCTGCTGAATGCTAGAAGAATTAATATATTGATTGATTATTTATAATCTTAATACCCCTCCCCTCTATTTGTAATTGCGGGTGTAATGTTCTATAATGATAATGTGCTTGGAGTGGTTCCTGGAATATAATTCTCTATCCATCCATACTAGTATAATATACATTGCCCATTTTAATATCATTTTATTCACTACTCGAGTTTAGGCAAGCTTTTACATGAGCTGAATTTTACCAATTTGTGGTTCTATAGTGCAATTTATTGGAGCAAAATGATCTTACTTCAACTTTTTATGGTGCATTCATATTAAGTATTTTGAGGGACAATGTTGGGCTGCTTATTTGGTGCAAAATAGAGAATATATAGGATGCAGAAGCAGGGGCGGACCTGAACTTGGAATATCATTGGGGCACAATTTTTTTTTTTATCAAATAATTAAATAATAGTAAATATAATAAGAAGTTATATTAAAAATAGTTGTAGGAACAAAAATTACAAAGAAAATGCTCTATTTTCCATTTGTTGAAAATGAGCTAAAATTACATCATTACTAATTGTTTTAAGAACATCTCTTTCTATATACGTTACAAGACGGTCATTTAACCATTGATCACCCATCTTGTTACATAGTTGACTCTTCACATATTTCATAGCTGAGAAAACGCGTTCAACACTTGCAGTTGCCACCAACAAAATAAGAGCTAACTTCACAAGCTTGTATACCAAATCAAAGGTAGTGCTCTTGTTTGTTTTCACAAGCTTTGCACAAAGGTCTGAAAGTCCTTTCAACTTTGCAAAATTGGGATCACCTCGGACGTTTCTAACATAATTCCGAAGTTGATGGCGCACCACCTCTTCTGACACGTCCTTAAAATCATTTGGATAAAGTTCGACCATCCTCAACAATTTGTCCACATTAAAAGCTGTAAATGATGAAGTTGGACTCAAGCATGCAACACATTGTAAAAGTTCAGTATTCTCTTCATCAAATTTAGCATTAAGCTCTTGCAATTGCAAATTTACAACACTAAACAAACAATCATGCTTATAATGATGCAAATTAGAGACACTTGATTCTAGTAGCCTAGCTTTCTTTCGATGCAAATATGTAGCATCCATATCAGGCACATCAACATTAAGCTTATTACAACTTTTTACAACCTTAGACACAAGATTTTCCCAACCATCATTCCTCAATTCTTGCAATTCATCTTTGCTATCTTTGACAAGTGACAAAGCATTCAAAAGATCTTGATCATGCCTTTGTAAAGCTACATTCAAACTGTTTGTAATCCCTAAAATCTCAACCATCATATGTAACATGAAGATAAAATCAAATGATTGCAACACATCTAGCAAATATACAGTTTCACCATGTTTATCAAATGATGTATCATTTTGTATTTCTACAAGTACCCCAACAATGGAACTATACAAAGTCATCAAACTACAGAGAGTCCTAAAGTGAGAACCCCAACGAGTATCACCAGCTCGAGCAATAGATGATTCTTGATTCTGTCCAATACCGGTTTCTATCTCACCCTCAACAATCAAGTTAGCATAATGAATTGCTTGTTTGCCACGAAGTAGTTCTTGTCTTTTGTTAGACGAACGAATGAAATTAACAACCATATTGACCTTACCGAAAAAACCACTAACATCCGTATGAGTCCTAGCACAAGCAACAAGTGCCAATTGAAGTTGATGAGCGAAACAATGCACATAATAAGCAGACGGATTCTCATTTTGAATTAAAGTTCTCAACCCACCAAACCGACCTCGCATGTTGCTAGCTCCGTCGTATCCTTGCCCCCTAATGCTAGACACACTTAAGCCATTAATCAACAACAACCGTTCAAGTGCTTCTTTAAGTGACTTAGCATTTGTTTCCGTAACATGTGAAATACCAAGAAATCTTTCATTTACTAAACCTTCACTATCAACATAACGAATCACAACTGCCATTTGTTCCTGGCCAGCACAATCACCAGATTCATCAATCAAAACACAATACACATCATCTCCAATTTCACAAATAATATTATAAATTATTTCACATGCACAAGCTGAAGCAAGAGACTTTTGAATCTTAGGACAAGACATTAAATTATTTCCAGGAGCACAATCTAATACATTGGCTACACCTTCATTACTTTCCTTCAAAGCATCCAACATCTCAAGAAATGGTCCCTTAAATAAAGAGTCCTTACCCTCGCTACTTCCTCTAAATGGAAATCCACATCGCAAGAGAAACTTAGTAGCTATAAGGGACGTAGTCACGCGAATTCGATAATTGACATTTGTTGTCTTATCTTGATTAGAAAATGCAACCCCAATACTTTGTTTTGGGTTCATGAGATTATTACCCATTTCCACACAATCAAGATGAGAACTATGAGCATCAGTAACGTGCGATAACAATCTTTGTGGGTTTTTCCAATCATTAAAACCATCCCCCACAAAGTGATCACGACCATATTTAGATACATCTTTAAATAAAAAACATGGCAAACAATATCCACTATCAGATGATTCACTATACTCAAGCCAATTATATAAACCAAACCAATGCTTACAAAATCGACGCCTTTTTTTACCAAAATTTTTCCAAGGAAAAGCAAAATTAACGGGTTGATGTGGACCTTTTTTTAGATAAGCTTTTCTTACATCATCTTGAATATCAGGATGGTAGCTTGAAATTGCAGGTCTGCGGCAAGGATCTGTTTCCAATATTTTAAAGTCAATGACTTTGTTACTCTCGCTGCTACTAGCTTTGTCTCTAGGCACAACTTGAAAAAATTTCTTCATAAGGCCTCTGAACAAGTACAAGCTGAAAGCATAGCCAATCTGTTTTGTGCAGAATCTGCAAGTATGGTTAAACCAAATTCATTCATATTTTTGCTTAACAATCACATAATATATCTTTGCTCATTTTGCAGCAACATATATGAAGAATATATCTTTCCAATATTTTGCTCAATTATATCAACTATAAAATATTTTGCTTAACAATCACAGAATATATCTTTCCAATATTTTGCTCAATTATATCAACTATAAAATACATTATATTATCCTGAATCAATTATACATATTAACATATATCCTAAACTAATCAAATTTCCATGGATAGAAAAACACAAATTGTTGTGGTTTCAATCCCCAATTGTGTCTGTCGTGTGGTTTCAGTCCCTACTCCCTAAACTAATCAAATTTATCATATACATATGTTCTAATCTTAATCCCAAAAGTTCTAGTCTTCTAGTTCTAGATGAAACAATCAAAATTCTAGATGAAACAAAAGAGTAGTGAATGATTGAATCAAGACCTAACCTAACCTAACCATTCAATTTAAGCTTTGTAAAATTAATCATAAACCCAATCAAGATTCAAGAGCTGCTTGATTTTCTACCATTTATACATATAAAAAAGAAGGAAAAGGAGAAATTACCTAAAATAGAGATGACCTAGAAATAGCTTATAACCACTGATGCTTGCTTGCTGGTGTGGTAAGAGGCGATGGATGAAATGGAAGTTATAAGTTATAACCATGATGGAATGAAAAGAAAGGAAGGATGATGAGCCAGAGCAATGGAATTAGAATGAAAAGAACGATGGAATGGAATTGGAATGAGCATGGCGATGGAATTGGAATTGGAAATTGGAATGGAAGTTAAGTTACTGAGACAATTTCAGCATAATTAAAAAAAATAAAAATTGGGCCTGGGCTGGTGTGGCACTTGCCACACTAGGCCCAGGCCAGGTCCGCCCTTGTGCAGAAGCCTATTTAAGGAAGCGATATCAGTTCACTGTTTCAGCAAACACCTTGATATTTTTAACAGATACTGAACACATGAAACATGATAATTCATTGAACACACAAGTAATTGAAAGGACAAAACTGAAATATTAAAGATTGAACCAAAATAAATAATCAAAGAGAAACTGAACCTTATACCTTGAGGTATCAACGAGTTTGATAGGGAGATCAAGGCTCTCTTTTGATATCCTGCAAAGCACAAAGTACACAAAGATATCTTTATCATTGTCCACAAGTAACAAAGACCAAAGAAAAGTGAACCATCAAAATGCAGGCTCTATATAAATAACCATTGCACTAGCAGGGAGGGAGATGGATACAGGGACAAAGAAAGGAAACACATCCACAACCCCCAACTAAACGAAAAAGCAACTGAAACAGAGTACATAAACTCCATAAACTTGCTAGAAATGAGAACATATTTGCACCCTTCTTAAAAACAAGAAAAAATAGCTACTAAAGGCTACACCAAAAATAAAATTGCATACCTTGATGGCCAAAAAATCGATCAAAACAGTCACAACACAAAGCACCAAAACTCCTTCCGCCTTGACAGGTAGCATACCCCAAGAAAAATATGTGCATGCCTGTACATGTACATACGCATGATTATTCAACCGATACAAGTAACATAAAAAAAAAGTATGAATATGTGAATCACTTAACCTGCAAAATATAGTTGTTAATGTCATTAAACTATAGGATTTGGTGGGAATTGGTAAAAACAAATTTTCAATTGCAAAGAGAAACCTTATATCAATTAGAGCAACCTAACCACACATGTCAACAATGATCACAAATGCAAATTGATTCCATTACCATACTGATAAAAAAGAAGCCTATCTAGAAGCTAGAAACAATTCAGATTCAGGTAAATACTCTACAACTAATCATTTTTAATCCTCTTTAGCATTGATCAACTTGAAATCCCTCATTAATGCTCTTTAGCAATATTGATCAACTTCTCCTATAGTTTTTTCCTATTAATTTGAAATCAAGACTGGTGACAACAATATCATTGGCTGCTACTGAAATAAGAAAAGCTAAAACATGGATTGAAAACAAATTTTTTAAATAAATCAAAGAATAAAAATCATGTTTTCACCAAGTTAATACAAAGTTTGAAAAATAGGTAGGTGTATCAATCAATAAGCAGATTTATATTTTGTCATAAGAGTACCTCAAATGGTGCCGGCTTTTCCTCAGTGATGACTTTTCCTTCATCATTCACATAGTTTCACCATTACACGCATGTCTATTTTATTGTACCTCTGCACATACTTAAACTTTACTATGATATAGAAATTGAGAAATGTTCTAAATCAGAAAAATCAGCAACTGAAGTATACACCAAAAATAGAATCGTAGACCTTGATAGTGAAAATTCCGATCCAAACAGCCGCAAAACAAAGCACCAAAACTTCCTCAGCTTTGACAGATAGCAAATCCTCGAATGACCCAAAAATGACAAGTTAGCTGGACAATTTGAAGCATGGTAGATCTGAACACAACCGGGAAAATGCATCAAAAACAAAGGAAAACACATCTTAAACTTAAGAGAGACATAGCAGAAAGGCATATGAAAATCATCAAAAATGACCGCAAGCGACATAAGCCAACAAATCCCAACACTACCGAACACAGGAACTGAAAGCCACACTGAAACTAGAAGATAAACTAACGTACCAAAAAACTTAAAGTACAAAACAAGCAAAAATGCATACAACTAGAATACTAATTGATAAGAACATCTACACCTGAAAACACTCCAACTCTAAGCTCTAATCAAAATGTTGCAACCGATTGAACAAACCAAAAACTCCCGACACCCTTTCTTTTAAATGAAAGGCTGCTTTTAAAATTAGTTAAAGACGCATACTAGTTAAATATCCAATTATTTGTAGATTAATCCCGAGACAAATGTATGTCCATATGAAAAAAATAAAGTAACATGAATTGAGTTCTTATATTAGCTCATAACAACCTACACCAGAAATTAGTTCTAGCACTCTTTTGAAAAATACAAATTAATTTTAGATCTGAATTTAGCTCTACACCATAAATTGGAAAAAACAAAGGCAGTATCATGTTCCAAATTTCTGAACAAGTTTTAAGTTTAAACAAAAATAAAAAAATTAATTTCAAAGATATGAAATTTTCTACAAATTTCTCAACATCCAAACAACAAGAAAAGGGCATAAAACACACAAAATCAAACTGATAAATAAATAGAAAAATATCAAAATTCAACCCTTAAATTCATAAATTCAATAGACTTGTATGCTAAAAAACCAATAATCAAGAGAAAACAAATTAAAGGAGAAAGGAGAAAGCTTACCATAACCAAAAGAAGAAAGCGAATTCAACCCCTAATATCAAAATCCAACACATAAAGTCATATATAAGAGTAATAATCATGGTTATTAAAAAAATTATAGAAAAATATAGAGAGAAAACTTACAATAGAACTGTGTACGGCGAATTGGAACTGAAAATCGAACTGATTGAGAGAACTAGTGTATGGTGAGAGAGGATGGTAACAAATTAATTTGGGGATTAGGTTTTCTGAAGAAAGACATGACTTTGGCAAGATGAAATAACTGATTTTGGGGATTTGGGATGAAAGATTGAAATTAAGAAGGATTGGGGTTTTCTGGCGCGACAAATGAAAGTGAAATGAAATTTTTGGCAAAAAAAAAAGTGGGAAATAAAAATAATTATACGCGCCCTTCATTTCCTTTTGTCCAGCCACGGTCAAAACAAAACTGTGGGAAATTAAGTGTGGCAAGTGGCCCCTTCATGGATTTAAGTTGTTATCCACGGCTAATATAGAAGTGTGGCAATTTTAGTGTGGCTACAAGCCGCTTTTTTGGTAGTATGATTGTTAAAAAAATAAACTCCATAAATCAAAGAGAACAAGTTTTGTTTACAAACAAAGTGTATATATAATATGGGTTTGAGTGTAAGGTAAGTCACTTATTTATACAAATAAAGCTAACATATGGTTTTTTTTGTTTGTGAGGGAAAGCTAATATATGATTATAATTTTAAATAATACCCATTAGTATAAATCAAAATTATTTATTTTAAAGATATCAATAACACTCTAATATAATTTTCTAGAATATCATTCAGGGTATTAGTCGTTGATATTGGATAACTATGTAAGTTCAGTTTGTAACCTAAGAGGGGGGGTGAATTAGGTTTCTAGCAATATTGGTTAATTTTTCTTAATTTAGCGTTGTTGATAATTTTTCCGGTAAATAATGATGAAGGTATGAATGCGGAAAAATAAAAGAGTAAGGGAAGAAGAAATAACACAAGAGAGTTATAGTGGTTCCCCTCTAAACCTTAGGGTACTCCACTCCCTTCACACCCTGCGAAGGATTTCACTATGTAAAGAATCTTTGTTACAAAGCAACCTTAATCCCAAAGGCCCCCTAACAATATTTCTCTACACACCAAGATAGCACCCCCTATCTTTTACAACAAGAATCTTCACCAAACCTATGATGAAATTCTCACAAAGAAACAAGATAGCACTCCACTATCTTTTACAACAATTCCCACCAACAAATGATGAGAAACTTTACAACAATGTAATTGAAGAATATCAAATGTGTATGGCTGTATAATCTTATCAATATCACTCTTAAACAAATGGACTTAGTGCTCAGAAAACCTTTTAATGAATGTTAAAGTGTGGGCAAAGTTTTCCAAACAATTTGAATAAAAGTTTGAAAGCAAGTGATATTGAAAATGTCAATTGAGATAATGAAAGTTGTTGTGTCTAAAATGTTTTGATTCTCAATTGAATTTATAGAGGCTAAAAAGATGTTTATGAAGCAACACTACTTTTCAAAAAGTTTTGTCAATGAATAGACACATATTTAAAATGACACCTATTCATAAACAATTTGAATGAAAAGACATGGCAGGTACAATTTAAATTCTAATCATAATGCATAGTTATACCATGCTGAAATTATTCATGCAAAAACCATATTTTTAATGGTACATTTAATAATGCAATTTTCATAATAAAATATGGTTTTTCTGGTAAAAAATATTTTCATGCAAAATCACATTTATATTATAATCATTGTGAGTGTGTGATTTATTTTTAAGAGAGCTTTAGGCATTGCTTCATATGCAGACTTAGAAAAATGTTTGTAATTATTTTCTGAGCATTCTAAGTTGTTCCATAATTAAAGAATGATAAATGAAAAGATAAATGTCATACTTACAAAGAGTATAACCAAGAAGCCTAGACATTAATCTTTATTCTTAATCTTCATCTTGTGCCTCCATATAATTTTTCTTCTTTTCTGATGTGAGTTTGTTGTCATCAAAACCCAGCCAAGTCTATGAAGGAAATCTTCTTCACAAACTAAAATAATAGAATCAAATTACAAGGTAATTTAAAACATGCTCAGTACAATATAACTCAAGAACACGTCATTTGAAATACTAGATCTATAGTAAATACTAGATCTTATTAATATTTGAATCTAATCTAAGTTTGTTTTTGAAGAAGAAAATCGATATAACTTTAAAACACGTCTTATGAAATACTATAATTCTATACAAAATAAAAATAAAAATATGCTCTATATTCTAGATATTGTACAGATATAAATTATTCCTTTTTTTTTTTGAGGGAAGATATAAATTATTCCTATATATCGTAAATCATACATATATAATATAAATCATATATAATTTTTGTTGATTGGAATTCAAATTAAAATATTTATATAAATTAACAATAGGATGATATATTGCTAGGCATGATCATATTTATAAATGTACAGTATCATGATAATATTTTAACAAAAATTTTATACAGTAAATTAGATAAATAGATTTTAAATATAATACATAGAATAAATTTAGAAATCATACTAGTTTATTAGCCAAGAAATTAATGCTAAACTATAAATTAGAAATTTTAAGCTTAAGGTTGTTCACGGTTCTTCTTGGATTGCTTTTGAAAGAAAAACTCTTCTAATGCTAAGATAAATTATGTACGGTCCGATTTAAGTTTAATGAGATCCAGTCAAATTTAATGTGCTTAAATTTGGATCAGTTTTGGGATATCCAAAAAATAAAATTATAATTTTCTGTTACTATTAATATTTTATTGATACATTAAAATATAATGTTTGATGCAAAAGATAACATAAGATATATTAAAAATACATATTACGGAATGAAAATGATTGATAATTCATTCAGAGGGACAATGATCAATAATATTTGAAACATATGAAATAGCACAAAAATATATTTAACTTTTTTTTATAAGGCAAGGGCACAATGACATAGAAAAGGAATGGAAGACACTCCAACGAAGTTGAGACCTTATTGATTTCATTCCTTGCCAGGTACTCATGAATATTATTAAAAAAAAAGGAAAAAAGAAATTAAAAAAAAAACTGGAGGGACATAAACTTAATCCACACAAAAGTGTAGGTCGACCCAAGCGGGAAACACAAAAAATAAAAAAACACAAGTGGATTGGACCGTCCGCCAAGAGGAAAGGGAGTCCATGTACCACCATCAACTCCATGCATATCACAGCAAGCTCAAATGCACTTTCGAGCTCCACAATCCAATTCAAATATATTTAACTAAACTAATAAGTTGTAATAGAAAAAATTAAAAAAGAACGAATATTTAAATGATATAAATTTTTAGAAATAAGATTATAGAATCTCTCTTTAAAAAAAAAAGCATATAAACTCAAACTTATATAAATGAAATTATCTAATTTTCCTTCAATTTTTTTTATCTAATTTTGTGAATAGAATTTGTGCATCCATCAACCATTCTGTTTTAGTACTTCATGAAGAAAAAAAAATCAATCAACTCTTTATGACGACTAATCCCGTGGATGTCACAATCTTCTTGAGTTACAAATATGCTAGGAGAGTGAACTTGTCATCTTGTTTATGGATTATATATTATTACTTGATTATTCATATGGTGATATGGGTATTATTTTATTTTATTTTTTCCAAGAGAAGGAACATCTAAGGTAGTGCTACCTCAAAAAAAAATAAAACAAGTGGGAGCTACAAAATAAAGAGGAGGGGGACATCAACCAAAACCTCCTCAAAAGATAAAAAACCTAAAAGAAGTTAAACCTAACAATTTTTTCACTAAACTACCTCTAATGAGCATAGTCCATATGTGAAAGATATGATCGAACGTCTTGAAATACTTCTCCACATAGTAGACATGTTATTGGGAATGCTTCAAAATAAAAGAGGGAGACATCAACCAAAACCTCCTCAAAAGATAAAAAAATCTAAAACTAGTTAAACCTAACAAATTTTTCACTAAACTAGCTATGAGCATAGTCTATATGTGAAAGATAACATCGAACATCTAGAAATATTTCTCCGCATTGTACACATGTTATTGGGAATACCATGTCAATCCTTTCATGTCTACCCGAAGTGCTAGCCCTCGTGAATGCGTTTACATATTCAAAACAAGTGTGAAAATATCCATACACATTCAACGTTGTCAATGATTGTTAAAAAAATAAACCCCAAAAATCAAAGAGAACAAGTTTTGTTTACAAACAAAGTGTATATATAATATGGGTTTGAGTGTAAGGTAAGTCACTTATTTATACAAATAAAGCTAACATATGGTTTTTTTGTTTGTGAGGGAAAGCTAACATATGATTATAATTTTAAATAATATCCATTAGTATAAATAAAAATTATTTATTTTAAAGATATCTATAACACTCTAATATAATTTTCTAGAATATCATTCAGGGTATTAGTCGTTGATATTGGAAAACTAAAATAATAGAATCAAATCACAAAGGTAATTTTAAAACATGCTCAGTACGATATAACTTACGAACACATCTTTTGAAATACTAGATCTATGTTTTAAGGAGTAAATACTAGATCTTATTAATATTTGAATCTAATCTAAGTTTGTTTTTAAAGAAGAAAATCGATATAACTTTAAAACACATCTTATGAAATACTATAATTCTATACAAAATAAAAATAAAAATATGCTCTATATTTTAGATATTGTACGGATATAAATTATTCCTTTTTTTTGTTGAGGGAAGATATAAATTATTCCTATATATCGTAAATCATACATATATAATATAAATCATATATAATTTTTGTTGATTGGAATTCAAATTAAAATATTTATATAAATTAACAATAGGATGATATATTTCTAGGCATGATCATATTTATAAATGTACAGTATCATGATAATATTTTAACAAAAATGTTATACAATGAATTAGATAAATAGATTTTAAATAGAATACATAGAATAAATTTAAAAATCATTATAGTTTATTAGCCAAGAATTTAATGCTAAACTATAAATTAGAAATTTTAAGCTAGGGTTGTCCACGGTTCTACTTGGATTGCTTTTGAAAGAAAAACTCATCTAATGCTAAGATAAATTATGTACGGATTTAAGTTTAATGAGATCCATTCAAATTTAATGTGCTTAAATTTGGATCAGTTTTGGGATATCCAAAAAATAAAATTATAATTTTCTGTTACTATTAATATTTTATTGATACATTTAAATATAATGTTTGATGCAAAAGATAACATAAGATATATTAAAAATACATATTATGGAATGAAAATGATTGATAATTCATTCAGAGGGACAATGATCAATAATATTTGAAACATACGAAATATCACAAAAATATATTTAACTTTTTTTTGTAAGGCAAGGGCACAATGACATAGAAAAGGAATGGAAGACACTCCAACGAAGTTGAGACGTCTTATTGATTCCATTCCTTGTCAGGTACTCATGAATATTATTAAAAAAAAAAGGAAAAAAGAAATAAAAAAAAAAAAAAAAACTGGAGGGACGTAAACTTAATCCACACAAAAGTGTAGGTCGACCCAAGCGGGAAACACAAAAAATAAAAAAACACAAGTGGATTGGACCGTCCGCCAAGAGGAAAGCGAGTCCATGTGCCATCAAGTCCCTGCATATCACAGCAAGCTCAAATGCACTTTCGAGCTCCACACTCCAATTCAAATATATTTAACTAAACTAACAAGTTGTAATAAAAAAAAATTAAAAACCAACGAATATTTAAATCATATTTAAACTCAAACTTATATAAATGAAATTATCTAATTTTCCTTCAATTTTTTTTTTTATCTAATTTTGTGAATAGAATTTGTGCATCCATCAACCAGTCTATTTTAGTACTTTATGAAGAAAAAAAAAAATCAATCAACTCTTTATGACGACTAATCCTGTGGATGTCACAATCTTCTTGAGTTACAAATATTCTAGGAGAGTGAACTTTGAAAACGGTTTGGCGGTATTGGTCATCTTGTTTATGGATTATATATTAATACTTGATTATTCATATGGTGATATGGGTATTATTTTATTTTATTTTTACCAAGAGAAGAAACATTTAAGGTAGTGCTACCTCAAAAAATAATAAAACAAATGGGAGCTACAAGATAAAGAGGAGGGGGACATCAACCAAAACCTCCTCAAAAGATAAAAAACCTAAAACAAGTTAAACCTAACAAATTTTTCACTAAACTATCTCTAATGAGCATAGTCCATATGTGAAAGATATGATCGAACGTCTAGAAATACTTCTCCACATAGTAGACATGTTATTGGAAATGCTTCAAAATAAAAGAGGGAGACATCAACCAAAACCTCCTCAAAAGATAAAAAAACCTAAAACAAGTTAAACCTAACAAATTTTTCACTAAACTATCTCTAATGAGCATAGTCCATATGTGAAAGATATGATCGAACGTCTAGAAATACTTCTCCACATAGTACACATGTTATTGGGAATACCATGTCAATCCTTTCATGTCTACCCGAAGTGCTAGCTCTCGTGAATACGTTTACATATTCAAAGCAAGTGTGAAAATATCCATGCACATTCATCGTTGTCAATGATTATTAAAAAAATAAACTCCAAAAATCAAAGAGAACAAGTTTTGTTTACAAAGTGTATATATAATATGGGTTTGAGTGTAAGGTAAGTCACTTATTTATACAAATAAAGCTAACATATTGTTTTTTGGTTTGTGAGGGAAATCTAACATATGATTATAATTTTAAATAATATCTATTAGTATAAATAAAAATTATTTATTTTAAAGATACCTATAACACTCTAATATAATTTTCTAGAATATCATTCAAGGTATTAGTCGCTGATATTGGATAACTAAAATAATAGAATCAAATTACAAGGTAATTTAAAACATGCTTAGTACGATAAAACTTAAGAACACGTCTTTTGAAATACTAGATCTTTGTTTTAAGGAGTAAATACTAGATCTTATTAATATTTGAATCTAATCTAAGTTTGTTTTTAAAGAAGAAAATCGATATAACTTAAAAACACGTCTTATGAAATACTATAATTCTATACAAAATAAAAAAAAATGTTCTATATTCTAGATATTGTACGGATATAAATTATTCCTTTTTTTTGTTGAGGGAAGATATAAATTATTCCTATACATCGTAAATCATACATATATAATATAAATCATAAATAATTTTTGTTGATTTGAATTCAAATTAAAATATTTATATAAATTAACAATAGGATGATATATTTCTAGGCATGATCATATTTTTAAATATACAGTATCATGATAATATTTTAACAAAAAATTTATACAATAAATTAGATAAATAGATTTTAAATATAATACATAGAATAAATTTAGAAATCATACTAGTTTATTAGCCAAGAATTTAATGCTAAACTATAAATTAGAATTTTTAAGCCTAGAGTTGTTCACGGTTCTTCTTGGATTGCTTTTGAAAGAAAAACTCATCTAATGCTAAGATAAATTATGTACGGTCCGATTTAAGTTTAATGAGATCCAGTCAAATTTAATGTGCTTAAATTTGGATCAGTTTTGGGATATCCAAAAAATAAAATTATAATTTTATGTTACTATTTATATTTTATTGATACATTAATATATAATGTTTGATACAAAAGATAACATAAGATATATTAAAAATACATATTACGGAATGAAAATGATTGATAATTCATTCAGAGGGACAATGATCAATAATATTTGAAACATATGAAATAGCACAAAAATATATATTCCATTCATTGTCAGGTACTCATGAATATTATTAAAAAACAAAGGAAAAAAGAAATTAAAAAAAAAAAAAAACTGGAGGGACATAAACTTAATCCACACAAAAGTGTAGGTCGACCCAAGCGGGAAACACAAAAAATAAAAAAACACAAGTGGATTGGACCGTCCGCCAAGAGGAAAGCGAGTCCATGTACCATCAACTCCCTGCATATCACAGCAATCTCAAATGCACTTTCGAGCTCCACACTCCAATTCAAATATATTTAACTAAACTAACAAGTTGTAATAAAAAAAAATAAAAAACCAACGAATATTTAAATCATATTTAAACTCAAACTTATATAAATGAAATTATCTAATTTTCCTTCAAATTTTTTTATATATAATTTTGTGAATAGAATTTGTGCATCCATCAACCATTCTGTTTTATTACTTCATGAAAGAAAAAAATCAATCAACTCTTTATGACGACTATTCCCGTGGATGTCACAATCTTCTTGAGTTACAAATATGCTAGGAGAGTGAACTTTGAAAAGGTATTGGTCTGATATTGGATAACTAAAATAATAGAATAAAATTACAAGGTAATTTAAAAAATGCTGAGTACGATATAACTTAAGAACACGTCTTTTGAAATACTAGATCTTTGTTTTAAGGTGTAAATACTAGATCTTATTAATATTTGAATCTAATCTAAGTAGAAAATCGATATAACTTAAAAACACGTCTTATGAAATACTATAATTCTATACAAAATTAAAAAAAAAAGTTCTATATTCTTGATATTGTACGGATATAAATTATTCCTTTTTTTTTTATTGAGGGAAGATATAAATTATTCCTATACATCGTAAATATTATTATTTTTTTAAACAAAGGGAATGCAACCAAAAAGGCTGCAACCCGAAATATATTCAAAACAAAGAAACAAAAACAGAAGATACAAAAGGAATGAGGGGGGACATGAGACCAAAACCCTCAAAAGAGATTAGCAAAACCTAAAATTCGGAAATCCGATCCTATTCCTTACAAATTCAACATTAACCTGAGGAGGTATATTGTTGAACCAAGAATAAGAAGGCAATGTTAAACCTAAGTTTGCAAGCTGATCTGCACAATGATTACCCTCTCTATATATATGAGAAACATTGAAATTAATCATAGATAAAATGAATATACAATTATCCCACCTATTCCTTAGGGACCAAGGCACTATCTTAGCAAACTTAAAAGCCAAGAATACTAACATGGAATCTGTTTCCAACCAAAGATTGTGCCACTTTTTGACATGAGCAATTTCAATTGCTAGCATAGCTGCTATAAGTTCAGAGTGCAGAGCAGCAGAGACTCCCAAATTAACAGAGAAAGCTCCTAGAAAATCAGCATCAGAATTTCTAAAAATTCCTCCACAAGCCGCCGAACCTGGATTACCTTGAGCTGCCCCATCAGTGTTACACTTAACCCAATTAAAGATTGGTGGAGACCAAATGACTTCTTTGATGTTGTGAGATTTAGGAGGATTGATTTTGACATCAAGCTTTTTGAGGATCACAAATTCAAAAATAGAGGAACTAGCTGCTAGCTTAGAATTGTTACCTGAAAGAGAAGTTCCTGCAATAATAAGGTTGATAGCTGAGGCGACTTTGATTTTCTTATCATTAAATCTACTTTGATTTGCAATGCCAGATGACGTTGAAGCCATAAATGATGGCGGCCAGAATGACAAGTTTACAATGAGGGGACCAATTTCTATCAGAGATTCTAATGATGTCCAAGAAGGAAGATAAGTTACAGTTTAGGTTGAGCAAGGAACCTAACCAGTGCCATATGTCAGTTGCAAAGGGGCAATCAATGAACAAGTGCAAAGAGGTCTCCTGAGCAGCACCGCAAAGGTTACATATGAAAGGTAACAAGCATCCTCTTTTAGAGAGATTGTCATCAGTGGGGAGTTTGTCATGAAGTAGTCTCCAAACTAAAAAGGATTTGGAAGGGGGGACAACAACATGTCATATCATTTTGGCCCAACTAAGAGGTTGAGGATGATTGGAAGCATGGAAAATGTAAGCATATTTGAAGGTTAGGGATCCATCATGTGAATTCTTCCAAATGAGATTATCATCTTTTGGGATCAATGGGATGGTTGTAGATGAAAATTTATGTTTAAGGATGGGTTAAGCAGTTATGATAGATTGAGGCACATTCCATTTGGAATCCATGATATAAGTGTCAAGGTGAGATTGAAGGAGATGGTGGAGGTGTTGTGGGATGTTAAGGGCGCTGATTAAAGGTTCTCCACACCAAGGATCTATCCAAAACTTGATAGTTTGACCATTACCGATTTTCCACAAAACATTGTCCATAAGAGTGTTGAATTTGTGCTTAGCACTGCTCCATATTGAAGAAGAGATATGATGATTGATGGGTTTATTATTTCTTAAAACCCTACTTCTGATAAGTTGAGACCATTGCAGCTCAGATTGAAGGATGTCCCAACAGTTTTTGAGGTTTCCTGCTTCATTAATGTCACTTAGGTTTCTCAAACCCAGACCTCCCTCCTTGAGAGGTGTACAAACTTTATGCCAAGCGACTGTTACTAACTTTCTTTGATTTACATCACCAGACCATATGAAGTTTCTCATCCATTTTTCCATATCCTTTAAAAGTTTAACTGGCCAAGAATAGATGGAAAGACAGTGAGGGAGCATACTATGAACTACACTATTAACTAATTGCACTCTACCAATAATAGAGAGAAGTGATGCTTTCCAAGCTGAGAGCTTGCTTTTAACCTTATCAGCAAGTGGTTGAAAATAAGCATACTTTGCCTTCCCTTTGAAAATTGGAACACCTAAATAGGTAAATGGAAGAGTTCCAATTTGAAAACCTATTTGATTCGCAATTTGATTCAATCTTGAAGTGCAAATAGAACCTGCGTACAACGAGGATTTTTGAGGATTGACCATTTGTCCAGAAACTTCAGCATAGTCCATAAAGGCTTCTTTGAGCACCTTGATGTTTGAGTTTGTTCCTTTACAGAATATCATCATATCACCAGCGTATAGAATGTGTGAAGGAAATTAAATGTCTCTGGTGCCATTTATAAGTTTGAGTTTTCCCTCCCTAACCAACTTGGTTAGTCTTCTGCTTATTACTTCCTTAGCAAGGCAAAAGAGAAGGGGTGATAGAGGATCGCCCTGTCTCACCCCTCTAGAACATTGGAAGTATCCATGGAGCTTACCATTAATTGAAACTGATAGTCTAGCAGATGAGAGAATGGAATGAATCCAGTTGCAAAATTTACTACAAAAGCCAAAACCTTTTAGAACTTTGAGGAGGAAATGCCAGTCAAGGGTGTCAAAAGCTTTCGCTATGTCTATCTTCATGGACAAGTTTCCTCCAAATGATTTTTTGTCCAGAACATTGATGGCTTCAGAAGTTAGGCAAATGCAATCCTTGATGCTTCGTAAATCATACATATATAATATAAATCATAAATAATTTTTGTTGATTTGAATTCAAATTAAAATATTTATATAAATTAACAATAGGATGATATATTTCTAGGCATGATCATATTTATAAATATACAGTATCATGATAATATTTTAACAAAAATTTTATACAGTAAATTAGATAAATAGATTTTAAATATAATACATAGAATAAATTTAGAAATCATACTAGTTTATTAGCCAAGAATTTAATGCTAAACTATAAATTAGAAATTTTAAGCCTAGAGTTGTTCACGGTTCTTCTTGGATTGCTTTTGAAAGAAAAACTCATCTAATGCTAAGATAAATTATGTACGGTCCGATTTAAGTTTAATGAGATCCAGTCAAATTTAATGTGCTTAAATTTGGATCAGTTTTGGGATATCCAAAAAATAAAATTACAATTTTATGTTACTATTAATATTTTATTGATACATTAATATATAATATAATGTTTGATGCAAAAGATAACATAAGATATATTAAAAATACATATTACGGAATAAAAATGATTGATAATTCATTCAGAGGGACAATGATCAATAATATTTGAAACATATGAAATAGCACAAAAATATATTTAACTTTTTTTTATAAGGCAAGGGCACAATGACATAGAAAAGGAATGGAAGACACTCGAACGAAGTTGAGGCGTCTTATTGATTTCATTCCTTGTCAGGTACTCATGAATATTATTAAAAAAAAGGAAAACAGAAATTAAAAAAAAACTGGAGGGACATAAACTTAATCCACACAAAAGTGTAGGTTGACCCAAGCGGGAAACACAAAAAATAAGAAAACACAAGTGGATTGGACCGTCCGCCAAGAGAAAAGCGAGTCCATGTACCATCAACTCCCTGCATATATTTGAATTGGATTGTGGAGCTCGAAAGTGCATTTGAGCTTGCTGTGATATGCAGGGAGTTGATGGTACATGGACTCGCTTTCCTCTTGGCGGACGGTCCAATGGACTCGCTTTCCTCTTGGCGGACGGTCCAATCCACTTGTGTTTTCTTATTTTTTGTGTTTCCCGCTTGGGTCGACCTACACTTTTGTGTGGATTAAGTTTATGTCCCTCCAGTTTTTTTTTTAATTTCTTTTTTCCTTTTTTTTAATAATATTCATGAGTACCTGACAAGGAATGGAGTCAATAAGACGCCTCAACTTCGTTCGAGTGTCTTCCATTCCTTTTCTATGTCATTGTGCCCTTGCCTTATAAAAAAAAGTTAAATATATTTTTGTGCTATTTCATATGTTTCAAATATTATTGATCATTGTCCCTCTGAATGAATTATCAATCATTTTTATTCCGTAATATGTATTTTTAATATATCTTATGTTATCTTTTGCATCAAACATTATATTTTAATGTATCAATAAAATATAAATAGTAACACAAATTTATAATTTTATTTTTTGGATATCCCAAAACTGATCCAAATTTAAGCACATTAAATTTCACTGGATCTCATTAAACTTAAATCGGACCGTACATAATTTATCTTAGCATTAGATGAGTTTTTCTTTCAAAAGCAATCCAAGAAGAACCGTGAAAAACCCTAGGCTTAAAATTTCTAATTTATAGTTTAGCATTAAATTCTTGGCTAATAAACTAGTATGATTTCTAAATTTATTCTATGTATTATATTTAAAATCTATTTATCTAATTTATTGTATAAATTTTTTGTTAAAATATTATCATGATACTGTATATTTATAAATATGATCATGCCTAGAAATATATCATCCTATTGTTAATTTATATAAATATTTTAATTTGAATTCAAATCAACAAAAAATATTTATAATTTATATTATATATGTTTGATTTACGATGTATAGGAATAATTTATATCTTCCCTCAACAACAAAAAGGAATAATTTATATCCGTACAATATCTATAATATAGAGCATATTTTTTTTTTTTATTTTGTATAGAATTATAGTATTTCATAAGACGTGTTTTTAAGTTATATCGATTTTCTTCTTCAAAAACAAACTTAGATTAGATTCAAATATTAATAAGATCTAGTATTTACTCCTTAAATCAAAGATCTAGTATTTCAAAAGACGTGTTCTAAGTTATACCGTAAGCATGTTTTAAATTACCTTGTAATTTGATTCTATTATTTTAGTTATCCAATATCAGCGACTAATACCCTGAATGATATTCTAGAAAATTAATTATATTAGAGTGTTATAGATATCTTTAAAATAAATAATTTTGATTTATACTAATGGATATTATTTAAAATTATAATCATATGTTAGCTTTCCCTCACAAACAAAAAAACGATATGTTAGCTTTATTTGTATAAATAAGTCACTTTACCTTACACTCAAACCCATATTATATATACACTTTGTTTGTAAACAAAACTTGTTCTCTTTGATTTTTGGAGTTTATTTTTTTAACAATCATTGACAACGATGAATGTGTATGGATATTTTCACACTTGCTTTGAATATGTAAACGCATTCACGAGGGCTAGCACTTCGGGTAGACATGAAAGGATTGACATGGTATTTCCATTAACATGTGTACAATGCGGAGAAGTATTTCTAGATGTTCGATGTTATCTTTCACATATAGACTATGCTCATAGCTAGTTTAGTGAAAAATTTGTTAGGTTTAACTAGTTTTAGATTTTTTTTATCTTTTGAGGAGGTTTTGGTTGATGTCTCCCTCTTTTATTTTGAAGCATTCCCAATAACATGTCTACTACATGGAGAAGTATTTCTAGACGTTCGATCATATCTTTCACATATGGACTATGCTCATTAGAGATAGTTTAGGGAAAAATTTGTTAGGTTTAACTTGTTTTAGGTTTTTTATCTTTTGAGGAGGTTTTGGTTGATGTCCCCCTCCTCTTTATTTTGTAGCTCCCATTTGTTTTATTATTTTTTGAGGTAGCACTACCTTAGGTGTTCCTTCTCTTGGTAAAAATAAAATAAAATAATACCCATATCATCATATGAATAATCAAGTAATAATATATAATCCATAAACAAGATGACCAATACCGCCAAACCGTTTTCAAAGTTCACTCTCCTAGCACATTTGTAACTCAAGAAGATTGTCACATCCACGGGATTAGTAGTCATAAAGAGTTGATTTTTTTTTATTTTTTTTCATGAAGTACTAAAATAGAATGGTTGATGGATGCACAAATTCTATCAACTAAATTAGATAAAAAAAAATTGAAGGAAAATTAAATAATTTCATTTATATAAGTTTGAGTTTATATCCTTTTTTTTTAAAGAGAGATTCTATAATCTTATTTCTAAAAATTTATATGATTTAAATATTCGTTGGCTTTTAATTTTTTTTTATTACAACTTATTAGTTTAGTTAAATATATTTGAATTGGATTGTGGAGCTCGAAAGTGCATTTGAACTTGCTGTGAAATGCAGGGAGTTGATGGTACATGGACTCGCTTTCCTCTTGGCGGACGGTCCAATCCACTTGTGTTTTCTTATTTTTTGTGTTTCCCGCTTGGGTCGACCACACAAAACACTTTAATATATCTTATGTTATCTTATGTACGGTCCGATTTAAGTTTAATGAGATCCAGTCAAATTTAATGTGCTTAAATTTGGATCAGTTTTGGGATATCCAAAAAATAAAATTATAATTTTGTGTTACTATTAATATTTTATTGATACATTAAAATATAATGTTTGATGCAAAAGATAACATAAGATATATTAAAAATACATATTACGGAATGAAAATGATTGATAATTCATTCAGAGGGACAATGATCAATAATATTTGAAACATATGAAATAGAACAAAAAAATATATTTAACTTTTTTTTTATAAGGCAAGGGCACAATGACATAGAAAAGGAATGGAAGACACTCGAACGAAGTTGAGGCGTCTTATTGATTCCATTCCTTGTCAGGTACTCATGAATATTATTAAAAAAAAGGAAAAAAGAAATTAAAAAAAAAACTGGAGGGACATAAACTTAATCCACACAAAAGTGTTTTGTGTGGTCGACCCAAGCGGGAAACACAAAAAATAAGAAAACACAAGTGGATTGGACCGTCCGCCAAGAGGAAAGCGAGTCCATGTACCATCAACTCCCTGCATTTCACAGCAAGTTCAAATGCACTTTCGAGCTCCACAATCCAATTCAAATATATTTAACTAAACTAATAAGTTGTAATAAAAAAAAATTAAAAACCAACGAATATTTAAATCATATAAATTTTTAGAAATAAGATTATAGAATCTCTCTTTAAAAAAAAAGGATATAAACTCAAACTTATATAAATGAAATTATTTAATTTTCCTTCAATTTTTTTTTATCTAATTTAGTTGATAGAATTTGTGCATCCATCAACCATTCTATTTTAGTACTTCATGAAAAAAAATAAAAAAAATCAACTCTTTATGACGACAAATCCCGTGGATGTGACAATCTTCTTGAGTTACAAATATGCTAGGAGAGTGAACTTTGAAAACGGTTTGGCGCTATTGGTCATCTTGTTTATGGATTATATATTATTACTTGATTATTCATATGGTGATATGGGTATTATTTTATTTTATTTTTACCAAGAGAAGGAACACCTAAGGTAGTGCTACCTCAAAAAATAATAAAACAAATGGGAGCTACAAAATAAAGAGGAGGGGGACATCAACCAAAACCTCCTCAAAAGATAAAAAACCTAAAACAAGTTAAACCTAACAAATTTTTCCCTAAACTATCTCTAATGAGCATAGTCCATATGTGAAAGATATGATCGAACGTCTAGAAATACTTCTCCATGTAGTAGACATGTTATTGGGAATGCTTCAAAATAAAAGAGGGAGACATCAACCAAAACCTCCTCAAAAGATAAAAAAAATCTAAAACTAGTTAAACCTAACAAATTTTTCACTAAACTAGCTATGAGCATAGTCTATATGTGAAAGATAACATCGAACATCTAGAAATACTTCTCCGCATTGTACACATATTAATGGGAATACCATGTCAATCCTTTCATGTCTACCCGAAGTGCTAGCCCTCGTGAATGCGTTTACATATTCAAAGCAAGTGTGAAAATATCCATACACATTCATCGTTGTCAATGATTGTTAAAAAAATAAACTCCAAAAATCAAAGAGAACAAGTTTTGTTTACAAACAAAGTGTATATATAATATGGGTTTGAGTGTAAGGTAAGTCACTTATTTATACAAATAAAGCTAACATATGGATTTTTTGTTTGTGAGGGAAAGCTAGCATATGATTATAATTTTAAATAATATCCATTAGTATAAATCAAAATTATTTATTTTAAAGATATCTATAACACTCTAATATAATTTTCTAGAATATCATTCAGGGTATTAGTCGCTGATATTGGATAACTAAAATAATAGAATCAAATTACAAGGTAATTTAAAACATGCTTACGGTATAACTTAGAACACGTCTTTTGAAATACTAGATCTTTGTTTTAAGGAGTAAATACTAGATCTTATTAATATTTGAATCTAATCTAAGTTTGTTTTTGAAGAAGAAAATCGATATAACTTAAAAACACGTCTTATGAAATACTATAATTCTATACAAAATAAAAAAAAAAAAATATGCTCTATATTCTAGATATTGTACGGATATAAATTATTCCTTTTTGTTGTTGAGGGAAGATATAAATTATTCCTATACATCGTAAATCATACATATATAATATAAATCATAAATATTTTTTGTTGATTTGAATTCAAATTAAAATATTTATATAAATTAACAATAGGATGATATATTTCTAGGCATGATCATATTTATAAATATACAGTATCATGATAATATTTTAACAAAAAATTTATACAATAAATTAGATAAATAGATTTTAAATATAATACATAGAATAAATTTAGAAATCATACTAGTTTATTAGCCAAGAATTTAATGCTAAACTATAAATTAGAAATTTTAAGCCTAGGGTTTTTCACGGTTCTTCTTGGATTGCTTTTGAAAGAAAAACTCATCTAATGCTAAGATAAATTATGTACGGTCCGATTTAAGTTTAATGAGATCCAGTCAAATTTAATGTGCTTAAATTTGGATCAGTTTTGGGATATCCAAAAAATAAAATTATAATTTTGTGTTACTATTAATATTTTATTGATACATTAAAATATAATGTTTGATGCAAAAGATAACATAAGATATATTAAAAATACATATTACGGAATGAAAATGATTGATAATTCATTCAGAGGGACAATGATCAATAATATTTGAAACATATGAAATAGAACAAAAAAATATATTTAACTTTTTTTTTATAAGGCAAGGGCACAATGACATAGAAAAGGAATGGAAGACACTCGAACGAAGTTGAGGCGTCTTATTGACTCCATTCCTTGTCAGGTACTCATGAATATTATTAAAAAAAAGGAAAAAAGAAATTAAAAAAAAAACTGGAGGGACATAAACTTAATCCACACAAAAGTGTTTTGTGTGGTCGACCCAAGCGGGAAACACAAAAAATAAGAAAACACAAGTGGATTGGACCGTCCGCCAAGAGGAAAGCGAGTCCATGTACCATCAACTCCCTGCATTTCACAGCAAGTTCAAATGCACTTTCGAGCTCCACAATCCAATTCAAATATATTTAACTAAACTAATAAGTTGTAATAAAAAAAAATTAAAAACCAACGAATATTTAAATCATATAAATTTTTAGAAATAAGATTATAGAATCTCTCTTTAAAAAAAAAGGATATAAACTCAAACTTATATAAATGAAATTATTTAATTTTCCTTCAATTTTTTTTTATCTAATTTAGTTGATAGAATTTGTGCATCCATCAACCATTCTATTTTAGTACTTCATGAAAAAAAAATAAAAAAAATCAACTCTTTATGACGACTAATCCCGTGGATGTCACAATCTTCTTGAGTTACAAATATGCTAGGAGAGTGAACTTTGAAAACGGTTTGGCGCTATTGGTCATCTTGTTTATGGATTATATATTATTACTTGATTATTCATATGGTGATATGGGTATTATTTTATTTTATTTTTACCAAGAGAAGGAACACCTAAGGTAGTGCTACCTCAAAAAATAATAAAACAAATGGGAGCTACAAAATAAAGAGGAGGGGGACATCAACCAAAACCTCCTCAAAAGATAAAAAACCTAAAACAAGTTAAACCTAACAAATTTTTCCCTAAACTATCTCTAATGAGCATAGTCCATATGTGAAAGATATGATCGAACGTCTAGAAATACTTCTCCATGTAGTAGACATGTTATTGGGAATGCTTCAAAATAAAAGAGGGAGACATCAACCAAAACCTCCTCAAAAGATAAAAAAAATCTAAAACTAGTTAAACCTAACAAATTTTTCACTAAACTAGCTATGAGCATAGTCTATATGTGAAAGATAACATCGAACATCTAGAAATACTTCTCCGCATTGTACACATATTAATGGGAATACCATGTCAATCCTTTCATGTCTACCCGAAGTGCTAGCCCTCGTGAATGCGTTTACATATTCAAAGCAAGTGTGAAAATATCCATACACATTCATCGTTGTCAATGATTGTTAAAAAAATAAACTCCAAAAATCAAAGAGAACAAGTTTTGTTTACAAACAAAGTGTATATATAATATGGGTTTGAGTGTAAGGTAAGTCACTTATTTATACAAATAAAGCTAACATATGGATTTTTTGTTTGTGAGGGAAAGCTAGCATATGATTATAATTTTAAATAATATCCATTAGTATAAATCAAAATTATTTATTTTAAAGATATCTATAACACTCTAATATAATTTTCTAGAATATCATTCAGGGTATTAGTCGCTGATATTGGATAACTAAAATAATAGAATCAAATTACAAGGTAATTTAAAACATGCTTACGGTATAACTTAGAACACGTCTTTTGAAATACTAGATCTTTGTTTTAAGGAGTAAATACTAGATCTTATTAATATTTGAATCTAATCTAAGTTTGTTTTTGAAGAAGAAAATCGATATAACTTAAAAACACGTCTTATGAAATACTATAATTCTATACAAAAAAAAAAATAAAAATATGCTCTATATTCTAGATATTGTACGGATATAAATTATTCCTTTTTGTTGTTGAGGGAAGATATAAATTATTCCTATACATCGTAAATCATACATATATAATATAAATCATAAATATTTTTTGTTGATTTGAATTCAAATTAAAATATTTATATAAATTAACAATAGGATGATATATTTCTAGGCATGATCATATTTATAAATATACAGTATCATGATAATATTTTTAACAAAAAATTTATACAATAAATTAGATAAATAGATTTTAAATATAATACATAGAATAAATTTAGAAATCATACTAGTTTATTAGCCAAGAATTTAATGCTAAACTATAAATTAGAAATTTTAAGCCTAGGGTTTTTCACGGTTCTTCTTGGATTGCTTTTGAAAGAAAAACTCATCTAATGCTAAGATAAATTATGTACGGTCCGATTTAAGTTTAATGAGATCCAGTCAAATTTAATGTGCTTAAATTTGGATCAGTTTTGGGATATCCAAAAAATAAAATTATAATTTTCTGTTACTATTAATATTTTATTGATACATTAAAATATAATGTTTGATGCAAAAGATAACATAAGATATATTAAAAATACATATTACGGAATGAAAATGATTGATAATTCATCCAGAGGGACAATGATCAATAATATTTGAAACATATGATATAGCACAAAAATATATTTAACTTTTTTTTGTAAGGCAAGGGCACAATGACATAGAAAAGGAATGGAAGACACTCCAACGAAGTTGAGACGTCTTATTGATTTCATTCATTGCCAGGTACTCATGAATATTATTAAAAAAAAGGAAAAAAGAAATTAAAAAAAAAAAAACTGGAGGGACATAAACTTAATCCACACAAAAGTGTAGGTCGACCCAAGCGGGAAACACAAAAAATAAAAAAACACAAGTGGATTGGACCGTCCGCCAAGAGGAAAGGGAGTCCATGTACCACCATCAACTCCCTGCATATCACAGCAAGCTAAAATGCACTTTCGAGCTCCACAATCCAATTCAAATATATTTAACTAAACTAATAAGTTGTAATAAAAATAAAAAAATAAAAAAAAACGAATATTTAAATGATATAAATTTTTAGAAATAAGATTATAGAATCTCTCTTTCAAAAAAAAAAAAAAAAGGATATAAACTCAAACTTATATAAATGTAATTATCTAATTTTCCTTCAATTTTTTTTTATCTAATTTTGTGAATAGAATTTGTGCATCCATCAACCATTCTATTTTAGTACTTCATGAAAAGAAAAAAAAAATCAATCAACTCTTTATGACGACTAATCCCGTGGATGTCACAATCTTCTTGAGTTACAAATATGCTAGGAGAGTGAACTTGTCATCTTGTTTATGGATTATATATTATTACTTGATTATTCATATGGTGATATGGGTATTATTTTATTTTATTTTTACCAAGAGAAGGAACATCTAAGGTAGTGTTACCTCAAAAAATAATAAAACAAATGGGAGCTACAAAATAAAGAGGAGGGGAACATCAACCAAAACCTCCTCAAAAGATAAAAAACCTAAAACAAGTTAAACCTAACAAATTTTTCACTAACCTATCTCTAATGTCTAATGAGCATAGTCCATATGTGAAAGATATGATCGAACGTCTAGAAATACTTCTCCACATAGTAGACATGTTATTGGGAATGCTTCAAAATAAAAGAGGGAGACATCAACCAAAACCTCCTCAAAAGATAAAAAAAGCGGATGTTAGCCACAGTCAAAACCGTGACAATTTGTACTCATAACTGTGGCTAAGTTGATGTTGCCACGGTTTCAAATTCGTGGAAAAGAAGGGTGTCGCTGAATATTAGCCACGGTGAAATTCAGATATAGCCACGGTCAAATCTGCCGTGGTAACAATGTTTTAGCCACGATTGAAATTGAGTTTAGCCACGTTGCAACTGTGTCTAACTGGCTTTAAAAAAGAAAAAAATAATTCCTGTTTTGCCACAGTTTTAACCGTGGCTAACAACAAAAATAAGAATTAAAAAAAAAAAACAACCCTTACAAACGCAGACTTCCCACTAATACAGTTACAATCATGTTACTTCACTAGAAAATTGGGCAATGGACGTTAATTGATACTGCTAACATCATATATTCTTATTAACACTTTCCAAATTAATTAAATCATGAAATTAACAATAGGAATGTTCATCGAGATAAGTAAATTGTAAAGGAATAATGGAACCACTATATACACATAATCAAAATCAGCAAACATTACATAAAACAATAAGGCAAAGCAATGATGATGGACCATAAACATTGTGGTTATACTCCCAAACAGAACATAGAATAGCAAGTAAAAAAATTACATTAATATTGTGTATTGTATGCAGCCATTCATGCGTCCAAATTTGCGCCAAACCCTGCACTACAAATGCAACCAGCCCACCTTGCATCTATCAAATGAACAACACTTCAACTACTTCCGTTTCAGAACCAGACTTGCAGCCAATCTGTGGACAAGTAGAGGATCACTACTCTGAAAGTGACTGAACACAATAACCACAAATCTCCTTCCATTACTATCTTCCTCATGCAATTTCAATAAAAATAGATAGATGTGCTATTGATTAGTTATTAGACAATAAACTTTACTGAACAGTGACAGACAAATGTTCAAATATTCAATACATATAACAACTACTAACGCCTTTTCCCCCAATTTGGTTCAAATACATTTGATTTTACTATTAAAGATAAAAATAAGAATTCAGATTACTGATTTTACTATTAAAGATAAAAATAAGAATCCAGATTTTACCTTTAGAACCTCAGCTGCCTCTCTTTCCATAATGCCCACATCATGATCAGCTAGCTCGATATCATCTGATATCTTCTTAGCTTCGGCAGAACATATACTTCTGTAGTCCTGTGTTTTCTTCTTTATCATGTCCATTTGAGTTTCCAGCTAGTGAATAAATCAACAAGCAGTAGAAAAGAAAAAGTCAAACAACAGTCTTCACAAGGAAAGATAATTTATGGTTCCAATACCCATCTAACTCCAACAAAGAGTGTAACATAAATATTGTCAGAAAAAGGAAGAGCCCGTATGAACTTGATTTGTCATCTATAACAAAGAATTCTCCTTTTAGTAGTATTTTAAATTTTTTTTCCGGTAACATAACATATCATTTTCTCTAAGTGTAAGATGACAACTAAAAAAAATATTAGTTAACTATGAACTTTAGACTGGACCTATTATAATTATTTAAAGATTGTCGTGTGGAGTCTGAGGACAAGTACAAGGAGTGATTTCAATTTGATGAGAAAAAAAATTGATAAGAACTAGTAGACAGTAGTATAACAAGTAAGAAACACAGGCATGAGCCTTCAATTCAACAACATTACCCCTGCATCAGCCTCCGAATTCTAAGCTAAGATATCATTGAAAGAAGGCAGTTAAAACTCAATTAGAACATTAATTGGGAAAAAAGAGGGGATAGTATTGGGAACCAAGTTTATTTCTGAATCGTGGTAGGTGTGCTGGTTGTGATTCAGTGTGCTACTGCTTCATTTAATGGGCGAGTCTTCTCTGCAATTTGTTTAGCTGACATTTCAAGCAGTGGACTGTTTTTAGAAGTTACCACAAGTAGAAGCTTTATCATGTCTCCGTTTTGATGGTATACCAACATAACTTATTTTCTTATTTCTGCTGAATGCTAGAAGAATTAATATATTGATTGATTATTTATAATCTTAATACCCCTCCCCTCTATTTGTAATTGCGGGTGTAATGTTCTATAATGATAATGTGCTTGGAGTGGTTCCTGGAATATAATTCTCTATCCATCCATACTAGTATAATATACATTGCCCATTTTAATATCATTTTATTCACTACTCGAGTTTAGGCAAGCTTTTACATGAGCTGAATTTTACCAATTTGTGGTTCTATAGTGCAATTTATTGGAGCAAAATGATCTTACTTCAACTTTTTATGGTGCATTCATATTAAGTATTTTGAGGGACAATGTTGGGCTGCTTATTTGGTGCAAAATAGAGAATATATAGGATGCAGAAGCAGGGGCGGACCTGAACTTGGAATATCATTGGGGCACAATTTTTTTTTTTTATCAAATAATTAAATAATAGTAAATATAATAAGAAGTTATATTAAAAATAGTTGTAGGAACAAAAATTACAAAGAAAATGCTCTATTTTCCATTTGTTGAAAATGAGCTAAAATTACATCATTACTAATTGTTTTAAGAACATCTCTTTCTATATACGTTACAAGACGGTCATTTAACCATTGATCACCCATCTTGTTACATAGTTGACTCTTCACATATTTCATAGCTGAGAAAACGCGTTCAACACTTGCAGTTGCCACCAACAAAATAAGAGCTAACTTCACAAGCTTGTATACCAAATCAAAGGTAGTGCTCTTGTTTGTTTTCACAAGCTTTGCACAAAGGTCTGAAAGTCCTTTCAACTTTGCAAAATTGGGATCACCTCGGACGTTTCTAACATAATTCCGAAGTTGATGGCGCACCACCTCTTCTGACACGTCCTTAAAATCATTTGGATAAAGTTCGACCATCCTCAACAATTTGTCCACATTAAAAGCTGTAAATGATGAAGTTGGACTCAAGCATGCAACACATTGTAAAAGTTCAGTATTCTCTTCATCAAATTTAGCATTAAGCTCTTGCAATTGCAAATTTACAACACTAAACAAACAATCATGCTTATAATGATGCAAATTAGAGACACTTGATTCTAGTAGCCTAGCTTTCTTTCGATGCAAATATGTAGCATCCATATCAGGCACATCAACATTAAGCTTATTACAACTTTTTACAACCTTAGACACAAGATTTTCCCAACCATCATTCCTCAATTCTTGCAATTCATCTTTGCTATCTTTGACAAGTGACAAAGCATTCAAAAGATCTTGATCATGCCTTTGTAAAGCTACATTCAAACTGTTTGTAATCCCTAAAATCTCAACCATCATATGTAACATGAAGATAAAATCAAATGATTGCAACACATCTAGCAAATATACAGTTTCACCATGTTTATCAAATGATGTATCATTTTGTATTTCTACAAGTACCCCAACAATGGAACTATACAAAGTCATCAAACTACAGAGAGTCCTAAAGTGAGAACCCCAACGAGTATCACCAGCTCGAGCAATAGATGATTCTTGATTCTGTCCAATACCGGTTTCTATCTCACCCTCAACAATCAAGTTAGCATAATGAATTGCTTGTTTGCCACGAAGTAGTTCTTGTCTTTTGTTAGACGAACGAATGAAATTAACAACCATATTGACCTTACCGAAAAAACCACTAACATCCGTATGAGTCCTAGCACAAGCAACAAGTGCCAATTGAAGTTGATGAGCGAAACAATGCACATAATAAGCAGACGGATTCTCATTTTGAATTAAAGTTCTCAACCCACCAAACCGACCTCGCATGTTGCTAGCTCCGTCGTATCCTTGCCCCCTAATGCTAGACACACTTAAGCCATTAATCAACAACAACCGTTCAAGTGCTTCTTTAAGTGACTTAGCATTTGTTTCCGTAACATGTGAAATACCAAGAAATCTTTCATTTACTAAACCTTCACTATCAACATAACGAATCACAACTGCCATTTGTTCCTGGCCAGCACAATCACCAGATTCATCAATCAAAACACAATACACATCATCTCCAATTTCACAAATAATATTATAAATTATTTCACATGCACAAGCTGAAGCAAGAGACTTTTGAATCTTAGGACAAGACATTAAATTATTTCCAGGAGCACAATCTAATACATTGGCTACACCTTCATTACTTTCCTTCAAAGCATCCAACATCTCAAGAAATGGTCCCTTAAATAAAGAGTCCTTACCCTCGCTACTTCCTCTAAATGGAAATCCACATCGCAAGAGAAACTTAGTAGCTATAAGGGACGTAGTCACGCGAATTCGATAATTGACATTTGTTGTCTTATCTTGATTAGAAAATGCAACCCCAATACTTTGTTTTGGGTTCATGAGATTATTACCCATTTCCACACAATCAAGATGAGAACTATGAGCATCAGTAACGTGCGATAACAATCTTTGTGGGTTTTTCCAATCATTAAAACCATCCCCCACAAAGTGATCACGACCATATTTAGATACATCTTTAAATAAAAAACATGGCAAACAATATCCACTATCAGATGATTCACTATACTCAAGCCAATTATATAAACCAAACCAATGCTTACAAAATCGACGCCTTTTTTTACCAAAATTTTTCCAAGGAAAAGCAAAATTAACGGGTTGATGTGGACCTTTTTTTAGATAAGCTTTTCTTACATCATCTTGAATATCAGGATGGTAGCTTGAAATTGCAGGTCTGCGGCAAGGATCTGTTTCCAATATTTTAAAGTCAATGACTTTGTTACTCTCGCTGCTACTAGCTTTGTCTCTAGGCACAACTTGAAAAAATTTCTTCATAAGGCCTCTGAACAAGTACAAGCTGAAAGCATAGCCAATCTGTTTTGTGCAGAATCTGCAAGTATGGTTAAACCAAATTCATTCATATTTTTGCTTAACAATCACATAATATATCTTTGCTCATTTTGCAGCAACATATATGAAGAATATATCTTTCCAATATTTTGCTCAATTATATCAACTATAAAATATTTTGCTTAACAATCACAGAATATATCTTTCCAATATTTTGCTCAATTATATCAACTATAAAATACATTATATTATCCTGAATCAATTATACATATTAACATATATCCTAAACTAATCAAATTTCCATGGATAGAAAAACACAAATTGTTGTGGTTTCAATCCCCAATTGTGTCTGTCGTGTGGTTTCAGTCCCTACTCCCTAAACTAATCAAATTTATCATATACATATGTTCTAATCTTAATCCCAAAAGTTCTAGTCTTCTAGTTCTAGATGAAACAATCAAAATTCTAGATGAAACAAAAGAGTAGTGAATGATTGAATCAAGACCTAACCTAACCTAACCATTCAATTTAAGCTTTGTAAAATTAATCATAAACCCAATCAAGATTCAAGAGCTGCTTGATTTTCTACCATTTATACATATAAAAAAGAAGGAAAAGGAGAAATTACCTAAAATAGAGATGACCTAGAAATAGCTTATAACCACTGATGCTTGCTTGCTGGTGTGGTAAGAGGCGATGGATGAAATGGAAGTTATAAGTTATAACCATGATGGAATGAAAAGAAAGGAAGGATGATGAGCCAGAGCAATGGAATTAGAATGAAAAGAACGATGGAATGGAATTGGAATGAGCATGGCGATGGAATTGGAATTGGAAATTGGAATGGAAGTTAAGTTACTGAGACAATTTCAGCATAATTAAAAAAAATAAAAATTGGGCCTGGGCTGGTGTGGCACTTGCCACACTAGGCCCAGGCCAGGTCCGCCCTTGTGCAGAAGCCTATTTAAGGAAGCGATATCAGTTCACTGTTTCAGCAAACACCTTGATATTTTTAACAGATACTGAACACATGAAACATGATAATTCATTGAACACACAAGTAATTGAAAGGACAAAACTGAAATATTAAAGATTGAACCAAAATAAATAATCAAAGAGAAACTGAACCTTATACCTTGAGGTATCAACGAGTTTGATAGGGAGATCAAGGCTCTCTTTTGATATCCTGCAAAGCACAAAGTACACAAAGATATCTTTATCATTGTCCACAAGTAACAAAGACCAAAGAAAAGTGAACCATCAAAATGCAGGCTCTATATAAATAACCATTGCACTAGCAGGGAGGGAGATGGATACAGGGACAAAGAAAGGAAACACATCCACAACCCCCAACTAAACGAAAAAGCAACTGAAACAGAGTACATAAACTCCATAAACTTGCTAGAAATGAGAACATATTTGCACCCTTCTTAAAAACAAGAAAAAATAGCTACTAAAGGCTACACCAAAAATAAAATTGCATACCTTGATGGCCAAAAAATCGATCAAAACAGTCACAACACAAAGCACCAAAACTCCTTCCGCCTTGACAGGTAGCATACCCCAAGAAAAATATGTGCATGCCTGTACATGTACATACGCATGATTATTCAACCGATACAAGTAACATAAAAAAAAAGTATGAATATGTGAATCACTTAACCTGCAAAATATAGTTGTTAATGTCATTAAACTATAGGATTTGGTGGGAATTGGTAAAAACAAATTTTCAATTGCAAAGAGAAACCTTATATCAATTAGAGCAACCTAACCACACATGTCAACAATGATCACAAATGCAAATTGATTCCATTACCATACTGATAAAAAAGAAGCCTATCTAGAAGCTAGAAACAATTCAGATTCAGGTAAATACTCTACAACTAATCATTTTTAATCCTCTTTAGCATTGATCAACTTGAAATCCCTCATTAATGCTCTTTAGCAATATTGATCAACTTCTCCTATAGTTTTTTCCTATTAATTTGAAATCAAGACTGGTGACAACAATATCATTGGCTGCTACTGAAATAAGAAAAGCTAAAACATGGATTGAAAACAAATTTTTTAAATAAATCAAAGAATAAAAATCATGTTTTCACCAAGTTAATACAAAGTTTGAAAAATAGGTAGGTGTATCAATCAATAAGCAGATTTATATTTTGTCATAAGAGTACCTCAAATGGTGCCGGCTTTTCCTCAGTGATGACTTTTCCTTCATCATTCACATAGTTTCACCATTACACGCATGTCTATTTTATTGTACCTCTGCACATACTTAAACTTTACTATGATATAGAAATTGAGAAATGTTCTAAATCAGAAAAATCAGCAACTGAAGTATACACCAAAAATAGAATCGTAGACCTTGATAGTGAAAATTCCGATCCAAACAGCCGCAAAACAAAGCACCAAAACTTCCTCAGCTTTGACAGATAGCAAATCCTCGAATGACCCAAAAATGACAAGTTAGCTGGACAATTTGAAGCATGGTAGATCTGAACACAACCGGGAAAATGCATCAAAAACAAAGGAAAACACATCTTAAACTTAAGAGAGACATAGCAGAAAGGCATATGAAAATCATCAAAAATGACCGCAAGCGACATAAGCCAACAAATCCCAACACTACCGAACACAGGAACTGAAAGCCACACTGAAACTAGAAGATAAACTAACGTACCAAAAAACTTAAAGTACAAAACAAGCAAAAATGCATACAACTAGAATACTAATTGATAAGAACATCTACACCTGAAAACACTCCAACTCTAAGCTCTAATCAAAATGTTGCAACCGATTGAACAAACCAAAAACTCCCGACACCCTTTCTTTTAAATGAAAGGCTGCTTTTAAAATTAGTTAAAGACGCATACTAGTTAAATATCCAATTATTTGTAGATTAATCCCGAGACAAATGTATGTCCATATGAAAAAAATAAAGTAACATGAATTGAGTTCTTATATTAGCTCATAACAACCTACACCAGAAATTAGTTCTAGCACTCTTTTGAAAAATACAAATTAATTTTAGATCTGAATTTAGCTCTACACCATAAATTGGAAAAAACAAAGGCAGTATCATGTTCCAAATTTCTGAACAAGTTTTAAGTTTAAACAAAAATAAAAAAATTAATTTCAAAGATATGAAATTTTCTACAAATTTCTCAACATCCAAACAACAAGAAAAGGGCATAAAACACACAAAATCAAACTGATAAATAAATAGAAAAATATCAAAATTCAACCCTTAAATTCATAAATTCAATAGACTTGTATGCTAAAAAACCAATAATCAAGAGAAAACAAATTAAAGGAGAAAGGAGAAAGCTTACCATAACCAAAAGAAGAAAGCGAATTCAACCCCTAATATCAAAATCCAACACATAAAGTCATATATAAGAGTAATAATCATGGTTATTAAAAAAATTATAGAAAAATATAGAGAGAAAACTTACAATAGAACTGTGTACGGCGAATTGGAACTGAAAATCGAACTGATTGAGAGAACTAGTGTATGGTGAGAGAGGATGGTAACAAATTAATTTGGGGATTAGGTTTTCTGAAGAAAGACATGACTTTGGCAAGATGAAATAACTGATTTTGGGGATTTGGGATGAAAGATTGAAATTAAGAAGGATTGGGGTTTTCTGGCGCGACAAATGAAAGTGAAATGAAATTTTTGGCAAAAAAAAAAGTGGGAAATAAAAATAATTATACGCGCCCTTCATTTCCTTTTGTCCAGCCACGGTCAAAACAAAACTGTGGGAAATTAAGTGTGGCAAGTGGCCCCTTCATGGATTTAAGTTGTTATCCACGGCTAATATAGAAGTGTGGCAATTTTAGTGTGGCTACAAGCCGCTTTTTTGGTAGTATGATTGTTAAAAAAATAAACTCCATAAATCAAAGAGAACAAGTTTTGTTTACAAACAAAGTGTATATATAATATGGGTTTGAGTGTAAGGTAAGTCACTTATTTATACAAATAAAGCTAACATATGGTTTTTTTTGTTTGTGAGGGAAAGCTAATATATGATTATAATTTTAAATAATACCCATTAGTATAAATCAAAATTATTTATTTTAAAGATATCAATAACACTCTAATATAATTTTCTAGAATATCATTCAGGGTATTAGTCGTTGATATTGGATAACTATGTAAGTTCAGTTTGTAACCTAAGAGGGGGGGTGAATTAGGTTTCTAGCAATATTGGTTAATTTTTCTTAATTTAGCGTTGTTGATAATTTTTCCGGTAAATAATGATGAAGGTATGAATGCGGAAAAATAAAAGAGTAAGGGAAGAAGAAATAACACAAGAGAGTTATAGTGGTTCCCCTCTAAACCTTAGGGTACTCCACTCCCTTCACACCCTGCGAAGGATTTCACTATGTAAAGAATCTTTGTTACAAAGCAACCTTAATCCCAAAGGCCCCCTAACAATATTTCTCTACACACCAAGATAGCACCCCCTATCTTTTACAACAAGAATCTTCACCAAACCTATGATGAAATTCTCACAAAGAAACAAGATAGCACTCCACTATCTTTTACAACAATTCCCACCAACAAATGATGAGAAACTTTACAACAATGTAATTGAAGAATATCAAATGTGTATGGCTGTATAATCTTATCAATATCACTCTTAAACAAATGGACTTAGTGCTCAGAAAACCTTTTAATGAATGTTAAAGTGTGGGCAAAGTTTTCCAAACAATTTGAATAAAAGTTTGAAAGCAAGTGATATTGAAAATGTCAATTGAGATAATGAAAGTTGTTGTGTCTAAAATGTTTTGATTCTCAATTGAATTTATAGAGGCTAAAAAGATGTTTATGAAGCAACACTACTTTTCAAAAAGTTTTGTCAATGAATAGACACATATTTAAAATGACACCTATTCATAAACAATTTGAATGAAAAGACATGGCAGGTACAATTTAAATTCTAATCATAATGCATAGTTATACCATGCTGAAATTATTCATGCAAAAACCATATTTTTAATGGTACATTTAATAATGCAATTTTCATAATAAAATATGGTTTTTCTGGTAAAAAATATTTTCATGCAAAATCACATTTATATTATAATCATTGTGAGTGTGTGATTTATTTTTAAGAGAGCTTTAGGCATTGCTTCATATGCAGACTTAGAAAAATGTTTGTAATTATTTTCTGAGCATTCTAAGTTGTTCCATAATTAAAGAATGATAAATGAAAAGATAAATGTCATACTTACAAAGAGTATAACCAAGAAGCCTAGACATTAATCTTTATTCTTAATCTTCATCTTGTGCCTCCATATAATTTTTCTTCTTTTCTGATGTGAGTTTGTTGTCATCAAAACCCAGCCAAGTCTATGAAGGAAATCTTCTTCACAAACTAAAATAATAGAATCAAATTACAAGGTAATTTAAAACATGCTCAGTACAATATAACTCAAGAACACGTCATTTGAAATACTAGATCTATAGTAAATACTAGATCTTATTAATATTTGAATCTAATCTAAGTTTGTTTTTGAAGAAGAAAATCGATATAACTTTAAAACACGTCTTATGAAATACTATAATTCTATACAAAATAAAAATAAAAATATGCTCTATATTCTAGATATTGTACAGATATAAATTATTCCTTTTTTTTTTTGAGGGAAGATATAAATTATTCCTATATATCGTAAATCATACATATATAATATAAATCATATATAATTTTTGTTGATTGGAATTCAAATTAAAATATTTATATAAATTAACAATAGGATGATATATTGCTAGGCATGATCATATTTATAAATGTACAGTATCATGATAATATTTTAACAAAAATTTTATACAGTAAATTAGATAAATAGATTTTAAATATAATACATAGAATAAATTTAGAAATCATACTAGTTTATTAGCCAAGAAATTAATGCTAAACTATAAATTAGAAATTTTAAGCTTAAGGTTGTTCACGGTTCTTCTTGGATTGCTTTTGAAAGAAAAACTCTTCTAATGCTAAGATAAATTATGTACGGTCCGATTTAAGTTTAATGAGATCCAGTCAAATTTAATGTGCTTAAATTTGGATCAGTTTTGGGATATCCAAAAAATAAAATTATAATTTTCTGTTACTATTAATATTTTATTGATACATTAAAATATAATGTTTGATGCAAAAGATAACATAAGATATATTAAAAATACATATTACGGAATGAAAATGATTGATAATTCATTCAGAGGGACAATGATCAATAATATTTGAAACATATGAAATAGCACAAAAATATATTTAACTTTTTTTTATAAGGCAAGGGCACAATGACATAGAAAAGGAATGGAAGACACTCCAACGAAGTTGAGACCTTATTGATTTCATTCCTTGCCAGGTACTCATGAATATTATTAAAAAAAAAGGAAAAAAGAAATTAAAAAAAAAACTGGAGGGACATAAACTTAATCCACACAAAAGTGTAGGTCGACCCAAGCGGGAAACACAAAAAATAAAAAAACACAAGTGGATTGGACCGTCCGCCAAGAGGAAAGGGAGTCCATGTACCACCATCAACTCCATGCATATCACAGCAAGCTCAAATGCACTTTCGAGCTTCACAATCCAATTCAAATATATTTAACTAAACTAATAAGTTGTAATAGAAAAAATTAAAAAAGAACGAATATTTAAATGATATAAATTTTTAGAAATAAGATTATAGAATCTCTCTTTAAAAAAAAAAGCATATAAACTCAAACTTATATAAATGAAATTATCTAATTTTCCTTCAATTTTTTTTATCTAATTTTGTGAATAGAATTTGTGCATCCATCAACCATTCTGTTTTAGTACTTCATGAAGAAAAAAAAATCAATCAACTCTTTATGACGACTAATCCCGTGGATGTCACAATCTTCTTGAGTTACAAATATGCTAGGAGAGTGAACTTGTCATCTTGTTTATGGATTATATATTATTACTTGATTATTCATATGGTGATATGGGTATTATTTTATTTTATTTTTTCCAAGAGAAGGAACATCTAAGGTAGTGCTACCTCAAAAAAAAAAAAAACAAGTGGGAGCTACAAAATAAAGAGGAGGGGGACATCAACCAAAACCTCCTCAAAAGATAAAAAACCTAAAACAAGTTAAACCTAACAATTTTTTCACTAAACTACCTCTAATGAGCATAGTCCATATGTGAAAGATATGATCGAACGTCTTGAAATACTTCTCCACATAGTAGACATGTTATTGGGAATGCTTCAAAATAAAAGAGGGAGACATCAACCAAAACCTCCTCAAAAGATAAAAAAATCTAAAACTAGTTAAACCTAACAAATTTTTCACTAAACTAGCTATGAGCATAGTCTATATGTGAAAGATAACATCGAACATCTAGAAATATTTCTCCGCATTGTACACATGTTATTGGGAATACCATGTCAATCCTTTCATGTCTACCCGAAGTGCTAGCCCTCGTGAATGCGTTTACATATTCAAAACAAGTGTGAAAATATCCATACACATTCAACGTTGTCAATGATTGTTAAAAAAATAAACCCCAAAAATCAAAGAGAACAAGTTTTGTTTACAAACAAAGTGTATATATAATATGGGTTTGAGTGTAAGGTAAGTCACTTATTTATACAAATAAAGCTAACATATGGTTTTTTTGTTTGTGAGGGAAAGCTAACATATGATTATAATTTTAAATAATATCCATTAGTATAAATAAAAATTATTTATTTTAAAGATATCTATAACACTCTAATATAATTTTCTAGAATATCATTCAGGGTATTAGTCGTTGATATTGGAAAACTAAAATAATAGAATCAAATCACAAAGGTAATTTTAAAACATGCTCAGTACGATATAACTTACGAACACATCTTTTGAAATACTAGATCTATGTTTTAAGGAGTAAATACTAGATCTTATTAATATTTGAATCTAATCTAAGTTTGTTTTTAAAGAAGAAAATCGATATAACTTTAAAACACATCTTATGAAATACTATAATTCTATACAAAATAAAAATAAAAATATGCTCTATATTTTAGATATTGTACGGATATAAATTATTCCTTTTTTTTGTTGAGGGAAGATATAAATTATTCCTATATATCGTAAATCATACATATATAATATAAATCATATATAATTTTTGTTGATTGGAATTCAAATTAAAATATTTATATAAATTAACAATAGGATGATATATTTCTAGGCATGATCATATTTATAAATGTACAGTATCATGATAATATTTTAACAAAAATGTTATACAATGAATTAGATAAATAGATTTTAAATAGAATACATAGAATAAATTTAAAAATCATTATAGTTTATTAGCCAAGAATTTAATGCTAAACTATAAATTAGAAATTTTAAGCTAGGGTTGTCCACGGTTCTACTTGGATTGCTTTTGAAAGAAAAACTCATCTAATGCTAAGATAAATTATGTACGGATTTAAGTTTAATGAGATCCATTCAAATTTAATGTGCTTAAATTTGGATCAGTTTTGGGATATCCAAAAAATAAAATTATAATTTTCTGTTACTATTAATATTTTATTGATACATTTAAATATAATGTTTGATGCAAAAGATAACATAAGATATATTAAAAATACATATTATGGAATGAAAATGATTGATAATTCATTCAGAGGGACAATGATCAATAATATTTGAAACATACGAAATATCACAAAAATATATTTAACTTTTTTTTGTAAGGCAAGGGCACAATGACATAGAAAAGGAATGGAAGACACTCCAACGAAGTTGAGACGTCTTATTGATTCCATTCCTTGTCAGGTACTCATGAATATTATTAAAAAAAAAGGAAAAAAGAAATAAAAAAAAAAAAAAAAACTGGAGGGACGTAAACTTAATCCACACAAAAGTGTAGGTCGACCCAAGCGGGAAACACAAAAAATAAAAAAACACAAGTGGATTGGACCGTCCGCCAAGAGGAAAGCGAGTCCATGTGCCATCAAGTCCCTGCATATCACAGCAAGCTCAAATGCACTTTCGAGCTCCACACTCCAATTCAAATATATTTAACTAAACTAACAAGTTGTAATAAAAAAAAATTAAAAACCAACGAATATTTAAATCATATTTAAACTCAAACTTATATAAATGAAATTATCTAATTTTCCTTCAATTTTTTTTTTATCTAATTTTGTGAATAGAATTTGTGCATCCATCAACCAGTCTATTTTAGTACTTTATGAAGAAAAAAAAAATCAATCAACTCTTTATGACGACTAATCCTGTGGATGTCACAATCTTCTTGAGTTACAAATATTCTAGGAGAGTGAACTTTGAAAACGGTTTGGCGGTATTGGTCATCTTGTTTATGGATTATATATTAATACTTGATTATTCATATGGTGATATGGGTATTATTTTATTTTATTTTTACCAAGAGAAGAAACATTTAAGGTAGTGCTACCTCAAAAAATAATAAAACAAATGGGAGCTACAAGATAAAGAGGAGGGGGACATCAACCAAAACCTCCTCAAAAGATAAAAAACCTAAAACAAGTTAAACCTAACAAATTTTTCACTAAACTATCTCTAATGAGCATAGTCCATATGTGAAAGATATGATCGAACGTCTAGAAATACTTCTCCACATAGTAGACATGTTATTGGAAATGCTTCAAAATAAAAGAGGGAGACATCAACCAAAACCTCCTCAAAAGATAAAAAAACCTAAAACAAGTTAAACCTAACAAATTTTTCACTAAACTATCTCTAATGAGCATAGTCCATATGTGAAAGATATGATCGAACGTCTAGAAATACTTCTCCACATAGTACACATGTTATTGGGAATACCATGTCAATCCTTTCATGTCTACCCGAAGTGCTAGCTCTCGTGAATACGTTTACATATTCAAAGCAAGTGTGAAAATATCCATGCACATTCATCGTTGTCAATGATTATTAAAAAAATAAACTCCAAAAATCAAAGAGAACATGTTTTGTTTACAAACAAAGTGTATATATAATATGGGTTTGAGTGTAAGGTAAGTCACTTATTTATACAAATAAAGCTAACATATTGTTTTTTTGTTTGTGAGGGAAATCTAACATATGATTATAATTTTAAATAATATCTATTAGTATAAATAAAAATTATTTATTTTAAAGATACCTATAACACTCTAATATAATTTTCTAGAATATCATTCAAGGTATTAGTCGCTGATATTGGATAACTAAAATAATAGAATCAAATTACAAGGTAATTTAAAACATGCTTAGTACGATAAAACTTAAGAACACGTCTTTTGAAATACTAGATCTTTGTTTTAAGGAGTAAATACTAGATCTTATTAATATTTGAATCTAATCTAAGTTTGTTTTTAAAGAAGAAAATCGATATAACTTAAAAACACGTCTTATGAAATACTATAATTCTATACAAAATAAAAAAAAATGTTCTATATTCTAGATATTGTACGGATATAAATTATTCCTTTTTTTTGTTGAGGGAAGATATAAATTATTCCTATACATCGTAAATCATACATATATAATATAAATCATAAATAATTTTTGTTGATTTGAATTCAAATTAAAATATTTATATAAATTAACAATAGGATGATATATTTCTAGGCATGATCATATTTTTAAATATACAGTATCATGATAATATTTTAACAAAAAATTTATACAATAAATTAGATAAATAGATTTTAAATATAATACATAGAATAAATTTAGAAATCATACTAGTTTATTAGCCAAGAATTTAATGCTAAACTATAAATTAGAATTTTTAAGCCTAGAGTTGTTCACGGTTCTTCTTGGATTGCTTTTGAAAGAAAAACTCATCTAATGCTAAGATAAATTATGTACGGTCCGATTTAAGTTTAATGAGATCCAGTCAAATTTAATGTGCTGAAATTTGGATCAGTTTTGGGATATCCAAAAAATAAAATTATAATTTTATGTTACTATTTATATTTTATTGATACATTAATATATAATGTTTGATACAAAAGATAACATAAGATATATTAAAAATACATATTACGGAATGAAAATGATTGATAATTCATTCAGAGGGACAATGATCAATAATATTTGAAACATATGAAATAGCACAAAAATATATATTCCATTCCTTGTCAGGTACTCATGAATATTATTAAAAAACAAAGGAAAAAAGAAATTAAAAAAAAAAAACTGGAGGGACATAAACTTAATCCACACAAAAGTGTAGGTCGACCCAAGCGGGAAACACAAAAAATAAAAAAACACAAGTGGATTGGACCGTCCGCCAAGAGGAAAGCGAGTCCATGTACCATCAACTCCCTGCATATCACAGCAATCTCAAATGAACTTTCGAGCTCCACACTCCAATTCAAATATATTTAACTAAACTAACAAGTTGTAATAAAAAAAAATAAAAAACCAACGAATATTTAAATCATATTTAAACTCAAACTTATATAAATGAAATTATCTAATTTTCCTTCAAATTTTTTTATATATAATTTTGTGAATAGAATTTGTGCATCCATCAACCATTCTGTTTTATTACTTCATGAAAGAAAAAAATCAATCAACTCTTTATGACGACTATTCCCGTGGATGTCACAATCTTCTTGAGTTACAAATATGCTAGGAGAGTGAACTTTGAAAAGGTATTGGTCTGATATTGGATAACTAAAATAATAGAATAAAATTACAAGGTAATTTAAAAAATGCTGAGTACGATATAACTTAAGAACACGTCTTTTGAAATACTAGATCTTTGTTTTAAGGTGTAAATACTAGATCTTATTAATATTTGAATCTAATCTAAGTAGAAAATCGATATAACTTAAAAACACGTCTTATGAAATACTATAATTCTATACAAAATTAAAAAAAAAAGTTCTATATTCTTGATATTGTACGGATATAAATTATTCCTTTTTTTTTATTGAGGGAAGATATAAATTATTCCTATACATCGTAAATATTATTATTTTTTTAAACAAAGGGAATGCAACCAAAAAGGCTGCAACCCGAAATATATTCAAAACAAAGAAACAAAAACAGAAGATACAAAAGGAATGAGGGGGGACATGAGACCAAAACCCTCAAAAGAGATTAGCAAAACCTAAAATTCGGAAATCCGATCCTATTCCTTACAAATTCAACATTAACCTGAGGAGGTATATTGTTGAACCAAGAATAAGAAGGCAATGTTAAACCTAAGTTTGCAAGCTGATCTGCACAATGATTACCCTCTCTATATATATGAGAAACATTGAAATTAATCATAGATAAAATGAATATACAATTATCCCACCTATTCCTTAGGGACCAAGGCACTATCTTAGCAAACTTAAAAGCCAAGAATACTAACATGGAATCTGTTTCCAACCAAAGATTGTGCCACTTTTTGACATGAGCAATTTCAATTGCTAGCATAGCTGCTATAAGTTCAGAGTGCAGAGCAGCAGAGACTCCCAAATTAACAGAGAAAGCTCCTAGAAAATCAGCATCAGAATTTCTAAAAATTCCTCCACAAGCCGCCGAACCTGGATTACCTTGAGCTGCCCCATCAGTGTTACACTTAACCCAATTAAAGATTGGTGGAGACCAAATGACTTCTTTGATGTTGTGAGATTTAGGAGGATTGATTTTGACATCAAGCTTTTTGAGGATCACAAATTCAAAAATAGAGGAACTAGCTGCTAGCTTAGAATTGTTACCTGAAAGAGAAGTTCCTGCAATAATAAGGTTGATAGCTGAGGCGACTTTGATTTTCTTATCATTAAATCTACTTTGATTTGCAATGCCAGATGACGTTGAAGCCATAAATGATGGCGGCCAGAATGACAAGTTTACAATGAGTGGACCAATTTCTATCAGAGATTCTAATGATGTCCAAGAAGGAAGATAAGTTACAGTTTAGGTTGAGCAAGGAACCTAACCAGTGCCATATGTCAGTTGCAAAGGGGCAATCAATGAACAAGTGCAAAGAGGTCTCCTGAGCAGCACCGCAAAGGTTACATATGAAAGGTAACAAGCATCCTCTTTTAGAGAGATTGTCATCAGTGGGGAGTTTGTCATGAAGTAGTCTCCAAACTAAAAAGGATTTGGAAGGGGGGACAACAACATGTCATATCATTTTGGCCCAACTAAGAGGTTGAGGATGATTGGAAGCATGGAAAATGTAAGCATATTTGAAGGTTAGGGATCCATCATGTGAATTCTTCCAAATGAGATTATCATCTTTTGGGATCAATGGGATGGTTGTAGATGAAAATTTATGTTTAAGGATGGGTTAAGCAGTTATGATAGATTGAGGCACATTCCATTTGGAATCCATGATATAAGTGTCAAGGTGAGATTGAAGGAGATGGTGGAGGTGTTGTGGGATGTTAAGGGCGCTGATTAAAGGTTCTCCACACCAAGGATCTATCCAAAACTTGATAGTTTGACCATTACCGATTTTCCACAAAACATTGTCCATAAGAGTGTTGAATTTGTGCTTAGCACTGCTCCATATTGAAGAAGAGATATGATGATTGATGGGTTTATTATTTCTTAAAACCCTACTTCTGATAAGTTGAGACCATTGCAGCTCAGATTGAAGGATGTCCCAACAGTTTTTGAGGTTTCCTGCTTCATTAATGTCACTTAGGTTTCTCAAACCCAGACCTCCCTCCTTGAGAGGTGTACAAACTTTATGCCAAGCGACTGTTACTAACTTTCTTTGATTTACATCACCAGACCATATGAAGTTTCTCATCCATTTTTCCATATCCTTTAAAAGTTTAACTGGCCAAGAATAGATGGAAAGACAGTGAGGGAGCATACTATGAACTACACTCTTAACTAATTGCACTCTACCAATAATAGAGAGAAGTGATGCTTTCCAAGCTGAGAGCTTGCTTTTAACCTTATCAGCAAGTGGTTGAAAATAAGCATACTTTGCCTTCCCTTTGAAAATTGGAACACCTAAATAGGTAAATGGAAGAGTTCCAATTTGAAAACCTATTTGATTCGCAATTTGATTCAATCTTGAAGTGCAAATAGAACCTGCGTACAACGAGGATTTTTGAGGATTGACCATTTGTCCAGAAACTTCAGCATAGTCCATAAAGGCTTCTTTGAGCACCTTGATGTTTGAGTTTGTTCCTTTACAGAATATCATCATATCACCAGCGTATAGAATGTGTGAAGGAAATTAAATGTCTCTGGTGCCATTTATAAGTTTGAGTTTTCCCTCCCTAACCAACTTGGTTAGTCTTCTGCTTATTACTTCCTTAGCAAGGCAAAAGAGAAGGGGTGATAGAGGATCGCCCTGTCTCACCCCTCTAGAACATTGGAAGTATCCATGGAGCTTACCATTAATTGAAACTGATAGTCTAGCAGATGAGAGAATGGAATGAATCCAGTTGCAAAATTTACTACAAAAGCCAAAACCTTTTAGAACTTTGAGGAGGAAATGCCAGTCAAGGGTGTCAAAAGCTTTCGCTATGTCTATCTTCATGGACAAGTTTCCTCCAAATGATTTTTTGTCCAGAACATTGATGGCTTCAGAAGTTAGGCAAATGCAATCCTTGATGCTTCGTAAATCATACATATATAATATAAATCATAAATAATTTTTGTTGATTTGAATTCAAATTAAAATATTTATATAAATTAACAATAGGATGATATATTTCTAGGCATGATCATATTTATAAATATACAGTATCATGATAATATTTTAACAAAAATTTTATACAGTAAATTAGATAAATAGATTTTAAATATAATACATAGAATAAATTTAGAAATCATACTAGTTTATTAGCCAAGAATTTAATGCTAAACTATAAATTAGAAATTTTAAGCCTAGAGTTGTTCACGGTTCTTCTTGGATTGCTTTTGAAAGAAAAACTCATCTAATGCTAAGATAAATTATGTACGGTCCGATTTAAGTTTAATGAGATCCAGTCAAATTTAATGTGCTTAAATTTGGATCAGTTTTGGGATATCCAAAAAATAAAATTACAATTTTATGTTACTATTAATATTTTATTGATACATTAATATATAATATAATGTTTGATGCAAAAGATAACATAAGATATATTAAAAATACATATTACGGAATAAAAATGATTGATAATTCATTCAGAGGGACAATGATCAATAATATTTGAAACATATGAAATAGCACAAAAATATATTTAACTTTTTTTTATAAGGCAAGGGCACAATGACATAGAAAAGGAATGGAAGACACTCGAACGAAGTTGAGGCGTCTTATTGATTTCATTCCTTGTCAGGTACTCATGAATATTATTAAAAAAAAGGAAAACAGAAATTAAAAAAAAACTGGAGGGACATAAACTTAATCCACACAAAAGTGTAGGTTGACCCAAGCGGGAAACACAAAAAATAAGAAAACACAAGTGGATTGGACCGTCCGCCAAGAGAAAAGCGAGTCCATGTACCATCAACTCCCTGCATATATTTGAATTGGATTGTGGAGCTCGAAAGTGCATTTGAGCTTGCTGTGATATGCAGGGAGTTGATGGTACATGGACTCGCTTTCCTCTTGGCGGACGGTCCAATGGACTCGCTTTCCTCTTGGCGGACGGTCCAATCCACTTGTGTTTTCTTATTTTTTGTGTTTCCCGCTTGGGTCGACCTACACTTTTGTGTGGATTAAGTTTATGTCCCTCCAGTTTTTTTTTTAATTTCTTTTTTCCTTTTTTTTAATAATATTCATGAGTACCTGACAAGGAATGGAGTCAATAAGACGCCTCAACTTCGTTCGAGTGTCTTCCATTCCTTTTCTATGTCATTGTGCCCTTGCCTTATAAAAAAAAGTTAAATATATTTTTGTGCTATTTCATATGTTTCAAATATTATTGATCATTGTCCCTCTGAATGAATTATCAATCATTTTTATTCCGTAATATGTATTTTTAATATATCTTATGTTATCTTTTGCATCAAACATTATATTTTAATGTATCAATAAAATAGAAATAGTAACACAAATTTATAATTTTATTTTTTGGATATCCCAAAACTGATCCAAATTTAAGCACATTAAATTTCACTGGATCTCATTAAACTTAAATCGGACCGTACATAATTTATCTTAGCATTAGATGAGTTTTTCTTTCAAAAGCAATCCAAGAAGAACCGTGAAAAACCCTAGGCTTAAAATTTCTAATTTATAGTTTAGCATTAAATTCTTGGCTAATAAACTAGTATGATTTCTAAATTTATTCTATGTATTATATTTAAAATCTATTTATCTAATTTATTGTATAAATTTTTTGTTAAAATATTATCATGATACTGTATATTTATAAATATGATCATGCCTAGAAATATATCATCCTATTGTTAATTTATATAAATATTTTAATTTGAATTCAAATCAACAAAAAATATTTATGATTTATATTATATATGTTTGATTTACGATGTATAGGAATAATTTATATCTTCCCTCAACAACAAAAAGGAATAATTTATATCCGTACAATATCTATAATATAGAGCATATTTTTTTTTTTTATTTTGTATAGAATTATAGTATTTCATAAGACGTGTTTTTAAGTTATATCGATTTTCTTCTTCAAAAACAAACTTAGATTAGATTCAAATATTAATAAGATCTAGTATTTACTCCTTAAATCAAAGATCTAGTATTTCAAAAGACGTGTTCTAAGTTATACCGTAAGCATGTTTTAAATTACCTTGTAATTTGATTCTATTATTTTAGTTATCCAATATCAGCGACTAATACCCTGAATGATATTCTAGAAAATTAATTATATTAGAGTGTTATAGATATCTTTAAAATAAATAATTTTGATTTATACTAATGGATATTATTTAAAATTATAATCATATGTTAGCTTTCCCTCACAAACAAAAAAACGATATGTTAGCTTTATTTGTATAAATAAGTCACTTACCTTACACTCAAACCCATATTATATATACACTTTGTTTGTAAACAAAACTTGTTCTCTTTGATTTTTGGAGTTTATTTTTTTAACAATCATTGACAACGATGAATGTGTATGGATATTTTCACACTTGCTTTGAATATGTAAACGCATTCACGAGGGCTAGCACTTCGGGTAGACATGAAAGGATTGACATGGTATTCCCATTAATATGTGTACAATGCGGAGAAGTATTTCTAGATGTTCGATGTTATCTTTCACATATAGACTATGCTCATAGCTAGTTTAGTGAAAAATTTGTTAGGTTTAACTAGTTTTAGATTTTTTTTATCTTTTGAGGAGGTTTTGGTTGATGTCTCCCTCTTTTATTTTGAAGCATTCCCAATAACATGTCTACTACATGGAGAAGTATTTCTAGACGTTCGATCATATCTTTCACATATGGACTATGCTCATTAGAGATAGTTTAGGGAAAAATTTGTTAGGTTTAACTTGTTTTAGGTTTTTTATCTTTTGAGGAGGTTTTGGTTGATGTCCCCCTCCTCTTTATTTTGTAGCTCCCATTTGTTTTATTATTTTTTGAGGTAGCACTACCTTAGGTGTTCCTTCTCTTGGTAAAAATAAAATAAAATAATACCCATATCACCATATGAATAATCAAGTAATAATATATAATCCATAAACAAGATGACCAATAGCGCCAAACCGTTTTCAAAGTTCACTCTCCTAGCATATTTGTAACTCAAGAAGATTGTGACATCCACGGGATTAGTCGTCATAAAGAGTTGATTTTTTTTATTTTTTTTTCATGAAGTACTAAAATAGAATGGTTGATGGATGCACAAATTCTATCAACTAAATTAGATAAAAAAAAATTGAAGGAAAATTAAATAATTTCATTTATATAAGTTTGAGTTTATATCCTTTTTTTTTAAAGAGAGATTCTATAATCTTATTTCTAAAAATTTATATGATTTAAATATTCGTTGGTTTTTAATTTTTTTTTATTACAACTTATTAGTTTAGTTAAATATATTTGAATTGGATTGTGGAGCTCGAAAGTGCATTTGAACTTGCTGTGAAATGCAGGGAGTTGATGGTACATGGACTCGCTTTCCTCTTGGCGGACGGTCCAATCCACTTGTGTTTTCTTATTTTTTGTGTTTCCCGCTTGGGTCGACCACAAACAAATTTCTAGATGACATGGTATTCCCATTAATATGTGTACAATGCGAAAGATAACATCGAACATCTAGAAATACTTCTCCGCATTGTACACATGTTAATGGAAATACCATGTCAATCCTTTCATGTCTACCCGAAGTGCTAGCCCTCGTGAATGCGTTTACATATTCAAAGCAAGTGTGAAAATATCCATACACATTCATCGTTGTCAATGATTGTTAAAAAAATAAACTCCAAAAATCAAAGAGAACAAGTTTTGTTTACAAACAAAGTGTATATATAATATGGGTTTGAGTGTAAGGTAAGTCACTTATTTATACAAATAAAGCTAACATATGGATTTTTTGTTTGTGAGGGAAAGCTAGCATATGATTATAATTTTAAATAATATCCATTAGTATAAATCAAAATTATTTATTTTAAAGATATCTATAACACTCTAATATAATTTTCTAGAATATCATTCAGGGTATTAGTCGCTGATATTGGATAACTAAAATAATAGAATCAAATTACAAGGTAATTTAAAACATGCTTACGGTATAACTTAGAACACGTCTTTTGAAATACTAGATCTTTGTTTTAAGGAGTAAATACTAGATCTTATTAATATTTGAATCTAATCTAAGTTTGTTTTTGAAGAAGAAAATCGATATAACTTAAAAACACGTCTTATGAAATACTATAATTCTATACAAAATAAAAAAAAAATGCTCTATATTCTAAATATTGTACGGATATAAATTATTCCTTTTTGTTGTTGAGGGAAGATATAAATTATTCCTATACATCGTAAATCATACATATATAATTTAAATCATAAATATTTTTTGTTGATTTGAATTCAAATTAAAATATGTATATAAATTAACAATAGGATGATATATTTCTAGGCATGATCATATTTATAAATATACAGTATCATGATAATATTTTAACAAAAAATTTATACAATAAATTAGATAAATAGATTTTAAATATAATACATAGAATAAATTTAGAAATCATACTAGTTTATTAGCCAAGAATTTAATGCTAAACTATAAATTAGAAATTTTAAGCCTAGGGTTTTTCACGGTTCTTCTTGGATTGCTTTTGAAAGAAAAACTCATCTAATGCTAAGATAAATTATGTACGGTCCGATTTAAGTTTAATGAGATCCAGTCAAATTTAATGTGCTTAAATTTGGATCAGTTTTGGGATATCCAAAAAATAAAATTATAATTTTGTGTTACTATTAATATTTTATTGATACATTAAAATATAATGTTTGATGCAAAAGATAACATAAGATATATTAAAAATACATATTACGGAATGAAAATGATTGATAATTCATTCAGAGGGACAATGATCAATAATATTTGAAACATATGAAATAGAACAAAAAAATATATTTAACTTTTTTTTTATAAGGCAAGGGCACAATGACATAGAAAAGGAATGGAAGACACTCGAACGAAGTTGAGGCGTCTTATTGACTCCATTCCTTGTCAGGTACTCATGAATATTATTAAAAAAAAGGAAAAAAGAAATTAAAAAAAAAACTGGAGGGACATAAACTTAATCCACACAAAAGTGTTTTGTGTGGTCGACCCAAGCGGGAAACACAAAAAATAAGAAAACACAAGTGGATTGGACCGTCCGCCAAGAGGAAAGCGAGTCCATGTACCATCAACTCCCTGCATTTCACAGCAAGTTCAAATGCACTTTCGAGCTCCACAATCCAATTCAAATATATTTAACTAAACTAATAAGTTGTAATAAAAAAAATTAAAAACCAACGAATATTTAAATCATATAAATTTTTAGAAATAAGATTATAGAATCTCTCTTTAAAAAAAAAGGATATAAACTCAAACTTATATAAATGAAATTATTTAATTTTCCTTCAATTTTTTTTTATCTAATTTAGTTGATAGAATTTGTGCATCCATCAACCATTCTATTTTAGTACTTCATGAAAAAAAAAATAAAAAAAAATCAACTCTTTATGACGACTAATCCCGTGGATGTCACAATCTTCTTGAGTTACAAATATGCTAGGAGAGTGAACTTTGAAAACGGTTTGGCGCTATTGGTCATCTTGTTTATGGATTATATATTATTACTTGATTATTCATATGGTGATATGGGTATTATTTTATTTTATTTTTACCAAGAGAAGGAACACCTAAGGTAGTGCTACCTCAAAAAATAATAAAACAAATGGGAGCTACAAAATAAAGAGGAGGGGGACATCAACCAAAACCTCCTCAAAAGATAAAAAACCTAAAACAAGTTAAACCTAACAAATTTTTCCCTAAACTATCTCTAATGAGCATAGTCCATATGTGAAAGATATGATCGAACGTCTAGAAATACTTCTCCATGTAGTAGACATGTTATTGGGAATGCTTCAAAATAAAAGAGGGAGACATCAACCAAAACCTCCTCAAAAGATAAAAAAAATCTAAAACTAGTTAAACCTAACAAATTTTTCACTAAACTAGCTATGAGCATAGTCTATATGTGAAAGATAACATCGAACATCTAGAAATACTTCTCCGCATTGTACACATATTAATGGGAATACCATGTCAATCCTTTCATGTCTACCCGAAGTGCTAGCCCTCGTGAATGCGTTTACATATTCAAAGCAAGTGTGAAAATATCCATACACATTCATCGTTGTCAATGATTGTTAAAAAAATAAACTCCAAAAATCAAAGAGAACAAGTTTTGTTTACAAACAAAGTGTATATATAATATGGGTTTGAGTGTAAGGTAAGTCACTTATTTATACAAATAAAGCTAACATATGGATTTTTTGTTTGTGAGGGAAAGCTAGCATATGATTATAATTTTAAATAATATCCATTAGTATAAATCAAAATTATTTATTTTAAAGATATCTATAACACTCTAATATAATTTTCTAGAATATCATTCAGGGTATTAGTCGCTGATATTGGATAACTAAAATAATAGAATCAAATTACAAGGTAATTTAAAACATGCTTACGGTATAACTTAGAACACGTCTTTTGAAATACTAGATCTTTGTTTTAAGGAGTAAATACTAGATCTTATTAATATTTGAATCTAATCTAAGTTTGTTTTTGAAGAAGAAAATCGATATAACTTAAAAACACGTCTTATGAAATACTATAATTCTATACAAAATAAAAAAAAATATGCTCTATATTCTAAATATTGTACGGATATAAATTATTCCTTTTTGTTGTTGAGGGAAGATATAAATTATTCCTATACATCGTAAATCATACATATATAATTTAAATCATAAATATTTTTTGTTGATTTGAATTCAAATTAAAATATGTATATAAATTAACAATAGGATGATATATTTCTAGGCATGATCATATTTATAAATATACAGTATCATGATAATATTTTAACAAAAAATTTATACAATAAATTAGATAAATAGATTTTAAATATAATACATAGAATAAATTTAGAAATCATACTAGTTTATTAGCCAAGAATTTAATGCTAAACTATAAATTAGAAATTTTAAGCCTAGGGTTTTTCACGGTTCTTCTTGGATTGCTTTTGAAAGAAAAACTCATCTAATGCTAAGATAAATTATGTACGGTCCGATTTAAGTTTAATGAGATCCAGTCAAATTTAATGTGCTTAAATTTGGATCAGTTTTGGGATATCCAAAAAATAAAATTATAATTTTGTGTTACTATTAATATTTTATTGATACATTAAAATATAATGTTTGATGCAAAAGATAACATAAGATATATTAAAAATACATATTACGGAATGAAAATGATTGATAATTCATTCAGAGGGACAATGATCAATAATATTTGAAACATATGAAATAGAACAAAAAAATATATTTAACTTTTTTTTTATAAGGCAAGGGCACAATGACATAGAAAAGGAATGGAAGACACTCGAACGAAGTTGAGGCGTCTTATTGATTCCATTCCTTGTCAGGTACTCATGAATATTATTAAAAAAAAGGAAAAAAGAAATTAAAAAAAAAACTGGAGGGACATAAACTTAATCCACACAAAAGTGTTTTGTGTGGTCGACCCAAGCGGGAAACACAAAAAATAAGAAAACACAAGTGGATTGGACCGTCCGCCAAGAGGAAAGCGAGTCCATGTACCATCAACTCCCTGCATTTCACAGCAAGTTCAAATGCACTTTCGAGCTCCACAATCCAATTCAAATATATTTAACTAAACTAATAAGTTGTAATAAAAAAAAATTAAAAACCAACGAATATTTAAATCATATAAATTTTTAGAAATAAGATTATAGAATCTCTCTTTAAAAAAAAAGGATATAAACTCAAACTTATATAAATGAAATTATTTAATTTTCCTTCAATTTTTTTTTATCTAATTTAGTTGATAGAATTTGTGCATCCATCAACCATTCTATTTTAGTACTTCATGAAAAAAAATAAAAAAAATCAACTCTTTATGACTACTAATCCCGTGGATGTGACAATCTTCTTGAGTTACAAATATGCTAGGAGAGTGAACTTTGAAAACGGTTTGGCGCTATTGGTCATCTTGTTTATGGATTATATATTATTACTTGATTATTCATATGGTGATATGGGTATTATTTTATTTTATTTTTACCAAGAGAAGGAACACCTAAGGTAGTGCTACCTCAAAAAATAATAAAACAAATGGGAGCTACAAAATAAAGAGGAGGGGGACATCAACCAAAACCTCCTCAAAAGATAAAAAACCTAAAACAAGTTAAACCTAACAAATTTTTCCCTAAACTATCTCTAATGAGCATAGTCCATATGTGAAAGATATGATCGAACGTCTAGAAATACTTCTCCATGTAGTAGACATGTTATTGGGAATGCTTCAAAATAAAAGAGGGAGACATCAACCAAAACCTCCTCAAAAGATAAAAAAAATCTAAAACTAGTTAAACCTAACAAATTTTTCACTAAACTAGCTATGAGCATAGTCTATATGTGAAAGATAACATCGAACATCTAGAAATACTTCTCCGCATTGTACACATATTAATGGGAATACCATGTCAATCCTTTCATGTCTACCCGAAGTGCTAGCCCTCGTGAATGCGTTTACATATTCAAAGCAAGTGTGAAAATATCCATACACATTCATCGTTGTCAATGATTGTTAAAAAAATAAACTCCAAAAATCAAAGAGAACAAGTTTTGTTTACAAACAAAGTGTATATATAATATGGGTTTGAGTGTAAGGTAAGTCACTTATTTATACAAATAAAGCTAACATATGGATTTTTTGTTTGTGAGGGAAAGCTAGCATATGATTATAATTTTAAATAATATCCATTAGTATAAATCAAAATTATTTATTTTAAAGATATCTATAACACTCTAATATAATTTTCTAGAATATCATTCAGGGTATTAGTCGCTGATATTGGATAACTAAAATAATAGAATCAAATTACAAGGTAATTTAAAACATGCTTACGGTATAACTTAGAACACGTCTTTTGAAATACTAGATCTTTGTTTTAAGGAGTAAATACTAGATCTTATTAATATTTGAATCTAATCTAAGTTTGTTTTTGAAGAAGAAAATCGATATAACTTAAAAACACGTCTTATGAAATACTATAATTCTATACAAAATAAAATAAAAAAATATATGCTCTATATTCTAGATATTGTACGGATATAAATTATTCCTTTTTGTTGTTGAGGGAAGATATAAATTATTCCTATACATCGTAAATCATACATATATAATATAAATCATAAATATTTTTTGTTGATTTGAATTCAAATTAAAATATTTATATAAATTAACAATAGGATGATATATTTCTAGGCATGATCATATTTATAAATATACAGTATCATGATAATATTTTTAACAAAAAATTTATACAATAAATTAGATAAATAGATTTTAAATATAATACATAGAATAAATTTAGAAATCATACTAGTTTATTAGCCAAGAATTTAATGCTAAACTATAAATTAGAAATTTTAAGCCTAGGGTTTTTCACGGTTCTTCTTGGATTGCTTTTGAAAGAAAAACTCATCTAATGCTAAGATAAATTATGTACGGTCCGATTTAAGTTTAATGAGATCCAGTCAAATTTAATGTGCTTAAATTTGGATCAGTTTTGGGATATCCAAAAAATAAAATTATAATTTTGTGTTACTATTAATATTTTATTGATACATTAAAATATAATGTTTGATGCAAAAGATAACATAAGATATATTAAAAATACATATTACGGAATGAAAATGATTGATAATTCATTCAGAGGGACAATGATCAATAATATTTGAAACATATGAAATAGAACAAAAAAATATATTTAACTTTTTTTTTATAAGGCAAGGGCACAATGACATAGAAAAGGAATGGAAGACACTCGAACGAAGTTGAGGCGTCTTATTGATTCCATTCCTTGTCAGGTACTCATGAATATTATTAAAAAAAAGGAAAAAAGAAATTAAAAAAAAAACTGGAGGGACATAAACTTAATCCACACAAAAGTGTTTTGTGTGGTCGACCCAAGCGGGAAACACAAAAAATAAGAAAACACAAGTGGATTGGACCGTCCGCCAAGAGGAAAGCGAGTCCATGTACCATCAACTCCCTGCATTTCACAGCAAGTTCAAATGCACTTTCGAGCTCCACAATCCAATTCAAATATATTTAACTAAACTAATAAGTTGTAATAAAAAAAAATTAAAAACCAACGAATATTTAAATCATATAAATTTTTAGAAATAAGATTATAGAATCTCTCTTTAAAAAAAAAGGATATAAACTCAAACTTATATAAATGAAATTATTTAATTTTCCTTCAATTTTTTTTTATCTAATTTAGTTGATAGAATTTGTGCATCCATCAACCATTCTATTTTAGTACTTCATGAAAAAAAATAAAAAAAATCAACTCTTTATGACTACTAATCCCGTGGATGTGACAATCTTCTTGAGTTACAAATATGCTAGGAGAGTGAACTTTGAAAACGGTTTGGCGCTATTGGTCATCTTGTTTATGGATTATATATTATTACTTGATTATTCATATGGTGATATGGGTATTATTTTATTTTATTTTTACCAAGAGAAGGAACACCTAAGGTAGTGCTACCTCAAAAAATAATAAAACAAATGGGAGCTACAAAATAAAGAGGAGGGGGACATCAACCAAAACCTCCTCAAAAGATAAAAAACCTAAAACAAGTTAAACCTAACAAATTTTTCCCTAAACTATCTCTAATGAGCATAGTCCATATGTGAAAGATATGATCGAACGTCTAGAAATACTTCTCCATGTAGTAGACATGTTATTGGGAATGCTTCAAAATAAAAGAGGGAGACATCAACCAAAACCTCCTCAAAAGATAAAAAAAATCTAAAACTAGTTAAACCTAACAAATTTTTCACTAAACTAGCTATGAGCATAGTCTATATGTGAAAGATAACATCGAACATCTAGAAATACTTCTCCGCATTGTACACATATTAATGGGAATACCATGTCAATCCTTTCATGTCTACCCGAAGTGCTAGCCCTCGTGAATGCGTTTACATATTCAAAGCAAGTGTGAAAATATCCATACACATTCATCGTTGTCAATGATTGTTAAAAAAATAAACTCCAAAAATCAAAGAGAACAAGTTTTGTTTACAAACAAAGTGTATATATAATATGGGTTTGAGTGTAAGGTAAGTCACTTATTTATACAAATAAAGCTAACATATGGATTTTTTGTTTGTGAGGGAAAGCTAGCATATGATTATAATTTTAAATAATATCCATTAGTATAAATCAAAATTATTTATTTTAAAGATATCTATAACACTCTAATATAATTTTCTAGAATATCATTCAGGGTATTAGTCGCTGATATTGGATAACTAAAATAATAGAATCAAATTACAAGGTAATTTAAAACATGCTTACGGTATAACTTAGAACACGTCTTTTGAAATACTAGATCTTTGTTTTAAGGAGTAAATACTAGATCTTATTAATATTTGAATCTAATCTAAGTTTGTTTTTGAAGAAGAAAATCGATATAACTTAAAAACACGTCTTATGAAATACTATAATTCTATACAAAATAAAAAAAAATATGCTCTATATTCTAAATATTGTACGGATATAAATTATTCCTTTTTGTTGTTGAGGGAAGATATAAATTATTCCTATACATCGTAAATCATACATATATAATTTAAATCATAAATATTTTTTGTTGATTTGAATTCAAATTAAAATATGTATATAAATTAACAATAGGATGATATATTTCTAGGCATGATCATATTTATAAATATACAGTATCATGATAATATTTTAACAAAAAATTTATACAATAAATTAGATAAATAGATTTTAAATATAATACATAGAATAAATTTAGAAATCATACTAGTTTATTAGCCAAGAATTTAATGCTAAACTATAAATTAGAAATTTTAAGCCTAGGGTTTTTCACGGTTCTTCTTGGATTGCTTTTGAAAGAAAAACTCATCTAATGCTAAGATAAATTATGTACGGTCCGATTTAAGTTTAATGAGATCCAGTCAAATTTAATGTGCTTAAATTTGGATCAGTTTTGGGATATCCAAAAAATAAAATTATAATTTTGTGTTACTATTAATATTTTATTGATACATTAAAATATAATGTTTGATGCAAAAGATAACATAAGATATATTAAAAATACATATTACGGAATGAAAATGATTGATAATTCATTCAGAGGGACAATGATCAATAATATTTGAAACATGAAATAGAACAAAAAAATATATTTAACTTTTTTTTTATAAGGCAAGGGCACAATGACATAGAAAAGGAATGGAAGACACTCGAACGAAGTTGAGGCGTCTTATTGATTCCATTCCTTGTCAGGTACTCATGAATATTATTAAAAAAAAGGAAAAAAGAAATTAAAAAAAAAACTGGAGGGACATAAACTTAATCCACACAAAAGTGTTTTGTGTGGTCGACCCAAGCGGGAAACACAAAAAATAAGAAAACACAAGTGGATTGGACCGTCCGCCAAGAGGAAAGCGAGTCCATGTACCATCAACTCCCTGCATTTCACAGCAAGTTCAAATGCACTTTCGAGCTCCACAATCCAATTCAAATATATTTAACTAAACTAATAAGTTGTAATAAAAAAAAATTAAAAACCAACGAATATTTAAATCATATAAATTTTTAGAAATAAGATTATAGAATCTCTCTTTAAAAAAAAAGGATATAAACTCAAACTTATATAAATGAAATTATTTAATTTTCCTTCAATTTTTTTTTATCTAATTTAGTTGATAGAATTTGTGCATCCATCAACCATTCTATTTTAGTACTTCATGAAAAAAAATAAAAAAAATCAACTCTTTATGACTACTAATCCCGTGGATGTGACAATCTTCTTGAGTTACAAATATGCTAGGAGAGTGAACTTTGAAAACGGTTTGGCGCTATTGGTCATCTTGTTTATGGATTATATATTATTACTTGATTATTCATATGGTGATATGGGTATTATTTTATTTTATTTTTACCAAGAGAAGGAACACCTAAGGTAGTGCTACCTCAAAAAATAATAAAACAAATGGGAGCTACAAAATAAAGAGGAGGGGGACATCAACCAAAACCTCCTCAAAAGATAAAAAACCTAAAACAAGTTAAACCTAACAAATTTTTCCCTAAACTATCTCTAATGAGCATAGTCCATATGTGAAAGATATGATCGAACGTCTAGAAATACTTCTCCATGTAGTAGACATGTTATTGGGAATGCTTCAAAATAAAAGAGGGAGACATCAACCAAAACCTCCTCAAAAGATAAAAAAAATCTAAAACTAGTTAAACCTAACAAATTTTTCACTAAACTAGCTATGAGCATAGTCTATATGTGAAAGATAACATCGAACATCTAGAAATACTTCTCCGCATTGTACACATATTAATGGGAATACCATGTCAATCCTTTCATGTCTACCCGAAGTGCTAGCCCTCGTGAATGCGTTTACATATTCAAAGCAAGTGTGAAAATATCCATACACATTCATCGTTGTCAATGATTGTTAAAAAAATAAACTCCAAAAATCAAAGAGAACAAGTTTTGTTTACAAACAAAGTGTATATATAATATGGGTTTGAGTGTAAGGTAAGTCACTTATTTATACAAATAAAGCTAACATATGGATTTTTTGTTTGTGAGGGAAAGCTAGCATATGATTATAATTTTAAATAATATCCATTAGTATAAATCAAAATTATTTATTTTAAAGATATCTATAACACTCTAATATAATTTTCTAGAATATCATTCAGGGTATTAGTCGCTGATATTGGATAACTAAAATAATAGAATCAAATTACAAGGTAATTTAAAACATGCTTACGGTATAACTTAGAACACGTCTTTTGAAATACTAGATCTTTGTTTTAAGGAGTAAATACTAGATCTTATTAATATTTGAATCTAATCTAAGTTTGTTTTTGAAGAAGAAAATCGATATAACTTAAAAACACGTCTTATGAAATACTATAATTCTATACAAAATAAAAAAAAAAAAAATATGCTCTATATTCTAGATATTGTACGGATATAAATTATTCCTTTTTGTTGTTGAGGGAAGATATAAATTATTCCTATACATCGTAAATCATACATATATAATATAAATCATAAATATTTTTTGTTGATTTGAATTCAAATTAAAATATTTATATAAATTAACAATAGGATGATATATTTCTAGGCATGATCATATTTATAAATATACAGTATCATGATAATATTTTTAACAAAAAATTTATACAATAAATTAGATAAATAGATTTTAAATATAATACATAGAATAAATTTAGAAATCATACTAGTTTATTAGCCAAGAATTTAATGCTAAACTATAAATTAGAAATTTTAAGCCTAGGGTTTTTCACGGTTCTTCTTGGATTGCTTTTGAAAGAAAAACTCATCTAATGCTAAGATAAATTATGTACGGTCCGATTTAAGTTTAATGAGATCCAGTCAAATTTAATGTGCTTAAATTTGGATCAGTTTTGGGATATCCAAAAAATAAAATTATAATTTTGTGTTACTATTAATATTTTATTGATACATTAAAATAATAATGTTTGATGCAAAAGATAACATAAGATATATTAAAAATACATATTACGGAATGAAAATGATTGATAATTCATTCAGAGGGACAATGATCAATAATATTTGAAACATATGAAATAGAACAAAAAAATATATTTAACTTTTTTTTTATAAGGCAAGGGCACAATGACATAGAAAAGGAATGGAAGACACTCGAACGAAGTTGAGGCGTCTTATTGACTCCATTCCTTGTCAGGTACTCATGAATATTATTAAAAAAAAGGAAAAAAGAAATTAAAAAAAAAACTGGAGGGACATAAACTTAATCCACACAAAAGTGTTTTGTGTGGTCGACCCAAGCGGGAAACACAAAAAATAAGAAAACACAAGTGGATTGGACCGTCCGCCAAGAGGAAAGCGAGTCCATGTACCATCAACTCCCTGCATTTCACAGCAAGTTCAAATGCACTTTCGAGCTCCACAATCCAATTCAAATATATTTAACTAAACTAATAAGTTGTAATAAAAAAAAATTAAAAACCAACGAATATTTAAATCATATAAATTTTTAGAAATAAGATTATAGAATCTCTCTTTAAAAAAAAAGGATATAAACTCAAACTTATATAAATGAAATTATTTAATTTTCCTTCAATTTTTTTTTATCTAATTTAGTTGATAGAATTTGTGCATCCATCAACCATTCTATTTTAGTACTTCATGAAAAAAAATAAAAAAAATCAACTCTTTATGACTACTAATCCCGTGGATGTGACAATCTTCTTGAGTTACAAATATGCTAGGAGAGTGAACTTTGAAAACGGTTTGGCGCTATTGGTCATCTTGTTTATGGATTATATATTATTACTTGATTATTCATATGGTGATATGGGTATTATTTTATTTTATTTTTACCAAGAGAAGGAACACCTAAGGTAGTGCTACCTCAAAAAATAATAAAACAAATGGGAGCTACAAAATAAAGAGGAGGGGGACATCAACCAAAACCTCCTCAAAAGATAAAAAACCTAAAACAAGTTAAACCTAACAAATTTTTCCCTAAACTATCTCTAATGAGCATAGTCCATATGTGAAAGATATGATCGAACGTCTAGAAATACTTCTCCATGTAGTAGACATGTTATTGGGAATGCTTCAAAATAAAAGAGGGAGACATCAACCAAAACCTCCTCAAAAGATAAAAAAAATCTAAAACTAGTTAAACCTAACAAATTTTTCACTAAACTAGCTATGAGCATAGTCTATATGTGAAAGATAACATCGAACATCTAGAAATACTTCTCCGCATTGTACACATATTAATGGGAATACCATGTCAATCCTTTCATGTCTACCCGAAGTGCTAGCCCTCGTGAATGCGTTTACATATTCAAAGCAAGTGTGAAAATATCCATACACATTCATCGTTGTCAATGATTGTTAAAAAAATAAACTCCAAAAATCAAAGAGAACAAGTTTTGTTTACAAACAAAGTGTATATATAATATGGGTTTGAGTGTAAGGTAAGTCACTTATTTATACAAATAAAGCTAACATATGGATTTTTTGTTTGTGAGGGAAAGCTAGCATATGATTATAATTTTAAATAATATCCATTAGTATAAATCAAAATTATTTATTTTAAAGATATCTATAACACTCTAATATAATTTTCTAGAATATCATTCAGGGTATTAGTCGCTGATATTGGATAACTAAAATAATAGAATCAAATTACAAGGTAATTTAAAACATGCTTACGGTATAACTTAGAACACGTCTTTTGAAATACTAGATCTTTGTTTTAAGGAGTAAATACTAGATCTTATTAATATTTGAATCTAATCTAAGTTTGTTTTTGAAGAAGAAAATCGATATAACTTAAAAACACGTCTTATGAAATACTATAATTCTATACAAAATAAAAAAAAAAAAATATGCTCTATATTCTAGATATTGTACGGATATAAATTATTCCTTTTTGTTGTTGAGGGAAGATATAAATTATTCCTATACATCGTAAATCATACATATATAATATAAATCATAAATATTTTTTGTTGATTTGAATTCAAATTAAAATATTTATATAAATTAACAATAGGATGATATATTTCTAGGCATGATCATATTTATAAATATACAGTATCATGATAATATTTTTAACAAAAAATTTATACAATAAATTAGATAAATAGATTTTAAATATAATACATAGAATAAATTTAGAAATCATACTAGTTTATTAGCCAAGAATTTAATGCTAAACTATAAATTAGAAATTTTAAGCCTAGGGTTTTTCACGGTTCTTCTTGGATTGCTTTTGAAAGAAAAACTCATCTAATGCTAAGATAAATTATGTACGGTCCGATTTAAGTTTAATGAGATCCAGTCAAATTTAATGTGCTTAAATTTGGATCAGTTTTGGGATATCCAAAAAATAAAATTATAATTTTGTGTTACTATTAATATTTTATTGATACATTAAAATAATAATGTTTGATGCAAAAGATAACATAAGATATATTAAAAATACATATTACGGAATGAAAATGATTGATAATTCATTCAGAGGGACAATGATCAATAATATTTGAAACATATGAAATAGAACAAAAAAATATATTTAACTTTTTTTTTATAAGGCAAGGGCACAATGACATAGAAAAGGAATGGAAGACACTCGAACGAAGTTGAGGCGTCTTATTGACTCCATTCCTTGACAGGTACTCATGAATATTATTAAAAAAAAGGAAAAAAGAAATTAAAAAAAAAACTGGAGGGACATAAACTTAATCCACACAAAAGTGTTTTGTGTGGTCGACCCAAGCGGGAAACACAAAAAATAAGAAAACACAAGTGGATTGGACCGTCCGCCAAGAGGAAAGCGAGTCCATGTACCATCAACTCCCTGCATTTCACAGCAAGTTCAAATGCACTTTCGAGCTCCACAATCCAATTCAAATATATTTAACTAAACTAATAAGTTGTAATAAAAAAAAATTAAAAACCAACGAATATTTAAATCATATAAATTTTTAGAAATAAGATTATAGAATCTCTCTTTAAAAAAAAAGGATATAAACTCAAACTTATATAAATGAAATTATTTAATTTTCCTTCAATTTTTTTTTATCTAATTTAGTTGATAGAATTTGTGCATCCATCAACCATTCTATTTTAGTACTTCATGAAAAAAAATAAAAAAAATCAACTCTTTATGACTACTAATCCCGTGGATGTGACAATCTTCTTGAGTTACAAATATGCTAGGAGAGTGAACTTTGAAAACGGTTTGGCGCTATTGGTCATCTTGTTTATGGATTATATATTATTACTTGATTATTCATATGGTGATATGGGTATTATTTTATTTTATTTTTACCAAGAGAAGGAACACCTAAGGTAGTGCTACCTCAAAAAATAATAAAACAAATGGGAGCTACAAAATAAAGAGGAGGGGGACATCAACCAAAACCTCCTCAAAAGATAAAAAACCTAAAACAAGTTAAACCTAACAAATTTTTCCCTAAACTATCTCTAATGAGCATAGTCCATATGTGAAAGATATGATCGAACGTCTAGAAATACTTCTCCATGTAGTAGACATGTTATTGGGAATGCTTCAAAATAAAAGAGGGAGACATCAACCAAAACCTCCTCAAAAGATAAAAAAAATCTAAAACTAGTTAAACCTAACAAATTTTTCACTAAACTAGCTATGAGCATAGTCTATATGTGAAAGATAACATCGAACATCTAGAAATACTTCTCCGCATTGTACACATATTAATGGGAATACCATGTCAATCCTTTCATGTCTACCCGAAGTGCTAGCCCTCGTGAATGCGTTTACATATTCAAAGCAAGTGTGAAAATATCCATACACATTCATCGTTGTCAATGATTGTTAAAAAAATAAACTCCAAAAATCAAAGAGAACAAGTTTTGTTTACAAACAAAGTGTATATATAATATGGGTTTGAGTGTAAGGTAAGTCACTTATTTATACAAATAAAGCTAACATATGGATTTTTTGTTTGTGAGGGAAAGCTAGCATATGATTATAATTTTAAATAATATCCATTAGTATAAATCAAAATTATTTATTTTAAAGATATCTATAACACTCTAATATAATTTTCTAGAATATCATTCAGGGTATTAGTCGCTGATATTGGATAACTAAAATAATAGAATCAAATTACAAGGTAATTTAAAACATGCTTACGGTATAACTTAGAACACGTCTTTTGAAATACTAGATCTTTGTTTTAAGGAGTAAATACTAGATCTTATTAATATTTGAATCTAATCTAAGTTTGTTTTTGAAGAAGAAAATCGATATAACTTAAAAACACGTCTTATGAAATACTATAATTCTATACAAAAAAAAAAAAAAAAATATGCTCTATATTCTAGATATTGTACGGATATAAATTATTCCTTTTTGTTGTTGAGGGAAGATATAAATTATTCCTATACATCGTAAATCATACATATATAATATAAATCATAAATATTTTTTGTTGATTTGAATTCAAATTAAAATATTTATATAAATTAACAATAGGATGATATATTTCTAGGCATGATCATATTTATAAATATACAGTATCATGATAATATTTTTAACAAAAAATTTATACAATAAATTAGATAAATAGATTTTAAATATAATACATAGAATAAATTTAGAAATCATACTAGTTTATTAGCCAAGAATTTAATGCTAAACTATAAATTAGAAATTTTAAGCCTAGGGTTTTTCACGGTTCTTCTTGGATTGCTTTTGAAAGAAAAACTCATCTAATGCTAAGATAAATTATGTACGGTCCGATTTAAGTTTAATGAGATCCAGTCAAATTTAATGTGCTTAAATTTGGATCAGTTTTGGGATATCCAAAAAATAAAATTATAATTTTGTGTTACTATTAATATTTTATTGATACATTAAAATAATAATGTTTGATGCAAAAGATAACATAAGATATATTAAAAATACATATTACGGAATGAAAATGATTGATAATTCATTCAGAGGGACAATGATCAATAATATTTGAAACATATGAAATAGAACAAAAAAATATATTTAACTTTTTTTTTATAAGGCAAGGGCACAATGACATAGAAAAGGAATGGAAGACACTCGAACGAAGTTGAGGCGTCTTATTGACTCCATTCCTTGTCAGGTACTCATGAATATTATTAAAAAAAAGGAAAAAAGAAATTAAAAAAAAAACTGGAGGGACATAAACTTAATCCACACAAAAGTGTTTTGTGTGGTCGACCCAAGCGGGAAACACAAAAAATAAGAAAACACAAGTGGATTGGACCGTCCGCCAAGAGGAAAGCGAGTCCATGTACCATCAACTCCCTGCATTTCACAGCAAGTTCAAATGCACTTTCGAGCTCCACAATCCAATTCAAATATATTTAACTAAACTAATAAGTTGTAATAAAAAAAAATTAAAAACCAACGAATATTTAAATCATATAAATTTTTAGAAATAAGATTATAGAATCTCTCTTTAAAAAAAAAGGATATAAACTCAAACTTATATAAATGAAATTATTTAATTTTCCTTCAATTTTTTTTTATCTAATTTAGTTGATAGAATTTGTGCATCCATCAACCATTCTATTTTAGTACTTCATGAAAAAAAAATAAAAAAAATCAACTCTTTATGACGACTAATCCCGTGGATGTCACAATCTTCTTGAGTTACAAATATGCTAGGAGAGTGAACTTTGAAAACGGTTTGGCGCTATTGGTCATCTTGTTTATGGATTATATATTATTACTTGATTATTCATATGGTGATATGGGTATTATTTTATTTTATTTTTACCAAGAGAAGGAACACCTAAGGTAGTGCTACCTCAAAAAATAATAAAACAAATGGGAGCTACAAAATAAAGAGGAGGGGGACATCAACCAAAACCTCCTCAAAAGATAAAAAACCTAAAACAAGTTAAACCTAACAAATTTTTCCCTAAACTATCTCTAATGAGCATAGTCCATATGTGAAAGATATGATCGAACGTCTAGAAATACTTCTCCATGTAGTAGACATGTTATTGGGAATGCTTCAAAATAAAAGAGGGAGACATCAACCAAAACCTCCTCAAAAGATAAAAAAAATCTAAAACTAGTTAAACCTAACAAATTTTTCACTAAACTAGCTATGAGCATAGTCTATATGTGAAAGATAACATCGAACATCTAGAAATACTTCTCCGCATTGTACACATATTAATGGGAATACCATGTCAATCCTTTCATGTCTACCCGAAGTGCTAGCCCTCGTGAATGCGTTTACATATTCAAAGCAAGTGTGAAAATATCCATACACATTCATCGTTGTCAATGATTGTTAAAAAAATAAACTCCAAAAATCAAAGAGAACAAGTTTTGTTTACAAACAAAGTGTATATATAATATGGGTTTGAGTGTAAGGTAAGTCACTTATTTATACAAATAAAGCTAACATATGGATTTTTTGTTTGTGAGGGAAAGCTAGCATATGATTATAATTTTAAATAATATCCATTAGTATAAATCAAAATTATTTATTTTAAAGATATCTATAACACTCTAATATAATTTTCTAGAATATCATTCAGGGTATTAGTCGCTGATATTGGATAACTAAAATAATAGAATCAAATTACAAGGTAATTTAAAACATGCTTACGGTATAACTTAGAACACGTCTTTTGAAATACTAGATCTTTGTTTTAAGGAGTAAATACTAGATCTTATTAATATTTGAATCTAATCTAAGTTTGTTTTTGAAGAAGAAAATCGATATAACTTAAAAACACGTCTTATGAAATACTATAATTCTATACAAAATAAAAAAAATATGCTCTATATTCTAAATATTGTACGGATATAAATTATTCCTTTTTGTTGTTGAGGGAAGATATAAATTATTCCTATACATCGTAAATCATACATATATAATTTAAATCATAAATATTTTTTGTTGATTTGAATTCAAATTAAAATATGTATATAAATTAACAATAGGATGATATATTTCTAGGCATGATCATATTTATAAATATACAGTATCATGATAATATTTTAACAAAAAATTTATACAATAAATTAGATAAATAGATTTTAAATATAATACATAGAATAAATTTAGAAATCATACTAGTTTATTAGCCAAGAATTTAATGCTAAACTATAAATTAGAAATTTTAAGCCTAGGGTTTTTCACGGTTCTTCTTGGATTGCTTTTGAAAGAAAAACTCATCTAATGCTAAGATAAATTATGTACGGTCCGATTTAAGTTTAATGAGATCCAGTCAAATTTAATGTGCTTAAATTTGGATCAGTTTTGGGATATCCAAAAAATAAAATTATAATTTTGTGTTACTATTAATATTTTATTGATACATTAAAATATAATGTTTGATGCAAAAGATAACATAAGATATATTAAAAATACATATTACGGAATGAAAATGATTGATAATTCATTCAGAGGGACAATGATCAATAATATTTGAAACATATGAAATAGAACAAAAAAATATATTTAACTTTTTTTTTATAAGGCAAGGGCACAATGACATAGAAAAGGAATGGAAGACACTCGAACGAAGTTGAGGCGTCTTATTGACTCCATTCCTTGTCAGGTACTCATGAATATTATTAAAAAAAAGGAAAAAAGAAATTAAAAAAAAAACTGGAGGGACATAAACTTAATCCACACAAAAGTGTTTTGTGTGGTCGACCCAAGCGGGAAACACAAAAAATAAGAAAACACAAGTGGATTGGACCGTCCGCCAAGAGGAAAGCGAGTCCATGTACCATCAACTCCCTGCATTTCACAGCAAGTTCAAATGCACTTTCGAGCTCCACAATCCAATTCAAATATATTTAACTAAACTAATAAGTTGTAATAAAAAAAAATTAAAAACCAACGAATATTTAAATCATATAAATTTTTAGAAATAAGATTATAGAATCTCTCTTTAAAAAAAAAGGATATAAACTCAAACTTATATAAATGAAATTATTTAATTTTCCTTCAATTTTTTTTTTATCTAATTTAGTTGATAGAATTTGTGCATCCATCAACCATTCTATTTTAGTACTTCATGAAAAAAAAATAAAAAAAATCAACTCTTTATGACGACTAATCCCGTGGATGTCACAATCTTCTTGAGTTACAAATATGCTAGGAGAGTGAACTTTGAAAACGGTTTGGCGCTATTGGTCATCTTGTTTATGGATTATATATTATTACTTGATTATTCATATGGTGATATGGGTATTATTTTATTTTATTTTTACCAAGAGAAGGAACACCTAAGGTAGTGCTACCTCAAAAAATAATAAAACAAATGGGAGCTACAAAATAAAGAGGAGGGGGACATCAACCAAAACCTCCTCAAAAGATAAAAAACCTAAAACAAGTTAAACCTAACAAATTTTTCCCTAAACTATCTCTAATGAGCATAGTCCATATGTGAAAGATATGATCGAACGTCTAGAAATACTTCTCCATGTAGTAGACATGTTATTGGGAATGCTTCAAAATAAAAGAGGGAGACATCAACCAAAACCTCCTCAAAAGATAAAAAAAATCTAAAACTAGTTAAACCTAACAAATTTTTCACTAAACTAGCTATGAGCATAGTCTATATGTGAAAGATAACATCGAACATCTAGAAATACTTCTCCGCATTGTACACATATTAATGGGAATACCATGTCAATCCTTTCATGTCTACCCGAAGTGCTAGCCCTCGTGAATGCGTTTACATATTCAAAGCAAGTGTGAAAATATCCATACACATTCATCGTTGTCAATGATTGTTAAAAAAATAAACTCCAAAAATCAAAGAGAACAAGTTTTGTTTACAAACAAAGTGTATATATAATATGGGTTTGAGTGTAAGGTAAGTCACTTATTTATACAAATAAAGCTAACATATGGATTTTTTGTTTGTGAGGGAAAGCTAGCATATGATTATAATTTTAAATAATATCCATTAGTATAAATCAAAATTATTTATTTTAAAGATATCTATAACACTCTAATATAATTTTCTAGAATATCATTCAGGGTATTAGTCGCTGATATTGGATAACTAAAATAATAGAATCAAATTACAAGGTAATTTAAAACATGCTTACGGTATAACTTAGAACACGTCTTTTGAAATACTAGATCTTTGTTTTAAGGAGTAAATACTAGATCTTATTAATATTTGAATCTAATCTAAGTTTGTTTTTGAAGAAGAAAATCGATATAACTTAAAAACACGTCTTATGAAATACTATAATTCTATACAAAATAAAATAAAAAAATATATGCTCTATATTCTAGATATTGTACGGATATAAATTATTCCTTTTTGTTGTTGAGGGAAGATATAAATTATTCCTATACATCGTAAATCATACATATATAATATAAATCATAAATATTTTTTGTTGATTTGAATTCAAATTAAAATATTTATATAAATTAACAATAGGATGATATATTTCTAGGCATGATCATATTTATAAATATACAGTATCATGATAATATTTTTAACAAAAAATTTATACAATAAATTAGATAAATAGATTTTAAATATAATACATAGAATAAATTTAGAAATCATACTAGTTTATTAGCCAAGAATTTAATGCTAAACTATAAATTAGAAATTTTAAGCCTAGGGTTTTTCACGGTTCTTCTTGGATTGCTTTTGAAAGAAAAACTCATCTAATGCTAAGATAAATTATGTACGGTCCGATTTAAGTTTAATGAGATCCAGTCAAATTTAATGTGCTTAAATTTGGATCAGTTTTGGGATATCCAAAAAATAAAATTATAATTTTGTGTTACTATTAATATTTTATTGATACATTAAAATATAATGTTTGATGCAAAAGATAACATAAGATATATTAAAAATACATATTACGGAATGAAAATGATTGATAATTCATTCAGAGGGACAATGATCAATAATATTTGAAACATATGAAATAGAACAAAAAAATATATTTAACTTTTTTTTTATAAGGCAAGGGCACAATGACATAGAAAAGGAATGGAAGACACTCGAACGAAGTTGAGGCGTCTTATTGACTCCATTCCTTGACAGGTACTCATGAATATTATTAAAAAAAAGGAAAAAAGAAATTAAAAAAAAAACTGGAGGGACATAAACTTAATCCACACAAAAGTGTTTTGTGTGGTCGACCCAAGCGGGAAACACAAAAAATAAGAAAACACAAGTGGATTGGACCGTCCGCCAAGAGGAAAGCGAGTCCATGTACCATCAACTCCCTGCATTTCACAGCAAGTTCAAATGCACTTTCGAGCTCCACAATCCAATTCAAATATATTTAACTAAACTAATAAGTTGTAATAAAAAAAAATTAAAAACCAACGAATATTTAAATCATATAAATTTTTAGAAATAAGATTATAGAATCTCTCTTTAAAAAAAAAGGATATAAACTCAAACTTATATAAATGAAATTATTTAATTTTCCTTCAATTTTTTTTTTATCTAATTTAGTTGATAGAATTTGTGCATCCATCAACCATTCTATTTTAGTACTTCATGAAAAAAAAATAAAAAAAATCAACTCTTTATGACGACTAATCCCGTGGATGTCACAATCTTCTTGAGTTACAAATATGCTAGGAGAGTGAACTTTGAAAACGGTTTGGCGCTATTGGTCATCTTGTTTATGGATTATATATTATTACTTGATTATTCATATGGTGATATGGGTATTATTTTATTTTATTTTTACCAAGAGAAGGAACACCTAAGGTAGTGCTACCTCAAAAAATAATAAAACAAATGGGAGCTACAAAATAAAGAGGAGGGGGACATCAACCAAAACCTCCTCAAAAGATAAAAAACCTAAAACAAGTTAAACCTAACAAATTTTTCCCTAAACTATCTCTAATGAGCATAGTCCATATGTGAAAGATATGATCGAACGTCTAGAAATACTTCTCCATGTAGTAGACATGTTATTGGGAATGCTTCAAAATAAAAGAGGGAGACATCAACCAAAACCTCCTCAAAAGATAAAAAAAATCTAAAACTAGTTAAACCTAACAAATTTTTCACTAAACTAGCTATGAGCATAGTCTATATGTGAAAGATAACATCGAACATCTAGAAATACTTCTCCGCATTGTACACATATTAATGGGAATACCATGTCAATCCTTTCATGTCTACCCGAAGTGCTAGCCCTCGTGAATGCGTTTACATATTCAAAGCAAGTGTGAAAATATCCATACACATTCATCGTTGTCAATGATTGTTAAAAAAATAAACTCCAAAAATCAAAGAGAACAAGTTTTGTTTACAAACAAAGTGTATATATAATATGGGTTTGAGTGTAAGGTAAGTCACTTATTTATACAAATAAAGCTAACATATGGATTTTTTGTTTGTGAGGGAAAGCTAGCATATGATTATAATTTTAAATAATATCCATTAGTATAAATCAAAATTATTTATTTTAAAGATATCTATAACACTCTAATATAATTTTCTAGAATATCATTCAGGGTATTAGTCGCTGATATTGGATAACTAAAATAATAGAATCAAATTACAAGGTAATTTAAAACATGCTTACGGTATAACTTAGAACACGTCTTTTGAAATACTAGATCTTTGTTTTAAGGAGTAAATACTAGATCTTATTAATATTTGAATCTAATCTAAGTTTGTTTTTGAAGAAGAAAATCGATATAACTTAAAAACACGTCTTATGAAATACTATAATTCTACACAAAATAAAAAAAATATGCTCTATATTCTAAATATTGTACGGATATAAATTATTCCTTTTTGTTGTTGAGGGAAGATATAAATTATTCCTATACATCGTAAATCATACATATATAATTTAAATCATAAATATTTTTTGTTGATTTGAATTCAAATTAAAATATGTATATAAATTAACAATAGGATGATATATTTCTAGGCATGATCATATTTATAAATATACAGTATCATGATAATATTTTAACAAAAAATTTATACAATAAATTAGATAAATAGATTTTAAATATAATACATAGAATAAATTTAGAAATCATACTAGTTTATTAGCCAAGAATTTAATGCTAAACTATAAATTAGAAATTTTAAGCCTAGGGTTTTTCACGGTTCTTCTTGGATTGCTTTTGAAAGAAAAACTCATCTAATGCTAAGATAAATTATGTACGGTCCGATTTAAGTTTAATGAGATCCAGTCAAATTTAATGTGCTTAAATTTGGATCAGTTTTGGGATATCCAAAAAATAAAATTATAATTTTGTGTTACTATTAATATTTTATTGATACATTAAAATATAATGTTTGATGCAAAAGATAACATAAGATATATTAAAAATACATATTACGGAATGAAAATGATTGATAATTCATTCAGAGGGACAATGATCAATAATATTTGAAACATATGAAATAGAACAAAAAAATATATTTAACTTTTTTTTTATAAGGCAAGGGCACAATGACATAGAAAAGGAATGGAAGACACTCGAACGAAGTTGAGGCGTCTTATTGACTCCATTCCTTGACAGGTACTCATGAATATTATTAAAAAAAAGGAAAAAAGAAATTAAAAAAAAAACTGGAGGGACATAAACTTAATCCACACAAAAGTGTTTTGTGTGGTCGACCCAAGCGGGAAACACAAAAAATAAGAAAACACAAGTGGATTGGACCGTCCGCCAAGAGGAAAGCGAGTCCATGTACCATCAACTCCCTGCATTTCACAGCAAGTTCAAATGCACTTTCGAGCTCCACAATCCAATTCAAATATATTTAACTAAACTAATAAGTTGTAATAAAAAAAAATTAAAAACCAACGAATATTTAAATCATATAAATTTTTAGAAATAAGATTATAGAATCTCTCTTTAAAAAAAAAGGATATAAACTCAAACTTATATAAATGAAATTATTTAATTTTCCTTCAATTTTTTTTTTATCTAATTTAGTTGATAGAATTTGTGCATCCATCAACCATTCTATTTTAGTACTTCATGAAAAAAAAAAAAAAAAAATCAACTCTTTATGACGACTAATCCCGTGGATGTCACAATCTTCTTGAGTTACAAATATGCTAGGAGAGTGAACTTTGAAAACGGTTTGGCGCTATTGGTCATCTTGTTTATGGATTATATATTATTACTTGATTATTCATATGGTGATATGGGTATTATTTTATTTTATTTTTACCAAGAGAAGGAACACCTAAGGTAGTGCTACCTCAAAAAATAATAAAACAAATGGGAGCTACAAAATAAAGAGGAGGGGGACATCAACCAAAACCTCCTCAAAAGATAAAAAACCTAAAACAAGTTAAACCTAACAAATTTTTCCCTAAACTATCTCTAATGAGCATAGTCCATATGTGAAAGATATGATCGAACGTCTAGAAATACTTCTCCATGTAGTAGACATGTTATTGGGAATGCTTCAAAATAAAAGAGGGAGACATCAACCAAAACCTCCTCAAAAGATAAAAAAAATCTAAAACTAGTTAAACCTAACAAATTTTTCACTAAACTAGCTATGAGCATAGTCTATATGTGAAAGATAACATCGAACATCTAGAAATACTTCTCCGCATTGTACACATATTAATGGGAATACCATGTCAATCCTTTCATGTCTACCCGAAGTGCTAGCCCTCGTGAATGCGTTTACATATTCAAAGCAAGTGTGAAAATATCCATACACATTCATCGTTGTCAATGATTGTTAAAAAAATAAACTCCAAAAATCAAAGAGAACAAGTTTTGTTTACAAACAAAGTGTATATATAATATGGGTTTGAGTGTAAGGTAAGTCACTTATTTATACAAATAAAGCTAACATATGGATTTTTTGTTTGTGAGGGAAAGCTAGCATATGATTATAATTTTAAATAATATCCATTAGTATAAATCAAAATTATTTATTTTAAAGATATCTATAACACTCTAATATAATTTTCTAGAATATCATTCAGGGTATTAGTCGCTGATATTGGATAACTAAAATAATAGAATCAAATTACAAGGTAATTTAAAACATGCTTACGGTATAACTTAGAACACGTCTTTTGAAATACTAGATCTTTGTTTTAAGGAGTAAATACTAGATCTTATTAATATTTGAATCTAATCTAAGTTTGTTTTTGAAGAAGAAAATCGATATAACTTAAAAACACGTCTTATGAAATACTATAATTCTACACAAAATAAAAAAAATATGCTCTATATTCTAAATATTGTACGGATATAAATTATTCCTTTTTGTTGTTGAGGGAAGATATAAATTATTCCTATACATCGTAAATCATACATATATAATTTAAATCATAAATATTTTTTGTTGATTTGAATTCAAATTAAAATATGTATATAAATTAACAATAGGATGATATATTTCTAGGCATGATCATATTTATAAATATACAGTATCATGATAATATTTTAACAAAAAATTTATACAATAAATTAGATAAATAGATTTTAAATATAATACATAGAATAAATTTAGAAATCATACTAGTTTATTAGCCAAGAATTTAATGCTAAACTATAAATTAGAAATTTTAAGCCTAGGGTTTTTCACGGTTCTTCTTGGATTGCTTTTGAAAGAAAAACTCATCTAATGCTAAGATAAATTATGTACGGTCCGATTTAAGTTTAATGAGATCCAGTCAAATTTAATGTGCTTAAATTTGGATCAGTTTTGGGATATCCAAAAAATAAAATTATAATTTTGTGTTACTATTAATATTTTATTGATACATTAAAATATAATGTTTGATGCAAAAGATAACATAAGATATATTAAAAATACATATTACGGAATGAAAATGATTGATAATTCATTCAGAGGGACAATGATCAATAATATTTGAAACATATGAAATAGAACAAAAAAATATATTTAACTTTTTTTTTATAAGGCAAGGGCACAATGACATAGAAAAGGAATGGAAGACACTCGAACGAAGTTGAGGCGTCTTATTGACTCCATTCCTTGTCAGGTACTCATGAATATTATTAAAAAAAAGGAAAAAAGAAATTAAAAAAAAAACTGGAGGGACATAAACTTAATCCACACAAAAGTGTTTTGTGTGGTCGACCCAAGCGGGAAACACAAAAAATAAGAAAACACAAGTGGATTGGACCGTCCGCCAAGAGGAAAGCGAGTCCATGTACCATCAACTCCCTGCATTTCACAGCAAGTTCAAATGCACTTTCGAGCTCCACAATCCAATTCAAATATATTTAACTAAACTAATAAGTTGTAATAAAAAAAAATTAAAAACCAACGAATATTTAAATCATATAAATTTTTAGAAATAAGATTATAGAATCTCTCTTTAAAAAAAAAGGATATAAACTCAAACTTATATAAATGAAATTATTTAATTTTCCTTCAATTTTTTTTTTATCTAATTTAGTTGATAGAATTTGTGCATCCATCAACCATTCTATTTTAGTACTTCATGAAAAAAAAATAAAAAAAATCAACTCTTTATGACGACTAATCCCGTGGATGTCACAATCTTCTTGAGTTACAAATATGCTAGGAGAGTGAACTTTGAAAACGGTTTGGCGCTATTGGTCATCTTGTTTATGGATTATATATTATTACTTGATTATTCATATGGTGATATGGGTATTATTTTATTTTATTTTTACCAAGAGAAGGAACACCTAAGGTAGTGCTACCTCAAAAAATAATAAAACAAATGGGAGCTACAAAATAAAGAGGAGGGGGACATCAACCAAAACCTCCTCAAAAGATAAAAAACCTAAAACAAGTTAAACCTAACAAATTTTTCCCTAAACTATCTCTAATGAGCATAGTCCATATGTGAAAGATATGATCGAACGTCTAGAAATACTTCTCCATGTAGTAGACATGTTATTGGGAATGCTTCAAAATAAAAGAGGGAGACATCAACCAAAACCTCCTCAAAAGATAAAAAAAATCTAAAACTAGTTAAACCTAACAAATTTTTCACTAAACTAGCTATGAGCATAGTCTATATGTGAAAGATAACATCGAACATCTAGAAATACTTCTCCGCATTGTACACATATTAATGGGAATACCATGTCAATCCTTTCATGTCTACCCGAAGTGCTAGCCCTCGTGAATGCGTTTACATATTCAAAGCAAGTGTGAAAATATCCATACACATTCATCGTTGTCAATGATTGTTAAAAAAATAAACTCCAAAAATCAAAGAGAACAAGTTTTGTTTACAAACAAAGTGTATATATAATATGGGTTTGAGTGTAAGGTAAGTCACTTATTTATACAAATAAAGCTAACATATGGATTTTTTGTTTGTGAGGGAAAGCTAGCATATGATTATAATTTTAAATAATATCCATTAGTATAAATCAAAATTATTTATTTTAAAGATATCTATAACACTCTAATATAATTTTCTAGAATATCATTCAGGGTATTAGTCGCTGATATTGGATAACTAAAATAATAGAATCAAATTACAAGGTAATTTAAAACATGCTTACGGTATAACTTAGAACACGTCTTTTGAAATACTAGATCTTTGTTTTAAGGAGTAAATACTAGATCTTATTAATATTTGAATCTAATCTAAGTTTGTTTTTGAAGAAGAAAATCGATATAACTTAAAAACACGTCTTATGAAATACTATAATTCTATACAAAATAAAATAAAAAAATATATGCTCTATATTCTAGATATTGTACGGATATAAATTATTCCTTTTTGTTGTTGAGGGAAGATATAAATTATTCCTATACATCGTAAATCATACATATATAATATAAATCATAAATATTTTTTGTTGATTTGAATTCAAATTAAAATATTTATATAAATTAACAATAGGATGATATATTTCTAGGCATGATCATATTTATAAATATACAGTATCATGATAATATTTTTAACAAAAAATTTATACAATAAATTAGATAAATAGATTTTAAATATAATACATAGAATAAATTTAGAAATCATACTAGTTTATTAGCCAAGAATTTAATGCTAAACTATAAATTAGAAATTTTAAGCCTAGGGTTTTTCACGGTTCTTCTTGGATTGCTTTTGAAAGAAAAACTCATCTAATGCTAAGATAAATTATGTACGGTCCGATTTAAGTTTAATGAGATCCAGTCAAATTTAATGTGCTTAAATTTGGATCAGTTTTGGGATATCCAAAAAATAAAATTATAATTTTGTGTTACTATTAATATTTTATTGATACATTAAAATATAATGTTTGATGCAAAAGATAACATAAGATATATTAAAAATACATATTACGGAATGAAAATGATTGATAATTCATTCAGAGGGACAATGATCAATAATATTTGAAACATATGAAATAGAACAAAAAAATATATTTAACTTTTTTTTTATAAGGCAAGGGCACAATGACATAGAAAAGGAATGGAAGACACTCGAACGAAGTTGAGGCGTCTTATTGACTCCATTCCTTGACAGGTACTCATGAATATTATTAAAAAAAAGGAAAAAAGAAATTAAAAAAAAAACTGGAGGGACATAAACTTAATCCACACAAAAGTGTTTTGTGTGGTCGACCCAAGCGGGAAACACAAAAAATAAGAAAACACAAGTGGATTGGACCGTCCGCCAAGAGGAAAGCGAGTCCATGTACCATCAACTCCCTGCATTTCACAGCAAGTTCAAATGCACTTTCGAGCTCCACAATCCAATTCAAATATATTTAACTAAACTAATAAGTTGTAATAAAAAAAAATTAAAAACCAACGAATATTTAAATCATATAAATTTTTAGAAATAAGATTATAGAATCTCTCTTTAAAAAAAAAGGATATAAACTCAAACTTATATAAATGAAATTATTTAATTTTCCTTCAATTTTTTTTTTATCTAATTTAGTTGATAGAATTTGTGCATCCATCAACCATTCTATTTTAGTACTTCATGAAAAAAAAATAAAAAAAATCAACTCTTTATGACGACTAATCCCGTGGATGTCACAATCTTCTTGAGTTACAAATATGCTAGGAGAGTGAACTTTGAAAACGGTTTGGCGCTATTGGTCATCTTGTTTATGGATTATATATTATTACTTGATTATTCATATGGTGATATGGGTATTATTTTATTTTATTTTTACCAAGAGAAGGAACACCTAAGGTAGTGCTACCTCAAAAAATAATAAAACAAATGGGAGCTACAAAATAAAGAGGAGGGGGACATCAACCAAAACCTCCTCAAAAGATAAAAAACCTAAAACAAGTTAAACCTAACAAATTTTTCCCTAAACTATCTCTAATGAGCATAGTCCATATGTGAAAGATATGATCGAACGTCTAGAAATACTTCTCCATGTAGTAGACATGTTATTGGGAATGCTTCAAAATAAAAGAGGGAGACATCAACCAAAACCTCCTCAAAAGATAAAAAAAATCTAAAACTAGTTAAACCTAACAAATTTTTCACTAAACTAGCTATGAGCATAGTCTATATGTGAAAGATAACATCGAACATCTAGAAATACTTCTCCGCATTGTACACATATTAATGGGAATACCATGTCAATCCTTTCATGTCTACCCGAAGTGCTAGCCCTCGTGAATGCGTTTACATATTCAAAGCAAGTGTGAAAATATCCATACACATTCATCGTTGTCAATGATTGTTAAAAAAATAAACTCCAAAAATCAAAGAGAACAAGTTTTGTTTACAAACAAAGTGTATATATAATATGGGTTTGAGTGTAAGGTAAGTCACTTATTTATACAAATAAAGCTAACATATGGATTTTTTGTTTGTGAGGGAAAGCTAGCATATGATTATAATTTTAAATAATATCCATTAGTATAAATCAAAATTATTTATTTTAAAGATATCTATAACACTCTAATATAATTTTCTAGAATATCATTCAGGGTATTAGTCGCTGATATTGGATAACTAAAATAATAGAATCAAATTACAAGGTAATTTAAAACATGCTTACGGTATAACTTAGAACACGTCTTTTGAAATACTAGATCTTTGTTTTAAGGAGTAAATACTAGATCTTATTAATATTTGAATCTAATCTAAGTTTGTTTTTGAAGAAGAAAATCGATATAACTTAAAAACACGTCTTATGAAATACTATAATTCTATACAAAATAAAATAAAAAAATATATGCTCTATATTCTAGATATTGTACGGATATAAATTATTCCTTTTTGTTGTTGAGGGAAGATATAAATTATTCCTATACATCGTAAATCATACATATATAATATAAATCATAAATATTTTTTGTTGATTTGAATTCAAATTAAAATATTTATATAAATTAACAATAGGATGATATATTTCTAGGCATGATCATATTTATAAATATACAGTATCATGATAATATTTTTAACAAAAAATTTATACAATAAATTAGATAAATAGATTTTAAATATAATACATAGAATAAATTTAGAAATCATACTAGTTTATTAGCCAAGAATTTAATGCTAAACTATAAATTAGAAATTTTAAGCCTAGGGTTTTTCACGGTTCTTCTTGGATTGCTTTTGAAAGAAAAACTCATCTAATGCTAAGATAAATTATGTACGGTCCGATTTAAGTTTAATGAGATCCAGTCAAATTTAATGTGCTTAAATTTGGATCAGTTTTGGGATATCCAAAAAATAAAATTATAATTTTGTGTTACTATTAATATTTTATTGATACATTAAAATATAATGTTTGATGCAAAAGATAACATAAGATATATTAAAAATACATATTACGGAATGAAAATGATTGATAATTCATTCAGAGGGACAATGATCAATAATATTTGAAACATATGAAATAGAACAAAAAAATATATTTAACTTTTTTTTTATAAGGCAAGGGCACAATGACATAGAAAAGGAATGGAAGACACTCGAACGAAGTTGAGGCGTCTTATTGACTCCATTCCTTGACAGGTACTCATGAATATTATTAAAAAAAAGGAAAAAAGAAATTAAAAAAAAAACTGGAGGGACATAAACTTAATCCACACAAAAGTGTTTTGTGTGGTCGACCCAAGCGGGAAACACAAAAAATAAGAAAACACAAGTGGATTGGACCGTCCGCCAAGAGGAAAGCGAGTCCATGTACCATCAACTCCCTGCATTTCACAGCAAGTTCAAATGCACTTTCGAGCTCCACAATCCAATTCAAATATATTTAACTAAACTAATAAGTTGTAATAAAAAAAAATTAAAAACCAACGAATATTTAAATCATATAAATTTTTAGAAATAAGATTATAGAATCTCTCTTTAAAAAAAAAGGATATAAACTCAAACTTATATAAATGAAATTATTTAATTTTCCTTCAATTTTTTTTTTATCTAATTTAGTTGATAGAATTTGTGCATCCATCAACCATTCTATTTTAGTACTTCATGAAAAAAAAAATAAAAAAAATCAACTCTTTATGACGACTAATCCCGTGGATGTCACAATCTTCTTGAGTTACAAATATGCTAGGAGAGTGAACTTTGAAAACGGTTTGGCGCTATTGGTCATCTTGTTTATGGATTATATATTATTACTTGATTATTCATATGGTGATATGGGTATTATTTTATTTTATTTTTACCAAGAGAAGGAACACCTAAGGTAGTGCTACCTCAAAAAATAATAAAACAAATGGGAGCTACAAAATAAAGAGGAGGGGGACATCAACCAAAACCTCCTCAAAAGATAAAAAACCTAAAACAAGTTAAACCTAACAAATTTTTCCCTAAACTATCTCTAATGAGCATAGTCCATATGTGAAAGATATGATCGAACGTCTAGAAATACTTCTCCATGTAGTAGACATGTTATTGGGAATGCTTCAAAATAAAAGAGGGAGACATCAACCAAAACCTCCTCAAAAGATAAAAAAAATCTAAAACTAGTTAAACCTAACAAATTTTTCACTAAACTAGCTATGAGCATAGTCTATATGTGAAAGATAACATCGAACATCTAGAAATACTTCTCCGCATTGTACACATATTAATGGGAATACCATGTCAATCCTTTCATGTCTACCCGAAGTGCTAGCCCTCGTGAATGCGTTTACATATTCAAAGCAAGTGTGAAAATATCCATACACATTCATCGTTGTCAATGATTGTTAAAAAAATAAACTCCAAAAATCAAAGAGAACAAGTTTTGTTTACAAACAAAGTGTATATATAATATGGGTTTGAGTGTAAGGTAAGTCACTTATTTATACAAATAAAGCTAACATATGGATTTTTTGTTTGTGAGGGAAAGCTAGCATATGATTATAATTTTAAATAATATCCATTAGTATAAATCAAAATTATTTATTTTAAAGATATCTATAACACTCTAATATAATTTTCTAGAATATCATTCAGGGTATTAGTCGCTGATATTGGATAACTAAAATAATAGAATCAAATTACAAGGTAATTTAAAACATGCTTACGGTATAACTTAGAACACGTCTTTTGAAATACTAGATCTTTGTTTTAAGGAGTAAATACTAGATCTTATTAATATTTGAATCTAATCTAAGTTTGTTTTTGAAGAAGAAAATCGATATAACTTAAAAACACGTCTTATGAAATACTATAATTCTATACAAAATAAAATAAAAAAATATATGCTCTATATTCTAGATATTGTACGGATATAAATTATTCCTTTTTGTTGTTGAGGGAAGATATAAATTATTCCTATACATCGTAAATCATACATATATAATATAAATCATAAATATTTTTTGTTGATTTGAATTCAAATTAAAATATTTATATAAATTAACAATAGGATGATATATTTCTAGGCATGATCATATTTATAAATATACAGTATCATGATAATATTTTTAACAAAAAATTTATACAATAAATTAGATAAATAGATTTTAAATATAATACATAGAATAAATTTAGAAATCATACTAGTTTATTAGCCAAGAATTTAATGCTAAACTATAAATTAGAAATTTTAAGCCTAGGGTTTTTCACGGTTCTTCTTGGATTGCTTTTGAAAGAAAAACTCATCTAATGCTAAGATAAATTATGTACGGTCCGATTTAAGTTTAATGAGATCCAGTCAAATTTAATGTGCTTAAATTTGGATCAGTTTTGGGATATCCAAAAAATAAAATTATAATTTTGTGTTACTATTAATATTTTATTGATACATTAAAATATAATGTTTGATGCAAAAGATAACATAAGATATATTAAAAATACATATTACGGAATGAAAATGATTGATAATTCATTCAGAGGGACAATGATCAATAATATTTGAAACATATGAAATAGAACAAAAAAATATATTTAACTTTTTTTTATAAGGCAAGGGCACAATGACATAGAAAAGGAATGGAAGACACTCGAACGAAGTTGAGGCGTCTTATTGACTCCATTCCTTGACAGGTACTCATGAATATTATTAAAAAAAAGGAAAAAAGAAATTAAAAAAAAAACTGGAGGGACATAAACTTAATCCACACAAAAGTGTTTTGTGTGGTCGACCCAAGCGGGAAACACAAAAAATAAGAAAACACAAGTGGATTGGACCGTCCGCCAAGAGGAAAGCGAGTCCATGTACCATCAACTCCCTGCATTTCACAGCAAGTTCAAATGCACTTTCGAGCTCCACAATCCAATTCAAATATATTTAACTAAACTAATAAGTTGTAATAAAAAAAAATTAAAAACCAACGAATATTTAAATCATATAAATTTTTAGAAATAAGATTATAGAATCTCTCTTTAAAAAAAAAGGATATAAACTCAAACTTATATAAATGAAATTATTTAATTTTCCTTCAATTTTTTTTTTATCTAATTTAGTTGATAGAATTTGTGCATCCATCAACCATTCTATTTTAGTACTTCATGAAAAAAAAATAAAAAAAATCAACTCTTTATGACAACTAATCCCGTGGATGTCACAATCTTCTTGAGTTACAAATATGCTAGGAGAGTGAACTTTGAAAACGGTTTGGCGCTATTGGTCATCTTGTTTATGGATTATATATTATTACTTGATTATTCATATGGTGATATGGGTATTATTTTATTTTATTTTTACCAAGAGAAGGAACACCTAAGGTAGTGCTACCTCAAAAAATAATAAAACAAATGGGAGCTACAAAATAAAGAGGAGGGGGACATCAACCAAAACCTCCTCAAAAGATAAAAAACCTAAAACAAGTTAAACCTAACAAATTTTTCCCTAAACTATCTCTAATGAGCATAGTCCATATGTGAAAGATATGATCGAACGTCTAGAAATACTTCTCCATGTAGTAGACATGTTATTGGGAATGCTTCAAAATAAAAGAGGGAGACATCAACCAAAACCTCCTCAAAAGATAAAAAAAATCTAAAACTAGTTAAACCTAACAAATTTTTCACTAAACTAGCTATGAGCATAGTCTATATGTGAAAGATAACATCGAACATCTAGAAATACTTCTCCGCATTGTACACATATTAATGGGAATACCATGTCAATCCTTTCATGTCTACCCGAAGTGCTAGCCCTCGTGAATGCGTTTACATATTCAAAGCAAGTGTGAAAATATCCATACACATTCATCGTTGTCAATGATTGTTAAAAAAATAAACTCCAAAAATCAAAGAGAACAAGTTTTGTTTACAAACAAAGTGTATATATAATATGGGTTTGAGTGTAAGGTAAGTCACTTATTTATACAAATAAAGCTAACATATGGATTTTTTGTTTGTGAGGGAAAGCTAGCATATGATTATAATTTTAAATAATATCCATTAGTATAAATCAAAATTATTTATTTTAAAGATATCTATAACACTCTAATATAATTTTCTAGAATATCATTCAGGGTATTAGTCGCTGATATTGGATAACTAAAATAATAGAATCAAATTACAAGGTAATTTAAAACATGCTTACGGTATAACTTAGAACACGTCTTTTGAAATACTAGATCTTTGTTTTAAGGAGTAAATACTAGATCTTATTAATATTTGAATCTAATCTAAGTTTGTTTTTGAAGAAGAAAATCGATATAACTTAAAAACACGTCTTATGAAATACTATAATTCTATACAAAATAAAATAAAAAAATATATGCTCTATATTCTAGATATTGTACGGATATAAATTATTCCTTTTTGTTGTTGAGGGAAGATATAAATTATTCCTATACATCGTAAATCATACATATATAATATAAATCATAAATATTTTTTGTTGATTTGAATTCAAATTAAAATATTTATATAAATTAACAATAGGATGATATATTTCTAGGCATGATCATATTTATAAATATACAGTATCATGATAATATTTTTAACAAAAAATTTATACAATAAATTAGATAAATAGATTTTAAATATAATACATAGAATAAATTTAGAAATCATACTAGTTTATTAGCCAAGAATTTAATGCTAAACTATAAATTAGAAATTTTAAGCCTAGGGTTTTTCACGGTTCTTCTTGGATTGCTTTTGAAAGAAAAACTCATCTAATGCTAAGATAAATTATGTACGGTCCGATTTAAGTTTAATGAGATCCAGTCAAATTTAATGTGCTTAAATTTGGATCAGTTTTGGGATATCCAAAAAATAAAATTATAATTTTGTGTTACTATTAATATTTTATTGATACATTAAAATATAATGTTTGATGCAAAAGATAACATAAGATATATTAAAAATACATATTACGGAATGAAAATGATTGATAATTCATTCAGAGGGACAATGATCAATAATATTTGAAACATATGAAATAGAACAAAAAAATATATTTAATTTTTTTTTTATAAGGCAAGGGCACAATGACATAGAAAAGGAATGGAAGACACTCGAACGAAGTTGAGGCGTCTTATTGACTCCATTCCTTGTCAGGTACTCATGAATATTATTAAAAAAAAGGAAAAAAGAAATTAAAAAAAAAACTGGAGGGACATAAACTTAATCCACACAAAAGTGTTTTGTGTGGTCGACCCAAGCGGGAAACACAAAAAATAAGAAAACACAAGTGGATTGGACCGTCCGCCAAGAGGAAAGCGAGTCCATGTACCATCAACTCCCTGCATTTCACAGCAAGTTCAAATGCACTTTCGAGCTCCACAATCCAATTCAAATATATTTAACTAAACTAATAAGTTGTAATAAAAAAAAATTAAAAACCAACGAATATTTAAATCATATAAATTTTTAGAAATAAGATTATAGAATCTCTCTTTAAAAAAAAAGGATATAAACTCAAACTTATATAAATGAAATTATTTAATTTTCCTTCAATTTTTTTTTATCTAATTTAGTTGATAGAATTTGTGCATCCATCAACCATTCTATTTTAGTACTTCATGAAAAAAAAATAAAAAAAATCAACTCTTTATGACGACTAATCCCGTGGATGTCACAATCTTCTTGAGTTACAAATATGCTAGGAGAGTGAACTTTGAAAACGGTTTGGCGCTATTGGTCATCTTGTTTATGGATTATATATTATTACTTGATTATTCATATGGTGATATGGGTATTATTTTATTTTATTTTTACCAAGAGAAGGAACACCTAAGGTAGTGCTACCTCAAAAAATAATAAAACAAATGGGAGCTACAAAATAAAGAGGAGGGGGACATCAACCAAAACCTCCTCAAAAGATAAAAAACCTAAAACAAGTTAAACCTAACAAATTTTTCCCTAAACTATCTCTAATGAGCATAGTCCATATGTGAAAGATATGATCGAACGTCTAGAAATACTTCTCCATGTAGTAGACATGTTATTGGGAATGCTTCAAAATAAAAGAGGGAGACATCAACCAAAACCTCCTCAAAAGATAAAAAAAATCTAAAACTAGTTAAACCTAACAAATTTTTCACTAAACTAGCTATGAGCATAGTCTATATGTGAAAGATAACATCGAACATCTAGAAATACTTCTCCGCATTGTACACATATTAATGGGAATACCATGTCAATCCTTTCATGTCTACCCGAAGTGCTAGCCCTCGTGAATGCGTTTACATATTCAAAGCAAGTGTGAAAATATCCATACACATTCATCGTTGTCAATGATTGTTAAAAAAATAAACTCCAAAAATCAAAGAGAACAAGTTTTGTTTACAAACAAAGTGTATATATAATATGGGTTTGAGTGTAAGGTAAGTCACTTATTTATACAAATAAAGCTAACATATGGATTTTTTGTTTGTGAGGGAAAGCTAGCATATGATTATAATTTTAAATAATATCCATTAGTATAAATCAAAATTATTTATTTTAAAGATATCTATAACACTCTAATATAATTTTCTAGAATATCATTCAGGGTATTAGTCGCTGATATTGGATAACTAAAATAATAGAATCAAATTACAAGGTAATTTAAAACATGCTTACGGTATAACTTAGAACACGTCTTTTGAAATACTAGATCTTTGTTTTAAGGAGTAAATACTAGATCTTATTAATATTTGAATCTAATCTAAGTTTGTTTTTGAAGAAGAAAATCGATATAACTTAAAAACACGTCTTATGAAATACTATAATTCTATACAAAATAAAATAAAAAAATATATGCTCTATATTCTAGATATTGTACGGATATAAATTATTCCTTTTTGTTGTTGAGGGAAGATATAAATTATTCCTATACATCGTAAATCATACATATATAATATAAATCATAAATATTTTTTGTTGATTTGAATTCAAATTAAAATATTTATATAAATTAACAATAGGATGATATATTTCTAGGCATGATCATATTTATAAATATACAGTATCATGATAATATTTTTAACAAAAAATTTATACAATAAATTAGATAAATAGATTTTAAATATAATACATAGAATAAATTTAGAAATCATACTAGTTTATTAGCCAAGAATTTAATGCTAAACTATAAATTAGAAATTTTAAGCCTAGGGTTTTTCACGGTTCTTCTTGGATTGCTTTTGAAAGAAAAACTCATCTAATGCTAAGATAAATTATGTACGGTCCGATTTAAGTTTAATGAGATCCAGTCAAATTTAATGTGCTTAAATTTGGATCAGTTTTGGGATATCCAAAAAATAAAATTATAATTTTGTGTTACTATTAATATTTTATTGATACATTAAAATATAAATATAATGTTTGATGCAAAAGATAACATAAGATATATTAAAAATACATATTACGGAATGAAAATGATTGATAATTCATTCAGAGGGACAATGATCAATAATATTTGAAACATATGAAATAGAACAAAAAAATATATTTAACTTTTTTTTTATAAGGCAAGGGCACAATGACATAGAAAAGGAATGGAAGACACTCGAACGAAGTTGAGGCGTCTTATTGACTCCATTCCTTGACAGGTACTCATGAATATTATTAAAAAAAAGGAAAAAAGAAATTAAAAAAAAAACTGGAGGGACATAAACTTAATCCACACAAAAGTGTTTTGTGTGGTCGACCCAAGCGGGAAACACAAAAAATAAGAAAACACAAGTGGATTGGACCGTCCGCCAAGAGGAAAGCGAGTCCATGTACCATCAACTCCCTGCATTTCACAGCAAGTTCAAATGCACTTTCGAGCTCCACAATCCAATTCAAATATATTTAACTAAACTAATAAGTTGTAATAAAAAAAAATTAAAAACCAACGAATATTTAAATCATATAAATTTTTAGAAATAAGATTATAGAATCTCTCTTTAAAAAAAAAGGATATAAACTCAAACTTATATAAATGAAATTATTTAATTTTCCTTCAATTTTTTTTTATCTAATTTAGTTGATAGAATTTGTGCATCCATCAACCATTCTATTTTAGTACTTCATGAAAAAAAATAAAAAAAATCAACTCTTTATGACTACTAATCCCGTGGATGTGACAATCTTCTTGAGTTACAAATATGCTAGGAGAGTGAACTTTGAAAACGGTTTGGCGCTATTGGTCATCTTGTTTATGGATTATATATTATTACTTGATTATTCATATGGTGATATGGGTATTATTTTATTTTATTTTTACCAAGAGAAGGAACACCTAAGGTAGTGCTACCTCAAAAAATAATAAAACAAATGGGAGCTACAAAATAAAGAGGAGGGGGACATCAACCAAAACCTCCTCAAAAGATAAAAAACCTAAAACAAGTTAAACCTAACAAATTTTTCCCTAAACTATCTCTAATGAGCATAGTCCATATGTGAAAGATATGATCGAACGTCTAGAAATACTTCTCCATGTAGTAGACATGTTATTGGGAATGCTTCAAAATAAAAGAGGGAGACATCAACCAAAACCTCCTCAAAAGATAAAAAAAATCTAAAACTAGTTAAACCTAACAAATTTTTCACTAAACTAGCTATGAGCATAGTCTATATGTGAAAGATAACATCGAACATCTAGAAATACTTCTCCGCATTGTACACATATTAATGGGAATACCATGTCAATCCTTTCATGTCTACCCGAAGTGCTAGCCCTCGTGAATGCGTTTACATATTCAAAGCAAGTGTGAAAATATCCATACACATTCATCGTTGTCAATGATTGTTAAAAAAATAAACTCCAAAAATCAAAGAGAACAAGTTTTGTTTACAAACAAAGTGTATATATAATATGGGTTTGAGTGTAAGGTAAGTCACTTATTTATACAAATAAAGCTAACATATGGATTTTTTGTTTGTGAGGGAAAGCTAGCATATGATTATAATTTTAAATAATATCCATTAGTATAAATCAAAATTATTTATTTTAAAGATATCTATAACACTCTAATATAATTTTCTAGAATATCATTCAGGGTATTAGTCGCTGATATTGGATAACTAAAATAATAGAATCAAATTACAAGGTAATTTAAAACATGCTTACGGTATAACTTAGAACACGTCTTTTGAAATACTAGATCTTTGTTTTAAGGAGTAAATACTAGATCTTATTAATATTTGAATCTAATCTAAGTTTGTTTTTGAAGAAGAAAATCGATATAACTTAAAAACACGTCTTATGAAATACTATAATTCTATACAAAATAAAATAAAAAAATATATGCTCTATATTCTAGATATTGTACGGATATAAATTATTCCTTTTTGTTGTTGAGGGAAGATATAAATTATTCCTATACATCGTAAATCATACATATATAATATAAATCATAAATATTTTTTGTTGATTTGAATTCAAATTAAAATATTTATATAAATTAACAATAGGATGATATATTTCTAGGCATGATCATATTTATAAATATACAGTATCATGATAATATTTTTAACAAAAAATTTATACAATAAATTAGATAAATAGGTTTTAAATATAATACATAGAATAAATTTAGAAATCATACTAGTTTATTAGCCAAGAATTTAATGCTAAACTATAAATTAGAAATTTTAAGCCTAGGGTTTTTCACGGTTCTTCTTGGATTGCTTTTGAAAGAAAAACTCATCTAATGCTAAGATAAATTATGTACGGTCCGATTTAAGTTTAATGAGATCCAGTCAAATTTAATGTGCTTAAATTTGGATCAGTTTTGGGATATCCAAAAAATAAAATTATAATTTTGTGTTACTATTAATATTTTATTGATACATTAAAATATAATGTTTGATGCAAAAGATAACATAAGATATATTAAAAATACATATTACGGAATGAAAATGATTGATAATTCATTCAGAGGGACAATGATCAATAATATTTGAAACATATGAAATAGAACAAAAAAATATATTTAACTTTTTTTTATAAGGCAAGGGCACAATGACATAGAAAAGGAATGGAAGACACTCGAACGAAGTTGAGGCGTCTTATTGATTCCATTCCTTGTCAGGTACTCATGAATATTATTAAAAAAAAGGAAAAAAGAAATTAAAAAAAAAACTGGAGGGACATAAACTTAATCCACACAAAAGTGTTTTGTGTGGTCGACCCAAGCGGGAAACACAAAAAATAAGAAAACACAAGTGGATTGGACCGTCCGCCAAGAGGAAAGCGAGTCCATGTACCATCAACTCCCTGCATTTCACAGCAAGTTCAAATGCACTTTCGAGCTCCACAATCCAATTCAAATATATTTAACTAAACTAATAAGTTGTAATAAAAAAAAATTAAAAACCAACGAATATTTAAATCATATAAATTTTTAGAAATAAGATTATAGAATCTCTCTTTAAAAAAAAAGGATATAAACTCAAACTTATATAAATGAAATTATTTAATTTTCCTTCAATTTTTTTTTATCTAATTTAGTTGATAGAATTTGTGCATCCATCAACCATTCTATTTTAGTACTTCATGAAAAAAAATAAAAAAAATCAACTCTTTATGACTACTAATCCCGTGGATGTGACAATCTTCTTGAGTTACAAATATGCTAGGAGAGTGAACTTTGAAAACGGTTTGGCGCTATTGGTCATCTTGTTTATGGATTATATATTATTACTTGATTATTCATATGGTGATATGGGTATTATTTTATTTTATTTTTACCAAGAGAAGGAACACCTAAGGTAGTGCTACCTCAAAAAATAATAAAACAAATGGGAGCTACAAAATAAAGAGGAGGGGGACATCAACCAAAACCTCCTCAAAAGATAAAAAACCTAAAACAAGTTAAACCTAACAAATTTTTCCCTAAACTATCTCTAATGAGCATAGTCCATATGTGAAAGATATGATCGAACGTCTAGAAATACTTCTCCATGTAGTAGACATGTTATTGGGAATGCTTCAAAATAAAAGAGGGAGACATCAACCAAAACCTCCTCAAAAGATAAAAAAAATCTAAAACTAGTTAAACCTAACAAATTTTTCACTAAACTAGCTATGAGCATAGTCTATATGTGAAAGATAACATCGAACATCTAGAAATACTTCTCCGCATTGTACACATATTAATGGGAATACCATGTCAATCCTTTCATGTCTACCCGAAGTGCTAGCCCTCGTGAATGCGTTTACATATTCAAAGCAAGTGTGAAAATATCCATACACATTCATCGTTGTCAATGATTGTTAAAAAAATAAACTCCAAAAATCAAAGAGAACAAGTTTTGTTTACAAACAAAGTGTATATATAATATGGGTTTGAGTGTAAGGTAAGTCACTTATTTATACAAATAAAGCTAACATATGGATTTTTTGTTTGTGAGGGAAAGCTAGCATATGATTATAATTTTAAATAATATCCATTAGTATAAATCAAAATTATTTATTTTAAAGATATCTATAACACTCTAATATAATTTTCTAGAATATCATTCAGGGTATTAGTCGCTGATATTGGATAACTAAAATAATAGAATCAAATTACAAGGTAATTTAAAACATGCTTACGGTATAACTTAGAACACGTCTTTTGAAATACTAGATCTTTGTTTTAAGGAGTAAATACTAGATCTTATTAATATTTGAATCTAATCTAAGTTTGTTTTTGAAGAAGAAAATCGATATAACTTAAAAACACGTCTTATGAAATACTATAATTCTATACAAAATAAAATAAAAAAATATATGCTCTATATTCTAGATATTGTACGGATATAAATTATTCCTTTTTGTTGTTGAGGGAAGATATAAATTATTCCTATACATCGTAAATCATACATATATAATATAAATCATAAATATTTTTTGTTGATTTGAATTCAAATTAAAATATTTATATAAATTAACAATAGGATGATATATTTCTAGGCATGATCATATTTATAAATATACAGTATCATGATAATATTTTTAACAAAAAATTTATACAATAAATTAGATAAATAGATTTTAAATATAATACATAGAATAAATTTAGAAATCATACTAGTTTATTAGCCAAGAATTTAATGCTAAACTATAAATTAGAAATTTTAAGCCTAGGGTTTTTCACGGTTCTTCTTGGATTGCTTTTGAAAGAAAAACTCATCTAATGCTAAGATAAATTATGTACGGTCCGATTTAAGTTTAATGAGATCCAGTCAAATTTAATGTGCTTAAATTTGGATCAGTTTTGGGATATCCAAAAAATAAAATTATAATTTTGTGTTACTATTAATATTTTATTGATACATTAAAATATAATGTTTGATGCAAAAGATAACATAAGATATATTAAAAATACATATTACGGAATGAAAATGATTGATAATTCATTCAGAGGGACAATGATCAATAATATTTGAAACATATGAAATAGAACAAAAAAATATATTTAACTTTTTTTTTATAAGGCAAGGGCACAATGACATAGAAAAGGAATGGAAGACACTCGAACGAAGTTGAGGCGTCTTATTGATTCCATTCCTTGTCAGGTACTCATGAATATTATTAAAAAAAAGGAAAAAAGAAATTAAAAAAAAAACTGGAGGGACATAAACTTAATCCACACAAAAGTGTTTTGTGTGGTCGACCCAAGCGGGAAACACAAAAAATAAGAAAACACAAGTGGATTGGACCGTCCGCCAAGAGGAAAGCGAGTCCATGTACCATCAACTCCCTGCATTTCACAGCAAGTTCAAATGCACTTTCGAGCTCCACAATCCAATTCAAATATATTTAACTAAACTAATAAGTTGTAATAAAAAAAAATTAAAAACCAACGAATATTTAAATCATATAAATTTTTAGAAATAAGATTATAGAATCTCTCTTTAAAAAAAAAGGATATAAACTCAAACTTATATAAATGAAATTATTTAATTTTCCTTCAATTTTTTTTTATCTAATTTAGTTGATAGAATTTGTGCATCCATCAACCATTCTATTTTAGTACTTCATGAAAAAAAATAAAAAAAATCAACTCTTTATGACTACTAATCCCGTGGATGTGACAATCTTCTTGAGTTACAAATATGCTAGGAGAGTGAACTTTGAAAACGGTTTGGCGCTATTGGTCATCTTGTTTATGGATTATATATTATTACTTGATTATTCATATGGTGATATGGGTATTATTTTATTTTATTTTTACCAAGAGAAGGAACACCTAAGGTAGTGCTACCTCAAAAAATAATAAAACAAATGGGAGCTACAAAATAAAGAGGAGGGGGACATCAACCAAAACCTCCTCAAAAGATAAAAAACCTAAAACAAGTTAAACCTAACAAATTTTTCCCTAAACTATCTCTAATGAGCATAGTCCATATGTGAAAGATATGATCGAACGTCTAGAAATACTTCTCCATGTAGTAGACATGTTATTGGGAATGCTTCAAAATAAAAGAGGGAGACATCAACCAAAACCTCCTCAAAAGATAAAAAAAATCTAAAACTAGTTAAACCTAACAAATTTTTCACTAAACTAGCTATGAGCATAGTCTATATGTGAAAGATAACATCGAACATCTAGAAATACTTCTCCGCATTGTACACATATTAATGGGAATACCATGTCAATCCTTTCATGTCTACCCGAAGTGCTAGCCCTCGTGAATGCGTTTACATATTCAAAGCAAGTGTGAAAATATCCATACACATTCATCGTTGTCAATGATTGTTAAAAAAATAAACTCCAAAAATCAAAGAGAACAAGTTTTGTTTACAAACAAAGTGTATATATAATATGGGTTTGAGTGTAAGGTAAGTCACTTATTTATACAAATAAAGCTAACATATGGATTTTTTGTTTGTGAGGGAAAGCTAGCATATGATTATAATTTTAAATAATATCCATTAGTATAAATCAAAATTATTTATTTTAAAGATATCTATAACACTCTAATATAATTTTCTAGAATATCATTCAGGGTATTAGTCGCTGATATTGGATAACTAAAATAATAGAATCAAATTACAAGGTAATTTAAAACATGCTTACGGTATAACTTAGAACACGTCTTTTGAAATACTAGATCTTTGTTTTAAGGAGTAAATACTAGATCTTATTAATATTTGAATCTAATCTAAGTTTGTTTTTGAAGAAGAAAATCGATATAACTTAAAAACACGTCTTATGAAATACTATAATTCTATACAAAATAAAAAAAAAAAATATATGCTCTATATTCTAGATATTGTACGGATATAAATTATTCCTTTTTGTTGTTGAGGGAAGATATAAATTATTCCTATACATCGTAAATCATACATATATAATATAAATCATAAATATTTTTTGTTGATTTGAATTCAAATTAAAATATTTATATAAATTAACAATAGGATGATATATTTCTAGGCATGATCATATTTATAAATATACAGTATCATGATAATATTTTTAACAAAAAATTTATACAATAAATTAGATAAATAGGTTTTAAATATAATACATAGAATAAATTTAGAAATCATACTAGTTTATTAGCCAAGAATTTAATGCTAAACTATAAATTAGAAATTTTAAGCCTAGGGTTTTTCACGGTTCTTCTTGGATTGCTTTTGAAAGAAAAACTCATCTAATGCTAAGATAAATTATGTACGGTCCGATTTAAGTTTAAAGAGATCCAGTCAAATTTAATGTGCTTAAATTTGGATCAGTTTTGGGATATCCAAAAAATAAAATTATAATTTTGTGTTACTATTAATATTTTATTGATACATTAAAATATAATGTTTGATGCAAAAGATAACATAAGATATATTAAAAATACATATTACGGAATGAAAATGATTGATAATTCATTCAGAGGGACAATGATCAATAATATTTGAAACATATGAAATAGAACAAAAAAATATATTTAACTTTTTTTTATAAGGCAAGGGCACAATGACATAGAAAAGGAATGGAAGACACTCGAACGAAGTTGAGGCGTCTTATTGATTCCATTCCTTGTCAGGTACTCATGAATATTATTAAAAAAAAGGAAAAAAGAAATTAAAAAAAAAACTGGAGGGACATAAACTTAATCCACACAAAAGTGTTTTGTGTGGTCGACCCAAGCGGGAAACACAAAAAATAAGAAAACACAAGTGGATTGGACCGTCCGCCAAGAGGAAAGCGAGTCCATGTACCATCAACTCCCTGCATTTCACAGCAAGTTCAAATGCACTTTCGAGCTCCACAATCCAATTCAAATATATTTAACTAAACTAATAAGTTGTAATAAAAAAAAATTAAAAACCAACGAATATTTAAATCATATAAATTTTTAGAAATAAGATTATAGAATCTCTCTTTAAAAAAAAAGGATATAAACTCAAACTTATATAAATGAAATTATTTAATTTTCCTTCAATTTTTTTTTATCTAATTTAGTTGATAGAATTTGTGCATCCATCAACCATTCTATTTTAGTACTTCATGAAAAAAAATAAAAAAAATCAACTCTTTATGACTACTAATCCCGTGGATGTGACAATCTTCTTGAGTTACAAATATGCTAGGAGAGTGAACTTTGAAAACGGTTTGGCGCTATTGGTCATCTTGTTTATGGATTATATATTATTACTTGATTATTCATATGGTGATATGGGTATTATTTTATTTTATTTTTACCAAGAGAAGGAACACCTAAGGTAGTGCTACCTCAAAAAATAATAAAACAAATGGGAGCTACAAAATAAAGAGGAGGTGGACATCAACCAAAACCTCCTCAAAAGATAAAAAACCTAAAACAAGTTAAACCTAACAAATTTTTCCCTAAACTATCTCTAATGAGCATAGTCCATATGTGAAAGATATGATCGAACGTCTAGAAATACTTCTCCATGTAGTAGACATGTTATTGGGAATGCTTCAAAATAAAAGAGGGAGACATCAACCAAAACCTCCTCAAAAGATAAAAAAAATCTAAAACTAGTTAAACCTAACAAATTTTTCACTAAACTAGCTATGAGCATAGTCTATATGTGAAAGATAACATCGAACATCTAGAAATACTTCTCCGCATTGTACACATATTAATGGGAATACCATGTCAATCCTTTCATGTCTACCCGAAGTGCTAGCCCTCGTGAATGCGTTTACATATTCAAAGCAAGTGTGAAAATATCCATACACATTCATCGTTGTCAATGATTGTTAAAAAAATAAACTCCAAAAATCAAAGAGAACAAGTTTTGTTTACAAACAAAGTGTATATATAATATGGGTTTGAGTGTAAGGTAAGTCACTTATTTATACAAATAAAGCTAACATATGGATTTTTTGTTTGTGAGGGAAAGCTAGCATATGATTATAATTTTAAATAATATCCATTAGTATAAATCAAAATTATTTATTTTAAAGATATCTATAACACTCTAATATAATTTTCTAGAATATCATTCAGGGTATTAGTCGCTGATATTGGATAACTAAAATAATAGAATCAAATTACAAGGTAATTTAAAACATGCTTACGGTATAACTTAGAACACGTCTTTTGAAATACTAGATCTTTGTTTTAAGGAGTAAATACTAGATCTTATTAATATTTGAATCTAATCTAAGTTTGTTTTTGAAGAAGAAAATCGATATAACTTAAAAACACGTCTTATGAAATACTATAATTCTATACAAAATAAAAAAAAAAAAAATATGCTCTATATTCTAGATATTGTACGGATATAAATTATTCCTTTTTGTTGTTGAGGGAAGATATAAATTATTCCTATACATCGTAAATCATACATATATAATATAAATCATAAATATTTTTTGTTGATTTGAATTCAAATTAAAATATTTATATAAATTAACAATAGGATGATAAATTTCTAGGCATGATCATATTTATAAATATACAGTATCATGATAATATTTTTAACAAAAAATTTATACAATAAATTAGATAAATAGATTTTAAATATAATACATAGAATAAATTTAGAAATCATACTAGTTTATTAGCCAAGAATTTAATGCTAAACTATAAATTAGAAATTTTAAGCCTAGGGTTTTTCACGGTTCTTCTTGGATTGCTTTTGAAAGAAAAACTCATCTAATGCTAAGATAAATTATGTACGGTCCGATTTAAGTTTAATGAGATCCAGTCAAATTTAATGTGCTTAAATTTGGATCAGTTTTGGGATATCCAAAAAATAAAATTATAATTTTGTGTTACTATTAATATTTTATTGATACATTAAAATATAATGTTTGATGCAAAAGATAACATAAGATATATTAAAAATACATATTACGGAATGAAAATGATTGATAATTCATTCAGAGGGACAATGATCAATAATATTTGAAACATATGAAATAGAACAAAAAAATATATTTAACTTTTTTTTTATAAGGCAAGGGCACAATGACATAGAAAAGGAATGGAAGACACTCGAACGAAGTTGAGGCGTCTTATTGATTCCATTCCTTGTCAGGTACTCATGAATATTATTAAAAAAAAGGAAAAAAGAAATTAATAAAAAACTGGAGGGACATAAACTTAATCCACACAAAAGTGTTTTGTGTGGTCGACCCAAGCGGGAAACACAAAAAATAAGAAAACACAAGTGGATTGGACCGTCCGCCAAGAGGAAAGCGAGTCCATGTACCATCAACTCCCTGCATTTCACAGCAAGTTCAAATGCACTTTCGAGCTCCACAATCCAATTCAAATATATTTAACTAAACTAATAAGTTGTAATAAAAAAAAATTAAAAACCAACGAATATTTAAATCATATAAATTTTTAGAAATAAGATTATAGAATCTCTCTTTAAAAAAAAAGGATATAAACTCAAACTTATATAAATGAAATTATTTAATTTTCCTTCAATTTTTTTTTATCTAATTTAGTTGATAGAATTTGTGCATCCATCAACCATTCTATTTTAGTACTTCATGAAAAAAAAATAAAAAAAATCAACTCTTTATGACGACTAATCCCGTGGATGTCACAATCTTCTTGAGTTACAAATATGCTAGGAGAGTGAACTTTGAAAACGGTTTGGCGCTATTGGTCATCTTGTTTATGGATTATATATTATTACTTGATTATTCATATGGTGATATGGGTATTATTTTATTTTATTTTTACCAAGAGAAGGAACACCTAAGGTAGTGCTACCTCAAAAAATAATAAAACAAATGGGAGCTACAAAATAAAGAGGAGGGGGACATCAACCAAAACCTCCTCAAAAGATAAAAAACCTAAAACAAGTTAAACCTAACAAATTTTTCCCTAAACTATCTCTAATGAGCATAGTCCATATGTGAAAGATATGATCGAACGTCTAGAAATACTTCTCCATGTAGTAGACATGTTATTGGGAATGCTTCAAAATAAAAGAGGGAGACATCAACCAAAACCTCCTCAAAAGATAAAAAAAATCTAAAACTAGTTAAACCTAACAAATTTTTCACTAAACTAGCTATGAGCATAGTCTATATGTGAAAGATAACATCGAACATCTAGAAATACTTCTCCGCATTGTACACATATTAATGGGAATACCATGTCAATCCTTTCATGTCTACCCGAAGTGCTAGCCCTCGTGAATGCGTTTACATATTCAAAGCAAGTGTGAAAATATCCATACACATTCATCGTTGTCAATGATTGTTAAAAAAATAAACTCCAAAAATCAAAGAGAACAAGTTTTGTTTACAAACAAAGTGTATATATAATATGGGTTTGAGTGTAAGGTAAGTCACTTATTTATACAAATAAAGCTAACATATGGATTTTTTGTTTGTGAGGGAAAGCTAGCATATGATTATAATTTTAAATAATATCCATTAGTATAAATCAAAATTATTTATTTTAAAGATATCTATAACACTCTAATATAATTTTCTAGAATATCATTCAGGGTATTAGTCGCTGATATTGGATAACTAAAATAATAGAATCAAATTACAAGGTAATTTAAAACATGCTTACGGTATAACTTAGAACACGTCTTTTGAAATACTAGATCTTTGTTTTAAGGAGTAAATACTAGATCTTATTAATATTTGAATCTAATCTAAGTTTGTTTTTGAAGAAGAAAATCGATATAACTTAAAAACACGTCTTATGAAATACTATAATTCTATACAAAATAAAAAAAAAAAAAATATGCTCTATATTCTAGATATTGTACGGATATAAATTATTCCTTTTTGTTGTTGAGGGAAGATATAAATTATTCCTATACATCGTAAATCATACATATATAATATAAATCATAAATATTTTTTGTTGATTTGAATTCAAATTAAAATATTTATATAAATTAACAATAGGATGATATATTTCTAGGCATGATCATATTTATAAATATACAGTATCATGATAATATTTTAACAAAAAATTTATACAATAAATTAGATAAATAGATTTTAAATATAATACATAGAATAAATTTAGAAATCATACTAGTTTATTAGCCAAGAATTTAATGCTAAACTATAAATTAGAAATTTTAAGCCTAGGGTTTTTCACGGTTCTTCTTGGATTGCTTTTGAAAGAAAAACTCATCTAATGCTAAGATAAATTATGTACGGTCCGATTTAAGTTTAATGAGATCCAGTCAAATTTAATGTGCTTAAATTTGGATCAGTTTTGGGATATCCAAAAAATAAAATTATAATTTTGTGTTACTATTAATATTTTATTGATACATTAAAATATAATGTTTGATGCAAAAGATAACATAAGATATATTAAAAATACATATTACGGAATGAAAATGATTGATAATTCATTCAGAGGGACAATGATCAATAATATTTGAAACATATGAAATAGAACAAAAAAATATATTTAACTTTTTTTTTATAAGGCAAGGGCACAATGACATAGAAAAGGAATGGAAGACACTCGAACGAAGTTGAGGCGTCTTATTGACTCCATTCCTTGTCAGGTACTCATGAATATTATTAAAAAAAAGGAAAAAAGAAATTAAAAAAAAAACTGGAGGGACATAAACTTAATCCACACAAAAGTGTTTTGTGTGGTCGACCCAAGCGGGAAACACAAAAAATAAGAAAACACAAGTGGATTGGACCGTCCGCCAAGAGGAAAGCGAGTCCATGTACCATCAACTCCCTGCATTTCACAGCAAGTTCAAATGCACTTTCGAGCTCCACAATCCAATTCAAATATATTTAACTAAACTAATAAGTTGTAATAAAAAAAAATTAAAAACCAACGAATATTTAAATCATATAAATTTTTAGAAATAAGATTATAGAATCTCTCTTTAAAAAAAAAGGATATAAACTCAAACTTATATAAATGAAATTATTTAATTTTCCTTCAATTTTTTTTTATCTAATTTAGTTGATAGAATTTGTGCATCCATCAACCATTCTATTTTAGTACTTCATGAAAAAAAAATAAAAAAAATCAACTCTTTATGACGACTAATCCCGTGGATGTCACAATCTTCTTGAGTTACAAATATGCTAGGAGAGTGAACTTTGAAAACGGTTTGGCGCTATTGGTCATCTTATTTATGGATTATATATTATTACTTGATTATTCATATGGTGATATGGGTATTATTTTATTTTATATTTACCAAGAGAAGGAACACCTAAGGTAGTGCTACCTCAAAAAATAATAAAACAAATGGGAGCTACAAAATAAAGAGGAGGGGGACATCAACCAAAACCTCCTCAAAAGATAAAAAACCTAAAACAAGTTAAACCTAACAAATTTTTCCCTAAACTATCTCTAATGAGCATAGTCCATATGTGAAAGATATGATCGAACGTCTAGAAATACTTCTCCATGTAGTAGACATGTTATTGGGAATGCTTCAAAATAAAAGAGGGAGACATCAACCAAAACCTCCTCAAAAGATAAAAAAAATCTAAAACTAGTTAAACCTAACAAATTTTTCACTAAACTAGCTATGAGCATAGTCTATATGTGAAAGATAACATCGAACATCTAGAAATACTTCTCCGCATTGTACACATATTAATGGGAATACCATGTCAATCCTTTCATGTCTACCCGAAGTGCTAGCCCTCGTGAATGCGTTTACATATTCAAAGCAAGTGTGAAAATATCCATACACATTCATCGTTGTCAATGATTGTTAAAAAAATAAACTCCAAAAATCAAAGAGAACAAGTTTTGTTTACAAACAAAGTGTATATATAATATGGGTTTGAGTGTAAGGTAAGTCACTTATTTATACAAATAAAGCTAACATATGGATTTTTTGTTTGTGAGGGAAAGCTAGCATATGATTATAATTTTAAATAATATCCATTAGTATAAATCAAAATTATTTATTTTAAAGATATCTATAACACTCTAATATAATTTTCTAGAATATCATTCAGGGTATTAGTCGCTGATATTGGATAACTAAAATAATAGAATCAAATTACAAGGTAATTTAAAACATGCTTACGGTATAACTTAGAACACGTCTTTTGAAATACTAGATCTTTGTTTTAAGGAGTAAATACTAGATCTTATTAATATTTGAATCTAATCTAAGTTTGTTTTTGAAGAAGAAAATCGATATAACTTAAAAACACGTCTTATGAAATACTATAATTCTATACAAAAAAAAAAAAAAAAAAAATATGCTCTATATTCTAGATATTGTACGGATATAAATTATTCCTTTTTGTTGTTGAGGGAAGATATAAATTATTCCTATACATCGTAAATCATACATATATAATATAAATCATAAATATTTTTTGTTGATTTGAATTCAAATTAAAATATTTATATAAATTAACAATAGGATGATATATTTCTAGGCATGATCATATTTATAAATATACAGTATCATGATAATATTTTAACAAAAAATTTATACAATAAATTAGATAAATAGATTTTAAATATAATACATAGAATAAATTTAGAAATCATACTAGTTTATTAGCCAAGAATTTAATGCTAAACTATAAATTAGAAATTTTAAGCCTAGGGTTTTTCACGGTTCTTCTTGGATTGCTTTTGAAAGAAAAACTCATCTAATGCTAAGATAAATTATGTACGGTCCGATTTAAGTTTAATGAGATCCAGTCAAATTTAATGTGCTTAAATTTGGATCAGTTTTGGGATATCCAAAAAATAAAATTATAATTTTGTGTTACTATTAATATTTTATTGATACATTAAAATATAATGTTTGATGCAAAAGATAACATAAGATATATTAAAAATACATATTACGGAATGAAAATGATTGATAATTCATTCAGAGGGACAATGATCAATAATATTTGAAACATATGAAATAGAACAAAAAAATATATTTAACTTTTTTTTTATAAGGCAAGGGCACAATGACATAGAAAAGGAATGGAAGACACTCGAACGAAGTTGAGGCGTCTTATTGACTCCATTCCTTGTCAGGTACTCATGAATATTATTAAAAAAAAGGAAAAAAGAAATTAAAAAAAAAAACTGGAGGGACATAAACTTAATCCACACAAAAGTGTTTTGTGTGGTCGACCCAAGCGGGAAACACAAAAAATAAGAAAACACAAGTGGATTGGACCGTCCGCCAAGAGGAAAGCGAGTCCATGTACCATCAACTCCCTGCATTTCACAGCAAGTTCAAATGCACTTTCGAGCTCCACAATCCAATTCAAATATATTTAACTAAACTAATAAGTTGTAATAAAAAAAAATTAAAAACCAACGAATATTTAAATCATATAAATTTTTAGAAATAAGATTATAGAATCTCTCTTTAAAAAAAAAGGATATAAACTCAAACTTATATAAATGAAATTATTTAATTTTCCTTCAATTTTTTTTTATCTAATTTAGTTGATAGAATTTGTGCATCCATCAACCATTCTATTTTAGTACTTCATGAAAAAAAAAATAAAAAAAATCAACTCTTTATGACGACTAATCCCGTGGATGTCACAATCTTCTTGAGTTACAAATATGCTAGGAGAGTGAACTTTGAAAACGGTTTGGCGCTATTGGTCATCTTGTTTATGGATTATATATTATTACTTGATTATTCATATGGTGATATGGGTATTATTTTATTTTATTTTTACCAAGAGAAGGAACACCTAAGGTAGTGCTACCTCAAAAAATAATAAAACAAATGGGAGCTACAAAATAAAGAGGAGGGGGACATCAACCAAAACCTCCTCAAAAGATAAAAAACCTAAAACAAGTTAAACCTAACAAATTTTTCCCTAAACTATCTCTAATGAGCATAGTCCATATGTGAAAGATATGATCGAACGTCTAGAAATACTTCTCCATGTAGTAGACATGTTATTGGGAATGCTTCAAAATAAAAGAGGGAGACATCAACCAAAACCTCCTCAAAAGATAAAAAAAATCTAAAACTAGTTAAACCTAACAAATTTTTCACTAAACTAGCTATGAGCATAGTCTATATGTGAAAGATAACATCGAACATCTAGAAATACTTCTCCGCATTGTACACATATTAATGGGAATACCATGTCAATCCTTTCATGTCTACCCGAAGTGCTAGCCCTCGTGAATGCGTTTACATATTCAAAGCAAGTGTGAAAATATCCATACACATTCATCGTTGTCAATGATTGTTAAAAAAATAAACTCCAAAAATCAAAGAGAACAAGTTTTGTTTACAAACAAAGTGTATATATAATATGGGTTTGAGTGTAAGGTAAGTCACTTATTTATACAAATAAAGCTAACATATGGATTTTTTGTTTGTGAGGGAAAGCTAGCATATGATTATAATTTTAAATAATATCCATTAGTATAAATCAAAATTATTTATTTTAAAGATATCTATAACACTCTAATATAATTTTCTAGAATATCATTCAGGGTATTAGTCGCTGATATTGGATAACTAAAATAATAGAATCAAATTACAAGGTAATTTAAAACATGCTTACGGTATAACTTAGAACACGTCTTTTGAAATACTAGATCTTTGTTTTAAGGAGTAAATACTAGATCTTATTAATATTTGAATCTAATCTAAGTTTGTTTTTGAAGAAGAAAATCGATATAACTTAAAAACACGTCTTATGAAATACTATAATTCTATACAAAATATAAAAAAAAAAAATATGCTCTATATTCTAGATATTGTACGGATATAAATTATTCCTTTTTGTTGTTGAGGGAAGATATAAATTATTCCTATACATCGTAAATCATACATATATAATATAAATCATAAATATTTTTTGTTGATTTGAATTCAAATTAAAATATTTATATAAATTAACAATAGGATGATAAATTTCTAGGCATGATCATATTTATAAATATACAGTATCATGATAATATTTTTAACAAAAAATTTATACAATAAATTAGATAAATAGATTTTAAATATAATACATAGAATAAATTTAGAAATCATACTAGTTTATTAGCCAAGAATTTAATGCTAAACTATAAATTAGAAATTTTAAGCCTAGGGTTTTTCACGGTTCTTCTTGGATTGCTTTTGAAAGAAAAACTCATCTAATGCTAAGATAAATTATGTACGGTCCGATTTAAGTTTAATGAGATCCAGTCAAATTTAATGTGCTTAAATTTGGATCAGTTTTGGGATATCCAAAAAATAAAATTATAATTTTGTGTTACTATTAATATTTTATTGATACATTAAAATATAATGTTTGATGCAAAAGATAACATAAGATATATTAAAAATACATATTACGGAATGAAAATGATTGATAATTCATTCAGAGGGACAATGATCAATAATATTTGAAACATATGAAATAGAACAAAAAAATATATTTAACTTTTTTTTTATAAGGCAAGGGCACAATGACATAGAAAAGGAATGGAAGACACTCGAACGAAGTTGAGGCGTCTTATTGATTCCATTCCTTGTCAGGTACTCATGAATATTATTAAAAAAAAGGAAAAAAGAAATTAATAAAAAACTGGAGGGACATAAACTTAATCCACACAAAAGTGTTTTGTGTGGTCGACCCAAGCGGGAAACACAAAAAATAAGAAAACACAAGTGGATTGGACCGTCCGCCAAGAGGAAAGCGAGTCCATGTACCATCAACTCCCTGCATTTCACAGCAAGTTCAAATGCACTTTCGAGCTCCACAATCCAATTCAAATATATTTAACTAAACTAATAAGTTGTAATAAAAAAAAATTAAAAACCAACGAATATTTAAATCATATAAATTTTTAGAAATAAGATTATAGAATCTCTCTTTAAAAAAAAAGGATATAAATTCAAACTTATATAAATGAAATTATTTAATTTTCCTTCAATTTTTTTTTATCTAATTTAGTTGATAGAATTTGTGCATCCATCAACCATTCTATTTTAGTACTTCATGAAAAAAAAATAAAAAAAATCAACTCTTTATGACGACTAATCCCGTGGATGTCACAATCTTCTTGAGTTACAAATATGCTAGGAGAGTGAACTTTGAAAACGGTTTGGCGCTATTGGTCATCTTGTTTATGGATTATATATTATTACTTGATTATTCATATGGTGATATGGGTATTATTTTATTTTATTTTTACCAAGAGAAGGAACACCTAAGGTAGTGCTACCTCAAAAAATAATAAAACAAATGGGAGCTACAAAATAAAGAGGAGGGGGACATCAACCAAAACCTCCTCAAAAGATAAAAAACCTAAAACAAGTTAAACCTAACAAATTTTTCCCTAAACTATCTCTAATGAGCATAGTCCATATGTGAAAGATATGATCGAACGTCTAGAAATACTTCTCCATGTAGTAGACATGTTATTGGGAATGCTTCAAAATAAAAGAGGGAGACATCAACCAAAACCTCCTCAAAAGATAAAAAAAAATCTAAAACTAGTTAAACCTAACAAATTTTTCACTAAACTAGCTATGAGCATAGTCTATATGTGAAAGATAACATCGAACATCTAGAAATACTTCTCCGCATTGTACACATATTAATGGGAATACCATGTCAATCCTTTCATGTCTACCCGAAGTGCTAGCCCTCGTGAATGCGTTTACATATTCAAAGCAAGTGTGAAAATATCCATACACATTCATCGTTGTCAATGATTGTTAAAAAAATAAACTCCAAAAATCAAAGAGAACAAGTTTTGTTTACAAACAAAGTGTATATATAATATGGGTTTGAGTGTAAGGTAAGTCACTTATTTATACAAATAAAGCTAACATATGGATTTTTTGTTTGTGAGGGAAAGCTAGCATATGATTATAATTTTAAATAATATCCATTAGTATAAATCAAAATTATTTATTTTAAAGATATCTATAACACTCTAATATAATTTTCTAGAATATCATTCAGGGTATTAGTCGCTGATATTGGATAACTAAAATAATAGAATCAAATTACAAGGTAATTTAAAACATGCTTACGGTATAACTTAGAACACGTCTTTTGAAATACTAGATCTTTGTTTTAAGGAGTAAATACTAGATCTTATTAATATTTGAATCTAATCTAAGTTTGTTTTTGAAGAAGAAAATCGATATAACTTAAAAACACGTCTTATGAAATACTATAATTCTATACAAAATAAAAAAAAAAAAATATGCTCTATATTCTAGATATTGTACGGATATAAATTATTCCTTTTTGTTGTTGAGGGAAGATATAAATTATTCCTATACATCGTAAATCATACATATATAATATAAATCATAAATATTTTTTGTTGATTTGAATTCAAATTAAAATATTTATATAAATTAACAATAGGATGATATATTTCTAGGCATGATCATATTTATAAATATACAGTATCATGATAATATTTTAACAAAAAATTTATACAATAAATTAGATAAATAGATTTTAAATATAATACATAGAATAAATTTAGAAATCATACTAGTTTATTAGCCAAGAATTTAATGCTAAACTATAAATTAGAAATTTTAAGCCTAGGGTTTTTCACGGTTCTTCTTGGATTGCTTTTGAAAGAAAAACTCATCTAATGCTAAGATAAATTATGTACGGTCCGATTTAAGTTTAATGAGATCCAGTCAAATTTAATGTGCTTAAATTTGGATCAGTTTTGGGATATCCAAAAAATAAAATTATAATTTTGTGTTACTATTAATATTTTATTGATACATTAAAATATAATGTTTGATGCAAAAGATAACATAAGATATATTAAAAATACATATTACGGAATGAAAATGATTGATAATTCATTTAGAGGGACAATGATCAATAATATTTGAAACATATGAAATAGAACAAAAAAATATATTTAACTTTTTTTTTATAAGGCAAGGGCACAATGACATAGAAAAGGAATGGAAGACACTCGAACGAAGTTGAGGCGTCTTATTGACTCCATTCCTTGTCAGGTACTCATGAATATTATTAAAAAAAAGGAAAAAAGAAATTAAAAAAAAAACTGGAGGGACATAAACTTAATCCACACAAAAGTGTTTTGTGTGGTCGACCCAAGCGGGAAACACAAAAAATAAGAAAACACAAGTGGATTGGACCGTCCGCCAAGAGGAAAGCGAGTCCATGTACCATCAACTCCCTGCATTTCACAGCAAGTTCAAATGCACTTTCGAGCTCCACAATCCAATTCAAATATATTTAACTAAACTAATAAGTTGTAATAAAAAAAAATTAAAAACCAACGAATATTTAAATCATATAAATTTTTAGAAATAAGATTATAGAATCTCTCTTTAAAAAAAAAGGATATAAACTCAAACTTATATAAATGAAATTATTTAATTTTCCTTCAATTTTTTTTTATCTAATTTAGTTGATAGAATTTGTGCATCCATCAACCATTCTATTTTAGTACTTCATGAAAAAAAAATAAAAAAAATCAACTCTTTATGACGACTAATCCCGTGGATGTCACAATCTTCTTGAGTTACAAATATGCTAGGAGAGTGAACTTTGAAAACGGTTTGGCGCTATTGGTCATCTTGTTTATGGATTATATATTATTACTTGATTATTCATATGGTGATATGGGTATTATTTTATTTTATTTTTACCAAGAGAAGGAACACCTAAGGTAGTGCTACCTCAAAAAATAATAAAACAAATGGGAGCTACAAAATAAAGAGGAGGGGGACATCAACCAAAACCTCCTCAAAAGATAAAAAACCTAAAACAAGTTAAACCTAACAAATTTTTCCCTAAACTATCTCTAATGAGCATAGTCCATATGTGAAAGATATGATCGAACGTCTAGAAATACTTCTCCATGTAGTAGACATGTTATTGGGAATGCTTCAAAATAAAAGAGGGAGACATCAACCAAAACCTCCTCAAAAGATAAAAAAATCTAAAACTAGTTAAACCTAACAAATTTTTCACTAAACTAGCTATGAGCATAGTCTATATGTGAAAGATAACATCGAACATCTAGAAATACTTCTCCGCATTGTACACATATTAATGGGAATACCATGTCAATCCTTTCATGTCTACCCGAAGTGCTAGCCCTCGTGAATGCGTTTACATATTCAAAGCAAGTGTGAAAATATCCATACACATTCATCGTTGTCAATGATTGTTAAAAAAATAAACTCCAAAAATCAAAGAGAACAAGTTTTGTTTACAAACAAAGTGTATATATAATATGGGTTTGAGTGTAAGGTAAGTCACTTATTTATACAAATAAAGCTAACATATGGATTTTTTGTTTGTGAGGGAAAGCTAGCATATGATTATAATTTTAAATAATATCCATTAGTATAAATCAAAATTATTTATTTTAAAGATATCTATAACACTCTAATATAATTTTCTAGAATATCATTCAGGGTATTAGTCGCTGATATTGGATAACTAAAATAATAGAATCAAATTACAAGGTAATTTAAAACATGCTTACGGTATAACTTAGAACACGTCTTTTGAAATACTAGATCTTTGTTTTAAGGAGTAAATACTAGATCTTATTAATATTTGAATCTAATCTAAGTTTGTTTTTGAAGAAGAAAATCGATATAACTTAAAAACACGTCTTATGAAATACTATAATTCTATACAAAATAAAATAAAAAAATATATGCTCTATATTCTAGATATTGTACGGATATAAATTATTCCTTTTTGTTGTTGAGGGAAGATATAAATTATTCCTATACATCGTAAATCATACATATATAATATAAATCATAAATATTTTTTGTTGATTTGAATTCAAATTAAAATATTTATATAAATTAACAATAGGATGATATATTTCTAGGCATGATCATATTTATAAATATACAGTATCATGATAATATTTTTAACAAAAAATTTATACAATAAATTAGATAAATAGATTTTAAATATAATACATAGAATAAATTTAGAAATCATACTAGTTTATTAGCCAAGAATTTAATGCTAAACTATAAATTAGAAATTTTAAGCCTAGGGTTTTTCACGGTTCTTCTTGGATTGCTTTTGAAAGAAAAACTCATCTAATGCTAAGATAAATTATGTACGGTCCGATTTAAGTTTAATGAGATCCAGTCAAATTTAATGTGCTTAAATTTGGATCAGTTTTGGGATATCCAAAAAATAAAATTATAATTTTGTGTTACTATTAATATTTTATTGATACATTAAAATATAATGTTTGATGCAAAAGATAACATAAGATATATTAAAAATACATATTACGGAATGAAAATGATTGATAATTCATTCAGAGGGACAATGATCAATAATATTTGAAACATATGAAATAGAACAAAAAAATATATTTAACTTTTTTTTTATAAGGCAAGGGCACAATGACATAGAAAAGGAATGGAAGACACTCGAACGAAGTTGAGGCGTCTTATTGACTCCATTCCTTGTCAGGTACTCATGAATATTATTAAAAAAAAGGAAAAAAGAAATTAAAAAAAAAACTGGAGGGACATAAACTTAATCCACACAAAAGTGTTTTGTGTGGTCGACCCAAGCGGGAAACACAAAAAATAAGAAAACACAAGTGGATTGGACCGTCCGCCAAGAGGAAAGCGAGTCCATGTACCATCAACTCCCTGCATTTCACAGCAAGTTCAAATGCACTTTCGAGCTCCACAATCCAATTCAAATATATTTAACTAAACTAATAAGTTGTAATAAAAAAAAATTAAAAACCAACGAATATTTAAATCATATAAATTTTTAGAAATAAGATTATAGAATCTCTCTTTAAAGAAAAAGGATATAAACTCAAACTTATATAAATGAAATTATTTAATTTTCCTTCAATTTTTTTTTATCTAATTTAGTTGATAGAATTTGTGCATCCATCAACCATTCTATTTTAGTACTTCATGAAAAAAAAATAAAAAAAATCAACTCTTTATGACGACTAATCCCGTGGATGTCACAATCTTCTTGAGTTACAAATATGCTAGGAGAGTGAACTTTGAAAACGGTTTGGCGCTATTGGTCATCTTGTTTATGGATTATATATTATTACTTGATTATTCATATGGTGATATGGGTATTATTTTATTTTATTTTTACCAAGGGAAGGAACACCTAAGGTAGTGCTACCTCAAAAAATAATAAAACAAATGGGAGCTACAAAATAAAGAGGAGGGGGACATCAACCAAAACCTCCTCAAAAGATAAAAAACCTAAAACAAGTTAAACCTAACAAATTTTTCCCTAAACTATCTCTAATGAGCATAGTCCATATGTGAAAGATATGATCGAACGTCTAGAAATACTTCTCCATGTAGTAGACATGTTATTGGGAATGCTTCAAAATAAAAGAGGGAGACATCAACCAAAACCTCCTCAAAAGATAAAAAAAATCTAAAACTAGTTAAACCTAACAAATTTTTCACTAAACTAGCTATGAGCATAGTCTATATGTGAAAGATAACATCGAACATCTAGAAATACTTCTCCGCATTGTACACATATTAATGGGAATACCATGTCAATCCTTTCATGTCTACCCGAAGTGCTAGCCCTCGTGAATGCGTTTACATATTCAAAGCAAGTGTGAAAATATCCATACACATTCATCGTTGTCAATGATTGTTAAAAAAATAAACTCCAAAAATCAAAGAGAACAAGTTTTGTTTACAAACAAAGTGTATATATAATATGGGTTTGAGTGTAAGGTAAGTCACTTATTTATACAAATAAAGCTAACATATGGATTTTTTGTTTGTGAGGGAAAGCTAGCATATGATTATAATTTTAAATAATATCCATTAGTATAAATCAAAATTATTTATTTTAAAGATATCTATAACACTCTAATATAATTTTCTAGAATATCATTCAGGGTATTAGTCGCTGATATTGGATAACTAAAATAATAGAATCAAATTACAAGGTAATTTAAAACATGCTTACGGTATAACTTAGAACACGTCTTTTGAAATACTAGATCTTTGTTTTAAGGAGTAAATACTAGATCTTATTAATATTTGAATCTAATCTAAGTTTGTTTTTGAAGAAGAAAATCGATATAACTTAAAAACACGTCTTATGAAATACTATAATTCTATACAAAATAAAAAAAAAAAAATATGCTCTATATTCTAGATATTGTACGGATATAAATTATTCCTTTTTGTTGTTGAGGGAAGATATAAATTATTCCTATACATCGTAAATCATACATATATAATATAAATCATAAATATTTTTTGTTGATTTGAATTCAAATTAAAATATTTATATAAATTAACAATAGGATGATATATTTCTAGGCATGATCATATTTATAAATATACAGTATCATGATAATATTTTAACAAAAAATTTATACAATAAATTAGATAAATAGATTTTAAATATAATACATAGAATAAATTTAGAAATCATACTAGTTTATTAGCCAAGAATTTAATGCTAAACTATAAATTAGAAATTTTAAGCCTAGGGTTTTTCACGGTTCTTCTTGGATTGCTTTTGAAAGAAAAACTCATCTAATGCTAAGATAAATTATGTACGGTCCGATTTAAGTTTAATGAGATCCAGTCAAATTTAATGTGCTTAAATTTGGATCAGTTTTGGGATATCCAAAAAATAAAATTATAATTTTGTGTTACTATTAATATTTTATTGATACATTAAAATATAATGTTTGATGCAAAAGATAACATAAGATATATTAAAAATACATATTACGGAATGAAAATGATTGATAATTCATTCAGAGGGACAATGATCAATAATATTTGAAACATATGAAATAGAACAAAAAAATATATTTAACTTTTTTTTTATAAGGCAAGGGCACAATGACATAGAAAAGGAATGGAAGACACTCGAACGAAGTTGAGGCGTCTTATTGACTCCATTCCTTGACAGGTACTCATGAATATTATTAAAAAAAAGGAAAAAAGAAATTAAAAAAAAATATGGAGGGACATAAACTTAATCCACACAAAAGTGTTTTGTGTGGTCGACCCAAGCGGGAAACACAAAAAATAAGAAAACACAAGTGGATTGGACCGTCCGCCAAGAGGAAAGCGAGTCCATGTACCATCAACTCCCTGCATTTCACAGCAAGTTCAAATGCACTTTCGAGCTCCACAATCCAATTCAAATATATTTAACTAAACTAATAAGTTGTAATAAAAAAAAATTAAAAACCAACGAATATTTAAATCATATAAATTTTTAGAAATAAGATTATAGAATCTCTCTTTAAAAAAAAAGGATATAAACTCAAACTTATATAAATGAAATTATTTAATTTTCCTTCAATTTTTTTTTATCTAATTTAGTTGATAGAATTTGTGCATCCATCAACCATTCTATTTTAGTACTTCATGAAAAAAAAATAAAAAAAATCAACTCTTTATGACGACTAATCCCGTGGATGTCACAATCTTCTTGAGTTACAAATATGCTAGGAGAGTGAACTTTGAAAACGGTTTGGCGCTATTGGTCATCTTGTTTATGGATTATATATTATTACTTGATTATTCATATGGTGATATGGGTATTATTTTATTTTATTTTTACCAAGAGAAGGAACACCTAAGGTAGTGCTACCTCAAAAAATAATAAAACAAATGGGAGCTACAAAATAAAGAGGAGGGGGACATCAACCAAAACCTCCTCAAAAGATAAAAAACCTAAAACAAGTTAAACCTAACAAATTTTTCCCTAAACTATCTCTAATGAGCATAGTCCATATGTGAAAGATATGATCGAACGTCTAGAAATACTTCTCCATGTAGTAGACATGTTATTGGGAATGCTTCAAAATAAAAGAGGGAGACATCAACCAAAACCTCCTCAAAAGATAAAAAAAATCTAAAACTAGTTAAACCTAACAAATTTTTCACTAAACTAGCTATGAGCATAGTCTATATGTGAAAGATAACATCGAACATCTAGAAATACTTCTCCGCATTGTACACATATTAATGGGAATACCATGTCAATCCTTTCATGTCTACCCGAAGTGCTAGCCCTCGTGAATGCGTTTACATATTCAAAGCAAGTGTGAAAATATCCATACACATTCATCGTTGTCAATGATTGTTAAAAAAATAAACTCCAAAAATCAAAGAGAACAAGTTTTGTTTACAAACAAAGTGTATATATAATATGGGTTTGAGTGTAAGGTAAGTCACTTATTTATACAAATAAAGCTAACATATGGATTTTTTGTTTGTGAGGGAAAGCTAGCATATGATTATAATTTTAAATAATATCCATTAGTATAAATCAAAATTATTTATTTTAAAGATATCTATAACACTCTAATATAATTTTCTAGAATATCATTCAGGGTATTAGTCGCTGATATTGGATAACTAAAATAATAGAATCAAATTACAAGGTAATTTAAAACATGCTTACGGTATAACTTAGAACACGTCTTTTGAAATACTAGATCTTTGTTTTAAGGAGTAAATACTAGATCTTATTAATATTTGAATCTAATCTAAGTTTGTTTTTGAAGAAGAAAATCGATATAACTTAAAAACACGTCTTATGAAATACTATAAAAAAAAAAAAATATGCTCTATATTCTAGATATTGTACGGATATAAATTATTCCTTTTTGTTGTTGAGGGAAGATATAAATTATTCCTATACATCGTAAATCATACATATATAATATAAATCATAAATATTTTTTGTTGATTTGAATTCAAATTAAAATATTTATATAAATTAACAATAGGATGATATATTTCTAGGCATGATCATATTTATAAATATACAGTATCATGATAATATTTTAACAAAAAATTTATACAATAAATTAGATAAATAGATTTTAAATATAATACATAGAATAAATTTAGAAATCATACTAGTTTATTAGCCAAGAATTTAATGCTAAACTATAAATTAGAAATTTTAAGCCTAGGGTTTTTCACGGTTCTTCTTGGATTGCTTTTGAAAGAAAAACTCATCTAATGCTAAGATAAATTATGTACGGTCCGATTTAAGTTTAATGAGATCCAGTCAAATTTAATGTGCTTAAATTTGGATCAGTTTTGGGATATCCAAAAAATAAAATTATAATTTTGTGTTACTATTAATATTTTATTGATACATTAAAATATAATGTTTGATGCAAAAGATAACATAAGATATATTAAAAATACATATTACGGAATGAAAATGATTGATAATTCATTCAGAGGGACAATGATCAATAATATTTGAAACATATGAAATAGAACAAAAAAATATATTTAACTTTTTTTTTATAAGGCAAGGGCACAATGACATAGAAAAGGAATGGAAGACACTCGAACGAAGTTGAGGCGTCTTATTGACTCCATTCCTTGTCAGGTACTCATGAATATTATTAAAAAAAAGGAAAAAAGAAATTAAAAAAAAAACTGGAGGGACATAAACTTAATCCACACAAAAGTGTTTTGTGTGGTCGACCCAAGCGGGAAACACAAAAAATAAGAAAACACAAGTGGATTGGACCGTCCGCCAAGAGGAAAGCGAGTCCATGTACCATCAACTCCCTGCATTTCACAGCAAGTTCAAATGCACTTTCGAGCTCCACAATCCAATTCAAATATATTTAACTAAACTAATAAGTTGTAATAAAAAAAAATTAAAAACCAACGAATATTTAAATCATATAAATTTTTAGAAATAAGATTATAGAATCTCTCTTTAAAAAAAAAGGATATAAACTCAAACTTATATAAATGAAATTATTTAATTTTCCTTCAATTTTTTTTTATCTAATTTAGTTGATAGAATTTGTGCATCCATCAACCATTCTATTTTAGTACTTCATGAAAAAAAAATAAAAAAAATCAACTCTTTATGACGACTAATCCCGTGGATGTCACAATCTTCTTGAGTTACAAATATGCTAGGAGAGTGAACTTTGAAAACGGTTTGGCGCTATTGGTCATCTTGTTTATGGATTATATATTATTACTTGATTATTCATATGGTGATATGGGTATTATTTTATTTTATTTTTACCAAGAGAAGGAACACCTAAGGTAGTGCTACCTCAAAAAATAATAAAACAAATGGGAGCTACAAAATAAAGAGGAGGGGGACATCAACCAAAACCTCCTCAAAAGATAAAAAACCTAAAACAAGTTAAACCTAACAAATTTTTCCCTAAACTATCTCTAATGAGCATAGTCCATATGTGAAAGATATGATCGAACGTCTAGAAATACTTCTCCATGTAGTAGACATGTTATTGGGAATGCTTCAAAATAAAAGAGGGAGACATCAACCAAAACCTCCTCAAAAGATAAAAAAAATCTAAAACTAGTTAAACCTAACAAATTTTTCACTAAACTAGCTATGAGCATAGTCTATATGTGAAAGATAACATCGAACATCTAGAAATACTTCTCCGCATTGTACACATATTAATGGGAATACCATGTCAATCCTTTCATGTCTACCCGAAGTGCTAGCCCTCGTGAATGCGTTTACATATTCAAAGCAAGTGTGAAAATATCCATACACATTCATCGTTGTCAATGATTGTTAAAAAAATAAACTCCAAAAATCAAAGAGAACAAGTTTTGTTTACAAACAAAGTGTATATATAATATGGGTTTGAGTGTAAGGTAAGTCACTTATTTATACAAATAAAGCTAACATATGGATTTTTTGTTTGTGAGGGAAAGCTAGCATATGATTATAATTTTAAATAATATCCATTAGTATAAATCAAAATTATTTATTTTAAAGATATCTATAACACTCTAATATAATTTTCTAGAATATCATTCAGGGTATTAGTCGCTGATATTGGATAACTAAAATAATAGAATCAAATTACAAGGTAATTTAAAACATGCTTACGGTATAACTTAGAACACGTCTTTTGAAATACTAGATCTTTGTTTTAAGGAGTAAATACTAGATCTTATTAATATTTGAATCTAATCTAAGTTTGTTTTTGAAGAAGAAAATCGATATAACTTAAAAACACGTCTTATGAAATACTATAATTCTATACAAAATAAAATAAAAAAATATATGCTCTATATTCTAGATATTGTACGGATATAAATTATTCCTTTTTGTTGTTGAGGGAAGATATAAATTATTCCTATACATCGTAAATCATACATATATAATATAAATCATAAATATTTTTTGTTGATTTGAATTCAAATTAAAATATTTATATAAATTAACAATAGGATGATATATTTCTAGGCATGATCATATTTATAAATATACAGTATCATGATAATATTTTTAACAAAAAATTTATACAATAAATTAGATAAATAGATTTTAAATATAATACATAGAATAAATTTAGAAATCATACTAGTTTATTAGCCAAGAATTTAATGCTAAACTATAAATTAGAAATTTTAAGCCTAGGGTTTTTCACGGTTCTTCTTGGATTGCTTTTGAAAGAAAAACTCATCTAATGCTAAGATAAATTATGTACGGTCCGATTTAAGTTTAATGAGATCCAGTCAAATTTAATGTGCTTAAATTTGGATCAGTTTTGGGATATCCAAAAAATAAAATTATAATTTTGTGTTACTATTAATATTTTATTGATACATTAAAATATAATGTTTGATGCAAAAGATAACATAAGATATATTAAAAATACATATTACGGAATGAAAATGATTGATAATTCATTCAGAGGGACAATGATCAATAATATTTGAAACATATGAAATAGAACAAAAAAATATATTTAACTTTTTTTTTATAAGGCAAGGGCACAATGACATAGAAAAGGAATGGAAGACACTCGAACGAAGTTGAGGCGTCTTATTGACTCCATTCCTTGTCAGGTACTCATGAATATTATTAAAAAAAAGGAAAAAAGAAATTAAAAAAAAAACTGGAGGGACATAAACTTAATCCACACAAAAGTGTTTTGTGTGGTCGACCCAAGCGGGAAACACAAAAAATAAGAAAACACAAGTGGATTGGACCGTCCGCCAAGAGGAAAGCGAGTCCATGTACCATCAACTCCCTGCATTTCACAGCAAGTTCAAATGCACTTTCGAGCTCCACAATCCAATTCAAATATATTTAACTAAACTAATAAGTTGTAATAAAAAAAAATTAAAAACCAACGAATATTTAAATCATATAAATTTTTAGAAATAAGATTATAGAATCTCTCTTTAAAAAAAAAGGATATAAACTCAAACTTATATAAATGAAATTATTTAATTTTCCTTCAATTTTTTTTTATCTAATTTAGTTGATAGAATTTGTGCATCCATCAACCATTCTATTTTAGTACTTCATGAAAAAAAATAAAAAAAATCAACTCTTTATGACTACTAATCCCGTGGATGTGACAATCTTCTTGAGTTACAAATATGCTAGGAGAGTGAACTTTGAAAACGGTTTGGCGCTATTGGTCATCTTGTTTATGGATTATATATTATTACTTGATTATTCATATGGTGATATGGGTATTATTTTATTTTATTTTTACCAAGAGAAGGAACACCTAAGGTAGTGCTACCTCAAAAAATAATAAAACAAATGGGAGCTACAAAATAAAGAGGAGGGGGACATCAACCAAAACCTCCTCAAAAGATAAAAAACCTAAAACAAGTTAAACCTAACAAATTTTTCCCTAAACTATCTCTAATGAGCATAGTCCATATGTGAAAGATATGATCGAACGTCTAGAAATACTTCTCCATGTAGTAGACATGTTATTGGGAATGCTTCAAAATAAAAGAGGGAGACATCAACCAAAACCTCCTCAAAAGATAAAAAAAATCTAAAACTAGTTAAACCTAACAAATTTTTCACTAAACTAGCTATGAGCATAGTCTATATGTGAAAGATAACATCGAACATCTAGAAATACTTCTCCGCATTGTACACATATTAATGGGAATACCATGTCAATCCTTTCATGTCTACCCGAAGTGCTAGCCCTCGTGAATGCGTTTACATATTCAAAGCAAGTGTGAAAATATCCATACACATTCATCGTTGTCAATGATTGTTAAAAAAATAAACTCCAAAAATCAAAGAGAACAAGTTTTGTTTACAAACAAAGTGTATATATAATATGGGTTTGAGTGTAAGGTAAGTCACTTATTTATACAAATAAAGCTAACATATGGATTTTTTGTTTGTGAGGGAAAGCTAGCATATGATTATAATTTTAAATAATATCCATTAGTATAAATCAAAATTATTTATTTTAAAGATATCTATAACACTCTAATATAATTTTCTAGAATATCATTCAGGGTATTAGTCGCTGATATTGGATAACTAAAATAATAGAATCAAATTACAAGGTAATTTAAAACATGCTTACGGTATAACTTAGAACACGTCTTTTGAAATACTAGATCTTTGTTTTAAGGAGTAAATACTAGATCTTATTAATATTTGAATCTAATCTAAGTTTGTTTTTGAAGAAGAAAATCGATATAACTTAAAAACACGTCTTATGAAATACTATAATTCTATACAAAATAAAATAAAAAAATATATGCTCTATATTCTAGATATTGTACGGATATAAATTATTCCTTTTTGTTGTTGAGGGAAGATATAAATTATTCCTATACATCGTAAATCATACATATATAATATAAATCATAAATATTTTTTGTTGATTTGAATTCAAATTAAAATATTTATATAAATTAACAATAGGATGATATATTTCTAGGCATGATCATATTTATAAATATACAGTATCATGATAATATTTTTAACAAAAAATTTATACAATAAATTAGATAAATAGATTTTAAATATAATACATAGAATAAATTTAGAAATCATACTAGTTTATTAGCCAAGAATTTAATGCTAAACTATAAATTAGAAATTTTAAGCCTAGGGTTTTTCACGGTTCTTCTTGGATTGCTTTTGAAAGAAAAACTCATCTAATGCTAAGATAAATTATGTACGGTCCGATTTAAGTTTAATGAGATCCAGTCAAATTTAATGTGCTTAAATTTGGATCAGTTTTGGGATATCCAAAAAATAAAATTATAATTTTGTGTTACTATTAATATTTTATTGATACATTAAAATATAATGTTTGATGCAAAAGATAACATAAGATATATTAAAAATACATATTACGGAATGAAAATGATTGATAATTCATTCAGAGGGACAATGATCAATAATATTTGAAACATATGAAATAGAACAAAAAAATATATTTAACTTTTTTTTTATAAGGCAAGGGCACAATGACATAGAAAAGGAATGGAAGACACTCGAACGAAGTTGAGGCGTCTTATTGACTCCATTCCTTGTCAGGTACTCATGAATATTATTAAAAAAAAGGAAAAAAGAAATTAAAAAAAAAACTGGAGGGACATAAACTTAATCCACACAAAAGTGTTTTGTGTGGTCGACCCAAGCGGGAAACACAAAAAATAAGAAAACACAAGTGGATTGGACCGTCCGCCAAGAGGAAAGCGAGTCCATGTACCATCAACTCCCTGCATTTCACAGCAAGTTCAAATGCACTTTCGAGCTCCACAATCCAATTCAAATATATTTAACTAAACTAATAAGTTGTAATAAAAAAAAATTAAAAACCAACGAATATTTAAATCATATAAATTTTTAGAAATAAGATTATAGAATCTCTCTTTAAAAAAAAAGGATATAAACTCAAACTTATATAAATGAAATTATTTAATTTTCCTTCAATTTTTTTTTATCTAATTTAGTTGATAGAATTTGTGCATCCATCAACCATTCTATTTTAGTACTTCATGAAAAAAAATAAAAAAAATCAACTCTTTATGACTACTAATCCCGTGGATGTGACAATCTTCTTGAGTTACAAATATGCTAGGAGAGTGAACTTTGAAAACGGTTTGGCGCTATTGGTCATCTTGTTTATGGATTATATATTATTACTTGATTATTCATATGGTGATATGGGTATTATTTTATTTTATTTTTACCAAGAGAAGGAACACCTAAGGTAGTGCTACCTCAAAAAATAATAAAACAAATGGGAGCTACAAAATAAAGAGGAGGGGGACATCAACCAAAACCTCCTCAAAAGATAAAAAACCTAAAACAAGTTAAACCTAACAAATTTTTCCCTAAACTATCTCTAATGAGCATAGTCCATATGTGAAAGATATGATCGAACGTCTAGAAATACTTCTCCATGTAGTAGACATGTTATTGGGAATGCTTCAAAATAAAAGAGGGAGACATCAACCAAAACCTCCTCAAAAGATAAAAAAAATCTAAAACTAGTTAAACCTAACAAATTTTTCACTAAACTAGCTATGAGCATAGTCTATATGTGAAAGATAACATCGAACATCTAGAAATACTTCTCCGCATTGTACACATATTAATGGGAATACCATGTCAATCCTTTCATGTCTACCCGAAGTGCTAGCCCTCGTGAATGCGTTTACATATTCAAAGCAAGTGTGAAAATATCCATACACATTCATCGTTGTCAATGATTGTTAAAAAAATAAACTCCAAAAATCAAAGAGAACAAGTTTTGTTTACAAACAAAGTGTATATATAATATGGGTTTGAGTGTAAGGTAAGTTACTTATTTATACAAATAAAGCTAACATATGGATTTTTTGTTTGTGAGGGAAAGCTAGCATATGATTATAATTTTAAATAATATCCATTAGTATAAATCAAAATTATTTATTTTAAAGATATCTATAACACTCTAATATAATTTTCTAGAATATCATTCAGGGTATTAGTCGCTGATATTGGATAACTAAAATAATAGAATCAAATTACAAGGTAATTTAAAACATGCTTACGGTATAACTTAGAACACGTCTTTTGAAATACTAGATCTTTGTTTTAAGGAGTAAATACTAGATCTTATTAATATTTGAATCTAATCTAAGTTTGTTTTTGAAGAAGAAAATCGATATAACTTAAAAACACGTCTTATGAAATACTATAATTCTATACAAAATAAAATAAAAAAATATATGCTCTATATTCTAGATATTGTACGGATATAAATTATTCCTTTTTGTTGTTGAGGGAAGATATAAATTATTCCTATACATCGTAAATCATACATATATAATATAAATCATAAATATTTTTTGTTGATTTGAATTCAAATTAAAATATTTATATAAATTAACAATAGGATGATATATTTCTAGGCATGATCATATTTATAAATATACAGTATCATGATAATATTTTTAACAAAAAATTTATACAATAAATTAGATAAATAGATTTTAAATATAATACATAGAATAAATTTAGAAATCATACTAGTTTATTAGCCAAGAATTTAATGCTAAACTATAAATTAGAAATTTTAAGCCTAGGGTTTTTCACGGTTCTTCTTGGATTGCTTTTGAAAGAAAAACTCATCTAATGCTAAGATAAATTATGTACGGTCCGATTTAAGTTTAATGAGATCCAGTCAAATTTAATGTGCTTAAATTTGGATCAGTTTTGGGATATCCAAAAAATAAAATTATAATTTTGTGTTACTATTAATATTTTATTGATACATTAAAATATAATGTTTGATGCAAAAGATAACATAAGATATATTAAAAATACATATTACGGAATGAAAATGATTGATAATTCATTCAGAGGGACAATGATCAATAATATTTGAAACATATGAAATAGAACAAAAAAATATATTTAACTTTTTTTTTATAAGGCAAGGGCACAATGACATAGAAAAGGAATGGAAGACACTCGAACGAAGTTGAGGCGTCTTATTGATTCCATTCCTTGTCAGGTACTCATGAATATTATTAAAAAAAAGGAAAAAAGAAATTAAAAAAAAAACTGGAGGGACATAAACTTAATCCACACAAAAGTGTTTTGTGTGGTCGACCCAAGCGGGAAACACAAAAAATAAGAAAACACAAGTGGATTGGACCGTCCGCCAAGAGGAAAGCGAGTCCATGTACCATCAACTCCCTGCATTTCACAGCAAGTTCAAATGCACTTTCGAGCTCCACAATCCAATTCAAATATATTTAACTAAACTAATAAGTTGTAATAAAAAAAAATTAAAAACCAACGAATATTTAAATCATATAAATTTTTAGAAATAAGATTATAGAATCTCTCTTTAAAAAAAAAGGATATAAACTCAAACTTATATAAATGAAATTATTTAATTTTCCTTCAATTTTTTTTTATCTAATTTAGTTGATAGAATTTGTGCATCCATCAACCATTCTATTTTAGTACTTCATGAAAAAAAATAAAAAAAATCAACTCTTTATGACTACTAATCCCGTGGATGTGACAATCTTCTTGAGTTACAAATATGCTAGGAGAGTGAACTTTGAAAACGGTTTGGCGCTATTGGTCATCTTGTTTATGGATTATATATTATTACTTGATTATTCATATGGTGATATGGGTATTATTTTATTTTATTTTTACCAAGAGAAGGAACACCTAAGGTAGTGCTACCTCAAAAAATAATAAAACAAATGGGAGCTACAAAATAAAGAGGAGGGGGACATCAACCAAAACCTCCTCAAAAGATAAAAAACCTAAAACAAGTTAAACCTAACAAATTTTTCCCTAAACTATCTCTAATGAGCATAGTCCATATGTGAAAGATATGATCGAACGTCTAGAAATACTTCTCCATGTAGTAGACATGTTATTGGGAATGCTTCAAAATAAAAGAGGGAGACATCAACCAAAACCTCCTCAAAAGATAAAAAAAATCTAAAACTAGTTAAACCTAACAAATTTTTCACTAAACTAGCTATGAGCATAGTCTATATGTGAAAGATAACATCGAACATCTAGAAATACTTCTCCGCATTGTACACATATTAATGGGAATACCATGTCAATCCTTTCATGTCTACCCGAAGTGCTAGCCCTCGTGAATGCGTTTACATATTCAAAGCAAGTGTGAAAATATCCATACACATTCATCGTTGTCAATGATTGTTAAAAAAATAAACTCCAAAAATCAAAGAGAACAAGTTTTGTTTACAAACAAAGTGTATATATAATATGGGTTTGAGTGTAAGGTAAGTCACTTATTTATACAAATAAAGCTAACATATGGATTTTTTGTTTGTGAGGGAAAGCTAGCATATGATTATAATTTTAAATAATATCCATTAGTATAAATCAAAATTATTTATTTTAAAGATATCTATAACACTCTAATATAATTTTCTAGAATATCATTCAGGGTATTAGTCGCTGATATTGGATAACTAAAATAATAGAATCAAATTACAAGGTAATTTAAAACATGCTTACGGTATAACTTAGAACACGTCTTTTGAAATACTAGATCTTTGTTTTAAGGAGTAAATACTAGATCTTATTAATATTTGAATCTAATCTAAGTTTGTTTTTGAAGAAGAAAATCGATATAACTTAAAAACACGTCTTATGAAATACTATAATTCTATACAAAATAAAAAAAAAAAAAATATGCTCTATATTCTAGATATTGTACGGATATAAATTATTCCTTTTTGTTGTTGAGGGAAGATATAAATTATTCCTATACATCGTAAATCATACATATATAATATAAATCATAAATATTTTTTGTTGATTTGAATTCAAATTAAAATATTTATATAAATTAACAATAGGATGATAAATTTCTAGGCATGATCATATTTATAAATATACAGTATCATGATAATATTTTTAACAAAAAATTTATACAATAAATTAGATAAATAGATTTTAAATATAATACATAGAATAAATTTAGAAATCATACTAGTTTATTAGCCAAGAATTTAATGCTAAACTATAAATTAGAAATTTTAAGCCTAGGGTTTTTCACGGTTCTTCTTGGATTGCTTTTGAAAGAAAAACTCATCTAATGCTAAGATAAATTATGTACGGTCCGATTTAAGTTTAATGAGATCCAGTCAAATTTAATGTGCTTAAATTTGGATCAGTTTTGGGATATCCAAAAAATAAAATTATAATTTTGTGTTACTATTAATATTTTATTGATACATTAAAATATAATGTTTGATGCAAAAGATAACATAAGATATATTAAAAATACATATTACGGAATGAAAATGATTGATAATTCATTCAGAGGGACAATGATCAATAATATTTGAAACATATGAAATAGAACAAAAAAATATATTTAACTTTTTTTTTTATAAGGCAAGGGCACAATGACATAGAAAAGGAATGGAAGACACTCGAACGAAGTTGAGGCGTCTTATTGATTCCATTCCTTGTCAGGTACTCATGAATATTATTAAAAAAAAGGAAAAAAGAAATTAATAAAAAACTGGAGGGACATAAACTTAATCCACACAAAAGTGTTTTGTGTGGTCGACCCAAGCGGGAAACACAAAAAATAAGAAAACACAAGTGGATTGGACCGTCCGCCAAGAGGAAAGCGAGTCCATGTACCATCAACTCCCTGCATTTCACAGCAAGTTCAAATGCACTTTCGAGCTCCACAATCCAATTCAAATATATTTAACTAAACTAATAAGTTGTAATAAAAAAAAATTAAAAACCAACGAATATTTAAATCATATAAATTTTTAGAAATAAGATTATAGAATCTCTCTTTAAAAAAAAAGGATATAAACTCAAACTTATATAAATGAAATTATTTAATTTTCCTTCAATTTTTTTTTATCTAATTTAGTTGATAGAATTTGTGCATCCATCAACCATTCTATTTTAGTACTTCATGAAAAAAAAATAAAAAAAATCAACTCTTTATGACGACTAATCCCGTGGATGTCACAATCTTCTTGAGTTACAAATATGCTAGGAGAGTGAACTTTGAAAACGGTTTGGCGCTATTGGTCATCTTGTTTATGGATTATATATTATTACTTGATTATTCATATGGTGATATGGGTATTATTTTATTTTATTTTTACCAAGAGAAGGAACACCTAAGGTAGTGCTACCTCAAAAAATAATAAAACAAATGGGAGCTACAAAATAAAGAGGAGGGGGACATCAACCAAAACCTCCTCAAAAGATAAAAAACCTAAAACAAGTTAAACCTAACAAATTTTTCCCTAAACTATCTCTAATGAGCATAGTCCATATGTGAAAGATATGATCGAACGTCTAGAAATACTTCTCCATGTAGTAGACATGTTATTGGGAATGCTTCAAAATAAAAGAGGGAGACATCAACCAAAACCTCCTCAAAAGATAAAAAAAATCTAAAACTAGTTAAACCTAACAAATTTTTCACTAAACTAGCTATGAGCATAGTCTATATGTGAAAGATAACATCGAACATCTAGAAATACTTCTCCGCATTGTACACATATTAATGGGAATACCATGTCAATCCTTTCATGTCTACCCGAAGTGCTAGCCCTCGTGAATGCGTTTACATATTCAAAGCAAGTGTGAAAATATCCATACACATTCATCGTTGTCAATGATTGTTAAAAAAATAAACTCCAAAAATCAAAGAGAACAAGTTTTGTTTACAAACAAAGTGTATATATAATATGGGTTTGAGTGTAAGGTAAGTCACTTATTTATACAAATAAAGCTAACATATGGATTTTTTGTTTGTGAGGGAAAGCTAGCATATGATTATAATTTTAAATAATATCCATTAGTATAAATCAAAATTATTTATTTTAAAGATATCTATAACACTCTAATATAATTTTCTAGAATATCATTCAGGGTATTAGTCGCTGATATTGGATAACTAAAATAATAGAATCAAATTACAAGGTAATTTAAAACATGCTTACGGTATAACTTAGAACACGTCTTTTGAAATACTAGATCTTTGTTTTAAGGAGTAAATACTAGATCTTATTAATATTTGAATCTAATCTAAGTTTGTTTTTGAAGAAGAAAATCGATATAACTTAAAAACACGTCTTATGAAATACTATAATTCTATACAAAATAAAAAAAAAAAAATATGCTCTATATTCTAGATATTGTACGGATATAAATTATTCCTTTTTGTTGTTGAGGGAAGATATAAATTATTCCTATACATCGTAAATCATACATATATAATATAAATCATAAATATTTTTTGTTGATTTGAATTCAAATTAAAATATTTATATAAATTAACAATAGGATGATATATTTCTAGGCATGATCATATTTATAAATATACAGTATCATGATAATATTTTAACAAAAAATTTATACAATAAATTAGATAAATAGATTTTAAATATAATACATAGAATAAATTTAGAAATCATACTAGTTTATTAGCCAAGAATTTAATGCTAAACTATAAATTAGAAATTTTAAGCCTAGGGTTTTTCACGGTTCTTCTTGGATTGCTTTTGAAAGAAAAACTCATCTAATGCTAAGATAAATTATGTACGGTCCGATTTAAGTTTAATGAGATCCAGTCAAATTTAATGTGCTTAAATTTGGATCAGTTTTGGGATATCCAAAAAATAAAATTATAATTTTGTGTTACTATTAATATTTTATTGATACATTAAAATATAATGTTTGATGCAAAAGATAACATAAGATATATTAAAAATACATATTACGGAATGAAAATGATTGATAATTCATTCAGAGGGACAATGATCAATAATATTTGAAACATATGAAATAGAACAAAAAAATATATTTAACTTTTTTTTTATAAGGCAAGGGCACAATGACATAGAAAAGGAATGGAAGACACTCGAACGAAGTTGAGGCGTCTTATTGACTCCATTCCTTGTCAGGTACTCATGAATATTATTAAAAAAAAGGAAAAAAGAAATTAAAAAAAAAACTGGAGGGACATAAACTTAATCCACACAAAAGTGTTTTGTGTGGTCGACCCAAGCGGGAAACACAAAAAATAAGAAAACACAAGTGGATTGGACCGTCCGCCAAGAGGAAAGCGAGTCCATGTACCATCAACTCCCTGCATTTCACAGCAAGTTCAAATGCACTTTCGAGCTCCACAATCCAATTCAAATATATTTAACTAAACTAATAAGTTGTAATAAAAAAAAATTAAAAACCAACGAATATTTAAATCATATAAATTTTTAGAAATAAGATTATAGAATCTCTCTTTAAAAAAAAAGGATATAAACTCAAACTTATATAAATGAAATTATTTAATTTTCCTTCAATTTTTTTTTATCTAATTTAGTTGATAGAATTTGTGCATCCATCAACCATTCTATTTTAGTACTTCATGAAAAAAAAATAAAAAAAATCAACTCTTTATGACGACTAATCCCGTGGATGTCACAATCTTCTTGAGTTACAAATATGCTAGGAGAGTGAACTTTGAAAACGGTTTGGCGCTATTGGTCATCTTGTTTATGGATTATATATTATTACTTGATTATTCATATGGTGATATGGGTATTATTTTATTTTATTTTTACCAAGAGAAGGAACACCTAAGGTAGTGCTACCTCAAAAAATAATAAAACAAATGGGAGCTACAAAATAAAGAGGAGGGGGACATCAACCAAAACCTCCTCAAAAGATAAAAAACCTAAAACAAGTTAAACCTAACAAATTTTTCCCTAAACTATCTCTAATGAGCATAGTCCATATGTGAAAGATATGATCGAACGTCTAGAAATACTTCTCCATGTAGTAGACATGTTATTGGGAATGCTTCAAAATAAAAGAGGGAGACATCAACCAAAACCTCCTCAAAAGATAAAAAAAATCTAAAACTAGTTAAACCTAACAAATTTTTCACTAAACTAGCTATGAGCATAGTCTATATGTGAAAGATAACATCGAACATCTAGAAATACTTCTCCGCATTGTACACATATTAATGGGAATACCATGTCAATCCTTTCATGTCTACCCGAAGTGCTAGCCCTCGTGAATGCGTTTACATATTCAAAGCAAGTGTGAAAATATCCATACACATTCATCGTTGTCAATGATTGTTAAAAAAATAAACTCCAAAAATCAAAGAGAACAAGTTTTGTTTACAAACAAAGTGTATATATAATATGGGTTTGAGTGTAAGGTAAGTCACTTATTTATACAAATAAAGCTAACATATGGATTTTTTGTTTGTGAGGGAAAGCTAGCATATGATTATAATTTTAAATAATATCCATTAGTATAAATCAAAATTATTTATTTTAAAGATATCTATAACACTCTAATATAATTTTCTAGAATATCATTCAGGGTATTAGTCGCTGATATTGGATAACTAAAATAATAGAATCAAATTACAAGGTAATTTAAAACATGCTTACGGTATAACTTAGAACAACGTCTTTTGAAATACTAGATCTTTGTTTTAAGGAGTAAATACTAGATCTTATTAATATTTGAATCTAATCTAAGTTTGTTTTTGAAGAAGAAAATCGATATAACTTAAAAACACGTCTTATGAAATACTATAATTCTATACAAAATAAAATAAAAAAATATATGCTCTATATTCTAGATATTGTACGGATATAAATTATTCCTTTTTGTTGTTGAGGGAAGATATAAATTATTCCTATACATCGTAAATCATACATATATAATATAAATCATAAATATTTTTTGTTGATTTGAATTCAAATTAAAATATTTATATAAATTAACAATAGGATGATATATTTCTAGGCATGATCATATTTATAAATATACAGTATCATGATAATATTTTTAACAAAAAATTTATACAATAAATTAGATAAATAGATTTTAAATATAATACATAGAATAAATTTAGAAATCATACTAGTTTATTAGCCAAGAATTTAATGCTAAACTATAAATTAGAAATTTTAAGCCTAGGGTTTTTCACGGTTCTTCTTGGATTGCTTTTGAAAGAAAAACTCATCTAATGCTAAGATAAATTATGTACGGTCCGATTTAAGTTTAATGAGATCCAGTCAAATTTAATGTGCTTAAATTTGGATCAGTTTTGGGATATCCAAAAAATAAAATTATAATTTTGTGTTACTATTAATATTTTATTGATACATTAAAATATAATGTTTGATGCAAAAGATAACATAAGATATATTAAAAATACATATTACGGAATGAAAATGATTGATAATTCATTCAGAGGGACAATGATCAATAATATTTGAAACATATGAAATAGAACAAAAAAATATATTTAACTTTTTTTTTATAAGGCAAGGGCACAATGACATAGAAAAGGAATGGAAGACACTCGAACGAAGTTGAGGCGTCTTATTGACTCCATTCCTTGTCAGGTACTCATGAATATTATTAAAAAAAAGGAAAAAAGAAATTAAAAAAAAAACTGGAGGGACATAAACTTAATCCACACAAAAGTGTTTTGTGTGGTCGACCCAAGCGGGAAACACAAAAAATAAGAAAACACAAGTGGATTGGACCGTCCGCCAAGAGGAAAGCGAGTCCATGTACCATCAACTCCCTGCATTTCACAGCAAGTTCAAATGCACTTTCGAGCTCCACAATCCAATTCAAATATATTTAACTAAACTAATAAGTTGTAATAAAAAAAAATTAAAAACCAACGAATATTTAAATCATATAAATTTTTAGAAATAAGATTATAGAATCTCTCTTTAAAAAAAAAGGATATAAACTCAAACTTATATAAATGAAATTATTTAATTTTCCTTCAATTTTTTTTTATCTAATTTAGTTGATAGAATTTGTGCATCCATCAACCATTCTATTTTAGTACTTCATGAAAAAAAAATAAAAAAAATCAACTCTTTATGACGACTAATCCCGTGGATGTCACAATCTTCTTGAGTTACAAATATGCTAGGAGAGTGAACTTTGAAAACGGTTTGGCGCTATTGGTCATCTTGTTTATGGATTATATATTATTACTTGATTATTCATATGGTGATATGGGTATTATTTTATTTTATTTTTACCAAGAGAAGGAACACCTAAGGTAGTGCTACCTCAAAAAATAATAAAACAAATGGGAGCTACAAAATAAAGAGGAGGGGGACATCAACCAAAACCTCCTCAAAAGATAAAAAACCTAAAACAAGTTAAACCTAACAAATTTTTCCCTAAACTATCTCTAATGAGCATAGTCCATATGTGAAAGATATGATCGAACGTCTAGAAATACTTCTCCATGTAGTAGACATGTTATTGGGAATGCTTCAAAATAAAAGAGGGAGACATCAACCAAAACCTCCTCAAAAGATAAAAAAAATCTAAAACTAGTTAAACCTAACAAATTTTTCACTAAACTAGCTATGAGCATAGTCTATATGTGAAAGATAACATCGAACATCTAGAAATACTTCTCCGCATTGTACACATATTAATGGGAATACCATGTCAATCCTTTCATGTCTACCCGAAGTGCTAGCCCTCGTGAATGCGTTTACATATTCAAAGCAAGTGTGAAAATATCCATACACATTCATCGTTGTCAATGATTGTTAAAAAAATAAACTCCAAAAATCAAAGAGAACAAGTTTTGTTTACAAACAAAGTGTATATATAATATGGGTTTGAGTGTAAGGTAAGTCACTTATTTATACAAATAAAGCTAACATATGGATTTTTTGTTTGTGAGGGAAAGCTAGCATATGATTATAATTTTAAATAATATCCATTAGTATAAATCAAAATTATTTATTTTAAAGATATCTATAACACTCTAATATAATTTTCTAGAATATCATTCAGGGTATTAGTCGCTGATATTGGATAACTAAAATAATAGAATCAAATTACAAGGTAATTTAAAACATGCTTACGGTATAACTTAGAACACGTCTTTTGAAATACTAGATCTTTGTTTTAAGGAGTAAATACTAGATCTTATTAATATTTGAATCTAATCTAAGTTTGTTTTTGAAGAAGAAAATCGATATAACTTAAAAACACGTCTTATGAAATACTATAATTCTATACAAAATAAAAAAAAAAAAATATGCTCTATATTCTAGATATTGTACGGATATAAATTATTCCTTTTTGTTGTTGAGGGAAGATATAAATTATTCCTATACATCGTAAATCATACATATATAATATAAATCATAAATATTTTTTGTTGATTTGAATTCAAATTAAAATATTTATATAAATTAACAATAGGATGATATATTTCTAGGCATGATCATATTTATAAATATACAGTATCATGATAATATTTTAACAAAAAATTTATACAATAAATTAGATAAATAGATTTTAAATATAATACATAGAATAAATTTAGAAATCATACTAGTTTATTAGCCAAGAATTTAATGCTAAACTATAAATTAGAAATTTTAAGCCTAGGGTTTTTCACGGTTCTTCTTGGATTGCTTTTGAAAGAAAAACTCATCTAATGCTAAGATAAATTATGTACGGTCCGATTTAAGTTTAATGAGATCCAGTCAAATTTAATGTGCTTAAATTTGGATCAGTTTTGGGATATCCAAAAAATAAAATTATAATTTTGTGTTACTATTAATATTTTATTGATACATTAAAATATAATGTTTGATGCAAAAGATAACATAAGATATATTAAAAATACATATTACGGAATGAAAATGATTGATAATTCATTCAGAGGGACAATGATCAATAATATTTGAAACATATGAAATAGAACAAAAAAATATATTTAACTTTTTTTTTATAAGGCAAGGGCACAATGACATAGAAAAGGAATGGAAGACACTCGAACGAAGTTGAGGCGTCTTATTGACTCCATTCCTTGTCAGGTACTCATGAATATTATTAAAAAAAAGGAAAAAAGAAATTAAAAAAAAAACTGGAGGGACATAAACTTAATCCACACAAAAGTGTTTTGTGTGGTCGACCCAAGCGGGAAACACAAAAAATAAGAAAACACAAGTGGATTGGACCGTCCGCCAAGAGGAAAGCGAGTCCATGTACCATCAACTCCCTGCATTTCACAGCAAGTTCAAATGCACTTTCGAGCTCCACAATCCAATTCAAATATATTTAACTAAACTAATAAGTTGTAATAAAAAAAAATTAAAAACCAACGAATATTTAAATCATATAAATTTTTAGAAATAAGATTATAGAATCTCTCTTTAAAAAAAAAGGATATAAACTCAAACTTATATAAATGAAATTATTTAATTTTCCTTCAATTTTTTTTTATCTAATTTAGTTGATAGAATTTGTGCATCCATCAACCATTCTATTTTAGTACTTCATGAAAAAAAAATAAAAAAAATCAACTCTTTATGACGACTAATCCCGTGGATGTCACAATCTTCTTGAGTTACAAATATGCTAGGAGAGTGAACTTTGAAAACGGTTTGGCGCTATTGGTCATCTTGTTTATGGATTATATATTATTACTTGATTATTCATATGGTGATATGGGTATTATTTTATTTTATTTTTACCAAGAGAAGGAACACCTAAGGTAGTGCTACCTCAAAAAATAATAAAACAAATGGGAGCTACAAAATAAAGAGGAGGGGGACATCAACCAAAACCTCCTCAAAAGATAAAAAACCTAAAACAAGTTAAACCTAACAAATTTTTCCCTAAACTATCTCTAATGAGCATAGTCCATATGTGAAAGATATGATCGAACGTCTAGAAATACTTCTCCATGTAGTAGACATGTTATTGGGAATGCTTCAAAATAAAAGAGGGAGACATCAACCAAAACCTCCTCAAAAGATAAAAAAAATCTAAAACTAGTTAAACCTAACAAATTTTTCACTAAACTAGCTATGAGCATAGTCTATATGTGAAAGATAACATCGAACATCTAGAAATACTTCTCCGCATTGTACACATATTAATGGGAATACCATGTCAATCCTTTCATGTCTACCCGAAGTGCTAGCCCTCGTGAATGCGTTTACATATTCAAAGCAAGTGTGAAAATATCCATACACATTCATCGTTGTCAATGATTGTTAAAAAAATAAACTCCAAAAATCAAAGAGAACAAGTTTTGTTTACAAACAAAGTGTATATATAATATGGGTTTGAGTGTAAGGTAAGTCACTTATTTATACAAATAAAGCTAACATATGGATTTTTTGTTTGTGAGGGAAAGCTAGCATATGATTATAATTTTAAATAATATCCATTAGTATAAATCAAAATTATTTATTTTAAAGATATCTATAACACTCTAATATAATTTTCTAGAATATCATTCAGGGTATTAGTCGCTGATATTGGATAACTAAAATAATAGAATCAAATTACAAGGTAATTTAAAACATGCTTACGGTATAACTTAGAACACGTCTTTTGAAATACTAGATCTTTGTTTTAAGGAGTAAATACTAGATCTTATTAATATTTGAATCTAATCTAAGTTTGTTTTTGAAGAAGAAAATCGATATAACTTAAAAACACGTCTTATGAAATACTATAATTCTATACAAAATAAAAAAAAAAAAATATGCTCTATATTCTAGATATTGTACGGATATAAATTATTCCTTTTTGTTGTTGAGGGAAGATATAAATTATTCCTATACATCGTAAATCATACATATATAATATAAATCATAAATATTTTTTGTTGATTTGAATTCAAATTAAAATATTTATATAAATTAACAATAGGATGATATATTTCTAGGCATGATCATATTTATAAATATACAGTATCATGATAATATTTTAACAAAAAATTTATACAATAAATTAGATAAATAGATTTTAAATATAATACATAGAATAAATTTAGAAATCATACTAGTTTATTAGCCAAGAATTTAATGCTAAACTATAAATTAGAAATTTTAAGCCTAGGGTTTTTCACGGTTCTTCTTGGATTGCTTTTGAAAGAAAAACTCATCTAATGCTAAGATAAATTATGTACGGTCCGATTTAAGTTTAATGAGATCCAGTCAAATTTAATGTGCTTAAATTTGGATCAGTTTTGGGATATCCAAAAAATAAAATTATAATTTTGTGTTACTATTAATATTTTATTGATACATTAAAATATAATGTTTGATGCAAAAGATAACATAAGATATATTAAAAATACATATTACGGAATGAAAATGATTGATAATTCATTCAGAGGGACAATGATCAATAATATTTGAAACATATGAAATAGAACAAAAAAATATATTTAACTTTTTTTTTATAAGGCAAGGGCACAATGACATAGAAAAGGAATGGAAGACACTCGAACGAAGTTGAGGCGTCTTATTGACTCCATTCCTTGTCAGGTACTCATGAATATTATTAAAAAAAAGGAAAAAAGAAATTAAAAAAAAAACTGGAGGGACATAAACTTAATCCACACAAAAGTGTTTTGTGTGGTCGACCCAAGCGGGAAACACAAAAAATAAGAAAACACAAGTGGATTGGACCGTCCGCCAAGAGGAAAGCGAGTCCATGTACCATCAACTCCCTGCATTTCACAGCAAGTTCAAATGCACTTTCGAGCTCCACAATCCAATTCAAATATATTTAACTAAACTAATAAGTTGTAATAAAAAAAAATTAAAAACCAACGAATATTTAAATCATATAAATTTTTAGAATCTCTCTTTAAAAAAAAAGGATATAAACTCAAACTTATATAAATGAAATTATTTAATTTTCCTTCAATTTTTTTTTATCTAATTTAGTTGATAGAATTTGTGCATCCATCAACCATTCTATTTTAGTACTTCATGAAAAAAAAATAAAAAAAATCAACTCTTTATGACGACTAATCCCGTGGATGTCACAATCTTCTTGAGTTACAAATATGCTAGGAGAGTGAACTTTGAAAACGGTTTGGCGCTATTGGTCATCTTGTTTATGGATTATATATTATTACTTGATTATTCATATGGTGATATGGGTATTATTTTATTTTATTTTTACCAAGAGAAGGAACACCTAAGGTAGTGCTACCTCAAAAAATAATAAAACAAATGGGAGCTACAAAATAAAGAGGAGGGGGACATCAACCAAAACCTCCTCAAAAGATAAAAAACCTAAAACAAGTTAAACCTAACAAATTTTTCCCTAAACTATCTCTAATGAGCATAGTCCATATGTGAAAGATATGATCGAACGTCTAGAAATACTTCTCCATGTAGTAGACATGTTATTGGGAATGCTTAAAAATAAAAGAGGGAGACATCAACCAAAACCTCCTCAAAAGATAAAAAAAATCTAAAACTAGTTAAACCTAACAAATTTTTCACTAAACTAGCATTGAGCATAGTCTATATGTGAAAGATAACATCGAACATCTAGAAATACTTCTCCGCATTGTACACATATTAATGGGAATACCATGTCAATCCTTTCATGTCTACCCGAAGTGCTAGCCCTCGTGAATGCGTTTACATATTCAAAGCAAGTGTGAAAATATCCATACACATTCATCGTTGTCAATGATTGTTAAAAAAATAAACTCCAAAAATCAAAGAGAACAAGTTTTGTTTACAAACAAAGTGTATATATAATATGGGTTTGAGTGTAAGGTAAGTCACTTATTTATACAAATAAAGCTAACATATGGATTTTTTGTTTGTGAGGGAAAGCTAGCATATGATTATAATTTTAAATAATATCCATTAGTATAAATCAAAATTATTTATTTTAAAGATATCTATAACACTCTAATATAATTTTCTAGAATATCATTCAGGGTATTAGTCGCTGATATTGGATAACTAAAATAATAGAATCAAATTACAAGGTAATTTAAAACATGCTTACGGTATAACTTAGAACACGTCTTTTGAAATACTAGATCTTTGTTTTAAGGAGTAAATACTAGATCTTATTAATATTTGAATCTAATCTAAGTTTGTTTTTGAAGAAGAAAATCGATATAACTTAAAAACACGTCTTATGAAATACTATAATTCTATACAAAATAAAAAAAAAAAAATATGCTCTATATTCTAGATATTATACGGATATAAATTATTCCTTTTTGTTGTTGAGGGAAGATATAAATTATTCCTATACATCGTAAATCATACATATATAATATAAATCATAAATATTTTTTGTTGATTTGAATTCAAATTAAAATATTTATATAAATTAACAATAGGATGATATATTTCTAGGCATGATCATATTTATAAATATACAGTATCATGATAATATTTTAACAAAAAATTTATACAATAAATTAGATAAATAGATTTTAAATATAATACATAGAATAAATTTAGAAATCATACTAGTTTATTAGCCAAGAATTTAATGCTAAACTATAAATTAGAAATTTTAAGCCTAGGGTTTTTCACGGTTCTTCTTGGATTGCTTTTGAAAGAAAAACTCATCTAATGCTAAGATAAATTATGTACGGTCCGATTTAAGTTTAATGAGATCCAGTCAAATTTAATGTGCTTAAATTTGGATCAGTTTTGGGATATCCAAAAAATAAAATTATAATTTTGTGTTACTATTAATATTTTATTGATACATTAAAATATAATGTTTGATGCAAAAGATAACATAAGATATATTAAAAATACATATTACGGAATGAAAATGATTGATAATTCATTCAGAGGGACAATGATCAATAATATTTGAAACATATGAAATAGAACAAAAAAATATATTTAACTTTTTTTTTTATAAGGCAAGGGCACAATGACATAGAAAAGGAATGGAAGACACTCGAACGAAGTTGAGGCGTCTTATTGATTCCATTCCTTGTCAGGTACTCATGAATATTATTAAAAAAAAGGAAAAAAGAAATTAAAAAAAAACTGGAGGGACATAAACTTAATCCACACAAAAGTGTTTTGTGTGGTCGACCCAAGCGGGAAACACAAAAAATAAGAAAACACAAGTGGATTGGACCGTCCGCCAAGAGGAAAGCGAGTCCATGTACCATCAACTCCCTGCATTTCACAGCAAGTTCAAATGCACTTTCGAGCTCCACAATCCAATTCAAATATATTTAACTAAACTAATAAGTTGTAATAAAAAAAAATTAAAAACCAACGAATATTTAAATCATATAAATTTTTAGAAATAAGATTATAGAATCTCTCTTTAAAAAAAAAGGATATAAACTCAAACTTATATAAATGAAATTATTTAATTTTCCTTCAATTTTTTTTTATCTAATTTAGTTGATAGAATTTGTGCATCCATCAACCATTCTATTTTAGTACTTCATGAAAAAAAATAAAAAAAATCAACTCTTTATGACTACTAATCCCGTGGATGTGACAATCTTCTTGAGTTACAAATATGCTAGGAGAGTGAACTTTGAAAACGGTTTGGCGCTATTGGTCATCTTGTTTATGGATTATATATTATTACTTGATTATTCATATGGTGATATGGGTATTATTTTATTTTATTTTTACCAAGAGAAGGAACACCTAAGGTAGTGCTACCTCAAAAAATAATAAAACAAATGGGAGCTACAAAATAAAGAGGAGGGGGACATCAACCAAAACCTCCTCAAAAGATAAAAAACCTAAAACAAGTTAAACCTAACAAATTTTTCCCTAAACTATCTCTAATGAGCATAGTCCATATGTGAAAGATATGATCGAACGTCTAGAAATACTTCTCCATGTAGTAGACATGTTATTGGGAATGCTTCAAAATAAAAGAGGGAGACATCAACCAAAACCTCCTCAAAAGATAAAAAAAATCTAAAACTAGTTAAACCTAACAAATTTTTCACTAAACTAGCATTGAGCATAGTCTATATGTGAAAGATAACATCGAACATCTAGAAATACTTCTCCGCATTGTACACATATTAATGGGAATACCATGTCAATCCTTTCATGTCTACCCGAAGTGCTAGCCCTCGTGAATGCGTTTACATATTCAAAGCAAGTGTGAAAATATCCATACACATTCATCGTTGTCAATGATTGTTAAAAAAATAAACTCCAAAAATCAAAGAGAACAAGTTTTGTTTACAAACAAAGTGTATATATAATATGGGTTTGAGTGTAAGGTAAGTCACTTATTTATACAAATAAAGCTAACATATGGATTTTTTGTTTGTGAGGGAAAGCTAGCATATGATTATAATTTTAAATAATATCCATTAGTATAAATCAAAATTATTTATTTTAAAGATATCTATAACACTCTAATATAATTTTCTAGAATATCATTCAGGGTATTAGTCGCTGATATTGGATAACTAAAATAATAGAATCAAATTACAAGGTAATTTAAAACATGCTTACGGTATAACTTAGAACACGTCTTTTGAAATACTAGATCTTTGTTTTAAGGAGTAAATACTAGATCTTATTAATATTTGAATCTAATCTAAGTTTGTTTTTGAAGAAGAAAATCGATATAACTTAAAAACACGTCTTATGAAATACTATAATTCTATACAAAATAAAAAAAAAAAAATATGCTCTATATTCTAGATATTGTACGGATATAAATTATTCCTTTTTGTTGTTGAGGGAAGATATAAATTATTCCTATACATCGTAAATCATACATATATAATATAAATCATAAATATTTTTTGTTGATTTGAATTCAAATTAAAATATTTATATAAATTAACAATAGGATGATATATTTCTAGGCATGATCATATTTATAAATATACAGTATCATGATAATATTTTAACAAAAAATTTATACAATAAATTAGATAAATAGATTTTAAATATAATACATAGAATAAATTTAGAAATCATACTAGTTTATTAGCCAAGAATTTAATGCTAAACTATAAATTAGAAATTTTAAGCCTAGGGTTTTTCACGGTTCTTCTTGGATTGCTTTTGAAAGAAAAACTCATCTAATGCTAAGATAAATTATGTACGGTCCGATTTAAGTTTAATGAGATCCAGTCAAATTTAATGTGCTTAAATTTGGATCAGTTTTGGGATATCCAAAAAATAAAATTATAATTTTGTGTTACTATTAATATTTTATTGATACATTAAAATATAATGTTTGATGCAAAAGATAACATAAGATATATTAAAAATACATATTACGGAATGAAAATGATTGATAATTCATTCAGAGGGACAATGATCAATAATATTTGAAACATATGAAATAGAACAAAAAAATATATTTAACTTTTTTTTTATAAGGCAAGGGCACAATGACATAGAAAAGGAATGGAAGACACTCGAACGAAGTTGAGGCGTCTTATTGATTCCATTCCTTGTCAGGTACTCATGAATATTATTAAAAAAAAGGAAAAAAGAAATTAAAAAAAAACTGGAGGGACATAAACTTAATCCACACAAAAGTGTTTTGTGTGGTCGACCCAAGCGGGAAACACAAAAAATAAGAAAACACAAGTGGATTGGACCGTCCGCCAAGAGGAAAGCGAGTCCATGTACCATCAACTCCCTGCATTTCACAGCAAGTTCAAATGCACTTTCGAGCTCCACAATCCAATTCAAATATATTTAACTAAACTAATAAGTTGTAATAAAAAAAAATTAAAAACCAACGAATATTTAAATCATATAAATTTTTAGAAATAAGATTATAGAATCTCTCTTTAAAAAAAAAGGATATAAACTCAAACTTATATAAATGAAATTATTTAATTTTCCTTCAATTTTTTTTTATCTAATTTAGTTGATAGAATTTGTGCATCCATCAACCATTCTATTTTAGTACTTCATGAAAAAAAATAAAAAAAATCAACTCTTTATGACTACTAATCCCGTGGATGTGACAATCTTCTTGAGTTACAAATATGCTAGGAGAGTGAACTTTGAAAACGGTTTGGCGCTATTGGTCATCTTGTTTATGGATTATATATTATTACTTGATTATTCATATGGTGATATGGGTATTATTTTATTTTATTTTTACCAAGAGAAGGAACACCTAAGGTAGTGCTACCTCAAAAAATAATAAAACAAATGGGAGCTACAAAATAAAGAGGAGGGGGACATCAACCAAAACCTCCTCAAAAGATAAAAAACCTAAAACAAGTTAAACCTAACAAATTTTTCCCTAAACTATCTCTAATGAGCATAGTCCATATGTGAAAGATATGATCGAACGTCTAGAAATACTTCTCCATGTAGTAGACATGTTATTGGGAATGCTTCAAAATAAAAGAGGGAGACATCAACCAAAACCTCCTCAAAAGATAAAAAAAATCTAAAACTAGTTAAACCTAACAAATTTTTCACTAAACTAGCATTGAGCATAGTCTATATGTGAAAGATAACATCGAACATCTAGAAATACTTCTCCGCATTGTACACATATTAATGGGAATACCATGTCAATCCTTTCATGTCTACCCGAAGTGCTAGCCCTCGTGAATGCGTTTACATATTCAAAGCAAGTGTGAAAATATCCATACACATTCATCGTTGTCAATGATTGTTAAAAAAATAAACTCCAAAAATCAAAGAGAACAAGTTTTGTTTACAAACAAAGTGTATATATAATATGGGTTTGAGTGTAAGGTAAGTCACTTATTTATACAAATAAAGCTAACATATGGATTTTTTGTTTGTGAGGGAAAGCTAGCATATGATTATAATTTTAAATAATATCCATTAGTATAAATCAAAATTATTTATTTTAAAGATATCTATAACACTCTAATATAATTTTCTAGAATATCATTCAGGGTATTAGTCGCTGATATTGGATAACTAAAATAATAGAATCAAATTACAAGGTAATTTAAAACATGCTTACGGTATAACTTAGAACACGTCTTTTGAAATACTAGATCTTTGTTTTAAGGAGTAAATACTAGATCTTATTAATATTTGAATCTAATCTAAGTTTGTTTTTGAAGAAGAAAATCGATATAACTTAAAAACACGTCTTATGAAATACTATAATTCTATACAAAATAAAAAAAAAAAAATATGCTCTATATTCTAGATATTGTACGGATATAAATTATTCCTTTTTGTTGTTGAGGGAAGATATAAATTATTCCTATACATCGTAAATCATACATATATAATATAAATCATAAATATTTTTTGTTGATTTGAATTCAAATTAAAATATTTATATAAATTAACAATAGGATGATATATTTCTAGGCATGATCATATTTATAAATATACAGTATCATGATAATATTTTAACAAAAAATTTATACAATAAATTAGATAAATAGATTTTAAATATAATACATAGAATAAATTTAGAAATCATACTAGTTTATTAGCCAAGAATTTAATGCTAAACTATAAATTAGAAATTTTAAGCCTAGGGTTTTTCACGGTTCTTCTTGGATTGCTTTTGAAAGAAAAACTCATCTAATGCTAAGATAAATTATGTACGGTCCGATTTAAGTTTAATGAGATCCAGTCAAATTTAATGTGCTTAAATTTGGATCAGTTTTGGGATATCCAAAAAATAAAATTATAATTTTGTGTTACTATTAATATTTTATTGATACATTAAAATATAATGTTTGATGCAAAAGATAACATAAGATATATTAAAAATACATATTACGGAATGAAAATGATTGATAATTCATTCAGAGGGACAATGATCAATAATATTTGAAACATATGAAATAGAACAAAAAAATATATTTAACTTTTTTTTTATAAGGCAAGGGCACAATGACATAGAAAAGGAATGGAAGACACTCGAACGAAGTTGAGGCGTCTTATTGATTCCATTCCTTGTCAGGTACTCATGAATATTATTAAAAAAAAGGAAAAAAGAAATTAAAAAAAAACTGGAGGGACATAAACTTAATCCACACAAAAGTGTTTTGTGTGGTCGACCCAAGCGGGAAACACAAAAAATAAGAAAACACAAGTGGATTGGACCGTCCGCCAAGAGGAAAGCGAGTCCATGTACCATCAACTCCCTGCATTTCACAGCAAGTTCAAATGCACTTTCGAGCTCCACAATCCAATTCAAATATATTTAACTAAACTAATAAGTTGTAATAAAAAAAAATTAAAAACCAACGAATATTTAAATCATATAAATTTTTAGAAATAAGATTATAGAATCTCTCTTTAAAAAAAAAGGATATAAACTCAAACTTATATAAATGAAATTATTTAATTTTCCTTCAATTTTTTTTTATCTAATTTAGTTGATAGAATTTGTGCATCCATCAACCATTCTATTTTAGTACTTCATGAAAAAAAATAAAAAAAATCAACTCTTTATGACTACTAATCCCGTGGATGTGACAATCTTCTTGAGTTACAAATATGCTAGGAGAGTGAACTTTGAAAACGGTTTGGCGCTATTGGTCATCTTGTTTATGGATTATATATTATTACTTGATTATTCATATGGTGATATGGGTATTATTTTATTTTATTTTTACCAAGAGAAGGAACACCTAAGGTAGTGCTACCTCAAAAAATAATAAAACAAATGGGAGCTACAAAATAAAGAGGAGGGGGACATCAACCAAAACCTCCTCAAAAGATAAAAAACCTAAAACAAGTTAAACCTAACAAATTTTTCCCTAAACTATCTCTAATGAGCATAGTCCATATGTGAAAGATATGATCGAACGTCTAGAAATACTTCTCCATGTAGTAGACATGTTATTGGGAATGCTTCAAAATAAAAGAGGGAGACATCAACCAAAACCTCCTCAAAAGATAAAAAAAATCTAAAACTAGTTAAACCTAACAAATTTTTCACTAAACTAGCATTGAGCATAGTCTATATGTGAAAGATAACATCGAACATCTAGAAATACTTCTCCGCATTGTACACATATTAATGGGAATACCATGTCAATCCTTTCATGTCTACCCGAAGTGCTAGCCCTCGTGAATGCGTTTACATATTCAAAGCAAGTGTGAAAATATCCATACACATTCATCGTTGTCAATGATTGTTAAAAAAATAAACTCCAAAAATCAAAGAGAACAAGTTTTGTTTACAAACAAAGTGTATATATAATATGGGTTTGAGTGTAAGGTAAGTCACTTATTTATACAAATAAAGCTAACATATGGATTTTTTGTTTGTGAGGGAAAGCTAGCATATGATTATAATTTTAAATAATATCCATTAGTATAAATCAAAATTATTTATTTTAAAGATATCTATAACACTCTAATATAATTTTCTAGAATATCATTCAGGGTATTAGTCGCTGATATTGGATAACTAAAATAATAGAATCAAATTACAAGGTAATTTAAAACATGCTTACGGTATAACTTAGAACACGTCTTTTGAAATACTAGATCTTTGTTTTAAGGAGTAAATACTAGATCTTATTAATATTTGAATCTAATCTAAGTTTGTTTTTGAAGAAGAAAATCGATATAACTTAAAAACACGTCTTATGAAATACTATAATTCTATACAAAATAAAAAAAAAAAAATATGCTCTATATTCTAGATATTGTACGGATATAAATTATTCCTTTTTGTTGTTGAGGGAAGATATAAATTATTCCTATACATCGTAAATCATACATATATAATATAAATCATAAATATTTTTTGTTGATTTGAATTCAAATTAAAATATTTATATAAATTAACAATAGGATGATATATTTCTAGGCATGATCATATTTATAAATATACAGTATCATGATAATATTTTAACAAAAAATTTATACAATAAATTAGATAAATAGATTTTAAATATAATACATAGAATAAATTTAGAAATCATACTAGTTTATTAGCCAAGAATTTAATGCTAAACTATAAATTAGAAATTTTAAGCCTAGGGTTTTTCACGGTTCTTCTTGGATTGCTTTTGAAAGAAAAACTCATCTAATGCTAAGATAAATTATGTACGGTCCGATTTAAGTTTAATGAGATCCAGTCAAATTTAATGTGCTTAAATTTGGATCAGTTTTGGGATATCCAAAAAATAAAATTATAATTTTGTGTTACTATTAATATTTTATTGATACATTAAAATATAATGTTTGATGCAAAAGATAACATAAGATATATTAAAAATACATATTACGGAATGAAAATGATTGATAATTCATTCAGAGGGACAATGATCAATAATATTTGAAACATATGAAATAGCACAAAAATATATTTAACTTTTTTTTTATAAGGCAAGGGCACAATGACATAGAAAAGGAATGGAAGACACTCGAACGAAGTTGAGCACAAAAATATATTTAACTTTTTTTTTATAAGGCAAGGGCACAATGACATAGAAAAGGAATGGAAGACACTCGAACGCGTCTTATTGATTCCATTCCTTGTCAGGTACTCATGAATATTATTAAAAAAAAGGAAAAAAGAAATTAAAAAAAAAAACTGGAGGGACATAAGTGTTTTGTGCGGTCGACCCAAGCGGGAAACACAAAAAATAAGAAAACACAAGTGGATTGGACCGTCCGCCAAGAGGAAAGCGAGTCCATGTACCATCAACTCCCTGCATTTCACAGCAAGCTCAAATGCACTTTCGAGCTCCACAATCCAATTCAAATATATTTAACTAAACTAATAAGTTGTAATAAAAAAATTTAAAAACCAACGAATATTTAAATCATATAAATTTTTAGAAATAAGATTATAGAATCTGTCTTTAAAAAAAAAAGGATATAAACTCAAACTTATATAAATGAAATTATTTAATTTTCCTTCAATTTTTTTTTTATCTAATTTAGTTGATAGAATTTGTGCATCCATCAACCATTCTATTTTAGTACTTCATGAAAAAAAAATAAAAAAAATCAACTCTTTATGACGACTAATCCCGTGGATGTCACAATCTTCTTGAGTTACAAATATGCTAGGAGAGTGAACTTTGAAAACGGTTTGGCGGTATTGGTCATCTTGTTTATGGATTATATATTATTACTTGATTATTCATATGGTGATATGGGTATTATTTTATTTTATTTTTACCAAGAGAAGGAACATCTAAGGTAGTGCTACCTCAAAAAATAATAAAACAAATGGGAGCTACAAAATAAAGAGGAGGGGGACATCAACCAAAACCTCCTCAAAAGATAAAAAACCTAAAACAAGTTAAACCTAACAAATTTTTCACTAAACTATCTCTAATGAGCATAGTCCATATGTGAAAGATATGATCGAACGTCTAGAAATACTTCTCCATGTAGTAGACATGTTATTGGGAATGCTTCAAAATAAAAGAGGGAGACATCAACCAAAACCTCCTCAAAAGATAAAAAAAATCTAAAACTAGTTAAACCTAACAAATTTTTCACTAAACTAGCATTGAGCATAGTCTATATGTGAAAGATAACATCGAACATCTAGAAATACTTCTCCGCATTGTACACATATTAATGGGAATACCATGTCAATCCTTTCATGTCTACCCGAAGTGCTAGCCCTCGTGAATGCGTTTACATATTCAAAGCAAGTGTGAAAATATCCATACACATTCATCGTTGTCAATGATTGTTAAAAAAATAAACTCCAAAAATCAAAGAGAACAAGTTTTGTTTACAAACAAAGTGTATATATAATATGGGTTTGAGTGTAAGGTAAGTCACTTATTTATACAAATAAAGCTAACATATGGATTTTTTGTTTGTGAGGGAAAGCTAGCATATGATTATAATTTTAAATAATATCCATTAGTATAAATCAAAATTATTTATTTTAAAGATATCTATAACACTCTAATATAATTTTCTAGAATATCATTCAGGGTATTAGTCGCTGATATTGGATAACTAAAATAATAGAATCAAATTACATTACAAGGTAATTTAAAACATGCTTACGGTATAACTTAGAACACGTCTTTTGAAATACTAGATCTTTGTTTTAAGGAGTAAATACTAGATCTTATTAATATTTGAATCTAATCTAAGTTTGTTTTTGAAGAAGAAAATCGATATAACTTAAAAACACGTCTTATGAAATACTATAATTCTATACAAAAAAAAATATGCTCTATATTCTAGATATTGTACGGATATAAATTATTCCTTTTTGTTGTTGAGGGAAGATATAAATTATTCCTATACATCGTAAATCATACATATATAATATAAATCATAAATATTTTTTGTTGATTTGAATTCAAATTAAAATATTTATATAAATTAACAATAGGATGATATATTTCTAGGCATGATCATATTTATAAACATACAGTATCATGATAATATTTTAACAAAAAATTTATACAATAAATTAGATAAATAGATTTTAAATATAATACATAGAATAAATTTAGAAATCATACTAGTATATTAGCCAAGAATTTAATGCTAAACTATAAATTAGAAATTTTAAGCCTAGGGTTTTTCACGGTTCTTCTTGGATTGCTTTTGAAAGAAAAACTCATCTAATGCTAAGATAAATTATGTACGGTCCGATTTAAGTTTAATGAGATCCAGTCAAATTTAATGTGCTTAAATTTGGATCAGTTTTGGGATATCCAAAAAATAAAATTATAATTTTGTGTTACTATTAATATTTTATTGATACATTAAAATATAATGTTTGATGCAAAAGATAACATAAGATATATTAAAAATACATATTACGGAATGAAAATGATTGATAATTCATTCAGAGGGACAATGATCAATAATATTTGAAACATATGAAATAGCACAAAAATATATTTAACTTTTTTTTTATAAGGCAAGGGCACAATGACATAGAAAAGGAATGGAAGACACTCGAACGAAGTTGAGGCGTCTTATTGATTCCATTCCTTGTCAGGTACTCATGAATATTATTAAAAAAAAAGAAAAAAGAAATTAAAAAAAAAAACTGGAGGGACATAAGTGTTTTGTGCGGTCGACCCAAGCGGGAAACACAAAAAATAAGAAAACACAAGTGGATTGGACCGTCCGCCAAGAGGAAAGCGAGTCCATGTACCATCAACTCCCTGCATTTCACAGCAAGCTCAAATGCACTTTCGAGCTCCACAATCCAATTCAAATATATTTAACTAAACTAATAAGTTGTAATAAAAAAATTTAAAAACCAACGAATATTTAAATCATATAAATTTTTAGAAATAAGATTATAGAATCTGTCTTTAAAAAAAAAAGGATATAAACTCAAACTTATATAAATGAAATTATTTAATTTTCCTTCAATTTTTTTTTATCTAATTTAGTTGATAGAATTTGTGCATCCATCAACCATTCTATTTTAGTACTTCATGAAAAAAAAAATAAAAAAAATCAACTCTTTATGACGACTAATCCCGTGGATGTCACAATCTTCTTGAGTTACAAATATGCTAGGAGAGTGAACTTTGAAAACGGTTTGGCGGTATTGGTCATCTTGTTTATGGATTATATATTATTACTTGATTATTCATATGGTGATATGGGTATTATTTTATTTTATTTTTACCAAGAGAAGGAACATCTAAGGTAGTGCTACCTCAAAAAATAATAAAACAAATGGGAGCTACAAAATAAAGAGGAGGGGGACATCAACCAAAACCTCCTCAAAAGATAAAAAACCTAAAACAAGTTAAACCTAACAAATTTTTCACTAAACTATCTCTAATGAGCATAGTCCATATGTGAAAGATATGATCGAACGTCTAGAAATACTTCTCCATGTAGTAGACATGTTATTGGGAATGCTTCAAAATAAAAGAGGGAGACATCAACCAAAACCTCCTCAAAAGATAAAAAAAAATCTAAAACTAGTTAAACCTAACAAATTTTTCACTAAACTAGCTATGAGCATAGTCTATATGTGAAAGATAACATCGAACATCTAGAAATACTTCTCCGCATTGTACACATATTAATGGGAATACCATGTCAATCCTTTCATGTCTACCCGAAGTGCTAGCCCTCGTGAATGCGTTTACATATTCAAAGCAAGTGTGAAAATATCCATACACATTCATCGTTGTCAATGATTGTTAAAAAAATAAACTCCAAAAATCAAAGAGAACAAGTTTTGTTTACAAACAAAGTGTATATATAATATGGGTTTGAGTGTAAGGTAAGTCACTTATTTATACAAATAAAGCTAACATATGGATTTTTTGTTTGTGAGGGAAAGCTAGCATATGATTATAATTTTAAATAATATCCATTAGTATAAATCAAAATTATTTATTTTAAAGATATCTATAACACTCTAATATAATTTTCTAGAATATCATTCAGGGTATTAGTCGCTGATATTGGATAACTAAAATAATAGAATCAAATTACAAGGTAATTTAAAACATGCTTACGGTATAACTTAGAACACGTCTTTTGAAATACTAGATCTTTGTTTTAAGGAGTAAATACTAGATCTTATTAATATTTGAATCTAATCTAAGTTTGTTTTTGAAGAAGAAAATCAATATAACTTAAAAACACGTCTTATGAAATGCTATAATTCTATACAAAATAAAAAAAAAAAAAATATGCTCTATATTCTAGATATTATACGGATATAAATTATTCCTTTTTGTTGTCGAGGGAAGATATAAATTATTCCTATACATCGTAAATCATACATATATAATATAAATCATAAATATTTTTTGTTGATTTGAATTCAAATTAAAATATTTATATAAATTAACAATAGGATGATATATTTCTAGGCATGATCATATTTATAAATATACAGTATCATGATAATATTTTAACAAAAAATTTATACAATAAATTAGATAAATAGATTTTAAATATAATACATAGAATAAATTTAGAAATCATACTAGTTTATTAGCCAAGAATTTAATGCTAAACTATAAATTAGAAATTTTAAGCCTAGGGTTTTTCACGGTTCTTCTTGGATTGCTTTTGAAAGAAAAACTCATCTAATGCTAAGATAAATTATGTACGGTCCGATTTAAGTTTAATGAGATCCAGTCAAATTTAATGTGCTTAAATTTGGATCAGTTTTGGGATATCCAAAAAATAAAATTATAATTTTGTGTTACTATTAATATTTTATTGATACATTAAAATATAATGTTTGATGCAAAAGATAACATAAGATATATTAAAAATACATATTACGGAATGAAAATGATTGATAATTCATTCAGAGGGACAATGATCAATAATATTTGAAACATATGAAATAGAACAAAAAAATATATTTAACTTTTTTTTTATAAGGCAAGGGCACAATGACATAGAAAAGGAATGGAAGACACTCGAACGAAGTTGAGGCGTCTTATTGATTCCATTCCTTGTCAGGTACTCATGAATATTATTAAAAAAAAGGAAAAAAGAAATTAAAAAAAAACTGGAGGGACATAAACTTAATCCACACAAAAGTGTTTTGTGTGGTCGACCCAAGCGGGAAACACAAAAAATAAGAAAACACAAGTGGATTGGACCGTCCGCCAAGAGGAAAGCGAGTCCATGTACCATCAACTCCCTGCATTTCACAGCAAGTTCAAATGCACTTTCGAGCTCCACAATCCAATTCAAATATATTTAACTAAACTAATAAGTTGTAATAAAAAAAAATTAAAAACCAACGAATATTTAAATCATATAAATTTTTAGAAATAAGATTATAGAATCTCTCTTTAAAAAAAAAGGATATAAACTCAAACTTATATAAATGAAATTATTTAATTTTCCTTCAATTTTTTTTTATCTAATTTAGTTGATAGAATTTGTGCATCCATCAACCATTCTATTTTAGTACTTCATGAAAAAAAATAAAAAAAATCAACTCTTTATGACTACTAATCCCGTGGATGTGACAATCTTCTTGAGTTACAAATATGCTAGGAGAGTGAACTTTGAAAACGGTTTGGCGCTATTGGTCATCTTGTTTATGGATTATATATTATTACTTGATTATTCATATGGTGATATGGGTATTATTTTATTTTATTTTTACCAAGAGAAGGAACACCTAAGGTAGTGCTACCTCAAAAAATAATAAAACAAATGGGAGCTACAAAATAAAGAGGAGGGGGACATCAACCAAAACCTCCTCAAAAGATAAAAAACCTAAAACAAGTTAAACCTAACAAATTTTTCCCTAAACTATCTCTAATGAGCATAGTCCATATGTGAAAGATATGATCGAACGTCTAGAAATACTTCTCCATGTAGTAGACATGTTATTGGGAATGCTTCAAAATAAAAGAGGGAGACATCAACCAAAACCTCCTCAAAAGATAAAAAAAATCTAAAACTAGTTAAACCTAACAAATTTTTCACTAAACTAGCTATGAGCATAGTCTATATGTGAAAGATAACATCGAACATCTAGAAATACTTCTCCGCATTGTACACATATTAATGGGAATACCATGTCAATCCTTTCATGTCTACCCGAAGTGCTAGCCCTCGTGAATGCGTTTACATATTCAAAGCAAGTGTGAAAATATCCATACACATTCATCGTTGTCAATGATTGTTAAAAAAATAAACTCCAAAAATCAAAGAGAACAAGTTTTGTTTACAAACAAAGTGTATATATAATATGGGTTTGAGTGTAAGGTAAGTCACTTATTTATACAAATAAAGCTAACATATGGATTTTTTGTTTGTGAGGGAAAGCTAGCATATGATTATAATTTTAAATAATATCCATTAGTATAAATCAAAATTATTTATTTTAAAGATATCTATAACACTCTAATATAATTTTCTAGAATATCATTCAGGGTATTAGTCGCTGATATTGGATAACTAAAATAATAGAATCAAATTACAAGGTAATTTAAAACATGCTTACGGTATAACTTAGAACACGTCTTTTGAAATACTAGATCTTTGTTTTAAGGAGTAAATACTAGATCTTATTAATATTTGAATCTAATCTAAGTTTGTTTTTGAAGAAGAAAATCAATATAACTTAAAAACACGTCTTATGAAATACTATAATTCTATACAAAATAAAAAAAAATATGCTCTATATTCTAAATATTGTACGGATATAAATTATTCCTTTTTGTTGTTGAGGGAAGATATAAATTATTCCTATACATCGTAAATCATACATATATAATTTAAATCATAAATATTTTTTGTTGATTTGAATTCAAATTAAAATATGTATATAAATTAACAATAGGATGATATATTTCTAGGCATGATCATATTTATAAATATACAGTATCATGATAATATTTTAACAAAAAATTTATACAATAAATTAGATAAATAGATTTTAAATATAATACATAGAATAAATTTAGAAATCATACTAGTTTATTAGCCAAGAATTTAATGCTAAACTATAAATTAGAAATTTTAAGCCTAGGGTTTTTCACGGTTCTTCTTGGATTGCTTTTGAAAGAAAAACTCATCTAATGCTAAGATAAATTATGTACGGTCCGATTTAAGTTTAATGAGATCCAGTCAAATTTAATGTGCTTAAATTTGGATCAGTTTTGGGATATCCAAAAAATAAAATTATAATTTTGTGTTACTATTAATATTTTATTGATACATTAAAATATAATGTTTGATGCAAAAGATAACATAAGATATATTAAAAATACATATTACGGAATGAAAATGATTGATAATTCATTCAGAGGGACAATGATCAATAATATTTGAAACATATGAAATAGAACAAAAAAATATATTTAACTTTTTTTTTATAAGGCAAGGGCACAATGACATAGAAAAGGAATGGAAGACACTCGAACGAAGTTGAGGCGTCTTATTGATTCCATTCCTTGTCAGGTACTCATGAATATTATTAAAAAAAAGGAAAAAAGAAATTAAAAAAAAAACTGGAGGGACATAAACTTAATCCACACAAAAGTGTTTTGTGTGGTCGACCCAAGCGGGAAACACAAAAAATAAGAAAACACAAGTGGATTGGACCGTCCGCCAAGAGGAAAGCGAGTCCATGTACCATCAACTCCCTGCATTTCACAGCAAGCTCAAATGCACTTTCGAGCTCCACAATCCAATTCAAATATATTTAACTAAACTAATAAGTTGTAATAAAAAAAAATTAAAAACCAACGAATATTTAAATCATATAAATTTTTAGAAATAAGATTATAGAAACTCTCTTTAAAAAAAAAAAGGATATAAACTCAAACTTATATAAATGAAATTATTTAATTTTCCTTCAATTTTTTTTTTATCTAATTTAGTTGATAGAATTTGTGCATCCATCAACCATTCTATTTTAGTACTTCATGAAAAAAAAATAAAAAAAATCAACTCTTTATGACGACTAATCCCGTGGATGTCACAATCTTCTTGAGTTACAAATATGCTAGGAGAGTGAACTTTGAAAACGGTTTGGCGCTATTGGTCATCTTGTTTATGGATTATATATTATTACTTGATTATTCATATGGTGATATGGGTATTATTTTATTTTATTTTTACCAAGAGAAGGAACAATTAAGGTAGTGCTACCTCAAAAAATAATAAAACAAATGGGAGCTACAAAATAAAGAGGAGGGGGACATCAACCAAAACCTCCTCAAAAGATAAAAAACCTAAAACAAGTTAAACCTAACAAATTTTTCACTAAACTATCTCTAATGAGCATAGTCCATATGTGAAAGATATGATCGAACGTCTAGAAATACTTCTCCATGTAGTAGACATGTTATTGGGAATGCTTCAAAATAAAAGACGGAGACATCAACCAAAACCTCCTCAAAAGATAAAAAAAATCTAAAACTAGTTAAACCTAACAAATTTTTCACTAAACTAGCATTGAGCATAGTCTATATGTGAAAGATAACATCGAACATCTAGAAATACTTCTCCGCATTGTACACATATTAATGGGAATACCATGTCAATCCTTTCATGTCTACCCGAAGTGCTAGCCCTCGTGAATGCGTTTACATATTCAAAGCAAGTGTGAAAATATCCATACACATTCATCGTTGTCAATGATTGTTAAAAAAATAAACTCCAAAAATCAAAGAGAACAAGTTTTGTTTACAAACAAAGTGTATATATAATATGGGTTTGAGTGTAAGGTAAGTCACTTATTTATACAAATAAAGCTAACATATGGATTTTTTGTTTGTGAGGGAAAGCTAGCATATGATTATAATTTTAAATAATATCCATTAGTATAAATCAAAATTATTTATTTTAAAGATATCTATAACACTCTAATATAATTTTCTAGAATATCATTCAGGGTATTAGTCGCTGATATTGGATAACTAAAATAATAGAATCAAATTACAAGGTAATTTAAAACATGCGAAATACTAGATCTTTGTTTTAAGGAGTAAGTACTAGATCTTATTAATATTTGAATCTAATCTAAGTTTGTTTTTGAAGAAGAAAATCGATATAACTTAAAAACACGTCTTATGAAATACTATAATTCTATACAAAATAAAAAAAAAATATGCTCTATATTCTAAATATTGTACGGATATAAATTATTCCTTTTTGTTGTTGAGGGAAGATATAAATTATTCCTATACATCGTAAATCATACATATATAATATAAATCATAAATATTTTTTGTTGATTTGAATTCAAATTAAAATATGTATATAAATTAACAATAGGATGATATATTTCTAGGCATGATCATATTTATAAATATACAGTATCATGATAATATTTTAACAAAAAATTTATACAATAAATTAGATAAATAGAGTTTAAATATAATACATAGAATAAATTTAGAAATCATACTAGTTTATTAGCCAAGAATTTAATGCTAAACTATAAATTAGAAATTTTAAGCCTAGGGTTTTTCACGGTTCTTCTTAGATTGCTTTTGAAAGAAAAACTCATCTAATGCTAAGATAAATTATGTACGGTCCGATTTAAGTTTAATGAGATCCAGTCAAATTTAATGTGCTTAAATTTGGATCAGTTTTGGGATATCCAAAAAATAAAATTATTATTTTGTGTTACTATTAATATTTTATTGATACATTAAAATATAATGTTTGATGCAAAAGATAACATAAGATATATTAAAAATACATATTACGGAATGAAAATGATTGATAATTCATTCAGAGGGACAATGATCAATAATATTTGAAACATATGAAATAGCACAAAAATATATTTAACTATTTTTTTTTAAAAGGCAAGGGCACAATGACATAGAAAAGAAATGGAAGACACTCGAACGAAGTTGAGGCGTCTTATTGATTCCATTCCTTGTCAGGTACTCATGAATATTATTAAAAAAAAGGAAAAAAGAAATTAAAAAAAAAACTGGAGGGACATAAACTTAATCCACACAAAAGTGTTTTGTGTGGTCGACCCAAGCGGGAAACACAAAAAATAAGAAAACACAAGTGGATTGGACCGTCCGCCAAGAGGAAAGCGAGTCCATGTACCATCAACTCCCTGCATTTCACAGCAAGCTCAAATGCACTTTCGAGCTCCACAATCCAATTCAAATATATTTAACTAAACTAATAAGTTGTAATAAAAAAAAATTAAAAACCAACGAATATTTAAATCATATAAATTTTTAGAAATAAGATTATAGAATCTCTCTTTAAAAAAAAAAGGATATAAACTCAAACTTATATAAATGAAATTATTTAATTTTCCTTCAATTTTTTTTTATCTAATTTAGTTGATAGAATTTGTGCATCCATCAACCATTCTATTTTAGTACTTCATGAAAAAAATAAAATAAAAAAATCAACTCTTTATGACGACTAATCCCGTGGATGTCACAATCTTCTTGAGTTACAAATATGCTAGGAGAGTGAACTTTGAAAACGGTTTGGCGCTATTGGTCATCTTGTTTATGGATTATATATTATTACTTGATTATTCATATGGTGATATGGGTATTATTTTATTTTATTTTTACCAAGAGAAGGAACATCTAAGGTAGTGCTACCTCAAAAAATAATAAAACAAATGGGAGCTACAAAATAAAGAGGAGGGGGACATCAACCAAAACCTCCTCAAAAGATAAAAAAACCTAAAACAAGTTAAACCTAACAAATTTTTCACTAAACTATCTCTAATGAGCATAGTCCATATGTGAAAGATATGATCGAACGTCTAGAAATACTTCTCCATGTAGTAGACATGTTATTGGGAATGCTTCAAAATAAAAGAGGGAGACATCAACCAAAACCTCCTCAAAAGATAAAAAAAATCTAAAACTAGTTAAACCTAACAAATTTTTCACTAAACTAGCTATGAGCATAGTCTATATGTGAAAGATAACATCGAACATCTAGAAATACTTCTCCGCATTGTACACATATTAATGGGAATACCATGTCAATCCTTTTATGTCTACCCGAAGTGCTAGCCCTCGTGAATGCGTTTACATATTCAAAGCAAGTGTGAAAATATCCATACACATTCATCGTTGTCAATGATTGTTAAAAAAATAAACTCCAAAAATCAAAGAGAACAAGTTTTGTTTACAAACAAAGTGTATATATAATATGGGTTTGAGTGTAAGGTAAGTCACTTATTTATACAAATAAAGCTAACATATGGATTTTTTGTTTGTGAGGGAAAGCTAGCATATGATTATAATTTTAAATAATATCCATTAGTATAAATCAAAATTATTTATTTTAAAGATATCTATAACACTCTAATATAATTTTCTAGAATATCACTCAGGGTATTAGTCGCTGATATAGGATAACTAAAATAATAGAATCAAATTACAAGGTAATTTAAAACATGCTTACGGTATAACTTAGAACACGTCTTTTGAAATACTAGATCTTTGTTTTAAGGAGTAAATACTAGATCTTATTAATATTTGAATCTAATCTAAGTTTGTTTTTGAAGAAGAAAATCAATATAACTTAAAAACACGTCTTATGAAATACTATAATTCTATACAAAATAAAAAAAAAAAATATGCTCTATATTCTAGATATTGTACGGATATAAATTATTCCTATACATCGTAAATCATACATATATAATATAAATCATAAATATTTTTTGTTGATTTGAATTCAAATTAAAATATTTATATAAATTAACAATAGGATGATATATTTCTAGGCATGATCATATTTATAAACATACAGTATCATGATAATATTTTAACAAAAAATTTATACAATAAATTAGATAAATAGATTTTAAATATAATACATAGAATAAATTTAGAAATCATACTAGTTTATTAGCCAAGAATTTAATGCTAAACTATAAATTAGAAATTTTAAGCCTAGGGTTTTTCACGGTTCTTCTTGGATTGCTTTTGAAAGAAAAACTCATCTAATGCTAAGATAAATTATGTACGGTCCGATTTAAGTTTAATGAGATCCAGTCAAATTTAATGTGCTTAAATTTGGATCAGTTTTGGGATATCCAAAAAATAAAATTATAATTTTGTGTTACTATTAATATTTTATTGATACATTAAAATATAATGTTTGATGCAAAAGATAACATAAGATATATTAAAAATACATATTACGGAATGAAAATGATTGATAATTCATTCAGAGGGCCAATGATCAATAATATTTGAAACATATGAAATAGCACAAAAATATATTTAACTTTTTTTTTATAAGGCAAGGGCACAATGACATAGAAAAGGAATGGAAGATAGTAGAACGAAGTTGAGGCGTCTTATTGATTCCATTCCTTGTCAGGTACTCATGAATATTATTAAAAAAAGGAAAAAAGAAATTAAAAAAAAAAAACTGGAGGGACATAAGTGTTTTGTGTGGTCGACCCAAGCGGGAAACACAAAAAATAAGAAAACACAAGTGGATTGGACCGTCCGCCAAGAGGAAAGCGAGTCCATGTACCATCAACTCCCTGCATTTCACAGCAAGCTCAAATGCACTTTCGATCTCCACAATCCAATTCAAATATATTTAACTAAACTAATAAGTTGTAATAAAAAAAAATTAAAAACCAACGAATATTTAAATCATATAAATTTTTAGAAATAAGATTATAGAATCTCTCTTTAAAAAAAAAGGATATAAACTCAAACTTATATAAATGAAATTATTTAATTTTCCTTCAAATTTTTTTTATCTAATTTAGTTGATAGAATTTGTGCATCCATCAACCATTCTATTTTAGTACTTCATGAAAAAAAATAAAAAAAATCAACTCTTTATGACGACTAATCCCGTGGATGTCACAATCTTCTTGAGTTACAAATATGCTAGGAGAGTGAACTTTGAAAACGGTTTGGCGCTATTGGTCATCTTGTTTATGGATTATATATTATTACTTGATTATTCATATGGTGATATGGGTATTATTTTATTTTATTTTTACCAAGAGAAGGAACATCTAAGGTAGTGCTACCTCAAAATAATAAAACAAATGGGAGCTACAAAATAAAGAGGAGGGGGACATCAACCAAAACCTTCTCAAAAGATAAAAAACCTAAAACAAGTTAAACCTAACAAATTTTTCACTAAACTATCTCTAATGAGCATAGTCCATATGTGAAAGATATGATCGAACGTCTAGAAATACTTCTCCATGTAGTAGACATGTTATTGGGAATGCTTCAAAATAAAAGAGGGAGACATCAACCAAAACCTCCTCAAAAGATAAAAAAAATCTAAAACTAGTTAAACCTAACAAATTTTTCACTAAACTAGCTATGAGCATAGTCTATATGTGAAAGATAACATCGAACATCTAGAAATACTTCTCCGCATTGTACACATATTAATGGGAATACCATGTCAATCCTTTCATGTCTACCCGAAGTGCTAGCCCTCGTGAATGCGTTTACATATTCAAAGCAAGTGTGAAAATATCCATACACATTCATCGTTGTCAATGATTGTTAAAAAAATAAACTCCAAAAATCAAAGAGAACAAGTTTTGTTTACAAACAAAGTGTATATATAATATGGGTTTGAGTGTAAGGTAAGTCACTTATTTATACAAATAAAGCTAACATATGGATTTTTTGTTTGTGAGGGAAAGCTAGCATATGATTATAATTTTAAATAATATCCATTAGTATAAATCAAAATTATTTATTTTAAAGATATCTATAACACTCTAATATAATTTTCTAGAATATCATTCAGGGTATTAGTCACTGATATAGGATAACTAAAATAATAGAATCAAATTACAAGGTAATTTAAAACATGCTTACGGTATAACTTAGAACACGTCTTTTGAAATACTAGATCTTTGTTTTAAGGAGTAAATACTAGATCTTATTAATATTTGAATCTAATCTAAGTTTGTTTTTGAAGAAGAAAATCAATATAACTTAAAAACACGTCTTATGAAATACTATAATTCTATACAAAAAAAAAAAAAAAAATATGCTCTATATTCTAGATATTGTACGGATATAAATTATTCCTATACATCGTAAATCATACATATATAATATAAATCATAAATATTTTTTGTTGATTTGAATTCAAATTAAAATATTTATATAAATTAACAATAGGATGATATATTTCTAGGCATGATCATATTTATAAACATACAGTATCATGATAATATTTTAACAAAAAATTTATACAATAAATTAGATAAATAGATTTTAAATATAATACATAGAATAAATTTAGAAATCATACTAGTTTATTAGCCAAGAATTTAATGCTAAACTATAAATTAGAAATTTTAAGCCTAGGGTTTTTCACGGTTCTTCTTGGATTGCTTTTGAAAGAAAAACTCATCTAATGCTAAGATAAATTATGTACGGTCCGATTTAAGTTTAATGAGATCCAGTCAAATTTAATGTGCTTAAATTTGGATCAGTTTTGGGATATCCAAAAAATAAAATTATAATTTTGTGTTACTATTAATATTTTATTGATACATTAAAATATAATGTTTGATGCAAAAGATAACATAAGATATATTAAAAATACATATTACGGAATGAAAATGATTGATAATTCATTCAGAGGGACAATGATCAATAATATTTGAAACATATGAAATAGCACAAAAATATATTTAACTTTTTTTTTATAAGGCAAGGGCACAATGACATAGAAAAGGAATGGAAGATACTAGAACGAAGTTGAGGCGTCTTATTGATTCCATTCCTTGTCAGGTACTCATGAATATTATTAAAAAAAAACGAAAAAAGAAATTAAAAAAAACAACTGGAGGGACATAAGTGTTTTGTGTGGTCGACCCAAGCGGGAAACACAAAAAATAAGAAAACACAAGTGGATTGGACCGTCCGCCAAGAGGAAAGCGAGTCCATGTACCATCAACTCCCTGCATTTCACAGCAAGCTCAAATGCACTTTCGAGCTCCACAATCCAATTCAAATATATTTAACTAAACTAATAAGTTGTAATAAAAAAAAATTAAAAACCAACGAATATTTAAATCATATAAATTTTTAGAAATAAGATTATAGAATCTCTCTTTAAAAAAAAAAAGGATATAAACTCAAACTTATATAAATGAAATTATTTAATTTTCCTTCAATTTTTTTTTATCTAATTTAGTTGATAGAATTTGTGCATCCATCAACCATTCTATTTTAGTACTTCATGAAAAAAAATAAAAAAAATCAACTCTTTATGACGACTAATCCCGTGGATGTCACAATCTTCTTGAGTTACAAATATGCTAGGAGAGTGAACTTTGAAAACGGTTTGGCGGTATTGGTCATCTTGTTTATGGATTATATATTATTACTTGATTATTCATATGGTGATATGGGTATTATTTTATTTTATTTTTACCAAGAGAAGGAACAATTAAGGTAGTGCTACCTCAAAAAATAATAAAACAAATGGGAGCTACAAAATAAAGAGGAGGGGGACATCAACCAAAACCTCCTCAAAAGATAAAAAACCTAAAACAAGTTAAACCTAACAAATTTTTCACTAAACTATCTCTAATGAGCATAGTCCATATGTGAAAGATATGATCGAACGTCTAGAAATACTTCTCCATGTAGTAGACATGTTATTGGGAATGCTTCAAAATAAAAGACGGAGACATCAACCAAAACCTCCTCAAAAGATAAAAAAAATCTAAAACTAGTTAAACCTAACAAATTTTTCACTAAACTAGCATTGAGCATAGTCTATATGTGAAAGATAACATCGAACATCTAGAAATACTTCTCCGCATTGTACACATATTAATGGGAATACCATGTCAATCCTTTCATGTCTACCCGAAGTGCTAGCCCTCGTGAATGCGTTTACATATTCAAAGCAAGTGTGAAAATATCCATACACATTCATCATTGTCAATGATTGTTAAAAAAATAAACTCCAAAAATCAAAGAGAACAAGTTTTGTTTACAAACAAAGTGTATATATAATATGGGTTTGAGTGTAAGGTAAGTCACTTATTTATACAAATAAAGCTAACATATGGATTTTTTGTTTGTGAGGGAAAGCTAGCATATGATTATAATTTTAAATAATATCCATTAGTATAAATCAAAATTATTTATTTTAAAGATATCTATAACACTCTAATATAATTTTCTAGAATATCATTCAGGGTATTAGTCGCTGATATTGGATAACTAAAATAATAGAATCAAATTACATTACAAGGTAATTTAAAACATGCTTACGGTATAACTTAGAACACGTCTTTTGAAATACTAGATCTTTGTTTTAAGGAGTAAATACTAGATCTTATTAATATTTGAATCTAATCTAAGTTTGTTTTTGAAGAAGAAAATCGATATAACTTAAAAACACGTCTTATGAAATACTATAATTCTATACAAAAAAAAATATGCTCTAAATTCTAGATATTGTACGGATATAAATTATTCCTTTTTGTTGTTGGGGGAAGATATAAATTATTCCTATACATCGTAAATCATACATATATAATATAAATCATAAATATTTTTTGTTGATTTGAATTCAAATTAAAATATTTATATAAATTAACAATAGGATGATATATTTCTAGGCATGATCATATATATAAACATACAGTATCATGATAATATTTTAACAAAAAATTTAAACAATAAATTAGATAAATGGATTTTAAATATAATACATAGAATAAATTTAGAAATCATACTAGTTTATTAGCCAAGAATTTAATGCTAAACTATAAATTAGAAATTTTAAGCCTAGGGTTTTTCACGGTTCTTCTTGGATTGCTTTTGAAAGAAAAACTCATCTAATGCTAAGATAAATTATGTACGGTCCGATTTAAGTTTAATGAGATCCAGTCAAATTTAATGTGCTTAAATTTGGATCAGTTTTGGGATATCCAAAAAATAAAATTATAATTTTGTGTTACTATTAATATTTTATTGATACATTAAAATATAATGTTTGATGCAAAAGATAACATAAGATATATTAAAAATACATATTACGGAATGAAAATGATTGATAATTCATTCAGAGGGACAATGATCAATAATATTTGAAACATATGAAATAGCACAAAAATATATTTAACTTTTTTTTTATAAGGCAAGGGCACAATGACATAGAAAAGGAATGGAAGACACTCGAACGAAGTTGAGGCGTCGTATTGATTCCATTCCTTGTCAGGTACTCATGAATATTATTAAAAAAAAGGAAAAAAGAAATTAAAAAAAAAAACTGGAGGGACATAAGTGTTTTGTGTGGTCGACCCAAGCGGGAAACACAAAAAATAAGAAAACACAAGTGGATTGGACCGTCCGCCAAGAGGAAAGCGAGTCCATGTACCATCAACTCCCTGCATTTCACAGCAAGCTCAAATGCACTTTCGAGCTCCACAATCCAATTCAAATATATTTAACTAAACTAATAAGTTGTAATAAAAAAAAATTAAAAACCAACGAATATTTAAATCATATAAATTTTTAGAAATAAGATTATAGAATCTTTCTTTAAAAAAAAAAGGACATAAACTCAAACTTATATAAATGAAATTATTTAATTTTCCTTCAATTTTTTTTATCTAATTTAGTTGATAGAATTTGTGCATCCATCAACCATTCTATTTTAGTACTTCATGAAAAAAAATAAAAAAAATCAACTCTTTATGACGACTAATCCCGTGGATGTCACAATCTTCTTGAGTTACAAATATGCTAGGAGAGTGAACTTTGAAAACGGTTTGGCGGTATTGGTCATCTTGTTTATGGATTATATATTATTACTTGATTATTCATATGGTGATATGAGTATTATTTTATTTTATTTTTACCAAGAGAAGGAACACCTAAGGTAGTGCTACCTCAAAAAATAATAAAACAAATGGGAGCTACAAAATAAAGAGGAGGGGGACATCAACCAAAACCTCCTCAAAAGATAAAAAACCTAAAACAAGTTAAACCTAACAAATTTTTCACTAAACTATCTCTAATGAGCATAGTCCATATGTGAAAGATATGATCGAACGTCTAGAAATACTTCTCCATGTAGTAGACATGTTATTGGGAATGCTTCAAAATAAAAGAGGGAGACATCAACCAAAACCTCCTCAAAAGATAAAAAAAATCTAAAACTAGTTAAACCTAACAAATTTTTCACTAAACTAGCTATGAGCATAGTATATATGTGAAAGATAACATCGAACATCTAGAAATACTTCTCCGCATTGTACACATATTAATGGGAATACCATGTCAATCCTTTCATGTCTACCCGAAGTGCTAGCTGTAACGCCCTAGCTGTTGATTATTTTATTCCAGTTGATTTTAGTATGTTTATGTGATTTTAAATAATTTATGTTTATTTTATGGTGTGTTATATTTTATTATATGATTGTTTGAATTATTTAATTAAAATAGGTGAGAATTATAATTATTAGAAGGTTGGGGATTAAAATGAATTATTTAATAATTTAATAGGAGTTAATTAGAATTAAGGAGAAGTTAATAGGTATTATTAAGGGAAGAAAGAGTCAGAACCATTTTCACGTAGAAACAGTGAGAAAACAAGAAAAGGGGGAAAAACCTAGAAGAAGAGAGAAGAAGCAAGAGGAGAGAAGAACGCTGCTTTTAATTCAGGAAGATAATCTAAGGTAAGGGTGAGGCTAACTCTCAACTTTAGGTCCTATGATTCATTGATTAATGTTGGATTGTTAGGGTTTAAGATGAATTCTGAATTGTTGTTGTTGAATTGAAAATTGTAGAGAATTAGGTTGAATTGAATGAAGTGGTTGAAACAATGATTAATCATATGAATTGTCTTTACAGTTGTTGTTCTGATGTTAGAATGTTAATATGTAATGTTTTTCATCAAAATTGAGTTTTGGGATGTTAAATTAGGGGATTGGGGTTGAAAAACACTGTTTTATTTTTCTGAACCTGCGACAATTCGGGCGCCGATTTTTAGACTTCGGGCGCCGATTTTTGTCGCAACTGCTGCCTCCAAAACAGGCAGAATTCGGGCCCCGATTTTGCCAGTTCGGGCCCCGATTTTGCCAGTTCGGGCCCCGATTTTGGTTTTCCAGCGCTGAATTTTGCAAACTTCAAAAATTCGTAACTTGAGTTCCGGGAGTCTGATTTGTACGCCGTTTGAAGCGTTGGAAAGATAACGAGATGAACTACCTTATAATAATAGTCACTAGCCCAGAACGTGAGTTATATTATTGTGGAATAACTTAAAATGTAACTGCACAGTAACATCATTTCTCTGTTTCATGTTCTTGTGTCTGTCTCACATGTTCCTGTCCTGAATTAGTTTGGTATAAACGTGAAAGATGTTGACAATTGTGATATCCTTCCAGTAGCTTTGGTTTTTCATGAAAATATGTTGTGGTTAATTTGTTATGATTTTAGAAAGATGCATGATGGATTGTTGATGAATTATATATAAAGCCATATGGGTATATGCTATGTTGATGAATCTCGTCGTTAAGAGTCGTTGAGTCGCAATTGACCAAGTTGGGGAGTAAGTCATAATCATTTATGCATATTTGTTGTTGTCGTTGCAGTTGTTGAGTTGTATGCAGATATACACAGTTTGAGTCCATTACATACTCATACATTGTTGGGGGCTCATGCCCTGGAATGTTTATCATTCAACCGTTGAGGGCTTATGCCCTGGAATGCCTCGTCATTCAATCGTTGAGGGCTCATGCCCTGGAATGTTATTTCATTCAACCGTTGGGGGCTTATGCCCCGGAATGCTTAGCATTCAACGCGCGTAAAATGGTACCACATGCATTTGCATTAGTCGCATTGTTGTTGTCGTCGTTGTTGTTGTTGTCGTCGTTGGTTGAGTCGTCGGTGTCGTAGTTAATGATGTTGTTGGATTGTTTAAAATATAAACTGACAGTTGTTTATTGCTTTATTGCTGTTGTTGAATTTAATTGATGAATTATGTTATCTATTGTTGCTTGTGAATCTCACCCCTTCTGCTGGAATTGCCGCCTCGTGGGCAAGTGCAGGTAACGAAGACTAGTAGAGATGTCGGCTCAAGTGTCTTAGGGCTCTGATACGTAACGGGAATTTGTTGCTTGTTTTCTCTTTCCTTACGTATTAATTTTGATTTATGAAACTTTTGATGAGGCCTGCGTGCCAAAGATTATTTAGTTGTTTTAAATTAATTCCGCTGCGAAGTTTGAAGGTTGATTTTTATTGACTGATTCATTGGAGAATAATTATTCATTCGGTATTTTTGGAGATTTTATTTGAACAAAAAATGTAGCATTCCGTTTTGGTGAAAAACTCTGATTTAATTTGTTAATTAATATTTTTTGGGAGAACGGGGTGTTACAATTGGTATCAGAGCAGGTCGGTCCGTCCGGCCAAGTAGTAGAGTCGAGTCGAGCCTAGTAGAGTTGTGTGACAATTTTGTATTGTCCTTGTTGTCCTGATTTGTTATTGTTGTCTAGAATCTTTGAGGTTGATCTTGTATGTTTTCCGTTGACGGGTATGGATGAAATCTTTGGTATGAACTGGTTGGAATACAACCATGTCCATATAGATCGTTTTAGAAACCTAGTATACTTTTCCTCTGCTGAAGAAGAGAGTGGTGCAGAATTTTTGTCTACTAAGCAGCTGAAGCAGTTAGAATGTGATGGAAACTTGACGTTTTCCTTGATGGCGTATTTGTCCGTGGAGAATCAAGCAGTAATTGATAGGTTGCCCGTTGTAAATGAATTTCCAGAGGTTTTCCCTGATGAGATTCCTGATGTGCCGCCAGAAAGGGAGGTAGAATTTTCAATCGATCTTGTTCCGGGTACGAAGCCTGTGTCGATGGCTCCTTACCGTATGTCAGCAGCTGAGTTGGCAGAGTTGAAGAAGCAGTTGAAGGATCTACTTGATAAGAAGTTTGTAAGACCAAGTGTTTCACCTTGGGAAGCGCCGGTATTATTGGTTAAGAAGAAGGATGGTAGCATGAGGCTGTGTATAGATTATCGCCAGCTGAATAAAGTGACGATAAAGAATAGGTATCCACTTCCGAGAATTGACGATTTGATGGATCAGTTAGTGGGTGCTCGTGTGTTTAGTAAAATTGATTTGAGATCGGGTTACCATCAGATCAAGGTGAAGGATGAAGATATGCAGAAGACGGCGTTTAGGACGCGATATGGTCACTATGAGTATAAGGTGATGCCTTTCGGTGTTACTAATGCACCTGGTGTATTTATGGAGTATATGAACAGAATTTTCCATGACTTCCTGGATAGATTTGTTGTCGTTTTTATTGATGATATTCTGATTTATTCTAAGACTAAAGAAGAGCATGCAGAGCATTTGAAGATTGTTTTGCAGGTGTTGAAAGAAAAGAAGTTGTATGCCAAGTTATCCAAATGTGAGTTCTGGTTAAGTGAAGTAAGTTTTCTTGGCCACATTATTTCTGGTAGTGGTATTGCGGTTGACCCGTCGAAAGTTAAAGCGGTATCGCAATGGGAGACTCCGAGGTCAGTTACGGAGATTAGAAGTTTTCTGGGCTTAGCAGGTTATTACCGCAGATTTATCGAAAGATTTTCGAAGTTGGCACTTCCTCTGACACAGTTGACCTCTAAGGGTAAAGCTTTTGTGTGGGATGCTAGGTGTGAGAATAGTTTCAATGAGTTGAAGCAACGGTTGACGACTGCTCCGATTTTGATTTTACCGAAGCCAGATGAACCTTTTGTTGTTTATTGTGATGCGTCCAAGTTGGGCTTAGGTGGTGTACTTATGCAGGATGGTAAGGTGGTAGCTTATGCTTCGAGACAATTGAGGATACATGAGAAGAACTATCCTACACATGATTTAGAGTTGGCTGCTGTAGTTTTTGTGTTAAAAATTTGGAGGCATTATTTGTACGGTTCCAGATTTGAGGTGTTCAGTGATCATAAGAGTTTGAAATATTTGTTTGATCAGAAAGAGTTGAATATGAGGCAGAGAAGATGGCTCGAGTTGTTGAAGGACTATGATTTTAGTTTGAATTACCATCCGGGTAAAGCCAATGTGGTTGCAGATGCCTTGAGCAGAAAGACGTTGCATATGTCTGCTATGATGATGAAAGAGTTTGAGTTACTTGAGCAATTTAGGGACTTGAGCTTAGTTTGTGAATTGGCACCTCAGAGCGTGCAGTTGGGTATGTTGAAGATCAATAATGAATTCTTGAACAGTATCAAGGAAGCGCAAGAAGCCGATGTTAAGTTTGTAGACTTGATGGTTGCTAGTAATGAAGCGGAAGATAGTGATTTCCAGGTTGATGATCAGGGTGTGTTAAGATTCCGAGGCAGAATTTGTATTCCTGACAATGACGAGATGAAAAAGATGATTCTTGAAGAAAGTCATAGAAGTAGCTTGAGTATTCATCCGGGAGCTACGAAGATGTATCATGACTTGAAGAAGTTATTTTGGTGGTCTGGATTGAAGCGAGATGTCGCGCAATTTGTTTATGCATGTTTAACTTGTCAGAAATCTAAAGTTGAACATCAGAAGCCTGCAGGGTTGTTGACACCATTGGATGTACCAGAGTGGAAGTGGGATAGCATATCCATGGATTTTGTAACGAGCTTACCGAATACTCCGAAGGGGCATGATGCCATTTGGGTAGTTGTTGACAGGTTAACAAAGTCAGCACATTTTATTCCGATCAATATCAATTATCCAGTAACTCAGTTGGCGGAGATTTATATTCATAGTATTGTGAAGTTGCATGGTGTTCCATCAAGCATTGTGTCGGATAGAGATCCGAGGTTTACTTCAAGGTTTTGGAAGAGTTTGCAGGAGGCTTTGGGTTCTAAGTTGAAGTTGAGTTCGGCTTATCATCCTCAAACAGATGGTCAGTCGGAGAGGACGATTCAGTCGTTGGAAGATTTGCTAAGAGTATGTGTACTTGAGCAAGGTGGAGCTTGGGATAGTCATCTACCGTTGATTGAGTTTACGTACAACAACAGTTACCATTCGAGTATTGGTATGGCACCATTTGAAGCTTTGTATGGTCGGAGGTGTAGAACTCCGTTGTGTTGGTTTGAATCGGGAGAAAGTATAGTGTTGGGACCGGAATTAGTCCAGCAGACTACAGAGAAGGTCAAGTTGATAAGAGAGCAGATGAAAGCGTCGCAGAGTCGGCAGAAGAGTTACCATGACAAGCGTAGAAAGGAACTTGAGTTTCAAGAGGGTGATCATGTGTTCTTGAGAGTCACTCCCATGACAGGTGTAGGTCGTGCGTTGAAGTCGAAGAAGTTGACTCCGAAGTTTATTGGTCCTTATCAGATATCGGAGAGGATTGGGCCAGTGGCATATCGAATAGGTTTGCCACCACATCTTTCGAATCTTCATGATGTGTTTCATGTGTCGCAGTTGCGGAAGTACGTAGCGGATCCTTCGCATGTTATACCAAGGGATGACGTGCAGGTTAGAGACAACCTTACGGTAGAGACTTTACCGTTGAGGATTGATGATCGTAAGGTGAAGAAGTTGAGAGGCAAGGAGATATCTCTGGTGAGAGTTGTCTGGGGTGGAGTAACTGGTGAAAGCTTGACTTAGGAGCTGGAGAGTAAGATGCTAGAGTCTTATCCTGAGTTGTTTGCTTGAGGTAATATTTCGAGGACGAAATTCTTTAAGTGGGGGAGAGTTGTAACGCCCTAGTTGTTGATTATTTTATTCCAGTTGATTTTAGTAAGTTTATGTGATTTTAAATAATTTATGTTTATTTTATGGTGTGTTATATTTTATTATATGATTGTTTGAATTATTTAATTAAAATAGGTGAGAATTATAATTATTAGAAGGTTGGGGATTAAAATGAATTATTTAATAATTTAATAGGAGTTAATTAGAATTAAGGAGAAGTTAATAGGTATTATTAATGGAAGAAAGAGTCAGAACCATTTTCACGTAGAAACAGTGAGAAAACAAGAAAAGGGGGAAAAACCTAGAAGAAGAGAGAAGAAGCAAGAGGAGAGAAGAACGCTGCTTTTAATTCAGGAAGATAATCTAAGGTAAGGGTGAGGCTAACTCTCAACTTTAGGTCCTATGATTCATTGATTAATGTTGGATTGTTAGGGTTTAAGATGAATTCTGAATTAGGTTGAATTGAATGAAGTGGTTGAAACAATGATTAATCATATGAATTGCCTTTACAGTTGTTGTTCTGATGTTAGAATGTTAATATGTAATGTTTTTCATCAAAATTGAGTTTTGGGATGTTAAATTAGGGGATTGGGGTTGAAAAACACTGTTTTATTTTTCTGAACCTGCGACAATTCGGGCGCCGATTTTTGTCGCAACTGCTGCCTCCAAAACAGGCAGAATTCGGGCCCCGATTTTGCCAGTTCGGGCCCCGATTTTGGTTTTCCAGCGCTGAATTTTGCAAACTTCAAAAATTCGTAACTTGAGTTCCGGGAGTCTGATTTGTACGCCGTTTGAAGCGTTGGAAAGATAACGAGATGAACTACCTTATAATAATAGTCACTAGCCCAGAACGTGAGTTATATTATTGTGGAATAACTTAAAATGTAACTGCACAGTAACATCATTTCTCTGTTTCATGTTCTTGTGTCTGTCTCACATGTTCCTGTCCTGAATTAGTTTGGTATAAACGTGAAAGATGTTGACAATTGTGATATCCTTCCAATAGCTTTGGTTTTTCATGAAAATATGTTGTGGTTAATTTGTTATGATTTTAGAAAGATGCATGATGGATTGTTGATGAATTATATATAAAGCCATATGGGTATATGTTATGTTGATGAATCTCGTCGTTAAGAGTCGTTGAGTCGCAATTGACCAAGTTGGGGAGTAAGTCATAATCATTTATGCATATTTGTTGTTGTCGTTGCAGTTGTTGAGTTGTATGCAGATATACACAGTTTGAGTCCATTACATACTCATACATTGTTGGGGGCTCATGCCCTGGAATGTTTATCATTCAACCGTTGAGGGCTTATGCCCTGGAATGCCTCGTCATTCAATCGTTGAGGGCTCATGCCCTGGAATGTTATTTCATTCAACCGTTGGGGGCTTATGCCCCGGAATGCTTAGCATTCAACGCGCGTAAAATGGTACCACATGCATTTGCATTAGTCGCATTGTTGTTGTCGTCGTTGTTGTTGTTGTCGTCGTTGGTTGAGTCGTCGGTGTCGTAGTTAATGATGTTGTTGGATTGTTTAAAATATAAACTGACAGTTGTTTATTGCTTTATTGCTGTTGTTGAATTTAATTGATGAATTATGTTATCTATTGTTGCTTGTGAATCTCACCCCTTCTGCTGGAATTGCCGCCTCGTGGGCAAGTGCAGGTAACGAAGACTAGTAGAGATGTCGGCTCAAGTGTCTTAGGGCTCTGATACGTAACGGGAATTTGTTGCTTGTTTTCTCTTTCCTTACGTATTAATTTTGATTTATGAAACTTTTGATGAGGCCTGCGTGCCAAAGATTATTTAGTTGTTTTAAATTAATTCCGCTGCGAAGTTTGAAGGTTGATTTTTATTGACTGATTCATTGGAGAATAATTATTCATTCGGTATTTTTGGAGATTTTATTTGAACAAAAAATGTAGCATTCCGTTTTGGTGAAAAACTCTGATTTAATTTGTTAATTAATATTTTTTGGGAGAACGGGGTGTTACACTAGCCCTCGTGAATGCGTTTACATATTCAAAGCAAGTGTGAAAATATCCATACACATTCATCGTTGTCAATGATTGTTAAAAAAATAAACTCCAAAAATCAAAGAGAACAAGTTTTGTTTACAAACAAAGTGTATATATAATATGGGTTTGAGTGTAAGGTAAGTCACTTATTTATACAAATAAAGCTAACATATGGATTTTTTGTTTGTGAGGGAAAGCTAGCATATGATTATAATTTTAAATAATATCCATTAGTATAAATCAAAATTATTTATTTTAAAGATATCTATAACACTCTAATATAATTTTCTAGAATATCATTCAGGGTATTAGTCGCTGATATTGGATAACTAAAATAATAGAATCAAATTACATTACAAGGTAATTTAAAACATGCTTACGGTATAACTTAGAACACGTCTTTTGAAATACTAGATCTTTGTTTTAAGGAGTAAATACTAGATCTTATTAATATTTGAATCTAATCTAAGTTTGTTTTTGAAGAAGAAAATCGATATAACTTAAAAACACGTCTTATGAAATACTATAATTCTATAAAAAAAAATAAAAAATATGCTCTATATTCTAGATATTGTACGGATATAAATTATTCCTTTTTGTTGTTGAGGGAAGATATAAATTATTCCTATACATCGTAAATCATACATATATAATATAAATCATAAATATTTTTTGTTGATTTGAATTCAAATTAAAATATTTATATAAATTAACAATAGGATGATATATTTCTAGGCATGATCATATTTATAAACATACAGTATCATGATAATATTTTAACAAAAAATTTATACAATAAATTAGATAAATAGATTTTAAATATAATACATAGAATAAATTTAGAAATCATACTAGTATATTAGCCAAGAATTTAATGCTAAACTATAAATTAGAAATTTTAAGCCTAGGGTTTTTCACGGTTCTTCTTGGATTGCTTTTGAAAGAAAAACTCATCTAATGCTAAGATAAATTATGTACGGTCCGATTTAAGTTTAATGAGATCCAGTCAAATTTAATGTGCTTAAATTTGGATCAGTTTTGGGATATCCAAAAAATAAAATTATAATTTTGTGTTACTATTAATATTTTATTGATACATTAAAATATAATGTTTGATGCAAAAGATAACATAAGATATATTAAAAATACATATTACGGAATGAAAATGATTGATAATTCATTCAGAGGGACAATGATCAATAATATTTGAAACATATGAAATAGCACAAAAATATATTTAACTTTTTTTTATAAGGCAAGGGCACAATGACATAGAAAAGGAATGGAAGACACTCGAACGAAGTTGAGGCGTCTTATTGATTCCATTCCTTGTCAGGTACTCATGAATATTATTAAAAAAAAGGAAAAAAGAAATTAAAAAAAAAAACTGGAGGGACATAAGTGTTTTGTGTGGTCGACCCAAGCGGGAAACACAAAAAATAAGAAAACACAAGTGGATTGGACCGTCCGCCAAGAGGAAAGCGAGTCCATGTACCATCAACTCCCTGCATTTCACAGCAAGCTCAAATGCACTTTCGAGCTCCACAATCCAATTCAAATATATTTAACTAAACTAATAAGTTGTAATAAAAAAAAATTAAAAACCAACGAATATTTAAATCATATAAATTTTTAGAAATAAGATTATAGAATCTTTCTTTAAAAAAAAAAGGATATAAACTCAAACTTATATAAATGAAATTATTTAATTTTCCTTCAATTTTTTTTTATCTAATTTAGTTGATAGAATTTGTGCATCCATCAACCATTCTATTTTAGTACTTCATGAAAAAAAAATAAAAAAAATCAACTCTTTATGACGACTAATCCCGTGGATGTCACAATCTTCTTGAGTTACAAATATGCTAGGAGAGTGAACTTTGAAAACGGTTTGGCGGTATTGGTCATCTTGTTTATGGATTATATATTATTACTTGATTATTCATATGGTGATATGGGTATTATTTTATTTTATTTTTACCAAGAGAAGGAACATCTAAGGTAGTGCTACCTCAAAAAATAATAAAACAAATGGGAGCTACAAAATAAAGAGGAGGGGGACATCAACCAAAACCTCCTCAAAAGATAAAAAACCTAAAACAAGTTAAACCTAACAAATTTTTCACTAAACTATCTCTAATGAGCATAGTCCATATGTGAAAGATATGATCGAACGTCTAGAAATACTTCTCCATGTAGTAGACATGTTATTGGGAATACTTCAAAATAAAAGAGGGAGACATCAACCAAAACCTCCTCAAAAGATAAAAAAAAAATCTAAAACTAGTTAAACCTAACAAATTTTTCACTAAACTAGCTATGAGCATAGTCTATATGTGAAAGATAACATCGAACATCTAGAAATACTTCTCCGCATTGTACACATATTAATGGGAATACCATGTCAATCCTTTCATGTCTACCCGAAGTGCTAGCCCTCGTGAATGCGTTTACATATTCAAAGCAAGTGTGAAAATATCCATACACATTCATCGTTGTCAATGATTGTTAAAAAATAAACTCCAAAAATCAATGAGAACAAGTTTTGTTTACAAACAAAGTGTATATATAATATGGGTTTGAGTGTAAGGTAAGTCACTTATTTATACAAATAAAGCTAACATATGGATTTTTTGTTTGTGAGGGAAAGCTAGCATATGATTATAATTTTAAATAATATCCATTAGTATAAATCAAAATTATTTATTTTAAAGATATCTATAACACTCTAATATAATTTTCTAGAATATCATTCAGGGTATTAGTCGCTGATATTGGATAACTAAAATAATAGAATCAAATTACATTACAAGGTAATTTAAAACATGCTTACGGTATAACTTAGAACACGTCTTTTGAAATACTAGATCTTTGTTTTAAGGAGTAAATACTAGATCTTATTAATATTTGAATCTAATCTAAGTTTGTTTTTGAAGAAGAAAATCGATATAACTTAAAAACACGTCTTATGAAATACTATAATTCTATACAAAAAAAAAATAGCTCTATATTCTAGATATTGTACGGATATAAATTATTCCTTTTTGTTGTTGAGGGAAGATATAAATTATTCCTATACATCGTAAATCATACATATATAATATAAATCATAAATATTTTTTGTTGATTTGAATTCAAATTAAAATATTTATATAAATTAACAATAGGATGATATATTTCTAGGCATGATCATATTTATAAACATACAGTATCATGATAATATTTTAACAAAAAATTTATACAATAAATTAGATAAATAGATTTTAAATATAATACATAGAATAAATTTAGAAATCATACTAGTATATTAGCCAAGAATTTAATGCTAAACTATAAATTAGAAATTTTAAGCCTAGGGTTTTTCACGGTTCTTCTTGGATTGCTTTTGAAAGAAAAACTCATCTAATGCTAAGATAAATTATGTACGGTCCGATTTAAGTTTAATGAGATCCAGTCAAATTTAATGTGCTTAAATTTGGATCAGTTTTGGGATATCCAAAAAATAAAATTATAATTTTGTGTTACTATTAATATTTTATTGATACATTAAAATATAATGTTTGATGCAAAAGATAACATAAGATATATTAAAAATACATATTACGGAATGAAAATGATTGATAATTCATTCAGAGGGACAATGATCAATAATATTTGAAACATATGAAATAGCACAAAAATATATTTAACTTTTTTTTTATAAGGCAAGGGCACAATGACATAGAAAAGGAATGGAAGACACTCGAACGAAGTTGAGGCGTCTTATTGATTCCATTCCTTGTCAGGTACTCATGAATATTATTAAAAAAAAGGAAAAAAGAAATTAAAAAAAAAAACTGGAGGGACATAAGTGTTTTGTGTGGTCGACCCAAGCGGGAAACACAAAAAATAAGAAAACACAAGTGGATTGGACCGTCCGCCAAGAGGAAAGCGAGTCCATGTACCATCAACTCCCTGCATTTCACAGCAAGCTCAAATGCACTTTCGAGCTCCACAATCCAATTCAAATATATTTAACTAAACTAATAAGTTGTAATAAAAAAAAATTAAAAACCAACGAATATTTAAATCATATAAATTTTTAGAAATAAGATTATAGAATCTTTCTTTAAAAAAAAAAGGATATAAACTCAAACTTATATAAATGAAATTATTTAATTTTCCTTCAATTTTTTTTTTATCTAATTTAGTTGATGGAATTTGTGCATCCATCAACCATTCTATTTTAGTACTTCATAAAAAAAAAAAAAAAAAAAATCAACTCTTTATGACGACTAATCCCGTGGATGTCACAATCTTCTTGAGTTACAAATATGCTAGGAGAGTGAACTTTGAAAACGGTTTGGCGGTATTGGTCATCTTGTTTATGGATTATATATTATTACTTGATTATTCATATGGTGATATGGGTATTATTTTATTTTATTTTTACCAAGAGAAGGAACATCTAAGGTAGTGCTACCTCAAAAAATAATAAAACAAATGGGAGCTACAAAATAAAGAGGAGGGGGACATCAACCAAAACCTCCTCAAAAGATAAAAAACCTAAAACAAGTTAAACCTAACAAATTTTTCACTAAACTATCTCTAATGAGCATAGTCCATATGTGAAAGATATGATCGAACGTCTAGAAATACTTCTCCATGTAGTAGACATGTTATTGGGAATACTTCAAAATAAAAGAGGGAGACATCAACCAAAACCTCCTCAAAAGATAAAAAAAAAATCTAAAACTAGTTAAACCTAACAAATTTTTCACTAAACTAGCTATGAGCATAGTCTATATGTGAAAGATAACATCGAACATCTAGAAATACTTCTCCGCATTGTACACATATTAATGGGAATACCATGTCAATCCTTTCATGTCTACCCGAAGTGCTAGCCCTCGTGAATGCGTTTACATATTCAAAGCAAGTGTGAAAATATCCATACACATTCATCGTTGTCAATGATTGTTAAAAAATAAACTCCAAAAATCAATGAGAACAAGTTTTGTTTACAAACAAAGTGTATATATAATATGGGTTTGAGTGTAAGGTAAGTCACTTATTTATACAAATAAAGCTAACATATGGATTTTTTGTTTGTGAGGGAAAGCTAGCATATGATTATAATTTTAAATAATATCCATTAGTATAAATCAAAATTATTTATTTTAAAGATATCTATAACACTCTAATATAATTTTCTAGAATATCATTCAGGGTATTAGTCGCTGATATTGGATAACTAAAATAATAGAATCAAATTACATTACAAGGTAATTTAAAACATGCTTACGGTATAACTTAGAACACGTCTTTTGAAATACTAGATCTTTGTTTTAAGGAGTAAATACTAGATCTTATTAATATTTGAATCTAATCTAAGTTTGTTTTTGAAGAAGAAAATCGATATAACTTAAAAACACGTCTTATGAAATACTATAATTCTATACAAAAAAAAAATAGCTCTATATTCTAGATATTGTACGGATATAAATTATTCCTTTTTGTTGTTGAGGGAAGATATAAATTATTCCTATACATCGTAAATCATACATATATAATATAAATCATAAATATTTTTTGTTGATTTGAATTCAAATTAAAATATTTATATAAATTAACAATAGGATGATATATTTCTAGGCATGATCATATTTATAAACATACAGTATCATGATAATATTTTAACAAAAAATTTATACAATAAATTAGATAAATAGATTTTAAATATAATACATAGAATAAATTTAGAAATCATACTAGTATATTAGCCAAGAATTTAATGCTAAACTATAAATTAGAAATTTTAAGCCTAGGGTTTTTCACGGTTCTTCTTGGATTGCTTTTGAAAGAAAAACTCATCTAATGCTAAGATAAATTATGTACGGTCCGATTTAAGTTTAATGAGATCCAGTCAAATTTAATGTGCTTAAATTTGGATCAGTTTTGGGATATCCAAAAAATAAAATTATAATTTTGTGTTACTATTAATATTTTATTGATACATTAAAATATAATGTTTGATGCAAAAGATAACATAAGATATATTAAAAATACATATTACGGAATGAAAATGATTGATAATTCATTCAGAGGGACAATGATCAATAATATTTGAAACATATGAAATAGCACAAAAATATATTTAACTTTTTTTTTATAAGGCAAGGGCACAATGACATAGAAAAGGAATGGAAGACACTCGAACGAAGTTGAGGCGTCTTATTGATTCCATTCCTTGTCAGGTACTCATGAATATTATTAAAAAAAAGGAAAAAAGAAATTAAAAAAAAAAACTGGAGGGACATAAGTGTTTTGTGTGGTCGACCCAAGCGGGAAACACAAAAAATAAGAAAACACAAGTGGATTGGACCGTCCGCCAAGAGGAAAGCGAGTCCATGTACCATCAACTCCCTGCATTTCACAGCAAGCTCAAATGCACTTTCGAGCTCCACAATCCAATTCAAATATATTTAACTAAACTAATAAGTTGTAATAAAAAAAAATTAAAAACCAACGAATATTTAAATCATATAAATTTTTAGAAATAAGATTATAGAATCTTTCTTTAAAAAAAAAAGGATATAAACTCAAACTTATATAAATGAAATTATTTAATTTTCCTTCAATTTTTTTTTTATCTAATTTAGTTGATGGAATTTGTGCATCCATCAACCATTCTATTTTAGTACTTCATAAAAAAAAAAAAAAAAAAAATCAACTCTTTATGACGACTAATCCCGTGGATGTCACAATCTTCTTGAGTTACAAATATGCTAGGAGAGTGAACTTTGAAAACGGTTTGGCGGTATTGGTCATCTTGTTTATGGATTATATATTATTACTTGATTATTCATATGGTGATATGGGTATTATTTTATTTTATTTTTACCAAGAGAAGGAACATCTAAGGTAGTGCTACCTCAAAAAATAATAAAACAAATGGGAGCTACAAAATAAAGAGGAGGGGGACATCAACCAAAACCTCCTCAAAAGATAAAAAACCTAAAACAAGTTAAACCTAACAAATTTTTCACTAAACTATCTCTAATGAGCATAGTCCATATGTGAAAGATATGATCGAACGTCTAGAAATACTTCTCCATGTAGTAGACATGTTATTGGGAATACTTCAAAATAAAAGAGGGAGACATCAACCAAAACCTCCTCAAAAGATAAAAAAAAAATCTAAAACTAGTTAAACCTAACAAATTTTTCACTAAACTAGCTATGAGCATAGTCTATATGTGAAAGATAACATCGAACATCTAGAAATACTTCTCCGCATTGTACACATATTAATGGGAATACCATGTCAATCCTTTCATGTCTACCCGAAGTGCTAGCCCTCGTGAATGCGTTTACATATTCAAAGCAAGTGTGAAAATATCCATACACATTCATCGTTGTCAATGATTGTTAAAAAATAAACTCCAAAAATCAAAGAGAACAAGTTTTGTTTACAAACAAAGTGTATATATAATATGGGTTTGAGTGTAAGGTAAGTCACTTATTTATACAAATAAAGCTAACATATGGATTTTTTGTTTGTGAGGGAAAGCTAGCATATGATTATAATTTTAAATAATATCCATTAGTATAAATCAAAATTATTTATTTTAAAGATATCTATAACACTCTAATATAATTTTCTAGAATATCATTCAGGGTATTAGTCGCTGATATTGGATAACTAAAATAATAGAATCAAATTACATTACAAGGTAATTTAAAACATGCTTACGGTATAACTTAGAACACGTCTTTTGAAATACTAGATCTTTGTTTTAAGGAGTAAATACTAGATCTTATTAATATTTGAATCTAATCTAAGTTTGTTTTTGAAGAAGAAAATCGATATAACTTAAAAACACGTCTTATGAAATACTATAATTCTATACAAAAAAAAAATAGCTCTATATTCTAGATATTGTACGGATATAAATTATTCCTTTTTGTTGTTGAGGGAAGATATAAATTATTCCTATACATCGTAAATCATACATATATAATATAAATCATAAATATTTTTTGTTGATTTGAATTCAAATTAAAATATTTATATAAATTAACAATAGGATGATATATTTCTAGGCATGATCATATTTATAAACATACAGTATCATGATAATATTTTAACAAAAAATTTATACAATAAATTAGATAAATAGATTTTAAATATAATACATAGAATAAATTTAGAAATCATACTAGTATATTAGCCAAGAATTTAATGCTAAACTATAAATTAGAAATTTTAAGCCTAGGGTTTTTCACGGTTCTTCTTGGATTGCTTTTGAAAGAAAAACTCATCTAATGCTAAGATAAATTATGTACGGTCCGATTTAAGTTTAATGAGATCCAGTCAAATTTAATGTGCTTAAATTTGGATCAGTTTTGGGATATCCAAAAAATAAAATTATAATTTTGTGTTACTATTAATATTTTATTGATACATTAAAATATAATGTTTGATGCAAAAGATAACATAAGATATATTAAAAATACATATTACGGAATGAAAATGATTGATAATTCATTCAGAGGGACAATGATCAATAATATTTGAAACATATGAAATAGCACAAAAATATATTTAACTTTTTTTTTATAAGGCAAGGGCACAATGACATAGAAAAGGAATGGAAGACACTCGAACGAAGTTGAGGCGTCTTATTGATTCCATTCCTTGTCAGGTACTCATGAATATTATTAAAAAAAAGGAAAAAAGAAATTAAAAAAAAAAACTGGAGGGACATAAGTGTTTTGTGTGGTCGACCCAAGCGGGAAACACAAAAAATAAGAAAACACAAGTGGATTGGACCGTCCGCCAAGAGGAAAGCGAGTCCATGTACCATCAACTCCCTGCATTTCACAGCAAGCTCAAATGCACTTTCGAGCTCCACAATCCAATTCAAATATATTTAACTAAACTAATAAGTTGTAATAAAAAAAAATTAAAAACCAACGAATATTTAAATCATATAAATTTTTAGAAATAAGATTATAGAATCTTTCTTTAAAAAAAAAAGGATATAAACTCAAACTTATATAAATGAAATTATTTAATTTTCCTTCAATTTTTTTTTTATCTAATTTAGTTGATGGAATTTGTGCATCCATCAACCATTCTATTTTAGTACTTCATAAAAAAAAAAAAAAAAAAAAAATCAACTCTTTATGACGACTAATCCCGTGGATGTCACAATCTTCTTGAGTTACAAATATGCTAGGAGAGTGAACTTTGAAAACGGTTTGGCGGTATTGGTCATCTTGTTTATGGATTATATATTATTACTTGATTATTCATATGGTGATATGGGTATTATTTTATTTTATTTTTACCAAGAGAAGGAACATCTAAGGTAGTGCTACCTCAAAAAATAATAAAACAAATGGGAGCTACAAAATAAAGAGGAGGGGGACATCAACCAAAACCTCCTCAAAAGATAAAAAACCTAAAACAAGTTAAACCTAACAAATTTTTCACTAAACTATCTCTAATGAGCATAGTCCATATGTGAAAGATATGATCGAACGTCTAGAAATACTTCTCCATGTAGTAGACATGTTATTGGGAATGCTTCAAAATAAAAGAGGGAGACATCAACCAAAACCTCCTCAAAAGATAAAAAAAAATCTAAAACTAGTTAAACCTAACAAATTTTTCACTAAACTAGCTATGAGCATAGTCTATATGTGAAAGATAACATCGAACATCTAGAAATACTTCTCCGCATTGTACACATATTAATGGGAATACCATGTCAATCCTTTCATGTCTACCCGAAGTGCTAGCCCTCGTGAATGCGTTTACATATTCAAAGCAAGTGTGAAAATATCCATACACATTCATCGTTGTCAATGATTGTTAAAAAAATAAACTCCAAAAATCAAAGAGAACAAGTTTTGTTTACAAACAAAGTGTATATATAATATGGGTTTGAGTGTAAGGTAAGTCACTTATTTATACAAATAAAGCTAACATATGGATTTTTTGTTTGTGAGGGAAAGCTAGCATATGATTATAATTTTAAATAATATCCATTAGTATAAATCAAAATTATTTATTTTAAAGATATCTATAACACTCTAATATAATTTTCTAGAATATCATTCAGGGTATTAGTCGCTGATATTGGATAACTAAAATAATAGAATCAAATTACATTACAAGGTAATTTAAAACATGCTTACGGTATAACTTAGAACACGTCTTTTGAAATACTAGATCTTTGTTTTAAGGAGTAAATACTAGATCTTATTAATATTTGAATCTAATCTAAGTTTGTTTTTGAAGAAGAAAATCGATATAACTTAAAAACACGTCTTATGAAATACTATAATTCTATACAAAAAAAAATATGCTCTATATTCTAGATATTGTACGGATATAAATTATTCCTTTTTGTTGTTGAGGGAAGATATAAATTATTCCTATACATCGTAAATCATACATATATAATATAAATCATAAATATTTTTTGTTGATTTGAATTCAAATTAAAATATTTATATAAATTAACAATAGGATGATATATTTCTAGGCATGATAATATTTATAAACATACAGTATCATGATAATATTTTAACAAAAAATTTATACAATAAATTAGATAAATAGATTTTAAATATAATACATAGAATAAATTTAGAAATCATACTAGTATATTAGCCAAGAATTTAATGCTAAACTATAAATTAGAAATTTTAAGCCTAGGGTTTTTCACGGTTCTTCTTGGATTGCTTTTGAAAGAAAAACTCATCTAATGCTAAGATAAATTATGTACGGTCCGATTTAAGTTTAATGAGATCCAGTCAAATTTAATGTGCTTAAATTTGGATCAGTTTTGGGATATCCAAAAAATAAAATTATAATTTTGTGTTACTATTAATATTTTATTGATACATTAAAATATAATGTTTGATGCAAAAGATAACATAAGATATATTCAAAATACATATTACGGAATGAAAATGATTGATAATTCATTCAGAGGGACAATGATCAATAATATTTGAAACATATGAAATAGCACAAAAATATATTTAACTTTTTTTTTATAAGGCAAGGGCACAATGACATAGAAAAGGAATGGAAGACACTCGAACGAAGTTGAGGCGTCTTATTGATTCCATTCCTTGTCAGGTACTCATGAATATTATTAAAAAAAAGGAAAAAAGAAATTAAAAAAAAAAAACTGGAGGGACATAAGTGTTTTGTGTGGTCGACCCAAGCGGGAAACACAAAAAATAAGAAAACACAAGTGGATTGGACCGTCCGCCATGAGAAAAGCGAGTCCATGTACCATCAACTCCCTGCATTTCACAGCAAGCTCAAATGCACTTTCGAGCTCCACAATCCAATTCAAATATATTTAACTAAACTAATAAGTTGTAATAAAAAAAAATTAAAAACCAACGAATATTTAAATCATATAAATTTTTAGAAATAAGATTATAGAATCTTTCTTTAAAAAAAAAAGGATATAAACTCAAACTTATATAAATGAAATTATTTAATTTTCCTTCAATTTTTTTTTATCTAATTTAGTTGATAGAATTTGTGCATCCATCAACCATTCTATTTTAGTACTTCATGAAAAAAAAATAAAAAAAATCAACTCTTTATGACGACTAATCCCGTGGATGTCACAATCAGTTACAAATATGCTAGGAGAGTGAACTTTGAAAACGGTTTGGCGGTATTGGTCATCTTGTTTATGGATTATATATTATTACTTGATTATTCATATGGTGATATGGGTATTATTTTATTTTATTTTTACCAAGAGAAGGAACATCTAAGGTAGTGCTACCTCAAAAAATAATAAAACAAATGGGAGCTACAAAATAAAGAGGAGGGGGACATCAACCAAAACCTCCTCAAAAGATAAAAAATCTAAAACAAGTTAAACCTAACAAATTTTTCACTAAACTATCTCTAATGAGCATAGTCCATATGTGAAAGATATGATCGAACGTCTAGAAATACTTCTCCATGTAGTAGACATGTTATTGGGAATGCTTCAAAATAAAAGAGGGAGACATCAACCAAAACCTCCTCAAAAGATAAAAAAAAATCTAAAACTAGTTAAACCTAACAAATTTTTCACTAAACTAGCTATGAGCATAGTCTATATGTGAAAGATAACATCGAACATCTAGAAATACTTCTCCGCATTGTACACATATTAATGGGAATACCATGTCAATCCTTTCATGTCTACCCGAAGTGCTAGCCCTCGTGAATGCGTTTACATATTCAAAGCAAGTGTGAAAATATCCATACACATTCATCGTTGTCAATGATTGTTAAAAAAATAAACTCCAAAAATCAAAGAGAACAAGTTTTGTTTACAAACAAAGTGTATATATAATATGGGTTTGAGTGTAAGGTAAGTCACTTATTTATACAAATAAAGCTAACATATGGATTTTTTGTTTGTGAGGGAAAGCTAGCATATGATTATAATTTTAAATAATATCCATTAGTATAAATCAAAATTATTTATTTTAAAGATATCTATAACACTCTAATATAATTTTCTAGAATATCATTCAGGGTATTAGTCGCTGATATTGGATAACTAAAATAATAGAATCAAATTACATTACAAGGTAATTTAAAACATGCTTACGGTATAACTTAGAACACGTCTTTTGAAATACTAGATCTTTGTTTTAAGGAGTAAATACTAGATCTTATTAATATTTGAATCTAATCTAAGTTTGTTTTTGAAGAAGAAAATCGATATAACTTAAAAACACGTCTTATGAAATACTATAATTCTATACAAAAAAAAATATGCTCTATATTCTAGATATTGTACGGATATAAATTATTCCTTTTTGTTGTTGAGGGAAGATATAAATTATTCCTATACATCGTAAATCATACATATATAATATAAATCATAAATATTTTTTGTTGATTTGAATTCAAATTAAAATATTTATATAAATTAACAATAGGATGATATATTTCTAGGCATGATCATATTTATAAACATACAGTATCATGATAATATTTTAACAAAAAATTTATACAATAAATTAGATAAATAGATTTTAAATATAATACATAGAATAAATTTAGAAATCATACTAGTTTATTAGCCAAGAATTTAATGCTAAACTATAAATTAGAAATTTTAAGCCTAGGGTTTTTCACGGTTCTTCTTGGATTGCTTTTGAAAGAAAAACTCATCTAATGCTAAGATAAATTATGTACGGTCCGATTTAAGTTTAATGAGATCCAGTCAAATTTAATGTGCTTAAATTTGGATCAGTTTTGGGATATCCAAAAAATAAAATTATAATTTTGTGTTACTATTAATATTTTATTGATACATTAAAATATAATGTTTGATGCAAAAGATAACATAAGATATATTAAAAATACATATTACGGAATGAAAATGATTGATAATTCATTCAGAGGGACAATGATCAATAATATTTGAAACATATGAAATAGCACAAAAATATATTTAACTTTTTTTTTATAAAGCAAGGGCACAATGACATAGAAAAGGAATGGAAGACACTCGAACGAAGTTGAGGCGTCTTATTGATTCCATTCCTTGTCAGGTACTCATGAATATTATTAAAAAAAAGGAAAAAAGAAATTAAAAAAAAAAACTGGAGGGACATAAGTGTTTTGTGTGGTCGACCCAAGCGGGAAACACAAAAAATAAGAAAACACAAGTGGATTGGACCGTCCGCCATGAGAAAAGCGAGTCCATGTACCATCAACTCCCTGCATTTCACAGCAAGCTCAAATGCACTTTCGAGCTCCACAATCCAATTCAAATATATTTAACTAAACTAATAAGTTGTAATAAAAAAAAATTAAAAACCAACGAATATTTAAATCATATAAATTTTTAGAAATAAGATTATAGAATCTTTCTTTAAAAAAAAAAGGATATAAACACAAACTTATATAAATGAAATTATTTAATTTTCCTTCAATTTTTTTTTATCTAATTTAGTTGATAGAATTTGTGCATCCATCAACCATTCTATTTTAGTACTTCATGAAAAAAAAATAAAAAAAATCAACTCTTTATGACGACTAATCCCGTGGATGTCACAATCTTCTTGAGTTACAAATATGCTAGGAGAGTGAACTTTGAAAACGGTTTGGCGGTATTGGTCATCTTGTTTATGGATTATATATTATTACTTGATTATTCATATGGTGATATGGGTATTATTTTATTTTATTTTTACCAAGAGAAGGAACATCTAAGGTAGTGCTACCTCAAAAAATAATAAAACAAATGGGAGCTACAAAATAAAGAGGAGGGGGACATCAACCAAAACCTCCTCAAAAGATAAAAAACCTAAAACAAGTTAAACCTAACAAATTTTTCACTAAACTATCTCTAATGAGCATAGTCCATATGTGAAAGATATGATCGAACGTCTAGAAATACTTCTCCATGTAGTAGACATGTTATTGGGAATGCTTCAAAATAAAAGAGGGAGACATCAACCAAAACCTCCTCAAAAGATAAAAAAAAAATCTAAAACTAGTTAAACCTAACAAATTTTTCACTAAACTAGCTATGAGCATAGTCTATATGTGAAAGATAACATCGAACATCTAGAAATACTTCTCCGCATTGTACACATATTAATGGGAATACCATGTCAATCCTTTCATGTCTACCCGAAGTGCTAGCCCTCGTGAATGCGTTTACATATTCAAAGCAAGTGTGAAAATATCCATACACATTCATCGTTGTCAATGATTGTTAAAAAAATAAACTCCAAAAATCAAAGAGAACAAGTTTTGTTTACAAACAAAGTGTATATATAATATGGGTTTGAGTGTAAGGTAAGTCACTTATTTATACAAATAAAGCTAACATATGGATTTTTTGTTTGTGAGGGAAAGCTAGCATATGATTATAATTTTAAATAATATCCATTAGTATAAATCAAAATTATTTATTTTAAAGATATCTATAACACTCTAATATAATTTTCTAGAATATCATTCAGGGTATTAGTCGCTGATATTGGATAACTAAAATAATAGAATCAAATTACATTACAAGGTAATTTTAAATAATGTTACGCTATAACTTAGAACACGTCTTTTGAAATACTAGATCTTTGTTTTAAGGAGTAAATACTAGATCTTATTAATATTTGAATCTAATCTAATTTTGTTTTTGAAGAAGAAAATCGATATAACTTAAAAATACGTCTTATGAAATACTATAATTCTATACAAAAAATAAAAAATATGCTCTATATTCTAGATATTGTACGGATATAAATTATTCCTTTTTGTTGTTGAGGGAAGATATAAATTATTCCTATACATCGTAAATCATACATATATAATATAAATCATAAATATTTTTTGTTGATTTGAATTCAAATTAAAATATTTATATAAATTAACAATAGGATGATCTATTTCTAGGCATGATCATATTTATAAACATACAGTATCATGATAATATTTTAACAAAAAATTTATACAATAAATTAGATAAATAGATTTTAAATATAATACATAGAATAAATTTAGAAATCATACTAGTTTATTAGCCAAGAATTTAATGCTAAACTATAAATTAGAAATTTTAAGCCTAGGGTTTTTCACGGTTCTTCTTGGATTGCTTTTGAAAGAAAAACTCATCTAATGCTAAGATAAATTATGTACGGTCCGATTTAAGTTTAATGAGATCCAGTCAAATTTAATGTGCTTAAATTTGGATCAGTTTTGGGATATCCAAAAAATAAAATTATAATTTTGTGTTACTATTAATATTTTATTGATACATTAAAATATAATGTTTGATGCAAAAGATAACATAAGATATATTAAAAATACATATTACGGAATGAAAATGATTGATAATTCATTCAGAGGGACAATGATCAATAATATTTGAAACATATGAAATAGCACAAAAATATATTTAACTTTTTTTTATAAGGCAAGGGCACAATGACATAGAAAAGGAATGGAAGACACTCGAACGAAGTTGAGGCGTCTTATTGATTCCATTCCTTGTCAGGTACTCATGAATATTATTAAAAAAAAGGAAAAAAGAAATTAAAAAAAAAAAACTGGAGGGACATAAGTGTTTTGTGTGGTCGACCCAAGCGGGAAACACAAAAAATAAGAAAACACAAGTGGATTGGACCGTCCGCCAAGAGGAAAGCGAGTCCATGTACCATCAACTCCCTGCATTTCACAGCAAGCTCAAATGCACTTTCGAGCTCCACAATCCAATTCAAATATATTTAACTAAACTAATAAGTTGTAATAAAAAAAAATTAAAAACCAACGAATATTTAAATCATATAAATTTTTAGAAATAAGATTATAGAATCTTTCTTTAAAAAAAAAAAGGATATAAACTCAAACTTATATAAATGAAATTATTTAATTTTCCTTCAATTTTTTTTTATCTAATTTAGTTGATAGAATTTGTGCATCCATCAACCATTCTATTTTAGTACTTCATGAAAAAAAATAGAAAAAATCAACTCTTTATGACGACTAATCCCGTGGATGTCACAATCTTCTTGAGTTACAAATATGCTAGGAGAGTGAACTTTGAAAACGGTTTGGCGCTATTGGTCATCTTGTTTATGGATTATATATTATTACTTGATTATTCATATGGTGATATGGGTATTATTTTATTTTATTTTTACCAAGAGAAGGAACATCTAAGGTAGTGCTACCTCAAAAAATAATAAAACAAATGGGAGCTACAAAATAAAGAGGAGGGGGACATCAACCAAAACCTCCTCAAAAGATAAAAAACCTAAAACAAGTTAAACCTAACAAATTTTTCACTAAACTATCTCTAATGAGCATAGTCCATATGTGAAAGATATGATCGAACGTCTAGAAATACTTCTCCATGTAGTAGACATGTTATTGGGAATGCTTCAAAATAAAAGAGGGAGACATCAACCAAAACCTCCTCAAAAGATAAAAAAAAAATCTAAAACTAGTTAAACCTAACAAATTTTTCACTAAACTAGCTATGAGCATAGTCTATATGTGAAAGATAACATCGAACATCTAGAAATACTTCTCCGCATTGTACACATATTAATGGGAATACCATGTCAATCCTTTCATGTCTACCCGAAGTGCTAGCCCTCGTGAATGCGTTTACATATTCAAAGCAAGTGTGAAAATATCCATACACATTCATCGTTGTCAATGATTGTTAAAAAAATAAACTCCAAAACTCAAAGAGAACAAGTTTTGTTTACAAACAAAGTGTATATATAATATGGGTTTGAGTGTAAGGTAAGTCATTTATTTATACAAATAAAGCTAACATATGGATTTTTTGTTTGTGAGGGAAAGCTAGCATATGATTATAATTTTAAATAATATCCATTAGTATAAATCAAAATTATTTATTTTAAAGATATCTATAACACTCTAATATAATTTTCTAGAATATCATTCAGGGTATTAGTCGCTGATATTGGATAACTAAAATAATAGAATCAAATTACATTACAAGGTAATTTTAAACAATGTTACGCTATAACTTAGAACACGTCTTTTGAAATACTAGATCTTTGTTTTAAGGAGTAAATACTAGATCTTATTAATATTTGAATCTAATCTAAGTTTGTTTTTGAAGAAGAAAATCGATATAACTTAAAAACACGTCTTATGAAATACTATAATTCTATACAAAAAAAAAAAATATGCTCTATATTCTAGATATTGTACGGATATAAATTATTCCTTTTTGTTGTTGAGGGAAGATATAAATTATTCCTATACATCGTAAATCATACATATATAATATAAATCATAAATATTTTTTGTTGATTTGAATTCAAATTAAAATATTTATATAAATTAACAATAGGATGATCTATTTCTAGGCATGATCATATTTATAAACATACAGTATCATGATAATATTTTAACAAAAAATTTATACAATAAATTAGATAAATAGATTTTAAATATAATACATAGAATAAATTTAGAAATCATACTAGTTTATTAGCCAAGAATTTAATGTTAAACTATAAATTAGAAATTTTAAGCCTAGGGTTTTTCACGGTTCTTCTTGGATTGCTTTTGAAAGAAAAACTCATCTAATGCTAAGATAAATTATGTACGGTCCGATTTAAGTTTAATGAGATCCAGTCAAATTTAATGTGCTTAAATTTGGATCAGTTTTGGGATATCCAAAAAATAAAATTATAATTTTGTGTTACTATTAATATTTTATTGATACATTAAAATATAATGTTTGATGCAAAAGATAACATAAGATATATTAAAAATACATATTACGGAATGAAAATGATTGATAATTCATATTCAGAGGGACAATGATCAATAATATTTGAAACATATGAAATAGCACAAAAATATATTTAACTTTTTTTTTATAAGGCAAGGGCACAATGACATAGAAAAGGAATGGAAGACACTCGAACGAAGTTGAGGCGTCTTATTGATTCCATTCCTTGTCAGGTACTCATGAATATTATTAAAAAAAAGGAAAAAAGAAATTAAAAAAAAAAAACTGGAGAGACATAAGTGTTTTGTGTGGTCGACCCAAGCGGGAAACACAAAAAATAAGAAAACACAAGTGGATTGGACCGTCCGCCAAGAGGAAAGCGAGTCCATGTACCATCAACTCCCTGCATTTCACAGCAAGCTCAAATGCACTTTCGAGCTCCACAATCCAATTCAAATATATTTAACTAAACTAATAAGTTGTAATAAAAAAAAATTAAAAACCAACGAATATTTAAATCATATAAATTTTTAGAAATAAGATTATAGAATCTCTCTTTAAAAAAAAAGGATATAAACTCAAACTTATATAAATGAAATTATTTAATTTTCCTTCAATTTTTTTTTATCTAATTTAGTTGATAGAATTTGTGCATCCATCAACCATTCTATTTTAGTACTTCATGAAAAAAAAATAAAAAAAATCAACTCTTTATGACGACTAATCCCGTGGATGTCACAATCTTCTTGAGTTACAAATATGCTAGGAGAGTGAACTTTGAAAACGGTTTGGCGCTATTGGTCATCTTGTTTATGGATTATATATTATTACTTGATTATTCATATGGTGATATGGGTATTATTTTATTTTATTTTTACCAAGAGAAGGAACATCTAAGGTAGTGCTACCTCAAAAAATAATAAAACAAATGGGAGCTACAAAATAAAGAGGAGGGGGACATCAACCAAAACCTCCTCAAAAGATAAAAAACCTAAAACAAGTTAAACCTAACAAATTTTTCACTAAACTATCTCTAATGAGCATAGTCCATATGTGAAAGATATGATCGAACGTCTAGAAATACTTCTCCATGTAGTAGACATGTTATTGGGAATGCTTCAAAATAAAAGAGGGAGACATCAACCAAAACCTCCTCAAAAGATAAAAAAAATCTAAAACTAGTTAAACCTAACAAATTTTTCACTAAACTAGCTATGAGCATAGTCTATATGTGAAAGATAACATCGAACATCTAGAAATACTTCTCCGCATTGTACACATATTAATGGGAATACCATGTCAATCCTTTCATGTCTACCCGAAGTGCTAGCCCTCGTGAATGCGTTTACATATTCAAAGCAAGTGTGAAAATATCCATACACATTCATCGTTGTCAATGATTGTTAAAAAAATAAACTCCAAAAATCAAAGAGAACAAGTTTTGTTTACAAACAAAGTGTATATATAATATGGGTTTGAGTGTAAGGTAAGTCACTTATTTATACAAATAAAGCTAACATATGGATTTTTTGTTTGTGAGGGAAAGCTAGCATATGATTATAATTTTAAATAATATCCATTAGTATAAATCAAAATTATTTATTTTAAAGATATCTATAACACTCTAATATAATTTTCTAGAATATCATTCAGGGTATTAGTCGCTGATATTGGATAACTAAAATAATAGAATCAAATTACATTACAAGGTAATTTTAAACAATGTTACGTTATAACTTAGAACACGTCTTTTGAAATACTAGATCTTTGTTTTAAGGAGTAAATACTAGATCTTATTAATATTTGAATCTAATCTAAGTTTGTTTTTGAAGAAGAAAATCGATATAACTTAAAAACACGTCTTATGAAATACTATAATTCTATACAAAAAAAAAAAATATGCTCTATATTCTAGATATTGTACGGATATAAATTATTCCTTTTTGTTGTTGAGGGAAGATATAAATTATTCCTATACATCGTAAATCATACATATATAATATAAATCATAAATATTTTTTGTTGATTTGAATTCAAATTAAAATATTTATATTAGATAAATAGATTTTAAATATAATACATAGAATAAATTTAGAAATCATACTAGTTTATTAGCCAAGAATTTAATGTTAAACTATAAATTAGAAATTTTAAGCCTAGGGTTTTTCACGGTTCTTCTTGGATTGCTTTTGAAAGAAAAACTCATCTAATGCTAAGATAAATTATGTACGGTCCGATTTAAGTTTAATGAGATCCAGTCAAATTTAATGTGCTTAAATTTGGATCAGTTTTGGGATATCCAAAAAATAAAATTATAATTTTGTGTAACTATTAATATTTTATTGATACATTAAAATATAATGTTTGATGCAAAAGATAACATAAGATATATTAAAAATACATATTACGGAATGAAAATGATTGATAATTCATTCAGAGGGACAATGATCAATAATATTTGAAACATATGAAATAGCACAAAAATATATTTAACTTTTTTTTTATAAGGCAAGGGCACAATGAAATAGAAAAGGAATGGAAGACACTCGAACGAAGTTGAGGCGTCTTATTGATTCCATTCCTTGTCAGGTACTCATGAATATTATTAAAAAAAAGGAAAAAAGAAATTAAAAAAAAAAACTGGAGGGACATAAGTGTTTTGTGTGGTCGACCCAAGCGGGAAACACAAAAAATAAGAAAACACAAGTGGATTGGACCGTCCGCCAAGAGGAAAGCGAGTCCATGTACCATCAACTCCCTGCATTTCACAGCCAATTCAAATATATTTAACTAAACTAATAAGTTGTAATAAAAAAAAATTAAAAACCAACGAATATTTAAATCATATAAATTTTTAGAAATAAGATTATAGAATCTTTCTTTAAAAAAAAAAAGGATATAAACTCAAACTTATATAAATGAAATTATTTAATTTTCCTTCAATTTTTTTTTATCTAATTTAGTTGATAGAATTTGTGCATCCATCAACCATTCTATTTTAGTACTTCATGAAAAAAAAATAGAAAAAATCAACTCTTTATGACGACTAATCCCGTGGATGTCACAATCTTCTTGAGTTACAAATATGCTAGGAGAGTGAACTTTGAAAACGGTTTGGCGGTATTGGTCATCTTGTTTATGGATTATATATTATTACTTGATTATTCATATGGTGATATGGGTATTATTTTATTTTATTTTTACCAAGAGAAGGAACATCTAAGGTAGTGCTACCTCAAAAAATAATAAAACAAATGGGAGCTACTCAAAAAATAATAAAACAAATGGGAGCTACAAAATAAAGAGGAGGGGGACATCAACCAAAACCTCCTCAAAAGATAAAAAACCTAAAACAAGTTAAACCTAACAAATTTTTCACTAAACTATCTCTAATGAGCATAGTCCATATGTGAAAGATATGATCGAACGTCTAGAAATACTTCTCCATGTAGTAGACATGTTATTGGGAATGCTTCAAAATAAAAGAGGGAGACATCAACCAAAACCTCCTCAAAAGATAAAAAAAATCTAAAACTAGTTAAACCTAACAAATTTTTCACTAAACTAGCTATGAGCATAGTCTATATGTGAAAGATAACATCGAACATCTAGAAATACTTCTCCGCATTGTACACATATTAATGGGAATACCATGTCAATCCTTTCATGTCTACCCGAAGTGCTAGCCCTCGTGAATGCGTTTACATATTCAAAGCAAGTGTGAAAATATCCATACACATTCATCGTTGTCAATGATTGTTAAAAAAATAATCTCCAAAAATCAAAGAGAACAAGTTTTGTTTACAAACAAAGTGTATATATAATATGGGTTTGAGTGTAAGGTAAGTCACTTATTTATACAAATAAAGCTAACATATGGATTTTTTGTTTGTGAGGGAAAGCTAGCATATGATTATAATTTTAAATAATATCCATTAGTATAAATCAAAATTATTTATTTTAAAGATATCTATAACACTCTAATATAATTTTCTAGAATATCATTCAGGGTATTAGTCGCTGATATTGGATAACTAAAATAATAGAATCAAATTACAAGGTAATTTTAAACAATGTTACGCTATAACTTAGAACACGTCTTTTGAAATACTAGATCTTTGTTTTAAGGAGTAAATACTAGATCTTATTAATATTTGAATCTAATCTAAGTTTGTTTGTTTTTGAAGAAGAAAATCGATATAACTTAAAAACACGTCTTATGAAATACTATAATTCTATACAAAATAAAAATAAAAAATATGCTCTATATTCTAGATATTGTACGGATATAAATTATTCCTTTTTGTTGTTGAGGGAAGATATAAATTATTCCTATACATCGTAAATCATACATATATAATATAAATCATAAATATTTTTTGTTGATTTGAATTCAAATTAAAATATTTATATAAATTAACAATAGGATGATATATTTCTAGGCATGATCATATTTATAAATATACAGTATCATGATAATATTTTAACAAAAAATTTATACAATAAATTAGATAAATAGATTTTAAATATAATACATAGAATAAATTTAGAAATCATACTAGTTTATTAGCCAAGAATTTAATGCTAAACTATAAATTAGAAATTTTAAGCCTAGGGTTTTTCACGGTTCTTCTTGGATTGCTTTTGAAAGAAAAACTCATCTAATGCTAAGATAAATTATGTACGGTCCGATTTAAATTTAATGAGATCCAGTCAAATTTAATGTGCTTAAATTTGGATCAGCTTTGGGATATCCAAAAAATAAAATTATAATTTTGTGTTACTATTAATATTTTATTGATACATTAAAATATAATGTTTGATGCAAAAGATAACATAAGATATATTAAAAATACATATTACGGAATGAAAATGATTGATAATTCATTCAGAGGGACAATGATCAATAATATTTGAAACATATGAAATAGCACAAAAATATATTTAACTTTTTTTTTATAAGGCAAGGGCACAATGACATAGAAAAGGAATGGAAGACACTCGAACGAAGTTGAGGCGTCTTATTGATTCCATTCCTTGTCAGGTACTCATGAATATTATTAAAAAAAAGGAAAAAAGAAATTAAAAAAAAAAAACTGGAGGGACATAAGTGTTTTGTGTGGTCGACCCAAGCGGGAAACACAAAAAATAAGAAAACACAAGTGGATTGGACCGTCCGCCAAGAGGAAAGCGAGTCCATGTACCATCAACTCCCTGCATTTCACAGCAAGCTCAAATGCACTTTCGAGCTCCACAATCCAATTCAAATATATTTAACTAAACTAATAAGTTGTAATAAAAAAAAATTAAAAACCAACGAATATTTAAATCATATAAATTTTTAGAAATAAGATTATAGAATCTTTCTTTAAAAAAAAAAGGATATAAACTCAAACTTATATAAATGAAATTATTTAATTTTCCTTCAATTTTTTTTATCTAATTTAGTTGATAGAATTTGTGCATCCATCAACCATTCTATTTTAGTACTTCATGAAAAAAAAATAGAAAAAATCAACTCTTTATGACGACTAATCCCGTGGATGTCACAATCTTCTTGAGTTACAAATATGCTAGGAGAGTGAACTTTGAAAACGGTTTGGCGGTATTGGTCATCTTGTTTATGGATTATATATTATTACTTGATTATTCATATGGTGATATGGGTATTATTTTATTTTATTTTTACCAAGAGAAGGAACATCTAAGGTAGTGCTACCTCAAAAAATAATAAAACAAATGGGAGCTACAAAATAAAGAGGAGGGGGACATCAACCAAAACCTCCTCAAAAGATAAAAAACCTAAAACAAGTTAAACCTAACAAATTTTTCACTAAACTATCTCTAATGAGCATAGTCCATATGTGAAAGATATGATCGAACGTCTAGAAATACTTCTCCATGTAGTAGACATGTTATTGGGAATGCTTCAAAATAAAAGAGGGAGACATCAACCAAAACCTCCTCAAAAGATAAAAAAAAAAATCTAAAACTAGTTAAACCTAACAAATTTTTCACTAAACTAGCTATGAGCATAGTCTATATGTGAAAGATAACATCGAACATCTAGAAATACTTCTCCGCATTGTACACATATTAATGGGAATACCATGTCAATCCTTTCATGTCTACCCGAAGTGCTAGCCCTCGTGAATGCGTTTACATATTCAAAGCAAGTGTGAAAATATCCATACACATTCATCGTTGTCAATGATTGTTAAAAACATAAACTCCAAAAATCAAAGAGAACAAGTTTTGTTTACAAACAAAGTGTATATATAATATGGGTTTGAGTGTAAGGTAAGTCACTTATTTATACAAATAAAGCTAACATATGGATTTTTTGTTTGTGAGGGAAAGCTAGCATATGATTATAATTTTAAATAATATCCATTAGTATAAATCAAAATTATTTATTTTAAAGATATCTATAACACTCTAATATAATTTTCTAGAATATCATTCAGGGTATTAGTCGCTGATATTGGATAACTAAAATAATAGAATCAAATTACAAGGTAATTTTAAACAATGTTACGCTATAACTTAGAACACGTCTTTTGAAATACTAGATCTTTGTTTTAAGGAGTAAATACTAGATCTTATTAATATTTGAATCTAATCTAAGTTTGTTTGTTTTTGAAGAAGAAAATCGATATAACTTAAAAACACGTCTTATGAAATACTATAATTCTATACAAAATAAAATATGCTCTATATTCTAGATATTGTACGGATATAAATTATTCCTTTTTGTTGTTGAGGGAAGATATAAATTATTCCTATACATCGTAAATCATACATATATAATATAAATCATAAATATTTTTTGTTGATTTGAATTCAAATTAAAATATTTATATAAATTAACAATAGGATGATATATTTCTAGGCATGATCATATTTATAAATATACAGTATCATGATAATATTTTAACAAAAAATTTATACAATAAATTAGATAAATAGATTTTAAATATAATACATAGAATAAATTTTGACATCATACTAGTTTATTAGCCAAGAATTTAATGCTAAACTATAAATTAGAAATTTTAAGCCTAGGGTTTTTCACGGTTCTTCTTGGATTGCTTTTGAAAGAAAAACTCATCTAATGCTAAGATAAATTATGTACGGTCCGATTTAAATTTAATGAGATCCAGTCAAATTTAATGTGCTTAAATTTGGATCAGCTTTGGGATATCCAAAAAATAAAATTATAATTTTGTGTTACTATTAATATTTTATTGATACATTAAAATATAATGTTTGATGCAAAAGATAACATAAGATATATTAAAAATACATATTACGGAATGAAAATGATTGATAATTCATTCAGAGGGACAATGATCAATAATATTTGAAACATATGAAATAGCACAAAAATATATTTAACTTTTTTTTTATAAGGCAAGGGCACAATGACATAGAAAAGGAATGGAAGACACTCGAACGAAGTTGAGGCGTCTTATTGATTCCATTCCTTGTCAGGTACTCATGAATATTATTAAAAAAAAGGAAAAAAGAAATTAAAAAAAAAAACTGGAGGGACATAAGTGTTTTGTGTGGTCGACCCAAGCGGGAAACACAAAAAATAAGAAAACACAAGTGGATTGGACCGTCCGCCAAGAGGAAAGCGAGTCCATGTACCATCAACTCCCTGCATTTCACAGCAAGCTCAAATGCACTTTCGAGCTCCACAATCCAATTCAAATATATTTAACTAAACTAATAAGTTGTAATAAAAAAAAATTAAAAACCAACGAATATTTAAATCATATAAATTTTTAGAAATAAGATTATAGAATCTTTCTTTAAAAAAAAAAGGATATAAACTCAAACTTATATAAATGAAATTATTTAATTTTCCTTCAATTTTTTTTATCTAATTTAGTTGATAGAATTTGTGCATCCATCAACCATTCTATTTTAGTACTTCATGAAAAAAAAATAGAAAAAATCAACTCTTTATGACGACTAATCCCGTGGATGTCACAATCTTCTTGAGTTACAAATATGCTAGGAGAGTGAACTTTGAAAACGGTTTGGCGGTATTGGTCATCTTGTTTATGGATTATATATTATTACTTGATTATTCATATGGTGATATGGGTATTATTTTATTTTATTTTTACCAAGAGAAGGAACATCTAAGGTAGTGCTACCTCAAAAAATAATAAAACAAATGGGAGCTACAAAATAAAGAGGAGGGGGACATCAACCAAAACCTCCTCAAAAGATAAAAAACCTAAAACAAGTTAAACCTAACAAATTTTTCACTAAACTATCTCTAATGAGCATAGTCCATATGTGAAAGATATGATCGAACGTCTAGAAATACTTCTCCATGTAGTAGACATGTTATTGGGAATGCTTCAAAATAAAAGAGGGAGACATCAACCAAAACCTCCTCAAAAGATAAAAAAAAATCTAAAACTAGTTAAACCTAACAAATTTTTCACTAAACTAGCTATGAGCATAGTCTATATGTGAAAGATAACATCGAACATCTAGAAATACTTCTCCGCATTGTACACATATTAATGGGATTACCATGTCAATCCTTTCATGTCTACCCGAAGTGCTAGCCCTCGTGAATGCGTTTACATATTCAAAGCAAGTGTGAAAATATCCATACACATTCATCGTTGTCAATGATTGTTAAAAACATAAACTCCAAAAATCAAAGAGAACAAGTTTTGTTTACAAACAAAGTGTATATATAATATGGGTTTGAGTGTAAGGTAAGTCACTTATTTATACAAATAAAGCTAACATATGGATTTTTTGTTTGTGAGGGAAAGCTAGCATATGATTATAATTTTAAATAATATCCATTAGTATAAATCAAAATTATTTATTTTAAAGATATCTATAACACTCTAATATAATTTTTTAGAATATCATTCAGGGTATTAGTCGCTGATATTGGATAACTAAAATAATAGAATCAAATTACATTACAAGGTAATTTAAAACATGCTTACGGTATAACTTAGAACACGTCTTTTGAAATACTAGATCTTTGTTTTAAGGAGTAAATACTAGATCTTATTAATATTTGAATCTAATCTAAGTTTGTTTTTGAAGAAGAAAATCGATATAACTTAAAAACACGTCTTATGAAATACTATAATTCTATACAAAAAAAAATATGCTCTATATTCTAGATATTGTACGGATATAAATTATTCCTTTTTGTTGTTGAGGGAAGATATAAATTATTCCTATACATCGTAAATCATACATATATAATATAAATCATAAATATTTTTTGTTGATTTGAATTCAAATTAAAATATTTATATAAATTAACAATAGGATGATATATTTCTAAGCATGATCATATTTATAAACATACAGTATCATGATAATATTTTAACAAAAAATTTATACAATAAATTAGATAAATAGATTTTAAATATAATACATAGAATAAATTTAGAAATCATACTAGTTTATTAGCCAAGAATTTAATGCTAAACTATAAATTAGAAATTTTAAGCCTAGGGTTTTTCACGGTTCTTCTTGGATTGCTTTTGAAAGAAAAACTCATCTAATGCTAAGATAAATTATGTACGGTCCGATTTAAGTTTAATGAGATCCAGTCAAATTTAATGTGCTTAAATTTGGATCAGTTTTGGGATATCCAAAAAATAAAATTATAATTTTGTGTTACTATTAATATTTTATTGATACATTAAAATATAATGTTTGATGCAAAAGATAACATAAGATATATTAAAAATACATATTACGGAATGAAAATGATTGATAATTCATTCAGAGGGACAATGATCAATAATATTTGAAACATATGAAATAGCACAAAAATATATTTAACTTTTTTTTTATAAGGCAAGGGCACAATGACATAGAAAAGGAATGGAAGACACTCGAACGAAGTTGAGGCGTCTTATTGATTCCATTCCTTGTCAGGTACTCATGAATATTATTAAAAAAAAGGAAAAAAGAAATTAAAAAAAAAAAACTGGAGGGACATAAGTGTTTTGTGTGGTCGACCCAAGCGGGAAACACAAAAAATAAGAAAACACAAGTGGATTGGACCGTCCGCCAAGAGGAAAGCGAGTCCATGTACCATCAACTCCCTGCATTTCACAGCAAGCTCAAATGCACTTTCGAGCTCCACAATCCAATTCAAATATATTTAACTAAACTAATAAGTTGTAATAAAAAAAAATTAAAAACCAACGAATATTTAAATCATATAAATTTTTAGAAATAAGATTATAGAATCTTTCTTTAAAAAAAAAAGGATATAAACTCAAACTTATATAAATGAAATTATTTAATTTTCCTTCAATTTTTTTTTATCTAATTTAGTTGATAGAATTTGTGCATCCATCAACCATTCTATTTTAGTACTTCATGAAAAAAAATAGAAAAAATCAACTCTTTATGACGACTAATCCCGTGGATGTCACAATCTTCTTGAGTTACAAATATGCTAGGAGAGTGAACTTTGAAAACGGTTTGGCGCTATTGGTCATCTTGTTTATGGATTATATATTATTACTTGATTATTCATATGGTGATATGGGTATTATTTTATTTTATTTTTACCAAGAGAAGGAACATCTAAGGTAGTGCTACCTCAAAAAATAATAAAACAAATGGGAGCTACAAAATAAAGAGGAGGGGGACATCAACCAAAACCTCCTCAAAAGATAAAAAACCTAAAACAAGTTAAACCTAACAAATTTTTCACTAAACTATCTCTAATGAGCATAGTCCATATGTGAAAGATATGATCGAACGTCTAGAAATACTTCTCCATGTAGTAGACATGTTATTGGGAATGCTTCAAAATAAAAGAGGGAGACATCAACCAAAACCTCCTCAAAAGATAAAAAAAATCTAAAACTAGTTAAACCTAACAAATTTTTCACTAAACTAGCTATGAGCATAGTCTATATGTGAAAGATAACATCGAACATCTAGAAATACTTCTCCGCATTGTACACATATTAATGGGAATACCATGTCAATCCTTTCATGTCTACCCGAAGTGCTAGCCCTCGTGAATGCGTTTACATATTCAAAGCAAGTGTGAAAATATCCATACACATTCATCGTTGTCAATGATTGTTAAAAACATAAACTCCAAAAATCAAAGAGAACAAGTTTTGTTTACAAACAAAGTGTATATATAATATGGGTTTGAGTGTAAGGTAAGTCACTTATTTATACAAATAAAGCTAACATATGGATTTTTTGTTTGTGAGGGAAAGCTAGCATATGATTATAATTTTAAATAATATCCATTAGTATAAATCAAAATTATTTATTTTAAAGATATCTATAACACTCTAATATAATTTTCTAGAATATCATTCAGGGTATTAGTCGCTGATATTGGATAACTAAAATAATAGAATCAAATTACATTACAAGGTAATTTAAAACATGCTTACGGTATAACTTAGAACACGTCTTTTGAAATACTAGATCTTTGTTTTAAGGAGTAAATACTAGATCTTATTAATATTTGAATCTAATCTAAGTTTGTTTTTGAAGAAGAAAATCGATATAACTTAAAAACACGTCTTATGAAATACTATAATTCTATACAAAAAAAAATATGCTCTATATTCTAGATATTGTACGGATATAAATTATTCCTTTTTGTTGTTGAGGGAAGATATAAATTATTCCTATACATCGTAAATCATACATATATAATATAAATCATAAATATTTTTTGTTGATTTGAATTCAAATTAAAATATTTATATAAATTAACAATAGGATGATATATTTCTAAGCATGATCATATTTATAAACATACAGTATCATGATAATATTTTAACAAAAAATTTATACAATAAATTAGATAAATAGATTTTAAATATAATACATAGAATAAATTTAGAAATCATACTAGTTTATTAGCCAAGAATTTAATGCTAAACTATAAATTAGAAATTTTAAGCCTAGGGTTTTTCACGGTTCTTCTTGGATTGCTTTTGAAAGAAAAACTCATCTAATGCTAAGATAAATTATGTACGGTCCGATTTAAGTTTAATGAGATCCAGTCAAATTTAATGTGCTTAAATTTGGATCAGTTTTGGGATATCCAAAAAATAAAATTATAATTTTGTGTTACTATTAATATTTTATTGATACATTAAAATATAATGTTTGATGCAAAAGATAACATAAGATATATTAAAAATACATATTACGGAATGAAAATGATTGATAATTCATTCAGAGGGACAATGATCAATAATATTTGAAACATATGAAATAGCACAAAAATATATTTAACTTTTTTTTTATAAGGCAAGGGCACAATGACATAGAAAAGGAATGGAAGACACTCGAACGAAGTTGAGGCGTCTTATTGATTCCATTCCTTGTCAGGTACTCATGAATATTATTAAAAAAAAGGAAAAAAGAAATTAAAAAAAAAAAAACTGGAGGGACATAAGTGTTTTGTGTGGTCGACCCAAGCGGGAAACACAAAAAATAAGAAAACACAAGTGGATTGGACCGTCCGCCAAGAGGAAAGCGAGTCCATGTACCATCAACTCCCTGCATTTCACAGCAAGCTCAAATGCACTTTCGAGCTCCACAATCCAATTCAAATATATTTAACTAAACTAATAAGTTGTAATAAAAAAAATTAAAAACCAACGAATATTTAAATCATATAAATTTTTAGAAATAAGATTATAGAATCTTTCTTTAAAAAAAAAAGGATATAAACTCAAACTTATATAAATGAAATTATTTAATTTTCCTTCAATTTTTTTTTATCTAATTTAGTTGATAGAATTTGTGCATCCATCAACCATTCTATTTTAGTACTTCATGAAAAAAAATAGAAAAAATCAACTCTTTATGACGACTAATCCCGTGGATGTCACAATCTTCTTGAGTTACAAATATGCTAGGAGAGTGAACTTTGAAAACGGTTTGGCGCTATTGGTCATCTTGTTTATGGATTATATATTATTACTTGATTATTCATATGGTGATATGGGTATTATTTTATTTTATTTTTACCAAGAGAAGGAACATCTAAGGTAGTGCTACCTCAAAAAATAATAAAACAAATGGGAGCTACAAAATAAAGAGGAGGGGGACATCAACCAAAACCTCCTCAAAAGATAAAAAACCTAAAACAAGTTAAACCTAACAAATTTTTCACTAAACTATCTCTAATGAGCATAGTCCATATGTGAAAGATATGATCGAACGTCTAGAAATACTTCTCCATGTAGTAGACATGTTATTGGGAATGCTTCAAAATAAAAGAGGGAGACATCAACCAAAACCTCCTCAAAAGATAAAAAAAATCTAAAACTAGTTAAACCTAACAAATTTTTCACTAAACTAGCTATGAGCATAGTCTATATGTGAAAGATAACATCGAACATCTAGAAATACTTCTCCGCATTGTACACATATTAATGGGAATACCATGTCAATCCTTTCATGTCTACCCGAAGTGCTAGCCCTCGTGAATGCGTTTACATATTCAAAGCAAGTGTGAAAATATCCATACACATTCATCGTTGTCAATGATTGTTAAAAAAATAAACTCCAAAAATCAAAGAGAACAAGTTTTGTTTACAAACAAAGTGTATATATAATATGGGTTTGAGTGTAAGGTAAGTCACTTATTTATACAAATAAAGCTAACATATGGATTTTTTGTTTGTGAGGGAAAGCTAGCATATGATTATAATTTTAAATAATATCCATTAGTATAAATCAAAATTATTTATTTTAAAGATATCTATAACACTCTAATATAATTTTCTAGAATATCATTCAGGGTATTAGTCGCTGATATTGGATAACTAAAATAATAGAATCAAATTACATTACAAGGTAATTTTAAACAATGTTACGCTATAACTTAGAACACGTCTTTTGAAATACTAGATCTTTGTTTTAAGGAGTAAATACTAGATCTTATTAATATTGGAATCTAATCTAAGTTTGTTTGTTTTTGAAGAAGAAAATCGATATAACTTAAAAACACGTCTTATGAAATACTATAATTCTATACAAAATAAAAATAAAAAATATGCTCTATATTCTAGATATTGTACGGATATAAATTATTCCTTTTTGTTGTTGAGGGAAGATATAAATTATTCCTATACATCGTAAATCATACATATATAATATAAATCATAAATATTTTTTGTTGATTTGAATTCAAATTAAAATATTTATATAAATTAACAATAGGATGATATATTTCTAGGCATGATCATATTTATAAATATACAATATCATGATAATATTTTAACAAAAAATTTATACAATAAATTAGATAAATAGATTTTAAATATAATACATAGAATAAATTTAGAAATCATACTAGTTTATTAGCCAAGAATTTAATGCTAAACTATAAATTAGAAATTTTAAGCCTAGGGTTTTTCACGGTTCTTCTTGGATTGCTTTTGAAAGAAAAACTCATCTAATGCTAAGATAAATTATGTACGGTCCGATTTAAATTTAATGAGATCCAGTCAAATTTAATGTGCTTAAATTTGGATCAGTTTTGGGATATCCAAAAAATAAAATTATAATTTTGTGTTACTATTAATATTTTATTGATACATTAAAATATAATGTTTGATGCAAAAGATAACATAAGATATATTAAAAATACATATTACGGAATGAAAATGATTGATAATTCATTCAGAGGGACAATGATCAATAATATTTGAAACATATGAAATAGCACAAAAATATATTTAACTTTTTTTTTTATAAGGCAAGGGCACAATGACATAGAAAAGGAATGGAAGACACTCGAACGAAGTTGAGGCGTCTTATTGATTCCATTCCTTGTCAGGTACTCATGAATATTATTAAAAAAAAGGAAAAAAGAAATTAAAAAAAAAAACTGGAGGGACATAAGTGTTTTGTGTGGTCGACCCAAGCGGGAAACACAAAAAATAAGAAAACACAAGTGGATTGGACCGTCCGCCAAGAGGAAAGCGAGTCCATGTACCATCAACTCCCTGCATTTCACAGCAAGCTCAAATGCACTTTCGAGCTCCACAATCCAATTCAAATATATTTAACTAAACTAATAAGTTGTAATAAAAAAAAATTAAAAACCAACGAATATTTAAATCATATAAATTTTTAGAAATAAGATTATAGAATCTTTCTTTAAAAAAAAAAGGATATAAACTCAAACTTATATAAATGAAATTATTTAATTTTCCTTCAATTTTTTTTTATCTAATTTAGTTGATAGAATTTGTGCATCCATCAACCATTCTATTTTAGTACTTCATGAAAAAAAATAGATAAAATCAACTCTTTATGACGACTAATCCCGTGGATGTCACAATCTTCTTGAGTTACAAATATGCTAGGAGAGTGAACTTTGAAAACGGTTTGGCGGTATTGGTCATCTTGTTTATGGATTATATATTATTACTTGATTATTCATATGGTGATATGGGTATTATTTTATTTTATTTTTACCAAGAGAAGGAACATCTAAGGTAGTGCTACCTCAAAAAATAATAAAACAAATGGGAGCTACAAAATAAAGAGGAGGGGGACATCAACCAAAACCTCCTCAAAAGATAAAAAACCTAAAACAAGTTAAACCTAACAAATTTTTCACTAAACTATCTCTAATGAGCATAGTTCATATGTGAAAGATATGATCGAACGTCTAGAAATACTTCTCCATGTAGTAGACATGTTATTGGGAATGCTTCAAAATAAAAGAGGGAGACATCAACCAAAACCTCCTCAAAAGATAAAAAAAATCTAAAACTAGTTAAACCTAACAAATTTTTCACTAAACTAGCTATGAGCATAGTCTATATGTGAAAGATAACATCGAACATCTAGAAATACTTCTCCGCATTGTACACATATTAATGGGAATACCATGTCAATCCTTTCATGTCTACCCGAAGTGCTAGCCCTCGTGAATGCGTTTACATATTCAAAGCAAGTGTGAAAATATCCATACACATTCATCGTTGTCAATGATTGTTAAAAAAATAAACTCCAAAAATCAAAGAGAACAAGTTTTGTTTACAAACAAAGTGTATATATAATATGGGTTTGAGTGTAAGGTAAGTCACTTATTTATACAAATAAAGCTAACATATGGATTTTTTGTTTGTGAGGGAAAGCTAGCATATGATTATAATTTTAAATAATATCCATTAGTATAAATCAAAATTATTTATTTTAAAGATATCTATAACACTCTAATATAATTTTCTAGAATATCATTCAGGGTATTAGTCGCTGATATTGGATAACTAAAATAATAGAATCAAATTACATTACAAGGTAATTTAAAACATGCTTACGGTATAACTTAGAACACGTCTTTTGAAATACTAGATCTTTGTTTTAAGGAGTAAATACTAGATCTTATTAATATTTGAATCTAATCTAAGTTTGTTGTTGAAGAAGAAAATCGATATAACTTAAAAACACGTCTTATGAAATACTATAATTCTATACAAAAAAAAAAAAATATATGCTCTATATTCTAGATATTGTACGGATATAAATTATTCCTTTTTGTTGTTGAGGGAAGATATAAATTATTCCTATACATCGTAAATCATACATATATAATATAAATCATAAATATTTTTTGTTGATTTGAATTCAAATTAAAATATTTATATAAATTAACAATAGGATGATATATTTCTAGGCATGATCATATTTATAAACATACAGTATCATGATAATATTTTAACAAAAAATTTATACAATAAATTAGATAAATAGATTTTAAATATAATACATAGAATAAATTTAGAAATCATACTAGTTTATTAGCCAAGAATTTAATGCTAAACTATAAATTAGAAATTTTAAGCCTAGGGTTTTTCACGGTTCTTCTTGGATTGCTTTTGAAAGAAAAACTCATCTAATGCTAAGATAAATTATGTACGGTCCGATTTAAGTTTAATGAGATCCAGTCAAATTTAATGTGCTTAAATTTGGATCAGTTTTGGGATATCCAAAAAATAAAATTATAATTTTGTGTTACTATTAATATATTATTGATACATTAAAATATAATGTTTGATGCAAAAGATAACATAAGATATATTAAAAATACATATTACGGAATGAAAATGATTGATAATTCATTCAGAGGGACAATGATCAATAATATTTGAAACATATGAAATAGCACAAAAATATATTTAGCTTTTTTTTTTATAAGGCAAGGGCACAATGACATAGAAAAGGAATGGAAGACACTCGAACGAAGTTGAGGCGTCTTATTGATTCCATTCCTTGTCAGGTACTCATGAATATTATTAAAAAAAAGGAAAAAAGAAAATTAAAAAAAAAAACTGGAGGGACATAAGTGTTTTGTGTGGTCGACCCAAGCGGGAAACACAAAAAATAAGAAAACACAAGTGGATTGGACCGTCCGCCAAGAGGAAAGCGAGTCCATGTACCATCAACTCCCTGCATTTCACAGCAAGCTCAAATGCACTTTCGAGCTCCACAATCCAATTCAAATATATTTAACTAAACTAATAAGTTGTAATAAAAAAAAATTAAAAACCAACGAATATTTAAATCATATAAATTTTTAGAAATAAGATTATAGAATCTTTCTTTAAAAAAAAAAGGATATAAACTCAAACTTATATAAATGAAATTATTTAATTTTCCTTCAATTTTTTTTTATCTAATTTAGTTGATAGAATTTGTGCATCCATCAACCATTCTATTTTAGTACTTCATGAAAAAAAATAGAAAAAATCAACTCTTTATGACGACTAATCCCGTGGATGTCACAATCTTCTTGAGTTACAAATATGCTAGGAGAGTGAACTTTGAAAACGGTTTGGCGGTATTGGTCATCTTGTTTATGGATTATATATTATTACTTGATTATTCATATGGTGATATGGGTATTATTTTATTTTATTTTTACCAAGAGAAGGAACATCTAAGGTAGTGCTACCTCAAAAAATAATAAAACAAATGGGAGCTACAAAATAAAGAGGAGGGGGACATCAACCAAAACCTCCTCAAAAGATAAAAAACCTAAAACAAGTTAAACCTAACAAATTTTTCACTAAACTATCTCTAATGAGCATAGTCCATATGTGAAAGATATGATCGAACGTCTAGAAATACTTCTCCATGTAGTAGACATGTTATTGGGAATGCTTCAAAATAAAAGAGGGAGACATCAACCAAAACCTCCTCAAAAGATAAAAAAAATCTAAAACTAGTTAAACCTAACAAATTTTTCACTAAACTAGCTATGAGCATAGTCTATATGTGAAAGATAACATCGAACATCTAGAAATACTTCTCCGCATTGTACACATATTAATGGGAATACCATGTCAATCCTTTCATGTCTACCCGAAGTGCTAGCCCTCGTGAATGCGTTTACATATTCAAAGCAAGTGTGAAAATATCCATACACATTCATCGTTGTCAATGATTGTTAAAAAAATAAACTCCAAAAATCAAAGAGAACAAGTTTTGTTTACAAACAAAGTGTATATATAATATGGGTTTGAGTGTAAGGTAAGTCACTTATTTATACAAATAAAGCTAACATATGGATTTTTTGTTTGTGAGGGAAAGCTAGCATATGATTATAATTTTAAATAATATCCATTAGTATAAATCAAAATTATTTATTTTAAAGATATCTATAACACTCTAATATAATTTTCTAGAATATCATTCAGGGTATTAGTCGCTGATATTGGATAACTAAAATAATAGAATCAAATTACAAGGTAATTTTAAACAATGTTACGCTATAACTTAGAACACGTCTTTTGAAATACTAGATCTTTGTTTTAAGGAGTAAATACTAGATCTTATTAATATTGGAATCTAATCTAAGTTTGTTTGTTTTTGAAGAAGAAAATCGATATAACTTAAAAACACGTCTTATGAAATACTATAATTCTATACAAAATAAAAATAAAAAATATGCTCTATATTCTAGATATTGTACGGATATAAATTATTCCTTTTTGTTGTTGAGGGAAGATATAAATTATTCCTATACATCGTAAATCATACATATATAATATAAATCATAAATATTTTTTGTTGATTTGAATTCAAATTAAAATATTTATATAAATTAACAATAGGATGATATATTTCTAGGCATGATCATATTTATAAATATACAATATCATGATAATATTTTAACAAAAAATTTATACAATAAATTAGATAAATAGATTTTAAATATAATACATAGAATAAATTTAGAAATCATACTAGTTTATTAGCCAAGAATTTAATGCTAAACTATAAATTAGAAATTTTAAGCCTAGGGTTTTTCACGGTTCTTCTTGGATTGCTTTTGAAAGAAAAACTCATCTAATGCTAAGATAAATTATGTACGGTCCGATTTAAATTTAATGAGATCCAGTCAAATTTAATGTGCTTAAATTTGGATCAGTTTTGGGATATCCAAAAAATAAAATTATAATTTTGTGTTACTATTAATATTTTATTGATACATTAAAATATAATGTTTGATGCAAAAGATAACATAAGATATATTAAAAATACATATTACGGAATGAAAATGATTGATAATTCATTCAGAGGGACAATGATCAATAATATTTGAAACATATGAAATAGCACAAAAATATATTTAACTTTTTTTTTTATAAGGCAAGGGCACAATGACATAGAAAAGGAATGGAAGACACTCGAACGAAGTTGAGGCGTCTTATTGATTCCATTCCTTGTCAGGTACTCATGAATATTATTAAAAAAAAGGAAAAAAGAAATTAAAAAAAAAAACTGGAGGGACATAAGTGTTTTGTGTGGTCGACCCAAGCGGGAAACACAAAAAATAAGAAAACACAAGTGGATTGGACCGTCCGCCAAGAGGAAAGCGAGTCCATGTACCATCAACTCCCTGCATTTCACAGCAAGCTCAAATGCACTTTCGAGCTCCACAATCCAATTCAAATATATTTAACTAAACTAATAAGTTGTAATAAAAAAAAATTAAAAACCAACGAATATTTAAATCATATAAATTTTTAGAAATAAGATTATAGAATCTTTCTTTAAAAAAAAAAGGATATAAACTCAAACTTATATAAATGAAATTATTTAATTTTCCTTCAATTTTTTTTTATCTAATTTAGTTGATAGAATTTGTGCATCCATCAACCATTCTATTTTAGTACTTCATGAAAAAAAATAGATAAAATCAACTCTTTATGACGACTAATCCCGTGGATGTCACAATCTTCTTGAGTTACAAATATGCTAGGAGAGTGAACTTTGAAAACGGTTTGGCGGTATTGGTCATCTTGTTTATGGATTATATATTATTACTTGATTATTCATATGGTGATATGGGTATTATTTTATTTTATTTTTACCAAGAGAAGGAACATCTAAGGTAGTGCTACCTCAAAAAATAATAAAACAAATGGGAGCTACAAAATAAAGAGGAGGGGGACATCAACCAAAACCTCCTCAAAAGATAAAAAACCTAAAACAAGTTAAACCTAACAAATTTTTCACTAAACTATCTCTAATGAGCATAGTTCATATGTGAAAGATATGATCGAACGTCTAGAAATACTTCTCCATGTAGTAGACATGTTATTGGGAATGCTTCAAAATAAAAGAGGGAGACATCAACCAAAACCTCCTCAAAAGATAAAAAAAATCTAAAACTAGTTAAACCTAACAAATTTTTCACTAAACTAGCTATGAGCATAGTCTATATGTGAAAGATAACATCGAACATCTAGAAATACTTCTCCGCATTGTACACATATTAATGGGAATACCATGTCAATCCTTTCATGTCTACCCGAAGTGCTAGCCCTCGTGAATGCGTTTACATATTCAAAGCAAGTGTGAAAATATCCATACACATTCATCGTTGTCAATGATTGTTAAAAAAATAAACTCCAAAAATCAAAGAGAACAAGTTTTGTTTACAAACAAAGTGTATATATAATATGGGTTTGAGTGTAAGGTAAGTCACTTATTTATACAAATAAAGCTAACATATGGATTTTTTGTTTGTGAGGGAAAGCTAGCATATGATTATAATTTTAAATAATATCCATTAGTATAAATCAAAATTATTTATTTTAAAGATATCTATAACACTCTAATATAATTTTCTAGAATATCATTCAGGGTATTAGTCGCTGATATTGGATAACTAAAATAATAGAATCAAATTACATTACAAGGTAATTTAAAACATGCTTACGGTATAACTTAGAACACGTCTTTTGAAATACTAGATCTTTGTTTTAAGGAGTAAATACTAGATCTTATTAATATTTGAATCTAATCTAAGTTTGTTGTTGAAGAAGAAAATCGATATAACTTAAAAACACGTCTTATGAAATACTATAATTCTATACAAAAAAAAAAAAAAATATGCTCTATATTCTAGATATTGTACGGATATAAATTATTCCTTTTTGTTGTTGAGGGAAGATATAAATTATTCCTATACATCGTAAATCATACATATATAATATAAATCATAAATATTTTTTGTTGATTTGAATTCAAATTAAAATATTTATATAAATTAACAATAGGATGATATATTTCTAGGCATGATCATATTTATAAACATACAGTATCATGATAATATTTTAACAAAAAATTTATACAATAAATTAGATAAATAGATTTTAAATATAATACATAGAATAAATTTAGAAATCATACTAGTTTATTAGCCAAGAATTTAATGCTAAACTATAAATTAGAAATTTTAAGCCTAGGGTTTTTCACGGTTTTTCTTGGATTGCTTTTGAAAGAAAAACTCATCTAATGCTAAGATAAATTATGTACGGTCCGATTTAAGTTTAATGAGATCCAGTCAAATTTAATGTGCTTAAATTTGGATCAGTTTTGGGATATCCAAAAAATAAAATTATAATTTTGTGTTACTATTAATATATTATTGATACATTAAAATATAATGTTTGATGCAAAAGATAACATAAGATATATTAAAAATACATATTACGGAATGAAAATGATTGATAATTCATTCAGAGGGACAATGATCAATAATATTTGAAACATATGAAATAGCACAAAAATATATTTAGCTTTTTTTTTTATAAGGCAAGGGCACAATGACATAGAAAAGGAATGGAAGACACTCGAACGAAGTTGAGGCGTCTTATTGATTCCATTCCTTGTCAGGTACTCATGAATATTATTAAAAAAAAGGAAAAAAGAAAATTAAAAAAAAAAACTGGAGGGACATAAGTGTTTTGTGTGGTCGACCCAAGCGGGAAACACAAAAAATAAGAAAACACAAGTGGATTGGACCGTCCGCCAAGAGGAAAGCGAGTCCATGTACCATCAACTCCCTGCATTTCACAGCAAGCTCAAATGCACTTTCGAGCTCCACAATCCAATTCAAATATATTTAACTAAACTAATAAGTTGTAATAAAAAAAAATTAAAAACCAACGAATATTTAAATCATATAAATTTTTAGAAATAAGATTATAGAATCTTTCTTTAAAAAAAAAAGGATATAAACTCAAACTTATATAAATGAAATTATTTAATTTTCCTTCAATTTTTTTTTATCTAATTTAGTTGATAGAATTTGTGCATCCATCAACCATTCTATTTTAGTACTTCATGAAAAAAAATAGATAAAATCAACTCTTTATGACGACTAATCCCGTGGATGTCACAATCTTCTTGAGTTACAAATATGCTAGGAGAGTGAACTTTGAAAACGGTTTGGCGGTATTGGTCATCTTGTTTATGGATTATATATTATTACTTGATTATTCATATGGTGATATGGGTATTATTTTATTTTATTTTTACCAAGAGAAGGAACATCTAAGGTAGTGCTACCTCAAAAAATAATAAAACAAATGGGAGCTACAAAATAAAGAGGAGGGGGACATCAACCAAAACCTCCTCAAAAGATAAAAAACCTAAAACAAGTTAAACCTAACAAATTTTTCACTAAACTATCTCTAATGAGCATAGTTCATATGTGAAAGATATGATCGAACGTCTAGAAATACTTCTCCATGTAGTAGACATGTTATTGGGAATGCTTCAAAATAAAAGAGGGAGACATCAACCAAAACCTCCTCAAAAGATAAAAAAAATCTAAAACTAGTTAAACCTAACAAATTTTTCACTAAACTAGCTATGAGCATAGTCTATATGTGAAAGATAACATCGAACATCTAGAAATACTTCTCCGCATTGTACACATATTAATGGGAATACCATGTCAATCCTTTCATGTCTACCCGAAGTGCTAGCCCTCGTGAATGCGTTTACATATTCAAAGCAAGTGTGAAAATATCCATACACATTCATCGTTGTCAATGATTGTTAAAAAAATAAACTCCAAAAATCAAAGAGAACAAGTTTTGTTTACAAACAAAGTGTATATATAATATGGGTTTGAGTGTAAGGTAAGTCACTTATTTATACAAATAAAGCTAACATATGGATTTTTTGTTTGTGAGGGAAAGCTAGCATATGATTATAATTTTAAATAATATCCATTAGTATAAATCAAAATTATTTATTTTAAAGATATCTATAACACTCTAATATAATTTTCTAGAATATCATTCAGGGTATTAGTCGCTGATATTGGATAACTAAAATAATAGAATCAAATTACATTACAAGGTAATTTAAAACATGCTTACGGTATAACTTAGAACACGTCTTTTGAAATACTAGATCTTTGTTTTAAGGAGTAAATACTAGATCTTATTAATATTTGAATCTAATCTAAGTTTGTTGTTGAAGAAGAAAATCGATATAACTTAAAAACACGTCTTATGAAATACTATAATTCTATACAAAAAAAAAAAAAAATATGCTCTATATTCTAGATATTGTACGGATATAAATTATTCCTTTTTGTTGTTGAGGGAAGATATAAATTATTCCTATACATCGTAAATCATACATATATAATATAAATCATAAATATTTTTTGTTGATTTGAATTCAAATTAAAATATTTATATAAATTAACAATAGGATGATATATTTCTAGGCATGATCATATTTATAAACATACAGTATCATGATAATATTTTAACAAAAAATTTATACAATAAATTAGATAAATAGATTTTAAATATAATACATAGAATAAATTTAGAAATCATACTAGTTTATTAGCCAAGAATTTAATGCTAAACTATAAATTAGAAATTTTAAGCCTAGGGTTTTTCACGGTTTTTCTTGGATTGCTTTTGAAAGAAAAACTCATCTAATGCTAAGATAAATTATGTACGGTCCGATTTAAGTTTAATGAGATCCAGTCAAATTTAATGTGCTTAAATTTGGATCAGTTTTGGGATATCCAAAAAATAAAATTATAATTTTGTGTTACTATTAATATATTATTGATACATTAAAATATAATGTTTGATGCAAAAGATAACATAAGATATATTAAAAATACATATTACGGAATGAAAATGATTGATAATTCATTCAGAGGGACAATGATCAATAATATTTGAAACATATGAAATAGCACAAAAATATATTTAGCTTTTTTTTTTATAAGGCAAGGGCACAATGACATAGAAAAGGAATGGAAGACACTCGAACGAAGTTGAGGCGTCTTATTGATTCCATTCCTTGTCAGGTACTCATGAATATTATTAAAAAAAAGGAAAAAAGAAAATTAAAAAAAAAAACTGGAGGGACATAAGTGTTTTGTGTGGTCGACCCAAGCGGGAAACACAAAAAATAAGAAAACACAAGTGGATTGGACCGTCCGCCAAGAGGAAAGCGAGTCCATGTACCATCAACTCCCTGCATTTCACAGCAAGCTCAAATGCACTTTCGAGCTCCACAATCCAATTCAAATATATTTAACTAAACTAATAAGTTGTAATAAAAAAAAATTAAAAACCAACGAATATTTAAATCATATAAATTTTTAGAAATAAGATTATAGAATCTTTCTTTAAAAAAAAAAGGATATAAACTCAAACTTATATAAATGAAATTATTTAATTTTCCTTCAATTTTTTTTTATCTAATTTAGTTGATAGAATTTGTGCATCCATCAACCATTCTATTTTAGTACTTCATGAAAAAAAATAGAAAAAATCAACTCTTTATGACGACTAATCCCGTGGATGTCACAATCTTCTTGAGTTACAAATATGCTAGGAGAGTGAACTTTGAAAACGGTTTGGCGGTATTGGTCATCTTGTTTATGGATTATATATTATTACTTGATTATTCATATGGTGATATGGGTATTATTTTATTTTATTTTTACCAAGAGAAGGAACATCTAAGGTAGTGCTACCTCAAAAAATAATAAAACAAATGGGAGCTACAAAATAAAGAGGAGGGGGACATCAACCAAAACCTCCTCAAAAGATAAAAAACCTAAAACAAGTTAAACCTAACAAATTTTTCACTAAACTATCTCTAATGAGCATAGTCCATATGTGAAAGATATGATCGAACGTCTAGAAATACTTCTCCATGTAGTAGACATGTTATTGGGAATGCTTCAAAATAAAAGAGGGAGACATCAACCAAAACCTCCTCAAAAGATAAAAAAAATCTAAAACTAGTTAAACCTAACAAATTTTTCACTAAACTAGCTATGAGCATAGTCTATATGTGAAAGATAACATCGAACATCTAGAAATACTTCTCCGCATTGTACACATATTAATGGGAATACCATGTCAATCCTTTCATGTCTACCCGAAGTGCTAGCCCTCGTGAATGCGTTTACATATTCAAAGCAAGTGTGAAAATATCCATACACATTCATCGTTGTCAATGATTGTTAAAAAAATAAACTCCAAAAATCAAAGAGAACAAGTTTTGTTTACAAACAAAGTGTATATATAATATGGGTTTGAGTGTAAGGTAAGTCACTTATTTATACAAATAAAGCTAACATATGGATTTTTTGTTTGTGAGGGAAAGCTAGCATATGATTATAATTTTAAATAATATCCATTAGTATAAATCAAAATTATTTATTTTAAAGATATCTATAACACTCTAATATAATTTTCTAGAATATCATTCAGGGTATTAGTCGCTGATATTGGATAACTAAAATAATAGAATCAAATTACATTACAAGGTAATTTAAAACATGCTTACGGTATAACTTAGAACACGTCTTTTGAAATACTAGATCTTTGTTTTAAGGAGTAAATACTAGATCTTATTAATATTTGAATCTAATCTAAGTTTGTTGTTGAAGAAGAAAATCGATATAACTTAAAAACACGTCTTATGAAATACTATAATTCTATACACAAAAAAAAAAAATATATGCTCTATATTCTAGATATTGTACGGATATAAATTATTCCTTTTTGTTGTTGAGGGAAGATATAAATTATTCCTATACATCGTAAATCATACATATATAATATAAATCATAAATATTTTTTGTTGATTTGAATTCAAATTAAAATATTTATATAAATTAACAATAGGATGATATATTTCTAGGCATGATCATATTTATAAACATACAGTATCATGATAATATTTTAACAAAAAATTTATACAATAAATTAGATAAATAGATTTTAAATATAATACATAGAATAAATTTAGAAATCATACTAGTTTATTAGCCAAGAATTTAATGCTAAACTATAAATTAGAAATTTTAAGCCTAGGGTTTTTCACGGTTCTTCTTGGATTGCTTTTGAAAGAAAAACTCATCTAATGCTAAGATAAATTATGTACGGTCCGATTTAAGTTTAATGAGATCCAGTCAAATTTAATGTGCTTAAATTTGGATCAGTTTTGGGATATCCAAAAAATAAAATTATAATTTTGTGTTACTATTAATATATTATTGATACATTAAAATATAATGTTTGATGCAAAAGATAACATAAGATATATTAAAAATACATATTACGGAATGAAAATGATTGATAATTCATTCAGAGGGACAATGATCAATAATATTTGAAACATATGAAATAGCACAAAAATATATTTAACTTTTTTTTTATAAGGCAAGGGCACAATGACATAGAAAAGGAATGGAAGACACTCGAACGAAGTTGAGGCGTCTTATTGATTCCATTCCTTGTCAGGTACTCATGAATATTATTAAAAAAAAGGAAAAAAGAAATTAAAAAAAAACAACTGGAGGGACATAAGTGTTTTGTGTGGTCGACCCAAGCGGGAAACACAAAAAATAAGAAAACACAAGTGGATTGGACCGTCCGCCAAGAGGAAAGCGAGTCCATGTACCATCAACTCCCTGCATTTCACAGCAAGCTCAAATGCACTTTCGAGCTCCACAATCCAATTCAAATATATTTAACTAAACTAATAAGTTGTAATAAAAAAAATTAAAAACCAACGAATATTTAAATCATATAAATTTTTAGAAATAAGATTATAGAATCTTTCTTTAAAAAAAAAAGGATATAAACTCAAACTTATATAAATGAAATTATTTAATTTTCCTTCAATTTTTTTTTATCTAATTTAGTTGATAGAATTTGTGCATCCATCAACCATTCTATTTTAGTACTTCATGAAAAAAAATAGAAAAAATCAACTCTTTATGACGACTAATCCCGTGGATGTCACAATCTTCTTGAGTTACAAATATGCTAGGAGAGTGAACTTTGAAAACGGTTTGGCGGTATTGGTCATCTTGTTTATGGATTATATATTATTACTTGATTATTCATATGGTGATATGGGTATTATTTTATTTTATTTTTACCAAGAGAAGGAACATCTAAGGTAGTGCTACCTCAAAAAATAATAAAACAAATGGGAGCTACAAAATAAAGAGGAGGGGGACATCAACCAAAACCTCCTCAAAAGATAAAAAACCTAAAACAAGTTAAACCTAACAAATTTTTCACTAAACTATCTCTAATGAGCATAGTCCATATGTGAAAGATATGATCGAACGTCTAGAAATACTTCTCCATGTAGTAGACATGTTATTGGGAATGCTTCAAAATAAAAGAGGGAGACATCAACCAAAACCTCCTCAAAAGATAAAAAAAATCTAAAACTAGTTAAACCTAACAAATTTTTCACTAAACTAGCTATGAGCATAGTCTATATGTGAAAGATTACATCGAACATCTAGAAATACTTCTCCGCATTGTACACATATTAATGGGAATACCATGTCAATCCTTTCATGTCTACCCGAAGTGCTAGCCCTCGTGAATGCGTTTACATATTCAAAGCAAGTGTGAAAATATCCATACACATTCATCGTTGTCAATGATTGTTAAAAAAATAAACTCCAAAAATCAAAGAGAACAAGTTTTGTTTACAAACAAAGTGTATATATAATATGGGTTTGAGTGTAAGGTAAGTCACTTATTTATACAAATAAAGCTAACATATGGATTTTTTGTTTGTGAGGGAAAGCTAGCATATGATTATAATTTTAAATAATATCCATTAGTATAAATCAAAATTAATTATTTTAAAGATATCTATAACACTCTAATATAATTTTCTAGAATATCATTCAGGGTATTAGTCGCTGATATTGGATAACTAAAATAATAGAATCAAATTACATTACAAGGTAATTTAAAACATGCTTACGGTATAACTTAGAACACGTCTTTTGAAATACTAGATCTTTGTTTTAAGGAGTAAATACTAGATCTTATTAATATTTGAATCTAATCTAAGTTTGTTGTTGAAGAAGAAAATCGATATAACTTAAAAACACGTCTTATGAAATACTATAATTCTATACAAAAAAAAAAAAAATATGCTCTATATTCTAGATATTGTACGGATATAAATTATTCCTTTTTGTTGTTGAGGGAAGATATAAATTATTCCTATACATCGTAAATCATACATATATAATATAAATCATAAATATTTTTTGTTGATTTGAATTCAAATTAAAATATTTATATAAATTAACAATAGGATGATATATTTCTAGGCATGATCATATTTATAAACATACAGTATCATGATAATATTTTAACAAAAAATTTATACAATAAATTAGATAAATAGATTTTAAATATAATACATAGAATAAATTTAGAAATCATACTAGTTTATTAGCCAAGAATTTAATGCTAAACTATAAATTAGAAATTTTAAGCCTAGGGTTTTTCACGGTTCTTCTTGGATTGCTTTTGAAAGAAAAACTCATCTAATGCTAAGATAAATTATGTACGGTCCGATTTAAGTTTAATGAGATCCAGTCAAATTTAATGTGCTTAAATTTGGATTAGTTTTGGGATATCCAAAAAATAAAATTATAATTTTGTGTTACTATTAATATATTATTGATACATTAAAATATAATGTTTGATGCAAAAGATAACATAAGATATATTAAAAATACATATTACGGAATGAAAATGATTGATAATTCATTCAGAGGGACAATGATCAATAATATTTGAAACATATGAAATAGCACAAAAATATATTTAGCTTTTTTTTTTATAAGGCAAGGGCACAATGACATAGAAAAGGAATGGAAGACACTCGAACGAAGTTGAGGCGTCTTATTGATTCCATTCCTTGTCAGGTACTCATGAATATTATTAAAAAAAAGGAAAAAAGAAAATTAAAAAAAAAAACTGGAGGGACATAAGTGTTTTGTGTGGTCGACCCAAGCGGGAAACACAAAAAATAAGAAAACACAAGTGGATTGGACCGTCCGCCAAGAGGAAAGCGAGTCCATGTACCATCAACTCCCTGCATTTCACAGCAAGCTCAAATGCACTTTCGAGCTCCACAATCCAATTCAAATATATTTAACTAAACTAATAAGTTGTAATAAAAAAAAATTAAAAACCAACGAATATTCAAATCATATAAATTTTTGAAATAAGATTATAGAATCTTTCTTTAAAAAAAAAAAGGATATAAACTCAAACTTATATAAATGAAATTATTTAATTTTCCTTCAATTTTTTTTTATCTAATTTAGTTGATAGAATTTGTGCATCCATCAACCATTCTATTTTAGTACTTCATGTAAAAAAATAAAAAAAATCAACTCTTTATGACGACTAATCCCGTGGATGTCACAATCTTCTTGAGTTACAAATATGCTAGGAGAGTGAACTTTGAAAACGGTTTGGCGGTATTGGTCATCTTGTTTATAAATTATATATTATTACTTGATTATTCATATGGTGATATGGGTATTATTTTATTTTATTTTTACCAAGAGAAGGAACATCTAAGGTAGTGCTACCTCAAAAAATAATAAAACAAATGGGAGCTACAAAATAAAGAGGAGGGGGACATCAACCAAAACCTCCTCAAAAGATAAAAAACCTAAAACAAGTTAAACCTAACAAATTTTTCACTAAACTATCTCTAATGAGCATAGTCCATATGTGAAAGATATGATCGAACGTCTAGAAATACTTCTCCATGTAGTAGACATGTTATTGGGAATGCTTCAAAATAAAAGAGGGAGACATCAACCAAAACCTCCTCAAAAGATAAAAAAAATCTAAAACTAGTTAAACCTAACAAATTTTTCACTAAACTAGCTATGAGCATAGTCTATATGTGAAAGATAACATCGAACATCTAGAAATACTTCTCCGCATTGTACACATATTAATGGGAATACCATGTCAATCCTTTCATGTCTACCCGAAGTGCTAGCCCTCGTGAATGCGTTTACATATTCAAAGCAAGTGTGAAAATATCCATACACATTCATCGTTGTCAATGATTGTTAAAAAAATAAACTCCAAAAATCAAAGAGAACAAGTTTTGTTTACAAACAAAGTGTATATATAATATGGGTTTGAGTGTAAGGTAAGTCACTTATTTATACAAATAAAGCTAACATATGGATTTTTTGTTTGTGAGGGAAAGCTAGCATATGATTATAATTTTAAATAATATCCATTAGTATAAATCAAAATTATTTATTTTAAAGATATCTATAACACTCTAATATAATTTTCTAGAATATCATTCAGGGTATTAGTCGCTGATATTGGATAACTAAAATAATAGAATCAAATTACAAGGTAATTTTAAACAATGTTACGCTATAACTTAGAACACGTCTTTTGAAATACTAGATCTTTGTTTTAAGGAGTAAATACTAGATCTTATTAATATTTGAATCTAATCTAAGTTTGTTTGTTTTTGAAGAAGAAAATCGATATAACTTAAAAACACGTCTTATGAAATACTATAATTCTATACAAAATAAAAAAAAAATATGCTCTATATTCTAGATATTGTACGGATATAAATTATTCCTTTTTGTTGTTGAGGGAAGATATAAATTATTCCTATACATCGTAAATCATACATATATAATATAAATCATAAATATTTTTTGTTGATTTGAATTCAAATTAAAATATTTATATAAATTAACAATAGGATGATATATTTCTAGGCATGATCATATTTATAAATATACAGTATCATGATAATATTTTAACAAAATATTTATACAATAAATTAGATAAATAGATTTTAAATATAATACATAGAATAAATTTAGAAATCATACTAGTTTATTAGCCAAGAATTTAATGCTAAACTATAAATTAGAAATTTTAAGCCTAGGGTTTTTCACGGTTCTTCTTGGATTGCTTTTGAAAGAAAAACTCATCTAATGCTAAGATAAATTATGTACGGTCCGATTTAAGTTTAATGAGATCCAGTCAAATTTAATGTGCTTAAATTTGGATTAGTTTTGGGATATCCAAAAAATAAAATTATAATTTTGTGTTACTATTAATATTTTATTGATACATTAAAATATAATGTTTGATGCAAAAGATAACATAAGATATACTAAAAATACATATTACGGAATGAAAATGATTGATAATTCATTCAGAGGGACAATGATCAATAATATTTGAAACATATGAAATAGCACAAAAATATATTTAACTTTTTTTTTATAAGGCAAGGGCACAATGACATAGAAAAGGAATGGAAGACACTCGAACGAAGTTGAGGCGTCTTATTGATTCCATTCCTTGTCAGGTACTCATGAATATTATTAAAAAAAAGGAAAAAAGAAATTAAAAAAAAACAACTGGAGGGACATAAGTGTTTTGTGTGGTCGACCCAAGCGGGAAACACAAAAAATAAGAAAACACAAGTGGATTGGACCGTCCGCCAAGAGGAAAGCGAGTCCATGTACCATCAACTCCCTGCATTTCACAGCAAGCTCAAATGCACTTTCGAGCTCCACAATCCAATTCAAATATATTTAACTAAACTAATAAGTTGTAATAAAAAAAAATTAAAAACCAACGAATATTTAAATCATATAAATTTTTAGAAATAAGATTATAGAATCTTTCTTTAAAAAAAAAGGATATAAACTCAAACTTATATAAATGAAATTATTTAATTTTCCTTCAATTTTTTTTTATCTAATTTAGTTGATAGAATTTGTGCATCCATCAACCATTCTATTTTAGTACTTCATGAAAAAAAATAGAAAAAATCAACTCTTTATGATGACTAATCCCGTGGATGTCACAATCTTCTTGAGTTACAAATATGCTAGGAGAGTGAACTTTGAAAACGGTTTGGCGCTATTGGTCATCTTGTTTATGGATTATATATTATTACTTGATTATTCATATGGTGATATGGGTATTATTTTATTTTATTTTTACCAAGAGAAGGAACATCTAAGGTAGTGCTACCTCAAAAAATAATAAAACAAATGGGAGCTACAAAATAAAGAGGAGGGGGACATCAACCAAAACCTCCTCAAAAGATAAAAAACCTAAAACAAGTTAAACCTAACAAATTTTTCACTAAACTATCTCTAATGAGCATAGTCCATATGTGAAAGATATGATCGAACGTCTAGAAATACTTCTCCATGTAGTAGACATGTTATTGGGAATGCTTCAAAATAAAAGAGGGAGACATCAACCAAAACCTCCTCAAAAGATAAAAAAAAATCTAAAACTAGTTAAACCTAACAAATTTTTCACTAAACTAGCTATGAGCATAGTCTATATGTGAAAGATAACATCGAACATCTAGAAATACTTCTCCGCATTGTACACATATTAATGGGAATACCATGTCAATCCTTTCATGTCTACCCGAAGTGCTAGCCCTCGTGAATGCGTTTACATATTCAAAGCAAGTGTGAAAATATCCATACACATTCATCGTTGTCAATGATTGTTAAAAAAATAAACTCCAAAAATCAAAGAGAACAAGTTTTGTTTACAAACAAAGTGTATATATAATATGGGTTTGAGTGTAAGGTAAGTCACTTATTTATACAAATAAAGCTAACATATGGATTTTTTGTTTGTGAGGGAAAGCTAGCATATGATTATAATTTTAAATAATATCCATTAGTATAAATCAAAATTATTTATTTTAAAGATATCTATAACACTCTAATATAATTTTCTAGAATATCATTCACGGTATTAGTCGCTGATATTGGATAACTAAAATAATAGAATCAAATTACAAGGTAATTTAAAACATGCTTACGCTATAACTTAGAACACGTCTTTTGAAATACTAGATCTTTGTTTTAAGGAGTAAATACTAGATCTTATTAATATTTGAATCTAATCTAAGTTTGTTTGTTTTTGAAGAAGAAAATCGATATAACTTAAAAACACGTCTTATGAAATACTATAATTCTATACAAAAAAAAAAAAAAAATATGCTCTATATTCTAGATATTGTACGGATATAAATTATTCCTTTTTGTTGTTGAGGGAAGATATAAATTATTCCTATACATCGTAAATCATACATATATAATATAAATCATAAATATTTTTTGTTGATTTGAATTCAAATTAAAATATTTATATAAATTAACAATAGGATGATATATTTCTAGGCATGATCATATTTATAAATATACAGTATCATGATAATATTTTAACAAAAAATTTATACAATAAATTAGATAAATAGATTTTAAATATAATACATAGAATAAATTTAGAAATCATACTAGTTTATTAGCCAAGAATTTAATGCTAAACTATAAATTAGAAATTTTAAGCCTAGGGTTTTTCACGGTTCTTCTTGGATTGCTTTTGAAAGAAAAACTCATCTAATGCTAAGATAAATTATGTACGGTCCGATTTAAGTTTAATGAGATCCAGTCAAATTTAATGTGCTTAAATTTGGATCAGTTTTGGGATATCCAAAAAATAAAATTATAATTTTGTGTTACTATTAATATTTTATTGATACATTAAAATATAATGTTTGATGCAAAAGATAACATAAGATATATTAAAAATACATATTACGGAATGAAAATGATTGATAATTCATTCAGAGGGACAATGATCAATAATATTTCAAACATATGAAATAGCACAAAAATATATTTAACTTTTTTTTTATAAGGCAAGGGCACAATGACATAGAAAAGGAATGGAAGACACTCGAACGAAGTTGAGGCGTCTTATTGATTCCATTCCTTGTCAGGTACTCATGAATATTATTAAAAAAAAGGAAAAAAGAAATTAAAAAAAAAAACTGGAGGGACATAAGTGTTTTGTGTGGTCGACCCAAGCGGGAAACACAAAAAATAAGAAAACACAAGTGGATTGGACCGTCCGCCAAGAGGAAAGCGAGTCCATGTACCATCAACTCCCTGCATTTCACAGCAAGCTCAAATGCACTTTCGAGCTCCACAATCCAATTCAAATATATTTAACTAAACTAATAAGTTGTAATAAAAAAAAATTAAAAACCAACGAATATTTAAATCATATAAATTTTTAGAAATAAGATTATAGAATCTTTCTTTAAAAAAAAAGGATATAAACTCAAACTTATATAAATGAAATTATTTAATTTTCCTTCAATTTTTTTTTATCTAATTTAGTTGATAGAATTTGTGCATCCATCAACCATTCTATTTTAGTACTTCATGAAAAAAAATAGAAAAAATCAACTCTTTATGACGACTAATCCCGTGGATGTCACAATCTTCTTGAGTTACAAATATGCTAGGAGAGTGAACTTTGAAAACGGTTTGGCTCTATTGGTCATCTTGTTTATGGATTATATATTATTACTTGATTATTCATATGGTGATATGGGTATTATTTTATTTTATTTTTACCAAGAGAAGGAACATCTAAGGTAGTGCTACCTCAAAAAATAATAAAACAAATGGGAGCTACAAAATAAAGAGGAGGGGGACATCAACCAAAACCTCCTCAAAAGATAAAAAACCTAAAACAAGTTAAACCTAACAAATTTTTCACTAAACTATCTCTAATGAGCATAGTCCATATGTGAAAGATATGATCGAACGTCTAGAAATACTTCTCCATGTAGTAGACATGTTATTGGGAATGCTTCAAAATAAAAGAGGGAGACATCAACCAAAACCTCCTCAAAAGATAAAAAAAATCTAAAACTAGTTAAACCTAACAAATTTTTCACTAAACTAGCTATGAGCATAGTCTATATGTGAAAGATAACATCGAACATCTAGAAATAGTTCTCCGCATTGTACACATATTAATGGGAATACCATGTCAATCCTTTCATGTCTACCCGAAGTGCTAGCCCTCGTGAATGCGTTTACATATTCAAAGCAAGTGTGAAAATATCCATACACATTCATCGTTGTCAATGATTGTTAAAAAAATAAACTCCAAAAATCAAAGAGAACAAGTTTTGTTTACAAACAAAGTGTATATATAATATGGGTTTGAGTGTAAGGTAAGTCACTTATTTATACAAATAAAGCTAACATATGGATTTTTTTTTGTTTGTGAGGGAAAGCTAGCATATGATTATAATTTTAAATAATATCCATTAGTATAAATCAAAATTATTTATTTTAAAGATATCTATAACACTCTAATATAATTTTCTATAATATCATTCAGGGTATTAGTCGCTGATATTGGATAACTAAAATAATAGAATCAAATTACAAGGTAATTTTAAACAATGTTACGCTATAACTTAGAACACGTCTTTTGAAATACTAGATCTTTGGTTTAAGGAGTAAATACTATATCTTATTAATATTTGAATCTAATCTAAGTTTGTTTGTTTTTGAAGAAGAAAATCGATATAACTTAAAAACACGTCTTATGAAATACTATAATTCTATACAAAATAAAAAAAAAAATATGCTCTATATTCTAGATATTGTACGGATATAAATTATTCCTTTTTGTTGTTGAGGGAAGATATAAATTATTCCTATACATCGTAAATCATACATATATAATATAAATCATAAATATTTTTTGTTGATTTGAATTCAAATTAAAATATTTATATAAATTAACAATAGGATGATATATTTCTAGGCATGATCATATTTATAAATATACAGTATCATGATAATATTTTAACAAAAAATTTATACAATAAATTAGATAAATAGATTTTAAATATAATACATAGAATAAATTTAGAAATCATACTAGTTTATTAGCCAAGAATTTAATGCTAAACTATAAATTAGAAATTTTAAGCCTAGGGTTTTTCACGGTTCTTCTTGGATTGCTTTTGAAAGAAAAACTCATCTAATGCTAAGATAAATTATGTACGGTCCGATTTAAGTTTAATGAGATCCAGTCAAATTTAATGTGCTTAAATTTGGATCAGTTTTGGGATATCCAAAAAATAAAATTATAATTTTGTGTTACTATTAATATTTTATTGATACATTAAAATATAATGTTTGATGCAAAAGATAACATAAGATATATTAAAAATACATATTACGGAATGAAAATGATTGATAATTCATTCAGAGGGACAATGATCAATAATATTTCAAACATATGAAATAGCACAAAAATATATTTAACTTTTTTTTTATAAGGCAAGGGCACAATGACATAGAAAAGGAATGGAAGACACTCGAACGAAGTTGAGGCGTCTTATTGATTCCATTCCTTGTCAGGTACTCATGAATATTATTAAAAAAAAGGAAAAAAGAAATTAAAAAAAAAAACTGGAGGGACATAAGTGTTTTGTGTGGTCGACCCAAGCGGGAAACACAAAAAATAAGAAAACACAAGTGGATTGGACCGTCCGCCAAGAGGAAAGCGAGTCCATGTACCATCAACTCCCTGCATTTCACAGCAAGCTCAAATGCACTTTCGAGATCCACAATCCAATTCAAATATATTTAACTAAACTAATAAGTTGTAATAAAAAAAAATTAAAAACCAACGAATATTTAAATCATATAAATTTTTAGAAATAAGATTATAGAATCTTTCTTTAAAAAAAAAAAGGATATAAACTCAAACTTATATAAATGAAATTATTTAATTTTCCTTCAATTTTTTTTTATCTAATTTAGTTGATAGAATTTGTGCATCCATCAACCATTCTATTTTAGTACTTCATGAAAAAAAATAAAAAAAATCAACTCTTTATGACGACTAATCCCGTGGATGTCGCAATCTTCTTGAGTTACAAATATGCTAGGAGAGTGAACTTTGAAAACGGTTTGGCGCTATTGGTCATCTTGTTTATGGATTATATATTATTACTTGATTATTCATATGGTGATATGGGTATTATTTTATTTTATTTTTACCAAGAGAAGGAACATCTAAGGTAGTGCTACCTCAAAAAATAATAAAACAAATGGGAGCTACAAAATAAAGAGGAGGGGGACATCAACCAAAACCTCCTCAAAAGATAAAAAACCTAAAACAAGTTAAACCTAACAAATTTTTCACTAAACTATCTCTAATGAGCATAGTCCATATGTGAAAGATATGATCGAACGTCTAGAAATACTTCTCCATGTAGTAGACATGTTATTGGGAATGCTTCAAAATAAAAGAGGGAGACATCAACCAAAACCTCCTCAAAAGATAAAAAAAATCTAAAACTAGTTAAACCTAACAAATTTTTCACTAAACTAGCTATGAGCATAGTCTATATGTGAAAGATAACATCGAACATCTAGAAATACTTCTCCGCATTGTACACATGTTAATGGGAATACCATGTCAATCCTTTCATGTCTACCCGAAGTGCTATCCCTCGTGAATGCGTTTACATATTCAAAGCAAGTGTGAAAATATCCATACACATTTATCGTTGTCAATGATTGTTAAAAAAATAAACTCCAAAAATCAAAGAGAACAAGTTTTGTTTACAAACAAAGTGTATATATAATATGGGTTTGAGTGTAAGGTAAGTCACTTATTTATACAAATAAAGCTAACATATGGATTTTTTGTTTGTGAGGGAAAGCTAGCATATGATTATAATTTTAAATAATATCCATTAGTATAAATCAAAATTATTTATTTTAAAGATATCTATAACACTCTAATATAATTTTCTAGAATATCATTCAGGGTATTAGTCGCTGATATTGGATAACTAAAATAATAGAATCAAATTACAAGGTAATTTAAAACATGCTTACGCTATAACTTAGAACACGTCTTTTGAAATACTAGATCTTTGTTTTAAGGAGTAAATACTAGATCTTATTAATATTTGAATCTAATCTAAGTTTGTTTGTTTTTGAAGAAGAAAATCGATATAACTTAAAAACACGTCTTATGAAATACTATAATTCTATACAAAATAATAAAAAAAAAATGCTCTATATTCTAGATATTGTACGGATATAAATTATTCCTTTTTGTTGTTGAGGGAAGATATAAATTATTCCTATACATCGTAAATCATACATATATAATATAAATCATAAATATTTTTTGTTGATTTGAATTCAAATTAAAATATTTATATAAATTAACAATAGGATGATATATTTCTAGGCATGATCATATTTATAAATATACAGTATCATGATAATATTTTAACAAAAAATTTATACAATAAATTAGATAAATAGATTTTAAATATAATACATAGAATAAATTTAGAAATCATACTAGTTTATTAGCCAAGAATTTAATGCTAAACTATAAATTAGAAATTTTAAGCCTAGGGTTTTTCACGGTTCTTCTTGGATTGCTTTTGAAAGAAAAACTCATCTAATGCTAAGATAAATTATGTACGGTCCGATTTAAGTTTAATGAGATCCAGTCAAATTTAATGTGCTTAAATTTGGATCAGTTTTGGGATATCCAAAAAATAAAATTATAATTTTGTGTTACTATTAATATTTTATTGATACATTAAAATATAATGTTTGATGCAAAAGATAACATAAGATATATTAAAAATACATATTACGGAATGAAAATGATTGATAATTCATTCAGAGGGACAATGATCAATAATATTTGAAACATATGAAATAGCACAAAAATATATTTAACTTTTTTTTATAAGGCAAGGGCACAATGACATAGAAAAGGAATGGAAGACACCCGAACGAAGTTGAGGCGTCTTATTGATTCCATTCCTTGCCAGGTACTCATGAATATTATTAAAAAAAAAAAAGGAAAAAAGAAATTAAAAAAAAACTGGAGGGACATAAACTTAATCCACACAAAAGTGTAGGTCGACCCAAGCGGGAAACACAAAAAATAAGAAAACACAAGTGGATTGGACCGTCCGCCAAGAGGAAAGCGAGTCATTGTACCATCAACTCCCTGCATATCACAGCAAGCTCAAATGCACTTTCGAGCTCCACAATCCAATTCAAATATATTTAACTAAACTAATAAGTTGTAATAAAAAAAAATTTAAACACCAACGAATATTTAAATCATATAAATTTTTAGAAATAAGATTATAGAATCTCTCTTTAAAAAAAAATAGGATATAAACTCAAACTTATATAAATGAAATTATTTAATATTCCTTAAATTTTTTTTATCTAATTTTGTTGATAGAATTTGTGCATCCATCAACCATTCTATCTATTTTAGTACTTCATGAAAAAGAAAAAAAACAACTCTTTATGACGACTAATCCCGTGGATGTCACAATCTTCTTGAGTTACAGATATGCTAGGAGAGTGAACTTTGAAAACGGTTTGGCGGTATTGGTCATCTTGTTTATGGATTATATATTATTACTTGATTATTCATATGGTGATATGGGTATTATTTTATTTTATTTTTACCAAGAGAAGGAACATCTAAGGTAGTGCTACCTCATAAAATAATAAAACAAATGGGAGCTACAAAATAAAGAGGAGGGGGACATCAACCAAAACCTCCGCAAAAGATAAAAAACCTAAAACAAGTTAAACCTAACAAATTTTTCACTAAACTATCTGTAATGAGCATAGTCCATATGTGAAAGATATGATCGAACGTCTAGAAATACTTCTCCACGTAGTAGACATGTTATTGGGAATGCTTCAAAATAAAAGAGGGAGACATCAACCAAAACCTCCTCAAAAGATAAAAAAAAATCTAAAACTAGTTAAACCTAACAAAATTTTCACTAAACTAGCTATGAGCATAGTCTATATGTGAAAGATAACATCGAACATCTAGAAATACTTCTCCGCATTGTACACATGTTATTGGGAATACCATGTCAATCCTTTCTGTTGGAACAAAGGTGTTCAGCAATACCACGTTTTGAGTTTTGATGATAACAAGGTATTAAAAATTGTCAATTGGATATGCTAATATTTGTTTGAGTATGCAGGATATTAATCAAGATTTATATCTTAGAAAGTATTCTATTTGAACATTTTAAGAGAAAAGAACTAGAGAAGCTTGTTGCTTGTGATTCTGTATCGAAGAGAGTCTGAAGACTGTATCGAAGAGAGTCTGAAGACTGTATCGAAGAGAGTCTGAAGACTATCAGAATCTGAAGACTAAGAGAGTCTGAAGATCATCAGAAGCTAAGTGCTACAGTGAGTCTGAAGCCTCCAATCTGAAGATCTGCTTACAAGGATTTCTAAAGGCATTACGATGCAAAAGAAACTCTCATTTGGAGTAACGGCTAGCTTCAAAGTCAACTTGAGCGTGGGATGCTCAACGACAAAGAATGCAGGTCAGTACAGAGTACGTTGTACGAACTCTGTTTCCACTACTCCACTACCTCGTACAGTTTGGCAACTGTGTCTACCGGTATTAATCTTCAAAAGGAATGGAATTCAAAATATGCAATTGAAGGACTATTACCATATCAAGCAACAGATCAACAACTATTGATCAAGCTTCAGAAATCATCCTGATGTGCTGGATGACTCAACGTCTCTTTCCAACGCCTATATAAAGGATAGAAGACTTGAAGAATTGTAGGACTCTACTACTGAAAAAAACTACGCTGCATTGCTATCGTATTCAACTGAGTTTTAACAAAAACACATCAACAACTTAGATTATTCTTACAAACTGAGTATTCTAGAATTTCTAAGTTAAGCAGAAAAACAGAGTCTGTCTTTGTTGTAATTGAAACACGTTTGATTGTTTGTCAAGTGTTTTAACTCTATTCAATTTTCTGTAAGTTGTGTCAGAAGTCTCTTGCTTGTGTGCTTGAGCAAAGAAGTCTCTTGCTTGTGTGCTTGAGCAAAGAAGTCTCTTGGCTGCGTCCTTGAGCAAAGAAGTCTCTTAGTTGTGTCTTTGAGCATTGGAAGTATCTTGCCTGCGTGCTTGAGCATTGGAAGTCTCTTACTGTGTGTTTGAGCAACTTGTAATATATATTACATTTTAGTGGAACTCTCCTTGGAAGTGCTAGGGGGACAGGACTACTTCCGGTTTGTGGAAGGAACCTGTATAATTGCTTGTGTTCTCTCTTCTCTCTTTCTCTTGATTATTTCCGCTACATCAGAACCTAATCTCCCATCAGACTCTGATCTCTTTCAGACTTTGATACTAAGGAATTAGATTCTCACTCTTCAAGAGCTGCGAAAAGCTAACACAATTCAACCCCCCTTCTTGTGTTTTTCTCACCTTCAGTTGGTATCAGAGCTCCGGCTCTGTTGTCATAGCACTTAACCGTGTAACAGAAAAGATCCAGAGAAAAACATGTCTTCTAGTGAACCTTCTTCTTCTGGTGCTACTTCTGGTGCTGCTATACCATATGACTATGGATCCAATAACAGCAGTAAAAAGGCTGATTATGGAAAAATTCCTAAGTTCAATGGTGATCCTGAAGAATTTTCTTGGTGGAAAACCAACTTCTACAGTTATGTCATGGGTCTTGATGAAGAACTCTGGGACATACTTGAAGATGGTGTTGGTGACTTACAACTTGATGACGAAGATGCTGCCATTGACCGTAAACTTCACACTGCTGCTTAAAAGAAAATATACAAGAAACATCATATCATCAGAGGAGCTCTTGTCACTGCTATTCCTAAATCGGAATACATGAAGATGAGTGACAAATCTACTGCTAGAGCCATGTTTGCTTCTCTCTATGCAAACTATGAAGGAAGCAAAAAGGTCAGGGAAGCTAAAGCTCTTCTATTAGTTCATCAGTATGAACTATTCAAGATGAAAGAGGATGAAAGTATTGAGCAGATGTACTCAAGATTTCAAACTCTAGTATCTGGTCTTCAGATACTAAAGAAGAGTTATATAGCTTCTGATCATGTTAGCAAGATCCTAAGGAGCTTACCCTCTAGATGGAGACCAAAGGTTACTGCAATTGAGGAGGCTAAAGATTTAAACACTTTAAGTGTTGAAGATCTTGTAAGCTCTCTCAAGGTTCATGAGTTAAGTCTCAATGAACATGAGTATGCAAGAAAGTCTAAAACCATTGCTTTAAAATCAAAGGGAAGATCCTCAAAAGCTCTCAAGGTTGAAGAGTCTGAAAATGAATCTTCAGCTTCTGAAAGCTCAGAGGAAGATCCTGATGTTGCAAAGGAAATGGATATGCTTTCAAGCAGAATGCAGTACCTTGCTAAAAAGAACAAGAGATTTCTGAGCAAGAGCAGTGGGAAGGGTTTCAAAAAGGAGGAACATAAAGGTTGCTTCAACTGCAAGAAGACTGGACATTTTATTGCTGACTGTCCAGAACTGCAGAAGGAGAAATCCAAGTCAAAAAGGCCAACCTTCAAGTCAAGCAAGTTTAAGAAGCAAATCAAGAAAAGTCTGATGGCTACCTGGGAAGATCTTGATAATGAGTCAGGGTCTGAGGATGATGATACTGATGGTGAAGCCAATGTAGCTGTTGGTCTAATGGCTACAACTGAATCTGTAAAGGAGACACCTGAGGCAGAATCAGATGCAGACTCTGAAAGTGAAACAGAGGTATTTTCTGAACTCACAAGATCTGAATTAGTAGATTCTGTCAAAGAACTTCTTGGTCATTTTAAAGCTAAAACCACTGAGTTGAAGAAAGTCAAACAACAGCTTGATAAGCTGTCAAAAAGACATGATTCAACTCTGTTGGAGTTAGAAAGCTTAAAAGAAGAAAATGATACTTTATTGATCAAGAAGTGTAGCTTTAAATACTTGAGTGAGCAAGATATTGCTTTACAAGAATTTATTGCTACTGGAATTGACAGATCAAGGATTGCATCCATGATTTATAGCACATATTAGAACAGAGGATAGGGTCTTGGATTCATTGGAGGAAGCTCGAATGAAGTGACTCTGAAACCTGGTCCTGATAGAGCCAGAGAAGCGTTGAAAAATCACTTTGTAAGTGAGTCTGATGAAGTCAACACAGTGACTCATTCAGAACCTACAACTTCAAGTTCTAAGGTTCTGAATAAGTCAAAATCTCAGAATGTAAAGTTAAAAGTTCTGAAAAACTTTGAATCTAAAGCTTTAATGATTCAGACTCTAAAACATTCAGAGTCTGATAAACTGACTCTGAAAAAGCCAGAGTCTGAAAAACGAAAGCCTAAATTTCAAAGAAGAGAAACTGTGAAAGGCAAGTTGAATCATAAACCAAACGGTTCTAAACCCAAGGTGTGGGAGAAAACACTGCCAATGACTTCAAGACGCACCTTACGAAAGGAATTCAATGGTTCAAAGACTAACTCAAAAGGACCCATGAGAATATGGGTACCTAAGTCTGAAATTGTTGATGCTGCAGGTATGTCTAAAAGGACTAGAAAAGTAGAAGGCTTGGTACCTGGACAGTGGTTGCTCACGTCGCATGACGGGAGAAAAGTCTATGTTCCTAACCCTAACCATGAAAGAGGGAGGAACTGTGGGATTTGGAGGAAACCAGACTGGCAAAATCATTGGTACTGGAACCATTGGTAACTCTCTGATCTCAATCAGTAATGTGTGGTTTGTTGATGGGCTTAGACATAACCTACTAAGCATAAGTCAATTATGTGACAGTGGTTATGATGTTTTGTTTAATAAGAACAACTGCACTGTGGTTAACAAGGATGATCAATCCATAGTCTTCAAGGGAAAGAGAAGAAACAATGTCTACAAGATAAAATTCTCTGAACTGACTGATCAGAAGGTAGTTTTCCTTTTGTCAATGGGTGATAAGAAGTGGATATGGCATAGACGGTTGGGACACGCTAACTGGAGATTAATATCTAAGCTTAGCAAGTTGCAACTAGTCAAAGGCCTACTAGACATTGACTATCATTCAGATGCTCTTTGCGGAGCATGTCAGAAAGGGAAAATTGTCAAGAGTTCCTTTAAACCGAAAGAAATTGTTTCCACTTCCAGACCCTTGGAGTTACTTCATATTGATTTATTTGGACCAGTTAGCACTGCATCCTTATATGGAAGTAAATATGGACTAGTCATTGTTGATGATTACAGCAGATGGAGTTGGGTTAAGTTTCTGAAAACTAAAGATGACTCATATTCTGTGTCTAGTAAATTCTGCATCCAAATTCAATCTGAAAAAGAATTGAAAATCTTAAAAGTCAGAAGTGATCATGGAGGAGAATTTGAAAATGAGCCTTTTGAGGTCTTCTGTGAAAAACATGGAATTATTCATGAATTCTCTGCACCTAGAACTCCACAACAAAATGGAGTTGTAGAGAGAAAGAACAAAACCTTACAAGAAATGGCTAGAACCATGATCCATGAGAACAATCTGGCTAAACATTTTTGGGCAGAAGCAGTAAACACAGCTTGTTATGTTCAGAACAGAATCTATATCAGACCTCTGTTGAACAAAACAGCATATGAACTCTTTAAAGGAAGGAAACCTAACATATCTTATTTTCATCAGTTCGGATGTACTTGTTATGTCCTGAACAATAAAGTCTATCTAAAGAAATTTGATGCCAAAGCTCAAAAGGGAATCTTCTTAGGTTACCCTGAATGTCTAAGGCATACAGACTGTATAATTCAGAAACACAATGTGTTGAAGAATCTATGCATGTCAGATTCGATGACAAAGTGCCTGGAAGTGAAACTCCAGAGCAAGATGAAAGTTATGCAGGATCTCAATGTAACACCCCGTTCTCCCAATAGTATTAATTAACAAATTAAATCAGAGTTTTTCACCGAAAACGGAATGCTACATTTTCGTTCAAATAAAATCTCCAAATTAACGGATGAATAAATATTCTCCAATGAAATAGTCAATAATAGTTAACTTCAAAACTTCGCAGCGGAATTATTTTAAAGCAACTAAATAATCTTTGGCGCGCAGGCCTCATCAAAAGTTTCATAAATCAAAATTAATACGTGAGGAAAGAGAAAACAAGCAACAAATTCCCGTCCCGTTACGTATCAGAGCCCTAAGACACTTGAGCCGACATCTCTACTAATCTTCGTTACCTGCACTTGCCCACAAGGCGGCAATTCCAGCAGAAGGGGTGAGATACACGATCAATAATAAATATATATACTTCATCAAATCAATGAAACAACAACATCTTACAACAGGCATTATTCAATTCATATATAATGTGATTAATATACACATATGTAATAGCAACGTAATTATCTTCAACAACATTAAACAACAACAACAACAACAACAATGTCATTATCAGCAATGAACACCAACGACATGACCGACGACAACGACTACGACAATGCGACATCGACAACGACAAATGCATCATGCATGTGGTACCATTCTACGCGCGTTGAATGCTAAGCATTCCGGGGCATAAGCCCCCAACAGTTTGAATGAAATAACATTCCAGGGCATAAGCCCCCAACAGTTGAGTGATAAACACTCCAGGGCATAAGCCCTCAACGATTGAGTGTAAACACTCCAGGGCATGAGCCCTCAACAATGTATGAGTATGAAATGGACTCAATAGTGTATATCTGCATACAACTCAACAACAACATCAACATCTAGCATGCATAATCAACTATGACATACCGTACGACTACAACTGAATAGGACACGACCAAGTCCTTGCAACAAGATTCACCAAATAGTGCACAATTTCACTTAAATCATTCATTTTCAAGCAACAAGAAGTTTCTATAAGGTTTAATACTTAGTCAGAGGTTATACAGCTCAACCTAAGCATTTTGGAATACCCGGACAGGCCTCCTTAAGTTTGAACTAAGGTCACAATGCGGCTGTTAAAAGCCTTCTTCGCTTAAGCGAAGGCCTCTTCGCTTAAGCGAGCAAAACGCCGAGAGGAAAGGTGACTTCGCTTACGAGTTCGCTCAAGGCTCGCTCAAGCGAACAGCCTCAACTAAGTTATGGGCAACTACTTTGAATGGTCGCTTAAGCGACGGGAAGTTCGCTTAAGCGAACGGTTGTCTGGGCAGGGTAAATCCTCGAATTCTCTAACCCTAAATCATCCAAAAACCCAATTTTGATCCCTAATTACCCCAAACGTGTAAGCACAAATGTTTATGGATTCAGTATACAACATAGGTAACAAAACAACACTGAAATAGGCAATCAACAACACAATTCATCCATTTTAGAAATTACCCAAAACTTCTAAAACCTAGAAAACCAAGAACACCAAAATTCACAATTTTCAGAATTATATACATTATTAGTGAAAGGAATCCCACCCTTACCTTAGATTATCTTCCTGAATTAAAGCAGCGTTCTTCTCTCCTCTTGCTTCTTCTCTCTTCTTCTAGGTTTTTCCCCCTTTTTCTTGTTTTTCTCACTGTTTCTACGTAAAACTGGTTCTGACTCTTTCTTCCCTTATTAATACCTATTAACTTCTCCTTAATTCTAATTAACTCCTATTAAATTATTAAATAATTCATTTTAATCCCCAACCTTCTAATAATTATAATTCTTGCCTATTTTAATTAAATAATGGAAATAACTATATAATAAAATATATAACACACCAAAAATCAACATAATTATTTAAAATCATAAAAACTTATTAAAATCAACTGAATAAAATAATCAACAACTAGGGCGTTACAACTCTCCCCCACTTAAAAGAATTTCGTCCTCGAAATATTACCTCAAGCAAACAAATCAGGATAAGACTCTAGCATCTTACTCTCCAGCTCCCAAGTCAAGCTTTCACCAGTTACTCCACCCCAGACTACTCTCACTAGAGGTATCTCTTTGCCTCTCAACTTCTTCACCTTGCGATCATCAATTCTCAACGGTAAGGTTGTCTCTAACCTGCACATCATCCCTCGGTATGACATGCGAAGGGTCCGCTATGTACTTCCGCAACTGCGACACATGAAACACATCATGCAGATTCGAAAGATGTGGTGGCAAACCCACTCTATATGCCACCGTTCCAATCCTCTCAGATATCTGATACGGACCAATAAACTTCGGAGTCAACTTCTTCGACTTCAACGCACGACCTACACCTGTCATGGGAGTGACTCTCAAGAACACATGGTCTCCCTCCTGAAACTCAAGATCCTTTCTACGCTTGTCGTGGTAACTCTTCTGTCTACTCTGCGACGCTTTCATCTGTTCTCTTATCAACTTGACCTTCTCTGTAGTCTGCTGAACAATCTCTGGTCCCAACACCACACTTTCACCAGTCTCAAACCAACATAAAGGGGTTCTGCACCTCCGACTATACAAAGCTTCGAATGGTTCCATACCAATACTCGAATGGTAACTGTTGTTGTACGTGAACTCAATCAACGGTAGATGACTATCCCAAGCTCCACCTTGCTCAAGTACACACACTCTTAACAAATCTTCCAACGACTGAATCGTCCTCTCCGACTGACCATCTGTTTGAGGATGATAAGCCGAACTCAACTTCAATTTAGAACCCAAAGCCTCTTGCAAGCTCTTCCAAAACCTCGAAGTGAACCTCGGATCTCTATCCGACACAATGCTTGACGGAACACCATGCAACTTTACAATATTATGAATATAAATCTCTGCCAACTGAGCCACTGGATAATTGATATTGATCGGAATAAAATGTGCTGACTTTGTTAACCTGTCAACAACTACCCAAATGGCATCATGCCCCTTCGGAGTATTCGGTAAGCTCGTTACAAAATCCATGGATATGCTATCCCACTTCCATTCTGGCACATCTAATGGTGTCAACAATCCTGCAGGCTTCTGATGTTCAACTTTAGATTTCTGACAAGTTAAACATGCATAAACAAATTGCGCGACATCTCGCTTCAATCCAGACCACCAGAACATCTTCTTCAAGTCGTGGTACATCTTCGTAGCTCCCGGATGAATACTTAAGCTACTCCTGTGACTTTCTTCCAAAATCATCTTTTTCAACTCGTCCTTATCAGGAATACAAATTCTGCCTCGGAATCTTAACACACCTATATCATCAACCTGGAAATCACTACCTTCCGCTTCATTACTAGCAACCATCAAGTCTACAAACTTAACATCAGCTTCCTGCGCTTCCTTGATACTATTCAAGAATTCATTATTGATCTTCAACATACCCAACTGTACGCTCTGAGGTACCAATTCGCAAACTAAGCTCAAGTCTCTAAATTGCTCAAGTAACTCGAACTCTTTTATCATCATAGCAGACATGTGCAACGTCTTTCTGCTCAAGGCATCTGCAACAACATTGGCTTTACCCGGATGGTAATTCAAACTAAAATCATAGTCCTTCAACAACTCAAGCCACCTTCTCTGCCTCATATTCAACTCCTTCTGATCAAACAAGTATTTCAAACTCTTATGATCACTGAACACCTCAAATCTGGAACCGTACAAATAATGCCTCCAAATTTTTAACACAAAAACTACAGCAGCCAATTCTAAATCATGTGTAGGATAGTTCTTCTCATGTATCCTCAACTGCCTCGAAGCATAAGCTACTACCTTACCATCTTGCATAAGTACACCACCTAAGCCCAACTTGGACGCATCACAATAAACAACAAAAGGTTCATCTGACTTTGGTAAAATCAAAATCGGAGCAGTCGTCAACCGTTGCTTCAACTCATTGAAACTATTCTCACACTTAGTATCCCACACAAAAGCCTTACCCTTACAGGTCAACTGTGTCAGAGGAAGTGCCAACTTCGAAAATCCTTCGATAAATCTGCGGTAATAACCTGCTAAACCCAGAAAACTTCTAATCTCTGTAACGGACCTCGGAGTCTCCCATTGCGACACCGCTTCAACTTTCGACGGGTCAACCGCAATACCACTACCAGAAATAATGTGGCCAAGAAAACTTACTTCACTTAACCAGAACTCACATTTGGATAACTTGGCATACAACTTCTTTTCTTTCAACACTTGCAAAACAATCTTCAAATGCTCTGCATGCTCTTCTTCAGTCTTAGAATAAATCAGAATATCATCAATAAACACTACAACAAATTTATCCAGGAAAGCATGAAAAATTCTGTTCATATACTCCATGAACACACCAGGTGCATTGGTAACACCGAAAGGCATCACTTTATATTCATAGTGACCATATCGCGTCCTAAACGCCGTCTTCAGCATATCTTCATCCTTTACCTTGATCTGATGGTAACCTGATCTCAAATCAATTTTACTAAACACGCGAGCACCCACTAACTGATCCATCAAATCGTCAATTCTCGGAAGTGGATACCTATTCTTTATCGTAACTTTATTCAGCTGACGATAGTCTATACACAGCCTCATGCTACCATCCTTCTTCTTAACCAATAATACCGGCGCTCCCCAAGGTGAAACACTCGGTCTTACAAACTTCTTATCAAGTAGATCCTCCAACTGTTTCTTCAACTCTGCCAACTTAGCTGCTGACATACGGTAAGGAGCCATCGATACAGGCTTCGTACCCGGAACAAGATCGATTGAAAATTCTACCTCTCTTTCTGGCGGCACATCAGGAATCTCATCAGGGAAAACCTCTGGAAATTCATTTACAACGGGCAACCTATCAATTACCGCTTTATTCCCACGGACAAATACGCCAACAAGGAAAACATCAAGTCTCCATCACATATTAACTGCTTCAGCTGCTTAGTAGATAAAAATTCTGCTCCACTCTCTTCTTCGGAAGAGGAAAAGTACACCGTCTTTCTAAAACAATCTGTATGGACATGGTTGTATTCCAACCAGTTCATACCAAGGATTACATCCATACCCGTCAACGGAAAACATACAAGATCAACCTCAAAGATTCCACACAACAATAACAAATCAGGACAACAAGGACAATACAAAATTGTCACACAACTCTACTAGGCTCGACTCGACTCTACTACTTGGCCGGACGGACCAACCTGCTCTGATACCAATTGTAACACCCCGTTCTCCCAACAGTATTAATTAACAAATTAAATCAGAGTTTTTCACCGAAAACGGAATGCTACATTTTCGTTCAAATAAAATCTCCAAATTAACGGATGAATAAATATTCTCCAATGAAATAGTCAATAATAATTAACTTCAAAACTTCGCAGCGGAATTATTTTAAAGCAACTAAATAATCTTTGGCGCGCAGGCCTCATCAAAAGTTTCATAAATCAAAATTAATACGTGAGGAAAGAGAAAACAAGCAACAAATTCCTGTCCTGTTACGTATCAAAGCCCTAAGACACTTGAGCCGACATCTCTACTAATCTTCGTTACCTGCACTTGCCCACAAGGCGGCAATTCCAGCAGAAGGGGTGAGATACACGATCAATAATAAATATATATACTCCATCAAATCAATGAAACAACAACATCTTACAACAGGCATTATTCAATTCATATATAATGTGATTAATATACACATATGTAATAGCAACGTAATTATCTTCAACAACATTAAACAACAACAACAACAACAACAATGTCATTATCAGCAATGAACACCAACGACATGACCGACGACAACGACTACGACAATGCGACATCGACAACGACAAATGCATCATGCATGTGGTACCATTCTACGCGCGTTGAATGCTAAGCATTCCGGGGCATAAGCCCCCAACAGTTTGAATGAAATAACATTCCAGGGCATAAGCCCCCAACAGTTGAGTGATAAACACTCCAGGGCATAAGCCCTCAACGATTGAGTGTAAACACTCCAGGGCATGAGCCCTCAACAATGTATGAGTATGAAATGGACTCAATAGTGTATATCTGCATACAACTCAACAACAACATCAACATCTAGCATGCATAATCAACTATGACATACCGTACGACTACAACTGAATAGGACACGACCAAGTCCTTGCAACAAGATTCACCAAATAGTGCACAATTTCACTTAAATCATTCATTTTCAAGCAACAAGAAGTTTCTATAAGGTTTAATACTTAGTCAGAGGTTATACAGCTCAACCTAAGCATTTTGGAATACCCGGACAGGCCTCCTTAAGTTTGAACTAAGGTCACAATGCGGCTGTTAAAAGCCTTCTTCGCTTAAGCGAAGGCCTCTTCGCTTAAGCGAGCAAAACGCCGAGAGGAAAGGTGACTTCGCTTACGAGTTCGCTCAAGGCTCGCTCAAGCGAACAGCCTCAACTAAGTTCTGGGCAACTACTTTGAATGGTCGCTTAAGCGACGGGAAGTTCGCTTAAGCGAACGGTTGTCTGGGCAGGGTAAATCCTCGAATTCTCTAACCCTAAATCATCCAAAAACCCAATTTTGATCCCTAATTACCCCAAACGTGTAAGCACAAATGTTTATGGATTCAGTATACAACATAGGCAACAAAACAACACTGAAATAGGCAATCAACAACACAATTCATCCATTTTAGAAATTACCCAAAACTTCTAAAACCTAGAAAACCAAGAACACCAAAATTCACAATTTTCAGAATTATATACATTATTAGTGAAAGGAATCCCACCCTTACCTTAGATTATCTTCCTGAATTAAAGCAGCGTTCTTCTCTCCTCTTGCTTCTTCTCTCTTCTTCTAGGTTTTTCCCCCTTTTTCTTGTTTTTCTCACTGTTTCTACGTAAAACTGGTTCTGACTCTTTCTTCCCTTATTAATACCTATTAACTTCTCCTTAATTCTAATTAACTCCTATTAAATTATTAAATAATTCATTTTAATCCCCAACCTTCTAATAATTATAATTCTTGCCTATTTTAATTAAATAATGGAAATAACTATATAATAAAATATATAACACACCAAAAATCAACATAATTATTTAAAATCATAAAAACTTATTAAAATCAACTGAATAAAATAATCAACAACTAGGGCGTTACACTCAAGATTCTGATGACAACTCAGAATCTGATCAGACTCCAGAATCTGAAGATACTTCAGAAGCTGGAGCATCCCCTGAAATTCCTAATGAAGAAGCTTCTGAAGAAGCTCAAGATGGTTCTCAGCAAGCTAGTCAATCCAAACATTCATTCAAATACAAGTCTTCACATCCTGAGGATCAGATTATTGGCAATAAAGAAAGTCCCAGAAGAACTAGATCGTATTTCAGACAAGAAGAGTCTGCTTTGGGATTATTATCTGTTATTGAACCAACCTCTATTGAAGAAGCACTTGGAGATGAAGGATGGATTCTGGCAATGCAAGACGAACTTAATCAATTCAAAAGGAATGAAGTATGGGATCTAGTAGCTAAGCCTGAACACAAGAACATCATTGGAACTAAATGGGTGTTCAGAAATAAGCTTAGTGAACAAGGAGAAGTAATCAGAAACAAAGCCAGACTTGTTGCGCAGGGCTACAGTCAACAAGAAGGCATTGATTACACATAAACATTTGCTCTAGTTGCAAGATTGGAAGCAATCAGGTTACTTCTTTCCTATGCAGTAAATCACAACATAACCATGTATCAAATGGACATTAAGAGTGCATTTCTTAATGGTGTCATTTCTGAAGAAGTGTATGTCAAACAACCTCCTGGCTTTGAAGATTTAAAACATCCAGAGCATGTTTATAAATTGAAGAAATCACTCTATGGCTTGAAACAGGCTCCCAGAGCTTGGTATGAAAGACTGAGTAATTTCTTAATACAAAATAACTTTGAACGAGGGCAAGTTGACACTACACTATTCAGAAAGACTCTGAAGAAAGACATTCTTATAGTTCAGATTTATGTTGATGATATCATTTTTGGTTCTACAAATAGTTCACTTTGCAAAGAATTTTCCAAAGTAATGCAGGATGAGTTCGAAATGAGCTTGATGGGAGAATTGAAGTTCTTTCTAGGAATTCAAATCAACCAATGCAAAGATGGAGTCTATGTTCATTAGTCCAAATACACGAAAGAGCTTCTGAAGAAGTTCAATCTTGAGGACTGCAAAGAAATGAATACTCCAATGCATCCAACCTGAACTCTGAGCAAAAAAGATCAAGGAACCAAAGTTGATCAGAAGCTGTATAGAGGTATGATTGGTTCTTTGTTATACCTAACTACATCCAGACCAGATGTTTTATTCAGTGTATGTCTGTGTGCAAGGTTTCAATCAGATCCTAGAGAGTCTCCCTTAACAGCTGTTAAGAGAATCTTTAGATATCTGAAAGGGACTACTAATCTTGGACTTCTGTACAAGAAATCCTCTGATTATAAGCTAGTTGGATTCTGTAATGCTGACTACGCTGGAGACAGGATTGAAAGAAAATCAACCAGTGGCAATTGTCAATTTTTGGGAGAGAATCTGATATCCTGGGCTAGCAAGAGGCAAACAACTATTGCTTTGTCTATAGCAGAAGCAGAATACATCTCAGCTGCTAGTTGTTGTACACAGCTACTCTGGATGAAACATCAGCTTGAGGATTATCAAATAACTGAAAACTGTATCCCAATTTATTGTGATAATACGACAGCTATATGTTTATCTAAGAATCCAATTCTGCATTCAAGAGCAAAGCACATTGAGATTAAACATCATTTTATAAGAGACTATGTTCAAAAAGGAATACCAGATATTCAATTCATTGATACTGATCATCAATGGGCTGATGTATTTACTAAACCTTTATCTGTTGAAAGATTTGATTTTATAAAGAAAAATTTGAACATGTGTTATGTCTCTGGGTAATGTGCGCCTCTGAAAACAGAATTCAGATTCTGAAAGATATTCAGAAGCTAATTGAGAATCAGACTCTCTTTTGGAGACTCTGGTGAACATAAGCTTCTGATAGACCTTCAGACTCTGTTAAGAAATCTTAGACTCTCAGAAGCTCGTATTAGTGGAAGCATGACTGTTGAGTTCAGTAACACCTGCCCCAATACAATGACAGATACTTTTTAGTTTCTCAGAAGTGGCCTGTCTGTATTGGGTAAGAACTCAAAGGGCAATGATTTCATTACGTTTAACAAGTTACCTTCGCATTGTCCCAATACTTTTACGGCTGCATGCTCTCTGTATTTATTGATCGTGTTTGTTTGTCCCCTATTCTTTTGAAACGGTTATCATTTTTTTCTATAAATACCTATCACACACAACTCACTTCTCTTTTCACTCTTTGATTTTTTCTCTGAACAATCTTCTTGTTTTCAATCTTTGTAAAATTCTTTTTGTTCTAAAAAAAAAATCAAAACCTAGAAAACTCTCAATGACAAGTGATCTCATTCAATCTGGTGTGTTAGTCAAAACTGGAAAATCATACGTGATTAAACCCAGAACGATGAACCTCATTAAAGAAACTCTGGAAATTCAAGTTGAATCTCCAGTAGACTTTGGCTCTCTCAGTCGTCACGGAGTAGACGTCTCTTCTCATTTCTTATCACAAGGGATGATGAACTATTTCGGTATGTTGAATGGACCAACATATCAGGAGCTGGTAAGAGATTTCTGGGTTAGGGTAGAAGTCTTCAACAAGGATGAAGCTACCATTGAAGAAACAGCTGCAATCATGAACAACCCTAAGCTGGCTGGCAAAAGTAGAGAGGAAATGGGTTTAAGACCGTACAAAGGTCTTGAAATCAGGTTCGCTGTGATGGGGATTCCAGTCCTTATCACTGAAGAGGTGATTGCCAGAGCTTGTAGAGTGGTGAATGAAGGAAAATTTCAGTGGAATGTCCAGAAGAAGAGTGACTGGACGGGTATCTGCAACAAACTCTTATTTGAAGGGAGACCTTCAAATAAGATGGTTGACATGCATCCAGAGCACAGGGTGCTTCTGAAGATCATACTGGATAGTATGCTTCAGAAAGGTGGAGGAACATACACTCTGTATGTTGATCACAAGGTTCTTCTTTATTTTCTGATAAATAAAATGAAGATAAACTTTCCAAGGTACGTGATGTACCACATGTGCTGGGCTATAAAGAAAAGCCAATCTAAATCCAGAAGACAAGTTCCTTTTGGAAGGCTAATCTCTGAGATTCTGTATCAAGGAGGCCTCTTGAAGGTATTATCAGAATCTGGTGCAGTATCAGACGCTCATCTTGGAACAGTTACTGGGAGAATCATCAACGGTAAAACTCTTCAATACATGAAGATTGTCAGAAGATTCAATCCTTCTAAGCAAGAAATGAGGGAATCTTATGTGCAATCAGACTTGATGATGGACTTCCCTCCTATTTCCAAAGAAGATAATCCTGAAGTTCTTGCAAGATTTGTGGTGGATTACTTCAAAGAAACTGGTAGAATAATCAACTATTCTGCCATTCCTGAGACTGCTGGAGGAGGACCTCTTAAGGTTAAAGGAAAAAGGACCAAGGAAGTGATTCCAAAGGAAGAGGAAGAGAAGCAAGAGCCTCTCAAGAAAAAGATGAAATCTACATCTCTTCTAGGAGTAACTATTGGTGCCCCTAAGACCATAGCTCCCATGCCTGTGTCTGTATCTTCTGCTTCCAAGGAAATCAAGGATAGGATAAAAAAACCCAAGGATGAGAAGAAAGCTAAGAAAGACGAGAAGAAGGCAAAGAAGGATGAGAAGAAAGCGAAGAAAGGCAAGGGTGACAGAGATTATGTGAAACTAGCTGAAGAGATTGCTGAATTCCTTGATACTGACTCTGATGGTGAAGAAAGTCAGATCAAGAAGAGAAATATGGAAGTGGTTCCTGTGGCTAAGGATGTAGCACAGAAGATAGGTACTTCTGTATCTATGATTGAGGATGAACATGCTGCTGGCAAGGCAATGGCAGCAGAAGTGGTTGCTGAAGAACTTAAGGAAGAAACTGTTAAAGAAGCTGCTAAGTTGCTTGCATCTGCTCTGAAACAGAAGAGTCGGGTTGCTCCTACAGAAGCTGATTTATCAGAAGCTACTGTGTCTGATCATCATGCTTCTCCAGAAGCAAGAATAGGCACCTCTGGTAATATGGCATTTAACTCACCTTCCTCTACGAATCAAGAGTCTTCATCTGATTCTGAATCAGATAACAAACCCTTGAGCCAAATTCTTCCCGCCCTCAGAAATTCATCCCCCTCACCAATCAAACCCTTATCATCCCATGACCCACTTGACCCCAAAATAGTTGAATATGTTGATTCAACTATGGACAGAGTTATTCAAGACACCATCACAGTGTCTATGAACTTACCTGCTGACCACCCTGCTCAACCATCTTTTCTTAAACCACTTCAGGCAATTCAACCTTCTGAAGAGCCTGAAGTAACCATTCATTCAACTCAACCATCCCCCCAACATGAACCTATTTGTGTAGACTCTCCAGACACCCTAGATTCTCTTGAGAAACATCTAGGAGGAGAACTACCAAAAACCCCTGCTAAATCCAAATCAACAAAAGCTACAGAATCTGTTTCTAAACCAGACTCTGTATCCAAACCTACAGAACCATCAGAACCTGTAGAAGAACCAGTCTCTGAAATTCTAGAACAAGCTTCTGATATCCTATCAGAACCTGTAACAGAATGCATAGCAGAGCCTGTGTCTGAAACGGTTCCTGAACCTCTTTCTGATTCTAGAACAGTTGTACCTGGTTTTGAAACCTTTCAAACTTTAAGAGCCTCTCAACCCTCAACTTCTGAACCTCACAACCTCTTTGATTCGTTAAGGATAGATGAGTTCCATGCTTCATCAAACTCTAAGCTCAAGGACATTATTGAGCAAAGGTTTGTGCCTATCCTCAATTTAAGCTATGAGGATAAGTTCTCCACTTTGAAGACTGAATTTTTGGAGTTTGTCACCAAAATTCAGAAGGCTGCTGCCAAGGAACAAGCCATTGTTACTGCCAAGCATGTGGAAGAAGTTAAGAGAGTTGAGGAAGCTAAAGCTAAGAAGAAAGCTCCTATTCTGCGGATTGAGTATAAACCATTCTTTGATGAAGATCAATACAATCCAAGAGAATCAATGGTTTTTGATTCATTGAGGAGGAGACTGCATAGAGTTCAGGAAGAAGCAAGACTTGAAAGAGAAGCTCACTTGAGAAGAACTGAGGCTTTGGAAGAAATTGTTAAGAAGCAGCAAGAGGATCTCCAGAAATTGATGGATCACCTTGCCAAACAAAACCAACCATAGTTTAAATTCTTTGTGTTTTGTTTTTGCTTGTAACTTATTTCTGCTGTTTTCTTTATCTTCTGAACTATTTTTCGTTTTTAAGATTATTCAAGTTGTTATTTAATCTTTGTGCCTCTGTTATATATTGTGTTTTGCATCTTATATGTTTTTCGCTCTGAATCTTGTTTTCCTTAAAATTTGTTTTTACCCTTACCTGAAGTCATTTAAAAAGGGGGAGAAACTTGTTTCTAAACCTTTTTGTTGATGACAAAAGGGGGAGAAGGGAAAGCTTTGAGAGATTTGGGACTTTTTGTTAACTGATGAATCTGCAAGTTCTATGTAAAAAGTTAAAGGGAAATTTGCGAAAGGTGCTAAGTTAGATTCTGAGCCCCTGTTTAAAGAATCTGTTCTCTATTTCGTTTATTTTTCTGAGAATGAATTCAACTGCTTATGTAAATGAATTTAATTAACTTGGATAGAACTTAGGGGGAGCTTACAAACCTCAACTTAAGAACTATCAGACTCAGGGGGAGTCAGAGCTTACAAACCTCAGACCCCTTAAGTCAACCTGTTAATTAGATTAACAACAATTGACCTTTTAAATATTGATGTTTGTCATCATCAAAAAGAAGGAGATTGTTGGAACAAAGGTGTTCAGCATTACCACGTTTTGAGTTTTGATGATAACAAGGTATTAAAAATTGTCAATTGGATATGCTAATATTTGTTTGAGTATGCAGGATATTAATCAAGATTTATATCTTAAAAGTATTCTATTTGAACATTTTAAGAGCAAAGAACTAGAGAAGCTTGTTGCTTGTGATTCTGTATCGAAGAGAGTCTAAAGACTGTATCGAAGAGAGACTGAAGACTGTATCGAAGAGAGTCTGAAGACTGTATCGAAGAGAGTCTGAACAAGAGAGTCTAAAGACTATCAGAATCTGAAGACCAAGAGAATCTGAAGATCATCATAAGCTAAGTGCTACAGTGAGTCTGAAGCCTGCAATCTGAAGATCTTCTTACAAGGATTTCTAAAGGCATTACGATGCAAAAGAAACTCTCATTTAGAGTAACGGCTAGCTTCAAAGTCAACTTGAGCGTGGGATGCTCAACGACAAAGAATGCAGGTCAGTACAGAGTACGTTGTATGAACTCTGTTTCCACTACTCCACTACCTCGTACAGTTTGGCAACTGTGCCTACCGGTATTAATCTTCAAAAGGAATGGAATTCAAAATATGCAATTGAAGGACTATTACCATATCAAGCAACAGATCAACAGCTATTGATCAAGCTTCAGAAATCATCCTGATGTGCTGGATGACTCAACGTCTCTTTCCAACGCCTATATAAAGAATAGAAGACTTGAAGAATTGTAGGACTCTACTACTGGAAAAAAAAACTATGCTGCATTGCTATCGTATTCAACTGAGTTTTAACAAAAACACATCAACAACTTAGATTATTCTTACAAACTGAGTATTCTATAATTTCTAAGTTAAGCAGAAAAACAGAGTCTGACTTTGTTTGAAACAGAGTTTGTCTTTGTTGTAATTGAAACACGTTTGATTGTTTGTCAAGTGTTTTAACTCTATTCAATTTTCTGTAAGTTGTGTCAGAAGTCTCTTGCTTGTGTGCTTGAGCAAAGAAGTCTCTTGGCTGCGTCCTTAAGCAAAGAAGTCTCTTAGTTGTGTCTTTGAGCATTGGAAGTCTCTTGCCTGCGTGCTTGAGCATTGGAAGTCTCTTACTGTGTGTTTGAGCAACTTGTAATAGATATTACATTTTAGTGGAACTCTCCTTGGAAGTGCAAGGGGGGCAGGACTACTTCCGGTTTGTGGAAGGAACCTGTATAATTGCTTGTGTTCTCTCTTTCTCTTGATTATTTCCGCTGCATCAGAACCTAATCTCCCATCAGACTCTGATCTCTTTCAGACTCTGATACTAAGGAATTAGATTCTCACTCTTCAAGAGCTGCGAAAATACTAGATCTTAATAATATTTCAATCTAATCTAAGTTTGTTTTTGAAGAAGAAAATCGATATAACTTAAAAACACGTCTTATGAAATACTATAATTCTATACAAAATAAAAAAAAAATATGCTCTATATTCTAGATATTGTACGGATATAAATTATTCCATTTTTTTTGTTGAGGGAAGATATAAATTATTCCTATACATCGTAAATCATACATATATAATATAAATCATAAATAATTTTTGTTGATTTGAATTCAAATTAAAATATTTATATAAATTAACAATAGGATGATATATTTCTAGGCATGATCATATTAATAAATATACAGTATCATGATAATATTTTAACAAAAAATTTATACAATAAATTAGATAAATAGATTTTAAATATAATACATAGAATAAATTTAGAAATCATACTAGTTTATTAGCCAAGAATTTAATGCTAAACTATAAATTAGAAATTTTAAGCCTAGGGTTGTTCACGGTTCTTCTTGGATTGCTTTTGAAAGAAAAACTCATCTAATGCTAAGATAAATTATGTAGGTCCGATTTAAGTTTAATGAGATCCAGTCAAATTTAATGTGCTTAAATTTGGATCAGTTTTGAGATATCCAAAAAATAAAATTATAATTATAATTTTGTGTTACTATTAATATTTTATTGATACATTAAAATATAATGTTTGATGCAAAAGATAACATAAGATATATTAAAAATACATATTACGGAATGAAAATGATTGATAATTCATTCAGAGGGACAATGATCAATAATATTTGAAACATATGAAATAGCACAAAAATATATTTAACTTTTTTTTATAAGCTAAGGCAAGGGCACAATGACATAGAAAAGGAATGGAAGACACTCGAACGAAGTTGAGGCGTCTTATTGATTCCATTCCTTGTCAGGTACTCATGAATATTATTAAAAAAAAGAAAAATAGAAATTAAAAAAAAAAAACTGGAGGGACATAAACTTAACCTATTAATCCACACAAAAGTGTAGGTCGACCCAAGCGGAAAACACAAAAAATAAGAAAACACAAGTAGATTAGACCGTCCGCCAAGAGGAAAGCGAGTCCATGTACCATCAACTCCCTGCATATCACAGCAAGCTCAAATGCACTTTCGAGCTCCACAATCCAATTCAAATATATTTAACTAAACTAATAAGTTGTAATAAAAAAAAGGCTTAATTAATTATTTGGTCCCTTAAGTTATTTGTTGGTTACATTTTAGTCCCATAAGTTATTAACGTTACAATTTGGTCCCTTCAAGTTATATTCCGTCAACCAAATAAATTCTCACCGTCAAAACCGTTAACCCAATGTCTAAGGTGAATACATATTGCAAGTTGTCACGTCACCCTTCACATGTGCATATTTAACGTTTTGTCAAAAGATTGACAGTGAGGATTTATTTGACTAACATATACTAACTTAAGGGACCAAATTGTAACGTTAATAACTTATGGGACCAAAATGTAACCAACAAATAACTTAAGGGACCAAATCATTAATTAAGCCTAAAAAAAATTAAAAACCAACGAATATTTAAATCATATAAATTTTTAGAAATAAGATTATAGAATCTCACTTTCAAAAAAAAAAAAAAGGATATAAACTCAAACTTATATAAATGAAATTATCTAACTTTCCTTCAATTTTTTTTTTATCTAATTTTGTGAATAGAATTTGTGCATCCATCAACCATTCTATTTTAGTACTTCATGAAAAAAAAAATCAATCAACTCTTTATGAGGACTAATCCCGTGGATGTCACAATCTTCTTGAGCTACAAATATGCTAGAAGAGTGAACTTTGAAAACGGTTTGGCGGTATTGGTCATCTTGTTTATGGATTATATATTATTACTTGATTATTCATATGGTGATATGGGTATTATTTTATTTCTGAAGGTGTTATTTATAGCCAAGGGATTCTGGGTTAGGGTTTGTTTAGAAAAACAAGAAAATCTGCATTTTTGGATTGAGATGAACTGGATTTGGATGAAGAACAAAACATGTTTCTGTTTACGAACTGGATTGGATTCGCATGACAGACTGTTTTTGATCAGGACCACTTCTTGGACATTATCAGATTATTTGGATTTTTATGGACATTAAAAAACGTGAAAAATAAAAACTAATAAATATATATATAGAGTAAAATTAAATTAATTGATTAAAAGGTGAAATGGAAAATAAAAGATGGAAATGAATAAAAGATAAAAAAACGAAAATTAAAAGGACTAATAATAAAAAGTGAGAAGAGGGCCTGACTCGGAACCAAACATGAGGTATTTTAAAATACCTCTCTGCCGGATTTTTACTTGAAAAGTCAGAAACTGATTAGGGCCTGAGGACATGTGTCGGTGTATGAATGTAGGATCTTAGGTCAAAAATTGGGGTATGACACTTGCAAAGAGAACCATTAGTTGAACCAAAAATTATATCATCAACATAAATTTGAACAATTAGAATATCTTTTTTAAGAGTCTTCCTGAATAATGTAGTGTCAACTTGACCTCTTTCAAAATCATTTTTAATTAAGAAATTACTTAGTCTATCATACCAAGCTCTGGGAGTTTGTTTCAAACCATATAGTGATTTCTTCAGTTTATAAACGTGGTCAGGATGTTTTAAATCCTCAAAACCAGGAGGTTGTTTTTACATTACCTTCTTCAGTAATGACACCATTAAGAAAGGCACTCTTAACATCCATTTGGTACAGAATTATGTTGTGATTTACTGCATAGGAAAGAAGTAACTTGATTGCTTTCAATCTTGCAAATGGAGCAAATGTTTCAGTGTAATCAATGCCTTCTTGTTGACTATAGCCTTGAGCAACAAGTTTGGCTTTGTTTCTGATTACTTCTCCTTGCTCACTAAGCTTGTTTCTGAACACCCATTTAGTTCCAATAATGTTCTTGTGCTCAGGCTTAACTACTAGATCCCATACATCATTCCTTCTGAATTGATTGAGCTCATCTTGCATAGCTAGGATCGACCCTTCATCTGTAAGTGCTTCGTCAACTGATGTAGGTTCAATTATTGATAACAATCCCAAAGCAGTCTCTTCTTGTCTAAAATATGATCTAGTTCTTCTAGGACTTTCTTTATTGCCAATAATTTGATCCTCAGGATGCGAAGACTTGTATTTGAATGCGTGTTTGGATTGACTAGCTTGCTGAGAATCATCTTGAGCTTCTTCAGAAGCTACTTCATCAGGAACTTCAAGGGATGCTACAGCTTCTGGAGTATCATCAGACTCTGGAGTCTGATCAGGTTCTGAGTTATCATCAGACTCTTGAGAACCTGCAAAACTTTCATCCTGCTCTGGAGTTTTACTTCCTGGATCCTTGCCATCAAATTTGACGTGCATAGATTCTTCGACACATTGTGCTTCTGAATTATACAGTTTGTATGTCTTAGACCTTTTAGAGTAACCTAAAAAGATTCCCTTCTGGGCTTTGGCATCAAATTTCTTTAGATAGACTTTGGTGTTTAGAATATAACATGTACATCCAAACTGATGAAAGTAAGATATGTTAGGTCTCCTACCTTTAAAGAGTTCATATGCTGTTTTGTTCAACAAGGGTCTGATATAGATCATGTTCTGAACATAACATGTTGTGTTTACTACTTCTGCACAAAAATGCTTAGCCATATTGTTTTTGTAACGCCCTAGTTGTTATTATTTATTTTTGGTTGATTTTTAATATTTTATATGATTTTAAATTATTTATGTTGATTTTATGGTGTAGTGTATTTTATTATTTGATTATTTAATTGAATAGGTGAGAAATAATATTATTTGAAGTTTTGGAGGTTAAAAAGATAGTATGACTTTTATTAGTAAATTAGAAATAATATAGAATTATTATTTATTTGGAATTAAGGGGGTTAATGAGAATTAATAGAATTAAAATGGAATTTAATGAGATAGGAGAAGTTATAGTTACAATAAAAAGAAAGAAAAGTCAGAACAAACATTTTCACGTACAATTGAAAAAAAAAAAGAGTTTTTGAGAAAAAGAGAAGAAAGACCAAGAGGCTAGGAGAAGGGCTAAGAAGGGATCAATCGATGTAGATTTTCAATTCATTTTGCTGAATTAAGGTAAGGGTGGGATTTCCTTCAATAATCATAGTATATAATTCTGAAATTTGATGAATTATTGTGTTCTTGAGTTAGGGTTAGAAAGTTTATGTTAATTGATAAAATGAGATGAATTGTGTTGTTTGATGCATGTTCCTATGTTATTTTGATTTCTATATTGCCTATTTGACCTGTAAATATCATTGTAAATCATTTTGGGTGATTAAGGGATCAAAAATTGGGTTTTTGGAGTGAAAATTGTTCTTTCCCGTAAGCGAATTCGGCCACCGATTCCTGAAAGTCAAAACTGGAAAAACACTCACTTTTCACCCGTTTCTGTTTTGAATTAGCTTTCGGTGTAAACACGAAAGTTGTAGGTATGGATGTTACCTTTCTAATGACGTTGGTTTGACTTCAAAAATATTTATAGAACTTGAGTTATGGTCAAATTACTCCACGTAGGTCACAGTGAATTTTTATGAACTTCAGCACAACTTTCTCCGAATTTGAAATGAAAATTGGTATTGGTCGGTACTGAATTAGTCTTAGGTGTAAACACGAAAGTTGTAGATAATTGAGTTAGATTTCTAATGGCCTTGGTTTGACGTGTAAAAGATTTTTAGATTTTGAGTTATGATGAAAATAGTCCAAGTGGGTATTCAGAAAATTTTAAGAAAACTTAGCATAACTAATTCTGAGTTAGTCCAAAACTTATGGTTAGTTTCCTAACTTCAAACTTAGGTATTAGGGATTTAGTTGAAGTGTTTTATGAGTATTTGGCTTATGTCTTATTGATCACACTTGCTTTGTTTTTGAAGAATGTTTTGGTTTGATATGAATGTAGTTGATTAATGTATACGTGCTATGTTGATGAATTTTGTCGTAAGAGTTGTTGTGTCAGATTTTGACTAAGTTGTGGAGTGTGTCATAAATGATTAGGCACAAATGTTGTTGTCGTAGATGTTGTTGAGTTGTATGTTGATAAACACAAATTGAGTCCATTTGCATTCTCATTCACTCGTTGGGGGCTTATGTCCTGGAATGTTTATCATTCACCTGTTGGGGGCTTATGCCCTGGGATGCTTTAACCATCCAACTGTTGGGGGCTTATGCCCTGGAATTCTTAGCATTCAACGTGCGTAGTTGGTACCACATGCATGATGCATTAGTTGTCGTTGGAGTTGCATTGTCGTATTTTTCGTTGTTGGTCTAGTAGTTGGTGTTCATCGCTGATAATGGCGCTACGTTGTGGTTGTTAAATGTTGTTGATGATAATGTTGCTGATGTATTATATATATGTTGGTATAAGCCCTAGAGGCCAATAGTTTATGTGAAACTTATCTTATGTATCATGACTTTTATTATTAAATAATATATGGCACTCTTTATTATATATTTATAGTAATGTTAATAAAGTCCTTAGAATAGATAGTTCATGTAATAATATATTAAGTGTGACTTAATCATGAGATTACATTATCATAAAGAACGCTATTCTTAAATGTATCCGTAGTCAAGCTTTAATATGAATTAGGATAATAATAAAGCGTTGAGACTATTATGTATGAAGACTGATGACCGCATCTCATGGGTCATAGATATGAGATATCAAGTCTATACATATGTATAAATGTTAGGAGTAATATTTATACTGGATAGACCCATCGTGAGAATACTACATAGTAAGTTATGAGATTGTCATAAGATATTCTCACAATGATAATAGTGTACATCGCTCTTTGACCTGAAACCACTATGATCCCTAGATGTGGACTCAAGTGCTTTGTTGCCATTCTAACGTTGTCTGTAAAAGGATAACCATAACGTTGGTTGATGGGTACTTGATGAATCATGCTGAGGGGCATGAGTGTCCTAGATGGGATTTGTCCCTCCTCATAAACAGGAGATATATCTATAGGCCTCTTGATGAAATATGACTGTAAAACTGCATGGCCATGCCGAACTAAGTCGATATAGGATATTGGACTTATTCGTTATTCAGTATATTTTGGAATCAAGAAATATAAATATTGATCTACACAATGGTGACAAAATCTATGCATTGAGATCAATAGAGATATTAGGACAAAGGAGTAATCGTATACATAAGTATTATCATGGAAACAGGTTTCGTCAGATCACTTGACATTCTTGTCACTTGGGTAGCAATGATGTGTTGCTAGATACCGCTCATTGTTTATAGTATTAAATATTAGATTTAATATTATTGCCAACGTGACTAGAACCTATAGGGTCACACACAAAGAACAGTCAAAAGAGAAATATATAAGTATGACTTATATAAGGGGTGCGTTTAGTAAATAACGCTAATTAGTTAGCAGAATTACTAAACTCGTTATTGGTCTTACAGAAGCCCAATAGTGACTTCTAAACTTGCAGAGCACACTAAGAGTTCTATAAATAGAAGCCTAGTGCTGAAGTTTGAGGTTGCAATTTTTGAAACCCTTAACTCTCTGAAACTTCTAATTCATTGGCTAGCACCGAGTTTTGGAGGAGCACTGTTCGTGTGGACTTGCTAGAGGCTTTGCTGCTTGCTTTGCTGTGATCGTGCTTCCAGTTTCCAGCTTTCAGATTTCACACTTCGAGGTAACAATCGAATCACTGATTCATGTGTAATTCGTAATGATCCAAGGAAAGAAAATCGAAATTTTATTTCTCCGCTGCTTATTCTGTTTTGAATCGATTTTCCTTGAATATATACATATGCATTTGATGATGCTTGTTGCTGATTGTTGTTGTTTTCATTAATTTGATGAATTATATATTATTATTATTGGATGTGTTTCTCACCCATTCTGCTTGAAATTGTTGCCTTTCGTATGGGTAACCTGCAGGTTCTGAAGATTAGTAGGTATGACTCAAGTGTCTAGGGCTCTGATACATATTAGGATGGGGATCGTTGCAAATGTTTTCCTATATTCTTTTATGTATCATATCTATGAAAAGACTATGTTGTTGGAGTTTTATTATTGTTGAAAATAATATTTTATAACTGTTGAGGCCTTTGTGCCAGGATTATGTTGACGTTGAATTTGAGTTGAATTATAATTTTGAAGATTTATTCCGCTGCAGTTTATGAGAATTTATGTTGTTTTAAAATAAATAGTTTATTCCTATTTATGAAATTTTGAAAAGCAGTGTGACACTCCGTTGTTTGATTTACTATGATATTTTTTTTATTTAATATTACGACGTTGGGAGAACGGGGTGTTACAGTTTTCGTGAATCATGATTCTTGCCATTTCTTGTAAAGTTCTATTCTTTCTCTCTTCAACCCCATTTTGCTGTGGAATTCTAGGAGAAGAGAATTCATGGATGATTCCATGTTTTTCACAAAATATTTCAAATGGCTCATTTTCAAATTCTCCTCCATGATCACTTCTGACTTTCAAGATTTTCAATTCTTTTTCAGATTGTACTTGAATGCAGAATTTACTAAACACAGTATATGAATCATCTTTAGAATTCAGAAACTTAACCCAACTCCATCTATTGTAGTCATCAACTATGATTAATCCATATTTACTTCCATATAAGTATGCAGTACTGACTGGTCCAAATAAATCAATATGGAGTAGCTCTAAGGGTCTGGAGGTAGAAACAATTTCTTTTGGTTTAAAAGAAGATTTAACAATTTTACCTTTCTGGCACGCTCCACAGAGAGCGTCTGAATGATAATCAATGTCTGGTAAGCATCTGACCAGTTGTAACTTGCTAAGCTTAGAGATTAACCTTCAGTTAGCATGTCCCAACCTTCTGTGCCACAACCATTTCTTATCACTCATTGATAGAAGACAAACTACCTTCTAATCAACCAATTCAGAAAATTTAATTTTGTAAACATTGTTTCTTCTCTTCCCCTTGAAGACAATGGATTGATCATCTTTGTTGACTAATGTGCAGTTGTTCTTATTAAACAAAACATCATAACCACTATCACACAATTGACTTATGCTAAGTAGGTTATGTCTTAGTGCATCTACAAACCACACATTACTGATTGAGATTAAGGAGTTACCAATGGTTCCAGTACCAATGATTTTGCCAGTTTGGTTTCCTCCAAATCTCACAGTTCCTCCCTCTTTCATGGTCAAGGTTAGGAACATAGACTTTTCTCCCATCATGTGTCGCGAGCAGCCACTGTCTGGATACCAGGACTTTTGTTTTTCTTGTCCTTTTAGACATACCTGCAACATCAACAATTTCAGATTTAAGTACCCATATCTTTATGGGTCCTTTGGGGTTAGTCCTTGAAACATTGAATCTCTTTTGTGTCTTATATCTGGAAGTCTGAGGTATTGTTTTCTTCCAAACTTTAAGTTCAGGACCTTTTAATCTAGAGTCCAACTTACCACACACAGCTTATCTTCTTTGAATTCTAGGCTTCTGATTTTCAGACTCTGTTTTCTTCAGAATCTGTTTACCAGACTCTGGTTTCTTCAGAATCTGAACTTTTGGAGCCTTTGATTCAAAGTTGTTCAGTACCTTTGGCTTTAGGTTCTTTGGCTTTGACTTAGTCATTACCTTAGAGCTTGAAGCTTTAGGTTCTGAATGAGTCACTATGTTGACTTTTTCAGAATCTGACACAAAATGTTTTTCAAATGCTTCTTTGGCGCCTTCAGAACATGGTTTCAGTATCAATTCATTAGAGTTACCTCCTGTGAATCCAAGACCTTTTCCTTTGTTCTGATAACTGCTACAAATCATGGATGCCACTTTGGTTCTATCAATTTCTGTGGCAATAAACTCTTGTAGAGCAGCATCCTGCTCACTCAAGTGTTAACTGTCACACTTCTCAGCCATTAAGTTTTCATTTTCTTTCTTTAAAACATTCATCTCCAACATAGTTGAGTCATATAGTTTCAACAACTTATTGTGCTATTGTTTAACTTTCCTCAACTATGTGGATTTGGTTTCATAATGACCAAGAAGCTCCTTGAGAGAATCAATCAGTTCAGATCTAGTAAGTTTAGAATATACCTATGTTTCACTTTCAGAGTCTGTACCAGATTCTGCATCAGATGTTTCCTTTTCTGGTTCAGTTGTTGCTACCAGACCCACAGCTACATTAGCTTCATCCTCAGCATCATCCTCATTAGACCCTGACTCATTGTCTAGATCTTCCCAAGTAGTCATAAGACTCTTTTTTATCTGCTTCTTGAACTTGTTGGACTTGAAGGTTGGCTTCTTTGACTTGGATTTATCTTCATGATAGTCAAATCCAAGGTTCCTCGGTCCATCATTCCGTCATTAGGAGGCATGATACTCAAAGTTGGTGAATCTTTGGATCTCAAGCATAAAGTAGGGTTCCAGAACTAAGTACAAACTTCAGTGTTTTTATGTTACTGATTGTAACGCCCTAGTTGTTATTTATTTATTTTCGGTTGATTTTTAATAAGTTTATATGATTTTAAATGATTTATGTTGATTTTATGGTGTGATGTATTTTAGTATATGAGTATTTTAATGTTTAAATTAAAGTAGGTGAAAAACTATAATTATTAGAAAGTTAGGGATTAAAATAAATTGACTAATATTTTAATAGGAGTTAATTAGAAATAAGTGGGAATTAATTAGAATTAATAGGAGTTAGTGAAAGGAGAAAGTCAGAAAAACAATTTCACGTAGAAACAGAGAGAAACAGAGAAAAGGGAGAAAAACCAAGAACCAAGGGAGAAGAGCCAAGTGGGGAGAAGTGTAGAGTTTTGTTCATCAAATTCAGGTAAGGGTGAGACTAACTCTCAACTTTAGGTCTTATGATTTGTTGATTAATGTTGTGTTGTTGGGGTTGATGAATTGAATTAGGTTAAAGATGAATTGATGTTAATAACTTGATGAATTCATGAAAATGTTGTTGTTTATTGCTGTTCTGATGTTGGTTTGTATAGGAGTAGTGCAATTCATCAAAATTGGGTTTTTAGGTGTTGAAATTGGGGTTTGGGGTTGAAAAGGAGAAGTCTGTTCGTACAGTTCGTAGTTCTGCCAGTCGCCACTCGCCACGGCGAGTAAGCCTGTGTAGCTCGCCACAGCGAGCAGACCCACTCGCCAGGCGAGTAGTGAACCCTTATAGCTCGCCACAGCGAGCAAATGTACTCGCCACGACGAGTTGCTTAAATTAAAAAGTGTTAATTGCCTTAATGAGGTTTTTGGGCTAATTTTTATATTAACTTGAGTGCCTTAATATATTTAGGAATGAATGGCACCTTTTTACATAATCAAATTTGGGTTTTGGGGACTTAAAAATGAAGATTTTAGGTGAAAAATGTCAAAAATGCCGAGAGCACCCAGTTTTGCTCGCCTCGAGTAGTACTGTAGCTTGCCTAAATTGTTGAATTTTGCTGTGAGACCTTGTTGTACCCTGTTGTTGTGTCCTGTCGATTAAGTTGGAGTCTTATGTCATAGTTGATTATGCATATTGTAGTTGTCGTTGCTGTTGTCGAGTTGTATGCAGATATACACTATTGAGTCCATTTCATGCTCATACTTTGTTGAGGGCTCATGCCCTAGAGTGTTTTCACTCAACCGTTGAGGGCTTATGCCTTGGAGTGTTTATCACTCAATCGTTGAGGGTTTATGCCCTGGAATGTTATTTCATTCAAACTGTTGGGGGCTTATGCCCTGGAATGCTTAGCATTCATTGCGCGTAAAATGGTACCACATGCATTTGCATTAGTCGCATTGTTGTCGTTGTCGTTGTTGTTGTTGTTGTCGGTCGGGTCGTCGATGTCGTAACTTGATGGTGATATTGTTGATTTGTCTTAATTATAAACTGGCAGTTGATTATTGTTATATTGTTGTTGTTGAATTTAATTGATGAATTATAATATCTATCGTTGTTTGTGAATCTCACCCCTTCTGCTTGGAAATGTTGTCTTCCCTATGGGTAACTTGCGGGTAACGAAGATTAGTAGAGATGTCGGCTCAAAGTGTCTTAGGGCTCTGATACGTAACGGGATGAGAATTTTATTACTTGATTTCTCTTTCCTTACGTATTATTTTTGAATTATGAAACTTTTAATGAGGCCTGCGTGCCAAAGTTTAATTTTGTTGATTGAAATGAATTCCGCTGCGAAGTTTGGAAGTTATTTATTATTAACTACTTTTTAAGAAGAATAAATAGTTATTTATTCATTTAGAGTTTTTGTTGAAAGAAAATGTAGCATTCCGTTATGTGAATACTCTGATTTTATTTATGAATTTTTATGTTGGGAAAACGGGGTGTTACACTGATCAAACAGAAAAAGTCATAGTCTATCATATAATAATTGGTGTTGTGTCAAAACAACGACACTCGTCTTCTACGACAATAAACGTTGGACGTTTGATCAAATAACACACCAAGTATGGACAAAAATTTAAATTTGATTAAATTTATTTTACATCATTGATTTTGATTAAAAATAAGTTGAATGTTAAGTGAATTGATTGTGCATAATTGATTTTGATCAAATTTATTTTACATCATTTATATTTTTTTGTCTCGTTTAAGTTCTTTATCTATCAAAGTGTGCCCATGTTAGTCATTTTTTCATTTTTCATTATGAAAAAAATATGCTGAAATAACAATTTTATGACTTAAATGCAAGATTGGTTCCTCTATTTTATTTTATTTTTAAAAAAAGTCTTGACTCTATTTTAAAAGCCAACTTTTTGATCCTCTAATTTTAAGTTTTAAACATTTTTTGTTCCCATGCCTAATTTTGAAGTCAATTTTGCTTATGTGGCGTGCCTAGATGGATAATTTTATTATACATGTCATTGAAGGTGAGAAAAACATAAGAAGGGGGTTGAATTGTGTTAACTTTTTCGCGTCTCTAAAAAAGATTGATTCTGTTTTCAGATTAGAGTATGATAGAGTTCAGGTTCTGATAAGGAGTTCAGAGTCTATGCAGCGGAATAAAGTAAAGAGATAAGGGAAAGAGAGAACACAAGCAATTATACAGGTTCCTTCCACAAACCGGAAGTAGTCATGTCCCCCTTGCACTTCCAAGGAGAGTTCACTAAAGTGTAATAACAAATTACAAGTTGCTCAAGCACACAGCAAGAGACTTCCAATGCTCAAGCACACAAGCAAAATACTTCTTTTGCTCAAGGACACACCCAAGAGACTTCTATTGCTCAAGCACACAAGCAAGAGACTTTTAACACAATTTACAGAAAATTGAATAAGAGTTTGAACACTTGATAAACAATCAATGGTGTTCACAAATACAAAACAAAAGACAGACTCTGTTTTCTGTTACACTTAGAAATTCTAGGATAAAGAAGTTTGTAAGAATTTCATAAGTTGTTGATGTGTTTGGTTTGACTCAGGGAGAATATCAATATATGCGTAGGAGTTCAGTAAGTCAGTAACCAATTCTTCAAGTCCTCATTCCTTTATATAGAGGTTGTGGAGAGACGTTTGAGAAAAGTCAGCACATCACAGAGACATCTAGAAGCTTGATCAACCATTGGTAATTTGTTGCTTGATATGGTAATCGTCATTCAAAACAATTTTGAATTTCATTCCTCTTGGAGCGAAAATACCAGTAGACACATCTGCCAATAGTACAAGTAGTGGAGTAGTGGAAACAGGGGTCGTACAAGTACTATGTCCTTTTCCTGCGCTCTTTTGTCACAAAGCATCCCATGCTTAAGTTGACTTCAAGATAGCCGTTATTCCATATGAATGTTCCTTCTGCAACGAAATGCCTTCAGGGATTCATAAGATTAAATACTTGAGTTTGCAGTCTTCAGACTCTCTGTAGAACTTTAGACTCTGTTGAGCTTCAGACTCTCTTCGTTCTTCAAATCCTGTAGACTTGCGCTTCTCGAGACAGCTTCTTCAGACTCTCTAAATCTTCTGAATCTTTTGACTTGTACTTCTTCGAAACAGCTTCTTCAGACTATCCAAGTCTTCATAATCTCTCGAAACAGCTTCAGATGATTCTTCAGGCTCTCTAGGTCTTCAGAATCACTTGCAACAAGCTTCTTAAGGATTTTGCTCTTCATTTGTTCTTACATAATACTTTCTAAGATTAAAATATTTGACTAAGATCATGCACACTTAAACAAATATTAGCATATCCAATTGACAATTTTTAATACCTTGTTATCATCAAAACTAAAAGTGGTATTGTTAAACATTCTTTGTTCCAACAGTCATTACTATCTTTTTTAATTCAAAAAATAAACATTTTAAAGATAAAAAAATTCATTTAATCTTTAAAAGATAATAATCATTTAGTTAACCTTAAAAATATATTGTCTTCATCATCTTGATTGTTGTTTTTCATGTTTTTCATGATATTGATCATCATCTTCATAAATAAGCACAATATTAACCAAAATGACCCTCATCAAAATAAATACACTCAAACAAATCATAATCATCCTCAAAAAATCAAAACTCCTAAGTTTTCAGTATACCGTAAATTTTTCTTGAATAAAACTAAAACAAATTTACTCAAATTTCTCAAATCACATAGGACAAAAATGTTAAAAAAAAAAAAAACCAAACCCTCACTTGTTTTGTCATTTTTACTTGTCCATTCATTCATACATCCCCATACTTGTTGAATTCTTCCTTCCTTTTCCACCTTCCAATTCCATCATTCATCACTCTTTCCCTTCTTTTTTTCCCAGATATCCCTTTTCCTAAATTAGTTTACAGTTAGCTACAGAGAAAAAATAATTAGAGAAAATGGAATTTGCAATAAAGGTAGGCGAAGGTGTACATGTGTTGAACCACTATAACAAATATTGATACCGTGTTGAACCACTATAACAAATATTGATACAGCCAACAGATGGCTCGTTCAGTTTCAACAATGAAAAAAAATGGCCAAATTTGTTTTAGGTTTTTGGGATTTAGAATTGAGTTTAGAAGAAGATTAAAGTTTTGGGATTTAGAATTGAGTTTAGAAGAAGATTAAAGTGAAGATATTCAAATAATTTAGGTGTGTATTTTGGTGGACATCTTTTTGCAAGGAAAAAGATGATGAAGGCGAGGATGAACACGATGAAGATGTTCATATGGTTTATGAATTCTTTTAGTTTTTAATTGAAAATATTTTAACAAATAAAGTTATTAATAAAAATAAACAAATGATCAATGTGTTACAACTAAATAAGATAAATCACTTCTAATGTAATTTTGCCTTGATTTTGATTTCTATGAAAGATATTGTTTGGATATTGTGTCAATTGTTTTTGGTTGTGCAAATGACCAAAATGGGTTTCAACATGTGTGTATATATACTATCAAATTTTTATTCAATTTTTTTTTAATTATTTAAATTTGTATAATTTTAAATGAGTGATATATCCTCCTAAAAAAAGACTGATATATCCACGTAAAAGAAAGTTCTTCTGGTGTTTGAGCTAGAAGATTATGAGGTGGTGAAGGACATGGTTTTGAACCACTACCAGCATTGAATCTTTTGAGAAGTTGTGGTGTTTGAGCTAGAAGATTATGAGGTGGTGAAGGACATGGTTTTGAACCACTACCAGCATTGAATCTTTTGAGAAGTTGTGATGGAACATTGACCAGGTAGATAGTAAGAGACATTGAATGAACTAATGCTTGAGATATCTCCAATTATTGATGGAATTTTACCATCAAGTTTATTGTTCTTCAAGTTGTGTAACCTGTCAAAATTATTAGGCATATGGTTTTCAACTTGATTGTTTTAGAGATACAGTGAAACAAGAGTAAATAGACTAGAGAAGCTTAAAGGAAAACTACCATTTGCTCTGAAAATCCTAGTTGTGTTTGTTACACCAGACGTGATTTTAGCAATAAGCGAATTATGACTAACATCAAAAGATTGAAGCATTGGACAATTAGCAATAGAAGGAGGAATTAAACCTGAAAGCTTGTTATTAAAGAGATAAACACCTCTTAGACTTGGAAGAAAACTAAGAGAAAGGAAAAGAGCCAACAAGTAAATTATCATGAAGACTTTCTTTTTTTGTTGATAAAGCTAGAAATGCATTAAAAGAAACCACAAACTATCTAAACCTCTTACAACAATTAGTCCATAGAAACTCTAGTAAAAGTTAACCCTAAAGAGTCCCTAACAAGAAAAGGTGAAATGAAAGATGGAGGGTACTCCCACCATTGAGAGGAGCAAGGGGCAAGACCTTGACCATTTTTGGCCAAAGCATCAGCCACCATGTTTCTTTCTCTAAGTACATGCATATACATCTAATCTGCCTACAGAAATGCATACAATTTTGCCATCTGGTATTCATTCTCTAAGGAACACCAATTAATAAAGAAGGAGAAGCTCTGAAGACTACACCAATGGAACCACAGGGAGAACTGCCAAAGGATGAGCCATCACAGTTAACTTTAGTGCAGCCAGCAGGAGGAGATAGCCAAGAGACATCCTGTGTAGGAGATATCCTTCTAGCCTTCATAGTTATGCCAAAGAGCCTAGCAACCTTGTAATCTTGCATAGCAGTAGATCCATTAACAATATCAAGAGCAAAACTGAGCTTAACCTCAGCAAGAATGCTATGAAAAAGAGTGCTCATAGAAGATTGCTTGTTGGAAAAGCATCTCTTATTTCTTTCTATCTGGATGCTCTAGATGACATGAACAATAGCAGAATTCATCACATATCTGACCAGTTTACTAGTAGTAGCCTGCATACTCAGCAGAAGAGATGTAATGGAAGAAACCTAACATAAGAGATGTAATGGAGGAAACCAAAAACATAATTAAGAAATCATCAAATAGTTGCTTGCAGCATTGAAGCTTAATGCGAATGAGGAAGAGGCAAAACCAAACTCTGCATGTGTTCATAAGCATACCAAATATGGTTGTTGAGAAGTCTAATATGACTAACTTTATCATCTCTCCTACTATACATAATATCAGGATAATCAGCTTTGCTAACCAGCAACACGACATCTCCATTTTCAGACAGACATACCGGGAACAACATATTAAAGCGGGCATGATAATCGTCAAAATCCATACAACCACCAAGAAGTTGAAAAGAGTTAATATTAACCAACTGGGTCCAAGACTCTTGAACTCCAAACTCTCTCATTTCCCACAAAGCGAAATGGGTTCTCATCTGGTCATAATAATAAAGGCACAAGCGACCTCTCAAAACAGTAAGATTTGCTTCAAGTTCGGGCATGTCAACAAAACCACCAGGCAACAACATATACTTACCCACCTCCATTTGCATATCGAACGATAAAATTACTAACTGGTTGACACTAACATTATTCAATCCATTCATATCACAATTTAAGCTATGACGTGCTAACCAGTTAATACTACCATTCACAAATGATCCAACAAGAGCACCTTTTAGTAGAATTGGAAAATCAGGGCAAGCAAGAGTCCTTCTCCAACAACTTTCATCCATGCAATGAACTCTCCCCTCCCATTTCTCCGTTGTAGGATCCCAAAACACAGCCACCAACTAGCATAAAGCAAATAGAGAAATTAATTCACAGAAATTAAATGTATATACCAAAACTAAAGAATTGTATCACTTTTTCACAATTATAAAACAATCAACTTCATCTTTGACCATACACAAATCAACGCTTAGCAAATCAGCAAAATAACAACTATTTTAAATAGGAAAACAAACAAGATATCAACAATCCAGAAACCACAAATATTTCGAAAACTATTTTACTTAAATGCTTTGTCTCATGTTTTGAATTTACTTTCTTACTTCATTAAACTCTTATATCCGATTACGTGTGTAATTTTTTATTTTTTTTTAAAGGCAAAGGAAAGTAAATTTATTAAATATTATAAACCAAGCACAAGGAGCACTAGGTTTAAAAATAAATAAGATACAAGAATAGTCACCAAACACAACAAAGCTGAAACTATGAACACCTATACCATCAGACCGATGCCTAACATAATTAGAAGGAATTGCAATGACAATACCATCAGACCGATGCCTAACATAATTAGAAGGAATTGCAATGACAAGACTCAATATAGAGACCAGACATGGAAATTGCTTCCTGAACCAAATTCACAAACAAGACTTCAAGAGATGCTTTTAGCCACTAAACATCCTGACCACCGAGAACTATCAGATAGCAAACACAAACTGATATTCCATACTTTGATATAGCTAATTATGCTCTAACAAAACCAAGCTGTTATTTGATGACCAAACCAATAATTGCTGATCTTCCGATTTATGCCTAATAAGAACCAAGGACAGACTCAGCAAAACACAACAACAGCACACTTAGTCCATAATATCAACACTCCCAGCTGAACAGGCTCAACCCCAGTCGAAATATTTCATCAACTCCAATTCCCATATCCAAATCCAACATGAAACAGATTTACTATTGATAAACACACCAAAATGCATACACCTTTAGAACCTACACTCAAGAACCAAACTTCCCTAACAATGCAGCTGACCAATATATTAAAAGAGAACCTTCCATGACTGCTAAAACAACGTCATTAAAACTAATGATACAGATCGCCACTAAAATTGAGATGAAATTTCAAATCCTTGTATCTCCCAAACACGCCCTCGGATTCACACACCATTGGGACAAATTGTAATCTAAAATCTTTGATTTAAATCGCAGCCATCTCCAAGATAAAACCTTCACTTCCTCGACCATTTTTTCTATGACAATATCTTTATAGTGAAAGCATTTTCCATTCCTTGCTTTCCAAATACTTTTCTGTTCTCGAAGTCAAATTTAAACAGCAATGCTTCTTTGTTCTTTCTCTTTGCCTCATCCACAATTTCATTCGCAATTAGGATCCTGTCTATAATCTGCCTACCTAAAATGAACGTTGTTTGTGTGTCTGATATGATGGAACTGATCACTCTTTTCAATCTATTTGCCAAAACCTTTGATATGACTTTGTAAATGCACCCTATCAAAGATATGGGCCGAAATTCTGAAATTTGCAGTGGATTTTTCTTCTTAGGGATCAACGCCACAAACAAACAATTTGCCCCTTTGACAATACGACCGTTTGTATAAAATTCAGCCATCATCCTTAAAAAATCATCTTTAATGTCCTCCCAAACTTCTTTGACAAACCCAAAATTTACTCCATCGGGCCCTGACACTCCCATATTGCCTTACGAACTTCGTCTTCTGAAAATTCTCTAACCAGCTCTTCACTATGATCTCCTTCAACAGTCTTGAAATTCATATTTGCTGGTATTGGTCTCACTCCCCTGGCTGCAAAGTGCCTCTGAAAATGGTCTACAATTGCATCTTTTATTTCATCTACTCCACCAATTCTTCTTCCATTCACTTCCAAACTCATAATTTCATTCTCTTATTTATACATCCATGAAAATATTTAGTGTTTGCATCTCAGTCTTTCAGCCATCTTGACCTTGATCTTTGCCACTGCATACTACAACTGAGATTCGTGAACCGGTACAAACTTTCAGAAAGTTGTCTCTGTCTTAATCTCCTAATCCGACAAATTCGTCTCTTCATTCTTAAGTTCCAACTAATTTATTTCATCTTTCAGCTCTTTAATTTTTGCACCCAAATTCTGAGTGTGATTTTTATGCCAGACTTTAAGTTTCTTTGATTTGCTTCAGCTTTTCCTTTAGCACAAACATGCCCCATCCATCCACCTTTAAGTCCCTCCATTGCTCTCTTACGAAAGTGTGATAACCCTCTAATTATTTCCAACAGTTTAGCATGCGAAATGGTTTAGGCCCCCAATTTTGAATTGATTCACTTAATATGATTGGGCAATGATCTGAAAGTTGCTTATCTAAGCACCGTTGAGTACCTTCTGGCCACCTTCTAAACCATGATTCTGAGATGAGAAATCTGTCCAATCGACTCATCGCTGACCCCCCTGATCTATACCAAGTATATCTTCTGCCATGGAGAGGTAAGTCTATCAATTCAGCCTCTGAAATGAATTCATCAAATGCATCAATCTCTTCCCTCTTAACAGTTTCACTAATTCCTCTTCTTTCAGATTCGTCTCTAATTGCATTGAAATCTCCCATCAGACACATACTTTCTTCATCCTTTGCTTTTATTCTCCTTAACAAATCTGCCCATAAAGCTCGCTTTCTTCTACCATCACACGGGGCATATATATTTACTATATTGACTTCTTTATTATCCCCACACCACAACCCTTCCAACCAAAGAACATGATCTGATATGAGTTCTGCTAGACGTCAACACTTTGCTGTCCCAGATGGCCAATAAACCTCCTGATCTCCCTTCAGAAGGCTTGAACGCAAACTCGAACTTGCTAGAACCCCACATCATACTACACACATTCCTCTCAATAATTTCCATTTTAGTTTCTTGAATGCAAATAACATCTGGCTTATGAAATTGAACCAATCTTTGAATCTCTTTCTTCTTAGCCAACCCTCCCAATCCTCTAATGTTGTAACTTATCAGCTTCATATTCAACTTATTTTATCTCCTTCTCCTAAACACCCCCTTAGCTAACATGACGTTCCTTTTCCCCTTTTCACTCCATCCATGAGTTCCTGAATGATTTCTCCTTCCTCTCCTTTGTGTATTAATCCAAAATATTTTCCCAAGTCCCATACATATTTGGCTATTTCTTTTGCTTCACCATGTAAAAAAAAAATCCAGCTTTTCCTCTCCATCTCACCCTCCACCAAATTAAGATTAGATTTGGATGTTACTTAATATTGATTTTGCTTGTGCTGACTGCATGTGCACCTCCCAACTGCTTCTTTTTTCCCTTTCCTCTTTGTTTTCTTCCTTACTTTCAAAATTGCAATCCTTCTCCTTTTATCTTTGAAAGTTTGATTTGATTGTCCTCCTTGTTCTGAAATGTTGTTTCTTTGTACCTCTTCATTTCTTTGATTGTTGCTATTCACTGGCCACTCTTCATCTTGCCTTGATACCTCTCTATGAGATACTTCATTTTCCTCTATGGTTGTGTGTTGTTTGAATCTTTGTTCCATAACTTCTCTATTGTTTTTTCCGGAGTTACTTTGAACTTGATACCTCTATATGAGCTACTTGGAACTTGATCTTTCTCGTGCGTCTCTTCATAATTCCCATGCACCTCTTCATCTTTCTCATTTGACTTTTTTCCTTCTTGCATTAAATGCAAATAATTATCTTCAATCTTTTGCCTAGTCTCTTCATCTTCCATGGACACCATCGAAGGAGGGCTGAAAGAAATATCTGAATCTTCAGAGTCGTATCCCTTATCTGCATCTGAATTATCAGCGCTCATTGATTCTCCGTCTTCAAAAGTGAAATCACATAATTCCTTTGTGATTCTTATCTGAAAAAACTCTTTATTTATTTGCACTTTTTTGACCTTGTTAATGAACTCCGTACTTGATGTTTGGACGTACACAGAGCCACATCCAAACGATGCATATGTTCTGTCTCAGAGTCAAGTTTTACGAGCCTTCCGAAGGACGTTACTAAAGTTGAAAAGACCTTCTTTCTCCACGCATGTACCGGTACTCCATAAATTTGACACCATATGTATTGTGCGCCCTCAACATGTCGTGGATTCCATTCTCTTATAGCGCTGAACCACTGTTTGAATACTTCTGCTGACTCCTTCACCAAAGCTTTGAAGTCTTCGTCTTCATCTAGTTTCAAGAACATTTTCCCTCCCCCCATTGGAATAACTTTCACAGTAACAATTCCATCATCAATCATCCTTTGTTGAATCATTGGTGCATCTTCTTCATTTCAAATCCATCCGGTGAAACCATTATTTGCCCACGCCATTTCTTCTTCACTAACCGTTAACATCAATCCTACTTCCTCCTGTGATTGTACAAGCTGTTGTTCCTTCTTCATGTTTTTTCTTTGTTCATGATTTTCTTCCCCACCATTCTGAACTACTGCTACATTTTTAGTTACTTGTGCATACGACATACCCTCTCTTCTAGTATTCTGCTTTGATACAACCTCCTGCTATCTCCATTCACTTGTTGTCTTCTATTTCCAGCTGTTGCTCCTTTTTCATCATTGTATATTCTATCTTTGTTTGATTGATTCCTCATAGTTCTTGCAGATCTTGATATGTTAACCCACACTCCTCATCTTTCAAACTTCCCCTCCACTTCTCTCACACTTATGTCCATTGGAAGATTATTTACGTAGCATCCAATCCGCCTTTCTTATAATCTTTTCAGTCTTGTCCCGCCGCTGTCCACTTTCTCTCCTTTTTGGACTCACGAAAGTCCATCCCTTATCTTGTCTCTCTCTTTCTCTCTGGAATCTCTCATGGTTCTCTCTCTTTCTCTCTGGTGTATGATATAACCTATTTTCAGTAACTATTTCTATTACTACTTACGTGTGTTTTAAATCTCAACAATTTGAGCTTGAACATAAAAATTATTAAGGTTGATGCCTGCAATTCTTATAAAAACTATCTTAATGCATTTTTAAGCAATAGCAACAAAGAAATTATTTACATAATTAATCCTAAATAACGAGTGATTGAAATGTTACTAACCTTATATTTATTGGTTGAAACATCGTAGCCGAATCCACGATGAACCCGGGCCAGCATCAATGCATTAACAGGTGGAGGCGCGATCATCAAATGTGGCGACTCTCTGGATGATAACCTTAGTGCAGGGTTCCAAAATTGAGCATAGATATATTTGTTTCTTTCGTGATATTTTTGACCCATGAAACAAACGAGTCCATTGATAGAGCCCACCACATGATAAAGGTCGTTGTTAACACGACGACACTCGTCTTCGTAGACCATGGACGTCAGACGTTCCATCAAATGGCGCACTGAGAAAGGACTAACTTCCCAAGTTACTGCACCATCTCCGCCGTAGGAATATGATGTAATTACCACATGTGAGTTTTTGGGTGATCTATCAAGGTGGAGTTTTATGAATTCACTTCCAGAAATCCGGTCTTTATAGTGTTTAGAAACACATTTGAATCTCATAAGAGGCTTCACTGGAAGCCACGAAAAGATTTCGATTACGAGATCCGAAGTAAGTTCAGGGAGAGACATAAGTGAGAATGAAAGTTTAATTAAAGCTCATGAATGAAAATGGAGGAAAAGTTAGGGTTCAGTGAGCAATGTTTGAAGGTGAATCATTTTCGTTATTTCAGTTTCTGGTTTTGCAATGTTAGATTCGTGTTGAGGTGGGTTGAGACTTGAAAGTGCGAATCTGACCAAAACGATGCCGTTTGCGAATTCATAAATGAACATAGAATTGGAAAATCATTAATAAAAAGAATCTATTTGGTTAAAAAGAATCAGTTTATTTGGTTAAAAAGAAAAGGATAAAGTAAGTCCCTGCTTGAACAACAGATAGAAAATGAACAATTAAGTAGTTTCTTAAAAAATCATTATTTAACTATCTTAATTTATTAAATTTTTCCACACCGATCATGATTATTTATTTATTTTTGTAAAGGACCCCTTCATGATAAAAAAAAATTCATGGATTAATTTATTCCTTAAAAAAAATTAGGAGAATTTATTTCTTAAAATTGTTGTATATCTTGGATTATATGTAATAGAGTTTCCATCAAAAAAAAAATTATATGAAATAGAGTTATTAAACATTGTTATATTTTAGGGTTAATATATATTTACCCCCTGTAGGGCGAGTTCCGATTTACCCTTGTGAAAAAAAAAAGTTTAGATTTCAACCCTATAATATGAAGATTCTCCACAAAATACCCATGATCCCATCCAGACGTTGACGTGGCACGCCACTGGGTAATTATTTTATTTTATATTTTTTTAAACATGACACGTGTGTAATGGACACCGACGTGGCACGCCACAGTGTAATTATTTTAATTTTTATTTTTTTAAAACATGACATGTGTGTAATGGTTTAAAAAACTATATTTAAAAGATAAAAAATAAAAAAAATTGAAAATTAATTTTCAAAAATTTTAAAAAATTCAGAAAAAAAAAATAAACATTCAGAAATTAGCTTTTGTTATTTTTTCGAATATTTTAAAATTTTAATTTAATTTGGATTTTTTTTAAAATATTTCAAAATATAGTAAGTTTAGAAATTTTTGTATTTTTCATATAAATTTTTGGGAATTATATATATATATAAAGAAAACAACCCGTTTTAGTTATTTTGGACCGGCTGTTTCTTTTTAAAATTGGCATCAATTTTCAAAGATAAGAATAGATTTAAATATTAAAAAAAATTCCAGATTTTTTTCTTCTCAATTTTTAAATATTAAAAAAATTTCTCAAATCTGTAACACATCGTAAAAAAAATTGTGGAATAAATTTTCGAAAAAAAAAATTGAATTTTCCTAAATTTTTAAATAAATTTGTATCCAGATTTTTAAAAATAAAATTTTTTCTAGATTTATTTTGTTGAGAAAATTTAAAAAACTTATTTTGCGAAAAAAAATATCTGTTTTAAATTTCGAAAATAATTTGAATTTTTTTTTTGAAATATATATTTCAAATTTTTTTTAAAACATTATGGAAAATTAAAAAAATTTGAAATATATATTTTTCGTAAATTATAAATTTTGGAATTTTCGGAAAATATGTTTTTCAAAATTTTGGAAAATATTTTTTGTAGTAAAAAAATCCTGAATTTTTTTTTATTTTTACAAATTTTTTAATTTTTTTAAAAAATAGGCGCCATGTGTACCTTAAAGAAATGAAAAACAAAATTAAGTATACAGTCAGCATGCCACTCAGCTCGCCACGTCAGCAATTCTGCACAGTCACATGGGTCAGGGGTTAAAATTAAAAAATCTTATTTTACAAAGTTGGAATCTTAACTTATTTTTTTATAGGGGGTAAACCGGAAATCGCCCAAATTACAGAGGGTAAAGACATATTAACCCTATATTTTATTTCAATTATACTAATGGTAGTCCCAGTATAAATACTCTTTGTAATTTTTTTTAAAACATACTATTTTGTAATCTTTACATTACTGACTTTTGTTGATTCTATTGAAATTTCAGAATCTTTCTTATTACTTTAGTCTCTTTCTTCTATGAATATGCATCGTTAACAAAATATTTAACATTTGTCTTTGTTAATTCTTTATGTTAAAGCGTATGCGGTGCCACGTTGAATACATATAACATTGGAATACACACTATTAATCTTACTCACCAACCAAACGTAAACTTTAATCTTTAACTTAATTTTTTGGGATGTCATTGTTTTTCTTCTCCAAGAGCACACAACTAATAGATATATGTGTGAGGATCTTCTCACTAGGTCATCATTATCATATAGCAATGAGTTTTTTTTAATGATCAAAAAGCATTGAACACAACAATTTCACTTATTAAGTAAATAGTTTAAGAGAAGGGTGAGAATTGAAAATAATATTGTCCAAGTTGCTTCTCTCTTTTAGACCATATAACTTGTGTGTTAGGATTTCTTGCACCAATAGCTATAGTGGGTTTTGTTATAGCTAGCGTTACCTCTACTATTCAGTATCTGAAATTATCAATTACATTATACAATTCATTTCTTTATGTTTCTATAGGTTTAAGCTTTTCCGTTTCCGTTTCCGTTTTTATAAACATCCTCAGCTTCCATTTCACACAACTAATCTAAAGCAAATTTTTAGGATCCTAGGTAAACTTAGCGAAAGAAAACACGCTAGTATATGATTATACTCTGACTCAACCATTATTATTTAGACTTTAGTTGAGATGAGAATAACTTGGAGAATGCTCCATATCATTTGGTAACAAGTGGAAAAAAGTTCAATGCGACGAATTTTGTACTGGATTGAATTGAAAATTTTATGAGATCGTTGTATTAACAAAAAGATTTTGTAAACAGAAACCATTTGATAATTGACTTCATTAGCTTAACACTGACTAAAACCAATATCAGGTAAGTCTTCATTTCTCTTGGCATTGTTTTGTTTGTTCTTCTTGACTATAGTAGCATCAGACAATGCAGAACCTAAATTAATAATGCATGTTGTTGTAACCTCTATTAATTATATGCATCAAATTTGTTACTCTGGATTGTATCTTTCAGTTGTGATGGAGGAGAAAAAAAGCTTTAACAATCTTAGTTATTCAATTGGGGGAATTCCCTGCTATTTCTCTGTTTGCTTATTTTAGATTCTGCATTTAACTTATGACATTAGAGCTTATGTATGATAGCAGAAACCTTGGGAAGATAGTAACTGAGGCATATGCATTTAGCTTATGACATGAGAGCTTATCTATCAAATAATGCAGGAAGATCAAAAAGCAATACAAATGTCATATTCATCATCATACTTACCTGATTTTCCCTTAATTTCCCATTCTTTTTGATGAATCTGCAGGATTTTTTTCCTTCTATAGTTAATAGATCCTGTGAAAAGTTGAGACCTGTTTGTTCTTCTATGTACATCTGTATCCTATGCACTACTATAGCCATTTCAAAGTCATATTTTCTGTTGGATTGTCGTGAGTATTTTCTCATTAAATTTCATTTGGAAAATTGATACTTAACAAGTTCTATTTTTTCATGTGAGTTGTTTGATTCCCCAAAAAAACATCATCAAAAGATTTTTCACTGTGTTAGATTTGTTATATGTATGAAATCTAAATATGGTTATATCATAAATCATGTCTAATGACAAACTAATTAAATCGAAATCTTTTTTAGTAATTTGTTTATAATGTTTTTTTTTTTTTTTTTATCTTTATAGCTAATTGCATGTGAGAATTAGAAGGTGAGTTACCAAAGAGAAGTTTTTATTGGACTTTTCCATATTCTTCACAGGTAAAAAAACTAAAATCACTTTAACACCAAAGAGAGATATTGTGGTTATATAGACTAAACTGTGCTATTACGTAGTAAGTCGAATACAAACTCCACAAGCTTGAAGAGCATTTTAATTTTGCTGTTGAAGAGGTCTTAATGAGCATTTTCATATATATTTGACATTCTGTTTCAAAACACATGAACCAATGTCAAATGTTATGAACTGAATTCACCTTAATTTTTTTTTTTTTTTGAAATGGCAAAAATCATATTAAGGACCAAGGATCGAATCATGGACTTCATATCACTTAACTACTTGGTTAGGTGTTCGGTTTCATTGGCTTGCCGAAGGATATGAAATATAATACAAGGAAAGATGAATGTATGAGAAGACTCGCAAAATTTGGATATAAAATTTCAAAAGGCGTTAAAGAAATGGAAAACATGCACAACATTGCAAGAGAAAAACATTCCGGAGCATTGCCACCTTTCCTGTATAAGCTGTTTTTGCTGGCTCTCCTGCCTGCAATGTGAATGTATCTTTTTCTATTTTCTATTGACAGAAGTGTCTTGTCTTCTGAATCTTCTATAACTTTGCTATTGACTTTGTAGCTTTAGAATTATTTTTTAATAATGAATGATGATTGATTATAAAATGTTGAATACCACAGACATATGCAGCTGTTCTGCTCATCTGCATACCTTCTTAAAGTATTTTAAGTTGAGACTTCATAAAAATATTGCATTGAGTTTTAGGGAAGAAAAATTCTAAATATGTGAGTGTCCATACTCCTACATTATTGTCTTTTTGAGATGAAGGACGCCACTATATCATTGAGTTATAACTAAAATTAAGGTTCAAATTATAGTTCTTACACCCATAACTAAAATTTTTAATACTGCTCAGTAGTCTAAAGTCTCTCAAAAAAATAAGTACCGTAAGATGATCAGAATAAAAAAAAATTGTGTACTGCATCTTTAAATACTATTCAAAAGGAAGGAAGTCTTTGTAGCCATTTTTTTTAAAGGGTGACTAATTTTTTACTCGGTAAAATTCGATTGTCTTTATATCTCTTCAATGTCACTAATGTATATACACATGTCTATGTTAGCTATTTGAGATAATTAGTGGTGTATCTAGATAGATAGACCTGACTATTATCTCGAATGTTAGATTGTAGTATATGCTCTCTTTTGATGATTTGATAAATATTTTAAAAAGGTGTACATTCTAATGTTTGTGCAATATGCTTACTTAATTCTCATATTTATAATCAACAACAATCTCTTAGAAAAATGAAACTATCTCCCTTAATTTGTTCATTTTTCTTTTAAAATAATTTTTTTACAAAATACGTTATTCAACCCGTGCGAAGCACAAATTTGTAACTAGTTATTATTGATATTATTATTATTATTATTATTATTATTTTAGTTTAATTTAGTTTTCTTTTTTGGGTCAAGCAGTCTAATGGTTAGAAATTCACCCCTTAAGTTGGGAGTCCGGGGTTCGAACCCAACCCCTGCATACTGCAAGGTCCCTGCCAACTGAGCTATGCTCACGGAGACATTTGTTTTCATAAAGCTATGTTTGGATTGATCGACGGAAATGAAACTGAATTGGATGATTGTTATGCACTGTGAATTATGATTGGATAAATATCTTAATTAAGAGTTTATAACCTATGTGTTTGTTATGTAAGTGTTTATGTAATAAACTATTTCTATATTAACAGTTAATCAAACTATTTTCATATAAGCTACAAGCTGCTTTTGTAAGTTACCATGAAGAGTTTATGGAAATAGGATGGAAAAAAGCTTATGAATATGTCATAAGCCGTTTTCATAAGCTCTCTTGCTGGTAAACTTTGAGTATGACGTTGATGCTATTCTCTTAACGCCAATTTTAGTAACTTCATTTTTTCTTTCAAAACAAAGTCACCACCCCAGCCTTCCACCTGAAACGGCTGCCACTTCTCACGAACAAAAGAATTATAGTCAGGAAGAAGCTCCCAACATTTTAACATCCGCAAATGTTTTGGTCCCCAATTCTCAACATCAATAGAAAGCATCAAAGGACAGTGATCAGACAACCCACGCGACACGACCATCTGAAAACAACTAGGTCACGTCAAGCACCAATTTTCGGATAGCAAAAACATGTCTATGCGACTCATGGCTTTCCCATCACCCCGGAACGACGTGTACTTGCAGCTCCAGAGAGGAAGGTCCAACAAAAAAAATTCTTCAATAAAATTATTGTAATTAGCACTCCAACCCTGACTAGAAACACCCCCAGCATTTCGACGTTCCTCCATTTTATACAAGTAATAGTTGTTGTGATTTATTTTGCTCAAAAAGAAAAGAAAAAAGTTGTTGTGATTTATTTTTTTGCTCATTAGTAAAATTTAGTGTTAATTCTAAAAAACATTTTATTTTTCTTTATATGTGGCCACCATAAAATAAATTTGCTAGCTTCGCCGCTGTTTAAAGGTCAACCTTTTATTATCCGAATAACATTATTCAAGAAAGTAAGGATTCTTTTTGTGGTCTCAAGCATACCAAAACTTAAAAATGTTTCTAAATAAATAAGTTTCTTCTCCTTCCCTATTCTTACCCTTGATAAATAGTGTTGTATAGATTTAATGATATTTTTCAAATATTGATCAAAACTCGAGGGGACTAGAACCATGATAAATATTGTTGTCGTTAAGTTTAGAGTTAAAAAAAAAACTTCCATTGATCAAATTCAACATTTTGAAGATAAGGGACAAATAGATATGGTGATGCAGAAACTGAAATTATTGTATATTATATATTAACTGTAATTAGGAAGAGAAAAAAAACTAACGATATGGTGATGTAGAAACTTCAATTATTATTTATTAACAGTGATTAGGAAAAAAAAAAAACTAAAATTGCAAATCATCAATTGGTGGATGTTGATACAAGATTAATGATACCCTAATAATAACCTAAACAATTCGCGCCAAATTTCAACCCACTCTTCATCTCTCTTTTTCATCAAAAATATTGGCACCAAATCCATCCAAGTATTTTACTTTCTTTTTTTTTTTCTTTCTGAACTAATATATGCATTATGCATAGTATAGTTTATTATAGTATATATATGTATTATGCATAGTATAGTTTATTATAGTATATATATGTATTATGTATAAGGTACCAGGGTAATCTACTAAACTAAAATGTTTTTTTTTCTTTTACAAAAATTATAAAGTTTAGGAACACAAGTTATTTATTTTAAAATTATATAGATCATAAAAAGTTATTTTTTAAGGAATAGATGATCATCAAAAGTTATCCGCAGGAGAAATTAAATCCTAATTTTTTTTTTAAAACAAATCCCAAATCTTATAAGCTGTGTAGTTCATTACTAGCTATATAAATTCTTTTTGATATGTTTATGTAGTTTTTTTTTTTTGTGGTGCAGGGTTTTTATTTATAATATGCTTATTGACGAACTATTCTTTCTAGTTCTAGTTGAAAACAAAAGATTTTAGTAAAGAGATACAGATAATTTTTTGTAGGCAAATATTAATGACTAATTTGGTAGAAGGGAGAATTATATTTGTTAGCATCAATGATAAATCTTGAACATTCTTCTTAACATTCGTTCAACATAAAATGAGAATAATTTTGTTTTATTTTTATAATAAGATTATATGATTTGTTACTGTTAGAACAAATTAGGTACACGTTCTCTTTACATGTTATAAAATATTTATTTGTAGAAAATTATATTGAGATTCAAGACTGTTATGCAATTAACACATCTGTTTGCATTCGTTTGAAAGTCAAAGGCATAAAATCCAAGGTCATTCGTTTATGGTTTCATGTTTCGCTAATTCATGTGACGTTAGTCACAAAATAAAATGCATATGATAACTAATAAGAATGAAATATATGTCTTGAACAAAATTAATGTAGCATTATTGACTCCATGTATGTTAGGTGTGAGTCCACCTTGGTATATGTGGCAAACATGTATCGATGGGAATCATAACAACAAGTTACCCCAATTAAATTCAACGCAAAATGTAAAAGGAAGAATGAACTTTATTAGTTGCTGCGTTGAGTAATTCACCGGACTTAGCTTTCAAACTCAAATTGAGTCAACAAGAATTTGTCATTGATTTGGAAACATATGGATAATATGATAGACAATAACAGTGTTATGGATTGTGATTTCACCATATTATTGTGCACTTGCTGCACACACATATTAAATAACCATCACCTTCGAAAGTTTGTTGGCTTAGTCATGTGGGGCAGACGGGTAAAGATCTTCTCCATTTAAAATAATAAATAGAAGATGTCATTTAGAAAGAAATAGACACAAAAAATAAATGGTGGGTCCGAACGCAGACTTAAACCTAATTTTGATCCGATGATTTTCCTTCATTCATGTATATGTATCAATTTGAATCATCCGCAATTGATCTATTGTCATTGCTGATACAAAACTACTAGTTAGTGATAGTGATGACAAGATTTGGACATGTGACATTTTGTACCCAAAACAAACGCGCTACCAAGCTGTGTGGGTTCCACCGTCATTATTATTATTATTATTTACTTTTTGTGTATTTATCTCTAAATGGAACAAATAGAGAGAATCTTAACCCATTTTATACACGGACAATTCTTATATGGTCGTGACTAAAATATTCCAACTCATTTAAGTACACTCACAAAAATACACATTTATCAATGGTGTCAATAATAATATCAATAAATTGAATTTTTCTATTTCTACTAAGAATTTTTTTTGGGAAGGGCCATGGCCTACTCTAGCCTACACTAAGATTTTTCACTACGAAAAGAATTGGAAAACTCCATGAAGGAAAAGAAGCTACTTGTACATTGATTGATGAGAAAAGGAATTAGTATAAGTGTGATATTTTATTTTATATTGCTATGTTAGTCTATTATTATGGCCTCGTATATCCCGTACACAAGATTCTACCTAACTCCATAACTATTTATGTCGGAACAGTTAAAATAGTTTAAAAATATTTTTTAGCCACGAAGGAATTAATATAATGAATTGTGGATTAGATCGCTCAATGTAAAACATTTTATAGTACTATCTAAAAATTTGTTAGCAGATTATCAACCACGATTTTGTAGGATAAAATAACTTGATTACACTTGTATGAGAGCTTTAATGTACTGCAAAATCTGTTTCAGAAATGCACCCTTAAATATAGCACTACGACTATTCGAATATGATTCTAAGACCGCTCTAAAATTTAGAAGGGACAAATTAACCGCAAAAGCTTCTCCGAAGGGATAGGAAGAAAGAGGAAGAAACGACTTGAAATTACGTCGACCAAAAAGATGGAGAAGAGAGAAAATTCACAAATTGTTCAGAATTGAAATGAGACTCAGACACCCTTTATATAGTGCAAGAATGAAAGTGGCAACCAAGATGCATGGCTCAAATCACTTGAATGTTGGAAAACGGAATGTCATATTGTCCCTTAATAAAGCAGTAGTACCATCATGCAAATGAAGTGACGAAGGGTCTACTTATCACTATTTAAGGTCCTAAATGGTAAAAAAATGAACTCATTTCTTGAACAAAAGGACACATGTCACACGAGGATGTGCACAATCGTGCTAGCTATATTTCCTGTTTGTGCGAACACTATCCTTCATGTCTTTGTGATCAATATTTTAAGTTTTTCACAAATGTGCATGATGTAATATGAGAAGAATAAGGAATGGCCCTAGATGGTTGGTAGTCCTTATAAATATACTAACTTTTTTGTTTAGTTTCTTAAAAAAATTCTTTCATTTTTAATCCTTCAAAAAATTTTGATTTTCACTTTTCGTCCTTCATTTTAAATAAACTTATACGTAGAATTCATATTTTTGAATAAAATTTTATAAATATTATAAGAAGAATTCATATTTTTACTATCAATTTAACACAAACTCATCTAAAAACGCGATTTTAACAACATTTTAGATTCTTAAAAGGTTAAATATAAATATAGGTTAAAAAACCTATATTTATATTTAACTTTTTAAGAATCTAAAATGTTGAATTTCACATTTTAGACTCAAATTGTTCTGGTTTTTTTTTTAACAAGAAAAATTGGGTGAATTAGAGCTGACTATGTCAGTTTTTTCAATATAGAATATATCACACATTCTTTTTTTATTTTTGAAGGATATCACACATTCTTTTATTAACCAAACTTTTTTTTTAAGAAGCCAAAATATCCCACCGAAACTGATATCAGGGAGAATCGAAAAATAAACATCAAGGCCGCAAGCCAACACCATCAGATCAATTTAAGTGAGTTTACTTTTTTTTTTATCGAAACAAAAGTTCAGGTCATCTAAATGAAGCTCAGTTGATAACTCCATGAACATAAGAATGTTACGGTTGAGGCTTGAATATCAGATTCTCCATTTTTCTATAGTTATAGTGTGTGAATCTAACTACTAGATTATTTGACCCGGAAAAAAAAATAGTTTAGGTAAGTTGAGTTTTGAGGGCTCTCCAAGATCAGGCCAGACCTTTAAGGCACAAAAAAAAAGTTCACAAAGGTACTTATAGATCATATTAAAGATATCCTCACATTAATAACGAGAATTGAACACACAATCTTCTGACGAAAACAAATCTTTATCAATCGAGTCAACATTCATTGTATAATACTTTACAACTAAGTCAACCTTCTTTGTATGATACCTATTAAAACCACTGATGGGCCCATGTTTGCAACTATGCCGGCCATGTCCCGCACTTCATTTATCATTTAACTTGTTTACATATCTCTCGTGCATAATTTTAGCACCACCTCTAGAAGAGAAAATCATTATGTTTACTATATATTACATGTATTTCTATATCAAAAGATGATGTTATGTTTTTGATTAATATTTAAGAGTATCACATTTGATGAAATATGGTATGATAATTTATTTTTAAGTGTGGGCATCCTCAACTTACAAGATGGTTTTGTAGGGTTGAGTTAGATTCAACTCAAATTTTAAGATGACATCAATCTATCCAAGATCTGATTGTCGCTTCCGCTATCGAGCCACTCGAATCACACTCTAAATATGCAGCCCTAAGCATGAGGGAGCGTGTTAAGAGTTTCAATTAGACCCACCACAAATTCTAAAAATTATGCATAAATAAATTTTGCCTTCAGCTATACAAAAGTTCTCGGTTCGTCACTGATTTCAACCATTCATTAGTATAATAGAGTAGTATAAATACTGATTACAACCTTTAACAAACATTCTTTGTATAATACAAGAGTATGATAAATAAAGAGAAATGATTTATATTGAAGTAAATATATGGTTAATTAAGTTCAAGATCGATTGATAAAAAAAAAAAATTATTCAAGATCGGTTGATGAATTTACTAAGTATCAAAACTTTTTTTTTGACAAAACTAATTATCAAAACTTAGTAATCGCCATTGTATATTCATTCATTAACCATGAATTTAGGTAGATGGGGAATTACATTGTTTAATTCCTATAATAGCCTTATTGTATAATACTCTTTTTTAGCAAATTGTATAATACTTACAACAACCATTCATTGTATAATACAAGAGTCGTATAAATAAAGAGATATGATTTTTATTGAAGTAAATATATGAGCAATTAAGTTCGGTACATTTCTTAAAAGAAAAATAGTTTGGTAGATAGATTGATGAATTTACGAAGTATCAAAACTTATTAACCACCACCGCATATTCATTAACCATGAATCTTCGTTGATGGGGTAACCATAATTTCAAGGTGTTTTTTTTTAGCAATAATTTCAACGTGTTTAATATCATGTATATTTGAGCACTTCTAAATTGTGGTTGATCATGTTTAAATTCATGGTTAATGAAAATGCATTAATTAATAAATTTTGACACTTTGGTGTTGATTTCCACTCCCCACTTGCCCCTACTAACGTCTGTGAAAATGCGTTCATGAGCCGTCAGTAACATAAAAGTCTAGATATGATTGAGACTTTTTTAACCCTATAAAGTCTTCCAATTAGCATCAAGTGCATGAGGCGTAGAAATAGTATAATCATATAAGGTATAAGCACTTTGAACGGTAAACATGTAGGTGATGATTCCTTCCCGCCCCAAAATATCAAGACCATCAATATGTTTAGGAGCCTTCACAATGACATTAGGAAGGTTCTCACCCAAAAAACTCACATCTCACTCCCTATTTTGATTCAAAATATCTCTAATAGAAAGAATATGATTTTGAGAGGCTAATAGGAGAAACTCCACATTATACATAACACACTTATGCATCCAAACATTGATATTTCTACAATCACCAATTTGCCTCATCACTACATGTTGTTGAAAGTTGTTCCACACCCATAAAAGTAAATTAGCTCTTCTACTCCACAAAAACCACTCATCTTTTTCTCCTCAATAAAAATACATATTTAATACCAAGGCTTATGGAGCTACACCTCCCTGCAATTGGGATGGTGTTAGATCCTCCATAGGGGGGTCCATACACAAATATTTGAGTGTATAATGAACTCTCAATCTTTTAATCATATTAAACTTCTCCGTCTCATCCACTAAACCAAAGTTCCTCTCCAATGTTTGATTTTTTTCTTTAAAAAAGAAGAATGGGTCCTACAACATGCCATTATTTGAGTTGCATTATTGCATGCTACATTCCATCCAGTTTGAGTGTTATTGTCTCATATTCAGTGGTGGTTAAGTAGCTGATTTGGCAACTTTGTTTTGTTCCTCACGTCACCACTCTCTCTTCCCACACATCAACCTCACATTCCCACTTTGACCACTTAATTCATCATTCCTTCATTTCCATTTCGAAAACAATTGCCATGAAATGTTTTTGGAATATTCACCAAACCCCACTTATTTTTTAGGGTTATAAAATTTTCAAATTTTAAGTTTTAGTTCCTATCAAAAAAAATTATCAATTTTTATCAATTTTTAGTCTCTTCAAAATTTTCTACTGCCACTTATAGTCCTTATTTTTAAAATCAAATCATGTGTATACTTCACATAATTTTTTTAAAGGGTTAATTTTATTTTTGGTCCCAATAAATTGAGACTTTATAAGTTTAGTCCTTACTTAATTTTAATAGTACTTTTAGTTCCTATAAAAAATTTCTGCACTCAGTTTTAGTCCCTACTAAATCTAAATTCGTTTAATTATGCTTAAACTTTTAAAATTTTGAACAATTTTTAGCATAACTGTTAAGAATATTACTAAAAGTTCATCTATAAAAAATTATTTGAAAATTTTATTTCTACGTTTGTTACTTTTACCTTGAACTTTTATATTTTAAAAAAAATTCATATTTAATTCATTTCATGTTAAAAAAATTTAAATTTTGGTAAACGAACCTTTTGCAATGTTCTAAACTTGTCTAAAAAAATTCGTTAAAATATTTAAGGGTTTAAGATTAGAGAAACTTGGTTTTAGTAGGGATTAAAACTACATGTAAATTATTTTTATATGGACTAAAAAAGCTATTAAAATTAAATAAGGACTAAACTTAGAAGTTCCAAATTTTATAGGGACCAAAAACATATTTAACTCTTTTTTAACTGCTAAAAACTTAAAAATTCATATTTAATTCATCACTTGTTAAAAATAAATAAATTTTTGCAAGGGAGATTTCTACAACGTACTAAACACGACCACAAAAAAATAATACAAAATTTCGAAGGATACATATGATTTTACTTAAATGCAAGGACCAAAATTTGCGACGGAAAATTTTAGAGGGACAAAAAAATGATGAAAATTTTTACAAGACTAAAACTTAAAATTTAAAAATTTTATAGGGACTAAAAACATATTTAACCTTTAAGCACCTATACATGGACACCTTTATTGTACACTATCGTGACACCTTATTAATCACTTGAGTAAATGGTTAATTCAAGTAACGATCAAAACTATGGTTAATTCAACTACATGATTAACATTTTTTTGCATGTGATTAACCAAATGTCGCATGCGTAACAAAATGGATTACTAGGAAACATTTTTGTTTTTTAAGTTACATTGGTGGTCTTGCTGGAAAGCATTAAAAATCCACTTATTATATAGTAACTAAGTATCTTCCATCCAATCACAACTCCTCATTCTCTCTAGCTACTTCAAAAGAGAGTGTTTGTGTTTGTGTTTGTGTTTGTGTTGATCTTAGCATTGAGTTTTGCAGAGAGTGAGAGTGGTGGAAGAAAGGTGAAACAAGTGTGATTACTATTACTGTATGTCAGTGGAATATTACAGTGGAATTTACTACGGTGAGCTTGCTAATCCTCTGCAATGGCCACAGTTGAGGAAAAAACGACGCCTATTTGTTGTTCCCTCCAAAATAACAACAAAACTGTTGCAAGTGCAACCTCTTCTAATGTTCCTCAGCAGAAACAACAGCCACCTTTCATTTCTGCCGTTGATTCGCGCCTTGATCCTCCTCCGAAATCCGCTTCTTCCAAAGGTTCTTGTTTGATTTCAAAATATATTTATTTGCTAAGTATTTGTTTATTTTTTATGTGATCGTTTTAGTGTTTGACTTGATCAACACTGCCATAGTTTTAAATTGTGGCAGTGGTCGTGATTACGCTTGTTATGGTAATAAATTATTTGAAGGGATAGAAAGAGTTCAACTTTAGGTTGTTGGGATGGAATAAACAAGTCAGTCAAATTAAATTAGTATTGTTTTGAGTCAAATTTTATTGTGTCTAAGTAAAGCACGAGTTAGCAACAACTCGTCGTTGATCGAGGTGGTAAGGGACTCGAGTACCTTAAATAAGTGGTCAAGAGTTCAATCTCCGAGTATGTGTATGGAAAAATCTCAGTTGGGAGGGAGAACTTACCTTGTGTGTCCAACAAGTTTCCCCGTGGAGATTAGTCAAATCAAACTTCGTTGAATACTTTGTACATATAATATGGCTATAAATTCACTCCATGTTTTCTCAGGGTAGTATTGTACTGAGTCTATTTATTTGTCTTTCTTTATTCTAATTACCTGACTCAATTGAATTTCAAGTTTTAGTATTATTGATCACATATAACTTCACCTCAAAGCATTGATGGTAATTATACACTGCATGTTCTTTTATGCTGGTTCTCAATCTTTTCTCTTTTGTAGTTTTGCTTTTTTGTGTGTGTTAAGTACTTCCATGCCTTGTTCTTGTTTTCTTTCTCTGTATGCTTGGCTGTGGGATAAGTAGAAGTGTTAACTTATCATATAAGAAAAGGAGAAATAATTTTTGTACAATCAAATTTAGACAACTTTTGCGACAACGTTTTAAATGGTTAACAGGGTTTAAATAGGTGGTTTATTACGCTAAAATGGATATTACAGGTTTCAAATTTCACAAATATGAACGTGATTAACCACAATTTTAGGGTGTTCAAATCTACATGTAGTTGAACACCAAAGAATATGGTTAACCACGTCCAAATTCTTGTTTAATGAAGTTACACCAGTTGTTAAGGATTTCGACACTTGGTGTATCAATTTACCATATGCCGAACATAATTAGTAATATATCTGAACTACGTTAACCACTTAAAAAAATGTCATGAAAGTTTTCAAATTTTAGTTGTTAAATAACCTAACTGTTTTTTTTGCCCCCATTTTCGATTGGGACAGAATTAGGATTATAGGACTTAACTTCTCTGTAGTGTTCTGCTTATGGAAGCTTCAACTTTGTTGCTATCTTTTGTTTGATGTTGGATTAGGAAGCCTTGTTGTGTGCTAAGTTTCATGCCTGCTTTTTCTTGGCTTTTTTTATGTTGATCTTGATCTTTGCTGCCTAGTTTAACTTCTATTTCTCTTCAATGAAATTTTTTCTTCTATCAGAATTAAAAGATAGAAAAGAAACCATTTCTTTTGACATAGGTATTACAGTAATGGCGAAAGCACAAACTTGCCATCCTTTAGATCCACTTTCTGCTGCTGAAATATCCGTAGCTGTTGCAACTGTTCGAGCAGCCGGAGCAACACCTGAGGTACATTAAACATTCTCCTCTTTTGGTGTAGATTTTTCTTAAGTCTGCACACCGATGAAGATCTTTGATAATCTTGTTAGGTGAGGGACGGTATTCGGTTCATTGAAGTAGGCTTGGTAGAACCGGATAAGCACGTTGTTGCGTTAGCAGATGCGTACTTCTTCCCTCCTTTCCAACCCTCGTTGCTCCCTAGAATAAAAGGTGGACCTGTGATTCCAACTAAATTGCCTCCAAGGAAAGCGAGATTGGTTGTCTATAATAAGAAGTCAAATGAGACAAGCATATGGATTGTTGAACTTACAGAAGTTCATGCAACAACTCGTGGCGGACATCATAGGGGAAAAGTGGTCACTTCTATAGTTGTTCCAGATGTTCAGCCTCCTATGGTAAATATATACTATTAATCAATTTGAATGGATTTGGAAAGAAACACATGTCTGGAGGGATTCAAAAATTGGGATTATTAATATAACTAATAATTATTCAAAATTGTTTGTTTTCATATTTCACTCTGCACCTATAGGATGCTGTGGAGTATGCTGAATGTGAAGCTGTTGTAAAGGACTTTCCTCCATTTCAAGAGGCAATGAAGAAGAGAGGAATTGAAGATATGGATCTTGTGATGGTGGATCCATGGTTAGCTGCTAAATCAAGATGATTTTGATTGACACGTTACAATTTATTTCAACCATTCCTTTCTCTAATGTATGTTATGTTAATGTTTGTTATGTTGAATCTTATAGGTGTGCCGGATATCATAGTGAAGGTGATGCTCCAAGCCGCAGACTTGCTAAACCACTGTTCTTTTGTAGGACTGAGAGTGACTGTCCTATGGAAAACGGCTATGCTCGTCCGGTTGAAGGAATACATGTACTTGTCGATATGCAAAATATGGTTGTCCTTGAGTTTGAAGATCGTAAGCTTGTTCCCCTTCCACAGGCTGATCCATTAAGAAATTATACTTCTGGTGAAACACGGGGAGGAGTTGATCGAAGTGATGTGAAACCCTTACAGATTATTCAGCCAGATGGTCCAAGCTTTCGTGTCAATGGGAACTTCATTCAATGGCAGAAGGTGGTTAATTGTCTATGTGCTTTTTCTAAAATTATTTCATATGAGCTACATTGAGAAATGCTATAACTAATTGTCGATTTTGCAGTGGAACTTTCGTATTGGATTCACTCCTAGGGAGGGTTTGGTTATTTATTCTGTGGCTTATATTGATGGAAGTCGTGGCCGAAGGCCTGTGGCCCACAGGTTGAGTTTTGTTGAGATGGTTGTCCCTTATGGAGATCCAAATGATCCTCATTATAGGAAAAATGCTTTTGATGCAGGGGAAGATGGCCTTGGTAAAAATGCTCATTCACTCAAGAAGGTCAAGGCATTTATTTGCTTGTGGTTACGACCACTCATATCTTAGTTTTCTCTAATTTTTTCTTTAGTTTCGATGTTATTGAATTTGTTTTGCTTGATGCCATTGTTCCAGGGTTGTGATTGTTTAGGCTATATCAAGTACTTCGATGCACACTTTACAAACTTTTATGGAGGTGTTGAAACAATCGAGAATTGTGTTTGCATGCACGAAGAAGATCATGGTATGTTATGGAAGCATCAAGATTGGAGAACAGGTTTGGCTGAAGTTCGACGGTCTAGAAGGTTGACAGTGTCTTTTATATGCACTGTTGCTAACTATGAGTATGGATTTTACTGGCACTTTTATCAGGCAAGTCAATTAGTCATGCATTTATCTTAGTCTGTTATACTACATTGGTAGAATCATTCAATAAGTTTACCTTATATTATAGAAATAACTTACACACGTGAACTTAATTAAATTGTTTATCCAAATAGGCCTAAATGCATAGAAGGTAAATTTCAAGTAGTTTTTGTGTAGAGAGTATTCAAAGAGATTCAATGGAAGAGTCGAGCAATGTACTCTTGATTAGGATAAAAGTTGGATTAATAGCATCACTTGGATCATTATACTATAGTTATGCTGACTGTGAATGCATATTCGATTTCAATGTTTTCAACAAGCGTATGGTTATTGATTTTTTTGCTTTTTCTTATCTGATATTCCAAAATTCTTTCCGAGCATTTAATCATGGCTTTCGTTTAGATGCAAATGTTTGAACATCAAGCATGCGAGTTGAGTTTCTCTGTGATTAAGTATTTATTCTTTCTTCCTTGTAGGACGGAAAAATAGAAGCTGAGGTCAAGCTCACAGGAATTCTCAGCTTAGGTGCATTGCAGCAAGGTGAAACTCGAAAATACGGCACAACTATTGCACCTGGATTATATGCGCCTGTCCACCAACACTTTTTCGTTGCTCGTATGGACATGGCAGTTGATTGCAAGCCCGGTGAAGCGTTTAATCAGGTCAGCATGCTTTAATCCCTGATAAATCTAATTTAATTCCTAGAAAAGTAAAAGCAACTTTTTTATTCTTCAAGGAAGAAAGAAAGAAAGAAAAACGAGACAACATAATCCCCGAGACCCAACTTTTTTTATGTCTGTCTTCGATCACTATGTGAGAATTTATTCGGATGATCTTATACAATGGCGAAGTATAAATAAACTGATATTCACCTTCTGTCTGCCCAGGTTGTTGAGGTGAATGTCAAAGTTGAAGAGCCGGGAAAGAATAATGTTCACAACAATGCATTTTATGCCGAGGAAAAGCTGCTAAAATCAGAATTAGAAGCAATGCGTGATTGTGACCCTTTATCTGCTCGTCATTGGATTGTAAGTTTTTATTCCTTCATTTTTTATCTCCAAAAAAAGGAAAGAAAAATCATCAGAGGTTAATTATTTTTCCTATATGATCTTTCCTCTATCACACTCCACTGTAGAAATTGTAACAGGGACAATCTGTATATTTTCAAATCTGGCAGCTGTTCTATGCTTCTTCTGTTCTGTAAGTTATGGAAGATGTTGCCAAGTTTTTGTGCTGCATATATTATATATATTTTATGAGAAAATTGAACATACATTGTCAATGAAAACTAGTCTTACACCGATGTCCAAATTTTCACGTTACGTGACAATATCACGAGTTATTATTGACCGTCAATGAATTTCCATTACACTCATAATATATTCACGTAAATAAATATTGTTTTTGTTGCAGGAAATTCATGATTCTGGTAGGCAGTTAGTTCAAGAATATTGCAACATAGTAGTATCATATCCACTTATATTAAGAAAGTATAGACAATTTATTAGACCAACTTTTTCTTGTAGATTTATATACATTCTTGTTTCTAAAATCACATTCATGAACATCTATTGCCGATTTTTTCTTGTATCTTTATTCAAATTTTCCAAGTGCAAATTTCCTACAAAAATATTCACCGTCTCTAGCTTCTACCTAGAGTTGCTCAAGTACATCTTCTGTTTTTAGGTTAGGAACACGAGAAGTGTGAACCGAACCGGGCATCTTACAGGTTACAAACTAGTTCCTGGTTCAAACTGTTTGCCTTTAGCTGGATCAGAGGCTAAGTTTTTGAGAAGAGCAGCTTTCTTGAAGCACAATCTATGGGTTACTCCTTACGCACGCGACGAACTGCATCCTGGAGGAGAGTTCCCTAATCAGAATCCCCGTGTTGGAGAGGGTTTGGCTACTTGGGTTAAGCAAAATCGATCATTGGAAGAAGCTGACATAGTTCTCTGGTTAGTGTCTTCACTTTTTCTTCTTTTAAAATATGATATCAAATTATCAAAGATAATATATGTGCATGGATTATCTAATCCATTTCTATGAATTGGAGCTTATTACAATTAGCTAAGGTAGTTCATGATTGTGTTTTATGATTTCAATGACCAAAGACTAATCGAACATGAGCCAAATATTCGACACTAAAATGAAAAACAAGTATATTATAAAATTATTACAATGATGACAACGATAAAAAAAAATTATCTGGACCAAAAGTGTATTTAAGCATTTGATACTATGATCATTAATTTTGTACATAATATTATCTTATTTGGCGGAAATATTTCAGGTACGTATTTGGGGTGACACATGTTCCTCGATTGGAAGACTGGCCTGTTATGCCCGTGGAACACATTGGTTTTATGCTTATGGTATTTCCATTCGCCTTAGCTTATAGTCACTCTTTCTTTCCAAAATTGAAATGAGTTTGATATTGAAACACTTGGTACTCAAATTTACAAGATCATAAACCTTTTAACAGAATTGAATCTGATTGTGTACATACATAATTTATTTATGATGCAGCCACATGGATTTTTCAATTGCTCACCAGCAGTAGATGTTCCACCAAGCCCAGGTGATTTGGATGATAAGGAGAATGGCATGCCTGCCAAGCCTAGTCAGAATGGTCTAATTGCCAAGCTTTGAAAGCTCCAAAAGCAGAGATATTCAAAACATAACAAAAATGGAATAAGTGTTTCTTTAAAAATAAAATTGAATAGGTGGTCTATTCTACCTAATTGAACATTTAATATTACTGCTTGTCTTAATTAATCTATGGTGGTGTGTAACCCTGGTTATTTAAAAACAGTTTAATGTGGAATTTGTTTTTATATATTGATGTAATTTTCTTTCTTAATCTAGTGGTATATAGCCAACTACACCATATTGTTGGATAATATGGTCAACTTTCTCTCTTCTTAGCTCTCCCAAGTCTCGAACCGAGTACCTTAAGGTGGAACAATAATCTTACAAGTGACCTCTCGGAATATATAAGGTTTTTGCTAGTTACACCCTCTTTTTATCTAGTTATACCTGCTAGTTACACCCTCTTTGTTCCTCGTAACAAAAGGAACAATATATTGTTCCTTTTAACAGGTAAAAAGTCAAGACTTAGGCCTTAGATTTTCAACTAGATCATATATATTTAAGAAAAGTCCGACTCGGCCCGGCTCATTCCCACTCTACTGCTACACATTTTAAACGGAATAAAAGAAACAATATATCCTTGTAACTAATTCAAATTTTCAAAAAACTAACCACATCTCATTCTCTTTCTTTCCACGTGAACTGAATTTGCGACCTCCATCATAAGCACTAGAACAAGCTCGCAAACATGATATCTCCAAATGTAAATGTGTAGCATCAATTCTAGCCATGAAAATGAAGCAGCAATCGTAGGAAACATCTTCGATTAACCTTTTCAAATGCTTATTGTTGAGATTAAGTTTTTTATGTAGTAATTTAGATTTGGAGATTTTTATGGATCAATAGGGATACGTTGAAGCGAATGAAGTAAAATTGAATGAAGTACGTTGACTCATTTCACACAAGTGTACGTAAGCATTTTTTGTTGGATGATTATTTGTATTTTTTTCGAAAGTTGACACTTGACAATCATACATGAACGTAATTTATGTTCATTTACTTAAACTCAATTCAAGCATGTTTACACAAATTAGGTTTTAAGTACATTTATACAAACTCGACTGTGGTTTACGCAAATTGGGTCACATATTACATGTACATTTTGAATTTCTAGGTATTACATATAGTAACTTCAATTTTGTTCACATAAACTTACTTTAAATAAGTCTACAAAAATTCAGTTCAAGTATGCTTACGTTAAAGATATTTGGTATCACCATTAAATATTTTGAGTTTGAGGTAGTTACCGAGAAAATATAGAGTGTAACTAGAATAAAAAATCTACAAGTATATATAAACTTGTTTAGATTTATTTTGATGTAATTTGGCTTCTTTTTTTTTGTGGTGAATGTAGTTTGTTTATATATAGCAAGTATATAGGGTGATAGATAGGATAACAATGACTTCACATCAGTATGATAGTGTTCAACCTGCCAATTATTGGTGATCACAACAACATAGATTTTTTATGATAAAAAAGGGGGGCCGTTCAACTATAGCATTGGATTCTAATCTTTCCCTCCACATGACCTGTTTGTTTACCATTTGAATGAATGAATCCATTAGCTAATATTTACAACACTATTACGGAGAACCTTCCCACCATCAATACAAACCCAGGGTACGTGGGCCAGGGAGGGCTCAATGGAAGGGGGTAGTTGCTCAGTAGGTCCATCAAAATCGTTGACCTTGTTGAAAAGAGTTGATCAAGAGTTACGATTCGATCGAGTTTATACATAATGCTTACGCAGTTGAAAAAAGTCGATTAGGGGGTATGATTTGATCGGATTGTATACATAAAAATAGTTTATAAAAAATTACGACTTGATCAAGAGCGAAATTGAAGAGTCTATTGAACAACTTTCATCAAAAGAAGGATATGTTCTCTTCTCGTAACAAAACTTTATTCTTACATAAGAGTTAAAGATTAAACCTTAATTATTTAAAGGGTCTAAATTATTCACCACTTAAATCAACAAGTTGTTAATTCACATGTATTGGTTATAAGTAAGAAAAAAGAATCATGTTCATCTCCAGGGCTCAGGGACGGATGCATGTGTAGTAGTTTGAAGGTATGTGCCTGCACAAAATTTTCACAATTTTTTTAGTAGTATAATATATATATATATATATATATATATATATATATATATATATATTTATTTATACCATGAAGAAGGACTTGCCTTCACACTTTTCACACAGCCTTTCTTTCGTCACTCAACCAGTCTCAAGTAAAGTTGTACAAGCTACTTCCCAATATAAAACGAGCCTATTCAATAAAAATAAATCATTAATTTAGTCTCTAAATTATCCCTTTTTTTCCAATTTAGTCCATACACTAGATTACTATATAATAAGTTGTCTCTAAATTATACAATATTCGTCAATTTAATCCTTGCTATTAAGATGTTAGAGACTAAACTGATGAATTTTCATATACTTTAGTGACATAAAAATGGAATATATTAACACTGGCGGTGGACGCTCCTCACTATAAGATGTACCGAAAAGACAACCCCAAAAGATACGTTGTCAATACAAAGTATATACAAGACAAAAACAGGTCGGTCGATATTTTGTGACCTTAATATTAACATGTGAACTTTTAGACGGTTCCAAAGTAATCCCTCTTAAAAAAGAAAATGGGAGCCACTTTGCTCCCTCATAACAAAAATATAATTTTTAATCTTTTAAAAAAATAAATCACAACACTTAAATCGTTATATGAATCACTTGACCCAAAAAAAGTCATTAGATAAACCATCATATTAAAATTAGTTTGTTTGCTGATTGGATTTTTCTGTCCAGCAATCATGGCATATCATCACATTGGCTAAATGTCTTGCGACAAAACTAAAAGTGATTATATCCCTAAATATGTTCTCTTATAAATAAAATGGATCTTATAATAAAAGTAAAAACACATTTTAGTTTCTAATAGTATTCCTAGAGACATTTCAATTTTTTTTTCCTTCCTATATTACCTTTGAAGAATAGTGGGTAGTTTATCCATCAACCAATAAAAATGAATAATTTATTAGTGAAGTCAAGATAGTTTATAGATATCACCTAAAAAGATGAATGTTCATTGATTGAGGTAAATTATTCACCATTCTTTCATAGGTACCTTAGTTGTCACCTTCAATTTTTCTATCCGATTTTCATGCATTGCAAGCGCGGAAATACACCCATAAAAGAAATTAAAAAGAAAAACTAAAGTACAACTCATAAATTTACTATGGTTCCACACTTCATTCCTCCATCTATAATATTTCAACAAAATATTTTATTACTCAACTTGTAATATTTACAAGGAGAAAATTACAATTTTTTTTTATAAACTATAAGAAAAAGGACATACATCAAGAGGAAGCATTGATATCCCAACTAGGTTGGCATCTCGGAGAACCTCTATCATATGCCATCAAATTCAAAATATTATTAAAAAGAGGTGGGACTATGCCAAGACCCTCGGAACAAGAAAGAAAGCTAAACAAAAAATAACAGCAGACTAAGGGAATCTGTAATTAGGCAGACCACATATGTCCCTAAAGAAATCAACACTTAAAATTGGGGGTAAAGCAGTTAACCAAACAGAATCCTCATGACCACCCAACGCAGCATTAAAATCTCCCAAAAACAACCAAGGGTCGTGGTACCTATCCTAAATATGAGTGAGATCAACCCATAAATCATGACGGGACAAGTACGGTGTGCTAGCATATATCGCCGCAATATAACAAGTTGATTGCTAACACTTCACCTCCAAAGCTCTAATATTCCTGTAGAAAAAATTCATCGGGGAGTTGGAGAAGGTCCCCTAAAGTGAGTACTATACGGAGGTTTCCCATCAAGAAGTTCCTTTTTCATAATTTGGTTTTGCTTCTTCGTCAAAACGGTTTTGAAGGGAGGTTATTTTGCTGCTTTTTTTATCATACTCTTTAATTCGTTGGCAAAGATCCAAATCATGTTGAAGTCTAGAATTAAAATGTTGGACGGGGGGATCAACCTGGGAAGTTATGGAACTATCAATCAAACTCTCATCAATTGTGACAATCATGAGGGGTATAAGTGATTCATGGTGTTGGATCAATCATTGAGAGAGTCTCACACTTGAGAGACCATAAAATGTTGATGTGTCAATGTTAGTTAGAAGTCGCATATTTAATGAAAAAGTGAAAGTTGAGTAATATATAAATGAGTTGATTCATATCTCTAATGTCTTAGAATTTTAATTAAATATGTGGTATTCAAGCTCATTTATGCGGTTCTTCTCTATTAAAATAATCAATAACAATGTTTTAAGCCTCATTAGAAATCTTATCTCTTCTTGTATGTCTGACTTTAAAATTAGTTTTTATTAAAATCAAATATTATTTATTATTATGATTGAACAATAACGTGTAAAACATATACTATAGTAATAGTCGTATATATGGGTTAAGATCTTCTCTATTTGTCAAAATAAATAGATGACACAATTTAGAGAGAGATAGACACCAGAAAAAGATAGTGGATAAAAGGGTCCCACCAACATTAATTACAATATATCTTTTGTGTTTTTATCTCTGCAAAGAGAAAAAATAAATGAATATATAAGTTAAATCGAAAATAAAAATTAATCATCTAGCTACCTATCGTGTATTTTCTATCTAAAGTAAGAATGTAAGACACAAAACTCAAAAAAGTGAAGAAGATAAATAAAGATAAGAGCAGAGTGTAATTAAATAAAGTGGTACCTACCTAGGTAAGGACGTGTGGTGTGTCATGTGTGTGTGGGGCTTTTAATCTTGGTCAATCAAACAAGCAGCCGTGCAGCATCAGCCAACCTCTTTGAAAAGAAACCATTGCCATTGTCTGTCTTCTTCATATTCGTATTTGGCAACTTAACTATTATATTATTTTGACTTCAATTTTGTCACTTTTCCGCGTGATCATGCACAGTACTCACACACGTAAAAAAGATAAATAATTCAATTCAATGTTTATAAAGTTCTTCAAACAAAAAATAACAAAAGAAGCCGAAACATCATAGTTTAATTAGAAATCAACTAGTACTTCACATTTCATCACATTATGTCTCATGACTCGAAAATGAAAAACAAGACTTCATCATACAAACAATTTTATTCATTGAAACAACTCTATACAAAATAGTCCTAATCTTTGAACTTCTATAACTAGAGAAAAGAAAACACATAATAATAACTAGTAGGGAACAAATTAACTAAGGTACACAACATAACAAAAGTTATAGCTAGCTAAAAACCAAGGTCACAAAACATTGACAACTATATATTTTTTCCTCTTTAGTACAATCAATTAGCACTTTCAACATGTCGTATGAACACACTTTCTAAATCTGGTGCTTTAAAAAACTCTCTTACAACACCACTATTATGGTAGTTCCACTTCAAAGAAGATTTTTGCTTCCTAGGAGCAGGTGGACACGTGAATGATGTTGGAATTTTTGATTCCTCATTTGTTGGTGTTGAACATTCTTCTATTTCAACTTCTTCTTCTTCTTTTTGTTGTTCCTTCTCAATAGAATTTGTGTATATTGGCTTCAATGGAGCACGTAACGCTATTCCAGCTATAACCCATTTTTTACTATTATTTTCTGATTCAAATCCTCCTTCTACTACTTGTGCCTTCTCAGAATACCCCATATTGAACCCAAAAATAAATAATATGTAAGACTAAGGTTTAGAAAATAATATGTGTTGTGTAAATATAAATATGTGTTACTACAAAGTATAAAGTAAAGAATATGAAGAAATGAAATTTTGGAGAAGGAAAGGAAGAAGAGGGAAAAGAGAAGAGTTTTTTGAGAGATGGAAAGAGAAAAGAGTAAGATATGGTATTAAATGTGAAAGAGGGGGGGTATGATGTTGAAAGTTGCGTGTTAGAAAAGAAGATTGGGAACCAATTGGAATAGGGAATAAGAGAGAACCCGAGGAAACTCGTGACATAAGCAAAAACGATATATTAACTAAACTAAAATAATATAATACTTCCTCTGTTTGTACCAAAAAATAAAATAATAATAATCCTTTATCTATTCTATATTATATGACTTAATTGATTCCGACACACGTACTAATGCATATGTTTTATTTTTGATATCTTCAATTCTCTACTAATTTTTTTTTGAAAATTTAATATTTTAAAAATATTCATCGAGACGAATCCAACATCATCTTACATGATATTATTTATCTTTGTGAATTAATAAAAAAAAATATGGTCAAAATATGTTAAATCAATAATGTATATTGTCAAATATATCATCTATTGAGGGACAGAGGGAGTAATGACATGAAACCAATGGAAAAGAGATAAATGTCCATGAAAATTGTTGAACAGCGGGAAAGATATATAAAAGGGTTAATATGACTTTACCCTCTGTAATTTAAGTGAGTTCTGATTTACCCTTATAAAAAAAGTTTATATTTTAAACTTTGACCCATCTGACTGTGCATAGTTGATAATGTGGCACACTAAGTGGCACGCTGATTGTGCATATCTGATTATGTGGCGCGCTGACTGTATAATTAATTTTGTTTTTCATTTTCTAATGGTACACGTGCCATTTGTGCCTATTTTTTTAAAAAAATAATTTGAAAATTTGAAAATTAAAAAATTGTTAAGAATAGAAAAAAAAAAATTAAAAAAATAAGATGGGAAACAGAAGGTGTTTGGCGACAAACCTTTGTACCCGTAAGAATACCTTGTACCTCTGCGTCTTTGATTAGTGATGATAAACCTTCTGCACAAATAATAAACAAGTAGGGGGAAGGGGGTCCCCTTGTCGGAGTCCCCGTCCTGGAATAATTGGACCAACCTGCTCACCATTTACAAGTACAAAATAATATACAGACTCAACACACATGTGAATCCAGTGAATCCACCGATTATGAAAACCCATTTTATTTAAAACAACCATTAAATAATTCCAATCCATACGATCATAGGCTTTGCTGATATCGAGTTTCAGAGCAACATACCTATCATCCACGTGTGTCTTAGCTTTCATGAAATGTAAAACCTCGATAGCTACCATAGCATTATCCAGAATAGAACGATCGGGAACAAAAGCAGATTGATTGTCAGAGATGCACTGTGACAATACATTCTTCAACCTGTTTGCTAACACTTTAGAAATAATTTTATATAACTAATTACAAAGTGTTATTGGCCGCCAATCTTTCATGCTAACCTGCGTAGAACCTTTTGGAATAAGTACAATGTTAGTAATATTTAAATCAGGAGGAAATTGTCCCGTATCTAGCCACCCACAACATTCCCTAAAGATGTCATCACTACATAAATTCCAAAAGTGTTGATAAAAACCCAGACTATAGCCATCGGGACCGGAGCACTTGTCTGGATGCATAGAGAAAATAGTATCTCTGAACTCAACCTTGGTAAAAGGTGTCGTGAGCATGTCATTATCATTACCAGAGATAGACGTATTAATAACATCTATAACAGCCGAAAATTCACTATCATGTTGTTGGAAAATATTCACAAAATAATTTCGTGCCACATCTTGCAAACCGTGTGCACTAGTGATTTTATTACCTACATCATCATCAAGAGAGGTTATACGGTTTACCTTTTTCCTAGCTGTTGTCGATGCATGAAAGAATTTTGTATTTCTGTCGCCAACCTTATACCAGTGAGTTTTTGCACGTTGACGTCAATAGACATCATCTTAGGACAGCAGCCATTGAATTCATTTCCTAAGATCAATCATGCGACTTTGGTCCCCACCAGCAGCTTGCAGCCGTATGCCTTGAATTTGTTTTCGACAATCATCAATATCACGCTTTAAATTATGGCAATGAGTCTTTTTCCAAACGGATATATCCTCCGCGCATGAAGACAAGTTTGGAATAAGAATATTAGTAGAGTGCACCTGCCAAGAATTAGTCACTAAATCCTTAAACCCCGGTTCCAAATGCCAAGCATTTTCATAGCGAAAATGTCTTTTATAATGAGTAGGTCGAGGCTTAGGAGAACATTGCAGCAATATAGGATAATGATCAGATGCGGGTGATACAAGATTTTCCACATAAGCATTTGGAAACATATTAAACCATAAGTTGAGTTGGCCGAGGCTTAGGAGAACATTGTAGCAATATAGGATAATGATCAGATGCGGGTGCTACAAGATTTTCCACATAAGCATTTGGAAACATATTAAACCATAAGTTGTTAGCAAGAGCGCGATCTAACCTTTCTTCAACCGCACGTGGTGTGCCAAGACTCTTGAACCAAGTGAAAGGGTAGCCGTCGAAAGGTACGTCTGACAAACCAGAGTCAAGAACTGCATGACGAAATCCATTGATGAGCCATGGAGGCTTGATGTTGCGCCCCCTTTTCTCTATAGCATCTAAAATGTCGTTGAAGTCCTCAAAAATGCACCAAGGACCTGCAAAACTATCAGACAGTTGACGGAGAAAATTCCAAGCGGCAGTTCTACGACCACCATTCGGATAACCATAATAACCAGTGAGTCTCCAAGTACCAAGAACAGTGTAACTAATTTCAACAGTTATATGATTGTTGGAAAAATCAATAAGTTGTCAGTTAAAAGAATTTCGCCAAAATAAAGCAAGACCCCCGCCTCTACCGGTGCGGTCTACATGAACACAAGAATTGTAACCAAGCAAATAATGTAGTTCTTCAATTTTATTTCTGTGAGCTAGTGTCTCACTTAAGAATAAAAGATCCGGATTGAAGTGCCATATTAGGTATTTTAAATCAGGAATTGCACTCGGGCTACCTACACCCCGACAATTCCATGCCACTAAACTCATTTACCTAGGCAGGCCTGATCATCAGGTCCTGCCGTTACAACATTTTAATCAAACAAAGGATTAGAAACTACATTCATTTCTACATCCCCCTCCCCATGACTAACATCAGTTCCTATTACAATGTTTCCCAAAACCCCATCAGCAGCAAATGATGTATCACCATTCTGAAGGGCCAGCATACATTTCCTTTTCTTCAATTCAGAGCCTGTGTCATCTTGAGAATCATCACTGCCAGCATGTGTGAGAGAGGCAGCCGGCAAGCCAAGAACTAAATGTCGGTTAGGCAGCAAGCTTGAGGACGAATTGCATGTTGAAGAAGAAGGCAGAAAGTGCATTTGACAAGATAAAGTAGCACTTGTACCTTGTTTTGCTTTAGCAGCGGTCTGGGCAGAGAGAACATCATGTATGATATCTTTTATCTGGCTCTGGACATCAACCATCCTATCATTAAAATTCGGCAGAGTTTCGGTATCTGCAGCAGTCGCGTTTTGAGCAGTAAAAACACCAGCAGCAGTGTTGTTTTGGCGCGGCATAGTGGCAGGGATATGGTCTTGCAGCCATCGATTAGTTGCAGTAGTACCAAACCTTTGAGCAGCAGGCTTAAGATATGCACCCCAGTTTCTAACACCATCATCAGAATCCAAGTCGTACAGTTCCGGACACACCTTGTCCGTATGACCGAGTAAATCACACATGTGACAAAAAACACCCAATTCCTCATTTAAAATTAACAGTCACAAAGGAACCATTACTAGCACTGGCACGCCACACTTGTTGCAAAGGAACAGTGACATCAATGGCCACTTTGATGTGCATATAGGCATTATGGATAGAGTTACGGCCATCGTACGCTTTTAGGGTACCTAAGAAGCTTCCTAGACCTTGACCTACTTTAGGCTGGATGAAACCAAATGGCAGACCATGGACTTGCACCCAAAAATCGATGTGATTCAAGGGAACAAAACTGGGAACGACACCAGGATTGATTCGATCCATGGCGATATGAAAGTTATCATACAACCACGGACCTTCATCAAGAATGCGAGCTGCATCGACCTTATGGTGGGATTGAAACAAATAACGATCATCAACAGACTTCGTTATCGTAACCCGTTTGAATGGCTTCCAGGCGCGCAACATACGCTCACTGAAATAAGCAAACTAGATTTCTCGATCAGCAAGGACACGACCAATCAAGCAATGTTCAAGGATGGCAGCATTTTCAGTTTCGGTTTCAAGGTTTAGGGTTAAATCCTCTTCAGACAAAGTCAGACCATCAAGGTTAAGGTTCAAGGGATCCATGGGATAGGCTTGCAGGGAGAAAAATGGTGAAGGAAAGACCAGGAAAGCAAGGAGACTCAAATTAGAAACAGCAAAAACACATAGCAGACTCAAGGAGGCTAGGGTTTGACGAGATGAAGCAAAACAGAGAAAAGAATCAGTATATAAAGGCTGTAAGGAAGCATCTAGATCATGGATCAGACGCATATCAACTTCTCACTGAGATGGATCCAGCCCAAGGTGCGGCGGCAGCCCAAGAAGGGGGAGGCGCTAGAAACCCTAGGAGATCGACAACTTTATATTTTTTAATTGAACACAATTGTTGAATATAGTTATTTTTTTCTAGTTTATTATTTGGATGGTGGCTGCAATAATTAGACATAGACACAAATTCTTTGCTTGTTCTATTTATTACAGTTTTGTAGGTATGATTTCAGTTTTGTGGATGTGATTTGATTCTTTTCTTATGAATAAATATTAGGTAAATTGTTATTCATGAGTTCTTATTGATCGGTTATCCTTTGTTTATTATGTAACACTACTACTTTTTCTTTCAAGCAAATAACATCCAAATATATAGTTTCTAAAGTGACATATTTGTGCAATTGACATTCATGCTTTTTTCATTTGTCCGTCTATATTGTTTACCGCACTATGCCACTCTTATTTTGGTATATTTCCTTTGGCCATCAATTCTTTTGAATTCTCTAAGATAACTTATTACACAGGAAACATTAACATCTATAATGTTGAATAATTGCACTTGGTGAATCAAAGTCACTTTTATAATGGTTTCTATTCTCTAACAATATTATGATAAATAAGTAGTACTGATGTTTATCTTCCTTGGTTGAGTCAGAATTTGGATAAATAATTCATGGTATAAATTAAGGTAATTGATTATGACCTTTATGACAATTGGTAAACTAAAGTTGTTCAAATGTGGACCGATGGCACTATATATTTCTTATAGCGTGCCATATTTCTAACAAGTAACCACCCTGGTAAACATTTAAAGTAAGAAATTATTAACCACGGGTTTTTTTGAATGTTATGTAGAGTAAATAACAAATAAGAGATTCTTGATAGAAATGCTCAAGTTAAAATAATGTTCCCTACCTGCTATGTTTTAAGATCCATTTTCATCACATTTTAATTTGTTTATTCATTCGTTGTCATTTCAAGAATATAATGATTCTCAAGCTGGAGTTTTCATTTTTAACTACTACACGTTTTCATTCTAAAGTTGTTGTATACAATTTTCAGCATCATGGGTCCTAAAACACATGTTACTAACTCGTCATTTATCTTCATGTGATATTTTTATAACTAATTTAAGGAGGCGAAGCATTTGTAAAATTTTAGACAAATCTCCGATTTAAAGATAGTATCATACATGTACCAATTCAACTTTTGGAGTTTGGAAAGGCTTGAAAGTCCAAGATATCAAGATAAAAAAAAAATTACATGAAATTCAATGTTCAAGAGAGACATGAATTTTTTATTTATTTATTTTTTGAAGGAAAGAGAGACATGAAATTGTTAAGTAAAGTTTTTCATGATGTGTATGATTGTAAATTTATATCATTGTAATATTATTGTAAGACAAGATTCAATATTTGATTGAGCATGAAGAATCCCATATCGGCTTACGTTTGTATGTCTACATTTTGTTTTCTAACAAGTAATTTTAATATTCCAAGACTTGAACCTATGGCTATGAGTTAGGAAAACATGCATTTGACAGGAAAACATGCATTTGACAACTAGACCAATGCACTATATGTAAATATATCTCTAAATTGAATATATAATATGAAATTTGGGATTGAATATTTATTTATTTTTTAAAAAGGTTTGGGATGTGCTGGCTATTAGCCACACCAGCCTTGAACAAATCCGCTCATGTTTGTGTCCCCCATTTCCTTTATTTTTTGCAAGAACTATAGATCGTTGGGCTTTAAGCCCTCTTTGTAAAAATAAAATAAAAATAAATTGTTATTGTGATTGTTATCATTTTTAATAAAGTGTTTTCATGTGAGTAATTTAATATATAGCTTTTAAGTTGAATTGATAAGTATGATTAGTCTCAACTCTCAAGTGATTAATGAGCTCTACGAGAGAATAAATTGTTCTCTTGAACTTGAGTTTAATTCTCGGATGCAACAATTTTTTCTAACTTTACTTGTCTCACAGACAAATTCTAAATTATCACGAACCTTTTCCTTGAGAAGTGAAGGATTAAAACCAAAATAAACAAATATATATATATATATATATATATATATATATATATATATAACTTATTGATAATTATTATAGTCAATTCGGGTCAAAAGTCTAGTTCTCATGTCTTTTTTATGCTCTTTTGTCCAATATTTACATATTTTTTTAGTATGTAAGCAGGAAGAGGAAACAATACCACCATCACCGACCACCTAACCTTTCCTCCACTAGCATCGCATCCCCGCCGCTGCTTTCATCCACAAGAATTGCTTCGCATCTCCGTCGAAAATGAGTAATCCTCCAGCTCAACCCAAAGCAGAGTCACCGGTAAGCCTCTCTTACGATCTTATCGCCTAAATCCTTTCTTTTTCCGATGTGAAATCTCTTATGCAAATGAGGTGCGTATGCAAATCTTGGAGATATATCATTTCTGATCTTGAATTCGTCAAACTTCACCTTAAGCGTTCTGCGCGAAACCCTTACTTGACACTAAACCGAGATAACAGAGGCAAGAAACCTTTTCCCTTCCCATTGCGTCGATTAATTCTTGAGAACCCGTCGATCTTCCTTCCGGATAAACTTGGTTATCCAAGTCAAGGTATTAAAGATATGGAATGTCGCAATGCTATTGGATTTTGCAATTGATTGTTTTGTTTAATTTGTTATAGTATATATTCTTACGTGTCTAAACCTAGAGAGTTCTAGTTCCGTTTCTGGAACCCTGTCATACTTACAATGTCAAAATAGTTGGGGCATTTTACAATGTCAAAGAACTTGGTGCATATTTTGAATCAAGAAATGGGCATGGCCATCCGTAAACATTGCAAGTTTGCTTTTGTTTATGATAATTCATCGGAGACATATAATATTGTAATGTTAATGTTGGATGTAGTTGAAAATAGACCTCATGTGCAAGCTTTAAGTGTGGCAGATAATGTTTGGAAAACTATTCCAAATTTTCATGCGGTTCCTCTTCCTAATATATATACGGGTCAGGGTGGGAGTGATGGTGTGTATTTGAATGGTCGTCTTAATTGGTTGGCCATTTAGGATTGTCCTGTTAGTGTTGATGGTTGGGAGGATATTGAGGCTAAGGAATTTTTCATTGTTTCACTTGATATGGGAACAGAGTCATACACAGTTGATGCCTCCCCGTGCTTTTGATGAAATGTTGTCTATTAAACTGCCATCTGTATGTATGTTGAAACTAAAAGTAACGATTAAACTGCCATCTCTATTAAACTGCCATCTGTTATTTACTTATTTTCTAATTGAACTCAAAATTAGAAGAATCCACTTTTTCCAAAAACCACATGATTAAGAAAAAAAACGTTCAACCAAATGTTGGTTTAGTCACTTAAAATTGACTATTTTGTCTATTAAACTGCCATCTGTATGTATCTTTTAAAAAAGTAACGATTAAAAATGAATGGAGGAGTTACTTACATTAAAGTCTTGTCCTTAAATAAAAAAAGTCTTGAATCTGACTGTAATTTTTACAAATAAGGAGTATTCGAAAAAATACTCACATCAATCAATATCACTTTAATCCTTTTCTTTTTAATTTTTTAAATTTCATGTGTGTGCCTAACAAGTAATATTTTGTGTTGTGCCTATAAAGATATTTCTCATATATATATATATATATATATATATATATATATATATGTATATGGGTTAAATATGTTTTTGGTTCCTCTAAATATATCAACATTTCGTTTTAGTCCCTATAAAATTTTCAATCACTACTTTTGGTCTCTATTTTTAAGTTAATTTTTGTATTTTTTTTTTAAACAAAATTGTGCAGAAATGTGTATAATATTGTAAAAAAAAATCCCCAAAAAAATTAGAATTTTTTAACAAAACATAAATTAATTATGAATTTTTAACCGTAAACAACATAAAAATTCATATTAAATTCATGTTTTGTTAAAAAATTCTAATATTTTTTGGGAGAGATTCTTATAATATTATGAATTTTTGTGCAAAATTTTATTCAAAAATATGAATTCTACATATGAGTTTACTTTAAAAGAGGGACCAAAAGTGAAGATGGAAAAATTTTGAGGGACTAAAAGTTGAAAGAAATTTTTAGAAGGACTAAAACGAAAAGTTGGTATATTTATAGAAACCAAAAACATATTTAACCCTAAATATATTAGCTCAGAAAAATAAATATTTGGATAGATTTGGCGCCAATATTTTGGTGAAAAAGAGGGAGTGAAGAGTGGGTTGAAATTTGGCGCCAAATGTTTATGTTATTATTGGGATCAACAAACAATATCCTCGAGTTGTATATGTTATGCCCTTAAGTCCAAAAAGTCATGTACAAATACAAAGTGTCTTTTTTGTTTGGCCAAACTTTATCATGACGTGGTTTTATAAGGAATCATTAACGGATGAACATCCTCCATTTTAAGTTCTTCATTTGTTTAATTACCAAAGTTTTGGTGTATAAATATATAATTAATGTCTTTAATTCTTGAAATGTGTGCATTTATATCATATATTTACTTTAAAACTATAGTAATTGACATTTTCATTTTATTTAAGAAATAGAGAAGATCTTCACCCATCATTAATCATGCATACATATATCATTGTCAACCAAATGTTGTTTTGCAATTTTTTTTTCTTCCTAATCACTGTTAATAAATAACAATTGAAGTTTCTACATCACCATATCAATCTATCCCTTATCTTTAAAATGTTGAATTTGATCGATGAAAGTTTTTTTTTTCAACTCTAAACTTAACGACAACAACAATGTTTATCATGGTTCTAGCTAGTTTCCTCAAGTCTTGATCACCATTTAAAAATATCACTAAATCCATACAACACTATTTATCAAGGGTAAGAACAGGGAAAGAGAAGTAACTGAGCTATTTAGAACCATTTTGTAGGTTCGGTATGCTTGAAATTTGAGACCACAAAGAGTCCTTGTGTTCTTAAATGATGTAATATGGATATTAAAAAGTTGACTTTTAACTATTATCATATCATATAAAAATAAACAACTATATCTAATAGTGTGACCAAAAGCAAAGTCCATCCGATGATTATTTGGATGGATTTGGCACATCAAATATAAATACAATCTTGGACATTATTGTTTTACCGACCTAATAAATTTCGAGTAATGCCTCACATTCGTCCTTGAATTTTCACCAATCAATTACCAAATTCGTCCTTGAATTTTGTGAAATATCTATTTAGTTCCTGAATTTTACAGACGTTTATCAAAATGGTCTCTCCGTACAAAAGTTCCGTTAGTGGTGATGATGTGTCTTCTTGCATGTTGTGCTGTCATGTACACGTGTCAACAAGGCAGCCACGTGTACAAGGACTAATTTGATGGAAATGGTAAAAATTCGAGATTTAACTTTTCAGTTTCATTTTTTCCGTGTTTCCAATTATACCCCTCTATGATAAGGATCAATTTGATACTTATTGTGATAATTTAAGGACTGGTTTGATGGTAATGTTATAATTTAAGGTCTGATTTGATTGATTTTATTTCAGGGAATGAGTATAAGGAAATATGGCATGAGAGGACCGGTGATTTTAAATGACAGGCATAAACACACACCATTGAGGGGTCCTGCTCCACAAAATCCAACTGCTCCTGGAGTTATTAGAGTTCCAAATCCATATTACGGGTCATCCACTTCTACACAACCCCAATACATGGAGTTTATCACAGCTCCAGGATTTCCAAAGCAGTGATGCTTGTTTAAATTATGTTTTTGAACTAGTTTCATTAATGCTTTTTGGACTTGTTTAATTTATGCTTTTTTGGATATGTAATGACTTACGAACATCAAACGACTTGATGACTTGATGGTTATGTAATGTTATTTTTTTGGCTATGTAATGACTTATGATGGTATGCAAATGTCTGTGTTTTTACAATCAAAGTGTCCGTCTTTTACTTTTTACTTTGTTCAGCAAATGTATGCACCAAGGATCACAATGATTTATGTTGGGAAAATTCCAGGACTTATTTGATGGTATTTTCACTAATTTTGAGGATCGATATGATGGATAGACATACAATAGAAGAACCAATTTGATTGAAAATCTTTGACAGAGGGTTGGATTCATTCATTGACAACCTCTTTTCATTACAACATTACACAGACTTGGCACAATACAATAACATTTTAAACAGCTCAATCAAACAAATTACTCCTATCAATATCTTAACAACCCAAGCTCACTTCCTACACAATCAACTTTATCCATCAACTTTGCCCTCCAAACCTCTTCTCTGAAACTATCCTTTGGCTTCTCCATCAACCTTGCATTTCTTCCATGACCAGCACCATTGTTTTTAAAATAACCTAGTTTTTCAGCTTCATCAACCCACACACAAAATTTACAGTTTTCACCCTCTTCCTATACAATCAAAAGAAAAAATAAGTACTATTTAAACAAATCATTCACACATCACATAACCATTGTTAAACAAACATTTGAATAAAAAAAAATTAGGGTTTTAAGTTTTTTGAATTGGGAAAGAACTTTGGCATCAATTCATGGAATTTTTTTTGGGGATTTTGAACTCTAAGTGACAGATTATAACATTAGGTTCGATACATGTTGGAAGTAATTTGTCAAAGAAAACAATGTATCGTAGGTTTATATAAATGGAAGTAATTTGTTTAATCTTGCCATCTATTCTTACTTTGGATCGTTTATTAAATTTAAAATACATCCCCATTCAAGACAAGTGTACAATGTATTTTAGCCTTTGTTTGGTTCCGTGTTACCTTGATGAACAGCACAGTAGCTTTTTTATCGTTGATGTAGAACTAGAAGCTATGATTTGTAAATCACAACAAATAGGCCCTTGGGAGTTTGCAATGAAAAAAATGTGGAACTAAACATGCTATTAGAATTGTGTAACGAAGTATAAAAAGAGTTCAAGAAAAATGAAGAAGTGGACTCCCTCTGTTAGAAAATGACCGACACATTTCTTTACCAAAAAAGAAAAAAGAAATTGACCGACACATTGGTTAAAAATAAATTCCCCAAAATAAATGGCCATTTTGCCCCAAAATTGACCGACACATTTCTTTACCAAAAATAAATTGCCCCAAAATATTTATTAGTAGAAATATTCTCCACAGCCCTGCATAGAGTTTCATATGTTTTCATTATCCTTAAACCTTACTTGAAAAATTAAAAACGAGAACTCTTGAGATCATGTAAGGCAATAACATACATATCTAGATTTCCCAATTCTACCATTTTTCCATCACCAAAACGTGTTTATGTGAACTAAACCATTATAATCCCCAGTCAAATGTCATCTGCAATTCACTTGCAATTCTAAGAGAGGCAAGAAATAGACATCTACATAGCAGTATACATTGTTCCAGAACCAAGGCAATAACTCTTTATATCACTTATTTTCCTTATCATCAGTTTATATTATTTCTTTATATTACTCTTGTCCTGATAACTTTATGTGACTTTGTCAATTTTTCTTACTTGGTTTTCATTCACTTTTGAAGTTAAGTTTTACCGGTGTTTGGTTGCACTTTACTGACCATTTTCTTGGCCAAATAATTTTTCACAATTTGCACTTTCAACTTACTTCATCAATTTGTATTTAACCTATAAGATTAGCTCAAACCTGATAAGTCAAATCTGGGATGGTGTTGACTGAGAAAACATCCGAACAAATCCTTCAAACATATATGTATTGGTCAAATCATTTGTCATGTGACTCTTAATGAGCCAAGTAGACATGTGAGAAGGAAATAATGGATTCTTAGACGAAATGATAAAATTCAAGTCTCAAATATAGGGATTCTAATAATTTTGAATAGAATCCGATGCAAAGGAGAAATTATGCAAAAGTAGTATTGAAAGAGTTTTAGATAGAAGAAGATAATTGTTGAAATGTTTGATTGATTCCAAATGAGTCACAAGGCCATGGTTAAATACAACAATGAAGGCTAAAATGGTAAAATGACATAAAGTACAACTAATATTTAAAATAAACTAATAATCTATTTATTTCCTGTGATAACATGTCCTATAGTTCAAATTTATAAATCGTGTCTCACTCATGCAAGGAGACGATGCACATTACAGATGCAAAGCTCCAAGACCTTCGTCGGAAGTGTTTTTAGTACAGAGGCAGTGATAAAATTTAAGGACGAAGATGGTGATTTCCTCAATAATGTACTCTCATAAATAGGTCAATTGCACCATATTATGAAATACAATAAATATGATCCAAAAGTTGGTGATTATAGGTTCAGATTTTCTAATTAACAATTTGGAGAAAGTTACAAAAGTTCCACTTCTAAACAAAACAATGTACAAAAATTTCAATCATTGAAAATCAAAAGTTAACTTGCAAAGCATATTGTAATTGTAGAATGTTTATACAAAGGTGTAACCAAAACCTCAAGTGATTGATAAAACAAATCAACTTTTAAGTCTCCAAAATTTTCTCATTATCAGAGGTTTCCCCTTCCTTTTTAATTCCTCACGTGTCATGCACACTGTGCGTAAAATGTTATTTGCAATGCTTGTCTGTAATTATTTCAACTAACTTTGTGGGAGAGTTTGATATAATTTAAAAGTCTTTTCAGTGCATTACCACTGTCAATGGCCTCTCTGGCTCTATCCAGGGCCGCAGATATATCTTCTGCACCTTCAGCACCAAGTAAGTGATCCACCATTCCAGCATTCAAGACAATCCGATCATATGCTGGTCCTTTTTCTCCACTGAGAGCTGCTAAACCCAATTCAATGTTCCTAGAGACCTGAAGTTTCAAAAACAAAATTAATGAGTGTCACAAAAATTCTGCTCTAACCATAGGGGAAACTGGCTACATATTAGAAGCTTCCAACATGCAATGATACTAAACAATATAATTGTTAAATAACATACATTAACATTCTAGTTAAAAAGAACAAACTAAGGCAAATGTTTCAAAAACAATCAGGGGTCCTCGATTGTTCATGGGGAAAACAGCATGCAAGCATTAGAATCGTTTGTACACAATCATGCTATTAAAAAATTGCACTTGAAAGTTGACTAGAGCTCACTGCAAATCACCATCATCAGAGAGTCCAGGAGATAATTAAATACTAAAATGACTTGGCCGGACCACTATAATGGCTCACAAAATGGAACCAACACATTTCAACTGTTATAAAAAATTTGATTTCAGTCCATTTCTTGCATAAAGACTCCTATACATGGTTAAACATAATTTATAGAGCTTGTCCAAGAAACAAACAAGAAGAAGTGGAAAATCACAAGTTTATAAACAGGAATTTATCATAAAGTGAATTTTCAGAGGAGTTGCATGCATTTGTTGGATGAAAGGGACATAGATTATAGAACATATAATCAGAATATAAGAATTAGTGCATCAAATCTTAAGAATAGATGGCAGACATTTAAAGTAGTGATCTGTAATATTAGTTGTGCATTTGTTTTAGTAGGCTTTTTTAAAGAAAGAAGTTTCTTGTCCCACTATAACAAAAATACTAAAGAGCTTCTCATCCTATAGGAATAAAAAACTCTTTACATTAATGTGCAAAGGAGAAAGCCGTGATTAATGTTTCAGTTTTTAATGGGTGGGAAATTTATCTAACACACTGTTGAACACAACACCTTCAACAGCAGTGGAAAAATTTGAACATATTGCAAGAGAAACTGAATTCCAACCATATTTCTTGGATGTTCCATATATTGGAAGAATATTACAAAAAGTAGAAAAAACACAAAATCTAGAGAACTTTACAGATCTATCAGTTCTTGGTGTGTCTGTGGGTTGGAAACCATAATCCTTGGCATTGACCTCAAGACTAAATCCTTGACGCGTAACTCCTGAAATATGAAATAGCTATATTGTAAATGTATTGATCTAAGGTAAGATGTAATACAAAACTATGAGTTTGCTAATCAGAAACTGGAAGAGTGATAGGGTTTGCCCAACTAGCATTGGAAATAAAAAGAACACAAGAAAATTACAGACACAGATATGTTAATGAAATTATTATTTAAGAATAAATTATATATTGAACTGATAGAAGTGAATAAGGAAACCAAATACATACCGCCAGGTTCAGATGTGGATGAAATATCAAGTGAACGAAACCCTGAACAGTAATTCACCGGAATTCCCTTTGTCGTGCTTGATCGCAATCTAGTAGTCATTGAGAGGGCTCCTTCCTCTCCCTACAATAAGAACATAGGCAGGGCAACATGAAGTGACTTCTTTTATCAAGGCTTAAGTTTCTTTCAATATTAATTATATCATAATAGGATGATTTAACCAATTATAGCAAGAGAAGAAAAACAATAGTTTGTAATACAACCAATAGTTTATGGAGAAAAAAAGATATGTGGAGAAGTTCATAGAGTATATTAAAAAAGGTAAAATCCAACCTTCACTACCAAACCAGAATGTACACCCCTTCTTTTCATGAGCATTAACAATGACTCTTCGTAACCTCCATGATAAAATCCAGTTACAATAGCTTCCTTACCACTTGCCTGTTGAAAAATATACATTTTTAACTAAATAAACAGATGGTGACATCTGGAAGAAAAAAAAATGTACCCGATTGAGCCAGTTTGATTGGTCTGACTCTTGTTTACAACTAAAATACCTTCTCACCTAACCATATTTTTTACTATTCACTTCAAAATGCAGATTATCATACAATTTAAGCAAAAAAGTTCCTCTTCGTTTTGAAAAAGCTGGGAGTCTTGGTTACATGACCCTTCAGGTTTAATAAAAAGTGAGCTAAAAGTGAAGAAATCAATGTTCAACATTAATATGAATATATCATGTGATGTAAAAGAAAAATATGCGACTCTACGTAAAAAAGGAGAAACTTATTCCCAGGCACAATTTATTTATTTTTCCTTTGAGCAACCAGGAGTTCTATTTTTAATTATCGACTTTCAGCAATAACTTTCTTTTGGTAATTTTTAAACATCAAAGAAGTGTTCGTGTTTTAGACAGTATAACTTGTTAACATTCCTTAAGCTAAAATATTTGCCAGCATTGAAGTATTACAACACAATTGTTTTTCTGAGAAACTCAAATGGCCCCAACCTCGCCGTGCATGTTGCATAAAATTCGCATACCTTGTGAATATGATATGAAGAATGTGAAACTAAATAGTCATATTATTGAGGAAAGGTGGTGAGGTAGAAAAACTAGTTGTGCTTTCTTTTAGTAAATAACGATGATTCATCTAAATTTAACAAATAGACTGTGGAGAAATTCATAATTTTTTGAGACTTTGACAGTGAATGAAGTTCTGTATGATTGTAGCTTTAAAATTTTAAACATGATATAGGTAATATAATAATCAATAAACTAAAAAAAAATTGTCCCTATGAGCATAGCTCAGTGTTGCAGTATGCAGGGGTTGGGGTTCGAACCCCGGATTCCCCACCTTAGGAGTGAATTTCTGACCACTAGACTACTTGACAATGGATAAAATAGATCAGTAAGACTTAACAATGGATAAAGGAGTCCCACCTTTACATATTGCTGAACCTTTTCAGTTGTTGCAAGTGGAGGGCGCTTCTTTATATGCTCCCTTATCCCAATTAAAGAGTATCTGCAGAAAAAATAACAAGATTTAACCTACTCTGTTCCAATAGTACTGTTATACAACATATATACATAAATGCATCGCCATACTAAACATTACACCAAGTAGCAATATTTAGCTTAAAATACTCTTTACCCAACATTTGAATAGTTAGACATAAAGAGAAGATTGGAATATGCATTCTCTCCAATTTATTTCTTTTGTTTCTTTTCTCATCCACACATTGGATTAGTCCCTATATTTAAAATACAAATTCAATTTAGTCCCTATAAAATGTCCCTACAGTTTCCAAACAATGAAAATGGTCCCTATAACTTTTTACAATGCAATACGGCCTTAATTTGGTCCTTTAGTTTCATTCCAAAAGGGAATCAAACTTAGGTTACAGGGTGCATTTTGCATTATTCCAAAACAAAAGGAGCTTTATTCAATGATTCTGAACAGTAAATATTAAGTATAAGTTAGAATGTAACTGTCTATAGGGACTGAATGAGTTATTCAACCTATAATAATATTCCATATGTCTACAAATAGATGAGTAACCAAGACGACTTTACAAAATTTTGAATTCAAGAAGAAAAGCATCAAAACTTTTTTCAATGGAATCCAAAAGTTAATTAGGCCTAGACAAATAATATATGGTTTGATGCTCATACAGAGACGGGCGAGCTTCACGCTGACTTACATAAGCAAAACCAACTTCATCATCCTGGAAAAAAAAACAAGAAATTTACAGTTAGAAATAACATACACAGGATAATTATGATTATACAGTATCATGTAAATATAGCAAATAAAGTCATGTTTATCTTTTTATAATGGTATTTATTGTGACACACACACAAATTTGAGCTCTGCTGTGTAAGACACTGGATTCACTCAGGCCCCTAATTCAAGGAATGCCAGCCCTCAACTCTCACTATCACAATCCTTTGTATTTTTATTTAAAGAGTGCTACACCTCAAGTTTCGTTGTCGTATACAATGGTAATTCCTTAACTTGTCTCTCTTATTTGCTTTCAATTGGTCCTTGAGCTATTGATTTTGAAACCAACAATCACATTCGGGTAAAAGTCTTTATTCTCTAAATTTTCTACCTTATTTACAGAAAAAAATTCCTTGGCCAATGGTTCTCACACATAATCTGGAGTAGGTACTGCCCATCCCCTTCCCTCATTTTTAATTTTCTATATGGTCCAAGTTCCCATTTCATATTCTATTCATTACTTGCTCGACTCGCTTGCAACAGAGGTCGTATGCAAGGTTGGCTGATGGGAACCTTTGAATTACAGAAACTCATTGTAATAAGCAACAGAAATGGTAACTTCTGCAGGGGCTGGGGGAATAGTGACATAAGCCACATTGACAACATTAGACTTTGAATATAACCTCAAATTCAGTATTTTGTGAGAGAACCAATTATTTATGAGATACTGTAATTTCATTCAAGAAAATATTTTTCAGAGACATCATCACTAACTTCGTTGGCTCAAATGATCAATTTGTAGATGTTTTCACTAACCTTTGAGAGGTCCTTGTATAAGCAATACAAGTAACAAGCTTGATGCACATGGTTTATATGCTCTAAAGTGATGGAGCTTGTTAAAAATAATGTAATTATGATAGCAATGGTTGTACAGTATCATGTAATATAATATACAGGTAATGTAAGATTTTGTATTTATTGTGTTTCTATGTGTACATGCATGGATTCAGTCATACACTCTGTCATTGTCCTCTGTTTCAACTTTAAAAAAAATAGTGTTATATGTAGTGGCTAAACGAAGAGAGAACCATTTAGAGCAGAAAATATTTGCAGGAAACAAAAAGACCTCGAGAAGTTTCTTGGCGTTGAATGGGGATAAGTTTATATTCGCCCCCATAAACTTCAACATCTGCTCTTCAGTTATACCTCCCTAAAACACAGACAAGTATTCAGAAATGTTAAAATATATATATATATATATATATATATATATATATATATTCTGCAAGAAATATGAAAGAAGATTAAATATCTAAGGACAGAATTTCACAAAAGGAAAGCATCTTAGTTTGCAACTTAAACACCCAAAACGAAGAAAAATTCACACACCTTAGGTGGCATCCAATCTACACCATGAAGCAAGCAAGACTCTCCATAGCAAGATCTAACTGCAGCAACAAATAATGTACTCCTGAAGAAGCGTGTATTTCCATCATATGGTTCACCGTAATGGGTCAGCGATTTGACATCGGCAATAGGAGGGGGGCCTGAGAGAATCACCCATGAAACCATCAAAAATAGGAATACTCACCATGCTGATTCAAAAACTAACAAAAACAAGGCAAAATAAAATTAGAAATCGTATTAAATCTTATACCAAATTCCTCATCAAAAGCGAGGCAATATCCTTTTAACTCGCGATCAGTTTCCCGATTCATGCGTTGACCAATTAAAAACGCCGCAAGCAAAGCCTCACTTGCTCCATGAGGCTTTTCACTCCCTTCTTGGAAGGGAAGAACTTCCTTCAACACACCTTGGACTTCCTCAAATCCAAGATGGCCACCAGCCAACACCTCCCTAAGAGCACCGACCAATCTCATTTCACTAGTGCCATTGCCAACAAACTGTGGTCCAATCGAACTTCCCAACCCCATCATCAATCCTTCAGGGTCAGCTATAAATACTATGTCAGGTGGAAGCACTCTGACAAGAAGTGGCCAGAACGTCTTCATTGCACGCATTTCCCCTTCACTCCATTGTGTCGCCTCTGGAAAGGCATTCGCGCGAATCGTCATCGCTGCAAAAAATGCTCCCATTTGTGCTTTTGAAACTTCTTCCTCATCCTTAATTTCTCCCCTAGCTGAGATCAAATGAAAGGTAATTAGAAAACACTAGTACAAACAATTCAAGCTTTTCATTATTAAACCCTCAGGGTACCTTAAAAGTGGAGTGAAAAAATTGAATAGAATGATATCAGGATCATCATTTTCATTTGATTTCATCTATTTTAAAACAATCTAAACCCAAAAAAAAATCAACCATGAATCTAGCATTATTCATCTTCATTCCACTCCATATCATTCTTTTCCAAAATATACAAAGCCTTCTAAAATAAACACCAGCACACACAATTCAAACTTTTCATTCTAAAACCAAATCCTGTATGTGTTTGAAGAAAAATCAGAGTTTGATTGGATATTAACGGAATGTATTCCATCATTTTTTTTATTCAATCTCTCTTATCTTATCTTAACTTTTTCTAAACAATCAAACAATAGAATCTAACATCATTGTTATGGCCCAAAATATAATGAACACCAAACTCAAGGATTATGAAATGTTAGAATGCACCATCAGACAGGTGTCTAGAAGCTACAATAATGAGTCACTACACTAGTCATCACTCATCAATTCTGTCTTTAGCATTGTTTCCAGGCAAATGTTGAATACGCTTGTTCCGGTTTTATTGAGATGCTATATGCACAAGCACAAGCACATGATGAATGAAAAGCATGACACAATTCAATTCTTTAACACACTCTACTGTAACGTGAGACAAAAGAAAGAAGAACCTGATCTAAGAATTGTATCAAACACCTTGAAGGCTTGTTCTTCATCAAGCGGCTTGGTTTGCGTTGGACCAGTACAAACCCTAGTTTGAGCATCCAGCACCGTTTGATTCGGCCTAGTCAATTTTGAACTGCGATACGAAGATGACAACGACGGATTCCAATCATCGAATTCCGGAATCCTGAATTGCTCAACAGTAGCAGAATAACACCGCCTTCACCGCTGTCAAGGAAAGGTTTCTTCGGCCAATCCAACGGTGGCGAGATTCGAGAAGAAGGTTGGGGAATGGGTGTGGATGAAAGCGTGTGGAATTTTGAGTTTTTTATGGGAAAATAGTTGAGTTAATGGGTTTTGGATTTAGTATTGATTTCATGGCTGACTTATTTGTTATTGAGTGAGTGAGTGTGTTCGTGGTTAGTTTTTGTATCTTTCTCTAAAATGGTGTTTGGTTTCTGATAAGTACAAATGTAAGAATAAATAAATCTCTATCATAAATCTTAAGTTGAGAAAACGGTGATTTGAGAGTGATTCTATGACATAGACCCATACATACCATCATAGGTGATAATATCACTCTCACTATCACAGTCCTTTTTATTTTTATTTAAAGAGTGTTACACCTCAGGTTTCATTGCCGTATACAATGGCAATTCCTTAACTTGTCTCTCTTATTTGCTTTCAATTGGTCCTTGGGCTATTGATTTTGATGCCAACAATCACATTGGGGTAAAAGTCTGAATTCTCTAAATTTTCTACCTATTTACAGAAAAAAATTCCTTGGCCAATGGTTCTCGTTCTCGCACATAATCTGACAGGAGTAGATACTACCCATCCCCTTCCCTCATTTTACAGTTTATCTATATGGTCCAAATTCCCGTTTCATATTCTCTTCATTACTTGCTCGACTCGCTTGAAACAGAGGTCGTATGCAAGGTTGGCTGGTGGGCACCTTTGAATTACAGAAACTCATTGTAATAAGCGGCAGAAATAGTAACTTCTGCAGGGGCTGCGGGAATAGTGACATAAGACACATTGACAATATTAGACTGTTGTCTAGCTTTGGTGCTGCATTCAGCTTCAATATGGCTATAATGATAGCAATAAGTGCAGTGACAACAAGACTTTGAATATAACCTCAAATTCAGTATTTTGTGAGAGAACCAATTATATTATGAGATACTGTAATTTCATTCAAGAAAATATTTTAAAACAATCTAAACCAAAACAAATAATCAACCAAGAACCTGGCATCATTCATCTTCATTCCACTGCATCACATAAAGTTTTCTATAAAAAAACCAGCATACACAATTCAAACTTTTCATTTTAAAACCCAGTCCCATATTAGTTTAAATAGAAAATGGGGTTTAAATTGGATAGTAACGGAATGTGTTCCATCATTTTTTTTATTCAATCTCTCTTGTCTTATTCTAAACAAACCAAATACCAGAACCTATCAGCATTGTTATGGCCCAGAATAAACAATAGAACTAACATCATTGCTAACATCAAGTATTATGAGTTGTTAGAATGCATTAGAATAATAAAAGGTGTCTAGAAGCTTCAATAATGAGTCACTACACTAGTCATCACTTGTCAATTCTTCCTTTAGCATTGTTATCAGGCAAATGTTGAATACGCTTGTTCCGGTTATATTGAGATGCTATATATGCAAGCACTTAATGAATGAAAAGCAAGAAGAATGAATATGAAAACGCTTACTTTTCCCTTAGCATTTTCTTTCTTTTACAGTGTGTTTAGCTATTTTTATTTCATAGTTCTTTTACGCTGCATAGGACCTATTTGTGTTCGACTGATCTGAGCTTACCTACTAGCATAAGCAATTGTAAGACTATGGCATAGGACCTATTTCAGTGTATTTATGTTGTGAGACTGTTTGGGAGAACTTATAAAAACAGATTATGACATTTTTCATAAGCTTTTTTCAGCTTATTTCCATAAGTTATCCAAGATAGCTCAGGAAAACAGCTTATAGCATATACAAAAATAATTTTATTTTATTTTATCTTTTGCTATAAAAATAGCTTATGTGAGCTTATACATAAGCACTTCTGATTATAAGCGCTTGTGCTATAAGCTGCAGATAACCTGTTTATCCAAAGTCCAAACAGAGAGCTTATGAAATATACATAAGCTATTTTTCAGCTTACTTTCATAAACTCTTCATGATTAACTAGCAAAAGCAGTGTCTTTAGGTATTTTTATTTTATAGTTCTTTTACTCTGCATAGGACCAATTTGTATTGACTGATTTAAGCTTACCTACTAGCATAAGCATTTTTAAGACTATGGCCTATTTGGATTGCCTTATTTGAGCTTATCTACTGATATAAGTTTTGTGAGACTGTTTGGGAGAACTTATAAAAACAGATTACATTTTTCCAATATAACTTAGGAAAACAGCTTATAGCATATGTATAAACAATTTAATTTTATTATATTTTTTCTATAGGGACAGTTTACGTGAGCATATACATAAGCGCTTGTCTATAAGCTGCAGATAAGCTCTTTATCCAAACAGAGAACTTATAAAACAGCTTATGATATATCCATAAGCTATTTTCAGCTTATTTCCATAAACTCTTGAGAATAACTTACGAAAACAGCTTGTAGCTTATATGAAAACAGTTCAATTTTTTTTTATATAGAAATAGTTGATTACATACACACTTATATAAGCGTGTATTATAATTGAATCATAGTTCACACACAGTACATTACAATCATCCAATTCAATTCAATTTCATTATTTAACACGCTCTACTGTAACGTGAGACGAAAGAAAGAAGAACCTGATCTAAGAATTGTATCAAACACCTTGAAGGCTTGTTCTTCATCAAGCGGTTTGGTTTGCGTTGGACCAGTACAAACCCTGGTTTGAGCATCCAACACAGTTTGATTCGGTCTAGTCAATTTCGAACTCCGATACGAAGACGACAACGACGGATTCCGATCATCGAATTCCGGAATCCCGAATTGCTCGACGGTGGCGGAATCCAACACCGCCTTAACCGCCGTTGAAAGGTTTCTTCGGCCAATCCAACGGTGGCGAGATTCGAGAAGAAGGTTGGGGAATGGGTGTGGATGAAAGCGTGTGGAATTTTGAGTTTTTGATGGGAAAATAATTGAATTAGTGAGTTTTGGATTTAGTAATGATTTCATAGCTGACTTATTGAGTGAGTGTGTTCGTGGTTAGTTTTTGTATCTTTCTCTAAAATGGTGTTGGGTTTCTGATAAGTACAAGAACAAATGTAAGAATAAATAAATCTCTATCATAAATCTAAATTTAGATAGACCCACCATGCATGTATAATGTACCATCATCTTAGGTGGCAATATCGTTCTTTTTGAAGACTCATGCTCTTCAAATGTAATAATAAATTCCCACCAAAAAAATAATAATAATCAAAAATAGTTATCGCTAACTTGTGTCCTTGAGAAAAGGAAAAACAGAATTAAACTTTAAATTTCTAAAATAGAGAATTCACAATTTCCAATAAAATGTTTCTATGTTTATCTTCTTAACTTGTAAGGCACAAATTATCATTTCCCATAAAAAAAAATAGTAATGAAATTTATATAATCGTTCGATGAAAACTTTTATGACAACTTTTATTTTCTTCATCTTAGGCATTGCAACAAAACTCATACATGTGGTTACCCCCTGAATCAAACCTACTTTGACGAGTTTTCCCCGTTTTGAGTGGCCTTGCGTATGAGTTTGGATTTTTCCTAATTTCGAAACATGGGTATGGGACAAGTAACTGGTATATGAGTACTCACCACGAACCCATACCTAAACTCTTCCCGAATGCAAAAAATTACTTTATATAGATATGTCATATAATTTTGTTTGATAATTGTCGTGTTATAAAAACTATCAATGATATTTAAAGGAACAACTAAATCAATCGATCTAAGCAATGTTAAATTGAGCATATTGCTAGATAATGCATTACAACATTTCTCTATGGATTGCAAAAAAAAACTTCTATTTTTTATTAAAAAAATATTATTCAATGCGGGAACGGGGATACCCGAACCTATCGGGGACGGTGATAGGGTTCAATTTTTCATCCTCGTTAGGTATGGGTAGGGTAACGGGTAAGTATATGAGAATCGGGTATGTGGACGGGGAATGTAAGACCCGTCCCCACCTCCGCCTCATTGCCATGCCTACTTCATGTAAGTATGAGTGAGATAGTTGTTCAAAGTTGTCATAAAATGGTTGTAGAATATATCTTTCTTAAAAAAAAAATTGGCATGGTCTATGTCATACCAAAAAGAAGAAAAAACATTGAATTAAATTGAATGTTCTATCTCTTTCTTCTCATTCGAGAAGATTTCCTCTACTATTTTTGTTGACGTTGTCAATGTAGCGTACTGAGTGATTGTCCAACAGACCGATCTCCTCCCACATGCTTGTTGTCACGTTCTCTCATTGTTGTTGTCCTTAACTCAATCTCTCCATTTCCTCTCAATCGGTATTGATTCGTCATTGAAGATGAGTTATTTCTTGTTTTTGCATCTTCAAATTTTTACTTGATTGTAAGCATATATGGTTATTTGCCACATGATTGCTTGCATCTAGGGTTGTTTTGAGTTTTATTTCCATCCTGTTTTGGTGAAAATGCAGTTCGGGTAGCAGATTTATCATCATCTTCAAGCTCAGACAAAACTGCACGTAATTTGGTTAATTGTGTTTATCAATGTTCAATTATAGGTAGATCTTGCTTAATTACAATCACAAGGAGGAAGGGTTTGACGGGTCAAGGTCTTAATGTTGGGATCGATGATTTATCAAATAAGTGTTTATGTAAAGTGGATATAAAACCTTGGACATTTTCAAAGAGAAATGTTTGTAAGAGTTTATAAGCTTATTATTGTAAGATAGATAGATGTGTATTGTGTGATCTTTCTTCAGCTAGATTTGGTGTTGGCCTTGAATCATTGGAGTTTTTTTTTTTTTTTTGTATGAGTGATTGTTGATAAACAAATGGTTCTTCTTTTTGGTGATTTGAGAAAAAAAGGCTTTTAAGAAGTTTAATGCAGTTCCTTTAACTTTGAATGATGGTTTTGTTGCTAAGAAAAAACATGTTTTTTGTAAGAAGTTTTTTTTCTTAACAAGGTTGTGTTTGTGACAATGGTAAAATTCAGTTACTTCTAATTGAGTGTGAAAATTCAATTGCAGGAGAACCTTGTCTTATAGTTCATTTCAGTAGCAAAATTGTGATGCATGTGAAGAGGTTAAAGTGAAAGTTTAGAGGAAATCATGTTATACTTTTTTATGGACTTGAAGTTGAGGTTTGTTGGGATGTTTATAATTGACTATGTGGTAGTACATCTTTAGGAAATGTTGTTTTCATGTTTAGAACATGTTTCTCTCAAGATAAAATTTGGGATGCTTCAAATTTGCGATGGTATTTCTTTAAGAGGTTTTTTGGGATCAAATTGTAGCAACAATGTGTTGGTTTCTTACATGTTTTGTATGTTTGGAAGAATGAATAGAGTTGCGGAATTTTGGCAACATCCATTGAGTACTAACATAATTGTTAATGAATTATGAAGTTGTGATTGATTTATCAAGGATGCGATTGAACTACAGTTTATTAAAGATGAGAATTTTTTTTTTTAAGGATATAAATGAGAACATTTGTTTGTATAGTTTCATCCTTTATATTTATACCTTTCATTTATTTGTGCATTTGAACTGTTCTTAGAATTTTTCTCATCCAAATGGGTGTATATTTATCGATCAAGTGTTAATTTTATGATTCAAACTAAAAAATAGATGGTCAAATATTATTGTTGTTCATGTTCTGGTACTTCATATTGTCGTATATTTTTAATCTTTTTGTATTGAAAATTCAGCTTATCAAACATATAAGGTAGTTATTGCAGAGTGCTAATTAATCTTGTCAAAACACGTTACAAGATAGTCAAGATACATAAAAGAATCATAAATAAAAGTATAATAATCACAACTTTGTCACGGTCCAACGGCACATGACCGGCGCTCAAACTATAATTTAATTTGGCAAGCCTTAATCTACATGAATTGACATCAAACAATAATAACGACAAGGCTAAAATATGGTTTTGGTCCCTGCAAATATACCTCATTTTGATTTTAGTTCCTGTAAATTTTTTTTGTTGTTTTTGGTCCCTCCAAGATTTTACAGTGACTATTTTTCTCATAAATGAGTTCAGTCATCATTTGCCACGTGTGCAAATCATCACAAAAGTGGGGTCAGGGACCAAAACCAAAACAAGACATATTTGCAGGGACAAAAACAACAATTTTTTTTACAGGGACTATAACTAAAATGAGGCATATTTGCAGGGACCAAAACCATATTTTAACCTAACGACAATACTATAATTAATAAAACATGTAATTTACAATATTTTCTATCGATAATTCGACAGAGTTTCCCCTAAAATACAGAGGTTTTAAAATATCATAAACATGTACATAATCTACTCGAACACTTCAGACCATCCATGTCTAGATTAAGCACCAAGAGCAAATTTGTTTTAGAACAATCTATCTAGTTTTGCAACAGAGCCATTAAATATTCGCATATATTACAACCCCAAAAGACATAACCACATGTAAATATGACGACAAAGCACGCTTTTCAATTCAATTTTTGGACTTTGGAAAAGTTTGAAAGTCCAAGATATCAAGATAAAGAAAAAAATTTACACGAGAATTTAATGTTCAAGAGAGACATGAAATTGTTAAGTAAAATTTTTCATGATGTGTACGATCGTAAATTTATATCATTGTAACATTATTACAAGACAAGATTCAATATTTTATTCAGCATGAAGAATCCCACATTGGCTTTCGTTTGTATGTCAAAATTTTGCTTTCTAACAAGTAATTTTAATATTTAACAATGTGGCCACATTTAAGATTATGTAAGCATCACATGATCTCTATCACTTACTATTTTTTGAATATAGCTCATCTTCTAGATTTGTATCCCCCATTTACTTTATTTTTTGCAAGAACTATAGATCGTTGGGCTTTAAGCCCTCTTTGTAAAAAAAAAAAAAAGAATTATAAATTGTTTATGTGATTGTTATCATTTTTAATAAAGTGTTTTCATGTGAGTCATTTAATATATAGCTTTTAAGTTGAATCATTTAGTATGATTGGTCTCAACTCTGAAGTGATTAATGAGCTCTACGAGAGGATAAATTGTTCAAGAGAACCTGAGTTTAATTCTCGGATGCAACAATTTTTTTCAGACGTTACTTGCCTCACAGACAAATTCTGAATTATCAAGAGCCTTTTTTCTTGAGAAGCGGAGGATTAAAACCAAAATAAAAATATATATTATAACTTATTGATAATTATTGTAGTCAATTTGCACGGGTCAAAAGTCTAGTTCTCATGTCTTTTTTATGCTTTTTTGTCCCGTATTTACATTTTTTTTTTAGTATGTAAGCCAGGAAGAGGCAACAATACCACCGACCACCTAACCTTTCATCCACCACCATCGCATCCCCGCCGCTGGATAGACAACACCCCCGCTGCTTTTATCCACAAGCATCGCTTCACATCTTCGTCGAGTATGAGTAATCCTCCAGCTCAACCCAAAGCAGAGTCCCCGGTAAGCTTCTCTTACGACCTTATCGTTGAAATCCTTTCCTTTTCCGATGTGAAATCTCTTATGCAAATGAGGTGTGTATGCAAATTATGGAGATCTATCATTTTTGATCTTGAATTCGTCAAACTTCACCTTAAGCGTTCGGCGCGAAACCCTTACTTGACACTAAACCGAGATAACTTAGGCAAGAAACCTATTCCCTTCCCGATGCGTCGTTTAATTATTGAGAACTCATTGATCCTCCTTCCGAATAACCTTTGTTATCAAAGTCAAGATATTAAAGATATGGAATGTCGCAATGCTATTGGATTTTGCAATGGATTGTTTTGTTTAATTGGTTATACTTTCAATTCTTACGTGTCTAAACCTGGAGAGTTCTGGTTCTATTTCTGGAACCCTTTCATACTTACAATGTCAAATAAGTTGGGGCATTTTACAATGTCAAAGAAGTTGGCGCATATTTTAAGTCAAGATATGGGTCTAATTTTACCATGAATTATAAGCAGTTTACTCTCTAAATGCCATAATCAAAACATAAACATAACTAAAAACTAGTGTTGATGCACAGTCATCAATTGCCAATTTCAATTTGTTAAAAAGTGATATACATACATACAATAGAAAACAAAAATTAAAATCATTTCAACTCCTATCTTCTTTGTCTTTCCCATCTTTAAGAAAAATACATACAATAGAAAACAAAAATCATCATTATGGTTGTTCAACAAGAAGAAATGTAAGAATATATAGTGATCAAAGAGTGATTCATTCAACTTAATAAATAAATAAAGAATAAAAATACAAATTCATTTGAAAAAATAAAAATAAATAAACAATTAAAATTATTTATTTGTTTAAAACCAAAGAGTAAAGACAACAAAACATACATTCTCTATTAAGTCTTCGTTCTTGTTTACAGTTCTCTACTCTTTTCACACTTTTTCTCTTACATTTCTAACAAATAAAACCCACCTTTTGCGTGAGTCTTCGTTCCTCTTCATTTCTTTACTCTATTCACTCTTTTTCTCTTACATTTCTAACAAACAAAACCCACCTACACTGTCTACTATTTATCTTACAATCCTATAAACAAAACCCCAATTTTTCCTCCATTTCCTTTCATCATGTAAGCATTTAACTAAGCTTTCATTCTCACTTTTCTATCCTCTCTTTCTTAACTAAGCTTTTGAGAATTAAAACACAAGTAATCGGATATAAGAGTTAATAAAGCAACAAAGTAATTCACAACATGAATCAGAGCAATGCAATTAAGTAAAAAAAATTTGAAAATAATTGTTGTTTCTATATTGTTGATATCTTGTATGTTTTACTACTATGCTTATCGTTGATTTGTGTATGGTAAATGATGAAGTTGATTGTCTTGTTTGGATCTATCTTGTATAGATGTTGGTTTGAATTTTTCTCTACTATAAGATTTTTTTCCTTTTTATTTCTCGTTGATCGTACCCTTCAGACATGGTGCGTAACAAATTCGTATTATGTATTGTCTTAGTGTTGGACTTGTACACCCCTTGTGGAGAACTTCAAACACGTTTCAAGGAATGATGTATATATATTTTTTAACAATTGAGAAATCAAACAATAACCAGAAGAAAATAACCAATAAACCAAGATTATAAAATCTATTAATATTATAAAAATAAAGATTTTTTTAAGCAACGTGAAATAATATATTCAAACAAAAACCAATCACAAGACATGATTAGATTGCAAAGTCTCAATACAACTCTATGCATGTAGCAGATTACCCAAAACAATTTCAACATTGCAAATCTCTAAAACATTTCTAACAAACACCAAACACATAATACAAATTTAACAATCCGAGACCAATGACTAAGATAAAAGTGCACTCTTAAACAAATTTAACATCTTGACCACAAAACTAAACTGAATGAACCACTAAAAAAAATCCACCATATAACTAAAAACTCATTCACAATCACTTTTTAGAACCCAACACCAAGAAAACAAGAGAATTATTCAATCCATGTTAGAACAATGTTTTTTTTTATGCAGATGTCCAATTCAAAAGTTTTAACAGAATTACACTACAACATAGTCCAAAATCTAAACCACATTATATTTCAAAGACAAATTACATATTTAAACCAAAAAACAATAATCTAACATTCACAACCAAATCAAGTAAAATAATAATATCAAGAACAAATACATAGATCACAAAAGTGATAAACCAATGCATCAAATAGGTATATAAATACAAGTAACATTCAATCAACAATTTAATAAGAATAGAAAATGCAAACACAAAAACAAAGGGATCAAAACATTCGCACACATTAATCAAAAGAAGATGTCGTACAAAAGCGGCATGTTCAAAAAATTTCTTTTAAGAAAAGTAGATTTTTATTTAATAATAATTCCTAACTCAAACCCAAACAAAATTTCTTAAGGTAATTTAATTAAAATTCTTAAAATAACAACCTTCAAAATTATTAAAATTACAATTCAATCAAAAAACACTATTATGCTCCTTACGCGCATCAAGCGAAAACATCAAACACACAACATCTCTTATTTGGTATCTAAAATGTTGGTTGTAAGGGTTAATCTTCAACATTCATAAAATAATTTAATAATAAATTAAGACATTAAATAAGAATATACGACCGTCATCTAGGGCGAAGAGATTATTATTATTTTACTTAAATATTTAACAAAATCACTAAACAACAATTCTTATATATATAGGGGCTGATAACAATTCTTATATATAAATAAAAATCAAAGAAATGGTTACGTTAGTGGTTTTTTCCACAAAAAAGAAAGAATGAAAAACAACTAATGACTTTGAGTATGTATCCCAGGTTTCACGGGTGTTGCAAGCGTAAAAACAGGATTCGTAACAGTGTTTTTTTATTTGAAAAATAAAGAGAATTTGACAATAATATCCTTTAAATTTAGATGACATAAAATAAAGAGATTTGGATTTTTAGTAAAATACAGGTGTGTGTAGCTTGCTAACTTGCACCTTAGTGTTTTTAGATGGTTGGACCGTCATAATATTCCTAGGAGTCTTAAGGACCTCTAGAAGGACCTGTAGACCCCCCAGGAGGCCTTAGCGCCCTCCAGAAGAGCTCTAAGGCCCAAGGCGCGTCCTTTCCAAGGCGCCACCTTAAGAAGACCATTATAACCCGCCTAAAATACTAGATTACCCCTATGGCTTGGAGACCAAGCCATCAAAGCCCAAGCCCACGATAGGCTATAAATACCCCCCTTGAGAGCATTCTCAAGGCATCTAATAATCAGTCTAAACCCTAATAGACAGAAAACCCTAGTTATTCACTACTCGTACTTTTTGCAAGTACAATGGTGTAAGTTAGAAGCTTCCTATATATATATATATATATATATATATCAAAAAACAAAAATTTATAATTTTAGTTAATTTTTAATTTCTATTATGAAATTTGGGGTCCTCACAAAGGACTTGTGGGGTTGTGCGGCAACTCAGAGGGAGAAGAAAAAAATATTCTAAGGTGGAAAATGAAGGGGTAAAATAGAGGATGGTGATGGTAAAGACAAAGAATACTCATTTGTCACTAACATCTATAACTACATTATCATATTTTGGACAAAAATATCATTCAATATTTTATTTTCCTTCATACTCATATTTTTGATCCGTACATAATCTGAGATGATAGTTAGAGTAGGTGTCGTACTGTAGAGTGTGATTGTCCTTCACTAAAACATGGTGGTGGACCTACAAAGACTCTAACGCTCAAATTTATAAGATTTCAAAATTTAGAGGTTTTTATTTAGAGAATGAGTTGTAGAGCATTTTTATAATAGAAGCTCCTTATACATTGGTATTGTCACATGAGAATAGTGTCGTTGGACGGTTTTGTGCCTTAATCTGTGTATCCTCCGGGTGGTCGTTCGACTAGAACTAGAGTGTTAAGATTAGTTATGGGTTCTTTAATGTTGCTTTGAGGCTCTATATGTTGGTCTAAGTAATCCACATCTGGACCAGGCACCTTGGGACAAGTCTTAGGTGACATTGTGGTCCCAATGCCCGACATTGGCCAACCACAGTGTGCCATGTGTCTCCATTTATTTTTAAAAATTACAAAAAACAAAAAATTCATGTGAAAGAGAGAGAAGAAAAACATTTGTCACATTATGGTTGACCAATGTCATGTGCCATTGGCACCACAATGTCACTCAAATGTTGTCGGGCACCTTGTTGGCCTTTTAATTCCTAGCATTAGGCTCCAACCCAGTCCGAATTAATAAACAAATTCCATTCACTATCAAAATGAAATCAATTTATATAAAGTTTACAATATATATTTAATGAGGGACATTTTTCTTTTTCTTTTTCTGAGCCTTCTACCAACAATCGAGTGCTAGTCCTTAGTCTTCTCAGGTTACAAATTTTTAAGACTAAATAAACCAATTGTAGCACACTCAGGCACGACCATGCTTGCATGTAAATTAGTGAAAAACTTGGAATATTATAACAACATGAAGGAGAGTGTTGGCACAAACAGGAAATATAGCTAGCACAATCATGCACGTCCTCGTGTAGGTGACAATGACATGTGTCCTTTTGTTCAAGAAATGAGTACATTTTTTTCTTTCCCATTTAGGACCTTAAATAGTGATAAGTAGACCCTTTGCCACTTTATTTATTTGCATGATGGTACTACTGCTTCATTTTGGCATGATATTTGGTTGGAGATTGATCATAAATTAGTTTCCTAGGGATCTTTGTGATCTTCATTCAAAGAATTCAAACTTAGTTTAATCATAAATTACAACAAAACTAGCCATAGAAATTTTTATAATATCATGCAATATTACTAATATACATTGTTGTGAATATGAATGACAACCAAACTAAATTGTCCAAGCAACAATAGTATCTACCAATAACAAATTTAGAACCTATGTATAGAACTAAACCATACTCTATCCAAAGAAGACACTAAAATCGGCTACCCAAATTTACCCATATATAATAGAGAGCAGTTCTTTCGATGAGTCTTTACAACTGATACATAAGAGTTATAAGGAAATAGCTTCAAGAACGAACTCAATTTCTACTCTTTCTCAATCTCTTAAGAGATTTAGAAAAGTGACAAAAAAATTATCTCTAATTGCTCATCATGAGTGATCCTTAATTTCTTTTTTTTTTCCTCTCTCAACCTCTCAATTGAATGTCACTCAAGAAAACAAAGAGATAAAACATTTGATCCTTCCTCCAATGAAATTTCATTATACAAGGTGTTTCAGATGTGTTTGCCAATCTTACAATCACACTTAAAAGATATTCAATTTTTTTTTGAAAGAAGATATTCAATTATTATCAACCATCACTTGGCATTTATACATTTACACAAATACAATGTCACATGCATTTAGATCTAGTGGCGTTGCCAGGACCCTGGACCAGGAGGTTCAAACTTTTGAAACACCGACACTCATACACGACATAGACATATAGTCGTTGATAGTAATTAAAGAAAATATCAAAATTAAATGTTATCATGTGTATCAGTATTGTGTCAATGTATAACAAACACACATTCGATTAGAAGTATTCGTATTATAGAGATGCGGACTTTTTAATTTTACTAATTATTATTTTATATATAACATTATACTTGTTAACTATTGATTGTTTTTGTCAAAATATTATTGATTTTTAGTAATTGTCGTTATGTCATAGGATAGTTAAAAGTAGTATACAAAATACTTATTTTAAATTATTTTATATATTTAAATAACATTTATTTGGAACATAAAAGGCAAAAAATAGAGAATTAAAGAAGCGAAAGATTTTTTTTTACAAAGAAATGAATTAAAGATTATTAAATCATTATATAATACTGCTATATATATTAAATTTGAAGCCATTGACAAAATAATCACCTTATTCACATATGCGACATGATTATCAGAAGGCATATGTGATGTCAAGCCTCCAAGATGATGGGAAGAACTTTGTTTTCAAGCTTGATGAGGACTTCTAATCATGATTATGTTAAGTTACAGCTTCAAATATTATTTATGGGACATTAGCGTAGTGGGCATGTTTTGAGACAATACATGGGTTCCATTCTATAAGGTCTTATTTTTAGTGACTTTAAATAAAACACTGCTAATATACTTTGAAAAAGTTAAAAATAAACTATATCAAATAAAACGAAAAGACAAATGGACGGCAGACAGGGACAAAAGCTGGTAGGTGTGACAGAAGTTGTGTCTTTGGGTGCACTGAAGAGAGAGACTTGGTGCAACGAAGGTGCAAGACTTGTACCTGAGGGGGTTCAAATAGAATAACATAGGATGATTGGGGTAAAAAAAAAGATTGAGGGGGTTCAGCCGCACCCCCTGGACAATAGGTGGCTCCACCCCTGTTTAGATCACAACCCAAACCGGTTGTAACTAACTAACTAACTGAAAGACCATGATTGTAAAACAAACAAAAAGTTACTTGCACAAAAAGTTACAAACTCAAGCTAACTTGAGTTACTCATCTCTCAACACATCACCTCAAGTCATGTTAGTCAATGATTCAATTCCCATTAAACCTCTCAATTTCTTGAACACTTTGATGGTTACTCCTTTGGTTAATAAATCTGTCACTTGATCTTCACTTCTACAATGCTCCTATTTAAATTTTCATTTTTTTTACTTGGTCTTTCAAGTAATGAAACCTCGTCTTTTATGCTTACTTCTCTCATGTGAAATTAGATTTTGGCTAGATTGGTGCAGAAATGTTTTTGATTCTGATTGTTACGGTATCACACTCTCATTACTAAGTTCCTCTATCAAATTCATTAATCAAAAAACTTGACAAACACTCAAAGATAATGTTATATTTTCTGCTTTGTAGGATCAGAGAGCTACCACATGTTCCTTCCTTGAGTACTAAGATATTGGTGCCCCTCTAACTAGAAAAATGTATCTTGCAGTATATTTTCTGTCATCTTTGTGACCACGGCAATTTGAAGATTTTTCCATGATCAACTCCTAGAAACAAGATGTCACTACCAATTGTGTCTCTTATGTATCTCAGCATTCTCTTTATTGTTGCTACTAAGTGAGACAAATTTGGTTTCTTCATGAATCTACTCACAATGCCTACATTATATGTCAAATATGACTTTTTGTTGCAAAGGTATCTCAATGATCCAATGAGTCTTTTGTATTGAGTTGGATCCACTTCTTTCTCTTTTATTTCTTTTGATAGTTTTGGTCTTGGTTCAATAGGGGTTACATCAAGATTACAATGCTCCATCTAAAACATTTTAAGAATTTCACTAGCATATCTCTTTTGATGAATTAGAAGCCCTAATTATTCTTTGAAACTCCTTGGCAAGGAAATATGAAATGTGACCTAGATCAACCATCTCAAATTCCTTCATCAAATCATTCTTAAAGTCGTTTATGTAAGATCCATTGCTACATGTGATAAGAAAATCATTTACATATAGACATAGAATAATGTATCTAGTCTATATTCTATACCAAGTACATAAATTATTAAATGAATCTAAAAGTCAATTGTTTATTGTAAATAGAACTGGATGAAGTATTTCACATCCATTTACTATCCGAAAAATCATCTTTTTCTTAAAATAATGATTTTTAACAAGTTCATGTGTTATTTCCTTGCTTTTGAAAAAATAGATTTTGAAAAAAGTTAATCCTAATAACTTTTCATTTTAAAGTGAAAATAGATTTTTTTTGATAAAATGATTGTTATAAAAATCCTAAACAAACACTTATAAATAACATAAGTGATTTTTTTAATTAAAAAAATGGATTTTTTCAATAAAAAATCCAAAACAAACACACCCAACATTTCATGCCTAGAAAATAGGATACTCCTGAAATTAGAGGTTCAGATCCATCCTTTCTTTCGATTGAGACATCACTTATTCTCTCAACAATTAGGGTGATATCATAAAAAAAAAAAAAAAAAAAACTTCACTTTGTTCTTCAATGTATGATTGAAATTTATAAACCAATATTTTCCTTTCTTTCCCATTTGAATTGTGATAATTTCCTTTGCCTCTATTTCTAGATCATTTTCCCTTTCTTTTCTTTGTTGTTGAGTTCTTCTTGCAACGCTACTTACGTCTTTTCTTTTATGCTTCTCTTATGTTTATCCTTTGTTTGTGTGCTTCAAATGAATCATGTAGTTCTTATACTCTCACTCTTGCAATGTCTTTTGTTTCTTCAATGTCTACGAATATATAATCAAGGTCTTTTATGCTTGCACCATTTATCATAATTCTTTCCATCCAATATGGGAAGATTTGTTGAAAACTAACCACTAAAATGTGAAGTCATTTGTAGACTTGATATAGCTTCGAATCAGCCTCTGATACCATGTGTTATAACAAGAAAACTATTTTTTATTGCGCACATGCGTGCACACTCACTCGCTCTATATAGATATATCTCTTTGAAAGAGAGAAAGATGAGAAGATTGAAAAAAGATAACATACAATATTTTAATACATTAAAACTTTAAAAAAAAATTCTACATAAAATTTACCAATTTTTATTTTAGAATCTTTAACAAACGCCCTTAAAACACTTGTTAGCAAGACCTTATGTATATTTACACAAATACAATGTCACACACATTTGGATCATAAAATGAAAACGTTTATAACAAACCGAAAAACGAGAATTTTTAAACTAAAAACATTAGTTACTTGCAAACCAAGCTACTAACTCAAATTAACATGAATTACAAATCTCTCAACACTATATATATTTGCAATTTTAACTTCAACCTAATCTCCAAGTTGACTTAGTAGATGAGATATCATTTAATTTTCTCTAGTAATAATTAAGAGAATGCCAATTAATGTTGCAGTGAACGTGGGCACTTGCCAGTATTGGTGATATATATAGGCATGTGGTGAGATTTGATGGCAGCTATAAAAGCGGGGGCTTGGAGGGCACCTTGACCAATTATGATGTATATTGTTTGGTTTGAAATGGGATTAACCCAAACAAGAAAACAAAATAGGGGGTTGGATTAAATCAAACTAATCTTATTGACTGAGATTAAATATTGGTATTATTTAATTAGTAAACTTGTGTGCAGGCCTTGAAAGAGATTTGTTTATCATAGCACATGATTCTTTTATTTTCTTATTTTAAAGGTTTAATTTTTTAAATTTTAATTTTTATATAGTGTAGAAAATCTTACATTAATTTATCATAACACATGATTCTTTTATTTTCTTATTTTAAAGGTTTGAATTTTTTAATTTTAATTTTTATATAGTGTAGAAAATCTTACACCGTGAACACAATATAATCAATTATTTTTTTATTTTGGAAGTGATTGTAATATGAAATCAAACCTTTTTTATGATATGACAATTATGTTCGATTGGGAGTACAAAAAATATATAATGTCATTTAATATAAGTTATATTCTCCGGTCATATTTATAAGTAAAACAAAATATATTTTTTCTGACCGGAGTGAAAATATCAAATTATTTAACTTGTTATCTTTTATGATTGTCTATCTCTAACAAATTTTAACAAAAGGTTATTAAGTGATTGACGCAAGTGATAGATGAAATTAGGTCAAGAATATAGAACTTGAGTTGGAATACTAATTATAACAATCATAGATCAAATTTTATTGACTTGTGAACAATATTTCAAATTACTGGAGCCCTTGCCCCACACTCAAAAGGCCAAAAACAACAAAATATTAAACAGCATGTATTACACGAGGAACCATATGTGTAGGACATAACATTTACTTCACCATCTTTCCCTTTCATTCTTTATATATTAAAACGAAACTAGAATTTTCTATGTAAGAGAAATTTCCATTCATAACTTAAAATCTTTCTTCAATAGTGTATAGATCATATGGAGGAAAATGATACACAAACCTACCCACTCCTCACACCACTAAACAACCAACAACATGATCAAATCAACACTGCTGTATTTACAGCCAAATCCGATGATATTTCTCCGATCACCGGTGCCGGAGACTTTGCTAGAGAATTTCTCAATGAGTCTAAGAAACTTTGGTACCTTGCTGGTCCAGCCATATTTACCTCCATCTCTCAATACTCACTTGGTGCTGTTACTCAAGTCTTTGCTGGTCAAGTTGGTACGCTTCAACTTGCGGCTGTTTCCGTCGAAAACTCCGTCATCGCCGGCTTTTGCTTGGGAATCACGGTAATATCAAAAACCTAATATGGAAAATAATCAGCAAAACTATTTTTCGTATAATTTCAACTTTTTTTTTTCTTTCTCTCATGGACGTTGTATTGTAGTAGTAATTTATATTATTTCGTAGTCACGATAGTGCTTGAAATTTTCTTCAAAGTTCAAATCGAAAATAGTTACTAAAGCAATCTAGTATATAACTTTATGCCTCAAAAAAAAAAAATAGTATAACTTTATCAACTCAATTTATGTTTTTCTTCTCGTTCTCGACAAAGACTATGACTAATCATTTAATACGACAAAAAATTAAAAAGTATTCCCTCGGTGGTCTTTATATGTAACTTTCTTTTACATTTTTCACATTTCTTAAAAAAAGTTGTTGGTATAATTAATGTATCTGTTTTATGTGTTAATATTACCAAATTGTTTTTTGTTTGCATGTGTATTAAATTTGACTTTTCATATTTCAAGACAAGTTAGTAGTATTAATTGGGGGTATGTATAGGAAAAAGAATAATAAATACATCTAGTAATTTGAAAAAGGGTTTAAATTTAAGGAGAAAAATAAAATCAAATAGGGGTTTAGATATAGGGACGGATGAAGTAAATACGGAGCAAAATTGAAGTTATTAAAGAATAATAAAAATTGCAAAATTTGATATAGTCATTTAAAAAAGTCAGATATTTGATCGGATAAAATATGATAAAGTTATAAATAAAATAGTTTATATATATATATATAGTGACATCATAAATTTGAAATTCTCTTTATATCTTAGTAAAATACCCATGGATACCACTGCTAATCATTTTTGTTTGAATTTATTTATTTTCTCATTCCATTGTAACTAAATAAAAACTACAAAATGAGCTCGAAAACTCAACACCAGTCGATGAAGTATTAACTTAGTAGTTAGTAGTAAGAGATTAACATTGTAGTTCTAAATAACATAGTTGAGATTCCCTCTAAAAAGGTTTTAAATAGTTATTAATGTTATTTTAATTAATAATCTCATCTTCGCTATTTAAGAAAAAAACCTAAAACTGTGTTTGAACCGAACTGTTTTGTTTCCAGATGGGAATGGGAAGCGCATTGGAGACACTATGTGGACAAGCTTTCGGAGCAGGAAAACTTGACATGTTAGGAATATACATGCAAAGATCATGGTTGATTCTAAGCACCACCGCGCTTATTTTAAGTTTTCTCTACATATTCGCGTCGCCTCTTCTAAAACTTATAGGCCAAACAACCGCAATATCAGAGGCAGCCGGAGTGTTTGCACTATGGATGATTCCTCAACTCTTCGCTTACGCGATAAACTTTCCAGTCCAAAAGTTCTTGCAATCCCAAAGTAAGATCATGGCTATGGCATGGATTTCTGCGGCGGCGTTGGTGGGACACACATTCTTTAGTTGGTTCCTTATGTTGCACCTAGGATGGGGACTTGTTGGTGCAGCCGTGGTGCTTAATTCTTCGTGGTGGTTTATTGTGGTGGCTCAAATTGTTTATGTTTTGAGTGGTTCTTGTGGTGAAGCTTGGAGTGGTTTTTCTTTTCAAGCCTTTCAGAATCTTTGGGGTTTTGTTCGTCTTTCACTTGCTTCTGCTGTTATGATGTGGTTTGTTTACTCTTAACTTTCTTAAAAGTTGATGTTATTTCTGTCCAAAAAAATTACATAGCTTTTTTTTGAGCAAATAATTACCGTCATTATTACATTTCATCTTGTAGATGTTTATTGGGTTATTTTAGGAAAATTAATATAACCAATTTTTTCATGGTCTTGCTAACCAGTGCCCTCAGGGTAATGGTTAAGGAAATCAAAAGTCACATGTTTGCATTGAATTCAACAATATTTTCACTTTTAAAAATTTAAATTCATCAATTTTCACCATTTTTCAATACAACATTTCTATTTTTATCCTTTTATCCGATACCTCAAGAGTACTCTTTAACATTTCCCATTTTTTTATTATAATGATATATATAATTAAAATGTTAAATGTATCCGATTTAAATTTGGATTAATTACATTTGACTTTTTGTTATATTAAGATCACATAGATAGTATACAAAAAGAAGAAAAGAAATCAAAAACCAGTAAGAAATCATTTGATGCAATACTTTTGATGGACTATTCCACATTTGATGCAATCAAAAGATGCATACATCATCATATATTTTACTATTGGTTAAAATGTATGTGTTCTAACTTCTAATTAAGGAGGGTTTGTCGCATATTTGAGTCTCGTAATACTGAGAAATTAGTCTCCGCAGTTGTGCGCGGAGGATATTCAATTTATGCAAGCATTGGTTAATGAATTTATAGTAGAAAATTTTATAGTGAAAATATAAATCATGTTGTTATCAAACTAATAATTACATTATATTTTTATAGAAAAGTTACACTTGTGTTAAGAACATTGGTTAGTATTTTCTATGATCCACTAAATTTATATGGAGTTTTCATGAACTAGTGAAATCCATTTAAAATTCAACACATTTATGGTGCTTTGTTTGATGTAAGAATGATCTTACATACTGTCTAATCTGGGGAGTATATATAGGGTCATATGGGTCCTATATTAATGCGATAAAGATTTTAGTTATGACTTTATGATATTTTAGTTGGCTTTGTTAATTATGCAGCCTTGAAGTATGGTATTTTATGGCATTAATACTATTTGCTGGATATCTGGAAAATGCAGAAGTTTCAGTTGATGCATTGTCTATATGGTGAGTCTTCTATCACTCCGTGGTGACCCATGTCTCTAAATGGTGAGACCCCGTACGTTAATTTAATAAATATTTCATGCATATACTTTACTACACAACTAGCACTAGCTACCCCGTTAATTAACTATATAAAACAAAATAAACTATGTCACCCATTATCATTAATAAAGGTGGTAGACATAGCAGTTCACCATCCAACCAACAGTCATAAAATAAATAAATAAAATAGAAAAATTCATAATATTTAAAATTGCACCTACGTATATGAAGGAGGATGCTGTAGACCCCCACCTTTGTTGTTCCACTTTTTCAAGTTTTCAACTGAAGACGACAAATTTGAAATTAGATTATCCTTCTATACTAGAATCTTGTGTTACCTTTTTCATTCCAATTCTTCGACCAGATGATAGTTTAGTTTGAAACATTGAATGATATGTTTGATGGTTAGGATATGGAGATGATATGTTACATTAATCATATACTACTTAAATATCATGTTTGATGCATCAAAATGATAGGATAAAATAAACTATTTTCCTATCCTATATTTTCCTTTGTAATTTATATGATGAGTATAGTCTGTGTTAGAAATTATCATGATGTGATTAGAAGATCATTCATTATTTATTATCTTGATATTCTGCCATCTTTAAAATATTGTCATTTTTAAAATAATGATAGCATGTATTTTCTATTATAATTAATAACATATCATTTTTACAATATTTAATTAATTATGAGAACAATTTTTTTCATTTAATTATAATGATATCCTGGTTGTTAATGTGCGCATAAAAACACAAGATATGATTAATGTTTATCATATTCTTATCATATCATATCTCTATCCAACTTTATATCATATCATGCATCTATTCTATCTTAACCATCAAACAAACCATAAGGTTCCAGGTCCCCCAGAATTGCATCATAGTGATAATTCATTTGATGAGTATGTAACAAAAACACAATTTTCAATAAGAAAAACTTATTTCTTTAGACTTGCTAGACAATACACTTAGCTAGGTTAAATGAAATAATAATACACTAGATAACTCGTTAATACGTCTTCCATCAGTTACATATTAAGTGACTTACTTGATTTTTTTTATTTTATAAATTCTAATAAAAGTGTATAAACGAAAGAGATAAGATAATATTTTTACTAAATTAACTTTTTTTCATAAACAAATTATAAATTTTTTACTAAATTATTCAATACTGTATTCGTAATTCTCATAAATATAAAGTGTATCACATTGAATTCAAGGTAATAAAAGTAGTAGTATTCATTAAAGGGTATAATCAAAAAATGAATTAATGTTATATTAAAAATTGAAATTGTCATTTATTTTGAGACAATATTTTTCCAAACACGCAATTTTTAGTTACACCCTAAAAATTTCTTTGTTACATCCAATTTTAATTAAAATAAAACGATAATGCTAAAATTGCTTTGCACAACCAAATTTATTTACGTCTCAAAGTTTAATATTTAAAAAAAATAAAAAATTTAGTTTACATGTATATTGCTGAGTTTACATGTATGCTACGTAAAACTTAGATTATACATCGTAAACTCAAATGACGTACAATGAATATGTAAACTTAATTTACACAAGTTAAGTAGCTCAATTTAGAAGCACCATATGGCTTAAAATACATTAAATGTGACTGAAAATTGTCATAGGTCCTATTACATTTATTAGGGTACGTGAATATTATTCACCAGAAGAAAAAGCTGGCTAAAATCAACCGAAAATTTTAGTGCTTAAGTATATAGTATATGCTGCTGGGCAGGCTTTTTCCCTGCCAAAAGTGAAATCACTGTTGGCTGCAAGTTACTAGTACATTATTGTGGACGGTATTTCTTTTTTAAAAAGATATGCTAAAGTGTGTTTCTAGAATATTTGTTAAAGGAAAAAATTATATATTTTGTCTCGACCAATTGACGTCTATAATTTAAGTCAACGTTTTTAATGTGAAATTCCAATTTTTTTTCTTTTTTAACAAATATGTTAAAGATATTTTTTTCGATAGATAGATGAAATGAAAAAGTCATTTTAAACTCACACATATAAGTGGAAGTATTTGGTTTCAAACCCTGGTCATTACGTCCAATCTAACAATTTTAGCATTTCGTCGGTTAAACTAGGACTTGTGGACATACGTTAAAGATACTTTATGAGTGGATAGGATAGGAGATCTCAACCTAATTGGTATCACGATCATCTTTATTGATGGCTGGTAGGTTGAAGTTGAGATTGAGACCACCGATTAAAATCTGGTCTAACAATTAATTTTGAAAAGGATTTAATTTAATATAATATCAACAAAGCAATACAAAACCACCATCTCATAATATTAATATCTATATGTTGAACAAAACCTGTGAAAAAAAGAAATCTTATGCAAACATATATTTCTTTTAGATTCAAGCATAAACCAAAATATAGATAGATCATTCATCATTGTTCAAAAAAAATAAAAATAGATAGATCATATATAGTGGACTCAATTTTATTTTTTTAAAAATACCATGTTTAGTGGACTCAAATATAAGAAAATCAAATTCTAACTATAGTTTCATCATATTTTGTAAAAAAAAACCTTCATCATATTTAATGTTTTCTTATTCTAAAAATATCACTCAATTTTTTTGGTAATATCGTTTAATTATGCTCTTGTAAAACAAATTCTTATAGACAAATTAATTAAGAGAAATTGTAGTTTGGAGAATACTAGCACTTTTTGTTAGGAAAATGTTTGATAGACACGTCAATAGATGTATACACTTGAGAGAGATGAGATAAGAGAGTAATATAATAGATGTGATAGGATGACGATGCGATAAAAAGAAGTTGATATGATGCGATAAAAAGAAGTTGATAGACAAAAAATATGCGTGGTAAAAAAAAAACTAAATGTTAAAAAAAAAAATTGGTGCTATCATTTTTTTTTAAAAAACAATGATGGTACCAAAAAAATTAAATAAAATTGTTCTTTTTATTATAACAAGATATTAAATAAAATTTGCTAAAAAAAAAGATATTAAATAAAGTTAACATATTTTTATTCAAAACAAAAAAAAAAACATATTCTTAATTATATGCAGATCATTTTTTTACTTATACTAGTATTTGATCGGATAGGGAAGTACACATTAACACTAATATAACATAGGGGAAGAATTGTACCCCCAAAAAATAGCACAGGGGAAGAAAAACCATCTTTTTAACAACAATCGTGTTTGAACTCTCTAAATATTCATTATTATTCAACACATCATTTTTTTTGTCTATTATCTATTTCATGACATCATTTTTTTTATCTCCATCTCTTTCACAGTGTATTTTTTTAGAAATCAAAATGAGATATATTACTAATAGGTTATCATCTTTCCGGCATAAGGTGTATCAGAAAAAGAGTCACAATTTACATCAAGTGTTCATCTCAAAGAAGCATAAATTAGCCGATACCGTACAAGCAAAAGGGTTTTGGCACCAAAAATGAAAGCTATAATGAAAGGCTATATCTTTAGCTTTAAACCACCAAAAAGAAATAAGTTTAATATTTTCCCGAAGCTGAATATGAGATTTCTGAATACTACGAAATATCATATCATTTCTTTCCTTCCAAAGCATCCGTAACAAATCAAGCATGAACGAGCACCTTGATTTAGCATAACCTACACAAGTACCAAACTGATAAAAATGATCAATAATATTAACCAGATCAGTTATATACACGCATAACCAACTCTAAAGAAGCTGCCAAACCAGACTAAACAAAGGAAGAAAAAAAAATGATTGGTAGACTACCAAATGAGTTCGCCGTTTAACCAAGAACAAGAGTAGTTAGTTGCATTCACAACTAGTATCCAAGTCTTTGGTGGTTCTCCTCCTTGTATTGCTCCATTGATTATTACTTCTTTATCTATATATTATATTTGCCATCTAAAATAAAATAAAAATAAAAATTGCTCCATTGATTATTGATAAAATGGCTTAAACTTTTCATGTCATAAAAAATTATGATTTGAAGGAACAATAATATGTCCCTTATGTTTTTGTATTTGATTTGCAGCGCAAACATATTGGGGTGGACTGTCATGGCATCCTTTGGAGTTAATGCAGCCGTAAGGTTTGTTTCATTTACAGTCATCTTCATCACAAAATGCTTTTAGCCTTCCAATACGTGTAAAAAAAGAAAAATTACTTTGTTGGACTTTACTTGGGACTGATTCGTAACTAAGTCTTGAATTTTAATTTGGTCCTTAAACTTTTTAAGAGATTTATAATTAGACCTGTAAACTTTGTTTAGATCAAATTATTAAAAGTTTAGGGATCCATTTAAAAGTTTGTTTAGCTCAAATTACTGATAAATTCAAATATCCATCTCAAATATTTTTAGTTCAAAGACTTGATTAATTAAAAATGTTCAACTAGTTTAGAGATATTCACAATTATTAAATCAAAATAAAAATAAATAAATTAATTAGTCTGGATCTCATTCTCAAAAGTTAGCTGATAATAAGATGAAGTTATCTAATCACATATACACATCAAACATTCCAAGAACCTTGGTAAGGCTCTAATATGTATCATGGTAAATGAATTTGGATCTCACCGTTAAAAGATAGTTCTAGATCATAAGATATGATCGTGTCGAACAACCCAAAAAACATAACAATGTGAGATTCCTATAATACTTCAACAATTTAACACAAATATTATGAAATTTATCTATAATTTCTTCATTAAATTTAGTCATATCTATTTCTATTTTTTACTTATGTAATTCAAGATTTTGTTAATAATGAACTGTAGGTCTGACTCAATTTAAATTTGAATTATAATTAAAATAATGCAGTGTGAGGGTATCAAATGAATTGGGAGCATCTCATCCAAGAGCAGCAAAATTCTCATTAGTGGTTGCAGTGATTACATCATTTGTGCTTGGTCTCATGCTTTCACTAATTTTAATAATCTTCCGGAAACAATATCCAGTATTATTTTCAAATGATCCAAAAGTGAGAGAGGTAGTGATTGAGTTGACACCAATGTTGGCATTATGCATTGTCATCAACAACATTCAGCCTGTTCTTTCAGGTGTTGCCATTGGTGCTGGGTGGCAATCAGCTGTTGCTTATGTAAATATTGCATGTTACTATCTCTTTGGTATTCCTTTGGGTCTTTTCTTTGGATACTATCTTGACTTTGGTGTCTTGGTAAGTCTTTTTCTTTCTCTATCTTCAATTATATTCACCTTATTATTTGTTTTTCTTCATTGGTACTACTAGTACTATCACCTTGATTGTAAGCAAAAGTATTTAAACTTACTTATATTTAATTAAGACCACTTTTATCCTTTTTATAAATCTTTTTCTCAAGAAAATAATATTGTACCATCGTGGTTAAGTGAAACGGAAGAGGTTAGACTTTCACAACATGGTAAACTAGTGATCGAATTCCAACTGAAATATATACTAACATTTAGCGTTCGACGCGCATCGAATTTGTTCATTTTGTGTACAAATATTAGTAAGGTACCATTTGGCCTAACTTATTAACTTAACTTCTCCTTAGATGTAAAACTTGGGCCAAACACATTTCTTCAAAAGTTTTAAAATTAATAAGCAGCTTATTTTCAATGAGTAAAACTAAAGTATAAAGTCCTTCTCATAAAGTTAATTTTTATAGCTTTTGTGAACTTAAAATACTTTTGTATATTGATCTGGTTTATAAAATTAAGAATTCCCAATTACCACATTATTCCTCTTTGAGAGACTAATGTGATAGCAAATTCAATTCATAAATTGTTTTGTTTCTAGTTTCAATTTCTCTCTATTGTTGAGATTTCATTGCTTAACTTGATGGATTAATAATTCTTCTATGGTGGATGATTTCCAGGGGATTTGGTCTGGAATGCTATCAGGGACAGTCCTACAAACTCTTGTGCTATTCTTCATGGTGTATAGAACTGACTGGAATAATGAGGTAAAAACATATTTACTAGTGTGTATATATATTGCCAACAAAAACAACCATATTCAATGATTTTTGTGTGTGAATATTTGATGATATTATTATTAAGTTACAGGCTAATTTTTTATGTCAATGACAGGCATCACTTGCAGAAGAAAGGATAAGCAAGTGGGGTGGGCAAAAAGTTATAAAGATGAACGATAATGGAAAAGATATTCAAGAAACATGAAACTTCTGCAAATTCTAGATGCTGATTTTTGTGGCTATGTGTCTGCAATTGCGGTCTAAGATATTATGAAATCTGTAATTCTGAAAGATGAGATAATTAATCATCAAGGATGAAATTTGAGCCTAAACGTTTGGACTCTATAATCACTTTTGGGTTGGTCAACCATGAACCAACACAACAAATTTGTTTTGTTTGGCTTCCAACCTCAAAATTGGTTCAAGTCCCAGAATCACTTCTACCTAAAAGCTAAAATTGATAGCCTCGGGGTAACATAGAGTCGATTCTACCATTAGTTGCAACCATATAAAAATACACAAAAACAAAGTGATTGTGATCCAAAATATTCAAGTTTTCGTAAAGTTTTTGTAAACGTATATTGTACAGATAATTTTATGGTAAACTCACTTTCAATCAAAAACAATTTTATAAAATCAATTCAATCTATTTCTTCACTAATCTTGAGTTTAATTTCTTGTTAAGGATCCTGCACACACATTCAAAGATGGAGCATGTCCAAGAATCATACAAAATGTGCTCACTTTGATTTGGTTAGGAGCGGTAAATTCAATCAATGACTATGTGACTTCAATCAATGGCTATGTCGAAGAGACATAACCTTTGGTTAGTGTGTTTGGTTTCTTGTTTACAACACACAAACCCAATGTGTTTTCGCCATGATTTCCAAAAGCTCCAAATACTAGCTTCTACATTAATGTGGTTTTTTGCTGCACTTTTGATCAAACTCGCATTTTACAAACAGAAGCTTAGTTCTCTTATTGTTTCTAAGTTCACTCAATAAATGTTTCTGCCACTGTGTGAAGCTGGAACTCGCGAGACAGCAGCTAGTTCCAACTATATTTGCTCAAGCTGTTATAACAAGTTAAAGTACTCTAGAATGCACATAATAAAATCATATACTACCCTGTCACACTAAAAAGAGGACAAAAATTTCTCAAGAGTGTTATATTTACAGGAGAAAGAAAAATCTCAGGAGTGTTATATTTACAGAGGCATGATGCAGTAATGATTAAACAGTTGTCATGGAGAAAATCCCCAGATCATTTCTCAAATGTTGATGTGAAAAATGTTATGCTTGTTCAATGTTGATTCCACAGTATATGAGTCAATGAGATTGCACTAAGCAGCCTCCCCTATCTAAGTGCTGTATCAAAATATACATCGGTCGTCTTTATAGGGTTGAAATTGTGCGGTGAAAAACTAGGAACGAAGAGCAAATTCAAAACTGTTGCTTGCAAACTTTCAAATCACAGCAATCCTAAAGATACAACTAAGCATTGAGATTTTTAAACAAGTAAGCTTGGTTGGAGGAAAAATGAATTACTAACACAGGGTATGCATTCTACATCATTCTTGTATTAAGTACCATTTTGTCAATTTCTACCATTGTTGTAAGAAACCTAAGTGGCTATCGAACTAATGAGACCTCCAAAACATGGTTTAATTACTACAAACCATCATAATCAAGACAAAACCATTGCTCAAATAACACAACCATAGACAATGTGGGTTCACAGTTCAACCAGCTAATTCGGACTGGACCGATTTTCAAAACATTGATTAATATCGGCTTACATCAACACCACAAAAGCGTAAATGATTAGTAATGCAAAAGTTGCAGACTCTAAAACAACACAAAACACATTCAATGAAAATTCCAAGAACAAGTTGTTCTCAACATCTAAAACCATCAACTCAAATTTGGTTTTCATTTATCATCAAGACCTAACCTACTAGAGTTCAACTTTGCTCCATTTATTGTCCATTTACGCAAGAGTTAGATTCGTGATTTAGTGTACCCCACTAAGCTATCACTTGTGTCTATCTTTAGAAAATAGACAATAACTAGAGCAAAGTAAATGGAGTAAAGTCGAACTTCTAAACTACACATTCTAATACCACCTATCACATTTCCAAACATTATCATAAAAAAACTACAACAAAAACATTCTAACATAGATTATTCCACAAAAATTGAACACACCAATGCTAATAATCAAAACAAACAAACAAACCAATCAGAATTCTACTTCAAAAATCATGAAACCAGCCATTTCATATAAAACAAAGTCTAATATCAATTATGAGTTCAAATAGATAAAAACTAAAACATTAGTGAAAACAACCCTAATTAAGCAGTAAGAAGAACAGCACCACCAGCTTCCTTAATCTTCTTCTCGGCAATCTTCGACACCAGCTTCGCTTTAACAACAACACACTGATTCTTCAGCAAAACCCCTTTCCCAAGAACCTTAAAAAACCCAAACTGCGTAACATCAATCACAGGAGCAACATCCTTCGAATTCGAAGCTTTGTCCTTCACTTCTTGAGGTAGAAGAGACCAGAGAGTATCAATGTTCACGGTGGGACAGTGGAATTTGTTGCGGAGTTTGTGAAAGTAACGCATACCCATAAATATTTGTAAACAGACTATTTTTTTTCATATACAACTATAAATCTATAACAATTATATTTGAACTTACAATCTTGTAATTTCAAAAGAACACACCCAAACGGGAAAATATAATAAAATAACATATTTTTCCTATTTGTGACATACAATAATTTTATAACATGGACTATACACTACAAACTAAAATGAAAAATTATAGCACAAAATTAGAATCATCATAAATTGGAGAAGTGGAACTCTGTATGCAAGTGTCGTCTTCGTCTTCATCTTTGAATGTAGAGAGCAGCACCAACTAATACCAACCATATGGTCAAACCAACCCAAAAAGCTCGATTTTTCCCTAATCCAGCAGGAGGTCTCCACACAAGTAAGTCCAAAAGGTTATCTTTAGATGATGGAAATGGACTGTTGACCGTTCCACTCTTTCGATTCTTGTTTTTATCGGTCCATGTTCCCGCATAACTACATATGTAAAAATAATAAATACATGACATATCTTATTTTCTCAGTCACAAAAGTAACACAGTAATATAGAGTTTGCAGTTGTAAACAAACCAGCAGAAAAACAAGTATAGAGAGTCAAAATGTTACTCAATATCATTGCTAAGGAAAGTTCTTTTCATAGGGAAGCAAAAATAAGCACTAATGAAGAGTATGACACGTTGATAATAACAGCATGAGACAAGTTAGCAAGTAGTCGGAAAAAAATAATCTTGTATACAAAACCAAATAAGCCCCGATAAAGATAATAAGAAATGAGGGTAACAAAACCAAAACGGTAGGAGCAACCATAATTGATAATTGCATTCTTGATTTCAAGCAACAAATTCAGTTCTGCATGCTTTATCTGTTTTTCTTCAGTTTCTACAAATAGAAGATAGATATTATGAGTTAACATAAGATAGTAACAGCAAAGCAATTCAGCTTTGCTAGTGTTATTTGTCGAGCTGTTTATAAAGAATAGTATTATTATATTGTTTTTTAAATATCAGGGAGTTCGAAACAAATTTTAGTATATTAGTTTTTTTTTAAACAGCTTAATATATTACCACCTTAATCATACAAGATGTACGAAGAGGGGAAAAGAACACGGGAAATACAACAGGCCCAAAATAAGCGGTTACCCGAGACCATGACACAAACCAGAAAACAGAAAACATCTCCACCCCTGTACAAACAGAAAACAGAACTACACCAGACACACCCAAACCAGGACCGAAAAACTGAAAACAGAAAAAACCTATCTCAAGAGACAGTCCTTAATATTTCAAATCTGTTCATACCACAAACACGGTCGGATCTTCGAATGATTTAAACTCCATTGCCAGGACAACACTTTAATCTCCTCGACAATCTCCTTCGTCTCTTTAATACAATTATTAAAAATCTTATCATTCCTAGTTTTCCAAATCACCCAAAGGGAAGCATGCCAAAACAACCAATAACCTTTGCCTAATTTCTTATTCCTCATCTCCCTATTCCAACAAATGAAATGATCGAACAAAGTATAAGGAGTAATGAAGTTAAATTCAAGCCAATCAAACACCTTTTCCCAAATTTTAAAAGTTTCTTGACAGTGTAAGAACAGATTTGAAGAAGTTTCCACCACCCTATCACAGAACACACAATTCACCGAAGCTTCCAAAGGCAAGACTCTCCGCCTCTCAAGATTGGATTTTGTCAGAATTCGGTCTAAAAGTAATTGCCACAAGAAAGCCAACACTTTTGAGGGCACCGGACTTTAGTATATTAGATATGTTAGTATCTTCTCCTTCACCGGCGTTGGAATCCCGATATTTTAACTCTTACTCCTATATTTCTTAGTTCAAACCAGTTAAACTACCCAACCTCCTTACAAAATGTTATATATAAAGAGAATAAAGATGGAACATAGAAATCCAATTGTGCTTATAGTGTGAAGAGAACATTCTCATAAAGAAGTGTGCCCCCACAGTTTGCTGCGGAAAAAAAAATCATTTTATGTTATTCCACTGATATGCAATTCATTCTATTTATAATAGAATTGTCGAATGAACAATGAATGTTGGTGATCAACAATTTTAACTGTCACGAGACTAACATACCTTCATGGCCACTGCTTAAGAAGTGGCTTCTAGGAGCCTAGTGTGTTAGGAAAACTCCAAAGAAGCTACACGTTGGAGCTTCTAAAAATCAAGGTGGGAGATCTCTAAACCCATGATGGTGGTTGGTAGCCGCTTAACAAAACACACACGTGACAGGCAGAAAAAGCTAACCCTGCCACTGCTCAGCCACCACCTATAAGCAATATCATTACATAGCCTAAAAGAAATATTCCCACTGTCAAAACCCACTACAGAACTATACACTGCTTTATAAACGATGAGGGGTCTCTCAGTTTGAACTTCACTTGATGTAAGTATATTTTGAAGTTTCAACATTGTTTGTACTTGTTAAATGCTTTGAACCGCTATAACTTGTGTTAGAATCAGAAATACCATAAACATAACCAACTTATACTGTATGTTAATGCCCGATGGAACATCACTGGGAAAATTATTAGGTCTGGTTGTAACTACTATGTTGTTATTATTGTTAATGTCATTAGCTGTACATAGCAAGTTATAACTGTAACATTCACCTACAATATTTATAGGTTGCAACTTGTAACTGCCACAATATTCTGTACTTGGGATAAATGGTGCATTTGGATCGACTTATAAACAACTTATTTGGGCTTAGCTACTGACATATGCACTTGTATGAGTGTATGAAAAAACTTACGAAAATAATGTACGACATATATATAAGCTGGTTGTAGAGTATTTCAATAAATCTCTTTAGGATAACTCGACCACATTTTTTCTTTGTTCACATAAATAGCTTATACATAAGTTCATAATTAAGTTGTTTATCCAAACAACCCCAAAATCTATAAAATCTCTGATGTTATGTATCTCTAGGACTAGAAGATTGGTTTTCTGTATATTTAATAGGAAAAGGCCTCAAAGCTCGATAGCACTAATGTGTCCGGTGTCCAACACGTGTGGTTACATTCAAGTAATTACTTTTCTTAAACTATCACTGGCGTTGATGTGTCAATGCCGTGTATGTGTCAGTGCTTCATAGTTCGTAGCCTCAAAGAGCTTAACAATTTCCCCAAATCGTTTGTCTTGACTTTTATCATGGTATCTTAGTTTTTGACACCTCAAGACCAATTCACTGAAAATAAATAGCACTAGCATGGACAGTCACAGCTGCATCCTAGTTTATCAACATTTCAAAGTCCACACAAACTTTTGAGGTGGAACCACTCCTTGCGTTTTCCTTTTAAGGGGTTATTGAACATGCGTTAGGAAATTTCAATGAGACAGTAACACTCATTCTAAGAACTTGAAATTTGCTAGACTTGGAATGCTCATATCTCTCTAGTGGTTCAAGTCATTTTAGCTTGTATCCATACTTAATTTATGGCTGATGATTTTAGCAAGAAATCAAAGCATGCGTTAATTTGTGTGGCACTGATTTATTTATAACTTTAATGTGCTAACCTATTATGCCATAATGAACATTATCATCCAAGAACTAGTGATCTTACCAACAAGAAAGAAATGGGAACAAACACGAAAAACAGCACTCTCATATTGCAAAGAAAAAACAAGAATGTGATAAACAAAAAGACTTGAATGAATCGTAATTAGTAACATGAAGAGTCAAATGACCTGTCATAACTGGAACCAATCAAGGGTATAGTCACCATCTCCTCTTGGGTTATCTTGAGCTTTGGTGCTTCCAAAATGTACCGAAGTTCTGCAGCTTGACGTTTGATGCTAATACTAGGGTGCGACTTTTCTAATTCCTTGTAAAGAGCAATGCAATCTTTATGTCGATTATTGGCCTCATAAGCCATAGCCAGCCATATTTGTATCTGAAATTCACAATTTTTTTAATAAAAGACTGCTTTTACTTACTCTCTAATCAATTAAAAATAAATCAAAGAAAGAAAACGTAGAGATTCTTATTTAGTTTAGAATCGACTAACCTCACCACCAAATAACGTAGATCTTGGTATGATGGTGAGTGCACCTTCAAGAAACTCAACGGCACGTCCGTACGAGCCTCTCCCGTAAGCTTTCTTACCCAAATCATACATCAACTGAGCTGTTGCCCTCCTCTCTGCCTGCTCCTTAGCCACCTGATTCGTCAAACCACAAACAATATGTAAACGAGTGCCAATTTAATCATCACCATCAACCCTAGATGAGAAAAATAATGCCATCTCAACAACTTTTAGAGACATTAGGGTCTCTTTGGTATTATAGAACATTTTCTGGCTTCAGTTCATGTTTTCATGTCACCTTATTTTCACTATGTTCATGCTTACAAATATTTGTTTAGGAAACAATGAACACAAAACTATAAATTGAAAATAAGAAGCAATGTAGTTTTTAAGTAATTAAGAGTAAAAATAAAAAAGTAATGTAATTAAGAATGAAAACAAGACCCATACAAAAAAAAAGTGTGAACACAATAGTAAAAATAGAAAATATTTTCTCAAACCAAAAAGGCTCTTATCCAACCAAGGAGAGTTGTTTGCACCATACAACATTAAAATCCACCTTAATGTTTCATATCTAGTGACTTGTTAGTTGATGATTTTGTCTAATTCTCTAGAGATAAATGTTCACAAACTTCAACTAGAGCTGAAGTAATTGATGCCATACTCCTAGGAAAAGCTCGAACGTAAAGGAAAACAAAAAGGAAATAAACACAAAATATACACTCTCCTTCTCTATTTTGGGACTTCTAGGAAAAACACCAGGACGACTCATCACATTGGACTAAGCGCAACCACACAAGTGAGTATGGACACCGCATCCTCACCAAAAACCTTAAGGTCATGGGTATGAGACTTCTAAGTCAGACTTGTAGATCAACACTCTTACTATGCACACTTCTTGAGACAATTATTGAGTTAGTACACTAATTTCTACTATAAAATCAACTTCATTTAATAAAATGAAATTGATTACTATATGAAGCACGGACACTCCTCGGATTATGCGTGTCCCAATGTCGGACGTGTGTGTTGTGTTCGACACAAATACTTGTAATTACACTGTATTATGTGATTTTTTCAAATTATTAACAGTGTCGGCGCATGTTAGTGTCGGTATCGTGTCCGTGCTTCATAGTACTAAATACGAATTAAGGAAAGAAGTCAACAAAAGCATCATTATAAAAGTAATAATAATTATTAAATGATTAGTTGAATTAATTAACTCAAACCTTTTCAAGCTCTTTCCTAACTCTCATCCTCTTCTCTTCCTCACTCTCATCCCCACCATCATCACCCTTACTCTGCAAATACTCTTCAGCTTTCTTCTCAAGCTCTCTCCTCTCTTCAAACTCCTTCACTCTCCTCCTAATCTTCGTTTCAAAATCATCTCCACCCCCTAACCCTTCTTCCTCATCACTCTCCGAGTCAAAGTCCACTCCATTCTGCTCCGAGTTCGACTTCCCACGTGCCACCACCACGCGTCCACGTGACTCCCCCTCATGCATGTAACTGCAACTACAGCTAGAAGAGTCTTTCTTGAGAGGTAACGTGAGAAGAGGTTTTCTGTCGAGAGTTAAGGTTCTAGGTGAAGATATATCAAGGAGTAAGGCTAGGTTTCCTAAGCTTACAGCCATGGTGGAAAAGAGAGAAGAAAGAAGGGTTTGAATATTGAAAAGGAAGAGGTGAAGATATTTTATGTGGTTGGAGTAACTTGTAAGTAAGAAGATGGCTATGGGATATTTGTCGGTTTTGCTTTAACGTGGAGATGTGTATGCCAGTGACGTGTGGCACCTTCTCTCAAATAAGTGTATGTTTGGTTCGGCCGCGGTAGAAGTGAGTTGGATGTGAATTGATTTATGTTTTGATACACTTTTAAAAAGTGATTGATGTTGTTTGCATAGTTTGAATCAAAATTGATTTTGAATGTGTAATGACCAAACTACCCTTTTAATTGTATTTAAAAGTAAATATGCCTCTTATTAGATAATTTATTTCAACATAGAAATGGATTTTTATTGCTTTAAAAATTCATTTTAAAACAAAATTATTTATAATAGTTTTTTTTATCAATTGGGTAATTTTTAAGAGAATATAAGCATCAAAACATGTATAAAAAATGATAAATTAATCCATTATAAAGAAAAATATACTTTTTTTTAATTAAAAATAGATATACTTTCTTAATACATAACTATAGATGTTTTTTAAGCCTTAATTATAGATTTTTAAAACCTTTAAATATATCTGTCAAAAAAATATAGAGAATTTCTTTATGTTACAAATATAAAGAATTTATTTATTTTTTATTTTTTTTTAAATTTCAAACATGTATTATGTTCTTTTTTTTTTGGTCGAAACAAACTTCTTTAGCTTTTTAGTTTATTTAAGTTAATAGTTTTAGAATACTGCTTTTCGCCCTGCTCAAAACACTTCTGTCCTGCATGCATAACCAAAATGCCCCTGCACTAAATAACTAACGCAAACATAAAAATATGTGTCAGTTAACTGACGCTACGTGACTTAAGTCGCGCACGTGTTAAACACTGCGTGTTACAAAGTGCATAAGTTAAGTCACGCTGCGTGACTTAACTAGCGCAGCGGCATTATCATCTCTTCAGCTGGGTCAGAGCGAAATGTGTAGAGGAAGAGCAGTATTCATAGTTTTATTAAGAAAAGAAAATAATTGGGCTCCTCCTTCCCTAACCTGGTGAGTGGTGACTGCACTTCTCCAACTGATTGGCATGGCGGCTAAGGAAAAAAGAAAACCAGGAAAAATAAAAACAGGGAGGCTTGGTGGATAATATCCTAAAATCCATGTATTTTCGTCTTCTTCTCTTGACCACAAAATCATGGAAGTTAAAAGAGTAATAACAAAAAGGGTAATAAAGGAAAAAACAGGGTTATTACATTGACAGCTACAGTAAAGGGTGAAGTGATTTTGGAGCTCACAACAAAAGCTACGATTTGTGGCTTCTGGAGCTCACAGCAAAAGCTACGATTTGTGGCTTCTCCCAGAACCGCGTTTGCAAGACTGAATCGCTTTTATAAGAGACAACCAAACACACTTCAAAATGGAAAAGTCACGGTGAAAACTCTCAAAACGCACCTTTATAGGTTTCTAACGCGGAACCGGACAGACGCTAAAACGACTAGATTGATGACATGTGCGCCGCACGGGTCTTATGAGCTATCTTTGCATAACGATAAAAAAAAATATTAATAAGATCTTTGCACTAATCTGTTATTAATGCTTAATAAGTAATTTTTTTTTATTATTTCCCTAACAAAAGTAAGTTTTTTATTGCAACTTAGGAGCTACAGTTTGTCATCTGAACCATTGCTATAATTGATTAAATTATAAGAACGATGTTGTATTTTATGTTATTTGAAATTAGCTATTTGCAAAAGGATTGCATTGATGTCAAACCAATCCATTTATTTGCAGATTAAAGATCAGTACCATTAAGGCTACATCTAAAGTTGAATATGCAATTGCTTTAGTGACTTTGCCATTAACATATGCCAAATAAAAAAACACCGCAGTTTAAAATGGAAAAGAAATTTGATACTTAATTAAACTGAAATTGTCTTCATGGAGAAACATAGTATAAAACGTATAAATAGAAAATTGCTCTAGTGACTTTGCCATTAACTGCATTACATAACATCCTTATCTACGACAACCATCGATGACTCTCAATCAAATATTCGAAGTTGTAACCGTAACAAAACGTATAGTTAGCAGTAGAATTCAACAATGACCTAATTATTTAATATCAGCTTATGAAATATATATTATATATTGCTTGAGGTGCGCTACATAGATCCTTCTTGAAACTACGTCATAGTTTCAGTAATATCATACTGCATCAATTGCCTTCACATTCTCTAAATTATGATGATTGTAAATTAGTGGTGTAATTTTTCCTTATATCTGAAGCTTAAACCTTAAAACGCCTCAATTCATTCGTCTAAAACAATTAAGCAAGACACAGACAAAGTAAGCAGCAATCAAATTACCATTAAATTGTTTCGTCGGTTCTTAAAGGGAAAATTGCCTCCACATTCATAGTTGACAAAATTGACATAGACTAATAACAATAAAGTATAGTAATTAACCATGTTGAATTTATTCGCAAGAGATTTAGTGACTTTGCCATTAATAGATGCCAAATATAAAAAATAAAAAAAAATAAAAAAAAACTATCGTATTTGTGACTATTATTTCCAATTATCAGAGGACAACAATAAAAGTAAACAAAACAATGCAGAAAAACTTTAAGTAAATGTTGTTATAAAGATTTCAAGAAACAAATTCATTAAACAAACCTGTAAAATAATCTCAATATATATATATATATATATATATATATATGTAACCATTAAAATAAAATATATTCAAGCTATACATTAGTAGTTTGTCGGCCAATCTTTGCATTTCAAGCACACAATATATAAAAGAAACAGAAAAGTTAAATAGGTAACCCTTTATATATAAGGTTGCTGACAGTGCACACCTAAACATACTTGCATTAGAAATTTTGAAAGAGTGATACAACCAACTTTTCCAACTCTCTCTATGACACAAATAGATGAAAATCCTAACAATAAGAAGGAATATTTATAGAGATCTCAATTTTTAGCTAAAATACAACCACAGGGAGAAAGATTTGTCCATAATACAAAATCCAACATTAAAATCAAAGTAATTATATGGTGCAAAAGCTTTTACAATTAAACAGTTGAATCTCATGTATAAACAAATATCTTGAGATGAACCACTTTGTTGCCAATACACATTTCATTAAATACAGTTAGTAAATACGACCACCACATCTGAATCTCGTGTAATACAACCAAAGTTCGATCATTTTATCTGCATGTTGAAAAATCCTAATTAGAAATTGGTGGCGAAATTAGTCATGGCAAGAAGGAAGCTTCGATTTTATCATTGTTTTCCTCTCATAACCGATTTGATGTCGGATTCAAAGAAGCAATTGAGAGGGTAAAGATTAAATATGATTTCTGCTGAAAACTGAAAAGTTCATATTCGAAAACCCATTTTCTCGGTTACAAAGCAAAATAGATAACTTAAAATCCTTTCAGAAAAAAGATACGAACAAAATGAAGTAGAAAAATATCATTTCAAAGAAGAAGATTGAAGGAGTTCAGTGAGAGGAAAACTATTCTGATAATATATTTGGGCCTTTAGAGAGATTAAATGAGAATAAGGATTTTGAAAAAGTAAGAAGGAAAATTATGAATGCTTGTTCAATTTCAATACTGGATTGCATGTATATATAGTAGAAAGGGAAGGTGAAGAGCTACGTATTAATTGCTTTGGAAATAGCTGTTTTGTAAATAGCTAACTGACGGTTTTAAAAAGATACTTTATTTTGAATTTCGAAGTGCAAATCTCATGGAAGAGCTAACTAATAGTGTTAAAACCATGCCTTAATAAATGCATAGGAAATGGAGGAAGTGGATGAAACGTAAAAATAGGCAGACAAATTTTGAATTTTAAATTGAACATATAGGAGGAGGGAAATTTTTTAGGGTTTAGAGGATTAACAATTAATGCAATAGAATTAGAGGGAAAAACTAGGTTAAGTGATGGCAAGACCTAATAAGCTTTAGTAATAAGTGATAAATGATCTGCTTTTGAGTTTGAGTTTACTCATTGTTATACTAGTCAACATGCATGGACCCCAACAATATTTTTTGGGATGATAGTAGTTGTTTTTTTTATTTATTTTAAGGATGGAATAATAATTATTTTAGTCTTCTATTGTGTAACTAATAATCAACTCTTTTTTCTTAATGTATCAAATTTTTAAAATAGTTTATGATTTTGCAATCGTTAGTCAAAACAATGTTTGACGTTAAAATAGAACTTTAATGTTGATATTACCTTTTTTTATATAGAAATTGAAATGACAATAAATATTAACGAAATATTTTAACGTAAATGACTATTTTCACTAAAATAGCATACGATTAAAAACTATTTTGACACATTAAAGGACTGTTGTGGCCACTCGTTATATATTCAAGGACCAAAAATGATTATTATCCCGGTACTATTTCTTTTTATTTTAAGAATTCATTGGTCGAAGGAGATATGGTTTGGGATGATTTATCCCAAATGACAAGTAAGATCTGATTTTGGAATGAAGGAGAAGGAGATCACATGTCAAATGAAGGTAATGACAAAGTTTGATGTTCATGAGATGCAAATGACAACTGATTGTAAGAATAAGCTATCGGTGAAACCTACATTACTCATTGATGAATTGGGGGTAATTTATGCTCAACGATAAGTAGAATTCAATTCTGAAACGAAGGAGATGAAGATCACATGTTGAATGACGGAGATGAAGAATGAAAGGGAAAACTAGTGCTTTTGTGGTTAAAACCAAAAGTGATGCTATTGTTAAAAAACCTTTAAACGAAGGAGGATATCAGTGAGAAATTATTGATAAGAGCAGTGGATCAAACTCATACAATTATTGTAAATTTTAAGGAAGAGTGAAAGACAATCGGCTGTTCGATCATGTCTAATGGGTGTATAGGTTTGATTTGAAACTTTATGGTGCTAATAAAGTTTATGGTGTCTAATCGGTTGTTCAATCATGTCTAATGGGTGTATATGTTTGATTTGCTGCTAATAAAGTTTTTAAGATGTTGGATATGTAGAAGAGGATAATGTGATCCAAGTGGTTACCAATAATGCTGCAAATTTAATGGTGGTGGGAATTTTGTTGATGCTGAAGCGAAAGAAGTTGTTCTGGACTTCTTGTGCTGCCATTTTATCAATTTGATATTTGAGGATTTTGAAAAGAGATGATTATTCATAATGTCAATATAAAAAATACAAAAAAGTTCACCACTTATATTTACATTAGAACCATGCTAATTACCATGGTGAGAAAGTTCACAAATGGGAGGGATTTGATTAGACCTGCTATGACAAGATTTGCTACTGCATATTTGATTATTGGATCAATGATCTCAAATCATCATTGATCAATATGTTTGACTCGAATGATTGGAAGTCTGTTAGGTTTGCAACTAGGTAAGAGGGGGAAAATGGCAAAGGGTATCTTGGATCAACATTTTTGGAAGAATATTGTTCTATGCCTCAAAATTGCAGCTCCTCTCATGGATGTGGTTTATTTAGTGGATTCGGATAAAAAAAAACCCGCCATGATTGCATTTATGAGGTAATAGATGCTTGCTAAAAAATTATATTCAAAACAACTTCAACAATGTTCAAAAATAGAAAGTTTACGTAATTTTGTCACGTTTAAACTTGAATTATAATATATGTGATAATTGGTACTGTTTGATATATTTATGTGATATCATTGGTACTGTTTAAACTTGAATTAAACTTGTATGTAAAATTATTGATGAACATTAGAAGGGTTAGTTCCAAAGTCATTGCATGCAGCTGAATATATCTTAATCCCCAATATCAAACCTAGTGTCTAGCCTTCATTCACCTCACTTTAAATGCATGATAACTTGATCATAGATTGTTAAAATTTTAGGAACATTTTGAGTGAGTAATGCAAAATGCTCATTGTAACATCCTTGACAAATTTCAGGATTGTCGAATGATCCTACAAACCAACAACAGCTCTTTCATTGTGCTTTGACCTCGATTACAAGCTTTATGGGAAACTTCCTAAAAAGTCACCCATCCCAAAATTTCTCTAAGTCAAGCACATTTAATTATGAAGTTCTTATGGTTTGAGCTACCAAAATGAAGATGCATTTTGTTGATACAGGTAATACCAAACAATTCTTATAAGTGTTCCTTCAACTATGCAGTCACATATCTGCACTACTTTAGAATCCCTCTAATTCAGATGTGAAGTCTTGTGTGTCGACGACCACTCACAACCATTATCAGTCTTAGGCGTTACATGCCCACCATCTTCCGCTTGGTTCTTCCTCAAACCACATTGTATTAGGAGAGGTATGCAATCCTTCTTTGCAAACTCTAATATTTTCTATCAATTTATGCAATGATATTTTTATTCATATTTTATTCAATTAATGTTTTTGTGTTCAAGCTCATCATGAGCTAAACCACTTTTGTGTTTGAGATATGATAAGGTTATGAATATGTTTGCATTAGGTTGACTTATTATGTACTTAAGCTTCTTCTAAACAAGTTGTGAAAATGCTAATTTTTGAAATAAAATTTGATCAACTTTATTTTATTGTCAAAATCCTTGAGCTCGAGAGAGGATGAAAATAAAACTACTTTTTTATTATGAGAACCATTTTTATGATGTGTAATTGACCCTACTTTTTTGAGGTTTAAAAGTTAGTTTTAGAATAAAGTTGAAAATTAAAACTTTGAAGTTAAAGTTAAAATTGTTTTGTATTTATTGTTTTTTCCAACTTAATTAGTACTTTTAAGTTAAAACCTTTGGTAAAATATTGTTAAAAGAGCTTTGAGATTTTATTACAAATTATCATAATCAAAATAAAAGACAATTTTTTAGTTATTAAAATTTAAATTTCATAAAGACCTATTTTTTTGAGAGCGAATGAAAATTTATAAATTCTTATATAAAACATTATCATAAATTAAATTGTAAGAGTTTGAAAATTAGAAACATAACACATCATAAACTTGAACAATTTTTGTTTTCCAACAACTTAGTGGCTATTTGATTTTGATTACCACTCTCCCCCTGCAAAATCCACTCCCGCCCTGCAGGCAGGACGAAAATACCCTTGCTCAAGTTAACTAGCGCAAGTGTAAAACTGTGCGTTAGTTAACATGCGCTGCGCAAGTTAACTTGCGCACGTTATATCTGCTGCACAGACACTGCGCAAGTTAATTGCGCACAGATTTAACACATGCGCAAGTTAACTTGCGTAGTGTCTGTGCAGCACATATAACGTGCGCAAGTTAAGTCACGCTGCGTGACTTAACTTGCGCACTTATTTATGCAAAACAACTTCGAGGATCTCTTTTGTAACGCCCTAGTTGTTATTTATTTATTTTCGGTTGATTTTTAATAAGTTTATATGATTTAAGTGATTTATGTTGATTTTATGGTGTTGTATATTTTATTACATGATTATTTAATAATTTAATTGAATAGGTGAGAAATAATATTATTTGAAGTTTTGGGAGTTAAAAAGATAGTATGACTTTTTTAAATTAGAAATAATATAGAATTATTATTTATTTAGAATTAAGGGGGGTTAATGAGAATTAATAGTAATAAAAGGGGGTTTAATGAAATAGGAGATGTTATGTTTTTAGTAAAAAGAAAGAAAGGTCAGACAAACATTTTAACGTACAGACAAAAAGAGAGTTTTTGAGAAGAAGAAGGGAAAGCTAGGAGAAGAGCTAGGAAGAGAGATTTCAACCTAATTTGCTGTAGATTTTGCTAATTCGAGGTAAGGGTGGGAATCCTTCATTAATAATGTTGTATAATTTTGATAATTGTTGAAATTGTGTTCTTGAATTAGGGTTTATGAAATGATGAAAATGTGATACAATGATTGTTAATTGTGTAATTCTATGCCATTTTGATTGCCATATGTTATGTTTGACCTGTAATCATGTTTTGTAAAACTTTTGGGTGAATAAGGGATTAAAAATGGGATTTTGGGTTGAATTTGGATGCTGGAATCGTACTGTTCATCCTGAAAATCGTAACCGTTCGCTTAAGCGAAATGAATCTCGCTTAAGCAAAATTGCCCATGAACCTTCGCTCAAGCGAAATGCGAGCGAGCCGTAAGCGAACCAAATCCTGAGTTACGACATTTGCTTCGCTTAAAGCGAAATGAATCTCGCTTAAGCGAACATGTCCTGTAGTTGCCCAGAATTGACCCATGAACCTTCGCTCAAGCGAAATGCAAGCGAGCCGTAAGCGAACCAAGTCTTGAGTTACGACATTTGTTTCGCTTAAGCGAAATCCATCTCGCTTAAGGGAACTGAACCCAGTATAGTGTATTTTCCAGACTTATGACTCTTCGCTTAAGCGAACCGTAAGCGACCTCCAAGCGAACCAGGTCCTGTACGACCTTTTTCCATATTTTGTTAAATGCCTCTAGGGACTTTTCTAACCATCCTAAGGAGTTCCTATGAATTTATAAGAATTATCTATAAAGCTAAAAGCGGTGTTTGAATGTTGGATTACGTAAGAATGTATAGTTTTGTGAAATGTTGATACTTTGATAACTTAAACAAGTGTTGGTGTTGTCTAGTTGGGGAGTGTGTCATAAATATTTTAGGCACATATGTTGTTGTTGAAGTTGTATGTAGATATACACAAGTGGAGTCCATATGCATATCATTTTCTGGTGGGGGCTCATGCCCTGGAATGTTAGTCATTCAATCCGGTGGGGGCTTATGCCCTGGAATGTTTATCATTCACTTGGTGGGGGCATATGCCCTGGGATGCTTTAACCATCCAATTTGGTGGGGGCTTATGCCCTGGAATGCTTAGCATTCAACGCGCGTAGTTGGTACCACATTGCATGATGCATTAGTTGATGTCGGTGTTGCATTGGTTAGGGTGTTGTCGTCGGTGATTAATTGGTGTCTATTGTTGATAATGATTTGGTGTTGGTGATGATATTGTTGTTGAGAATTAATTATGATGTTGAATGGTATATATATATATATATGATTATATACGGACTTGATGTTGTTACTTGTTATGATTGTTATTGTTTCAATAATTTTGATAAATTATATATTATTATTATTATTGAATGCGTTTCTCACCCCTTCTGTTGGAATTGCCGCCTTGTGGGCAAGTACAGGTTCCGACGACTGATAGGTATGACTCAAGTGTCTAGGACTCTGATACATATAGGATGGGGATCGTTGCGAATAATTTCCTTAATTCTTATGTATCGTACTTTGAGATTGTATTTGTTGAATGGTTATCTTGGTGAATAACATTTTATGTTGAGAATAAATATCCGCTGCAAGTTTATGACATTATATGTTGGTTTAATTAAATAGCATATTTACTATTTATGAGATTTTATTATTTGAAGTGTAATACTCCGTGTTATGACGTTTACTCTGATTTATTTATTAAATAATACGACTTTTGGGAACGGGGTGTTACATCTTTTGTCAAAACAACTTATTCAAAACAGCTTATTTATGCAAATCAACTTATTAGGATCTCTTTTTTCAAAATAACCTATTAAAATTAGCTTATTAATGCAAACCAACTTATTAGAATCTCTTTTTTCAAAACAACTTATTCAAAACAACTTATTTATGCAAAACAACTTATTTGGATCTCTTTTTTCAAAACAACTTATACAAAACAGCTTATTTATGCAAAACAGCTTATCAAGATATCTTTTTTCAAAACAACTTATTCAAAACAACTTATTTATGCAAAACAGCTTATCAAGATATCTTTTTTCAAAACAACTTATCCAGAACAACTTATTTATGCAAAACAACTTATTAGGATCTCTTTTTAAAAACAACTTATTCAAAACAACCTATTTATACAAAACAACTTATTAGAATCTCTTTTGTCAAAATAACTTATTCAAAACAGCTTATTTATGCAAAACAGCTTATTTGGATCTCTTTTTTCAAAACAACTTATTCAAAACAGCTTATTTATGCAAAACAGCTTATCAAGATCTCACTTTTCAAAACAACTTGTTCAGAACATCTTTTTTATGTAAAACAACTTATTAGGATCACTGTTTTGTATAAGTAAACTGTTTCAAATAAGTTGTTTTGAAAAAAGAGATCCTCAAAGTTGTTTTGCATAAATAAGTGCGCAAGTTAAGTCACGCAGCGTGACTTAACTTGCGCACGTTATATTTGCTGCACAGACACTGCACAAGTTAACTTGCGCATGTGTTAAATCTGTGCGCAAGTTAACTTGCGCAGTGTCTATGCAGCAAATATAACGTGCACAAGTTAACTTGCGCAGCGCATGTTAACTAACGCACAGTTTTACACTTGCACTAGTTAACTTGCGCAGGGGTATTTTCGTCCTGCCTGCAGGGTGGGAGTGGATTTTGCAGGGGGAGAGTGGTATTTGATTTTTAGCGCTATCCATGTAGCTCTCATCAGTTACTCTTAAATTGTATGAACTCGAACCTTCATTAATGTTTCTTTCTTCTTCGCGTTCGGGCATATATCTAGGGATTTGGTCTCATTTATTGAATTCATCATCTTGAACGCCATATATTCTGCATATATCCCTCCGTCTCAAATTATGTGTTTCATTTGAGTTTTACAAGATTATTAAGGAAATGATTAATAATGTTAATTTTAATGGTAAATGGTCATACTAATTTTGTATTGGAAAACATAGCATGTCATCTTTTAAGAAGTTGAATGCACGACTTTTGATACGTATATTTCTATAATAAGTTCCTTATTATGTGCCCTTAGAGCATCTCCAATGGGGGGTCCTTACTTATCTAGAACCACTCCCTGTTAAGGATCCTCCATTGGAGGAAGAAAAAATGAGTCCCCGTTAAGGAACGAGCAACTATACAAGGACCCTCTCTCTCCTGGGTAACTAACGGGTCCCACGTTTAAAAAAGTAATAAAATGTGTACTATTTGGTTCCACTTGCATAAAGGAGTAATAAAATGTGTACTACTTGGTCCTACTTGTAAAAATGAGTAATAGATAAATTATTTTTGTTTAATGATGTAAAGATAGTGGACGTATTTAAGTACTTTATATTGAAATTCTTATTAGTGTATTGCCATCGGAGTCATTGAGTCCTTAATAGATACCTTTATTAAAATATTATAAATAAGTGACGTGTCACGTGAGTCCATTTAAGGAGTCCTTGTTAGAGAACTACCATTGTGGATGCTCTTAGGACACAAGTTATCCGCCTTTCTTATTACACCCCTTAATAATACTGCCAATTTTCTTGGAATATAAAAAATCAACAATGAATACATTTATACAATTTTGAAATCGAATACTTTTATACATAAAAGACAATTTAGTGATAGCTACAAACTTTTCAAACAAACTTATTACTGCAACTTTTTTTTAATACCCGTGATTTTCATAAAATACTTCCATTTAAAAGACGAACAAAGTATAATAATCTTAGTACTTTTAATTTGACCGCTAAAATCCCTCTCTTGTTGTAAGATGAGATGTAATTAATTGATTCGAGTGAATAGGCAAAAAACTCAAAATTGTAACTTTTGTAAAAAATTCCCCTAACCTTAAAGAAATGTCCCCAAAATTGTAACTTCCATTAAAAATTCCCCATAAATGTCAAAATACCCCATGAGTCAAACATTAGTCAATTAATCTCTCTGTTTGTTTTGGATGTTAAACTCTATGGTGTGGCAGTAAACTGTACATGTGGCATCTCCACGTGGACTGAACCTTATGCTACGTCACATGGGTAAATGACTTTTTTTTTTTTGCATTCTTCATCTTCTTCCTCCTACTTCTTCATCATCTTCAACACCACGTGGACTGAACTTGAGTTAATTCCATGTGAAGTGACATATTGTTCCGTCCATGTGGAGGTGTCACATGTACAGTTAACAGTTACATCATAAAATTTAACGGCCAAAACAATCAGAGGAGATAATTGATTAATGTTTGACAATTTTCGGAAGTTTCTTATAACTATAAGTATTATTATGTCACTTTTATATTATAAACCATTATTTACATTTGAATATAAGGCAAGCGGGCAACATGAAGCACCGCTAGACCTTTTTGGATGGCAAAACGAATCCTCGTAAACACAACATTCATGGACCTAGGAGACATGCCATTTTATGCAGACCTTTTGAACTCTATGTAGAAGGTCAACAACCTCTGGTGCTAGGAAACCGAAAGTGTCAAAAACATGTTGATTGTCAGAACACGCTTTCTCAAAAACATGTCCTACGGTAAAAGGCCCGACACCTAATCTCACAAATGGTGAAACCCCAATCAAATTTACACATGCAAGTTTCTTTAAAATCAAAAGGTTTTTAATATAAAAATTACAATTTCAAAGGGGTTATTGCCTATTTACTATTAATTGATTAATTTTTTTGGTCAAGTATAATTAATTTTTTTTTTGGTCAAGTACTATTAATTAATTTTTTTTTGGTCAAGTACTATTAATTAATTTACTTTTGTTAAAAATAGACAAAATAATAATAAGGCTTATATGCTTTTTTGTTCCCTTAACTTGATTTCAAGTATCGATTTGGTCCCATAAGTAATAAAAGTTCGTTTAGGTCCCTTAATTTTATTTAAAGTATCAGTTTGATCCTTTATGTTAATTTAATTCAAAAAAACATTAAATTTTGGTCCCTTAACTTATTTAATTAGTATTAGTCTGATCCTTAAACTTAACATTTTTTTTTTGAATTAAATTGACAGAAAGGACCAAGCAGATACTTGAAATCAAATTAAGAGACTTAAACAAATTTTTATTACTTATAAGATCGGACCGATACTTGAAATCAAATTAAGGGACAAAAAGAGCGTTTAATAAAAAAAAAAAAAGTCTATGTTAAAGTTTAGTTGATTCTCTCGAGCTAAGCTCCTTTTAAATTTTCCCCGTTGAGAAAGAAGAGAACTCTCTATCGAGTGAGAAAAAACGGGTTTTTGTTCACAAGCGGCGTATCTCAGCCTTCATTTCTTGTTTCACGATCGAAACGAAACGCATCACATTCAATGGATTCGTATCAGCAACAACCTCACGGTGGTGGTTACATGAGACCACCACAACCACCACCACCTCCTCCGCCACACACGGCGGATCCCCACCAACAACAGCATCACCAGTTTCATCAAATCCCGCCTCCTCCTCCTCCACAAGGTCCCTGGTTCACCCCTCAATTTCAGTATCAAACCCCGTCACCTCCGCAACAGTGGCCTCCACCGTCAGCACCGGCGCCTCCTCCGCAGTCGAATCCTTATGCATATCATCCTAATCAGTTTCCTCCACCTCCGGCACCACCTCCTCCTCATCATCATCATGCTCGTCCTCCTCCGCCGCAGTTTCAGCCTCACTCTCACGTTCCTCAGCCTTATCCTCAGGTGGAATTTCTTCTTAATTAGGGTTTATTTGATTTACACTTTTTCATTTTTGATCTTTTTGTTTATTGTTTGATTTTTTTTTATAGGAATGGAACAACAACCCTGGCTGGCCTCAAAATCAAGCATATCCAGGTCTGTTTTGATCTATGAAACACAGACACAAACACCAATACATTAATTATTTGAGAAAATGACATAATTGATTGTAATCACGTGTGTCCGTGTTAGACATCTACATGTGTCGAACACCGGCTGTGCCTTTGATCAGAAGTGTCGGTGCTGTTGAGGTTTCCATATGCTTTTGCCACGAACTTTGTTTTCTTATTTTTAATTTTTTTACTAGAGTTAGGGTTTTGATTTTTGTTAGTATAGGTTAAAGTTTAGAGGATTTGGAAGTTATCATCAACTTTAGAGGGAAGCGTTTTAAGAGCAAATGGAAAAAGAAAACAATGAAAATGCATGTATAATTGTGATGAGATGTTGGTTTTTGTTTTCTGTTAGTTGAGTTATGGTGATCTATGAAGCACGGACACACGACACTCACACGTCGACACCGATAATAATTTGAAAAAATGATATAATTTAATGCAATCACATCGGTGTGAGACACTGGACACACCTTTGATCTTATCTTGGCCGAGTGCATTGTTTTGTCGTTTTAGAAATATGATTCACATTGTGTTTCATTTGTATTTATTAATGAAATTATTGTGATTTGTTACTTGACACTGAATATCGACCAAAAGGGATACATGTCTGTATACGAGAAAGAGAAGTAAGGATATTGTGATCAAAACCAAGTTTCAACTGAAGTTTGTAATAGCGTTGTCAAATAGCAGTGATAGCAGCACTATAGCATAGTGGATTTTGTTGAATCCACTATGAAAACCACGACGCTATCCTAGTTTTACTATTTGGCAACTAGTGGCTACTATTCCAGTTTCTACTAGCTGATGTAGAAAAAAGAGAATTTTAGGGGTTTTAAATTGATAAATTTGAAGAATCTACATGTGTGTGTCAGATAGGACCTATTTTTAAAGTAAAAAAACTGATAAGTCAATGAGTATTACCCCTGTAATTTGTAAATCTTTCAATATGTAAGTTATGCCCTGCCTCGATTCGCTTTATGATTTGTATGCAGTGTGCCTTTTTTTTATGTAGAATTGACTTATTTCAACAGCTATGTGGCGCCCACTATATGCCCGTAATGCTATACACTATTTCACATAGCGTATTATGCGTTTCCCCAACATGTATTACTAATAATTGGCTTGGCATGTTGTCATTGAATGCATGAAGTGATATAACTGTGCAGCGTATTGTTTGGTTTGCTACACGTGTCTCTTGATATTTTTAAAGTACTATTTGGTCACTTTGAAACACGGTCCCCTTCCATACCAAATTTATATATGATTTCTTAATTTAGTGAGTATTGTTTTTTTGTTTGCCATAACGGCATGATTGTAGCCCATACGAATGAAGAAGATTGGGCTGCCAAGGCCAGAGCATGGGCTGATGCCAAGTCCGCAATGGATAATCAGCATCCACAACCACATTATTCGCCTGCTGGAAGATTGCCAGAGCAAACCCATTATCATGATCCATATCAGCAATCTGTTGACCCACGTTATACCGATGTTCAAAACCATTCTCATTCATCATCAGGCTATCAACAATATTCCTTCGTAGATCCATCTATGCAGCGAAATTCAGGACATTCCCAGGAGGCTCCATCTGCCAGTTTAGAGGCAGCTTATACTTCAGATGGACATTCATACAGTACCAGAGACGGGACCAGCGTCGGGGATCCAACTGCTTCGTTTGAACAAGCAAACTTGCCTACAAATCCACCAGTTCATCCGCAGGAGGTACCTTCTAGTTATAGTTCTGTTGCAGGTAATTATTTATTTATTTAATATATTGATAATACAAGTGAAGCTCTGTGGCAATCACTCATAGATAATATTCTAAAATTTCTCTATACTGTAGTATTTTTGTAATGTGATAATGTTAAAGTTTGGTTTGAAGAGAGTTCATGGTAGTTGGATTAGTTTAATTTTGTCATTGGATTCACTTGCTGAATTGCTAGAACTGTGCCGGAATAGTAGTAGGAATCTCGATTTTGTTCTGTTTCCAACAATACAGATCTTAAGAGTTGGGTGGGAGCCAAACTGCTACTGTGGGGGTGATGAACCGAGTTAGTGTTGGGTTGATGTGGCTGGAATGTCATTGTTTGGGAGGTCTTCAAAGATGGCTTAAAAAATATTACCTCATTGCTGTAGCTTTGCCTGAGGCCCACATGGATATAGACACAACAGACTAATGATTGGACAGCTGCTTTGAAGAGAGAAAGCAAAGGGTTGGTTGATAAAAATTATGGTTCTAGTAATTAATGTTGAACTAAGGAACATTATTAGAAACCCCGATAATAAATGTACATATAAAGGAAACATATTATTTTATATCTTTACCTAATTGTACAATTCTATTATGTTTAAAATATATCTGCTATTTTTAAGAATTGACCACGATTTTTATGACTCTTGAATTATTTTGATTCAGGACTGAAAAAATAGGTCTCCTGATTTTCAATTTGATTCATGGCTTGATAACCATGAGAGAGATCTCTTTCAACTACTGCACATTATCGTCCTTACTATAGTTTTAAAAATATGCTATCAGGCTATCATAATTCTTGTCTTTAGACAACAAGTATGATTTTATAATTTTTTTGGGCAGAAAAAAATATTATTACCAGGGTGGGGGATGATAATTTACCATCCAAGAGAAACGGTAAAGCTTAAGGAAACAAAAGTTATAGCGTCAATAGGAAACCACACGTAAGACAACCAAGGAGAAACTAAGAAACAAACCCTACAACTAGGCCGAAATTTTCCTACGCCTGAAAACCTGCAAGAAAAGAGAAAAAACATTAAAAAAATACACTCAACCCAGCATTCTTTTTGCACTCAACAAAGTAGATGGCATTAAATCTACAAAAATCAATTTAAGGCTTTTAATTCCTTTTGACCATCCATAATAACTGTTGGTTATCAAAGTTTCTTTTCGACGTTTGTACAGAAGGTATATGGCAGAAAAAAATCATAACCTCCTTACCCAACAGAAAGTATATCCATTGACAAGAAATAACTTCTCCATCCAATGTGCTCATTTCAGCCAGAAGGTTTCTGCTTTTCAGTATCTTTACAAGTACATTTGCCTTTTCGAAACCAGCATTATTAGAATTACCTCCTAGAAAACTATTCTTGTTTCCTATGGGTCATGGCCATCCTATACTTGAAATGCTGTCAACCACAAGTCCTCAACATTTCACTGTTGATATTTGAAAAAACTCATTTAGTTGTAATTTGTCACAAAAGCCAAGGTCTCCTGAACTCTTTGTTGATCAATTTTGCCAAGTATCTGGAACTCTGGATTCTGGAAGTGAGATTGAAACACTGGAATACATTCATATATTACTCATGTAGGTCTGGGTCTGTTGACATGCCTTTGCACCACAAGTAGATCCGAGACTGTTTTAACAGAAAGTCTACTTTTATGTTTGGAAATATTGGGAATCATATTTAAAACCGCATGATTCCTGTCAAGAAAATAGTTTGGAATTGTATCTATGTGCTAGTTGAGCTGAGGCACGGGTGGCTCAAATTTAGGAATAGTTGCGTGTTTTTTCCCACATTTCCAAGTGCTTTAAAATAACAAGGCAATATCCGTAATAAATGAAGTCCTAATGAAATGGTCATGCTATATAACAATATAGTAAAATTCGTTATTCACTTCAATGTGCATTGGTGCTTAGCTAGCTTTCAAACAAGTTGTTTATAAGGGGGTGCGAGACTATTTGTTTATGTCAGCCATCTTATTGTTTCCTGTACATTGCTGATTGTAAGATGATATAGGGACTGTGTGAGCTAATATATTTCTTAGCATCATACCGCCTTACCTGCAAAATTTAACTCATTTCACACATTTGCAGAAGACTTGGGTAGAACCCGCCCCCCGCCATCAGTGCTGCTTTATTTTGTATCTGATGATTATGATTATTAGACGAGCGTTACATATTTTCTTTCTAAAGAAGAATTTTAAAACTGCTAGTCATCAGAATTATCGGTGAGAGAGGGTTTATAAAGATAACTAAGCTTTGATGAATATAAGCATGCCTTTTGAGAGCATGATTCTAGGACCTGGGGGCTTTATTTTGAACTTCAGTGATTCCTGTTTTCCCTCATTTGTAATTCCATGTTCAATCTGAATACTAATTTACAGGTAAAGAGGCAGCTGATCAGGCTCAACAATCATATGCAATGATGTCTTTGCCAAGTAGCTCATCTCAAGAACAATACCATGTGCCACCATCAATGCATGCACCATCGTTTGCATCTCACAGCCATTCTGTTGATTCGTCTATCAATCTTGCAGATCAACCTTTAAATTTTGCACCTACGTTTAGTCGTGACAGTGACCTGCTAATGCAATCAACTTATAATCATCATGATTCTGGTTCTTCAATGAATAACTGGGGGGCTCCAGTGGCACCTGGTGTTGGTTATCCACCAATGCATCCAAGTCACCCCTCAGGGCCACAGGTTATAAATTTTGACACATTTTGTTTTTTTCTTGTCAACTAGTATGTTTCTTTTGATACACCTGACACTTGGTTAATTTAACAGCATGACCCTTCTATTACTACTCCTGGTCATGTAGCAGCACCATATGGAAGGTTTCCTGGACCTGGTCACCCTCCAACGATTCCACCGAATGGTGCACCCTATTCCCTTAACACAGCAGCTACAATTCATCCTACTGCAGCTTTTTCTGCTGATGCATATGGTGTTTCTGGTGTTCCTGAACGTCCTAAGAAGGTAAGTAATTTCTGAAGGTTAGTGCTTTGATGTATATGATTCATCAAACATCATGTTGGAATTATTTTTCAGGCGTCAGTCCCTAACTGGCTTAGAGAGGAAATAAAGAAAACAGTCATTGCTGCTCCTTCTGCCGATCATTCAAAAGTGGAAGAAACACTTGTGGTTGATGGCACTGATAAATCATATGTGAAGGCTGATGATGAGACAGACAGTAAAAGTATTGATTCGTCTAGATCAGCTGAGGATGAAGAGGAGGAAGAGGTTTGCTTCTTTACTATTTCTTGCCATAACCATAAAAATAAGCTCTCTCTCTCTCTCTCTCTCTACACACACACACACACACACTTCATTTGTTATTGAATGTCCATCCACTTCAGATTTGATCTGACATATGTAATATGTATGATCAGGTTGAAGTAGCTAGAACTGCAGCAATCAACCAAGAAATAAAAAAAATTCTTACTGAAGTTCTTTTGAAGGTAAGCATTGTTTGAAACATGAATTGTTGTGTTTTTTTTTTATCAATGAATTGTTATGTCTTGTTTAACATCTGTTTTCTGGTGGAATAAAAATGTTAAATAAGACACGACAATTCACGAATAACATCTGTGTATACTGTCTGTAGCAGAAAAAAAATTACAGTTCTAATTTTATAGCTTCTTCCTTAGGTTACTGATGAATTGTTTGATGAAATTGCAACCAAAGTTCTCAGTGAAGACGATCTGACTGCTGAAGGTAAGCCCGATCCTTCTATTTTTCTCTATCTTCCATACACAAATGGTTAAAAGCTAGCTATGGAGTATTAGGTATTGAAAGTTCGATTTTTTTTTTCACCAGTGGGTTATAATGTTAGCACTTCAAACCATAAGGCATCGATCTCTCCACCCTCTGCACCGGTTCCTAAGGCAACTGCTAAAGTTTTAGTTCCAGTTAAAGCAAAGGAAACTGAGAATGATGGTGCCAATGAAAAATCTAATTCCAGCTCTCCTGGAGATGTTTTAGGTCTTGGAAATTACGGTTCTGATGCCGATGATGAAATTGACAGTTCCACTGTGCCTGCTCCTGCAAAAGATGATGCGTATATGGTGAATAATACCGCCAAAACCAACTCATCGCTATCGAGAAATAGCAATGGTGCTGCCATCGGTCAATCACATGATGCTAAGATGACCAAAGAATCTGATCATCCAGATTCTTCCAATGTAGTTTCTAAAGATGCTAGGGATAATGGGCTTGATGAAATTGAAAGAAGCCACAATAGGTTTAATGGTTTTAGCTCGAAAGACATGTCAGGGGTGCCAAGAGCTGAATTGCATGAACAGAATGGCGCAGAGAAAGCAACGGATGATCATCTAGGTAAGGAAAGCAGAAGAAAATCAGAAAAAAATGATCGACATGACAAGAGTTCTTCTGAGAAGGATTTTAAGGAGGTAAAAAGTAGTCATAAGACCAGGCCAGATGACAAAGGTGATGAGAGCAAAAGAAGAAAGGATGAAAGAAATCAGAAAAAGGAACAGACAGATTACATCAGCGAGTCAAAAGAAAGAGTGAAGGAGCACAATGATAGGCACGGGGAGAAGGCAAAGGAATCAGAGTCAAGGAAAAGGTCCTCCCATGTTGATGTCAAGGATGATAGGAAGGGAGCCGAAAAGCCTCATAGAGGTAGTACCACCGAAGATACTAGCCGGAAAAAGGAACATACAAAGGATAAGGGGGAGAATAAATCTAGGCGAAGAGAAGCTAGTGACCACGACAGGCACAAAAGAAGACGTTCGTCGTCAGTAAGCAGTAGAGGTAGAACCAGCAAGGATCATGATCATGCCGATGATTCAAGCGGTGAAGGCTCAGATGGCTCAAAAAGGTTCAGAACAGATTCCATTTGCCTTTCATTTGTCTGGTTGTCACATGTTGCCTAATTTCATTTTTGTACTGCAGGAAGCTGCGTTCGAGGAAACGTGACTTGTCACCATCTCCAGTCCGGTCTAAACGAAGGTATTATTTATAAAGAGAATCCTTACCTTTTTCAGGTTTGCAATATCAATGTGTATTTCAGAGCATCTGTCAGATGCGTAGATGAGCTGTTTATGTATATGGGCTATAGTATTATCTTTCTTCTTCCTGTTCAGACATATAACACATTTACAGTCATAGTAATTCTCAATTGGTTCATGTTTTTTGGCATATAATTTGATAGTGTATCATTTTGTTTCCCTGGTAAAACAAACATCATCTCTTATTTTGATGTGCTGAAATTTAGTCTTAAAGTGGCCAGGGCATGATTAGGATATTAGTCATAATGCTATTCTTTACTTTCGTTCTGTGTGTCTGTTTGAGCTTTGAAACTACTTGCCTGCTTTTCTGCATTTTCCATTATTGATTCCAGCCCTAGGTCAGTCTTTTCACAACTTAAGGCTCAGGGTTATGATTGCCTCCCCCAAATCTTTTGACTGAAGTACTATGTTGCTATCTTAAGACCAGAAATATATATTTAATCCTGCATTGTTTATGGACTTCAACTTCAGCCCTCTAACATCTTTTATGTATTTAATTGTTTTATCATTTATTTACTTGTTTAGGAGATTAGAAATATTTAGTTGAGTATCAATATTTTATGATAGTTATCTAAATGTGGAAAAGAAGGTATTTTCAGACATGTATATGATCAGTTTTACTCTGCCGCGAAAACATCATTATTTACCCCTGCATCTTAGTGCAATTTGAGAGATTACTATTACAAAGTAGTGAGTTTGCCTAAAGATTGTTGATACATGAATTTTGTGTAACTTATGATTATTGACTTATTTTTTTACCTTATTTCCGCAAAAGCATTTAGATATGTTTTTTGGCAGTTTGAGGATCCAGAAGCTGATATTTTATACCACTGACTTAATCATTTCTGTGTTTCTGTAGTTGAAAACTTGAAGTCCTATTATCATATATATTGCTTTTTAAATGGAATGATTTACTTGCTGTACAAGTTGTTATGTTCGGAATAATAAACTTCTTCATGCATTAATTACTCTACTGTGTGCAATCTCTCGATTTATTTATCTGCCATCTGTTATACAATATTAGAAAAACCCAAGAAACTTAAAACTTTGTGCACAAATATGTGGCATTTGTTTATTTTAGACTGTCAGGGTTTCTATGCCGTGAGTGTAACCAGGATGGAGAATAACAACACTAGCACATTTATATCATTAGAAACAAATTAGATTTTTGGTAGTAGGTTGCTTCCAATGGGAGTGTTGACACTATACCAGGTTGAGCTATTTTTTATAAACTTCGTTTACGTTAAACTCACCAAGTCAGTACGGTGGTTTCATTTTTAGACAAGTTTCGCGGTCTCCTCATAGCAAGCGTTCTCATCGCGGGCATTCTCCCTATTCTTCTCTTGATAATTCCAGGTTTGTTGCCATTAAGCTATTCATGTTTAAGGTTTATATTTTTGAGACAAACTACCATCATCATATAAGAATATAAGCTACTCAGGTGAATTTGTCTGGGTTCCCATTTATACTACAGTTGTGCCTTGTTTATTTACAGGGTTTCCTTTTTATGCAGGGTAAGAAGGTCAAGATCCAAATCACCTGTTCGGAAGCATAGGTCAAGATCACCTGTTCGGAAGCATAGGTCAAGGTCAAGATCACCTGTTCGGAAGCATAAGTCAAGATCCAGATCACCTGTTCGGAAGCATAGATCAAGATCAAAATCACCTGTTCGGAAGCATAGGTCAAGATCAAGATCACCTGTTCGGAAACATAGGTCAAGATCCAGATCACCTGTTCGGCAGCATAGGTCAAGATCCAGATCACCTGTTCGGCGGCATAGGTGAACGGCAAGGACAGTTGTTGATGCTTCTACCGGGTTCGTACAAGAGAACATAGATATGGAAGATAGGCTAAGGTTGTTATGCACGGTCTTTGGAAGGACTATCGCTGGGGATCTATTAAGTGACGACTTACCCTATTTTTCTAGGTTCAACATAAAGATACAGTTGCTTTCCTGATCTGCTACTCTTCTTTGGGAAGAACTGGTATAAAACTCCGGTAGAGTTGGATATGTGTGGAATATGTTTTGATTTGATGTAAAAAACCTTGAAAGTTCCAAGCTATATCTTTGATAGAATTCTGTTATGTATTTAAAGTTCCACCGATATTATAATCCCCACTGACAAATTTAATAGATGAGATAGTGATCCAAATTTTGCCTATTCCATAAGAGGAATGTTTCAGATAACTTTTGTTTCATTAAATTGCTACCATTTCTCATATTTCCCTCCTCTTACTGCTGCCTGACTGATACTCAATCCAACTTAGCAAATAGTGAATAGATGAGTTGAGTGGATCACGATTCTCTCTCTCTGAGGGTAAGATGAAGATTATGATTTTTCGTCCCCGATACATTCTATAAGGATTAGAATTTGAGTAGCGACGACTCGTTTTCCAACTTAAGTTGTGTGAAACTGGGCTGGTCGTGGAAATGTGTGGTAACTTGTTTTGATAAAAAATAGAATTGTTTATTTGGATTTATATGCATATGCTCAAGCCAAATTTCGCTGGATCTGCTAGCTGAATCACTGAAATGTGTTATTAAATCATTCTATTCGTACCTTGTTCATAGAAGTACGCAGTGAATTCTTCAATATACGCAATGTTGTTGAGAGAATCCATAATCCATTAACTATGTTCATGGTTTTCACGTATCCCATGTTTTTTGTGAAGAAATCATTGTCCTCAAAAGCAAGCAAACTAAACTATAGATTTTGTTTTTAGGTTGCAAATATGCATGGCTCCTTTGTTTATCTATCTCCATCCCTTCCTTTAAATATGCATTGGGATTGACCACGTTAACTTCGATTTTACTCTTGAAGTTTGTTTATCCATTTTTTTTATTCATACATTTTTTTTTAATAATAATACATGAAAACAGAGCTCATGAGCCAGCTTTGACTTTTGACTAGTAGTTTGTGATCTCTTCTATCTGAAATTCAATTTGTTTTCTATATATTCAATTCAATTCTGTCAAGTTTCAACTTCCATGAAAAGCCTTGGAGCAAGAGGAAGCCTAGTTAACGTGCTAGTGACGTCAAACTTCACATGTCTTTGTAGTGGCCTAGTGGGTCTGTTAATTTGTTTGTTAATATTGCATTTCTTTCTTTCAGTTAAAGCATCACTTCTTTTCTCTTTTCTTAATTTTAATAACCCATCAAGAGTTGACAAAAACAATGTGGTAACACAATTTTCTCACTAATAAAATTACAAACAAACCATGAAGGTCTTTTTTTTTTTCTTTCCTTATATGCATTCTTCATTGTCTTTCAAAATCTTTGTTTTCATGTTTTCATTTTCATAACATGTTACTTTTTTTGCATTTGATTAACAGGCATTTCATGTGGAGCTTTGGTCAATTTGGCTATCTGGGTTTGGCTTAATACTTCTCTCTCTATATGCAACACAGAGATTACCTTCAATCAACAAGGATCACACCAGAATTTTCAAGCTCAATAAAAATGATGTTTTGGATTCAAGCAACCTTAGCATTACCATATTCACAACTCCCAAGCCTTTTATGGACTCTACTGGAACCAGACAGACGCTTGCTGTTCAGTCATGGTTGGCTCTATCTCCTTATGTTACTGTTGTTTTGTTCAGCCAACACCCTTCTGTTGCCTCATTTGCAAGTTCTTTTGATTCCGGCCAGGTTTCAGTTGATAGGGACATCGATTTCACGTAAGCAAACTAGCCTTGATGAGTCGGAATTCATTATAAAAATCACGGTTCTAAATTGCAGTTGTGGTTGTGTTTACATTGCAAACCTTGTTATTGCGGAAAAATACGGACAAATGCGGCTGATGCAACCGTAATTGCATTTGTGATGTTGTTGCAGAGACTTCTAAAACTTCTATATCGAGGCTGCAACTGTATAGCAGACCACAATTTAGAACCATTATAGAAGTTGCTATACTGATGGTGGTATTTTTTTAATTTTTTTTGGGTAGATAGACCAAATGGTAAATAACCATTGAAACTCACACACATAAGTGGAGGGTTCGGGGTACGAACCCCGTTCATGGCATCCAGTCTTGCAAATATGATGTGTTATTTGTATTCTGATGGTGGTATTATAGTTGGCAAGCTTGACAAGTTGAACAATATTTCAATTTAGTACTAAATAAATCGGTGGTATATTCTTTTAAGAATACACCAATTTGGATTTTGAATGCACAAAATAGTACTAAATAAAAATTGGTTAAGAGGTATCTTTATATATTACACAAGACAAATAACATCATCATATTTCATCTGCTTTGCTTCCAAAGATTATGAATTTGTATGTATGTAGGTGGATATGTATCAATGTATGTAAACCAATATTACATAGTGGTGAATTTTTGGCATTAGTTATGCCTGATGTAAATGGAAAAATCTTAACTAATTCCTTCCAATCCATTTTTTGTTTATCCAGCTTCCTTGGCAGTCCGTATTTCCATTCCATGATTGCGAAATCACGCTCATTCCCATCAGACATATTTGTCATCGTTGATCCTGAAACAGTTATCCTTTCTGGATTCATCTCCACCCTAAATCATGTCTATAAACTTGATCGTGATTGGCTTCTCGTCGCTTCACCTCAAAATGCTTCAGCTCAAAATATTCTTCAGCTGCAGAAAATACCAAAACAGAATTGGCAGTGGAATCATTGTTATAATGCAGAAAGAATGCTCATGGCATGGAATAACAAAGATATGCCTCTACATAATGGAGTGCTTCCACCTTTCATCTATGGTAAAAGTACACATAACAGTTGGATAATTCATGAGGCTATTTCATCTGAGTTCAGGTTTGTGTTTGATGCTAGTTGGACTATCACAAGTTTCAATCTGAATAATGCTACATTTGGAAATTCAGCTAGTTTAGATGTTGAAAATAGAGATTGGGAATACATAGGTAATTCACATTTAGGAGAACACTATGGCTCATTCTTCTATAGTGAAGCTAATTACTCAAACCTACCAAAACTTTTGACTTGTGAAAACCGTTACATCATGTTTGATACGAAGCAAAACGTTGTCTATCCAATTGGACACCAAGGCGGAGTGAACTTGATGAAGCAAAAGCTTTTTCCTTCTAGGTTAAAAGAAAATGCAATGCATTGCATTGATCATCAGAAATCAATGACAAGAATGTTGGATTGTTCTATAAAGGATCAGAAGAAAATTTCAGCCTCTTTGGAGCTTCCGTTTTCCTTGGAATCACTTTTGTCTGTCACTGCAGACAGAAATAAAACAATTGTTCTTACTGTTGCTGGTTATAGCTACAAGGACATGCTCATGAGTTGGGTTTGCAGATTAAGAAAATTGTCCATCGAAAATTTTATTGTCTCTGCCCTTGATCAGGAAACTTATCAATTCTCCGTCTTGCAGGTATGTTATGTCTTTCTTGCAAAAATTATATTTCACAAATACTCGTTTTATTTACAACTAGCGTGTGCGCATGTCTGTCGGTTTTTCTCAATAAAAATAATGAAAGTCGCAGATTTTTTTGCATTTATTTAAATATATTAGGTATTTGATTCAATAGATAATGATACAATTACTAGTTTAGTTGAAAGGTAAAATTGGAAAAAATGGTTATACCAAAAAAACTTGACATCCCCTTTATATTAATAGGTAATGTATAATCAGTTAATGATTTTCATAAGCATGTTACATTGGCCTACGACACTATCATGATTTGCATAAAGGAAATCAAGTGTAGGCTTTTGAATCCATCAACTATTTCCTTTTTGTTCAAATAGGGAGAAAACGAGAGACATATGGTGAAACCGAGTGTTTGAACTACAAAGCTGCGTCAATTTTATATAGGCTCAAAGCAAAAATCACAAAAATAAATATAAGAGATACTATTCTTATTATTGACATGATATGATATGTTTATACAAAAAGAATTCAAAGATTAGAATATATTTTGAACGTTTTTTAACTATATATTCTTATCTTAGTAATGATCTTATCAATTCTTGTCACACTTTCTGCTATGTCAGGGAATTCCAGTTTTCAAAGATCCAATAGCTCCAAGTGATATTAGTTTTGATGACTGCCACTTTGGAACAAAGTGTTTCCAAAAGGTGACAAAAGTGAAGTCAAGAATTGTTCTGAAGATACTCAAGCTAGGTTACAATGTACTACTTAGTGATGTGGATACATATTGGTTCAGAAACCCTATTCCTTTTCTTAACTCATTTGGCCACGCAGTTCTTGTTGCACAGTCTGATGAATACCAAGAACAAGGTAATTGTTCCTGCATCTCCCAATTAAGAGCAGAAATTAACTATATATACTCCAAAATAATTGTCTTCCTAGGTTTTTTCACACATATATTAAGAAAAGTTATAAATGAATGAAAGAATGTCACAATTTCACAAAGTTATCCTTATTAACTATTGGTTATTAATCATCAACATAAATGTCAAGCTGAATATAATGACTTGAAGGTTGTACATTGAATATTAATTTAGGGGCAGAATTGGAAAAAATGATTAATGTTATATTGAAAAAGCAAAGCAAAAATTATTTTGAAACATTTTGAATATACTAAAATGACAGTTATTTTAGAACAGAAGGAGTATATACTAACAGATTAAGAATGGTGAAATATAAAATTTTACTTTGCAAGTCTTTCTTCTCCTATAATGAAATCTGCATTCTATCTTCATTTAGCTTGCATGTGTCAGAACTTGTTTAACTAAGTGCTTATCTATAAGCTATTTTTATCATCAAAGAGAGAAAGTGGTTTAAGTGTTTACATAAGCTATCTTGAAAAATTTGCTGACTTAATCTGAAAACAACATATAAACATGTCATGAACTATCTCAAACACTATGCAAGTATTTATGTCTCACCACTAGAAATAAGTGTCTATGTCATTTGTGCAGGACCAATAAACCTACCTAGGCGTTTGAACTCTGGCTTCTATTATGCTCATTCTGATAGTCAAACAATTGCAGCCATAGAGAAAGTGGTGAAACATGCAGAAACTTCAGGCTTATCTGAACAACCAAGCTTCTATGACATATTATGTGGAAAAGGAGGATCCAACCGTGTCGGTGATAACAAGTGTGTAGAACCTGAAACAAACGTGACAGTACATTTCTTAGACAGAATGCTTTTTCCAAATGGCGCATACCAAAACCTGTGGCAAGATAAAACCGTCAAAGCAACATGTTTAAAAAAAGGATGCTATATTATTCACAATAATTGGATCAGTGGAAGGCTAAAGAAACTTACGCGCCAAGTTTTGTCAGGTTTATGGGAGTATGATCCTAGTACAAGAATGTGTCTGCAGAGCTAGCATAGTATCAAACCATGGGACCCAGATTCCCCGCAGCGAGAAAAACACACATTTCCACGCAGTAAATGATCTTGGCAGATAATCTGAGATCGGACGGTTTATATTACAAAATAACAAAATCAGTTTTAAATGATCTTTGGCCGTTAATTTGAGATTGAACGGTTGAGATCGAAAGCTGTTTGAGGCAGTTACTGCACCAAATCCAAATCCCAAACCATGGAGTTAATATTGAGGAAATTACTTGATTCCTTCTTATCCATTCTATGAAGAAATTTGTTCTCATCTCACAAGACTACAACAAAAAGCCATTCATTTCCCTTTGTCTTCGCATGTTCAAAGCATTGGTATCATCTTCACAGCATTTAATAAGAAATATTAAATCATAAAACGGCCGGCCATAGTATACTAAGAATTATTCTTTAAATACTATTGACATAGCCAACGTTACACCCTCTACCTAACATCACCTTCTGATAGAATATAATGAAACATTTAGATTGTATAACTTCGAATTGCAGGCTATGCTGAAACGCGTTGTTCACTCGTTAGGTTTCGCAGAGAACACTGATAACAAAGACTCGAAAAGTAAGAAAAAAGGAAACATCATGGGATACAAGGATCATCAATTCAGTTCCAAATCAAAGGACTTTGTTGTTAAAATAGCTCATGCAGGCGGAAAACAAGATGTTTATAGACACGCGGTTCCTGTTTACGCGTTGATGACAAAATATCCAGGTATGTGTATTGCAAGTCCAGAAGTTTTCAAATCTCCTCACCAATCTGTATTATGGAAAGAAGATCTTTTGCTTCCTGGTCACAAGTATATCTTAATATCTTTGAAAGATGTTGAGAAGCTCAAAAGAAAACATCCAGAGAAAGATCATACCAAAGAGACTAATGGGGTGGTAGAGAAAGAGAATCTTGGTACAAAATCCAAGTCTCCTAGCAGTGGACACAGGCACAAAGAGAATGGTAAAATGAAAGAGTTAAATGGTGCTGTAGAGGGAATGGAAGTGGATATTAAGATGAATGAATATGTAGTGGAAGGAGAAGTTTTAGAGGACTCTTATAGGCTTGCAAAGAACTTTTATAATAATCCTAAGGAGAAGCCAACAAAACCTCCAAGAAAAAGAGGCCTAAGACCAAAGAAAAATTTTGTTCCACCTTTTCCAAAGGCAAGACAATATAGAAGTTTGGGATGGAAACCTAGTCTTCCAGCTGTGAAGGAACTCTCTCCATGATTTTGTAAATTGTTTTTGTTTTTTGTATATTAGCTTTTTTTACCTTTTACTTTTTTACATAACTCCTTGTTATGATACTATGTTTGTATGTTACTTTACATGGATCTAATAGATTGATAGTGTTACTTCACATCTTGTTAATAAATCCAAACATATTCCAACTTTTTTCCCCTTTTGTATACAAGCTTTTAATTATGCACAAGTACTTTTGTGCATATATTAGAGAGAAGAAAAGGGGTAAGTTAAAGTGGATTTCACTCCTTCATTTTTTTATTGATTTAACTTTCTTGCAGTTGGTACCCGAATAAATCCGGCTTCAAAATCTGATACACACTCAACCAGTCGAAAGCGATGCTCCAAACGGTCAGACATGGGCCGGAGTTTTTCACCTCCGGCTTTTTGGGGCGGTTTCGGGCAAAAACCGACTGATAGTTATGCCTAATAAAAATATAATCATATATAAGCTCCACTGTCTAGATCTCAAAAGCCAAAGGTTCACCATGTTAAATTATCTAAAGATAAAGCTTGAATCTCACTGCTTTATCACTGAAGAATGTTTCAACAGATGGATTTAAAGCACACATAAGCAAAAACAAAAATGTTAAAATGAATTTTTTAAATACATACATAGAAGCTTTCTTCCAACATTTTCTCTGAATTTTCATCCTTCAAAGTCTAAAGATTGCTAAATTATTTCAACTTAGCTACAGAAGTGGAACATGTCTGCAATTTCATCAGTCTCTTCTGCAACCACAGTCTTCACATGAAAATCAAACACCAAAATTTTCATCCCTTGCCAATCTCACAGATAAACAATAATCTCAAAAGACGGCGCTGGTGAATTGAATTGAGTAACCGCATACATATAATCTGTTATATTATATCTTGAAAATGCACACTCATAAAACATAAGACAAAAGCTTAGTCAAAATCCACGTGTAAATCACGGATAAGGTAGCACCAACCGGAATAGTAACCGCCCATGAAGCACAAATCTCCTTCACTGTTTCTGCTCTAACATTGTTAAATCCTCTCGCGAATCCAACTCCCATTACTGCACCAACTAGTGTATGTGTCCCTGATATTGGTAGCCCTAGCTTCGAAGCAAACAGAACAACCGAGGCAGCTGCAAACTCGGCTGCAAATCCTCTTGTCGGTGTAAGTTCAGTTATTTTCTTTCCAATTGTAGCTATAACTCTATAACCCCACATCATTAGCCCTGCAACTATTCCAAATCCACCCCAAGCAAGAACATCAATTGGAATAACTATATCAGCTCCTTTTGCTGCGCCTTGTAGAATAGCTAACGCACCGGCCAAAGGACCTATTGCGTTGGAGACATCGTTTCCACCATGAGCAAATGACATGAAACATGCTGATAAAACCTGCATATAACCGAAAACTCCGTAAACTATTTCAAGTTGAGTACCCTTTGGACCTGTAATATCAGAGAAGAAGCTTATGTTTTGGGGGACGGGTTCCAAATGTGGAGTATTTGCCTTGTCTAGAAGATGTCCAAGTTGTTTACGGATAGTTCTGTTGACCAGGAAAGCCCCGACGGTTCCACAAGCTAATGCCTGGCTTAGAGCTATTGGAAAAATCTTGCTAAGTGGGAAAGCAGCAAAGGAAATTCCAGTTACGCCGAGAAATACAGCAATCGGTGCTGCTGCAGCTGCTGCTTGTCCTGGGTTACTTGCACTGTATACAAACTGCATGTGGGAAAATATTAGTTGTTGAATGAGTATGAATCTAACATATCTGTTTGGATAAATAGATCAATTAAGTGATTATAGCATAAAGCTTGTCAAACAAGGTTTTATATATAAGCTATCTCTAGAGCAAAAGATAAAATAATGTCAAATTGTTTTCATATAAGCTATTAACTATTTTCATAGCCTATTCTCAAGAGCTTATGAAAATAGGCTAAAAGCTTATGGAGATGGCATAACCTACTTTCATAAATTGTTCCAAACAGTCTCACAAATGCTTATTGTGAGTAGATAAGCTCAAATACGCCAACTGAAATATGCCACAAATAGTTTCAAATTTTGCAATAGCAGTTTGCTCAAAGTCTTCAAAAACCAAAAATTTATGGGATCAATCGATGTAAAATGTAAAGAAAGATAGTAAGTTAGATCAGTAACAGGTTAGTTAGCTTGAGGAGCATACTTCTCTTTATGTATATACTGTATTCGGTTTTTTGGCGAATAATGAAATCATTCAAATAATTCAATTTGTTCAATAAAAATGTTTGAAAAAGAGTCCAAACAGTACCAAAGTGTAACAATAACTGGTGATTCAAAATCCAAACTCTTATATGGAATGTTAGTCTACACTCCTTTTGCTCTACAACAAAATTTCAGTGGAAAGATTACTCAAGTCCACTGTCAGTTCAAAATGGTTTAACATTGTCGTTCAACGATCTATTGCCACACTTCATTTGATGAATTTGATAACTCGTGTAGTTAAACTAATGATTTCATAACACATTATTGGGTGATCTGAAACATTTTTACACAAAAACTGCATGAACAAATTTGAATAATTTTCACCAAGACTTTTGCATTTTATCAAACCATGAAATAAATGTTGCATTAACGAGCTTACCCTTCGGATGCATTTGTAGACAATAAATGATACTGCTGCTCCCAATAGCGGCGAAAAAATCCACGAAGAAATCACTCTTGCTAGTGAACCCCAGAAAACAGCTCCAGCACCTCCATAAACTAGGCCAAACCCTACCATTGCTCCCACTATACAATGTGTAGTAGATACTGGCCAACCATAATATGATGCAAACTGCATAGCACAAAAAAATAAGTACCTAATTAAGTTCATTGGATTATTACTATGTATGACTAAAACATAATTTCTATTCTTTTTATTTTCTTAATTTGTTAGAACAAAAATAAAAGAAAATGACATTAGTTTCCTTAATAACTCAGAAAACTCAATAACTGCATGTTGTTTCAAGGAAAAAATTGAGTATCTGTTAAGAAACAAAACAAGTCTTGTCTTTGCTGATACATATTTGAGTTAAATTTTTTCAATTTCCTCAGTCATAAAAGAGATAATTTTAGATGTAAATCTCAAAGAAGTTTAGTTTTATCAGTATATATTTATTAATTAAAATGATGCTGTTTTGGAATCCTTTTGGCCTTTACTCTCCAATTATAGCAACGAAACGCTGAGATACATTGATTTCGAAAGAAAATATATACTAATATTGTCAATGCATAATAAAGAAAATACAGACAAATTCCCAAGTAGCCGCATACACTAATATCAGACACTTTAAAAATGTAAACTAAGGAGCACACCAATGTCATACAAATGACACATTTCTAATGGCTAAAATAAAGAATCAATTATTTCCTTGTTTTCTTCAGCCAGGGAATCCTATGTTCCTAACCAAGCTTTTTGTTAAGAGTCCCACGTTGGAAGATCTATGTTCTGAATATAAGTTTATAAGTGATGTAATAATCACCTCGCTAGCCAGTTTTGTATGGTCGAGTTAGACTCAACTGAATGGTATCAGAACTTATCTATGATCCGTTGGGCCATCTGCTATGAGGTCATCTGCTATGAGGTCATCACTATCAGTCCTGAACGTGAAGGGTGTGTGTTAAAAGTCTCACGTTTGTAGTGGCATTCCACAATTTAAAACTATGTTCCTAAGTTCTAGATTCCTACAAAGTTTCTTGAGAAATTTTACAAGTCCCTCTTCAAATTTTCAACTTGATTAATTATTTCTTTATCATAGTACACCTAATTACTTTGCCTCTTTTTGCAACCAACAATGAAACAATAAATATAAACCCACCCTCTCTCATAAATGGCAAACTTACAAAAACAATACCAATTGGCAATTGTTAACAAATTGAATACTATTATAAATTTTCTTAATCTCCGTAATTTACTCAACAAGATCTTATATTCAGGGACGGAGTTAGTACTAAATTGCGAAACAATGTTTTTTTTACCTGCAACCAAGTACCAGCAGCAGCTAGTGAAGAAAGCAACCCTGCAAAAAGCAAAGTATCCTTCCCTTGAAAAACATTAGCAACAAGAATTCCCTTCTGCATTGTACTTGTCACATGAGTTCCCATCAACAATGCCCCTGAAAATTCCAACACTGCAGCTGTCAACACAGCTTGCCTAATTGTCAATGCACCAGATCCAACTGAAGTTCCCATTGCATTTGCAACATCATTAGCACCAATGTTCCAAGCCATGTAAAATCCAAACAAAAGTGTTCCATATGATAACATCTTTGTCTTCAATGCCAAACCTTGTCCTAAAGATGTCATAAACAAAGGAAAAACAAGTGCAGCCATTACTATACATATTGTTATAGCAGAAGCTGTTCTTGATGATATGTGAAATGCTTTAGCCATTCCTGATACTTCATCATTATTCTCTCCATTTTCTGTTGCAGCATGTTGGTGATGTTCATTGTGCTGGATTTCTTCTTTTGAACCCTCTTCTCCTTCTGCAAAAGATGATAAGCTAGCAAAAGGGTGTGTGAGTTTACAGTTTTTCAAACTTTTTGCTATGTTTGGTGAAAGTGGAAGTGGCTTCACATGGAGAAACTCTCTTAGAAACAAAGGTGAAGTGTTTTTAGAGAGAAAGATATGAGAGTTTTTAAGGTAAATAGAAGAAGTTAATGATGTTTTTTTTGTATGTTTGGTTAAAGAGAAACCACTAGAGTGATTCAAATTCATTTCTTAATGGTAAGAAAGAAAAAACAATGAACAATTATAGTGAAAGAAGTGTGTGTTTTGGAATCTTTGTGTTGTGTTATTATTTAGGAAGATTCTTTGCCATATGAATGAAGAGAAAGAGTGGAAGTAGGTGATGATGGTGAAGAAAGAGTGAAAAGAATGTGGAAGAAAGCATTTTTGATATTTGCATTATTTTTGTTAAAGAAGAATAAGTGAAAGGATTTGGATGCTTGCTTTGGTTGATGGAAATGAGTGGTGCATGAAGCTTCTTGAGGTATTGTAATGTTGTTAATCTTTGTCAACCATATATTTCATATTCCATCATAGCAACAAAAATAGTTGAAATTGATGTTTTTATATGGTTGAAATTTTGGAAAAATCAGAAATTGTTACATAACATTATCTAGAGATAAAAGAGTACGACATTTTGTGTATATGTGAGTTACACGTGTATGGATTGGCTTGCTTTGTTGATTCCATGTTTTTTCTTTGATAAGGATTCCATGTTTATATTTTTGTATGTGTTGTATGCAATGCAATGCAATGCACGATTTTGAAGATTCTCTTTGAATCATAGGTAAATGTGCTACATGTAATTAGTATACTTGGAATATATGTTACATTTACATACAGATTAGTCACTAATAAGATATCTTACTACTATGTTGTTGTCATTTTCCGGAATATGATATCTTCACATATTAGGATTATATTAAAATACAACTAAGTATATAACCAAATACCACTTTTCATCTTTTTAGATTGACATGATTCTCAAGTTAGTCATTTAAATTTTAAAAGTTTCATTTATGTCTTTTTAGTTTGATAGAATTCTCAAGTTAGTCTTTTAAGTTTCAAATATATCATTTTAATTGATAAGCTATTTCACTGTTACCCCTGTTGTCAGTCTCCGTTTAACTATGTTGATGTAGCCGTTAAGTTGTTAACTTGGATCAAATTGTTGCATTTTAAAAACTCCAAAGTGTCAAAGCGCTACGTTTAATGATCACATAAGATCATTTATAGTGCTAGAAAGACAACTATTTACAACAACAAATGTCTTTCTAGCATTATTAAATGAACATCTATAGTGTTAGAAAGATCATTTGTAACCATTAAACGTAACGTTTTGACACCTTGAAGCTTTTAAAAGGCAGCGTTTTGATACAAGTCAACAATTTAAAGGTTACATCAGCATCAGTTAATTATTAACTGATAGCAGGGGTAACGGTGAAATAGTTTATCAACTAAAAGGACCTACTTGAAACTTTTGAAACTTAAAATACTTATTGGGAATTCTGTCAAACTAAAAGGATTTATTTGAAACTTTTAAAACTTAAAGGACTAACTTGAGAATTCTGTCAAATTAAAAGGACCAAACGTGATATTTGGCCTAAATTATATTAAGTGGTGAGTCATGTTATACAATTTACTACTAGTATTTTTTATAATTCTATTAATAATATTTTTTTTTTATGAAAGATTATAAAGCTCTCCCTCTAGAGATTTAAACAATGCTTCATTTAAAGTTGAATTTAAATTCAGTTCATCTTGTTAAGCTGGAAGAAAACCCTCACCATCTAATTTAAGTGCTCTTAAGTATAATATAAAAATGCATATACTTGTATTATCATTTTTTAAGTTTAAACTATAATTTTTATTTTATCTTTTATATTTTAAAATTGATTTATTTTAATTATAGTTCAAAATTGATGATAAGAATTCAAAATCATATGCACACTATTCAATATTATAAGCAAATATATTTTCACGAGACTTATTTAAATTCAAAACAAACTAAAATAGTATATATTTTCATCTTTACCTAAAAGTGCAGGTTTAAAAATAATAAATATATAATTCAAACCTTCTTAACAGAAATAAAACCACTTTATTTCAATATTAATTACCACCACTCTCGACAACCATTGTGAGTTCCCGTGAGTTTAATAACTCAAACGGTAAGAGACGTTGCATAATACACACATGGGTTAGAGTTTGGACCATGAACGCTTCATTTATTCACCTTAAAGGTGAATTTCTAACTACTATGCTACTTGATAAAAGAGAAGGAAAAAAAACACCACTAACAAATGAGCGATTACATTTTTTTGCCATCTAACAAACTCGATAGAGAAGTTTTTTTGTGAAAAAGACAAATTAGTCCACCTAAATTGACATCAGAGAGAACCGAACTTAAGACCTTGAGAGGAGCACACTTCAAAGTCTTAAAACTCAACCACCAGACCAATATAAATGAGTTAATTCGATAAAGAAGTTAGGAATTCTTCTTCTTCTTCTCTGTTTCAATTACCTCTGAGAGAGTAAGATCCCACACATCAAAGAGCTCAACTTTAAGGATGCCTTGATATGGATTTTCTTGCTTTCTTGATATGTAACCAACTCTTTGGCATTCATCACAAGTTTTTACCAAGGTATAAACATCTTTGAAGAGAGTTACTCAGAAATAACCTGATTGAAGCACTTTGGTTGTTGTTTTGTCTACTCCAAGATGTCTTCCATACTATGAATCTTGACAATGTTGAAGGATCTTAGGAATCTCTTCATCAGAGACACATCTTATGAGAATTTGATCTTGACGCTTCTTGTATAAGAAAAGCTCAACCTAGAAATACACTCTTGCCTTATGTCTGAATGCCTTCTTTTGATAGTACTCTAAATCTAGAGGGAAAATTCCACATACCAAGTAGTTCACCATTCATCGTACCACAAAGCTATAGCTTTTTGGATCTTTGAAACTGATTTAATCTCTGATACCATCTCATAAACTACCATATTTGTAGCTTGCAACAACTGCTCATCTAGAAAAGGTTCTGAGACCGGGCTCTCCATCTTGCATTTCAACCCATCAGTTAACATTGACAAGTGATCTGTAATCTGATTACCCAAGCATGTCCAATCTCTGATCTCTAGATCAAGCTCTTGCAGCAATAATACCAACCTAATCAATCTTGGCTTGACATCTTTCTTAGCCATTAGATACCTAATTGCAGCATGATCAATGTAAACATTAACTTTAGTCCCGACAAGATAAGAATCAAATCTGTCAAAAGAAAAAACTATAACTAATAGTTCTTTCTAAGTGGTCATGTAATTAAGTCGAGCCTCAATAATTGGCATACTTTCATAATAGATTAAGTGAAAAACTTTGTTATGTCTTTAACCCAATACAATACCCACAACATAATCGTCTGCATCGCACTTAATTTTAAAAGGTTTGTCCCAATTAGGTGTAATGATTATGGGTGTTGTTACTAATGCCTTCTTTAAAATATGTCTCAAACCAATGAACTTAGATGAGAAGAGTTTCATTAAAAGACATAATAGTAGTTTCCTAAGTCATAATGATTTAAAAACAAGGTGAATGTCGAGTTTGTTAGAGGAGAGCTAGGAGAGATGTGAAGAGTAGAGAAGGGTGATAGTAATGAGAATAGATATTTATATATATGGAGTATAATGTTGATGTTAGTGATGTTCATCTTTAATAAAATGAGAGTGATGGAGTTAAAATATATTGATGATGAAAATGAGGATGTTCATATTATAACAAATGATGAGAATGACAACGTATATATTATTATGATGATGTGTATCTATAAAGACAATGAGAATGACGATGATGCATTTTTGCATTAGAGTTGTGCATGTTAGGGAAGTCTTGCATTAATATATGAACTGTTGATGATGTGTATGCGTGCAATTACTTGTTGAAGATGTCCCTACACATTCATATAGAGTTGAGTATAAGACTGGTGGAGTGCATGACTAAGGAGAAGTCCAATAACATATCTCTGGCAAATTATGATGACGAAAGTCCAGTAACATATCTTTGGCAAATTATGACGACGATAGGTGTGGTATCACATTCATATAGGTCTTAGGATGAGTCCATATGTATTTAAATGTTGATACTTGTAATTGGTGTTTTTATGTGAGTTGTTGAGATGGTGGATGTTTGATTTGTTGAGATAGATATAATAAATGTTGATGATCTTGTGACAATGGAATATTTTCTTTACTGTATTTTAATGTTGCGTGTGCTTTTCCATATGATTATGTTATGGCAGGATTTCTCACTCCTTTATTGTTGTTGTGTTGTTTCTTTGTGGTGACTTTACTTTTGAGGACATCCACTCAGGTTGACGAAGAGTAATCGTGGGGCATTTTAGAAGGTGGAGACAAGAGATGTTTTCCGCTTCGTTCTTTTTATTAGTAGTTGAATAAAAAAAAATTAGTCACTACGAGCTCTGGTTCCTTGTAACATCAAGGTTGGGGATGACGATGAATTTATTTGCATTCAAGTTGAATCTTGGAACATCTTTTACTTTCTATTTATGATAGTTGAAAAACAAGAATGATTTTATTATTGTGATCAGTGAATTGTTTTTCCATTGAGGTGATTTTATTTTAAAAAGATATATTTATGGTTATCATGTGTTACAATGTGGAGTTATGTAACATCCTCCTCAATAATTATATTCTTATTATTTAATATTTATCGTCGGGAAATAAGGTGTTATAGTAACCACATAGAGCATATGGTAAAAAGGATATTATAATTTTGTGCAATGCTTCTTACACTAAATAAAACTTGATGATGGCAGGCCCGAACCTAGCCATAGGTCGGGGGTGAAGTGGCCTAGTGCCCATGCCTGTAAGGGGGCGTAAAAAAATAATTACAATGGGGGGTGTATATACAAATATGTTTTATAAAGGAAGTATATATATATATATATATATATATATATATATATATATATATATATATAACAAAAATCACAAAGATGTTACGACCCTTTGTCAGATTTCAGCCCAATAGCCCTACACCCTTTTTATTTTACAACTCAACAATATTTCTTTTTCACACCCCAAGTCAAGCGCTTTCATTTTTACACCCGTAATATTTCATTGGCCAAAATGCAAAACTTACGAGTAAAACATGAAATGAATAAGCAACACGTAAAATGCAAAATCTCTACTCCTTTCCAGAGACTAAATTTGTTTTTTTATTTATTTTTTATTTTGAGGATGCTTTTTGGTGTTTCAAATTGAAGGGAACCTAAATTTGTATTTAGATTTCATAATATAATAATATGACTTTCAACATGAAAGTTTAATGCTTGGGACATAAAATTTAGTCTTTTGTAATTTTTATAAGTATCATATCATATTATATTGGCAACTGATAAAAGGTTTTCATGTTATTGGGTATGAGGGAAATGCAATTTACTTAGCTTTATTGGATTTGGTTCGGCCCCAATTTTTGATTTTTTGTTATTATTTTTTATTCATAATACATAGGAAGAGGTGTATTTGACACACAATATTTTGGGGTGTTATCATAGTTGGGATTTCAAAACATAATATTATGGTGACTTGGTTGGTTGCATAGCTGAGATGCCAACCGTCATGATTAATACATGACTCATTCATCAATTATCAAAATAATAATAATTATGACATATTATATAAGAGGGCTATTTTCTCTAACTTGGCATAAGATCCATAAAATGCTAGAAACGATGTTGGATGTTGGCATTATTCATTGCTAGAACATTTATTCTTCAGAAGCACATTGAAGGCGTACAATGTTTGAGCACAAAAATCAATCATTTAATGATGATTGTCTATGATGCACACAAAATCGTATAATGAGTCGTGTAAAATAGTATTGTTATTGTGTTTTTTTTTTCTTGCACCTTCAATTCATATTAATTATTATGAAAAATATATAAAATATATATGTTTTAGCTTCTCTTAAAAAATTCATTATGCACTAAATAAAACTTCAAACCAATCAACTCCCCCGTCGTTTAATCTATTAACCACCCACACACCAAAATGATCAATCTAATTTGAAATTTAAAAGTAAAAATACTGCATCAAAATAGAAATATGAAAAAGACATAAAACTAAATTAATCTATAGTTCATCAATACTTGAAATTAAAACAAAAAACCAATACAACATAATGGAATATTGAAAGTAACCCCAACCATTGTCCCACATATTATAATATTAAAACATAGATAAACCCTAAGATCCAGAGATCAACTGATACTTAATCATACAATTTTTTTAAGAAAACACATAACCATACTTATTATTATTATTATTATTATTATTATTACTATTATTATTATTATTATTATTAGGGTTTTTTACCAAGGGTATGCTTGTTATTATGAACCCAAACCTTAAAAACTTGAAGCTTCACCCCAATCTCGTTACAAAACTCTTCAATAACATTCTCATCCCTTTTTCGAATCTTCCAATCTCGTGCCCCTGCAAAATCAAGCATTTTCTCCCGTTGTTCATGTGTGAACCTAGATCTGAACCTCTTCTTAGATTGTGATGACCCTTCACCACCATCACCAATACCACCACCGTTGATAGACTCAACAACATGATGAAAGTTTTGTTCAAGATCCTTCCTCAAAATATGGCCCCCTTCAGACAATGTTAGAGGCAGAGAATTGGTTGTGACCCTTGGTGCTCCAGTCGTAGAAGGAGTCGGTGCTTGAGGAAGATATGATGCACTAAACGGAGTAGGTGTCAGATCTGTGGAAACAACAATTGTTTCCTTTCTGTGGAAATTCTTATGACAATCACAAGCACCACATTTAAAAAACTCGAATGTACCTTCATCTCCAGCTGGTAAAAACTCACAACAACCATCGAGGGCATAACCTCCAATGCTGGAAGCATGGTTCTTCAAACATTCCTTGAAATTTACCTGAAAACTATTTCTTTCAGAATTCATATGAGATCCTTCAACTTGAGTTGATATTTTCTCCTGTGATGAGTTAATCATCACTTCGTTGACTTTAGTAGCCATCACCATCTCTTCTTTGTTGTCGTTAGTTTTCAGTTGCCCTGTTAAGATACAAATGCTTGAAAAGAAAACAAACAACATAATGGAAAACATTATAGACTCTCTTTGAAAAAGTAACAATATGGTGCTTTTCTTGTTCTTGTTACTTTGTGTTTCTCATACTAGCATTTTTCTCCATCACCTCTCTTTAAATAATTACTTACTCAGTAATTTTTTTATTATCTAGAAACTTCGATGTTATGTATTGAGTAATTTTACATAATGAGAAACATATCTTAAAATTTGACCCTTAAGAGACTTAACTTGTTTATAGTCAAACATTAATTATCATTCAAAGATTAATAAATTTTAATTTTGTCGCCACGTATTTACGCTCCTTGTTCTCCGTTGTTCTTGTTTTAATGTTGTTTACACTTATAACAAATAATATATTTTTTTGGCAAATAGCTTAGTGAATAGAAATTCACCTCTTAAGACGGATAAGTTTGGTGTTTAGGGTTCGAGCCTCGACCCCTACATATATTATGCAATGTTCATATCGACCGAGCCAAATTTATGGGAAGTATGCATGGACCTTGATCCTTGCATACTCTCCCTAAATATTTGTTTTTTACTTTTGATAAAATAGTTAAACCTATTAATTAAAAATCTATAGTTAATGTTTGGAAAACAAATTTAAATATGAACACAACTTTTCAACAAAAGCGACACATAAAAAGGTATCGAGGGAGTACTAATTTTGTTTGACTTCACAATTCTTTTTAATGAATTAAATGTTTGATTTTACCTTATAAAAACTAGCATAAATCTTTTTTTGGAGGAACTTACATGCATCTTTATGTTGCGCGGTTTTTACGCTATGTAGTTAATAATAGTTTGACTTTTTAAGAAACTCTTATTATGTGATTTAATGCTGAAAGGAAAAAAAATAGTCATTTGTTGATATCAAATTATAATTTTTGTCGTTGATCTTTTATTATTGGTATCAATAACATCAACGAATATAATGTCTAAGGTGGCATCTTGAAAAAGTTAAAAAAAAAACTCCAATGCTTTTAATGCATATGTTGGTTGATTGAAGGATGAACATGAACTAGTTCACAATTCATATATTTTTTATGGATTTCAAAGTGTTGATATACTTAAGTGTGATGAACAATGAATAACAAAATGGTTTCAATGTAGAAGAATAAATGAATTGAATGTTAAAAGTTTTCAAAAGTAAATGATTGGAAATTTCAAAATAACAACTTGTAAAACTTAACTAAGTATTATAAAATACATAAAATAGTTGATCTGTCTGGTGAGAACGGTTGAGTGGCAACGGTGGCAGAGAATGCTCCGGTGTGACGACAAGGACTTCCGGCACGACGGCGATGAGTCTTCGCAGTGGAACGAAAGGTGCCTGCAGGCTCGTTTGCACTCCATTGCTGAAGTCAATAATGGAACTGATAAATAATGTGTAGAAAGTGGTGTGAAAATAAAGTGTACCTTGAGGGTGACACAATTTCACCCTTATATAGGCACACGTTGGTCATAACTGTCTCCAAGTTATGCGACGTGTGATTAGGGACGGAGGAGGGCACGTGTAGGGTGGTCCTTGCATGGAGCCATGCTTTAGTGTGGCACTATGCATTTAAGTTGGCGTGCTCCTTCAGGCGTAGAGCCTTAAGGAGGTGTAAGTCATGCCATATGTTGGCGTGTGATTAGCCTTCTGACCGGTCCAGAACAGTTACCCCCCAAGCCGTTGTGGCCTTTAGGGCGCAATGGCTTTAGTTGTAGATGAAGTCTTTTGTCGCCGCGCATGTGATTGTTCGGCCTTCGTGGCGCTCGATGCTTCAATGTCTTTGAGGCGCTCTAGCTTTTTGGTCTTGCACGAATTAGCTTAACGGCGCCCTAGACATTTAGTGAAAAGTTTTATTCTGTCCGTAGGACGGTGGCGCCCGAAGGTGAGTTAATGGGAGTAGTTGACATTTAATGTCTTTGGCTGAAAGGTCTTTTCGTGATGGAAAGTTGTTCGTTCGACTCTCCACGTGTCAGTCTCAAATCATTACTCTTTGTTTCTTTCCATCTGGTACGTTGACTACTGTAGACCCAAGACTATTTAAAGGGGAGTTTACCTTGTTTCCTTTTACACTATAGTATTTTCTTTTCGGCTTTATTTCTAGGAAGCGTTTCTTTTCTCCTTTGTCTTTACATTTTTCTTCTTTCTTTTGGGTGTTATTCCATTCGCCGTTTTGGTCCATGTAAGGAATGGTTGTTCCTTTTGCGGGTGATGGGTACTAGTCCCGTGCACTTGTCATGGTGATGTGCAACGGAGAGGGAGAGAATGGAATAGTGGAAAGATTTTCTAGATCTACCTCAGAACATGTGATTTACGATAAGGCCATTGTCTTTCTCCGAGGAGTTTCGGCTAAGAGTGTGGGGGTTGTGACTGAGATGAAGAACTCACCTTGTTTAATCCAGTTACCCGAGACCGCTGATGATAGGTCATCTTACGTTACTCTTAGCATGTTTTTCAATCAATTTAAGTAGGTTTTAGCAGAAAAAAGGAGGAGTATTAGAACGATTGCCTATGATTTTGGGACTTTTGTAATGGTTTCTTTAATTGAGTCTGTAATTCTAGTTTTTCCGAAACATAACAATTTTAGGGGTTTTGAAAGTAATTCACGAACAAATTATGCAAATCGGAAAATCAAGATCATCCGAAGATTTGTGAAGACTTTGGGAAGACCAAGGATGAAGATTCAAGAGGCCTCAAGAGATTTTACAATGGGAGAATTTCTGTTTCCAAATTCTGAGGAAAGTTATTTGAAGACGAAGACCTAGGCCCATGAGGCAGCAACCATGCACCTTGAGCACATGTGATATGCCTTGGGCATGGGAAAAACATGCCATGCGCCTTAGGAATTTCCCAAGTTGCACTTCATGCGCCTTGGGCATGCCCTATGCACACCGAGCATTTGAAATGTGAGGGCACATGCGTAATTTTATGCTTTATTGTGGGTAAAGCCACATTTTTAGCCCAAACCTAGTTAGAAAATATCATTATAAATACCAGCCTTCCTCATTCAGAATTTCTCGTTCAAAACTATGACAGTTCAAGAGGAACGCAACTTTGGAGCTTCAGGAGAATTTCTATCTTCTCCTTGATTTTCTAGGGTATGTTTTTATCTTTAGTAATTTGTTTTCAGTTACCATGTGTAACTAAATCTTTTTAGGTTAGATTTCTAAGATGAACCTCTATTTATTTTTGTTGGATATTTATTTAATTTATTGTTGTATTTATTTTATTTATCTTTTGTTCGCTATTTAGCTTTATTAGAAAATTTCTTAGTTTATTTATGTAGTAGGTGCAACCCTAGATTAGGTACTTAGGGTGTAACAGGGCCTAACATTGATATTACTATCCTGATGCTTATATCTTAATATTTTTATCTTGCTACTAGTATTTATCTATCTAGGAAGTAATTAGTAAGTAATTAGTGAAAGATACCGAAAGAGAGTTGACCCTAGTAGTAAGTATTTAGGAGGTTATATTATTAAGACTGAGTAGTAACTCTGCTGAACCTAGTATATAACCAGTTAGTAATTAAGGAAACAAGTACCTACTTGAAGGAAATAAGTCGTAGCCTAATATAATCATTCTCTTAAACCCTTGGAAAGGTAGACACTGATAAGGAGGCTCGTTTGTAGAACTACTAAGAAGTGTGTGTGTGTGTGTGTGTGTGTGAGAGAGAGAGAGAGAGAGAGAGAGAGAGAGAGAGAGAGAGAGAGAGAGAGAATGCTATGAGTGTTCTAAGATTCATAGATGGGTAAACTACAGGAACCATGACCTTCATTGCCTTGGGAAATCTTGGAAAGCCAATATAAAGTCTATGCTTTCAATTACCTTATAGACAGTAAGACCCCACACGTAAGGATCACTGTGTGATCAGCAGGTACAACCAACCTTAGGAGGGATAAACCTAATTAACCGAGATTTAAAGACCACACACGTAAGGATCACCGTCTGATCAGCAGGTTCAGTTTCCAACCAATTAGGTTATATGTCCCACTGCCTCATTACGTGTATAGTCTACCTAAGATAAACAAACGTGATTTAATCATGTGATTTAAATAATAAATATTCAAAAAGAATTTAGACGTCACGTCGTCATTTGTCTTAAAATATACAAAGGTTCAGTTTTCAAATATAGCAGCAGAAAAATTTCAACAATCATCATGTAAAAACCTCAGCGACATACATTCATCCTCAAGTACACCTAATAACAAATCTCAAAGGCCATAACAAGGCTCAAAACATCAGTAATATCTCAACAGTCAGATAATAATCTCAACATAATTCAACGACAAAAGTAAGACTCGATCTCCTAGTCATAGCTTGTCACAACTAAACTCCAAAGCTGATAACGGAGAAAGCTCCCGCTATCCTCAACAATTCACCAAGCAAAGAAACTACTCCTACACACCGTCTATCCATTCGTAAGAATAAGGCAGGCGGTCAACCAAACGACCACTAGGGGTTAGTTCACAATTCATAATTAAAATAATCAAACATAAGCATTCAAGGAATCATGCATAGCACATATACATACTCAACATTCCTAAAATACTTACTCCATATGAATATTACATTTAATTCAACACAAAACATATCGTCCTACCTCTATCTTAAAACATCTAGTTTATTCATACTTTAATCCATCATCAGAACTCATCATTTATAACATCTATCAACATAAGAATTACTCATCTTATTTCTCATTTAGCCTAATTAACTCAACCAATACAATTCATCATTTTAAAAGTATAAACAAGGAAACCATCATCAAAAAAGAAAATCACTAATTCAAATACATATGATTCATACTTCATCACTATCATCAAAATAATCATCATCAAGTAAAATCACTAAGTAATATAATTCACCAATCACCAATTCATATGATTCACCAAGTCACCAAATTCATGTCATTCATCAATCACAAAGTCATATGATTCACCACATCACCAAATTGATATAATTCACCAAGTTTCATCAATGCACATAATCATCAATTCACATAGTCACATAGTTCACATAAATCATTGATGCACATATTCACATAAACTTGAATCCATGCAATGCGCACTAGACACGACTCTACATACATGTGGTAATGGTCGTCATCAAGGTCGTCACCTCAAGATACAAATGTATCATAATCATCGCCACTTGAATACAATGTATTCTAATCATAGTCACTGAATACAAAAGTATTCTAAATCATCGTCACTAGATATAAATATTCTAATCATCTTCACTGGATATAGATATCCTACTAGACACTTATGATGCATGAACATATGACTCAATTAATGCATACATTCATTCAACCATTCATCATTGTTTTCATCTTCACTTTTCATACATGCAGTGATCATCAATATCATCGTCACTGAATACAAAGTATTCTAATCATCGTCACTTTGCATGTAAGAAACCATTAATAAATCATCATCATTATAATCATCATCAAACATCAACATAATCATCATCATAATCGTCATCTAACATTAATATAAATCATCTTTATAAAAGTATCATCATCAAACATCAACATAATTATCATCAAACATCAACATCAAAGCAACAATCAACTTAAGGAATAATAAGATTTCAAAAATCACATTTCATATAAGAAATGGACAAACAACAACAACATGACACCCACCATAATAAACTCCCAATTCTAATTCGTTCATCATCATTCAACTATATAAGCATGAATACATACCATTTACAAATTTAGAAACTCAAACACGCATTTTTAGCAAAGTTCGTCTATGTTCATAAAAACTAGCATTTTTCGATTAATTCTCCAAAATCAGTGCAGTAGCATACACATATATGTATCATTGGCAAATTCGATTAGTTCCAAAATTCACCTAAGTTCGTCTATTTCTACAACTTTCTACATTTTCTAAGAAATTCAACAAAACAAGATAAACGTGATCAAACACCTCAACCAAGCACATACACTACTCACATATGATCACAATAGCTTATACATATAGGTAGCATAGGTCAATTCCGATTAATTCAAAAGTTTCACAAAGTTCGTCTCATTTTATCACTTTCCAAAAGAATTCCAATTTTCAAAGCAAAAATAAGTTTAAGCTCATGAATACCCTCCAAAACATTTTTATAAATCAAGGTTAGAGTAAACAACCCTAACCCCATCCTTTTCCTTTAAGAAAAACAAGTTTCGGAACATTCGTGTTCTTGAACCATTCCCAAGTCAATTCAGATTGATTCCATAAACTAAGTTTAATCCATTTCATTTGATGTTTCCAAAGGTTTAGAAAGTTTAAATGCAGTTAAGTACATCAAAAGAATCAGATTAGAACTGTCCGGATCGACCACGGAGTGCCCAGAACTCCAAAACCATAAGTTTCTATACTGAGCAACTCGTTATAGCATGCAGTAACTCGCTATAACGAGCTCCACATAACAGGAAACCCAGATTTTGGGTTCCTCTTGGAAACTCACTCAATTTTCACCCAAAAATCCCCATTTTGATCCCCTTGACCCCAAATTCGACCCTAAAACTTGTACATTAGCTTATAAATATCAAAAGGCATTTAAAACCACAACAAACTTTGAATCATAACATCATTTCACCTCAAATCCATCATCTAGTTCAATTTCCACCAAAACTCGCAATTTTCTCATTTTTCATTCAAACTCAAAATCAACTACGCCAATTCAAACCCCATCAATATACAAACATAAACAAATATTTTTGAAGTGAATTCAAACATGTTTCAACAACAATCAGACACATATTCATGATTCACACTTAATTAATCAAAAATCATCAAAACAACTCATCAACAACAACAACTATTAAGTTTAAGCTCTTAACACAACAATTTAATGAAGTTTATTAAACCCATAAATTCACTTGAATTAGGAGTATGGATTTCATCAAAGTCTTTTCAGTGAAATTTGCTGAGTCATCAAAGTCTTTTCCCAATCAGTTTGTGCTAAGTCGTTGCCATGTCACTAATTACATGAAATATTAGCAATCAAATGAGATTAGAATCAAAACTCAAAAAATTAAATTTTGCAGTAGCCTTTTAAAAAGGTTAGTAAGTTCAAGGACGAAAACTCAAGTAACTCCTATATGTAAGGACTATTTACGCATTTAATCCATTATTTTATATATCTATGCACACAAAAAAATACAAAAGAATTTATAAAAGAAAATGAGCGAGCAATAAATAAATATTGTTTTTGATGTTCTTGGAATAATTTTAAATTGATAAATGAGGTAATTTATAATATGTCCATAAAATAATAGAACATTGCAAAAAAATTGTGATTAGTTATAAAAAAATACAGCTATCTTATAAATAAAATATACATAATATGTAAATCAAACAGAAGTTCAAATTTACAATCACTTTATATTTCTAATATATATAATATTTATTCTCACACGACATGCATGACTTTAAAAGTCATATTTAATACACAGAATAAGAGAGATATGTGTTCTTTGTAAAATATATATGTGGTTCATGTATGTAGTTAGTGGTGTTGTATGTGATTGAAAAATTATATGCAATACATGAAGATTGAGGAAGACATGTATTATTTACAAGAAAAGTTAGTGGTTCATGCATCTAGATTACTGTGTTGTTTGCGATTGAAATACATTGAATCCAAAAGTAATCCAAATTGACATGGCAGAGAATTGAACTTGAGACCTTGATGAGGAGGACAATCAGATATCTCTTTTTTTTTTTGGTCAAGTAGCCTAGTGGCTAGAGCTCACACAATTTAATTGTGGAGAAGTGGGGTGTCCGGGGTTCGATTTTGTGTTTCTATATAACTGTGATTTTCATCTTTTAATGTGTAATTTGTCAAATATACTCTTTCTCAATTACTTATACTCTTTTTCAATAAAACTAACTAATCCTTTGTATTTGAAAAATTCAAGTTTACTTTTTTTAACAAAGTTTTGTTACCTAAAATAATGGTCGAACTCGAACATATTATCATTTTCGAAAATTCAAGTTTTTTTAACAATTTTTTTTATAAAACAAACTTTGTCACCTATAACAATAGAATTGAAATTATATAAATAAAATTATAACATTCTTAAACAATTAAATTGCAAATTAAAACAACAATTCTAATGAAAAAATTGTTTGGTTTAACTTTGGTGTGAACGATCTATCATCCGGAAAGCAAAACTCATTCCTTCAATGTTGTGAGTGTGTGGTTGAACTTTATATACACGTCCTAGTAATTTTATGTTCCCACAATTGTCAATGTGAAATAACGTCAAAGCTAAAGATGATGACACAAGCTCTGCTATGAATAATGAATATTAACATAATCATGGAAGTTTGTATTCTGGATAATGTGATGCTTTCTAGTTCTGAATTTGTTATTTTTAAAAAATTTAATATTCCTATGTGTATCATCATAATAGAAGGTGAATAAATCTTTGACAAAAGTTTTTAATATTGCTATTGTGAAATATTCACAATAAACTTTCAATGATTTATCATATATTCAGTCAAAGATTGAAGCTAAGTTTTTATCATATATTTGGATTCTGGATAATGTGATGCTTTCTGGTTCTGAATTTGTCATATATTCAGTCAAAGATTGAAACTTTATCAATACTTGGATTCTAGATAATGTGATGCTTCAATTAAAACTTCTAGGATATGTTTAATTTATAGTTCTGAATTTGTTATTGAAATTTTTAACATATCTATATGTATCATCAAAGTAGAATGTGAATAAATCTTTGACTATTTCTATTGTGTAAAATGATTTTATGCTTTCTTCTGCATTAAATCTTTGACAAAAGTTAATGAATTTATGGTTTCTTTTCAATTTGGCTTTGAACATCGGTTTCATCATTTTTGTTTAAACTTTTTGTCCAACTTATTAGAATTTATTGTGCTTTACGGTTGAGTTATACTATCACAAAGATTTTGTTTATGTATAATTTAGTTGAATCCTCTTTTCCTTTTACTTTAGTAAAATTTTATGCCGCTTTGGAGATCTTTGCGATAATCCACTTGGATGTGGATATTCTGACACGGCTCAAACATGAACACTCACCCTGGTAAGAGTTCTTGCTTATTCAGTTTTTACTGCCTTTTCTGTATATCCTTTCCTTGTATAGTTCATCTTCTTACATGGTTGATTGTATGGCAGGAAGTAATTGTATCTTTCCTTGTATGGTCAGCTTCTTAAGTGTAATAATATTATCAAGTGTATATCCTTTCCTTGTATAGTTATAGTTCATCTTCTTACGTGGTTGATTGTATAGCAAAACGAAATGGCATCTTAAGTGTCAATCACACAAAATTTAGTTTCATATACATCATATTTAGAGCATAATATTTTCATCCTCTAGTTGAATATTTATTGTTTTTGGTGTTTTGCAGAGCCCCAATTTTAGCTGCTGCAAATTGGGTCCTCTATGTCAACTATGCCATGTTGTCTCTTTTGAGTGCGGTATTTGCCTAAGTGAGGAGATTCTTAGGAGGAATTATGTAAAAATAGTTGTGGTCCCTAAGAATTGCAATCACCACTTTTTCCATCCATGCCTTCTCACATGGAAATCGAATTCCTGCTACCATTCCGACGACCCCCGCTCCTGCTCATTCACGTGTCCTAATTGTTGGATTCCATCTTTGGGAAGGAAAATTGTTTATACCCCGCTGAGAAGCATTGAATTCAACTGAGACGTCTTCCTGTAAGTTATCTGATTAGGGCTATTATGAAGTATGATCTTATCTTCTAATTTACAATTTTCTTAACTATATATATGTTTTTAATCTCAAGATGAAGATGGTGCTATATGGGCTTGATTCACTTAGATCGGGACTTCATTGCAGCTTTGATATTATGATTACGGATTTAAAGTTTTTGAGTTGTTATTTTGACACCGACTTGTGTCATTTAGAAAGTATCTTTAGGCATTTCAAAAATTTTGAGCTGTAGACTTCACTTTAATAGCGAACAAAAGAATAAATAAAATAAATGACATATTATATTGAATAAATATCCAACAAAAATAAATAGAGGTTCATCTTAGAACTCTAACCTAAAAAGATTTAGTTACACATGGTAACTAAAAACAAATTACAAAAGATAAAAACAACTGTAGAAAATGAAAGGGAATATAGAAACTCTCCCAAAGCTCCGAAGTTGCCTTCCTCTTGAACTGCCACAGTTCTGAACGAGAAATTCTGGATGAGAAATGCTGGTATTTATAGTAAGAGTTTCTACCTGGATTTGGGCTAAAAGTGCGGGCTTTACCCAACACGGAAGCAGGAAAAGACGGTTGTGCCCCGCATTTTTGCATGCACGGGGCGCATGCAAGATTCCCTAGGCGCATGGGTTGTGAAATCCATGCCCTAGGCATTTTTCCATACCCTAGGCGTATAGCATCTGTTTCCTGGGCCCAACCTCCGATTTTCCGTCGTTTTTAGGTAATCGTCTTTGAATAACTTGCCACGGAACTTTGGGAACATTATTCCTCCCATTTGTAAGTCTTCTGAGGCCTCTTGAATCTTCATTATTGTTATCTTGAATCTTCACGATTCTTCAGTTGTTCTCGATTTGCCGATTTGCATGATTTCTTCGTGAATTACTTCAAAAACCCCCTAAAATTTTCATGTTTCGGGAAAACTAGAATTACAGACTCAAATATAGAAAACATTACAAAAGTCCCAAAATCATAGGCAATCATTCTAATACTCCTCATTTTTGCTTAAATCCTACTGAAAATAACTGAAAAACATGCTAAGAATAACGTAAGATAACCTGTCATCGATTAACTCATCAAAGAAAAAACTAATTAGACATGTAATACATTTTTTGGTCTATGAGAGAAAGCACAACTTGACATATGTTAAAAGAAGAAAACTAAATTTGCAATTGGGCTCTAACCCAAGACTTGTGTTGACCCGAGAAAGAAGAAAAGATGTGGGATCACGAATAAAAAGGGAGTTTTATTGGAAAGAAAAATTAGGTTTTGCTTTTGGGATATATAAAATGGCATCAACACACAACATCAAGAATTATTACAGTTTTTGGGAAAAGAAAGTGCCACGCCAAGAGTTTTGGAAGAGAAGGCAACATGAGACAAAGACAAGAGCTACACCATGCCAAACGGTGATTAGAAAGAAAATTCAAGAGCAACATTGGCAACAACGAAACTCTTGGTTTATTTTCTTTTCTTATGTTGGCTTGATCATCTGTTTTTAAAAAACTAATTTTCAAACCAATTTAATCGCATTTCTTTAATATTTGATTGCAACCAATCCAACTGCCTAGGGCAACCCCGTTTTAATGTATCCTGTAACACCCCGAAATCCCGACTTTAAAATTTCATTCAAATAATCAGAGTATATCGCAATAAATCAGGATGTCACATTTCATAAAATCTTTTAAATCAAATCGAATAATAATTTATTCTTAAACAATGTTCAAACATAGCAGCGGAATTCATAAACGTCATCAAAATCTTGAACAAATTATTCTCGGCACAAAAGCCTCATAAAACACCTCAAATCAAGTTACGTCGCAAACATCATAATTAATCAACATGATACATAAAAGGAATAGAAATAGTAATAATCTCCATCCCGTTACGTATCAGAGCTCCTAAGACTCCACAAGAACCTCTCACATCGACGAACCTAAGCTTGGTCACCTGCACTTGCCCACAAGGCGGCAATTCCAACAGAAGGGGTGAGATTCACAACAATTATATTAACATATAATTCAAATAATCATGCTTAACAATAACAACAGTATTCGTCACATATAACTGAAAACATCTCAAACATCTACGTATAATAAATCATCTTAAAACATCTTCACAATACAACCGTCTCAAAACATCTCAGACACAGGACTCGACAAATGCAACTCTAACATCTTAACATCATGCATGTGGTACCAATATTTTAGCTTTAATAAGCTTCACCGTCGCTTTGAGCAAATGCTCCACCGTCGCTTTGAGCATAAGCTCCACTGTCTCAAAATATGTAAATGCATGGACTCGACTCTTTAATTCTTAAACAAGATATTACAACGTCTTAACATCAAATACGACTCTTTATCGACACATGCAATTATACAATACATGGCAGCAGCTCAGCACACTTAACATATATATTTACAGCACATAGTTATCATCACAAACATCATTTGTATTTCGATCACAAACCTCACTTAATAATCATTTTAATCATAGATTAACGCCAACGTCTTAAAATCATCTTACAGCGTCATTACAGGTTCTAATTTAGGTCTTAAACATCTCTAATGCTATCCAAAAGTCTACCCTCAAAGCCTCGCTCAAAACAGAGTTCTAAAACTCAAGTTATAGTGGTCTGAGACCACATTGCTCGCTGTGGCGAGTGGGACTGCTCGCCACGGCGAGCTACTTAAATTGCGTTCTGCCACTTGCTCGCTACGGCGAGTGATGTTGCTCGCCTCGCGAGCACTAAAGGGTTGCTCGCCACGGCGAGTGGTGTTGCTCGCCTCGCGAGTTAAACTGTTCTGCTCGCCACGGCGAGCGGTCGCAGAACAGGCTGCAGGGTCGCTCAAAACCTCGCCAAAACTCGTCCAATTCTTCGTTTTATGCTTCTAATCTATCAGAATTATAGTCCTAGTGATTAATCTAGGTTCTGTAACAGGTTTCTACACCAATTCACATCATTCTAACATCAATTCATCCAAAAATCCTCTAAACCCTAGTTTATGAAATCCCTCAAAATTACCTCCTAATTCCTTCGTTAATCATAAATAGATGAATTACAGTAATATAATTGAAGCTAGGCTCACCCTTACCTGGTATGTTCGCAGAATTGAGGTTCTCTCTTCTCCGGCCACTTTTCTCCCTTCTTGCCAAAAGTCTGTAACGTACTGACTGTTTCTTTCTAACCCTAACTCCCTTATATAATTCTTTCTATTCTCACTTATCCCCACAACTCTATCTTATTTATGAAAACAACCCCATCTCTCAAAATATTTGTTTTTATATCACATCTTAATTTTCATCACATATTTTATTTTATTAAATAATAAAATAAACGTCACACCACAACATCATCTCATACGTCACAAACATCATTAAAATCATATAATATATAATAATATACTATATACTCTAATAAAATAATTAAATAAATAAAGTGGGCGTTACAACTCTCCCCCACTTAAAGGATTTTCGTCCTCGAAAATCTTACCTCGATTAAACAACTCTGGATATGACTCCAGCATCTTACTTTCAAGCTCCCAAGTTAAGCTTTCACCAGTCGCTCCACTCCAAACCACTCTCACTAGAGGTATCTCCTTGCCTCTCAACAACTTCACTTTGTGATCATCGATCCTCAAGGGTAGAGTCTCAACCGTAAGGTTGTCCCTTACTTGCACATCGTCACTTTGGATCACATGGGATGGATCCGGAACGTACTTCCTCAACTGCGACACATGAAAAACATCGTGCAAATTCGATAAATGCGGTGGTAATCCAACACGATAAGCCACCGTCCCAATCCTCTCTGATATCTGATACGGACCAATAAACTTTGGAGTCAACTTCTTCGACTTCAAGGCACGACCTACACCGGTCATTGGAGTAACTCGCAAAAACATATGATCTCTTTCTTGGAACTCAAGGTCCTTTCTACGCTTGTCATGATAACTCTTTTGTCGACTCTGCGACGCTTTCATCTTCTCTTGGATCATTCTTACCTTCTCAGTGGTTTGTTGCACAATCTCCGGTCCTAAGACCACACTTTCACCCGACTCAAACCAACACAATGGAGTTCTACATCTCCTTCCATACAAAGCCTCGAAAGGTGCCATTCCAATACTAGAATGGTAACTGTTATTATAAGTGAACTCAATCAACAGGAGATGATTATCCCAAGCTCCTCCTTGTTCAAGTACACACACCCTCAACAAATCTTCTAACGATTGAATCGTCCTCTCGGATTGACCATCTGTCTGTGGATGATACGCCGAGCTCAGCTTCAACTGAGACTCTAAAGCTTCTTGCAAACTTTTCCAAAATCTAGAAGTAAATCTCGGATCTCTATCTGACACAATGTTCGAAGGAATACCATGCAATCTTACTATCTCTTGAATGTAAATCTCTGCTAACCGAACCATATGAAAAGTGATATTGATCGGTAGAAAATGAACTGACTTGGTTAACCTATCAACAATCACCCAAATAGCATCGTTCCCTCTCGGAGTAGTTGGCACACTCGTCACAAAATCCATGGATATACTATCCCATTTCCACTCTGGTATATCCAACGGAACCATCATACCAGCAGGTTTCTGATGTTCTATATTCGATTTCTGACAAACTAGACAAGAGTACACAAATTGTGCCACATCGCGTTTCAATCCAGACCACCAAAACAACTTCTTCAAATCATGATACATCTTCGTAGCTCCTGGATGAATACTCAAGCTACTTCTATGGCTCTCTTCAAGGATTGCCTTCTTCATCTCATCGTTGTCCGGAATACAGATTCTACCTCGGAACCTCAACACACCGTGATCATCGACTCTAAAATCACCATCTGCAGTCTGGTTACTCGCAACAAGCAAATCTACAAACTTAACATCTTCTTTCTGCGCTTCCTTAATATTTTTCAGAAAATCATTGTCAATTCTCAACATTCCTAGCTTTACACTCTGATGTGATCTTTCACAAACTAAACTCAAATCTCTGAATTGTTCCAATAGTTCGAACTCTTCCGCCATCATAGCAGACATATGTAACGTTTTCCTACTCAAGGCATCAGCAACTACGTTAGCCTTACTCGGATGGTAACTCAAATCAAAATCATAGTCCTTCAATAACTCGAGCCATCTCCTCTGTCTCATATTTAATTCTTTCTGGTCAAACAGGTACTTCAAGCTCTTGTGATCACTAAACACTTCAAACCTCGAACCATACAAATAGTGTCTCCAAATTTTCAACACGAACACCACTGCAGCCAACTCAAGATCGTGGGTAGGATAATTTCGTTCGTGAATCCTCAACTGCCTGGATGCATAAGCAACCACTTTACCGTCTTGCATCAGTACACCACCTAAACCCAACTTAGACGCATCACAATACACCACAAAAGGTACTTCAGGCTTTGGCAAAATTAAAACTGGAGCTGTCGTCAATCGCTTCTTCAACTCATTGAAACTACTCTCACATTGAGCATCCCACACAAAGGCTTTACCTTTACACGTCAATTGCGTTAACGGAAGTGCCAACTTAGAAAACCCTTCTATAAATCTTCTATAATAACCAGCCAATCCCAAAAAGCTCCTAATTTCAGTAACCGACCTCGGAGTCTCCCATTGCGACACCGCTTCAACTTTAGATGGATCAACTGCTATTCCATTACCAGAAATAATATGACCAAGAAAACTAACTTCCTTCAACCAGAACTCACACTTGGACAACTTAGCATACAACTTCTTTTCTTTCAATACTTGCAAGACAATCTTCAAATGTTCAGCATGTTCTTCTTCGGATTTGGAATATATCAAAATGTCGTCAATAAACACCACCACAAAACGATCCAAAAATGCCTGGAAGGTCCGATTCATATACTCCATAAATACTCCCGGCGCGTTCGTAACACCGAAAGGCATCACTTTATACTCATAATGGCCATATCGAGTTCTAATGGCCGTCTTCTGCATATCTTCATCTTTCACTTTTATCTGATGATAACCCGACCTTAAGTCAATCTTGCTAAACACACGTGCACCCACTAACTGATCCATCAAATCATCAATTCTCGGAAGTGGATACCTATTCTTTATAGTTACCTTGTTCAACTGACGGTAGTCAATACACAACCTCATACTCCCATCTTTCTTCTTCACTAGCAATACCGGCGCTCCCCAAGGTGAAACACTGGGTCTTATAAACTTCTTCTCAAGCAAATCCTCCAATTGCTTCTTTAACTCTGCTAACTCATCAAAGAAAAAACTAATTAGACATGTAATACATTTTTTGGTCTATGAGAGAAAGCACAACTTGACATATGTTAAAAGAAGAAAACTAAATTTGCAATTGGGCTCTAACCCAAGACTTGTGTTGACCCAAGAAAGAAGAAAAGATGTGGGATCACGAATAAAAAGGGAGTTTTATTGGAAAGAAAAATTAGGTTTTGCTTTTGGGATATATAAAATGGCATCAACACACAACATCAAGAATTATTACAGTTTTTGGGAAAAGAAAGTGCCACGCCAAGAGTTTTGGAAGAGAAGGCAACATGAGACAAAGACAAGAGCTACACCATGCCAAACGGTGATTAGAAAGAAAATTCAAGAGCAACATTGGCAACAACGAAACTCTTGGTTTATTTTCTTTTCTTATGTTGGCTTGATCATCTGTTTTTAAAAAACTAATTTTCAAACCAATTTAATCGCATTTCTTTAATATTTGATTGCAACCAATCCAACTGCCTAGGGCAACCCCGTTTTAACGTATCCTGTAACACCCCGAAATCCTGACTTTAAAATTTCATTCAAATAATCAGAGTATATCGCAATAAATCAGGATGTCACATTTCATAAAATCTTTTAAATCAAATCGAATAATAATTTATTCTTAAACAATGTTCAAACATAGCAGCGGAATTCATAAACGTCATCAAAATCTTGAACAAATTATTCTCGGCACAAAAGCCTCATAAAACACCTCAAATCAAGTTACGTCGCAAACATCATAATTAATCAACATGATACATAAAAGGAATAGAAATAGTAATAATCCCCATCCCGTTACGTATCAGAGCTCCTAAGACTCCACAAGAACCTCTCACATCGACGAACCTAAGCTTGGTCACCTGCACTTGCCCACAAGGCGGCAATTCCAACAGAAGGGGTGAGATTCACAACAATTATATTAACATATAATTCAAATAATCATGCTTAACAATAACAACAGTATTCGTCACATATAACTGAAAACATCTCAAACATCTACGTATAATAAATCATCTTAAAACATCTTCACAATACAACCGTCTCAAAACATCTCAGACACAGGACTCGACAAATGCAACTCTAACATCTTAACATCATGCATGTGGTACCAATATTTTAGCTTTAATAAGCTTCACCGTCGCTTTGAGCAAATGCTCCACCGTCGCTTTGAGCATAAGCTCCACTGTCTCAAAATATGTAAATGCATGGACTCGACTCTTTAATTCTTAAACAAGATATTACAACGTCTTAACATCAAATACGACTCTTTATCGACACATGCAATTATACAATACATGGCAGCAGCTCAGCACACTTAACATATATATTTACAGCACATAGTTATCATCACAAACATCATTTGTATTTCGATCACAAACCTCACTTAATAATCATTTTAATCATAGATTAACGCCAACGTCTTAAAATCATCTTACAGCGTCATTACAGGTTCTAATTTAGGTCTTAAACATCTCTAATGCTATCCAAAAGTCTACCCTCAAAGCCTCGCTCAAAACAGAGTTCTAAAACTAAAGTTATAGTGGTCTGAGACCACATTGCTCGCTGTGGCGAGTGGGACTGCTCGCCACGGCGAGCTACTTAAATTGCGTTCTGCCACTTGCTCGCTACGGCGAGTGATGTTGCTCGCCTCGCGAGCACTAAAGGGTTGCTCGCCACGGCGAGTGGTGTTGCTCGCCTCGCGAGTTAAACTGTTCTGCTCGCCATGGCAAGTAGGTCTGCTCGCCACGGCGAGCGGTCGCAGAACAGGCTGCGGGGTCGCTCAAAACCTCGCCAAAACTCGTCCAATTCTTCGTTTTATGCTTCTAATCTATCAGAATTATAGTCCTAGTGATTAATCTAGGTTCTGTAACAGGTTTCTACACCAATTCACATCATTCTAACATCAATTCATCCAAAAATCCTCTAAACCCTAGTTTATGAAATCCCTCAAAATTACCTCCTAATTCCTTCGTTAATCATAAATAGATGAATTACAGTAATATAATTGAAGCTAGGCTCACCCTTACCTGGTATGTTCGCAGAATTGAGGTTCTCTCTTCTCCGGCCACTTTTCTCCCTTCTTGCCAAAAGTCTGTAACGTACTGACTGTTTCTTTCTAACCCTAACTCCCTTATATAATTCTTTCTATTCTCACTTATCCCCACAACTCTATCTTATTTATGAAAACAACCCCATCTCTCAAAATATTTGTTTTTATATCACATCTTAATTTTCATCACATATTTTATTTTATTAAACAATAAAATAAACGTCACACCACAACATCATCTCATACGTCACAAACATCATTAAAATCATGTAATATATAATAATATACTATATACTCTAATAAAATAATTAAATAAATAAAGTGGGCGTTACATATCCTTAAATATTAATGACATTGCCGAGTAGAAAATAAAATTGTCCATGTGGATACGAACTTATAAATTTTATTACTTTGATAATTTTAGTACACTTGCTAAAAGTCTATCAAAGTTACCTGAACAAAAACCTTCACATTTGTTCGATAACAACAATCGGTAAAAAGGTCATTCAGACATCCTAACACTTGAAAGTCATTACCTCAAGCTACGAGCCAACAACTTAGGAGCTATTGTTCAGACGGACCAATGCCCAATCCTCTTGGTTAAGTTCCATTATTGTAACCAAGGCCCTAAGGCATTCACATCCTATTATGGCCCACATGTAATGATGAAGAGCCGTGTCACATATGATCATACATCAATAACTCCCCTGAATCGTCATTTCATCGGACTATCACTCGATTTTTACACGGTAAGGGAAAAACAGTCATGTTCACGTCTGAGGGCCTATAAATAGGGCGTGGTTGGCTGCAATCAGGTACATTTTCTCATTCCATGAAACCATCTAAAAGATTACCGAAGCATCTTTGAATGGAGCGTTGGAGTAGATTTACAGGTAAACCCCCTCCCCTCCAACGAAGGATTCTCCTCAACCACAACGATCAAGCCTCAACCACCACGAAGGTCAGCTAGGGCCACCTCCGGTTAAAATCCTGGTTATATGATCATAACAAGTACATTTTTCCCAACTTTTAATTAGGGATTGGAAGGAGAAAAAACGTAATTGTGGGTACGAATAAAATCCACCGTTGACACGAGACATGTAGTTTAACAGATATCCACATGTAAAATATTGACCTTTCGACTACCAATTACTTAATGAATACAAATGCATATTTAATGATGCTCGTATTCACATATATCATACCCATTAGGTAAATATGAATAATATTATTGATTATTATATTATATACACTACTTTGAATTAAATTATAAATTTGTCAACCTTTAAAGTAATTTACGCTTATTAGTTTACATTATTTTTTGCGCATATTTAATTGTGTTATTATAAATTAGAATTGAAATATGACATAATATACAATAAAGTTCTCTAAAAGCTGAAAAGACTGAGAAACACTCGAGAAGGCTGAGAAACACACGTAAAAGACGAAAAGCCCCGGCGACAATTAACTGCCGAGGAATTTCATAACCGACTGCAGTTAACTGCCGAGGTTTTTTCGGCAGTTAACTGCCGATGCGATCCTGCAACAAATCTGGCAGAGCATTTTGGTCTTTTACATGTGTTTCTCAGCCTTATGTGACGTGTCATCAGCAATTTTCTAGCTTAAAAAACCAGGCCATAAGCTATTAGAAAAACCTTTTAGACCTATTAGGCCGGCCTACTTAGGTAAATATGAATAATATTATTGATTATTATATTATATACACTACTTTGAATTAAATTATAAATTTGTCAACCTTTAAAGTAATTTAATTAGCTTATTAGTTTACATTATTTTTTTTGCATATTTAATTGTGTTATTATAAATTAGAATTGAAATATGACATAATATACAGTAAAGTTCTCTAAAACTTCATGTTAAATATCAAAAGAGAGTTTCATATCATTGATCTATTAGCTCGCAAGTCTATTTAACATTGGACCACATTACTTATTTAAAGATGTCCATATGAAATGGACTTTTAAACATGCTAGCAGACCTAATCAGACTTAGGCCTAAAAAGTAAACATATGGCAGGCGCAGGCGAGGCTTAGGCCTTAAAGAATTTTGACAAGTCAGACTTAGGCCTTACAAAGCCTAGCTTGACCTAACCTATTCCCATCCTAGTGGTTGCTATGGTATATAGTTATTTTAATTTATTATTTTTACCTTCTTAAAAAATTTGAGTGCATAAAATAAAGAGTGAAAATGTATCGATATTATTACGTGTTGATATTTTTTGTCTTTTGAAGAACTTGAAGAAAAAGTAGGTAATTAAGAAATTCTCTATATTACCCCACACAAAAAAAAAAAAAAATCAAAAGTGTTTTTTAGGGATATCTAGAGATATCTACGGGACTTCAAAATCTATGTTCTATCCGACTAATGGATACCCCAGTCATATAAGATATACGCTGGTCGACGACACGTTTTATTGGTAAGTATTTTAGTGGCGAAAAATTCATTTTGCATATTATGTAAATAAATGAGGTGTTCGAGTTCGAACATCAACCTCTGCACATATTATCTGCACATATTATGTATTGTTCTTTATCAAGTGAGTTAAACTTACGGGGGACGCAGGTCGACGCCACATCTCAAATTTAATTGAGTATAAAAATAAATTTTAAAAATTTATTAGACCAGGGTCTCACTGGAACAGGCACACAGAGAAAACAGAAATCGACGAGGAATTGTCCAACAGACAAAAGTTTTGTATTAGTTCCAATGTCAACGCCGTACAAATTCACCTCATTCTCATTACATTACAGTCCGTTCTTGTGAAAGCCTTTTAACGTTGTTATATTCAAACCAACAAAAATACATACTCCATTATTAGAAAAAATTTATATTCACACTTTTATTTAATTTCTCATTTCATAAATGTATATGTTAAGTATTCTGTAAGACTCTACCCCAAAAAAAAAACATTCCGTAAAAAATATGTAAAGTAATTGTAGTTTAAAGCAGACAGAAAGTAAAGAGCAAAAATTAATGAACCCCTCTTTAAAAAAAAAAAATAATGAACCCAATGAAGGACTGAAAATAAAAACAGCATGCTTAAACAAACCACTGTTACCTATTTGAGGATTATCAACTTTCCAATCCATAGTAGCTAGGGAACAGAAGTGAGTTTGAACATTTAATTTAATTATATATTAATAATAACCTTGTTACACTTACACATACAAATCATTAAATAAAACCCTAGAAACAAAGACTCCAAGTAAATTTGGAAGACCAACTAATTAAACTCTAACTGAGGACAGAATCAAAGGCATAAAAGAACCGAAAATTTGGTCTCCTAAGTTAACTAGCTTATGATTATCTAAACTTAAAATATAGATTAATTAAGTTAGACATTTTGCAACTTAGCTGCAAAAAGAACTACAAAGTTCAGGATAGTAAAAAACATCTTCCATGATAGAGCATTCTCCTACATTATGGTTTTCCATTTCCCTAACATACATACCCTCATTAGTGTTAATAAAGTTAAACCCATTATCAAAGGTTTCAAATTGTTGCATGGGAAAACCTTGTTGATCAAAAGAGACAGTACTTTTAGTAGCCTCCAACACAGGAACCATGTTATGAGATATTGGCTGAGAAATTGAACCAAAACTATTTGTTTTCACCTTCTTCTCATTATTTGTAGTTTTTGAACTTTTCATAAACTTGTAAACTATTTCTTCTAACAAACCAGAAGATTCCCTTGGAAAAAATTCCGAGTCTTCATCAAGAATTTCCTCAGCAACGTGATTATCATTTCCACCAATAAAATCACCACAAGAAATAGTATTATTAGGCTTGTTTTGAACAAAAGGTGGAACCAAACAAGGGTTAGGGTTTGAACAAGTGTGGTTAAGAAAATCACCACTGTTGAACTTACTGACATGGCGGTGTTGAGATTTTTGCTGCTTATGATTATGGAAGCTATGAAGAAGGTTATCTTCTGTGATTTCGGGATAGAAGAAATTGGTTCGGGCTTTGGAACCGCGCATGGATAGAGCGGCGGAGTCGTAGGCGCAAGCAGCTTGTTCGGCGGTATCGAAGGTTCCGAGCCAGCGGCGTTCTTTGGAATGTGGGTCTCTTATCTCGGCTGCATAACGGCCCCATGGTCGGCGTCGGACTCCACGGTATCGTACCGTGGCGCCGGTTTTGTTGGTTGCAGTGGTGGAAGAGGAAGAAGACGTTTTTTTGTGGTGGTGGTGGTTGTCTTGTTCTTCCATTGGAGGCATTCCGTTGAGAGTTCTAAGTGCTTGTTCCATGATATGGAAAAATTGGAAATAATTATGAATGTTCTTTTTGTTTTGTTGATAGAAAACTTGGAATGTTCTTTGGGAGAAGAGTTGAACTAGGGTGAGTATGAGGGTAGGATAGGAGTTCGTGTGTCTTGGTCTTATTTATAGGGGAATTCATGGAGGTACCACCTTGTCCCTGCCCACCTTGGTCTTATGTCTTTTAGGGTTTGTTTAATATGACTTTTTTACAAGGTTTAAAAATTTACCTTCTAGTAAAAACTAAATTTAATAATAATAAAAAACTCGAAGAAAAAAAATCTAGAAAGTCAAATACAACAAGTAATTCCAACATTATTAGATTGAATATCGTTCTTGATGTTTGAGGTGGAAACCTCGTTTTGTCTATAGACTACACTAAAGGATTCTTTTTTATTAACTTTATTAAATATAATATGGATCTACCTTTAAACCATTTTATCGAGTCCATATTAGATATGTTTGTTGCCTTATTTTTCTAAAATAATAATAAAAAATTGAATGATTTGCAAAAGATAATAATTTTGCATGTTATAATTTTCATATGTGTGACTTTAGAAGTAGTTATAATTAATGTTAATGTTTAACGATTTGATGATTATAATTAAGGACGGACCCACATTTGTGATGCTGTGGGCTTGGGCCCTCATTACTTGAAAAAAAATATTAAAATACCCCATATACTCTTAATAATTGAATGGAAGTGTAATCAACAAGTCAATAGTGGCCCACACTTAATTATAAATTAAACTTAATGCTAATAAAACAATTTTCCAATCCCAAATTGAAACAAAAGAACATGACAGAGTGAGAGAAAAAAAACCCAGTGAAACATACAAAGCGACAACAAGAACGTCTCCTGCTAGCTACTGCATCGATCTCCTTGGACACAACACATTACACATGGTTTCAAAGACATAGGTACAAGCTCTTTTCATTTAATCCCTTTCTGGGTTATTGAATTGAATTTTGATATTGAATCGGATGCGAAATCGCATGGGAGACGAATGATTAATTAATTATTTGGTTACTTATATTGAGGGTGATATTTTAGTTGGCATTGAAAATGAGAAAATTATTCAACGTTTTCAAAATATGAACAACAGTAGAGGAAAATTATGATGTATATGTAAGCTTTGGGTTTGTTTCATCTTGGCTAGGTCTTGGCCTAGTCCCCTTCCCTTTTTGTACTTGTTTTTTGTTGAATATATTTTGGACTTTTTGTGCTTGTTTTTTGTTGAATATATTTTGGAGGAGGTAGCTTCCTTGATGTCTCTCTATTGGCCTACACTACTAAGAATTTTTGGGTCCATCCCTAATTATAATTGATTAAATATCTCTAAGAAACTTTGACATTGGCAGGGTATTTAAATTAAATCTTTGATAAAATAATTAAAGTTCTTTTTGTGTATATATTTTCCATTATAAATATGTCATAAAATTGTGGGATGATATACACATCAATTGTAAAAATTAAAAGAAAAACTTTCACATTATCATAATCCAATCACACCATGTTGAAAATGGATCAGTTCAACTAATTTAAGTTAATGTTTGAAGAAGTTTGAGGTTTCTAGTTCAAAATTGAACATATTAAGCTAAATGACTAGTTCTTATATTCCTCTTCATCATTGTAACCTAAAACGATTATATGATTTTTCAATTGACAAAATCACATAACAATTTTGAAATTATAAAATTAAGTGTATTTGAAACACTGTTTGTCAAACATTCTCTCTAACATTTGTTTTAGAGAGTTTTAAAAAGAGAGCACACCTCTTTTATGTAAAAATAAAAATAAAAATTTCCTTCTAAAGAAGGACAAAACAAACAGATAATTTGAGAGTCCGGTGAAATCATGTCAATTAAAAATTAATGCATGTGAAAATATTAAATGTTAAAAATAAGAGAGAAAAGATAATCAATGAAGCAGATTGTACACTGCAGAAAACATGAGAGATTTTCACCGGAGGAGATCTATTCCCGATTAAATTCATTAAAGTCTTCCCCCCTATGTTTAAAGGAGTTTACTTTGTAGGTGGGGAGGGAATGCTAGCTCCTACAACTAGTTTGATAAGCGATCTGCACACCGTGCATGCATGGCATCATTATAATTTGTTCTATCTGTCATTTGTGTTTCTTTTTGTCGTAAGTAGTAATACGGTGGTTGATTAGAGTATAGTTTTAAAAACCGGCTCGGACCGGCCGGTCGAACCGGTCCGACCAGGAACCGGTGGGTAAGCCGGTTCGAGCCATATGTCAGATCGGCCATGCAATTAAACCGGTGTAAACCGGTGAGACTCGTGAAAAACCGGCTAAAACCGGTGACTCGGCCAGTTTTTGGGTCAATCCGGTTCAATGATTTTTTTTATATATTTACAACCATAATTAGTCTTTAATTAGATCATTATGCACAATTAATATTGATTAAAGCTAATTAAACAGGCAGTTCTTTAAGCTTAAGCTGCTTTGACTTTTGATTTTTATCAAAATTTGAAACGATGAAAACTTTATCACTACATCACTATATTAATCTTCATTTAATAGCATAAAAACACATCATTTTTCTTTATTCAAACACAACATATCAATATATTAAATATAATATTTACACAAATATTATAATATACATATCTTCTTTCATAATAATAAATATCTTCTCAAAAAATATATACATATCATCTCTCCTTAACAAAATAAATAAATATACATATCATATTTTTTTTATAGAAAATCTACATATTAATATATATGCAAATCAAAATATTATTATTTTTCATTCAAAAAAAAAGTGGTCGAGTCATCGATTTAATCCGATTTAATCTAGTTAGATACCTAAAAAAACCTAATCCTAAGCCGAGTCATCTAACCGAGTTATTCGGTTTAATCTGGTTCAGTCAGGCGGTTCAACCAACGACTCAGTGGTTCGACCATTAACCTAATGACCTCGTGCCCTTGCCGAGTCGACGACCGAGCCGAGTTTTAAAACTATATGCCTCTCCAATGTTAAAATGAAAAGGAAGAAGCTGCTGATGTAGATATGATTTTTTTTAAGCGTTAATTTATTTATGGAAGATATAAATAAGTTATTTACAAGTGCCCCACTGGTATATTTTTACCTTCAAGAAAAGTAATTAGTTATTTTTTATGACAATATTGATTATTATTGATTGTAAAAAAATATGTAACTTACAAGTGCTCCAAAAATATATTTTTATTTTTAAGGAAATGTTAACGAGTGTTTACGAACACTCTTTAATGGTTTTAATTGAAAACTTTTTACAAAAACTTGTATATTCAATACTTTAAAAATTGAACATTTTTTTTAAGAATAACTTTTTAATTTGAAATGCTTAGACGTTAAAAGTGAGTCAAAACACTAGTTAACAAACATTAAAAAAGAAAAACACTAGTTAAGAACACTCTTGTTTTTATTGCATCTCAACTAACTTCACTATTGTACTATTAAAGGGTCATTTTCCTTAAATAAAAGCATGTTAGTACAAGTAGGATCGAACGCATGCTAGAGTAATTTATTTCCAGGTTCTATATTCACGTTTCTCCACCCAACATGTAATAAATATCAAGATTTTTGCGCAGGAGAATTATAAAGTTACTTTATGATAGCTATCTGTTTTTGTTTCTAAATGCAAAATTTTGTGGGAAGTTGGAGAGATTCTGAATTTTAAATGATTACTTACTGTGGCGGCTCTCAGAAATTGTTCCTCCCACTTTGGTGATTTATCAACTGCATTTTTACTCGTTTTCCATTTGGATTAGTTTGTTTGTGCGATTGTTCATAAATACACATTCTTTGTTTACTCCAACATGTCAAGCGAGGAAACAAAGGATTAAAGATCACATGCACTTGCCTGAAATTAAAGTGACCACTAAGTTGTCTTATCGCAGAGAAATTTAAGGAAGATAAATTTAAGTGTCTCGTTGACGAATGTCCTGCGATGCTATGGGGCATTCTTTAAGCATTTTAAAATAAGTAATTATACATTTTTTCACAAATACTTGCTACTTATAGAACTTAAAGAGTACTTTGGGGATACTCGTTAACATTTCCCTAAATTTAATATATCCTTGTACGTACATAGCCGTCACTTTGGTATAGTATCTACTCCCCCATCCCTATACCTAAACATCTATTTGACTTTATTCTTGTCTCTAAATGTAAAATCCTTTTCAAATTACTAGATGCATTTATTATTATTTTTCCTAAACATACCCCTAATTAATACTACTATCTTGTTTTGAAATTTGAAAAATTAAATTTAATACGCATACAGACAAAATACAATTTATTAATATTAACATATAAAACAGACATATTAATTTCACCGACAACTTTTCTTAAGAAATGTGTGAAAAAAACAAAAGAGACTTATATACAGAAACGGAGCGAGTATTTAGTAATCTTTGTATCGCAAAGTTTAAGAGTATCCACGGTCCACCACCGCTTTGTTGTAACTATTATGGATGGTTATAGAGTAAAATTATTATGGAAATACTCTTTCATAAAAATATTAAAAAAAAATCTAAAGTACTATACGATCCTTATTTTCTTTTTAGTATTGTCAACCTATCTAGGCTGGTATGACGATGTTAGTTTGGAACACTGAAATATGTTTTTGTCGAAGTCTTCTTCATCTCCTCTTGATGTCAAGTTTAGTGGACTAGTTTATGCATAGTTTTTCTTTAATTTTAAATGGATCCTCCGCAAGTGATTAAACCCTTTAAATTAGTTGATCTTTAGGTCAAATATCGAGTTTTTAATTAAAAAAATTAGTGTTGTCAAAGACATAACTTATTATATGTTTATGTGTCATACATCTCAAGTGGCCTATGTGCCACATGTATCGGATTTGTTTAATGGTTAGCTTGGTTATAAGCATAATTAATAGGTTGGGAATAAGGTGTAACATGTGTCAATTATATAGGAATAAACTAAACCTGTTGAGGTCCTATCGATACAATAATCTACTAACTTTGATTAACGTGTTTTTAATATTGGCTTCATTGCACACTTTATGGAATATCGACGACTGAATTGTCACTTAAATTTGCTTGCACAACCTCTCAATCCTTGACTCATCGAAACTCATTTTCATGAATTTCACAATGTCAACAAGTTGTTTGGGAATTGGATACATGATTTTATATACCCCATGTCAATATGTTATATGTTGCCATATTACAACTAGAGCCTCAAGTGTTTCAATCAGTTCTACTTCATAAACGGTAGAAGGATCGATGGAAGTTAACATTCCCAACGTTTGGGAACGTTTGTTCAATCAATAATGTCAAACGTTCGTTCAATCGATAATGTCCTGATTTTCTAGTTGTTGAAAATGAATGTCCTGATTTTTTAGACTCTTGCTTCAAGCGATTAACGTTGAGGGAGGAATTTTGTCTCTTATATGTGGGTTCCTTAACTTTCTCTTATAGAGTGTTAGATACATTTGATGTTGGGTTTAAGCTACACTAAAAATGTATCAATTTATTAACCAAAAGAATTAAAAATGAATTTTTATGATGAAATATACTCGCATATAAAAAAGTAGTAGCAACTCATGGATGACTTTGCTTGTCACATGACAAAAGAAACCTTTTCACAAAAAGAAGGTGACAATCAAAAAGAGTGAGCCATGTAAGGAAACAAAAATGACGGCTATTCTGCTACTACTACAGAGAGAAACAAAGGCTATTTCCATGTAATCAAATCAGTGACAAGAAAATCCTTAAGAAAGCAGTATTTCTTGCATGGTTTCGAGATAGAGGGGTAACGGAGGAGACAAAAACCCAGATGAATTAATTTAATAACCCTATGTTATTCTGCCACTTTGTGACTGCTAAGTGATTGATCTTTTCTGTGAAAAAAACTGCAACTTTTTATTTTCTTCTGTGACCTGTTGAGGACATTGACGACATGCAGTAGCATATCTTGGTTCAATGGCAAACCGAGGAAGACACGATTTTACTTCTCATGCAACTCAAATAAACATCGAATACATAAGTTAGACAACTCTATTTTCATTTTAATACTACATGTACTTAAACATGAGTTGTTCGTACTGTATTAAAATAAATTTAATAATAATAATAATAATAATAATAATAATAATAATAATAATAATAATAATAATAATATTAATAACAATAACAATAACAACTCATAGCTAATTGCTTAATTCCTCATTGGTGCGGTTCAAGAGGAAATGAGGAAAAATTTGAGAGAGAATAAACAAGGGAATTGTATCATGTGATCTTATTTATTTTTGAATAAATTGAAAAATAAACAGATATTGTGAGACAATATTCTTTTTTTTTAAACAATATTCTTTTCTTTTGTTTTGTGAGCAGAAATTAAAATATATATAAGAAAAGAAAAAATATAGTTAAATTAGCATTATTCATTGTTATTTAATCTCTTATTATTACATTAAATTATAAAAAATTATCTAATTTTATTTCTCTATTCAACCAACTCAGAAGAAAGAATTTAAAATTATTCTTTTCAAAATAAATGTTATTTAAGATTTTTACACAGATTAACAAATACAATAAAATTTTCATAAAAACATGACGCATTTACTATGTGAATACAAAATGAAATAAAATATTTTGGGAGTTTCTTCAAAAAATAATAATGTGGGAGTAGTGTTTGGATATATCATATATGGTACAAACAATAAATCTATATTAAAAAGTGAAATTGACATTTATATATTGAAACAATTTTTTTCCATAACATTCAATGTGAAAATGGAGGGAGTATTTCTTTTAAAAAATAAATAGCCACCCATTTATCAATCTACATTGTTATATAAAGTAGGGTTTTGATCACATTCTTAAATTATTGGTTGAGGACAAGTTTATTTAGAAGAAGTCCACCAATGGGGTAGATGTATTTTAAAGACAATTATTTGTTTTAAAAGCTTCGTTTGAAAGAGCAGCCTTAAGCCAGGATTTTTGGAATCCATTTATTTTTTGAATTTGATTTTGTTTGTCGTAATTTGACTTCTTTCGTATTTAAAGTGCAGGTTGACACTAGTTTTACAGGCGGTGATTTGATGGTATCAATAGTAATTGTTGGTCTTATGTTAATTTGGTTAGTTTAGGTCATTAGGTGGCGGTTCAGAAATACCAACATACGTGACGGTCAAGAATCTACCAAGCTTTTCTTCAAAAAAAAGAAAAAAATTTAAAGTGTTGGAATTGTTAGATGGCAATCAAGAAATATCAACGTAGTTGAAATGTCTTGATCCGTTATATGGTATTTTTGCATGTCTTTTTGTTTAAAAGAATATTGTCTCAAAGAAAGAAAATAAAAAGGTAACCAACAATTATTTTGTCAAATAGAATAGTATAACACAAACGACTTTTGTATTTGTACGAATTTAATCAACAATTACCAAGTAAATTAATATCCTACGTTATTTTTTGTTAAAAAAAAAAAAACCTATATTGTTTAGGCTACCAAAAGCATTATATTTCAAAGTTACAAATCACAATTATTAGAAATGAGAGTAACAACTTTCTCAACAAGAAAAGAGAAGAAAAAAGAATGAGAATAAAACGGCATGAAGTAACATACTCATAAATAAGTATTGTATTGTATTATCATACATCATAGTCCAAACTCAAATCGGTTATTATCTATGAAGCCTATATACGAATACTGGTGCGGGTACGATACGATGCGGATACGTAGATTCTTTAAAATTTATGATACGATATGGCTAAGATACGTCAACAAATTTTTTATATTAAAATTTATATATATATATATATATATATATATATATATATACTTGAAGAAAATAAGCATTGATTACCCTTATTATATGCATGTAAAGTTTTCTTATAAACCATATTATATTTTCATTTGTTGGGATACGAAGAGAAGCATTCAAAACAAATTTGATCAAATATTGATTAATTGAATCACCTCTCTTGTTACCTTCATCCATAAGAAGTATAATTTTAAGTGGTTCATTGAAAAACAATTCTATCGATGCATATCTAAAATTGAATCATATACATCTCTACTGAATTTCTAAAACACTGTCTCACTTTTTTCCTTTCATCTTTTCTAGGATACGTATTTGTGAAGTATCCTATAAGTATCCTTGTGTATCTTTGAAGTATCTAATAAGTATCGGATAAAATATATTTTAAAAATTAAAATAATTAATTCCGATACTTCGTGGGTACGTATCCGCGAGTATCAGTGGAGTATCCGTATCCGATACAGGTACATCTCCATTTTAGAGTATCCGAGCTTCATAGGTTATTATGCTAGCACTGGCCTAACTTTACCATGTAAAAACCTAGTCCAAGTGTTGTTGGCACTAAAAAAAATAACATAATAAAATTAAGAAAAATAATAACCAGTGTTCCGAGACACTAGTTAAAACACCCTAAGATAAAAAACCATGTATACTCAAATCAGGACTTTCACTTTTCACAGATTATTAAATGCCATCTTTTTGAAGTATCTCAGCCTTATTAGTAGTACTACTTCTACAAGATGCAAAAATGCACGGGCAAACCCTAGGAGTCTAAAACATGCTTCCCTTTGATAAAGCTTCACCATCATTCTGCAGCTACCAGTCACGAACTCTTCTGTTTTGGTCGTCACTGATATGTGCAACGCGTGGTACTATATCACTGTGGACTCTGTATGTATCCTTCATTTTAATTTTGTCTCTAATTCAACCACACACTCGATTAGTTTGGTGTGTCCTCTCTTGATATTTCATCAGTACTATTATGCATTCATTATGTGCAGATTTCCATGAGGCGACTCTCTTTAGCCATTATAGACCCTATTTGTCAACTACTAGTATTTTTTTTTCTTTTTCAAAAGTTTTTATTTTTTTGAATAAAGTAAACTTAAATTTAAGCATATATATAGTTACTAATTGAAAGATTTTTATGAAATTTATTTTATCATAAAAACACTTGTAAATATGAATATGAATATAAATGTTAATCTCATATGCTATAAGAATTTAACCAAATTTATTTAATTGTTAATCTCTTGATTAATTGTCTACATAATAAAAAAAATTATGATATTTCACATTTCTTAATTCAATTAAATAAGTTAGGATATATGAAATAAGTTGGGGAGGAGGAGGGGGTTATACCAATTAAAAAATGTAAAAATAGAAAAATTATTTTACAGGTGTTTTTTTTATAAGTACATTTTTTTTTCCAGAGGTTATATAAATGTAAAAATCGCAAGTTTGTGAAACTTGAAGGACCAAAAGTGCATTTTAACCTATATATTTCTTTAGTTTTTTTTATTCAAATTGACCCTTTAAGTTCCTTAAAAAAAAGTTTACCCTTTAAGTATTAAAATAGACCCATTTGGCTATTTTTCTTCTTCCTTTCTTTCTTTCATGTACTCATTGTTAATAAACATTTATTTATTTTTAAAATGTACGAGACTAACTTGATGTTAAAATGTCTAATAGTGACAAAACAATATAAAGAGAGTAGAAAAAAGAAGGAAAATAATGTGAAAAGGAGAGAGATGTATCGCAAGAGATGGGGACACTACAAGAAAAAACGCGTTTTGCGACTTTTAAAATTGCTGATTGCGACTGTTAGAAGGGTCGCAAATGTACATTTGCGACTGTTCCATAACAGTCATTAATGTTGGGGTCGCAACAGTCATTTGCGACCCTTCATAGAACAGCCGCTCCGACTGCCGCAAATGGTACTGCGACAGTTCCCAAAAGTCGCAAAATAAGAACTTGTACATGGTTTTGAAAGAACTTGCGACAGTTCCTAACTGTTGCAAATGTCTGATTTAAAATTTTGAATTTAATATTCTGCGACTGTTTGAACAGTCGCAAATGCTTTTTTTTTTTTTTAAAATGTCACAAATATTTATTTATTTTTGAAATTGATATGGCCTGATTTAAATTTTTTTGTCTAGAATATGAAGTTAGTCTAAAAAATATATATTACTAAAAACTTAGAATGCAAAAATATACATAATTCAAGAGTAAGAAGTTTGACCCATACATCAACTTAACTAAAACAAAAGATAATGTACCTAGTTTAAACATTAAAAAAACCGAAACACTAGTGGATGAACATTCGATAAAGTACGTAGTTTAAACATTCAAAAAACCAAAACACTAGTGATTTAACATTCAAAACAACTGTACCAAAATGAGAAGTCCTTAAAATATCTAAATATTCCCTAGTGATGTTGCTTCAATGACCATCAAGGCGGTAGCTAGACTCAGAAGAATGTCTACCATCTCCTGCTGATCCTAAATTTGTTGGCTGAAAAGAAGAAGAAAAATAAATAAGACAGTGAATAGTAAAACACATGAAGCACACATAGGGCACCAAACAGAACACTCACACGTAAGTCAGAAGATACCACATTGACATGAAACATGAATGCATTGACTCGTAAACATAAGTTATAGACACCATTAATAAAAAATTTAAAATCAAAGTGATTGAATGTAACACCATGCGTTAATGTCAGATATCGGACACACTTTAAATTTGAAATGATTCAAGCATTTCTCGCAGCACAATGTATAGAAGCCTTCATAAGTTCAAGATCAGAATCTGAATTTCGTATAGAAAGTAACCTTGACATTGTCAGATTATTCGGCTTAATGGTTGCGTAGAATGGTCATGATCTCTAACATTATGTTACATTTTACAATTCATTTTCTTATGGAAAAACAAACTACAGTTAATGCTTCAAATAGAAATTAATTCGCAGATTATACCCAAAAAAAATTACTATGCAGAAGAGTCATAAATATGATTCAGCAATACATGATTCTCTACAATAATACAGAGAACAGACAAAGAAATAGGCCAAAATGATGTTTTTCAAAGGATACTTTCATTCCTGGTGATATTGTAATATTTAGATGGATTCTTAATATTATAAGCATATGTTTGGAATCATGGTGGGATTACAATGGTTGTCGGGTTGGTCTTATAATATTAAAAACCCTTCCAAAATGATTTCCAAAATGATGCTTTTAATAATTTCATTAAAAAGATTCATTTAGTAACAATAGTTTTGTAAAAGTTACCTCTTTGTCTCGAGAATTTTGCATTTGCATTTGCATTAAGAAAGCAACTTGCTCCTTCAAGGTATCAACTTGTGAAGCCTTATCCTTAAGAGAATTAATCTCAGCTTGCATTTTCAACATTTTCTCATTAGCCTCGATGGAAGATGACGCTGATCTAGTAGAGCGACTAGAGATTCGAGATGGTGTTATCCCAAGCCCCATAGAACGGACATATCCAGCATGTTCCTTTCCAAACACATTGACAAATGCTTCATTCTCACATTGAGTGTTTTGGATTTCAGCTTGCAATTTTTCCTGCATATACAAGAGTTCATGAAATAGCTAAATAAATGCAGCAAAGCATACATGGTTGTTTGAATACAACACCAAAATGGGTCTTTGTTGTTTAATATGTTGTAAATGAAAATCAAGTTGAATATAGCTTGCAATGTTAATGCGAAATTGTCACTTACAGCTTTTTCCCTTGCCTCTTCATTGACAAATTTTCCATTGGCATGTTTATGCGAAACAGAATACATATCTCCCCTACTATATTTTCGACCATATGTCAATTCCTACAAGTAAGCACATATAATAATTACTTGTTCAATTGTATATATAATCAACCAGCAGATTGAGTGAACCATACCAACTCATCTTTTTTGATCGCAAGCGACGTTTGTCCTAGTGTATGAGGGATTTTTAGCTTTTTCCTATTTCTTGCATTTCTTTGTGCAATCGCCTGCATTAATTGAAACAAGAAATTTTATACATGCATCAGTTAACAGCTTAAGAAAAAAACAAATGAAGCCATTATTTACCACTTGTTCTGGCTTCCTCCTATAATTGACAAAAACAGCCCAAGGATCTGGGTGAATAAAACTTGGACGATTTTTTAGATTCTCCTCTAATGTGAGTTCCCATTTGTAATATTTTTTAAACAATTGACATTTTCCATCCTTCCATTTCTTTCCAAGGCTAGAGATAACATATTTTTTTTGGTCTCCATCATCATCAACAACAAACTTTGACTTATAACATAAACAAAAAACAAATTGTTAGTTAACACAAGAAACAATAAATCATATATATTCAAATATATGTATATCAATGATACCTTTACTTTGCTGACATAAAACTCAGTTTTTTTTTCAATTGAAATTGCATCCCAGCTTTCAAACATTATCGGGAAATCTGTATATTGCCTTGCCAATTGGCCCAGATAATTTGCTAACAATTTAGCAGATTTCCCCACTGGTTGAGGAACATCATTCCATCGAGTCATTATCTTGGTTCCATTAGGAGATTCTTCAAGCAAATCTGCCACTGTTAAACATCTCCTTGAAATATGACCCGCCGCATCTAACAAATAAGAAAGTGAAACGTGGCATAAGTTAACCATTTAAAACAATCAATAACAACACGTACATGAGAAAAAACACAGCACCACAAATAGGAACACTAGATTACATACTTATAACTTCAACCTCCCAGTATCTAGGTTTCTTTTTATCAGTAATGTTCAGCTGTTCATCTACATCATCATCTACATCATCATCCATATCATCATCTACATCATCATCTCCAGAGCCAAGAGAGGGACTATCATGTGTAGGTGAATGTGTCACATGTGTAGGCGATGGAGGTGTCTCATGTGTGGATGGTGGATCTGTAACATGATCATGGGTTGAAGGTGGCACATGTGTAGGCTGTGAAGCTGCATGTGGTAAACCTTGTGAACGGAGGCGCTTCTTATTGGCTGCCTCAAGAGCTCCGGGTTGTACAAACTTTGATTTTCTCTTCACAACCTAAAAAATGGCATAATTCAGAAGCTTAATTGTCTCTAAAAAATTCCAAATACATTAAGTTAACAGTGAAAGAATTACATCATCAAATTATCAAATTACCAAATGACATAAAAATAAGAACATATATCTTAAGAGAGAGAATTGGAATATTTAGAGCCTCCAACCTTTTTTGAAGTGGCAGAATAGGATTTTGCAAGTTCTTGAGAGATAATTGGAATACCTAGATCCTCCATCCTTTTTTGATTTTCTGCCATTGTTTTCAACTTTTGTTCCTCGTATGGTGTCATGTTTTTACACTGCAGAATTGACGATAAACAAGTCAGAACGAGGCAAATAGCTAAGCAAAGTAGGATCAAAAAACTAGCAACAAGAGGAAAAAGACAAGTAAAAATAACAATCACAAGTAAAATGTAAAAATAACAATCTCAAGTAAAAACTAGTAGAGTAGGATAAGAAAAAACTAGCAAAAGTTACACTTCATTGCATTAATTGTATAAAAATCACAAGTACATTGGGGTTACAACAACTACATAGACTTCTTAGCAATCAAGTTCAACTAGACTTCTTAACAATCATCATCATCTGTAGTCAGTCTTGCTAATTGTATATGTGTGGTATCATTAGAGAAAATTTGTTCTAAATTTTGTGATGGGTATGGCTCAATGGGGGCCATAATTTCATCATTTCCACCCATGTCATACAAGTCTCTTGGCTTCAAATGAACAGGTATACTCCATCCTTCTTCCTTCTCATCATCCACATAATAAACCATTTGAGCTTCTAATGCTTTAATGAATGGCTCATCATCTTCATGTTGTCCAGTATGTTTTAATCTTGTAAAGTTTATAGACTTAAAACCCAACTTATCTATTTTAATGCTTCTTGGGTTTGTGGTATTAGCCCATTCACATTTAAACATTGGCACTGTGAATCCATCGTAGCGAAGCTCAATGATGTCTATTAATCTTCCATAGTAAGGCACCCCTCCAAATCTCATTTGGGCATCACTATTGCTTGAATAACTTCGTGTCCCAAAAATGCCAAAAACTCCACAGTTTTGTGTTTTTAATAACTCGTCTCGCGCCTTTGTTCGAAATTTGAATCCATTGACATTGTATGCAGTGAACCTTCTAACTTTATCAAAAGGACCTTGAGCAAGACTAATGAGAACATCTTTATTTGGTCCATCAATGGTGTCAAGATTGTTGCAAATCTAAACCATAAAATATACAGTTAGTCACATTCTTATTCTTAAAAGCACATACAAGCAAACTCTGAACCTAAATGGGTTTATGAACACTAACACGATTGTGGAACCAATTAGCAAACTCTTTATGAACCTTCTTGTCTACCTCAGAAGTAGTCCTTGCACTACTCCTTAGCTGACTTCGTGTGATACTTTTGTACTGCCTATATGGTTATTTCATATTACATGTAAGAATTTGAAAAGTAGTAAAATAATTTTTTAATGTGTAAAAATTACTTACATTAGATAGTCCTCAACTACAGGGCAGTTTGTTAAAACATGTCTATGAGCTTGTAACTTTTCAATCGGTGTAAGAGAGTAATGTGAAGATCCACCAATAGGTTTTCCAACTCTAGGAAATAATTCGGCTACACGCGGGTCAATTTGTACATCATTAATAGGCTCATCATCCACACGACCCGGTTGATTCCATTTAGTCGCAATGTTTTGTAGATACCTTGAACCGTATGTAAGAATCTCATGTATGATGTACCCTTCCGCAATAGACCCTTCTGGTTGTGCTTTATTACGTACATATTTCTTAAGTTTTCCTAAGTACCTATAAATTGAACCACAATAATATTATTTTCAATAACTTTATAAACAACTAAATCATTGAAGGAATGAAATTGGACAAATTTTACCTTTCGACAGGATACATCCATCTATATTGAACGGGACCTCCAAGTTTAACTTCTTCAACAAGGTGAACAACCAAGTGAACCATAACAGTGAAAAATGATGGAGGAAATATCATTTCCATGTGGCATAAAGTGAGGATAATTTGGTTTTGCATTTTTTCCAAATCTTCAATTTTCAACACTTTACAACATAATTGTCTAAAGAATGAGCATAACTCGATCAATACTGCTGAAACTTCAGTAGGTAATGTTGTCCGAATGGCTAATGGTAGAAGTTGTTCCATCAATATGTGGCCATCATGACTCTTCAACATTCCTTTCAACTTAAGATTTTCCAAGTCAATGCATCTAGAAATGTTGCTTGAATAACCATCAGGCACAGTGATATTCTTTAAAATTGTTAAAAATTCCCTCTTACTTTTACCAGTCAAAGTAAAAATTGCCGGAGAAATTTTTCCATTTTCGTTGCACCAAAGGTCAGATCTTATGCCCATAACTTCAAGGTCTCTTCGAGCATCAACATGGTCTTTACTCTTTGAACTATCATTAAGCAAAGTATATATGATATTATCCAACACATTTTTCTCGATGTGCATCGGGTCAAGATTATGACGCAGAAGATTATCCTTCCAATATGGAAGTTCAAAGAATATGCTTTTCTTCTTCCAGATTGGAGGGTCATCTTTTGTAGATTGCCTCTTGCCTGTCCTTTTTTTCCTTTTTTTCGGGTTTGAAGGGTCACCTTCTGTAGGTTGTTTCTTGCCCTTTTTTTTTCCGAACCCTGCTTTCTTTGGTTTTTTACCAAAAATGACCTTAATGTTTTCAACCTGTTGAAGAACTTGATGTCCAGATAATGTTACCGGTGGACTACGCATTTCTTGCTCACCATCAAAGCGAACCTTGTTCAATCTAAATCTGTGTCGCCGATCAAGGAAACGACGATGACCCATAAAACACCATTTACTGCTATTAGAAAGACGGCATGGATTAGTGTCGGTGTTACACGAAGGACAAGCAAAACCGGTGTATGTGTTCCAACCAGAAAGCATACCTAACCCCGGAAAGTCACTAATCGTCCACATTAAGGTGGCGTGTAATGTGAACACCTCTTTCTTAAAAGAATCATATGTATCCACACCTGTTGTCCATAACTCCTTCAACTCCTTGACTAGAGGTTGTAAGTATACATCGATGTCATTTCCTGGCGAAGATTTACCAGGAATTATCATCGACATTATGAAAGATGTTTCTTTCATGCACACCCATGGAGGAGTGTTGTATGGGATGAGCACAACTGGCCAAATGCTATAATTTGAACTCATTATACCAAATGGATTAAAGCCATCACTAGCTAATGCAAGACGCAAGTTTCGCGGATCTGATGCAAACCAAGTGTGTTTCAGGTCAAATTGTTTCCAAGCTTCAGAATCTCTAGGATGCCTCATCATTCCATCATTGTTAGTATCAACTGCATGCCATCTCATATCCTCGGCAGTCTTTGATGAAAAAAACAGTCTTTTCAATCTAGGTTTTAAAGGAAAATAACGAAGAACTTTTGCAGGAACTTTTTTCCGATTATTGACATCACAATCCTTTTCCCCTGATTTCCATTTTGAAGTGTTACAAATTTTACAGGTCTCCCTCTTTTCATCTTCACCCCAATAAAGCATACAGTCGTTGGGACATGCAGGTATCTTCACATAATTCATACCAAGTTTTGTAATTGTTTTCTTTGCTTCATAGAACGAACTTGGAATACTTGCAAATTCAAATGCATCCTTTAATAGCTCTAAAATCATTGTCAATGACTTATCACTCAACCCACACAAACACTTGATGTGATACAACTTTAACAAAAAAGACAATCTTGAATATCTTGTACACCCTTCATACAAAGGTTGTTCTCCATCTCTAGTTAATTCATAGAATTCTTTGGATTCATTCCTTTCTTCGCTTACACTTGGAATCACATCTTCATCTCGATCAATCTCTACATTTGATGCAACGGGTACCTCATTTGTCGGATCCCTATCAACTCCAAACGCATCATTGATCATGTTTTGAATAGAATCTTCAAGAACCACCGTGTCTTGACCTATATTTGGAATAGTACTAGTTGAGACACTGCTAGTTTCTCCTAAGGACTCCCCATGATGCAGCCAAACAGTGTACCCCTTTGGAAATGGTGACCACTTTAGGTGGTCTAACATTACACTCCTACTTTGCGGTTTTTTGAAACGGCAATCTCTACAGGGGCATATTACTTCACCATTTTCCACTACGTCTTTAAAGGCAAAATTAATAAATTCCACTATCCCTTGCTCGTATGCAGCCGACAATTGTGGCTTCATAATCCATGACTTATCCATTGCTTTAAATATAAAATATGGATTTCAATAAGTTGACATATTGACAACTATATTCACTTAAACATAGACATGTCAAAACAATACAAATATTCATGAAAAGTGATTCACACAACCAACTAAAAAAGTGAAGTGTACTTAGAAGCAGTGTGTTTACAGTATGTAGTTTGGAAAATCACAGCTACGTGTCATTATATTTTAGAACAATTTTATACAACCATCACAAAAAGCACCAAACAGAAGCAAATCGATAAGACATAATCTATATTCTCATTTTACAACACAATGAATAACAATTCTAGCAATAACATATCGAAAAATTGTGCAAACTTAACAATCAAAGATCAAAAAACATGAGGGAAAAAATACTTACATAAACAACAGCAAACTTAAAAAAACCAATAGCGCGCACAACAGAGAGCGACACAAAAGGAAGTAGGCACAAACAGAGCAGATGGCAAAGCGACACAATATGCACGTAACAGATCAGACCTGTTGTGAATCTGTTGTAAGAATTTTGTTAGTAGAGTTAGCATGTTGATAAATAACACCAATAAAATATAAAATAGCAGACATATAACTCATATTCAACAGCCTCAAATAAATCAACCACGTTAATGATGTTTGCAATGTCATTAGGTAGTCTCATTAGGTAGTCTGGCATACAATACCAACGACTTTGAATCTGGTGACATTAACACCTCAAATAAAGTAAACAATAGCATTAGATAGCAGACACACACACACTCTCTTGCGAACCTAACCTAGGGCCATCTGAATTTTATGGAGATTGAAAAACATTTTATGGAGATTGAAGAACTTTAAGATACAAGTTAGAAGATGCTCCCCCAAAAATTATACTTCTGAGGTAGTTGTTAGATATCTTAAATATTCATATGACCATTCTATGGCTCCGCTGGAACAATTTTCTATTGTGATCAGTTGCTTAAGAACTTTTGTTTTGATAGAGTAAAAAGACACTTTTAAATGCTACAAAGTTAAAAACAGAAAACAGATAAAATCATACATTCATTGGAGGTATATATAAACACAAACTAAAAAGCATTATTAACATTTATAATCTTCTATCCACTTCATATGGCATGTTCATCATTTACAATCTTAAGTTCCTACTACCAGTCAAATTTTTTTATTTTTTTATGCAAAGAGTACTACTAGTTAGATCTTGTAAGTTCTTTTGTGATCTCTTATCCCCACAGGTTACTTCTTTATTTTCTTTTCCAATTGAAACCTCATGATTTATAAATAGAATGTCTGGCATGTTCATCATATGTTCTCGTACATAAACTTAAAAAGAATACATATGCACTCAAAAAGAATTCAGTTAACAATGATTGGAAAGGATACATATGCAACTGCATTTTTTTAACAAATTGAGATTTACAATTATTCAATATTATTTTTGTTATGATTTATTTTTTACTAGAACAATAACTCTCTGAGTTACTAATCATTAAAAGACTGATATAATTCAAAGAGAACTGAGTATAAAGTATAAACATATCATACACTAAGTTAAAGTATAAATAAAGTTAAAGTACAACACATGACTTTTACCAAAAACTAAAGTTGTAAGTTAGCTTGCTGCAGAGTTCAATTTACTTTTTAAGTGGCAGTAAATAACACATGTATGTTTACAAGAATGCTAATCCCTCTCTTAATCAGTGACAACGACGCCGCTAATATATCATGTTTTAACAACACACCAACAAAAGCAAATAAGAGCATGCTCTCGTAGCCAAAACATTCTATAGCCATAAAGAAACATCAACTCATATGAAAATCAAATTTCAGCAACCAAAAGGCATCCGCATTCGAAGCCAAAACTCACTAAAGTTATACAACTCAACAAGCTTAGACCCTGTCATCAAAACCCCATCTACCAGGAGCACAAAAACAGGAGCCATTGTCGCACATTACTTAACAAGAACATTAAAGCAACAAGGTTGTACAGAAAGTTAGTTCCTGTAATACTAAGGATCTCCCAAATAAACACTGAGAACAAGCCAAACAGAACCCTAATCATGACAGAAGAATCATTACATTTTCAATGGCCTTAAAAATCACTTAAAAAACAAAAATAATCAACATATTAACAAAAATAATCACTAAAATCAACACACAAAAAAAACTAAGAATTCTTTAAAAAATAAAAACAAAAATTATCCAGAAGATTGAGTGGTGAATGATTGAGAATGAGAACAAAGAGTGAGTGAGCACCTTTTGAGCACCGTTTGAGTTCCGATTGACCACCGATTGGAGCAATTGAGTGATTTAGCGCACTGATTGTTATTGATTGAGCACTGATTGGGGGTTTTGGGTGAGAACCGATTGAGTGAGAACTGATTGTTGAATCTCACGTTAGGTTTTGTGTGATTGATTTAGCAACGAGTGAGAGTGAGATGGAGATTTGAGAATTTTTTTTTCCCTTTTTGGTAGAAAGATGGAGATTTGAGAGTGAAATGGAGATTTGGGGTTTTGTGAAAGTGAGAAAGGGGGGAACGAAAATTTGGTAAAGCGGGGAATGAAAATATACAACGCGCCTTCTAATTAATTAAGCAAAAAAACCTGCGACGGTTCAGCCTAACAGTCGTAACAACTGTCGTAAAAATGCACTTTGAGGCAGTTGCAGGGTAGGGGTCGCGGATGAGGTGTCGCAATTTGCAGTTTTTCTTGTAGTGGGAGTTCCAGAGTAAAACGAGAGGTTTTATTAAAACAGGAGGAGAACATGAAGATATAAGTTAGGGTTTTATCTTCCATGAGAGAAGCTAACCTATGACCCAAACTTTATATCATTCTTTTAGTGCGACTTTATATGTTTAACTGATTCTAAAGGATCAATGTATGGATTGTTTGCGTGTCATAAACTCATAATATAGAAATTTTGATTTAAGTAGCCGCTATACTCTACTTTCTAAAAAAAAGTAGTTGTTATACTCTATTTTGGTTCAATTTTTCTCACAAGAGTTTCTAGTTCCAGATTTGCAATTTCAGTTGGAAATTATAATTTCTAGGCAATGAATGATATTTCCTAGGTTGCACAAAATGAACTCCAAGCTACATGTTAATAGGAAATGAATAGGGACATTAGGTATGATTTATGAAGCCAGAATACACTAAAATGAGTAAACTATCTATGCCAGATACATACTATACACCGATACTCCTAGGAATAGGATGTATCTTGTATACTTGTACTAGAAGTATTTAAACTAATTTTTTATTTTATTTCAAAAACATTTCATTGCTTAATTTTAAGATACAATTAAAAAAAAACGATAATGTACAACAAGATATGACATAAGCGAATGAGATGCATATGAGAAGATACCAAGCATTGAAAGTTCTACTATATATAAAGTAAAAAAGAAAGAAAGTCGCTCCATTAATCTTCTCAATTGCTCACATGCCGCCCTTTAAAATTCTCAAAATTCCCTTGTTAATACCGATTAGAAGTTAAGATCCGATCACTAGTTATCTTTCCGCTTGATATGTATTGGAATATATGTAAGGTAACAACTTTTGTACTACCATTTCTACTTCTACCCTCAACCATTCAATCCTTAAAAAAAGAAAGTCAGTCGCTCCATTAATCTTCTCAATTGCTCACATGCCCTCTAAAATTCTCAAAATTCCCTTGTTTGTACCGATTAAAAGTTAAGATCCGATCACTAGTTATCTTTCCGCTTGATGTGTATTGGAATATATGTAAGGTAACAACTTTTGTACTACCATTTCTCCTTCTACGCTCAACCATTCACTCCTTAAAGTTATTTTTTTTTTGACGAAATTTGTGTCTCAAGTCACCATTCTTTCATTTATGTATATTTTGAAGGGCAATTGCCCCCACTACTTTTTTATATTATTTGTTAAATCTTTGATATTTTAGCTATTGTCCTTTTTAAAATAACAGATTGCCCCTTTTAAATGGAAATTTATACTATAAAAAGAGTATGATCTTTTTATGAATTTTATAAAATCGAAAATATAAATGCATTTGAGATGAAATTTTAAATGATTTTTACCATATTTTAAATGATTTATGTAGCTTACCCTACTTTGTGATAAAGGATCTAAACGGAACAAAAAAAGATAAATGACTAATACATTACAAACAAATAAGATAACCTTTAGTGTAATTTTGCCTAAAAAATATAATGCAACTTTTAAACCAATACATTTTATTTTACAAGTTTTACCCTTGGAGTAGCCTGCATGTTAACACATGCCAAATCTTCAAAACGACTTCAATATAATATGAACCCTTAAAGACAAAGTGATCTTAGTTATCATAAATTCATCAATGTTCTTATCTGTCTTCTTTGCAAACATTGAATAATGATATAACTGTATAACAATAACAAGGCAATGTGAGGCATCTTATCCATCAAGGTATCAATAAATTCTAAATTGCAAGTTGAGACTCACATCAATTTTTAAGCCATAAGAATAATTGACTCCCACTCGAATATATGCCATCACAATGGTGGGACCTAAAACCATTTGGTTCATCATTCATTATCTAGAGGCCTAATTTTGGTCATGATACAATGCAACATCACACAAGAAATATAGATTAAATGACAGGTGGCTCTAGTTAGCTAGATATAATTTCTTGTTGCCAGTTGTTAAAAATCCAAAAGTGATCAAAATATAGGTAAGGGAATTAATGGAATTGATTATCAAACCCGTGACAAAGAAATAAAGCAAACTTTTGTGTTATATATTGATCTAGATTTTAATTCACATTGTTTGTATCTTACATGCATATATACTTTTTTCTGTCTCTTCCTAACCCCATTTGATTGGCTCTTCTAGACACTTTCTTAAGGTAAGGTCCTCAATTATATATAGTTTCATTACATTAGTTCTTGAACTTATTAATTGAGCTACAAAACTTCATTTTCCAAAAAACAGTGTCCATTTTTTTTTTACATAATCCAATAATTAGGTACATAAGGAGTGGAATTAAGCATGGAAAGTGACCAAATTACAAGCAAGGAAATGAAAGTGGAGATTCAATCAAAGAGTGAAGTTATGTCAAGTACTATAGGTGTAGAGTTACAAGGGGGTTCAAATATGGGACAAGGTGGCCTTATGAGACAGCCTAGTGTGACCAAGACTAATTGTCTATGTTCACCAACAACACATCCTGGTTCATTTCGTTGTAGGCTTCATCGTACTCCTAGTCTCCAAAGGACCAAAAGCATAGAGCCAGAATCAATCCCTGATCAGACATCTACTATAGGTCATGGTTCTATTGTTGGTGGTGACAAGGATCGAATCCATTAATCTTATGTTCAATTGTTACTTTTCTTCTGTATAATTGTCTAGTCTTGGGTGTGTTATGTGTATTATTGTATGCAATTTTCTTTTATATATGTTTGTCTTTGTGGTGTTTATAGAACATAATTGTATATTGCTGTGATCAAAAGGAAGTAATCCCGTGTTGTTAGTTTTTAATTCAAGTTTAGTTAGTTTGATTAGTGTTTAATCCAAGATTGTTTGGGTTAAAACATGTTTAGAAGTTTGTTACAAGTTAGTTGGATAAACTAGCTAAGTTTGGTATGTTTGTTTAGATAGCTTACTAAGCAAGCAAAGTGAATAAGCCATATAAAAGGCATGTTGTAACTATTTCTCATAATCTAATGAATATTGAATACACAATATATTACAACAATAATCTCTTCCATCTTCTCTCAATTCTCTCAATTTCTCAAATCCTAATTTCATAACAAATTCATAGCTTGCATTGTAAGCAAACTATGTTGCGCTATCACGTGTCACATTCTTATTGATTCTGAAACTGAAAATGAAATTTGGCAATTCGTGTTTGTTTTTCAGCTCTCTTTACATATATTTTTGGCCTTTTATAGTTTCTAGGATAAAAAATGCTAAATTTCTTAGACGAAGAATTGTACTTTGGGATGAACTACTAAAATATAATTAAAATTTGTGAGTTGTACACATTGTTCAGAACAATTGATTCTTATTGGAAAGAAAACAAGGATAGAAAATACAGTTTTAAAAAACTTTTCCTTTGTTTGATTGATGAATAAAGAGGAGGGAAATAACACTTTTTGTTGGTCCCACAAAAGATTCCATTCCCTCCAATTTGAGAAGAAAACCTCAGAAATAGGAAAGTTGGACATGGGATCCATGAAGTCATGAACTTGACGCATTCAGCTAGTTGGTCTATTCATGATCCTTGGATAAAGATTGACTAATTTATATTTTAACTTGGTATTTTGATTTAAAAGAACATTAAAATTTAGATCAACCAATCTCGATCTAACAATCATTGATATACTAAATATGTGAATGCGTCAAATAAAAGTGTCAAGACAATATAATTTGTTGAAAGTTGCGAGTCTTTGGAAAATACAAAAATGCCCTCATGTAAACATATATAAAAAATAAAGGAAAATGTTAACAAGTGTCATTAGGATATTGTTTATGGAAAAGTATTTGACTTGTATTTAAAGACAATTTTCATTTATTCATTCCTTAAACAATATCGTTAAGACATTTGTTAGCAAGACCAAACAATCTAAGTTAGGGTTTTAAACCTCAAGGTTTTGGGCTAAAAAAAGTTCAATTTGATTATAAATATGTAATATGCCAATTTGATAATCAATATTTTCCTGATTAAGTTGGCATACATGATTGTCTATATATCCTCTTTGACTTAAGTTCAACCATTTACTTAAGCAAAAAATAATTTTTTTTCTTCATAAATCCTGAGAGATAGACCACCTTATGTGGCAATCCATCCCTTCTACATCCTATGTGGCCGTAATTTAATATGAAAACAAGTCTGTGTTAGCTCACCCACGGCGACCTCAAACACAACAACTAAAACTAGCAAGAAACACACATACATGTAATAAAACAAAAACATGGTGGTGGTGATGGAGGAACCAGCAAACAAGCAAATCAAAAAAAATAAACGAAAATCTACACAAAAACGTACCAAAATATATAGTAGTGGTGATGAACGAACAACAATGAAGGTGGTGAGGTGAAAGAGAGAGTGGTGGCGATTAAGTTCAGAGAGAGAGAAAGAAGAGGGAAGAAGACAAAATTGGAGTATGAACATTCAATTATTTTTCATCGATGATGGTAGTGGAGAAGAAAGCCGACACGAAGGAGAGATAGAAAGTCGATGGAGAGAGAGAGAGAGAGAGACGTTGGTGATAAAGAGGGTGGAGGAAACGATGTTGGTCGACAAACACCGGTACGATGGAGGAGGATGGTTGTGGTTGGGTGACGCTTTTGGTGGTGGTGGTGAGGAAGGGAGGGTGAACGGCTTGCGAAAAGAGAGAAATCTGTGTGAAGAGAGAGAGAGAGAGAGGGAGAGGGAGGGAGAGAGAGAGAGAGAGAGAGAGAGAGAGAGAGAGTGGTGGCAAGAGAAAATTAAAAAAAATGTGTCTAGTACCACATGAGGGTGTAAATGGGGGTATGGAAACAAAAGGGTGTTTATAAAACATTATTTTTTTTCATAAAGCCTCGTGCACTTTTTATGTTATTTTAAAGAAGTTTGCCGTTTTCACATCCGTGTTTCCTAGAAACATATGAAAATGACCAAAAAACCCAACATGAGTTAACTACCGCCGATTTTTTAGTTATAAGCCAGCGGTAGTTAACTACCACTGAGGTGTTTTTTTTGTCATTTTCATGTATTTCTAAGAAATAATGGATGTGAGAAAAACAATTATCTATTTTAAAACAACTCATGATAAAAGATGTTGTAGGCCTTATACTTATCGGACCCATCATGTTTCTTTCCTCTCACTCTTACTTCTACTAAACACACTAAACAACCATAAAATCATCTTACTTTTTACTCATTTATTTTCACTTTCTTTCCTTTAACAATTTTTTCTCTCACTTCCTTTCGTTTAGTTCCCTTCATGATCCATATAGTTGGTAAGGACAAGATACAACAATGTGGATGCTAATAAATCTCAAAACTTAAAAAACACACATGCAATCGGAAATAATACAATCTCGATAACACTAACCGGTGATTAAATTAATACACAACATGTAATCCAATTAATTATAGAAACCCTTGAATATTGCTTTGGTGTGTTCATTGAATAATACTGTTGGTGAACATGATCAGAAACAGTGCTTCCAAGCCATTTCTTTGAATAGTTTGATTTCAAATTAATAATAAAAATGGAACAATGGCAATATAGAAAACGAAGAAATCTACAAAATCTTTCCTCACTCAGTTTTGTATCCCATGCAAGATTTGATTTAGATGCAGAGAGAAAGTAGTCTATAATATTTCAAATACATTGAACAAAATATAAATTACTTTTTTTCTTCTTCTCATTTTTAAAATAAAATAAGGTTGACCTGCCTTAGACTAAGGCACCATTTTCTAAAATTTTGTTATAAAAAAAAGGTAAATACTACTAGTAAATGTGAATACCATGTCGAAAAGTAATTCAAGCATTTAATTAGAATGGTAACTAACTACTAGCAAAATGTTGTAGAGTTGTATAGCAAGTAGCCAATGACTTATGGTGCAAGTATAAATAAAATCTATACAATTTTAATTTCATCAGTAACTTGGAAGTGTAGCTTGCACTCTGCCACCTTTACCAATTTCTCCCATGTCCTTGGGAATTAAACAATGAGAGATATTTTGCTTCTACAAATAAATAAAAAGGTAAATTGGTGCGTAAAGCATCCACATACGCAGGATTCAGAAGTGGTCCATCATTTTTATGTATTATACATAGTCTTACCGTATTTTTTTATTATATTTTCAGAACTTAAACCCGATCTTTTAATCACGTGATAACAACTTCACTGTTGCGTCAAAACTCCTCTTTACCTCTACAAATAAAAACTTTAGGAAAATTATATTTGTTGTGAAAATCCTTTTCGCGGGATATGATGTGCGACTATACTTGATTGACTCCATATAATTTGGTAAAAACTCCCATTATGACTTGTCAACCACACCCAATATGAACTAAAGGATGAGTAGCAAACAAAATCAAAAGGAATTTAAAAAGTAACATGCTAAATAGGTACGTACAAAATTTAGATGATTCTAATCATATCAAGCAGTATTGATGAATGATATATGAGAGGAAATTCATGCAAGCATGCTCATAAAATAGTTAGTCATGGTCATTGAAACTATGATGAATAATGATCATGATTGAAACAATGATGATTGTGACCACCACTTTCAGTTTGCCACTAAAGAGTATATTCTATTATATGCTTTATGAATTTGTTGAAATTCAAAAGGTTTAGTTCTTTCACAACCTAGAGGGTTCATTTCAGTTAGTGAGATTTGAACTAACTAGTAACTAGTCTGCAGGAGACATAATTCAACCTCATAATTATGCAAAACATAAAAAAAAAATATGGGTAAATACCTCTTTTTCGTTGATGTAATATTAGCGAATTTCGGTTTTAGTCCTGTAAAAAAAAAGATTTAGATTATGTCCTTGTAATTTCAGATTCTTCCACTTTTGGTCCCTCCTTTCATCACGTCAGCAGAATCTGCATAAATTACGTCCTTGTAATTTCAAATTCCTTCCACTTTTGGTCCTCTAATTTCATATTCCTCCACTTTTGATTCTTCATTTTACGTGTCATGTATGCAGATTCTGCTGACGTGGTGAAATGAGAGACTAAAAGTGGAAGAATCTGAAATTACAGAGACAAAATCTAATTTTTTTTTACAGGGACTAAAACCGAAATTCGCTAATATTACATGGACGAAAAGAGGTATTTACCCAAAAATTATTAATACTTAACTAGTTTGAGTGTAAAGGAGGTGGAAAATGGCATCCATATAATAAATCTATTTCAATGAAGAAGTCAACTAAATACCTAAATAATTAACACAAATATGAGAAAGTTACTCAGGGTGTTGTGAGTTTTATGGCTACAATAATTTTTGGACTTTTTCTTAGTAATTTTGTTAAGGTTTCTTATAATTGACACCAAAAAGAATAAATGTAGATACATGGTGGTGCAGCCGTAGAGACCATTAAATTTAGAGTCTTTTTCTAAATTGACGTAGGACGATTAGCTGCGTGTATTGAAGATAAAGTGGCGTGCAACAAAGGCTCAACGGAAGTAGCATAGATTTAGCATCTCGTGTTCGAATAACTCGAAATATATATTTTTGGAAAGGGAATCTGCCCACGAGTAGAACACATTGCTTTGCCATGACGTAAGGACATTTTTAGCCATTCGAAGTCATCTGAAGGTCTAAAACTGGATTTTAATATTTTAGCCCACTTTTTTTTTGGATTTTCTGCCTATTAGAGTTTTGTTATTTCCCTATTATTTAATCCTAACAGTTTCATTCAATCAAATTACAAAGAATTTTTCCTTATTTTATGGTAGATTACGAAAACCTTTTTGACGGATTTGTACTTACAACTTATCTGTTTATCTTTAGGTTTAACGTTTGCTAGCCCTTGCTGCCGCTTCATAAATCTAACTGTTCACACAGCTGCTTCACCCTATAGGGGATCTATTTCCGACTTATGTCGGTATGGAACAATATCGAGTAATGTAGATCATAGACACACCAAGTGGTGATTTACTTAGAAGCAAAACATATCTTACCAACGATAGATCTTATTCTTTCATGTTTACATGTTCTGCTTTTTGGTCGGGTTTGTAAATTGTAATGCACATAATTTTGCTACCAATAATAACACATTGAATTGTACCATTCCACGCACGATGGGTCAATTACATATCTCTGCTTATAAGAAACAAAAACAAGGCGCATGCATAAACCTTAATTATTTGCCACAACATTCCAAATCTTATCGATGATTGTATATATCTATTCAGTAAGGACGAGATTATATTCGTGGATAGATAAATAAGACAAAAATTATTACAAAATTGTTTTGTCACACTTGTGAAAATGTACCAAGAAAGAATATATTATGGCCCATATGAACATAGCCACGTGTTGCTGGATCATAGACAAAGACAGCACAATTGGCCCTACCATGGTTTTAAATTTTGATCCGGTTAAAATTCGAAGGTCATTGATGAGAGATTAAAATCCATTAGATCTCGGACATAATTGCAGTTGCAGACCATAATTTAAAACCATAGACCCTACTATTCATCACTTACACCGGAGATATCGTGACCACCTTTGATATCGTAGAAACTATTAGTTAAATATTGATCATGTGGTTGTAAATTGTTATCACAATTGTGGAGACATTAAAAAAGTTCGATAACATGTACTTGACCGTCATTTATACCTAAGATGAAATCACATTTGTTGCATTGTGGTTTGGATCGCGATTTTCATTAGAGAAATTTATAGTTAAATACGAGTATACGACTAATCCGATGGAATCACATTCACAAAGATAAAGATATTAGTAGTCACAGCCACAATTGGAGTTGCATACCGTTTTTTATAACCTCATGACATTTATAAAGCTTTTCACATATGAGATTTACCAAGGAGATTTCCTCTAATGTAGAGAAAATCTTAATTCTTATCACTATACATATATATTACATGAACACTGCACATTTAGATGCATTGATTTTCCCTAAAAGTTACAAAGCCTTTGGCAAAAAAGATAATATTTTACCCCCTAAATTTAATAATTTACCATTCCCATACTGTAAATTTGAAATAAAATAAAAAAAATCACTCAATTCTTTTGAGTTGTGCTTCTATTGGTAGACCACAACTTACTAAACATTCTTTTAGGTTTAGTAGGAAGTGAACAAAAACCTTTAAATCTAGAACTTCTTCCAATTCCATTACTTGATACATCATTATTCTCATCAAAATCATCCTCAGCTAGTTTCATCCTAAGAGTTGTGTTCTTTGTTGATTTTGGTGAGTTTAATCCATTAACACTCCAATTATCACCAGCATGTATACTTGTAGTAGTGCTTAGTTGTGCTGCATGTTTTGATGGGTCAATTCCATAAGAAGTGAGTAATGCTTTGATGTTGCTTGATATGTTGGTGACTTTGCCACCATTTGATGCAGCTCTAGCTTGCTCAAAGAAGAGAACTTGGACAACAAGTCTTAGTGGAAGTAGCTCGTTTTGTGCAGCATGCATACATGATGAAATGGAGAGTTTTTTGCAATCTAGAATTCTACATAGTCTTTTCCTTTCGGTTTTGTCGAGTTCTGGATGAGCCTGAAAATTTTAGACAAACAAATTAAAAAATGTAGTGAAACTAAAGAACGGATAGAACATCGTGTTAGTCTCATGTCGGAAGAAATATGGTGTGGAAATGTGTCAAAAAGTAGGATGTGCTACTCTTTTTACAAACTTATGATTTTGTAGGTTGAGTTAGACACGATCCAAATTTTATGATGATATCAAAACTTATCCAAGATATGATACTTTCTAAAGTCTAAATGTCATATCCTAGTTGTGTTAAGAGTCTCACATCAGATGAGCTATCTACATCGTCCAAGTTACATATCATGGTTGTTAGATTGATGGTTGGCCGACTCATATTCCTATTTTGTTATTTGAGAATATGAGTCGTCCGAACTCCAATCATTGTTAAATGGTCAAAATCAAACAGGAAAGTTTGGTTGGAGGAGGCTGGAGGGAAAACTACTAGCAATAAAACTTAACTTCTAGTGGGTCAGCCTGCACCTAAACCAGGAAAATGATGATAAAGACAATACTTTAAGGTTGAGTTGCTTATCTACTAATTTTGTCCCACAAATGAAACATATTGTGGCTACAGTTTCTCTTGTTTTTTTCCTCCTCGTCTAGGTAGCACCAACACTTCAGATTGAAAACATGTTCAAATGTCCGACACTTATAACTGTCTATCATTAACACGACGTTAATGTTTGTGATTACATATAATTACTTCTACTTTTTCAAATTATTACCGGTATTTGTATGTTGGCGTTCGTGTATGTGTCGGTGCTTCGTAAATTTCTATCAGTAAACAACAATGAATTAATCTTGAAAACATAACAGATTTTCTTCTTCAAATATTTACCTTGAGATAAGTATCAATAGCACTGTATAGATCATCATGATCACGTCTTGCAAATTCAGGTACAGTTTCAGCAATAGCAACAAACTTCTCCAGAGGCAAATTTACATTCTTAGCAACCTCTTGAAGATACTTATCAACAAGCTTAGCCACCTTCAACTTTGAACTATGTGAAACTGAAGAAGATCTTCTACTCTCTTGCAATTCAAAATCAACATTCTCAGCCGAACGCGACCTCCTCCGTTCAAAAGCGAACCTTGATCTTTGAGGACTAGTAGGTGGACTTTGACTTAACTGCAACATAAATTCTTCCAATATGTTCATCACCAAATCCACATCATAAACCATTATAAGATCATTCACCGTTACTTCCTCGAATTGAAGTCCAACCCTTTTAACCAATTCTATCTTTAAAGAAGAAAAAACTTTCAAATCATTCGCAACTTTCAAAAGCTTAAGAAGGAAGCTACAAGAAACAACACCTTTTGCAGATGGAAGCAAATTCACTATTGATTCCAATAGCAAACTGTACTTTGAATTTGATGCTAGTTCACTTCTTGAATCAGAATCAGAACCAGTTTTTAGTAGCCATCTAGATGCATAAATTTTCAAAGCATCACCAATGAGAATTAAAGGCATTTTTCCATCAGATTTTAAAGCAATCATGATTCTCCAATAAAGATCAATTTTCAATTCTGCTAAATCTTCACCCCACCATCTTTTTCTTATAGATTTATCTCTCAAACTTTCTGTTCCACTACAAGATATATCATCTTCATTTCTAACCCTCTTTAAGACCTTCGAGCAAATTGTTTCGATGCATCTATTTGTAATTGACAATTCCTCTGACCATAAAGACAATGCTTTTGTGGTTTGTAGTGTTACAATCGAATCTTTCCAACCGCGAAGTATGCAAGAATTGAAGAAAACTTCAAGCTTGTAAATCAAGTTACCCTTTTCTGCATCTTCTGTCATTTGTAAATATTCCGCGGCACATCTTATGGATACAATGTTGTAAGCACTTATAGTGATTGTGATTCCATAGCAGAATTTTGCACAGAGTTCAAATGCTTCTTCTCCGCCAGGAAAATCGGGGAGTTGTACTATTTGATGATTTCGTGAATCAAGTGACTCCGAACATAATCTTTGTAGATGCAAACATTTTGATAGCAGAGGAAACTGAACAAAATCAACATGAAATTTTTAGAAACTTGTATGTAACAATTAAAAAAATCTTGAACAAAGTATACACAATTTTTCTTAAAAAAGAAATTGGATTGTTAAATTAAATAATAATTAGCGTGTGTTTGGTTTTGCGGTAGCAGAAACATAACAAATTGATATCATAAACTTTTAAGACTTTGAAGAAGAATACCTTGTGAAGAAGATATCTAGTTCCTTTTACTTGAATTATAAGATCACTTGAAACTTCAGAAGAAACTAACCTGAATATACAAAGAAAATAAAAATAAAAATTCATGTTATTACTTTCTATGATGTAATATATTAAAATATAAAGAGGAAAAATAAATAAATTATTCAGCTTGAGAATTACCTGACTGAGTCTTCAGTATAGAAGGTATCAAGACGAGATCCTAGTTTCATGAACTTCATGAGTGTGTTAAATGTTAATAATATGTTCAATGTTAAATAATGTGCTATACTATGAAAACTTTATCATAAGCTTTATAAAATGTTAGGAATATTAATTGGAAACTTTAGGAACTCTGAAGAGAGAAGATATAGAAGTGACAAGAGGGAAAGAAAAACAAGAAGTTTGTTGTGGGAACAAAAAATAACAAGTGGTTTAAATAAGGAGTGGCAGAAAGAAAAGGTTAATTAACAGAAATTAGGATTATAAAACAGTTTAAAGTTGTGATAAGCTATAGTTGGATATTTTAAATAGAAAGGATTAAAGTGAAATGCCAATTGTACCAGATTCAAGTTTAGATATAGATTCGTTGCATGTTGTTAAAGTACTTAACACAAACTGCAACACATCAACAATAAAATATGTGTAACAAAATCATATAAATATTATATTAACAAAATAAACAAAGATCTTGATACAATTGGAGATAATCTAACTAAAATAATGAATTTATTTCATGACATTACGTAAGTTGCATCTAGACCCCTTCCATTCCCAATATAGATTCTGTTAATCATTCATATTCATATGAAAATTCAACCCGAGAAAACCATGTTATTATTTAGAATATCACTCTTCATCCAGCACAAAACACTCTCGCCCAGCCAAACTATCCAAAATGCCCCTGCGCAAGTTAAGTCACGCAGCGTGACTTAACTTGCGCAAGTTATGTGCCCTGCGCAAGTTAACTCACGCACCCTCTGGCACGTGCGCAAGTTAACTTGCGCACGTTGGCCGGTGGTCAAAACAGATGATCAAACGTTTTTGGACGGTGGTCAGTTGTTCAACATTCAATCCACACGTTTTTAACATCATTTACACATTTTTTTAACCACAATTATGTTTTTTATAACTTATACTACCATTCCCACCTATAAATACCCCTCCATACTTCTCCATTCCCTCACATCATCTCACTTTCTCTCCCTCCTCACTCTCTCCCTCTATTTTTTTTTCCTTTCAATCGTCTATAGTCATTTCGGGTAAATGGTGATCAGTTTTGAGGAAAATGGCGAGTAGCCGACTTGGGGAAGTGATCGACCCTTGAAATAAAATTAAATTTGCTTCTTTTTACCCAAAATCTTTTTACCGTGAGTAAAAAGAATCTTCTTGGGGTATAAAAAGAACCAGATTTAGATTTAGCTCAAGGGTTGATGATGTATTCCCCCAAGAAGGCTGCTCACTATCTTCCCCAAGACTGATCACTATTTACCCCAAGTGGGTAAAAATAATTTTTTACCCCAAGAAAGTAAAAAGAAAATAAGTAGATTATTTAGTGAATTCAAATAAATGTATCAATTATTGTACCAATTCTATTAATAAAATGAGATGTTGTTATATGTATTTATTTTGTTCATTTCTTTTTATTTATATATTTTTTTAATTTAATTTTCATTGATTATGTATTGAATAAAAAAATATTCTATTTAATGGTATCGAATTTATTTATATCGGATTTATTTTCTAATTTTGTATTTATAATCATATTGAATAAATAAATTCGAATAAAAAGTCTAATTAAATTCAGCGTGGAATCGAATAAAGAATTCTAATAAATAAAATCGAATAAAGTTGCGTATCGAATAAATTCGAATAAAAAGTCTAATTAAACTCAACGTGGAATCGAATAATGTAGCGTATTGAATAAATAAATTCGAATAAAAAGTTTAATTAAATTCAACGTGAAATAGAATAAAGAATTCTAATAAATAAAATCGAATAAAGTTGCGTATTGAATAAATTCGAATAAAAGTTACATTTAAATTACATTACATAAAGTTCCTAAATATGGTCTATCGTTACATGACATTACATTCGAAATTGCACCTTTCAACTACAACAATTGTGTTACCTCTGAATGGTGCAAATTCAAAGTTGCTAAGCAGCAGAACTCCAGCGTCTGTCCTGAAAGTGCTTTTGTTCCATTCAAAATGTTAAATTCTCGTTGGTCTTGGTTTTAAATGATAGTATCCAAGTGTCAACGGAATGAGGTCCATACCTTGACACTTCGATATCATCGTTTAAACGAAGCCAACAAGAATTTAACATTTCGAATGGAACAAAAGCACTTCCGGACGAATGCTAAAGTCCTGCCGTTTAACAAGTTTGAATTGCCCCATCCAGAGTAACACAATTGTTGTGGTTTGAAGGTGCATTCCCTACCTAATCACGACCACCACCTAATCAAGATCTTTTGGCGGAATCAGACTTTTGATGATATCTTCAGCTGATCTCACTAACGTTGCTCGCATATCGATCCACTGGAACATGCTGTGCTCCCAAAACATGGTCGTCACGTTTTCGTCGTTCGTCAATTCCACCCAAGTGAATGATATTCTTCCATCGTCGAGCATTAGACGTTTATACCGAACGTATTCCACCTTTCTTGTGTCTCGGGGGTTGACTCCTTTGTTGAATTCATCCAGCTGATCCTTGAGACCTCTTAACGTTACACCAAGGCACCGAACCTTCAACCTCTGAGGTTCTCCGCCGTTTAATTGTGCACGAACGTCGATCCACCCGGCCATTGTTTCAAATATACACAATAAGAAATTAAAAATAATCAATGAAAAATCTCTAAAACAAACCCTAAATCTAAAAAAAAATCTCTAAAACTCAAAACCTACAACATAAACATCTAAACATTTAAGCAACACACATCATTTTCATGTAAACATTGTATGATTTCTTGACATAAAAACAAAAATTTAAACAAACCCTAAATCTTAAAAATTTCTAATTTAAGAGAAAAAAATTTAACATAAAGGTTGATTGTGTTTGATTATGAAAACTTACTTGTTATCGAAGTGTGGTTTGATTTGAACTTGAAGGAACTTTGGATTTGGTGATTTTAGAGAGATTTTGGAGAATTTTTGAGGTTTAGGTGATGAATGAGGCGTTCTGCCTTGTATAAGACAGATTGCTGCGTTAGTTAACTCACGCAGCGCATGTTAACTAGCGTTGCGCTAGTTAACATGCGCAGGGGCAAAATCGTCCCTTCTGCAGGGCGGGAGTGTATTTTGCAGGGGGGAGAGTGGCTTTCTATTATTTATTCATTATGTTACTTGCTGCTTCCTCCGGCCTCATATTCATATTTAAGCAATAGAAATGATATTTATATAATTATTTTGTGATAAATTTTGTGACAATTTTCTCTCTCAAATTCACATTATATTTTTACTTTTTCTCTATTGTTTTGATTTTCATATTAATAATTTTTTTGTAAATTTATTGTTGTCTCAAAAGTTATCACACAAATGATTGTTCAAATAATACGTCTTTTAATTAATTAATTGTGAGATTCCGTCGGAGACTATTTGAAAAGAAAATAAAAGTTAGTTAACATTATTCTTCTCCTTCATCCACACAAAAGATAAATGATTCATAGTCAATTGTTGACCCGGAATCACCCTATAGATCGTTTTTCAAATTAGTGATTTTCACACCTATTTAGCATTTTCTTCTGTGATTTCGTCGTCTTAGAGCGATATTGTTTTCCATCAATGTGTGTGACGTTGTTTTGCTTTTATGTTCAGATTGTCATATCATCTTCGATCGTGTGGAGACCAATTCAATGACTTTGTTGTGGTCAACCTTAGAGATCCGGAGATATGAGTATTCCAAACACTTGAATATAGTCGAATTTGTAAGCTTATGTACTTTGTTTTTTATGCTATTGACATAGATGTAGTAAGTTTGTTAGCATATTCATTATTTTTGTTTTTAGCAAATTTTATTTTTGTTATGAATTATTACATATTTACAACATAACAATCAAACCAAAAGGAACACAATATTAATCACGAACAAACAAACCAACAATAGGAAGGAGGAATTTCAAGAAAGAAAAACACATAATATTATTTAACCAGTTCGATCAAATAATGACCTCCTCTAATTGAGAGAGCAGTTCATCGTTCCATTAATCAAAAGTGTAACTTTACACATAAATTTTAAAATATACTACAAGAATTAGTTTTCAAACTTAATTCTATTTTTTTCTTCTTCTAAATCTCTACCTGTGTCTAAAAGACTCAATTACTTAGTATTCTCGAAGGTGGATCAAATGATGATTCTCCCAAAACCTAGCAAAGTTAATTAAAATCGTATAAATATATTTGATTCCAATAAATAAAACTTATTTTAATTTTTTGAGCAACTTATTTTTGTTTATATGGGTTAGAAAAATACAAAACTTTCTTCTGCTAGGAAATATGTACTACTCTCTATTTTTTTTTAAGAAGAATACGATGTTTATAGGTTTGTGTTCTTCTCATAAATAGACATGGCAACACAACCCGTACTCGTCGGGTTCCATCCGTCCTCATCCCAATTGTAACGGTGAAAAGCCGAATTTACTGGGTCCGGGTGCAGGGAAAACCCGTAGTTTTAATGCGGGTCCAAGGGATATACACACCCGCCCCGCACCCGTATATGCGAATTTACTTTATTACCCTTATTTTACTTAAGTTAGCAAGGGTATATAAAGAGAAGGAAATTGAAACCCTTATTTTACTTAGAAGCTTTTGTTTTAATTATTTTGTCATTGAAATAGGTTTAAACAGATTTGCCACTGAAACACAGATTTACTGTATTTATTTTTTTTATTACACTTTTTGCAGGGCCGGAGAAACCCGTCCTCATTGCAAGCAAGTCTGGGGGTGAACTATCTATCTCCGCCGGGTTTGGGAGCAGGGGCAGGGCTTGTACCATCAAACAGGGACGGGGTCGGGGTCGGATGTGTTAAAACCCGCCCCCACCCCTCCGTTGCCATGTCTACTCACAAAGGAGACATGTCATTGCCAGCGTGCAATTCAAAAGACAACTCCCACGTGCTAATCCTACGCCCACTGGTGGCCTTCATTTTAATCATTGTCGCTGCAAAACTCTGCTTTCTTTTCTTTAAACTTTGAAAGCATCCTCTTTTATAACTTCTTTTATATGTTCAATCTTTATACTCTTATCATTATAAATCATTTTCTCATAATAACTAAGACAAAAATAACATGAGCAAAGAGATGAAGATTCATCTCATATTAGAAGTAGGCTTTATAGGTTGAAACACAAGGAAATCCCTTGAAATTCATATTAAATTGTACTAAACAAAATGATATAGTTAGTACATGGATAGTCTTATTTATAGACATTAATATTAATTGTGTAACTAATCCTAACTCTCTAGCTAACATTTAACAAACTCAAATAACATTAACTAACTAAATAAATCCTAACTCTCTAGCTAACATTTAACAAACTCAAATAACATTAACTAACTAAATAAACAAAGAGTCGAACTCGAGCTTAAAAAAGTTCGTCACAAAATACATTGGTATACTTTTCTTTTTTGGTTATAGTAAAAAAAAAAGTGAGAAATTTCTCAATATTTTCATTTCAGTAACCCACCAATTTGATCCATGTCTTTGTAAGTGATTCTCAAATTAATCTCTGACTCTATTAATATTTCAAAATAGTTTATGTCTTTATCAATTAAATCCCTCATCGTGTGGAAGAAAAAAAATCATAGAAATATGGGTCTAATTGAATTTTTTTTGACAAAGACTATTTTGAAATATTGTCAAAAATTTCTCAATTAGACCCATTTTTCTATGTTTTTTCACATGACGATGAACTTAATTGAGAAATTTTTGACAAAACAGGACTATTTTAAAATAGGCTTATTCAATCACCCGGTCCTTTAACTTAATTGATTGTTTCAATTTGGTACCTTAACTATAATTTGTACAAATTTGGTCCCCTATGTTTTGCTTCGTTACTAGTTTTAATCATTTCTGTTAGTTTCACTCAAAAAACGTTAACAAAAAAGACTAAACTATTAACGAAGCAAAATATAGATGACCAAATTGGTACATAAGTTAACGTTTTTTTAAGAGAAACTAACAAGAATGACTAAAACTAGTAACAGTGCAAAACATAAGGGACCAAATTGAATAAGCCTTTAAAATATTAATAGAGTTTCAGAGACTAAATTAAAAATTACTTATTAATTTAGTGGTTTACTCATTTTCATTCCTACCAATTCTTTCAAAAATCCTCCCCTCCACTCTCTTTTTCACTTAACTCCCAAACAAACTTTTAGTTTGCTAAACATGGTTGAAGAACGGTATCAGTGAATTTGAAAAGATTATACTACAAATACAAGCTATTCCCTATAAGAAACGAACAAAAAGTAAGAATCCAAAAACTGAAATGACTTAAGGTGATCATGGCTGGCCTGACCATGAAAGACCATCATTGAAAATGGTACACCCGACATAAGATTTACCTATCTAATTGTCATCTTTTGGAAGCTGTCGATTTGGGAGTATTATTTCTTCTTGTTGATGGATACAAGTATCCCGCACGAATCCTCAACTGTCACTGTTTATGTTTCTTCTAAAATCCCTTTATGCCACTTTAAAATTTGTAAGCATTGGAGGATATATAAGACAAATCCAAATGGCTGATTAAAGAGCTACTCGACAATGGAGTCAAATGTGCATTTGTGTGTTCACTTTGCATTTGTCTTCTTCTAATTAAATAAAAAGACTTCAAATGAAAAGATAAAATATTATTGTTATATATTTTTATTGGTATAAAAAAGTTAGAGTGCATTGGATATTGGAAGAAGCTTACTCTTGGATTTTATCTTGGTGTCATTGACATTTGATGTTTTTATTGTATTTAGATGAGAAAGAATAACGGAAAAACTCAAGTTTAATTACCGGTGGAAATAATTTTTGGTAAAACGTAACTTATCTTTCAATCAAATTCAGGATTACTAAGGTCTCTTACTGATTGGAATTGAAGGGTTAACATCAAAACAACACAAAAATTAGAGAGAATGATGGATGAGCGAATGGATACTCATTTGATTGAGTTAAGAGATTATAGAAGTTAAGAATTAATGATCCAGAGTTCTAATTCTCACAAGAGAGAAAAATACTAACATAACAACTAACATTTGCCATTATAAAAAATTAAAAATTAAAATAAATTATTTAAATGAGAGAGAATAATTGGTTAAGATAGGGATATGAACAAAAACACCAAAGACCTCTAACACCTAAGAAAAGTCCCAGACAACATTACTCAAAACAAGTTGTCAAAGCATTTCAACATGCAATACACGAATAAACATCTGTGAGTCTTAACTTTTCTTTAAAATCCAAAAATGTTAAGACCCATTTGTTGCATCTTTTGTTTATGCATCTAATGATATATCAAGTTAATCATTGTAAACTAGTTAATTGATGCCGTTAATATAATAAAATTGTTGGTAGATTTTTTAAATTATGTGTTGTCTTATCAAAAACCAAACTGACTGAATCAACTCAAATCGCATCGGTTTGATTTTTGTTTAAAAAGCCAACCAAATCAAACTAAATCACATGTTTTTTATTTTACGATTCAAATGACTTTAAACCTTAAAATCAAATCAAACCGCACCGTGAATACATGTACCAAGTATAGTAGAAATGGTTGTTGGGTTTGGCTCATTAGAATTAGGATTTTGCTCTTCTCAACTTCAAAATTGCTTATCCACACCTCAAAATTACGCTATTGCCCCCACTCCAAATGTAGTATGCTAGAGACTGTCCCGACCCACTCTGGATCGTACTGAATGTCTACGACATTACTGACGAAGCGTTGCGTGATGGTGATCCACATGAATACTATTACTGTATACTAAGGAGGATGCATGATGAGATGCACCTGGTCACCGAGCTCCAGATTGCATGAAGGAGGAGGAGGGGGCCAATGATATGTTCAATTATTTTTTAGGGTTTTTGTGATTGTAATTTATCGTTATTTTGTGGCATTATCGATCTTGATGTAAATTAATGACATTGATGTGCCATTTGCGTATTCACATATTTTCATATGACATTTGCGTAATTTTGGAATTGATTTTGATTTTGCGTATTTTTAGTTAAAATTGATTTTGGAAATGATTGGATGAACCAATTGATTTTTCTATTTCATGTGAATGACTGAGTGAATGAATATAATGGTAGCCAATGATTGGAAATGAAAAAAAAAATGCAAGTTTAGATGCTTAAAAAAACAAAAATTCTTAACAGAATTAATATTGTGTCTGCATGCTTGAAACCAATAGTTAACTTCCGTTGGGATTAGCAATAGTTAATTGTAGTTGGACCAGCTACAATTAACTATCGTTGGTAATGAACGACAATTAACTACCGCTAGAGGTAATAGCGTAACTTTCACGTGTGAATGAGCAATTCTTATAGTGAGAAGATCAAAATCCTTACAATTACTCATTCTCTTAACCACCTCAACAATAAAATTTTCAAATACTTGCTCTTTAGACCCCCATTATATTGCTATGAAGTCTCTCAGATTTACAGAAGATATATTTCGATGGTGTATATTTTACTTTTTTTTGCCTATCAAAAAATATCTTTTAATGGTGTATTTTGATACACACAAGGCCTAAAGAGCAGTGGCGGAGTAAGAAATTTTATCGAACCTAGACAAAATTTTGAACGCAAATTGACACATGACATAATATATTAATAGTCATATATCGAAATAAAAAAGGCTCGCCATTTTATCGATAAAAGTACACTAAAATAATTTGTTGGGGGTGCCAAAATAATATGTAATCTAAATGGAACAGTTTCATTAAAAAATAATTCGTCGAAAGCTCGGTCACCCTTCCATCACGACCATGTGAAATTTATGATATATCTATGTCTAATATCGTATATATAGAAAATTTGGGGATGTCATGGCTCCCTTGGTCTCCAAGGAGAGCCGCCCCTGAGTATGGGTTGAGCCCGGGCGTGTGCCCAAGCTAGCTGGGTGGTAAATCCGCCTCTGCTAAAGAGCAACCACAAAACTTAAATCTTTCTTATTCCTCAACTTTCTTTTGTTTTAGTCAAAACTCTGATTTGTTTATTCGTTACTTTTTTATATAGACGAAATAATAATAACGATTTGAAAATTCACGCAAACAAATGAATGATCCCGAGTTGAAGCCCGGATCACAACTTCCAACCTAACAAATTCTACATTTATCAGTTGAATTAAGACTTAGAAACTATTCCTTATTTCTTATTCAAGGTAGTTTAAATTATTCAACTCAAATTCATTTATTTCTTGTTCAAGGCGTTTAAAATATTCAACTCAAATTCATTTATCTATAAAAAAAAATAAGGGTGATGTAACTTAGGGCACATGTTAAAGAATTTAAAAAAAGCAACTTTGTATTGAAAAATATCACATTTTAATTTTTAAGAAGTTGAATGCTAAACTTTTAATGCGTATATTTCTATAATAAGTTCATTAACATGTGCCGTTGAGGGTACAAGTTAACATTTCCCAAATAATAATTATCTCGCCTTACATTTGCCTATAATGGTATGGATATATGATATATGATTCATATTTTTTTGTCTTTTAGATAATTCATGTATTCAATTTTAATGGTTATTTTTAGAAAATAGTGGTTCTTTTATAAGAAAAAATATTTTACCAAATAAATTAGTTTGAAAATAACATTTAAGCTATAAAATAACAATTCCAGTGAAAAAAGACAGGCTTATTTCAACGACTGTTATTATACTCTAGGATTAAATAAACGTACACTGAAAATCACTAAACAATATATATATTTATATAATAATCGTCATCATGAATCTTATTTCTATGATCAAAATAATAAATTTACATGTACAAATCCAAATGAAAAACAAAAAAACAGAGAGAACCTAAATACGATAAATAGGTCCCTCTAACAAGTAGTCCAATGGCACATATTGGAACAATATTATTCAAAAGATTCAAGACTCCATCAACAAATCAATCACTAATAATTTGCATATAAAACAAAATTGAATTCCAAATCTACTAAACCATGAATTCAATAAATAAAAAATAAAATTATGTATAAACCATCTAAGCTAAAACCATAGAGACGAAAATTCCAGCAAAAGCAGTAACAGCAACAAAAGTGTTGGTGATAGAGAATGCAGCAGAGGGTGCCTCAGCTCCTGGTTGTCCTGGTGTGGCCCCACCTGGGCCTGATGCTGGGCCATTTGAGCCTGGTGCTGGTGGTGAAGAAGTGTTTGGGCTTGGGCTTGAGCCTGGTGTAGAAGAAGTTGAAGGAGGACTTGAAGGAGAGGGTGTTGGTGATTTTGTGGAGGGTGATGGAGCTGGTGCTGAATTTGGTGATAATGATTGTGTGGGTGCTGGTGCAGGAGCTTGTGCTATGCATGATGTAGCCAAAAGACCTAATATCACAAACAATTTGATTGAAGCAAAACCCATGTTGTATATATTTTTTGATGTAGAAGAATGTTTAGTTAAAGATGAATATTTTTTATAAGAAAAAGTAAGATTAGAATCAACAAATAATGAGTTGATAGTTAGGGTTAAGATATCTCCAAATATATAAGGTTTGTAAGATGATTAATGTGTGTAATATCCAAGTGCTTCAGTGGTGTATATATAGTGCACAAATGTATATGATATTGCTTGTGTTTTTAATTAGCCAGGCTGGTATGTGATGTGACTAATAAATAATGGGTCAAATACAAATATAATTTTATTTTCCTTATTTGTCAAAAAATATTATTTATTTTCCTACTTGATAGATATAATATTAATTTTTTTTCTTTGTTTGTGTTTACAAGTTAAGTATAGGACAGAATTTTCCTGGTGAGTGAGGTGTTGTTTGTTTGTACGTAATGAAGAATTTTCCCGTTTGGTATAACCGCGTTTAATTTTTCTTACTTTGATTTTTCTACGGCTGTTTCTAGATCACCATGTGTCCATAATATGAAATAGAACATTCAAAGATTGACTTGTTCACTACGTAAAAGGTTGTGTTATAGGTTGGCTGAAAAGGTAAACGCGGTTTCTTACATCACAGCAATAACAACAATCCAACACATAAAACACCATGTCAAATTGGGATTTGGATTATCGTGCACGACAAATCTTGTTTTTAAAGATAAATGTTAGTAGCAGGGCCGTCTTAACAAATTCATAAGCCCCGTTTTAATTTTATAAAGGATGCAAAAAAAATCAAATTCTAGGCCCCAAAAAAAAATTAAGTCATTTTAAAAAAAATTTATTAAAAGAGACACTTTGGTGGGATTTGAACACAATCTCATACTCAACAAGAACTGTATGCGCCACTAAAGCATGTTGAACAAATTGATATTTTTCACTTTTAATAGATATATAACCATTATTTTAGTGTCTTGCATATAAAAAAAATTATTTTGGGCCCCAAAAATAATGAGGCCCGGTGCCATAGCCCAGCCTCGACGGGCTATGGGCCGGCCCTGGTTAGTAGTTAGTTGTTAGATTGATATTTGTTTGTTTTTTCAGCTTCGTTACATTCAACTCGTTAATCAATAACTCATACGAATGAGTTATCCAACCCTCCATCATACTTGTGCAATACAAATCTAATGTCTGATTAACGTCGATTGATCTAAATTTAAACCAGGTTAATTTTGAAGAAAAAAAAACTTGTTTTAAATTTGTTCCGTTCAACTTTAGTTGGATGATTTGATATATCTTGATGGCAAGAGTCTATGCAGTTTTGACTGCATGCAATCTGAATCCGTCAAATTATAATATGTTTAGTTTAGTTTAGTTTAAATGAGTTTATTTACTAGCATAAGTTTTTGTGATACTAAATGAGATAATTAATGAAAATTACTTATAACACTTTTAATGAAGTGTTTTTAGTTTATTCTCATAAATTCTCCACGATGGCAGTTAAAAAAAATTATTTCTGTTATCGGAAAAATTATAAGAATGAGTCGTGGATGAGGTCGCTCTTTTTAAAATATTTTGTGGTATTTTTCAAAATTGTGCTGGCAAACCATCAACCATGACGTCTCTAGAATAAAATAGTCTAGCCACAATAACTTTCATAGAAATACACCCTCAAGTATGGTACAATGACCGCTCTAATATGTTACCAAGACCACTATATTATGGTACTGAGATCAATCAAGTATGATGCAACGACCACTATAACTTTCATACGAACAAATCGAAGGGAAGGTAGTTCGATGATCGATCTTTAATTTCGAAGGGAAACAAAAAGGAGATGTGGCTCAGAACTACATCAAGCAAAAGAGGGAGAAGATAGAAAACTCATTGGTTGTTGAGTTTTAGTGTAAGGAGAAGTGATGGCGAGACACTTTTATATAGTGCAAGAACTAAAGAAGCAACCAAAATCGATTCTTGAGATCGTTTGAGCGTTGTGGAATCAAAAGCTTGAACTTGCATCCCTAATGCCTCATTAAGGATTAATGCAAAAATAAGTTTGCTTGTGCCAATCATTGGAAAGCACACATTAGTGTTTGCCATAAACGTGTTGGCGTGTGCCAAGCGTATGACACATGAAAAAAGCGTATATGGTGATAACGTGCACCAATGACTCTATCTTATATGGTGTTTTTGAGATTTTTATCAAATCTTTTATTACTCATTTTATGACTTTCCAGAGGATTTAGAGTGAGTTACTCATGGTTTGAAAAATAATTTGTAATGTTTTGTATTGAGTCGTTGTATGTGTTTTTATTCCCTAACCAGACAACTCTATATGTGTTTTTAGTTTTTCTTTTAGTATAGACCACAAGGTTCATTCGATTAAAGACATCTCATAGAAATTATGGAACAAAGAAGACCAAGTACACTGATGATCTTGAAGGTAACAACTTTGAAATATTTTTCCCTATGTACTATGCATATGTCAAAGAAAGCAAAAGGAAATGACCTTTGTGTCATACAACCCGCGCAAGGAGTACATTCACGGTGTACATTTTGAGCATTGATTAACCAGATCTTCTTGGCCACATGCACGTTGTGCACAAATGGTTTGTAAATAGCGTGTCTTGAACAAAAATGTACACGATTTTCGCTTTGAAGCAGTGCGCGTAAAGGTCTATATGATGCACACACTATCTATTTTTGCCAGTAAATATGCTTTTATCATTCAAAAAAAGGGTTTCAAGTTTTCGCAACTGATATCCATAGAGGTGTGATGATAGAAATTAGAATGGGGTGTTTTACAACCACTTTCACTTATGTATTTTAATAATAATTAAAATATCACACTATATACTTTATGACAACAGAATCCTCAACATTCACTATATCATATGAGAAGTGCAATGCCCCTCTAAATTATATCTTTTTATATAATATTCTCTCATTAATATAATATTATATGTTAGGTGAGTGGTTAGAGTACCTGTATTTTATATGGTATATAATGACATCTGACAACTACTCTTAATCATTGATAATTTCTCAATTGACGCCATTCAAGATCAGGATTTTTCCTTCAATTGCTCCCCTATATTGTTCCCCTTTTCAGTTATTTTTAGTAGGTTTTAGCAGCCAAAAGGAGGAGTATTAGAACAATTGCCTATGATTTCGGGACTTTTGTAATGTTTTCTATATTTTAGTTTGTAATTCTAGTTTTCCCAAAACATAGCAATTTTAGGGGGTTTTTGAAGAATTCACGAAGATATCATGCAAATCAGCAAATCAAGAACATATGAAGAATTGTGAAGCTTTAGGAAGACCAAGAATGAAGATTCAAGAGGCCTCAAGAGACTTACAAATGGGAGGAATTCTGTTCCTAAGTTTCGAGGCAAGTTATTTGAATAGGAAGACCTAAAACGTTGGAAAATCAAAGAATTTGGGCCCAAGAAGAGACCCCATGCACCTAGGGTATGAAAAAATGCATAGGGCATGGATTTTTCAAGCCATGCGCCTATAGCATTTTCCATGCGTCTAGGGCATGGTTTTTGCTCTACTCACATGCGCCTAGTGTGTCAGCCATGCGCCTAGTGCATCAAAAAATGCGGGATGCAAGCGTATTTTCCTGCTTCTGTGTTGGGTAAAGCTTGTACTTTTAGCCCAAACCCAGGTAGAAACTCACAAAATAAATACTAGCCTTCCTCATTCAGAATTTCTCGTTCATAACTGTGGCAGTTCAAGAGGAGGACAACTTTGGAGCTTCAAGAGAGTTTTTATCTTCTTGATTTTCTAGGGTATGTTTTTATCTTTAGTCATTTATTTTTAGTTACCATGTGTAACTAATTCTTTTTAGGTTAGAGTTCTAAGATGAACCTCTGTTTATTTTTGTTGGATAATTATTTAATTTAACGTCGTTTATATTTTATTTATTTTTTGTTCGCTATTAAGTTCCTTATTTAGTCATTTATTTCAAAGGAGCGTAACCCTAAATTAGGTACTTTGGTTGTGACAAGGCCTAACATTGTTATTACTATCTTGATATTTATAGCATTATACTAATAATTATCTGTCTAGGAAGTAATTAGTTAGCAACTAGCAAAAGATACTGAAAGCGAGTTGACCCTAGTAGTAAGTACTTAGGAGGTGACATTACTAAGACTAAGTAGTAACTCTGCTGAACCTAGGATGTAACTGTTTAGTAATTAAGGAAACAAGCATCTCCGGGGAATAAACCTAGATAAAACCATTCTCTTAAAACCCTTTGTAAAGTAGACGAGACAGGGTTCCCCGTTTGTAGAACTACTAAGAGCGGAGAGAAGGTGTGTTATGAGTGTCATAAGATTCATAGATGGACCTAACTAATGGAACCTTGGCCTTCATTGCCTTTGGAAAAATTGGAATGCCAATTTAAGTTTATGATTTCAATTACCTTAAAGATGGCAAGACCCCGCACGTAAGGATCATCGTGCGATCAGCAGGTGCAACCAGACTTAGGAGGGATATACCTAGTTAACCAAAATTTATAGACTCCACACGTAAGGATCACCGTGTGATCAACATGTGAAAATTTCAACCTTCTAGGTTAGTCACGTCCCGACGGTCTCATCACTTGTATAGTCTTCTTAAGATAAATAAACGTGACATGATTGTTATTTGATATCCAACAATATAAACAGAGGGGATTCGAAGAATCCTAACCGCTGCTTACTTTTTTGCAACCAAAAACAGGTAAACTTGCTTTGTTGCAAACAGATAAATATTGCAAGTTTCTAACCTTTAACTTTTATATCGTCAAACTTACAAAAATAAGTAACGCGAATTGTTTAGGCGAAACGACAATCTCTGTAGATTCGATACTCTGCTTATCACTTTATTATTATGTAAACGATTTGGTACACTTGACTAACCCGCACATCACTAGGTGTGGTTTAATATGATACTAGAATATAACAATTGTTGGTTTATATGGCCAACAAGGATGTGCGCTAGAGTGGGGGGTGAATAGAGCTTTAGAAAAGTTGCGGAGTTTTAATGAAAGCATTTTGAAAAGATATTGACTTATTGGAAATATGCTTTGAACAATCACAAACTATGACAAATTGTTAAGACTATGCCCTAATAAGATTTACTAGAGAATTGTGATATTCATAAGCTAAATCTTATTTCAATCAATTATTAATAATACTCGAATAATTTCCAAAACAAGACAATTTCAAAACCAAATCTATAAGCAAATAAAACAAGCTAAAAACCAAGAACACATTATATATGCAATTGATGAATAGGCTAAGAATTGAAACTAATTGGTCCAAGTGAAATAGTGAAAACCTAATTCAAGGAATTAGGCCAAAAAAAGGACTTAGATCAAAATCAATTTATATCATATCAATTAATCGATTCAAGCATATACAATTATCAAAATTAAAGAGGATACGGAAGAGAAACGACACCGAGGTTTTTATAGTAGTTCACGCTTTCTTCTTGGCTTCCGACTACGTCTAATCTTCTTTGTGAAAAACACCTCCACCAAGGACTTCCACCAATAGTAACAATGTTGAATTACAAATGTGATTACAATAGTTCCTTGAAACTACCTTAGTTCTTTAACCCCTATGTAACCACTCCCCCAAACATCAAATACCCTTTGAATTCAGTGCTTCTTGATGTCTTCGAATCCTCAATCACCCGTGAAACCCTTAAAGCTCTTCACTCAAGCTTTTCGAAGCTCCATTCGGCAATTGGATCCCCTTCAACACAAGAACAATTAGAAAGAACCTCCAAGACCTTTGGAGGTGGAATGAGACTATTCACTTTACTTTAGAACCTTGATTAAGCCCAATCAATTTTCTTTAAAGAAACAACTTACAATCCCTATAGCACCCTAGCAATCTATGACTCAAAAACCAAAGGGATTCTAACAAAAAGCGTTTAATCTTGAAGAATTTATTAACTTTGAGGTTTGTGGACTCTAGAGAGAATAGTTGCAAATGATTTAATGGTTTAGGTGTTATGAGGAATTGTGTATATATAGAAAAGGGTGGAAAATGCAAAATTTAGGCCAAAAACAACATAGTGAATCGATTCACTAAATGTGGGAATTTTAGACAGCTAAATGACAAACAAGATGAACTATGAAGATTGATACGCATCAGACACCTTTTGAATCGATTCATATGTTCCCAGATGAAGATTGATACAATTCAAATTCTTATGAATCGATTCAACCAAAGTGAGAGAGTTTTCATGATTCAATTCAACATAATTTGAATTGATTCAGACATGGAAAAGGAAAATTTGATGCTGTCAAAATTTGACTCGATTAAAGAATATTTGACCCGATTCAAATTTTTCCAAATGAAGATTGACTCGATTCAAGAAAATTTGACTTGATTCAAATGCCTAGAAAAAAGATTTTAACACACAAGAGAATTCCTATGCACTACAACACACAAGACACTAGGAATCACATGGCAGAGTGAGGTTTGGTTTGCTAGGTGCTTTAACATAATTCTAAGCTATTATACCAAAACAAAACAATCATCAAATAAAACATCTAACTAACATTATCTAAGATCATCTAACTAACATCATCACACAAACCTATAGCTACACATAACTCCACTCCAATCTTAAGTGGGACCCACATTTTTTAATATTAGAATGTTGAGATGTAATGATATGGAGTTGTTGATATTTGATAGATGGTTAATGGGTCACATTTAAGTCATTTATGTGAGGTGCTGGGTTGGAGGGATTTAATGTTTATTAGGTACTACTATTAAAAATATAAAAATGAATGTTGTGTACATGTATGACCCATTTAAGTACCTAAAAATGAATATCTCCATTGTGAATATTCTTAGACTAATAAGACACTATAATTATTAAGGTCAAGACAAAATCAAACACCTATCTACCCAAGGTCAAGACATAACTCATAAACAATACAGGAACTGAAGGTCTTCTCCAAATATTAGAATTTTAAGAGGAGAACTTAACAAGATCCACCACTTATGGCATAATTTTGTTACTTCCAAATCGACCAAACCATTGAATGCTAAACCATATTTCGCAAAATAGTACTATAGGTTGAGATAATTGAATACTCACTATGCATGTTATAAAATATCAAACACCAATAAAAACTCCAACTTTCTTTCTGATTCAATATATATTCACAATACAACGAAGGTGATACCTTAACGCGTTTGTAAAGTAATACGAAAAACTAAAAGGTCAAAGAAATATACATTAAATTATGAGATAAATTATCTTCGAAATCATGGTTGGGCCTAACACAACCCTACAAAATCGGTTTATGGTGAAGATTTCTCTCATTTATAAACACATTGTCAGACATCTCATATCTTATGTGAGACTCTTTAATACACTCCCTCATGACCAACACTATTGGTCTTGGTTCGTGGACATAAATGGTGGGTGGCCCGATAGCAGAAATATGATAGCATGTGAATCAATGGATCTTGAAAAGGCTCTAATATCGTATTAGAAATCGTGGTTGGGTCTAACACAACATCATAAATTCGGCTTATGAAGTGAGGATTGCCCCCACTTATAAACACATTATCAGGTTATCTCATATCCAATGTGAGACTCTTTGTCAAATTACAAGAGTGTTATTATTATGATAGTAAAATAATATTACAGGAAATAGCGGTTGACGGGCACTCCATGCACGTTTATTTGTTCTTTTTATTGCGCTAACGTGTGTAAATTATAAATAATCTTTTTACGAAAATTAGATTTTGATTAAAATTATATGTATAGATCTTTTTGGCTTATTGTAATAAATCATGCTTATCTTTTAGAGTTACACGATAATATTGCAAATATAATATACACTCGTATCCTTTTCAATGATACCAACAATATAACATTATTATAGAAAAAATTGTTAAGGGTGTAATTGGAATAATTAAAAAAATCCAACTCAAAATCGTCTATTTTCTTTATATATTTTCAAGATAATATTGTTTATAATGTAGTAGAGTATTATAATGAGATTTATCTTATTTTTTATAATTTAAATATTGGTATAAAAAAGATAAAATAGTAAATAAAATGTTTTAGATGAAGGATCAAATTGAAAAGGGAAAAAGGCAGCTCAAACTCATCTATTTTATATAGATATATATATATGTAATACATACTTATTTTTCAACTTCGCTCTTTAACGCAATTACAATGTCCAAAAATGCACTTCGGAATTCGACCAGGACGGCACATGTTATGTGGACAATCCTTGTCAGATACACACCATCTTGCTGTGATGCAAAACAAGAAGAGGAAAAAAAACAACGTTAATAAAAGCGAATGAAAGATTGTCTATAAGGTAACATATAGTTGAAAGGGTTATAAAAGGCTTACGAAAAAATTGAGCTACCACAAGAAATGGGGAAAAAAGTAGGATCATAATATAAACAAATTTGATAATTATAGTCATGGTTTTTCTTCTATGTATGTAACAAATAATTTTTTTATAACTTTATAATGTAAAAAATATGTCTACATCAACAATAGAAAAATACTATGTGCTATATTTGCTTTTATTTATTAAATATATAGATTTTAGTTAGAAACTCTCCCTAAAAGTCGAATAATTATTAAATATCATTATAGCACATTCAAAAGTATCCTATCATACAAATTAATGTATAAATAAACTTGATTGTTGTCCTTTGAAAAAATAATAATAAAATTGACAGCTTTAGTCCTACTTTTTCTACATATTATTAAACAGATAAAAAATGTTTGATTATTTTATTGTGCGAAAATGCAACGATTTTTTGTTCATTTATTTCACTCAATTGTTATCTCGACTGTAGTAGGAATTTCATATAAATGTAGTTCTGATCCTCATATTTTAATAAAACTGTAATTTTGGTTTCCTTATTTCTAATTTCACAATTTTTCTTCAGTTCAGAACTATTTAACAATCCATGATTTTGAACATCTCTTTTTAAGACATGACAATATATATATATATATATTACATAACTTTATATGAAAATGAAGGGCCTAATTGTTGAGTCTTCAAAAATAGGATGTTAAATTGTGTCTTAACCAGAATAGCAAAGGCAAAAGATGATCAATTGAAATGATACATGAGGTTAAGAGAGAATAATTTACTCTCACATCATCAAATAGGATGATCAAAATCATGATTCATATAAAATTGAAATGGGGGGACCAAATTTCGCAATTGAAAATATGGAGACATTATGATTTTGTCTAAATAGGGAGACTAAAATTGCATTTAAACGAATTATTTTTTTAGCGAATCATATTTATGTTCATAAAGACCAAGATATTTGTTGGTATCTGTGGTTCAATCAAGCAATACGAAAAGGTCAAGGATCTTATTAAGGCCATTGATGAGCCGTTTGCCACATCTAATAAGGCCCTTGTCAGCACTCTGATCATAAAGTTCTCAACCATGAAGCTCACTTGGGTGAGAGGAGTGCGTGATCACATCATGCGCATGAGAGATATATCGGCACAGCTTAAGGATTTAGAGGTAACAATGTCTGATTCTTTCCTTGTTCACTACATTTTATGCACTCTTCCTCGTCATTATGGCCCTTTCAAGATATCCTATAACACATAAGGATGAGTGGTCAATCAACGAATTATTGACCATGTGTGTGCAGGAAGAGGAAAGGTTGATGATAAAGGAAGGTCAGAAAGTTAATTTGACTGTTCAAGGAAACAAAAAGAAGGAATCTGATAAGAATAAAGGTCGCATTCCTCCTTAGCCAACCATAAAAAAAGAGTCTAAGTGTTTCTTTTGCAAGAAGAAAAGGCATGTGAAGAAAGACTGCCTGAAGTTTAAGAGTTGGATGGACAAGAAAGACACTCCAATATCTTTTGTTTGTTATGAATCTAATATGGTTAATATAAATCATAACACGTGGTGGATTGACTCTGGTTCTACAATCCATGTTTCTAATACCTTGCAGGGTACGGAAAACCTAAGGAAGCCCGTAGGAAGTGAACAATACATATATTCAGGAGGGCAGATGTGTTCACATGTGGAAGCCATTGGAACGTGCAAGTTGATTTTAAGCAGTAATTTTATTTTTGTTTTAGAAAAGACCTTTTATGTTCCTTGTTTTTCGAAGAATTTAATTTATGTTTCAAAACTATCGCATTTGGGTTTGTCATTTAATTTCAAGGATTTTGGTTTTACTTTATGTAATAAATCTGGAATTATTGGTTATGGTGAATTGCGTGATGGTCTTTATTATATTAATTTACAAAATAACGCAGCTTATAATTCAATGTATGTTACTACTGGTTTAAAACGATGTGTTATGAATGAAAAATCCTCAATGTTATGGCACCAAAGATTGGGACACATCTCAATCGATAGAATTAAGAGATTAGTAAATGAAGGGGTACTTAGTACCTTAGATTTGCTTATTTCGAAACTTGTGTGAATTGCATTAAGGGTAAGAAATCTAACTAGTTCAAAAATGGTGCACTAAGGAGTTCTAACCTATTAGATATCATACATACATATATTTGTTGTCCAGACATGGACGCAAGTAGTCCGAAATACTTTATCACCTTTATAGATGATTATTCATGGTATATGCATCTCTACTTACTCCATTCTAAGGATGAAGCTTTAGATGCATTTAAAGTGTTCAAGGCTGAAGTAGAGAAACAATGCGAAAAACAAATTAAAATCATGAGAACTAATAGAGGTGGAGAGTACTACATTAGATACACTGAGAATGGACAAGCAGCCGGTCCATCTGCGAAGTTTCTTCAAGATCATGGGATTTTTGCCCAATACACTATGACTGGTTCTCATGACCAAAATGGTGTAGCAGAAAGAAGAAACCGAACATTAATGGACATGGTAAGAAGTATGAGGAGTAATGGTAATCTTCCTCAATTTTTGCGTTATGGATTCCATTGATCCCGTCTGAGGTGAAACTGGTTTAATCTTACGAGCAATGAAAACTTGATCTCACCAATGATCCAAGTGTATAATTTGACACTTCAATTTCTTTTTGATAGAAGATCGAAAGTGGAAATTAAAATTAGTGTAACCTAACAACATAGGAAAGAGTTCCTTATCTACTAGAATAGCATCATGTCTAGAGTGTGCTTGATGCGAGATTGTTGGAATAATCCCTAATAGCCAAACTATAGTGATTGAGTTTGACTTTTTATCATGATATTGATATAAACATATGTTGTGAATATATAATAATAAGGCATTTCTTTATTCATTTTGTTTTGTTTCAAAATAATAAAGTCCCTAGAATAGTTTGTCTGTTTAATGGAGCATTAAGTATAACTTGATTGTGAGACCCCATTAAACATAAGGACATTATTCTTGAAGTGTCCGTAGTCAAGCTTTATTGGAAACCGAGTTTGCAACATATACACGTTTTGGGTTTCCCGTCTGAAGTGAGAATTTGTAACCCTCAAGAAAAGAAACTAGACCCAAGGACTATTAGCGGGCATTTTATTGGATATGCTGAAAGTCTAAAGGTTATAGATTCTATTGTCCATCACTTAGAACTAGGATTGTGGAATCAAGAAATGCAAAATTTCTTGAAAATGACTTGATTAGTGGGAGTGATCAGTTCAAAGATATAACTTCTGAGAAAGATCATTATGAGGTTGAACCTTCTACATCAAGTGACAAACTGATTGTAATACACACCCATCTAGTACAAAGAGGTGCTAGACAACCAGCAACTGAAATTCCACAAACCGTTGAAAATGATCATGTAGATCAAGTTATTGATGAGGAACATCAAGAAAATGTTGAACAACCTGTTATTGAACCGATTGAACAACAAAATCCTCAAGAAGTAATGAGATAACATTAAGAAGATCTACTAGAGTCATAAAGTTAGCCATTTCTAATGAATTTGTGGTGTATCTACAAGAATCAGACTACAACATAGAAGCCGAAAATGACCCTGAAACAATTTCACAAGCCATGAGTTATGAGGAATCAAACTTGTGGCACAATGCCATGAAAGAAGAGATGAATTTAATGGCATCAAACAAAGTCTGGGATCTTGTCCAATTGCCTGATGGTGTAAAAGCCATTGGATGTAAGTGAGTCTTTAAAACCAAACGAGACTCACAAGGCAACATTGAAAGATATAAAGATTTGTTGCCATAAGATTCACTCAAAGATAGGGAATCAACTACACACAAAAGTTTTTCTCCGGTGTCTAAGAAAGATTCTTTTCAAGTAATGATGACATTGGTAGCTCATTTTAATTTTGAGTTACATCAAATAGATGTGAAAACAGCATTCCTAAATGGTTCTCTAGAAGAAGAGGTTTACATGAAACAACCTGAAGGATTCTACTCTAGTGAAGGTGATAACTTATTTTGTAAGCTTAATAAATCCATCTACAGATTGAAATAAGCCTCCTGCCAATGGTATTTAAAATTTCATGAGGTAATCACTTCATTCGATTTTGAAGAGAATATCATGGATCAATGTATATACCAAAAGGTCAGTGGGAACCATATTTTTTTCCTTGTGTTATATGTCGATGATATTTTGCTTGCGACAAATGATAAGGGTATGCTATATGAGGTGAAACAATTTCTCTCAAGAAAAATTGATATGAAGGATATGGGAAAGGCATCTTATGTCATTGGCATTAAGATCCATAGAGATAGAAATCGAGGCATTTTGAGTTTGTCTCAAGAGGCTTATATCAACAAAGGTCTTGAGAGATTTAATATGAAAAATTGTTCATAAAGTGTGGCTCCCATCGTGAAGGGTGATAAATTTGAATTAAGTCAATACCCACAAAATGATTTTGAACGGAAACACATAAAGAACATCCCATATGCTTCAGCTGTAGGAAGTATTATGTATTCTCAGGTCTGCACCAGATCTGATATTGCATATGTTGTTGGAGTTTTGGGAAGATATCAGAGTAATCAAGGTGTTGACCACTGGAGTTTTGGAAGTAATTGGCTACTCTGAATCAGACTTCGTTGGTTGCATTGATACCCAAAAATCAACATTGGTTTATGTTTTTATGCTAGCCAGTGGAGCTGTATCTTTGAGAAGTGAAAAGCATACCTTGACTTCTACTTCCACTATGGAAGATGAGGTTGTTTCTTGTTTTGAGGCTACTTCGCATGATTTGTGGTTGAAGAGTGGTCTTAAAGTTGTTGACTCGATTTTGAGGCCATTAAAGATGTATTGTGACAACTCTGCTGCGGGTTTTATGGCTAAGAACAACAAAAGTGGAAGTCGAAGTAAACACATTGACATTAAATACTTAGCTATAAGAGAACGTGTTAAGGAAAATAAAGTGGTCATTGAACACGTTAGCATAGAGTTGATGATTGTTGATCCTTTGACTAAAGGCATGCCACCAAAGAATTTTAAGGATCATGTAGTACGGATGGGACTTGGTTCCACGATGTAATTTTCATTAAACTTTTGTTATTTTGATGAAACTCTTATTCAGTTTGAATTTTTCTCATTTTGTTATCTGCACATATTTATTTATTTTATTTTGAGAAAATTCGCTTCATTTATACCAGAAATAAACATGTGGTTATTTCATTAAGTTGGGGATTGATATTAAGAAACTTGATATATTGTAATACGTGGAAGATACTACTCATAGTAAGAGGACATATTACCATGATTCCTATGTCTAGTTTCTTATTATGATTGATTATGGGTTAGATGGACCAAGTAGGAGAATGTTTTTTCTCTTCCACGTGAGCCAATAATGAGTCAAAGTTGAGTTGTTGTGGATTGCTATTTTTAAGGGAAAAAACTTGCTGAATTGGTCCACTTATTTTCCCACTTATCCCACAATCTGTTTAACGCTCATATACTAACCATAATTGAGACAGTAAATAAATTACATGGTTTATCAATGAAAATCATGCTTAAATATATAAATCTAGCGATATAACACCTGCATGTGGGCTAAAGTTTTACTCAATTAGATTTATACTATAACTTTATGATCAAACTATCAAATCATGTTCCTTTTCTTAATTCATGCGGATAAATCAATAAATAAATATAATCTGATATTTTATCTTAATTAAACACACAAACATAACAAAATTCATGTGGGTAGATTTTATTATACAAACATGTTTAACTACAACTAATGCTTAATCAATCAAATATGTTGTGGCTATTCCTTAATTAATCACAATTTTATTAATCACGTAACATTAATTTTAATAAAGAGCTTAATTGTTTGCATATAAAACTGAACAATGCAAATCGTCAATTTGAAGATTACACTACATGTATAATGACAAGATATACATAGAATCGAACTCGCGACCCAAAAGCGGTTCATGGCTGAAACAAACCATTGCAACACGTGTATATAGTATATTCTTCAAGTTTTTGAATATTATGTTTGTGATGTGATACGACTTTGACTTAATTGCTTACGTATTCTTCTCATTTATTTTATACTATTACACGTTCTCAAAACTCACCACTTCGTTGTTTGTGTTTGATGACTTGGTTCTGTGGTTGCGAAACCGTAGTTCTATAAGTTTTGAGTCTTGGAGTCAATTACATGCCTTCATGAAGACTTGTCTCCTGTTGTTTGTTATTTTGGGGAAAAGCACAACTCTGATAGTGACACGGGAAAATAGATATGCTTACATATTTAGTTTTGTATAAGAAAATTATTGTCTATAATGCAAAAGAAAGTATTTTTGAAAAGCAAAAGATTTGATGTTATTATAATTTTCAAGTGAAAACTGAACTATGTTGGTTATGAGTCATTGTGATATCCTAAATATTGTGGAAGAATTCTTATATTATTAGGAAAGTTTTTAATTGATACTTTCTGTTGCGAATCAAACTCTATTTTTGATACAATAATAGTAATAATTATTTTTGAGGTTTAGGGAGTCATACTCCTCACTTAGGAAAATACTGCACTCAAAAGCAGAAACATCATGGCTTAAACGACATAGAGGACCCAGCTTGCAGCAGGTAAAGTTGTGACACTGCACAACACCAAAAACAGTCATAATCAGCTAAAGGATGAAAATATGATATTCTGAATATTATTAATTCATATATTATGAATATAGTAGCTATAATAGCTCTTACCAATGTGAGTGTTTCTGTAAGAAAAAGATAAAGATAATTAAAAATTTCAGAAGGCATTTTTTTCAGACTGAAGCTTAACATTACTCAGAATCTAAAAATTGATAAAGCTAAGATCATTGACTGAATATATATTAAATATTGAAAAGTCTATAGTTGTAATTATTTCACATTGAAGCATCACATTACCCAGAATCCAAAAATTGATAAAGCTAAGATCATTATATATTAAATATTGAAAAGTTTATAGTTTTAATTTTTTCCACATTGAAGCATAACATTACCCAGAATCCAAAAATTGATGAAGTTAAGATCTTTAACTGAATATATATTAAATCTTGAAAGGTTTAATTTTGGTATGCACGTTGGGGGGGGGGGGGGGGGGGGGGGGTCAATTTGTTATAATAATATATGTAAATAGTTATAGGTGAAGAGAAATAATATACATCAAACAAGATTTATGTTTACAACCGTAAGAATTTATAATTTCTCCAAAAAAAAAAAGAACATTGCATGAATTTATAATTTGATTAGAAAAATTCAGTTATTTGATATTTAAATGTAATAGAAGTTAGATTTTAAAATCATTTTGTATTTCTAGCATATATATATATATATATATATAATATTCATTATCATGTGGCATATCATATTTAATACATAGAGAATAGATTCAAGAGTCATGTATGTAGTTAGTCACTTGTATTGTTTGTGACAGATATGTATGTAGTTGGTTGTTTATGTTTCTTGATGATTGATATGCATGACTACAAGAGTCGTATTTAATACATGTAAAAGAGAGAAAATCAATTGTGTATGATTTATCTAATAATTAATTATTATTATTATTTTATAAATCAATGAAATTGAAAACATGGAGAAGATACATCTCAACTAGGTTGACACCTCTACCCCCTTATCACCTAATGCAACACCAAAAAGTAAAATAATATTAATTTTTTTGAAAGAACATCTAATTTATTTGAATTACATTCTTGTGTGAAGTCAATAGACTACTAAACATATTTTCTAAATATGTTTTATTTCTCTTACTTCATCTACGTTACTAATGAGCTTAGTAGATGTGAATATGTGTATTAGACACAAGCTATACATCTTTGAATTTGTTCAAAGAGTTTAAGAATGGAGTAAAAGGAACAACTTTGAAAATTATAAATCTCACATGAATAGTTCATGATGGTGTAGTAATGAGTGTAATAATTACTTATATTATGTCATATTTGACATTGTTTGATATGAAATAATTTGATTTTAACTTATAATCAAGTATAAGTAGGCTTTGTTGAATGATAGATATATGTGGATAGAAGTGAGCGTACCTGACCCAATGTTTATGAGTTAGTATTTATAAAGTAGGTTTAGGGACCATTGTTGGATGGAAGCAAAAATGTAAAGTTGGCTCCCGATTGATTCAGATGATGAGATTGAAGAACTATGTGATGGTGATGTCTCAAATTCATATCAAACTCCTAGTCAAAGTGGTGATGATGGTTTTAAGTCCACATAGTGATGGAAATAGTTACGTTAGTCTTGGAAATGATTGCAATGCTACTCATGAAAAAAGATAAAATAAGTGAAGGGTCATTTCATTCTTTTTAAAAAGAATCATATGCTAGGGGTGATCAAAATATGTATCCCCATAGAATGGAAGAAGATTCACGTGCTAATATGATTGTTGGTGGTAGTAGCAGAGGTCGAGCAAGACATTGTAAAAGTAGAAAGCATTAAGAGCACCATTGGATGATTCTTTCTCGTCAAATGGAGTACAATCATTTGATGATTCTTCCTCGTGCTAATATGATTTTGATTCATCCATCATATTACCAACAACTTTCTTTTATGTCACACGGATATCTTTCATTCATGCACAACCCAAATGCACAATTTTATAACCAACCTCATATGAATTACAATGACTCACAAACAAGTTCTTCATATGACTAACAACAAAATGAACCACCAATAATAAGCTCTAGGTTATTTGATTACGTATTTGAAGAAAGTGGAAATAAAAATTATAAATGTGATAACAGAAGTTATGATCATGCATGTCGTTCTACCATGTGTTGACTAGTGACGTAATCAATGTTTTTTTTCCTATAGTCTTTTCAAACGTATTAGTGGTTTCTTATGTTGTGAGTTGAATGTAGCTAATTCATCACAAATTTTGTTTAAAGATATGGAAATTCTAATAGATGCCCCAAGGGCACTTCTTAAGAGGAAATTACATTTTAGCAATAGTATATTTAACACATTAAAACTTTAACAAGTAACTTTTTTACATAAAACTTATCACTTATTTTCATTTTTTGAATCCTCTTTAGCATGAATCTTAAGTATACGATCTTTGTTGAATATATTGTTAATAATAGCTATTATGTTATTTATATTTTTATTATTATATTTACTTTAAACATCTTATAATAATGGGTAAAAAGAATAATTTACTTTATTATACATTAAATGATAGCATAAATAATTTAATAAGATATGTGCAATGTTGTGATTAATTCACACCGCGATAACCGTATCCCGTATCGCAACATCTGTTATGGCCAAAATTGTGAAAACCTTAACGTGACAACGACCACCACCGTCTAAAACTTTGATTCTTCCAATTCTTCCCTTTGCATACATCTTTGAAGAGTAGAAAGTTATCGACCATATTCATCTCCCCAACCTAAAGCATTCCATCCATTTGAAAATGTGATCCCAAATCATGCTTGTCTTTGAACAACTTACGAATTAGTAACTAGAGGTTTCAATTTCTCTAAAACAATGTATACAAGCTTGTTGGTGAACGTCATGAAACAACATTAAGATTTTTGCACGGCTATGTCGGTTTTAATATAAAAAGTACCGTATCCACAAAGACCAATTTAACAAGTACCGCTTTTCGTTGTTACTATGTTTATTGAAGGTAAAATTCAAAATAGTTGGGAATTACGCGTAAAATAAATATTGATATTAATTAAATATATGACGGGTAGAGTGACGGTTTCCGTCGACCTTCGATACTCAAGTAACTTTGCGCTAATTAAACAGTAACGAGAAAAATAAAACTTTTGTAGAAAATATTGAACAAGAGACACCGTTTGCTTTCGCAATACGTTGTTGGAATTTTTAGACACGTAACTCCCTACTTTCGTAGTGAATAATTACACGCTTAAAAATTCCCTTTTCTTAATTCAATAAATTCTTAATTAAAAATAAAGAAGTGCTTTCGCTTTAACCTTTTCAATTAAAAATCTGAATTTTTCTAAGTCGGATATCGTTTTCGCTCTTTCGAAGGCGTAAACGATATCTCGGTGTCTCTACTTTTGTAGTAGACTTTTTTTAAATTGCAATACAGAATTTTTCAAAACAAATACTTAAATTCTCGTTACAATAAAAAAAACATGTAGTTACATGAGGTCTGTCAGTACGACGATCCTTTCGTTTTGGGCTCAATTTAAACTATTCACTCATAATTAAATTATGCACTAAATTAATTCTACAAAATTTATATTATAAGGAGGGTGTATTGAATTAGGATTTTAAAGGACAATTTTTGTTTAAAAAAGTTTTGCGGATTTTAAAAGACTTTGTAGGATTTTGATGACTTTGATGATTTTAAAAGACTTTTAAGGATTTCAACGGATTTAATTCATAAAATTTTAAAGGGTTTGAAATGATTTTATGGATTTCAAGAGATTTCAACAGATTTTATGAATTTTAAGAAATAATTGAAAAAAAAAATGATCATAACACACTCTCATTCACAAAATCTCAATAAAGACTCTTTTATTTATTTTACTTTATTTTTTACGGGGGAAAGCTAGAGAGAGGGTGAGAGAGAAACAGAAGGAGAGAGAGAGACGGGGGGGAAGAGAGGATATAGAGAGAGAGGGGGGGGGGAAGAGATAATATATATATATATATATATATATAGAGAGAGAGAGAGAGAGAGAGAGAGAGAGAGGGGAAGAGAGGAAAAGAGAGAGAGGGAAGAGGAAAAAAGAGTAAGAGAGAATGGAGGAGAGAGAGAGATAGTAAAATCTTTAAAAAAACAATCATAAGAAATCTCATCTTTTCATGAAAGACTTTTTCATGATAAAATTTCACTAGAAAATCTCACAAAATCCATCAAAATCTGATTTATTAAACAATCCTTCGAAATTTTAATGATTTTGAATACCACTAGACTTTTTTTAAGTGATTAAGAGTCTTGATTGAATATCACAAGACTTTTTTTAAATGACAAAGAATCTTAATTGAATAACACAAGACTTTTTTTAAATTGGAAAGAGTATTGATTGAATACCACAAGACTTTTTGATGATTAAAAAGTCTTTTAAAATCCTTTAGAATCATGATCTAATACACCCTCTAAAGCAAATAAAAGAGACCAAAAGAGATCAAACCTGATTAATGATGGAAAATTTAAATAAAGAGAATAAGTGCTGCGACAATACAACAATTAGCAGTAGCAACATGAATCGAATCGCATAACAGCAATAATAAACACCATAATATTGAATTGCATAGCAGGAATAGCAACCGCAAAACAGCAAGTGGTTCTTAAATGGAGGAATTTAAATGGAATTGAATCAATTGGAATCTAGTGCATGAACAGTAGCGGTAAAAAATAAAAGAAACAATGTGGAATTGAAATTGAAAGGAAAATATTATTCAGAACTATAATGTACATTACGGTAGCTAGGTTCTAAAATTTTAAAAGTGGGCGGTAGCTAGAGGTCTTTTACAATGAGCGTCTCAATGTGTTTTGAATCCTGCTCTCCTCCTGCAAAATACACTTCCGTTCTGCAAGCAGGACGATTTTACCCCTGCGCATGTTAACTAACGCACGTGTAAAACTGTGCGTTAGTTAACATGCGCTGCGTGACTTAAGTCACGCATGTGTTAACGCTGCGTGACTTAAGCCAGACACTGCGCAAGTTAACTTGCGCACAAGTTTAACACATGCGCGAGTTAACTTGCGCAGTGTATGTGCATCAAATATAACGTGCGCAAGTTAAGTCACGCTGCGTGACTTAACTTGCGCACTTATTTATGCAAAACAACTTTGAGGATCTCTTTTTTCAAAACAACTTATTTGAAACAGTTTACTTATACAAAACAGAGATCCTAATAAGTTGTTTTGCATAAAAAAGATGTTTTGAACAAGTTGTTTTGAAAAGTGAGATCTTGATAAGCTGTTTTGCATAAATAAGCTAATTTGAATAAGTTATTTTGAAAAAAGAGATCCAAATAAGCTGTTTTGCATAAATAAGTTGTTTTGAAAAAAGAGATTCTAATAAGCTGTTTTGTATAAATAAGCTAATTTGAATAAATTATTTTGAAAAAAGAGATTCAAATAAGTTGTTTTGCATAAATAAGTTGTTTTGAATAAGTTGTTTTGAAAAAAGAGATTCTAATAAGCTGTTTTGTATAAATAGGTTGTTTTGAATAAGTTGTTTTTTAAAAAGAGATCCTAATAAGTTGTTTTGCATAAATAAGTTGTTTTGAATAAGTTATTTTGTAAAAAGAGATCCTAATTAGTTGTATTGCATAAAAAAGTTGTTATGGATAAGTTGTTTTGCATAAATAAGCTGTTTTGAATAAGTTGTTTTGAAAAAAGATATCCAAATAAGTTGTTTTGCATAAATAAGCTGTTTTGAATAAGTTGTTTTGAAAAAAGAGATTCTAATAAGTTGTTTTGCATAAATAAGCTAATTTGAATAAGTTATTTTGAAAAAAGAGATCCTAATAAGCTGTTTTGCATAAATAAGCTGTTTTGAATAAGTTATTTTGAAAAAAGAGATCCTAATAAGTTGTTTTGCATAACTAACGCTCGTGTAAAACTGCGCGTTAGTTAACATGCGTTGCGTGACTTAAGTCACACATGTGTTAACGCTGCGTGACTTAAGCCAAATACTACGCAAGTTAACTTGCGCACAGATTTAACACATGCGCGAGTTAACTTGCGCAATGTCTGTGCAGCAAATATAACGTGCGCAAGTTAAGTAACGTTGGGTGACTTAACTTGCGCAGAGGCATTTTAGTCATTGTGGCTGGGCGGGAGTGTATTTTGCTGGGGGAAGAGTGACATTCATGTGTTTTTATACTCTAATTCTTCAGCAGAAAAATTATCAAAGTCCGTTGGGCTTGTGACACTAATCATGATTTCTTTCTTTTTTCTCCTTTATCTTCACTTTTGCTTTTTACACCCTATGTTTCTGAAACACATAAAAAATATCAACAGTAACCGTGCAAAACACAATAATTAACTCTAAAATAAATGGAAATTAAATTATCTAAACAATGTATTTTGCGTGATATCAATTTTTGGGGTTAAATGATGTTTATCCCGCTGTCATTTGGGCGAGTTTTGGGTTGCTCCCTATAAAAAAACTTTGGATTCTAACCTTTTAATTTGAAAATTCTTTGATTTTTAGACCTTCATAAATTTTGACCGTACAAAATAGATGATGTGGCAAGGGGGTAAACCAAACTTTGCTCCAGTTACGAGGGACAAAAGTAACTTAAATTTTGAAATATTATGTCATGAAAGTTCAAAATCAAAGAATCTTCAAGTTATAAGGTTGAAATCTTAAGTTTTTTTACATGGGATAAATCAAAACTCGAGAGTAAACATCATTTAACTCATATTTCTAATACTCAATTATTTTCCTCAAAGAGCTGGCATAAAGTGGCGGAGGAAAAAAAAATCCGGTGGGCCGCTGAAATGACCTATGATACATAAAATATAATTTTTATTGTAGTGTGCATTAAGCATAAAGTTGAAAATAAAATAATTAAGCAACATATATTAAAAATATTTGAAATCATATAAAATAGAATCAAAACTAATACTTACACTAACTTCTCTTTCAACATAAATTATTATGCTATATTTAGAATTAATATCTCAAAATTAATGTATTATACACTTCTCAAATATATGAAATATCAATTATTTGATGAGATCCAAAAGTATATTTGTTCTTAAATCAAACAAATCACAAAGCATACACATGAAAGTGAAGATAATTAGATGGACTAGCTTGAAGTTTGTATTTAAATTTAGTGGTATATTTATACTTACACAAATAAATAATAAATAAATAAAATTTGGGGGTGGACCGTGGCCCACCTCAGCCCAAGTGAAACTCCGCCACCGGGCATAATCGTTTGTTGAGCAACCTGTGTAATATTTCCTTGATCATTGATGTTACCTCGAGTTTAATCTTTGAAGCGATGATTGATATTATTTGGTGTTTAGTCTTTCAATGGAAAAATATGTACTACTTTAGAAGAATTTGAGATCTTTAATATTGGTAACTCGATTGGTATGGGCTGCCCTCTCACACATCAATTGGGTGGCTCCATCTCAAGACTTTTTTTTGACTATTTTGAGCAATTTGCTTGGGTATATTTATGGTTTTGCTTCGAGTTTAAGAACGTGCTCAATGGTAGAAGCAAAGTTATGGGGGATCTATCATGGTCTAGATATAGCTTAGAGTAAGGTTTTCATCAAATATTTGTTTCATTTAAATGGTTTTCATCAAGGGAGCTTCTACAGTAGACCTGCAAATTAAAGTGTATCGGTACTTCTATTTTAAAAATCTTTAAATTAACTGTTATTTTTATGGAATAAATAGCTAATTGTTGATATTTATATTTTAGAAAATGTCATTTCATAAGAAAAAACATCATTTCACTGTTTATAAAAATTACTCTAATTTTTTAAAAAATTTATTATAAAAAATAATCAAAATTCTCTATTATGAGTACTAAAAATTCAGAAAAATTAAATTTTATTTCATTGACGTTTTTGGTAAATAAGGTTTAATTATAGATGATAGAAAACAAATTTTTTCTTCAAAAAATAACATATTTAACTATTAATTTATTGATTTGGTGTACTAATACACTCAAATTTTTGAGTGTACCATAGAAATTGCCTTTCATCAAACTATTGTTTGATTTAAATGAATTCCGATCCCTCTATTTTTATAAAATAAAGTTTTGGTTTTTTATTTTAAAAACCAGTTTTTTGATCCGTCTCATTTTTTTTAGTATTTTTTTATAACGTGACATATTCACTTATAAAATGACAACACTTATCTATGTCAACAAAAATATGTTTAATAAGATCTCCTACGTCATAAAGGAACATACTACGTTATAAGAAAAATGATCCAAAAATGTGCCATAGCCATTTTTTTTTAAAAGTCAAATAGGGTGCGAATATATGAATTTTTGAAATAGGAGATCAAAATTTCATATATATATATATATATATTTAAAGGCTTTTATATGTGTTTAGTCCATGTAAATAAGAGTCGTTTAAAAATTGGTCATTGTATTCCTTAATCCTTGCATTTTGTCATGCCAAAATTTAATCACTTAAAATTTCGTTTCTCTCCCCACTTAATCACTGTTAGGTCACTAATTACAGGGGTATTTTTGTAATTTCATGTTTGTAATTACAATGACGTGACAATAAATAACTGGGTTGACGGACCAATTTTTAAGTTATTAAATTTTGACAGGACAAAATGTCAGGATTAAGAAATACAATGATTATTTTTTAAATGACCCCTCTTTACGGGGATTAAATAGAAAGGTTAAAGGTGCATCATATAAGCTTAATTGTTTAGGGTGGTTCTAAAAATGTTGTGGGTTATTATTGGACCGTTGTTTCATATAACTCATTCGTGCTTTGCTCAAGTGGATGAGATTCATCACATTTGTTGTTTAGAAGGAAAACTTATTTAGAGGAATATTTTGAATCAAATCAAATCAAGTGGTAGACACTTTTAAAATAATTGGCTAAAAATAGTTTGCTAGATGATTCACTATTAAATAGAAGGACTTAAATTTAAATGACGATTGAATTTAAAGAGACTTGAATGAAAATCATGGTCATCAATTCATCATCTACATAATGAGTAATTTTTTTTTTAATATAATCAAGTAAATACAGAAACAAAGAATGACTATAATATGATATAATATCATCATCAATCACTAACATTTTATTAATTTATTCAACAAAAGAAAACTAACAATTATTGCTTATAAAAAATAAATAAATGGAATTCTCAACCGACTAAACCATGAATTCAATAAATAAAAAATAAAAATATATTTATACACCCATCTAAGCTAAAACCATGGACACAAAGATTCCAGCAAAAGCAGTAACAGCAACAAAAGTGTTGGTGATAGAGAATGCAGCAGATGGTGACTCAGCTCCTGGCTGCTCTAGTCCGGGCCCACCTGGGCCTGAGGCCGGGCTATCTGAGCCTGGTGCTGGTGGGAAAGATGTGTTTGGGCTTGGGCCTGGAGAAGAAGAAGTTGAAGGAGAGGGTGTTGGTGATTTTGTGGAGGGTGATGGAGCTGGTGCTGAATTTGGTGATAGTGATTGTGTGGGTGCTGGTGCAGGAGCTTGTGCTATGCATGATGTAGCCAAAAGACCTAATATCACAAACAATTTGATTGAAGCAAAACCCATGTTGTATATGTTTTTTGAGAGAGAAGAATGTTATTTATAAATTTAGGGCTAAAAAAATAGTAGGGAAAGATGATTAGATTTGAGTTGAGGAGAAAGGATGGAGATAATATATATGAAAAGATTGGTAATGGATAGTAAAGAAATATGATATTGCTTTGTGTATATATAGTGTACAATGGATTATGATATTGCTTGTATTTTTAGCTAGGACGGTGTGTGATGTGACTTGGAGTAATAATGGGTCAAATAAAACAACAAATTATTTTCCTCATTTGTTAAAAAAAACTATTTTTTTCTTTTTTGACTATTTTAATTGACATGTATATGAATTGGTTCATGAATCATTTGCATGGTGAGTGAGGTGTTATTTGTCTATACGTAACGTCGAACTTTCCAGTTTGGTATATACGCGTTTAATTTTTCTTCATTTTGATTTTTATAGAGCTGTTTCTAGATTACCATATGCAGCATTAATTCAAAGATTGATTTGTTCATATAAAGGTTTTATGTTCGGTGGTGGATAAGGTCGATACGCGGTTCTTTTACACCATTTCAAATTGCTGACAACTTCATTATTGTTTTTTCCCTAAAAAACTTCATTATTTTTACTAGTGTAGTGACCCGTGCTTAGCGTGGAATTGTTCATAATGATTAATGACCCAATAATTATAACGTTATAGACAACTTTTAAAATTGATGATTGTCCTCATAAACTAACATGAGTCTTTTCAACGTGTTTTGTGCTCAGTCGCACGCTTTTTTGGGAAACTTCATAGAAGCTCACCCATCTCAAAATTGCTCCAAGTCAAACATGTTTAATTGTGGAGTTCTTACGATTTGAGCTACGGAAAAGAAGAAGCGTCTTGTTGGTATAGGTAATACCAAATAATTCATATAAGTCTTTCTTCAACTATGTAGTTTCATACCTACATGACCTTAGGAACCCTCTCATTTCAATGTGATTTTGGTTGCTAAGAATCTTCCAAGAGCAGCTCATTGCCATGCCTTGTGCACCGACGATCACTCAACATCCACGTTAGCCTTGTGTGTTACATGCCCACCAACTTTCACTTGATTCCTCCCCAAACTACATCATACTGGAAGAGGTCTGCGTCTGCTATGATACCACTTGAAATGTCTCAGACGACTTTCATGATTACTGAGTGACCCCACAAACCAACACGAGTCTTTTCAGCGTGTTCTGTTCTCACTCGCACGGTTTCCGAAAAACTTCCCGGGTCACCCATCCCAAAAATGTTAAAAGTCAAGCATGCTTAACTGTGGAGTTTTTAAGGTTTAAGCTACCAAAAAAAGATGCATCTTGTTGTTATAGGTAGTACTAAACAATTCTTATAAGTATTCCTTCAACCATGCAGTCCCATTACCTAAATGACCTCAGGAACCCTCTCATTCCGATGTGAATTCGGTTGTTGAGAAGTTGCCATGAGTTGTTCATTGTCATGCCTTGTGCCCGGACGATCACCCCCCACCCTTGTAAGCTTTGGGTGTTACAATAACGACATTCATATTTTGACATATACAACACTAACATATAGTTTAGCGAATAATAGTTAATATGAATTGTGAGATTCGTAACCATTTTTAAGCTGATTTTCTAAAGTATAAAACCGACTATAAAAAAAAATACAATGTACCAAGATATGTAATTTTTTTTTTAAATAAAATAAAATATGTAATGTTGTTATATAAAAAAAACAAGATATATGTAACATATTTTATATAAAAAAATTAAACATCAATCATATGTTTGGCCAAAATTTATTAGGTTATAGTCCAATTAATGTTTATATTTAAATGTTTATTTTTTTTTGACAAAAAATGTTTATTTTTTAAGGTTCAATTTAAACATTCTTTTAAGTGCTTATCATAATATTCCACCGATGACATTACTCCGCTCAAGGAAGTTTGGTAGTCACACATTTTTCATATCGAAGGTTAATATGTTAACTCTCTCATTTTCTAATGTCTTCTCTGCCATTTTCCACGTTCATCTTCAACTCTCTCTCTCATTGTTTCTCACGTAGCTCTTCCTGCCTTTGGGAGTATCTGAAATGGCATCTCCTTCATTTTTTTCATTTCTTTCTCTTTGTTGCCCTCATCTCTCCAATCGTATTAACGGTGTTTCTTGATTTTCTTAGTGGTAATGGTGGCTTTAATAGGTTTCCCGACAACATCAAGCGGCGGAGGGAGCTGGTTGTAATGGATGGGTCTGATTCTTTAGCTTAGATGGCGGAGTGATCAAATTTTGAAGAATCAACAGAGACTAACTTCACAATGTAAGAACTATGTACCCATTCTTTTAACAAACCGGTTTCTGACCCTGTAAAAAAAGTGGTACCCGGTTTCACAATTTAACAATTGTGCTTCCATTTGATTAAATCATTCTCCAAGTTTCAATTTATCATTCCTGATTTAATCTTTAAGCTACATGACCATAAGTTTTAGTATTGTTGTATGTTTATCATGTGGACTCAAAATAATTGTTGTTGTTTTTTTTTTTACAAACATAATTGTTATTCATGATGGGCCAACAAATTTAAAATCATTTATGCGAAGTAGCAACTATGTAAATCAAATGATAAAAAAAAAAGAGCATTATGGAAAGTTTAACTTATTTGAATTTCTCATGCCAGTAAAAATATAGAATATAAATGAAAAAACACATAAGGTGATTCATAAAACTGATCACACATATCAAAATCATGGCAAGGGGGAAGAACAAGGCATTGAATAGTTAAACCTCAAAATAATACAATTCTTTCATATGTGCATGTTGTTGATATCCATTTACAAAGGGATCAAAAGAGGCTATCTCAAAAGACATCATATTATATTTGTTTGTGGCTTATGCCTTAGGCTATGATTTTTTTTTTGTTCTAAACTTGAAGCAATGTTGCTCTTTTTCCTCAACATTTTTGTCTTTTCACTAATTAGTTAGAAAACATTTCGATCTAAATTGAGTATTTATCTTGCTTATTTTCCTTGTTATGATTATATTGTTATATAAAATTCCTTACTTGGCTAAAATGTGTGAAGATTGATGATCATTTATAGATAGTGATATTGAATGTTTGAGGAGAATATATAAGTCATTGTAGTACTCTATTTATTTATTTTATTTGCTAAACGTCATTGTGAAACGGGGGAGGGAGAGGGTGTATACTTCTATCTAGAAAAGATTTGATCACTTGATGGCATAATAATAGTCACATAACCATAGGCCAAGCATTGGATTTGAAGTACAATTTGCATATTTGTAGAAAAAGCTCCAATAGGACACATTACCTTTGGACTGTAAAGTAGTGGGTTTGATGCATTATTCATGTGTAGAACTTGCAGCCATATTTTGATGGTAGTAGCTAATGCTTATTCATTTACATCTATTTGAATAATGTTAAAGGTCAATTGAGATTTGGGCATATATGCATCATACGACTTGCAATTTGAACCCAAAAGTTGGGTTATGGGTTAAACTTATTGTTAATGAATACCATATTTAGTAGAGGTCAACGTTTACTTTTCCATTTATAAATAGTTTTTTTTTTAATATAGTTAAAATTAGTATGTTCACACTTTAAAAAAAATAAAATAAATTATTCCTCTAGAAATAAGATTCATTTTAGTAAGTGTTTGTTAGATTTATTGTCATTTGTGTTTATCGATAGACCGGTACATCACACGGGTCAAAGATCACTTATTGTCTTTATTATGGCCGATAAGATCCGTACGTCGCACGGGTCGAAAGTCTAGTGGGAAGTTACTTCATTCCCAGGAACCATTATACCCATGAATATTATTTTCTCAACCTCATATCAAACACAGGTATAATCATTTTCTAGCCATGTATTACCGGGAATGTCATTCTTAACCTTGAAACAAACACCCCTAAGTCTTTAGGGTATATTTAAGTTACCACGATTAACTAAACCCTATTAGGGTGAGATTCTAAGATGAACCTCTATTTTATTTTTGGATTATTTAATTTAATTTCTTTATTCAATTATTTTACGAATCCTATTTAATTTTATTACGCAGATTCTTTATTTATTCTAAAGTGAACAAACCCTGAGATAATGGTACTTAGGGAAGTGACATACCTAATATTGGTGAAAACCTACCCTAATAAGGAAATAACTAAGATAACAAAATAACGGTAATTAGGAAAATAATAGTAACAATGGAGACCGAATTAGCATAATAACTTTATTCTTCTTTCATCCTTGGTAAGGTAGACGAGATAGAGTTTCCCGTTTGTAGAACTATCGAGATGGAGAGTATGTTGATGAAATTCTAAGATTCTTAGATGAGGGAATCTTTAGGACCATTGAGAATTTAGGAATCCTAATTTAAGTTTGTGTTTCAATTAACTTTGAGATAGTAAGGCCCCACACTAATAATCCTTACGAAGGTGTACAAACCACATAGGATTGACGTCCTTATATTGTAGCGCGCGTATAACCTTAGTGTGATCAATATGTGCAACTCGAAAGCTGGAGGGGAGTAAAATCATACCTCTAAGAAAGTAAGGCCTCACACATGCAAACATGTGTGATTAGTGGGTGCAACTCGACAGATGGAAGAAAAATAAAACCCCACGAACTCATCACTGAAATAGAAGACATCAACTCAACATCTAAATAATGTTTGACCATTAATTAATTTCAATAAATAAATAGAGCGGATTCGAAAAATCCTAACCGCCGCTAACACTCTGCAATCAAAAATCAAAACAGATTACTTCTAAACTCTCGCTCTAAGCAAACAGATTAAATTGCAAAAACAACCCTTTATCTATTATTTTTATTGTTTATTGTTCCCAAATAAGTAACGAGAATTGTCTAGTTGGAACGTAACGACAATCCTTGTGGATATGATACTTTACTTACACTTTATTACTTGATAAACGATATGGTACACTTGTCTAAATCCGGACATCAATTTTAATTTTTGAACCTCCACGTGAACAACAAAGAACATCTTCTTAAATTCGTAAACCACAAATACTTGAACTTGAACATCAACTTTAGATTAAAAAGTCAATTGATCTAGTATCTTGGATACCACTTGATGATGTTGGTTCCTTATAATTATATTATTTTGGCATCCCCTTTCCACCTAGGTCACCCTCTCTTGTACCTATTTTGAAACTTATTCCTTTAATTCTTATCATTCTTTAAAAATTTGCATCTCTCGATGAATTTGTGAACGAGCTGATCAACAAAGTTACTCTGATCGGAGATAGTAACATATATGCTCTAAATCCTTATGAAACTTCTAGTCGTTGAAATGATTGTACTTTACTTATGAACAAATAGATCAAAGAGAAAATGGAGTTTGGAGGAAAAATGGAAGAGAAAAACACAAGTTTTCTTCCATGTAATATTGATGTAGTCTTTTTGCATCAAACAAGATAAGTATTTATAAATCGTCTCCTCAGGGACTAGTGCGATATCATGGACTGTTCGACACGAAATACCATTCTAAGTTAAAAGATTGATTGTTTGTTTGTTTAACTACATAAACTAAAGCGTAAAAGTAAATGTTGAGAGTAACAAGGCTAAGAAACATTGGAATTAGGGTTCCCTGATTAAGCGTCAAACATAACCTAATAATCACGTATAATGACTCTAGCGTTTTACCGATATTATCACGTATCGCTCAACAAGATTATTCGTGTCCAAATAATCTCTTGAAACCAATTGTATTCTTCAATAGTTGATTTCCCAAACTATTGAAGAATCTAATTGTCGATCGTATCGTTTAATCGACGATTTCTCAATCTATTCAACGATCCGAAAGTTTTACATTCCGATACTTTGTGTGATTATCAAAACATCAATCCTATGTCTAGAATTGTTGTATTGATAAATGAACATTCTAAACATAAATTCAAAGGTACTTTTCAATAACAATTAAATCTAAGATAGGAATTGGATTGCAAGAATAACTTCAATATCAAATAAATTGCTAGAATCATGTTATACAAGATCAAAGGATTACATTTTAGGCTCAATCAAGTACCTCTAATCCCAACTAAGAAGAATTAGCTCATCATTGTCATGTGAGCTTTACAAAAGTGGAAGAAAAGTTGTGAATCCATGCCAAGACTTTGATTTCTCCAAGGATCTTGATGAATTCTCACTCAATCACTCTTGCTCTATGAAAACCCAAGATTTTCGCCCTGTTCTCTCTCTAAAATATGTGACAATTTTTTTCTGAAATGAAAGAGGAGGCTTTTATAGAGTTTCTGATCTGCATGCACTCGCCTCGCGAGCAAAATCACTCGCCATGGCGAGTTGCGCTTTCTTCGCCTATGGGTTTTTGCCACGTCACCTCTGAAGAGTTTTGGCCGCCCTAACTCGCCTTGCGAGTAAAATCATGCGCCATTGCGAGCTCTGCTCGCCTCTAGTTCGCCATGGCGAGTTGAAGGCGAAGGGAGAAAAACTCTCTGCCATGTGCTCGCCTTGGTTTCGCCGTTGCGAGTTGGTGGCGAGCTGCTCGCCTTTCCTTGCTCGCCGTTGCGAGTTGATGGCGAGTTGCCATGATCTTTGCCTCTTTTTTTCTTGGTTCTTTTCCTTCCTTGCTTGGTGTCTTGAGCTCAATTCCTGCACAAAAGGGATAGAGTAAGAGAAATAAAGCGTAATAGGACAATTATCATTTATCTCTCGGCTTTTCCTTAGATTACTTGTAAGATAAGTAATAAAAATGCCTTAATTCAAAGATGATTTTAACTACTTCAAGGCACTTATCAAATATATCAGTTTGTCTATCTTTTGTTGCTTTATACCTCTTAAGCTCATACCCAAAATAAAAAATTCCTTTATGCTTTTATTTTTATGAATACTATATTTCTTTTTTTAATATTATTGTTTTTCACTCAAGTTTTCTCTAATATGACTATAATGGTCTTTATTTTTGCTCATTTTTGTCTGATGTCAAAAGGGAGAAACAACATTGCGAACAATATTGCACTAAAATTAATGAGAAAAATTTGACCGGAGTGTCAACACTAATAACATAAATTATTTAGTATATTCATACTCATATGCTGATCGATTTCACTAAAAAATATTTAAGCATTGACTCAAGGGAAGCCTTTGAAATTATTTTTGATATTTTGTGTGAAAAAATTGTTCATCAATATATGGTTTGCTATCATAAAAAATAAAAAAAGAAATTGTCATAACCGAGTTGGTTTGTAGAACAATCATCCATAATTATATTTTGATGATAACCAAATATATAAGAGAACATTTTATATATCCCTAAACATGTTTGTTATGTTCACAAAGGTGACCCTCTAGTCAATAGAATTGGACTTAGTGCTATTTAAGTTGATCATTTGGTCTTATCGTCTGAATTATAACGTCACATCTTATGATTACATAAAGAATCATCTAATCGAGTCTCTATTTCCTCATGTATGCCGAAAAGAGATAATTTAATCAGAAGAATATAACCAAGTTCTAATAAAGAAACACATCATTCTTTATGACATATTTTACGACCATTCTTTGATAAAGTTGTATTCACAAGGATACATAAAAATATTCCGAACGTAGCATCATCTAGTCTATATTTCCTCGTGTATTTCCGGTTAAATATGCACAAAGAGTTTTAGAAAACCTTTTCATAGACTAAGAACCACTTTAGAAACTACACGTTTATACCATAAATAAATTCTCATAAAAATTAAAAATTCAATACATGTTTGCTTTTCACATTTTCAAAACATAATTTTATAACAAATAAGTTGGTGGACTCGAGAATTAAAAGCAAATAACAATCAAAGATCTTGACTACTTCAAGGTCTCACTATTAGAGTTGTACAAATATCTTATACATAATGCATCAAAATTAAAATACTAAAAAAAATAGACTAGGAGAAATACAAAATCCACTTTCACACGAGAAGCTTCATCAATTAATTTTTACGACCATGTGGAAAAAAACCTGCAAACATATATGCATACAAGAATAGAACACAGATATAAGGTGAGACATCTTATATAATGTTAAATGTACGAGTCATATGTAGATGAAGATACTTGTGCTGACACAATTAATGTATATAAGATTACAACTATCGTGCATGTTTAATATTATGTTATAATGGATGAGAATGAAATGCCCAACATGTACTTCACAAAATAAGTGGCGTTAAAAATAGTCCCAACATGCCCAACATGTACTTCATATGATATAAAGGATGACGATGGAACATTTGATTAAAATACATGTTTTACATTACATGTGAATAGCAACACTATTTTGGGTTATATGTTTTTATGGGGTGTCAAACTTGTTCTAGACTGGTCACAAGACCAATCGCACGATTACACGTCGCCTAACTTACACCGCCTTACGGCTCCGCACTCAAAGGAGCACGCCAGCTTGTGTGCACCATGCCACAAAGGAGCGCACCGCCACACAAGGATCGTCGCACACGTGTCCTTTTCTGCTCCTAATTACATGCAGCATAACCCGAAGACGGTTATGACCAACACATGCCTATAAAAGAGTGAATTTGCTTCACCCTTAAGGTACATATCACTTTCCACGACACTTCTTACACATTCTTTTTCAGTTCCATTACTGACTTCAGCATTGGAGTGCTAACGTGCCTACAGGCACCCTTCGTTCCACCGCAAAGACTCATCGCCGTCGTGCCAAAAGTCGTTACCGTCACATCGGGGCATTCTCTGTCGCCTTTGCTACTCATTTGTTCTCACCGGATAGATCATTTGGTGCTAGAAGGATGGGGTTGTTCGCTAACCGCCATGGTCAAACGATCCTCCACCGTAATCGTTTTTTTTGTTACGCGCATCTCCGTCGTGACCGTTTTCAGTTACACGTTCCTCCACCGCAACAGTTAATAGTTACCACTCCTACCTCTGAAGTAATGGCTGTAACTTGAAGAAGAACCACCGCGAGTCATTCCTCCACTTCTCAAGCACCGCGTTTAATGATCCTAATTCTCCAAAGTCAAACGGTTCCCATTCTTGAAACGGTGAATCCTAAGGGAGGCGATTTTATCCTTGATACTACGACTGGTATTCGTACTACAACCGCATTGAACGCAATGGCACTGCTTCCCCCTCCCCCGTGGCCGGAGGACGTTCCTCCGCCTCCTTCGTCTCCTCAAGCTTTGTCGCCTTCAGAGGCGAACGTAGTCGTCATGAACCTGGTGTATTTACTCCGTCAGCAGAGCGACAATCTCGAACGCGTGGAGAAGAATCAGGAAAAGATTTCGACGGTAATCGCCATGCATATCGAAGATGCTCAACAAATAAAACGCCGGACAACGCCTTTGGCGGTGGACAACGCTACCTCCAGACCGGTGAACCGCCAGAAGAAAGGCAAGTAACCTCCCGATGATTTGGACGAAGGAAGTAGCGGTCCACCTTTGCGTCGTTCGGAATGTTACAAGCTTTTGAAACTATGCGGGGAGAAAGATTCTCCTCCACGCCATAGTCGAACGAAGGAAGCGGAATACTCTTCGAAACGCCGTTGCAGAAGCCGCCATAAGGGACCTTTCACTAAGAAGATAATTGAATATCCAATTCGCCGCGCTTTTGCGAAACCGCCAAAGCTGGAAACCTATGACGACACATCATATCCAGGCGAGCACGTGCAACATCTGGACATTATCCTTAATTACCTCCAGGCGAGGGGTGCGGTCAAGTGCAAATTATTCGTCCTAACACTGAACACAACTCCATCGATTCATGGGGAGAGCTTTGCAGTGAATTCACTTCCCATTTCACTGTGAGGCGGAAGTGAACGAATACCATGACAACTCTGAATGTTGTCGTCCAGGACAAGAAAGAAACCTTGAGGGAGTATGTTGAGCACTTCACTCGAGTAGGCGTGGAAGTATAGGGCGCCCACGACGGGTTGAAATGTTTCATATTCGAGAGTAACCTCCGCGACGATTGTAAGTTCAAAGAAGAATTAGGGCTTCGAGCGACCAAAGACATGAATGACCTACTAACGCGCGCCCAACCTTAGATCAATTATGAAGAAAGGAGCTGTTATGCTTAAGTCTGTTCGGGCCTTTTTACATTATACTATATCCACTCCCACAAAATGAATTCTTATTATATCCACTCCCACAAAATATTGTATTAGTATTGTAAAAAAACAAATAATTTGAGACAACTGAAATTATAAAAAAGGACATTATAAAAAAGGACGTGTAATTTGAGACGGAAGTAATTTGATAGAGGTAGGGATTATATTGTAAGGTGTATCCATTTTCAATGTCTCCATAGAATAAAATGTGGCATTTTTTACCTCGCTTTTGAAAATACGACTTCCATTCATTCTAGATCATGCAATGTATTGATACTCTAACATGTCTTATGTTTATTGTATTTAAAAAATGGGTTTCAGTTTCAAAATCTTCATAGTGTTTGTGTGGTGGGTATGAAATCTTAAAAGTGCCTTACTTAATTTTTTTTTCACTCTAGACTTCAACTCTTCTAATCATAAGAGGAAAATAACTAGATAATTGCTTTTCTGCCATCAAGTTTCGCTCATTCTCAAGTGAATAGACGAAACTACCCACATGTAACTTAAGTCACGTGACTAACTCACGCTGCGGTTTTTTTTTATACTGTTTTTGTACAAAATCCACCAGTCCCAACTCCACAACCATTTTCTTACCCTCTCCACCTCCAAAAACCCAAAAAGTGCAAAATTTTGGGTCAAAATCTTCATTTTAAATCATCGCGAATCGTCAGGAAGCAAGTTTCTACGCTCATCAAGCATAAAAAAATCAGGTAATGTATCATCTTAACTCTTTAATTTTGCTAGTTTTTGGGATTGTTTGTTAGTTCTAGAAGCATGATCAACGTGAGTTAACTCACACCGGGCCAACGTTAGTTAACTCACGCAGGTGTTAGGACAACGTGACTTAAGTCACGCAGGTGTAATGCCCTCTTTTTAAATTTTGCGCCAATTTTTTTTTCTTTGTTAGCTTGTTGCACAAGTTATTTATATTATTTTTTGGCAATGTCAGACCAACCGTTAATGTGAAGTTGAAAGTCAAAATTCCCTTTTCAAGCTCACATTGAAGAAAAACCTAAACGAGTACCTACCGGTGTTGCCAAGGTTCGCGGTTATGAAGTAGACACTGCCTCGTTTTTTTAACAAGCAGCAAAGGCTCGATTTACTATATCTATAGATAAATCTAGTTTAATAAGGCTAACATTGACGATGCAATGTGAAAAGGGTGATGAATACAAACCACCAAAGACGAGGAAAAATTGAATCTTGAAGGCACGGGCTTAAGGAAATGTGAATGTATGTTCAGGTTGCGGGGGTTCTTTGATAAGAATACATATGATTGATGGCTTGCAATGCTTAGTGGAATTTACAACCAATGACGGCACATCATATCCAGACACGTAGAACATCTGGACACTATCCTCAATTACCTCCAGGCGAGGGGTACGGTCAAGTGCAAATTATTCGTCCTAACGCTGAAGGGTGCCTCCATGACCTGGTTCAAGGGCCTACAAGACAACTCCATCGAATCATGGGGAGAGCTTTGTAGTGAATTCACCTTCCATTTCACCGCGAGGAGGAAGTGACCGAAGATCATGACATCTCAGAATGTTGTCGTCCAGGACAAAAAAGAAACCCTGAGGGAGTACGTTGAGCGCTTTACTCGAGTTGGCGTGGAAGTATAGGGCGCCCACGACGAGTTGAAATGTTTCATATTCGAGAGTAACCTCCGCGACGATTTTAAGTTCAAAGAAGAATTAAGGCTTCGAGCGGCCAAAGACATAAATGACCTACTGACCCGCACCCAACCGTACATCAATTATGAAGAGAATAGTTGTTATGCTTAAGTCTGTTCGGACCTTTTTTTACATTTTACTATATCCACTCCCACAAAATGAAGTCTTATTATATACACCTGCTTCCTACAATAAATAAAAAAAAAAAAGGCCCCCTATAAGGTTGGACCCTAGGTTGTCGCACCCCTAACCTATACCTAGGGTCGGCCTTAGGTTCACATCAAATAACTAGTTAATATCATCATTCTATCTCTAGGATTAGGACCTAAAAATCACAGTTTTTAATTACTGCCATTCTCATTTTTCTCGGCCTTAGTCGCCCAGCATTAAACATTTACCGTTCTAGTTGCCGCACTTGTAGTATGTCACTCGTCATAAATATTTGTTTTGCTTTGTTCGTTTTAAACATCGAATCAATATTATACTAATTTTTCTAGGCTTAGGCTATTCATTATCAAATATCAATCACAACCATGTGTCGTGTGTTTGTATGCAAATATATATATATATATATATATATATATGTATGTATAATAATAATAATAATAATAATAATAATAATAATAATAATAATAATATGCAAGCAAACTCAAGTATCAAACTTAGACAATAACTCTCGCAAGGTTTGAACCACCACTCTTTTCATAGATACTGTATTAAATAACTAGATCATATTTATCTTTAATATCTATATATTCAAAAGTGAAAGAAGGTGATATAACACTTGCATAATATGATTAACACATTTCCAAGGCAATGAAAATATTGAAAGGTAGAATATATATATATATATATATATATATATATAAGTGTTAGAGAAATGAATAACATTATGATCAAAAAATAAAAGTATAGGCTTAGATGTAACACATAATTATTTTTCAACTTAACTGTTGGAGCAATAACACCTTCCCAAACTGCACACCTTAACTTTACCAGGAAAACATTTCATCAACATACATTCCATGTCAAATTCACATGGATGAAATGCTATAGTGTAAATGAAGAAAAAAAATATTAATAAAAGGGAATGAAAACTGTGTATTAGGTAACTTTTTTTTTTTTAAGAGTGTGAAAAAAACTTACGAATTCCTTCGCCGGCTCCAACAAGAATTGGGGAAAGAAATAAGATTATAATATACACAAATTTGATAATTTTAGTCATATTTTTCAACATTTGCATGCAATGAATATAACACTTTTTTGATCACTTTATAGTGGACACAATTGTGTTCTATGTTCAATTTGTTTAATTTGTTTGGTCAAATAGTGTAATGTCTAAAAGTTTATACATTAAGGTGAATAAGTGGAAACTTCGACCCCTACATATCACAATATCGCTATTAATTATGTCAAACTTATACGGACTTTTCTATATTTACTTCTATTAAATAGTTTTTAATAAGAATTCCTAGGACAATCATTAGTAGATGTCTTTTAAGTATATTTAAATTATCATATGCTCAACATTTTTTTTAAGGATACATATGATCAAAGTGGATGCATAAATGAACTCAAGATTTTTTTATTCTTACTGTTTCCACCAAATTAGCATGGAATAAGTAAGAAATTCTTTGATGATTTTATAATGTACATACACCCAATGAGTTGGTGGTTTCAATTAAATAGTTTTTTAGCACCCAAAGAATTTCAAGAAACCATTCCAAGTATTACAATAATTATTTATTGTCTCTTAAGTACATCGATATGTCTATAGCTCACTTAATTGATCACTTGACTTTAGTGACGATATCATAAAATCATCAATGGTTATTAGAGTTCATTATATTTTTATACAGATATTTTATTATTTATTTTATAGCCTTTAGTGATGCACATGGGCAAAATTCCCAAAGAAAAATAAGTGTTGGATGATAGCAAATTTAGCAGCACAAATAATACATATGAGAAGACAACATTTTTTGGTGAACGAGAGGATATATTCATTCTTAGATTAAAATTATTGACAAATACAAATTAACACATTAGAAAAGTCTTTTTCTTTGAAATATCACATTAATATAGGCTTGAGCCTTAGTAAAGTAAGCTAATGTATGTATTTATTTATTAAAACGACACTTATTTTTCCTAAATAAACTATCTTATACATTTTTAACTATGAAAAATTTGATGATACTCATTATATTTTAATTTACCAAGTATTATTCATTTATAAAATTGTTGATCATGCACTTTATAAAGTAAAAGAGTTTGCGCAATTACTAATATTAAATAATATTTATTCAAGCAAGATAATAAACTCTTTTAAAAGACGAATAATTTAAGGGAATTGAATTTGATTTATGGATGAAACAATTTTTGGTCAGATCATCAAATTTGATCACCCACCATTACCCACCGCTATGATCAAAGCAGGTGTGTAAATGAACTCAAAAATTTTATTCTAATTGTTTCTACTTACGTATTCCCTCTGTTTTCAAATATAAGCAAAACACATACATCAATAAATGAATGAATCTAAAAAATCAATTTTACTTATATTTAATACTGAAGAAGTATAACATAATAATAATTCTTTGATGATTTTATAATGCAGAGAAACCAATGAGTTGGACCTAATGCTATTATAATTATTTAATGTCTCTTTAAGTACATTGATATCTCATGACCATATAGCTCACTTAATAGTTCACCTAACCTTAGTAGGGGTCTCAAATAAAATGTCCATATAGCTCCCTTAATTGTTTGTTTGACCTTAGTAGGGATCTCAAATAAAATTATTGACGACTTCATTATATTTTTATACAAACATTTTATTATTTATTTTCTAGGGCAAAATTCTCAAAAGAACAATAAAAGTGTTGGATGATAGCAAATTCAGCGGCAAAAGTAATACATATGACAAGATAACATTTTTTTTCTCGTGAACGATGGACATATATTCCTTCATAGATTAAAATTATTGATAAAAAATACAAATTAACACATTAGAAAAGACTTTTTATTTGAAATATATAATTAATAAAGACTTGAACCATAGTAAATTTAGTTAATGTATTTATTTACTTTAGTTAAATTTAAAATTCTTGTACATAAATAAAAAATGTCAATAATTCAAAATCCTTTCTAATTGATAGAATTCTTATCCCCGTGAGCTTAGCTTAGTTGGTAAGAACAATGCATAATATATGCAAGATCCGGGGTTTGAATCCCGACCACCACTAAAAAAAATTGATAGAATTCTTTTCATTATAAAATTTAACATCAACTATTTTTGCTTATATTTAAAAACGGAGAGAGTAGATGTCAATTTTGACAAAGAAACTCGAGTAGGCGTAAACAAGCAACTATTCTTAGTAATATTTTTCTATAATTTATAAACTTTGGAACATTCTCAATGATTCACTCTCACGCTACTTACGTATGATTATCATCTTTTGTTTAAAGAAACTGAATTAGTAATATTGGTCAGAAGGTTTATATTCCAAGGTTATCATTGACTCCTTTTAATGAAAGATTGTCTTTCAATTTTCAACTACGATAATTTTTCTTGATTGTATCATTTGCTTGGCTAAGAATAAAAGTTAAGGGAAATTGCTTAAGACTGTTGGGGTATATTTTCCTCGATCGGTTTTTTCTCATGAGGAAGTTGAATGTATAAACGTGACATCAAATCTGGTGTAACAATAAATTTTCAAAATGTACTTTTAGTCATTTTCTTAAATGATTAACCTTTCTATCTATAGATTTAACATGCAAAATTATGCTTTATTACCTTTAGATTCATATGTCAATAACAAATTCATTATTGGTTGTAAGAAAATATAATTATATTCATTTATAACAGACCCGTGTGATAGCACAGGGCAGAAGTCTAGTATCTATACTATATATAAAGAAAACTACCCATTTCAACACACTTTTGGGTTGGAATTTTCTTTCCAAAAATACCTTTAATTTTTAATTTTAATTTTAAATACAAATAACACATGTAACAAATAGATAAGAATAAATTTAATTGAAGGAGAAAACTTACGTAAAATTCCTTATGAATTGTTCTTACGGTTAGTCAATTATAAAATAACATGTGGACTATTAATCCATGTCACTAATCGTCCACATTAACTCTCTTTTACCTTCGTTAACCACAGATCCGCCGAATTTATGTTGTTTATCTGTGTTGTTCTCCTCTAAAAAAAAATTAGTAACAAACGTGACCAAAAAATAATGTTAAAGATTGGACTTTAAATTCTCTAAAAAAATATTAGTAACAACTGTGAGCAAAAAATAATAATGTTAAAGATTAGACTTTAAATACTCTAAAATAAAAGGTTAGTAACAAATGTGAGCAAAAAATAATGTTAAAGGTTGGACTTTAAATCTTCTGATAAAAAGATTAGTAATAAACATGAGCAAAATATAATGTTAAAGATTAGACTTTAAATCCACTAAAAAAAGATTAGTAACAAACATGAGCAAAAAATAATGTTAAAGATTGGACTTTAAATCCTCTAAAAAAATATTATGACTCAAAATATTTTAGAAAAAGATTTGTTAGCACTATATTAAATATTAATAAGTAGGGTTCTCACAGTTAATAGTTTGTTCCAGCATTGTTTAGTTTTTTTCTTTTTCTTTCATGTTACAACTAATCAAAGTTGATTAATTTTATAGATTATATATTTAACTTTGCTGGTTTATAAGCGATTATGATTAAAATTGTTTAAGATTAATTTTTAAGAATTATTTGACTTTGCTGGTTTATAATTGCTTATACAAACTATGATAGCGTCGTTTTTTTTTATATATAAAGAGAGAACCGTGGTTTTTTTAATTATTAAAAAATGGAAAATAAGCGATAACATTCTTTGCCGTTAAGCTCCTTCCACTGTTGTTTAAAGAAATAAAAGCATTGCTTTTTTCTTTGTGATTCCAAACATTCTGCATGTATACAATTGATAAACTGCTCCCATGGCCTCATCCAATATCCAACAAAAATCGTGAAATCAAAGTGTTAAAACCATTTAAACAATTCAAAATTGTTAAACGATAATCACACTCATGTTAATTACCACCAACTAATAACATAAACATTAGAAAGCTTCAAACCACTATCTTTTTGTTTTTGGTTACATTCAAACCACCATCTGAAAGGCCATAAAAAGATAGGACCGCTAAGAAGTATGGATATGAACACCGACATCAGATACAACACAGATACTAACACGCCAATAACGTTGATAATTTGAGAAAATCACATAATTTAGGGTAATTATAATATTTGTGGATGCGGATGCAACACGTGTTCAGACACATCTAATATGAGGAGTGTATGTGATTCATAGGCGAGGGGTAATATCATAATTCATATATGGTCGTAAGAGCCATAATTACACCTACAAATGATGATGTTCAAAAATTGAATGCCATAATTATCAATTAGTTTTCAGGAGAATAACATAATTTTTTGTCATTTAACGAGGTTGAAGGGGATACTCATAATTTATATCAACATGAATTCCTAAACTCAACTGCTCAAGGAAGTATCACACCACATATTTTGAAGGTAAAAAAAGGTGCATCTTTGATATGTTGTTGGAACACGATTGTTATGTCGTGGTTTATTAAAAAATATGTTGGATGGGGAAATTCTAACATGAAGCAATGTTGGAAAAAGAGCATTCTTGCCCAGAATTAAATTAAAAACAAATGCAAGTTCTTGACTTCCCTTTGTGCTTAGTAGAAAATAGTTTCTCGTTAGACTAATTTTTGTTATTACCATAAATAAGTCACAAGGACAGATAATTCCCAATGTCGAAATCTATCTTCCACGACATGTTTTCAGCCATGGTCAATTATATGTAGATATACCAAGAGAAGTTTCTCAAAATTCAACAAAAGTTCTCATTAAAGAATGGAAAATAGAAGAAGAAGATGGAGACTTTACGAAAAATGTAATTTTCAAAGATATTCTTTTATCGCAATCATATCAATGTTTTTTTATAAAACATGTCATTTATACATTTATTTATGATGTTTCTTTTACACAACACACACACATTTATGTTATGATGTTACTAATTACTATTAGAATAAACAATAAATGATTATTATTTTACCTTAATTTTATATGCAGACAAACTAAAATATGTTGAGTTCAAAAATAATTTTGTTATATGCATTGACAATATTTTGTTTATAAATCAAAATATCAATAAAAGAAGGCAAAACATTCTACCAAATGTCTCCAACGATAGAGTGGACATGGTTAGCAAGTTTGTCTGCACATCCATTACCTTTGAGGGAAACAACCCTTAAGGGAAGTAAGTTAACCCAAATCCAACAGCAAGTCAAATAAGAATTACTAGCATAAATTGCCGTTGTTCCAAGACACCTCCAAAGCTATACATTGATCCAAGGCAAAAATGACTTTGGGACTCATATCATTACCCAAACACCCCAAAGATTATTACCACGACCTTCCAAAATGACTTTGGGACTCATATCATTAAAATGACTTTGGTTCACTATCAACATGATAGCCAGTCCATTCCAAGCAACCTAAAGGATTTCCACTAACATTCACAATAACCAACACCAACCACCAAAGTATACTACTGTCAACGTGACTATACTATATTCCTCTTAAAGATCTAGCTTAGTAGGATCAATTCATTTGAGGAACACAATCACTACAAGGCAAGTCACAACAATAATATTAAAGTTTAAAAATGCTTTTATCTTAACAAGAGGACCATAGAGTGAAATACATTAAAAATGACTTTTCAATAATCTCATTTTCCTTGGCTATCAAAACTTACCTTGAATCTTTGGCTTGTAGCAGTGATAATTTTATTTTCTTGCTTTGCAATTATGTAACTTAGCAATATTCTTCAATGGACATGTGTTACTTAGAGAGTAGTCTTCTCCATAATCTCCATTATCTTCGCCACTATTTGTACAATCATGACCTCACACTATTAGCTTTCTTGAGTAGATGATCAAACTCTTAGATAATCCACAATGTCAAAGTATTTGCTCACACAGAAATATGATGTGCTTGTCTAAAACAGACAACGACGACAAGACGATAACATTGGAGTGAGTAGAACACCATTCAGTCCAAAGTATGCATTATATGTTTCACAATATCTTTCCTTTTTTGATCTATCTTGGAGACTCAGAATTAGTGTCACGGCTTATGAGGTGGTCTTGAATCTTGATGTGTTTTTTTTATCACTCACACGACTTGGACATTTTTTTTTTAAGTTGACAAGTCAAGATAAATTCACCGTTTAAATAAATAGATGAAAAATTCAAAGTTCAAACTTTAACCTTTACGTAACACAACGTCTTTATCAATTGAACTATGTTCACATAAACCAATTTAAACATTTTTATGCACATACTCCCCTAAACACATTATAACAACAAAATTATTACAATGTATGTTATCATCAACATAGATTAAGGGTTATTGTTTTTGCAATTCTAAAACATCCTTTAAAGACCGTAAGTGATAACTTTTTATAAAAATTTGTGTATTCAATTTATTGAAAATCGAAATATTTGATTAAAAAAAAACATGTTTATTTTGAAATGTTTAACGAGTACATTCTCCGGTCACTAATATAAGCAAAAATTGACATTTTACATTCATGCATTCATTCAATTAATGATGTATATAGTCTTTATTATAGACCACATACATCCTTTAATGGATAGATCTAAAATGTTTATTTTTGTTTATATTTGACCAGAGGGTGTATCGTAGAGACACATTTGTTAACAAAACCATGAAATTTTTAAAAATGCCCTTAAATTTTATAAAATTTCCTCTCATACCCTCAACTTCGAAAGATTCAACTCCATTGGACAAAAAACACGCATCCTTCGTCTTCGCGCTAAAATAAAGCCAACACATTCAACCAATCCTCTCTTTCCTTTCTCTTCCCAACCAAAAATTCTCTTTCCAGATTTCTAACTCAAAAAAAAAAAATCCAAATCCTTCAAAATCTAACCGAAAGCAGCACATCGATACGTGCTTTCACGCGCCGCCATCATGGAACAACCGAAGCCGGAAACGAACACCGAAACTCCCATCCCGAACGGAGACGCCGCCGCAACAAAGGGAGCCGGATCCGGATCTGGATCGGAACCGCTAGGCACGGATTCATCGTCCGGTAGCATGAAGAAATCGGTACATTGGAGTCCTGAATTGGTTACGGAATCAACGTTCACGTCTTCTCCTCATGAACACCGTTCGAATACGTATTTCGATTCTTCTCCTTCTTTCTCTCAACCTCCTCCTCAATTCAACGTTATGGGTTAGTTTTTCGATGATTTCATTTTTCATAATTTTATTCAATTTTTTATGCATTTTGTTTCGAAATAACCTCCGAGATTATGAATATTTCAAATTGATCCTTGTATATTTAATACCTTTAATCGCTTACTATCAATTAAGTTCATATATTTTTCACCATTTACCATCAATTTGGCGACGGTACAAAATTTGACAGAGTCAGATACTATTTTGAAATATTCATAGTCTCGGGGACCTATTTGAGAGCGTCTTACAAAGTTAGGGATGAATTTTAAAGTTTAGTTATTTGTAGTTTTGTGTGTGATTGTGCTGTTGATTGTGATCAGAGACGGTGGTTACTGTTCGTAATGTGCTGGGAAGATGGGGTAGGAAGGTGGGAGAGGCAACTAAGAAGGCTGAGACTCTCGCTGGAAATACTTGGCAGCATTGTAAGTTTTCGGTCTATCTTATATTTTTTGTTCGTTGTTGTTGTAATGTATTTGGTTATCAACTAGGTGCAAGTTGAATGATGCATTGGAAGAAGAATCACAAGTTTATGATAAAACACTTGTCAGTAATAATGTGGTCCTTGCATGCTTTGTTTGTACTCTTGTGTTCAAATGTTCTTGATCGTTTTGGTGATTTTCTATTTTAAGTTTTTGGGTTGGTTTGGTATATCAATAGAAATGACAGTAAAGAATTCTCCAATGGGTATATTAAATGATCCTTTGTTGTATAACTTAATTGAACATTTCCTTTGCGTCAACATCTTCATTACAACCGGTGGTTATATTGAGTTTATCACTTTGCTCATTCCGTTTTACCAATCGATGTACTGGACTTATCTTCTTTGTGTTATACTCTTTTGTTTCTACCCTCTCATTATCCGCATAGAATCTTCTGTGATAAATAACTGAATCGTGCTTGTTGTGTTACATTATAATTAAGTGAAAACAAGCCCTAGCATGGCTGAAGCTGCTATGGGAAGAATTGCGCAGGGAACAAAGGTCCTGGCAGAAGGTGGATATGAGAAGATATTCCTGAGTACATTTGACACTGTTCCAGAAGAACGGCTTCAGAACTCTTTTGCATGTTATCTATCTACGTCAGCTGGTCCAGTAATGGGAGTTTTGTATATATCCACAGCGAAGATTGCATATTCTAGTGACAGTCCTATTTCCTACAAAGATGAGGACAAAACAGAATGGAGTTATTATAAGGTACATGTTATCTATCTGAATGACTTCTGAATATGTACTTGAGCTATTTTATGTTCAATTTAGTCAGGCAGCAGCTCATGAAACTGTTAATGATGAGAAATGTCATTAAGTTTGATCTTCTTTTCTTCTTATCGATATGCATCGCAATATTACTACTATAAGTATTGAGTTGACAGAAAAAACTTGATTGTTCTAAAGGAGGAGATATATAACAACAACAATAATAATAATACACGAGTTCAGCTAGGTTATACTTTATTGTCCAAATACATAATAATTGATATTCTTAGCATGTAACTTTATCATTGTCCGCTGGTATTCATAATCAATGTGGGTTTTTTTTATTTTGTTTTGGGTAGCATTAGACAGTTAGTGTGGTTTTTAATTCATTTGATTTGTGCATTACTCTTAAATAATACTGAGAATATCTATTTTTATCCTTCTCTGTAAATTAATAACCCTAATTACCTTATTTTTGCTGTTTTCCAGAACTTGCAGAAACTTATTTTTCAGATTCTCTTGCCTTTCATTCATGATAATGCAAAGCTAGTTAAAAGAATGCCAGTTAAGCTGGACTGTATTAACCAACTTAAATGCAATCTTAATTCTGATGACTAATGCATAAATATACTCTATATTATATGTTGGTTTTAAGCCTGTTTCAGTCTTTAAAATTTGAACATGGATGTCAGCTATCTTAGTGGATGAATAACTGGATTAAATGCTTTGTGTACATTTAAATTGAAAATAGTGATTTTAAATATTTAGTTTAATGAACTGGGCCAAGTAAAGCCAAAATCCTAATATTAAAACATGCAATCAGAGCCCAACTATAAAATAATTGACTCAAATTTTAGTCAAGCCATATTCAAGTTTCTGACACAAGCTCGAGCTAGAGTCATGTGCTGCCTGCAATCTGCTGGAGAATGTACATCATCTTCATTGATTTGGCAGATGTCTATAAACCTGAACTGATAATCATTCCAATTATCTAAGACAGAGCAGGATAGTTGCCATCAAGCAGCTCCTTTAGAGCGAGGGCCTTCCAAGACCCATGCTATCAAGAAGAGCCTTGAGCTAAATCATCGACCTTGCGCCTGCTTTGATTAGGACATTGCCGCATCTCATCTCAAAGAGGATCTAACTTTTTCTGGCTTAGCCGAACTTCTCACCTGGAGTGACTGAAGGATATTATGATTCAAGCTCTGAACCAAAGCTAATTATTTTCTCTTCTCTATTATTGTACCCTCATCGGCATCACCTTACGCAGATTCAATAGCAGCTGGGTCGTGAGAGCTGAAAGACATTCAAGCTCAAGCTCAAAGCTACTGGTTCTGTCATACTTGATTCTATTTCTTTCTATCTACTCTATTGATCTAGTTCATCAGGTTAATGTGGAGACATGAAATATTGGATCTAGGGTCAAAGGTGAAACATGCCACCTAATATAGAGGATGAATGCAACCAACTGGTATTAAGGGAAAGATTGACGGAACAAAATTTTACTGGAGGACTCCTTTCTCTGCAACTCTAGAAGATTTGGAAGTGCATAAATTCTCGGTACAAATTATGTGTTACTTAATTCTGCCTTAGTTCCTATCTATAGACCTCATCTCCTGAGCCTGACCCTTTTACTAATAGACAAACACTAACAACCAATTAAAAGCATATATATTACAGGAGTACTACTCTTTAAAGAATATTTCATCAGTTTCTCATATTTGGTGAGTGGTCAATCATAACATAAGTATCCCCTCAAACCTCAAATTCCTGAAGATGACTGATTTTCCTGCATAGCTATCTACTACTCATATTTTATCAGGTGTTAATTACCAATTCCAATCATTTTATTCCTGTTGAACTCTTCCGACCACGGTATTTTCCAAAAGCACGTGGCCACCTTAAAGGGGAAACCTGGATTAAAAGAATGTGTATAGATAGATATAGTTGCATTGTTCAGTAGGCCAGCCTCCAGTTCAGTTGTAGAAAGTGCTTGTTGCTGTTGTAATTTGATAAGTATATGTTAGTTGAGGGAATTAAAACTAGAATTAATTAGTGGTAATTAATTGATAAGGCTTAATCTGTTAAATGAAGTTTTTTGGGCATTTGGAGGTTACAGCCCGTGTAGTTCTGCATTTTTGTTCTGTGATTAAGTGGATTTTCGCCAAACTCTGTAACTGTTAGCTTTTAGTCGTTCATAGTCTGTCAACGGTTATAAGTTCTAACAGCTTCTGTTAGATTTAGTTGGCTGTTTTTAAAGTCTTCATCAACTGTACTGCTGACACCATAAATGTCAGAACTCCTCGTTGAGCTCAAGAGGATATGAAATACACCATTCTTCAAGGATTTCTCTCCTGCATTTTACTATCTTTTACTATATTTCTTGGATTATGCTCTAACGATATGGAGAGCATGCGTCCTGGTATTGGCTTCATCGTTAAACCAAGGTTCCTCAATTCTTTTAGTCCGTTCCTTTACTTTCCTCCACAAATCCTCACATCAACTAATCTCACAGAAAACCTTTTCCAATCTGGTCTCTCAACGCACTCCAATGTATGCAACTTCTAGTGTAGGCTAGGACCTTCACATTCTACACTAGTTTAATTTGTTTCAAGCTTCCAAATATGTCATTTCTACTAATAAAGGTACTTGCAGTTTCTGTACCACATGGTGCATGGACAAAGCACCTTATCTTCTCTTTTGCTCCAGCTATGTAGTACTGCACACAACCAACCTCTTGATCTTGTCAGTTATTTGTGAGGGCCTGCACCTATGCTGACTTTCTGTAGTGGTTTTTCCTTATTGCATTTCCTCTATTGATGCCTTTAGTGTGAAATTGGATCTATCTCTCAAAGTTATGTTTACTGTTATTTAGCAGTAAAAAACTATATGATTGAATTACAATCAAGGCAAGTTTGTTCAAACAGATCAGTGGGTGAGTTTTGACCCTTTTTTACATTTCTATATGAGTTTGGGATCATTTATCTACTAATCTGTCCCTACAGGCTTACTCCCACCACCACCAAAATGGTATCATAGAGTGCATGCACTTGCACAGTTAAAGCTGGCTTAACTTTCTTGACCCAAGCTTCCTTGCCCTTCAAATTTCGGGACCGTGCATTCCTGACTATAGTTTACCTTATCAATAATTTCATTAGGGATTTGGATCCTCTCCTGTTGGAATCCAACATGAGGTACTCCTTCCGTCCCACAACAAGTGATCCAAATTGTAAAGTGTAAACATAAAATTGTCCCAAGAAAGAATGACCCTTTTAATTTTCAATGCAATATGAATTGCTTGTTTTCTAATTGTATCATCTAATTAATTTAATACTACTTTCCTCACTCCCAAGTCAATGTTGTATTATACTATGCATTTATGGTAATAATGATTACACTAATACTTGACAAGTATAATTATTAAAATAAAAATATCTCCTTCATTTATACACTTTTCTTAATTTGTGTGAGAGTCAAATGTGTCGCTCATTATGGGACGGAGGGAGTAGTTATTTTGGTGATCTCACCATTAAAACTTAATTGGTTCTACAACATGTCAAATATATAAGTGAGACCCATTGAGATTTAGTGGTGAGATCACCAAGATAATCCCCTCTTGTTGGATTTAAACGCGAGAGGACCTATAGTTATTCCCTAGTGCATCGAGAACCATGCCTTCCTTACAACAGTTTAATTTATCAATTAATTCCCTGCTACATCTGTAAACGATGATGTTCCCTTTGTTAATTTATTTCACAAGTCCCCTTACTATAGCTTTCTAAAGGTTATTGTTGTTCACACTATCCTTTGTGTCCTAATAATAATCATCAGTTCATCACAAGTTAGAAGAACTTCCTTGCATTGAATGTACATTTCTTGGATACTCTTGAGCCCATAATGTTTAAATGCTTGTTCCATATGGCAGGGTCTACATTTATAATCTAAGGATGTCTTGTTTAATGGGTTTGGTTTCCCTAGTCTTCATAGGTTAGATTCACACCTCAACCAGATCCTCTATCCCTATTTCTGCTCAGCTTCTGTAACTGTTAGCTGTTCTGTGTCTATTACAATTGTAACATCATTCAATAGTTACTTTGCTGTCTTCTGATGTAATGCAGACTTGATTACTGCTCTCTGGTCTTTTAATCTACTTACTCACAATTGTAGATACACGGTCTTGCAAAGTTTAAAAACATTCCTCCATGCTTAAATTTTACAGCTAAACTGAATTCTGATGCTGTTTGCTTTATACGGAAAAACAAAGCATCCAGTTTTATCTGTTGGTTATAATGCGAAACTAAATAAGATCTACAATGGCAGCTCTGTTCTGCATTTCATGGCTTTCGGGTATCTAATTTGCTCAAGATCTTCTCTTTTTGGCTGTTTCTTATCTGCAAAATAGTTACTCAACATCATCCTTTTCTTTCTTGTTCAGGCTATAATAAATCATTTAATTCATATTTTTTCTGTAACAACATTTGCACAAAACATGTTTCATAATAGCATCACACGCAGTCCTCTTTTTTATTGATTTATTTGTGTGATCTAGAATAATATTGCATCAAGCGATATATTTTGTTTGATATGGCGTATTATGTGATGATTGCAGGTAGTCATTCCACTGCATGAGCTAAAAGCAGTGAATCCTTCATCTAATACAGCCAATCCTGCTGAAAAGTACATCCAAGTGATCTCTGTCGACAATCATGAATTTTGGTTTATGGGCTTCTTGAACTATGATAATGCTGTGGGCTTCCTGCAAGATGCACTTCAAGCAGGCAAAGTAATACAGTCAGAAGCATAGTCTGTTTATATGTTCTAGTTTGGCAAATATATGTCACACCTTTACACTGTAGGCTTGGAATTGTTGATAAACCAGCTAATTTTTGTTGATATGAATTTACTGTAGGATTCATACCTTGGACCATTTGAGGAGATCGATCGGAATAGTTAGAAAAGTGGTCTGTGGACTTTCTTTCTCTGATTCTAGTATTCTTGCATGATATGTAACAGAACTTGTTAGCAATTATAGTTGGTGAACTATTTTTGATTTCCTCCGTTGAAAGGTTCATATCTCCTCATATTTTGAATTGGTTTCATATAATGGGAATCATTCTCTATAGAATTTTGAGATAGGGTTTCACACAAGTAGATTGTTCTGATCATTTTCTTGTTTTTTTAGCGAAGTATATAATACTTACTTTTTTGAGAGGAATATTTTTCTTACTTTATATTTTGTTTTGCTTAACGTCTTAAATAAAATAAAATAAAATGCATCAAACAATAAAACGAAATGTTCATGTTCTATGTTGTTTCAACAGGTACAATAAATGTTACCTTGCTTCTCTAAAAATGGCCGTGTTTATTTCTTGGAAATTTTAGGACTGTGACTTACTTTCTACTATTTGGCCATCCAGAAACAGAAATACTTGTTATGGATACTTGACCAAAACTAATTTTGCCCAGCTTGGAAATCAAATGCATAAAAATTTGTCAATTGTTGAAACATAAATTAGCTCAAACAAAATTGAGAGTTCCCTCGGATGCACTATAGGTAATGCAATGTATAAGTTAGTTGTTGATTTGAAAGCTAAAAATTATGCACTAAACCTACAAGACTGAACAAACAAGAGCTACAACTAGTAACAAAAATAGAATAAAAAAAACTTGCATAAGCAACAAAAATCAAAATAAAAGAAGGGGAAAAAAAAAGCTGAAAGTTGCAGCAATGCTGGAGATTTTGGTGGTGTTGGTGGCTGTTTTACTGGATATGCATGGAGGCTTCCAATCTGAGGGTGAGCAAGCATCACTCTTTTCAGAAAGTAATGGCACAATAAGCACAGAACATAGATTTTTCGGTCTATTGCTCAAGCTAGTTAATGAACTTCATTTATAATGGTGGGTCTCACTGTCTAAGAAATTTAGATTCAACAATTGTTGGAAGACTTTGATTCAATTTGATGCCTCAAGGATGATGCATCCTCGACCATAGTGATTTCCCGTTTTTTTTCTTGCTCTTACAATTGTACCCAAAAAAACAATTGTTGGAAGAACCTTGGAAATCATTTCATAGTCGGTCCAAAGACTTATATGCTTAAATTACTCACATGGAATTTGGAGTGGTGGAATAATGGGGTATTTGGTTTTGCATATTTGAACATTGATTTGGTTGTACGGCAGTTGAATTTATTAGGTTAATGATTTACTTGTAGAGGAGGGGTTCATGACTCTTAACACTCTTAGCGAGTTTGAAGGGCTTATGAGCGGATAGAGTAAATGATAGATAAAATAGAGAGAATTCTGCTCTTTATCCAACAGTTTTTTGTTCATTTCCAACTGAAAATACCAAAATATCCCTACATGAGTTAAGTTCCGCTAGTGTTAAGCTAAGCGTGAGTTAACTCACGCTGCTTCTGTACTCGCACCACATGCAGTAGTGCCTTGTTCCCTGTTTATCTTCATTCCTTCGTTCATACATAGGTACAACCATTCATTCATTCAACCAAAACTCATAATTTAGAGAACATGCATTCATTCATTCATAATTTAGATACGCGATATTAATGGAAAATAACTAAAATGTCATAAATAAGCGCAACCACACAAATGTAAATATAATACAACCAAAATGTCATAAAAATACTACAAGTATATATAAAAAAAGGTCATAAAATAAGACACTACTGCTGCTCCTGTGACTATGACTCTTACTCCTCCTCTGTGGAACCAGCTGCTGGTCAAATACGCTATAATCGGTCCAGAGGCCCTCCAAAATGCTAAAAAAGAGTGGATTTGAAACCACATCTGGAATTTCCATCGTCTGCTCCACTCTGGCTCTCATGCTGCTAATGACCTGCAATGGATCGGGAGGATGTCTGGCCCACTTCTGGTCAACAAGAATATCTTGGTAGACAGGTCTTGGAACCATAATGTCAGGCTCTGAAGCAGGGTTGACGATAAGAGGATGGGATACGCGGTAGAACCACCTAATGTACTCATCTGAATGTTTCCAAGGCTCGTCGTACGGGACCGGGTCACCCCTCTGCTGCTGGCCAACGACATGCAGAGCAAACTCCAAGAAGGCAGCAGCCACATCTAGTGGGGCAAGAGGTAGAATCGTAGTAAGAGGTCGGGGAATGGTCTGAACATATCTGTACTGCCTCAGAACCCGCTCCAGTAAGTGACACACCATCTTTTGTTTGTCGGCCATGGTCCATCCGGATTACCAACACACATCCTGAAAAGACGTCATGTCTCGTCGACTCTCGTACAACCTTCAAATGACATAACAATGCTCCATCGAATCCAATAAGTCTCTGAAGTGATCAGCATCAGCAAACCCCCTTTTAGGTCTCCATCTACCAACATATGGGTCCTTCCGTTCATACTCTTTAAATTTCTTCCTTGGAACCACATATCTGAAGTGAGCTATAACCCATCCCTTCAAACTTAAAGAGACAACTTTATATCAACACACGAGTATCATACAAAAACTATACATTTACGATTAAATAAGAAAAAAATATATTACCACAAGCAAGGTCATGTAACCACCAACAGAGCCAACACGTGAGCTGGAGGTAAGAGAAAGCTGCTCATACAAGAATGCAAGTCCCATCCCGCTCCATGACCACGTGGCCTAAGGCATTCAAATTCTGAAGCGCAAGCATCCACATCAGATTAATGGTTTTGTTGTTCTTGCTGGTAAATAGGGTGTAGCCAAGCAAGAGCAACAAAAAGGCATTCACACAGGCGGGCCTAATACGACTCTGTTCCTCCTCCTGCTCCTCCTCTGATATATCCTCGTCCTCCACCAACAACTGGTTACACCTATTCAACAGCGGCTCATAACGCTCTTTCAGGGTTGTGATAGTGACAAAAGCATCAAAATTATTTGTCACCTGGTCCACCGCGTCCTCCATCGAAAACAAAATGTGATTCACCATCAGCTCTACACCATGGTCATGCTCTAAATCACCCTGCTGAATGAGTCGTCCAGCGATGGGGATGTCTAGAAGACAACCACATCATCCAGTCGGATGGTCATCTCCCCAACAGGCAGATGGAAGCTACTAGTCTCCTCATGCCATCTCTCAGTCATAGCACAAACGAGCCCGTGAGAGATGCTCTCATACCCAGTTAGAAGGAGGGGCCTTAGACCGGATGCATCCATCGGGGTCCAGAACCAAAGGTTATCATCTACCGGCAACGGAAGTGACAAAGCAGAAAGTTTACGTTTCCTCCTGTGCGAGAGGCCTGTCATCTTATGCTCCGCTTGCAACTGAAATACAAAAAAAATAAATTAAATAAGTAAAATAAACACGAAATATTCTACGTAAAAAATAAATGTCACATATTCTAACAATCACCTTTTAAAAAATTAAATACATAAAATAAACATGAAATATTCTACGTAAAAAATAAATGTCACATATTGTAACAAACACCTTTTAAAAAAAATAACACGTAAAATAAACATGAAATATTCTACGTAAAAAATAAATGTCACATATTGTAACAAACACCTTAAAAAAAATAACACGTAAAATGAACATGAAATATTCTACGTAAAAAATAAATGTCACATATTCTAACAAACACCTTTAAAAAAAATACGTAAAATAAATATGAAATATTCTACGTAAATAATAAATGCACATATTCTAACCAACACCTTTTAAAAATATAATACGTAAAATAAATATCATTAAATTAAATAAAGCAATTATACTTACTACTTTATCGTTCCAAAGCTTGTATGCCACGTGTTTACCGATGTTCGGTAAAAGAGACAACTCGTAAGGCCCTCCTAAAAAGCCCCCATCCTCATCCCCCATACCAGGTTCATATTGCTGCAGAGGAGGCTGCTCATACTGTTGCTGCTGAGGAGGCTGCTCAGGTTAATACCCTTCTTGAAACTGGGGCTAATACCCCTCGTGATACTTATACCCCTCCTGATACTGATACCCTTGCTGAAATTCAGGCTGATACGCCTGCTCCTGATAATGTTGTTGCTACTGTGTCGGGTCCACCGTTTGGGATGGACCCGTCTGTGACGATGATGCCCCATCAGCATCAACTCTAGCAAGTCTCGTCAACTCTAGCAAGTCTCGTGCCCCCACTCTCCCTCGACCTCGGCCAACTAAAGAAGAGCGTACTGCTTCCTTCTCCCTTTGTGCACTACCAGTAGAGGTAGGCCTCCCAAACCTAAGTTTGTCAGACCTCTCCCTCTAAGACATATCTGCACAAAAAGCAAAAAATATTTAACACATTTTTACACGGACATTGTGTCATCTTTAACAATACAACAACACTATAATTTCGACAATGTTATTTGAATCCGTAAACTACCACATTGCAGTCAAATTAACTATAATCAACATTAACAAACATATTTCTAACTAATTTCATCATTAACAATCCAAAAAAACAAAAAAAAAATCATTGAGACATTTTACCAAACACATAGAGTGAAATTTTCAAACAACTAGGCAATCTAACAATTTATAAACCCTAAAATACCACATTGTACTCTAAGCAACATCTAAACAACAATTCCTAAGTTAATTCATCACTAACAATCATAAAAACTAACATGCAAGACAATTTTTTAAAAACCTAAAAATGTAAATTTTCTTCAAAATATCTAAAATTTCAACCAAAAAAATGCAAAGAAGTAGGATAATCATCACTTACCTGATATTATGGGCGAAATTGGCTTTGAATGGCACAAGAATGATGAAATTCGGATTTGGGGAGAAAAAAATTCGAAGTTGGGAAGTTTAGAAATGAGGGGTCTGTGTGTTCTGTTTTGTTGATATATGACTTAAGTCACGTAGCGTCAGGTAACTTACACTGTGTGAACGCTAAAATCATTACTGACGTGAGTTAACTCACACAGGGGCAATTTCGGAAATTCAATTGGAAATGAGCAAAAACTGTTGGGTAAAGAGCAAAATTCAAATAGAGAAATCTTCCACTTTTTTGAGATTGAGATGCAATAATTGAGCATGTTAGTGAAAAATAATAATAAATATTGTATTGGTACTGTAAAAGAACAAATAATTTGAAACAACTGAAATTATAAAAAAAGAACATCCAATTTGACACGGAAGTAATTTGATGAGGAATGATATTTTGATATCCAATTTTCAACAACTTTTAAGGACAGTCTTTTTCCTCTATTTTTATTGGACAATAACAATAGAGAGAGAAAAAGGAAGAGAGAGAATAAAAGTATAATGAGAGCATGAAATAGAGTTGTCACAAAAATTATCGAAAATTAGTTGTCAAAATATCATTCCTCTAATTTGACAGAGGTAGAAATTATATAGTAAGGTGTTCCAATGTCTCCATAGAATTAAATGTGGCATGTTTGACCTCGCTTTTGAAAATACGACTTCCGATCATTCTAGATTATGCAATATATTGATACTCTAACATGTCCTATGTTAATTGTATTTAAAAATTGGGTTTGGGCTTCAAAATCTTCATAGTGTTCGTATGGTGGGTATGGAATCTTAATATTGCCTTACTTAAATTGTTTTTTATTTCCACCCTAGACTTCAACCCTTCTGATCATAAGAGGACAATAACCAGATAATTGCTCTTCTTCTATCAAGTTTCGCTCATTCTCAAGTGAATGGACGAAACTACCTCCATGTAACTTAAGTCACGCTGCGTTTTTTTTTTACTATTTTTGTATAAAACCCATCAGTCCCAACTCCACAACCATTTTTTTCCCCCTCCACCTCCAAAAACCCAAAAGGTGCAAAATTTTGGGTCAAAATCTTCATTTCAAATCATTACAAATCGTGAGAAAGCAAGTTTCTACGCTCATCGAGCATAAAAAATCAGGTAATATATCATCTTAACTCATTTGATTTTGCTAGTTTTTGAGATTATTTGTTAGTTCTGGAAGCATGATCAACGTGAGTTAACTCATGTCAGGTCAACGTGAGTTAACTCACATAGATGTTAGGATAGCGTGACTTAAGTCACGCATGTGTAATGCACTGTTTTCAAATTTTGCGCCAATTTTTTTCTTTGTTATCTTGTTGCACAAGTTACTTATATTATTTTTCTGGTGATGTCAAACCAACCGTTAATGTGAAGTTGAAAGTCAAAATTTGTTTTTCAAGCTCACATTCAAGAAAAACCTAAACCAGTACCTACCGGTGTTGCCAAGGTTCGCGGTTATGAAGTAGACACCGCCTCATTTTTTAACAAGCGGCAAGGGCTGGATTTACTATATATATATATATATATATATATATATATATATATATCTAGTTTAAAAAGGCTAACATTGACGATGCAATGTGAAAGGAGTGGTGAATACAAACCATCAAAGACGAGGAAGAAACTGAATCTTGAAGGCACGGACTCAAGGAAATGTGAATGTCCGTTCAGGTTGCGGGGTTTCTTTGTTAAGAGTACATATGATTGGTGGGTTGCAATGCTTAGTGGAATTCACAACTATGACTTGGCGCCAAAGTTGGCCGGCCACCTTCTTGCGAGTAGAATAAAAGAGGAGGAGAAGAAAAGAGTTTCGACATGACAAAGAGTTTGGCGGTGCCTAGGAATATTCTCACGGATTTGAAGGGAAAAAACAAAGAAAGTTTGACGACCATTAAACAAGTGTACAATGCGTGAACTAGATGGCACAACGGGATAAGAGGTGACAAGACGGAGATGCAATACTTAATTTCAAACTTGGAGGAGCATAAATACGTTTATTTCACAAGAGCAAATAGTGAGGATACCAGTCTTGAAGACATATTTTTTGCTCATCAAAAGTCGGTTAATATGCTTAACACTTTTCCGACCGTGTTGGTCATGGACTCCACTTACAAAATCAATTTCTACCGAATGCCGTTATTTGAGATTGTTGGTGTAATTATGTGATTTTTGGGAATTTAACGACGAATTTGTGTAATTTGGATCGTTTATGTGTCATTATGTTGGATTAAGTGATTATGCGTCATTAAGGACGAATTTGTGTAATTTGGATCGTTTATGTGTCATTATGTGATTGTGTAATTTAACGACAAATTTGTGTAATTTGGATCAATTATGTGGTATTATGTGATAATGTTGTTGAAATGGTGTAATTTTGATCAATTATGAGTGTGTATTGATTACAGGTAATTAATGGCTTGATTAATGACATTCAGTGTTGTCAGCTGCTATATTAGTACTCAGTGTGAGTTAACTCACGTTGACCTGTAATCAGCGTGAGTTAACTCACGTTGTCTTTCAGCGTGACTAAAGTCACGTTGCATTTAACACCCGCGTGAGTTAAGTCACGTTAGGGGTATTTTCGTCAGTTTGTATAGAAGTGAGAATTTTTTTATGGAGAAGAGCAATTTTACAATAACTATATGTTGGATTTTTTCTTGAGTTTGCCTCAAGAATATTATCATTTGATAGATCATGAGACATTCTGCTAGAGTTCTAACATATATTAATTTTTCTAGATTATGGGACATTATTAGTTGTGTTTTTCCTTGAGTCTTTGCAACATGTCCATTCTTTTTGTAGTTTAGTCGGTGGTGATAAAGTACTACATGCTAGGTTTCAATCATTTGGTTTGTATGTGTGTTGTCTATATGGAAAACATGTAATAACGCGATCTTTAAATCATATCAAGAGACTGGTTTTTTTAGCTTCGTGATTGTATTAAACTATTCACTAATTGTGGTAAAAAAAAATAGAGGTTAATAGTTTAAATTTTTGTTTAAATTATTTGTGATCACAATCACAACCACTTGTTTGGTTGGATGTATGAGTTTAATGTTTCTTGTTTGGTATGTTTTTGTGTTGATTGTTTCGTTTTCCATTCTATGAGCTTCTCACGTGCCTTATGTAGTTCAGATTTTAGAATCTAAACTGCATAAAAAACTCATAAAACCTCTAAAAATACGTTGAAATATTTTGGATTCTAGTATCCGAATAAGGTGCACGAGAAGCTCATAGGGTGGGAAAAGAAACGACCTTTACTGTATTGTTTAGGTTGGGTTGTTGTTACTATTCTTATATGTTGTGGGCTTTATTTAGAATAATGCTCTTCCTCCTGCACAAAACACTCGCGCCCTGCAGCCTTGCCGAAAATATCCATGCGCTAGTTAACTAACGCAAGTGTAAAATTAACTTAACTTAAAATTGCGTATTTTTTACATATGTGTGACTTAAGTCACGCCGCGTGAGTTAAGTCATGCCGCGTGAGTTAACTCACGCAGGAATTAACACCTGCGTGAGTTAACTCACGCTAGTTAAAACATTTATGGTTCAATGTTATTTGATTTCATCTAATGATAAAAAGTTGATCAGCACCACCAGGAGGTTACCTCCTATGGATCCATGTTATCCTCACCTTTATATTCTCTACTTGTCCATTAAACAATTTTGCCACAATTCTCGAAGATGATTATTGGATGACATTGATTTTGCCTTGAAATGTTTTTGCTGTCAATCGTTGCAAATAATGAGTAGTGGCTGGAGTTTCCATTCTGCCTTGAAATGATTTTGCCTTGTCATAGCATCATTCTACGGTGAACATGGAGTTTCCAGCTGCTTGAGGCAAGAACCACAAAAATTTATTTAAACCAGCGTGAGTTAACTCACACAGGTGTTAATTTCTGCGTGAGTTAACTCATACGGTGTGACTTAAGTCATGCAGGGGCATTTTGGAAATCATACGGGGCGGGAGTGTTCTGTGCAGGAGGAGAGCAGTATTCCTTTATTTATTCATGGTACATTTAGTACATGGATTTTGCTCTTCTCATTTTCAAAATTCTTCTTTCACACCTGAAAATTATGTCATTAATCTCAGCAACAATTAACTACCGCTCATGACCAACGACAGGTAACTGTCGCTCGCTAAATGTATCAATGACAGTTAACTGCCCCTGAGTTTTGGTTTATTCTAGAACAACAGGTAGCTATTTTGCCATACTTTCTAAGGGCAAGAAAAAACGAATTTCTTCCTCCCATTGCAAGGAAATCGAATTTCAACTTCACCCTCAACAAATCAGCTATAACCTCAACTATAAGTATCCTTTTGCATTGGTTTTTTTTTTAAGGGTGTGTTTGGTTATGAAGAGAAATTGTGAAGAGAGAAATATGTAATAGAGAGTAAGAGAAGAGAGAAATAAGTGAGAAATAGAGTAAATTTGTTGTATTGTTTGGAATAAGAGAAAGATGAGAGAAATAGGAGAGAGAGAGAGAAATACATTTATTTTTTGAAATGTCAAAAATGCCCTTGAATTAGAAAATTAAAGAACCACTCCTATATAATTGTGTATAATATACTGTAATTTGACAACTGAGAGAAATAGTATACTTTATTTAACTTAATTGACAAGTTAAATATAATTTAATTTTTATGTTAAAATAATAAAACTCAACCCCAAAAATCCCCCCACCACATTTTTTCCCGGTGCCCGAACAAGCTGCAGTTCTACTACGTTAGTATTGTTAATTTTTTCTTAAGGATGTTAATTTTATTTCCAACCGATTTGAGCTTGAATAAATTGCAACATTCATTAAGCTATATGCAAATTGGTTTACAAGGACACAATTGGAAAAAGAGACTCTCTATCCTATTTCTTCCCACATCAATAGAGATTCTAAAACATGTGGGACCGATGCCTAAAAACTCTCTATCCCCTATTTCTCTGGTGTGCCAATAGTCATCTTCTCTTGTATCTCTCTCTCCCCACTTCTCTCCCCCCTAATTCACCTCTACCAAACACATTGTAAATGTTTTTATTTTTATTTTTATAAAAGTTATGAAATGTTAGTTTTTTAGGGTATATGAAATATAGGGTTTTGTTTTTGCATGTTAATGATCAAATATGTTGGAAATTCGACTTTTAATGTTTATTAGAGTAAGTTTCACTCCAATGTAGGCAACGACTTGGGAAAGAAACAATGAAGAACAATGCCATAGAGAGAGGGTGGCGGCGAACCCTGTTACTAAAAGGGGACGTAGACATAGGAGGGACACATAGGGAACGTCCCAAATGGATGCGTCTAGATAGTGGACCATAGCAAGCTCTATGAAGAGGACTAGTACTACCACATAGCTCATGAGCACTAAGTGCAGCCTGAGGAGCACTACGAGCAGCCTTAACAACTTGACCAGCCGCACCACGAGGAGGAGATTGAGCCTGAGCAGCATGGGGCACCAAACACTCGCTCTGGATTTCTTTCACGAGGGCCATGTAGTGTAAGCTTTCGAGAGACATCGAAGTAAGTCTAATTGTTTTTTAAATGATTGAAATGTTTAATTTAATTATTATATTTTTATGCTTGAAATTTTTATTTTTAAAAAATTCAAATGTTTGTATTTTTAACGGTTTTGTTGTTTGTTTTCTTCTTTGTATTTCAGTTTCAGAAGACGCATTATGTAAAGGCAATATCACACGAGAGGAAGATTAAAACTGCCCAGTTAGAGCTCATGATAGAAACTTTATACTTGTTCTTGACTAGACTTAATACTTCTCGTCTTTCCCCAATACTTTATATCGGGTATGATAGCATCAATAGTGCCCTTATGACCACATTGTCTAAGAGGTGGCATAAGGAGACCAACAACTTTCATTTACCTATTGGGGAAGATGACCATCACAATCGATGATGTGGCGTGTCTTCTACACATCCCTATCGAAGGGAAGCTGATGAGACACATCAAACAGATTACTTATGGTTTGAAGGAATGCGGAATTTGAGCAGGGTGCAAGAGTTGTCATGGGGTGGGATGAGATAGGCTAATCTCTACCACCAACTTTCTGAAGCTAACGACCTTGAGAAAGGCTACATTGGCGGATACTTCTCTCTACTTGATGTAGCAATTTAATTTGTTGTATATGGTACTATAAATGTGTTTTTAAAAATGTATTTGTATATAAATGTGTTGGTGTATATCCAGTGATGAACCCACATCTAGAGATTGTTTAGGTACAATCTCCTAGGTCTCCCAATGAGGAGGAGTATGCCAGAGACCATCCCAACCCACTCTATACAAAGTTAAATGGAAAGAAATAGTAGTTTGACAATAAATGTTGGTCTATATGGTAAACAAGAGTAAGCGCAGGAGGGGGGGTGAATAGTGTTTTAGAAAATTTTCACAAGTTTAGAGAAAGGGTAGTTATAAAAACGTATGACTTTGGATTCGTGCACAATAAGAAGATTAGAAATCCTTGAAGTTCTATACCTCGAACTCTTCTTTGCTATGTCCGGAGCTTGGAACCCCTTGAAATTGAGAAGATTAGAAAGAACCCCCAATCCCCTTAGAGGTGGAATGAAATCACTCAATTCACTTTGGACCATTGATTATAAATCAAGTTTCTTGAATGAAACCAATTTACAATCCATATAGCACTCTAGAAATCAATGACTCAAAGACCACAAAGATTCTTAGAAAAAGTTTTTAATCAGAAGAAGCTAGCTACAATTGATTTAATAGTTTGAGTTTTATGAGGATATAACTATATATAGAAATGTGTGGAAAGTACAAAGTTTTAGCCAAAAACAATGTAGTGATTCAAATCAGTTAAAGTCTGATTCGATTCAGACATGTAGAAATAGATAATTTTGACGTATGAAGATTGATATAAATTAGATAGAGCTTGAATCGAATAAAAACTTTTCAAATGAAGGTTGATACGATTCAAAGATTTGTGAATCGATTCAACAGAAAACAAAACAAGTTCAGAAGAAAACTATGATACGATTCAATGTGTTATGATTCAACTCACCTATAACATGATTAAAGGAATCATGAATCGAATCAAACAACATGAAATAAAAAAACAAAGGTAGAGATAATGATTGATACGAATCAAAGAAGGTAGAATCCAATCAAGCATCTAAAAAAAAATTTGCCACTCAAAAGGAAGATTTCTACACATAAGGTCACACTTGTGACATCTAAGAATCATATGGCACAATGAGGCAATAATTTCTAGGTGCTTTAACATATTCTAAGCTAAAACTAACATTATATAAACATCATCAATGAAACTAGCAACCTAATAAAACATCATCAAAATAAAAGTTATACTAAGGGCAACTTCAATACATAGTTTTGTATTACGTCAAAAAATATTAATGATGTAAATAACATATTTTAACTTGTCTGTAGTTAATTAAATTACTTATACTCTCTCCGTCTCACAATAATTGTCTCTTTACCTATTTTTCTTTTTCTCAAAATAATTGTCACTTTAGAATATCAATGCAACATTTTTTATTTTTCATTATTATATCTTTATTTATTGAATTTCATCAAACTTAACTACTCCACTAACTACAATTAATAAGGGTGTTTTAGTAATCAATTTTACCATCAAAATCAACACAATTAATCATTTCTTTAATAACTGTGCATAAACCATAAACGACTATTTTTTAGAGACGGAGGGAGTAGTTGAGTATGTATGATATATTTTAACTAATATTTTAAAAAATTAGTGTAAGGGGAAACTATTAATAATTAAAATGACATTGATGGTCATTTTACAACTAGTTCCGAGAGGATTTCAACTTTATCTCTTGAGGTTACAAGGTCAACCCATTACCACTAAGGTCGCACCTCATGGACCAAAATTCTTTTTTCTTCCTTCTGCAAAACCGCTTCATATGAACATTGTTTTAAAAGTCAAACTTTAACCTATGATTTAATATGCAAGAAAAACATGCCGAAAATCAGGAGAATAAATGCATCTTTGAAAAATGAGTCTACAACATTAAAATTATTTTAGTAATTTTGTATACAATTTCTAACATATTTTAAATTGATATCACTGTGACTGTTTTCTTTCAACATTAATGCACCATTTTTTATTTAAGAAAAGTCCGTAGAAAAACCGTGACAATTGAAGCTAAAGAGAGTGGAAGGGTGATCGTTGGTGTACGAGACATGTTAATGAGCATCTCTTAAGACCGTTTTAATAAAGTTATCATATGAATAATGAATGAATCAAAATCACATCAGAACGGTTACTTGACTTATAATAATTAATTAATCAATATTACATATACCAACAAAATGCATATTTTTTCCGCTAGCCATTTAATTAAAACTTCATAGTTATGATTGCTTGACTTAGATTAATTTTGGGATGTGTGACATTTATACAATTACCCTAAAAAGTGTATGTGAATGAGTACAAACATGTTGAAAAAACTTGTGTGGATTTTTAGGGTCAATCGACAATACTTAAATTCCTTTGGGGAGTTACAAGTGGTATTAGAGCAGACCTCTCCCAGTATGATGTGGTTCAGGTATGAACCAAACTGAAGTTGGTGGGCATGTAATTTATGTGACTGACAAGGGAGGGGAGTGGTCACTGGTGCGCAAAACATGACAATGAGCGGCTCCTAACACCCCTTAGGCATACCAAATTAGCATCAGAATGAGACATATCATTAGATCGAGCAAGTACGACACTTCATGATTGAAAGAAGCCTTATAAAAATTGTTTGGTACTATCTATACCAACAAAATGCATCTTCTTCTTGGTATCACTTTCTATAGTAACTCTAAAGTTAAGCATGCCTACCTTTGAGCAATTTTGGAATTAATGACCTTCTGGGAAGTATCCTAAAAAGCATGCGAGTGAGGACAAAACGCACTAAAAAGACTCGTGTTGGTTTATGTGGTCAGTTGACAATACTTAGTTATATGGAGCGTTGCAATGTGGTTGAAGGATGACTTATGATAATTGATTGGTATTATCTTTACCCCAAAAAAATGCATCTTCTTTTATGTAGTATATACCATAAAAATTTCATAATTAAGCATGCTTGTTTTAGAGAAACTTTTGGGATGCGTGATCCTTTGGGAGCATGGAATGTTGTCCCAGGTGCAGGGGCGCATGGTACAAACACAGGGGTTCCTGAGGCAGCCCCTCGGGCACGATTTCTACCTGTTTTTTTATCGTTCTTTTGTTTGGAAATTCTTAGGAACTTGAAATGAATTTTCTTCACTTTGTATTGTCTTCAACAACCTTCTAAGAACTTTTGATCTTCAATTCTTCATCTTTGATTCTTCGCATGATGTCTTGATTTGATGATTTACATGATTCCTCAATACAAAACACTTAAACACCTATGGAGTTGCATGATTTAGGATAAAAGTGAACTACAACGACTCTAGTGAAAACAATACAATATATTCCTCAACCCATTGACAAGTCCTCCATCTCTCATCTTATTTGTCTTCAAATATAAAAGAAAAGTACTAAAAACATAGCCAAAAATATCATATGATACTCGGTCATCAACAATATTTTTACTACATGTGATATTAACCGATGATATTTTAACCAATAAAATTTAACATATGCTACCATCGTGCCTACATATAAGATCCTCTTGATAATTTTCTTTGTCATTTTTTATAAGATCTTTCTCAAATTTCTAAGTGTTATAATCAATTCTTTACCAACATACCTAATTGTGTTACGTCTTTATCTTGAATATGTAACAAAATACTCTAATATAAACATTGACTAATTATCTCTTCTAAAGAGTAAACTTGAGAAACTTTACAAATTGTCAATAAATTTAAGGCTATAATGTATTTTCTTGATTCACATGATTTACTCAAGCTTCTCCTATAATACTACAATATGGATAAAGACATATGAAAAAAATATGGATAATCCTAAGATTAAATGGAGTTTGAAAAACGGATCTTTGCTTTCTCTAAATATTAATGGGGTAAATATGTTTTTGGTACCTATAAATATTTTAACTTTTTATTTGAGACTCCTAAAGTTTTGCTTTGAATTTTAGTCCCCAGAAGTTTTCCATCACAACTTTTGGTCCATAATTTTAAGTCAACTCATGTGTATCATTCAAAATTTTGATATTTTTCGCAGTCATGCTTAGTACATTATATAATTCTCTCTTGCAAAATTTTATTTAATTTTTTAACAAATGATAAATAAAATATGAATTTCTATGTTTTTGGCGCTTAAAATGTCAAATTTATTTGATGCTTTGTTGAAAAAATCAAACTTTTATGGAGAGATTATTATAATATTCTAAACGTTTATGCAAAAAATCAATATAAAATCTGAAGGGTACACATGACCTTACATAAAAGAAGAGACCAAAATTGCAGATGTAAAACTTTTGGCGGACTAAAAGTAAATATTTGTTTACGGGGACTAAATATAATGTTCGAATATTTATATGAAATAAAAACATATTGTTGGAACAAAGTGTTCAAAACTATCACCTTTGTGTTTTGATGATAACAAAGTATTAAAAATGTCAATTGGATATGCTAATATTTGTTCAAGTGTGCAAGGCCATAGACAAAAAGTTATTAGTCTTTATTTCAAGAATAGGTTCTGGAAGAACAAAAGAGAGCAATGGAATTTACAAAAAGGAAGCTTGTGTTGCAAGATAGAGTCTTAAAAAGAGAGCGTCTGAAGATCATCAGAGAGTCTGAAGATCATTAGAAGCTGTCTACCAAAAGTTGATGTCATCAGAGAGTCTGAAGATCATCAGGAGCAGAAGATCATCAGAGTCTGAAGACTGGAAGCTGCAGTTTTTATTCAAAGTTGTTATTCTGAATGCATATGATTGCAGAAAGAATGGAAGCCTGGAGCAACGACTATTTCAGAGGAATTAGAAGGCATTGAATGCTTATCCACTGAAGAACGCAAAAAAAGGACAATTGTACAATTGTACAACCACTACTTCACTACTCCATTCTTCATGTCTGCAATAGTACTAGAATACAACTGCACCTACACTGGTTTCTCTCTATACAAGGAATGGATTTGAAATTGTTCCTTCGTAGGACAATAACCAAATCAGGCAACAAATCATTGGTCATTTATTAAGCTTCACAACGACTCTTTTGATATGCTGGCAATCTGCAACGTCTCTTTCACACCTCTATATAAAGGAGTGAAGACTTGAAGATTGTAAGTGACTCACAACAATTTTACAAGTACTGAAACTCTGCTGAAATTGTTTTCACGTCAAAGTTCACTTAGAATTTCTTAACAACTTTCATATCTTAGAAATTCTAGAGTCTTAAGAGTCTTATCTGATTTGTATTGTGAACACCACTGATTGTATATCAAGTGTTCAACCTCAAACATACTTATGTGTAATTCTATTTGATTAGAAGTCTCTTGCTTTTGTGGTTGAGCATAGGAAGTCTCTTGAGTTTGTGCTTAAGCATAGGAAACCTCTTGCTTTTGTGCTTGAGTAGTTTGAAGTCTCTTGCTTTTGTGTTTGAGCAATTGTAATCAGATATTGATTTTAGTGAACTCTCCTTGGAAGTGCAAGGGGGACAGGACTACTTTTGGATTGTGGAAGGAACATCTATAATTGCTTTGTGTCTTTCTTCTCTCTCTCTCTCTCTCTCTCTCTCTCTCTCTCTCTCTCTCTCTCTCTCTACTTATCCGCTGCATTTAGACTCTGAACATTGCATTAGATTCTGAACTCTATCAGACTCTGATCAGTGAACTCAGTTTTAGGAGAAGAAAAAGGTAACACAGTTCAACCCCCATTCTTGTGTTTTTCTCACCTTCACATATTTATCCCAATATTAAAAATAATTTTAGTATTTTGATATTATGATTCCTACATCATTATTTTTCATAAGTTTATTTTGTATACTTTAGGTAATCTTTTGAGATGATTCATATGTTAAATGTCAGTATCTCTCTTAGTCGAGATTCAAACATTAGTTCACCAAATATAGGAAGCCTATCCCCTTATGACGAGTTTTATATATATTTCTTTTAGCAACAAAATAACAGTGAAGAAGAAAGCACTTTTTATGGCAAAAGTTAATAAACTAAGTTATATTTATTCGAAAAGCAAAGCAATGACGTGTTACATATTAATTACATCAAAAAGAACTATGAAGTCAAAAGAGAAGTAATAACTACACCTTAAACACAAATAGATTAAATACATGTATCTCTTTGCACTATATTAGCACCGACATGTAGTTTTCTCTCATGATAATTAATTGTTTGACTATAAACAATTTAAGTCTCTTAAGTAAAATTGCAAGATATGTATGTTCTTATGTGACAATTACGGAAAGTATTTGTGTACCATTGGGCTACCAATGTTATATAACATTGGTCAGTTAGGGTGTGACACGTGGCCAATGTAAGAAAGGGCGAAAGAGGAAAGATAAAAAAGATATCCACATGAAGAAAAAGGGTGTACCACATGGCACACTCTAATTGGCCAATATTATACAATATTGGTACCTCAATGGTACAAAAGTGCTATCTGACAATTACTCAATACTTCAGGTAAATGTTTTGAGAAGATACAAAAATTACCAAGGAATTCATTATTTAAAGCGGTGGATGGAGCTAGAACAAATTATCTGAAAAACATAGTAAAAAGAATTAGAAAAACATATCATAGTGTTACTCTTCCAATAGAGAGTCATGTTTACTTCAATCCCATTGTTTGTTATCTTTTCAAGCCTTTGCTTGTTTTCTAAACAAATGGAAACTAACGAAAATGAAGAAGAGGCGGTGACGGCTCATAATATTGAACCAACGAGTTATGTTGAAACACCTAAAATCTCAAATCATCATGATGAAGAAACTCTAATGAACTCTCAAAGCAATATCTTCGAAAGAAAGTTCAAAGAGTGTAGAAAGAATCACGCTTCCAGCATTGGAGGCTACGCTCTCGATGGTTGTGGTGAGTTTTTACCCGCTGGAATTGAAGGAACCATCGACTTTTTCAAATGTGCTGCTTGTAACTGTCACCGAAATTTTCATCGAAGAGAAAATGGTGTTGTTACTGAAGAGCATATTTCTCTTCCTTTCTCCAACCCCCATTTTCCTCAGCCTACTCCCTTCTCGACGGTTTTTCAAACTCCAACCGGTTACCATCATGTGACTGGGACTAATACTTCTCTTCCTTCTTCAGCTGTTCATGATGGGGCCAATTTTCGAAGGGAATACGTTGAAGAACGTGTTGTTGAGCCAATAAATTATGGTGGTACTAATAGTGGTGGAGAAGGGTCGTCAAGATCAAAGAAGAGGTTCAGATCAAGATTCACTCAAGAACAAAAGGGTAAAATGCTTGATTTTGCTATGAAATCGGGCTGGAAAATTCATAAGCAAGATGAGAATTTTGCTGAAGAATTTTGCAATGAAATTGGTGTAAAGTGTAAAACTTTAAAGGTGTGGATGTATAACAACAAGCACACCCTTGGAAATAAGCACTAGAAAATAGTAAACAACAACAACAATAGTAATAATACCAACGACAACAATAATATATGGTTATATGTTATCGTTTCAACTTATATTCCATCAATTTAGATGATATTTGAATGCTTAAAGTGCTAGTTGATGTGAGGAATTTTTTCCTTTTCATTGTGTTCATGTTTCATTTAAACTTCGAGAAATATTATTAATGAATTATAGTTGAAATTATATGTTTTACTTTTTTACATGTATTTTTATCTAGTTTTTGTATTTTTAAATTTGTATTTCATCAATATTGTTGCAGAACATGGATGTATAGGCTGGAACACTGAAGGATTAATTGGTTTATAGTTCAGTTATGTGAGCGTGTGTGTGTTGAGTTTTGTTTATCTAATATGAAGTTAAAAATAGATATGTTCATTTTGTTATGCAAAATTGGTATGAATTGTATCAAGTATGCTTGATTCTAACAATGTTGTTTGTGGATGAAGAAGCGTTAACTTCTCGGTACCATCAATGTATTAATTTTTCTCCATTTTTCATGTCTTTATGTCTAAGTTTGTCTTTGGAATTTTTCTTTCTTGATCTTAAGCTTAAAGGGAAAAAAATTATATACACTCCCACTCATTGGAAAAAAAAAGGTTTGGGAATACTTAAGTTCTAATTGCTACTTTGGTCATCTCCTTCACGCATCTTAGTTTTCCTGGAATCAAATTGACTTCATTATTTCTATCAATATTATTTGCTTTATAGATTTTTGTGTCTTTCCTTCTTGTTCATATAAAAGAAACTAAGAAATTATCAATTGATTAGTATATTATCATATTTTCAAGTCTATATGTTAATTAGTTGCCCTAAATTTAGCGGTGTTTGTTTAGATGTTTTAGTTGGTCAAAGAAAACCAGTTATAAAAAAATTGAAACTCTGATTACATCATGATTTTTCATATAGTTAATAAATACAAATAAATGTGTTGACTTAATCTCAATTGCGGTTGTAGAAGTTACAATATATTTAACGATATGACCCTGATTACACGGATTAAAGTTCTTACATATGACCCTGACCCTGAATTGTGTTGGCTTTTTCAAAGTGTTTAACATTGGTCAGAGTCTGACTCAGGGTCTTGATGCAGCGGATAAAACAGAACTTATATATATATATATATATATATATATATATATATATAGAGAGAGAGAGAGAGAGAGAGAACAATTTATACTCGTTCCTCCAACAATACATGAGTTGTCTAGTCCCTTTGCACTTCTAGGGGATTTCATTATATGACCCTGACCCTGAATTATGTTGGTTTTTAATGATTACTTTTTCAAAGTGTTTAGTACTGGTCAAAGTTTGGATGTAGTGGATAAAACATATCACACACACAGATAGAGAGAGAGAGCAATTTTTATTGGTTCCTTCCACAACACATGAGTAGTCCAAAATGTTGACTTATGGTTACCTTTATTCAGATCTTCTACCATAGTTGATAGATTTTTAGCAAGTGTACTAAAATTACCATAGTAATAAATAAAGTTCGTTTCCACAGGGGCCGTGTTAATCTTAATAAAACAATGGCGTTATTAAATAGGATGTGTAAATGTTATTTTGTTTTTCCCTTGGAGGTAGATTTGGTTGCATAGAATTTAGTAGCAGAAAATAAAGATTTGATTAGAAAATATGGAGAGAGATGAGATCAGGTTTTTCGAATCTTCTGGTTTCCCTATTTGGTACACTGCACTTATTTCTTATGAATGATTCTCTAGTTTCACGATGGTTAACAAAATAACCCTAATCAATCCTTGACTTAGGACCCTCTTCTCAGATTACAACCCCTAATTCCTTAGGTGGTCTAATATTCTTTGAAGGTTTTAAGGACGTTAACCTAATATCACAAATAAATAATTATCCATTCCTAGTCTAACCCTGTTTATTTGAACAGTTCAATTAGGTCTAAGTTGAAAGCTATGGTCAGTAGTCATTCATTCCCATGAATTCATGTTTATATTTGATCAGGATATAAAAAGCATTAAGAACAATTGAATTGAATAAAACTAGATTGTCATTCACAATAAATAGAGTTTCACAGCAACATGTTTCAAATAGGATTACAGAGATTCATCTCAGACCTAATCTCTAAGAGATTTAGCTACTCATAATTGAGTTTACAAATAACATAATCAATGGAAGAATTAAAACATACATGAACTGGTAAAAGGATGAAGAAATCGACCTCCTTGCAGTCTTTAGGTCTCAAAATCGCACTTTGCTCTCTCCAAATCGTAACCCGTGTTTTCAGAATAAATAGGCACATAATTTCGTCCAAACCAATCGTGTCACGATTACACCTTGTGTAACAAACTACCTGAATTAGGGTTTCTCAAATCATGTCATGAAAAGGCAACCGTGACACGTTTTCATCAATGTCGAATGCATATATTCAAGGCTCTAAATCGTGATACGTTTTTCAGCAACCGTGTCACGATTTCATCTTCTTCATTTTCTTCAACTTTTCATTCTTTTCTTGCTGCTTAAGTTGCTTTGTGAACTCCAATTGTGATATATTTACATAAAAAATTACATTATGACAATGTGTCATCACAACCCCAAACTTGAACCATTCCTTGGCCTCAAGGAATCTTCTTGCAAAATTGACAATCGACAATAGAATAACAATTACCTGGTTAAGCGATAGTATCCAAAAGTTCATATCACAACTAGCTAAAAATGAGCTAGTTTCACTTGCTTGCATCCACCAATTCACAACTCCACGCAACAAATGATAAGAGTTCACACACAGTCGACATGCAGGTCTATATATTACCATACACTTGAAAAGTTTCTAAACGTCAATCAAAATCAATGTCATTACACACTTTGAGGTCTTTCAGGGTTATAACGGGGCTTAGGTAAAGGTGGGATAATATTTAGATAAGTAGGTTACACAAAATTTGAGTTAGGCACTCCTATGGAAATTAAAACACAAATTCAATCCTTCATTCACCCTTTGAAACAAAAATTGTAAAGGTGCTAAAGTATATTTGTAACTATTGGGATAATCGAGTTTGAAATTACTTGGATTTTACAATGTTTTGTCCCCTTTTCTTTTCATTTTCTTTTTTCTTTTGTTTTGAATACACCATTTTTGTGTGTATTTTCCATATTTCTCATGATAATGTTCTTTGTTCTCTAGTACCCCCACCCCAAACTTAGTTGGTTGCAAATTCCAATAGCAACCCCAAACTTATTGTTTAGTAACACTCTACATAGCCTAACTCAAATATAACATTTTGGGTTATTTTCTAAAAGTCTCTAGGCTTAATATGTAGTTTGTCACCGAACAAAAGGATCTAAACCTACCGTCCCAATTTGGCTTTCAAAAAGGATAAATTTAAATAATTATGGTAGGGTTCAAAAAGGCTCACAGGACCAAGCACTTTTGCCTCAGTGTGTATATGAAAAAGATCAATCAACAGTAAAGAAACAATGCAAGTTCTAGAAATGTAGATGCATGGAACACTCCATATAAGTAAATTGAAAAATAAAAATTTGGCTATGAACCTTACAGTGTTAGATTTCTGGGACTTGTTAAAATTTGGCTATGAACCGTACACTTCACCTTTGAAATTCAAGTTACTCCTCCTTGTGAACTTTTGGAATACCGCTTGACAAAACAATTGTTACTAAACTAGACAAAGTCAACAAAAAAGCAAATTCATTAATAATGAACAAGTGCAAGTTCAATTACATTAACAGGGGGATACAACTGAGTTAACCAAATTAAAACTAAGATAAATTGTTCAAATGACAAAATACAAAATAAAAGAAAAAGATGTTGAAACAAAAGAAAAATAAAATCCATGAGTTGGACCATCAGTAGTTCATTCAACCATCCATCTCATCATGGAGAATCCAAGGGTTAGGGTTGTCAGCCTCCATGTAGGACTTATCCCCAAAGTGTCACCTAGAACCAGCGTCACCAGTAGCAAAGTCTGCTCGTATCTCCTGCTCTCTCTCAACTGCCCTAGCCTGCATCACCTCAAAATAGCGGGTCATCTGCTCCTTTGACTCGTCAAACCTATCATATGACCCAGTTATCTTCCTCTGGTTGATTCGGGCCGCTTCAGCATACTCTTCAGCGAACCGAGGACGGTTCCGGTACTCCTTATCTGACACCTCATTCATCCAGTTCACAAGTGTGAACATGTTATCCAACATCATAGGATAAATGGGTGCATAGGGACCCTGTTGGTTGCTTCCCTCTCCATAGAACATGTGAGCCTGAGGTGGAGGTGGCTGAGGTTGTTGTTGTGGTCGTCCTCTTGCTGCCTCTGCAGCCTGAATCTGCAATAGACGCTCAGTGTAATCCTTCATGAAGTTGTCCATGACCCTGTCTGTAATAGGCTTCATCATAGAAGTATCCAGATCATTAGCATATAAATCAACCCCTGCTTCCTCACATAACCAGCAAATAAGGCTAGTGTGATCCACCGCCTTCCAGTTCCTTGATGCAAACTCAGAGATGTTGTTGGCTATCAACTCACCAACATTGATGGGGCACAATCAAGAATAGCGGTGATTGTGTGGACTCGCCTCAATGGAATCTCAGCACTACAAGAGGTGCCCTCCAATGTCTGCACCACAAAAGATGCCTAGGCCTTGGGGACCGGTTTGAAGTTTGACTTCAACAACATCCAAGCCCCACACCATTTGGCTCCCTCTACACACAAACTCAGCAACAACTCTTCCCAATTTTCAGCGTTCCAATTTTTATCCTCATCCTTACGCCTCTGAACATCTCATTCCGCCGGCAGATGGATCTACAATTATTGGGCCTTGGACTACAAAGATAAGCTTTTGGGTAGCCCAGAACATTAACTGTAGGAATTCTGCTCTTTACCCAACAGTTTTTGCTTGCTCCCAACTGAAAGGAAAATTTTGCCCCTATGTGAGTTAAGTCACGCAGCGTGAGTTAACTCACGCTGAGTACTAGTTTCGAACAGAACCCAACAGAAAACCACACAACTCCATTTTTTTCCCTCCACCTCCAAAAACCCAAAAATTGTGACTTTTTGGGTCAAAATCTTCATTCCAAATCATTGCAAATCGTCAGAAGCAAGTTTCTACGCTGATCAAGCATCAAAGAACATGTAGTGTATCTTCAAAACTCTTCCGTTTTTTTTGGTATTGCTTGTTAGTTCGTCGTTTTTTTGAACTAGGTGATAGGGCTCAGCGTGAGTTAACTCCTAGTTGCAAGGGCTGCGTGAGTTAACTCTTGCAAAAAGTTAACACTAGCGTGACTTAAGTCACGCTACTGTGATGCTCAATTTTTTAATTTTTGCGTCACTTTTTTTCCTTGCTTTGCTTGCTGCACAAGTTATTTATTTATTTTTTTCCTTATTATTTTTTTATTCAATAGACATAGAGTGAAATGTTAGAAAATGTGACGGAGGACGGCGTTGAACTGAAACCGACCAAAAGCAAAGCTTCCGGCGAAGCTTCGATTATGTCGTATTATTTGATGATGTTGTTGAACTGGCGTAATTCGGATAAGTTATGAATCTGTCGTGATTACGGGTCATTCCTCACTTTTCAAAAGTATGTTCAGTTACTGCACTGCATTTAATGTAGCTTCTGCTGTCTGCTATAAACGTGACGTTGTCATTTGCACTAGCGTGAATTAACATGCATAGGGGTAATTTCGTCTTTTCAGTTGGGAATGAGCAAAAATTGTTGGGTAAAGAGTAGAGTTCTAACTGTAGCAACAATTTTTCTTATGTAAACTATAATAGCATTAATTTCCTCAAACAATATTACTAACATAGTAGCATTAATCTTTGGAGCACATAACCTTGTTATTTTTTCCGTTATAATGCAATTTTCATCAATCATAATAATTATTTTTGAAAAAAATAAAGATTTATTATAAAAACAAAATATATTTTTTAATAAAATATCATTATGCGTTTTTAAAAGGCTTCATGTAAAATATAACTTAAACCCTAAAAAAATATAAAATATAAACTTTGGACTTCATCAATCATCGATCTTCATAAACCATACATGATCGTGCTCTTTCTCTCTTTGACTGAAGTTTTATGTTCCAATTTTGTCAGTACATTTCTTAAGAGGACAAAACTTCTTATGCATCAGAAGAGCGAGGAATTTTTTTGAAGAAGTTAAACTAACCCACCTAAATTGATATTGGAGGGAATCGAACATGAGACCTCGAGGAGGAGCACACCTCAGATCCCAAGCTAATATCACCATACCAACCCAAGTAGGTTAGAAGAGTGAGGAATTATATGGTAGTGATAGAGAAAGAACCGCAAACTTTACTGGAAAAAACTACAAATTATTGAAAATGTAGAAGAAGGCCTGAAAGAGTAAGACGTGTAATAGAGTAGGAGGAAAAAATATATTTTGGAGAATTCTTTTTTTTTTTTTTTTGTGGAGAGAAGTTAGGAGAATTCACAAGAATAAGATTTTGTGGAATAAAAATAGAAAGATTAAATATAGTTTAGTTATTTTGAGATTAATTCTAGCTGCACCACAAGTATTTTTGGTTACACCCAAATTAACAAAAATACCCTTAATTCCCTTTTAAATTTTCAACCACTGTCCTTCATCTTCTTCATTGTTTTCCTCTCCATTTTGTTTTCCACTTATTTGTCTCCCTCTCACTCTCATTTTCAAATTCAAACCCATTAATTTAATAAGTGCCACGTCTAATTAAGTTAGGATGATCATACCCCAATAGGTTGGTTTTTCTTGGTAAATATTAGGTTTGTGTTGCAATTAGTATACATGAATTCAAAAGGAAGGATTCACCACGTAATTGCAATTTGAATTCAAATCATGTAATGGTAATTTAATTGCAGATCACATACGTGCAACGAAGTTCAGATAAATGGCATAAACTCATGTATGTGAATTAATTCCGTGTACACATAATTGATTTCAATCGATGTTGATTCCAATTTATGAACTCAATTGAATTTTCAACTACAATTTGTTGATAAATTCACTTTAAGGTTACACAAAGTGACTTCACGCATACGTGAATTAAGTTCACATACCATTGGACAATGTTGGGTGTAAAGTGTTAAAGGGCTATTTCGGTATTATAAAATAATATTAATGAAATTTTGGGTGTAATCAAATTTTTTATGGGTGTAACTAGAAAAAAAAATCTTATTTTGACAAAATTATCTCCAATTTTGCTTATGTGTCAATTAATTAAATTAGGTTAATTTCATAATATACGCTTTGTTTTTTAGAGTTTCTTAATTGAAAAATGCTAAATCCAGCAAATACATGATGTCTCGCGAACGGATTCAGGAATAATGTGTTATCCATATCTTTTTTGCAAAATTTTTATGTTGCATTAGTTCAGTGCAAAAGGTGCATTTTTATTGGTCAAATTGATATCGTGATTCCCTCGAGATGTTAAAATTTGCTGCATGTAGCAACTCTCTTCTTAATTTTGTGTGTGTTAGTTATCCTCTAGTTTTTAGGGGTAGAAGACCTTAGTAACTTGAAGTTCAGACGAAAGTAATGAAAGCCTAACTAAAAATTGTTCTCATCAATAATTAAATTTAGGTTCTCCCAAATGATTTGTTTTATGAGGAGCTCATTAATCACTTGAGTTCAATCACTTGGTCTAGAGTTTCATAATTTCTTCTGGTGGTCGACTGGTTTTGCTAAAGTCTTTCCTGTCCTCTCTACCGGTTTACTTTCTTTCCTTTTTCAATGCCCCTGCAGGTATAAGTTTTTCTATTGAATCTATTTTTAAAAGATTTTTTTGGGAGGGTGGTGAGGAACATAGGAAAATAGCCTGGATTAATTGGGATACAGTCTGTTTAAATAAGGAGGACGGGGGGTTGGGGGTTAGGAGGATGAGTGTTTTCAATTTTTCTTTGTTAGGAAAGTAGTGTTGGAGGCTGTTGATGGAGAAGGAGGGATTATGGTATCGTGTGTTGAAAGCCTGTTATGCTGAGGAGGGGGGCGGTTAAGGGAAGGGGGTAGACACTCTTCAGTGTGGTGGATGACGGTGTGCAATGTTCGTGAAGGGATTGGTGAGGGTGTTGGGAATTGGTTTGAAGAAAACATTAGTAGGGTAGTTGGTGATGGGAGGGAGACTTTCTTCTGGTATAATAAGTGGGTGGGGGATACTCCTTTGAGGTTCAAGTTTCCTCTACTCTTTGAGTTGGCTTTGGAAAAAGAGAGTACGGTGGAGTCTATGTGGAGGCGCGGATGGGAGCATGAAGGTGGGGCGTGGGTGTGGAGACGCCGGTTGTTTGCGTAGGAAGAAAAGTGCTTGAGGGAGTTTTCTTTATTATTACATAACACTATTTTGCAGGTCAATGTTCATGACACTTGAAGGTGGCATTTGAATCCAGTTCATAGGTATTCGGTGCGAGAATCTTATAGGTTCATTTCTAATACTGCTGACAGACAAGAGAGAACTGGTGTCGATAATGTTTGGCACAAGTTAATTTTGTCAAAGATGTCCTTGCTGGTGTGACGCTTGCTCCGTCATAGAGTCCCCACGAAAGATAATCTGATGAATAGTGGAATTCTGTCTGCAACTGACATGGGTTGCGTGGGTTGCGTGGTTGGGTGTGATTTACATGAAACTGTTGATCATCTTTTCATTCATTGCACTTTTTCGAGTGCTCTTTGGTATCAGGTGTGGAAATGGTTAGGAATTTTTTCGGTCCATGCCGGTGAGCTTCGACAACATTTTCTTCAATTCACTGAGATGGCGGGCTTGCCAAGACATTCACATTTATTCCAGAATCATTTGGTTTGCAACTGTTTGGGTGATTTGGAAAGAAAGGAACAACAGAGTTTTCAAACATACAGTTTCTACTCCTTATCATCTTTTAGAAAAGGTGAAGTTAAATTCTTTTTTATGGCTGAAATCTAAGCAGATGCCTTTTGTTTATGAATACCACGAATGGTGGACACATCCCTTTCTTTGTATGGAATTGCATCTGTAATTTCTTTTGTTTTGTCTGTTGCTCTTGTTGAGTAACTCTATGACTTTGTAAATATTCTCCGTGTTCCTATTTTGCACTCCTTGTAGGGGGAAACACCGAATGGAGTTATTAATCTCATTTTGGTTTGTTATAAAAAAAATACAATATGAACAATGTCCCACAAAATAACATTATACTGAAATGCATAATTGGTTAATATATCTACAAAACTGTTTCTTTCTCTATGTTCACATTCCAAACATCAAACCAGGAAGTGTTGCAAATAGCACTATCCAACCTTTTGAAAGTGTATGCATTACCTTTGCCCCCTTTGGACCAAGTATTTTAGACCCCACTGGTATCTAAATGAACAAAATTATTACCATTCGACCAAGCTCTAAACTCGTTCGTCAAATAGCTAAATGTCTATAATATTTCTCATGAGCACCAATAATAGCATGGCATTGGAGTCTCCAATAAAACATCAAGGACCTTGAAATCTTTGTTAAAGAGAAATCAATTCCATCCAAAGTTTTCTTCTATGCACATGCGAGTGTTGATAGTAAATACTAACCACAATAGGGTTCAAATAAAGTTTTAAAACCCCACATGTTCATATGTTGATTTTTCTTCTTATATCTCAAATTATTCACAAATTGAACGAGAGTTAGCATAAGAAATCCAAGGCTCAGCAAGAAATTAAAGAAATCTAGTTTATGTTTAGAACACAAGCTTTGAATCAGCATCCTAGGATTGAATCCGGCTCTCCCCCTGCAGAATACTCTCCCGCTCTGCAGGTAGGACGATTTTGCCCCTGCGCATGTTAACTAACGCAAGTGTAAAAGTGTGCGCTAGTTAACATGCGCTGCGTGGCTTAAGTCACGCATGTGTAACTTAAGCTACGCACACTCACGCAAGAGTAACGCACTGCGTGAGTTAACTCACGCAGTGTCACGCTAGTGTAAAGCACTGCGCCAGTTAACTCACGCAGTACTGATATATCAATACATCATTAATTGTTGTACTGATATGCATTGAATGTCATTAATGACCCGTAATTTTTACACGCTCATAATTGAACCGAATTACGTCAGTTTAACAAGATTATCGGATAATACGACATAATCGATCAAAATTACACAAAAACATCGTTTTTATCACAATCACACATAACGATCCAAACGGTCCAAATTACACAAATTCGCCGGTAATGATCCGTAATCACTTAAACACACTTAATGACACGTAAACGATCCAAATTACACCAATTTGTCCATAAATCTTGAAAATCACATAATCTCACATAAACGGTTAAAATTACCGAAATTCATCGTTAAATTACATAAACACAAATTCATTAAAATTCAATAATACGAACACATATTCGAACAAATTACGATATTACACGTTAATAAATATTACACTTCAACGGATCGGACATAAAGATGTAAAGCGTTATCTTCAACCATTACGTAAAACATGTTAGCGACGTCCCTATCTTCTTCGACACGTTGTGAAAAATACACCGTCTTCGAAAAGTCTTCTTCCTTATCCTCGCCCAAGTCCATGCCTGACGCATTTAAAATTACATCGTATGTTCTATGATTTGAACCAATATGGATAAAGAAGTTGTCAAGTTTTGTCTTCAAATCGTCTAACTTGCCGGTGGGCTTTACAAAAAACCTAGCCTTCATTTTCACATCTACATAACGGACATGAAGTTTTATTGGACTTTGTGCATCTTCATACATGTTTCACTTCAAAAAATATAAATAGTTGAATAATTAGTGAATATTTGAATAAGTGACCACCAAAAAAATAATTCATTTCATTTAATATATAATATTAGTTACATATTGGCCACGAATATCCAAAGTACATAACCGGCCACCCAAAAATACGTCAGGGTGTAATACCACCAAAAAATAGGACGAACACCGACCGACCTAAAAGTGTCATAACCTATAACCTATATAAGAATTCTAGTGACACTCCTAAATTTTCCTCTACTTCAATGTCTTCCATCGCTTCAAATTCTTGTTCCTTTTTTTGCAGAGTAAGAGTATTATCACAAAATATTGGATTGTGCTCATTTGTTGGTTTCTTTGGCGGCTTCGGCTCCTTGGACATGAGCTCATTGAAGGCATCTTGTCTATCCAAAAACTCAAAATGTCATTTCTCCGCCTCACCGATCTTGTTGGACATCCACTCCGTACAACTCGGTGGTAACGGACACCCTTCCTTCAAAGTAACATGAAGATAGTGGCCGGGAATAAAGCAAAGACACATGATGTTGGCATGTGGATTAAGTGGTGGAGCACTTTGGATTAGGAAATATGTCTCACATACACCACCCCTTTCGGGCAATGTCAATAGAACAACGACTCTATTGTAGCAAGTAGCAATAATGTGACCCATATCCGGAGTGGTCAACCACTTATCTACCGGCGTAATACCAATTGTACATTTTGGAGGGTGTAAACCATTTAAGATTTTGTTATAACGCTCCTCCGTGACATATATCGGCATGTAGTCACTCTTATGAGTTTTCAACTCATGAATAAGTTGATGACGAATCAATACATGATCTTCCTCATCCATCCCCAAGTGCCTAGCTATGACCTGGAATCCACAATGACCATCCCCTTTAACATTCACAATGTCTTCAACAAAAGGTCTCATGAGATTTGGAGTTTGTGAAATGTAAGGGATGCTCCGAAGCGGTTTTGAAGTAGAGGATGGAGCTTGTGAGCGGGAGTACGTGACAAGGCGTGCATCTTTTCTCTTTCGAAGTGACCTCTTGGGTTGTGAAGGTTGACTATCCAGATTTTGAGAATCAATAGTCTCCCATCTAGAGGGGATTCGACCCGTTGATGACACTTTGAGTGCAGTCCTCTTCCTTTTAGGTGCTCCTTTGGTTACCGCTTTTTTTGAAGGTGGACACATATTTGTGGTTTCCGGAAAGGCTATTTGACGCATCATCTCTTTGATGTGGAGTTTCATATTGTAAGGGCTTGTCTTAAGACGTTCTTGAATGCCATTCCACTCTTCCACCACGGAAAAATCATCATCAATCTCTTCTCCTTATACACTTAACCTTCTCCAATGAGGGTATATATCATCAAAGACAAGATGCAATTTTTGCTTGCACCTCATGGCAATAATACACGCACAAGGTAACCCGTACGATGTCGCTTGCACACAACCACAATCTTCCTTCTCAAAGTCGAATGTCTTGGAGCGTTGCAATTCATCATAGATAAATTTCAATGCGCGTCTAGATACATAACCCTCCAACTCTCCCATCATCTTGATTTTTTTGTATTTATGTTCAAAGACCGTTTTGTTCCTCCAAAACTTCCTTGTATCTCACCAAATTGCACGACCAATATCTTGTCTATTTCATCCCAACATGATGCCAAATCACCCACGCTACTCCTCAAATATTTTTTCAACACTCCATGAGCCGATTCAACAATATTGGTGGTTCTACACCCTAGATGCAAGACTTTATCCATCCATGCCCTCACAAATTTTTTCTTAAGGTTCAAAACCGTTTCTTCAACATATTTTATGAATTCCGGAAATGGCATGCATACCTCTTTGAATTTCAATAAATTACTTGCATATGATTCCTCCGTAGGTGATACGACCAACTCGCTCCAAGCGATCACGACTTTCTCAACAACTTCTCTATTCTTCACCTTGCTCTTCTTCAATTCTTTCTTGTCAACTTTTGCACCCTTATGAGGCTTTGTGTGAACTTTACAATTCGTGATGCACATAGCCCTTGCATTCTTCCCAATATGAAAATAACAAAGCATGGTGTATGTTTTAGGGAAAACTGTGACAACGACATTCATCAAAGCACCATCTCTGTCGGTGACAATCACCTTAGGCATGTTGTCTTTTGAGGACAAAAGACCTTTCAACATCGTAAGTGCCCAAGCAAAGTTGTCCTCTAGTTCAAAGTGAAGGAAGGCGAAACCAACAGAATACGTCATTTTTGTAGAGGTGCAACCAACTATCTCAAACAACGGCATTCGGTAGTTGTTGGTTTTGTAAAAGGAGTCCATGACCAAAATGGTCGGAAAAGTGTTAAGCAATTTAATTGACTCCGGATGAGCAAAAAATATGTCTTCAAGAGTGCTTTCCTCATTATTGCATCTTGTGTAATAGACATATTTATGCTCTACCAACTTCGAAATCAAGAATTGCAACTCCGTCATGTTACCTTTTTCCCCCTTTCGCCATCTTGTTTGCACATTGTACACTTGCTTGATAGTTATGTCACTTTCTTTGTTATTTTGCTTCAAATTGGCGAGGATATTCCGAGGCACTGTCAAACTCTTTGTCATGTCGGTAACTTTTTTCTTCTCCTCCGCACTAAGCCTTCCCACAATAAGGTGCCCCTTTAACTTCTCATCCAAGTCATGGTTGTGCATTCCGCAAAGCATTGCAAGCCACCGATCATTTGTCTCTTTATCAAAGAAACCTTTCAACCTAAACGGACAATCATATTTCCTTGAGCCGATGCCTTCAATGTTCGGTTTCTTCCTCGTCTTAGGTGGCTTGTATATCCCACTCCTTTCACATTGCATCGTCAAGTACGACCTTTTTAAAACGGATTTATCTATACAAACACTAAATTCGGCCCTTACCCTTTGTCGGCGAACCCAGGCAAGTAACTCTTTTCGCTCTCTCCATCTTGCATTTGTTGTGAAAAAAAGAAGCGGTGTCGCGGCCTTCGCAAAGAACACCGATAGGTACCGGTTTAGGTTCTTCAATTTGACCAATACGAGCTTGAAATGGAATGTTGACTTTAAACAGTTTGACATTAATGGTCGGTTTGACATCGTCAAAACCTTTGTCGGAAGCTTCATTTTTGGCCGGTTTTGGTTCAACGTCATCAACCGCGACATTGTCAACCATCTCCATATATATCTATTGAATAAAATAATTTACAAAGTGAAAATAAATAAATTACTTGTGTAACAAGCTAACCAAGAACAAAAATGAAGCAAAAAATTAAAAAATATGGATTGTGTACAGTGCGTGACTTAAGTCACACATGCACATTAACACATGCGCCACTTAACTAGCGCAGCACATACGCCCTGCGCAAGTTAACTTGCGCACCATGCCTACTGCCTACGAAAAACAGACTAACCAAGCTCAAAAACCAGCAAAATGAGATGAGTTTTTATGATACATTACCTGATATTTGGTGCTTGATGAGCGTAGAAACTTGCTTCCTGACGATTTGCAATGATTTGGGATGAGGATTTTGACCCAAAAAATCGCACTTTTTGGGTTTTTGAAGGTGGAGGGAAAGAAAATGGTGTTTGGAGTTTGGACTGATGAGTCTTGAACAAAAACAGTAACCTTGCGCAACTTAACTCGCGCTGCGTGAGTTAAGTTGCGCAGCGTTACTTAACATGCGCATCGCATGTTAACTTGCGCAGGGGTAAATTTGGAAAGCTTGCAGGGCGGGAGTGTATTTTGCAGGAGAAAAGTAGCATTCCCTAGTATTTAGGTTAACAACACCTCTAGTGTTCCAATAAAGAATCTCCATTGAGAAACCTTTTTACCAAGGCCAGCTATAGGTATATGTCGGGCCCCTGTAACGGCCCAGGGTCCAAGTCTGTAAGGGGCTCTAATTTTTTATTTATTTGGGGACATATATAGCAAAGCCAAGATTATATGTGAAGTGTATATAACAAATTATATTAAAGGGTCCAAATCAAAATTCTTATCTTGGCCGAGCTCTTAAATAAAATAAAATAAAAACTTGAAATTTTCTCTTCTTCTAAGCATTTTTGCTTATTTCCACCTCAAACTTTCAGAATTAATCCTCACGTGAGTTAACTCAAGTTCGGAAGAATTAACGTGAGTTAAGTCACGTTCAGAATAATTAACGTGAGTTAACTCACGTTAAGTTCCGGTATAGACGTACATAAACATAACATCATTTAATACAAGCAACCAAGCCATTAATGATCTGTAATAAATACACTCACATAATTGGTCAAGATTACACCATTTCTACAACATAATTCACTCATAATACCCATCATAACATAATCAACATAGTTGATCTAAATTACACAAATTCTTCATTAAATACAAAATCCACAATAGATTGAATTTCATTAAAATGTAACATTACAGACACAAATTCGAACATATTACACTATTACACGTCAATACATATTACACTTCAATGGAGCCAATGACAGAGCCATGAGCTTTATAGAGCCTGGACAAAAACTTTATTGCAAATTCACATGTGAGTATGTGACATTATATATATATATATATATATATATATATATATATATATATAGTCATAAATCAAAATAAATTATTGGTTACTGCTTTCCCTCTGCACAAAACACTCGCACCCTACAACCTTTTCAATTTTACCCTTGCGCATGTTAAGTAACGCTGCGCAATTTAACTCACGAAGCGTGAGTTAAGTCACGCAGACACATGCATGACTTAAGTCACGCTGCGTGAGTTAACTCACACAGGAATTAACACATGCGTGAGTTAACTCACGCTAGTTCAAAGAAAATAAAAATAGAGAGAAGTGCTAACCCAGCTTTTGTTTTGTGATGTGACCACCAGTGTGCTGTGTTGAAAATGAAAATATCAGCTCCTCTCCATTTTAACCCAGCTATAGCTCCCTCTCTCTTTGGTAATTTTCCTTCCACGTGCCTCATACACTCTCTTTGGATCTTTAACAACTCTCAATAACATGCACAACATTGATTCCCATTGGTTCCTATTAAGTGTAGTCCGTGAACAAAAGCTGGGTTAACACTTCTCTCTATTTTGGTTTTCTTTGAACTAGCGTGAGTTAACTGACGCAGATGTTAATTCATGCGTAAGTTAACTCACACGGCGTGACTTAAGTCACACAAGTGTAAAAAAAACGAAATTTTAACTCAAGTTAATTTTACACTTGTGTTAGTTAACTAACGCAAGGATATTTTGGTCAATTATGCTGGGCGCAAGCGAAAAGTACAGGGGGAAGAACATTATTCTAAATTATTTGAGTTTACCCAAAATTTTGTTTTTTTTAAGTGGATTAATGTGCTATTGGGTTGGGCCTAGTATCGATTGAGCTCGGGGTCGCCGGATGGTGTCTCCGCCACTGAATGAAGCGGACACAAAGATGTAAAATGTTATTTCCAACAATTAACCTAAACTTGTAATCTACATCGTCATCATCATGGAAAATTTTTGAAAAATAAATAATCTTCAAACTGTCTTGATCTTTATCCGCAACCAAATTGACGCATGACACATATACAAATACATAATATGTTCTTTGATTTTCACCAAAATAAACAAAATATATGTTAAATTGTGCCTTCAACTCATCCAAATAAATAATGTAACAAAACAAAACAAGACCCTAGTATCTAGCAATTTTTTTTTTTAATAAGTTGCAACTTAAGAACCGTAACACAACGAAGGTCAATTTAACTATTGTTATGTCCTCGATATCATAACTAAGTCAAACTTAAACTCAAACTTCTTCATTGTTTCTCTCTTTCTCTCTCTTTCTCTTTCTTTTTTCTTGTTCCTTCCGACCGATCCTTCACCTTCATCTCTCACATTCAATCACTCTCAGATTTCACACTCTTCAATGGCTTCTATCTCCCACGCGATCACCACCACCACCAACCCCTACCTTAACCTTCCTCACCAAACTCAAACCCGTTCCTCTATACTCACACTCTCTCACTCTAACTCCCGTAGAGTTTTCAAGAATGTTGGTGTTTTTGCTGAACATAGAAATTCTTCTTCAACTTCTATTGATTTCAATGATCCTGATTGGAAATTCAAGTTTCAGCAAGATTTTCAATCACGTTTTCGTCTTCCTCATATTACTGATATCTTCCCTCATTCTCCTCCAATTCCTTCTACCTTTTGTCTCAGAATGAGGTTTCTTTTCTTTTCTTTTTCTTTCAACTTAATTAACTTACTTTCAATCTATGAAGCACGGACACAAACACCTGACACATCACGAATACCGACACTAACAATAATTTGATAAAATGACATAATTCAGTGTAATCATAGTGTCGGACACTGACAATGCACTGGGACACACATAATTCGAGGAGTGTCCGTGATTTATAGCTTTCAGTTGAATTTAGTGTATCTTACCACTGATCTAGCACCTAATATATTTTATTTTATTTTTGAGATAGAACTCCGATTGGTAAAGATATTCCAGGTCATTATACATTGGATGAGGAGTGGAATGGATATATTGATAACAATGATAGAGTGCTTCTCAAGGTATGATTGTTTATGTTCTTCCCTGAATTAATGTTGTTTTAAGTTAAGTTCGTTTAGTTAGCTTAATCAACGAATGTTTCTTTCATTATTTTTGAATTGAATCACGGATTATATATATATGATAGCTAAAATTACTACTATTATTTGATATATCTAAGTTTCAAGTTGGTTAGTGATACAACTTAAATAGAACTTAGTTATAAAGCTTAAATAATTATCGGCTTATAATGTGATTTTGTGGGATCGAGTTGGACTCAAAATCTTAAATGGTACCGAATATTATCCTAGATCCTCGAGGGGGTGTAGTAGGGAAAATCCAAGTCTCATATATGCGGAATTGTAGAGATATGACCTGATATGGTTTATAAAGTTTACGGGTGTATTACGCAAAATCCAAGTCTCGTATTTCTAGAAATATGACCTGGTAGGGCTTATAAAGTTTAGACAATTGTTACCTTAGAACTTGGTTTGTGAGATTGAGTTAGACTGATCCCTAAAATGGTACCTGAGATTATCCAATTATTGAGCCACTGGTATTATCCACGCACCAGGCCTAAAGACCCTACAGGTGAGGGGATGTATTTGAAAAAAACTCAAGTCTCACACTGGGTAGAGATTTGACCTAAACAGGGCTCATAAAGCTTAGATAATCTTCATCTTACAAATCAGCATTGTTCTGTTGAGTTAAGCACTTAAGCCCAGAACCTAAGAATTGTATTAGATACGGTCCTGGACTTAAAACTTAAGTTGTGTTAGTGGTTAGATGTTTCAAAGTTGTTTATCTGTTTAGTGTTTATTCTCACACATGGACTAATTTATATAGTTTATGCATTTTGTTTTCTTATCCTGGTATTAATGTCTTCTGTAATTTGTAGAGAGTTGATGCAATTGAATTGTGCTTATGCTACTGTTAGACATTGATTGATGTTCTCATCCGATAGAGTTAAAAACATCATGGTGTGGTTCTCAATGTTGACTTTCTGTTTGCTTTGGTCTTTCAGACAATAAACTATTCATCGCCTAAATCTGCTGGTGCTGAGTGCATTGACCCCGATTGTACTTGGGTAGAACAATGGTAAAGCGTTTGTTTCCACAATTTTAAACATTTCCAGTCAGTTATATATGATTGTTTCTATGTTTTCATATATTGTCTTGCATCTTAGAAGGTAGGTTTGAAATGCCATTCAGGGTATGTAATTTTTCAATATGTGGTTTCTCTGTTAAAATACTTTTTAAAATGTTGTACTAAAATCACACTGGATGTAATATTAGTGGTTAAATCCATATTACTATGTCTTCTGATTCCCATTTTGGTCTTCACTTTTGATGTTTTCTTCTGTGTTCTGGCTAAAATTGCAGACAGCCCTTCTTGGTTGATTGAATTCTTGCAATGTCTAGTAATGCATAGATACAAAAAAAGTCTTATTCCAGTACCATCTTGATGAATGTATTTGTTCTACTGGACTATGTCGAGAAATAGCATGACTTATGAATATTACTTTAGCAGAACCTGAAAATCTGATACGATAATTCGATAATAACAGTAAAGGAAGTGTTCCAAAACCAACAAAATTTGATGGACTTCAGGGTGTGTATATCATAATCACCTTATAGTTTCTTTGATAACTAACTTATATTTCTTGGTTATCAGATAGTTGTTACTTTTATTTTCTGGTTTCAATATCTTTGTACTTATTCTTGAGATGTAAAATGTTGTTTTTCGAATATTAGCTTATATCGTGAGTTTTTGATATCTTTCTAGGGTTCATCGAGCTGGGCCTCGAGAAAAAATATACTATAAACCAGAAGATGTAAAGGCAGCAATTGTCACATGTGGAGGGCTCTGCCCTGGTCTTAATGATGTCATCAGACAGGTTAGTTTTTTATCAAGTTATTTTTCAGAAAGCTTTTACTTTTCCTAATGAAAAGAGTGACATTTTACACATGCATTGGAATTTAAATTAGGGAAAATTCATTAGATTAAATGTAACACTCTAATTTGTACTGATTATTATTTTTAATATTCCTTTACTATTAATATTACTATTAGTCATCACTAAAACTTTATGCATAATAAAATGTTCATGCCTAAGCTATTGACAAACTAACTTGAAATATATCTTTGCTGTCATGTAACGGTCTTAAATATGTTATATGTTTCCACTCCCCCTTCCTTTGTATTTAATTATATAACTCTAAATTGTTTTATATCTCGTAGTTTAGGAAATTCTTAGTTCACCTCCCATTTAATCGTAGGGCTAGTTAACATGTTTACTAAATTATTTATGTCTGATTGTTCAAGTAATGAATGCGGTGCAGATTGTAATCACACTTGAAATATATGGTGTGAAAAAGATAGTGGGGATTCCTTTCGGTTATCGAGGATTTTCAGACAAAGAATTGACAGAAGTGCCGGTAATCTTGTGCCTCAGTCCTTGCTTTTTTTGGTTTAACATCAGTTGATTCATCTAAAGATATAGTTAGTCAAACATGAGTTTCCACTTTCCATTAACGATTTAACTATAGTTAGATATCGTTCACAGCTGTCGAGAAAAGTGGTTCAAAATATTCATCTATCTGGTGGAAGCTTGTTGGGAGTTTCACGAGGAGGTCCTGGAGTTAGTGATATCGTGGATGGTTTGGAGGTGTGTGATTGACCTTATCTATCAAAACATACGTGATGATTTCACGTGAAACATGGTATCATATTTGCTCTTATTATATGCGTATTATTGATTTGCAGGAGAGAGGGATCAACATGCTTTTTGTATTGGGTGGAAATGGCACACATGCTGGTGCAAATGCAATTCACACTGAGGTGATTAATCCTCTAGCCTTGCATCAGTCAATGCTTCAGTTTAGATTTTGTGATCTATTCAGAGTTTCATTTGCAGAAATAATATGTTAGAAACATACTGTTCATTGAAATTCATGGAGAAGTTATTTTTTCATTTGCCTTGAGTTGCTTAGTCCGATGTTTAGTGTTGACAATGACATTAAGCTGAATGTTAATGCTTTGTTATCCGAAATGTGCATTATGTGTGATATCGAAGAATCTTAAATATCACTTGTTCATTTTACGTACTGTATTAAATTTTATGCTTATCCTGCTATTAAGTGGTTATTTTTCGGAACTGAGATTTATTTTATTTCTTTTAGTGCTGCAAAAGACGGCTCAAGGTGTCTGTCATTGGAGTGCCGAAAACTATTGATAATGATATTCTATTGATGGATAAAACATTTGGCTTTGATACTGCAGTGGAAGAAGCTCAAAGAGCAATAAATTCTGCATACATTGAGGTAAATTACATCTTATTGTCTGTTACTTAATGCAGTAATTGTTTCTATTCAGTACACATTTAAATATTGGCATTTCTTCCCTCATCTTTTCTTAGGCACATAGTGCATATCATGGAATTGGGGTTGTGAAGTTGATGGGCCGTAGTAGTGGGTTCATAGCAATGCAGGCTTCCCTATCTAGTGGACAGGTTGACGTATGTCTGATTCCCGAGGTATGTATGATAAAAACTTAATTTGATGGTCTCGCTTTATTCCTCATACTGATAGACTGATACAAATTTTGTCTTTGGTTCTAAGGTACCTTTCAATTTACATGGCCCTCATGGTGTTTTGAGGCATCTTCAGTACCTTCTAGAAATGAAGGGATCCGCCGTAGTCTGTGTGGCAGAAGGAGCTGGACAGGTAGCTATTAATTTCTAATTAACAAACTACTCCCTCCGTTCCAAAATAAATGTTGTGTTAGCAATTTTCTTTCAAAATAAGTGTCATTTTTATTTTTTAAATGTAACATTAATTAATTTATTCCAATTTATCGTCGAATTAATATTGAGTGCATCACTTGACCAAAAAAAAAAAACAAAAAATATTGACTGCATCACTTTCAAGTCATTATTATACATCACTATGCATTTATGACAACTGTTAATAGTCAACATTTAATGACAATTGTTACATTTATTCATTCATTTATTGTTTTTCTTAAGGCCCGTTTGGATTGACTTATTTTTGAGCTTATGAAAAATAGCTTCTGCAAATAAATAAGCTTTTATGTTAATTCATATGTTCTTTCACTAACGAAAATCTTCATAAGTTGTTATTTCATAAACTACCTTGACAAGCTTATGAATAAGACATAAAAGCTTATTTATTTGCATAAGCTGTTTTGCACAAGCTCAAAATTAAGCCAATCCAAACGGGCTACGTGAAAAAACATTAAACGACATTTATTTTGGAAAGGAGGAAATAGAGACTTTTAACTCATGTTATTTTCAGTCATAGGGACCTTACCAAAAAAAGATTACTTCAAAACATAGAAACTGGCTAACTGGTACTTTATTTGTGCAGAACTTACTTCAAAACACCAATGCGAAAGATGCATCAGGAAATATTGTATTTGGAGATATCGGTGTATATATTCAACAAGAGGTTTGTATTTATTGTTAATGGCGCTCAAAGTAAACCAAATGGGTTGATATATGATGATGTAATGAATGTATATTGTTGAATTTGTTTTACCTAATAAATGTTAAAGAGAAATTTGAAGAAATATCATTTAAAGTTTTAAACTGACTAGAAAAATGATAATGTTGATGCAAACGTAGCTCAATGTATGCAGAACAGCTCCATTATATAATTCTTAATGTGACTTCGAAACAAAAATTTATACATTTTAAGTCAATTGTGATGATTGTAGTAATTATGATTACTCAAGGAACAGTGTAATTTAATTAGTTCTGATCACGAGGTTATTTCTATTTATTTCTGTTAAATATAATTCAAATACAATTTTTTTGGTGTAATTCTAAGCCTTGTTTCTTAGTACGGTTCTATGGAGTGTATTGTACTACTGTTGTATCCGTAACAAAGTGAATCAAAGCGTTTATTTCTTCTGCAATGTAGATAATTTCATTTAATTTTTTTATTTAACAGCATATGATATGCCTGCAACTTTTGTATTTCAGACAAAAATATATTTCAAGGAGATTGGTGTTCATGCTGATGTAAAATATATTGATCCAACATATATGATCCGTGCATGTCGAGCAAATGCATCAGATGGAATTTTATGTACTGTACTTGGACAAAATGCTGTATGTCTCTCTCTCAATGCCAACGATATCAATTTTGTATCTTTCTATGCAATGAATTCGACCAAGCACACAATATGAATCGGAATGTGTTCACATTGATTCACTCTTTTGCATTGCAGGTTCATGGTGCATTTGCAGGATACAGCGGCATTTCAGTAGGTATATGTAACACTCACTACGCTTACCTCCCCATCCCCGAAGTAATATCGCATCCCCGATTGGTGGACCCTAACAGTCGTATGTGGCATCGTTGCTTAACTTCAACCGGCCAACCTGACTTCATCTGATAATTATTTACACTTTCCAATAAAGTCAAGAGGTTTTGGATTTCAAACTTCCAAAGAGTATATCATAGGAAAATAGCTTCAAATTATGTCCGGCAAATTTGCCGAAACATTCATATCTCAAAATAATAGGAAGGATAACTTTTTTCCTTTGAAAATTTGGTTTTTTGTATAGCATGGCAGTTTCATAGTCGTGCCTGCAGCATTCAAATTAACATTTTGGAGGTATCATCATTAAGCACTATGTGCTTAATTTTGATCCATTTGTAATTGATCGATTTGTAACATTTATGTATCTCATATTGAGGACAAAATTTAGTGAAATATACAGGATAAAGAAAGAACGTAGAATTATGAACATGTGTGTTGATTGAAATTCATTACTATAGTTGAGTGTATAAATGCACATATTTTAAGAACATGTGACATAGTTAGGCTTTTATAGAAACAAAAACTATAGTAATTGATATTAATTTTTTTTAGAAATAGAGATGATCTCTAATTTCTTAAAGTCAACGTGGCAAGTGTACTAAATTCAATCATAAAAAGAAAAACCAAATTTGAAAGCTTCAAATCTCGAACGACAATGATACCTCAAGGACTTTGGGAAGCATCTCTTCTACATAAAGATGTAGTTTGCTGAAAATTTTTATTTACTTATGTAAATGGAATAAAAATGAATTTGGAGAGTCTTTCCTTTAAAGCTTACCCAACTTAATTTAAAGACCATTACTTTTCCCACCCTCCGTTCTCCTGCGCCCTGCAAAAATTCCCAAAACACCCCTAATCCGGAAAATAAAATCCGAACCAGATTCTTAGTGATTACGGAAAATACAATCCGGAAACATGATATAAAGTTGTGTCTTTCTTTGATGTCAAAGGTCTCTGTTGACTGTTATATAACCCCCACATAAGCTGCGATGCAATTGCATTGGTCGTATGAACGGTCAACAATGACCATGACACCACAGACACACCTAAAAATACTTAAAAAACTAATTTTTTTTGAAGAAAATTTAAGAAAGGGGGTGAAGTGAAGAATGAAGGAAATTGTTGAAGATCCAAGCCTTTTTATAGCCTTAAATTAGTCATAGGTCATAAGTACAGTCAAATAAAACGTGTTCCACAATAAATAAAAACGTCCAAAAATGCATTAAAACTCTACTAACCGGTCAAACCTTTGGTGAAACGACAAAGTTCAAAATAAACTGAGTCGGACAATGGACATCGATATTCAACACCGACCACTCTCCTCTTGCCTCTGTGGTTGAGTTGACAGTTGATTTGATCCAGCTGATCCTTCAGCCCGGAGAAGGTGACATCGTTGTGAATCCTAAACAGATGGGGTGGTTTTCCCCCATTGTAGTAGACTACCGCTAGCTTGGTGTTCGGATAAAATCCAGGGAATTCCATGATTTTTTTTCCAGGTGTAGTTTACTTGTAATGAAAATAGGGACCCCTATATATAGAGGTATCTGGACGTTGTGGACCACAAAAACTGTCGGTGCAATGTGGGTCACACAAAAGAATCCTATGCTAAAGCAATCCGGATTATGTAATCCGAACCATCATTCATCCTATAGAAAGTATCAAGTTTCCCTTTGTTTCACCCAGGATCGTATTAATTCGGATTCCAAAATCCAAAACTTAATGGTTAAGTTCGAATTATAAAATCCGAACTGCATCAATCTCATTTGGACGGTGGTCTGCACCACATAGAAAACGTTCTTCAAATGTTGTGGGCGGTGGTTAGGTCGAAAAACACGTTTTTTGACCCTATTAATGGTTTTTTTGACCCTCCCTTCCTATAAATTTCATCCAAGTCTCCACCATTTCTCACACAAACATCTCTAACCCTTTCCCCTTTTTCCTTCTACAACCATGTGTTTCCATAGTTGATCTTTCATAGAAAGAGGCCTCTTTGAAATTTTTCAGGGATTGTATGAACAATCAATGGGGATCGAACCGCGCTGCAAAGAAGTTTGGTTCATTTAGGGGTCATGTTGGTCAGTCTGGGTCTAAGGTTGGTCTGTCTGGGTGCAAGGTTGACCACCATGATCTCTTGTTCCCTAGAGAGCCCTCTCCCCTCACTAGCATTATTTTCTTCTTCCATCCCTCCTCTTTCCTCCCCCCTCTTTCCTCTCCACCAGTGTTTGGAGCCACTAGCATAATTTACCCCTCCCTCTTCCCCCACCCTCTTCTTAGGCTCTTAGGAGATTAGAAATAGTTTTAGGTTTTTATGTAATAAGCTTAAAAAGCTTCAACATTATTGTAATTATTATTCATATATTAATATATTAATAAAATGAGTTCTTTTTATCTTTGTGTTCTTTTTAATTATGTTTTTTTTATGTTTATTTGCATTTTATTTTACGAATTTGAAATGCTAAAATAAAAAATTCTGAAAAAAGAGCTTTCCGGATTTTAAAATCCGGAAAATACTAACAATCTAATTCAAAAAACATAATCCGAGCAGGGGTATTTTTGGATAAAAACTAATTCAAAAAACATAATCCGGACATGGGTATTTTTGGAAAAAAAATAGGGCGCGCGAGTAATCCATAGTGTGGAAAAATTAATAGTCTAATTTAAATTTGTCGGTGTGTTTAAAATTTGAAAAAGGTTTAACACTTGTTCATAGTTTGGTTCTTTCAAAAGAAAAACGAAAATTTCTTTTCTGACATCAATAACTTCCTAATAACACATAGAAGTTACGAATTTACCACCGCTGGCAAATTCGGCCGCAGTTAACTACCATTGAACCAAACGATAGTTAACTACTGCTGAGCTCTTGATTTAAACAACCAGTAGCTTTCTCCTATCCTTTTTCCCCACATTTGAACCTGTTTATACATACCATTTTGAATACATTTTTTCAATCATTTTCATCCAATTTCACATTCATCAATTCTAAAAAATATAAAAAGTAGTAACAATGTTTTTATAGTAGTTCGCTCTTTTCATCCTCGCTAGAGCTACGTCCACTCTTCTTGATGAAGTACACCTTCACCAAGATCATCCACTAATAGTAACAATGTTGAATACAAATGTGATTACAAGAGTTCCTTGAAACTAATCCTAGTTCTTCAACCCATATGTAAACACTCCCCCAAACTTCAAATAACCTTTGAATTTGGTGCTCCTTGAACCTTCGAACTCTTGATTACCATGCACTCGTTCGAACTCTTCACTTAAGTCTTCGATGCTATGTCCGGTAAACGAATCCCTTCGATTGCAAGAACAATTAGAAAGAACCTCCATGCCCTTTGAAGGTGGAATGAGATTATTCAATTCACTTTGGAGCCTTGATTATGCCCAACCAATTTCCTTGAGAGAACCAGCTCACAATCCCTATAAGCACCCTAGCAAATCAATGTGACTCAATGTACAAAGTGATTATAAGAAAATTATTTAATCTTGAAGAATTTATGAACAAAGAGTTTTTGAGACTTAGAGAAAATAGTTGCAAATGATTCAATAAATTGGGTGTTATGAGGAAGTGAGTATGTATAGAAAAGGGTGGTAAGAGCAAAATTTCGGCCAAAAACAACATATTGAATCAATTCACTTAATGTGTGAATCGATTCAGACAGTTAAGTGATAAACCAAATGTGTTATGAAGGTTGATACGCATCAGACATGATTTGACTCGATTCAAAAATCCCCGGATGAAGATTGATACACATCAGACAAGATATGACTTGATTCAAAAATCCCCAGATGAAGATTGATACGATTCAAATTATTTTGAATCAATTCAACCAAAGTCAGAGAGGTTTTATGATACAATTCAATATAATTTGAATCGATTCTCTGTGATGCTAGTCATGAAAATTTGAATCAATTCAACCATCACAAAGAAGGATTTTGACACACAAAAATGAAGTTTTTTATACACGACACCACACAAGACATCAATGGATCACATGACACAATGAGACATAGTTTGCTAGGTGTTTTAACAAGTTTCTAAGCTAGAACTAATCAACATAATGAACAACATCAAATAACCTAGCTATCTAGACATCATCAAAACATAAACTAAAACAATAAGCAATACATCTTCAAAGAGGAGATATAAATGTAATTCAAGTTTCTCTGCGATAAAAAAATCCTAATTTTTTTAATATGTTTTACATAAGAGGGGAGGAGAGCCTATATTTTAACCTTAAAAGAGAGGATAATTAAATTTAAGCTTCTCTTAATAGTGGAAGGTGTAATTTTATATATTTTTTCTTTTATTTTTCTCCAAAATCTAAATTAATGAAAAGCTGAGAAATAAACAATTAGTTTAATTTTCTACTAAATTTTTTTAGAACGATAGGATGGAGCCATAGTCATAAGTAAAGAAAACCTTTAAGCTTAAAATCAGAAGTAAAGAAAACCTTTAAGCTTAAAATCAGAACCACCCGTTCAAGACCTATCTCTTTATCATTAGATCAATTATCTAAAAATGAATTTAATGTTTTTTTTTTGGTTACTAAAATGAATTTAATGTTTAATTTGGGGGTTTTGTTGTTGTTTTAATAATTTAATTTTAATTAGGTCAGTTTTTTTTTAAAATGTTGAAATCAGTAATAAAAAATTATCAATTAATTTTTTTTTAAATATGACAAGACATCAACTTGTCTTGATTTTTATATCAAATCATCTAATTTATTGTCACGTTACCGGATTTGATGGTAGAACTTGGAGCTAATCAAAATTCTTAAAACAGAGGATCAAAATTTTAAAATAGGACAACTAAAATGCATTTAAATTAAACCTTTTTCTTCTAACCTAATATTTTATGTTTTTATATAATGATTTTTCTTTTAACAACAAATTGTGAATTATGTTTACATACTTTTATAAATTCTAATATTTACGGCAAGATTCATATTTGTTTCCTTAAATTTTTTCTTCTTAGGGGAATGACCTTTTGATAGTTCAGAGTTCAACCGCGAGATATGTAATATGTATTGGCAAATAACAATTTCAATTCAAATTGTTATAACATACATTGACTCAACATATTATTTCTTAGCAAAGTTTTGTTCCATTAAAAAGACTTATTTCATTCATATGTCCACAACATTAACAATTGTCTTATTCATCCAAAACACACACCCTCGTTGAGTTTTTTTACCAATGCAACAATGACCACACTAATCTCTCATTAAACCAAACCAAAAGAGCTTTAATATCTGATCCATCTGATGTTGTTTCATTTTCATCACATTTGTATCTCAAACATGCAACATTCCATCAGGGCTTTCAGATTCAACTGTTGCTAAGTTGCTTCTACTTAAATCAGTTGAAACTTCCACCCATGCAAAAAAAAAAAAAATCATTTCAAGACACTTCAAAACTTTGTCCTGCAAAATTAAAATTACATAACTCAATAAATATAAGAATTTTTCAGTTACATTGTGAAGTCGCTAATTAGCTATCAAGCACGAAGAGACCGGTAAAAATTCAAGAAAATGGTTGGTGTCATGTCGAATAGAATAATTTACTGTTACACGTGTTGATGTCAGACATTGACAAATGTTGGTGTTGAACACACTATTAATTTGAAGTGTCGATAGTAAATAGATGTTTAGTAAGAAAATCTCATTAGCCATACAATTTCCATCTATGTTGAAGTGATACTTCAAAATAAATGTGTGTCTGACTTCCGACACATCCGCAATCCGCAATGTGGTTACATTATATTATTCTATTTTCTCAATTTATGAACGTCGTATCCGGTGCATGTGTGAGTGCTTCGTATATTTCAACCATTTACCTTCTCTAAAACAACAGCAAAACAAGTCAATACATCATTAATCTCATTTGTTTCCAATTCTTTTGAAACAAAAATTGCAACTGCTACAGCGATTTCAGAAGGCCTAAATTCCAAGAAATCAATCCTTTGCATCAGTTTTCCAATGTCATTAAAAACCAAAAATAAAAAAAACACACACAAATTCATAGTAAAGAAAAATACATTTAGTTATGTCAATTAGTAAATCTAATGAATCCATCATAGATAACTCTGACGGATGTTGCTGCTGAGAAGTAACCTTTCTAAGAAAATAATCCACAAAGGAGCATGGAGTATAAGATTGCATTTTCCAATTCAATAGGTCTAATACTAATAGCTCCATTTTCTGCATGCCTTCACAAACAAACATCAATTCTCCAAACTACAAATTTCAAAAATAATTAAGTGAAAAAACACGCTAAGGCCAACAATTGCACACTCCAATCATGAACTCTCTAAACACATAGAGAAAAAAGAGTTAGTAAAAATAATTAGATTATGTATAATAAAAAATATATAAAAAGACAAACTTTTTAAAAGAAAATTAGTATGGTTTTTGAATTTGATCTTGCTTCAAAATTGTACACCGTATGAAAATGATCCAGGTAGTTCACAGCTAGAGAAAGGCAACAAGTTCCAAAACCATAGTATGCAGTAGTCTAATATGCACAGTTTCAATTGGGAACATAAACGAAAATCCTCTCAAAAGATACAATTAATCCAAATAAAAGGGATATATTTTTCCTTTTTAATTTTTATATTTTATTTATATGATGACATGTCTTGTTTTTGTTGGTTGGGTTAAAAATGATGTGTTAAGTGAGAGTTCACCTAAGAATTTCTTCATGCAAAATATAAAACTAAACAATTTAATTTTTTAAGAAACAAATGAATCTGAAACATTAACAAGATGGTGCAAAACAATGCTACACTATAACCAACTTACAAATTAATAAAAGAGAAAACTTTAACGAAAAAGCGAAACACAATGACTAGACTCCTATTAAAATACAATGGAACCACTAAGGTAAAGAATCACAAAAATAGATAGAAGGAAAAAAAAAATTGAATGAGTTTGTTTATTCAATTATTTTTCATTGAGATTGTCGCTAATGAACATGGAGGGAAAAAAACACCGTTTAAGAATAACCAATAAACACACCTTCCAAATAATTTCAACAGCTACCTGATTCAATTTCTTGCAATTATTATTTTCTTCATAAAATTTAATTAGGTCCGCTAAAAATGGTGGGGTTATGGTTATAAGTTCAATTGTATGATGGTGAGAAATGATTTAGGGATTGTGAAATTGAAAGAAATAAGACCTAAGATTTGTGTTGAATATACAACATTGAAGCAATCACTTGCCATTGACAAAAACATTATTTCCCTGGTTAAGAGTTGTGAATTGGAAACATGTGGTAACCGGTTCAATCTCCAATATGATTTTTTCTATTTTTATAAAATTGGAATTATTTTATAAAATTAAGGGTAAAATAGACAAATTGAGTATTAGGGAATAGGGTTTGTAAACTTAGTATTCTTCATAAAATTGGGATTATTTTGTAAAAATAAGGGTAAAATAAACAAATCAAGTATTATGGTTAGTAGTGTGTGTGTATATATATATATATATATATATATATATATATATATATATAGATAGATAGATATATACTTTTGTAAAAAAAAAAGATAGATATATACGTGATCGCTTTGTTTGAGTTCGTTCGTTCGTTTTCTTCCTTTTCATTGATTTTCTATCCATCCTTCTTTCTTCACGGTCCTGATCATGGATAAGGTATTTTCATCCCTTTTCAATTCTAGTTGATAGTTGATTACTGGAATCTGTTATGTGTGTTTGCTGTACATATTCCACTCTTATCTTAATTGTTGGATTAGGGTTTAAAACCCTAAAAATTTTGTTTTTTTTTTTAGCGATGGAATTATACCCAGTCCCATTCTGTGTGTGACAATCTGATCTTCTTTTTACTTTTGAGGGTTTTTGTTGATTGACTAACATAATTAACCAAACTGTTATTTGATATTGATTATCAGCATCATAGAATCCCGTCACTGTTGACGCCGACCCGCCGTTCTACGAGAATTGCTAATAAGCATATGTTCCAGTTGAACAAAGAAAGAAGCCAACCGAACTAAGCACTAATGGAAAGAAGCCGATTGATGAGCAGCAAGTAAAAAACCCTAATGGGAAAAGGCCAATTAAGTAACTAGTGAAAAGCCAAAAGAAAAAAAAGAAAAAAAAAGAAGCCAAAAGATGATGGACCTTCATGGAACAATCCTCAAGGTACATAAAAGTAACAAAAGCTTGTGTATAGAATTTCTACTCTTCATGGATCTATTGTTATTGTTATAAGTAACAAAAGCTTGTTAATAAAAAGAAAACTCAAATTATCACTTTTCCTGTTTGGCTTCTTCTTCTTGTTGTAGTTTGATGTATTCATTTGGTCAAAATAACCTCGCCCATTGTTTCTTATTTCATATAAAATAAACAGTTTTTGCAATGGCGACTCCGAGTGCTAGGAGATACCTCAAGATTTTTTATCATATTGATAAGGCAAGTTTTTCTCTCAATAAAGTTTATTGTGCCTTTAGTTTTTATGTGCATATTTTAATTCTTTAGTATCAATGTCTCTTAACCTGCTGAAATTATAGAGATGATGAAGCGCTTAAATGAAGGTCAGAAAGGAAAGGAGAAGGAAGAAGAAAGAGAGCTTCCATAGAAAGAGGAGAAAGAGGAGCAGAGTTACTGAAGTAAGGTTGGAACCATGTGTGTTATTAGAGAATTGTATCGTCTATTGTGTTATGCTTTTTTGTTGTGTTCTGTGGTTGGATTTCAGTCCTAGTCCTTGTGTAACAAAGACTGTTTTATTTTATATAAAATTCTAAATTTTATAATTAAGAAATAAATATTTCATAATTTGAAAATATATACTCTTCGAATTGAATCCAATTTTTTTTAAGTATAAAAAGAGAGACCGATGTAGATTAATATCTTTTAAAATTGGGTTAATAATGCTTTATCCCTGTAATATAGGTCATTTTCGGTTTACCCCTTGTTAATTTGAGCAAATTTCCGTTTACCCCTGCCATATCATCGGTTTTGACCGTCAAAATTCATGAAGGTCCAAAACCATAAAACTTCAAATTAAAAGGACGAAATCAAAAAAGAAAATTTTACAAAGGGGAAAACCATAAATGACCTATGTTACAGCGGATAGAACACTGTTAACCCTTTGAAATTTTATTCAAGTCTTAAAACTTATAAACTTGTTTGTATTCTTTTGATTGTATAATATTGGTTTAAACTTTTCAAATACTTCTCTCAAAAAAAAACTTTTCAAATACTTTTTTTAGTATAATTACTATGAAATTCAAAAATAAATTTGGTGAAGAAGAAATACGATTAATTCTATAAAAAAAAAAAAAGATATATGATTGATTAATTAACGTTACACTTGTAATAATATTTTAACGTCTCCTAAATGATCTAAACTTAATCTCTCTTCTTTTTTTTAAGAAAACCAAAATGTCATTCATTCAAATTGATAGAATAAAAGGTGGATCTGTGACCAAACTCACAACACCCAAGTTAATAGTATACAACGACAATGATAAAATCAAAATCACTAGATTACTCATGCTTTCACATTTACAAGGTTGACGCCCAAATCATTGATTGAATATGTGATTGACTTAAGATAATCTTTCAATATGTACCAAATGAATACTGCAACAAGATACGATTTCAAACAACATCGCACAAGACGACAAACACACAACGCCACACTCAGACGAGAAAATTAAAAAAAATACAGGAAAAAACATGATATGTGTGGAAATCACTTATTTAGATTGAACGAAAGGGGAAAAAGATGCATATAGGTGATTTTAGGTCAAAAAATGACCTATAATCACCCTTTCCCGATGAGTGAAAGAGAAAAAGAACTTGCTGCAATATTTTCATATCCATTCTAGGTTTTTAGATACTTAAATATTTTCAATTCATCTTATGAGTGTTTCGTATGAATGTTATTTTTGCTTGAATTTGCGGCAGTTCTTTACGGACGATCGGTTAGGTTGTATTACACACGAGACAATTTTTCTTTGGTACCTAGAGCCTTTCAAACCACCCTATTATATTCTTATTATCCTTTGTGAAACCACTTTGAGTCTCCAAACGAATTTTTCTTTTCTTTATTAGTGACGATTCATGTCACAGTCCTGCACTTACATGAATCCAATTTGATTTCACTTGAAGTTAGATAGGTAAATATTTTTTATGACTACACATGCCTTGAAACCAAGTTTGGGGCTGCTCTTTGAAATTAGCAACATCTTAAGTTTGGGGTGGGGTATCAGTAGAACACATTTGTCAGAAAAAATTGAAAAAAAAATGTAGATGACTATGGATCTACAGACACAAAAAAAAAATAGAAAAAAGAAAAAAAATCAAGAGCAAAAAATATGGTCTCTTAAAAAAAAGGAAAATAAAAAACGACAAATAGTTCTACTGTTTTACCCATCTTGTTCGAATCAATGAAGGAAAGATGCAGTGCATCAATGTTTTAATTAGGAAACCCTAGGTTAGTGAACTCACTCCAAGTTATTTTATTAGTCTACTTTCTCGAATATACATCCACTCTTAAGCCAAGTTATAACCGTCAAAGTCCTCCAAGTGTGTGAATAACTTTAACTTGAGTGTCTATTTAGAATTGTTTCAAATTTATAGTAAGGTACATTCATGTGACGACTGAAGTGGGCAAATGTCGTGACCAACCCTACTGCTTTAGGAGATACATACGCGTATCATAGAAAAGAGTATGGCCGAGAATATAGGTTACTTCCAGCAAGCCAGACATGTTTGAATCTATAGTGGTAAGTTTAGTTGGTGCTCTACTATAAATGTGATGAATGATTCCTAAGCACAACTCCCGAAAAGGTATGTTTTTCCTCAAAAAAATTCAAAGAATAAATTATGTTTTTCTTTCGTTACTTGAGGACAAGCAACGGTCTAAGTTTGAGGTTGTGATGAGAGGTCATCTTACGTTATTCTTAGCATGTTTTTCAGTCATTTTCAGAAGGAAATAGCAGCAAAAATGAGGAGTATTAGAACGATTGCCTATGATTTCGGGACTTTTGTAATATTTTCTATATTTGAGTCTGTAATTCTAGTTTTTCCAAAACATAGCAATTTTTTGGGGGTTTTGAAGTAATTCACGAAGAAATCATGCAAATCGGCAAATCAAGAACAAATGAAGAATTGTCAAAACTTTGGGAAGACAAGAATGAAGATTCAAGAGGCCTCAGGAGACTTTACATAGGAAGGAACTCTGTTTCCAAGTTCCGAGACAGGTTATTTGAAGACAAATACCTAAAAACAATGAAGTTCGAAGAATTATGGCCTAAGATTACAAAAGCATGCACCTAGGACATGAAATTTCACTACCATGTGCCTAAGGCATGCTAATATGCGCCTAGGGCATATGCATCTTTGCATATGCGCCTAGGACATATTAGGAGAGCATATGCGCCCAAGCATATGAAAATTCGGAGGCGTAACCGTCATTTTATTCGTTTTTCTGGGTTTAGCCCGCGTTTTTAGCCCAAACCCAGTAAGAAATCTACACTATAAATACTAGCCTTCCTTATTCAGAATTTCTCGTTCAGAACTGAAGCAGTTCAAGAGGAAGGCTACTTTGGAGCTTCGGGAGAGAATCTATCTTCTCCTTGATTTTTTAGGGTATGTTTTTATCTTTAATAATTATTTTTTAGTTATCATGTGTAACTAAATATTTTTAGGTTAGAGTTCTAAGATGAACCTCTGTATATTTTTGTTGGATATTTATTTAATTTATTTTGTCGTTTATTTATCTATTTATGCTTTTGTCCATTATAGAGTTTTATTAGATTATAGTCTTTATTTCTGTGAGAGGTGCAAACCTAAATTAGGTACTTAGGTTGTGACAGGGTCTAATATTGTTTTCACTAACCGAATGCTTATATCTTGATATTTATATCCCTTTACTGTTAACTATCTATCTAGGAAGTAAGTGATTATTAATTAGCCAAAGATACTATAGGAATTGTTGACCCCTAGACGTAGGTACCCAGTGGCTAAAACCCATTGGATCGTGTCGTGCATTACCGAAGCTAGAAATTAATTGGTTAGTAATTAGGGAAACAAGCACCTAGCTGTCCGACTTAAAGTTATAACCTAGAAAGACCATTCTCTTGAAACCTTTGGTAAGGTAGATGTAGATTAAGGCTTCCCGTTTGTAGAACTATTAAGTAAGCTTAGAGAGAGTGTGCTATGAGTTTCATAAGATTCATAGATGGGCAAACCGAATGGAATCTTGACCCTCATTGCCTTGGGAAACACTGGAAAGTCAATTTAAGTTTATGTTTCAATTACCTTTAAATTAACAAGACCCCGCACGTAACGATCACCGTGCGATCAACAGGTGTAGTTAACCATTGGAGGGTAAAGGCCTAATTAGGTACCCAGTGGCTAAAACTCATTAGGTCATGTGGTGCCCTACCTATTTAAGAACATGCCCATCAAGAACATACAACTTCTTCTCATGTTTGAGGACAATCCTCAAGTTTCGATGATAATCTATAAAATTGTTCTAGATAGCTAATCCTTCTCAAGGAAGAATTTTAAATGTATTGAAATCCATCTTTAGCTTCATTATGAGTCAGTTAGTGATGATCTCCCAAAGCTTAGTTGTTTAGGTAGGAACTTATTCTAATTTTATATTATCCAACTTTCAAATCAATTGGGTGAGTAAATCATTGCTTTAATCTATCATATAGACGTTCCAATAACATTGCTTCTAAAAAATTTCAATCTTATTAACATAATTTAGTTAAGTTAGATCCGAAAAATTAAAATTGGTTAAATTGGAACTTACCACACTACAACTGTATAGAAAGTGTATTTCACATAGGCAACCCCACACATTTTTTATATTTGTCTTGAAGGGTATTATCCTTTAGAAAACAATAAATTTAATGTCTTATTTGAAGGATTTTAAATTAGTTTGATCTCGTCTTGTCATGAGTTATGTATCACATACAAACATCTCTCAAAACCTACAAACATGCATCATACATAAATAAATGTGATGTGGTTATGGCCACCTAACACGAAGACTCTCTCATGCCAATGGTAAATCATAACTAATCTTATGAACGATCATGCTTCTCCAAGGTTGTAGTCACTCCATGTATCCTTTTTCCTTCTTGCTTTCTAATTATATTACATTGAAAGAATACTCGTAGTACATATAAGAGAGTGTATGATAAGAGAATGTACTTACAAAATTCAAGAGAGAGGAACGACATTCAGACCGTATTTTAAAATTTCTAAAATAAATTAAAATAAAAGGATTAAGACCATAACCATTCACCAATTATTAACAATTCATTGATTTTAGAAAATAATGGTGATTAATGAAACTAATTGATAAAATTAAATTTGGAGATTAATCACACTATGCAGATAACGACTTAAAACCATTAAATAATACATTATTTTGTGCAATATGAAATCACTTAGAAGAACATTTGAATTTAAATATGTTTAGAGGACGACTCAAGTTTAAATAGGCCGAAGTCGGACAAACTCTTCGGGTCAAACCTAACTAATGGAATAGAGCACCACTATTGACATTGTTGAATCCCAAAAAGGATTCCTCTAACATAGGTGTCATGTTTGGTATCAAAATGTCATCTTCTTTGGAGCTTTCTATAAATTCCGCTTCTGTATACGGGATTTCTGATTCATATGAAAAAACATTGGAATTTTCACTTTCCTGCTCATCAAATTGCAACATCATTATGTTAGGTGAATCCAATTCTTCAACATTTTGGTGAGATTTTGCTTCATCCAGTGTAGCAAGAACCCTAGCCTTGCTGCTCTCTGGTTGATCAAGCCGCGACATTACCGCATTAGGAGAACCCAAGTTTCTGATGTTTCTGAAACATCTACCTTCTCCATCAACAGCTGATCCAGACATTGGTGACATGTACCGGGAGCTACCGACAACGGAGTTCTGATTATTTGCTGGTTTATTGTGATTGTGTTCTCCTAAATATGTCACTTCATAAGTGTCATCTCCATCTTTTATTTTTTCCACTTTTTTTCTTGCTAAACAATCACTGGAACTGCTACATTTGTAGTAGCTTCTGCAAAATCATTCATTGATTATTTTAATAGCTAAAATCATATAAACACATATTTATATAAGCTATGATTGTAAAAAAAAAAAAGCTATTCAATCCAACTCCGTACCACAATAAGTGAAAGATTTGTTTAATTTATAACATAATAAAAATCACTATAAATGTAAGGGAAAATTGGAATTTTACAAATATAAATTGAAAGATTTAATTTTTTTTTTATCTCTATTAGTAAAATATTTTAAATTTAGTCTTTGTTTTTATTTAGCTTTTGTAAATATACCACTTTTTTCTCTCTGTTATTTTATTTTAGTTCCTGCAAAATTTATTCTTATGGAACATTTGACTTTGTCCATCAAGATAAGTGTTAAAATTAATATTAAAGGAACCAATTTTAATATTGAATAAATTTTTCGGAACTAAAAGAAATACCAAGGATTATAGAAAAAAAGATAGGGAACAACAAAAACAAAACAAAAAACCAAAGAGGCTAAAATAAAAAAGCGATGCATATACAATTTTTTTTTTTGAGAGAACATATACAAGTTCTTAAAACATGTTAAAACAAAAACCAATTACTGTTACATTAAAAATTGAAAGTGACATTTTCTTTGTAATAAATTTTTATTTTTCAAATGTGTCGTTCATTGAAAAGAAGAAAGTAATATTTTCTTATTCTTTCAAAATTGAAAAGAAAATGCAACTGCGACTAAGACCATATTCGTCACATTTAACTACAACACTTTGCAATGGGAATGATAAGAATGTATTCGGCCACTAATTAAAACCATTGGTGTGGGTATGTGTATTAAGTAACAAATACTTTGTTTTAATATAAGAAGGAAAAATATGTGAACGTTAGAGTTTTGAATGCGTAAAAACCTTGAATGTGAGGACCCTTTAATGGGTTTTTGACCATATTTTCTCCATCTCCATGAGTCCTCTAAAACCTTATCTGCCCCCACATAGCTCACCAATGATACTTGATTATCATTTTTTCTATAAGAAAATAAAGGTAAAATGATTTTAGATCACAAGGAGTTAATATATGTAAAAATATTTTAATTATTTTAATACAATGAAATATACATAATGTAAAATATATTAAATAATAGGAATCAATACTTTACCTTTTTCCTGATTTAAATTTTGGTCGTTTTGAATTTGTATTTGGTAAAGCTCTAAGACTAGTTTGTGGTAGTTGAATTGGTAGTTGATTGTGATTTCTCTGGGGTTGTTGTGGAACTAATTGATGGTCGATTTCACAATGAAATTTAGGGATTATAGTCATAATGCAGAGAATAGAGTCGAAAATAAACACTTGATTATTTTGGTTGGGTTGAACCTGTTGTTGTTCGACAGGTATTGAGAAATCAGAAATGACGGGATATTGATTGAGTCCATTAGCGGTAGAGTTAATCATGGTTGTGGTGGTAGGGATTATAGGAGTAGTGGTGGTGAGGGTGGTGATAGTTGTTGGGGGTGTATTGAAGGTAATAGCAGTGGTGATGGGGGTAATGGTAGTGGGGGTGGTGGGGTCGGGAATAGTGATGGTGGAGATCGGGATAGTGGCGGGGGTATCGAATTGGAGTATCCATTTTTCTAGCTGAGTGAGTTCACTTGGTTGCATATTTTCTTGTTCAACGTGTGTTGGAAAATAAGAAAATGTAGAAGTTTGATCAGATCCATGAAAACCAGTGTTAGTGATGGTATTGTTGGTGATATGAGTGGGTTTCGTAATGGTCGAGGGGGTGGGGACAATGGTGGTGGTGGTCAACGGGGTGGGGATAATGGTGGTTGTGATTGAGGGGGTTAGGATATTGGTGGCAGTAGGGGTGGGGATGCTTTTTGTGGGATTGGAACGTATTATCAATTTGTCTAGTTCAATAAAGTCATTGGGTTTAAGTGGGGAAATTGGTATTGTGCTATTTTCTTGGGTAAATCTAAAATCACCATAGCAATACGGTGTTGTGTTATGAGGGGATATGATGTTATTTGTCATGGTGGTGGTGATTGGTAGGGTTTGAGGTGGAGTTTCGGAAATGATGGCAGGAGTAGTAAAGGTGGTAGCTTTGCAGCTACGCACGATAGAAAAGAGATCACAATCATCGTTTTCCATGTGAGATAGAGAGAGGGGGGGGGGGGGGGGGAGAGGCAGAGAGAGAGAGGAGCGGGCAATTTGATGGTGGAGTATGACCAACTATTTATAATAATAAAAAGTATATTTTTAATTAAAAAGTATAACGGGGATTGATATTTCCATAAACAATATTAAGAGTCTTTTTAATCATGAATAAATCACATATTTATTTTATTAGATTTAGAATTAATTGTTCGCAAGACCTATCTCATCTAAGAGTGCCTAGATTTGTATGCTAGATATTTTCGTGGTTATTCAGTATCGAGCATGATATCCCCTATTTGTGTGTAAGTTTTTAAGTGGTCTAAGAAATGTAGAATTCCTATGCTTGTGATTTAAGAAACATATATTTTTATCAATTTAGTATCACATTCTTTCATTTACAAATTGATATGAATCACCCATGAGTATATGAATGAGATGGTAGGGATCTCTTCCTGCTTGATCAGAGATCTTGGGTTTGAATCATATCTGAGAATGCAACAATGATAAATCTCTTGAGTGTAAGATTATCCACCAATTGTGGTCCTACATGGCTCGAGTGATTAGACTTTGTAGTTCCACACAAAGGATATCCAATTAATACCCAAAAAAATTAATGTGAGTCAATGAACACTTACTGCATTTTGTCGTGATTCATGCATCCTCCAAGGCATGCCTTCCATTTGTGTCATAAACCTGCATTTTACGATGTGTTTATTATATTTTTTCTTCCTTTTTTGACTAATTTTATATTTTCAAATATCGGTTTTTAAATTTAATGCACACTTTTCTTTTATTGAGATTTGTTGTAACTCTTAATATTATTGTATTATTATATCTACGATTTGACTTTTTTTGTTTTGTTTTTGTTTTGGCTTAATTGCATATTTGGTCTCAAGTTGGTCACTTATTTTTTAAAAAAGTTTTAAGTTGATCCAGAGTGTTACTCACCTTGGAATAAGTTATTCTCTTCCATCACTTAACCGTTTAAAGATCCGGGTCGAGAATATAAGACTTTTAAAACATAAAGGACCAACTTGAAACCTAAAACGAACATAAGGGATCAAACATGCAATTAACCCTTTTTTTTAAAACATTAGAGTAATATTATATATTAGTCATTTAAGATCTATCTTTTCTCTAAGTTTTTCTTCTTCTTTTATCAGAAAGAGGTGGTGTTGGGACACTTTTTGGCACGCAATCCCCCGTGCGCATATTTTTTCCCTCTTTTAATATAAATAAGTGGTTTCCACATGATTCAAATGTTTTTTTCCGATATTTTCATTATTTCATCGTCGCATTGTGACATTGTTTGATTTTCGATTTTGGTGTGATGTCGTGTCTTGTTGCGGTGTTTATTTTGTTTAGATTGACTGATCAACTTTGATCATTTATTGATTCAACAAATGACTAGGTCGTTAACATTGCAGATCTGGAGGCGTGATATTCATATCACTTTTATTTTGTCACATTATTTGAAGGTATTTTTCCATTTTTTGCAATTAAGTTGAATTCTGTGAGTTTTCTTGCAGATTTATACTTTTCAGGATTGCGATGTTCAATTTATGATTTTATCTGATGTAACCGACTAATTTAAATGGATGGATATCAATATTTTTTAGTAAAAAAAAATATTAAAAAAGGTATTCTACTCACAAAATAGGTTTACTTTTCATATTTTTAGTAAGTTGTTTTAGTTTTTTTTTATAATTACTCACAAAATAAATTGGTAATTGATGACTAAATTGACAAGTGCACCGAACCATTTTCAAGCAATAAAGTAGTAAGTAAAATCGTCTCTACAGGAATTATCGTTTCAACTAAGCAAATAGCTAAACCTAATTAAATAGTAAATAAAAATCAAATAGGTGGGGGTAGGTTGCAAATTTGTTTTGATTATGCAAAGCAGTTAAGTTTATTGCATAAAACTAAATGGTTTTGATTGCAGATTTTAATGGTAGTTAGGATTCTTCGAACCTTCTCTGTTTACATGTTAGATTAAAGACAAACAATTATTAGTTATGAGACAATGGTTCTATTCAAGTGATGAGTTTTTGGAATTTTAACGTCCCTCCAATTGTCAAGTTGCTCCTGCTATTCACCCTAATGTTATACACACGATACAAGGTATAGAGTTGTTGATCCTATAGGGTTCGTTCTGCATTTGTAAGGTTATTATGATAGGGGCTTACTCTCCCACATGTAGGGGTGTTCGTGGGCCGGTTTGGGTTGGATTTGGCCAAACCCAAAACCCGAACCATATAGGGTACTCCGGTTAGGGTGGGGTAAAATTACAACCCATTATACCATTGGGTGGGTTTGAGCAAACCCGATTATTTATGGGTTGGGTTGGGTTGGATTGGGCAATGAGTTACCTATGTTATTTTCTATTTTTTTTAATATTTAATGCCTAAATGACACGTACTCATAATTTTTCTTAAATATTACTCTACTTTTTAATTTTCTTAAAAAAAATTTGGTTAACTTATTTTTACTATAATTTTATGCATCATAGAATAATAAATGAAAAATTCAAATAATCAACGCCATCATAAAATACTTGCAGCAAACTAAAATTGCATTAGCATTAAAATAACTTAAAAGTGCAACATCTTGATTTGTAACTTTAGCATATTTTGATTTTCATTATATACGGTACAATGTGTATATTTTGGAAATATAATTTGGTCTATGACCATAACTTTTAGTATTTTTCTTCTACCCTAGTAAAATAAAGATAAGAAATATTGACATTATTGGGTAAGTGGGTTTTTTGGGTATGAGGCTGGTTTTACTCGAAACCCATTTATTTTTATGGGTTTTCCATTTTCAGAAACCATACCCACTCAATTACCGGGCCCAACCCTTTTTTTATGGTTTTTTTGGATGGGTTTGACCAGATTTTCTGGGTTGACCCAACCCATGAACACCCTTACCCACAAGTAATTGAAACATAATTACATTTGGTATTCCTAAATTGTCATCTAAAGGATACACATACGTCTATGAATCTTAGAAGTACACCACATACCATGAATGGTTCTTAGTAGATTAAATGGATAGACCTAACCCTACCTTACTATTAGAGGATAAAATAAAGTTTATAATGCAACATTCAGAAAAGTCGACCAAAAATATATTGTGTAGCCTCTATATCTATGATCAGTTTGAGATTCTAGGTATGTCACACTCCTTACAATTCTTAAAAGCATTAAGATCTTTGCATATAAGCATAATAGAAAGACAACGTTTTTTTTAAACGACAATAATTTTATTAAGCAAAGCCTGGTAAGAGAAACACCAAGGGGACAAATACAAGAGCCAGAAAAAACCACACAACAGAGCAGCCAAAAGGCTCCTGGAATACCTCCCTAAATAAGAACAACTAGCTACAAAAACAAGGCAAACATGCCTAGCCAAAAAGCAGCAAAAAACAAACTCCAAAAGCTGTGAAGGAAAAGCCTACAAGCCTCCAAACACGTCCCAACTCTGCTGGAAAAAACGCAGCCTACCAGACCAAGACATGAACAACAAAAAACCAGCAAAAAGACCTCCTACCACGCCTCTGTAGCACAACAGCGGACAAGGCCCCCAAACAGTTTAACACTACCTCCCAATCCTCATATACACAAACAACTCATATGATTCCAATGCCACTCGTAGTACAAGCACGACATCGTTTTAAGTCTCGCAAGATTCCATCTCCACGATACCATCTTTATTTCCTCCATTATATCATCCACCCTAAAGGCTTCATCTTTAAAGATTACATTATTTCTATCCTTCAATATCACCCATATTGTTGTATGTGCAATAAGCCGCAATCCCCTTTTTAGCTCCTTTCTATGTGAAACCACTCCATTCCAACACATCCAATGTGCGAACAAATTTCTCGGGGTAATGAAACTCATCTCAAGCCATCTTTGCAAATGTGACCAAATCCTCCAAGACACAGAACAATGCAAGAATAGATGATTTGAGGACTCCTCTACCAAATTACACAAAACACAATTCAAACTAGCGTTTAGAGGGATTGCATTTCTCCGGACTGAATTCAATTTAGTAGGGATTTGATTAATCAACACCTTTCAAGCAAAGGCCGCCACCTTTGAAGGTGCCGGACTCTTCTAAAGTTGGGCGAAGATCCGCTTCTCTTCCTCTCGCGTCACCTCCTAATGAATCGCCGCACCCTCCAATTTCTTGTAGATAGATCTCACCGTAAAAGCTCCTCCATCCTCTAACTTCCAATACCAATCATCCTCTCCATGGGACAACACCACTCCTTGAAGGTCCAATAATAAACCATTAAGGAGGTCTTCCTGCCAAACAAAACGCCTCCTTCTCCAAATGAAATTCCAATTGGAATTATCATCGGTAATCCTCCACATATCATATTTGTCTCTAAACCTCATACCACCACTCCACCTTGTATTCCAAAATGAAGTATTAACACCACCGTGCACCCTTCATTCCACTTCTTCATTGAACCAATTTGCCCCTCCTCCATCATCTATGGTTGTAATATTTTTCCACCAATTTGATGCATACCGTGGCCAATTACCAACATCCCCCTCCAATAAGCTATAAATCCTTGACCCATATTTCTCTCTCAGGACCTCCTTCCAAAGCACACCTCCCCCTTGGACCACCCTCCACCTCCATTTAGCCAAAAAACAAAGGTTGACAAGTCTAATATCCCTTATTCCAAGACCTCCCCTACATTTTGGTTTGCAAACATTACTCCAAAGAAACCAAAGAAACCAACGTTGAATTCTCACCAACATTCTCCACACCTTAACCGGCATTCGTAAATAAGAAAGGTAGAAAATAGGGATAATATTTAAGACTGAACTAAGGAGCACAATTCTACCTCCAAAACTCAAGAATTTATTACCCCATGAATTCAACCTTTTCTTAACATGTTCCAAGAGAGGTTCCCAAGTAGTTATTCTTCTATGGTTTGCCCCTACCGGAAGGCCCAAATACTTGAAAGGGATGCTAGATTCTCCACACCCCAAGAAGTTACACGCCATCTCCATAAAGTCTCTTGAAACATTAACACCAATTAAACCACTCTTCAAAAAATTCACCTTTAACCCCGAGGCCAATTGGAATCCTTGTGCCAAAGCTTTCAAGGTCCAAAGGTTTGCCACCGTTGTCCTCCCAATACAAATCGTATCATCCGCATATTGGAGATGAGAAATAACCATCCCTTCCTCTCGGAACCGGAATCCTTCAAACAAATTCCTCCTCACCGCATTCTTCATTAAACCGCTAAAACCCTCCGCCACAATAAGGAACAAAAACAGAGCCAACATATCCCCTTGTTTGATCCCTCTTTGAATATTTATCTCCTCCGTGGGACTCCCATTAATTAGGATAGACATACTTCCTCCAAAGACACAAGCCTTCATCCACACCACCCACTTCGGACCAAAGCCCAAGCACACCATCATATATTCCAAAAATCCCCAATCAACCGAGTCATAAGTTTTCTCAAAATCCACCTTTAAGACCAAAACTTCACTTTTAGTTTTCTTAGCGAAATCCACCATTTCATTTGCCACAAGAACTCCATCCACCAAATTCCTCCCCTTTATAATAGCCGATTGAGACGTAGAAATAATCGAATCCATTACACTTGCCAACCTTCTAGCCAACACTTTTGCTAGCAATTTATAAATACATCCAAGCAAGGATATAGGCCGGAAATCCTTCAAGGACATGGGGGAAGAGACCTTCGGAATTAATGTCACAAAGTAAGCCAATAGACACCTTGGAATGACCTCATTAGTGTAACGCCCTAGTTGTTATTATTTATTTTGGTTGATTTTTAATATTTTATATGATTTTAAATGGTTTATGTTGATTTGATGGTGTGGTATAATTTATTATATGATTATTATATTGTTTAAATAAAATAGGTGAGAAATTATAGTTATTGAAAGTTTGGGGATTAAAAAGAATTGACTAATATTTTTAAATAGGAGTTAATTAGAATTAAGTGGAATTAATAGGGAGTTAGAGAAAAGAGAAGGGAAAAGTCAGAAAACAGTTTCACGTAGAAACAGAGAGAAACAGAGAAAAGAGAGAAAACCAAGAACCAAGGGAGAAGGGCCTAGGGAGAAGAACTGTAGAGCTTTGTTCATCAAAATTCAGGTAAGGGTGAGACTAACTCTCAATTTTAGGTCATATAATTCGTTAATTGATGTTGTTGTTGTTAAGACTGATGAACTGAATTAGGTTGAACATGAATTAGTTTTAAAAACATGATGAATTCATGAAAATGTTGTTGTTTATTGTTGTTCTGATGTTAGTTTGTATAGAAGTAATGCAATTCATCAAAATTGGATTTTTGGGTGTTGAAATTGGGGTTAGGGTTGAAAAGTAGAAGTATGTTCGTACAGTTCGTAGTTCTGTAAATCGCCACTCGCCACAGCGAGCAAACCCACTCACCAGGCGAGTAAAACCAGTATAGCTCGCCACAGCGAGCAAATGCACTCGCCACGGCGAGTTGCTTTAATTAAAAATCATTAATTGTCTTAATGATTTTTTTAGATCAATTTTTATATCAATATGAGTACCTTAATATGTTTAGGAATGAATGACACCTTTTTACAGAATCAAATTCGGGTTTTGGGAACTTAAAAATGAAGATTTTGGGTGAAAAATGTCAAAAACGCCGAGAGCACCCAGTTTTGCTCGCCTTCAGCTCGCCCTGAACTCGCCATAGCGAGTAAATTAGCTCGCCACGGCGAGCATTACTGTAGCATGCTTTATTGTTGAATTTTGTCGTGAGACTTTGTTGTGTCCTTTTGATGTGTTCCTTCGATCAAGTTGGAGTTTATGTCATAGTTGAATATTCATATAGCAGTTGTTGTTGCTGTTGTTGAGTTGTATGCAGATATACACTATTGAGTCCATTTCATACTCATACATTGATGAGGCTCATGCCCTGGAGTGTTTACACTCAATCGTTGAGGGCTTATGCCCTGGAATGTTATTTCATTCAAACTGTTGGGGGCTTATGCCCCGGAATGCTACTCATTCAAACGCGTTAAATGGTACCACATGCATTTGCATTAGTCGCATTGTTGTTGTCGTAGTTGTCGTTGTCGGTCGCGTCGTTGATGTCATAGCTTGTTGATGATGTTGTTGACTGTTTAATTATAAAGTGATAGTTGCTTATTATTTTCATTGATGTTGTTTAATTTAATTGATGAATTATATTATCTATTGTTGTTAGTGAATCTCACCCCTTCTGCTTGAAAACGTTGCCTTTCCTATGGGTAACTTGCAGGTAATGAAGATTAGTAGAGGTGTCGGCTCAAAGTGTCTTAGGGCTCTGATACGTAACGGGATGGGAATTTTATTACTTGCTTTCTTTTCCCTTACGTATTATTTATGAATTATGAGACTTTTGATGAAGCCTGCGTGCCAAAGACTAATTTGTTGATTTTGAATTAATTCCGCTGCGAAGTTTGAAAGTTTATTATTGACTACTTTTATAAAGAATAAATAGTTATTTATTCATTTTGGAGATTTTGTTTAAAGAAATGTGACATTCCGTTATGTGAATACTCTGATTTTATTCATGAATTTTTATGTCGGGAAAACAGGGTGTTACAATTAGCATGGAATTGATCAAACAAAATTCTCACTTCATCCTTTATCAAATACCAAAATTTCTTCATAAAAGCAAAATTGAAGCCATCCGGACCCGGACTTTTGTCCCCATCACTCTCTTTCACCACCACCTCTATCTCTTCGCTCGTAAAAGGTTTCACCAAATCAACATTTTTCTCTACCGACAACCGGTTAAAAGGTACCCCATCCAATCTTGGTCGAGCTCTATTATCCGTCCCAACTTGATTACGAAAATACTCCATCACCTCCCTTCTAACATTCGACGGTGATTGAACCCAAACTCCATTCACCTTCAAATCCCTCACCACATTCCCCCGTGATCTTGCCTTCATACAATTATGAAAGAAAGTAGTGTTAGAATCTCCCTCCTTAAGCCATTTCACCCGGGACCTTTGAACCATAAGCGAATCTTTTGCCCTTAATAAGGACCAAAGAAGATTAAATTTCTCCTTACGAGTTCCCACCTCCTCCTCATTCAACGGATTCACCTCTCCTCTAAGATCGAGCTCCTCTATATCATCCGTAAGCCTTGAAATGTGCTCATCCATGGACCCATATTCCTCCTTATTCCAAACTTTAAGATCCTTGATATAAATTTGACAAGTGTATCAAAAGCTATCGAATTAGTAAAAATATCATTCCCACAAGGACTGGTTTTAGTTTCAAATATTCAACTATGTTATAAATTTAAGATGTATAAAAGTTATTTTGATTTGCCACTAGGCAGTAGATTTGATTTGATTGCATAAAAGTAATAAAATTACGTAAGATTGATTAAGAAAATATAAGGAGAGAGATGAGATCAGGTCTGTCGAATCCTCTGAGTTCCCCTAATTGGTATACTGCACTTATTCTTATGAAGAATGCACTAGGCCTCAACGATAGTTAACAAAATAGCCCTAATCAATCCCTTGAGTTAGGACCCTCTTCTCTAACTACAGCCCCTAATTCCTTAGGCAGTCGAATAATTATCGAAGGTTTTAATAACGTTAACCTAATATCACTAACAAACGATTATCTATTCCTAGACTAACCATGTTTATTAGAACAATTCAATTAGGTCTAATTAGAAAGCTATGGTCAGTAGTCATTCATTATCACTAAATCATATTTATATTTGATCAGGATATAAAAAGCATTAAGAACAATTGAATTGAATAAAAACTAGATTATAATTCATAAAGAATAGAGTTGCACAGCAACATAGATCAATTAGGTTTACACAGATTCATCTCGGGCCCAATCTCTAAGAGATTTAGCTACTCATAATCGAGTTTACAAATAGCATAATCATTGGAATAATTAAAACATACATGAACTGAGTTAAGGATGATGAAATTAGCCTTCCAGCCGTCTTCAGCTCCTAAAATCGCAGTTTTGCTCCTTAAAATCGTAACACCTTGTTTATGAATTTGGTTCAGCTTAAATAGGCAATATTTTCTAGGTCAAAAATCGCAGCACGGTTGGGAAAATCGTGCCGCGATTGCTTCAGTAATTCCAGATCCTTCGGTAAAATCGTAGCACGCCTTGAGAAATCGTATCACGATTCAGTGCTTCAAAAACATGTCTTTCTGCCAAAGGGAATCGTGCCACTGCAATGCAAATCGTGTCGCGATTTCTTGTTTTCAGCATCTCCAAATTTCTTGCTTTTATGGCTCTTTGATCCTTCATATTGCTTCAGAACTCTAACAATTTGTCAAAATAAATCCTAAATATTACGTAATGACAGCATGTCATTAATCCTCCTTTAGAGCCTTCAATTTATCTTTCAAAACAAAACCCATCCACCCTCTAGCTTGTTGGCCGTTTAGCAATGGGCAAATTGATATATTTCCCTAACTTAGATCAATTTAACAAGGGTCATTGATTTAATATTAATAAATATCAATGGACAAGATTGCTCTAGAATGTTTACCTGGAACTTGAATGAGATTTTGATATTAAGAAACTAATGTACACTTTTTGAAATTGTATAACTCACCTAGTTTTTTTAAAGATTTATAGATTTGGAACATGTAGAAAACGATGTTATTTTATTTTCCGTTTCTATGTTGTTTTTAATCAAAATAAATATTTCATTTTTATTTATTATTTAGAAAAATTTGATAAATGTTAGTAGTAGATGGTAATGATTATCGTAATAGCTATTTTACGAATAATATGAATTTTTTTGAAAGACTAATAATATGAATTTTGATGATGTAGATTTTATTATTTTTATGAACCAAATGATATTCATATAAAAAATTATAACCAAGAACGTGTTTTAAGGAAAAAATTATACTTTTCTAAAAACATAATATTATTTAATTATACAAAAATTATTGTTTGAAAATGGAATTGGGCAACGGGTGTTAGACTTTTCAACAGAGGAGGGTAAAAAAAAAAAGTATCCACCTGTAAATGAATTAACTAAACAATTGAGGTTAAATTACTATTATTAATTAGGTCTGAACTAAAATATAAAAAAACAGGGAGCACCAGTAATAACAGCTAACAACACAACAATACAAGTAATAACACAGATAAATGTCTCAGTTGTTAATAACCCATCACAACATGTTGAATAAGTATCATATACGCATCTTGAGTATCTTCCTTTCGCGGTTGTTACTCTGCATTAATGTCTAGAAATACTAACAGAACTTGAGTTGGTCCAACATGTTCTTCTTACCAAAGTAACTGCAAGTGAAGTGGTGCTTGAATTGGACAGAAATCATAACAACGCCACATCATCACAAGAGCAATTTATTTCAGAAACTCAAATGGCCAAAGAGACAGTAGTGATTGATCCTCACTTTTTGGTTACAAAGAACGAATATGCAAAGGCTCTTTTTACTCATTATCTCACAAAGGATTAAAAGAAGAAATTTTATCAAACTACTAGAATCAATTCCTATAACACTCGCTCCAAGGAAGAACACGGGTGGTTGAGTAGCAACATTTTCCCTTTGGAAGGTTCCTTTTCTTTGTTTTTTCTTTTAACCTACTTTTAGGGTTTTGGTCCTCCAATATGTTGGCCGATATGATAGTAACAAGAAGAAGCTAGAGGGGGTGAATAGGTTTTTGGAATAAAACGTTTACGAAAGCGTCGTTTTGAAAACTCCCTTTTAAAAACGTATGAATATTTTAATTCGTGCACAAAGTACAAATGATAAGAGATATACAACGTGGAAACAAGAATTCCTTATTGAATGATATATTAAACTATGAATTTTGATATAATAAATCAAAAGTTAATACTTTTTTTCAGTCCACAAAACCTATGACAATGTGATGACGGAGCGTCATATGATATTTTTGGCTATGTTTTGAGCATATTTTTTTTGCATTTAAAGACAAATAATATGAGAGTTAGGAGACTTGTCAATGGTTTGAGGAACATATTATACTATTTTCATTTGAATCGTGGTAATTCACTTTTATCCTAAATCATGCAACTCCATAGGTGTTATGAGGGTTTTGTAGTGAGGAATCATGTAAATCGATAAACCAAGACATCACATGAAGGATCAAGGATATGAAGATTGAAGATCAATGGTTCTGATATGGTACTTGAAGAAAATACAAAGTGAAGAAAATTCATTTCAAATTCCTAGGAGTTTTCAGACGAAAGACGAACGCCCTAAAATGAGTTGCTTGTTTTAATATTTGGATTATAGTTTCTTGTTTTATTAATCCTAAGATTAATTCCCTAGACTCGATCTATTGCTAAATGTAATGCAGACTCGATCTAAATTAACTATTACTAGTTAATTAAACCTAAGACTCGATCTAAATTAACAATATTAATTAAACCTAAGACTCTATTACTAATACTAAATACTAATCCTAATCCTAAATGCAAAATTAAATAACCGACTTAAACTAGACTCAATCTAATGTAGATATCATAACAACTTGTTGTTTTTACTACGACTCTCTAAAATGCAATGCGAAAAATAAAAATAAAAAATCCTAAACTAAAACTCTAAAAATAAAAATAAACGAATGGAGTTAGTTCCTAAATGGGAAAACAAAAACAAAAATTAAAATGTTAGTACTAGATGGAAACAATAAACTAAATGAAAAACGAAAAATTAAACTATGTTAGTAATAAAAATGACTCAACTTGGACTAAATATTTTTGGTATTTAAAAAAAATTGATTTTTTTGAAAAGCAGAAAAAATAAAATGCGTAAAAATAAATGATAGAAAAATAAATTGCGGAAAAATAAAAATAAGTAATTCAAATTTTTCATTCAAAAATATCAACAATTTCCAGCAACGGCACCAAAAAATTGATGGTCAGATTAGTGGCAAGTGTAACACCCCATTTTCCCAACATATAAATAAATATAAAATATATTAGAGTGCATCATAAACAGGATGTCACGTAACGTTCTTCAAAAATCATTTCATCACAAATAGGATTAAAATCCACTATTTAATCAAACATCTGCTTTCAATAATTAAAACAATGTCGCAGCGGAAAATATTCAACGTTTAAATCAAAACTTGGCACTAGGCCTCAACGTCATCAACATAATAAAACTCCAATTAAAAATGGTTCAACAACATCTTATAAAGAGATACGTAACAAAGGAAAAACATAACATATAAATATCCTCATCCCGTTACGTATCAGAGCAAGACTCCTAAGACGACACGAGGATCAACTCACATCATCGGTTACTCCTGGTTATCTGCACGTTACCCACGTAGAGGCAACATTCAAACAGAAGGGATGAGATTTCACATTCAGTAATAATAAGCAACAATTCATAAAGAAGAATTAATCAATATAAAACAACCACAAATAATCATCAACAAGTACTTCATATATAAATCATTAATTAACTTCGTTCATCAATGCAACAACAACGACTCAACAAATGCAATATAATTATGCATGTGGTACCAACAGAGCGTCAAGCTCCCTTCGTTAATGTCGTAATTCGACTTGACAGGCATCAATCCCCCTTCGCTACAACTTGACAGGCCTCAAGCCCCCTACGTTTGACAAATGCTTATGCAATGATACGACTCGAAATGCAACAACAATAACATCGTAATTCACATATTAAAATATCCACAAAAGATTTTCATGTCAAACCAAAGCTACTGGAATCATAACTTAAACATCAACAACTTTTATTTACAAACCAAAGATCAACTCAAAACAGAAACGTGTGAAAAAGACACAAGAACGCGAAACATTGCATTATGCAATTAAGCAGTTCGCTGTGGCGAGTTGGGCTACTCGCCGTGGCGAGCTAACAGTAGCTCACTGTAAAGAATTTGTTGTGGCGAGCAAAACACTCGTTGTGGCGAGTGACAACTGGGTCACTCGCGTGGCGAAGAAATGTTCTTGCCGTGGCGAGTTATCTACTACTCGCGAGGCGAGGATAGTCGCTTGTTGTGGCGAGCGACGACGAACAGAACTACGATCAACACGAACAAAATTTTGCCCCAAAACCTAATTTTTGACATCCTAACTCCCAAAAATTGATAGGAAACATTACCTACTGATAATCTAGAACCTAGACAGCAACTTTTACATTAATTCCTGTGAGTACCTATGTTTTTAACAATTTAATTCACTTCAAAACCTAATTTTCTTAACAACAAAAATTCAACAACAAGAGATTAAACCTTTTCAGAATTATATACATATGATTAAATAAAGTTAGTCTCACCCTTACCTTAAATTGGTTGAAGTTCTTGAATTCTACAAGTTTCTCCTCTTTTTCTCCCAAAAACCGTTTCTTCAAGTTTTCTCTGTTTTTCTCTCAAAATTGTTTTCTTGTTCTAACCATAATTCTCTAATGTTCTCTTCTATTTATAAACTCTCCTATTCTTAACCTAACAAATTCCTCCAATTACCAAACTACCCTTATGCCTCATTAAATCTAATATAATTAGATTCCTTCACTATTTATGTCATAACAACCTACTAATAAATACTAAAAATCATCACATAGCATCATATATCACAAACATTCAAATAAATTAATAAAAAGACTCTAAACTCGATAAAATAATTAAATAAATAAAATAGGGCGTTACAACATGTGTGCCAATCGTTACCTAAGTAATAAAGTGATAAGTAAAGTATCATATCCATCGGGATTGTCCTTTCGCCCGAACAATTCTTGTTACTTATTTTTGTAAGTTTGATGGTATAATAGTTAGGCTGCAATTTTCATCTGTTAGCAACAGAGCAAGTTTACCTGTTTTGGTTGCAGAAAAGTAAGCAGCGGTTAGCATTCTTCGAATCCCCCTATGTATATATGTTGTTGGATAGTAAGTACTAAATATGTCGCATTATTTATCTTAGGTAAATTATACAAGTGATGAGGCCGTTGGGAGTTCCTACTTAGGTAAGAAACCACCTGATCCAATGAGCATATATAATCCATTGGGTACCTAATTAGGTATATTCCTCTGATGGCTAACTGCACCTGTTGATTGCACGGTGATCCTTACGTGCAGGGTCTTGTTAATTCAAAGGCAATTGAAACATAAACTTTATATTGGCTTTCCAGTGTTTCACATGACAATGAATGTCAAGGTTCCCTTAGGTCTGCCCATCTATAAATCTTTGGACACTCATAACACACTCTTTCTACGCTTACTTAGTAGTTCTACAAACGGGAAGCCCTAATCTACGTCTACCATACTAAGGGTTTCAAGAGAATGGTCTTATTAGGATATAGCTTTAAGTCGGACAACTAGGTGTTTGTTTCCCTAATTACTAACCAGTTAATTCCTAGCTTCGGTAAGGCACCACCCGACCCAATGGGCATCGTCCACTGGGTACCTACGTCTAGGGTCAACAATTCTTATGACATCTTTGGCTAGTTAATAATCACTTACTTCCTAGACAAATAGTTGTTAGTAAAAGGATATAAATATCAAGATATAAGCATCAAGTTAGTGATAGAAATGTTAGGTCCTGCTATAACCTAAGTACCAAATCTATGGTTGCACCTCTCACACAAATAAAACTAAATACTAATAAAACTTAATAGCGAACAAAAGAATAAATAAATAAAATAAACGATATATTAAATTAAATAAATATCCAACAAAAATATACAGAGGTTCATCTTAGAACTCTAACCTAAAAAGATTTAGTTACACATGGTAACTTAAAATAAATTATTAAAGATAAAAACATACCCTAGAAAATCAAGGAGAAGATAGATTCTCTCCCGAAGCTCCAAAGTAGCCTTCCTCTTGAACTGTCACAGTTCTGAACGAGAAATTCTGAATGAGGAAGGCTAGTATTTATAGTGGAGATTTCTAACTATGTTTGGGCTAAAAACGCGGCCTAAACCCAGAAAAACGAATAAAACTACATTTAAGATGTTATGGGCGCATGGCATGTGCTTGAGGCGCATATGCCTCTTTGCACATGACCTAAGCGCATTTTTTATGCCCTAGGCGCATGGCAATCCGAACTGGCAAACATGTTCAAAATTGGTGTTGATGCAGTTTGGATTACGTAATCCGAACTGCATTAGCACCATGAAGAAAATGGTGTGAGCAATGGAATTTTAGATTTTGAGGGGCGGAGTCCTGTAAGAAGTCCCTTCTAAGGGAGTCTTGATCATAAAAACACAAGGATGGTAGTTAGGAAGAATAATATTGTCCTTAAAATGACTATCCATGTCACAAACATGTTCAGAATTAAAGATGGTGCAGTTTGGATAACGTAATTCGAAATGCATCAGTACCATGAAAAAAAGGTGTTTAGGGGGTGTTCAGATTCTTTAATCTGAAAAAGTCAAATAGCGCGCCCTATTTTTTGAGATTTTCGGATTATAAAATCTAAATTGGATAAAAACTCTTTTTTTCACCCTATAACAAAGGAAAACACCAGCTCGGATTTTAAAATCGGAAAATCTCAAAGATATTTTTGGAAGAAAAAAAATAGGGCTCGCGGGAAATGGATAGGGTTGGAAAATGCTCCATTGATCTTCATTTTCTAGCTTCCATAACTTTCATGAGATGACTTGATTTTCCTTATTACATGATATGTCAATATAAAAATACTCAAAACACCCACAGAGTTGTCTAGCTTGACAATAAATAGAATTAAACCCACTAAAATGAAAACAATACAAAATTTTCCTTAAACCATGACTGAAAATTTTATTAATCGACGGTAAAACATTGCTAAAACATCATCAAATGACTTCTCATTAAGTTATTTCCCCTTGTGACTGTAAAAAAAAAAAAGTTATTCTCCTTGTAAACAGTGAGGTTTGTACGGTTCAAGAAATTGGTTCGTTTTCTCTTATGATGTTTGATAATTGTGAGCTCCTTTTGCAAGATGTGAAGTGTGTTCCTAAACATAGGCGAAATATGTTGTCAACAAAAATATTTGATGTATTAGGCTTTGACACCAATATTGAATATGGGGTAATGAAAATTATGCCTGATTCAAAGATAATATGTAAAGGTATGAAATTATGGGATTTATGCATGTTATATAGTTCTACTATTATTTTTTGTGCACCAACAACTAGTCTAGAACCCCGTTGAACAACTGAGCTATGTAAGTTTGGGTTTGTGCATGTTAGTGGCATGGGTTTATTTTGACAAGCTGAAAAAAGGTTTTCTTGGTGATCGAACTAGAATGGAGATATTATAAACTAACATCGGCCTAGATATAAGCTTGTTAGAATATTCAATGTCGATACTGAGAGACATTAAACACTTATCATCGTTCTGGAGAGGCGAATGTTGGAATACTAAATTAGCTACGTTTAACCAAAGTGGATTTCAAAACAATATTTCTAAAGTTATGATGATAACAATTTATGAAAGAAAAATTGGGTACTTTGATGCTTTTTCAAGTATGTAGGACCATAGAATTAAATTCTAACTATGAAGTCAATATTTTGATTCTCAAACACCAAGCTCTGATGACAAAACTATGATCTGAAAAAGGTCAACAAAAGTCAAAGCTCTAATCATAATGCATCAAGACTTGAACTCTAATGGGAGCAGACACTAATGGACACAGTCAACGGTCAACACTCTGATGAGCTCTAACCAGTTTTTTTTTAAGAGACATCATTGTCTAAGTTATGCAGTATTTTTTGTCTTATTCTGAACACGTGCCGAAACGGACAAAGGTTTTTCAAGGTAAAGAGAATGTAACGGATCAATCAAAAAGAATCAAAATATTCAAACTTGATCAAAGCTTCTCTAAGAAGATTAATGTGCCGACAATTCTTCAAACAAAGGCTCTATTCATTTATCCTATGACTTTGAGAGTTTGAAGAAATTAAGAGACTTCACGTATTCAAACTGTGCCAAAATTCTGATAAATTTTATATCGCACAAACACTTTGAAAATTTTATACAAACTTTCAATCCTAGAATTTCTTAAGTGTTTGGAAGTCAGTTCAGTTTAACTTAGTTTACCACGCTGAGTCTCAAGTGCAAGCATCAATCAATTTTATTTGTAAACCTTAATTGTAAGAAGTCCACAAGGAGAGCTAGAAAACCTTAGACTTATGTATGGAATTAAACCACGAATAAATCTAAGAAAAGAGACCACAAACCTTGTGCAAATTTACTATTACAACCACAAAACCCAAGATCTATCTACAAAACACAATTTCAATCATGGTACCAAAGCAATATAAGCATAAACAAAACAAAGTAAGAATATAAAGAAGAAATGGAATAAGGAAAGTCGCCATATCAGATAATGCCGTTTGTGGTGTTCGGATTACAATGGTGGTCTGGTTCATGTTGTTGTATGAAGGAAGCAGAGAGCGGTGGAACAATAAAGAAGTTTAAGGCAAATGAAAGGGTGGAGACTAAAGAAAATAATATAGAGATATGTGTGGTGTGGGGAAATGAAAAATGCAGAGATTGAATATGAAAGTGGTAGACAAAGTTATAAAGTCACCTTGGTGTCTGCAAAAATTCATAGGAAAGTTTTGTCTGATGAAAAGATGTCGTAATTACTTAGGAATATCCTCATTTAATGATGGCACTTGGGAGTGGAATATTGGAAATAGCTTGATTTTTAATAGCAGTTTTATTTAACACGACATAATAGACAACGAATTTCGAAGAATGCTTAAATGTGTTATTTTCCACTATACATATGCTTAAATGTGTTATTTTCCACTATACATATGTTACATACACGGAACTTATGAAGGATTTTATGAAAAAGAAAATAAAAATAAAAACTCTCTTTAATCGGTTCTCTCTTGCTTGGGCTAAAAAACGATGTTTTGGACAGTACAAACTCGTCGCTTCTTCTGTAAATCATCATTGTTTGTCATCACATACCCAGTGGTAAATTTCTCACCGTGTCTAATTTCGGTTGTGGCAACTATCACCACAGCGTTGTTAATGCCATCCACAAACTTAATTTATCATACCTAATTGGGTGAAAACATGATTACATATCTATTATGATTTATTAAACCTTAGAAGCACTAGTACGGTATGTAAGATTCAATCTAAAAAGAGGGAACATTCAATAGCGGTGAGTAGTTTGCTCTAGCAACAAGGTTATTCCAAAGATGGTGACTTTCTAGAGCGTGATCAACATTTCCTCTATCACATGAAGCTATGTTTTGGATAGCTATCATTTTCCGGTTTTTAATGCTCGAGAAAAAATTTGTATGTGTTACTTCTGATATTAATGTTGGTAGTTGGCTGAGAAGAAAATGTTAGAAATTGTAAAAGGAGGGAGATGAGAGGCCGTATCACCTAGATGTTTAGAGTTCAGGTTTGAAGAAGATTAAGAGTTAAAGAACAAGAAGGAAACTTGAGAATCAATGGAGTTAAGCATTAGATTTCAAGAAACTAGAAAGAGCAATTGTCATACTCATTAAGTTCATCTCATCTCATCTCATCTCATTATAACAAAAGTGAGTTCTTTAATTAAGTTTTATGTTCAAACTTAGGGTTTAGATTGTACTCCCTCCGTCTTTAATTATAAGTAAAATTGACTTTTTTGATTCATTCAAGTAAGGATGTATGTGGTCCACATACATACATACATCATTACTTAAATGAATCAAAAAAATCAATTTTGCTTATAATTAGAAATGGAGGAGTATGTGAATCCTTTGACAAAATTAAGAAGGGCCTGATTTTGAAAGTTACGATTGATTATTTGGTTATGCCCGTATAAAGTTAGGGATTTCAATAATAAATGTTAGGATTCACCTGAATTGTGAATTTAGAATTAGGAAAACTAGGAATAAATTTAAATAGATAACAAGCAAATGAGGTAGCTCATATCTTTTTTGGAGTTGCCACATTATCATCTAATCTCATTATTTATTCTCATGTACCTTGTTGTATAATTATTTTTATTATTAATGAAATGTTATAAGCAACAAGTTATCACACGATTTATATCTAATACTAGGGGTGTTCGCAGTGCGGTTTGGTTCGGTTTTGAGGCTAAAAGTCATCCGAACCGCAAGATAAAAAAGCATGCGGTTTGATTTGGTTCGGTTGACTTTTAAAATAAAATCCGAACCAATCCAAACCAAACCAACGCGGTTTGGATTGGATCGGTGATGCGGTTTTTTCGAGACAATACATTTTTTTGTTTTCAACATTAAAATCAAGTTAAAAAGTTAAAGCACAGCATATTTTCAGATATGAAGCCCATATACTTCAAAATGGAGTTGTACCCGTATCGGATACCGATACTCCACGGATACTCGTGGATACGTACCCACGAAGTATCAAAATTAATTATTTTAATTTGTAAAATATATTTTATCCGATACTTATTGGATACTTCAAAGATACACAAGGATACTTATAGGATACTTCACAAATACGTACCCTAGAAAAGATGAAAGGAAAAAAGTGAGACAATGTTTTAGAAATTCAGTAGAGATGTATATGATTCAATTTTAGATATGCATCGGTAGAATTGTTTCTCGATGAACCACTTAAAATTATACTTCTTATGGATGAAGGTAACGAGAGAGGTGATTCAATTAATCAACATTTGATCAAATTTGTGTTGAATGCTTCTCTCTGTATCCCAAAAAATGAAAATATAATATAGTTTATAAGAAAACTTTACATGCATATAATAAGGGTAAGGGTAATCGATACTTATTTTCAAGTATATTTACATATATATAAATTTTAATATAATAAATTTGTTGACGTATCTTAGCCATATCGTATCCTAAATTTTAAAAAATTCGTGTATTCGCGTATCCGTATCGTATCGTACCTGCACCCGTATCCGTATCTAGGCTTCATATTCAGTAACGTTTTCAACATTGTTTTAAATTTCATCCAACAATGTTCCCAACTACATACACCAAATTAAAAACATGGACAAAGAGTAATTCTATTTTGTAAAAAATGCAAAAGACTAAGATTTTATCATTTTCTAAAAGTTCAAATAGCATATAAATATATTTTTTAAATAAAAGCAGGGAAGAAACTGAAGAAGTGAAAAAATATGTCATTTTATAAAAGATTTCATTGAGTACTGATCTATGTGATATATGTTTAATTAGTGTTTTTCTTATGTTGCGGTTTGGTTTGGTTCGGTTCGGTTCGGTTGATAAAATAAAAATCGTAAACCGAACTAAATCATGCGCTTGAGTAAAAAAGTGATCTGAATACATCCGAACAAAATGCGATTTTTTGCGGTTTCAGTTTGGATTGGTTCGATTTACCGTTTTCTATTGGATTAGTTCGGTTTTGAACACCCAAAAAAATTGACTCAGTATTCAAATTTAATGAAAAGATTAGACTCAAGGGTTACCTCCCCTATTAGAGCGTTTTTAACGTCTCAAGGCGAATATTTCATCAACTTGTAGTCAATAGTCATCTTCTTTTTCTTCTTGGCAAGAAGAGCATCGGTATACTTCGCACATGGTATTAGTGTCTCTTGTTCCAAGTTTATAAACCTTTTCCATTTATTTTTTCATTTGTGCTTTCTATTATAAGGTGCTTTAAAATTATAATTGATGCTTGCACCTCCTTGACTTGCCTTCCAGTTTTGTTCAACCTAGGGTTCATTTTAGGGTTCATTTTTCTTACAAGTCATCGAACTATTTAATAGAATTTTTACTTTTTGAAGTCGGTTTTTGAATGTCCTCCCATTGTCTTTGCATTCTTTATTTTTCTTATTAATAAATTTTGCCTTTTTTTATTTTTTATTTTTGACAAAAAAATTTGCCTTTTTTTATTAAAAACGTAAAAAATACCATTATTCTTGGAGTAACTCTTCACTTTTCTTTAATTCCTCCAGGTACGTAAAACATGCATAACTTTTATAAGATAAATATTTAGTAGAAATGTTATAGTAAAATCTCGTTTGTTAGGAATATTACATATTATATGCAGGGGTTGGGGTTCGAAACCACAGACACCTTATTTCTTTACATTTAAAATGTGTGAGCTCTAGTAAATCATAATAATCCCTCTATAGCTATGCTACGTTAACTATGTACAAACTAATGATAAATTAGAAAGACAAATTGTCTAAGATATAATATGGCAGCGTATAATTTTCCTGCATGTGGAGCAACCATTCATCCTATGCCAAGCATAGCTCCAACATTATATCCTTAACCAAATTTAGCCAACCCATCTGCATAAGAGTGAAAACATATAAGTTTACCAATTATTCAATAATCAAACCACCCTTCGTTGGCGAGCACTTGTTTTATGGACTATTTTTAATTAAAATGTATTTACATGAAACAAATTAAAACAAAAATGATAAAAATGCTATAACGACTATTTCTTCTCTTACTTAAATTAAGTTAACATTGGGCATGCACTTGCAACATATGTAATACATATTTCTTTTAGTACAAATTATTTAGAAGACATGAAACATCAATACTCAATTGTTGTAAGCACTCCTCAAAATATGATAACGCTCAAAACAAAAGCCCGATGGTGTTTCACGAAACTCTTTTCAAAAGTAAATAAAATCAATTAATTTAAAAATAGTTGTACAAATATCATTTCTCAAATTTAAAATAGTTTTTTTTAGAGATCAAATTCAAAATAGATATAAATCTTATAGATAATACTCCTAAAAATAAACTATATGAAGGTGACTATGCATAACATTAACTAATAATTTCTTAAAAAAAAAAACTAAATTTATTACCTTATTTTGTGCTTAAAGGTGTACCCATGCTTAATCAAAGAAATCACACTCGTTTGAGATTTATGTTGAACATCCAAAAAATGAACAAAGGTGCAAAGTTCATAGAAGATGCAGAAATATGAGATAATGGTAATGAATTCCATGTGGTCGAGCCTGACATGATAGTCAGTGAACTTGCTTTTGTTATCTCGCCATGGATCTGTTCGAAAAATAAAAAAAAGTTAACAATATTAAATATGAGGAAAAGCCAATATATATACACACACAATCGGTCCATAAACCGAGTTTTGTTATCTCGATCATGGATCTAATTGAGAGAGAAAATTAAATAATTCAAAATATTGAATTGGAGAGAAAAGCAAAAAAGTATGTATGCAATTAGTGATAGGACGATAGGAATAACTTGTATTCGTTGTATGTGTAGTATCGACCTTGGATAAATGAAGTCATAGTTTATCTACTCCGTTGAGAACATATCACCATAATCAATTATGTTAAAACTCAGTGTAAGGCTTCTAGAGAGAGAGAGAGAGAGAGAGAGAGAGAGAGAGAGAGAGAGAGAGAGAGAGAGAGAGAGAGAGAGAGAGAGAGAGAGAGAGAGAGAGAGAGAGAGAGAGAGAGAGAGAGAGAGAGAGAGAGAGAGAGAGAGAGAGAGAGAGAGAGAGAGAGAGAGAGAGAGAGAGAGAGAGAGAGAGAGAGAGAGAGAGAGAGAGAGAGAGAGAGAGCTTTGATTGTATTGTTCATAAGAACACAAAAATCATTTATATAGAGTTTAACATATTAGGGGATGGTGATAGTTTAAGTTTTCATGATACCTAAATTTACAATATTATAAATAAAATCTAATAATTATAATTTTTAGATGACAAAATTACATTGGAAATTATGTTCTAATGATTCCTCCAAAGTAGAATACACTCAAAAAGTTTATAATTAACAAATAAAATTCTAACAACAATACACACAAACATATATGTGTGTGTTTGTTTTATTAATTTATATGATTGATGTTAACAAATTATTTTCGTTTTTTCTTTTTTATGTTTCTAAAACTACTTTAGGAAAATACACATCCTAAAAATTTAGTAGAGTAATATTCTTATTTTTATTCTTTAATTTCTATAAATGGAGTCTAGTCCAAGTTATCTGTGCATGACGTGAGTATTTTAAACCACCGGCTACCGAGGTTTATTTGTACCGAAAAAAATAAAAGTTTCCCTACTTTGTTCCATTGATAAAGTAAGCATCTAACACGGAATTTTGTTTGATTCAATATTGTCAAGTAACCTTCACATGGCATAAGTGGTCAGAGTAAAATGAAAGAAATGCACATAGCCGACGTACTCACTTTCATACTAATACGTCAACATAGAAAAATGAAATTAATTAATTAATTTTTTTGAACATTAAAACTATATTTTTTTACTGAAATCTAAGAAATAGATTAAGAAAATCATTAAAAAAAATGTAGTGCAAGTTAAACAAAAATATAAAAGAATGTGTAAGTAAATTGTTAGAATTTGAACTATGCCCATTATGACTCACATCTTTATTCTACATTTCCAACCACCAAGCCACCTTAATTTATAACTCAAGCTAAAGGTTTAACTTATATGTATGTTGTTTTACTTCTTTTGATACTTAATAGGATAGATATCACTTTCGTTCTTGAATGTGTAACAAATAGTCTTTCATTGTATTGAAATTCTAAAATAGTTTTTGATTGTGTACTATATTAGTCAAAATAGTCCCATCGTTAAAATGTTCCGTTAATATTGTCATATCAGGTTTGATTCTCTCACTTGGTTTGTCCCGGTGGTGTTCGGTTAAGACTTTGGAGTGTTGTCATATCAGGTTTGATTATCTCACTTGGTTTGGCCCGGTGGTGTGCGATTAAGACTTTGGAGTGTGTTCATCAGGTCTCAAGTTTGATTCTCCTCGGTGCCAATTTGTGTAGCTAGTTTAGCTTCTTTAACAAAAAAATATTATCTGAACTATCTGTCTATTAAACTATGCCCATTATAACTCACATCTTTATTCCACATTTCCAACCACCAAACCACCTTAATTAATTTATAACTCAAGCTAAATGTTTAACTTATATGTATGTTGTTTTACTTCTTTTGATACTTAATAGTCATGTCATGTTTATTTCGTTGTGAAGCCTCTAACTAGTTTTTGATGATGTTAGCTTGTTTATCATTTTATGCTTAAGATGAGGATTGTTACTTTAGAATATGTTAAAGCACCCAAGCCTACGTGTGTGTCAAGTTTTCCTTTTCTTTGCATACAATCTTTCAAAACACCATATTTTACTACATGAATAGATTCATGCATATCTGAATCGTATCACAAAAGTCTCTGACTTTATGTGAATCGATTCATGACATTACTGAATCGATTTACTCTGTCTTATCTCAAAAATGCATGAATCATGTCAACATATGTCTCTGACTTATTCTGAGTCGATTCACTCTAGTTTAAATCGTATCAACATTCATTCAGGGTTGTCTGAATCGACTCAAAAATCACTTGATGCGTATCAATCTTTATAGCACTTTGCCTTCTTCAGGTTGTCTTATAGAGGTCTGAATCGATTCACTCATTTAGTGAATCGATTCATTTAGTTGTTTTGGCTCGAATTTTTGCTCTTCATTACCATCACTATATAAACTCTTCTCCTCATAACTTTCAATTCATTGAATCATTTGCAACTATTATCTCTAGGTCTCAAAAACTCATTGCACATAAATTCTTCAAGATTAAACACTTTTTCTTAGAATCATTTTGTTCTTTGAGTCACATTGATTTGCTAGGGTGCTAGTAGGGATTTTAAGTTGGTTCTTTCAAGGAAATTGATTGGCTTTAATCAAGGTTCTAAAGTGAAGTGAATAATCTCTTTCCACCTCCAAAGGACTTGGGGACTTTCTAACCGTTCTTGAAGTCGAAGGATATTTTCTTAACAGACGTATCATCGAAGGCTTGAGTGAAGAGTTCGAAGGGGTGCACGGGTATTCAAGGATTCGAAGATTCAAGGAGCACCAAATTCAAAGGTTATTTGAAGTTTGAGGGAGTGTTTGCATAGGGGTTGAAAAATTAGGTTTAATTTCAAGAAACTCGTGTAAACACATTGTATTCAACATTTGTTACATAGTGGATGACCTTGGTGAAGGTGTACTTCATCAAGAAGAGTAGAAGTAGCTGTAGAGAGGACGAGAAAGAGAGAACTACTGTAAAAATATCGGTTTTATCTCTCTTTCCCTATCCTCTTTACTTTTTACTATTGGATGAGATTAATTGAATAATTGGAAGGTTAATTGCTAGTATTGATCTAAGTTGTTTTTCATCAAAATAACCTAATTCGTTGAATTAGGTTTTAATTACTTTGCTTACATCAATTGATTGCAACATCTAATCAATTCTTCAATTTCATATGCATTGTATTTTCATTTAATAGCTTAGCATTTTGTTCATACAGGTATGGTTTGAAATTGTCTATAAGTTTTGCATTTTGATTAAGGTTGATTAAAGTTTGATTGTATATAAGATTTGTATCGTGAATCTCTCAATTCTAAGATTAAATCTTATACCACATAGATTCATCTTTTTGTATGTTGTTGCGATTGTTCTCGTACGATTCCAATAGTTGATTTTGTTAAACTCGATTTTTATTAACTCCGGAAAAACTTTTCAAAAAGCTATTCACCCCCCCCCCCCCCCCCCTCTAGCTTGAAACCTTATTGGCCATATAGACCAACATGTCGGATATTTAAATAACAGTCATGTCGTGTTTAGTTATCTTAAGTAAACTATACAAGTCATGAGGCTGTTAGGATGTTCTAACCTAGTCGGTTGTCAAGCTGCACCTGGTGATCGCATGGTGATTCTTACGTGCAGGGTCTATACGTACTATCTTGGCTGATCTTGGTCTAACCTTCGATGGCTAACTGCACCTACTGATCACACGGTGATCCTTACATGTAGGGTCTTGCTAATTCAAAGGTAATTGAAACGTAAACTTAAATTGGCGTTCCTAGGTTTCCAAAGGCAATGAAGGCTAATGTTCCCGGAGGTCTTCCCATCTATGAATCTTTGGACACTCATAGCACACTATCCTTCTCCCCTTGGTAGTTCTACAAATGGACAACCCTATCAGTGTCTACCTTACCAAGAGGTCGAGGACAATGGTCTTATTACGTTTATTCCTCTTGGTGCTTGTTTCCCTAATTACTAAACTAGTTACATCCAAGGTTCAACCGATTTTATTCAATATTAGTAATGTCACCTCTTAAGTACTTACTACTAGATACAACTCGCTTTCGGTATCTTTCGTCTAGTTTACTAATCACTCACGTTTATTTTTAATTTAAGTACAAGCAAGAATGCTCTTTTTCCAACGTTGTATCCTGAAAATATTTTATCTTAGTGTATCCATGATAATTTTCCTTTTCTTACTGACTATATTTATAGAGTTTGTTACATTTTGTTTTAATATTTGAATTTACTCTTATTTGGTTGTTATATGTGTTATTTGTATTGAAACTTGACGGTAAGTTTTAAAGGAGAAAAAGACAGCCAAAAAAATGTTATTTTCTTTATATATTGTATAGATATAGATTATGGGTTCTCCTTTTTCTCATCAATCATTGTTTCCTGCACCGCACTCTTACTCTTAATTTAGTATTTGTGAGTGAACCTTATGGGTTATGATGATGACATTTCAGCTCTATACTTTATGCAACGATAATGGCTCAAGGAGTTACAAGGCATAAGAGATTTAAATCTATAATTGACTCTGAAACTGACTCGTATGATGATCATGCAACACACAAGATATGTCTATAACAACAGGTTTTCAGAGCTCCCTTAAGACTTAATGTTGGCTATCATTTGTTTGATTCCTCTCAAGTGTCTGTTTAACTCTGCAAGGTATGTCTCCAAACCTTGCTCTACTGCTATTCCACCCCGCCTACGCCTTAAACCACCCGGTCTTTACTTTGTAAACATCAAGTCAGGTAGAAACTCTTATTTCTTCAATATTCAAGATCATGTCAATGGACAAACTGAAAGGATTGATTTCGGAACACGTTCAAAAATAAGATGGAATTTTACTGCTTTGTAAAGGGATTAGACTAACTTTTATAATAAACCCCGTCCTTAAATGCTACTTTAGAATTCCAATTTAGCCCACTTATTCAAGATAATTAATTCATTTTCGATCTATCATAGCACATGTTCCTTGCACTGCCAAATTCAAGTTATTTGTAGCAGATGTCCTAAATGTTTCGGGGGTCAATCGGTATTTTTTCAACGTCCTAAGAATTGGAGTTGATCACATATGGAAAGAGATAGCAGCTAGAAAACAAGCTATCTTATGTCTAATTTTTTAGGGAAACTTGTTTATAGAGGAGAAAATGATATTTATTGGATAAAAAGTGATGGAGTTACTGAGATGGATGATGACATCGAAATTCTTATAAGAGAGTATCCACTTCACTTCCCTCTCCACGAGTGGAATTTGCTCTGTGTGGGGATTTTATATAGATGGAAGATCGTATTTCTTGCATTGTTTGTGTTCAAGGTATAATTAGTAGAACTATAACATATCAAATCTATACTTTGGATTTTGATTTAGGAAAATGGACTCTTTATCATGAGATGGGGACTTTTGATTATAGGGACTACTTGCAGACAAGAATTGGATTTCGATATATACTAGAATGGTGTCCGTGTGTTTTGTTTCTTGATCAATGACCAAATTTTCTTTACAACACTTACCAATCCACCAAAATACCGAAAAGCATTTGCAGGCTTGAAAAGAGTACATTTTTGTTACAATGTCAAGACTAGACAAATGACAAAGATTAATGGCATTGCAGTGGGCAATTTTGACGCATGGCTTCATACCAACACTCTAGTTTCGTTGCCAAGTACTCCAACATAGCTAGATTTTCTTTTTTATTATACTAGTGTGTATACCCGAGTCAAGCACGAGATATTTTAACAAAATCCGGATGGTTGATGCATGTGAGTTAGGAAACAACTAAAGTTTAGGGTTACAACTTGATAAATAGTTTTGGATTATGTATAGGAAAGGGTAATTTTTAGCCTATCAAATGATTCAAATTCACAATGCAGGGTATAAGTTTACATAGCTTACAAGGCTATATATAGATGCCTCCTCATTGCAACGAATGTTACGGTTGATTAAAGCCAAGTTGTCAGCAATTGATCTTGTTCCTCCATACCCAAATACAAAGGTTCAACATGTTGCTTCCACAAAGGGAACCAATTGATTCGAGACGACTTTCAAAAATCAAGTTGACACGGGAAGGAATTGGTGGTGCAGGGTCGGAGTTGGCTTGCAGAAGAACAAAGTTGAAAGGTGTGGTAATTTATATATTTCTCAGAGAAAAAAACTTATATTTAATATACAATTAAATATAACACTCAAATCTCATGAAACATTCATAAATCAAAACACCAAAAAAGCAAAATACAAAGGATCACATAAAAAAAAATCATAAAACAAGAGAAACCATAAAACAAAAGAAAACCAAGGGAGGAAAAAAAAAAAGAGAAACCAAAAGGGGAGAGAGAGAGAGAGAGAGAGAGAGCATCAAACAAAAGACACAAATAAAGGAAGAACATAGGAAGAGAACAAAATGAAGTTGAATAGTGGAAGAGAGGAAAAGATTTTATGAGAGAAAAAGAAAAACTTGAAAAATGTTAGGGATTACAAAATCCCTGAAATGCCCTCAAAAATGTTTTAAAAAATAGGGTAAATTTGGAAATTTCTTACTAAACTCAAATAGCGGCTGAAGCGACCGTCATCCGCTATGCCGCTATAGTAGCTAAAGCAACCGATATTTGGTTATGCGCCACTACGACGATTAGCGTAGCGGTTTATCGCCGCTACGCTACGCGTGGCCACTATTAACTACTATGATACCATAAAAAAGTGCCACAGGGGAGAGAGAAGTAAAAAACTTATACATTGTATATATTGAAATGAATGAATATTATGTTCTTATATATAGCAGTTTCGTGAAATGGTGTGAGCCCTTGCATGACCCTGCGTATGCGAGAAGCATTAGTGCATCAGATTGTCCTACTTTTTTACATAGCAGTTAATGTAACTTAACAATTGTTACATTGCAATTTCTCCGGTACATTCAAATGTCTTTTTATTTTTCTCCAAAATATATAATGCAAAATTTTAATCTCTTTGCTTTTGACAAATATTTTATGTTTTTATTTCCAGAAAACTCTTGAATTTAAGTCATGCCTCTTTATCATTAGACCAAGCATTTGAGTTAAAATCGCCATTTTATGTTTATTTATTTTATAATTTCAAATATTTTTATGAAAATAGGAAAAGCAACATCGAAATTTGTAACATGTGTTGCAAAAACCGATTAATGAGTTTAAAATCTAATCATAGAAAAATATAGTTGTAACATGCTTTGACTCAACAACATATTATTTCATAAAAAATGTTTATTTCATCCACATCTCCTCAACATTAATTGTTGTATTATTTAATCAAAACACACTTATTCTACCAAACCAATAGAGCTTTGGTAAAAAGATAAAAAAGGCTAAAATTTCAATACTAGAAAGCTCTATCATCATGGAAGGACTTGTGCCTCTTGCTTGCATGTGAACCTTCAGGAGAAGAATTTGGATATAATCCATCCGTTGTTTTTTCATCACATGTTCCAAAGTTGATGCTGCTTAAATCAGAAGAAACTTTCATCCAGCCTAAATTTTTCATCAGTTCAAGACACTTCAAAATTTTGCCCTGCATAATTTTTTTTTCATAACTCAATAAATAGAAACACTTTTGGTTAAAATGTAAAGATGCTATTAAGCTATAAAGCGCTAACATGAACAGTACATGACATTGATACTAACATGTTGATAATGACAATAATTTAACAAAATGAAAGTGATTGAATGAAACTATATGTTTTGCTAACACTAATAAGAAACAAATATCAATTTTCCTACAGAAAATCAACAAAAGCACATTTTTGCTTTATGTATAGTCTTCACATATGTAGCACTAAATCTCATTATATGGAACTTGTGTCGTATACAACAATGATATGTATGGTTACATTCAATTTTTCTATTTTTTTAAAAATTATTATCGGTGTCAATCTGTTAGTGTTGTATCTAGTATCAATACTTCATAGGTTTCAACCATCTTACCTTCTCCACAATAGCAAAACGAGTCAAGACTTCATCAATCCCATTTGTTTCCAATTCTTTTGAAACACAAATTGCAGTTGTCGCAGCAATTTCAGAAGGTTTGAATTCCAAGAAATCAATACCTGCATTGATTTTCCAATCAGAATAACTTTTCGGAATATTAATTTAAACTTAATACAAATATTAAATTAAACAGAATGTCATATGAAAGACATATACATTTAGGTATTTCAAGAAGAAGGTCAATTGAATTCAACATGGACGACCCTGACGGAAACTGCTGCACAGAAGTAATCTTACTGAGGAAGTAATCTACAAAGGAACATGGAGTTGAAGAATGCATTTTCCAATTCAAGTGGTCTAATACCAATAGCTCCATTGTTTTAATGCCTTTAGTTTCAAATACAAACATTGATTCCTACAAATTACAAATATTATTAAGTGGAAAATACAGAGGAAAAAAATACACAAAAAATTATGTTTGACAATATAGGAAAATTATACCTTAAAGTCTATATATTTAGGCAATATTTGACTCTCCTCCATTTTAGCAGCAATTGACAAACATGATAAAGCCAACAATTGCACACTCCAAAGATGGTCTCTCTGAAAGGTTAATAAAACCAATTAGATTGCATATGATAAAATAATAAAAATATAAGGAAACATTAACTTATAAAACACTAGTACGACTTTTGTATTTGATCTTACTTCAAATTTGTATACAGATAGGAAACGATCTAGGTAGTTCACCGCAAGAGAAAAAATAAAGGGTCCAAAACCATAGTATGCAGCAGCCTGTAGAATAAATTATTTACGCAAAAGTTAGTATACACAGTTTCAATTGGTGACATGATCAAAACCATAATCTTAAATAAATAAATTGAGATCATAAATAAATAAATAAAAACAAATCAAAGAAATTTATCAACGATGCAAACCAATACTACTCGATAACCAACTTCAAGAATTAAAGGAAAAAAAACACAATAAAATTCTTTCAATGACTAAAACCCATAAAAAAAATTGCACTAACAGCGTAAACAAATCTATAAAATTAATTAGCCAAAAGATCTTAAAGAGGTTGAAATAATTTTCTTCATTAAATTGAAAAAATAAATAAAAAGAACTTGGTTCAAAATAATTGATCGTAAATTAAACAAGAAAAATCAATAAGCCCACCTTCCACATCCACTCAATAGCTTCCTTCCTAATACCATTCAAGTTCAAGTTCATGTTCAAGTTTAAGTCCATAAATTTTAGGTTTATGTCCTCACCACGAAGCCTCTCAAGATAATCATCATGAGGTAAATGCTCACTTTCTCTCTTAACCAAAGACAAAACAGTTTCATTCATATGTTTGGGAAAATCCAACAAATTTTCTGATCCAATATTGTCATAACTCAAACATAGATTGTTTAATGAAATACTAGACTCGTCATCAACATTACTTTCATAATTATCTAAGCAATCAGCGATTTTTTCAAAGCACATAAAGTATGTTAAATCAGAGTTATTGGTCTCTTCCATCAGTGTGACCAAAATATAAGTAAAAAATTATGCAAATCAAAATAAGAAAACAATGTTTCGATGGAAGTAACAAAAGAAGTGCAATTTATGAAGAAAAAAAACAAAAAAAAAAAACCATTAGACATAAGAGTATAATTAGTGAGAGGGAAGTGAGTGAGAAATGTGGGGAATGGACGGGGGTTTATATAGGAATCCTTAAGAAACGGAAAGAAAAATAAAATATTTGGAAAAACTAAAATAATAATAATAATAATTTTGGTGCTTAATGTATTTTTTTATATAATGTAGTCAAATGTAGTTATAATGTATTTGATTTAGTGGTATGTATTTGATTAATTGTAAATACGTGCTATCTTTATAGATCTTTAGCGGAAAGAAGACACAAAAAAATTTTATATCGATTTTATTAGATCTATATTGATGTTAAGGTAGATTGATATTGGTAACACAAAATTTAGAGGAAACCAAAGATCGTAGAATATTTTTTGCTAGATTAAAAATGAAAATTTGTATATTTAGAACGATAAAAAGACATATATAACCCTTTAATATTTAAGGTTGACTCAACTAAATTAAGATATCTTTAATTTGGTATCGATTTAGATTGTTGATCTTATCTCATGAAGAAAAATAGTTAACAATGTATATATATTTATAAAATAGTCAAAATTAACGTAGTTATAATATATTTAGTTTATTATTTTCAATTTATTTTTGACATATACTTTATTCAATTTATTGTAAATATGCGTTAATTTCATCATATTCAACGTCAAAACAATGAATAATTATTACAGACTAAACAGGTCTTCAGGTGCTTTGAACACCAATATTAAATTCATACATGGTACGGGTGTGCAAAATATCTGGTTACATGGATAAACTCACATCCATATCCAAAACCATATACAAATAATCGGATATTTGCACACATAAATTAACCATATCCACTTTAAAATGGTCGGTCATCCACTTTTATAAATCCGGTTTTCGTTGGATTGTCTAAATCCATAACCATATCCACTTTTTTTTAGTCAACCATTTTAGGATCTATTTTTTCAAAATAAGTTGTTTTGATAAAAACATCTTGTTAGGATCTCTTTTTTCAAAACAACTTATTTATGCAAAACAGCTTATTATGATCTATTTTTTCAAAACAACTTATTCAAAACAGCTTATTTATGCAAAAACAACCTATTCAAAACAACTTATTAGGATCTCTTTTTTCAAAACAACTTATTCAAAACAGCTTATTTATGGAAAAAAGCTTATTAAGATCTCTTTTTTCAAATTAACTTATTCAAAACAGCTTATATATGCAAAACAGCTAGTTATGATCTATTTTTTCAAAACAACTTATTCAAAACAACTTACTTATGCAAAAAAGCTTATTATGATCTATTTTTTCAAAATAACTTATTCAAAACAACTTATTTATGCAAAACAGTTTATTATGATCTATTTTTTCAAAGCAACTTATTCAAAACAGCTTATTTATGCAAAACAGCTTATTAGGATCTATTTTTTCAAAACAACTTATTCAAAACAGCTTATTAGGATCTCTTTTTACAAAATAACTTATTCAAAACAAATTATTTATGCAAAACAGCTTATTAGGATCGGTTTTTTCAAAAGAACTTATTCAAAACAGCTTATTTATGCAAAACAACTTATTAGGATCTATTTTTTCAAAACAACTTATTCAAAACAACTTATTTATGCAAAACAGCTTATTAGTATCTATTTTTTCAAAACAACTTATTCAAAACAGCTTATTTGTGCAAAACAACTTATTAGGATCTCTTTTCCAAAACAACTTATTCAAAACAACTTATTTATGCAAAACGACTTATTAGGATCTCTTTTTTCAAAACAGCTTATTAGGATCTCTTTTTTTCAAAACAACTAATTCAAAACAGCTTATTTATGCAAAAAAAAGCTTAGTTAGTAATAAAAAAGGGACTAATGAGAAGGGTTAGTTTGCGAAGAGAAGTAGAAATGAAGGTTGTAACTACGAGAGAAGGGTAAGAGTAAGTAATACAAACTAACAATTAACTAATAGTAAAGTGAGTGAGAAAATTACCCTAGTAGGTCAGAGTAATAAGTTAATGGATAATTTATGGCATCAAATTATTAATAAATTAATAATCTTGTTTATCCTTAAGTTTTAAGAAGACGAGTAAACGGTTAATCAATAAATTATATTCATTGTGAATTATGTTATATTGAGAAATTGTGATATATGTGATTTACATCATGATAAGAGATTATGCTATATGAGATTTATGCATAATCTAGGAAAGTTAAAAAAAGAATTTTAATAACTTGTGAGGATGCTACCAAAAATGGTTTGATTCTGCTTGTTGGTTATACGTTGAATGGGGTTTTGATTTCGCCTGATGGAGTGGATAACTTTTGGAATGCTCACACTCAAAGGGATTTACTAGTAAAAAGAACAAGATAATGAATTGCGTGTTACATATTCATTACGCCAATGTGCATAGTGATTGTGGGAGAAGCTTTGGGTTTGTTGCAAGATTTGATATGGTTCAGTGAAATGTAATTTGATAATGTTGATTTCGTATTAGATTCAAAACTTAAAACAGATGATTTCCATAATTACCATGTTGATGTTATGGGATGTGTCAAAGTGATTTTAGCTTGAAAGATTCTCTTCACTATTCAACTCACAAATTCTCAACTCATTTGGGATTGATTTAGTGGTTGGCTTGAGATCTTGGAGTTTACACCTCCTTTGCAAGAAGATTAGGCGTAAATTTTCTGACAGTATCAATCCCTCCTTTATAAGCATTTTCACACCTTAGCTTTGTGTCAAGTGATTTATTTTTATTAGGATCCCTCACCAAGTCTTGGAACACAACTATTCTATAGGATTTTTACTTTTTGAAGTGGGTTTTTGGATGTCCTCCCATTGTCTTTGTACTCTTTATTTTTCTTATTAATAAATTTTGCCTTTATTATTAAAAAAAGTAAAAAAAATACCATTATTCTAGGTAGAGTAACTCTTCACATTTCTTTAATTCCACCAAGTACATAATACATGGATAGCTTTTATAGGATAAATACTTAGTAGAAATGCTATAGTAAGTCATAGTAATCCCTCTATAGCTATGCTGCATTAACTTGTGTACAAATTAATGACAAATTAGAAAGACAAATTGTCTGAGATATAATATGGCAGCGTATAATTTTCCTGCATGTGGAGCAATCATTCATCCTATGCCAAGCTTGGCTCCAACATTATATGCTTACCAAATTTATCCAACCCATCTTTTGGTAATTTTCAACAATATCTGCATAAAAGTCGAAACATATAAGTTTACCAATTGTTTAATAATCAAACCACCCTTCATTGGCAAGCACTTGTTATATGAACTATTTTTAATTAAAATGTATTTACATGGAACAAATTAAAACAAAAATTATAAAAATGCTATTATGGACTATTTCTTCTTTTACATAAACTAAGTTAACTTTAGGCATGCACTTGCAACATATGTAAAAACAAATTTCTTATAGTACAAATGATTTAGAAGACATGAAACATCAATACTGAAATTTGTTGTACGTAAAAACAATTAATTCAAAATAGATAGAAATTTTATAGATAAACTCCTAAAAATAAACTATATGAAGGTGACTATCAATAACATTAATTAATAATTTCTTTTAAAAAAAAACTAAATCTATTACCTTGTTTTGTACCGACGGGTGTACCCATACTTAATCAAAGAAATCACACTCGTTTGAGATTTATGTCGAACATTAAGAAAACGAACAAAGGTGCAAAGTTCGTAGAAGACGCTAAAATATGAGATAATGGTAATGAATTCCATGTGGTCGAGCCTGACATGATAGTCCGTGAACTTGGTTTTGTTATCTCGCCATAGATCTGTTTAATTGAAAGGGAAAAAAATTATACAATATTAAATATGAGGAAAAGCCAATATATATATAAACACACACACACACTCATAATCGGTCCCTAAACTGAGTTTTGTTATCTCGATCATGGATCTAATTGAGGAAAAAAAATTAAATAATTCAAAACATTGAATTGGAGAGAAAAGCAAAAAAAACAATATGTATGCAATTAGTGATAGAAGGATAGGAATAACTTGTATTTGTTATACATGTAGTATCGACCTTGGAAAAATGAAACCATAGTTTGTCTACTCCGTTCAAAACAAATCACCATAATCAATTATGTTAAAACTCGGTGTGAGGTTTCTATAAGAACTCTTCGCAAAATCAATATAGAGAGGGCAAAAGGGAGGGAGAGGGAGAGGGAGGGAGGGAGGGGGAGAGAGAGGGAGAGGGAGAAGGGAGGAGGGAGAGAGAGAGAGAGAGAGAGAGAGAGAGAGAGCTTTGATTGTATTGTTAAAGAGAACACAAAAATCATTTATATAGAGTTCAACATAATAGGGGATGGCGTTATTTTAAGTTTTCGTGATACCTAATTAAATTTATAATATTATAAATAAAATCTAATAATTACAGTTTTTAGATGAAAAAATTACTTTGGAAATTATGTTCTAATGATTCCTCCAAGGTAGAATACACTCTATGTGTGTGTGTTTGTATTATTAATTTATATGATTGATGTTAACAAATTATTTTCGTTTTTCTTTTTTATTTTTCTAAAACTATTTTAGGAAATTACACATCCTAAAGATTTAGTACCCTAATATTCTTATTTTTATTCCATAATTTCTATAACTTGAGTCTAGTGCAAGTTATTGGTGCATGACGTGAGTATTTTAAACCACCGACTACCGAGGTTTATTTGTATCGGGAAAATAAAAGTTTCCCTAATTTGTTCCATTGATAAAGTAAGCATCTAACGTGGAATTTTGTTTGATTCAATATTGTCAAGTAACTTTCACATGGCACAAATGGTCAGAGTAAAATGAAATAAATACATATACTTAACATACTCACTTTCATACTAATACGTCAACATAGAAAAATGAAATAAATAAATTAATTAAGTCTTTTGAACATGAAAACTGATTGTACCTGATCAGAAGGTAATTGTCGATGCTCTTTATTGCGGTGGTTGAAGGTAGTGGAAATGTGTTAGTTTGAGTACTAGAACGGTAGGAGGTGTGTACCTGCAGACACTCCGACGCTTAAGTCAGTAGAGGTCAGAAATAGGGGTTGAGAAGTGAGAGAGAATCTACCTTGGGGACTGCAAGGAGTCCCCTTTATATAGAGGTGGGTAAATGCATAGTCGTTGTAATGGCACACGTGTGTCCAGCGGTTACAAAATCATGGGAATTATAACCACCGGTGAGAGAATCGGGGGAACATGGGGAAAGAGACGTTACAGCTCGTTTGAACTGGTCTCAGTTGCTTTGTGCACCCCCCCCCCCCCCCCCTCAAGGAGAGGGGTGTGTTGCGAGTAAACTGTCAAATATGATATTGGGCTTGAATTGTTATTGGTCCTAAAGTCTTTGACTGGTCCAGAACAAAAACCATTGTTTTTTACTGAAATCTAAGAAATAGATTAAGAAAATCATAAAAATAGATGTAGTGCAAGCATGGTTTTAGTATTGTTTGTGCATGTTAGGGTTTCTTCATGTGTGGATTTTGATGTTGGTTATGCTTGTGGGTATTAGTGTTTGGTTTGTTTAGGAGAAAAAGTGGTGGTTAAGCATGAACACATGTGCAATATCTTTCCATTGTGTTGAAATAAGCTATGTTAACAGATATAAATTGCTTGCTACGAAAGTTGAATGCAAAAGGTGCTCATGACTAATTCTTGTATGTAACCAGAAAGAACAATTAGTATGAAGAAAACCATTTCAATCATATGTGTCGCCACTTATACATCATCTAGAAAAACCTACTCAAACTTAGAATTTAGAGATGATAAATCACACAAGGCATGCAATAGCCGAACAACATCACCATCACACGAGCATATAAGATCATCTTTACTTGGGTGAAAATCTAGTGACATGACAGATGTAGAATGTCCTGTAAAAGTGTAAAGTGAATACCCGGGATTGTCAACATCCCAAACCCTGACAGTTTTGTCGAATGAAGTTGTTGCTAGATGTGGCATGCTTACACTGAATCGGACATCATTTATCTAAGATGAGTTCTCTACATCCTCTGTCATTGTTTCTAAATCACAATTTGAAGAACTATCAAACCCTGGTCCATTGTATGTAGAACACTAGAAAGGCCTTGAAAAAGTTGAGCATTCATGTTTGACTGATCAGTATCATTGGAATTGGTTTCAATCACATGATAAGGGGATGAAGTCACAACAAATGAAGCCCTCATTATTAGATCTACATCAAGAGATGCCAAGTTTATTCTCTCGGTAACATTTATGTTGATTGGTGAATAAATTGGCAGAAGCTTCAATGAATTAGGGAATGAGAGAAGAAACGTAATAGTTTTCTCTTTTGGATCAAACATTGTTATACTTTTTGCATTGTCAAGATTGATTATTGTCACACAAAATGCACCAACATCTTTTATAAACCGAAGATTGCAAATAAAAATGCTAATGTTCTTTGATATTCCAATTGCTTATGCACTGCCTTCTTGGAATAAACATGTGAATCCTCCATGTTCTATTACAATAGGCTCGTTCCCTGTCATATCAACACCAGTAAAATTCTACAATCCAAGGCATCCATTCTTGCATTATCATTCTGATAACACAAATCATTCTTGTCGATTCTATCACTTTCATCAGGAAAACAAAACAATCATGATCTATATCATCATCCAAATTAACCGCTGACAAATCATCAAAATTATCCATTTGAAATATCGCTTTTGTCCGTTGGAAATACTGATATGGAGGTTTTGGCGGTGGCTTCGGTGTTTGAGTGTATGTTGAGCATCAGAAAAACTCCACCACTCAAAAGTTGCCCGCATCGGAGCCATTGTACACCACAATGAGAGCAACGAATTCGAAACATAAATTTGTGGTAGAAACGAGAGCGGTATCGATCCATCGGGATTGAAAAATGTGAGACTGTCAAAGCTTAAAAGTGTTGATTGCATGGTTCCGCCGATTGTGTTATGTGAGACTAAGAGGGATTGAAACTTTACCTCACCCAAGCGTTGCGGATCGAATGACAAGAATGTTTTAGTTGGAATTTGTTTGTACAACATCGTGAGAAGGCTAGAAATTTTGACCGCTCTTTCCATTCTTTTCATGAACACGTCAACATCATAAATGTCCTCAAAGTTCCTCTTGTCACCAAGTTCACAAGCGATGCCCCAAGACTTCTAGACACAATTAGGGTATCTGCTATCTGAGGTAGGTGGTAATCTTGACCATTGGTTAGTGAAAAGATAATAAACTCGTCCATCTGCTCCACGTCGTCTTCAGATGGCTTAACCCAACACGGTTTTAACTCGTCGGTGTTAGCCTGTAATTTCGATAGGCTCATTTAATATGGTCAACATTTGTTTGACCTTTAACTTTGCAAGAATCGAAGGCTTCCTCACTTCAAATTGGAGGATTTCGACAAGACATCAAGCCTAGTGCATAAAGTCAGAGTTTCGACAAAGCAAGGCTGAAAGCATGATCGAGTCGAAATGAAGCAATCAAGGCGGGAAATCCCAATTTCAAGCTTGAAGACGATTTTTCTTTAATGGATACGTGGGGAAAGTGGTTATGCAAGATGGAAGAAGTGTTGATCATGGGGTTAGTGGTTCGCCAATTAGGTTTTTAGTATAAATAGGTGTTTCCAAGTCGGAAAATGGTTCGCAAATTATTTATAGAATTCTACAACACTCAAACTATCGACGACTAGGGAAATGAGTTATACAGAATGTATGTAAACCGATTTGTTGACCACAAACCTTTTATTTTAATGCATTGCGTTTTACCTTTCCTTTTAGTTTAAGTGCGTAAACTCACTGCTTTTATCTTTAACTTTTATTTACGTTGCTTTTTGCTTACAATATCAAATTTGTCGAAAGACGGTGCCTTTCACTTCCAGACTCGTTTTGCCCTCTAAGCAACCTGAGTGCATCTCGAGCCCCTTTTTTCAAACTCCTTTCCGATAAAAAAAACCTTTGCACAATGGTCTTGAGGTTTCTAGTTCAGTCTCGCTTGTAATAATCAGAACTAGTCCCCGTTTACCAAAATCACAAGCAAACCGTCGGTATCTCCCTTTCAAAGCCTTGTATTATTTCTTACATGTGTAGTATCTATTTTTATGTTTTCATAGGTTGCCTTGCTTCCTGATCCTTTTCAATAGATTTAGCAGAATTTGCATGTGCTCATAAAATCTGCAGCTTCTTCCAATGATTCGACATTATCTTGTCAAAATCAGTTTTCTCCACCCTAGAAGAACTTGAATCATCAATAATTCGATTGTTTTCACCACGAACCCTAATTTGTTCATCTCTCCTGTTCTGATTGTTTATGTTGTTGTAGTTGCGGTTGTTGTTGTTGCGGATGTTGTTGTTGCGGTTGTTGATGTTGTCAATCTTAGCTGTCAACACCACCATCTGATCTGACAAAACTTTGACGTCCGCAATTATACCGTTAAGGGTCGCGGTTAAGGCCGCGATTATCGTCACCGGTTGGTCTCACATGGCTGATCTCGTTAGGAAAAGAACAGGAGAAACCTGCTCTGATACCAACTGACGTAGTACAGAAACGTAGGCTAGCAAGCGTTAAACCTAGATTGAAAAGAAACAAGTTTGCAAGTGACAAACTTGTGATAATAGGGTTCCGGAACCCACTAGAAATTGAGAAAACTCTAATAAAATATTATTGAATGAATAAAAGTTATCTCTCTTAAACTACAACTGTTAAGCTTAAATAGAAAAATAACAAACCCTAGTGGGCCTAAAGATAACAAACTGAAAATAAAACAAACAAATAATAAAATTACGCTGAAATAATAAACTACTACTAAATTACTAAGAAAACCCTCCTACATCACTTGTACACATCACTCATTTATAAAAATAAAAAAAAATTAGTAATATTATCTAATAAGAACTCAATCAATCCAACATAGCACCTCTAACAAAAAGTTTTAAATGAATCTCACCAATAACTTTATATCATATATCAATAATTCTATATCATTAAATTTCAACATTTTAATGTTGTGAGACCTGATGACAAATTTGACAAGTGCATCAAACCGTTCAAATAGTAAAGTAATAAGTTATTTCTCTATAGAAATTGTTGTTTTCGACTCGGTAATTTACTAAACTTGTAAAGAAAAACTATAAATTGGAGGGATTTGCAACGATTAGGATTCTTCTAATCTCTTCTACCTCTTTGTTGGCCTAATGCAAGGTACCTACTAATGATGTGCTAAGGATTATATAAATATGGTTATAACATCGTGGGACTCAATTATACCTCTAGATGTCATGTTGCTTCTCGTCACTTTAAAGTTCATATGTGCACTACCAGTAAAGGATCATCACTCATCCTTGATACGTAGACATAGGTGTCGTTATTAATTTAGAGACTTCCACTCTCACAATTAATTGACACAAGACAAATGTTTGGATCTAAAATTGTCGTCTAAATGATTCATATTGCATAGGCCTCTTAGAATCTAACCATCATACACTAAGATTCCCTAATAAATTAAAGATTCTTGGATAGAATTCAGATATAGCGATTGTAGTTAAAGCAAGAGTCCATTCTACAGAACCGTAACCTAAAATAGATTCACGGTCTAAGTGTATCACTTCCTAGTGAAAAAAGCATTAAGTACAAAACATATCAAAATTAAATATAACTCATATCATAACTAAATAAATAGCTTGAATTAATAAAATCCAACAAATAAATAGACATTCATCTTAGATCCCTAATTAAAAGATGTTTAGTTACTCATTATAACAAAATACATAATCAAAGAATAGTAAAACATACTCTAGAACAAAAGTGGAGGTTTGAGACTCCTCTTGATGCCCTGGTAGCTTCCTTCACCTTAAACCGTCGAGTTTTACATGAGTATTTCTGAGTGAAATGAATTTTATTTATAGGCATATTTTTAATTGGGTTTGTATTAAAATTATGGGTTTTTTCTACTGATCCGCTGGTGAAAATAAGCATTTAACTGATTTTTGTTCTCACTTGGGAAGTGAAGGCGTGTGGGCCAAGCATTGGGCGAATGGTTAGTGTAAAAGATAACTTTTGCTCTGGTAGATATGCGCCTAGGGTTCATGGTTTCAGTGTCCGTATGTGGAAAATATCGGTTTCCACTATTCTTTGAGTGTTTTCCATTTTCGACATGTTCTTTGGACATATGATAGAATTTCCCCAACTTGTATTATCTTCAAAGTCTTCTGAAACCTCGTTGGTCTTCATTCCTTGTCTTTCATAACTTACATGAGATGTGTTATTTGCCGACTTACACAACTTATCAATAAAAATGACTTCAAACACCTATGAATTGTCTGGTTCAGAAAGAAAAAATTACAAATCAAAATAATACAAATTGTCCCTTAACTATGAGAGAGAGAGAGAGAGAGGGAGGGAGGGAGGGAGGGAGGGAGGGAGGGAGGGAGGGAGAGAGAGAGAGAGAGAGAGAGAGAGAGAGAGAGAGTGAGCTCAATTGAGCACTTTTGCTCTCTATTGGATACCAATTCTTAATGAGTTAAACATCACCCATTGGGAATGGTCTCATGTACTAAACATAAATGTAAAAAATAGTTTAAAATTTCGAATAATACGCATAACTTGCTTAAAAGCAAAGACCAAAAATGTCAATTGAAAACATTTGAAGCATCATTGTTTGAAGGAAAAAAAAATAGATCGACTAAAAATAAAATTTGATTGAAACCAAAAACTTATTTATCATTTTATAAAAGTATATAATCAAAATCATACGGTGAAAGAACAATTTAGATCTTTACTCAACCTAAAATTTGGGATATCTTGATCTATGCATGCAGTACGTACACAAGAGTGCCAATGATTTTTCATGAAAAAATGAGCTAAGCCATGACGGGTTTGGAACTGTACTTACAAAGGTCATCTAGAATATGGAAGCAAAATAGCAGTGTAAAGAGACCAATGTATAAAAAAAAAACTAGGTCAATAAGGTACTTGGAAGAATTTTGAAGCTGAAATAGCTGTTTTTTCTAAGGTTCGTCACTAACATCATTGTATCTCTTTTGGGATATTCTATTGAAGGCAATAAAAAACTTTTACTTTGTGAATGAATATATGCCACTTGGTGCTCTAAGTCAGAATCTTTTTCTATGGAAAAAAAAATAAAAATTGGACTTTGGAAATTTGTCTTGATTACAAGGGCTTGCAAATTGCAATAGCACAACCTTTTTGCAAAACTATTGGTATTGAAAAGGTCTTGATCCAAAACAAAGTCAAATATGCTATTGTCATTCTAAAAAGTCATATTGAATCACTCTTCTAGCTAACTCCTACTTTCATTCCCCTAATCTCCAATCTCCTATATTTGAAACTTTGACTTTGATTTTTCAGGAGAAAATTGCTGAAGAAAAATTTAAGCAAGTTTTTGTTAGTTCAAGACACACACAAGTGCTGGTTGTGTAGTTTTTTTGTATTATTTTGAGACAACACAAGACCCTTCTAAGTAAAAGAAAACTGAATAATGAATATAGTCATAAAATTCAGCTGATACGAGAAACATGAAAATTGTTGAGATCGATCCATTGGACAAATTTCCAAACGTAATCATACCATCTACTACTAAAAAGGCATTTTCAATGAGGGGGAGCAAAATTTACAATTGTGCTTCCTTTCTTGAATGAAATTGGAACTTAACTCCTAAGCAGAATCACGTTCTTTTCTTTCTTCACTTTTTCTTGAATTTATCTGCATCTAAACTGTCACATTTAATCATCCTTAGCTATCAATATTGTATCTTCACTTGCAATCTTAGAGAGAGAAAAGGATAACATTTTGTGAAAAATTAATTAATTAAGAATAGTGATAACTTTCTCCCATGTAAACGTAAAGAACTTCAGAATCTCAAAATTAAAAATTAAAAACTATAGTTATAATTTCTCATAAACCAAATTCTAAGCACCAATACTAGGTCCAGAATTCAATCACAATCGGTAACACCCTATTGGAATTACTAAACTAAATAACATTATATCTTAACCTTAATTAAATCTAAACATAAAAATCTGACTAAAAGAGCATTATTAACTTGGTTCCAAACATAATTCTTCATCATCATCCATCTACCTTAGAAATCCTTAAGCAACTTACGAACCTGTTCCAATGTAACAAACAACACAACAGTAAACGGTCCTTGCCTTGTAATTGTAGGAATAAAACCCTTATAAAGAGCCATAGGACCCTCAGCACGAATAGTCTTCAAAGCACAATCAACGGCACCGGAGTAAGGTGGAGGCGATCCCGCCTCCACCTTCATATTCATCACCCTAGTCTTAATCACATCTACCGGATTTGACGCAACCGCCGCCACAAAACCTGCCGAAAAACTCGCTGTCACGTGAGTCCCAAGCCCATCCTTCATCCAACCATTTTTCAAAATCTTTTCCTTAAACTCATCATAGGATGCCAGCTGTGACGCTGTAACCAACATGGCGCGGTTCACTGTCAGAGATGAACCGCGCCATAGACTAGTAACTCCCTCGTCTTTCGCCATCCTTGTGATAGCGTCGACGACAGACTTATAGTTTCTCCTCTGGGCTGTCGGAAGTCTTCCGTCGGCCTGCATCCTAACCATTGCCACATCAGCCGGATTTCCGACAGCCGCACCAATCCCACCGGCGAGCAGCCCCGCTCCAATCTTACTTGTCAACGGCAAAGTACCGGAGTTAGGATCAGACCATTTTTTCTTCATCATATCATAGAGTCCCATACGAGTGGTGGAATAGAGACACTGCCGGAGGACGGTGGCGGAGACGCCGGAAAAAAGTGCTGCTACACCTTCTTGTTGGACTAGTTTAACACCAACGGCGATCGGTCCAACACGGGGCGGTTGGGCCGTCACCGCCGGCGCCCGATGAACCGAACCGGGCTGGAATGCTAATGCTGGTCGGATATTGTTTGTAGGAGTACTATTCTCTCCTTGAAGCTGCATTCGAACCTTGATGAGATCAAGAGGGTGTGTTGAACACCCTGCAATGATGGAAGCTATACCTCCTTCAACGAAACCCTTGACACCCATTAGCAAAAAAAAAAAGTTTGTGATAACTTTGAAAGAATCAAATGAATTAAAGAAAAGGGTTGTGTTGATTTTGTCAAGAGAATTTTTCGGAAATATTTTCTAAGACATTTGTTTATGTAACGAAATAAACGGATCAAATAATGGGAAGGTGGTAAGAAAGGACTATTTGGAATTTAGGTTGGGAATGAAGATCAAAAGTTACTATGAAACAAGATTGAGGAACGTAAAAGGTTTGAGACATGTGACAAAAGAAGAAAACGAGGTTTGTGTTGGGGAGTTACATTGGGAAATAGAGGAATTTATAGCAAGTGTGTTTGGAAGGGAAAAGAATGATTGTGGAAGCTGACACTGTCACGTTCACACACAAGCCATGAGGTAACAAATTGGAGAAATAGAAAAATATCTTTGTCAAATCGTCGCCTAATTATTAATTATTATACGCGTTCTTTGTATATCTTCCTATGTTTGGTAATTTTGGACTTTTCAATTGCTTTTTGCGAAGTTCATAACGAGTTTTTACTTTCATTTTTACTTTTTTTTGTTTGAATTTGAATAGTATTGGTCTATTGGAAAGATCTTTAAAAATCAGAAAATCACATTGGTCTAGTTGGATTGTGGACTTTTTTCTTAAAAAACTCAATCTCCTCGTGATTATTAGAAAATTGTTCATCGGCAATTAAGTGTCATTGGACACATTACTTCAAAAAAAATGTGTCATTGGACACATATTTTTTCATTGTTGCAATATTCATTTTTGAAAATTTAACATAATCAAAATCATATACTTTATCAAAAAGATATCTCTCAAAAATAATTTTTACTAGAAGTAATTCAAAGGCTTAAACGTACTTTTTACCCCCTAACTTTGCAAAAGTTGCAATTTTGACCCCTTATTAAGAAAAATGGTAAAAGTGACCCCCTATGTCTACCCCTTTTGCAAAACGTCAATTTTGACTTGGTCAACGCTTCGTGGCATGCTAGCTGTTTATATTTTTTTTTAATCAGTAAATTACACCCGTATAATTAAAGAAATAAAAAAAAAAAGATAGGGCACGTAAGTGAAGAGACAACAACATGAACATAACACCATATCCATAACAACTACTGCTACTGCAGAAAACCCTGATATAACAACTACTACTATTGTAGAAACCAAAATACAACATAAGCAGAAAGAAAGAAAGAAAAAACAATCCCTAAGGATTCTAAACAACAGCAGCAGAAAACAGATTAAACCAGAACAACATGCACTGTAGCCATAGTTCAACCTCTCCACTTCTCTGTGACAACCTCTCCACTTCTTGTGTTTAATCTTCATATGTCTCTTATATGTTCATAGATCTAGATTCATACAAAGAAAACTATTGGTGTTGAATCTCAATCTAGGTTAATAAATCTGGGTATCCAAATATGAGTAAGAGAATATCTTAACCTCTCCATCACCGTAGCTCGGAGAATCGAACACCACCTCAAAAACGACGGCGTTGAGCGAATAAAATGTCCTCCTGCACGTCTTTGTTCATGATTTTTTTGGAAAGGATGGTGTTGTTGTTCTGAAATTTTAAATATTTGTTGTTGTTGTTGATATTTTAGGTTTAGGTCTGAAGTGGGGGATGTTGAGAAATTATTGTTAATGATATTGTTCATGTTGGGTGAAAGTGAAGGAGGGTGAGAGTATTAGAGATTTCTGGATTTGATTTTGTTGTTGAGTAAAGAAGATGAAAGAAGAGATTGATGATATTGTTACTGGGTTAGGAAAGAAGGAAGAGAAAGAAAGAAAAGGGAGGAAAAGAGATACTCGCGTGCCTCTCCCTTTTTTCTGGCCTTTATTTATTTATTTATTTTCAAATTATACACACGTGACAAATTTAATAATTTTTAATTCAAAAAATACACCGCTGGCATGCCACGCAGCGTTGACCGAGTCAAAATTGAGGTTTTGCAAAAAGGGGTAAACATGGGGGTCACTTTTGCCATTTTTTTTAATAGGGCCAAAATTGCAACTTTTACAAAGTTAGGAGGTAAAAAATGCGTTTAAACCTAATTCAAAATATCTTCACATCTTAAGCATTTATTTTAAAAGTTTACTATCCAAAAAAGTCATAGCACAAGAATATAATGTTTGAAATGACATTTATGAGAAGCTATTTAAACCAAATTTTCATTTGAAACTTTCTTTTAAAATATCTCTGGCCCACCGACTAATTCGAAGGGACCAATCCCGCCGTCCACTTGCGGGGGCTAGAGCAAGCTCTGTATGGACTTGCCCACCGAAGTTGGTACCAGGGGGAATCAAATCTAAGACCTTAAGAGAAGCAAACTCTAAGATCTCAAGCCAACCACTAAGCCAACCCCAAATGGGTACCATAAAAATTATTTTGAAAAGTTGTAACCAATGAAACCTAAGAGGTTTGATGATATAAAAAAAAGATATTGAGGTTATTTCAAAATAATAGTTTTAGAGTTTAAACTAACAATAATCAATGATTTAAAGATTGATTTTTTGATTTACCCGGTGTGCTTGATTTGCAAAAAATGCACGCACTTGACTAGGGATGCCAATGAATACCCATGAGTACGGATAGTATGATATTTTTCCTTGTTTCGTTGGATAAATATGATACTCGTGTCTGCCCCGTATCCTTGTAGGTACCCATTATGCGGGTACCCGTGGGTATTGAGGTATCCATGGGTATTCATGGGTACCCATGAATTTTTTAATTTATTTATTTTTCTCTACAAAGAATAACTTGTTTTTAATTACCAAAAAAACTTCAACTTTTAAACATTATACATAATCCATAGAAAATTCATGATTCTTACATAATCCATACAGATTCTTAAAGTAAAATAAAAACATAAAAACATCCAAATAAACATCTAAATTTCATATGCATTCCAAACTTCAATAACTTCATTTGACTTCCTAAATCCTGAAATTAAAACATATAAATCTCTAAATCAAAATCCAAATAATCAACGTGACAATGATAATTGAAATAAAATCTTATAACATTTACTAACAATGTCATTCACCAATTATGTCAATGCTACCATCCATATCTTTCAAAATTGAACCCAATTCAACGTTCTCAAACTTTGATTTTGTAGAACCTAGAAAAGAAAAAGAATAAGTCAAATAATAATTTGTTTAAATAAGGTAACAACTTTAAGTAATAAGATATATAAAAATATTTATTAATTTACTTAATTTATTATCGGGTATGGGTACAATCAAATTCGTGTTCGTATCCATATAATAACGGGTAGTCAAATACTGGTTTATTATACCCGTGGATACTCGTTTAGCTATCTGTCTCGTACCCGTGATGGATTTTACCTGCGGGTGCCCATGGGCATGCATTTTTTTGCCACCCCTACACTTGACAAAACAATAAAAAAAGTATAAAAAAAATATATGAGAATTACTTATGTCGCCTGGTTCATTTTCATTTTATTTAATAATACATTAATACAAGAGCACTTTGATGAGATGATTCAAGTTTCTTCCAGCTTAATTATAGGTAATGAATTTAAATACAGTCCTAAAATTTAACAAATTTACTTTTTTGAGAGAGGGCATTACCGCAAGGGCCACTTTCAGGTTTTTTGTTAAATAATCTAGTTGCGATCATAACACACGTAACGTATCAAGAATCTCCGATTCAAATCTATGCCCTTACACATTAAATTGTGTCTCCAATTACCAACCTAATTATACTTACGGATTAAGTCACTTGCATTTTTACGTAGGATTGAAACAAACATGTATATAAAATTACATTTAATTAATATTAATTTTTAGGAGAACTAATAATAAGTTTATTACAAGTATTTATTTAATCAGATATTTTGGGATGTTGTAAATGTTAAGTGAAAAGATACTTATAGGTTAAGGAATGATATTGCATGGGGAAGCGGTGTCGGAGGTTAAGGAGGGAAAAGGAGGGGTTTTGATGCCAAGTTTTGACTCATAAATATTAGATTCTTGATGGGAAAGTGGGGAGGAAGAAAGGATTCTATTTGGTGAAAATATATTCGTTATTGAGAGAGGTGACGAGGTGAATGGAAGGAGATGGTTTGTGGATAATGTTACTTAAAAAATAGGAAATTGTACTAATACTTTGTTTTGGCACGTGTCTTAGTACGTTGTTTAATTTAGCATTGGAGAAAAATGTTTATGTGAAGGGTATGGTGTTAGGGTAATGGTATAGTGGGAGGTTGTTGGAGTTGAATTGAAGAAATTTATTTGTTTGGAAGTTGAGTTGTTGGAGGAGTGTAAGGCTTTACTGTCTAACATTATTTGCAGGAAAATGTAGATGACAATTGAATTTGGGATTCTTACCCCTCGATGGTTTGTTCTCTGCTAAAGAAGATCATGAGATGATTTATAGTTTTGAAGAAATATCATGTAATTTACTTGAATTGGCTAATCACTTATTTTGTAAAATTATGGCGGAAGTTTTGTCTTGGTTTAGTTTTAGTACTGTAATGGCAAATTCTAGTTGTTATCGTATGACTCAATTCATAGGCTTGGTTTTTCATGGTAAGAAAGTGAACGAATGCTTCCATGAGATTTGGATGGCATGTATTTGATCAATTTGGAGGCAACCTAATTTTGTTATGTTCGGTCAACATGATCATTCAACATCTACAACCCTGAACATAGTTAAACTTATGATGTGTTCTTGGATTACGTCCAAAGTTAAAGGATTTTTGTATGATTTTTTTATAAATAGAGCATTCAATTTCTTAGATGTTTAAGAGTGACCCTTCTTATAGTTTGGTTGTCAACTTTTTACTATTTGGTTGAGTGGTGTTTTTGTTTTGATGTCTATTTTATTATTGCACTCATTGTTGGGATATATATTTTAATCTTCATGTGATATTTTTTTGCACCCTAACTTTCATAAAAAAAATATTATACTAAATTATTAATCATTTAATTTATTTTATGATAATTAATCATTTAATTTTTTTTGCAAAATTAATCTTTTAAAATTATTGATATAATTGATGAAAATTATGGATATAACTTTTTATAGAACATTATTATGAATATATCTAATATACTTGCGTGTGACTAGTTTATATCTTCTCTAACTTTACCAAAACAAAAGTTTGAAAGGGTATCAAGAGTGCGACAAAAAAAATGTTTACTTTAAAATATCCTTCAAAAAAATTGTTTACTTTAAACTTTATATTACAAGTGAAGCAACACTTTTTCTTTTTTTTCTTGAGAGGCAAGTGACGCAACACTTTTTTGTTGTGTGATTTTAAATCTGACATGTTGCAAATGTGCCCATTAAAAATTAAAAAAGTACACCTCCACAATTTTTTTATTAGATGGATGTTTTGACCTTGATAAAAGTCAGCTACGGTGACTTTGGCGTGTCCTTCTCAAACGCCCTCTCGATTCAAATGGTCGGAGAGAAATTCTACTATAGGCAGAAGCATAAATCAATGGTATCTATTTGGACATATACACATCAATTATTTTTTTTAATAATATAAATAAAATTGGTAATATAATGATTCAGTAATTTGAGGAAAAGTATTTTTATGTGTGTGTGACCAAAAACTATTCATTTATATTTGTGACTATGGAAAAATCTCTCATGGTCGGAACTGACCGTGTAAAATACACCGTCCAATGTCCATTAAAAACAAAATAAATAAATAAAATTATTTTGTAGGTTTGTTTATTAATTTTTTTGAAAGAAGTTAAAAGAAGAGAATCGAATTTAAGACCGACCTTAAAAGATGTATTCTAAAATTATAAGTCAATATTATCATTTAGGTTTATTAAATAATTCATGTATCTATTCAATAGTATAAGTCAGATACATCATTTATATTTTAAAAAGTAATTTTTTGTTTATAATCTCGAGGATATAAATATATTTACATTTTTCAAACAATTAAATTTAACTTAGCCAATTAAGCTTAAGTAACGCGTGTTTATTTGACAAGTAAGGTTTTTGTGTTTAAAAATTATAATTTTTTGAAAAGAAACTATAAAGATCTTATATTATTTGGAGTCTTGAAATTTTGAAACTGAATTTCCAAATTAGTTGTATTTTATTTTGGTATGATTCGTTAGTATATCAATAATTGATTGATTTAAATGGCAAAAGATTTGAGCTTTTTAAGCACATCGTCAAAGGTTTAATCTTTGTTCTTGCATATGAAGAACCTATCCATCTCATGTTCCTATGGATTAATCAATAGAGATTAACGACTACTAAACAACGGTAAAATATCGTAAAAAAAAATAAAAACAAATGCCCGACACATATTAAGATTTTCTTCAATAGTTTGTTATTATGTTTCCATAAAAATATGATTTGTTTATTAGTTTTTTTTTTTTTTTACAAACGTTATTAGTCTCTTGAAATGATGAACTTTCAAAAGGTAATTTCAGAAAACTTTGATGGTGAATTAGTAAATTACACGTAAACGATTACCTTTCGAGTTGGCCATGAATACGTAAGAGGGACGTATAGAATCAATCACTGTCCAATATAAATGTTGGCACTTGGAGGAAGAGATTGTCAAAAATGAATAGAAAACTTAATGGTTGACACAAAACAATACCAATTTCTAAAAGAAGGGAACTAGTAAACGTCCGTTTGAGGGACTGAAATGCTATTCCTGACTTAGCTTGTCCTCTAGAAAAAAAGAAGTAAAGAAAAAGAGAGACATCAATTTCATTTCATCAAGAAAATAGATACATGCTTTTCGGGTCAGAGCTGCAACTAGAGGAGTAGCTTCATATATATGGCGTTGATTACAACTCTTCAATTACCCATCTGCCTACGCAAGGCATTTACACTTAAAGTGATTTTAACATGTAGAAGAAAAACTTGTAGATTTAATAACAAAGAGAGTAGACTTTATTGAGGATAGTCAGATCATTAGATTCAAATTTAGAAAATTTTATAAAAAAACTATTAAAAAAAATTATAGGCTAATGAGTTAGATCGAAATATAGTTTATAATATAATATTATGATGTAATTTGATGTAGCTCACCTTGTTTAGTAGGATAAAGTTTGATTGTAATAAAAGTATTTGCAGATTGGGTTATGCTGAATTTGACTAACCTAATACTCAAATCAATTAGTTGTCTTTAGTTAGAGTTGAGTATCTCGTTCATATTTTTAACGCTAAAACCAAACCAAATCAATTCAATCATCAATGAGTTGGATTGTATTGGGTACGAAGGTGATATAAGAAAGAAGAAAAAAAATCAATGAACACACTTTATTTTTACGAACAATGAACTCAAATGTTACACTTGATTGTTTAGAATGATAAAATTCAAGTACTTAAATTGGATTAGAACACATGATTTAGCTTAAAATCTCATCAATAATTTGAATCAAGTTCATTAGCAAATACATGTTGTTTTAAACAAACATGAAGAAACCTGGAGGTTTCTCAAATTAAATAAATTTAAGAACGAACATGATCTCTCAAAGCTTCCGACAAACACTTTAGAAGTTTAAAATATATTATTTTAAACACAAAACTTTTTTTTTATATTTCCTTAACAAATACATTTAGAATACTTATTAGTATGTTCTTTGAGAGATCATCTTCCTTCTTAGAGCACCTCTAATGAGGTATTTTGCTCTTTGTTCGCTAACATGTCATGTGAAGAACTCAAGTTTTTTATCCGTTCATCATTAGAGTACTCTAGGTTAGAGTTACCATTACGTTCCGAAGTAACAATGCTTTTGATTAAAAAATGTTATAAAGGCTATTTTTTTAAGTAGTTATAAAGGCTAATTGTTAATGTTCTGTCATTAAAAAGTAATTAATTAATGTTATTGTTTTTCTACAAATTGAAGCTTTCTCAACCTATAAATTGAGAATATTCTGCTCACCGTATTTTATCTCTTTTAGTTTTTTATTTTTACACTCAAACACTCGCGTATTCTTTCTCTTTTAGTTTTTAATTTTCACACTCAATTTTGCTCTCACAATGTTATTTTATAGTTGAAAATAGGGTTAAATATGTTTTTAATCCTTATAAATATACCAACTTTTTTCGTTTTAGTCCTTCAAATATTTTCCTTCAACTTTTAGTCCCTATAAAATTTTTAAATACTACTTTTAGTTCCTATTTTTAAGTTAATTTTAGTATTTTTTTTAATGAAATTGTGCAGATATATGTAAAATATTGTAAAAGTCATTCCCATAAAAAATTAAAATTTTTAACAAAACATAAATAAGATATGAATTTCTAACCATAAAAAATATGAAAATTCATATTAAATTTATGTTTTGTTAAAAAATTCTAATTTTTTTTGAGTGATTCTTGTAATATTATGGATTTTTCCGAAAAGTTTTAATCAAAAATATGAATTCTAGATATGAGTTTACTTTAGGGTTAATAGGCCTTTACCCCCTGCAATATATGCCACTTTTGATTTTACCCCCTGTAAAAAAAAATTGGATTCGGTCCTTGTAATTTTTTTTTGTTTTAGAATACCCCCTAGACCAGCTGACTGTGCATTTTTGCTGATGTGGCACGCTGAGTCACGTTTTCTTAATGACATGGCGTGCTGACTGTATAATTATTTGTATTTTTAAATTTTTTAAGGGGTACACGTGGCATTTTTTAAATAAAAATAAAAATAAATTGAAAAACGAAAAAAATTCTTAAAAAATATGGAAAAATTAATAAAAAAAATATTCTTAAAATTATAAAAAACGAAAAAAATTCTTACATAATTAAAAAAATATGGAAAAATTTTAAAAAAATAAAAAAATAAATATATTTCGAAAATTTCATATTTCCGAATTTTTTTCAATACCAGAAAAATTTAAAAATTCTGGAAAAGTGAAGAAAATTCATATTTGTTTTTCGAAATTAAGAAGTTTTATTTTATAAAAAAAGTGAAAAATTCAAGAACTTAAAAAATTTCGAATTTTTTTTATATTTTCGAATTAAAAAGTTGGTTTCTTTTCATTTTTTTATATTTTTCTAGATTATTTTTCCAATTATTTTATTTTTTCAGAATATATTTCATTATTATTAATTTTTCCATAACTTTTTTAAATTTTTTTGAAATATTTTTCGTTTTTGAAGAATTTTTTTCGTTTTTTTTTAAAAATTTCTATTTTAAAACAATAATAAATGCCACGTGCACCCCAAAAAAAATAAAAAATAAAATTAATTATACAGTCAGTGCGCCACGTCATCAGAAAAGATGACTCAGAGTGCCACATCTGCAAAAATGCACAGTCAGGTGAGCTATGAGGTATTCTAAAACAATTTTTTTTTTACAAGGACCGAATCCAAATTTTTTTTTTTTACAGGTGGCAAAACCAAAAGTGCCCTATATTACAGGGTTGTAAAGGCCTATTAACCCTTTACTTTAAATGAGGGACCAAAACTTAAGATGAGAAATTTTTAAGGGACTAAAAGTTGAAGGAAAATTTTAGAGAAACTAAAACGAAAAGTTGTTATATTTATAAGGACCAAAATCATATTTAACCCTTGAAAATAAATATAAATAAAGTATAAATATATTTGGTAAACTTGTGGGACCAAATATGAGTTCTTTAGAGCTGCATCATTTGAGGAAAACATAAAAGTTACTTTAAGATAACGTGGTTGTAGGACCCACAAAATACTTTGAGTGGAGTTCACCGTTGGAACTTGGAAGTGTTCTTACACAATAAAAATTAGGCTTATTCAATCATTCAGTCCCTTAACTTAATTGATTGTTTCAATTTGGTTCATTAACTATTATTTGTACCAATTTGGTCTCCTATGTTTTGTTCCGTTACTAGTTTTAGTCCTTTCTGTTAGTTTTTCTCAAAAAAAGTTAACAGAAAGAACTAAAACTAGTAACGGAGCAAAACATAGGGGACCAAATTGGTACACAAGTTAACGTTTTTTTTAGAGAAACTAACAGAAAGGGCTAAAACTAGTAACAGAGTAAAACATAGGGGACCGAATTAATACAAAATATAGTTAGAGGACCAAATTGAAATAATCAATTAAGTTAAGAGACCGGGTGATTGAATAAGCCCAAAAACTAATAACAAGTTGTTGAAGTTAAATTAGATTTAAAATTTTATAACTGAAGTCATTGTGCCAGACATTTTTTTTTATTTGAATTGGACCCAAACTTTATTTGATTGGGTTGGTTTAATTGATTGACCACAACCGAGGAACATATCTAATCCTAATAACAATTGATTTTATAACTTTCAATACTTCCTAAAAACACAAGTAAAATACTAAAATACATTCAGCGGTAGTTAACTACCGCTGACCTATAACTAAAAAAACCGACAGCAGTTAACTGCCACTGAATTTTTTAGTCATTTACTTATGTTTCTAATACACATGGAATGTGAGAAAACAATTGTCAATCCTAATAGCTACAATGGTCAGTTATGTAGAGACTACATAAAGGGTCGGTATTGTAGAACTAGTTCAAAGTAAACTAATAAACTCAGAATTTATTTTCCCACCTATATCTTTCTCGCGCGTAACTCTTGAACTACAACGATCAAAAGTTACAATATGATATGAGCATTTTAAGATATTTTAGTGGCCTGTGAACATTTGAAGGGGTCTATTGAGCAATTTTTATTAACACTATTTGATCGGAAGGATCCAATAGAGATCCAAGCCCAATTGTATTTGACAAACATAATTAATCCAATTTTATTTTTTCAAAAAAAAAAAAACCCTAATCTCAGCTTTAGTTAGCGATTTTGAATTCTCCATTTCCCGTTCGTTCGTTCGTTCGTCAAAACTGCCTCTGAACTGAAACATGTCTTCTTTCGGAGCAGCAAATACAAATACAAATACAAATCCAAACAAATCCTATGAGGTAATGTAATGTTATGCGTTTTTATATGTCTAATGTATTTGATTTCACCTTTATTGTCAACAATCATTTACAACAAACAAACCTTTCAATTTTCAGGTTTCACAACCACCCACCGATTCTATTTCCAGTCTTTCTTTCAGTCCTAAAGCCAATTTCCTCATCGCTACTTCCTGGGACAACCAGGTATCGTTGTTTTACTCTGTTGCCACGTCAATTAATGAATATGAAAACATACATACGAGTTATTTATTTATATATTCTTTCGTAACAGGTTCGGTGTTGGGAGATATCAAAGAACGGAACTGTTGTTACCAGTACACCCAAGGCTTCAATTTCACACGATCAACCGGTAATGCATTTGAATTTCGACAATTTTATGTAAAAAAAATTTGGTGTGCGGCTAAGTGGCGTTGGATGCTTGTTGAAACTAAGTTTTTGTTTGTTGTTGAAGGTTTTGTGCTCTGCTTGGAAAGACGATGGAACGACAGTTTTTTCTGGAGGTTGTGACAAGCAGGCTAAGATGTGGCCGCTTTTGTCTGGAGGGCAACCTGTGACTGTTGCTATGCATGATGCTCCTATCAAAGAGATTGCATGGATACCGGAGATGAGTCTTTTAGCCACTGGAAGCTTGGACAAAACCATAAAGTATGCATTTTGATTCTCTTTATTCAGTTATATTTGAAGAGTCCTAGTTATTTTGTATTGATAATTAGAATTTGAAAATCCAATGTAACATTGCAATTATATGAGTAGGGTCCTGATTTAGATGAGCGTTATTTTAGAGTAGATGGCTCTTTCAATATAAAAGCACGCAACACTAAAATCTAGTAGCTAATGTGTATAAATTATTCAAGAAAAGTTAATACATTCCATGAACATGCGACAAATTCTTAGAGTTAGGGTTACAGAAACTACATCTTTTTAATGCCTGTAAGGTGGCCTTTTCTATTTGCTGCATACTCAATTATGATCTATGAATCACATATGATTACATTGAATTATGCCATTTTCTCAAATTATTATCGGTGTCAGCGTGTCCGTGTCTGAGTTTGTGATTCATAGATTATGATAGTTTGTGCTGTGCTTAAGTTCACTGTTAGGCATCCTAATACATAGAACTGAGCTTATAACAGTCTATATGAAAAGTAAAGCCCGGAATGGGTGGCTTCATTGCAAATACTTTATTTTATTTTTGTTTTTTCTTCTCTAAAATTGCTGAATGAGTAGTGCCAATAGATGTAATAAATCCATTTTTGTCTCGTTGTATCTAAAAGTTCTATTAGGATAATTGGCAGTTTTGGTTCATGCTATTGTACCAAAATCTCCATGACCAAGTGGCAAGCAGTTTTTTCTCCTTTATAAAAAGCAAGCCAACGCATTGTCCATGTTTAAAGCCCAAAGTGTTCTTGCTTGTTTGATCGTGTTAAGTGATGTGATAAAATCATCCAATCATCTTCACCCAATAATTTTAGTTTGGGGTAGTTGTTTTATGACATAATATTTAAGCCTCCGAGTTTGAGCAAATGATCAAGAGTCTGGTTTTGCTGCTCACAATCTTCTAAGTTGGAAGTTGACTCTGTATAATATATCATAGGTCAGTACATTGTCTACGCTTCAATCCAAAAGGACTCTTGTGTGAGGTCTGAGAGTGTAATTTAAGGCTCTGTTTGGGATTTTGGAGGGACGAGATTAGAGGCAAAAATAGAAAAATCTTTCAAAAATTTTGAGAGAGTGGTTTTGTTGAGAATAATAAATTAATACTTATGATTAATGTATTTTTGACTTTGAAAGTATTATAACAACATAGATTGGATTTGAAGAATTTACCCAACCACCCCAAAACCCTCCAAACTTCTCCTCCAATACATTTTTTTAGTTCCCCCAAATTAGGGGGATTTTGTATTATGAAGAAAACCAAATCCCCCATTGCCCTCCACTCTCATAACTCTCCATTCTTTCCACTTCTTCCTTCCTTTTTATACAAACCCTCCCCTCCCCTCAAAACTCCCAAACAGAGCTTAAGAGATGTAATAAAACCATTCGTGTTCATAACCCAGCAACTTAAGTTTTGTAATTTTTTGTTCAGGATATGTTATTAAAACATGACCTAGTTCGTGAGAGTATGATACTTTGTCGTCTTTGTTCAAAATAAAAGTTGAATTTCAGTACAAGGTAAAGGTGGATTTGTGTTTTTTCCACTCTTCAAGTCCAAAGGGCTCCTATATGTGGAGGCATGTTGAATATAATTCCAGTTATAGGTCCTCTGTCCTCCCCTAGCAACTTAAGTTTTATGGATAATTGTTTCTTCATTAGAAACATTAGCTAGTTTGATTATTTTTCTTTTATCTTTATGAAGTGTACAATTTTCCCCTTGCATGACACCGACAACTGCTATGACTGCTAGTAATTTTGTAAGGAAAATGCATATTTTGTTTCTAGTTCCTTTTCCTGGTATCCACATGTTGGTTTAGAAAGATTTAACTGCTTCATAAATTATTTTATGCTTTATTTTCTGTGTTAGGTATTGGGATACTAGGCAGTCCAACCCAGTGCATACTCAACAACTCCCTGATCGATGTTATACAATGTCAGTGAGGCATCCTCTGATGGTTGTGGGAACTGCCGATAGGAATCTGATTGTCTTCAACTTGCAGAATCCTCAGGTGATATTTTATTCTAAGATAAATTGATGTTGCTTGTAGCTTTGTAAGCAGCAATTTGGTGCTCTGATGTGAATATTGAATAATGAGTTTTGTTATTTAAGAGATGAAGTTTCAACTATAAATTCTATTCAGTATCCACTTTTGTTAACGGGTGCTTGCTCATAACATTTTCAACATCATGTGAAATCTGCATTATCTGCTTTTTCTCTATGCATGTGTAATCTGTGATTTATATTTTTGTAAATATCAAATATCGTTACTTGCAATCCCTTGATATCTGAAGTGCACAATCCTCTTTACTGGAACTGGATTCAGATCGTTCGAACTTTACTCTGTAAAAATCACACCTAGGAAAAACCCTACAGAACAGTTAAATCCGTACAAGGAATGCATTATGCAAAAATAAACTTGAGCTCTAAGTGTCATGATAACCGTGTTTTTCTTTAATATGATTAAAATTTTATCATGCACTTACACCATGGGGATTACGCCTCTATCTCTTTAAGCAGCCAACAAGTGAAAATATTGAATTGAGTACATAACTACTTCTTAGAGAAAATTAAGTAAATATAAAGTGAACTCGTGGAACATGCAACCCAAACTGAAAGAAAACAAGTGTCCTTGTTTACACTTTTTTGTTTTCTCAATTATGGTTTTATATGTCAGACTGTCTGTTAAAACTGTTCTGTTTTTATCCAAGTTTATTGGTTTTTTATCTTTCACCTTTTCTATGCCTTTTTTTTCTCTCCATTATTTTGAATATGAACAATTAAAAAGGGCAAATTACATATTTATTATTTGAGGAGCTGTTGATTTCAATAAATATTGATGTTATATGTTTTCTTGTAACTTGTGTGAAAACGTCAACAGACCGAGTACAAAAGGATAGTATCGCCCCTGAAATATCAGACAAGATGTGTTGCTGCTTTTCCAGATCAGCAAGGTTTTTTGGTATGTATTCACTCCTCGCTTGCATTTAGATACAGTTATAGAAGCCTGAAGTCTTAGCTGCGCCCTTGTATTTTACTTAATTCCATCTCTGCAATAATGTGGGGAAAATTTTTTTCCACTTGGTTTGGAGCTTGTATGTTCATACTGTGAAGAGCCTCTAAAGCTTGAGGACGCTCTAATTCGTACATTATATCGAAGTATTTAGACAATCGGGTAATCAATGTGTTATTTGTCAGAAGGATTTGAATTGATGCTATCAAATGTCAAAGTCAAGGCTTTATTTATAAGATAGAACCATATAAGGAATGCCAATTGAATTTTATGTCCATATTATCATTTTCTGTATATGCTTTGTACATATGCTAACACAACACAGCATGTTTTTGTCTTCTTTTTCAATTTAGACAGTTTTGTGTGTTGCTTTTATTCCCTTCAATTTTTTCTTCTTGTTATTATTACTACATATGCTTGCTATATACACGCTGATCTTAATGCTGATACTATTGATTATTGATCACTGTTTCCCTGTAGGTTGGCTCAATAGAGGGAAGAGTTGGAGTACATCACCTTGATGATGCACAACAAAGCAAGAATTTTACTTTTAAATGCCACAGAGAAAGTAATGAGATATATTCGGTCAACTCCTTAAATTTCCATCCGGTAATACACTGTATAATATCAAAATTACATAAATTTCATTTGGGTGGTTGTGGATATATTTAAAATTCTTTATTTCTTTGTCCAAGATCTTATTGATTTCTTTGATTTCAGGTACATCACACTTTTGCAACTGCTGGATCTGACGGTGCTTTTAATTTCTGGGATAAGGACAGTAAACAGAGACTCAAGGTTCTTACTTTTTTTCCCAAACTCTCTTTCTCACTATCCTTTCTTTCTGAATGTGATCGACGTAATTCGAAAACACGCCATAATTGTTTCTTACAGAATAAAAGCTTTTGCACGTTGTTCTTCTTACTTTTTGTATGACTGAACATAAACATGATAGGTAAATTCTTGTTAGTTTGGTTAGAGTGTTAGACTATGATGTATATAAATAATAGGAAAGGACTAGACGAGGTGATAAGGAGATGCAAACCCTTGAAATTATGTTTGTAATTCCAACCGTAATCAGGGGATTCTTTCCTGGTCCTTTCTTTCTAATAAAAATAGTGATATCTTCCCTACTTCTGTCTGTTGTTGCTCCTCTCGTTAGAATTTTTTTTCATGGTGGAGCCTTGGGGACACTTGGTCTCTAATTTACTTTTTATCACTTCATAGGATAGAAGGAAGAATTGTTGAAGTATCAGATCTGGGTGTTTGTGTTTCTTTCTGGGTTCTTAGAGCCCTAATTATATTAGTCATGTATCCATCTAGAAAATAATGCTCTTCTTTCCACCTTTTTGAAGCTATTTTCTGTTGTCATTTTATAATGTACTTTGAACGTGTTTTGTAGGCAATGCAAAGGTGTAGTCAGCCCATACCTTGTGGTACATTCAATAATGATGGTTCCATATATGCTTACGCGGTATGCTCCATAGTACTGTTTAAAAATCAGTGTTATTTACTTTTGCAGTTCTTATAATGTTTTTATTTTGCCATTTCATATTTTGTTCTTCCTTAAATTAGGAAACCTACATTTGTCGGTGCCTAGGATCTGTGACATCCATAACTTTCCTCTTGAACTCTTTTAATAATTTAGACCTTTGCGTTGTTGATAAGGGAACAACAACCAAGCTTTTTTCACTAGGTGGAGTTTGCCATATGGACCAATTGACGCCATGAAGTTTTGTCATGTGTTAGGTTAAAAGATAATTATTTATTTATCGCTAGATCTTGTTAAATGATTTGGCATATACATTTCCTTTGCCCCTCTAAATCTAACTATTGGATTCCTCATAGTTAGTACTCCTTGTTGGAGCTTCTACAGGTCTTCTCCAATCATGCCTAAAACCAATCGAGACAAGATTGTACCGTCTCTACAATTGGGGCTATCCCAATGTTCTCCCCAACGATTGTATTGCTAAAGTTGTCCTGTGTTATCGTATATTCTCTATACATTACAGGTCTTATAGCTGTGGTATTTCTTTTAGTTTAGCGGTACTATTGCATATCAAAACCGGAGTATTTCTCCATTTCATCAACCCTGATTGGACCCTGTGGTCGAGATATCCCTTTATATGATCAACTTAGCATTTGAAACTTGAGACTTGTAGTATCATATATTCTCCTATTTTCATGTCTACTGTAGAGTTTGTTTCTGTTGCTAAACTTGTATTCAATGTACTCCATGTTACTTCTACTTAAGCAAAAACCATGTCTTTCGAGGACTTGTAGCCATATCTTTTACTTTTTATTCATTTCCTTTCTTAACTCGCTATTTGTGGCTGTATCACCTGGAAGAAGTATGTACCTTATCTTGGATGATATGGAAATATGCAAACAAGTAATACAATATCCAAATGTCCACTGTTTCTTATGTTACAAATTCTTTATACACACCACGAGTGATTGAGTGCACTATATATATATGTATGTGTGTGTGTGTCTATATATATATATATATATATATATATATATATCGTGTGAGGTTCTATCATTTTTTATGCACTCTTTTAGTCGAACAGCCCGTTTATCCATTAGGCATGTCTTTAGATGTTATTCATGATTGTTACACTCCTTGAATCTTAGAATGTGCTAATTGCTTGCAGCTTTGCATCATGCTCTGTTTTATTTTGTTTTGATTTTTGTTTTATGTGTTTAATCTTGAGTTTTGCTCGGAGTGCAAAAGCTTAAGTGTGGGGGAATTTGATCAGTGCATTTTTGCACATATTTTATAGCATTGCATTTTGATATTTTGAGAGTTTTTTATGCTTAACATTCTTAGAAATCGTGGTTGAGCCTAACACAACCCGACTTATAAACACATTGTCAGGCCATCACCTATCCGATGTGGGACTCTTAACAAACATTATAATTTTAGCATGTTTTCGTATTTTGGGTCTGATTTGAGCGTTAATATAATTTGTGGATTAATTTCCATTTTTAATGTGTTTTGACCCCCTGTGCAGGCCATAAAAAATGCCCAGTTTGGACGTCCTCCTGATGAAAAATGCTGTTATCTGAAGCAGTTGTTTTAACCACAAATTTGGGTCAAATGTTTTTACCGTAAATGGGTTGATTAGCCGTCTTTTGGCTCAACTATTGTTGTAGCTCGTTTTACAACTTTAGGTTAATGTTTATGCATATAACTAATGCTGAAAACAGCGGAAACGCTCTTATTTTCCCATTCAGCCGTTTTATTAAACTTTTGTGCAAACTTATTGTCATGGAAGCTTAAACCCTAGGTTAATCAACCCATGACAAGTTTGCACAAAAGTTTAATAAAACGGTTGAATGGCTGTTTTCAGCTTTATTTATAGGCATAAACATTAACCTAAAGTTGTAAAACGAGCTACAACAATAGTTGGGCCAAAAGACGGCTAATTGACTCATTTAGGGTAAAAACATTTGACCCAAATTCGTGGTCAAAACAACTGCGGCAGAGAACGGCATTTTTTATGACGTCCAAACTGGGCTTCGTGCTCAACATGAAAGTTGTAGATAATTTCCTTAGCTTTCCAACGCTTATTTTTACGCCTCATTTTGATAACGGCAGCCAAAATTATGGCCTGCACAATGAACAAGGGTCAAAACACATTAAAAACGGAAATTAATCCACAAATTATATTAACGCTCAAATCAGACCCAAAATACGAAAACATGCTAAAATTATAATAGTAAGCATAAAAAGCTCTCAAAATATCAAAATGCAATGCTATAAAAATGCAAAAATGCACTGATCAAATTCCTCCACACTTAAGCTTTTGCACTCCGAGCAAAACTCAGATTAAAGTTAAACACTTAAAACAAAATAAAACAGAGCATGCTGCAAGCAATTAGCACATTCTAAGATTCAAGGAGCATGAATAACATCTTATGACATGCCCAATGGATAAATGGACTATTCGACTAAAAAAGTGCATCAAAAATGATAGAACGTCACAAGATATATATGTATAAAGCGCACTCAATCACTCGTGGTGTGTGCTATCAACACATTCTTTTATTTGTTGAAGTTCACGTGGTCCACTAATTTCCTGTGGATCCTACATGATTTAGTGAAATCCATTTGAATTGCAACCAATAGAAAAGTGTTAGAAAGTATGTTGCTAGCACTCCTCGTTAAATATATTATGTGGTAGACATTTTATTAATTTTTCTGAGCCAACAATGTATGCTGCTGGATATTGTATGAAGAATGAGATATTGAAAATTAAAATGCTAAATTGAAGAATTCAAACATTGAATGATTTTTCTAGGGATATCATATAATACATGCATCTTTGGACAGTTAATTATAATTGAAACAGACAACAGAGTATGAGTCGAGTTGCTTAAATCCCACCTGTCACGTAGATTAGATGTGTGTGGTGGAACTGTCAGCTTTATGCATGTAATATAGATGTGTGATTAGTTTGGTTCCTGTTAAGTGAAAAAATCCCAATGTTGTTCTCCATGAACGTGCTTTTAATGTAATTAAACAAAAATATGCTTGCTTTTTTACGGACATGTTAATATGCACTTTCAATGCAATTACCAATAATTTAGCTCTGAAACTCTACACACGTCTATAGGTTTGTTATGATTGGAGCAAAGGTGCCGAAAATCACAATCCAGCTACAGCAAAGAACTACATATATATGCACTTACCACAGGTACGTGTGCATACATTCATATGTGAATGCATTGTTTAAATTGTTCAAGAATCTTCCTGTGGACAACTTTAAATGATGCTTTGTTCATCTTAGTTTTTACCTGTCTTTATTTATCAAAATGAATTCATTCAATGACATACATTCCTATGGACAGCTTTAAGGGATGCTCTATTCATCTTAGTTTTTACCTGTCTTCATGTATCAAAATGAATTCATACAAGGACATACATTTTTATTCTTCTATAATTTTCTCTCGTTTTTTTTCCATTGATAAATTTGGATCTTTAGTTGTAACTGTTTTTCTGATGTGAGCAGGATTCTGAGGTTAAAGGTAAGCCGCGAGCTGGATCAACGGGAAGAAGATGAAGTTTTAGTGTTAAGGGTTTTCTGTGTTTCGGTGTTTTCGTAAAAAGGGTTTGAAGCTGGAAGTGACAGACCGATTGCTTAATGATTTGATGCTACAGCTAAAATGATTAGATTCTAACTCATTCTTTGGGTTTTAACCGAAATTTTCATATGATTTAGGGTTAGGCTGCTATTCTTCTTTATCATATGTACAAATTCAAATGATGCGGAAATCTTTTACAATTAATGTGGATTGTGTGTTTATAAAAATGGCATTATCAATTCAACAATATGATATTATGTTTATATTTTGGGTTATTATGATTGCTAAGAGGAAAAAAGAGAGTGAAAAGAGGTTCAATTCTTGCATGTCAAGGGAGAAAAAAATTGATTATTTAGTTTAGAAAGTTTGTTAAAACATCGACAAATGAAACTAGTGAATGAGAATCAGGCGTATGAATGTGAATCCGTAAATAATCTAATACAACTTAAATTACTAAATAAGGTGTTGCAGACATAATGTGACCTGTCAGAAATATGTTTATGCATACAAGATTTCTTGTTGCAATGAATTCTTTTCTAAGTACATCCTCATTGTAAGGGGTGGTGGAAAATTGGAAATGTGTATGTTCAATCTCATATCAACTGCACCAAGAAACCTGCCTGAAACCACAACTGTATTAATTTGGTGTATGTTTAAATTGAGTGTAGAGTTGTTAAAATTATGGCGGATGAAATTATTTGATGGAGTTTCAATAAAAAAATTGTGATGACACCGTTTTGACTAATTCACTATCCATTAAAGTTTAAACTTCATATGTAAAAATGTAAAAAAGAGTTAGGTTAATGACAATTTATGTGGTAACTATAAATTTATAAAGAAAACGAGACATTGACACAAAAACTAAAGTAATAGAGAGAAAATATAAAAACATAATGTGTGAATGTATGATAGAAAAAATTGTCACAAAAATTATCAAAAAGTGATTGTACAAATATTATTTATCTATTAAAAATAGAGAAATGATATTTGTACAACCACTTTTTGACAACTTTTGAACAACTCTCCCTCTCATACTCACATGTTTTTTTATTCTCTTTCTATTGTTTTTGTCCAATAAAAATAGAGAAAAAGTGGTTGTCACAAAGGTTGTACAAATATCACTCCTCTAAAAATATTGTGTATGTATATTAACATTTATGTGTCAACGTTTGTGTTAATGGGGTTTTTGTTTGCCTTCTACTTTTTTCACTAGTTGTGCAATGGAAAGAAATTTGACTTTTCATTTTTAAGTAATACACTTGGCTATTTTTTATTTATTTATTGCCTATTGCTTCTTTTTTCCACTAGTTTTTCAAGGGAAATAAATTTAACTATTCATTTTTAAGTAATACACTTGGCTTTGTTTTTCAATACAGTATGAGTTCAATGAAAAACCACTAATTACGTTTATTAAATAAAATCACCAATTAATTAATTTATATAGCGCAGAAAACAACGTTTAAAAACGTAAACTACAACTCCTGTAACAACAAAGTCGCTTTGGCCGAGTGGTTAAGGCGTGTGCCTGCTAAGTACATGGGGTCTCCCCGCGAGAGTTCGAATCTCTCAGGCGACGATTCTTTTTTAGTTTTTTATGAAGCTTTAAACATTAAACACGCCCACGTGCACCTTTATTTTTTTTGACGCAACCACTCACGTGCAGCGTAGACACGTTTTGATATCTAAAAACAAAAATAAAATAAAATAAATAGTTTAGTATTATTTGAGAAGAAGAGAAATGTTGAGAGATGCTTGTGGCAGCAACGATACCCATTCACCGTCACCACCACCACCACCACCGCATCTACGCTTCACTCTTCGCCATAGCCAAGTTCACCACCATGGCCAGCACCAGCAACAATAGTAACAATTCAGGTGCATTCACAACAATCAAAGAGAGAGTCACTTTCGAGAAAGATATAAAGAAAAGCAAGTTCATCGCCATTGCTGGCTCCGTCTCCGATGACAAATCCGCCATGTCTTTCCTTTCTCAGGTTACTTACTTCCCATTTTATTATTATTATTATTATTATTATTATTTTGTTACATAGTGAATAATTTATATTTTTATTTTTTTTATAATTTTGTTATTGTTAGGTACGGGATCCTAAGGCTACTCATAATTGCTGGGCTTATAAGGTACTTTAATTTATTTTATTTTATTTTAATTATTGATGATAATAGGAAAATTAATTCTCAAAACTGTGAAGCACTGACACAGACACCGGACACATTGACACCGGTAATAATCTCAGAAAATGACATAATTGAATGTAATCATATGAGTTAGTGATGATGAGGATGAGTTTTTACCTACTATGTCTGTGTTAGAGGTGTCTATAGGCCAAATATGACTCTGGCGTGTGGACATAATAGTTGAGTACGACTCAAGAAATGCTCTAGCATGGGTGAATAAATTGGATTCTTGTTTGTGGAACTTGAGATTTTATAGCAACAAGCTGAGGAATCTGTTATCTATGCTGATTGCTCGTACACTTCTCTTTTTGTCCATGTTAATTAAGAAGCAAAAAGTATTGTGGATGTTTTGGCTAAGGAAGGGAAACAGGTAATTTGGTGCTGATATAGGAATTATGCAGATAATGAACTTGACAATTCGTAGTGGTAGTGGTATGTATTTATGGTGAAAACTACCGTGAAATGGTATGAAATGATGATACCGATGTGTGATTGTGCTGCATTAGGCTATTCATTTGTGTTGGATGAATTTATGGGAGTGGAGGATGACGTGTATTGCATCTAAGTATTTGGTCTTAAATTGATCTAGTTTTGTATGTTTAATTTCCTGCGGGTAGGCATTGTGTTATGCAATTAGTTTAGCATTTGGTGGTCTCTGAAATGAATCATGCTTCAGCTTTTTTTAACATCTAATTTTTTAGCTTCAGAAATCCGACCTATTATTTACCATGCTCTACTGCTGTTTATATGCTCTAAATTAGACTGCATAAATGCTTCAAGTGATGTGTTCTTGATAAGGTATTGGTGTGTGAGGGCATGTGATTGCCACAAGCTTCAGTGACTTAGATTCTATGGCTATGTGCTGGTAGTGTCCTTGTGATGTTGCTCCCTTTATTGTCTTGGTGTTAATATGGTGGGGAATGGAGATCTTGTACTGCCATAACCAGAGTGTGAAGGAAGTAAGGAACTGCATATGTGCCCTTTATGGAGTCTTCGTGAGAGATGGTTTGCCAAGGAAGAGTGTAATGCTGGGTGATATCCTATGGGCATGAAGCACTTGGGGTGGTTTTTTGGTACAGTAGTTACTAGTTAGTGTTGTATTTCATTTTCTGTTGAATTGTGGGGTGTCTAAATTAATCTGCTCACTATAATTTGTTGTGTTGTCTGTGCTTTATTGGTGTAGGCTGTAGTGCTCTACAGATCAAAGTAGAGCTCTATTCTTTTTGAATTTGGTGTACTTTTTCTTACATTTAGTTATATCACATGATTAGGTATCCTGTGAAACTCTTCATAGAAGGTGCTGAGAGAGTGTACTGACGATGCTGAGTGAAATGTTTTTTAATATAATATTTACTTATCGAGTCATAGCCTGGCTTTATGGACAGAAGTTAGCAGATGACCATTTTGACTGACACATTGTAATTTTAAGGATGCATTTACCAATTCACAAAATTTTAGAACTATTTTGATTGATGTTCACAATTTTAAAGACAATTTTCCTATTCATTCTATTTTTAATAGATTGAAACACTGAATAAGCGATTTGTATTTTGGAATGAAGAACCTCTAATAATGTCCTTCACATTTCTTAGTAGTGTATAATGTTGTTAACAAGTTTCTACTACTTCTGCACATTTCTTATCTTATCTTTTGTTCAACAGGTAGGGGATCAATATCGGTCCAATGATGATGGTGAACCTTCAGGTACGGCTGGAAAACCAATATATTCTGCTATTTCTACTTCAGGAATAGATAGAGTAATGGTGGTTGTGATCAGGTTAATACTTTAACAACCTAACTTTAACATTTCACATATATTACTGTCAATTGATTTCAGCCAATGACTTCTGTTGGTTTGCATGAGTTCATTATCTACTTCTTTTTAACCATTGATAAAATAGTGGTGTGCTTGTGGATTTTTTTTTCGTACATTTCAAGGGTTAAGCATTTCATCCTTTGATATTGGATTTAGAACATGATTGTATTGTGATCTATATTGAATTTCAGGTATTTTGGTGGAATCAAATTAGGCACTGGAGGATTAGTCAGGGCTTATGGAGGAGTTGCATCAGAATGTTTGAAGAATGCTCCAACTTGCCTTGTGAAAACAAAGGTGGTTAATTTCTTAGCCTGTAATGCATCTTTGGTTTTATCAATAGATTCTATACCTAGAGTTTCACTTTCTTGATTGATTTTGGAACTCATTATACTTGTGATGTGTAAATTTATGAATAAAATTATGAAAAATGTAGGTGCCAATGGGTGTAGAAGTTCCCTTTGACTTACTTGGAGTACTCTACCATCAGGTTTGTTCTTGCATATTTGTAATGATGACTCCCTGATTATGAATATCCTTCTTACAGTATGACCTGGGTAGGATAGTAAAGGAGACTGGCGAGAAGTATGAGATTTTCTCAAAATTATGTTTGGATGTTATTATTTAACTGTCGTAATTAATGAATGGTGCATCAGTTTTGAGCAGCAAATCTTGATTTCTTTTAGAGAAATGATGAATATCCCGAAAAAAAAAAGCTCACGAAGAGGCACATTAAGTATAATATAGTAGAAAAACTGGTGTAACTACTTTTCTGTCTTTTTTTTGGGTTCAAAAAACTTATTCCTTCTATCTCCTCTTCAAACACTATTTTTATTAAACAAACACCATTGTTCCAGCTTCTCGTTTTTAATTAGTCACCTCTGCTCTAATTTAAAAAACAGTAAAAGTGGTACCTTCCGATTACTTCTAACTCATTCGTTGGATGGGTAGAGACTAGAGATCCTCTACATTATATTTATCTAATCTTTGACTTCTTTAGTAGAAAATTGTCAATGGCTTTTGTTGCTCTGAGTTGGGTAAGGATTATTGGTAATTGGTTATATGTTAAAAAAATAAGTTTAGACTGAGAGTTGTTTTTCTCTCACTAAACTAGAAAGAGAGAGTAGGTTCTGGTTTTGAGATTTGAGGTTTATAGAAAACAAGATGTGCTAGATTTCAAAAAGGCAAACGGTGTTGATATCTAAAAAAAAGGCAAACGGTGGATTCAACAAGTGTAAATGCCGCTCGCGAAACTTTTGTGAAGAGTTTATTCGCTGGATATAGCACAGCCTTTTCTTTTATCCATTTCTTGTTTTCTGTCTCTTTTGTCTGGATAGTGTTATTAACTTTTACTCATTAGGATTTGTTTGGACGAGGACTTTAGGAGTGGAAGGGAGAAAGGAGAGGGTTATGATGAACCATTCTCCTGCTCATTGGATTTGTTTGCAAGAGTTGTATGGTTATGTGTTTCCATTAAATGTATACACATCTCATGCTCATTTCTATTTTCATTTACAGCTGCAGTCTTTTAATGTCGAAGACATGAAGCAGGATTATGATACGGGTAAAGATGACATATCCATGGTTACTTTTAAAGTTGATTTTGACCAAGCTGAGAAATTGGAGGATGCACTGAAAGCCAATTGTAGCAGAGAATTGAAGTTTTATAAGCATTGAGACTTGACACCTGATTTGAATTATATTTTTCATGCACTACTTTTCTGATACATGGTAGATGAAAATTCGTTTGAAGATGTGATGATGAATGTGGCACAGGCAGGCTCGGTACATATTAAGGTGTTGCCTTACCTGCTGCCAATAGGACTAGTTTTCTGATATGAGACCTGGTTCACACCATGGCTTTAGGAAATTATTGTAATTTAGTAGCTTTGATACACTATTTGTAAAATCAGTTGAATCTTTTACAAATCCTACAAAAAGCTAATGTATTCATGAATGTATTTTATTTCATGAGTATCTTTACAGTTTGAAATATATGTATTTGCTCCCTTTTGTTTTGCTCTTTTGCTAAAACTTGTGCATATTTGCTTGTTCACTGCATATTGCCTTTTGAATAAACAAACAGCTCAAACTTGTGTATAGTGAAGAATTACACACAGTTTCACACTAATTACTTTCAGTCATTAAATTTAGATAGAACGGTCCACTATACATAAATACGGTTAAAGGATCTCAATTGTTGTTCCAAATCAGATGGTTAAGAATAGTAACTTTGTCATGCAATTACTACAACAAATTCATATCCGTGTATGTTTGATTCAGCGTTTGACAAAAAAATTATTTTGAGCGAAATGGTTATGTAAAATTGATTCTGAGTAAAAATGATTTGAAGGTAAAATGATTTATGTTTGAATACATTTATATAAAAGTGTGTTTGGTTTCCCATTTGAAACACACAAAAACACGTTTGCACACTTCCTGCCGTATTTTTGTCGTGATTTCTAGAAGCACCCAATACTAATTTCTACGTTAACATTGTTTTTTGCCGTGATTTCCATCAAACTCCGTTTTGCAAATGTTGTACCAAACAAACACTAAAACTATTTGAGTGTTAAAATCAATTCTAAAATAAAAAACTTCAATTTCTAAAAGTAAAATCAATTCTTCTCAAAAGCAATCAAACAAAGTCAATTATATACATTCAAAATCAATTTTAATCTTTTAAAAGTTAAAGTGAAGCCAAACATATCATCATCCTCCTGAGGACATTCCAGCTGTGGTTGTAATCATTGAATTTGAAGAAAATAAAAAGATTTTGCAGTACAGTATTTTAGGTCATGTATGTAGCAGTTCAATAATTACACTTGCAGTCCATGTTAGACAATTATTAACTATTGACACTAACATTAGGTGAGGAAGTAAAAGCTAGGAATCTGGTCAGCTGAGGTAGTAAAAGCTAGCAATCTTGTCACTCAATCTTCTCAAATCTATAAGTTTTCTTATAAAAAAAACGCTAAAGATTTTACTACCACTGATTTAGAATTGTTCATCAACTTCAAACTATCTAGTTTCTCGCCATAATTATCTCCTTTTATCAAAATTTGTATCCTAGTAATTTAAGTGCATCAACACAGGTATAGGCTGATAGCACAAAACAGAGAGGATATACACAATCTAAATCACTAGATTTTGTATAGACAGCTTGCCTGTTATCCAAATTTAATCAATAATTAATAAAAAGCAAGAAAGTATCACATGAAGTGAGTTGTTCAAGGCTCATATCAACTTCAGCATATCCGAGAATCTCAAAAAGCATTATGAACTTCCCTTGTAAACCCTGAATTATTATTCAGTAAAGATATCACAATCAACTCAATTTCACTCTATTTTATGCTTTAAAAACCTGGTCAATTTCTGTCTAATTCATTCAATGAATAAAACTCAGACATTAGAATATGTCAGACATACGTGTCTAAATCAGAGACCGTAGTAATGAATGAACAATCCAAAAACAAACAATATTCCCAACAAAACAATCTGAAAGAAAAGAACCAAAACATTAAGAAGAAAGATTCACTTCCTTCAAAAAAAAAAAAAAGATTCACATTCTCTTAAGTTACTCATAAGTCATAAGTTAAACATGCATTACCAACTTAACTAGTCCTTCACAATATTTACAAGATTACAACATGGTTGAATCTATTCCTAAAACACAAACAAAGCGAAGCAAAAACAACATAATCCACAATTTCATCATTTCCCCCAAAAGTACATTTCAAATTAGGTTTTCACATTTCCACTTCCATTTCTTCTGGATCAGATTCAGGGTCAGACTCACTCTCAGGAACAAACCCTTTCACTCTAACTCTATTAGCCACAGTTTTTATCCTCATCTTCTTTCCATCAAGTTCAAACCGAGACCCTCCATCCACAGGATACCTTAAAGGCAAACTCATATGGTAGCAATAATACTGTTCTTTTCCCTCCACCATAGACTCCGAATCCGGTGGATTCACGGCTGTACCGTGGAACGTCCTCTTACAATTTCCACATCTTAGACTACAATCTTCATACTTCCTCTCATACTCATGCAAATACCAACAATAAGGACACATAGTCCAAAATGACGCAGCTGAAATATCGTCTCCACGGATCTGGCGTTCTAATTTTTCTAGTCTAACCGGATCAGAGAGAACATACCAGGCTTCACGGACTCGCATAAGTGCTTCGTCAGCAAATGGAAATTTGTTCTTGTTTGGGTCGAGTAGTCGGACAAAGGTCTTGAATTGCTGCCGGGAAAAGTCACGGTTTGCTGCTTCTGATTGTTTAACTTTGAGTATGGAATAGTAGTCTGGATGGCTGGTGTTACCCAAACGAAGTGAAGCAGCTTCAAGTACATCGACAACAGCAAGCAAGCGATCCAGTTGTGCAACAATGTCGGGATCAGATTTTGGTTGACGACCGATAAACTTGCGACAAGAATTGAATAGTCGACGTGAGAGCATAGCAACTCCTGGGTTAAGAGAAGAGTGGTAGGGCTCAGAAGGGTGGTAGGGCTCAGAGCCATTTGTCTCCATTTTTTCTAGCTTAAAAAAACAGAGACTAGTGAGGAGTGGAGGAGAATGCGGATTGTTTTATATACACTTGAAAATACATTTGTTTAGATTTTGGGAAGGGCGAAAGGTAAAGCATGAGACGAGGCAACTTTTTGTTTTTACATTTGATAAATGAGATTATTTCGCTTTTCTAAGCGGAAATGTTTATACCGCTGAATACGAAATACTACATGTGTGGGTAGTTACGAATAAATAAGAAAATTTTAAATTTGGCTTAATTGCATTTTTGATCTTTGCATTTTGATCAGCTCACGTAAATGGTTTTGTCTCTTTCAAAATCATCCCTAAACTATATTTTTTTGTAGTTTTAGTCTTACCTCCTATTTTCAATTCTAGAAACACAGAGAAATGACAGTTTTAGACGTACCCCCTATGCTCAACCATGAAATAAACAAAGAATAAAACGTGAGTACAAAAAATTTACTTTATTCAACACACTAACCAAAAAACTCTAATTTGAAACATATCTTAGAAATTAGGGTTTTTTTGGTTAGTGTGCTGAATAAAGTGGATTCCTTGTACCCACATGTTTTATTCCTTATTTATTTCATGGTTGAGCATAGGGGTAGGTCTAAAACTGTCATTTTCCTGCGTTTCTAGAGTTGAAAATAGGAGGTAGGACTAAAAGTGCAAAAAAATGATAGTTTAAGGACGATTTTGTTCGATCTAAAAGAGACAAGACCATTTTCGTGAGCTGATCAAAATGTGAGGACCAAAAGCGTAATTAGCCTTTAAATTTAAGATACCGTATGTTAACAAATGTGGTAGGTCGACAGTGCGAACCTGTTTTGCACAAACAACTGATCAAAATATTTTGAATAGCTATATCAATTAACGTGAATCAAGAATGACAATTCAGAATATTTTGATTGGTTGTTTATACAAAACAGATTTGCACTGTCTACCCACAACACTTAAACTCTTTTTTTTATACAAAAACGATATGCATATATAATATTTGAAAAAAGTATTAATTACTCTTCATTGTACTATTAATCAAAAAAGTCATAATTTAAAAAATAAAATAATAATACATCTGATAAGATAAAAAAAAAATTAAGTTTTCGTAAATCATAGTATTATTTTTCGTTCATATATTAGGATAGGATATAGATAAAAAAAAAAAAAAAAAAAACCCAAAACAAAGTTGGTTGCGTTCATCCATCAAAAATATAATTCTTATAAGTATAAGTATGTATCATTCGAGTATTATATAAGTATCTGATAAAACATATATTTTAATTTAAAATAATTAATTTTGATACTCCATGGGTATGTATCCGTGATTATCAGTAGAGTATCTGTATCCAATATGTATTCGATACGGATACATCCTCATGTTTGGAGTATCAGAGCTTCATAGATTTTTAGACACAATTTTCACACTAACACCTATGCTTTTACTTATTTGGATATTTATATTATTTTCTCCGTCTTCGATTCCGACACCACACACATCAGGATATGGGTTTTAAAATCGAACCAACCAAATAGAAAAACCGCAAACTAAATCAATCCAAATCGAAACCGTAAAAAACCGTATTTGATTCGAATGTATTTAGATCATTTTCTTACTCAACTGCATGGTTTGGTTCCACTTGCGATTTTTATTTTACCAACCAAACCACAACTAAAAAAAACACTAATTAAACATATGTCAACAATGACATTTTATTTTTCATTTGTTAAGTTTCTTCTTTGTTTATTATTTCAAAAAAAGTATTTATATGCTACTTGAATTTGTAGAGAATAGTAAAACTTTAGTATTTTGCCGGAAACATTGTAGGATTAACTTTGTAATGTTGGATGAAATTCAAAACATTGTGGAAAACATGCTGGAAATATGATGTGTTTTAGCTTTTTGTCTTGATTTTAATGTTGAAAACAAAAAATTGTATTGTCTCGAGAAAAACAGCACCAACCGATCCAACTTAAACCATATTGGTTTGATTTGGTTTGGTTATGATTTTATCTTAAAATCCAACTGAACCAAACCAAACCGCATGTTTTCTTATCTTGCGATTCAGATGACTTTTAGCCTTAAAATCGAATCAAACTGCATCGCGAAGACATCTACATCGAGATGGGTTGGGATGTGATAACTTTAGAGGGAAAAGTTATGGTGATTTTATTATCAAAAAAGTCATAAGTGTAGAAAATAAAATTATTATTCAAAGTTTATGTACATTTTTTATGAAATGTTTTGTTTCTAGTGTGAGCTCTGATTCTCTTCTATCGTTGCAAATCGAGGTTAGTCATTGTATTCATGTAATGATCGACATAGATAGTAGAGAATCTGAGTCTATCTTCGCGTTAGTTTATATATAACAAAATTTATAGATAGGGATCTTGAACATTTTTCACTTACAAGAATGAGAGTCATTTGTTTATCGACCTCATTGTTTAGTTTAACTTATAACTTAAACTATTTTTTATTGTTTGTTGTAGTAGAGAATTACCCATAAAGTCGTGTTTTTTTTTCCAACACAATGAGTATTTCAAGCTCTCCATACCCTCTGAATTCAACAAACAAGTTTTCTATACAAATTTTCATAAAGATACAAAACTTTCTTTGATGCCCCGCTAACGATATTATAGTTAATATTATCTCCTATATAACTCTTGAAAACAACTTGTTCATTCAAATGAACATTTTGAAGAAATATGTTGTTATCTTCATGCTCAACACATAGAAAGTTCTAAACTATGAGATTCATTTTATTAATTATTGAACTAACTTGTTTATTGGTCGACAATTTATCGTGAAAAGACACAAAAGGCTCCATACCCAACACATTTAAATTTTGACTCGGTTGTACCTCTTTTTATTATGTTCGTCAAATATATTCAAATATCCCCCATCAAGATTGCAGATGTTAATTTTTCGAATATTTTACAAAATGTCAATTATCTGGTCTCATTCTTTCTTCAAAATCTCATTGTTTATTAAATTTGTGATCCCTCAAATATGATTGATTTTGTGAGTGTATTACCTTTTAAATGTTTATCATTTCCATTCAACGTAAGTATTTTTTTAGAGTAATGATCTCTAAATCACCACAATGTTAGATCAAATTTGGCTAAAGAACATATTTCCTTAAATTTTGATGATAACAAAGCATATCATAACAATAAGGATACACTAGTATGTGTGCAAGTGTGCAGAAAATTCTAAGTAAATGAAGATTAACCTCTAGAGCAATTCAACACTTTGGACCACAGTCAACGCTCTGAATGAAGTGAAGCCATGTGTCATAGATAAAAACAAGGCTCTGTATGAAGGTTGAGGTCAAGTTATGAGGGAGTCAACGCTCTGTGGTTGGACTGTGATCCTTTATACTAAGCGGTGACTCAAGAACACGTCACTGATGCATGCAAAGACTCTTCGCTAAGAAAAGAAACATTGATCTGACTTATGGAGTTGAATAATATTAATTTAGAGCATCATTAATGGAAGTGAACTGTTGATTCGCTGACTACAATTAATAAACAATATATCAACATTTAATCAGTCATTCAAAGAAAAGGGATTCTTTAGCAATAACCATTAAACTTTATCTCTATATCTCTATATAATGGATCAAGTTTTGTCTAAATAAGGGGTACTAACTACTAACATATAAAACACTTAAACATATTCATGTATATACAATCATTCAAAGTCTATCCTATTTATATATTATTGTACTTAGAGTTCATATTTGTTCATAATATATACCTTGTCTAGAAACACTCAAAAGAGATAGTGTTATAATGTAATGTGGTTAATTTGTTTCCTACTCCTAGAGTTTATGTAAACACATTTGTTGTAATCAATTGTTGTAAATATCTGGATTGAGATTAGGAAGTCCTCTAGGTTGGCGTGGAAATCTAAGACTAGGTTGTCTTGATACTATTGTTGTAAGAGAAATGCTAGGGACACACTCTCTAACACTCTCCTCTAACACACGTCAATCAAAATTTGACATGTCATCCACTTTTTATACACTATTACTTGTTACCGTTTTCCACTTTCCACCATCCTTCATTATTTATTATTATTATTATTATTTGAATTTAACTTAAAAAAAAATTATACCATTTCATCTTCCCGTACTAGTAACCTCCATCCACCATGGTCTCTTCAAATTCAAGATTCAACAATGGAACTTAAAAATATTTGCAACCCATTTTTGCGGTTCTAATTTCATTCAACTCCCACAATATTTTTTTCATCAAATTTCAATCCCCACAGTCTTTTTTCACATTTTTTCTTCAATTCAAACATCAAAGCATGAATCTTTCTAATTAAACTCCATTAAAGGGTTCCCATTAAACAAACTGGATCTGGGTACCTTTGTTTGCATATGTTCAATGCAAACCACATCTCTCTCTCTCTCTCTCTCTCTCTCTCTCTCTCTCCTGCCACAAGCTTCCTGTTCGTTTTTTATGGGTTGCAAAAATCTCAGATACTTTTTCCTTAACAGAGTACCCAAAGGCCAGATAAGAATTATAGATTTTTCTTTGATGGCACTCATGGCAGATCTGCATAACCAAGGGAGTCTCGGAGAAGATGAGGCCACTGTCAAAGTTTAAATAAAAAAACTTAAAAAAATAAAGCATTGTTATATCTCAACTTGTACAACAGGTTAACCGGTCAAAGAATGAAAAATAGTTGTGACGTGGCTTCACGTTATTGGAGTGTGTTAGAGGAGTGTGTTTGAGAGTGTGTCCTTAGCATTTCTCTTGTTGTAATATGTTGATTATAGTGAATCACTCAGAAGTACGAGGAGACTGGATCAACTCCAGATTGTGGAATGAAGGAGAATTACCTGCTTGTGTCATCTCTCTTCCTTTATCTCTTTACTACCTGCATTTGCATTTACCTGTCTAAAGAAATCCAAATGAAACAAAAAAAGACCAACACAATTCAAACCTATACTATTTTTTGTGTTTTTCTTAGCTTCACACAAGTTGTCTTTCTTCAATAATGTCACCATCATTCTTCTTGTTCATTGCCGACTGAAGTTTTCAAGAATGTGATAACTGCATTTTATGCATTGTACGATTCTCAGTGGTAAATATGATAAGGCGAAAAATACTAATATTTTATAATAGTTGTGTTATTTCAACACAGATTTGTTAACAACATATTCGACATCAATTCATATAAAATATATCTTGGAATGGTGTGTTAACAGAAAAAACCAAACATAATACAGACACCATATATCACTGTAGCATTATACTTTTTTTTAAAAATTTCCTTTCCTTCTCTCTCCTTCAAGACCATCTCTCTCAGCCATCCTTCTCTATGTTCAACACCACTTCTCTCCGTTTCTCTAGTCACCACTGCAGTCGTAACTTCTCTCACTGTTCACCGTAGTCGTCACCGCTGCCGTCTTTTGTTATTTCAGTCCTGGAATCGTGTGAGTTATGATCGGATCTGCGCCGGCGAGGACAAGTCTGGGCGGTAATGATCAGAACAGATTCCGGCGGTGTGAGGGAAAAGTAGGGGTTGCCGGAGGCGTGATGTCCTGATCGAGATGAACGGATTGAAGGGACTGCGGTCTGCGATGATGGTGAGGACGATTGCAGTAGTGGTTAGCGATGAGGACGATGGTGGGGGAGGTGGTGGACGGTGGCGGGGGAGGATCGTAGTGGTGGCCGGTGGCTGACAGAGTAGACCAGAGAGAAGAGAAACATAATTTTTTTTTCCTGCTCTACTTTATTGCCAAAAACATAAAACTACCCTACTTTTTCAAAAAATTGCAAAAATACCCTACTTTTTCTCTTACTTCTGGTACCACACAACTTGGAGTTGCGGGGTACCCTAAAAGTTGAAAAAAAATTGTCCTTATTATACCCCACAACTTGGAGTTGCGGGGTACTTAACTATTTTTTTTCGAAAATTTCTCATAGGAAGCAACTTGGTAGTTTTGTGTTTTTTTTTAAAAATTTAAATACCCCACAACTTGGAGTAGTGTGGTACCTTCATGTTTTCTGTGCCATGCATTAGAAAAATAGAATTTTTTTTATTAAAATTAAAATTAAAAATTATATAACAAAAAAAAACCATAAAATCTACAATTATTACAAATGCCCTCCAGTATCACACCCTCGTCTTCGACATTTCTTTCACGATTTACGTGAGCGTCATGTTGGGATTCGGCATTGTTATATGTAGTTGATTGTGTCTGACTACCATAACCCAACGTCAACGACACATCGTGTTCTCTTGTTGGCCATCCCATATCAAGAAATTGTTCATTGGAGTTCAACACATCCGGAGAGAAGTGAGATAGTAGGTTTGTTGGTGTTGGTGGGTGGCTGTAGTTTTGGTTGGTGTACATTGGGTATTGCGGGTTGTTGTAGGGGGGTAATTGGTGTTGGACGGTCCAGCTTGGTGCGGGTCATTATAGGAGAAGTAGTTACTGTTGGACGGTCCAGCTTGGTTTGGGTCATTGTAACCAAAGTTTGGCATTGAATTTAGTTGGTAAGTTGACTGATAATGGGGCTCATATGCATTTCTCGGGGTGGTATATGGTGGTGGTTGGATGATATTTTGTTGTGGGGTGTCAAGAAAATCATACATTATAGAATCATGAGTATTTTGTGTTGTAGCTGGTTGGAATTGAGGATCTTCTAGTCGATTTAAAAAGTCTTCATCCCAAAAATCATCATAAATTGGTGCTTGGTTGTTGTGAGAACACACCAAGTAAAGTTGCAAGCTATCATGTAAAAAATTGCATAAAATGATGCAAAGATTGGCAAATAAAGTTATACGGATTCACCTAATTATAATGAATTAATGATTGACCAAATAAATTAATCACAACAGTTTAGATCAATAAGACAAGTATCTAGTAATTCACATTATATGCAACTGCTTGCCTTGATGATAAAAGTTGTGAATCACATTTTTTTCAAGAAATGAATCTGAATTAATTTCCATGTTCCTCTTATATAACCACTTTTTCAAAAGTAGTAACTTCACTATTTTTGTAAGCTAACTTCAGCTGAAGAATACCTTAAGATAAAGAATCAACATATAATGCAATCAACCACAAAGATACTATCAATTAGCGATTAACTTGTTTCACTTAAAAAATACACCGATGGCTTAAACAACAAGCTTCTGTCTTTTTTTCTCTACTTTTTGAAATTGAAACTTGTTTAATTACTCAATGGATGGTATTCACAAAAATTATCCTCATGATTTAAACTGGATATGCAAAGAAAAAGTTTTTCATAAGCAGCCACCATTTTGGTAGCAGTGAACATTTGCAAACCTCTTTCCCTAGCAACTTGACCTTTCTTGTTTAAAATTCCTCTGCTACCAACCCATGTCTCATATAAGGCTTTCTTAAGTGAAATCACTGTTGGTGAAAATGTATAACCCATTTCATTGCCAACAATTACAGACCCTACAATGCTTGCAAGTCTAGTAGCCATTACTGGCTTACCACTCAACATAGCTTCCAGAAGAGTGTGATCCAAACCTTGTGCTCTTAAAGTAGGGTTTACAAATATGTCAATAGCATTATAGAAAGAAGCAAGTTCACCTTGCTCAAGGGGTCCTAAAACCAATACATTTGACCCAAGTTCTCTATATCTTGCAGCCCAAGGTCCATCTCCAGCCACAAGAACCATGCTACTTTCTAAAAAGGTGTTGTTTTCTTCAATTATTTGTTTTAAGGCTTCAAACATTAAAGGGTGTCCTTTGTCTTTTACCAACCTTCCTGCTAGTCCTATCACCAATGACTTAGAATCTGGAACTCCGTGCTTTTTCTTGAATTCCTTCCCCTTGGAAATATCTTGCTTGAAAACTTGTTGATCAACACCATTAAGAATAATATGAACCCTTTCTTCTGGAATCATGTAGACCCTCTTTAGTATATCACCGGAATGATCACTTGTTGCGACATGATGAGCGTAATTTGAGAAGAACTTGATCTCTTCAACAACTTTTATTGTTCTTTCTTTTATTGCATTTGTTTGTGGTTCTTGGGGTGGTCTTAGAAGTTCTTGAATGATGTCTGAATGAATAGTCTCGTACGCAATTCCATGCCATGTGACAGCCAAATTGGTGATGTATCGAGATCGTGTGTACCTAAGACCAACACTTTCAGTGTGGACAATGTCAAATGGCTTAATGGTTGAGTTTTGGAGTTGAAATTGCTCCCAAACTATGGCTTGGTCGAGGTAACCAGCAGGTGATGGTTTTGAGAAGTGAAAATGTACACTGTTGTCAATTGAATGGTTAGAGAACGAGGGGTTTGTTGAAGTGGTGAATATGTGAAGTTCGTGGCCTCTTTTGGCAAGGGCAAGGTGAAGTGTTAAGGCGTGGCGTTCAAGTCCACCAGCATGAGATCTTTGTGGCCATTTCTTGACAAAAAGTGCAATCTTGAGGAATTTTGAAGGTGGGTTTGATGGAAAGATTAGATTGTTCCATGCCAAAGGATATGAAAGGAGATTGATTGGTTGAGTTTGTGTTTGTAGTGTTGTTTGGTAAGAAAAAGGTGAATAGCATTGGCTGCAACAATGAGTCCAGGAAAGGAATAAGATGATAGAGCAAATGGAAGAAATAACGACAATATAGCAATTTTTTTGAAAGCTAAATACAGAACTTCGATCCTTTGCCATGGAATATAAGATGAGAATGAGGCTATGGTCACATAGTTTTGTGTAATTAGTTTTAAATACACTCAAAGGGAGACAAGAAAGTATACATGAAGAAACCTATCACATGGTCTCTAGGCCTCAGCACAAGAAGATTGTTGACTTTGATAATTGGATTTGCTTAAACGGCAATTTTCCTCTCCACTTGTCATTTTACAACAATTGTCTATAAAAACCTACAGGAAGGAAAATAAATTTGTTCACTTTCCATATCAAAAAATGTGTTTTTCTTATTACCAACAGTTCAATTTAGCAAGGTGTACATATATTCTAGCAAAGATATCTACTTTCTAACGACAAGGAGACCTGTATCTGTAAATTGAAATCGGGCGTGCCAGCTTGTTCACCTGTTTGAATTTGGTAAATGTGGACATAAATCAAGATATTTGGATTAACTGCAAAGCCAAAACTGCACAAGAAATACAATAAAATAATTACTGCTAAATACATTAACATTTGGTAAAGATTACATTGTACACAGGTTTTGCCTCCACAAGAATAAAGCAAACCCAATAGAGAATGCAATACACTAAACCCCCCCAAAAGAGCATTGACAGTTTAGCATAGCAATCTTCAGGCATAGTAGTTAACAACCACACAGCTTTCAATGGTCATGTTCTCACATCTTTGAGTGCACCTCCTTTTTCAAGTTCATTGACCAAATCTCTAAGAGATGGAACCTTGGTAGCCAAGGTTCTATACAATCTAGAATATCGTGCTCGAGTGCCATCTGCAGTCCTTGCTAGGGCAAGCAAGCTTAGAGCCTCAGGTAGTTCAGAGAATATTTGTTTCATTTCGTCTAAGCTCAAATTTTCCAAAACGGATGGCCTAGGGGCAACCCTCACAATTTCACCACCTTTAGGTTCTTGAACTCGAGCTTCGGCTTTAATGACCAGTTCTGAATTTGAGTTTGCACCACATTTTATTATAAATGGTGTGGCAGTGCCTGTATTAAATTGGAGTACATTCCACTGTGCCACGTCAATTTCTGATCCGGTGCCTAGATCTGTTGCTGGGTTGCGATCATGAGATAGATCTTGAATGCGGTCATCTTCTTCAGGAATTGACTGTATCATAACAATAGAAGATTTAGGCATCACAAAGGAAATCAATCTAAATTATTTTTATCAGTTCAATCCTCAGTAGTTTACAAACTCAACTCTAGTCCCAATAAGAGCAAACAACTAGTGTTGGTTTATTTCAGCATAATTGCGATGGTAATTTGAATAGTATTACCAACTCATAAACACAAGAGAAACGGGGGAGAGACGAGTTACTCTATACAATAGATCTAACACTCTGCATACCTCAACCATGTGGCAAGCATTGGCAATCTGGCTCTCAGCACATGGATGATCAATTTCAAGAAGTGAAGGCATCTGTTCTTTTAGTTCATCAAGAGACGCAAGCAATGCTCTTTTCTTACTTTTGCTTAAGATGCTCACAGAAGATTGTCTTGTTATATCCTGTTTAAATAATACCTATAATTATTGATATATATCCAATAAGTTTACAAACTTTCAAAAACGGATTTGTACAAATAAGATTAGAACCTTGATCTGCTTTAATATTCCATCAAGTGAAATGAGAGACGCTAGTCGTGCATCTTCAGCTGCAGTAGAAGGATTTGAAATAGGCGAACCCCCATTTTCCAATGTCAATAAAGCTACATCACTTCTCATTTGTTGCAGAATCTGATTGTAAGAATGAAGAACTTGATATTAACCAATGATGATAAGAAAATCATTTAAGAAAATAATAGAGCAATAGCTAGTACCATTTTGTAAATGATTTTAAAATCGGATATATACCATTAACAAAGCAGTGGTAGACTAGTAGCTACTAGGGAGAAATTGATAACCTTTGAGCAGATACCAATTTATTGAAAATACCCGTTCATATTTAATCCAAGGTTAACAAATATAGAATTTTCATCCAAGGCTAACTCCATTAACCTAGATTTAAACTATAAAAAATCAAACACAAGATATCTCTATAGCCCTAGAAGCAAAATAGGATAATATCATGATTATATCTTACGATGGTTGATAAGATTATATAATCCCTTAGGATTGGTGCCTAATGTCCATATTGATCTAATTTCACAAGTTTGTTTCCACATTTAATAAGGATCAAGTCTTTCAGAAGAATAAAGAGATTAGTGTTGTCTTTTATATCACCTCATATCACCCCAATAACTACAAAGAGAACATTATGCAGAACCTCTTAGATATATGGGGTAAATTCATATATAACAATTACATCCATGTACATTTAAAAGTTAAAAAAATTAAGCACCTTCCTTCGTTTATGATCAACAGATTCTAGAGCTGAACGCAACTTGGCTACTTGTGGCGCATCTTCAGCCTCTTCTGTTGCCAAGGTACCAGCAATATCCTGAGAACCGAAATTTTATAAGCAACAAAGGCCATATATACATATGATACACATGGATACAAGAAGTTTCTAAAAATCACGATATGATACGATCAAAAGATACATCAACAAAAATGTGTGTGTGTAGAGAGAGAGAGAGCATAAATGCACAATGTTTGTAAAGAGATGTTCACAATGCTAATTACGCATTAATATATAAACATATCAGTAATCAGTATATGATGATCACAATTTACAAAATAATAATAATAAACTTGTGACCCTAACAAGATGCCAACTGTGTTTTTAGTTGGGAAGAAGCATCAAGATGTATTTGAGAAGTATCGGTGGAAATGTAAAGAGATGTTCACATTGCTAATTAGGCATTAATATATAAATTATAAACATATCAGTAATCAGTATATGATGATCACAATTTACAAAATAATAATAATAAACTTGTGATCCTAACAAGATGCCAACTGTGTTTTTAGTTGGGAAGAAGCATCAAGATGTATTTGAGAAGTATCGGTGGAAATATTTTTAGATAGAATTAAAATAATTATTGGATACTTTTGTCGCATATTGTTGGTATCGGATACGTGTTGGAAACCAATACTTTTCCATTTTTGAAATATATGGGCTTCATAATTTGTAAGAGTACCATATCTCAACTCAAGATAAATAAGTGTTCTTCCAGTAATCAAGAATCTGTGAGATATGCCTTTATAGTCATTCTAAGCAGATCTAACATGAGAGGTACCTTTAAATGCTGTAGTTGAGAAGTATATACACGTTTTGAATATTCAAATAATAGCTGGCCAAGGGCATCAGTGTGTGGAGGCAAAGCAGCACCGAGTCCAGCCATCCAACCATCCATAATTGCTGTTGAAAGAAGTTCCAACTGACCAGTTGACCCCCCGGATGCATCATTTCCAGAAACAGATAGAAAGTCAAAGCTCTCTGCAAGCCAGGATCTAATCTGGCGCTGCAGCTCACCTGCTGGAGTATGTACAAAGAGCGCAGCAAGAGCCTTGTTACCTATTGCAAAACTTTTGGCTTCCTCGGTAATTTCTCTAAGCTTCCCACCAGTCACCTGCTGTCTCCAGATTTCCTGTGCCATTTGTTTCGAATTGCAAAGAAAGTAAGGTAAAATGAAGAATCTACTTGCAACAGAGGTTCTATAAATGAATGAATTTTGTACGTATTAGACAGAAAAGAAATAATGCACATAAGCAACCCAAAAGCTAAAAAGAAACTTTGAATTTTAATAAGGATCTTGTTCATTCCTCAACCTGTTATTAAAATGATAATATAATTATATAAGATACGGACATCAAAAAAAGATTAAAAAAAATATGTTCAGAGTTTGAAAAGAAATCTTGTGAGAAACTATTCCTTCATTCTTCAAAAGTTTTCTACTCCTCATTAACTGAACTCTTCTGTTGATAATAATAATAATAATAGATTAATAGGTATTGGCAGCTACCTGATCAATCCCACGAATCTTCAACACAACAGATGAAAATTTGGACTTCTTTTCTGGCTTTAAATTAACTTTAAATCCTTGGATCTGCTCATCGACATATTGCACAGGAGACCTTCCAGGACTATTCCCTCGGCTGGAACTTCTACTGCGCCCTGTATTAGTCTTCTCAAGAAAGCACTCCACAGGCAAGACCTTCCAAATCAATGTGCAAGATTCACCAAATTAACATAAGGTATGCCGCTAGACTCGATAAAACACCGCAAAATACACAGTCAAAACTGTGTCATATTCTTTTGAAGAGAAATCCAATAACCTCTACCTGTTATTACCTTAATTGATTGCAATTCTGGGGATCTTGCAAGTAAAGATCGTATATACAGAATTCTAACACGTGAAACAAGCATGGTGTCCATTACTCGCTTTGGTTCCATTTTCCTGATAAAAGAGAAAACAGCATCCCTAATTTCAGCAAGTATCTCATGTTCTCTAGAGGCGCCGGCTTTGATGACAGCAGCCAGAACCTGCACCAATTTCAAATACACTCGTAAAAAAGTCTAGCTCGTAATGAAGATTGAAAAACTGTCAGTATGGGAATTGGTGCAACCGTTCAGGCATTTTACTGAGAGCCAGAGCAATCAACACCAATGAAATGATCCGTCTAAAAGAAACAATCAATTGGTGTCTTTACTCCAGCGTTTTGTGGATAAAATTATATCTATAACCTCTCTTTGATGCCCAGAACATACTGTTCTTTACCGCCAACTTTCAAACAGTTTCCATTGATTTTAGGATCAACCGGTTTTTTGAGTTAAGCCTTCTCTGTTCCTCGTTCAATAAGTTAAACCGGCCAGTCTTGTTCAGTTTTGAAAACAAGGTTTTTCCAAACGGTTTAAGCTTTTAGGATAGTTGGTTTATACAACAACAACAAAAATCTCATTTTTCTCCTGAGGCTTGTGCCCGACACATTAAAGACTCAGACTGTTATAGAAGTGGAAAGAACATATCTGCAAATGCTATTATAAAGCTGTTTTCAGCAAACCATATCATAAATAGATCACTGATACATACCAGCATCAATAGCTTGTTTGCACCATCAGAAATGGCAGCATGACCTTCATATTGATCTGGATCAAAGTCATTCAAGGCAGTAGTAAGATATTCACCCGCAGGGGTGGTCTTGACAATTTCGGAGCCAGATTTAACCAAAGCAACTGTTCCATCGTTCTTAGCAGCAGCAGCAGTCAAAGGTGAAGAAAGAGCATGCATGGAATTTGCTGTTGGGTTGTTGCTAGTGCCATTCCTAATTCATTTCCAATTAATTATATACTGCGGAACAAAAATTGCAAATCATACAAGCAATAGAATAGATTCTACCTTTTCATATTCTGAGGCTGAATATTAACCGATTCACGAGATAATGGACTTGACGGCGGAAAAGAAGGTGCCACCTTTAAGAAACCAGAAATACATCACGTAAGTGTGATTATCAGTGTAAATATTGAAACTGCCGATTGTATGAAGTCAACCAGGTATATAGTGAAACTTTCCTACCTTAGGTGACCCAGCCACAGATGTTTTCTCAGTCAATCTATCAAACAATTTTTCATTTTCTTCATGCAACCTCTGCAAAAATTCAAATATAAAGTTGAGCTCCTAGTGAAAACAGAAGTTACACTGGGCAAATCAAAATCCAAAACATCTAAAAAATTAAGCTGGTCTTTCTTGGTTGCAAGTTTAGGTTTATTTGTTCTATTTCATTAGATATGGTGCCGCCAGGGCAATGAAACATTTACTAAATCTATACTCATTTTTTGTTTAAAAGCTTTTTTATCTACATTGTTTTTGTCATGGAGATCAGCCCATTCTTAAACTATGCTCCTATATCTGTATGTACATCACTTTGTATCTACAAGATGTCATGTTCCGAGTATAATGGCCATTAATGTTTTTTATTAAAAAAAAATCCAGATAAACAAAAAATAATAATAACCATGATTAAACATGGAGGTCAAAGAAGTAAAAAATAATAACCGTAATTTAATAGGAAAAGAAAATCCGTAGACTACTACTAACAGACACAACTGTAAAGCAGACCTCAATAAGAGCATCACGTTTCTTGAGTTCCTCTTCTAATTTTTTCGCTACCACAGTGCCATCTCCAGTTGATCTGGAATCAGATTTAGCTGCAGACTCTGGCTCTGACGTTGAACTGCTTTTTCTGGATCCAAGAGCTTCACTTAGCTCAGTTTCAAGGGTTCTGATTTTAGCCTGATTCAAAGACAAAAAACAGAGAAGGGTACATAAATTGGTTAACAAGCATGAATAATGATGATCACATACATAATTACATCTAGGGTAAAGGTTTTGTAAGTTGCACTCTTGTATTGGTTCTAGATTATTTGTCTAAATTTGGAGTGATGTCCCTTAGATTAATTTTTGTATATGCACCGTCTATCTTAGGATCATTTCATATCATAAATCTCCATTAAAATATTTTCACGTGCATAAAAACCTTGTTTGAAAATGTTTTAGAACAAGATATTGATTAGAAAGATTTTGACTAAGTATGATTCGAATCAGACCTTGTTTTTCAAATTTCTATAAGGTTCTCCTTTAAACGACTCGAATCATGGATAATCAAAGGATTTTTTTATTAGAATCATTATGTTTCAAAAATCTTGACTTTCTATTTGCATTCATTCAAATCACAAATCCGGCGATTCAAATCATTCTTCATCAGGATCATAAATCTTGACGAAAATTTGAAGCATTATTTATATGTATTAAATAAATCTTCAAACAAACCCAGAATTTAATTTGTAACATATGATTCGAATCACTAAGTGAGTGATTCAAATCGTAAATGGTTTTACTTTTACGCACACCATTAAGTTCGTAATGAATATTTCATGCAAACTAGCATAAGATTGGACCAACCTGCAAACTGTGGATGGTTGAATCTTGCTGTTGTATCTGCAATTTTTGATCTTGTTCTAACTGTAATAGCTGAGCAACTTGATTTCTAATCTGAGTACTTTCTTCTTTCTCAATCTTATACTTATCTGAGAGCAAAATATGCTCTGACTGCAAGAGGTAAAAGCAACAATATAGCTCACTGACAAGCCTGAAGCCTATATATTCAAAGCTAATAACAAAGTGTTGATAGAAGAGTATGATTGTATGCAGTTAGTGATAATTTTTTAATACAATATCTAAGTCTCTTAGGTAAACAAAGTACACAAGCCATTAATCTTTGAGATCAATTCATAGATAGAATTGGAAGAAAAAAGAGAGTGCATATTTAAGCCGAAATTGGAAGAATAAAAATAGTGAAATACTGCCTCTGTTTTTTTCATATGAAACAAAATACAGTCATTAGGATCAGGAAAGAATACTCATTAAATGCATCCATTTACACAAGGAATAGGATGATTTTTAGCAAACATAAATAAGTATAAAAGAAATTCTAATTATTAATACTCGTGAAAATTAGGTGATGTTGGCTTGGGACCTTCGAGTGTGCTCCTCCTCAAGGTATCAGGTTTGATTCTCCCCAGTGCCAATTCAGGTGGGATAGTTTAGCTTCTTCGAAAAAATACTCGTGAAAATTAGTATCTATTTCTTATAATCAAAACAAAAGAAATAACCTAATTGTTTCTTATAAAACGAACCGGAGGTAGTAACAATCATCCTAATATTTGAAAGTCTTTGAGTGTAGAGTAAATATGTACAGCCTCTGTTTTAAGGTGTTCTTCTTGCATGTGCTATAATTGTTAGACTTATTAGAGTCTGTTTCAGACTGTTTGACAGTCGGTAAGAATTCTGTTAGAGCTAACAGACTGTATAAATTTTAGAACATCTCTGAAGATACAGTAACATTTTAATAATAAAGTATTTTCTCAGATATTGATTTCTAATTCCTCTGGTCTTCGCAGTCAGAACTTGAGTTCAGGTGGTGCAATTCCAATTGTCTCTCTTGTCATTCACGTGGCTGCAGCATTGTTGTCAAACTCGCTAGTTGTGACATGTATGAGGTTAGGTGTAAAAACTGAGTCAACTTGCACAGAAATTTGTTTGCTCATAAGACGTGAGCTAACTGTGATCAAATGCAACTTAGCTCAATGAGTCAGAAAACTTGCATAGAAGTGGGGAATAAGACCCAACATACACCCAAAATGACAATGCTAGGACTTAGGACTCCCAACCAACCCATATTTTTGTTTGACCAAAATCTGAGAGCCAGTGTGAACTCATCTCGCTCAGCATCAACCAGTGTGAAGCAGGGCGAATCACCTAGTTTTGATAAGAAGTCGGGAACCCACCATAAACTCGTCTGATCCATTTTGGGATGAACTTAATAGCTCGGATCTGTGTTTTGGATGAGCCCAAGTTGCTTTGCCATAGGCTTCGTCATAGAATCTTAGGTCATCAACAATTTTTTTCTGTGAATAGTGGGTTAATATATGTTTACCCCCCTGTAATATTAGCGGTTTCTGGTTTACCTCCTGTAAAAAAATTGTTTAGATTCCAACCTGCAATTTGAAGATTCTTTGATTTTGGACCTTCATGAATTTTGACTGTACAAAATCAATGATATAGCAGGGGGCTAAACCAAAATTTGCTCAAATTACAGGGGGCAAAAGTACCTTAAATTTTGAAAATTGATGTCATGAAGGTCCAAAATCAAAGAATCTTCAAGTTACAGGGTTGGAATCTAAACAAAAAAATTTACAAGAGTAAACTAGAAACCACTAATATTACATGGGGGTGAACATATATTAATCCTTTATTTGTTAATTGTTACAATGTTTCAGTTTTTCAATATTTTGGAATAAACCGGTAGAAAATGTTTTTGATATATTTCAAAGTTGTAAATAGAATGCAGATGCTAAAATGATTCTATTGCTTCTGTTAAAATGATTCAATTCAGTCACAAATGAGAGAGGAACAGCTATATATAGTTTACTCTTATCCTACACAAGGGATTTATCAAGCACAAACACTGGACAGCTGTCATTCACAATGAACATCTGTCAGATGACTAACTATCACTAATATGAACCTATATTCTCAAAAAATCTTGTATAAAAGTTTTTGTTCTTCCAACATTTTGCAGCATGAAAAGAAAATAGAATGACTCGATGGATAAACACAAGCCATGCATGCAATATTTTGAAAACAAATCTATCAAACTACCAATAACTACTTGCTGCATAAATTGCCAAACCTTTAAATCAGTCTGCAATGCAGAGGAAACTTTCCATGCCTTTTGTACTTCATTGAAGAGTAAAACGCACTGATCGTTAGCATCTTTAAGGGCCTGCTTGAGTCCCAGATCCTCTTGCTTTAGATCAAGAATTTCTTTTTCCTTCTCATACAACTCCTTACGGGCATCATTGGCCTATAAAACAATGACAAATAGAATGCAGAATATAAATAAGGATGCTATAATTTTATCTTTTATCATATATAGGCATCATTCTATCCAGTATCCACATGTAATTTTATCTTTTATCATACGTAATTTATAATAGTAGTTATTATGGTTTCAAAATGCTTTGATGAAAAATTCATACATATGGGTAAAGTAAAACAATATCAAAATTATAAATGGGAATGGGAACTTACAACATCTCTCCATTTCTTTATTGTATCTCGGTTTCCAAGACTTAAGACAGAATTTCGAGCTCTAGCAGAGAAATTCAGAGACATTAATGTCTCTGATAAATTTGAAACACTCGGACAGAGATTCACAATCGTCAGAGTTTTTGAACTCCCACCTGCCCATCAAATAACAGACTTGAAATATATGCAAATAAAGTGTGTATATATAAGTATTTGTGTTGAGAAGGAAAAGAGATGAGACGGGTGATGGTCATGAGTCAGATTACAGACTAAAGGATATTATATTCACTAAGAGTCATATATGCAAGGATTTACGGTGACCCCAATTTCGATATCTACATGATAATACACAAAACAGAATCAATCCATAATTACCCATCATGACATTATTTCTTGACAACGTATTTGAGGAACTCTCAGTGACTTAGTGAAGACTGAAAATCTCTGTCGATTGGTTATTTGAATAAACGAAACTAGTGGTAATCTCTCGAGTTATGAGCCATGCCCGGATAAACAGCTTCACTTATCATATAATTGATCACGTATAACCTATTTCTATGATAAAAGATAAAATAAAGTCAAATTGTTTCGATATCAGTTGTAAGCTATTTTCATAAGCTATCTTAGAGAGCTTGTAAAAATAAGCTGAAAAAAGCTTATGGACATGTCATAATAAGTTGTTTTCATAAGCTCTCCCAAAAAGTCCCATGGTCTTATCCTTAATGAAATAGCAACCTATCTCAATGTATTTGGTCCTCGCGTAGAAAACTGACTCAGAAGAAATGCAAGGCAGTCTAATTATCACAAAGATCATCATCTACACACCATTCTCAAGCCTCGATTCTTTAAGAAACTATTTGAGCTAGATAAGTTCAAAGTGGTTTTTGTTTCCCCATTTCTTCTTTACCCTTGCAGGACGCATGACAGCACCTTGTGTTCCTCTATCTACTGCTCTTATATTTTTTTTCTCTTTGTTCCTCTCCTTTGTTAGAAGTTTATGAACTTCTATGTCCCCTATTTTTGTTCTTCATTCGACTTTCTTACCCAACTTTGTGCACCCAATCTTCCTAGTTTTTTGAAACTTTTGTCGGCTTCTTTTATACCTGAAGATAACTTTGCAGTTTGCTCCCATCTTTTGACATAGGCAGTTCTGGTTTCTTGCTGCCAGCTTGATCTTTCGATTCCAAATTGTTTTCTGCCTTTGCCCCTGCTTTTTGTTTGACTCACTTGGCCTCTTTCTTTGGGTCATGCTACCCTTAATTCTTTTTTTATAGGCTTGTGCCCAGCAACAGGTTCTTGTTAACTCTCTTGTTGGATACTGCACAGTTTCTGAATACACCGTTGGCATCCCACAGCCCCAGATTCAAGATTGGAGCGCTAATACCAATTGATAGAACCCAGTATCCTATTAGAGAAAATTGGGAAGAATTCCCATGAATGCACAACAAAATAGAAGATATTTGAGGCTCTGGCTACCTCTTAAATTCCCAAAGGATGCAGCTATTTAAAATTGACCTCCCTCTAACCCTTGCCTCTTAATACTTCATTACCCACTTGCCCCCTCAACTAATTCCTAACCAATTAACTAATTGGGATTAACTATCACCTAACTGGCCCCTTAATAGACATGCGAATTCTGTTACTAATACATGATCATCTGATAACTCAAATAGATGCTGAAACAAGCTCATAAATAGAAGTAGGAAGAAAATATCAATACCAAGTGAATCTGCTAGTAGTTTTGTTAGCATTGAATTTTCATAAGGAATAATATCCTTCTTAGATGTTAAAGAAGACAAAACATCTCCCAACCTGCAAAGACGTTTCAAAAATGACACAATGAGTTAGACAATGAAATTTGACATGCATCACATTCTTTTACTCTGCTCAAATTGCCCAAAATTTCAATACAAATTAAGACAGAAATGTATATATATCACACGAAAATAGCCATACAAATAGAAATTTGAGAGAGCTAGAGTAGGAAAGAAGAATCAAATTACATTTCAGTTTTATGGATATAAAGAAGTGTCGCCTATACATGAATCACTACAGCACAGAACTGGACCAGGTACAATAATTTGTGACACTAACTACAGCTCTTAAAACATTTGGAAAAGCTTACTGAATGCAATACTTGCATCACAGTGATCAGAGGGACACCATGATTGTCCCTCTTGCTGATAAAATTCATCATAAACCCTTGCCTCTTCCAATGGGGATCACCATCTTGAACAACCTGGGTTGTGTGTCCAACTGGAATTGCACAATCCAGTTATTTGTTGGTAGGGGAAACAGGTAATTAGGTAATACACTAACATATCTTCCTTGCAGATAAAGGTTAATAACAAAACCCTTGTCGTGGGGATCGACATTTTAAACAAGCTGGATCATAAATCAAATTTCCCATCAGAGTAGTCCGACCCAGTTAGTTATTAATAGGAGAAACAGGGATTTAGGTAACACACTAGCATAAAATATACCTTTAACTTTAAGACTGTTGCCCAACCACAATATAAAAACAGGGATTTAGGAAACAATGAAAACAGGGATTTAGGTAACACACTAGCATAAAATATACCTTTAATTACTAAAGCCGAACCAATAGAAAGTACTCTACTAATGCAAGTTTTCATTGTTTCTTTTTTATTATTTTATTGCATATTCCACTTATTGTGATATTTGTTGAAGGAAGCAAAAAAAGAGAGACATAGATTGGAAGTCTATGTCTCAACTACGCAGTGGAATTATATCATATAAAAATGAAAAGGAAAAAAAAAAATGTTACCCCAATTACCGTAATTATACTACACTGTAAAACTTAACAATCCTATTTATGTTCTTTATAATTCTAACAACATTGGATATACTCATTCTGTTTTTAATCTATAATTTTTGTGAATGGCACGATTGATATAAAGTATTTTCTGACAACTTTAATAAAATTGAGCTAATTATTATAAATCATCTATGCAACAAATAGCTCAACGATGGATAGGAAATATGAGTATTTCTGAAATAAGCAAAATACAATGGAAATGAATTCCAACTGCCACAGAGCAAAGCTCCTACAGATGATGTCCTTCCTTTCTTGTAAAGAAAGGTGTTTTTTTTTTTTTTTTGAAGAAGCTAAATTAGCCCACCCAAATTGGCACCGAGGAGAATCGAACATGAGACCTTGAGGAGGAGCACACTCCCAGGTCTCAAGCCAACCCAAGTGGGTTTCTTGTAAAGAAAGGTTAATCAGAAACCCCTTCCTCGTTCAATTGGAATCACTATTTTGAACAATCTAAACCATGAGCAAAACTCCTACAGAGGTTGTCCCTTTTCCTTTCTTGCAAAGAAAGGTTAATCAGAAACCCCTTCAACTTTCAATTGGAAATTGGGATAACTATTTTGAACAATCTATCTAGACCATTAACATGTTGATGAGTAAGCCACGCACTCCAGTTCACTGCCAATATGGGGAAACATGGAATCAGTCATCACGTTAGTAAAAGAACCCTTTACTTTTAATTGTTTAGCCCAACCACTATAAATAAACACAATCTACATCCAGTCATAGGAAATTAACTATCTAATAATGAAAAATACACCCTTTCCTTTTTAAGTGTTTGCCCAACCAACTTAAACCTACATCCAGTTATAGGAACTAATTACCTACAGATCTGTTTCCAAAGCAAACACAGAGATAACAAATCTGGTCAGCTGACTTAGTATTTAGTAACATTTGCAAATTGCAATAAGTAATGAAAACTGACAAACCACCAAATATAGGATAAAAGAGAACAGTCAAAGTGCATTGGCACCTAAAGAAATGGAGTACAAACATCTTGCCGACTGTTGAGCATATGTATATAATTTTGATAACAAAGGGGGGAAAATGCATGAAAAATTACATACGCTGAAAGTGACTTCATAACATGCAGCAAATCTGTGACACGCTCACCACTGTCGTCTTCTGTTATTGAACCTTCACTTCCAGCCAAGTCAACCAGAGAAAGTTTACTATATGAGTTCTCACCGGTGATTGAATTGTTATAAAATACGTGTATTGTGACAATCCTGACAAAACAAAACATTAAATCAACAGAGCTAAATTAGTGTATATCCCTCACTGGAAATACAGCTACACATGCACATCAAATTTGTAAAATCTACCAAAACCTTATAAAATTATTTTTCTGATAGAATATCAGATACATTACAAGAAAAAATTAACCTTTTAAGATTCAACTGTGAGTTACAAAAACTATAAAATGTAAATAAAAGAGAAAGAAACCTGTAGCATTGTAATTACATCCCACTAATATATATTCAACTGTGCATTTGATTGATCATACCAGTTAGATTTGTAAAAGTATGCCACCAATATAAGTTTAACATTCAACTTAAAACATAATAAATAAAGCCATGGTACAATATAACCATGGGGACACATGATGTGGGCAGAGAATGTAGACCATACAAATGAGATACGTTGATCTTTAATAAATCATTTCCTCGATTCCGAAATGCAGTTTTTAAAACTGTAGTGAATTCCAAAGGATTATTGACTTTTTCCTGCACCAATTCTACGAAACATTCATCCGCTCCAAAGCTGAGTGTTGGCATGTTTTTCCCTGACTCCAAAAGTAGATCCCTTGTCTGAAAGCACATAAAAGGAGCTTGCATAAAAAATTTAATAGTCCCAGATGAAATAAAAACCTGGATGCAAAGCAGAGACATGACAAAAAGGGTGTCCATGGTAACTGAAAACTGAAAAAGACCTGTTCATTGTAAAGCTCACAAACTGTAACACAGAATTTGTATTGAGAAGTGGAGGTTGTATCCAAGTTGGCTAAATCAAACAACTCCTCAAAACACCGAGCATATAAACCTCGATCATAGCTCGATCCTTCCTGAGAATAATGAATGAACATCAATAAGCAATTGATCAGACCAAACATTATTAAATGTAAAAAGAAATTAATAATATCGACCATTGGGCAGAGAATGCACATGGGCACACACGCACAGCAAAAAATATGAAGACTAACCATTGTGTGGGTCTTTCCAGAATGGGTTTGACCATAAGCAAATATGGAAACATTATATCCATCCAAAGCTGACTGCACCAGTGGTTGAACATCACCGAATAACTCAGCTGCAAACAGAGCATAATGGACAATATAAATAAGCTGTATATCAAAGACCACTTTTCAACTCAAAAAAGATAGTAACATATGAAGAATAGAGTCATTTTACCTTGACCAACATGAGGTCCATAAACTTTATCAAATTCAAAATCTTTTTTGGAGTTAGCCAAGGATTCATCACCAGTATTTACACGAATGGTGTAATCATCTGGAAAATCAACAACTGAAGGACCTTCATCTTCAAATAATGGCCTTGTCCGACAGAATACACGTATGCTTCCTGCAAAAGATATTAATAGCTTAAGTTTTGATCAGCTTTAATAAGATCAAAGTTGACTATTTAACTAGCTTCTGTTCCAGCCACCATATAAAACAATGTATAAAAAGTGTATTTGGGTGAGGAAAAAAAATGAGAATATGAAGAAACTGCAGATGCAGAATACTAAAGGAAATTTTATACATAGTAATTACCTTTAGATGTCAATAAATCATTGAACAATCTTTTTTTCTCATTGATCAATGGTGATATTCTTGCTTCAGTTTCAAGGGCAACTTGATCTGAAATTCACAGGTAGGCAAAAAAAAATTTAAAATTTAACGACAAAAAACCAACAGTACAATACCTAAGAGTCAATACAAATTAGTTTCTTACCTAGTTTGCGGGTTTTCTCAGCAAGAACACCGAGATATCGTGTAACTCGATCAAGTTTTGCATTTGAATATTCTTGAAGCTCACTAGCTTCTTGTCTTAACTGCAAATAGTCATCTTTGGCAAGCTGTGCAAAATATTTACGTAATTGTTAACACGTGATTAAAACAAAACAAATCAGCAAGAATACCACATAAACACTCAACCCAGCATGACTGTAACAATGTGCAGATAGCAGATAACAGATATTTTATAGATGCACATTGCACACATTCTAATCATCTTGATATACCATAGCAATATAGCATGGAGATTTGTACCAAATGCCAAACTACCCAAACCCCTTATCTACCCAATAAATCGTAAAATTCAAAAACAAAAAATTATATAGTAGTAATACTACAATTATTTGGTTACGTTAAGAATATGGTCATTTAGCTTATACTTTTTATATGCCATCCATGGTAAACATTTGAAATTAGACACCTGTAGGAATTTATTTTTCAAATGAAAATATTAGATAGAACCTGTTTTTATACAAAAACAATTCATTTTACATACATGTGATATCACATCTTCAAAGTCTCCAACTTAGCTCTTGGTTTGAGTTGATCCTAAATTCTCCTACACCGAATTCTTCCAGCTCATGTTATATTATTCTAAAAAACCTCCCCGTAACACACCCTAGTCAATAGTTCAAAATATTCACACCTCAAACAGCAAGGAAACCCTCTACTCTGCCCACTTCATCACATAATAACCAAGAACTAAATCATTAAAAGTCATAATAGAGTCAATATATCACCAACGCTTTAAATTAAAAGTGTGTCCGGTGTCCAACATGTATCAATGTCAGTGTCTGACACGAAACCTGCAGCTATATTCAATTACTTCTATTTTCTTAAATTACTACTAGTATCTACATGTCAGTGTCAATATCATGTTTGATGTCTGTGTTTCATCAAAACAGACCTCCCGGCATAATTATTTCTTTTGGAAACTCAGTATCCGGTTTAAAGACCGACTAATCCTCCCAGCAAATTAACTGAAGTAGTTCATACAACGAAACTGGCGAGTTTCTACCGAAAAGACAAATCCTCGTTCACTCAAACATACAGACACATCAAATGAGAAAATCTTTCAACAAATTGACACTATAACAAACTTAATTCAGCTCCCAACAGCATAACACAGTGCATTGAAGTTCCACAAAGCCTCAAAACCCATCATCCTAACACCTTAACTCTCTCTGAAATTCACACATTCAAACTACGCACCATAAACAACAAAGCAACTACGAAAACAAACCGAACCAAAAAAACCACTGAAACACTTACCGAATTGAGAAAAAAACCGAAGAAGAAGCTAAATACAGTTACAATTGAAGATTGAAAAACACATTACCTTAACTTTATCCTTTAACCGTTGAAGCTTAACCGCAGTAGTGTTCTTATGCTGCGGAGGAACCGATGAAGCCGAAGAAATTGAGTATCTTCTCACTAACGACGTATTAGGTTTCCGATCATCATAATCCGCCGCCGGAGACGACGGCGTTTGCGGCGAGGATGACTTCCACGGTTCGAAGCCGGTAACGTCCCAACTCCAACGGTTTCGTTGCTCCGCCATTGTTGTTTTCTCAGATTTCGTTTTTTTTTTTTTTGTTTTGGTTTTCAAATTTTGAAATGAAGAAAGTGAAAAAGGAATGTGTGGAATATTTATGTGTATGATTTTTTTGAATTTAAAAATGGAAGTAGTAATAAATAAGATGAACTTTATGGTTGTTTTGTTATCATTACTAAAGATGTGTGTGTGGCTTTTTTGTTGATAATGAATGGAGGGAGAAGGGAATAGATGGTGTTTGGTTTGGGAGTGTCTAAAACGGTATCGCTTTGAGAAATGAAATTCAAAGGGTGAGTGTTTTGCGGATAAAAGTTGGTTCAGTTGATAAACAGTTGATTAATTTTCGATAAAGACGTGAGTTCAACTTTGTGATTTACGTCAAAACTTCTTTGTTGGATAGATAAATCTACAAGTATATGTAAAAATATTGTTTTAGTCGTGAGATATGTCATGACTTTGATAAACTTAGAACTTGACTAATCTAAACTTGTTAAAGTATATGTAACTGTGGAGACTAATTCCTCAAGCATTGTAGAACTCAATGAACAACAAATTATAACATTGTTGCATGTCTAAAGTTGCATTCGAACTCAAGACTTTAGTTAATCAAATCCGTTTGTTTAATCAAAATTTGTTTCCGATGAAAGGAAAGAGTGAGGGTGTTTTTTTTAGTGTTGTTGGGCAGTTGTGGCTCACATAATATTTTGTGCTTGTTGATTTTTCACGCTTCGCTCTCAACATATTTATTGTTTTGTGTTTTTAGCTTTGAAGTTTTGGGGTTTATGAAAGATAAGGCAAAACATGTGAAGGGTGACACTTGTTCTTTTTGTTCTTATACTACCTTCACCTTCACGTTAACTTCTGCTCCCCAACCCAACCAAATTTGTGTGTGTTTTATGTCGACACGCGAAGTGAAGATTGATTTTCTTGTGTAGAACATTCTTATTATTCTAACTAGCATTAGGACATTACCATATTATTGTCCATTTTTTTATTACGTTAAAATATGTAAATTTGAAAAGGTAAAATATATAAATTTCGATTTTGATTTAATTGAGACAAATCATACTTATTTTTTGCAATGACATCGGCAATATAACATTTTATTTTTAACTCTACTTTTAATTTACAAATTAACTCAAAAAATTTATCTTAAAGATACATACACACATGTGTGTGTACATACACATATATAATATAATTTATCTTTAAAACAAAAAGTATAGTTTAATTTTTCAAAATTAAGAGTATGTTTGTTTAAGAGTATTTTTGACGTACATCACATTCACTTGTTAATCTCATCGTACAACACCAACAAACAGCCTTTCCTCTTTGACATCCCGCCACCTAACCCTCTTTATCCAAACCCTTCTTCCTCCAAGATGTAGCGTCTTGCAATGGTGGTGCGGCGAGCGACGTCGGCCCTCCACACCTCCCTCTGTCTGGATCTCACGACGGTCTGCACCGTTAGTTTCGGATTCAACTACCACCGCTTCTGTTTCGAGTGATGGTTGATAGGTTGTTGGTGTTTGAAATTCGTTGGTTTCGCCGGCGATTTGTTTTAGTGCCACCGTCGTACTGCTCTCGATCTTCACCACCTTCTTTTTTGATGTTCGACGATGTCTTTTTTTTGGGTCCATTTAAACACAACAGAGGTGGTCGTTCGTATGTTGGCTGCGGTTCTTTCCGGCGAACGTGGTTGTTGTGGTGGTTCCAAAATTTGTTGTTGTGGTGGTTGTTGCGAGGTGCTCTGCCGTTCACATCTTCAACGATGACTCCTTAGTGTGTTGTTGTTGGCTATGTTTCGTAACATATTTCTTTGGCTAGAAATGGTCATTTTCTGTTTTGCTTCGCAGTTGTGGGTTTGGGAAATTGTCACCGTGTTGGCGGTCAGTTTCGGTTGCTGTTCCTCTAAGACAAAGAGATGAGTTCAATCTTGTCTCAGACTTCCACTTCGATACCGGTATGAAGGCCAGAAATGATTGTTAATTTGTTGTCGTTCTTCGTAGTAAACAGTTGGTGATCGTGGATTTGTTAGTTACCGTGTTGGTAGTCAGATCCACTTCACGCTTTGATTCTCTATCCCAGTCATCATGTTGATTGACATGGACTGTATGGACTCGAAAGAGTCGTCAATGCTTGTTGCCGTTGCAGGATGTTGATGGCACGTGATCCGATTTCGTGTTAACGATCGTTTCATTCGTCAAACTTTAGACCTGCGCTTAATTGTTAGATTTGTTTAGGGTTGGATCCACTTTGTGGATTTTTTTTATATTTTATTTTATCGTATTCAATTTTATTTTTGCCCATTAGGGTTGTTGACTGGGTCAGGTTTTATGTCTCCTTAGTTTTATATAATTTTTGCTTTTTTTAATAATATATATATGAGCAACTGACAACATATTAGAGTAGTATTTCAACTTAGCTGGACACTATTCTTTTTTATGTCATTTTACTCTTGGCTTTTAAAAAAAGTATTTTTGACCAAAAAAGAAAATATAAAAGCTCAGCATCACCAGTTTTATTACACTCCAAAAACACTCCTCATTAAACACAAAGATCACTTGAAATGATTTCTCTCATTGGGCTCTCCAATAAGTTTTAAATCCAATAAAGTGTAAAATTTTCATTCCATCTTCATTTTGTGTTTCATAGCTTTAATTTTGGTAATTACAATATTTTGCTTTGTTGTTCCTGCTTGAAGGCTTATCAACGATGGTGTCACACGAATGGAAATTGGTTTTATGCAGTAGTCTCCTTCGAAATCTGTACTTTTATACTTGGATACATGATTTTGAAGTGATTTTTTACTTTCAATTTTATCCTTCATTTAAATTGTTGTATATACGATTGTAGACTTTTTACTTTATTATTTGGGTGAAAAAAAAAATAATGTGAATATGAAGAAACGACAAAATACCGACAATTACCTTAAGATATCAATAAATCGTTGAACAATTATTCAATTAGTTAACATGTCATCAAACTTGGGAGTCAAATTGATGAGAAGGGCCAAATGTTTGAATTTAAAAAATTAAGGGACCGAAATTGCAGAATTAAAAATAGATGAATCAAAATTGCATTCAAGTCTTATAATTTATATACATTTGTTAGTGTAAAAATATTTTTTTGTCAAGTTAGGAATGTAAAAAGGACGGGTTAGGTCGAGTTGTATGTGACCCGAACTCAACTTTAACATTAGCCGGGGTGAATTTTTAGACTCGAACTTGACCGTAAACTCAATCAAACCCGATGAGGTTCACGTCTAATAACGACGAGACAATATCAAGACAAGAACGGATTGGTCTCAAGATAAACCACCCATACATAAAAAAGAATTAATCAACAATCTTTTTTTTTTAAATCATGACACATCATCAATATTAATTCAAGTAGTTACCCCCCCCCCCCCCCCCCCCCAATATAAGAACCATTCCCAATGAGCATATGAGGATCACCGAGTCAATGGGACAAGACTCTCTGAATCAAAACTATAATTTTATTTGTTGATCTTAACACTCATGTGCACAACAACTTTGTGACCTTCTCTCAATGGATCAATAAATCAAATTTTACCTTTTGAACACGCAAACTTGGTATTTGTTATGCCAATATGTGTGGTTATACAAAAAGTAAACCGTCGTAACACAATACACACAAACACCAAATTCTTAGCATAAATCTAAAAAATGCAAAGTTGCATTCATGAATTAGAAAGTCTGAGTCCGTGCGAGAAATAATAAAGTGGAGTGTAAGAGTGTTATAAAATAATATTAAAAAACATATTTGTCCTCAAATTAAATTGTAATGAGGCTGATAATCAAGCCATATCCTTGTTTCACTTTTGTTCTTGTCTTGTCCCTTATTATTTTGTCTTTGTTTATTTTTTTACCAAATCCAACTCAATCATTTGTGCTCGGGCCTGCACGAGTTACAAGATTGGAATGAGCTTTATACACCTTTAAGTCAAGAAGCCTAGTGGCCAGAATGTCACCTCATAAGATAAATAAGTGAAAAATAGAGAATTTGAACTTCGGTCCCTTTATATTGTAATGTTCTTACCAAGTGAGATTTGTTCAAGTTATCTAGTATTTAATAAAAAAAAATTAACTAAAAAATATTAATGAGTTTAAAAAATTTATTTAATGGAATAAAAAATAATTAATAAAAAAACATATCCATCATAATATCATTAAAATGATGTTATGTATTGAGTACACATTTTATCAACCCTTCGCTTAAACAAGGAGACATCATTTTAGTTCATCAATAGTTCAATACTATACATTCTTACGTTTGGTCTATTAGTCATCAACCCATCTACCCAAATTATTATTTTCACTCCCTACTAATAAAATAAATAAACATGAAAGTCAGTTTTACACAAATGACACCCAAATAAGTAAATAATAAAAATAAAATATAAATTATAATAATTTAATGGTCAAATACTTTATGCGGTCTTTTAAGTTTGATATTTGTAACATGTTAATCATTTATGCAAGGTCTATGGTTCAAACCCTAGCCATCACAAAAAAAAACAATAACACGAGATTATGGGTAGAGTTTACAACCACTTTACATAAAATTCAACTTTTTTTTATTCATCCTTGAAAATTATTTTTAAATTATTCTTTTTTTTTTGAGTAAATTTTCAAATTATTCTCAGAAGATGGAAATTTATGTAAACTATTCCTTCAATGGACACACTAATGTCAAATATATACGAGGTTGCTTCAACTAAATTTACAAACTTGAGTAGGGTAACACCAATCAATAAAGAGTTTACAAGCATAAAATAATTCAATATCTAATTTTTTTTATTTTTAGCAAAGGCAAAATTAATTCATTTTAGTAAAAATAAGTAGAGACAAATAATCAGGTCCATCATAGAAAAATAATTTGATATGAATTTAAAATAAAATAATATATGGACATATAGCAATTTCACCCTTTATTTTGCACATAAACATAACATAGTAAAATCGCTTCATAAAAGACGAAGTTAAAATATATTTTTGGCCACATATATTATGGGGTCTTTTAAGTTTAACGTTTTTTCCGAGTCAGTTTTTAAGTTTTAAATTAGTCAATAAGTCATACAACGCTTGCAACGTTGCCCTCTTTCGTCCAACCTTGTTAAATGAGGTTTATTTGACCGTCAATTGTTGATGTGGCAAGGCTAAGTCATTAAAAAAAAGGGTTTTCTATATCATCTTCCTCTTCGTATATATCAACATTCATCATTTTCTCTGGACTTTCTCCCTCATTTGAACTATCCATCATCTCTTTTAGCTAAGTGGGTTGGTAATGTTCCTTGTGGAGAAGCATGGCATGGGGTGATCTCCACTAACACGGAGTTATTGAGAATCAATTTGCGTAGAGAAGGTAGAGAAGGTATCAATGGCACATTGAGTTATTCACTTGGTAAGTTAACTTCATTACTTGAAGTTACAGTAATATGAAACAACTTAACTGGTTACAAACTTGAAATATCTAAGGTGGATTCGAGTGATAACAATTTTCAACCTCCATTTCCTAAGTTTTATGATGGTGTTAAAGTTATCATTGAAGGTAACCCACTTTTGGATAATCAAACCCGAATGAGTCTCACCTCCATCGCCATCAAATTCTCAACCGACTGTTCAAGTATTACGCAGAAGGCCACAAACAATTTTGCTTCAGAAAACGAGCTTGAGTTAGAAAAAGGAGAGAAGACGATGAGTGTTGGTAATTTATATGAAAAGGAAGAAGATGAAGATCATATAAAACTCAGAATTTTTATTCTTTTTAATGAATTGGCTTGCCACGTTGCAAGCGTTGTGTGTAACGTCCACTTTATTTATTTAATTATTTAATTAGATTATATAGTATATTATTATATATTATATGATTTTAATGATGTTTGTGACGTATGAGATGATGTTGTGGTGTGACGTTTATTTTATTGTTTAATAAAATAAAATATGTAATGAAAATTAAGATGTGATATAAAAACAAATATTTTGGGAGATGTGGTTGTTTTCATAAATAAGATAGAGTTGTGGGGATAAGTGAGAATAGAAAGAATTATATAAGGGAGTTAGGGTTAGAAAGAAACAGTCAGTACGTTACAGACTCTTGGCAAGAAGGGAGAAAAGTGGCTAGAGAAGAGGGAACCCCAATTCTGCAATATTACCAGGTAAGGGTGAGCCTAGCTTCAATTATATTACTGTAATTCATCTATTTATGATTAACGAAGGAATTAGGAGGTAATTTTGAGGGATTTCATAAACTAGGGTTTAGAGGATTTTTGGATGAATTGATGTTAGAATGATGTGAATTGGTGTAGAAACCTGTTACAGAACCTAGATTAATCACTAGGACTATAATTCTGATAGATTAGAAGCATAAAACGAAGAATTGGACGAGTTTTGGCGAGGTTTTGAGCGAACCCGCAGCCTGTTCTGCGACCGCTCGCCGTGGCGAGCAGACCTACTCGCCGTGGCGAGCAGAACAGTTTAACTCGCGAGGCGAGCAACACCACTCGCCGTGGCGAGAAACCCTTTAGTGCTCGCGAGGCGAGCAACATCACTCGCCGTAGCGAGCAAGTGGCAGAACGCAATTTAAGTAGCTCGCCGTGGCGAGCAGTCCCACTCGCCACAGCGAGCAACGTGGTCTCAGACCACTATAACTTGAGTTTTAGAACTCTGTTTTGAGCGAGGCTTTGAGGGTAGACCTTTGGATAGTATTAGAGATGTTTAAGACCTAAATTAGAACCTGTAATGACGCTGTAAGATGATTTTAAGACGTTGGCGTTAATCTATGATTAAATGATTATTAAGTGAGGTTTATGAACGAAGTATAAATGATGTTTGTGATGATAACTATGTGCTGTATATATATATATATGCTAAGTGTGCTGGGCTGCTGCCATGTATTGTATAATTGCACGTGTCGATAAAAAGTCGTATTTGATGTTAAGACGTTGTGATATCTTGTTTAAGAATTAAAGAGTCGAGTCCATGCATTTGCATATTTTGAGACGGTGGAGCTTATGCTCAAAGCGACGGTGGAGCATTTGCTCAAAGCGACGGTGAAGCTTATTAAAGCTAAAATATTGGTACCACATGCATGATGTTAAGATGTTAGAGTTGCATTTATCGAGTCCTGTGTCTGAGATGTTTTGAGACAGTTGTATTGTGAAGATGTTTTAAGATGATTTATTATACGTAGATGTTTGAGATGTTTTCAGTTATATGTGACGAATATTGTTGTTATTGTTAAGCATGATTATTTGAATTATATGTTAATATAATTGTTGTGAATCTCACCCCTTCTGTTGGAATTGCCGCCTTGTGGGCAAGTGCAGGTGACCAAACTTAGGTTCGTCGATGTGAGAGGTTCTTGTGGAGTCTTAGGAGCTCTGATACGTAATGGGATGGGGATTATTATTATTTCTATTCCTTTTATGTATCATGTTGATTTATTATGATGTTTGCGACGTAACTTGATTTGAGATGTTTTATGAGGCTTTTGTGCCGAGACTTATTTATTTAAGATTTTGAGAAGTTTATGAATTCCGCTGCTATGTTTGAACATTGTTTAAGAATAAATTATTATTCGATTTAATTTAAAAGATTTTATGAAATGTGACATCCTGATTTATTGCGATATACTCTGATTATTTGAATGAAATTTTAAAGTCGGGATTTCGGGGTGTTACAATTGGTATCAGAGCAGGTCGGTCCGTCCGGCCAATTAGAGAGTCGAGTGACGGTGTCTTAGAGTTAGAATATTATGGTTATATTATTCTAACTTATGTTTGCTTTATAGAGGAATAAGATGGCTGGAAGAAATGATGCTGCTCTTGCTGCTGCTTTGCAAGCAATGGCCCAAGCTGTGGGAAATCAGAACAACGCTGGTGGGAACGACGGGACGAGAATGTTGGAAACTTTTCTAAGGAACCACCCGCCTACCTTCAAAGGGCGATATGATCCTGACGGGGCTCAGACGTGGCTCAAGGAAGTTGAGCGGATCTTTAGGGTGATGCAGTGCGAAGATGGTCAGATGGTACGGTTTGGTACCCATATGTTGGCGGAGGAGGCTGATGACTGGTGGGTTGGTATTCGACCTATCCTGGAAGAAGGAGGTGCTTTTGTGACTTGGGCTGTGTTTAGGAGAGAATTCCTGAACCGTTACTTTCCTGAGGATGTCCGGGGAAAGAAGGAGATCGAGTTTCTTGAGCTGAAGCAAGGAAATATGTCTGTGACGGAGTATGCGTCGAAGTTTGTGGAACTGGCAAAGTTCTACCCCCATTATACAGCTGAGAATGCTGAGTTTTCCAAGTGCATCATGTTTGAGAATGGCTTGCGTCCTGAGATTAAGAGGGCAATTGGTTACCAGAAGATTCGAAATTTCTCTGAGCTGGTGAGTAGTTGCAGAATTTATGAGGAGGATACCAAGGCTCACTACAAGGTAGTGAATGATAGAAAAGCTAAGGGTCAGCAGAGTCGTCCCAAACCTTATGATGCTCCCAGAGATAAGGGTAAGCAAAGAGTGAATGATGAGAGGCGACCACAGAAGAAGGATGCTCCTGCTGAGATTACCTGTTATAATTGCGGGCAGAAAGGCCACAAGAGTAATGCGTGTCCTGTTGATGTGAAGAGGTGTTACCGATGCGGACAGAAAGTGCATATTACCCCAGACTGCAAGTTTGATGATGTTGTGTGTTTCAACTGTGATGAGCAAGGACATATTGGCTCGCAATGCAAGAAGCCAAAGAAAGTTAGGACTACTGGAAGGGTTTTCGCGTTGACCGGCACTCAGACTGAGAACGAGGATCGCTTGATCAGAGGTACTTGCTATATTAATGATATACCTTTAGTTGCTATTATAGATACTGGCGCTACGCATTGTTTTGTTGCTTATGATTGTGCTGTTAAGTTGGGTCTTGTTATGTCTGATATGAATGGAGAGATGGTTGTCGAAACTCCAGCTAAGGGTTCGGTGACTACTTCTCGTGTGTGTTTAAGTTGTCCGTTGTCTATGTTCGATCGTAATTTTGAGATGGATTTAGTCTGCCTACCTTTGACTGGTATGGATGTAATTCTCGGGATTTTCTGAATAATATTAAAGAAGCGCAGAAGGAAGATGTTAAGTTTGTAGATTTAATTGTTGCGAGTAACCAGACTGCAGATGGTGATTTTATAGTCGATGATCGCGATGTGTTGAGGTTCCGAGGTAGAATCTGTATTCCGGACAACGATGAGATGAAGAAGGCAATCCTGGAAGAGAGCCATAGAAGTAGCTTGAGTATTCACCCAGGAGCTACGAAGATGTATCATGATTTGAAGAAGTTGTTTTGGTGGTCTGGATTGAAACGCGATGTGGCACAATTTGTGTATTCTTGTCTAGTTTGTCAGAAATCGAAGATAGAACATCAGAAACCTGCTGGTATGATGGTACCGTTGGATGTGCCAGAGTGGAAATGGGATAGCATATCCATGGATTTTGTGACGAGTTTGCCAACTACTCCAAGAGGGAACGATGCTATTTGGGTGATTGTTGATAGGTTAACAAAGTCAGTCCATTTTCTACCAATCAATATCACTTTCCCTATGGTTCGGTTAGCAGAGATTTACATTCAAGAGATAGTAAGATTGCATGGTGTTCCTTCGAGCATTGTGTCAGATAGAGATCCAAGATTCACTTCTAGATTTTGGAAAAGTTTGCAAGAAGCTTTAGGGTCTCAGTTGAAGTTGAGCTCGGCGTATCATCCGCAGACAGATGGTCAAACCGAGAGGACGATTCAGTCGTTGGAAGATTTGTTGAGGGTGTGTGTACTCGAACAGGGAGGAGCTTGGGATAATCACCTCCCGTTGATAGAATTCACTTACAATAACAGTTACCATTCTAGTATTGGAATGACACCTTTCGAGGCTTTGTATGGAAGAAGATGTAGAACCCCGTTGTGTTGGTTTGAGTCGGGTGAAAGTGTGGTTTTAGGACCAGATATTGTGCAACAAACCACTGAGAAGGTAAGAATGATCCAAGAGAATATGAAAGCGTCGCAGAGTCGACAAAAGAGTTATCATGACAAGCGTAGGAAGGACCTTGAGTTCCAAGAGGGAGATCATGTGTTTTTACGAGTTACTCCAATGACCGGTGTAGGTCGTGCCTTGAAGTCGAAGAAGTTGACTCCAAAGTTTATTGGTCCGTATCAGATATCAGAGAGGATTGGGACGGAGGCTTATCGCGTTGGATTACCACCGCATTTATCGAATTTGCACGATGTTTTTCACGTGTCGCAACTGAGGAAGTACGTTCCGGATCCGTCTCATGTGATCCAAAGTGACGATGTGCAAGTAAGGGACAACCTTACGGTTGAGACTCTACCCTTGAGGATCGATGATCACAAGGTGAAGTTGTTGAGAGGCAAGGAGATACCTCTAGTGAGGGTTGTTTGGAGTGGAGCGACCGGTGAAAGCCTAACTTGGGAGCTGGAAAGTAAGATGCTGGAGTCTTATCCAGAGTTGTTTAATCGAGGTAAGATTTTCGAGGACGAAAATCCTTTAAGTGGGGGAGAGTTGTAACGTCCACTTTATTTATTTAATTATTTAATTAGATTATATAGTATATTATTATATATTATATGATTTTAATGATGTTTGTGACGTATGAGATGATGTTGTGGTGTGACGTTTATTTTATTGTTTAATAAAATAAAATATGTAATGAAAATTAAGATGTGATATAAAAACAAATATTTTGGGAGATGTGGTTGTTTTCATAAATAAGATAGAGTTGTGGGGATAAGTGAGAATAGAAAGAATTATATAAGGGAGTTAGGGTTAGAAAGAAACAGTCAGTACGTTACAGACTCTTGGCAAGAAGGGAGAAAAGTGGCTAGAGAAGAGGGAACCCCAATTCTGCAATATTACCAGGTAAGGGTGAGCCTAGCTTCAATTATATTACTGTAATTCATCTATTTATGATTAACGAAGGAATTAGGAGGTAATTTTGAGGGATTTCATAAACTAGGGTTTAGAGGATTTTTGGATGAATTGATGTTAGAATGATGTGAATTGGTGTAGAAACCTGTTACAGAACCTAGATTAATCACTAGGACTATAATTCTGATAGATTAGAAGCATAAAACGAAGAATTGGACGAGTTTTGGCGAGGTTTTGAGCGAACCCGCAGCCTGTTCTGCGACCGCTCGCCGTGGCGAGCAGACCTACTCGCCGTGGCGAGCAGAACAGTTTAACTCGCGAGGCGAGCAACACCACTCGCCGTGGCGAGAAACCCTTTAGTGCTCGCGAGGCGAGCAACATCACTCGCCGTAGCGAGCAAGTGGCAGAACGCAATTTAAGTAGCTCGCCGTGGCGAGCAGTCCCACTCGCCACAGCGAGCAACGTGGTCTCAGACCACTATAACTTGAGTTTTAGAACTCTGTTTTGAGCGAGGCTTTGAGGGTAGACCTTTGGATAGTATTAGAGATGTTTAAGACCTAAATTAGAACCTGTAATGACGCTGTAAGATGATTTTAAGACGTTGGCGTTAATCTATGATTAAATGATTATTAAGTGAGGTTTATGAACGAAGTATAAATGATGTTTGTGATGATAACTATGTGCTGTATATATATATATGCGCTAAGTGTGCTGGGCTGCTGCCATGTATTGTATAATTGCACGTGTCGATAAAAAGTCGTATTTGATGTTAAGACGTTGTGATATCTTGTTTAAGAATTAAAGAGTCGAGTCCATGCATTTGCATATTTTGAGACGGTGGAGCTTATGCTCAAAGCGACGGTGGAGCATTTGCTCAAAGCGACGGTGAAGCTTATTAAAGCTAAAATATTGGTACCACATGCATGATGTTAAGATGTTAGAGTTGCATTTGTCGAGTCCTGTGTCTGAGATGTTTTGAGACGGTTGTATTGTGAAGATGTTTTAAGATGATTTATTATACGTAGATGTTTGAGATGTTTTCAGTTATATGTGACGAATATTGTTGTTATTGTTAAGCATGATTATTTGAATTATATGTTAATATAATTGTTGTGAATCTCACCCCTTCTGTTGGAATTGCCGCCTTGTGGGCAAGTGCAGGTGACCAAACTTAGGTTCGTCGATGTGAGAGGTTCTTGTGGAGTCTTAGGAGCTCTGATACGTAACGGGATGGGGATTATTATTATTTCTATTCCTTTTATGTATCATGTTGATTTATTATGATGTTTGCGACGTAACTTGATTTGAGATGTTTTATGAGGCTTTTGTGCCGAGACTTATTTATTTAAGATTTTGAGAAGTTTATGAATTCCGCTGTTATGTTTGAACATTGTTTAAGAATAAATTATTATTCGATTTAATTTAAAAGATTTTATGAAATGTGACATCCTGATTTATTGCGATATACTCTGATTATTTGAATGAAATTTTAAAGTCGGGATTTCGGGGTGTTACATTGTGTGACTTAAAAGACCAATTTAAAACTTAAAAAACTTAAAAGACTAACTCAAAAAAAAAAAACGTTAAACTTAAAAGACCCTGAGGTGTGTGTGCGCACGCGCGTGTGCTAAAAAAATGCCATAACTCAGTTACGATATATAATAAATGAAAAGGATTAAAAGCACACACAAAAAGTAAATGGTTAAATCAAATCATTGGTTGCATTGCATACGATGTCATATTATCTATGCATGCTCAAACAATTTGTGAGGTAGGTTCACTCTAGTCATTATGACCCCGTCTACTATAAACAAAGATTGCGGTGGATCAGTTCCTCAACTTGTCAATAGTTAGCCAGCAACCATATATGTGTGGAAAAAGGAACGTTGATGGGGATGCTGAAACAAAAGGTATGGAAAATTTTAAATTCAATGATATACTTGTAAGAAGTTTGACCACTACGTTTTAGAATGTAGATTTTTCAAGAATAGATTCGAAGAAGAGCCAACTTTGTGGAAGAAAAGGACGAGAATTTGAAACAATGTTCATAGCACATGGAAGTAACAAAGGAAATTCAAATAATTCATGGCACCTCAGCAGCAACCATATGTATAGAAAAAGGACAGGTTCATGGATATTGATGAATCGGTAAGTTGCAATGTCCCATTTGACGATGATTCAAAGAATCAAGTGAAAGACCAAGGCAATATTTTAATTTTCTTGGAAGACTTTTAGAAAAAGGCTATGATATTCACTTGAAAGATTTAAGTCTCTCCATCAATTATGAGAAAAATAATCATATCATCAAAATACCAACATCAAGAAATAAGATGTTCTTGTTGAATGTCCAAAATGATGTTGCAAATATATCTCAAAAAGCTTGCTACAATGATGCATCATGGCTTTCATATCTATGATTTTGAATACTTAATCTTCAAGGGCTTAATTTTGACATTGAAACAAAATATGGTGAAAGGGATAGTGTCTCTCAACCATCTAGGTTGCCTCTGTGAATAATGTTTACGCAAAGCAACTCTAAATCATTTTTCCAAAGGAGTCAAATTCAAGATCCAGGAATCCGCTTAAGCTTATACATGTTGATGTTTGTGGACAATTCAAGCCAAACTCACTAGGTAAAAACAACTATTCCCTACTTTATATTGATAATTTTTCGAGAAAAAGATGAGTGTATGTTTTGAAGCAAAAATCAAAGTTGTTACTATGTTCAAGAAGTTTAAAGTTGTTAAGGAGAAATAAAGTGGTTGACATATAATGGCCGCGGGGAGGCGAACTCACACCTAGATTTTTGTGTGTAGATTATGGCAGCAATACAATACAAGTTGTATCAATTAAACTTTACGTTACATTTTTCTTCTTCTTCTGGTCGAGTAGTCTAATTTTATGATCAAGTAGTCTAATGGCTAGAAATTCATCTCTTAAAATGAACAAGTGAGATGTCTAGAATTCGAACCATGACCTCTGTATGTATTACGTAAGAGAATTGCTATAGTGGCACGGCATTATGCATCCCACGAACACACGACATATTATGTGTCATCATCTCCACTATTACAATAAATTTTAATTAAAATAAATGGGAAAAATCTGAAATAATACTCAGGTGAAATAAAACGTCTTGTGGATTCAACGACAAATGCAAGCCGTGTTGTTCAACATTTTTTTATTATGTAATATCTCTGTCAACTGATCTAAACTCACAAAGACCATACTACGCCTCTTTAATCGATCAAATACATTATTGATCATAAATTTTATCAACAATTAAACATTACAACAATATCTACAACAAACTCGCTCGACAATACTCATATTTGTCTAGATGTGATAAAAAATCAACAAAAAAATTGCTAATGTAACATGTTATACATCTTGGTAGCTCTAATGTCATGTGTACATACATCTGTATCCTTCCAAGGACAAATTTGCAAATGAAATCCTAATCAATGATTTTATAAATAATATTTTCTAGATTTCAATCATAATCCTTCTCATCCACCCTTGGGCCTTCACTCATCAATGACCATAGTTTCTCAACCTCATATCTTTCAACCACAAAACATAATCCTTCATATGTGGGTCTTAACTCTTAATTAAGGCTGAAATTTCTGCTAGTTGCTGATAATGACTACAACTTCCCCCTCTACTCTGTTGTGCCCGAATCTTCGTTAGGTAGGTCTTTAACCAACAACGTATAATTTGTGGCCAATGATGTTGAGGAGAACATGAGTAGCTTCTTGGTATTATATGCAATAATTTACCTCCTTGGTGAAGTGTCATGCACGCAACAATTGAGTGAGTTTTAATAGCAATTGTTTTCATTTATACGTCAGATGTAACTTGGTGTTAACATTTTAACCTTAATAATAATTCCTTCAATAAAAAAGAAAAAAGAACACTAAAAAAAATAAGAGTGCTAGAAATACTATATTTTTCACTTTAACACCCACCTTTTCATTTGACGAATCAATATCCAAAGTGAGAGTTGATATCATCCAATAAGATAGTGTGTGTTAGAAATGGTGTTTCTTGCACTTCACAAATCTAATTAGTTCTCCATTATTATTAATTACTAATAACAAATTAAGTCCTTAAATGAATTAGGGTTTATGGGCTTTTGTTTGAATTTTCTCCTTTTCAAGGTTTGATTTGAAGGACATCATTCAAATTCAGAGATCAATTTGACAGTTTAACTTTTTCTGAATAAAGTTAATTGTCCAATGGTTTTCTCATCAAATTTATACTTACTTATTTCATTACATGCACCTTTAGTTGCTAATGTCATTTCTTTGCCAAATTATTTTGCACTACAAACAATGAATTGTGTTTCATGTTGCCTCTTAATGAGTTAACTATAGAAAGTTGCTTTATAACATGAAATCGAAAGGACAAAATAACAGATCATATATATCTGCCATGTTGTATTTTAATCATACATTAACAAGATAAGGAATTGTTTTTCCTAGATACATTAACAAGATAAACAAATTTTTCCCTAGATACATTAACAAGATAAGTAATTTTCTTCCTAGATACATACATGCGGATCCAATTTTCAAACCAGGACATGACATGTATATATACATATCCTGTGTTTGATAAAAAATCAATGAAAACTACTACTGATGTTTAACTAAGCAGCCTTTGCTTTGGCGAGGGCTTTCTTCCTCTGTGCAAGCATGTACGAGTACATGTGCGGACTACCTGCATAGAATTATGAAATTCAATCAGTTGGAGCATAATGTCGGCAAAATAAACGCCGGAAATAGGGAATATAGTAGTAAGAAAAATGCTTCGTGCATGCCTGGAACGTAGATTGCCAACGCAACAATTGCGAGGTAAAAGTAATCGAATGAAGAGTTCCATGTATTCGGCATCCTGATGCAATACTTCTCAGATGCCTGAAAAATATACGAAATCAACAACATGAAATCAGGTTCCTGATAAACAAGATCATCAAATAGTTCAAGTAGAGCTAATCCTAAATCAGTCACAGAGTAACAAGCAACAATTCTCTTATTGCACCTTTCTGATTATAAACAACACATCATCACCAGGTTTAGATAGTTTAAAAAGTTTTTAAACCTGTTTAGATAAACAGCTAAATTAAGCACTTATAGCATAAGCATTTATCATATAAATGCTTATGTATAATAAGCTATTCCTATAACAAAAGATAAAATTAAGTCAAACTATTTTCTTATAAGCTATAAGTTGTTTTCATAAGCTATTTTGGAGAGTTTATGGAAATAAGCTGAAAACAACTTATGTACATATCATATGCTATTTACACAAGCTCTCTCAAACAATCTCACAGGTGCTTATGCCAGTAGATAACCTAAAATTAGACAATCCAGACAGGCTTTAAAGGTAATTTCGATTCTTTGATGTTCAAAATCTTTACCTTAATGAATGGCAAGGCAATATAAATCAAACCAACTTCACTGCTTATGCCTGTTGGATACAAAACTAAGAATGTGCTATATCTGCAAAGGAAAATATGTAGTCAATATAAGAGCAAAATAAGATTTATCAATACTACACTTCATGAAGAAGACTTTACACTTAAATTTCATACCTAAGCCACAAAAGCCACGATGGGGAAAATCCAAAAGCCTCTTTAAGTCCGAAGAAAGAATAGCGAATAATCTGAAATTATAACAATAAAGAAGATTATAACTATTGATCTTCACTAAAGCTTTTCTTGCATTTTCAATCGGTGACTTCACTCATAGTCCATGACATTCAAGGATTGTTGGAAACAAAAGAAAAATTACAGAGCGAAAACGGGACGCTAAGCCAAAAAGGTTTAGCATTATAGTTCAAGCTATACACAATTTCAAATGGGAAATGGTAAAACAAATGATCAAGTGCAAGCTGTAATAAAAATATTGGTAAATTTAATGTTATTTCTTGTCAATACTTTCGTTTTGTCTTTCCTCGGAAAAATGTAGGAAGTGTTTTATTCCGTAACAAGTAAGAAAGCAATATTCCGTAAGAAACATTGCCAACTTATTTATTTCAGCTAATATCCAACAAAACAAACAAATTGGAGTACCATATAGATGGTGTGAGTGCTGAATGTGAGTAAGAAAGCAATATCATGAAAAACTTGCCTCGGTGATAGACCAGCTGATAAGTAGGGAGCTCACAAGAAAATGCGTCTGAGTCTGTCATTCAAAGATGTGCTAAATTTTCAATAACAGAATATGACAAAATCCTGAATTAAATGACACCAACAGAAAAAATAATAATAAAAGGCTTAAATATAGTTCCAGTCCTCCTATTTTGCATCATTCACAATTTGGCCCCTTTGTTTCTTAATCTACGATTTCGGTCCCCAATTTTGGTCCTCAATTACCAAATAATCAAATTTCAGCCTTAAAATGCATAGGTGAGGGAAAGTCATACAATTTGAAAAATGGGGACCAAAATTGCAAATTTGAATTTAGGGGACCAAATTGTAAATTAGATGAATTACAGGGCCAAAAAAGTATTTAAGCCAAAATACATAAAATTAGTAAAAAGTTGAAATTTGTGCTCACCTCAGGAAAACTCCACAAGATACCCCATACCAAAAACAGCCTTGAACCAATTTGAGGCAATGTTGCTGTTATTGGAGACTTCACAATACCTTGATCAATTCAAAAAACAAAAATCAGAAAATGGCAATAAAATCAAAATAAACTCTAACATCAAATTAAACATACATTAAGCATTTAATCAATGGATTACTCACCAACTAAACCATGAAGAATCTACAAGACCATGCAATACAATACAACGCCATACCCAAAAAACACAATGAAGAAAATTTAGACAAATTCCCAAAAGGGTATCTCAAAAAGTGATAAAAATCAAAAGGGTGTCTCCAAAAATGATAAAAAATCAAAACTTTTAGAATCAAATACCTCTAATACAGCAGCAGTTTGAGCAAAAAGCAAGGGCTTTTCAGCTACAGAGTAAACATGTTGATGGCCCATTTCCTTCAATGTCTTCAAAACAAGAAAAAGTACTTGTATCCTGCATAAATTTGAAAAAATGGATCTAAGATAACAATGATACAAAAATTCATATTGTAAATGAATGAATGAATGAATGAGTGAGTATTTACCATCCAAATAAAACGGTAAAGTTGTAAAGAGAAAGGTAGAGTCTTTTCATAGGTGAAACAGAAGCAGCCATTGAAGAATAGAAGAGAGATCTGAGAGGAGAAACCCAAGAAGGGTTCAAAAAGTTTGAATAATTAATGAATTTTGACAAATGTTTTATCTTATGATTGGATTATATAGGGTAACGTGGGATTGAAATTGGGGAAGTAGCCCAACTAACAACAACTTTAGTGTATGAAATTAATTAAGAGGGTAATAATAGCAATAGCAACATAAAGTACATATAGTAGAGGAGAAGTGGCATAGTACTTTATTATAAAAAAAGAAGAAAAAGAAAAAAGTGGCATAGTAGTACTAGTTAATTTAGTTAGGTAGTTGAACTTCTCAACCAAACACGTCATGTGTAAGTAAGTAAGTAAGTAATAATAACATAGGATTGAATTGAACTAGTTTGGTCTGGGTATCAGTTCCAATTGTCTGTCTGGCAGCCAGATCAAACATACTTTGCTTTCATATGATATGTGTTCATAAATTAATTAAATTTCTTTACTGTTTTTTTTATACAAAAATAAAAGGATTTGGTTTCATAGATGGTCATGATAAAATGGTTTCTGTTCTCTCTATTTTTATTTTTTTTCTTCATATATTGTCATGATAAAATGGTTTGTGTGAAGTGAATTCTAACCATTATGCTATTTGAAAAAACAAATGGTTTATGTTCTCTATTTTTAACCGTAAAAAAAATCTCTCAAAAAATATAGAATTTTTTAACAAAATATTAATTAAAAATGAATTTTTAACTGCAAATAATATAGAAAATCATATTTAATTCAATTTTTTTTAAATTCTAATTTTTTTGGAGAGATTTTTATAATATTATAAATTTTTCTGCAAAATTTTATTTAAAAATATGAATTCTACATACGAGTTTACTTAAAAGGAGAGATTAAAAGTGAAAATGAAAAACTTTTGAGGGACTAAAAGTCGAAGAAATTTTTTAGAGGGACTAAAACGAAAATGTGGCATATTTAAAGAGACTAAAAATATATTTAACCCTACAACTTTTATAGGATAGAATGCGACGAAGCTAGAGTAAATTTCAGGAGGGGACATATATAAAGATTTTTTTTAAAAAAATTTATATAATAAACTTGAGAGTTAAAATTATAATTTTATTTTCTATACAACTGTATTTCTCTATAGCTATAGAAGAAATTCAAAGTGACAAAATAAGACAAATAAATTTATAGATCAAGGAATAATTTTCTAACTTTTTTGTTAATCTTACTTTTTGATAAATAGATTTAGATTTGTTAATATATTATTATTGAGGTAGCTTAAAATAAAATGTATACAAACCCATTCAAGACAAATAAATTTTTAGAGTAGCCAAAGCTACCCCATCCTCACAAGAGGATACGTCCCTGTAGATGTAGTATAATTTTTGGCTTGGTTGGTTGGGTCATGTGGTTTATGATGGATAATTTTCAAAGGGTTAGATCTTCGTTTGAATTGATTTATTTTAGATCTTATGCAAATAAATAAGTATTAATGTATTATTTATAAATTTGTTAAGGTAGTTTATGAAAAAATAACTTATGAATATACAATTTTCGTTAATAAGATCTTATGAATTAACACAAAAACTTAATTACTTGCATAAGCTCTTTTTGATAAGCTCAATCCAATCCAAACATGCCTCAAATAGTTAGATGTTGTTATGATATCATGCATTGTCTACACTATACCAGATCCATTTCTCCTTCAATTTATGATGTTGCAAGTGATTTTTTGGTGGGGTTGGTTGGACTAAATTAATTTTGGAGCCAACTTTTCACCCTCTCTAAACTTCTTAAAAACTGCACATGCAAATTTTTTTAGTTTCAATCCAACAGTAGTAATACAACATAAACATAGTGGAGGAGAAGTGGTATTCTAGTTTATTTAGTTAGGTAGCTGAATTGAACTCCTCAACCACATATGTGTGGGATTGAACTGGCCTAGGTATCAGTTGTCCGCTGGACAGCCAAAACAATAGGAATTTTTTTGTTCCACATGTGCTCATAAATAAATTCTTTTGCTTTTTTAATTAAAGAAAATAGGGTTTGGTTTCATATATGGTCATAAATAAATTCTTTGGTATTCTCAGAAAAGAAAAGAAAAAAATGGCTTATGTTTTTTTTAGGGTGATAAAATGGTTTCTGTTCTTGTAAGAAAAAAATGACTTTCTCTTTTGTTATATGTTCATTCCCCGTAGAAAAGAATTTATTTAAATAAAATGTCACTTTTCTAAATGATTATTAAGGTTAATTTAGTAAAATTATTATTGATCACGGATGGGGGAAGAGGGTGAAGTTTGGCAGTGGCGCAGGGGCTTGTGGGTGTGGGAGGAAGGGCTTTTAGAGGAGTGTAGGTTATTACTTGCTGATGTTTCTTTGCAGCCTCTTTCTTTTGATGTGTGGCAGTGGCTTCCGGACCCGACTGAAGGGTACTCTGTTCGTGCTGTGTATGCTATGCTTACCGATCAGGGTGCACCGCTGGTTAGGCAGGATGTAGACTTGATTTGGCATAGACAGGTTCCAATTAAGGTGTCTATTTTGGCTTGGCGGTTGTGTAACGCCCTAGTTGTCGATTATTTTATTTCAGTTGATTTTAATAAGTTTTTATGATTTTAAATAATTACGTTGATTTTTGGCGTGTTATATATTTTATTATATAGTTATTTTGAATTATTTAAGTAAGATAGGTGATATTTACAATTATTAGAAGGTTGGGGAGTAAAATGAATTATTTAATAATTTAATAGGAGTTAATTAGAATTAAGGAGAAATTAATAGGTATTAATAGGAAATAGAAGGAAAGAAAGGTCAGAAGCAGTTTTACGTAGAAACAGTGAGAAACAGAGAAAAGGGAGAAAAACCTAGAAGAAGAGAGAAGAAGCAAGAGGAGGGAAGAACGCTGCTTTTTCAGGAAGATAATCTAAGGTAAGGGTGAGACTAACTCTCAACTTTAGGTTCTATAATTCGTTGATGAATGTAGAATTGTTAGGGTTGATGAATTGAATTAGGTTAAGATGAATTGATGCTAATAACTTAATGAATTCATGTAATTGTTGTTGTTTTATGCTGTTCTGATGTTAGAATGCATAGGGATGATGAAATTCATCAAAATTGAGCCTTTGGGGGTTGAATTTGGGGCTTAGGGTTGAAAAGTAGAAGCCTGTTCGTATAGTCGTAGTTCTGCCAGCAGAATCTCGCCCAGAATCGTGACACGATTTAGTGTAATCGTGGCACGATTTTGCCCTGTAAATAAACAACTGAATTAGGGTTTCTTCAAATCGTGGCACGATTTGGTCATCGTGGCACGATTTTCCTTGGCAGAATGCATGTTTCCTGAAGCTCCAAATCGTGTCACGTTTTGTAGTAATCGTGACACGATTACCTTTTTCAGTTTCCTTAGTCTTTCTCGCTTTTCTTGCTGTTTAAGCTTGCTTGTGAACTCAAAATATCATGGAAATAATGCTCAAATTTTGTGTGAGACTTTGTTGTACCCTTTTGTCGTGTCTGTCGATTAAGTTGGAGTCTTATGTCATAGTTAATTATGCATATCGTAGTTGTCGTTGCTGTTGTCGAGTTGTATGTAGATATACACCATTGAGTCCATTTCATACTCATACCCCTGTTGAGGGCTCACGCCCTGGAGTGTTTTCACTCAACCGTTGAGGGCTTATGCCCTGGAGTGTTTATCACTCAATCGTTGAGGGCTTATGCCCTGGAATGTTATTTCATTCAACCGTTGGGGGCTTATGCCCCGGAATGCTTAGCATTCAACGCGCGTAAAATGGTACCACATGCATCTGCATTAGTCGCATTGTTGTCGTCGTAGCTGTTGTCGTTGTTGTTGTTGTAGGTTGAATTGTCGGTGTCGTTGTCGATAATGTTGTTGAATTGTTCAATTATAAATAATAATTAATTATTCGCTATATTACTGTTGTTGAATTTTATTGATGAATTATGTTATCTATTGTTGTTTGTGAATCTCACCCCTTCTGCTGGAATTGCCGCCTTGTGGGCAAGTGCAGGTATCGAAGACTAGTAGAGATGTCGGCTCAAAGTGTCTTAGGGCTCTGATACGTAACGGGACGGGAATTTTGTTGCTTGTTCTCTCTTTCCTTACGTATTAATAATGATTTATGAAACTTTTGAAGAGGCCTGCGTGCCAAAGACTTGTTTAGTTGTTTTAAAACTAATTCCGCTGCGAAGTTTTGAAGTTAATTATTATTGACTACTTAATTGGAGAATAAATTATTCATCCGTTAATTTTGGGAATTTTATTTGAATGAAAATGTAGCATTCCGTTTTTGGTGAAAAACTCTGATTTAACTTGTGAATTAATAACTGTTGGGCGAACGGGGTGTTACAGGTTGCTTCGGGATCGTCTTCCTACTAAATCAAATTTGGAGATGCGCGGTGTCCTTGATGCAGAGGCGTGCCAATGTGTGTCAGGGTGCGGTTCTATGGAGGATACTAGACATTTGTTCTTGTTGTGTCCTTGTTTTGGGAGGTTGTGGCCTCTTGTGCGGCATTGAATAGGTTTTGATGGCATTGATCATTGTGATATATTTAGTCACTTTGTTCAGTTTATTCACTCCACAGGTGGCCTGAAGGCGAGACGATCTTTTATGCAGCTTATTTGGCTGTTGACTGTTTGGGTCTTATGGAATGAAAGAAATAATCGATTATTTAACATGAAGGAAAGATCCTTGGTTCAATTACTAGATAAAGTAAAGTATTATTCTTTGTGGTGGCTGAAAGCTAATAAGACCACCTTTGTTTTTGGTGACCATTTGTGGTGGTCGAGTCCTTTGTCGTGTTTAGGCATTGGCTGACCCTCTAGTTGTCTTTTCGGTACATCTTGTGCTGAGAGGACTGCTAATGCAGTGTTAATATATTCCATTTTTGTTTGTTCAAAAAAAAAATTATTATTATTATTTCTTATATTACTTTTGATAGATAATTTAAATTTAAAGTGCGAAGAGAATAATACTTATGTCCATGTTAGGAAGTATCTGAACTCGAAATCCGATGTCAAAGATCCGTCTTTTGACCACCCGACCAAACACTTGGAGTTATCTATAATTTTTGTTTAAATTATGAAAAATGATTTAATATGATAATTTTTTGAGAAAGTAGTAACATTTTTGGCCAGGGACAGTTGAGTCATGGAACATCCAGAGTTAGATCAAATGCATGGTTCTTATCAATGATAAGTTATCATGGATTGTCTACACCATATAAGTTCCCTTTCTCCTTCAATTTATGATGTGGTAACAGACAAGTGATTTATTGGGTTGAGCTGAATTTAAAAATAACACATGTATTTTTTTTTATTGACTCAACTGAACATGTATCTAGACTAGAAATGTAGTTTTTGACCATTTAAAATTCCATAAATGCATTTTCAGAAAACTTAAACGTGTATACCTAAAATAATGTCAGGGATGGGAAAAGTTGCTCTCTATTTTTATAGTACCTGCATTTTGTCAACCTTAAACTTAGCCCATATCTTATATCAGGTCAATTGAGATGGCTAATTGGTATGGACTGATTTTGATAACTCTGGAGAATGGCGTGTGGACTTAGAATTTGTTTAATATTATTAAAGCTATGTTTTCATATTTTATAAAATCAATACAAATAGAAATTAGAAAGTGATAAAAAAAAAATAGAAATTAGAAAGTAACATCATAAAAGAAGCAGAGCTGCTAAATGTAACATAAATTGTATGCTATTGTTTGGAAATTTAAGTTTTTCTGAAAAGATAACAGCAAGGGACATTTTATTACTAACACATGATCTGGTTGCGGAGTTCAACAATCATTGTTAACGTTCTCTGAGCTTTATGGTCTGCCCTAATCGTGTTGAGTCACCGATTATTAAAAAAAAGAAATCTCAGTGGAACAGATTCATTGAAAATGAACAAGTATACGTAGAATACAGATAGAATTCCATATACAAACCAAAGAAAGAAAGAAAAAAAGGTCATGTTTTAAAACTACATGACATTTTCTTGCACAAATCCTATTATTCCTCTAGTAACTACTGTTGAGCTCCTTGAATGGAGATCTTGTATCAGAAATGGCTTCAACTTTCTTTATCCTACTAGTAGGAGAAACTTGAACTTGCATATTCTCTTTCACATGGAAAAAGCTATTATCCTTTTTCAAATTCATTCCAGAACCATCAATCTCAAAAGATTCCTCCATGCTTCTCAACATGTCCCTCAGTTGAGTGTCTGCAGACAACTCATAGATTCTATCATACAACCCTTGAACAAAAGCCAACAAATTTTCCCTTTCTAAGGACAGTTTTGTTGCATTTTCATTCAGCTCACAGGCTCTTTCCATTGTGCTTTTTGCAATCACAATACTCTCAAATTCTTTTCTAAATGATTCTTGTTCCAACAAAACAACCTCTTTCTGAAGCTCTTCGACAGCCTTATCTTTCTCTTGCTTGATGCTTTCACCAACATCTACTTGTGCAAGAAGTGAAGCTTCTAGTTCTTTACGCGTCAAATGGCTTTTTTCAAGATCATTCTTCAAACGATCGAGAATTGACTTCCATATTTGCAATTCAAATTCCATTTCACTTCTTTCGCAAATTCTCTCATCCAGTTCATTGATAGCAATGTCTAAAGCTTCGTGTGTTTCTCTAAGTTGTTCATTTGATTCACATTCGATCTGCAAAACCTTCTCTTCGAGGATCCGTTGACACCTAGTTGATTCTTCCAGCATTTCCTTGTACCTATCAAGTTCGTTCTGCAGTTCTTTGTTGCATTTATTGGACTCCAGTTCATTTTGAGGTGAGTGCTGCAATTCTTTGTTGGATGCATAGGACTCAATCTTCCTCATCAAACATGCTGCTTTCTCGCGTTCTTCATTTAAGCCTTTTTGAGCACTGATCAAAGCATCATCTTTCATCTCCAACTGCTTTATCAGTTGAAAAATCTCCCCTTCTTTCTCTTTGTTGAGTTGATCCATCTCATCTTTATAACGAGCAAGCCTTAACTGAGCCTCAGAAATTCCTTGTTTCAACACTAGCAGCATCACAGACATCTCCTCATTCAACAACCTTGTCTCAATGGTTATCAAATGAGAACTTTCCAACTCCATCTGAAGCTCTTCCACTGCTGCAATTTTGGCTTCCAAATCAGACTGACACGTATTCAGTTGTCCAGTCAATTGTTCTATCCGAGAGTCCCATTCAGCCTCTCTAGCCTTAAGAGTCAAGGCACACTCTTTATGTGTTTGTTCTAAATTTTTAAGCTTGGTCCTCAACTTCGACTGCGAATAGTAAGCACCTGCTTCTTGAATTTGAGCTTCCTGTAGTTCTTTGAGAGACATCCTCAACTCTTGATTTTCTTGCTCTAGCTTCTCAGTTTGGTACTTTCCTTCTTTAATATGCGCCTCTTTTGTTTTCAGCGAATATCTCAAATCAGCAATATCTTTGTCGCGATCAGAGTTCAAGCAATCAAGCTGTAGTCTAGCATCATGGTACTCACTACCAGCATTATCAAGCTGCAGCCTAAAATCTGAAACTTCAACTTCAAGTCGCTTTTTCTGGCTTTCTACATGAGCAAGAGCTTGGTGGCAGTTCTGTAACTGATGTTGAAGATCTTCTGATATTCTGATTTGAGAGTCTAATTTAATTTGAAGTGAAGAAATCTCATCAAGCAATGTAGATTTTTCCATCTCCCACTCTTTCTTGCTAGACTTAAATTGGCTTTTAAGTTTCTCATAAGCTTCTTCTAGATGTTTAAACTGTTCCTTCTTCCACTTTAATTGATCTTCCAACTTCACTTTTTCCTCCTCCAACTTCTGAAACATGCCATCTCTTTCACTTAGCTCTTTGGATGATTTTAATTTTTTCTGTGATTCTGAACACTTCTGCTTCGAAACTGATAGACAACTTTTCAGGCTTTCAATTTCTTTTCTGTATTGACAAACCTGCTGTTCTTGATTCTCTGCTTTGTCATTTGCTTCCTCTAAGGCCAACACCAACCCTCTTTTTTCATCTTCCCACTTTTTAATCTTTTCATCGAAATCAACTCGAAGTTTATCGTTTGCAGCTTTGAGATGTTTGATGATGGACTCTTGTTCTTTCACATTACCTTTCAGATTTTCATATAAACTCTTCACCTCGGCGATTTCGTCCTCCTTTTGAAGCAGTTCCTGATCAAGCTTCTCAGATTTGGACTTTGCTTCTTGAGTTTGGTTGACTTGTGCATTAAGGGATCTCTTCAAATTCTCAAGTGAATCTGATTTTGCACTTAGTTCTGCCTTGAGTTTCTCAATCTCAGCTTTTGCTTCATCTAGCTCTTCATAAACCTTTTCCATTTTTCTTGTCACATATAAGAAATTCAACAAAGAATCTGTCTTCCCTAGCAGTGTGCAAAATAAAACAAGCAATGTTACACAAAGACTATGCTCATAATAGAAACAAAACGAACTGATGCTAATAAAAAACTTCATAAGAGAACTTAAAGGACTACTTGGATTGGTTTATTTGGACTTATCTTCTAACATAGGTTTTGTGAGACTGTTTGGGAGAACATATGAAAACAGCTTATAACAATTTTCATAACCTTTTTTCAACTTATTTTCATAAGCTTTCCAGTATAGCTTACAAAAACAACTTATAGCATATATAAACGCAATTCAACGTTATTTTTTTCTTTTGCTATTAAAATAGCTTATGCAAGCTTATATTTATCATGATAAGCTCTTCTGCTATAAGTTGCAAATAAGCTGTTTATCCAAACAGGCCTATATGTCCTAAAAATAATTAATTCCTAAACAAGTTAGATTATTTCCGTCTCTGCGCAGCCAAATTAAGCGGTCAATAAACAAAATTATGATTGAATTAGTGAAGGGAACTTGTTAATTGTTACTCAATTATCATCATTTTGTGGTTTCTCCATAGGTTCCCTCAACTGAGGTATTTCTATTCGAAGGCGTGTGAGACGACGCAACCCCCCTTCCTAAGAAAAGTTTAAAACCACTAATTTATCAATTTATATCATTCAAGATCATTAAAAAAACTAACTATTAGTGGAAAACCGTTCATTACAGAACCACTAATTTAATTTATAGACATTATAACTACTTGATTTTCTTAAAACATATAAAAGGAACACAAATATTATTAAGACCCCCCTTAAATATTCTAAACTAATTAACAAGAAATTATGTGAAAATAAAATTTGTATATGATGCTATAAAAAGCATTGAATCTCTTTCTCCTCTAAAATTTGATTACCTGTTCTTTAATTTTTCAATTTATACGAATTATTACATGGCATTGCAAGAAACATGTAATGAATTGAAAATTGCAAAGAAAGATAAGAATAAAGATTAAAGATTTAGACTTTAGAAGTGAAGGGTTAATACCCAGAAATAAATTGCACTCATTTTCAAGATATTTAGAGAAAAGAAACGAAGAAACTCACCTAATTTGAAGAATAGAAGAAAGCAAGTAATGTTGTTGCTGAGAGAAGAAGGAGAAAGATGAATCAAAAGTTACCGTTATAATGCTTCAACCGTTTTTTACGACAGAGAAGAAGAAAATAACCAAGTTAGTTTATGAGAAAGACTATTATGCACTTTCTTTCAAATTAATGAAAAACTAGCCGTTGAAAGAATTTCTCGGGTTAGACTATTTGGGCTTATATTTTCTATCGGCCCACTATACAACCCAAACAAGAATGAAAATTGATGTTGACACTTGAAAGAAGACTAAAACACACCAGGAAAAGATGGATATGCTGAAGGAACTAACTAGCGGCAGTTAACTGCCACGGAGTCCAGCCGATGCGATTACTGATACAAATTTCAGGCAGAACCAACGTTACTCTCTTATCCATTATCACTCTCAACTATCAATCTCTCTCAAAATCTCTAACAAAATAACTTAATCTCATTTTTTCGAAATTCATCCAAATTTATTCAACAAAATCACAAGTAAGTAATCATAATGCTATTGTTTTTTTTTGTTTTTTTTTATATAATTTTAGTTTTAGGTTGATTTAAATTTTGTTTTTTTTAATTATAATTTTAGTTTTAGGTTGATTTACAAGTAAGATATTATGATTCATTTTTAGAGTAGATTTAAGTTGATTAATTTTGTTTAGATGTTTGCATTTTTATGCTGTAGTTTTGAATTTTATGGTTTATGTAAAATTTGCACTCAAGTGTTTGATGAAATGTTTGAATGAGTATTCATTGATTGTTTAATTTTTAATGGTGTAGATCCGAAACAATGGCCGATTTGTTTAGTGTTTACATACGCTTCAACAGTGGAAATTCTCAGTTGTTCAAGGTTCGGTACATTATTGTCACGTTAAAAGGTCTGAAGAATCAACTGAATGAAATCAACCAAGGACTCAATCACATAGACACAAGGAGGGTGGAATACATTTGGTATGAACGTCCAACGTTGGACGAGGGGAGAATATTGTTCAGTCGGCTAGAATTAACAAATGACGACGATGTGAGGAGCATGTTCTCGATTTTTTGTCGGCACAATATGTTCACGTAGATCGATATATATGTTACATTGCTGAGATCGCCTGAAGATATTCTCAAGAGTTTGATTTCGCCATAAGATTATGTTTAGGTAGCTTCATTATTTTGTAGTACCTTTATTTTGTTGGAATTTAAGTTTAATTATGTTAGTTTGCTGAATACGTTTGCATTGAAGTGTCTTATACTTAGTGTAGAGATTTGCAAGATTCTTTGAAAAGTCAAAAAATGAAGAGAACACAACATGTAATTTACCAAATTAATTATATATGTTTCACATCGAATTCCCATGTATAAGATGAGTGTGATGTAAGGGAATGCACCTCTAAGATGGTGTTTTGTCAGTTGGCAGTGCAGTAGGATTAAGTTGTATTGGAATGCATTCCTTTACATCGCTACTCATTTTATATGAGGGAATTCGACGTGTTAACCTATATTATTGATTTGCTAGAATACATGTGTTGTGTTCTCTTCATTCTTTTGAATTTTCAAATGATGCTGCAAATCCTTATCTGAGGTATAAGCCACTTCAATGCCAACATTTTCGGCAAACTTTCAAGAATATAATTTAAACCCAACATCATGATGATACCACATATTTAGGGAGAATGTACTTCGTAACTTATATGAAATTAAAACTAAATAAAATTGTGTATTTTTTGAATTGATTTCGTGTACTTGTGCAACTTTATTCGAAAAGAAATGTTAGACACTCTCACTAACACGCTCTTTTAACACACCCAATAAAAACCAGCCATGTGTTCCATTTTTTCAATCTAATTTACTGGTTACCTGTTCATCCTTTTAATGTTAGTAATGCTATTTATTTTATTTTTTAACTATTAAATTAGGCTTTGACTTTTCATCTCCTATGCTCAATCTTCCACAAACACAACCTTTCATGTTCTCTATCAGGGTTTCCTCTGTCAAAGAAATTGGATGCTTTCACATAGCAAGAAAACAACCGTAATTAAAAGATGGTGTTCACAAAGGAAGAAAACAACCGTAATTAAAATATGTACACATTCTTCATTGGTTTATCTTATAACAGCACATGTTTATCAACAAACATAAGAAATGCTAGTTAGATTCACAAAAAATGCAGCATCACTAATCCACAAAACTGCAAACTGGACCACGCCTACACCACATTTAAAATTGTAACATCCCTTATTATGTGAAACATTCCTAATATAATACCTGTAAAGAAAGAAAAAAACAATGCCACTTGCAAGTTGAATTTGCAAAATCTGTCAATAGTCTGAGTGTCAAACCTGCTATAAAACAGAACCAAAAGCTTCCATTAATGAGACCCGAATCAGCCAGGGAACAGGGTTAGGGTTTGGGTTTCAAAAACTATGAATTCTCTTATTTTTTTGTTTTTGAATTTTTATCACATGCCTTTCTAAATTGATCAACAATTCGAAGATTTGTACATAATAAAAATTATGGAACTGTGAAGAGGAAGAAGATGAATGCATCTGATATGAACGGTAGAAGATTGTTAAGGGGAAGAAGATGAATGTAATAGGCAAAGGGTGAATGCAGTTTTTTAAATTATTAAAAAATAAAATCATGTTTAGCAACTAATTGAACAGGTAACCGGTAAATGGGATTGAAAAAATGAAACACATGGCTGATGTTTATTGGATGTGCTAAAAGAGTGTGTTAGTGGGTGTGTCCCTATCATTTCTCTTATTCGAATTTATTCATTACGCAACTTTATTAATTCAATACCAACATGTACCAAATTTATTCATATGGCATCCATCAGAGAAATTAGTGCATGAGTTGTACTGCCTCTGAAACTGATGTTATTAAATTATAGGTAATAAAAAAACTGAAATTTGACTTAAAACACATAGTAGAACCTGTTGTTTGCATATTGATCTCATCGGTAATTAACTACCGAGGAATTCCTAACCGGCAGCGGTTAACTGCCGAGAAATTCCTAACCAACAACAGTTAACTGCGGAAGGGCTTAACTGTCTTTTCTAGGTGTGTTTTAGCCTACAGTCAAGTGTGAACAACATTTTTCAAAGTTTTTTGGGTACCAATTAAATCTTTTAAAAACTTAAAGATCAACTTGTTATATTTAAATAACTTAAAACAATCTCTACTTTAGATACAAGAAAAAAGCACGGGTTTGGACAAAAAAGCATAAGACCCGCCTCGCCTGTGGGTTTGGACAATCTTGAGGCTATTGTTCTTGAAGATGGAGATCATTTGTATTTAATCTTGGATGTCGTCAAAAAGCACAATACAATACTACTCATAACTTCCTTTACCCATGTTTGTTTAATGGATGCAACTTATAAAATCATGTCGCCATCTTTAAGATATTAATTTGTAACATTGCAAATTTATCATAGTTTAATATAAATCTTTTACACATTCAGTCAATCATAAACCAATAAAGATATTTAACTTTAAAATACCTTTTCTAAAATCATGTATATGAATAATTGTGATTTGTTTATGTTGGACCATGAGAAGTCTCACTAGGTAGGATCATTATATTAGACAAAGAACAATCGTACAAGTTAAATTCAAACTATATTTTCACTAAGAATATAAATACATTGAGATTATGAATTATCTCACTTATATATCGCTTACACTCATCACTTTAATCAAATTTGAAACTTAACTCACAAATTTTTAAAGTTAAATTAGTCTATCCAAATGTAGTATTTTTTTAACCGTCATGTTTGTTTAAATGTTTCTACTTGTGCAAATGTTTGTGTAGTTAGTAAAATTAATAAATGATATCTAAATATTTTTGTAGTTAACATAGAACGTATAATCAAACGGTACAACAAATAGACACACACGGTTCACTAAACATCCCAATGGTGCTTTTTCAAAATTTTCAAAATGAGATTTAAGAAATTGTATTGTGATATATTTGTGCATGTTGTGATATTTTTCAAACTCATGGTATTTAAACTCGGAAAATCGAGAATATTTTTATAATTAAAAATGTAACTAAAAACATAATTTTACCTTCACCAATGTTAAGTTGTTCGCCAATATGTGATGATGTAGAAAAAGGCACATCACGGTCGGAGAGATGCACTTGGGAATGATGAGGTGTTCCCAGTTCGGGAGTAGATGCTTGAGAATGATAGTAGTTTTCTGCTAACCGGTTATCAATTTTCTCACTCATTGTAGAATCTCTTTTTTAATAATGTGTTTAAAAATTTATTGATTTATCATCTTTATTTTCTTTGAACTTTTATCTCTATCAGATCAGATCCAACGCCAGTCAAGTCAACCAGATCAAGGGCCTCAAATTGTTTTGCTACAATTATGTGGAACATCATCTTCCACATCTTGTAGCAAAATAATGGGGGCAACTACAGTACGATATTTGATCTGATTATGCAGGTGGGAGGTAACGTTTCAGAAGTGTATTGATGCCAAGTAATGACATTTGCTTCTATATTTTGTGTTATACAAAAAAAAATTAAAAAAGAAAGATACAATTAGTGTTATATAACAATAGTTTATAAAATTATTACTTTCGTTGTTAGTAGGTTATTTGCCGAAATCAACTTCTCATGTAATGCGCTGTTGAGTTTACTGTAGTGGTTTGAGTCCATTTTCAAAGACGGTTGTATCAAATATGTTAGTGTTGGCTCATCATAGATATGATTTTCCTCCACAATAATATCGAAGATCTCATAAAGACCTTAACAATGAGAAAAGAAGAATCCTTATTGAAAGAAAAAAACAATTGGTTAAAAAATTATCAAAAAAAGAGACAAGGGAAAAAAAGATAAGAAAAAGATAGAACATTTATGTTTCTTGAAATGCTGTCTCCAAGATCAAAGTAAATACTAGAAATGCCTCCAAGATCAAAGTTTCATGTTTTTTTATCACTACTAATAGTAAACTGTTGTCTCGCACGGATACATGTATTTTTTGTATTATTTTGAAAGCTTACTCAATAAATATTATTTTGTTTCACTATTAATGTTATTTGTCAATGTTAAATGGTTTTCAAGTTCATGTTTATAAACTGTCATGTTTGTTTAAATATGTTTACTTGTGCAAATGTTTGTATAGTTATTAAAATTAATAAATGATATCTAATTATTTTTGTAGTTAACATAGAACGTATAATCAAATGGTACAACAGATTGACACACATGGTTTTCTAAACATCCGAATGATGTTTTTTCAAAAATTTTAAAATGAGATAATACTTATGACAATCAATATATTCTATGTTTGTTTAACTGTTAATGTTACATGATTTTAAAATTAATGTTTATAAATTGCTATGTTTGTTTAACCGATTCTACTTAAGCAAATGTTTATGTAGTTAGTAAAATTTATAAAGAACCTATAATAATTCCTTTAATTAACAGAGAATTTATAATCAAATGATACAACAAATTGATGCAATGGTTCTCTAAACATGAGAGAATACTTATCTTTATCAATACATTTTATGTTTGTTTAACTATTAATGTTATATGTTAATGTTAAATAGTTTTGAAGGTCATGTTTATATGTTGTTATGTTTGTTTAACTGTTTCTACTTATGAAAATATTTGTGTAGTTAATAAAATTAATAAAATATTTCTAAACATTTTTTTAGTAAACAGAGAACATGTAATCAAATGGAACAACAAATTGACCACAAGGTTCCCTAAACACCATAATGGTGCTTCTTAAAAATTTTCAAAATGAAAGAATACCTATCAATATCAATACATTCTAGGTTTGTTTAATTGTTAATGTCATATGTTAATGTTAAATAGTTTTGAAGTTCATGTTTATATGCATGCATGTTTGTTTAACTATTTCTATTTATGAAAATGTTTGTGTAGTTAGTAAAATTAATAAATCTAAACATTTTTTTAGTAAACAGAGAACATATAATCAAATGGGAACAACAAATTGACCACAAGGTTCCCTAAGCACACCATATTGATGCTTTTTCAAAATTTTCAAAATGAAAGAATACCTATCAATATCAATACATTCTAGGTTTGTTTAACTGTTAATGTTAAATGGTTTTGACGTTCATGTTTATAAGTTGCTATGTTTGTTTAACTGTTTCTACATATGCAAATGTTTGTGTAGTTGATAAAATTCATAAAGAACCTCTAATCATTTTTTTAATTAACAGATAACGTATAATCAGATGGTACAATAAATCGACGCAGAGGGTTCCTTAAGCACCATAACGACGTTTCTTCAAAATTTTCAAACTGAGACAATACCTATCACAATCAATACATTCTATGTTTGTTTAATTGTTAATGTTAAATGGTTTTGAAGTTCATATTTATAAGCTGTTATGTTTGTTTAATTGTCTCCACTTATGCAAATGTTTTTGTAGTTAGTAAAATTCATAAAGAACCTCTAATCATTTTTTAATTAACAAAGAACGTATAATCAATCGGTACAACAAATTGATGCATACGGTTCCTTAAGCACCATAATGACGCTTCTTCAAAAAATTTAAAATGAGAGAATATTACCTTCTCTTGAACACATTTCTAAGGTTTATGTGTCAAACGATCTGAATAAGGTATTGAACCTGGGAGTTCAATTTAAAAAATTGTTTCAAGTTTATCATAATTCAGCGCCGCTGAACTGCGAAACACCTCTTGATCGCTTTCCTGCTAGTTAATTTTGAATGTATCATGATAAAAAAAAACTTCCAGACTTCAATATAAAATTGTTGAAGAAAGTTGTTTCTATCCTACTAGATCAAGATAACATATTGTGTGATCGACTAATAAAATATTTAATATAATTTTATATTGTATATAGTTATTTGACCACTTCTCAATTGAGGAAAGCTTGTCCATTCTTAGCCACCTATTACCTGAGTGATATAATGACTATGATAAAAGCAATGACCCATCATTTTGGGTGGATCAAATCTACAAGAGTGGGATTGAGTTCGAAGATCGTTAAATTTAGAGTTATCTGCCTTTATGAAGTGATGACGTATTTATTGTATTTTTGTTTATGTAGATTTTATGTACACTAACCCATCATTAGGAATTAATGCGATGAACCTATTTAACTCCTTATTTTTTTTTTGCCACTAGAGATAGGAAATGTTGGTCCAAGAGAAACTCTAAGAACATCATTATGAATTGGTGAGTCAGACAATACTAGGGTCACTTATGTGGCTTGAGATTATGTCACGATGCCTATCCCAATTGAATATGAATATCCTCATTCAATTCCACTCAAAACCAGTGACACCCTTAGAAACGCCGGTTTCAAAGGTCCTCTCAAAGCATGACATCACTAAAGAAAATCAAGATGATATAATCATCATTGGGCAACAAGTAAACAACTCATCACAGCTGTTCTCTCACTTGCAAGCAAGCAACGGTGTTTTCAAAGCTAGGCGAATTCAGACATCACATTATGAGAACGTTCTGGTGATTTTTAAGAAGAAAAGAGAAATCAATTGTGACTTTGGACATCTATCAAAAACGTGTCCAACAACTCTATTTTCTCCCTTGATCATCAAGACACTCCTCACCTATAAATCCAAGTGGTTTTGAAGGTTAAAGGCAAGAGTTTTGAAAGCAAGTATTCTCTCAAGTGAAAATCATCATTACTTTTCAAAAACTCTTCACATACAAACAAACTCCAACTCTCTAACTATATCTTTGATCAATATCAAGAGTCTGTTCATCTAAATCTCAAACATGAGTTGAGAAGCCTTTGAGGGTAAAAGATTGATTTTAACTATAATCCACTTTTAAGTGCAGATATCATAATCTCTTCATCTACAACACACTCCAACTCATAACATATTTGTGGATCACATATTGTGAGTGTGTTCACAACATCATACCCTCAAACAATAGTTGAGTGTAAATTCGATCCCAAACCCATCTCTCATAGAAAGTGTATTGTAATCTTAAGTCTATCCGTAATGATAGTTTGAGAAAGAATTGTAAATTTCAAGTCTATTGGGCTTAATAATTTGAAATAGAAAATTCCAACCTTTCTTGTGCGAAAGCAAAGAATTGTAGAAGCCTGCTGAGGTTGATAATACAGAGTGTAACAGACTGATCTGGTGTGATCAAGACGTTATAGTGCTAGTCAGAAGTTTCTGTTAGCAAGACAACTATAGTGGATAATCTCACACGAGGTGTGGGGACTAGAAGTAGTCAGGTTTGGTGAACCATAATAATTCTCTTGTGTTATTCTTCTTCCCTTTCTATTTATTTAAAGCTACACAACACACACACACACACACACTATCACACTCATATTAATATTTATTAATCTCCAGAAAATTTTGGTCTTAATTAATCACTATCAAATTAATCCAGAGTTCTCTGATCCCAAATTAATCATTAATATTGTTGTATTATTTTATTTAATATTAATTGCCTCCAGAACATTCTGGTCCAAGATAAAACAACTGCATAAATATTAAACTAAAGTTTAAATTCAGCTTATAATATTGTTTTATATTAATCATTCTCTATAACATTCTGGTCTGTGTTAAAATAACTTTATATTTTAACTTAATATTGTTTTATCATTCTGCTTTTATATTAATCATTTTCCAGAATATTTTGGTCCTTGATAAAATAGTTTTCATATTTTATCTTAATATCGTTTTTCTCATTCTACTTATAATATAATCATTCTCCAGAACATTCTGGTCCTTGTCAAAACTGTTTAATCATTTAAGGTTTATTTAAACCAGAACATTTTGGTCGTGTATAAATCAATTGTTATATATCTAATACTCAAATCTTGTTAGACTAACATTTACCAAGAACCTTTTTGAGTATACATACTCATTTAAGTTGCAAGACTAAATTTTAAAAGGGTCACAATTCAAACCCCCCATTTCTTGTGACTATTTCTTCCACTTCAATTTTGTGCATCAGTCCTAGACGGCACTTGTGTTTTGAGTGGGGGTATTTGGTGTTTATGACGTAAGTTTAGGGGACTTTGACATGATATTTTTGAGTTTCCTTTCCACGCGTTCAAGGGAAATTCAAACTTTACATTTACAAAAGGAAAATGCTTACGAATGTACATGACATGAAACACAAGAAAATGTTCTCACTCTTTCCTTTTTTTTTTTTTACCTCAAATTATTTATTTTATTTTAAGGGAAAAATACAATAACCTTCCTTGAGGTATGGTCTAAAAAATATTAACCCCCCTAATATACAGCTCCCGTTAGAGGAAAAAAGAAAAATAAACATAAACATGTGTCATTCTTTTCCATCATTTGCTTAGATGTGAGATAGTGACAAGAGACTACCTTCCACTATTACGACCAAGTCGTGCAACATTTCACAGCGGCACATGTGCCAAACTGAATCGGCTTTGCAAATTGTGTAATTTCTGCATAGTCTAAAATTCTACACCTAACTGAACTATACTTCAAATTGCAAATGTGAACCTGAATAGAGTACCAATCGCATGTAATATGGTTCCTAACTTTTCTTAATTTTAACCACTTATAAACAAGTTATTTAATACAAATATTGATATCCAAGAGGGGAAAAACTAAAACAAAGTTGGAATTGAAAAGATGATTAATGACTACCGCTTGAAGGGGGTTGAGGCCTTTCCTTGATTAATGAGTTGGTGGTGAGCCAGTGTGAGTAAATCAAAAAGGCGTCATTCTGACGAGTGTCCGTTTTCATCATCGCACCTTCCATTTTTAGCTATTTATTTTCTCTTAATGGCTATGAGCTATGACTTTAAATTTGAATTATATTAGTGTTTTTCTTATGTGTTTATGCTGAGTTCATTTTTCCATTGGTTTCAAACAATTATTTTGAAGTTTAGTTGAAGAATTACTTTTTTTTTACAAAGGTGGAAGAGTTACTTATGATGCCAAATAGTTGAATTCTGCATTATTAGAGAATAAGAGAATGGAAAAATGACATAAACTTTAGAGTGATGATTGGTTTAAGTGGCAAACCTCCATCGTACATCTCCTATGTGAAATATATATTTTTAAATTATGTTAAGGGTAATTTTGTCTATTTACACTCACTTCTCTCTCTTTTTTGTCTCTTCATTCCCATCTCCATGAAGTTATGGGTCGTTTGGTGCATATGATAGGGTATAGATATGATAAAATAATAAGTTAGATAATGATATGATAGAATAGTGACATGATAAACATTTATCTTGTCATTTGTTTGGTGCACACATGATAAAAAAAGAAGATATCATTATTTTATCCTATCACCTGTTTGGTGCACACTTATTTTTGACATAATAAACAATATATTATATTTAAATTATAAAATTATCCTTGTGAAACAAATACATATATTTTTAAGCAAAAATAAAAATAAAAAAGCATTCAAAGAAATCATTCTTCAAAAAAGTAAAATAAAAAAAATCATAAAGAACACAATATTAGAAAAATAAACAATTTTTTTCATAGAATTCAATTAAATAAACAAAAGGGTATTAGAAAAATAAATTGGTTTGTAGGATACAAAATCATGATTTTTTTAATCAACAAATTTAAAAAGTAACATAACGGAAGGAACATCCATGTAATGAATCCACATTACAACCTAATCAAAGTTACAAATAACATATAAAGAGTCAATTGAAAGGAGCATGTGTAAATACGTAATAAACAACCATAGAAGAAGAAGAAACGTTTGTTCAGAAAAGTGTTTATTCACCTTTCTTTTTTCACAATCAAAGTTATACATGAAGCGATCGAAGAAATTATGGTTGAAATCGTGAATAAAAGAGGCAGAGGTGGGAGAAATTAAAGAGGCAGCGGTGGGAGTCGAATAAGGATACAAAGAGTACGCGCGTGCTGATAAGCTTATATTATCATGTTGGTAACCCACCAAAAACTAATGATCAAAATTACAAATGGAGAATAAGATAAGATTAGAAATAGGTTAAGCTTATCCTTTTCTTTTGGTGCACCAAACGACGGGTTGACTCATGATAGGATATTCTAATCATATCATGTCGCTTTACCCTTCACACCAAACGAGCTCTTAGTGTCCTCCAAGTTCCAATCGTCTTCCGCCATATCATCTTCTTATTTCCTGTCAACCACCATCTTCAACCACAACCGTCTAAGGTCGCCGCTCTTCCTCACGCATCATCCACGTCACCATCTCACCATCTCTCACGTTCTCCTCTTGCTGCCACCATCGTCCGCCGTATCACCGTTCACCATCACCACCACCCTCACCCGCCATATCACCGTCGGATCTCACCACCAACATCACACCGTCATATCTCATCACAACCTTGGTCGCCCGCCGTCTCATCCTCCGTTCTCACAGACACCACCATCATCTTCCATCCTTTATTTTTATTTTTTTGTGTTTTTGCCACAGAAGCTTGTGTACAACGGTGGTAGGAACCAAATATATATACATCATGTTCCTAATATAGCTAAAAACAAGGTAAAATTAGTTACTTACCCATTCTTTATGTTTCTAAATATAAGCAAAATTGATTTTTCAGGTTCATTCATTTAATAATGTATGTGGTCCATATTATCAATCACATACATCATTAAATGAACGAACCTAAAAAATCAATTTTATTTATATTTAAAAAGGAAAATAGTAACAAAGAATTTGGGAAAGAAATGATCGAGATAAATCTACGATGACTTGATGTTTTTAATATGTTTACCAATCAATCTTTATGAATTATTTGTCAAAAAGTCATTATTTAATTATTGCCTCAAAACAAAATTAATCAATATTTTGTTGTAATATGAAGTCAAATTTGACATACTCCCTCCATCCATAATATATGCAAAAAAAATACTCATTTTTTCCCAAAATATAAGCAAAAAAGATAAACTTTTATCCTATTTAATCTTGTTTTTAAAAAAAAAATCTCTTTTTCAATTTTTTATTTATTTATTCGCATAAAATTAAATGCAAATTACATTCAATTTTCTCTCTCTTACATTTTTTCCATAATCAATAGCCAATGAAAATTGTTTTTACATCTTCCTATAAAACTTTTTTCTTTCAAGAAAACAAAAAAACTATACTCCAAATATAATTTGGGATCGAGAGAGTATATTTACAACATTACTCCTCCGTTTTAAAATATAAACAAAAATTTGTTTTTTAAATTCATTCATTTAATGACGTAGTCCATTAAATAAATGAACCCTAAAAAGTAACCTTTGTTTATATTTTGAAACAGAAGGAGCAGATTTTTGTTATTTCCACATTGTTCAACGTCAATGCTGACCCATTTCCACGTGTCAACAACTTCAACAACCAATGCAACACATGATTGGACCGTTCTCTCCCACTAGGTCACCCTCCTCACAATCTCAACCGTTGAATGCAAACGTCTTTAAAATTCGAAAGAAAACTCGCTTCAGTTTTCACTACACCTCATGATGAAGATGATCATGGAAACTTGAGTGTGATCAATGAGTTAGGGTTAGGGTTTCAAACTCAACTCACTTTTTTTTACTCCGATCACTCTTTTCCTTCTTTTTCGATTTTCCGGCGAGTTTTTTTTTTTTAATATTCCGATGATACTGCAGAAGGACACAATTTAATTACGTGATAATAATCGGAATCGGTTTTGAGTGAAATTACAATTTTTTTTGATTTTTTTATGAAATTAGGTAAAATTTCTTATTTTGGAATAATGATAATGAACTTTCGTGTCCATTTTTGTGGACTTTCTGTGAATGTGATTGTTTCAAGATTTTTTTTTTTGGCAGTTATGATGAAGTTAAAGTTTCTGCAAATTAACTTTGTAACACAAACACTTCTGATTGAAAGCGTGTCCCATTGTGCAAAGACGTGACAAATAAAATTTTATTTGCGCGGAAGTGTCTGTGTCCGTGCTTCACAGATAATGGTTATGTATGTCAAATGAAAAGAATTTACTACTGATTTTTGTTTAGATTAAGCAAAAATGATGATTTACTTAATTAGCAAGTAGTTTTTGGGTTTGGCCTAAAAAAAGTTTACTGTAACTGTTCAATTTTGCTTTTCCTTTTTCATAGACTTAGCTTTTTTTATCAATAAATTTTTAATACTACTACTAAGTGGGTTTGATTTTGATGATGTTCTTTTTTGGTGGAATTTATTTATATATATGTACCACATTTTGCATTGATAGTTTTCCTAATACAGTGGTGTCACTGCAACTGGCAGGAACCACTCATCATTTCAACTCCTATTTGCTTTCTTCACCTTAGAGTTTGAGGCTTTTCCTCCTCATTGTTACACAAAATTTCGAAAAAGAGCTTCACTTTCGGCTGGAATTCGAGGGTTGGATATGTCATTGAACCCTTTTTCATCATGGAACATGTGGGGTGGTGGTGGTAGGAGGAAAAATGAGAAAGAACAAGTTTCTGAATGGGGTGTTTCTTTGAAAGAATGTGAGGTGGTGAAGGAAAACACGAAGGTTTCATCGCCATCGCATAGGAAAGTTGGAAGGAAAAGAGAGGAGAAGAGGGAAGAGAGAACAATTGATAGAGAGTATGATGTTGTGTTTGTGCCATCTGATGGTGGTGATTGGTGTTTTCTGTCTGGTTCTGAATCTGATGATTCTGATTGGTCTATTGGGTGGTTGGAGCCTCTTGGTTCTGATTTTGAAAGCAATGATGATGATGATGAAGATTCTGGTGGTGATAGTTTTGCTGTTTTGGTGCCTTGTTATTCACCTGGCTGCAAGGAGATTGAAGGAACAAACAATGTGCTTTTTAATGCCATTAAGAACCTCCCTAATGAATTTTCTTCTGGTAAGAATTTTCATAATGAATTTTTGCCTTCATATTGATGGTTCTGTTCTGATTAAGTATATATAATTTTATACTTGTTATTTGAGTACACAGTCATTTTGGTTCTTGAACGTGTCCGACTCTGTTGCTACAATCCCCAAATTAACCGAAATTACAAAAGCATCATCGAGACATTGTCTCTTGTTAGTCTGTTTGCACATCAAATGTGTATTTTATTACTTAGTTTGATCCTTGGATGTATATTCCATTAGTTAGTTTGTTATATCATATTACTTACTAACAGTACAGACACTCAACCAAGTTTTTTGTAATTTTGATAAATTCAAAAACTTTGATACTCACTCACACATTTAGAGATAAAATGACTATATACTTATTCTCTGTTATGTTTATTGGTGCTTGGCAATTATTGGTAACTTAAAAGTTCAATGGTTTTAAGGCTTCCTTTCTAGTTTATGGCCCATGGCTTTAGACAATACTAATTTTTTTATTTATCAATTGATAGTGGGTTAGGCATGATTTTCTAGCATCTGTAGGTTTTTCTTCATTTTATTATTCATATATATAACTCTGATTTTCAAAGAGCTTTTATGTGGTAAATTTCTTTTTCTTTGTTTTTCTTCTTCATTGCCTCATTCTTTTCTTGTTTCTATGATTATTCTGGCTTGTATTTTCTCCTCCTTGTGAATTCTAATTGTAGTAGTCAGATATAAAAAGGTCTATGGTTGAAATTTTGCTTTGGCAATCAATTTTTAAGTATTTCTTTTATGATAGAGGGTAAAGTTATCCACTAAGTTCATAATTTGACTTTAGGTCCTCAATTCTGTAATAAAATTAAATTAACTAAAGCAATTGATTCCATGCTTGGCAATGACATCTATGTCAATAGCATTACTTTTTTCATATCTTTTATTGCTTCTTTTTTGGGCTGTTTATCCTTTGTTGACTATTGAGCACAAGATCTTCTGTTACACAGGAGTTTCAGATTGTTACTCTTGTGCTGCTAATGTTTAAACCATAGCAGAATAGAATTAAATTTTGAGATTAGTCTTGATGATACTATGTTAATCAGAAATGTTTGGTAGATCTATCATTTGTTTCCGTAGTTTGAACTATTATTTACTTGCTTATGTTATGTATAATGAGCTATTATTTCCCTTATCGTTAAGACTTTCCATAAAATAATGTTTTTAAGAGCGCGAATGCTAGGGTAGGTAAGTGTTCTTCTACAATCTTTAGAATTCACTCAACTTTTATGATGACCGACATGGCCACCTTTAAGTAGAAGCTAAGGGTTCTCCACGTATTTACGACTGAGACACTGACCTGATTGATATTGATTTGAGAAAAAACGGAATGAATATAAGTTGAGTTTTGAGCTATTCATACTCGTTTTCCTTGTTTTGTTTTTCTCGAACTGACATTGATTGGATCACCGTACTTTGTTATATGTTATCCACACATAGTAATTTTGTAATTCTGATTGTTGATGCAGATGGGAAGAATTACATGGAACAATGGTTGGCTACTCTACAGAATTTTGGAGCTTAGAATAAGAAAATAACTCATCCACATTGATGGTCCTTGCTAATTAACTGCTGCATGTTATAAATAGCAAGTTAATGAAGAATGTGATAAGATCCCTAGGGGCAGAGGAGGGGACCTAAACTACCTAGTTTATTAGTACTAGTATTAACTGTAGATGCTACTTCTCTCTAGCTGTAGAAAATACAAAAGTAAAAAAAAGAAAAAGAAAAAAGCTATAAGCTATAAGCTTTTCAGTTTTCTATTTTAAGAGGAGTATTAGAACTCTAATCATTGACAAACCAGTGTACATTTGGAGATATTTATCTTATTTATATTGATTAATGTTGCAATGTTGCAATATGCAATGTTGTTAATTTTCTTTGTTATTTCCTTGTGGATACACAAGTTTTTCCATCATTTATTTACCTTTTCTCTTTTCCTGGTTTTTGTACTTGTGGAATAATCTTTTTGAAAAACTATGTGGCATATGGTATAATGGACCACAAAAAAGGCTAAAGCTGTAGTGAAACTAGTTATGATGATTGATCACAAGCATATGTTGGTGGCACTTTGCAGGCTGAAAGGGATTTGTAACTGAAGGTTTATCCTGGCACGTACTCTGCAATTTTAATCAGTTGGTGACTTTTGATGCCTCATGGATTGATTCTTAACTTTGATGAAATGATCCATTAATTGTAGAATGTTGATTTGATCTTCTCTTTATTAATGTTTGTAGAGACTATACTGATATTATGTTTGTGATGTGGGAAATGAACCAAGTTTTTTTATAAGCAAAATGTACTTAAAAATGAGTGACATCGAATGATACATTTGGAATTTTAATCACCACATAACCAATGTGTATGTTTGAAACTATGACAAATTTGATAAAATTATGGTGACACCATAATTTTTGTGAAGCTTTAAGGTATAACTTTTATAAAATTATGGAGACTCGATGTAATTGCAAAATTCATCATAATCCATGAATACACATAACACACTCATGCAATTCTAGGGACCAATTTAGATGCTCACTCAAATAAAAGTAAAAGAAAATGCAAATGTAATATTTTAGTATAATAGAAGAGAAAAAAATAAATGCTCACCAAAAAACAACAAAAAGAAGAGAAAAATAAATTGAAAAAAAGTGTACTCCACAGTCCACAATGTTTTCTTCTCACAATGGAAAGAAATCATCTTTGTGGGATTCATCACATGTTTTTTTTTTCCACACTTTATTAACCTAACTTTAATGGAGACCAAGCGGTGGAAAGTTTGTTTATGTTAATCAAAGATGAACAATCAATCAAGTATAGTTTTTTATTCAACAAAAAAAAATCAAGTATAGTTTTGGTCATTACATAACGATCTTATGTTTTATTTTGGTTACAATATAATGTCACCTTAAAAAGTATAATATAAATACTCGATTGTCCTCTCTTAAATCTTTATCTCCTGCCTTAGTTTTTCGTTTTGACGGATCCCTTTTAGCTATTCTTCCATATTTACATATTTTACTTTTATTTTGATTCATTTCATAACATAGGACAATGCCACGTGCGCATAACTGATTGGTTGTTGTGTTTTGAAAAAGGAGAGTCAGGACATCAACTTCGGGCGAGGTTTGCTCCTCTCCATGATCCCATAATTAGAACATGTTAGTTCCATGCTCTCTTTTCCACACCAACCTTGTATCAATTATTCTATTTGTTGAATGAGTCTTTGTTTTGTTCAATTTTTTAGTACTTGTTCATTTCTATGATCTTGGTTCTATGGTAGAGTTCATGTCTTCTCCTCCCTCTCTAGACATATAGAGAGAGAAGAAAGTGTTATCATAAGGGAAAACGAATAACAACAATTAAACATGTTGCAAAGAGCTGCAAGCAATGCTTATTCATGGTGGTGGGCCAGCCACATCAGAACAAAGCAGTCAAAATGGATGGAACAAAACCTCCAAGGTTATTTTTTCTCCCAATTTTCTTGTTTGTTTATACTCAAACTATGTATCATATATGTTTTGTAACATGTTCATAGTATAAAAATGTATAGGGAAATGCTATTTCTTATTGTTTTTTGGTGTAAAGAGAATTGCTCTTTCTTACGGGAAAAAAATCGAGGAAGATGGTGTCACGGATAGAAAAACGACCAATAAGTTTTTGGTATAAAGAGAATTGCTCTTTCTTACGGGAAAATATTGAAGGTGTCACGGATAAAAAAATGATCAATAGGTGACTTACCGTACATGGATAGTTAACTTTTTATTTTTTATCTTTTTTAAAGAGTCTAGTAACGAGAATCACACATAGTAAATGTGGAGAAGATAAGAATCCCACATATTAAGTGTGGAGAAGATGGATAATATGAGTTCGAACTTGTGCCACAACACATCAAATGTCTCCATAACCTATTACCATGTTTATAATTATATAGATCAAACTAAAATATGCAAAATGAAATGTGCAGATATGGAGGAAAAAGTACAAACTGTTTTAAAGCTTCTAGAAGAAGAGGGAGACTCATTTGCAAAAAGAGCAGAAATGTATTACAAAAGGAGACCAGAGCTAATAAACTTTGTTGAAGAATCGTTCCGCGCATACCGATCTTTAGCCGATAGGTACGATCACTTATCAACAGAGTTACAAAATGCCAACAACACAATTGCTTCTGTTTGTCCAGATAGAGTTCCTTATATGGATGAGGATGACGACGAAGCATCACCAAGGCCACCAAGAAAAATGCCAGAAGGATTCAAACCAAACGTTCCGAAAGTTCCAAAGACTCCACTCAAAGATTTAAAAAGTGTCATAACGACAGCGACAGCCACAAGGAAATTCAGTAACAAGAAAGCATCTTCAACAGCTTCTAAGGCTACTCCTAAATCAGGATTGAGTAGAAAGGAAGCAATTGAAGAGGTTGATAAACTTCAGAAACAGATTCTATCATTACAAACTGTGAAAGAGTTTCTGAAAAGCTCTTATGATAATTCCATTGCTAGATATTGGGAAACTGAGGGACAGATCAAGGAATTGCAAGAGAGAGTTTCCAATTTGCAAGACGAACTCGGTGAAGGTGTTGTTAATGTTATTGATGACGAGGAAGCTCGCCGTTTGATGGCAGAAGCGGCTCTTAAATCGTGCCAAGAAGCATTGTCACGTTTGCAAGAGAAACAGGCAGAATCGCTTGATGAGACGAAAATCGAATCCAAAAGAGTAAGGGAAGTAAGGGATAAGTTAAGTTCCCTTATGAATCAACTTCAATATGATCAAACCAATTCGCAAAAGCCGAGGCCAAAACGAGGTGTAAAAGAAGTAACAGGAACAAAGGATTTGAGTGAAGATGTGGAGACAATGACTCAGCAGAGACAAGAGTTGAAGTTATTGCAAGAGAAGATTAAAGAACATTTCGAGGCTGGCTCATCTTCGGCTTTAACCGTGACAGAAATGGCAGAAAAAATTGATGAGCTTGTTACAAAAGTTATTAGTTTAGAATCTGCAGTTTCTTCTCAGACAGCTTTGGTAAAGAATTTAAAAAGTGAAACTCATGAACTCCATTCTCTGGTTCGCAATCTTGAAACGGAAAAGGAAAGTTTGGTTAATGACAAAGTTAAATTGAATGAGAAACTTAGAGAAATGGACGAAATGGTGAATGAACTGCAAGAACTAAACCAAGTTGTTGAAGATCAGAACAACAATCTTCAAACTCATTTCACTGAAGCGCATTGTAGTCTTGGTAATCTCTCTGATAAAGTCCAAAAGGTGATACCGGACGAAGAGGATATGGTGAGTGAAGTATTTCAAACAGAAGAGAATTTGTCAATAGAAGATGAACCGAAACATGATGTTAAATCACAAGATGCATTGAATCAAGACAAAATCTTGTTGAACGTTGGTGATGCAAAGTCCAATACGGCCATTGATTCATTGGAAAATGAAGTCCAAAAGGTGATACCGAACGAGGAGGATAAGGTGAGTGAAATATTTCAAATAGGAAAGAACTCATCAATAGAAGATGAACCGAAACATGACGTTATAGAAGATGAACCGAAACACGACGTTAAATCACAAGATGCATTAGATCAAGACAAAATCTTATTGAATGATGGTGCAAAGTCCAATACGGCCATTTATTCATTGGAAAGTGAAGTTAATGTCGCCGATTCACAAACAAAAGAAGAAACAATCTCAGTGGAAAATGAATCTCCTATAGTGTTGAAAGAAAGAGAAAAGACTCATGATATCAGCAATAACAATATAATAAAATCAATTGATGCTGGAAATCATGAAAAGGATTATAAGGAAATTTCATCTGAGACAACAACTACTTTTAAAGAAGATTCCGAGGAGAAAGCAACAACAGTAGAAGATAATGCTTTGCTTTTAGAGTATAGGAACACTCTTATGAATTATGAAGAAGTGAAGAACAGACTCAATGAATTAGAGAAGAATCATCAAGATGCACTCTTTGAGTCATCATTGCAGGTGAAAGAATTGAAGACTTCTAATGCCGTGAAAGATGAAGAGATTCGGCTCCTACGTCAGAAACTAAGTCTTTTGCATAAAAGCTTGGAGAAAAATGAGGATATCGGGGAGATACCTCCTTTGCAGCCACCAGAAAATCATGTTATTGAGGAAATGTTTAAGTTAGAAGAACCAGAATCAAGTTCTGCTGTTGAAGAGAAGTTTCGGATGGGAATTGACGAACTTCTAGAGGAGAATCTAGAATTCTGGATGAAATTCAGTACTTCTTTCACCGAGATACAGAAATACGAAACAACCACAAAAGATTTACTGATTGAGGTATCGAAGCTCGAAACAAAATGGAAAGCAACAGAAGGTAGTACTAGCACTAAATATTCATTGAAATCAGATGCAAGACCACTTTATAAGCACCTTGCAGAGATTCAAAATGAACTCACACTATGGTTGGAAAACAGCGCGCTGCTGAAGGAAGAACTTAAACAAAGATTCTCGTCGTTGTGTGGAATCCAAGAAGAGATAACAACAGCATTGAAAGTGAGTGCTGAAGACGATGATTTCAGGTTTACAAGCTATAATGCTGCGAAATTCCAAGGAGAGGTTTTGAATATGAAACAAGAGAATAATAAAGTTGCTGATGAGCTTCAAGCTGGGTTTGATCTTGTAACAACTCTTCAACTTGATGCTGAGAAGGCTCTTACAAAGTTGAATGAAAAATTTGGACTGTCAAATTCCAAGAGAAACCAGATGAGACCTTCGGATTCACAGAACCGTGTTCCTTTAAGGTCGTTTATCTTTGGAGTCAAACCAAAGAAACAAAAACAGTCTATCTTTTCAATGCATAGGAAATACCGTGCTTTGAAATGATGATATAGTCATAATGTAATTGTAAAGTAATATTCATACTGCATTTTGTTCAACTTTTTAATCTGTTGTTATCTTAGGTAGTGTATGTATTGAAATTTGTTTGAGATTGCAATTGGCCATTTTTACTTAAGGGGAGAGATATCTTCATTTTATACTTGTCCATAAATTGTAAGTGTGACCATTTTTTGTTGATTTTACTAGGGGTGTATATATAAACTAGGAATATTGTTCCTTATGTTGTTACTTGTTACAATAGGATACATCTAATTTAGTGGTTGTTACAATAGGATACATCTAATTTAGTTTCTTCTTCAAGAAATTTCTCATGAACAAGTAATAACATATTTATTCAAAATGTTTAGTTCATGGAGGCCAGAGGGATATTGTAACTGCTTCACTCAGTTTCACACCTGTAGGAGAGATACACGATTTGGTTCGACAAGTTTTCATACAGTTCGATCTCAGCCATTTGTTTCAGATGGTCAGCAATAGTTAATGCATGACACAATAACTGCGTGGAATCCATTTCCATTAACTAGGATTTCGATTTTCTACAGTTTCATTTTCAGACAATATTTTATGAAAGTGACATTCGTCTAATGTCTCAAATAACTTCTTATGCATACTTCAGGAAGTCTACTTACACGTTTACACAATTATTTTAAATCTAATCATTCAATTTTTCAAAGTTGTGAAACCTTAAGATCTTGATTGATACATTAAACATCATATGGCTAGTTAACATGGTACAAAGACGAACAACTGCGAAAACATTTGCCAAGGATGTTTTCATTAATCAAGAATTGTCATTTTTAGCTTTGATTGACACAAAAACGCTTTGATATACGAATATTCTATAGGTTGAATACAAGTGAAATACACCGAGTACAAGTTCAAGTACACCAACCAGTATAAACACATTCCAATAACATTATCAATCAATACAGAACGTAAAAATTAAACTTGTAGAGACATTTTTCATCCAAGGACTTTTAAACGCAACACCAAACATGTTATTAAACAATAATAACAACATTGTTTATTTATATACCAACACTTAACGATGTTTCCTTTATTCAAATGACACCTTTGATGCTATCTGGGCTCCCCTTCCCACAGCTATGTAAAGTGCAACATGATGCATTAGCTCCTGCAGCAAAACAATAATAATGAAAACATTAAAAAAAATAAATAAATCCAAAACTTTGACTTTTAAGTTTTTTCTATGTAAAATCAGAACAAGAATTGCTTGCAATTCGATATGGACACAAACAATGTTAGTGCTGTTAACTCTTACTTTCGATCCATCTTAAAATCCCTTCTATTGATATGAATGAAAGTAGTCCAGATATAAAGTAGACATTTGTGTTTAAACTAATGTAGATGCAAAAAAATTGACAGCAAAAGCAAGGTCTAGATCACAGTTTCGAACTATAGAGGTTTGCCAATTGTTCGTTATCATATGGCGGCATAAAGAACAGATACGAGTTCCAACTCCATGCAGTTAAGGAAGGATTTTGATCCTTCCACCGCCAAGAGCCTTTGGATCAATATCAACTACATGTGAATCTTGATCCAATCGTATTTGCAGCCGCTACAGACGATCCAATCTCTCTGGGAAATTTGGAATCATGCATTTGACGTGACAAACGATCAGACCACTGGACCAAATTTTCAAAATCAGACGGTTCAGATTCCAACTTTGTATGTTAGATCCAAGATACAAATTCAGAACTTGAACCGTTTCAATCTTGATCCAACATACCAGATCGGTGACTGTGATTACCTCAATGTTTTTTCAAAAAAGAAAAATATCAAGTGGCAATGTAAAATAAATAAATTACCATCACCATACATCTAAATAATGAGATTATGCTAATTATATTTTCTACCAGTTACAGTGCGTCTTAAAGCTGCAAATTTTTCTCTATGACGTCATTTTGCTGTCAAAAACAACTACGGTTGCAACGTTTGCAAATTGCAATATTTATACTCAACACAAGATGGGGAAGGCATAATTATCATTTGCGTGCTAGAGTTTAGGCAATTAAAATGAAAATATAAATGCAAAACAAAGAAACTTTAAGATAATTAAGTGTATCATTGAAAGCCAAAATTTAATTTGACAAAATACCTGTGGATGGGATACCAGATCTTTGCTAGCTTTGGCTACATGCAGTGGAAGATCATAAGTAGCACAAGCTTGGGAGGCCACAATCACATTTTCCAGAGGAGAAAGGAAACCACGATTTCTTGCAGACAAAACTGAACAGGTAAAATCCAGCACGCATATATCGGTGCATATCCCACAAACCAAAACCTGTAACAAGTGAAAACCAGCACCTCAGAACCTCAACCAAGAATCTATGAACTAAACAAAAATAATATTAATAAAGAATCTCTCAATTGCGATTGTGGTCACAGTTGCACTGCAAGCTTTGATATTGCAGAGGCAGCCAATATGGCTGCAATTGCAGTTGCAATGCCATTATGGTAAAACCTTTATATTGCAGCCGCAATTGGCGGACCTCAATTTAGAACCATAATCTCAAGATGCCAACAATCATTAGTTGAGGAGACATATAGTAAAGAGAATGTTTTAATCTTCACCAGGTAAAAGTGTAAAGATTATTTGTCATGGTTCAAAGAAGATCTAAATCCTTGTCGTTTATAGCTTTTACCAATTGAGTTAGCTTTTACCAATACCTTTTCTTTCTTTCTAGTACTTATGAGTAAGTATTAATGCTTACATTATCATCAAACTTTTGTGTTTAATTTCTTTTGTTTTATATTCATCAAACTTTTGGTTTACCGAGTCGTTGCTCCCTGAGACCAAAACCTTAATGGTATAAACCAATTCCAAATCTAAATGAATGAAAACTATAACCAAAACCTATCTTAAACATAGTGTCTTACAGTGGTAAAGAATCATGATATAACAGCACAAGTTTGAAAAAACAACTAAACACTACTACAACCTTAGTAACTACAAATAAGGTGGAAATTTCTTGATTAATGACGGGAAAAAAATCCGACAATAACAGCTAAAGAAACATTAACAAAACAGGTAATGCTTACTTGTTTGATCTGATTACTTTTCACCCAATCAACAAAGACATTAGAGCCATCTTTCTCATATGAACCAATGAATCCATCAATGCAGTCTTTGGCCCTGAGTGTTGCATTTGGATAATTTTCCAGCCAGAGGAGATCTTTATTTCAGAGGAAACCAAAACCAAATTAGGGAAGAAAACACCAAATTGGTATATATCTTTGTACCAAGTAATAGTTTTAAGAGTAAAGAGTTAAATTAATTAATTTATGAAACATATAGCATGACTCATGTTAATCCCTTAATAATTGAAATAATGCTAAATTTTTATTGGGAGTAATTTGATAAAAAAAAAAAAATTAACATTAGGGATTAATTTTTTCACCAATAAAATGACTTTAAGAACCTTTAACATAAATTTTAGAAAAAAAGAACTTACTTCTCCTAAGGTTGGTTTACATGTCCCTTCTATTTGTTTAGGAAATTACACTTATATCCCTTTTAGAGTTTCCATATTTGATGAGGGGATTTATAGGGTACTTCCTTATTAGGAAGTTGGTACTATTAGATACTCTCAATGAAGGACATTTTTGAAGAAGCATTGATACATATGCAGGTACCCTTGTCTGCTATATCTTTTTGTGGGCCATGGTAAAATAAAAAAGGGTGATGTATAAATGACAAAATCCACTTAAAAACTACTAGCACCAACACTTCGGATCTATACAGCACCGACACAAACATGAACACGGACACTAACACGTGGACACCGCTAAATAAATATTTTAAAAATCATATAATTCAGTGTAATTACATGTGTCAGAGTAGGATAATACCAGGAACTAATTTGCTTTCATCCGATCCAATAAGACAGTGAGGAGGATAAGGAGGTTCAGGAATATCAGGATGATGAGAATCAAGATAAGCAAATATTGGCCAATTCTTCTCAGCAAATTTTTTCGATAGCTTAACTGATTCTTCCACCATCTTACTAATTTTCTCATCGTGTTCTTTCGGTGCCTATTATAATAACAACAACAATAATTAATTTATTTTTACGAACATGACAATAAAAAAGACAAAGGTAAGATAACAGAGTACGTTAAAAGGAAAAAACAGAATAGAATAGAATAGAATAATTACGAAATTGCCGGATCCAACGGTGCAGAAACCATTAACAAGATCAACGAGGACAAGACCAGTTTTGAAGGTATCTGACAAAAGAAGAGGTTGTTGTTTTACTGGGATTTCTTCCTTCACAAGTTCGACGGTCGGAGGTTGAGATTGAGAGCCCATTTTGATTGAGGTGAAGTTGTTGTTTTGGTTTCGGGTTGACTGCGATGCAACTTGTTTGACCATTAACTACTTAAAAAATAACTCACTTTATAATATGGATAAAAAAGATAAGCTAAAATACATTATCAATTCTGTTTCAATAATGCATATGCATATGGTGATATAACATGATTGTGCGGGATTCAAACATAATACAAATATTTTTTTCTTTCTTTCAATCCTACTTATGTTATGGATCATCTAGTCCTAGACCTAATTTTGATGTCCTTGGTATCACCATAATTCACTCGTAGTTCGTAGTTTTAGGGAAGGCAATTGAATCGAGGTTTAATGGATACCCGTAAAATATATCTACAATGATAGGGTAAAACTCTCCTTTCATAGGTATGAGTTTGAGTCCGAGTAATTACCCACAAATTTAAATTGATATAGACGCGGGTAAGAGTAATATATTGTCCAGCCCCGCTACCCGCACATACATATTTATATGATATAATAAATAATTTATTTATTTTTTAAGAATAAATGATTAATTTATTTTGCTATTTAAGTCTAAACCTAAACCGAAAAACTACTTAATACAGCAACCACTCCTTCCTACCAGTGTACAATCATCCTACTGATGTACAACTTTCGAGGAATATTTTGAATATTTTTTATTTGGTTAAATGCTACGATTCATACTATTTTATGGATTGATTTAAAATTATTTTGACCATAATTTTATTTCAATTGTGATGTTTTTACCGTCTTTTCATACTTAAATGCGGATAATGAGTGCAAGCATGGACACTTAACTATCCATAGGTTATGAAAAAAGACATTATTGTTGTCCACGAGAGTACGAGCTCAGGTACGAGTATTTTTACAAAACGTAGGTATGGAGAAGGACAACGTAATACCTAATCATCTCTAGTAGTTTCCCTTGTGTTTTTTCTTTCTTTCCAATTTACCGAAAATTGCATAATTTTTGTCAGCGAGACAAAAGAATTAAATTTTTCATTAATTGCAATCCAAAAGATTGTCCCTCCAAAAAAATTAAATTCTTGCATAAAATATAAACTCTAACGTATGCTTAAATTGTATACATGGAATTGGAGTATGACACAAGCAGACAATCGGCGGTGAATGTTGGGATGAATGAAGGTGAAAAATGTGACGATCAATAGCGACATAGAAATTGAAGAATGATAACGAAACTTCTATTTTGGTTGTATTTTCAATTTTGATTATGATTATAGCCCCTTATAAGATGGCAAAAGCTCTTCTGTGATGAGGATGTAATGGTAAGACCATCAATAACATATAACATCCTGAATTAGGTGCTTAAATGCTTAAATGAGTGCTTTATGTTTATTAATACTTTAATAAGCACAAATTTTCTTCAACCTAACACCTCAAAAGAAATTATTAAATAAATGTCATAAATAACTTTATATCATCATTTTTCTAACAAAATTTATTCATTTTACTAAGATTTATTAAATGAGACCCATAAAAAATAAAGAGAGAGATAGTGCTTTCATAATCACACTCCTCCATAGGCACCCATATGTTACACTCCACAACGGGGGGCCTATTTAATATGGTGCTAAATAGATGAAGCACCAACCATTATGGATGGTCTAAGTGTATCATATTTTACATGAGTGCTCACAGTTAATGATAATTAAGTTTAAAAACAATGATTATTTGGAGTTGACCGTGAAGGCAAATTATTTGACCGAATCACGTAATTATAATTAGGTTAAATTACATTTTTGGTCCCTTAACTATTTATGTAGTATTGCTTTGCTCCCTTAATTAAAATTTGATTTATTTTGGTATCTTAACTTTCTTTTTGTTACACATTTTGGTCATTTACGTTAGTTTTAATTCAAAAACGTTAGAGTTTCTTCATTTTATTCCCCTCTTATTCATCTTCATATCATCTCCATCAACTTTCAACAACAAAAATCTCAGAAAAATTCCAGAAGAAAATGAAGAAACCCTAACATTTTTGAATCAAAACTAACGGAAATGACCAAAATGTGTAACAAATAGAAAGTTAAGATACCAAAATAAATCAAATTATAATTAAAGGACCAAAACGATACTACCTAAATAGTTAAGAAAAAAAACCTGCAAATTAACCTTATAATTATATAAGGGACAAATTGTCTGTTTTCAATTTTAATAATAAACTAAGGGCTATCGTTTTCTCGGTGGTAGTAGCTGAGATTTTATTGATTGAATATGTCCCCTTGTTTTTTTTTCTCCCTAAAAAAATAAAATATGTCCCCTTATTTTTTTGTTTTGTTTTTAAATTGTGTTTGATTTGTTAAAAAATAAAGATCAGGACACCACTTCAGTTGTACAACAATTGATTTGTAAAACTTTTAGGATATGACCATTCGGTCGTACAACGTTTGATTTGCAAAACTTTTATAAACAGGATAAAGTGGAGGCCCGTGACATGATAAAAATTGAAATTTGTGTTCCTCATCAAACCATAACACAACTTTTTGCCCACGTACAAATTGTTTAAAGGCTTAATTACACTTTTGGTCATTGCATTTTGACCAGCTCACGAAAATGGTCATGTCTCTTTTAAATCGAACAAAACCGTCCCTAAACTATCATTTTTTTGCAGTTTTAGTCATACCTCCTATTTTTAACTCCAGAAACGCAGAGAAATGACAGTTTTAGAACTACCCCTATGCTCAACCATGAAATAAACAAGGAATAAAGCATGTGGGTACAAGGAATCCACTTTATTTAGCACACTAACAAAAAAAAAACCCTAATTTTTAAGATATGTTTCAAATTAGAGTTTTTTTGGTTAGTGTGCTGAATAAAGTAGATTCCTTGTACCCACATTTTTATTCCTTGTTTATTTCATGGTTGAGCATAGAAGTATGTCTAAAATTGTCCCAAAACTACCATTTCTCTGCGTTTCTGGAGTTGAAAATATAATGTAGGACTAAAACTGCAAAAAAAAAAAAATGATAGTTTAGGGACGGTTTTGTTCGATTTGAAAGAGGCAGAACCATTTTCGTGAGCTGGTCAAAATGCGAGGACCAAAAGTGTAATTAAGCCTTGTTTAAAATAACAAAATAATATTTTATCCACAAAATTATTCAATGTCATAAAAATTTGTCATGTGTTGTGATGTTTTGTCTTGTACTTTTCTATTTAGTAGTTACTATATTGCAAATCAAACACACCCATTTATGTTTTAGGGCAACTTTCTTCTTCTATCTTTTTGTTGACCGCAAACAAACTAGATAGTGTTTAAGTATGTTTAGTAAGTATAAAACTCACCTTAACTATCGTTGGTAGAGACATTGCATAATATATGCATGGATCAACGATTAAGGTTCAAATCTAGACACACACTTGTTCACCTTAAATATTAAAATTTCTAGTCATCAGCTACTTCAAAAAAAAACTCACTTTATAATATAGATATAAAAGATAAGCTAGGATAAATTATCATATTATGTTTTAATCGTGCTTACGATGATATGATTATCATCATAAGGAGGGATGAAGCATAATATGAACATGATTTTTTTTTTTAAATCCTGCTTATGTTATATATGGATCATCCTAGACGTAATTTTTATGTCCTTGGTATCACCATGACTCGCTCCTAGTTTCCCTTGTGTTTTTTCTTTCTTTCCTATTTACAGTTAATAGCATAGTTTTTGTCAACGAAACAAACTAATTAAATTTTCATTAATTGCAGTGTTTTTATGCATATTGGCAATCCAAAAGATTGTCTGTCTAAATGAGTTAAATTCTTGCGTGAAAAAATAAATCTCTAACGTATACTTAAATTGTAGTACACATGGAATTGGAGTATGACACAAGCAGACATAGGCAATGAATGTTGGGATGAAGGTGAAAAGTGTGACGATCAATAGCGACACAGAAATTGAAGAATGATCACGAAACTTCTATTTTGGTTGTATTTTCAACTTTGATTATAGCCCCCTATAAAATGGCAAAAGCTGATATGTGATAGGATGTAGTGATACAGTATATCATATTTTATCTGCTAAATATTTTATATATATATATATATATATATATATATATATATATATATATCATATTTTACATGAGTGCTCAAAGTTAATAATAATTGTTTTGGAGCGGTCAAAAGGTTAATTCTACGATGACATGTGGGTAGGAAGACTTCCGGACCAAGGCACAACACAATTGCAGAAGTGAAACATGATATTTGAAATTAGCAAAAGGATGTAGTTCTAAATTTGATAAATTGAAATGATGATCTTGTGCCTCTGTTACCCTACTGGTTAGGGTGGGCCACGGCCAACTCCGAAAAATTAAAAAATTAACAACCATAAATTTATTTTGCGATATTTTATAGAATTTTGTGTCGGTTTTTGGTTTCGGCTGATCCAATTTTTTGCAAAGTGGTGTAGTGGCCCACCCAAAAAATTTAAATAATTTAATTATAGGTCTATTTTGCGAGACTTTAAATAATTTTTCAAAGGTTAATTTTAGTGGTCCACCCAAGCTTTTTTTTCTAGCTCCGCCACTGCTTGAAGTGAAACATGATATTTGAACTTATTTGGTTTTAAATATTTTATTATTAATTTGATGATTTTAGAATATAAAATTTAACTTTAATTTGGTCATTTCATCAATTTGAATAATTTGTTCAATAGTCCTTGTGAACATAACTCAGTTGGCAAAAATATCACAATTACAGAAAGAAGATGGTATGACACAATTAAAGCTTAACACTTTTTAATAAAGTTTTTTTATTAATGATTTTCAATAAAAATAATGAACAAAATAATAATAATATCATTAAAAGATTTAATAAAAATAAAGGTTCAAAGGACCAATATGTAGGGACCAATATAAAAAAAATGTTAAAAGTGCATAAAACAATCATATTTTTATGTCCAAAATAATAAATAATATAATAATTAAAAGTTGAGATATTTTAATAATAATAAGCATTTTGGTCCTCAAATTTGTCTGCATCGATCGATTTCATTCCAAAATTTTTCAAAATAGCAAATACGTCTCTCAATTTTATAAATGTCAATCAATTTAGTCCCTCCATCAAGTCTCGCCGTTAACAGTGCTGACATGTCATGTTAAGCACTGACATGGAATTCCAAGTCAGTTTCCACATGTACAAGGACAAATTTGATCGATTTTTTTTTTTACTTTTAAAAAAAATGAAAGTCAGTACAAATTGTTACACCGTCAAATCGATCCTTGAATTATTCATTAAAAATCACTCACTATCAGATTGATCAATAAATTATTTATCTTATCTATCAATTTGATCCTTGATACTATCAAATAAATGCTGAAAACTAGAAGATGTGAAGAATGTGATGAATACCAGAAGAACAAGTTAGGAGCAATGGTTAAACATTATTGTTTCAAAACCTCCTAATAAATAATAGTTAAACTTATTCTTTGAGGAGTCAAAATTGATTCTAAAGTCGTAAAATTTGGTTTTGATACGTGTGAGTATAATTTATTTTGCTTAATGTTCACTTTTGTTTATGACTTCTTTTTCTTATTGTTCATGTTTTTTTTGTGTATATTGTTTAATTAGCGGTGGAATGTTGATATATCTTTACTAAGTAATATACTTGATGAAGTTTGTATCGGTGAGAAAGATAGAAAAATAACTAATGTTAATTTTGAAGTTTCCGAATTGATTTTGCAAGGTATTTGCAAACATGTATGGAGGTTTTTGCTTATTTGATGCGGTCGAAATAAGGATGGTAGTAGGAAGGCAAATTGTGAAGTGAAAGCCTAAATTTCAGAAGAAAATGATACTTTACCTTCGACGTCACTGTTCCAACGCGAGAATTTTCACTAGAAGGTTTTTTCTTCCTAAGTGTCCTTCTTTTAAGAGGTTGTTCTGGAGAAGAGTGAATGTTTTCAACTGGCTCTCCTTCTGGCCGTTGATTTTCGACATTGGTAGGTGGGGAGACAGCTTTAGGAGGCTCTTGAACATGTTTCCTCTACTTTTCTTTTTCAACTTGAGGTGTTGAGACTGCAGTTGATTGAGCATTATGGTTTGGAGCATCAGACTGAAAAATAAAAAATTAATGTTAGAAAATGACAAGAATATTATGAAGATAGTAAAGAGGTAGAAATTTTCGACCTCAAGTGTGTCACTTAAATTTGGAGTGCTCTTCTTGGATTTCTTAGAGGGAGCATCAGAGTTGGAAGATTCAAAGTATTTTTGGAAAGTTTGAATTTCTTGAATATGCGTACCTTTCGATTTCTCCTTCTTGTTCTGCATAGAAGGAAAACCAGCAATTAGATTGCTCAATAAAGAGCCTTCATCAATTTTGATGGTTTTGAGTCTATAGTATTCTCTCCATCATATGAAAAATTCCTTAGTGCATGCTAGGGGTGTAAGTGGTTTGGACAAAATCAACGAAACCGAAAGTTCAAACCGAAAAAAATATCCAACCTTGTTTGGTTCAGTTTAAAACTGATCTGAATCAATCGAAACCGATCTAGTTTGGTTTGGTTCATGGTTTTTCATTTCGAGATCCGTGAAACCGATGAACCAATCCGATGATAACCACACTCCTTATTTTACTAATATTCTCCTACCTCACACAAACTTATGGTTAGGTCTGAAATTAAACATAAAATATTTTTTAATCAATTCACTTTCTCTCATCTTCATCTCATCTCATCAGTCAGACTCTTTCATTTCTACACCAAACTCATTGTTCATCGCCATCGGGTCACCGCAAAGATTTTTCATCTCTTGGTTAGTTTTATCATGTTTATGCCATTGATTTGCACTCATTATATTTCATTGTTTTCCATGTTCATTTTCTATGCCATTGATTTATACACGTTACGTTATATTTCATTGTTGATGAATGATGCATGTATGGATCATGAAAGGTTGAAATATTTGAGTTTGATGAAGTTGTTTTTGAAGAATGATGGATGAATAAATCTTGGATCATACGTATGAAATATTGAGTAAGGTTTGTTATAAAAAGTTGTTCGAAAAATAGAGAAAATGAAAAAACAAAATATGAAATACAATAATACAAAGTTCTATGAAATATTTTGTGAGAATATGAATTTTTTTAATTGTATTTTTAAATAAACCGATCAACCGAACCAATCGAAATTGAACCAAATCGATTAGTTTGGTTCAGTTTCTTTTTTAAAAAAACTGTGAAAACCGAACCAATCCAAACCAGTAAAGATTTCATCGGTTCAGACATTTTTTTGACTGAAAACCAATCCAAACTGTTACACCCCTAGTGCATGCAAATGAAATGTCGAAGGCTAATGGAGTGAATGTAGGGGAATTTAAATCACTTGATTGAGGGGTGCACGCCATTCTCCTTCATTGTCAGGGTTTTTCAGTTGTTTTTTGGTTTGGTAAAAAGAACTTGGTCGAAGTTGACAGTCCAAACAAGTCCTTAGCTTTTCCAATGGAAATTCTTATTGACTGGAAAGTAGGAGTCATATAAGCTTTCAAGATCTCATTACTTTCTTATGCATCTTCGACTGTAAGGGATGGGAATTTTCTAATAAACCATTCTTGTCCATGAGTCTTGATGGCAAAAGGTTCCATAGAAGGGGTGAAGGTATCACAATGGAGGAAGGTGTTAAAATCTGTCGAAAAAAGGATTATATTGCTTAGCCCAACCTCCATAACCCTGAGAACAACAAGTCTCATTCATTCAAATTTCTTGTGTTTATTAACATCTTTGTAATCGTCACGAATGTAGAGTTGAAACCTCGACTCAAAAGTGGTAAGGAGCCACAATTGAAATAGCCAAATTGGTCCTGAGACTAGTAAGTTTCCTTCGGGTTCTACTCTCCTCAAGTCGAAAGCTCCATTTTCCAAAGCTCCGTATATAGATACTAAGATTAACGTGCAAAGGCATATGTTTCGACCTTCATGTAGTTGAATGGCTAAGTTGATGTACATCATTGCACTTGCAGTGATTTTGAGCAGAAGATGAAGAATGTAAGCCAAAGGGTTAGGAATGCGACGTGTTCTATGTCAGAAACTTCCTCGTCATCAGTAACATGCTTCTCACTAATATACCCAGTGAAAGTAGCTTTTATAAATTTGAAATTAAAATTGGTCGAAGTTGAACTTGGGTCGAAAGTCTCCCCAGTTGGTTTCAGACTATTCATTACAGCTACATCTAAAAGGTAGGGGTGAGCATTCCACACTTAAGGTTCATACTGTTGGTTGAGAGTTCCCAAAAATGGAGTGCTTCTATGAGCATGTTGTTTTGATATCTAAGTCCATACCTCGACAGTTGAATCAAGTCGAAGATTCCTTGAGTTTTTAAAAACTCTCCTTTTTTCGATTCGACTTTGTTGAGCCAGGTGATATAAGCTTCATGCTCAACATGGGGAGCTGACCTAAAAACCCTAGAATCCATGAAGTCCATCACATAAGGGCCTTCGACAAATATCCTAGGGCTATATTTGTGATAACTAGAGAAAATTTCTTTAAGTTTTTCACTATCTAATTTAGCCTTAGGAAGAGGACCTAGGTATGCATACGAGTGCTTGAGTTAGGAATTAATACTTGGAATTTCCATAACAATGCACATTCATCTTTCAAGTCAGGTTCTTCGACGAATTTGTTGTTTTCAGACTGAATGGGTTGAGAGAAGTTGACAGTAGTAGCAGTAGTAGAAGTTGTAGGGTTTACATTAGCTGCATGTGAAGAAGATTCTTCCATTTTTGCAAAAATCTGGATTTTAGGGTTGAGATTTCCGAGGATTTGAAACGGTAAAACTATTTAGTAAGTAGTTTTGGAGGGAAACAAGGAAGAATGAAGGTTTTCAATGGAGTTTTGAGTGCTTTATGTAAGATCTTATCACATAAAAGATGACGAAATCGTGAACAAGGTGATGAACAGTGAGAGAAGGAGAAGTTGCAGATTTTAGAAAGAGTAAAAAGTGATATGAGGTGGGAAAGTTCCTTTTTATACCTTTTGAAGTTGGAAAAGGTTTTAGACCTTTGAGTTTTATGATGTTCAACTGATGACAAGTGTCATCATCTCACTATGACAGTTATGAGAAGTAACTCAGTGAGAAGTTTTAAGGTTGAAAACGTGGACCACTAACTTGGTGTGAGTGGCGCCATAAAGTGCTGTTTTAAAAAAATGTAATTTTCTCTCTCCGGTCGAAAAAAAACTTTTTTGGGGGGCAATTTGTTAGATTGTATTTTATATTGTGCATATTCAATAGGTAAAAGAAGGTTCAATGCTGAAAAATTATCTAAGTCCATGTTGGAAGTTGCTAAGTTTGACAAGCATTGAAAGCTTTCGATAGAAAGTTACAACTCGACATGCAGTTAGATTGTGGAGAGGCAAATTTCAAGTGTCCAGACACGTGGAATGCATGCAATTTCTTGTCGAAGATATGTAGTTCTTAGTAGTTTAGTTTTGCAGTTATTTTCTCTATTTCATAAGGAAAAACAGGTCACAAATCATTATTATAGAATTTTAGCACTCAAAGTACCAACATTTAGAGAAAAGAGTAATACAATGTATGTAACTTGATTTGTCGAACTATCTTTAAATTCAATGCAATGCAATTTACATTTCTTTAAATTTCTGCATTTAAACTTTTAAGCATTTTACCTGCATTTTCTTCATTGATTCATGTCGAAAGGCAGTTATCTTCACCATAAAATAGTTTTATTCATCTTGTTCATAAAGTAAATTATGAATATGATGAACATTTATGTATTTTCTGGAAAAAGATTGAACAACATGCCCTATGATTTCTAGTTTGATCGTGCAAGTAATATTTTAAAACTAGTCTTATTGTTTACCAAAAACACAGGTAAAACACAAATATAACATGCATTCTTTTTTTAATGACACCAATATATAACATTATTGTACGAAAATTTGTTAAAAAGTACAATGTATACTATATAAAAAGGAAATGCATGATTTTTGGATGACTTTTTCACTTTCAAGTATACCCTTAAAGAATTTTTTCTATAAGATTACTATATTATTCTCGATGTCTTTCAAAAAGATAAAAATTTATATTTGTTGTTTTGTTTATTTCATTAAAAAAAGATAAGTATATTTTGTTACACTATATAAAATGTAAATATCTACATATTTTATTTTAATCAAAATTAATCAAATTTTATAAAAAAATATATTTGTAATTTATACGCATTACCGTAATAAAATACGGATAGAGAGGATGAAAAAAGCAAGTCAAAATCCCCCATATCCTTTGTATATACAACTTTGATGCCACCCAATCAACTACCTAAAAACTATTACAAGTCACACTCACCGAACTCCCACTGAGTTAGGACATAGGAACATTATTGATAGCAGTTTCCATATATAGGGTGTTTGGGTTTCCAAATTAAGAGATGACCAACCTTTTGGTTTCCAAATTCAGAGTTAGTTAGGCTGAAGAAGTAAAGGACGAAGAAAGTTTCTCATATGCTACAGCATACAGCTTAGCAATTCTATTGTGCCAACAACGGCACTTAAATTTTCACGTTTGGCTTCATGGCAGTTTTCTTCCATTAAGAAAAAACTACAAAATCGTCCCATAAGTTTTGACACGGTAGCAGTTTTGACCCCTTAAGGTAAAAATAACACGTGGCACCTCACTTAGGGTGTCACGTCAACATAGATCGAGTCAAAATTGATCTTGGAGGCCAAAACTGTCACATGTGTAAAACTTAGAGGGCAGTTTTAAAGTTTTTTCTTCTTCTTAGGGGACCAAAATCACAACTTTGAGAAAGTTAAGGGGGGCTAAAACTGCTATTAAAGCAAAAAAAAAGGGGCGCTATTAGTCCCTCTGTACGAATAAAAATGGTCAAAATATTATATGGATCAAGCTTAAAAGAACCATAGTTTATAGAGTTTAAAAAGCTGTTTATCATTTGTGTCAAAACAACCTATTTATCATGTTAAAAATAAATAAATAAATATAGCATGGCAACAGTGCAATAGAACACGTACTCGAGAGTATTCGTCTGAACCTGCTTCGACTTGACTAAACACTAATTGACTGAGTTCAATTTCGAGTTTTCCTTTGATTTCAATAGACGGGACTGTACGGGTAATGAGAACATTGATAATCACCCCAAACTCATTGTTTGTGTCAAAATTACGTTTTTACCTCCGTTTAAATTAGGAATCCTTGATTAAACTTATAACTTACATTCATAATTTCATATATTTACTTTAATTTTAAAAGTGACCCTTCAGGGATCAGGGACAGGTACAAAAATACATGAACTCCATCAGATTTGAGGACAGAGAAGGCAAAAATCGTCCTTGCCTCTGCCTAATTGATATGCGTAATAATATCAATGACGTATGGATTTAAGACCGGAGAAGGCAAAAACCGTCCTGCCCCATAGCCAAGCCTAATAAAACACGTTTGTATTAATAGCTAAAACATAGACAAGACTTGGCCGCACGTCTATTTGAAGAAAAGAAAGCAAGACTATTTGAAAATAAATCAACTACCGTTCTTTGAAGACTTGGAATTAATTACATGTCACTCTCACCGGTCACCACACGTATCAGGTATAGTTAAGAACATCAATGTCTATTATTATTATTATTATTATTATTATTATATATATTGGAGTTTCCGTAGAGAGTTTGTTTGTGTTAGGGTTTTTGAGTTGAGATGGCCAACCTTTTTGATGTAAAAGAATTAGAAGATGAAGAAAGTTTCTCATATGCTATACAACTTTGCAACTCTACGGTGCTACCAATGGCACTCCATTCTGCAACTGAGCTTGATGTATTTGATGTGTTGCAAAAAGCTGGTAAAGGTGCTCAACTTTCTGCTGATGAGATTGCGTCTCGTATTTCTTGCAACAATCCTGATGCTCCCAAAATGTTGGATCGCATCCTTGCTCTTCTTGCATCCCATGATGTGTTGAAGTGTTTGGTCATTCAAGATGAATTAAAACTTGGAACCTTTCATAGACTTTATAGTATGACTCCTGTTGCTAGATTTTTTGCTCCTAATTCCGACGGTGTTTCATTAGGACCCTTGTTGGCTTTGGTTCAAAATAATGTTTTCTTGGCTAGCTGGTTAGTTCATCTCCTTCTCATCATCATCATCATCATCATTATTATTGACTTGTATTAACCTCACGCTCACGTTGGTTCAATTGAAATTGGATTTAGAATAATTTAAGTAATATATCAAGTTTAATCATATGAATAAAAAAATATGATCAGAAGGAGATATCTCTTTAAAGTAGAGGGACTAAGAACCCCAATAAATATTCTTCCAAAAAAGATCCCCGAAAAATATTACTCATTGATCGTATTGAGAGATATTCTTAAGCAGTTACCAAAATAATAATAAAACAAAATAGGCTTAATTACACTTTTGGTCCTCGCGTTTTGACCAACTCACGAAAATGGTCATGCCTCTTTTAAATTGAACAAAACCGTCCTTAAATTATCATTTTTTTGCAGTATTAGTCCTACCTCCTATTTTCAACTCCAGAAACGCAGAGAAATTGCTGTTTTAGGGAAGTTTTGGACATACCCCTATACTTCAACCATGAAATAAACAAGGAATAAAACATGTGGGTACAAGAAATCTATTTTATTCAGCACATTAACAAAAAAAAACCCTAATTTATAAGATATGTTTTAAATTAGAGTTTTTTTTATTAGTGTGTTGAATAAAATAGATTCTTTGTACCCAGATGTTTTATTCCTTATTTATTAGTAGGGGTTTATTTAATATATATAATCTTAATATATATAAATGTTAAACAGTCCTACTAACCCTAATCCCACCACTAATTAACCCTAATTCAGCCTTTTTTGAGAGGTTTAAAAAATCTTTATGAAAAATAACTATTGAGGGATTCGAACCCACAACCATTTGCTTTCATCCAACCACCAGTAGCTGTTTTACTAATTTAATTTGCTTCCACTACATAATATTAAATATTAAACTCCATTTTCAAAAAACCAATTAATTCCTTTTCCTTTCTTTCCAAACGGTTTCGAACCCTTTTTTTCTCTTTTCTCCTTCACAATCTAAACCCAAAAGTCTGCGTTTTTCATCCATTTCTTCCCCTTTTTCTACGACATATGTCTTGAAAAATGAAAATGTAGGTGACCTTATAGGCTTCTATAGTTGAATCACTTAATATGTTTCTTATACTAACTTTATGCAGTAACTTTTTTCCTTTGATGTGTATTTTGAACTATTTAATTTGTTCATTGTTTAAATTTTGCTCATTGTTTAGATTTTGTATGACGAGTTCCAACTTCGGTGCATTTTGCTACTGTAGTCTTTTTTAAAATGTTATACATAATACATTTAAACATGTCGACAACTAATAATATAGTCACCATGATGCTTATATATGAAAATCGAAACAAACCCGTGCATCGCACGGGTCGGCGTCTAGTTAAAGAGTGAAATCAAGTTCAATGGGTTACGATCTAGGTTTTTTTTTTATAGTTTTTTTAATTTTTTTTGAACAATAAAATTTTTTCAAGTTTTTTTATTTGTGTTTAAGTTTTTTTAAAGTTGCATACGAAGAATTGTGATGTTAAAAAACTTTTTAACTTCCTTTCAGAAAAACTTTATAACTTTGATGTATTTATACTATATTTTTTTGAAGGAGTGTATTTATACTATATATAAATAGAATAAAAATAGTTTTAGACTGACTTTTTTACTTTTAATTATACCCTTAACAAATTTCACTATCAGAATGTTATTTTATTGGTATTATTTAAAAAGATAAGAATTTATATTATAGTTATTACATTGTTGATATTATTCAAAAAAAAAAAAGTATAGTTTTACAATATGGAATCTTTTTTATTTTTTATATATCAATGATTAATTACACGTGAATAGAAGACAAGTAGGCAACAAGCTGCACCGCTTGATGAAACTTTTAGGGCTGCTTGTCCTACCGTAAAATCCCCAGTCCTTAATCCCACGAGTGGTGAAACCCCGATCAAGTCCACACATGCATGTTTTTCTCCTACCCATCCATACACCATAACTTATGCAGACTTAAGTGTCGATCTTCTATCTAATGGGCCAGTCAAAAAGTTCATAAAAAATTACTCATAATTTATATGCATTAGCGCAATAAAAAAAACATAAAAAAAAAGATATAGTGTGTCCGTCTAATTGTTTTCTAAAGTGGATATTGTCGGATTTTGGTGGGGTATTTTGTTGTCAAAAGATATTACCGCACATTAGATTTCTCTAGATTGTCGATCCTTGTTTCTTTTATGTCTTTACACTTCTATATTTGTTCTATGATGAATGCTAACAACATACATTTTAACACACATCTTTGAATACGTTCATTTTGATTGGTTAAAATTCACTTTGTCTATAATATTTAGACACATATTTTTTCTTTTCGACTATCAAAAATGATATTATTTATAAAAGGCTAAAATATTGTTTTGGTCCCTGCAAATATGTCTCGTTTTGGTTTTAGTCCTTGTAATTTTTTTGTGTGTAGTTTTTGGTCCCTGGAAAATGTTTTGTTTTTTAAAATAGTCCCTTTAGGGACAATTTCCAAAAACAAAATATTTTGCAGGAGCTATTTTTCTACAAAATGGGTTTAGTTATCATGTGACACGTGTGCAAATCATCACAAAATATGGCCAGAGACCAAAACCAAAACGAAGCATATTTGCAGGGACCAAAAACTATTTTTTTTACAGGGACTAAAACCAAAACGAGACATATTTGCAGGGACCAAAACCATATTTTAGCTTTTATAAAATTATATTTTTAAATCCCAATAAAATTGTACCAAGGAAATAATTGAATATGAACAATCCCCCTTAAAATATTGAATATGAACAACCTCCCCTTAAAAAATTGAATATGAACAACCTCCCTAAAAAAAAAATGAAAATGAACAACCTTTCGATTGGTCAAGGGACCATAGAAAATTCCAATTTATTTTTCAATTTTGTTAGTTGTTTATAAAATTGTTGCTCCAACATTGCAACATGATATTTTTTGCTAGATAAGCTTACCAATATCTCGGTGAGCTTAGCTCAGTTGTTAGTTATACTACATATTATATGCAGTGACTAGGGTTTGAACCCCGGACATCCCATTTCTTTATATTTAAAAGCTATGAGCTGCTTTCCAATATATACTTTTTCAATCTCAATAGCCAGTTTCTTCATTTATTAGGATAGTAATTAAATATGTAATTGTTTCTTCATTCTTAGGTCCAAGCTTAAGAATGCAATTCGAGAAGGGGGTGTTCCATTCAACATGGTTCATGGCACACATGCCTTTGATTATCCAAGCTTGGACTCAAGGTTCAACCAAGTTTTCAATACAGCCATGATCAGTCATACCAAAATAGTTATGAAGAAGGTTCTTGAAAGCTACAATGGTTTCAAGGACATAAAAAGACTTGTTGATGTTGGAGGTGGTCTTGGGATCAACATTAACCTGATCACTTCAAAACACACTCATATATATGGTATCAATTTCGACTTGCCTCATGTCATTCAACATGCCCCTTCGTATCCTGGTATGATCTTTAAAATGTTATTTATCATTCTCAAAGAATTATATGTTTTATCTAAAATTTAAATTCACTCCAAATACTTACATATAAAAAAGTAAAGTAGTGTCAATTGATCAGATGTTGGATGCTATATCAACTGAAACTTTAGGGTATGAGAGTTCTAACCCAAAAAAAAATCTCTAACTGAAAAAACTATTTAATGTTGGTAGGAGTTAAACACGTCGGCGGAGATATGTTTGAAAGTGTGCCTAAAGGAGATGCCATCTTTATGAAGGTGAGTGAATATGAATATGAATTGTTTTTTTTTTTTATTGATAATATGAATTGTTGTTTTTGCTATAATGGATAACTAGGAAAATAAAAAAGCTCTTTTTCAGATAAACACAAGATACTTTTTTTTGAAAGAACGAGATGATTTATTTTAAAAGTGCTGAATGAAATACAATAGAATAAGCCAGTCATTTGCAGCAAACTAAATAAAAAATAAAAGAATAAGCCAATCCATTGAGAATAGCCCGCAATCCAAATAAATCATATTTATTGGTTACTCACACCAATAAACTTATATGTGTTGAGCAAAGGAAAGTAGTAACCAATATCAACAATAACAAACCTAAATCTAATCTAGAAATCGAATGATAAGCACAAACCACAAGCAAAAGATAAAGAGAGAAGAGAAACAACACATCAAGAAATGTTTACCTAGTTCGATCCAAATTGACATACTATGGGGATAGATAGAACTCTCAAATCTACTATCAATGAGCTCTTTACAAAAAGATATAAAAGGGTTACAAGAAATCTTATATACAAGTGTAAAGAAATGTTGCAACCAAACCCTAAGTTTAGCCATTTTTTTTACTAAAATGCCCCCACATGGGCTCCAAAGTGCAAGGCAATGTGACATTTCTATCCATTAATGATATCCAACAATCAAACCATGCCATTTGTATCATAGTTTCATCTATGAAGCTACCTCTATTCATTGGTTCAATTGACTCAATATTGCATGTTTTCTTCTACATCAAAATCATTATGCAAATCTAATTATTACCAAATTTTATGATGCATTCTTAAGCAACAATAAAATGATTTTATTAGCCTAAATAATAAAACAATGATTTCGTTGTCACCTTATACATAAATGCTACATTTTAGGCATAGAAGTTGCAATTATACATAAAAGCTACATCTTAAACATAGATAGGTGCACTCTTCTATGCACCTTTATCACCACCATATATATAAAGGCTACATATAAGCTTTGACTTTAGTTAGGAAAATGACAATATTTCAAGTTAATAGAAAAGACTATACATTTAGACATGAAAGTTTCAATTATTAATAACAAGAGATCTAATTATTACCAAATCTTAAGATGCATTCTTAAGCAATAATAAAAAGATTTTGTTAGCCTAGACAAGAAAACAATGATTTTGTTGTCACCTTATACATAAAGGCTACATCTAGGCATAATTATGTGCACTGTTTTTATGCACCTTTATCACCACCCTATACATAAAAGCTACATGCATGGTAAACTTTGACTTTAAATAAAAAAATGACAATATTCAAGTTAACAAAAAAGACGATACATCAAGACATAGAAGTTGTAATCAAACCATGTCATTTGTATCAAAGTTTCTTATATGAAAATCATTATGCAAATCTTATTATTATTCAAATCTTTGATGCATTCTTATGCAACCATAATTTTTTTTGTTAGCCTACATAAGAAAACAATGATTTTGTTGTCACCCTATACACAAAAGCTACATCTATACATAGATACGTGCATAGTGCACTGTTCTATGCACCTTTATCGCCACCCTATATACATAAAGGCTACCGACTTTAACTTAAGTTAGAAAAATAATGATATTTTAAGTTTAAACTGCTTTTAATCTATTGTGTTCATCATTGACCCGTGCGAAGCACGGGAGCGCGATCTAGTTACCTTCAACAAGCTCACAAAGAACAAACCCTAATTTCTACCCTTTTTAAATCTCCAATGAACAAGACACTCAATGATTTTTACTCTGTTTCCCAACCCAAGAGAACCTCTCAAGAGAACCCTCGCCAAATACCATCAACCCTAAAGTTACCTCCTATGATTTCCCAAGTTTCTCTCTCTTGTAGCTCTTTTAAAAAATGAACAGTGAATGTATCTTTTAAATAATGAACAGTGAATGCTTCTATAGTGCCCATATACTGTCAAAATCATGTCACGATTTTCAGAATCGTGTCACGATAAGTCTCGTGCATAGTACAATACTAAAACCTTATCCTAAATCGTGTCTCGCTTGCCAAAATCGTGTCACAATTTGCTTCCAGTAGTAACCTTGCTTTCTACCTAAAAATTCGTGTCACGGTATGAAAATCGTTTCACGATTCTTCCACGTGGATTACATTGTATACTGAAGAAGATTCACTAGTATACCCTTTTACATCCAGTTAGCATAACTGGTGAGGCGAATCGAACGTAAAGGTAAGTACCCACACACACTTTGGAATTTATGTGCACTCCAACGTCTTGATCAAGTTATTGCAATAGACCCTCCAACGCAGGTTCCAACAAAAAGTTACCGTACATTTTGATAACAATCACCTTCCCACTATCCAAGTGTTACAAAACCATAATTTGATCTTCTTTATATATAAGACTTGAATTTCGGATTCAATTTGACTTTTTTTTTTCTCTCCTATATCTAAGCAGTGGTTATATGTGTTTTTTTTTTTTTCATTTTTTTTTTATAAAGCATTAGAGTCCAATAATACTAATTTTTTATGTTCAAATAACATCGGTCTATGTATGTTGACTAAATTTTATAGTGCATACTGCACGATTGGAGTGATGAGCTCTGCTTAAAGTTTTTGAAGAATTGTTATGATGCTATCCCTGATGATGGTAAGATGATTGTTTTAGAGGCACACATTTCCGTTGTTCCTGAGAATGATTATGCTTCAAAGTGTACCTCCCAATTAGATGTCCTGATGATGACTCAAAACCCAGGAGGAAAAGAAAGAACTAAGCAAGAATTTCTTGATTTGGCAACAAGAGTTGGATTTAGAGGCATCAAATATAAATGTTGTGTTCGTAACTTATGGGTTATGGAGTTCTTTAAGTAAAGAGCACGTGCTAATGCTATTTTCTTTTTCTACTGCTACTGCAATAAATTCCACTTGTGTTGCTTATGGTTGAAAAATCAAATAATGTATATGATAATCTTATGAATATTTTAATAAAAAACAGTAACTATTATGTATTCATTTTGTGAATTGGTTGAACTAATGAAATTTAGTTATGGATAAATACTTTCAAAATATACATAGTTAAAAGTACGATGATAACTATTAGGCGCCTAACTATTAGGCGTCTAACTATTATTGATCAAATTTTATTTATTTTCTGATCAAACTTTAAATTATTTGGACCCTTTCTCGTTAGAACCAAAATGTTAACACCAAAAAAAATTAGGAAAATTCTATGGTGAAGTCATGAGGATGACTTTTCCGGTGAAGTTAACACTATAACATCAAAAGTTTAGTGAATAACACCCCACTCTTTGTACAGTGACATCAAAAGTTCAATCCTATAGTATCATCAATTCATCAGATTAACAAGACTACACTTAATCTAATTTTATCCTATCTTGTTTTAGATGTAACACCCCACAAAGTGTAACACTTAAGACTATCACATAATATCATTAACTCTATTTGCATGTTAAAGACGCCAACAATAAAATAGTACCCGTAAGTCCAAGATGTTGCAAACATTACTAGATGAATTACTATTGATCATTATTCAGTAATCAACAATTTAAAAATGAATCAAACATTAAAATCAAAATTAACTTTTTCAAAAAAATCAGTTTTTTGACTGCACCATATAAGCTCCCAAAAAACTATTGTAAGGTTAACACAAAGACAAAGATTTAATTTAATACACTATATAAATAATATTGCCTATATATATAAGGTTTGCTAACTTAGACCAATAAAAGAAACATGAAGGTAGGTCCAAGTTAGCAAAAACTATTCATGAGGTTGGACACTTGTGAAGTAATATAATACATTCTCATGTTCTCTCTTTGTTCCTTTCTCTATATTCTCTCTTTGTTCCTTTCTCTATATTCTTATATATTTTATAATATCTTCCAATGCTAAGGATTAATTTCATAACATGTTATCAACGCGAAGTTCTAACAACTTGAGGTAAAATTGATTCCCTATTGTTTTGGTATTGCTTGTTGTGTCATTCTATCACTGTTAATAATATCCAGCCGTGTATGTTCTTTAGCATGTTTTAGATAATGACTATTATAATAATATCAATAAAAACATTAATGCATGCATGGTGAACTATTTGTTTTCTTCTGGAACTGTTTTCCGTAGTTTCTTAATTTCCTTTTAGTTTTTTGTTAATTGCAACTTTCTGGTGATTACTTTGTACTAATTTCTTAACTTTCTTAAAGAAAAGTTTATTTTACTTTATGTTATTCAAACTAGTTACTACAATTGGTGATTACCACTATCAAATATGTTTTCTGGATTGAAATGTGTAATATCTGGCATGTTCCAATGGAAAAGTTTATTCTTTTAATTTGAATATAAGATTTGTAGCATAATTTGCAAATACTAATTTGATTTAACTTAATGATATGAAATCTCAAAAGGTAAGCATTTATTAATCCAAGTATAGTCCATATAATTGTATAATATGTTATGTGAAAGAGTGTTAACTAAGCTTTTGTACATTACGGTACACATTGACATGATAACTAATGTTTAAGCCATGCTACTTAGATATTTGTGATTGTTTCTTCCTTTAAGATTGTCATCATAAGAAATTTTGGGATAGTTTAATATGGAGCATCCCTGGAGGATCGCGTAAAGTATGAATTGTTCTTGATTATTATATAGATTATGTGTAGTATACTTCTCAAAGAACTATTACTTTTTCTTTAATATTGAAACAACTTGAAAGATCGCTCGATCAATGAATTTTCTTGACAATTGTTTATAAAAATTTAAGATATAGTTCATGAAGAACTAAAATTAATTAATAGTAAGGCATCACTGAATGATCTTTTAAGTAATAATTTTTTTTAATCATTAGTTTCTGAAGAACTAAATAAATATGAAGATCAAAAGAATTGTTCCTAAAGGATTGCAAACATTTAAATTTTTATCATTGTTTATGATGGTTTGAGATATATATAGTTCTTGAAGAACTGGATATTTACTATCAAGCATCCTCGAAGGATGGAAAAAATCATGATTTTACTTGGTGTTGATAAATTTATGGTTGAAAATAAGATCTATTTTATATTTTAAAAAAAGGTATTGAAGAGTTACAGATTAAGAATATAATGCAGTTCTCGAAGAATTAATTTATTATTTTAAGGATTCATGAAGGATCGCTCAAATAAAGAAGTCTCTTGATAATTGTATATGAAAATTTGGAATATAGCTCCTGAAGAACTAAAATTTAATATTAAATCATCCTTAAAGGATTGCAAAAATGCGATTTTACTTGCAAAATTGTAATATTAAATCATGCATGATCCTAGAAAATCTCATCTGATAGCTGCTAAAAGGATCCTTAGACATGTTAAAGGAACTATGGAATATGGTTTGCTATTTTCCTATGGTGGCAAAAGTAAAATGAATGAGCTCATTGGATACTCAAATAGTGATTGGTGTGGATATTTAAGTATAAAAGAAGCATTTCAGGATATGTCTTCATGTTCAATGGTGCTACTATATCTTGGTATACCAAGAAGCTACATGTTACGACACTCTCATCCTGTGAAGCTGAGTATTGCAGGTACATGTGCTACATGTCAAGCCTTATGGTTGGATTCATTGATGAAAGAGCTAAAGTGTGAAATGGTGAAACCTCTAACACTAAAGATTGACAACAAAGCAACAATAAGTCTTGCTAAGAATCCCATGTCTCATGGTAGAAGCAAACACATTGAGACTAAATTCCATTTCATTAAGGTGTAGGTGACTAATGGAGTGATTGAGCTGCATTATTGTCCTATAGAACTGCAACTTACAGATGGCTTTACAAAGGCTTTGAAGCTTGACAAATTTGAATTTTTGAGGAAGAAACTTGGTGTTTTTAACATTCAACATTTATGATTAAGGGGAGCATTAGAATATTAATCAATGATTTCCTTGTAACCAATATGTTAGTTAAGTTTGTTACAAAATTTGTTAGTTAGTTAGATAGCTTGTTCTACAAGCAAGTGCTATTTTTTGTGCCTATAAAAGGCTTTGTATGAAACTTCTAGTCTTAGTGAAATTCATATTGCAAGTAATAATTCTCTCTATTCTGTCTTCTTCTTAAAACAAACTTTTATTCTTCTTCTTTATCCAAACCTTAGAAATCAGGTTATAACTGTTTTCTAGTTCTAACGGTTTATCCACATTGTTCTATTGACATATCCACCTAATTCTATCCAGAAACACCATTAATGCGCTAACAAAAAATTACCTTAAAAACACTCGTTGACGTTTTCCATTTCTAAATTCAACCAAACATAAATATAATAAGTTACTATAACACAAACCACGACTGGAACCGTGTGAAAGCACAAGTATTTTATTTTTTTTGATAAGACCAAGAGAAAGGTTAGACATCGGGGGGAAACTAAAGCATCCCAACTAGGTTGACACCCAACGTAGACCCCTTTCTCTACAGGGAAAAATACTTACCTAGAGGGAACTAGGCCAAAACCCTCAAAAGAAATAACATAAAGCTAACAAAAGAGAAACAAAAATGTCTAAGAAAAACGGTAATTAAACAAACCATTTATGTCTCTATAAACTGTAATATAGCTCATCTCTAAGCCAAATCCATACCAAACAACTCAAACTTTTATATTAAGAAAAAAAAAATTCGTACTTTATAGAGAGATTAAATCTGTCAAAAAAAAAAAAAGAAATTATTGAAAATTGAGATAAAAACCTATTTATCAATTATGATGTAAAAATATGTAAAACCAATGATGTCCTTATCAATTTTTCCTAAAAAAGACAAGACTTTGCCGAATAACTCTCTAATGAAAAAAGGCAATACCCCTTGAAAAGGAAACAACTACCGTCACTCTCACAACACCGATCGGGTGAGTTAGAAACATTAATTTATTTGTGTTAGGGTTTTCAATTTGAGATGGCCAACAATATTTCTAATATGGTAGAGTTGGGTGAAGTTGAAGAAAGTTTCGTGCATGCTACACAACTTATCTTCTCTATTGCGCTTCCAATGGCACTACAATCTGCTACTGAGCTTGGTATATTTGATGTGTTGCAAAAATCCGGTAGAGATGCTCAACTCTCTGCAGATGAGATTGCGTCTCGTATTTCTTGCAACAATCATGATGCTCCCAAAATGTTGGATCGCATTCTTGCTCTTCTTGCATCTCATGATGTGTTAAAGTGTTTGGTCATTCAAGATGAACAAAAGCTTGGATCCTTTCGTAGACTTTATAGTATGACTCATGTTGCTAGATTCTTTGTTTCGGATTCTGATGGTGTTTCCTTAGGACCATTGTTGGCTTTGATTCAAGATAAAGTCACTTTAGCTAGCTGGTCAGTTCATCTCCTTTTCCACTCTACTTTCGTGTACTATTGTATTATTAGGGTTAAATATGTGTTTGGTACTATAAATATAGTTATGAATTTTGTTTTGATTCTCAATAAAAATATTACAAGTTTTGGTCTTTATAATTTTTTTTTCAGATTTAGTTGTAATAAAATTAAAATTTGTTTAATTATGTTGAAACTTAGTCATTGTAAAATTAAAATTTGTTTAATTATGTTGAAACTTTTAAATGATTATTTACCAACTTGTTTAGAATATAATAAAAATTCTTATGAGAAAAATTAGTCTAAAATTTGATTTTTATGTCCAATTTTTTTATTAATTTTATTTTGAAATTTGTATGTTTTTTTGATATAAAAGAGACTTATAATTTTTTTGTCAATTAGTATAGGATATGAAATTCATCTTTATAAGACGAATAAGTGGGGTGGTCTGTTGTTTGAATTTCAACATATCTATATATCATGAATCTTATTAATTGAGCTAAGCTTAATCAGACTTATAATGTTTTATGTCTGTATAAAATTGTACCAAAAAAAAATTATTCAAAAATTTAGAATTTTACACATATCAAATCAAATTTTACTTTAACAAGGACTAAAAATATGTGTAAATATTTTATGGAGACCAAAATATGTCATTTTTCTTTGTGAGGATTAAAAGAAATTTCCTATATTTATAGGACTAAAAATCTAATATAACTTTTCTTATTATTATTATTATTATTATTATTATTATTATTATTATTATTATTAGAGTTTAATATGTTTCAAATCAACTCCTTTGTAAAATATCGACATTCTTTTTAACTTCAGTTCCAAATTAAATTTTAATATTTTTAAGGAATATATATATATATATATATATTTTTGAATGAGGGAATAAATATATTTTTTCCTATGTTTCCACCGTTTGCAAGGTCGGTCTTTAATCTACCATAAAATTTCCATTTGACTGAACTAACAAAAGTATGAAGTGTACGCGCAACCGAGTGCCACATGGCTTCGACATGTCATTAACATTTAAACACATTATTTTAATTAAAAATCTAAATTAATTAGAAAATTCCTTCCCATCGTTGGTCATCACCCCTGTTAGTTTTTCAAACTCTTATAATTTCGTATAAATTATTTGCTCCATCTTTAACACAAGAAACAATTTGCTAGATTAGTCTTCCAGTTGAGACTTTTGCAACCTCGACTTGGTCTATCCATTTATTAATTAGGGAGGGTAATTAGATATATAATTGTTTATTTATTTTTAGGTCCGAGCTTAATAATGCAATTCGAGAAGGGGGTACTCCTTTCAACAGAGTTTATGGGACTCATGTCTTTGATTATCTAAGTTTTGACTCAAGGTTCAGCCAACTTTTCAATATTGCCATGGATAATCATAGCCAAATAGTCATGAGAAAAGTTCTTGAATGTTACAAAGGTTTCAAGGACGTAAAAAGGCTTGTGGATATTGGAGGTGGTCTTAGGGTTAACATTCACTTGATCACTTCCAAATACCCACATATATATGGTATCAATTTCGACTTGCCTCATGTCATTCAACATGCCCCTTCTTATTCAGGTATAACCTTCTACATGCATGTTATATGTATAATCATGACGAAAGTTAGTAAAATATATCATGTTTCTATGTTAGTAGTAATGTTTGATATTACTAACGATTAGTTAGTTCAATAGGTAAGGAATTTGCACCAGAGTTAATGTTTAATAAGCATAGGGGTCAAGAGTTCTATCGCTAACTCTTGCATTTTACTTGCATTTGAAAAACGAAATTAGATTAGGAAGGAAGAACTCATATTTTGGTGTGCTTCATAGATTCTCCAACATAGATTAATCATTTTTAAACAAAATGTAGTATTACTCTCAGCATGTTATATGCAAATAAATTATAAATAAATAAATCTAAGTTTAGTTGACTCAATATTTTAAACTAAGTTAACTATTTATTTATTTATTTGGTAAGTTGTTAACTATATTTTTTTAAGGAAAAACTAAGTTAACTATACACATTTAATGCCACTATTTCAACATACTCTTACATTTATTTCTTAATATTGTGAGTAAATGACGATAATTCAGTTAAGGGTATACTAATAACTGCATTTTCTCTCTATAACATGGAAAAAAAATCAATACACTTAATTAACAAATATATTTAATAAGTTGCAAAGTATGTCTTGACCTAAAAAAAAAAGTTGCAAAGTATGTATGTATATATTTTTGCTTATCTTTGAATTCAAATGTAATATGTATATATCAGTTGTGCACCATTGGACTTTTAGAAGTAAAAAAACTACTTGATGTTAGCAGGAGTCGAACACATTAGTGGAGATATGTTTGAAAGTGTGCCTAGAGGAGATGCCATCTTTATGAAGGTGAGTAATTAAAAATGGTTGTTCTTTCTATCTCTTTCTTTGAAAAAAAATCCATGATGAATTATTTCAAAGGGTTGAATTAGATAGAATATAATGAGGTAGTCATTGAGATTTGAGAGTAGTCCTCAACCCAAATATGAGCAGGCTTATCAACAACATATTTGGCCAAATTGTGAATTGCAGTGTTTCTGAATTACTTAGTTAACAATTTTTTAACAGGGCTATAAGACGCCTCCAACCAGTAAAATAGCAAAAACGTTCCAGTCTTGTTATGTTTTAAGATAAAGCAGAACTAGATTGTTGACTCATGCGTCGCACAAGTTTATTGATAAATGATTGACATGCGAATAATAAAATACAATATATAATTGGTAACGGTGAAAAAAAAGAACAGGTGATATCCATAGTAAACAAAATAAAACACTTCATAAAATGTATAAAATCTGAAAATATTATAAAAGAAAATTTGGTAATCCTATCAATAATTCGGTAAAAGAATCATATATTTTGGTATGAGAGGAAGGTTGTAAGGTCACGACCTTCCATTTGCAAAAATTAAAATATCAAAATATTAGGTTAAGTTGTTACAGACCTAATAAAATTAATAAATAAGGATTAGGGTATTATGTTTATAAACGTATTAAATAAGTGTACAGCAACTTGTCAAAAAAAAAAGTCTAGAGAAACAATAGATATATACAAACGATAGGAATGAAAAGCTCATCGGTGTTGAGAAAATATTAGAAATTGCTGCATTTTAGAGGTGTTAGGTTGCTGCATTTTAGATGAAATTTGTTAGCTTAAATTGCTGCTAACCTAATACAGCATTTTAGAAGAAATTATTAGGTTAAGTTGCTGCAGATCTAATAAAATTAATAAATAAGGATTTGAGGATTCTTGATACCGTTTAGGGTTTTATTCACCTTCTCAACAATCTTCTGAACATTGAAAACTTGATTTGTCTTGGTAGAAAACTTGATTTCTAGTCTTCTATACATTGTAAATGATTTGTTGATACAATTTCAAACAACTACTTAAGTTATAAATTATTAAATTTTCAAGCTGATAATTAACATTTTAATTAAATGATATTAATTTTGAAAAAATAATCACATAAGATTACAATTGATCAAACACTAAAATAATCACACAAATAATTTCGACATATCAAATGATTTCAATTTAATGTAAATTTACAGAAATGATCTATATGATAAATTTCAATCTATCGGCGAGTTTTGTATAGCATCTATCAAAATAATTATATCCCTCTTTATATCAAAGATTTGGATACAATTGACTTTTTATCCCTCCCTCTCCCATGTCTAATGAGAGATTATAAATGATGTATTTTTATACGATGTTATAATATTGTATTAACTTTTTAATGTATAAATAACACGACTCTATATATATTGACCAAATTTTATAGTGGATACTCCATGATTGGAGTGACGAGCACTGCTTAAAGCTTTTGAAGAACTGTTATGACGCTCTCCCTAATCACGGAAAAGTGATTGTTTTAGAGGTACTTCGTCCTATTATACCTGCGAATAGTTTCGCTTCCAAGACTACCTCGCAATTGGATGTTACGATGATGACTATAATCCCAGGAGCAAAAGAGCGAACTAGACAAGAATTCATGAATTTAGCTACCAATGCTGGATTTTGTGGCATCAAATATGAATGTTGTGTCTATAACTTCTACCTTATGGAGTTCTTTAAGTAAAGAACATGTGTAATGTGTTACTTGTGCTATATGGAATTGAAGTTGTCTCTAGTAGTTTTACTCATTTGTTCTTTTGTCTATATTGGTACAAAGAGGTAGCTACTTGTTTGTTTTACTCCTACTACAATAATATTACAATTTACATGTCTGTTCTACTACTACTGAAATAATATTTCATGTATGTTCTATACGGTAAAATTATACTTATATTGCTTTTTTATTTTTATTTTTAAAGTTTCACCTTTTGATCTCTTAAAAAAATTGTATGAATTTTGCTCACTTTTTTTTTGTTGAAGTTAACGTTTCTCAAAAGCATGTTCAAGGTCACAATTACATGCATTTTTTCTTGGGTTAATAATGCTTTCCTCTTATTATATAGGTCATTTTCAGTTTTACATCCTATAATTTTTTCTTTTTGATTTACCCCTGTAAAAAAATTGTTTTGATTTACCCCTAATAGGTCATTCCAAAATCAAGTTTTTATTTTTTTTTCAAGAAATTTTTGTTTCCTACTTATCATAATAGTTATGATCAATTACCTAAACAAAAAATAAAATGGAGATAGAAAGATGAGAAAGAGGTGGAATAAAAATGGAGAGGAATAAGAACAAAATTCACAGAAGCTAAATAATTGTGAAAGAAAATGAGAGAGAGACAAATTGAAACATTACTGGGCGGTAAGGAGGTGGAAGAAGAACTTTTAGTTCTTTCAATTCATTGGGTTAGTGGATTGTTTTTTGTTTTTAGGCATTTATTGAGGACACGGTAAAATGAAAATGGAGTAGTTGTTAAACAAAGTTGAAAGTGAAATATTCAAGGGAAAACAAAGTCTGGTCATATCAATGCATATAATTTTATTTTGAGACAAACAATGTGTATAAATTATAAAATGGAATTTTATTGTTATGAGATAATTGCATAATTAAGGACCCATTAATTTTATTCAGGAGGGAAAATATTAGGATTTTAAGGAAGGAATATGGGAGGACTTAATAGGATTATAACATATAGGATATGATTATAATATATAGATATTTCTCACCCCAAACAGAGAAAAATAGCACATAAAATAAACACCAAATAACCACATACAATATAAACACAAAAAATAGTAAAAGAATCACAAAGTAATGCCTAAGCTGATGGCGTATTTATGTGTTAAAGTGGCTATAAGTTTTAAAGGAAAATAATTAACCGTATAAGAAACAGCTATTTACATGTTGGCATGAATAAACTGCATATTTATATAAATAAATTGCATATTAAGTAGCTTAATGGTTTGTCCAAATAGAAAAATGGTTTAAAGGTAGAAAGTGGGCAACAGTACCATAAAAACTTCGCTTTCATTGGATATATGCATGGAAAGCAAATAATTAGACATCATAAATATTAATGGTGTAGCGGTAGTATACGGAAATTTCATCAATTTGTACTTGATGCATAAAAATTAAGGTTAATTAATGCAATTAGGGTTAATTAATAGATATAGATAGGGTAAGTGTGCCAACTTTGACGCAAGTTGAAAAACAGAAACAAGTGCATACCGGCATATCAAAATGCCATAATGTACAATTACTTCCTACATGCCACCCAATCAACACTAAACGGTGGGAGTTGTGTTACGACATAGGTGTATTATGGATAGTAGTTTCCATAAATAGGGTGTTTGAATTTCCAATTTAAGCGATGGCCAACCTTTTAATTTCCATATTAAGAGATGGCCAACCTTTTTAATGTGGTTGAGTTAGTTAGTTGGGTGAGGTTGAAGAAGTAAATGACGAAGAAAGTTTCTAATATGTTATAGAACATGAAGTGTTCAAAACCGAATCAATCAAATAAAAAAATTGTAAATTGAATTAATCTAAATTGAAATCACAAAAACTACATTTGATTTGGATGTATTCATATCAATTTTTATGTATTTGGATCACTTTTATACTCGGCTACATGGTTTGGTTCGGTTTACATTTTTTATTTTATCAACCGAACCAAACCACAACATAAAAGAAATGTTAATTGAACCTATGTCACATAAACCAATACTCATAGAAACTTTTAAAAATTAATATTTTTTTTTTAAGTTTGTTCTTTGTTTTTTATTTCAAAGAATGATACAATCTTAGTGTTTACATTTCTTACATAATAGAATTACTTTTTGTTCACGTTTTTTATTTCGTTTATATTGATTGATGAAAATAAAATTATATTGTTTAGATGAAATTTAAAATATTGTTGGAAACATTGTCGGAAATATGTTATGTTATAGCTTTTTAACTCAATTTTAACGTTAGAAACAACACATTGTATTGTCTCAAAAAAACCGCACCAACTGATTCAACATAAACCGCATTGCTTTGGTTAGAGATGGCAATATGTATCCTATGAGTAGGGTACTACAATCCCCTTCCCCATACCTGTGTTTAAAAAAAAACCTGTACACATGCCCGTACTTTCGCGGGCAAACACTTTAGTGCCCTTCCCCATACCCTATGGGCACTAAAGTACCCATCTCGCACCCATTACATGCATTTTAACTATGAAAAGACAAGATAAATATCACAATTGAAAAAAAAACTATTGTTCAAAATTTTTCAAATCAACTCATAAAATAATATGAATCGTAGTATTTAACAAAATAAAAAATATCCAAAACATCTTTAAAAAATTGTCTACCAACAAGAGTGATCAGTTATTGTATTAAGTAGTTTTTAGGTCTAGGCTTAGACTTAAATAGCTAAATTATTTAGTTAATTATACACAAAAAATAAATAAATTATTTACCATATTATATAAATATGTATATGCGGGTTGCTAGACTGAGTAGTATAGAACCGTTACCTATATTCATACCCATTTAAATACCCTTTTAAATTTGTGGGTAATACCCGGATCCAAACTCGGACTTATGAAAGCGGGGTTTTACCCTACCCATTGCGGGTATTTTTGCGGGTATCCATCGGATCTGAGTCCAATTATCATCCCTAGACTTGGTTCGAATTTTATTTTAAAAGTCAACCGAACCAAACCACATATTTTTTTTATCTTTCAGTTCGGATGACTTTTAATCTCAAAACCGAACTAAATCGTATCGGAAACACCCCTAATAGTATACAACTTAGCAACTTCACTTAAATTTCTATTTTTCTTGAAGATACGGCACTTAAAAAGTTTTCACGTAATTTTTTTTTTGAAGAATAAAAAAAAAATTATAATGTCATTGTTATTTTTTTTCCTATTGTTATTTCATAGTCAAGCTGCTTTTTTTAGTTTGCCAATTTATATGAGATGTGAAGAAAAATATTTCGCTTTATAAAAATCATTATCTCTGATTTTCTCCAACACCAACGTTTCTATAAAACCTTATGTGTTTTTTTTTGGAGTAAAAAACGTGTGTTAACCTATTTCTTTTATTAAAAGTGGGCGTTATTATAGTCCCTCTACTGAAATAAAGGAATAAGTATCGTCAATATATATATATGGATTAAACTTAAAAGCAACATAACACATGCAAAGTGGATATATGTCCGAACCCGTTGTCGTGCCTAATAAAACCAAAGACGTCCTAAAAAATAGCTAATAAGACATAAACATGACTATCCTTCAAAAAAAAAAACAAAAGTCACTTGAAAAGGAATCGATTACCTTTTTTTTTAACACTTGGAAATAATTACATGTCACTCTCACCATAGGCACGAGGTAGTTATGAACTTCAACCTATTTAATTTAAGGTGGATTGTGGTGCGGTTTGAGTTGATTTTGAGGTAAAATGTTATCCGATTGAAAATAAAAATTAAATGTGGCTTGATTCAGTTTGGTTGACTATTCCAAAAAAATTGAACCGATCTAATCCAAACATATGCAGTTTAATTTTGATCGATTTTTAGATATTTAAAATGCAAAATATATATTTTTTAATTAATTTTTTTGAATCCCTCAATTTCTTTTATTTTATTGAAGAATATAATTTTTTTATTAATATTAATATTACGCAAACACAATAAAATAATAAGTTTGATGCAAAATATATTAAAAAATTAAAATTAGAATATGAAAATTATCAATTATTTCTTTAACATATGCAGTAATAATAATATAGATTAAATTTGTTTCTTAAAAAAAATATAGATTAAACTAGTCCAATATATAAGATTAAAAACTAACAAGTAACATAATAATGCAATATATATACTACGAATAAAAAAATAAATAAGTATTAATATTTACTTTTGCAGTTCAGTTCGATCCGATCGTAGCAGTTTTTACAAAACATCTAAACGTATCAAAACATATCTGTATCAGTTTGAATTTAAGCGCCTCTAATATTTATTATATATACAGTAACGGAGTTTCCGTAAAGTGATTATTTGTGTTGGGGTTTTCTAGTTGAGATGGCCAATCTTTCTAATGTGAAAGAAGAACAAGAATTAGAAGATGAAGAAAGTTTCTTATATGCTGTACAACTTTGCAACTCTACGGTGCTACCAATGGTACTCCATTCTGCAACTGAGCTTGGTGTTTTCGATGTGTTGCAAAAATCCGGTAGAGATGCTCAACTCTCTGCCGATGAGATTGTGTCTCGTATTTCTTGCAACAATCCTGATGCCCCTATAATGTTGGATCGCATTCTTGCTGTTCTTGCCTCACATGATGTGTTAAGGTGTACGGTCATTCAAGATGAACAACAGCTTGGATCCTTTCGTAGACTTTATAGTATGACTCCAGTTGCTAGGTTTTTTGCTCCTAATTCTGATGGTGTTTCATTAGGACCCTTATTGGCTTTGGGTCAAGATAAGGTTTTCTTAGCTAGCTGGTAAGATCATCTCCTTCTCCACTACTTGCATCTTCTCTTTTTCATTTTTTTTGAAAAATATAAATAAATAAAAACTATGGTATGAGAGTAGAATGTCCCAGCGGGACTAGGATCCAGCAACTTTGAATCAAAATTTATAATTTACCACTAGGTTCAAAACCCTTAGTATTTACTTGCATCTTTTTTTTGGTACTTGTTCAACAATAAACATGGACACTTGATATTAACATTATGTTTGATAGAGACATAATGTTCATGTACTTGTTCAACAATTTTTTTTTTTGGTGTACACAACTTTCATGTACAACAAAATAAACATTTGGTGTACATGAAAATTTTGTAAGAATAAAAACATGGCCTTACAAAATAAATACTTGATGTACACAATTTTGAAATTTTGTAGAGACGAAATTTTCAAATTTTCAAGTACCAAATTTTATTTTGGTGTACATGAAAATTTTCAAAGTCTTGATTCAAAAACTTTCAAAGTCTTCATACCATCTCAATTTTCTCGTTTCTATTTTTTCATTCTTAGGTCCAAGCTCAATGATGCAATTCGAGAAGGGGGTATTCCATTCAACATGGTTCATGGCACACATGCCTTTGATTATCCACGTCTGGGCTCAAGCTTCAACCAAGTTTTCAACAGAGCAATGATAAATCATACCAAATTAGTGATGAAGAAAGTTCTTGAATGCTACAAAGGTTTCAAAGACATAAAAAGGCTTGTGGATGTTGGAGGTGGTCTCGGGGTCAACATTAACTTGATCACTTCTAAACACCCTCATATTCACGGTATCAATTATGACTTACCTCATGTCATTCAAGATGCCCCTTCTTATCCTGGTATGACATATTACACGACAATTATATTCCATAGAAAATATTTTATTGTTTTTGTTTCTATTCTTAAAAATAAATATATGTTATATCTATGAAAAAAGTGAAGGGGAGCCTTGGCACAATGTTAAGTTGTTCACGTGACTCAAAGGTCACAAGTTCAAAGACTGCGTATAATACATCAAAATTATGAGACCTATTTAGGATGACTTTTACATTACCTATTTTACCTTTTATTTAAATTACAGTTGTTATTGAAAAAGATAAACATGATTTTTGGGTTTGTTATAATTTGAAAATCACAAATATGTGTACTTATAATTTTATATAAAATATCGTTCCTAATTTGCATGTGTTAATACAATAAAAAGAACAAAAAGACATGCACATGAGTGCACATCTTTTCGTTAGTATGTATAATATAAATGATAAACTACTTTTGATATAAAAAAAAACTAATAAACTTTGTGTAGGAGTCGAACATATTGGAGGAGATATGTTTGAAAGTGTACCAAAAGCAGATGCCATCTTTATGAAGGTGAGTGAATATGAATTATTGTTCTTGGTATGGTGGATATGGCTAGGGCAGCAAATAAGCTCTCTCTTCTCTTTATTTTTCTTATGAAAATAAAAATATTATTAATTATTTCAAAATTGATGAGAGTGGGTCAACCATTAGTTTATATGTATACTGACTAAATTTTATAGTGGATACTACATGATTGGAGCGACGATAATTGCTTAAAGCTTTTGAAGAATTGTTATGATGCTATTCCTGATGATGGAAAGGTGATTGTTTTGGAGGCATTTCTTCCTATTATACCTGATAATGGTCATGCTTCTAGGTCTACCTCCCAGTTAGATGTTCTGATGATGACTCAATACCCAGGAGGAAAAGAGCGAACTAAGCAAGAATTCATGGATTTGGCAACTAAAGTTGGATTTAGTGGCATCAGATATGAATGTTGTGTTTGTAATTTCTGGGTTATGGAGTTCTTTAAGTAAAGAGCATGTACTAGTGTCCTTTGGTGTCTTTGGGTGGATTTATTATCACTTATACTATCTCTCATTGCTTGGGTTTAATACTGTGTGTACTCCTTTCTATTTTAAATATGAGATACGTTATTTAAACAACCATTTATGTAATAACTAGTGTTGTTATATGTTTTTTTTGGGTTACAACTAGTGTTGTTATATGGGATCGAAGTTCTTATGGATAGTTTTACTTCTTTGCTTACTCCTTTTTAAAGTGGAACACAATCAATGTTGGTCCACCGTAGACCTTAATAATTCTTTTAATTTTAACCATTCGATTTTTTATTATCAAAAAGTGACTGATGGATGATGAATGTCCATGTATCTTATAGTATACTATCAAAAGTTAATTTTTTATTTTTGTCAATTTCTTCATCAAATATAACTTAAAAAAACCAGAAAAACAAAAAAAACATAAATTTTATCATTATTCTTTTTCTTTTTTCCATTTTTCTCATTTTCAAAAAAACAAAAAAAAGGCCCTTCTTCTTTCTTTTACGTAACAACAACACCAAAATTCTTCTTCTCTCCTCAAACACCACCAACACCACCAGATTCCACCACCACCACCGCCAGATTCCACCAACGCCACCATCATCCTCCTCATCACCGCAACCACCAACGAATGAATCTAAAACCTAACCCTCTCCTTCGATTGGTCTTCCAAGATCCAAAACCACGAGATTCCATTCTTCATGTTCATGTCTTCGATTCTCCCATCCTTATCGTTTTCAAGATGCGTCACAAGGAACCTAACATGTTCAACCCATTCGTCCCGAACCCGATTCCTCTGCTTCCGCTGTGGTTGTTGGTGATGTTCATGGATAACTGTGTGGTGGTAGTGGTGGTGGTGAAACGGTGGTGGTGGTTATGGCGGTGAGACGGTGCATCCATGGTGGTGGTGACGAATGTGTTTGACAAAAGAGGGAGTTTGACAGAGGAAGGAAACAATTTTTGAGTTTCCCTTTCTACCTTCTTTTTAATTTTCTTTTGTTTTTGTGAAAATAATGTACAAAGGAAATGTTTAATGCATCCCTATAGAAATACTCCATCCGTTTCTAAATATAAGCAAAATTGAATTTTTTGGTTCATTCATTTAATAATGTATGTGGTCCATATTATGATCACATACATCATTAAATGAATGAACTTAAAAAGTCATTTTTGCTTATATTTTGAAACGGAGGGAGTATCATTTACCTATTGACTGGAAAATGAAAGGCATATGTACACATTACTGTTACAATTAAGCTTAGTAAATGTGTGAAAGAAATTTACAAATTTTTTAAAAGAGGGGTAAACAAAAAAACATAGTGAAACGAAGAACTCAAATAGTGAAAGATGGTTTGAAGATGATTAGTGGAGATGATGATGGTTTGAAGAATGTGAGAATGAAAATGGTGGTGAATATGTATGGTGTAGGTGAAGGAAGAAGATGAAGAGAAGAAAATAAAAATTAGGTGTTGATGGTACATCGTAAGATATAATGAACTTCATGATCCAATAGTCACTTTTTTTATAAAAAATGATCGAACGGTTAAAATTAAAAGAATTAACAAGGTCTATGGTGGTCAAACATTGTTTGTGTTCTACTTTAGACATTTAAAGTTAAAGTTAACCGCCAATGACCTTTTTGACTAATGGAGCAAAACTAAGAGACCAAAATGTTGGTTTTACGATTTATGGAACCAAAATGTAAACTGAAAAATTAGTTAGAGGACCATTGATGCAATTAAACCTAGATTAAAAAATATACTTATTTTAAAATGATGGAGGGAGTGACTTCCAGACAAGGATCATAGTTATTACATTCAAAAAATGACAAATAACTCTTTGCCAGAAAGAAAGTAAAAGAATAAGAGGGATGATATAATCCAAAAAGTAGTGGGCGATTGACAACAACCCAAAACCAAAAGCGAACATCAAAATAGCTTAAAAACAAGATAAGCCAACTAGAAAAAAATCAACTTACTTAAAATAGATTATAGGTCACCCTCACCCAACTCAGTGGTAGTAAGGACTTATAGCTATATACATTAGATAAGCACATTAGTAATACTAACCTAGTGTTTGGATTTTCAAGTTCACATGGCAAACTCTAATGTGATAGACTTAGGTGTGAATGGAAATGGAGTGAGGAGATCAGAAAAAGAAGAATTAGAAGATGAAGAAAGTTTCTCATATGCTATACAACTTGGCAGCTCTATTGTTCTTCCAATGGCACTACATTCTGCAATTGAGCTTGGTGTATTTGATGTGTTGCAAAAAGCTGGAAAAGGTGCTCAACTTTCTGCCGATGAGATTGCGTCTCGTATTTCTTGCAACAATCCTGATGCTCCCAGAATGTCGGATCGAATTCTTGCTCTTCTTGCCTCACACGATGTGTTAAAATGTTTGGTGGTTCAAGATGAACAAAAGCTTGGATCCTTTCGTAGACTTTATAGTATGAATCCTGTTGCTAGGTTTTTTGCTCCTAATTCTGATGGTGTTTCATTAGGACCATTGTTGGCTTTGTATCAAGATAAGATTTTCTTGGCTAGCTGGTTAGTTCGTCTCATTATTATTATTATTATATGCATTAGCGCAATAAAAAAGAACGAAAAGACGGTCACGGAGCATCCGTCTAAATGCTAATTGTTTCCTAAAGTGCATATTATTGGATTTCGGTGGGGTATTTTGTTGTTAAAAGATATTACCATATCACATTAGATTTCTCTAGATTGTCGATCCTTGTTTCTTTTATTTCTTTACAGCTCTATATTTTATTCCATTCTCCTTTCTCTATTTCCTTAAACAAAAGTGAGGGTGTTATTATTCACTTTGCCTATAATATTTAGCCACATATATATATATTTTTCTTTTTGACTATAAAAAAATGAAATTTTTTATTAATTTTCTTTTTGAGTAAAAATTAAATAATGTTTTTAAATCCCAATAAAATAATATTTTTCTTTTTGGTGCAATTTTATTGGGATTATTTCAAAAAAAAAATCCCAATAAAATTGTACCAAAGAAATAATTGAATATGAACAACCTCCCCTTAAAAAATAGAATATGAACAAAACCTTTCAATTGGTCTAGGGACTATAGAAAATTTCAATTGATTTTTCAAACTTTGTTAGTTGTTTATAAAATTGTTGCTCCAACATTGCAACATGAATTTTGTTTAGCTAGATCTTCCAATAGAGACCTTTTTCAATCTCAACAGCCAGTTTCTTCATTTATTAGAATAGTAATTAAATACATAATTGTTTCTTCATTCTTAGGTCCGAGCTTAAGAATGCAATTCGAGAAGGGGGTGTCCCATTCAACATGGTTCATGGCACACATGCCTTTGCTTATGCAAGCTTGGACTCAAGGTTCAACCAAGTTTTCAATACAGCCATGATCAGTTATACCAAAATAATTATGAAGAAGGTTCTTGAGAGCTACAATGGTTTCAAGGACATAAAAAGGCTTGTTGATGTTGGAGGTGGTCTTGGGATCAACATTAACTTGATCACTTCAAAACACCCTCATATACATGGTATCAATTTCGACTTGCCTCATGTCATTCAACATGCCCCTTCATATCCTGGTATAATCTTTAAAATGTTATTTATTATTCTCAAAGAAATATACTACATTTTATCTAAAATTTAAATTCACTCTAAATACTTACATATAAAAAAGTAATGTGGTGTCAAATGATTAGATGTTGGATGCTATATCGGCAGAAACTTTAGGGTATGAGAGTTTTAACAGAAAAAAAATCACTAATTGAAAAAACTATTTAATGTTGGTAGGTGTTGAACATGTTGGCGGAGATATGTTTGAAAGTGTGCCTAAAGGAGATGCCATCTTTATGAAGGTGAGTGAATATGGTTTTTTTTAACAGATAATATGAGTTGTTGTTTTTGCTATAATGGATAACTAGGATAATATATAAACAAACACAAGATGATTTATTTTTTGAAAGAATCAGGCCCGGCCTAAGGGCTAAGCAATCTAAGAAAGGGTTTTAGGTCTTAAAATTTTAGGAGAAAAAAAAGGCCTCTACAAAATTATTTTCGTTATAAGTATATTATATGATTGATAAATTAGGGACATTTGCATAACTTAACCGGTTATCAAAAAGGTCTCGGTTACTCTTGATCATGAATTCAAATTTTGGTCTCCATAAAATTGATTTTATATAAATATTATAAAAAAATATATTATTTTAAAGGTCATATTAATTTTTTTGCTTTAAGCCTTTTAATATGTTAGACCGGCCCTAGAAAGAACGAGATGATTTATTTTAAAATTGCTGAATGAAATACAATAGAATAAGCCAATCATTTGTAGCAAAATAAATAAATAAGAAGAATAAGCCAATCCATTGAGAATCCAAATAAATCATACTTATCAACAACATATATTTGACTAAATTGTCGATAGTAGTTTTCATAATTTTGAGAGCTGTTTTTTTTTATTCCTATAGTTCTTAAGAATTAACCTCATCCTATTTTATCAAGTTGAATGGGGAAAAACACCGTTTTGTTTATTTACCTATCCGAAGACGAGAAAAAAAAAAACTATTTTTCCTTGTTCAGATAAACAAATCCATAGGAAGGTTCCCTTAAAAAAAAAATCCATAGGAATGTGGAGAGAAACTATTTAGAACAACATCATATATTATAACTCGTCGAAAAAGCAGTTCTATAATTTCTCAGTGTGGAGAGAAAGTTACAATTTTTTTTTGGTGTATACAATGCTAAAACAAAAAGGAAAAGGAAAAAGAGAAAGCAAGAAGACAAAGAGAGTTTAATCTCTCAAATAAAAGATTTAAGCTGGATCACTCCAAAGAAGATTTCAAAGATCTATCAGAGGAGGAGAGTCACGACGAAGGAATTCAATATTCGATGAAAGACCAAATTTGTCCAAAAAATTTGCACATTGATTCCCTTCTTGGAGGGTGTGATAAAGTGCAACATTTCTTTGTTCCAATAACTCTTTTATATCTTGAATCAAAACAACATAAACATGAAACCTCATGGAGGGACCATTAATGATGTTGATACAATGTAAAAAATTAGAGTAACAAACTAAGTCAATAATACCCATCTCTTTTCCCAACAAGAGGCCCGGATAGATGGCATAGAGTTCAACATATAGAATGTCAGATGAATTTTGGATGTAGTTAGAAATATCTGAGAGTAAAAACCCGCATCATTTCTTAAGAAACCTATATGGCCAGCTCTTATATGAGAGCCACGACAACTTCTATCAACATTTAGGATTAAACATGAATGATTATTGTTGTTCCACTTGACAAATTTGTCTTCCTCGATACTATTAGTATTGAGAGGATAACAAATTTTAAGAGTATCAACCATACCTATAATATTGAAGGATAATTGAATGTTATACCGGTTTTCATTGCCTAAGGACGTCATGTTTCTATTTCTCAAAATCCACCAAATTGTCGCTGCAAATAAAAAGGATGCCAACAATAAGATTATATTGAACCCAAACCGTGTTTTTAAAGCACACCATGTTTTTAATTGGGGCTATAAGATTCCAACAATTATTGAACCCAAATCACATAAAAGTAAAAGACAAAAAAAGGCACTTAAATATTTCAAGAAAAATAGCTTTTGAATTTTCAAATATTTAAAAATCTGAAATTTTGAATTTTTAAAATATTATAAAAAATCAAATTATATTCAGAATTTTTCAAATATTGAAAAATACAGAACAATTGATTTTCCTATTTTAAAAAAATTTGAAATATATTTTTATAAATGTGTATGGAAAAAGTGGAGATATATGAACTAATTTGAAGGGTGCCAAGTAGATTCTTCAAAATGTTCCCTTCTTTTTTTTTGGTTTATGATAAAGCAGTCTTTGAGGTTTCTAAGTTATAGAGAGTGAGTATTGTTAATGTTCACAAGGTCAATAATCTTCATAGCAAAGGTGATTTTCAATCTTTCAAATGTTGAAAATGACTACTCATACGATTTTAAAGGGCGTGAGAATAATTTCCAAAATATATTTGAAAAGTTGCAATGGTTAAATAGAGACATTTTAGAGAAAATGTGTAATGTTTAACAATTGAAGCAATGTAATCGTTCATGAACAAACTCTTCTAAAGGGATGTTTCTCTTCACCAAAGAACATAAGTTTCTCTATAAATAGACACACTTTGGAGGCAGAAAATGATTGAGAGAAAAAGAGAGTGTCTCACATTCTTGTGAGTATAAATTCAGCTGAAAATATGAATAATTCTTTCTTTTCTCTAGTGCATGAGGAAAATTGATAAAACTTTTTTCTGTAAATTATCATTGATCAATACGTTTGGTGTGAATGTACAAGTCACGTCAACAATTCCATCGTATCCTAAAGGGGTTTCGCCAGTATACCCTTTTACATTCGGTTGGCATAACTGGTGAGGGCGAATCAAACCTAAAGGTTAGAAAGTCCCACACACACTTTGGAATTCATGCGCACTTTTCATCATGCTCATATTCATAATCTTCTTGGTCAAATTATTGCAACAAACACCCAACACAAATTCTAACAAAAGGTTACTGGACAATTTGATAACAATCACCTTCCCACTATCCAAGTGTCACACAGCCCGAATTTGATCTTCTTTATATATATGACTCGGATTTTGGATTCAATTTAACTTTTTTTCCTCTCCTATATTTAAGCATGTGTTTTTTTTTATAAAGCATCAGAGTCCAATATTAATATTAATTTTTTATGTTCAAATAACATCAATCTATGAATGTTGACTAAATTTTGTAGGGCATACTCCATGATTGGAGTGATGAGCTCTGCTTAAGGTTTTTGAAGAATTGTTATGATGCTATCCCTAATGATGGGAAGGTGATTGTTTTAGAGGCGCATATTCCCACTGTGCATGATAATGATTATGCTTTGAAGTCAACCATTCAATTAGATGTTCTGATGATGACTCAAACCCCAGGAGGAAAAGAGAGAACTAAGCAAGAATTTCTTGATTTGGCAACTAGAGCTGGATTTAGAGGCATCAAATATGAATGTTGTGTTCGTAACAAATGGGTTATGGAGTTCTTTAAGTAAAGAGCACGTGCTAATGCTATTTTCTTTTCCAATTTTTACCTTTTTTTCAATTGTCATGTTTATGGATTTGTGCTTAAGTTTTGAATTTGTGAAGTTTTGCTATAAAATGTTGTTTAATGCTGACTCGATCACCGTCTAACCCACCGAAACCGCAACTGTTAAAACCGAAGACTCAAAGGGACGGAAACGGATGGTGATGTTCCAACAATCAGATGAGTCAGTCCTGGTTTTGAGCCCAAATCCATTCGCTGTCCAGGCCTAGTTTTTAATAGATAAATGATATATGAACATCTAACTCACGACAACTATTTTGACAACCCTATGATGATAGGATTGTCAAAATAGTTGTTCATATATCATTTCTCTTTTAAATAATAGAGAGAAATGACTAATAATAGAGAGAAAGATGAGTGAATAAAACTCATATTAGTAATAATAGATTGAAGGTAGTTATTTATTTATAATTATGATATATATATATATATATATATATATATATATATATTATGATATTGGTTTAACAATAATTAATTTTCGTCGAATAATTTTTTAGGCACAAAAGAGTGGCTTTTTTTCTTCCAGAAACATTTATCCATACATAAATGTCATGCATCCAACAATGAGTAAATACTTAAGTTCGTTTTTGAATTTGTAAGGACCAGCCAAATTCGTCCTCAAATTTTACGAAATATCTATTTCATCTCTGAATTTACCAAATGTTAATCAAATCAGTCCCTCCGTTAAGTTGACATGTTAACAAAGGTGACGTGTACTGTTAACCTCTCACAAGGCTTGCCATGTCAGATGTCACGCAAACAAGGACTAATTTGGTCGAAAATGACAAAATTTCCAAGGACCAAATTGATTGATTTACAGAAAATTTGAACTCACTTTTGCTGAAAAATAACCGTTACCCAACATCTCTTTCTTCTCCAAATCTATAAAATTGGAACCCTAATTTTATAATTTATCACCTAGAGTTCAAAATCCTCAAAATTTCTTCCATTAATTGATGAAATTGTTCTTCCCCAATTCAAAAAGCTTCAAAACCTAATTTTTTAATTGAATTCGAAATCCAAAAATCCCCAAAGTTTCTTCAAGATTTGGTGTTCAGGTTGAATCCGAAATGATGGGTGGTGGACGTATGGTTAAAAACAGTTATCAAAGTTGTTTAGGTTGATTAAGTATTAAGTATTTGATAGTCGTAATTTGTTTGTTTGAGTTGTTTAACATGCTACTGTATTGTATTAGGTGTGTGTAATGTTGTAATGAAAAGAGGTTGAAGATGAATGAATGCAATCTTTGTGTCAAAATATTTCCATCAAATTGGTCCTTAAATTATTTGTCAATGTATCAAATCGATTCCTACATTATATAAAAATATTATCAAATATGTCCTTGAATTCGTTAAGCATATGCCAATGTGATCCTTGATGGATATATGTGCAATACAAAGTAAAAAAGTAAAGAGACACAATTTGATTCTTGAAAATACCATCAAATAAGCCATAATTAAGTCATTGCACTACAAGTGCAGGACTATTATATATGCAAAAAGCAATCCAACTATGGGGCATTAACAAGTTATAAGTCATACATTCTATGTTCTTATAAAATATTACATAGCCAAAAAGAAACTCAACTAGGGGCATAATTTAAACAAGTCCAAAAACATAATTTTAACATGCATCACTTCTAATAACTCCATGAATTGGGGTTGAGTAGAAATGGATTACCCATAATTCGGATATGGTACTCTAATAACTCCAGGAGCAGTTGGATTTTGTGGAGTAGGACCCCTCACTAGCGTTTTCTTAGGCCTCTCAATTAAAATAACTGGTCCTTTCATGTCATATCTCCTTATACTCACTCCCTGTAATAAAGTCAATCAAATTAGTCCCTAAATTTCTAAAATTTCCAATCAAATCATTCCTTAAATTATTACACTTACTATCAAATCGATCCTTAAAAGAGGGGTAAAATTGGAAAAACTAAAAAAAAGTGAAAAATTAAAACTGAAATTTGTTGCGTTTCCATCAAATTGGTCCTTATACACGTGGTTGACTGGATGATACGTGTAAAACACATCACAACATGCAGGATGACACATCAACATCACTAACGAGGATATTGAATGGAGAGATGAATTTGATGGATGCCTGTTAAATTTAGGAACGAATTAGATATTTCAAAAAATTGGGGGACAAATTTGGTTGATCCTTGCAAATTCAAGGACAAATTTGAATATTTACTCATCCAACAATTGATAACTTACAATTGATAACTTACTTAAAATGTCGAGTAAACCACATGTAGTAGGAAAACACCATTATGATTCAGTTCATTAAGAGTTTAATTTATATATTATTAATATAAATATATTTTACATGTGCATTCAATGATGTATTATTTAATAATAATATGTTGACATATCATTTAATAAGTTGAACAACATATGACTTTGAAATGCTTATTACACGATGGGGTAAAACATTATTGGATTACCATATTTCTCTGTTTGTTGTGTGTGTTTATTTGATAAAGTTTAGCAATTAGACAAAAAGTGGGAAAAAAGTTTTAAAAGAATTACTTTCGTTCGTTCGTTCTAAGTTATATGACATTTTAGATATCTAACACGTATTAAGAAATGTAATTAATTTTGTTTGGAAAAAAGATATTTATGTAGGAAAATGCCAACCGGAGTACTGGTTAAGGATACTAAAAAAAATTATATAATAGTTATTGCAATGAAAATTGTGTAATTAATCCATAACAAGTAAAAAATGTTTCCTTTTATAGTAATAATTTATTTTTTTAGCATCTTTAACCAATGTCCGTAGGCACCGGTTAGCATGATCTTATTGTGTACTCTGCATGGAGTATTGTTTTACAAATTTATATACTATTAGTATTTATGCAGGTTAATAAATTGACTATTGACAAACATTTGTCTCCGTGTAATTTTCAAGATAATGATATATAAAATAATATTAATACATGAAAGTTAGAAGTGACAATATTCAAAAGATTCAATGCTAATGAGATGAACTTTCTTATTTTAATTGATTAACATGCAGGAGTTCATCTCTTAACTAATTGACAAGCGACAACTGTTTTGGTTCGCTATAATTTGCAAGAATCGGTATACAAAATATATATTTATAAATAAAATTTAAAAATTACAAACATTTTTAAATTTTTTATTTATAAATAAAATTTACATATCTACTTTACACAAATTGCACATGGAAGAAGCAATCATATATAGCCTAGATTTTACTTCGTCAAAAGAGCAAGTAATGAAAGAATGCTGAAAATTCTATAATGTCCCACTGAGTATCAACTTGCATATGCCTTTACTAAAGCAATGAAGATTGACATATTTGTTTTCTTAAGGAACAAGTTAGGTCTTATAAGCTTCTAGGATTATAGATTAGAGAAATTCTTACTTGGTCGTCACATGTGTTAGTTAGTTAATCCATAATATTGAATAAAAAGTTGTTAAGTTTTGTTAGATGGTTTTAAGCTAGTTTCTTAACCAACAAGCTATCTTTATAAATAAAGTTGTACACTTACAGTTCATCAATCAATGAATACAGTTACAAAAAAACTCTCTCATTTCAGTATTATTCTCTGATTTCACCATCTTCTCCTTGGTTTTCATTCATTCTATTAGATTGCTTGTAATACAAGTTATGCGTGTTGCGCTAACACTTGTACACGGACCACCTCCTTTCGCCTGAAGAAGAAGGTTGTTGCTAACGAAAATATGAAAGTGGTTCAACGGTAAACCACTTATTTGATAATACGCGCTAAATAGCACCCAATAAACTACCTAAAAACTATTGCAGTCACGCTCATAGGAGCATTATGAATAGCAGTTTCCGTATAGGTCTTGGATTTCCAAATTCAGAGATGACCAAACTTTTTAATGTGTGGTAGGGTTAGTTGGGCGAGGTTGAAGAAATGAAAGAATTAAGGAGAAGAAATAAAAGATGAAAAACGTTTCTCATATGCTATAGTATACAGCTTAATTAGCAACTCTACTGTGCCACCAAGGGCACTTAAAAAGTTTCCACGTAAAAAATGCTAATGTCATTGTTTTTATTATTTTTATAGTGAAGTTGCATATTTTAGTTGAGGTATGTCTTTTAAACAATCATTTTTAGGGAAATTTTTGAGACAATTAAAGATATATAAAAAAAATGTAGGTATTAATGACGAAAACCAAAACAATAGAGAGATTAAAAGCATAATGAGAATGTGAAAGAGTGAGAATTGTCTAAAAAATTGTCATAAAATGATTGTATAAATGTCATTTCCCTTTTAGCTTTTGCCCATTTATACGCATAGATGTGAAGAAAAATACTTCGCTTTATAAAAATCATTATCTCTATTTTTTCCTACACCAACGAGTGTTAACCTATTTCTTTTTATAAAAAAATAAAAAATGGTTATTTCCTTACAAAAATGGGCGTTATTAGTCATTCTATAGGAATACAAATGGTAAAAAAAAAGGGCGTTATTAGTCACTCTATAGGAATAAAATTGGTCAAAATATTATATGGATCAAGCTTAAAATTCGGTCATTATAAATGGTAGCCCAACGAAGGAGTTTCAGATAGAGCGGGGCCTTCGTTAAGGAGACCCTCTCTCGCCATTCTTATTTTTGTTGGCGGCAGAAGGGTTCAACGTGTTGATGAACTCTATGGTGGGGGCGGACTTGTTCAAGGGGTATGGGGTTGGAAGTGTTGGTGAGGTTCAGTTAACTCACCTTTAGTTTGCAGACAATACTCTCATTATTGGTGAAAAGAGTTGGTTGAATGTTTGTTCTATGCGGAAAGTGTTGCATTTGCTTTTGGATAAATTGGAACTCTATATGTAGTCCAAAGGAGGACGGAGGGTTGGGGGTTTGGAGGTCGGGAGCTTTTAATTTATCATTGTCAGGAAAATGGTGCTGGAGGATGTTGGTAGATAAGAAGGGATTGTGGTACAGAGTATTAAAAGCCCGTTATGGTGAAGTTGGGGGGCGGTTACAAGAGGGTGGGAGACATGGGTCTTCGTGGTGGAGGATGTTGTGTCATATCTGTTGTGGGTTGGTGAGGGAATGGGTAGTTGGTTTGAAGAGAACACTCGCCGTGTTGTCGGTGACGGTCATAATACCTTATTCTGGTTTGATAATTGGGTTGGGGAAACACCTTTGTGCATCAAATTTCCTTGGCTCTTTGATCTGGCTGTGAATAAGGAGTGTTCAGTGGAGGAAATGGCGAGATTAGGGTGGGCGGAATGGGGGATGGCATGGGTGTGGAGACGCCGTTTGTTAGCTTGGGAGGAGGACAGTGTAAGGGAGTGCACATTATTATTACATAACGTTGTTTTGCAGGTCAATTTCTCTGGCAAGTGGAGATGGCATTTAGATCCGGTTCATGGTTATTCTGTTCGGGAAGCATATCGACATATAACAACTTCCAGTGAGCAGGTGGATCGAAGCCTTGTTGATGATGTCTAGCATAGATACATTCCTGCAAAAATGTCTCTGTTTGTGTGGCGTCTTCTTCATAACCGACTTTCAACTAAAGACAATTTGTTGCGGAGAAGGATTATTCATGCAAATGAAGTCGCTTTTGGTTATGGGTGTGGAGAATCGGAATCCGCTACTCATCTCTTTTTAGAGTGCAGAATTCCCAACACTGTCTAGTTACATGTGCAAAATTGGGTAGGCATATCTACGGTGTTTCCTCGGTAGCTGCGAGAACATTTTACACAAATTTCTTCAATGGCCGGTATGCCTCGAAACTCACATTCTATTTTCAAAGTAATTTAGTTTGCTTATGTCTGGGTGATATGGAAGGATCGTAATGACCATGTTTTCAACAATACAGGATCAAATCCTTCCGTTTTATTTGAGAAGGTCAAACTGAATTCATTTTTGTGGCTGAAAGCTAAATGGCCGTCCTTTAATTTTTGTTATCATGATTGGTGGCAACACCCGTTTCCTTGCTTGGGTGTTCACATGTAATTTATTTTATTTATTTTGGCGGTGCCTCACCTTTCTTGGTACTTGTCTGTTGTAAACTTTTGATCGTTGCTTCCCTTTCGCACATCTTGTGTAGGGAATCACATCGATGTTGTTAATATAAATCATTTTGGTTTGTGCAAAAAAAAAAATTAAAGAACCATAGTTTATAGAGTTTAAAAAGCTATTTATCATTTGTGTCAAAACAACCTATTTATCATGTTAAGAAATAAATAAAAAATATAGCATCGTAACGGTGCAACAAAACACATACTCGTGGTTATTCGTCTGAAACTGCTTCAACTGAGAAAACCCTAATTCACTGAATTCATGTTCGAGTTTTCCTTTAATTTTAAAAATGGGGATGGACGGAATAAGAACATCGATACCAACCCCAAACACATCCACAAACCCACCATTTGTATCAAAATTACATTTTTACCTCCGTTTAAAATAGAAGTCCTTGATTAAACTTAAAACTTACATTCATAATTTCAAATATTTATTTTAATTTTAAAGGTGACACTTCGGGGATTGGAGTCGGGTATAGAAATACATGAACTCCATCAAATTTGAGGATAGAAAAGGCAAAAACCGTCCTTGCCTCTGCCCCGTTGATATGCCTAATAAAATCAATTACATATGAATTTGAGGATGGAGAAGGCAAAAACGGTCATAGTCTCTGCCCTGTAGCCATGCCTAATAAAACCAATGACAGTTTTTATCAATGGCTAAAACATGGACAAGATTTCGCCACTTGTAAAGGAATCAACTACCGTTCTTTGAGGACTTGGAACTAATTACATGTCACTCTCACCATACGCATCAGGTAGTTAGGAACATCAATGTCTATTATATATATATATATATATATATATATATATATATATATGAGTTTCCGTAGAGTGTTTGTTTATGTTAGGGTTTTCGAGTTGAGATGGGCAACCTTTTTAATGTGAAAGAAGAACAAGAATTAGAAGATGAAGAAAGTTTCTTATACGCTATACAGCTTTGCAACTCTATGGTGCTACCAATGGTACTCCATTATGCAACTGAGCTTGGTGTATTTGATGTGTTGCAAAAAGCTGGTAAAGATGCTAAACTCTCTGCCGATAAGATTGCGTCCGGTCTTTCCTGCAACAATCCTAATGCTCCGAAAATGTTGGATCGCATCCTTGCTCTTCTTGCATCCCATGATGTGTTAAAGTGTTTGGTCCTTCAATATGAACAAAAGCTTGAATCATTTCATAGACTTTATAGTATGACTCTTGTTGCTAGATTTTTTGCTCCTAATTCTGATGGTGTTTCATTAGGACCATTGTTGGCTTTGGTTCAAAATAATGTTTTCTTGGCTAGCTGGTAAGTTCATCTCCTTCTCCACTACTTGCATCTTCTCTTTTTATTTTATTTTTGAACTAATAAAATAAAATTATGGTATGAAAGGAGAATGTCCCAGCGGACTAGGATCCAGAACCTTTTAATCTAAATTTTATAATTTTACTAGAGTGTATACCCGTGCAACGCACGGGTAAAACACCTTTTAAACTGCATAAAAAATGAAAAAAAAATTAAGACGTACAAAATATTTTAATTATACCTAATATCTCAAAATGTTTTGAATTTGGCATAAATTTTTGGGATTTTTAAGCTGTTATATCTAGTATAAATTTCAATAACCATAACATGTTTTTTTGGATTTGGGATAAAGTTTTGGGATTTTTAAGTTGTAATATCTAGAATAAATTAAATAACCATAACATAATTAGTTCAAATAATTGGACTTAACACCACAATCCAACCAACCAAGACAATTTGAGGCATCCGCCTTTGTATTATTGTAAAAAGAAAGCGTTTTATAGCAGCTTCACCTACGCTGCACACATTCTTCTGAACTTTCACTCTTTAATACTCCCTCCATCTTAAAATATAAGCAAACAAAAAAAAACAAACATTTATCCTATTTAATATTGTTTTTAAAAAAAATTATATTTTTTAAGAAAAACTTTTGTTTATTCACATGAAATTAAATGCAAATTAAATTCAGTTTTCTATCTCTTTCATTTTCTCCATAACCAACAGCCAATAAAAATTGTTTTTACATCTTCCTATAAAACTTATTTCAAAGAAAACACAAAAAACTATACTCTAAATTTTATTTTATTTTGAAAGAGTATACTCTAAATCCTTATGTTTTAGTTATTTTAATAAATGTGATTTTTATTTTTTTCTTACAATTTTGGACAGAGGGAGTACATAATAGTAATAAGAATCTAAGAGACACCAAGAAAATATTCGATTTAACTCTTCAATGCATTATTTGAAAGATTGCATCGTTCTCCACTATATTGTGTCTTTCATTGCACATATAACAAAGGTTGATCTGCACCCAGCACCACATTACCGATCAGTTGAACATCACACATTACTTGATCGTTAAAGAGGAGGAACATATAAGAAAGTAAAAAAGGGGAGAATCATAGATTGAGTTATGACCTAGGATATGTCAAATAAAAGAAAAACCAAGCAATTAAAAAACAGTCCAACTTTTCAACTAAACAAATGTAGTATATTACTTTGAACTTGTCATATAATTTATTTAACATCATCCTTCCTTCGTATATATGATTTATCTCTTAAACAAAAGCTAGCAGTATATCACTACCTTATAAAGCCACTTGGAATAATAGTTATATAGATTTAGCTTGACATCATAGAATAAGAACTTTCAGCAAACAAATCTTGTCAAACAAAATCACACGCACAAAATAAGATTTGAGGAAAAAAATTGCCTTGAGATTATAATGATATTATAAGGCTTATTATTCTTACCTCTATACTAACCTATGCATTGAAAAAATAAATGAGTTTTGGAATATTGATAACCTTTATTACAAAGGTGGAAAAACTTAATTCCCATAACTTGTGACATAACTCGTAAGTGGAGAGGAAACTATTTAAACTGCAGCTGAAATATTCATTGAAATTGTCATACAAAGATTCAAATACCTAATTGTGACATGACATAACTCAACAACCTAATGTAAGTATTTGAAGATATCACAAAACCAGCAAAAACCCCTTGCAAAATCTCTTCATATGTTACATATTCAACAAAACCGTAAATGGCAGACTTTTTATGATCTGAACATCATTCCAAAAATCCAGCTACATATGCTTAAAGGAAATCGTTGATGTAAAGTTCTAATAGGATCACAGTCATCAGAAGAGAGAAATGAAGCTCTCCATTTATTACATCCCAACATAAGAAAACATGTGTTAGTCTAGGAAAACAAACACAATTGGTCTATTTACAAACAGAAATGTAGAACAACTAAGTTATGCATTTACAAAATTTAGGAAGGATGAACAAAGAGCAATTAAAAAAAAAGTATATATGAAAGGGAAATTTATTGAGAAGAAGAAATGAAGCATAATAGGTGTGCAATGAGGCATTGGAAGATTAAAAAGAAGAGGAATCAATATGCTGAAGAGGGCTTCCTTAGGAAATTAAAATTGAATGTGGACAAATTTCAACCTTGAATACACGCATGTCAATTAAATTAGAAATAGGTGTGTACTGGTTAACTAGACCAATCCTGTGCCAAAATGAGAGAGAAGATAAAGTTTGAATTTTTTTTGGAAATTGAAAACGTTTAACAACCTAGAAAATGATGGAAGAGAAAATAACAAATTCAAATCAAATTCAAATTTAAAATAGTTGGAGGGAAATATTTTAGGGTTTAGGTATTATCATTAAATGACATGAAATTAGAGGGAAATAATTAGGTTTAGATGTAGCTAGACCTAATAAGCTTTAAGAATAAGTGATCACTAGACAATACCCATAGAATTGACTTCTTTAAAAAAAAACCCTTAATTTACTTGCATCTTCTTTTTGGTACTTGTGATCAGCAATAAACAGGGACACTTGGGTATTAACATTATATTGAGTCACATAAAATGGGACTTAGTTTATGAACAAAAGTTGATGTATCTGGTATAAATTCTGAATCAAATGTATTAGTTTTTGTTGATCAATTTTTGCTTACATTTTAAAACATAGGTACTATATACAAATATTAATTTTTTGGTACTTGAAAATTTCAAAATTTGATCTCTACAAAATTTTAAAATTTTGTACATGAAACTTTTGTAAGGATAAAAACATGTCTTTTATTTTATCGGAACAAAAAAACAAAACTTGATTAAAATGCTTTATAGTCTTCAGACCATCAATTTTCTCGTTTCTATTTTTTCATTCTTAGGTCCCAGCTCAATAATGCAATTCGAGAAGGGGGTATTCCATTCAACATGGTTCATGGCACACATGCCTTTGATTATCCAAGTTTGGACTCAAGGTTCAACCAAGTTTTCAATACAGCGATGATCGACCATACCAAGATAGTTATGAACAAGGTTCTTGAGAGTTACAAGGGTTTCAAGGACATAAGAAGGCTTGTTGATGTTGGAGGTGGTCTTGGGGTCAACATTAACTTGATCACTTCTAAACACCCTCATATCCATGGTATAAATTTTGACTTACCTCATGTCATTCAACATGCCCCTTCTTATCCTGGTATGACCTATTACACGACAATTATATTCCTTAGAAAAAATTTTATTTGTATTTTTCTTTAATGAGAATTCTATTCTTAAAAAGAACACTCTGTTATATCTACGGAAAAAAGTGAAGGGGAACAATAAAGTTGTTCTCATGTGACTCAAAAGTCACGGATTTTGAGTTTTAAAAACAACCTCTTTTGTGGAAAATAGGACAAGACTGCATACATTACACCAAAATGATGGGACACATTCTTAAATCATGCTTATGAGGAAACTTTAGTGTACCGGACCGTCCATATATATGAAAAAAATGGATATTCTACCCATGAAATAAACTCAACTCAAAATTTAAATAAGATTAAAAAATAATATGAAAAAAAGTAACATGGCGTCAAATGATTGAATGTTGGGAATATATAACTAATAAACTATTTGTGTAGGAGTCGAACACATCGGAAGAGATATGTTTAAAAGTGTACCAAAAGCAGATGCCATCTTTATGAAGGTGAGTGAATATAGAATTATTGTTCTTGGTATGGGTGGAAATAGCTAGGGCAACAAATAAGCTCTTTCTTTTTCTTATGAAAATAAAAATGTTATTAATTATTTCAAAATTGATGAGAGTGGGTCAACCATGGTAGTCTTCAATCCACTTCTAGTTAAGCTTATCAACATGTTTGGATAACATATATATATATATATATATATATATATATATATATATATATGTGTGTGTGTGAATTGCAGTCCTCAACCCCTACTTTGGATAATTGTATAACCAGTGTCCCATGAGCATTGGTTAAGTGAGTAAAAAAAAATAAGTTTTTATTAAAAAGTTGTACAGTTATTTTTAATAAAAAATAATAACTTATATTTTCAAGATTTTTTTTTTTATTTTACTTTTGAGTTTCTTAAGCAATGCCCTTGCGCACCAATTAGCAAGACTCTATTTTTAATATTATGTAAAATTTACAAAGATGATACTTCATCCTCCGTTCATAAATACATGTCGCATTCCTACAATATGCACTATTAACATAATTTATCTTGGCCATATTTTGTAACTAATATAATAATACAAATGCTAGCATGTAAGACGTTGTTCGATTTGTCTCGATGAGTATTTTCAAAATATCAAATTTTTATAATTTTTTATTATAGATAATTAAAAGTATAAATGGTCAAAGTTATGTTCTTGACATGTGTAAAGTGTTTGACTACAATATATACTTAGAAACGGAAGGAGTGTATATCATACAAAATTTCTATCCAACATTAAATTTTATTAAATATGTATCCAATAAAAAGTTATTGATTTTTTTTAACTCCGGACTTTGCATATATTATGCATTGTCCATACCAATTGAGTTAAGCTCACGAGGATAAAAAAAGAAGTTATTGATTAATGTAATAAGGATACAATTTGACTTTTATTTTTTTTTCTCTCCGTTCTTTGATCATCAATTATTTGTAATGCATTTTTATACGGTGCATAAAATGCGATGTTAACTTTTTTTATGATCAAATAACAATAGTTTATATATATATATATATATATATATATATATATATATTGATTAAATTTTATAGTGGATACTACATGATTGGAGCGACCACTACAAGAAAATATGTTGTTTGCTACGCCCATTTCCGTTGCTAATTCGCAACTAATTCCTAGTAAACGAGCTTAGCTATAGATATGCTATGGAATACCTATTGATTAGGCCGTAGCATGGACTGAGAGACAAATTTGCTAGGGAATTCATTCTTAGTAAATCCATAGCGAGAAAAACAAAAATCCTAGCAAATATTTAGTTAATCCGCAGCAAAAAAGCATTAAAAATGAATTTTCCGCAGCAAAATAACCATGACTTATCATAGCAATTTCGCAACAAACCGACAGCAACATTACTAAGACTTGTCATAGCAATTCCATAGCAAATCTACAACAGAAATTTAACAGAATTTTCTTCATTGGATCCGAGCAATTAGGACCTTTTAACCTTTTAAATAAAACATTTAAATCACTACCAATCAATTAAAAAAAAACTTTAGTTGAACAACACAAGAAATGCAAAATAGTATTGATAAGAAATTAGGTCTCATAAAAGTAATTCAACATTAAGAGAGGCTAAACACAATTCCTCAAAAGGAAAAAAAAAAAAAAAAAAGGTTATTGAAATTCTACAGTACGTAGCATGGGTTCAGAGCCATATTCACTTGTTTCTAAGGCCTTTAAAACAAAATTACCAGCCTTGATCTCATACGATAACCAACACACATGACATTCTGAAAATATTGAGCTTCACATATAGAGACAAAAAAATGTCAAATAATCATTTTGTCAAATATAGAGACAAAAAAATCACCTTACAAACAATTCCAACCAAACTCATTGTTAAGCCACCTAAACTGACCTGAATATTTACGATCTTCTGCTCGTTGCATAATAAGAGTCTTCAGACATATCATTTTTGGATTTCTCTGCTTACGAGAAAAGGTCATGTTTCAGCTGGCCATGTAAATAATTTAAAATAATGAATGAAGCATGGGTAAAATTTACACATTGGCTCGATAAACGTATATCATTGCATCCAACAATGCAAGTAAATTTGATTTTAAAGACTATCTTACAGTGAGGAACTTCATATGGCCTAAATCAATTGAGGGATGAACACATCTCTTTTTGGCAAAATCCTTAGACACAATGAAAGAAAGAAAGAAAGAAAACATGGCACATCAGTTACTAAAATACATCATGACAAGGCATATCAGTTATTAAAAACAAGACCTTAAAGAACAAAACTCATTAGTTACTAAAAAAACAGCATGATATGGAATATAATTATTAAAGTTTTAATGTGACATGTGAGTGCTTACCGATGAGATGCATTAAAGGGGATTCATATTCTCAGATAAAATAGAACCTACTCTTTTGGAGGTGCATCAGCAGCAGAAAACATACTCATAGTGCTCTCAATTATACCAGGAACAATTGCAACTCATCCATAACTTGAAACATAAACAAACGCTACAACTATTTTTGGAAGGTATCAACTGTTTGGCTCAACAGTTCTCCTGTAGGAACTGCACATAAATCAAAATTATGCACACATAATCATATACAACATAGAAACAAATTTAAATTTCTCTGTTTTTGGAAATTCTAGTCAATCAAAATAAAACAATGCTCACAATTTTTTAGTGTGGGGGGGGGGGGGGGGGGGGGGGGTTCAGCACCAACGCAACCTGAGTGTCACAATTTTTTAAAATTCTTGTAATGAATGTTTTCAGCATGCTGTACAATATATGTTTATGCTTATATGATGACATATAAACATTCCAATTGAAGCAAAAAATTCCATTGCATCCATTCTACTAGCTAGCTTCCTCAACAATCCTAATCTCAAATCTTCAAAGCATACACAACTCTATAAATTGAAAACAGGGTCACCAATGTGAATAGAAAATACAAATTTTGGTTCATCATCCCTAATTAATTAATTTAAACTCTTTCCACCCACACTTATAATGGCAAATAACATCATACATAAAGAACAAATTACAACTTTTAAAATATACCTCGGATTGCAGTGAACCTTAAAACGCATGCCACAAACCACCAAATCCCCTGGAATCTTCGAATCCCTCTGTAGTGAAGCCCCTTCAACGTCACAAGTGCAAGGAATCTTCAACGTCACAAGTGCAAGGAATCTGCAGAGATCACAAAAAAGCTGCTTGTATCGGAACAAAGCCACCAGAATCAAAACAATGCCGTCGAAATTGGAACAGCACCTCCAGAATCAGAACATGTGCCGTTGCAAGGAATCCACATACCAGAATCGTGAAAACAATTAATTACTGGGGTGAAGAATTAAAATGGAAAAGCTTAATTAAAAAGTGTAGCATTTAGTGTTACTAATGCATTGATTGTTGCACTTGTCAATAATATATTGTTTAATTGCTTAACCAATTCCCTAAGGGGACTCCTTGAAAGGACAATAATTTTAACAACAATCCTATGATTTTGAAAAACAGATGTATGATGAAAGAAATTCAGATAATCTTCGTGGAATCAAAAAATCAAAGGAATAAGCTTTGAATTCGAACAGGGTAACATGACACATCGTCACTGCTTTGAATTATAACAATAGCCTCCTTGATAAATTGCAAACAAATATCAAAATCTTAAACTGCAAATAATACTCAAACAGGTTTAGTGTCCTATGACATTTTATCACTTGCTTCAAAACAGAAGACGAATGCATTTTTGTAAAATCGAAACACCAGATAAGATTATGAGCACATGAATATCATCAGAACCATGTTAAAGACTACCATCTCCAGAATAATAAATACTTTTCTAAATAACGTAACGTCATCAACTTAATTTAAAGTACCTGGCACAACTCCAACAGCGCAAAAAACTCCAGATTTTCCATCCATTATACTAGCATCACACTCTACACTACCATTTCTATCAAATTAAACCCCCTGCCAGCATTTGTGCTCGAATCCCTTCAACAAAAGGAGCTCACATTAAACTATTATTACAGAAGGAGTTCTTACTTTATTTAAAAGCAAAACTTTATTGTTATGAAATTTGGTAAAAGTTACAGGAATGAACATGATCAAATGGGTGTTTGCACGAATGAACATGGTCATAAGCTGTTTTGAACTGATGCAGAACCTACTTCCATTTCCTATTTGAATATATAAACACTTGTACAAAGTTTTCGTACAAAAATGGTTCAATGAAGTTATAGATCCAACCTCATTTCCGATTCGGTTACAGTATTGGAAACAACTTATGCAATTTTCACATGATAGAGTGCTCAATTAAGCTACATATCCAAACATATCACTTGGTGAAGAGTTACTTTAACGGTGCAATTCACCATATTATTAATAATTATCTCCTAATATCCTAGTGGCGTGACAACATTTTTATACCAAGTAAATAAACAACATTTCTATATTCAAAATAACCATAGTCCAAAACATAGCATTCACCTAATGAACAAGGCATAATGCAAGTTATTGTATCTAAACTCAAAAAACTAGCAGGACACCCACAATCAACAAAATCACTAAGTATGTGACCTTAATTGAGATATAGCAGTAGTTAGCACAATTATCAACAAAACAAACATCGAGTTCCAAAACTAAACAACCATCAACAGAAAGGGATTTGGATCCTCGGTAGCAAGTTCTCTATTGTTGAGAGATAAGTGGCTGGGATTTGTGAAACTCGTTGTGACTTTGACATGTTTTAAAGTCCAACTAACATATCCTCTAACCAATGTGAATCAGTTCCATAAATTGCATATTAACTACTAACATAAAAAACTAACAAGTAGTAAATCCAAAGATTTTCTCTAACTTCTTGATCAGGTCATGGTTTTATCATCATTTTTTAATATCTATGCTTGATCAGGTGGTTATCTGAGAATAGGAAACAAATGATTAAGCCAAATTTGCACAATTTTCAATCACTACAAGTTTTACAACTAGTAACAAAGCCACAATTTTGCATTACCAAGTTTTGAAAACAAATTATTCTATATAAAACTAACTCACACATTGAATTTCAACATTGAATAACACAAACAAGTTTCTAGGTTGCAGAGTAATGAATTGAACTAGAAAAGAAAGTGATAATTCATGGACTTCAGTGAATATTTTATTTACACAAATATATTTTCACTCCAATTGAAAGAAATTGATCCTAATTTAAATCAATTTGACTACAAGCACGTATAAGATCAAATTGAAGTAATAGTGAGTAAAATTACAAAAACTAGGGTTCTTACCAAAAACACGTGATGGAAAATCGATTGTATTGAAGAGATAAGAAAACATGTGAATCCACTATTCGGATGAATATTGGAAATTCAAGGTTCAATTGATGGAGAACGAAGTATAATATGCTGACAAACTCGCCGGACTGAGTATCAGCAAGCATTTTGAGGTTCTCGATGAAGGAGGTGGAAGATCGGTGCGAGCGACAATGTAGATCGACGGGACGGTGGCTATCGGAGCAATCGACGGCAGCGACGTTGAGTGTAGGACCGAGATCGGAAGTAAGAGATGGAGCATAGTAGCTCGTAGAGACGGTGGAAATTGGTGCGAGCGACGGTGTTGATCGGTGCTACGGCGGAGATCGTGCAAGCAACGACGACGGTGGTGGTCGGTGCCACGGTGGAGATGGATAACAACTTTTGCGATCGTGCGTTTATGAGAGAAGGGTTTGTTTTTGTTTCTAAACAAAAAAAAATGACCCCTTAAAAAAAGGATTTTTTATCCTAATTTATTTAAACATAAAACAAAATTAAAAAAAAGCTAATATCTGTCAAATGGTAGCAAATTAATTTTAAATATACTACCATTACATTTCCTAGCATAGCTATGGTAGCATATTAGGGATTTTCTTGTAGTGAGATGAAACACTATAAAAATATTATTTAAAAAAAAATTGTACCAAACACACCCATGTAAACTCCATTATAGAACGTAGTCAAAAAAGATCAACACAAATTGCAAACAACTTTCTTTTACAACTTACAAGTAATTGCGTATAAAATAGTGGAATTAAGCCTTTAGTGACCAACAAAGCAAACACTGACTTTTGAGGGAGAAGGAAGTAGATACGAAATCATAAAATGCGTGAACACGGTAGCTCAGTAGAAATTTCTCATAATTTCTTTTATAAAATAATTTGGCTGAAAAACAAAAGGTGTGTGAATAGATTGACACCAAATCAATCAAATACAAAAAATAAATATTTTTGAACAACCGCGAGTGTTTTATAAAGGACTACAGAAAATCGAAACAAAGTCAATCAAATAACTTATATTATGTTGATGGAGTATTTGCTTTTCTTTATACCAACAACATATAAAAACACAGACAATAAAATAATGATATCATTATTACAAAGCAAAAATAATGCCAACTTCAAAATAAAAATGCTCTATTGAATAAGCAAATCAAAATTATTTTATTATTCTATGTTTTTTACATAGTCACAAACATTTTGACACATCACTCACTTAACTAGACACACCTAAAAATACATATTAGTTGGTTATTTAAAATTACATATTACACAACAATAACTACAATTAATAAATATCCCACTAAGTAGAATCCACTACTTCCTTCTTCCCAAATTAAAAGCAAAAAAAAACTCATTTTCTCTTTGTCCCAAATTATAAGCAAAAAAGACTAACTTTTATCTTTTTTAAAGGAAAATTAAATGCAAAGTCCATTTAATTTGTTTTTACATCTTCCTATAAAACTTAAAATATGTTACATCTTCCTATAATTTCTTATTTCAAAGATAACACAAAAGTGTGATTTTTTTTTTTGCTTATAATATGGGATGGAGGGAGTATATTTATCAAATTATACTATAATATTTTATCATAAACTATAAAATTAAATATTATTTAATTATTTTCTTTATCCACCATTTCTCAAATCAAATATGTCTATGCCTAAACATAAATAGTTTGACCAACCAAGTAGTTTCACAAGAGCTTTTTTGATAAAATAATTTGGCACAAAACCAAAAGGTGTAGAAATCAGAGAAATGACGTGTGATTTGCATAACACCAAGTCAATCAAATACAGTTTTTTTTTTCTTTCAAAAACACCCGCATAATTGTTCTATAAAGGAGTAAAGAAAATTGAAACCATGTCAATCAAATACCTTATATTTTGTTTTATCTTGCACACATTACTGAAAAAATATAGCTTCAAATATGACCTCAACAAACATTAATGGTGACCGATTGAAAGCTGCAGCTCAAGCCGGTAATATAGATATGCTATACACAATAATTGAAGATGATCCATCCATTTTGGATGAAATAGATTCAAAAGCATTTGTTGAAACTCCTTTACATATTGCTGCATCTTTGGGTCACATCCCGTTTGCCATTGAAATTATGAATTTAAAACCTTCATTTGCTTTGAAGCTAAATCCGCAAGGACTCAGTCCCATTCATCTCGCTATCAAAAACAACCAAAAACGTATGGTGACTCGTTTTGTGAACATCAATAAAGACCTTGTTATAGTTAAAGGAAAAGAAGGTTTAACTCCTATTCATTTTGCAAGTCAAATTGGTGAGGTTGATCTTTTAGCCCAATTTCTCTGTCGGTGTCCGGAATCAATTCAATACATAACCGTGAAGGGCGAGACTGCACTACATATTGCTATTAAGAATGGACAATTTGAGGCCCTTAAAGTGCTAGTTGGATGGCTCGAAACAAATACACAGAGAGGCGCACGAAAGGTGGAGAATGAAATAATAAACTGGTTGGATGAGGCAGGCAACACCATTTTGCATATTGCAGCACTACGTAGTGAGCCGCAGGTAATTTTATGTCATTAATAAAATCACATCACATGTCTCATTTATATATTTCTTGTTCTTTTTACTTTTCGTGTTCTATGTCAATATTTTTTCTACAAAAGTACCATAGACAACTAAGGAACTCTTGTGTGTGTGGTCACAAATATTTAAACTTACCATTTAGTCACATACACATATTTGAAAAAGATAAAAAGAGAAAATAATTAAATAATACATATGTTTGTGAGTTGTGACCTCTAAGTATTTTCTAAGTATAATTCGAATGATCTCTAACAACTATATTGTTCATTAATTACTTGGTAGTACAGGCACTTATATTGTTGTTAAACAGTGCAATAAGTTTGAACCAAAAGAATTTGGAGAACAAAACCGCATTAGACATAGCAAGCACTCCAGATATGAAGAGTATACTATTGAGGGTTGGAGCAAAACCTAGCTCAGAAGTCCCAGGTGCTACCACACTTGCACATCAGCTCAGGTCAGAGACCACGATTGTGAATAAAGTGTTAATCTTTATGATTCGCATTAGAAATAGCATAACTGAGGAGCAACGCAACATTTGGTTAATAGTTGTGACTCTTATTGCAACTACCATGTTTGAATCAGCTCTGACACCGCCAGGTGGAATTTATCAGATTAGTGCTAATGAGAGTAATTTGAACATCTCTGCTATTTCTACCATAAAAAATGTTGGGAAATCTGTCATGTCAGAAAGTGAATTCATGATATATTCAATTTCGAGTATGATTTCCTTTCTCATATCAACTGTCGGAATATTAATTTCAATCTCAAGTGTGGTGCAGATCGCTATTCTGTACCCTCCAATGGTTTGGTTTTTCATTTGTTATATGGTTTTTATGTTGAGGATATCCCCCAGAAATGCTGCCAGGGTCGTTACTGCTTCAACCCCTTTTGTTTTTTTAATAATTGTCACGTTGGTTTTGTTTGCCATGACGTACTCTTTCCTAAAGAAGCGTGGTCGAAGATTTTGAGTCAGAGATAAATGGTACAACAATCACTAACGAGATCCGTAACTCAAACCCTATATTGTACAACATAGAAGGGTAGAGTGAAAGGGATAAAGAGAGAACAATAGAGTATATTGTATTATTTTTCAAATGTGTTATTTACTTGACAATATATGTCTTATTTATAGGACACAAAAGTTGTAAATTACAAGACATGAACAATCATAAGGCTAAATGCCAATAACAATGAATAAAGTCATACATTCACTTATATTAGTTAAGGAACATAGAAAGCCTAAGGAAAATGGACATCCACACTATATTTAATATTATTCATAACACTTCCCTTGGATGTCCATGAATTATATGCCTCATTAAAACCTTACTAAGATAAAACCCCAACGGAAAAAAATCTCACTTAAGGAAAAAGAGCACAATATCAGATATATATGCCTCGTTAAAAACTTTATCAGGAAAACCTGGTGGAAGAAAACCATTGCAGAGGAAAAAAGAGTGCAAAATATATTTATTTCTCCCCCTCAACCAAACACTCGTCTCTGAGACAATGAATACTAGTCTTTTGTATTAGTTGCTCAAACTTTTAACTTGGAGTTACTTTGTAAAAGGTATTCAAGATTACCACATGAACCAATTTGTTGAATGTTTAGATCACCACTCTTTTGAAGATCATATGTGAAAAAGAACTTTGAAAAAAATGTTCTTGTTCTATCTCCCACTGTGTAACATCCTTTGATCCAAGCAATGCACATGGTATTATATTCATGAAATATTGTTGCATTCACTCTTCATATTGACAAATCGCAATCTTCCTCTATGTGTTCAATCATAGACTTCAATGAAACATATTAATGTTGAGGGTAAAAAAAACTAACCTGCATATCTAAAATAACAAATAATATACGATAACATGAATAATTATCGAGATTATTGTTCCACAATTGAACTAAAATACGATACTTCAAGACCAAGTAGTTCATCATTATTTGCTCAAATTCTCAAACGATCTTTGTCTACATCTAGTGACTTTACAACCATTTGAGTGTACAAGAAATGAGATTTGTCCATATATAAACATTTTAGTACATTGCTATATATGTGTCTGTTAGCCTGCATTTTCGACATGTTATATTAAATGCAGTCAACAAAGTTTAACTTTGTGTTTCGAAGAAAAGGTAATATGTTCGACAACAGGATACTTGAAAGGTTGTTTATTACTTTGTCGATAATACAGACTTAGCAAGATTTTGTGTTACAAGGGTTGTGGTTCGACAAGTGAGAAGATGTCGAAGAACTGATTGGTTTCAGATAAAGGGCTAGTAACATATACTATTAAAGGATGCTTTTGAAATTCAAATCGAAAAGGGGTCTTAGACCGTTAGTGGCAGTTATGGTTTCAAATATCTATGTGTAGGTAGTTTTTCTAGTATAAATAGCAGTTTTTCGTAGGAAAAACAGGTCACAATTCAATCATACAAAAAACTTACACTCAAACTATCCACATTTAGAGAGAAACATGTTACAAGTCACAATGTATGAATATGTGTACCAATATACTTTCAATCAATGCAATTTAAATTTGTTTTCTTAAATTCTTTCGCAATTTACTTGTTTTCTTTAAAGTATTTCGCATTTTTTTTGACTAGAAATAACTTCGACGGATTTAACCTTGTTAAATTCGATATTTATCTTCATCGTTTTAACAAGAACATCAAGAACATTCATCAATTTCTGGAAACTAACAAACACAATATGTCCTAAGATTTACTAGTTGATCTTGCAAGTAATTAATTTTAATCAAGCGGTTGTTTGCAAAAATCACGATAAACAACATCATGATTAATAAAAGTGTTATTCTTCAAATACCCAACTTGTAATCTCAAATAAATATTTACTCTTTCTACATATTTCATCTCAGTATCTTTTCTTTAATAAATCAACTTTCAAAAACTCTTTTGGAGTTCTCAGATTTATTTGCAAATGGACAAATGATATAATTTTTATATCACTCTTTTAGAAAATATTCACCAAGAATAGTGTACAACATGTTTCTATATTTTGATTTGATTAAGTAATCTCTTTGAGAATATAAAATATATGCCTCAATAAAATTAATCCCTTCGGGGAATTTTATATAAAAATATCAAATGAGTCATATGAATATATTGTAACATGTACTTTATATATATATATATATATATATATATATATATATATATATATATATATATATATAGACTTTCAATTGGTGCTAGACTTAATCAAGTATGATAATCAACTTGAATTCACTTCAGGTGAAAACGTCTCTTCAAAATTAATAGTAGGTTTTCACCATAACTCATAAATAATAAGGCAAACTTTATATATCAATATTTCATGATTCTCATTTTATTTTCACATCCTCAGATATATGGACTATTGGTCCAAAGACCATTCGCTTTGGAAAGCTAGTTTGATTTTGCATCAAATGTGTCTTTTCATTTAATCAATCATTGAATTATGTATAATCCTTAATATATTTTAATTCATGATCCTCATTATCATTTTTCACATATAGCACTATATTTTATGTAAAAACATCGTCAACGTTCACATTTTTTTCTAGTGCCATCGCATTTCACTCATGACATAATTTATCGAGATCTCGTTATTTACATAAATTTCAGGTACCTGATCAGTTATTTTGGAACTAAAAGATAAATTATGTGAAATTTCTCATTTAGAATTTTTTTATGTCCTTTGTTTGTCGAATCGACTAGTCTATCACGCTTCACGCGCAGTTGAAGTTCATTTGCAATATTAGATTGTCGAAATGAGACATCTATTTTGATTGGAGTATTAACATCTGATATTTTGTTTGTTTAACTTTGCAAATGAAGTTATATATTGAACTTCTGGTTCACACTAATTATAAGAGGAACAAGATGAGATAATAATAATTTATTTGAAATTCTTGTTCAAATATTTAACTGCTTATTCTCTACCCTTAATATTAGGAAACTAATTTATCAATTGATAATCAGCCTACTGAGCTTTAAATTGATCTCCAATTATTTATTCAAAATATTTTATAATAGATGGAGATTCATATCAATTATAGTTTTCCAATATTCTTTTACAACCCATTTAAGAGCATTCTATTGGAGCAATTTAAACATTGACAATACATTCAAAAATGCTTATATGAGAAATATTAGGTTTATAAACCAAAAATAAAAGTGTGAACTAAGGGACGACTTACATGTAGTAACATGTTGGCTTGATGCGAATTGATGTCTCAAAAATGAAAGATTTCATATTTTCAAGTAGAAATTCGGAAGATCTGATCACATATGTATTGATCGTACAATTAACATTAGACTTCTGATGAATGGATCTTCAAGTCCATTAATGTTCAATATCAATTGTAATGTACGTTCAATACTTATTAAATGAGGAAAATGAGATCTTAGTGAAATTCACTTATCAATTAGTCTCACAAACATCTTGTTAACTCACTGGTTAAAGTAATAAAATATCTAATTGATCCACATGATCATTATCAGTGTATTGATTCACAAATATCACTTTATATACATTCAATAAGTGTAAGAGACTCATCCTCAATTATCCATTCCATTGGGAACTAGTAATGCACAAAGGTTTTTAGATTTTAAGAAAGTTTTAGCTCTTCAATAATGCACAAAAGTTATTAGATTGAAGAAACTTCAGGCTCTTCAATACATATCCACAAACAAATTTACTTCTCTCTTTTTTTGCATTCTAATAGATTAAGGATACCGCATCCTTAAAAGTTTGTCCCACCTTTTTTTTTAGGTAATTTTTATGGCACACCTAAAAATTTGAGTGTATTGGTACACCAAATCAATAAATTAATAGTTAAATGTGTTATTTTTTGAAGAGAAAAATTGTTTTCTATCTCCGATAATTAAACCTTATTTACTAAAAACGTCAACGAAATAAAATTTAATTTTTCTAAATTTTTAATACTCATAATAGAGAATTTTGATTATTTTTTATAATAAAATTTTAAAAAAATTAGTATAATTTTTATAAACAATGAAATGATGTTTTTTCTTATGAAATGACATTTTCTAAAATACAAATATCAACAGCTAGCTCTTTATTCCATAAAAATAATAGTTAATTTAAAGATTTTTGAAGTAGGAGTACCGGTACACCTTAATTTGCGGGTGTACCGTAGAAGCTCCTCTTTTTTAAGGAAACAATATTTGGAATGATGGAAGTGGATGTAAATTAGTGAGGTGGATGTAAACAATTTGTATAAACTTACATATAAATGAGTTTAAATAATCAAATGGACGTAGGTTGCTATCTTACACCTTAATAATTTTGAAAACTGATGTTATGCGCTTTTTGGTGGAATTCCATAGAAACGGAAGGTTGGCCAAAGGAATAAATAGCACTTTCATCGCTCTTATTCCTAAGGTTGACAGCCCCCAACGGTTGCATGATTTTCGTCCGATATCGTTGGTTGGTAGCTTGTATAAGATTTTGGCAAAGGTGCTTGCAAATAGACTTCGCTCGATCATTGGTTCTGTTATTTCAGATACTCAGTCTACTTTTATTAAAGGTCGTCAGATTCTTGACGAAATTTTGGTTGCTAATGAAATCGTTGATGAAGCTCGTCGCTGCAAGAAGGACTTGATTCTTTTTAAAGTGGATTTCGAGAAAGCATATGACTCAATTGACTGGGGGTATTTAGATGAGGTGATGTTAAAAATGAGTTTTCCGACTCTTTGGCGAAAATGGATAAAAGAGTGCATCGGAACTGCGACTGCGTCGATTTTGGTAAACGGGTCGCCGACTGATGAGTTTTCTTTTCATAGGGGTTTGAGTCAGGGGGATCCCCTTTCGCCTTTCTTATTCTTACTTGCGGCAGAGGGGTTCAACGTGTTGATGGAATCTTTGTCGACAAACAATCATTTTACTGGTTATCGAGTGGGAAGTAATGATGCAGTAGTTGTATCTCATCTTCAGTTTGCAGATGATACTCTCATATTGGGAGAAAAATCATGGGCCAACATATGTTCTATGCGTGCCATTCTTCTTCTTTTTGAAGCTTTGTCGGGGGCTGAAAGTGAATTTTTCTAAGAGTATGCTGGTGGGGGTGAATGTCGCTACTTCTTGGTTGTTGGAAGCGGCAATGGTGTTGAATTGTAAGGTTGATTCTATCCCTTTTATGTATTTGGGGCTGCCTATTGGTGGTAATGCGCGACGGTTGTCTTTTTGGGAACCAATCATAAACCGTATCAAATCTAGACTGTCAGGTTGAAATTCGAAACATCTTTCTTTGGGTGGCCGTCTGGTTTTGTTGAAGTCTGTCCTGTCGTCCATGCCTGTTTATGCTCTTTCTTTTTTCAAGGCTCCGTCAGGTATCGTTTCCTCTATCGAATCTTTTTTAATTGTTTTTTTTTGGGGGGGAGTGATGACCACAGGAAAATATAATGGGTGGACTGGAAAACTGTCTGTAGGAGTAAGGAGGTTGGAGGTTTGGGGGTAAGGAGTATTAGGGAGTTTAATTCAGCTCTTTTAGGGAAGTGGTGTTGGCGGATGTTGGAGGAGAGGGAATCTTTGTGGTTTAAGGTGATGTTGGCGCGTTATGGGGTGGATGGGGGGTGGTTGAGAGGTGGTGGCCTAGAGGCGTCTTTATGGTGGCGTGATATTCGCGTTGAGTAGTGAGGAGTGGTTTCGTGGTAATGTTAGACGCTTGGTTGGAGATGGGAAACTCACTTATTTTTGGACGGATGTGTGGCTTGGTGGGGTGTCTTTAAGTGTCAGGTTCAACAGGTTATTTGATTTGACGGTGTTTAAGGGGGAGTCAGTGTCTGTTATGAGTCAGTTAGGGTGGGGGGAGGATGGTGGTGCGCGGGTTTGAAGGCGGAGGTTGTTTGCGTGGGAGGAGGAGTTGGTGGGAGAACTTATTTTACTGCTTCTTAATGCTACCTTACAGGTTAACAAGGAGGACTGGTGGCTTTGGAGTTTAGAAAATTCAAATTCATTCTCGGTTAGGAGTGTCTATAATTATATAACAGCGCAAATTCCTACAGATACTGTGGTGCCCGTTTCATCTCTTTGGCACAAGGATGTTCCGTTAAAAGTCGTGTTGTTTGCTTGGTGGCTATTCCGTGATAGGTTGCCTACAAAGGATAATCTATTTCGTCACAATGTTATTGATCAAAACTCGTTGGAGTGTGTGGCTGCTTATGACTCGCCATAGTCATCTGTTCATTTATTGTTACACTGTAATGTTTTTGGCTCTGTCTGGCATATCATTTATAAGTGGTTAGGCATCTCCTTGGTTGCTCCTCATCATTTGCATGAGCATTTTATTCAATTTAGTTATTTGGGTGGCTCATCAAAGGTTCGTCATTCCATCTTACAGGTTATTTGGTTTGCAAGTGTCTGGGAAATTTGGAAAGAAAGAAACAACAGGTTGTTTACAGATAAAATTCTTACGGTAACTCAGGTGGTCGACAAGATTAAGTCCCTCACATTTATGTGGTTGAAGGGGAAGTTTACTACTCTTCCTTTCAATCTTCATGGATGGTGGCTTAATCCGTTCAGCATGCTTGGTATAGGCTAATAGTTTTTATTTTCTTCTGTTTTTCGGTGTTCAGTAAATATTGTATATCGTTGAATCTTGTTGTTCCCCCCTAGTACTCCTTGTACTAGGAAGGACTCTTTTGGTAGGTAATATAATTCATTTTAGTTTCTTCAAAAAAAGGTTGGTGTAGCTTGTTAATTTACACCTTAGTGTTTTTAGATGAGTGTAAATTAGAAACCCTATATATATATATATATATATATATATATATATATATATATATTGCATAATTTATAGAGTCTTTAAAAGAAATAATAAGGATTTAACATATATTAGAAATGCTCAGGGATTGAATTAGATTAAATTGGAACAAAATCAATTTAATTAAAAAATATCAAGAATGTGAACGGTAGACACTACGGTTGACCCGTAGTATTATGCCACACATGTACGGTCTACGAGGGAGGGCAACAAACCTCCATATAAAATCTAAGGGGGTGTTTGTTTCACTTCTACAAACTAAGTTCCTGGGAATGTATGATGGGAACTATTTATTCCAATGTTTGGTACACATGCATAAAAAAAGGTTCCAAGGAATTAATTATACCCGGTAATTATTTTCAACTATATTATCCCGTTTTTTATTCCCAGCACAAAGTATAGAAATGACTTATTCCCAGCGGTTAACATCCATTAATATCTCAAAATTTCATTTCTACCCTTTAAGAAGTTGGATGGCACCCCACGTCTCCTATTTATGTGCCACGTTTTCTTCCTGCCTTTACACAAGTTTTGCTACATATTACAGTTACACACTTGAAATACTCAAGGTGGTTAATTCAATTAGAACAACAAAACTCATGTGATTATGATTGCATCAACAATACGTTTTCATGGATGAATTGGTGTATGATAAAAAGAAATTTGAAGTAAGATGTATGATAAATTAAAATTATCAAACCCGTTAATTTATATTCTTTGATGCTTTGCTAAAAAATAAAGAATTTTTTTAGGAGATATATGTTTTTCATGGTAAGGGTATTTTAATAAATTATACAACTTCTTTAAAGAAGAATTCCCATGAATACAAAACATCAACCAAACACTTTTGTCAATCATTCCTAGGAATAAAATTGACACTCTAACATTCCTAGGAATGGTTAATCCCAGGAATACATTTTCATTCCGCATAACAAACACACCCTAAAGGTTTCAAAACTATTTATTTAACAACTTTTTATCATCTTTGAAGTGTCCCGATTCAGTCATTCATAATACATGTTATTCCAAAATTGGCAATATTAAAGAATCAACCTACTAAGGTAAAAATAAAATTTGGTCCCTAACTTTACACCTCGTTGTCACAATAATTCGTAACTCAGAATATAATGCAAAATTGTCTCTCAAAGTGTACCTCCATTATCTAGTTTAGTCCTTGTCGTTAAAATTTATAATTAAAAGTTGTTGGGTTTTTAGACATATATTGGCTGCATTTTGTTACGAAAGATAACTTGTTACGTCGACAGGTATTGCATTCAGACAACATAGCTTGTGTGGGAGGCTGCAGCTCACTTGAGAATGCCGAACACTTATTCTTTGGCTATGAGGTCTTTAGCCGAGTGTGGACACATGGGTTACTTTGGCTTGGTTTATCATACGTCGCTCTAGAGGGATGTAGAGACCATTATCTTCAGTTTGGACATATGGCGGGTTTACCGCATTTTTCACATTCTTTTTTACAGTTAATTTGGCTGGCTTGTGTGTGGACTATTTGGAAGGAGAGGAACAACCACATTTTTAATCAGAAGGTTACTTCAATTAGCGTTATATCTGACATAGTGTCATTCTAGTGGCTTAAAGTTAGGTTGCATATGTTTGCTTTTAGTTACCATGAATGGTGGCAACACCCTATCTCTTGTATGAGTATTTTTATGTAATCTTCTTTGTTTTGGTTTTGAAATCACGGTGTCTGTGTTTAAGGCACCAGTGAACTGACATTTGTATCTATTTGAAGTGATTCTCTTTTGAACACCTTGTACGAGACGAATCACTTCTGGTTATTAATTCCGTTTTGGCTTGTTCAAAAACAAAAACAAAAATTATGTTGAACTATCGAGATTTCAGCTGATCATTAGCCGAGACATACGCATCACACCTATTCTGCATTCAAGCTATATAAACGAAGACAGAAGACCTAAAAACTCACTGAAGCCACAATTGAAAAAGAAGTATTTTAGGGTTTTAGTCTGTTGTTGTTATATGTGAGTCACTTTGATATTAGAGTTGGACTTTGAATTTGAGTTGTAATGCTATGAATCTCTTTAAGCTTTTAAGCACGAGTTGATTCTTTTTCTAGGAGAGTGTCTCCATTATTTGTTAGTATTTTAAGGATGGTCACTAGATCTGTGACTAAGAGGAAGTGGGAGGGGGATCTCTCATATCTAGGACTAGTGAGAGTCTTAGGTAAAAATTGCACGGGTAGTGATTACGTGAGAAGTTAGTAGGCTGGTAATAGCTTTTATGTATGCTTCGAATTGATACTACTTTAGTGAATTTTATTCCTGGCTTGGTAGCCCCCAGATGTAGGTGAAGTTGCACCAAACTGGGTCAACAAACTACTTGTGTGTTTCACTTCATGTCCTTTGATTAAAATAGTTATTTGTTGTTGTTGTTGTTGTTGTTGTTTTCATAATGTTCTGACATATTACGTGACATCTGATTTGTCATAACATCGTTTTCAACATCTGCTATACCTACGTGCCGGAATTTCAATTGGTACCAGAGCATGCACCCTATTTTGTTTATGGGTGAGTTCCAGGGAAGATATTTTCTGGTACCATGGAAAAGGAAGGAGGATAAGTCAATAGACCACCCATTCCGGATGGATCTAAATATGACTACTAGAAAGTGCGCATGACAGCATTCCTTAATTCTATTGATAACAAGCCATGGAAAGTGGTTCTCAAAGGATGGGACCACCCTCGTGTCAAAGATAAAGATGGAAATAATACCACTGAGCTAAAACCAGAAGAAGAATGGTCAAAGGATGAAGATGATCTAGCTATTGGAAACAACAAAGCCTTGAATGTCTTGTTCAATGGGGTTCACAAAAACATGTTTAGATTGATCAACAATTGCACTGTGGTCAAGGATGCTTGGAACATCTTGAGGACTACACATGAAGGCACATCAAAAGTCAAGATGTCAAAGTTGCAGTTAATCACCACAAAATTTGAAAGTCTTAAGATGAAAGATGATGACCGTGTTCAAGATTTTCACATGAACATTCTTGAACTTGCAAAGGCCTCTAGTGCTCTGGTGAGACAACGGCTGAAGAAAAACTGGTAAGAAAGATTCTCAGATCACTTCCTAATAGGTTTCACATGAAAGTAACTGCCATTGAAGAAGCCCAAGATATTGCAAACATGAAAGTAGAAGAACTTATTGGGTCACTTCATACTTTTGAGCTGGCTATCAATGATCAGCCTCAGAAGAAAAGCAAAGGAATTGCCTTTCTGTCCAATACTTGCGGTGATCAAACTGAAGGTGATTTAGTGATTGATGAGGTAATATCATAAGTTGTGGTACTTCTTGGAAGACAGTTCAACAAGGTTCTAAAAAGACTGGATAGAGGACAAAAACCAAATGTCAAGAACATTTCATCCGACATCAGGAAAGTCAATGACTCTCAGGGAAAGTCCAAGGCAGAGGAGCAACACAATCAAGGCAAAGGACCTCAGTGCTTCGGATGTGAAGGGTATGGTCATTACAGGTCAGAATGTCCCACACATCTCAAGAAGCAACATAAAGGCAACTATGTATCCTGGTCTGATGATGAAGAGGAACCAATTGGGGAAAGTGTCAATTATGTTGCGGCTCTCACATGAAGGTGTGACTCTGAAAAGGATCCCTATGGTGATGACATCACTTATGATGAACTGTTTGAGTCCTATAAAGACATGTGTTGGGAATTGCTGAAACAAAAGAAAACTATTGCTGAGCTAGAAAGAGAAAATGAAAGACTTCTATCATCCGTGTCTGAGGTACAAGATGAGGTAAGGGTCTTAACCTTTCAACTAGTTAAGATGTCTAAACCTGTCAAAGTAACCAACAGTAACCCTTTCATAAAGAGTGATATTCATCTAGTCAAAAAGGAGGTTGAGATTCCTACAAGATCAGAACTTAGCCCTAATTCGTTAATAGAACAAGGTGAGTCATAAATTAGGGGTAATTCTTTCAAAGATAAGATCATCATGTTAGGTAACATGTCTAAACATCCTTTGGTGATGTTCTTGGTAGGCTTTGGGGAGTTTTTCTCCATCCAAGATTGTTGTTTTTCTAGGAAACTTCTTTTTGTAGACTCCTTACTAGAAGTAATCTTTCTCATAAAGGGGTTTTGGCGACCGATGTGGATTTATGTTGTGTTAGGTGTTCGAGTGTGAGAGTGGAGGAACCTTATCTTTTCGTGAAGTGTAAGTTTTCTTCCAACATTTGGTATATAATTTTTAATTGATTTCGGGTGGATTTTCTTCTTCCCGGAAATATTATCTCTTTATTCCAAGGTTGCTGTCTTTTCTACATAAAGAGGAAAGGTTTGATGTTGGTATGGCATGTAACTCTTTGGGCTATTTGGAAGTTTAGGAAATGATTGGATTTTCTTGGATAAAAAATCTTTAGCGTCAAAGGTTGTGGATCATATTCAACATGTCTCTTGGTAATGATTATTGGTTAGGAAGAAGGGATTCCGGTTGGGGTATACTAAAGAGTGCATTTTGAGAAACAGTGGTCAATTTCTTTTGATTGGTGTTTGTTTTTCCTTTTACGTTATGTTAAAGGTGGCTTAAGTACCCATTGTACTTTGTATCTCTTTCGGTGGTTTAAGTACTATTTGTACTTTGTAATTCGTCTTGTTTATCAATAATAAATTTTGTCGTTAAAAAAATCAAAATATAATGCGGTTAATTTATAGAAAAAAAAAGAAAAATATTCTTTTGGCCTTTTATTTATTATTAAAAATTTATTTTGGACTTTTATCTTTTAAAAGATTCATTTTCATCGTTATTCTTTGCGATATGTTTTACAAAAAATTTCATCCTTTTCAAAATATTTTATCAGAATATAATTTCTTTTTCCTATTTTGTCAATCCAACATCAATACTTTCATCATCTCAATTATAAGTACACAAAATATCTTCTTTTTATTTGGTTAAGTAACCTAATGGCCAGATTCACATGCATTATAAGTACCATGATTATGCCACATTCACTCACTAATAAAAAATATACTTATTCAGATGTGGCCTCTCCCAATAAACTACTTCCAAAGACAGGAATCATAATATTAGTACATATAAAAAATGACTGATAACACTTTGCCAGGAAAGAAAGTATATAAATGAATATATATACAATTATATTATGATTTATAAGTGATATAATACAAAAAATAGTGGGGGATTAACAACAATCCAAAACCAAAAACGAACCTCAATATAGCTAAAAAACAAGACAAGACAACTGGAAAAAGAATCAACTACTTAAAAAATAGATTATAGGTCACCCTCACTCAACTCAGTGGTAGTAAGGAGTAAGGAACATTATTAATTTATTTCAGTTTGCTTAGGATTTTCAAGTTCACATGGAAAACCATTCTAATGTGTTAGACTTAGGTCATGTTAATGGAAATGGAGAGAAGGTATCAGAAAAACAAGAATTAGAAGATGAAGAAAGTTTCTCATATGCTATACAACTTTGCAACTCTATGGTGCTACCAATGGCACTCCATTCTGCAACTGAGCTTGGTGTATTTGATGTGTTGCAAAAAGCTGGTAAAGGTGCTCAACTTTCTGCTGATGAGATTGCGTCTCGTATTTCTTGCAACAATCCTGATGCTCCCAAAATGTTGGATCGCATCCTTGCTCTTCTTGCATCCCATGATGTGTTGAAGTGTTTGGTCATTCAAGATGAACAAAAACTTGGAACCTTTCATAGACTTTATAGTATGACTCCTGTTGCTAGATTTTTTGCTCCTAATTCCGACGGTGTTTCATTAGGACCGTTGTTGGCTTTGATTCAAGATAATGTTTTCTTAGCTAGCTGGTAAGTTCATTTCCTTCTCCTTTTTTAAATATTATTATTATGGACTGGTATTAACATTATGTTAGTTCAATTGATATTGGAGTCAAAATCATTTAAGTGATATATCAACCTAATAACCCATTTGTGTTGGCTTGGTAGTATTGGTTTAGAATCTAGGAGTGTGCTCCTCCTCAAGTTCTGAAGTTCGATTATCTCCGGTATCAATTTAGGTGGACTGCTTTAAGTTTTTAAAAAAATATATAGAGTGATATATCGACTTTGGTTATGTGAATAATATATATATATATATATATATATATATATATATATATATATATATATATATAAGGAGATACTCTTTAAAGGAGAGGCACTAACTTCCAACAGATACTAGTCATTAATTCGATCGAGAGATTGTTACATAGTCACCAAAAATAAAAATAAAATGAAACATTAGCTAAAATATTGTGCGATATTCAATTAAAACTTTTCCGTAATACACATAGTTTTTGCATATTCAATTTGGAGAATTGAGGTTGTTTAAAGAGTGAACACAAGTTCAGTGGTTTTCTCTCAAGGCTTTTTAAAGTTATACACAATACACATGATGTATTTTTTTTGTTTTTTTGAAAGATTGATGTATTGTTTTCTAAAGTGGATTATTGGATTTTTGTGGGTTTTCTAAGATTGATGTATTGTTAAAAAATATTACCATATCACATGAGATTTCTCTACATTTGTTCCATATCACATGTTATTCACTTTGCCTACAATATATAGCCACATAGTTTTTATCTTCAAAAAAAATATTTAGCTACATATTTTTCTTATCGACTGTCATACATGATTTTTTATTTTATTTTTATAGAATGGTATCTTTCCTTTAAAAAAAATAAAAAATAAAATGCTTTTAAGCCCAATAAAATTGTACCAAAGCCATTGAATATAAAATAGGATATAACTTTTTTTTAACAAAAAATTGCAAATAACTTATTCTTTAAAAAAAAAAAATTGAATATGAACAACCATTTAATTTGTCGAGGTACTATTCAAACTTTTTGTGGGTTTAAGTCCTCTCACTTTAATATGCCACATGACACACTATTTTTTATTTAATTTTTTTAATTATAAAATTTGTTTTTTAGTGTGCCATGTGGCGTAATATAATTCGGTCAAGTGGCACTCCGTTAGTTTTGTTTTTAACTTTTACATCTCATTGACAGAAAGATCAATACCAAATTTCTTACAAAGTGCAAGGACTTAACCCAAACAAAAAAAAACTGTAGGGACCAATGTCAAAAACTGGTAAAAGTGCAGGGATCAAACACATATAAAATAGTTGCTCCAATATTGCAACATGAATTTTTTTGGCTAGATATACCTTCCAATTGAGACTTTTTCAATCTCAACAGCCAGTTTCTTCATTTATTAGGATAGTAATTGTATACATATATAATTTCTCGTTTCTATTTTTCCATTCTTAGGTATGAGCTTAAGAATGCAATTCGAGAAGGTGGTGTCCCATTCAACTTGGTTCATGGTACACATGCCTTTGATTATCCAAGTCTGGACTCAAGGTTCAACCAAGTTTTCAATACAGCGATGATCAATCATACCAAGATAGTTATGAACAAGGTTCTTGAGAGCTACAATGGTTTCGAGGGCATAAAGAGGCTTGTTGATGTTGGAGGTGGTCTTGGAGTTAACATTAACTTGATCACTTCAAAACACCCTCATATACATGGTATTAATTTTGACTTGCCTCATGTCATTCAACATGCCCCTTCATATCCCGGTATGACCTTTAAATGTTACTATTTATTTATCATACACAAAGAAATATTTATTTTATAAAAAAAATCTTTAATACTCACAAAGTTAATCTAAAATTTAAATTCACTTAAAATAATTAAATATAAAAAAAGTAATGTGGTGTTAAATGATTAGATATTGGATGATATATCCAATGAAACTTAAGGTATGAGAGTTCTCATAGAAAAAATATATATAATTAAAAAAACTATTTGATGTTGGCAGGAGTTGAACACGTTGGCGGAGATATGTTTGAAAGTGTGCCTAAAGGAGATGCCATCTTTATGAAGGTGAATGAATATGAATATGAATATGAATTGTTGTTCTTGATATACTGGATAACTAGGACAACAAACAAAAGCTCTTTTTCAAACAAAAATATGATGAATTATTTTAGAAGTGTTGAACTAGATACATTAGAATAAGCCAATCATTTATACAAGAATAAGCCACCATTGATAGCCCACTAACCAATTATGGGCAGGCTTATCAACAACCATTGATAGCCCACCATTAAAATATTTTAATTTAGTTTTTAAAATTGACTTATTTAAATTCATCTTTATTTAAAACTGTATCGTAGAACTTGTCGTAAAAGTAGCTCTTTAGTTTTGGACTTAGTTTGACTTCTCTCTCATTAAATTCATCTTTATTTAAAATTGTATCGTAGAACTTGAATTTTGGACTTATTTTGACTTCTCTTTCATATATTTAATTAGTATTTATATGCAATGTTATTTTTTATATAAAGCATAATAGTCTAATATTAACTTTTTGATGTTCAAATAACACCAATCTCTATTTGTTGACTAAATTTGACAGTGGATACTCCATGATTGGAGTGATGAGCACTGCTTAAAGCTTTTGAAGAATTGTTATGATGCTATCCCTAATGATGGGAAGGTGATTGTTTTAGAGGCACATATTCCCATTGTGCCTAAGAATGGTTATGCTTCAAAGTCTACTGTCCAATTGGATGTTTTGATGATGACTCAAAACCCAGGAGGAAAAGAGCGAACTAAGCAAGAATTCATTGATTTGGCAACTAGAGTTGGATTTAGAGGCATAAAATATGAATGTTTTGTTTGTAACTTCTGGGTTATGGAGTTCTTTAAGTAAAGAGCATGTGAAAATGATATTCGTTTTTTCTACTACTGTAATAAATTCCATGTGTGTTGCATGGTGAAAAAAATCAAATACTACATATGTATAATTTTATGAAAATTTTAATAAAAAACAGTAACTATTATGTATTTATTTTGTTAAGTTGATTATGAAAATATTGTTAGATCAAACTAAGTGGTTGAATTAATGAATTTTGGTGAAGATAAATACTTTCACAAGAAAATAGTTTGAAACCTGACGACAATCATCATTGTTCAAACTTTAAATTATTTTTTCTTGAAGAAATCAAAATGGGATTATATTACTAAACCATAGCACTTGCAAGCACAAGGTGTGCCAACAACTACTATCAAAAGTACAAAATAGTCAACAACAAGGTAATAACAAAAACTGTGGTTTAGCCAATACCTAGACAAGCCAAAGGACTTGACCACCACATCTGAGAGCCAAAAATAAACAACGGCTTCTTAGCTTTGAGCCAACCTAAGGATAACAATTTAACCTTATCTAACAATCTGGGTACATCAGATACAACATTATTAAAAATTCTATTGTTGCGTTCTAACCACAAGACCCACGTGCAAAGGAGCCAAATCAACTGCAAAAAGGAGCGCTTCGCTTTTCCCACACCAATCAAAGAAGTGAACTTCAACAAGTGGTCGGACAAATGAGTGGAGTCCACTCCCATGCAACCTGTCCAGTTACGCACCTGCTGCCACAACAATACAGAATTCGGACAAGTCAAAAACAAATGTTTGGATGTTTCCTCAAGGCCACATCCTAAATCACATAAAGTCACATCTGGAGAAAGAGTCCGCCGAACTACCAAGTTTGTCTTTGAAGGAAGACGATTTCTAAGAAGACGTCAAGCAAAGATAGAGACCTTCAGAGGAGCAAACTTTAAATTATTAAGACTCATTTCTCTTGGAATCCAAGACAACAAAAAATGTTTTAAGGTTGACAATTTGATTTTTTTTTAATTTAATACAATATATAAATAATAGGGCATCTATAACTACAAGCATAAAAAAAGCTATTTATGGCGGACAGAAGTAGCAAACAAAGCCATAAAAGCCGCCACAAAACAAAGACTTGTGGCGGCCATTGCACACTGATAAATGAGTTGGTCACAAATATTTGTGGTTGGTCAAGCTGCCACAAAGTCGTTTTTTATATGGTTTTTTTTTGTCAAGTTACAAATTTGTGTCAGCTCTAATCGAACATATTTGTAGCCGTTCGCCTCCATAATAGTTACCAAATAAAAAAATATATCATTAATGACTGCTCAGACCGCCCTAAGTGCCACTCATTTTTTGTTTTCAATAAAAAATTTGCCAACAAATATTTGTTGGCAACAGTTGAGGTTAAATTGGTTACGTAACGGCGACACCAATTCTAAGTATTGGGTTTTGGCAAGTTGGAGATGACGCAATTCTTTATGTTCGATTGAGGTGAATGGTTTTTTAGTGGAGGGCGTGCAGCTCGTACGCGCGGTTGTGTTCTCTCATTTTTCTTCTCATTTCCGTGTGCACATTATGCATCGTCTAGGTGTTGGAAATGTGCAGTTTCAAATGTTATCTGTTAAGGAGGGGTGCTTTGATCAAGCCCTTCACCGTGGATGAAGTTAAGGCGGCTGTGTGGGACTGTGATAGTTTCAAAAGTCAGGGGCCGGATGACATTAATTTTGGTTTCAACAAGGAATTTTAGGTTGAGCTGAAAGATGATATAATGAGATTTATTACTGGATTTCATAGGAATGAAAAGTTGTCTAGGGGTATTAATTCGACTTTTGCTGCCCTCATTCTCAAGGTGGATAGTCCTCATTCTTTGAATGATTTTTGATCGATATCTTTGGTGGGGAGTCTTTACAAAATTTTAGCAAGAGTTTTAGCGAACAGGTTGAGACAAGTCATTGGAAGTGTTGTGTGGGAAGCTCAGTCTGCTTTTGTAAAAAATAGGCAAATTCTTGATGGCATGTTGATCGCTAATGAGGTGGTGGATGAAGCCCGAAAATTCAAAAAGGAGCTTATGTTGTTCAAAGTGGATTTTGAGAAGGCGTATGATCCGGTGAACTGGGGGTGCTTAGATGCAGTCATGGGAAGAATGTCCTTTCTGATGTTGTGGAGGAAGTGGATCAAGGAGTGTGTTAGTACGGGGACAACTTTAGTTTTAATTAATGGAAGCCCTACTGATGAATTTTCTCTTGAACGGGGTTTATGTCAAGGCGACCCTCTTTCACCGTTTTTGTTTTTGCTGGCAGCTGAAGGTTTACATGTTATAATGAAGACCATGGTTGAGTCGTAAATTTTTAAAGGTTATAGTATCGGGGGCGCAAATCTTGTGGTTGTTTCACATCTCCAATTTGCATATGATACATTATTGATAGGAGAAAAGAGTTGGGGCAACGTCCGTGCTTTGTGGGTTGCTCTAGTTTTGTTTGAGGCGATGTCTGGTCTGTAAGTTAACTTCCATAAAAGTTCCTTGGTAGGGGTTAATATTACTGATTCGTGGTTGGCTGAAGCAGCGTCAGTGTTAGGGTGTATAGTTTATTGATGCACCGAGATGGTTGTTATATTGGGATTCTATTGTTATTTGCATTAAATCTAGATTGTCTGGTTGCCATAGTCGATTCCTTTCCTTTAGTGGACGTCTCATTCTCCTTAAGTATTTGGGCATTTTGTAGAGAGGATGCACAATTCACAACATGTCTAATTTACGGTTAGATCAAAAAAGGACTTACTAACATATCTTATAGAAAACAAACAATTGTTAATTAGGGCATGATGAGAGCTTAAGGGATCAGTTGAATGGGCTAAAACCAATCACACAAGTGAAATTAGACACTATTATAACCTATAGTATTAAGACATTTTGTTTATAGTCATCTTGCTTATAAGATATACAAGCAATCTACATCTTAAACAAGAGTTAATCCAATCGTGTGAATTTTCTCTGCCATACGTCGTTTCATCTATATGCATTTGCATAGCCATTTACACTTAACATCAACATTGTTAGGAGTATTTTCATTACAACGAGCCAATCGACTCTGATACCCTTGTTTTGTCGTATGTATTTAATCTCATTTTCTTTTCACGAAAGGTTACATCATATGTATAATCAACATAAATAGTAAACAAATCAAATATTTTACAGAAAAGTCAACTTTCAGATGCAACTTCACGACTTGTTCATCACTCCTCGTATAAATTAGCATGAAAAGAATACATCAATAGGGACCCTTGAGCAACCTCATTAAGGTTGTCTAGTCTTCAGTAGTCTCCTAATGTGATGCATTCCATGACTTCCTCTACTTTGTCGGACGAGAAATCACTCAAATCTGAAAATGGAAAACTGCTGCTTCTCTCGCTTCCCGAGCGTGTTTCTGAGGCATGATCGATTAACACCATGTGTAAGTATTTGGACTTACCGCAAATATAAACCGTTAAATTAAATTAATCCATCGGCTGATATTATGCTGAATTAATCCACATGCTAACTCAATGTACTGGAACTCTTCATTCCACTACACCACCGTCCTTTGCCTTTTTCTTGTGTTCTTCGTTAATTTTGTGTTTGTACAATACACAAGCCATGTTCTTTAATCTCTCTTTGTCCTTTTGTTCAATCTCCAATGATGAATCATACCTTTGATTGTTCTTCTATATTTGGGAGAAGAACAAAAAATCACAACTAAGGATGTAAATAAATCATCTTCTAGTGGAGAAGCTCCACCGACTGTCGTTGCCTGCACGTCTTTATTCGTTCAATATTCTTGGTCTTCATAAATCTCCCAATTTGATAGCATGCTTAAAATCATGAGATTGAAACAGTTTTATAAATTAATTTTAGATTTTTCTTTTAGATACCTTTTTGCATTTCTTTTCATGATCATGATTGTATAGGTATTGTATTGTACTATATGATCATTAGTGCGTTCTGTTTTCTTCATCACAAATCCCGTTGATCGAAATCATCAACCCTTTCAATTTGCAATTTCTTTGATTCCTTTGATTTCCAATTACGATAGTTCTGCGGTTCTCGGAAAAGGTTGCATACAACTCCAAATGTTATAATTTTATCTAGTTTTATTATGACCGTAAGATGTTTTGATTTTAACGGTTTAGATTTGATGTAAGTCGAATTATATCTGACTGATATCAACGGATTCTACTTATATATATATATATATATATATATATATATATATATTTTTGAAGGAAAATATGCTTATAGAATTTCATTAATAATAAAAGGTTCAATACAATCAGGTATATGAAAATAAACAACGGGACTAGCTAGTAATGTGGTCTCTCCTGCAAGAACATGAGCAACCTCGTTTGCTTGTCACCTAACAAACTCCACCCTAGAGTTGGTAAAGAAAGAACTGAACAGAGACCGACATGATGAGATGATGCACCCAAATTCAGAAGTGTCGTCTTGATTAGCATGGAATGCATCACAAGTAAGCTTGGAATCCGTTTCAAAATCAACATTGTTAAATTGCATATCACTCAGCCACTGCAGTGCGGAATGGAGACCTGACATTTCACCAACGTTAACAGAATAAAGGCATGGGTAACTAACAAGCTTGGCCAAAACAAATGTACCTTCTGAATCCCAAACACAGATACCCACACCAGTACGATTAAGATGAGAGGAAAACTCAACATTAATATTACACTTATACCTACCCGGCAAAGGGTGCTGCCAACTAGATGGTGTCACAGATGCCAAGGTGCCAACTGCGGCCGAATTTCCCACTCCACCAGACGATTGCGGATGCTGTTGAGGAATAGGATCAACTACGGTGGGAGCATTAACAACCTGCCAATCAATGACCAAATGATTAGCTCGCTCAACGACCGTGGAGCTTACCTCCGTAACATCATCCCAAACTCGAAGATTTCGGTGTTTCCAAATACTCCAAAACGTTGATGTTAATCGTTGATTAAATTCAACAGATAAAGTTTCCAACAGCAGAAAAATAGTATCAGTTGCCGAGTTAGTAGAAGACAAGGCGTGTTGGATAACTCCCCAAAGGCCTGCCATTTTCCAAACTTGGATAGCAAAAGGGCAATTGAAAAATACATGAGCAAGGTCTTCTTGATGCGATGGACAACTAACACAGCATGCAGGACATTGAACACCCTTGTCAAGAAGTCAAACACGGGTCGGAAGACAACCCCGACACATACGCCACACTAGATTCTTAACTTTAGGGGGAACCTTGAGCTTCCAGATGCCGGACCAATAACCCAAGTGTCGTAGATAAGAGGAGTCAACGAGTTCTTCAACACATAACATGTAAGCACTGCGAACTGAATATCGTCCATGCCTTTCAGCTTCCCAAATGAGTCGATCCTCTTGTACCTGAGCAATAAACGGCGTATGAAGAATCTTATCAGCTATATCAACACTGAATACCTGACGAACCACATCTTCGTTCCAACTCTTGTCATATAGATTCATCAAACTGTTGACGGTGACATTCTGAACAAAGTGAGCACCTGCAATGTCACCATCAATACATTCCCCATTAGCCATCCATGGCTCATTCAATATCGAAATAGATAAAGCAGGGCCAATACTCCAACGAGCACCACCACGAACGATAAGTCTAGCGCGTAAAATACTACGCCACACATAACTAGGATTATGACCAATCTGGGCCGTGAGGTAGTTGCAAGAAGGGAAATATCGTGCTTTAAAAATACGGGAAACAAGGGAGTCAGGTTCCGTAAGGAACTTCCAACCATGCTTACCTAGCATTGCCAAATTGAGAGCAGACAAATCCTTAAATCCCATACCACCATGTACCTTGGGCACATATAACCTCTCCCAACTCATCCAATTAATACCTCGCTGTGTAGTTCTACCATGACCCCACCAGAAAGAATTCATCATCTTCTCTAATGTATCAATTAAAGTGGTTGGCAGCTGAAAAATACTCATATCATAAGATGGAATAGCCTGTAAGACAGATTTAATCATAACTTCACACTTTGATTTAGATAAACACTTGCTACTCCAAAAATTTATTTTATGCCAAACTTGATCTTTAATATAAGCAAAAGTTTATTGCGATCCCTACCCACAATGGAAGGTAAACCCAAATATTTACCGGTCCCCAAAACTGCTTGAACCCAAAGAATATCAGTAAGGGTTTGTTTAAGAGGATCGGGGACATTACGACTAGAGTAAATCTCAGACTTAGGCAAACTAATAGCCTGACTAGAAGCTAATTCATACACGGAGAAAATATTTTTCATAACACTTGTATGTCCCTCCTCAGCTTTGAAAAAAAGAAAACAGTCATCCGCAAACAAAAGATGAGAGACGGGGGGCGTCCGACGACAAATTTTGGTACCAGTAATAACACATCGGGTCTCAGCATCCCTTAAAAGAGAAGATAAACTTTCTGCACAAATAATAAATAAATACGGGGAAAGAGGGTTCCCCTTGACGAAGTCTGCGTCCCGGGATAATAGGTCCAACCTTTTCATTATTAACAAGAAAAAAATAATCCACTGACTCTACACACATACTCATCCAGTGAATCCATTTAGCATTGAAACCCATTTTAACCATGACAGCTCGCAGATAATCCCAATCCATACGATCATATGCCTTACTAATATCAAGTTTCAGAGCAACATACCTATCATCACCTCTCGTATTAGTCTTCATAAAGTGAATAACATCGATTGCAACCATAACATTATCCAGAATGGACCTGCCCAGAACAAAGGCAGATTGGTTTTCGGAAATACATTGAGATAAGACCCCTTTTAACTTGTTCGCTAAAACTTTAGAGATAAGTTTGTAAAGAACATTACAAAGAGCTATGGGACGCCAATCCTTCATGATGAGTTGTGTGTTACCTTTTGGAATAAGAGAAATATTTCTCATGTTCAAATCAGGCGGAAATTGTCCTGTATCTAACAAACCACAACATTCCTTGAAAATGTCATCACTACATAAATTCCAAAAATGTTGGTAAAAACCAGGATTGAAACTGTCAGGACCTGGGCATTTATCCGGGTTCATAGAAAAAATAGCATCACGAAATTCGGCTTTAGTGAAAGGAGCAGTAAGTCTATCATTATCAAGAGAAAAAATAGATTGATTAATGACATCAATAACAGAAGAAGGAACATTGTCATGCTTCTGAAAAATATTAACAAAATAGTCTCGTGCTACATTGCGAAGACCCTGCTCATTAGTAATATTATTTCCAGCATCATCAACAAGAGAAGTAATGCAATTTACCTTCTTACGAGCTGTGGCAGATGCATGAAAAAAATTTGTGTTACGGTCACCATCCCTATACCAATGAATCTTTGCACGTTGCCTCCAATAAGCATCATCCTGAGCTAGCAAACGTTGCATTCTCCTTCTCAACTCAAAATTTCGAACCTGCCCCTCACCAAGACCATTTCGAACCTGGCGCTGATAATCTTCGATTCCGCTTTTCAATTTATGGCAATAAACTTTACTCCACAAGACCATTTCTTCCGCACAAGAGGACATCTTAGGCATGATAGAATTATTTGAATAAACCTGCCAAGAGTTAGTAACCATCTCCTTAAACCCCGGTACTAAACGCCACGCATTTTCATACCGAAAATGGCACTTATTAAGATGAGGCCGAGGTATAGGACGACGATTAAAAAGTATGGGATAATGATCGGAAGCAGGTGCCACAAGAGTTTCTACAGAAGCTTCCGGAAATAAATTGAACCATAAATTATTAGCAAGATCTCGATCTAACCGTTCTTCCACCGTTCGCGGCGTACCAAGACTTTTGAACCATGTAAAAGGGCAGCCTTCAATTGGGACATCAGACAAACCGGAGTCAATAACAGCTTGACGGAAGCCATTAATCAACCTATGAGGTTTATTATTGCGGCCACTTTTTTTCGCTAGCATCCATAATGTCATTGAAATCTCCAAAAATGCACCATGGCCCTTGATGACTGTGCATCAACACTAGTTTTTAGTTAGTTTTTGTGTCCTTTTTATGGCATTTAGAGAATCGATTGCTTGTAATTCATGGTGAAATCAGATAGAAACAGGAACATGAGCTCAAGAGAAGAAATTGGTGAAAAGATAGAAATGTTCCTAAGAATGAAGAATCGTGCCACGATTGGTAAGCTTTGTGGCACGTTGTGAAGGCATGGGACAAAGGGTTCATCTCTGGAAATTTTGTGGCACGATGGTGTGTGAAACGTGCCACGATGCTAGGTTTTGTCTGCTGCCACATAGGATTAATGAAGTGATTGTGCCACGATGGTCTCGTAACGTGGCACGATGATGGGCTTTTCTGAAACCCTATAATTCTTTCTATAAAAGCCAGTTGCGGTTCTTTCTATAAAAGCCAGTTGCGGCCAAGGATTAGGGTACCGATTTATTTTGCGATTTGAGCATAGGAGACACCAGAAGACCGAAGAACTAGCCCTGAATCTCATACCAACTCATAGTTGGTCCGGATTTGTGTATGTTTCTTATTATTTATGCTTATAATTGCTTAGTTATGAGTAGCTAAGCTCTTAGTTTGATTGAGCCATGATGAACCAATTGTAATATGTGAACAAAGCCGTTGAACTCTCTTATTATTAATGTTATTCGGTCTTTATTCAGAATTACTTGTGTTTATTGCTTTTATTATAATTGTTTACATGACTATTAACCCTATCTTCTTTCAATCATGTTAATTGATCTTGGGAATTGAATGACTACTAACCCTAACTTTTAATACTGAAATAGTAATTCTGTTTAATTCAACATAGGAACCTAGAGATAGGAAATTGAGGATTATGACATATGAATTAACGTTCTGACTTAGCTTCCGGAATTATTGAATCGGTTTAAGAGATTAAAAGGTTATAACTTAGGAAAGGGTTTTGAGTCAAGAGTTTGATCAAAACTACTTAGTTAATTCGTCGTAAAGAAGGAATAATCATTGTTAAGAGAGGTAAACGGATCACATAGAGCAATAGCGGATTCATTGGCTTAATCATTCATCTCGAATTCATCTTTCAAACAACTTTTTAATTACTTTTGTTGCATCAAAACTCACTGCCTAGGGCAAACAAAACGACTTTTACACATCCTGACTAATAACGTACTTGCTAATATTGAGATTAATGTAGTCCTTGAGGAACGACATTTATTGCTACTTCGATAGGTTTAGTACACTTGTTAAATATCTATCAGCCCTGCAAATTGGTTAGCAAGTTGACGAAGAAAATTCCACGCGGCAATTATACGACCTCCATTTGGGTAGCCATAATAACCAGTGAGTCTCCAAGGACCAAGAACAGAATCAATAATTTCAACAGTGATGTGATTATTAGAAAAATCAACAAAAGTGCAATTGGAAGCATGATGCCAAAATAAAGCAAGACCCCCGCCTCTACCGGTGCGGTCAACATAAATACAAGAATCAAAATCAAGCAAGTAACGTAAATCTTCAACTTTATTTTGGAGAACTAATGTCTCACTTAAGAAGAGGAGGTTCGGATTAAAGTGTCGAACAAGGTATTTTAAGTCGGGAATTACGCTCGGGCTACCCAATCCCCGACAATTCCAACTAATGACACTCATTGAGTATTGATGTAGAAAACTAAAAACGGCCTTGATCCTCACAGTTGTAATTGAAAACTAAGAAAATATGGAATTCACAAGTGTGGAACTAGATAACATAGCAACATCAAAATCCTAGGAGTATAAGTGAAATTGAAATATAAAATTCAATTTTTGATGAATATCACTCCTCCTTGTATTTACAACTAGCGGTGACAAAATCCATTACCATTAGCATGCCACATAGTTTTCGTTAACTATCCAATTGATAAATATGGCTAATTGATGAATATGAAAGAACGGCAATCCAAAATAAGTGATGATAGATTCAGTAAAAACAAACCTGACATAAAGAGCCAAACAACACGTTAGGGTTGAGATCACTGAAACGAAATCAAGTCACTCACAAGGGACGGCGGTCGATTCCCGAAGCCCTAGGAGAGAGAGAGAGCTTTCTAGCCCAATAGATGTTGGCATATTGATCGTTGCAGAGAAGAGAGAGGAGTGATCAAAGCATCAGAGAAGAGAGTGGGAAGATAGTGTGCGATTACGATTACCAGCGGTTTAGTTTTGATATAACGAAAAGGAAACTAGTTAAAAACATAAATAAAATCTATCCTAGATTCTAGCCTAAAATAAAACATAAAAATATTTATGGAATTTACAAATAAGATATGGAAAGATAATAAAACTAGCCTAGAAACAAGGAACATTAAAATTAATCTAATCTAAAAATATATACTACCTAATATTACTAAAAAAAAATTGCTAATCCTAAAAAATAAAAAATAAAAACTGAAAATTAAAAACAATAAAAAGAAAAACTGACCTAGACCAAATTCTAATTATTTACAAAAATAAGTTTCACAAATTACCTTGTCAAAATATAACATTCCCCAGCAACGGTGCCAAAAATTTGATCTACAAAATTGGCAAATGTATCAAATCGTAACAAGTAATAAACTAGATAAATTTTCCACAGGATTGTCGTTCAAATTAGAAATTAGCAAAACTTATTTAAAGAGTAAATAAACAAGAGATTAAAAGAGGGTTGCTAGGTTTGATTGTTTTATTCAATGCGAGATTAGGTTTGTGATTCAGATATTTAATGACAAGTTGGTGATTCAGATATTTAATGGCAATTTGGGAATCCTTGAATTCCTCCTTCGTCTTTGTTGGAATTAACTTTGTTGGAATTCACAATAATTCTTGTGCTTGACTCTTGCCTTGAACCATTGAGCTCAACTTTTATAAATATTTATTGTTAGATTTTATTTTCTTTGTTGTCGTTTCTTTAAATATAAGTAAAAATTATTATGAATTTATTTTATTTATTGATTAAGTTTAATATATTAGTTTTCAAAATATATTTTATTTCTTTTTTATATTTGACCCACTCGTAAAAATTGTGCTAGCTTTGCCGTTGATAATAAGTAATATAATACAAAAAAAATAAAATAGTGGGCGATTGACAACAGTCCAAAACCAAAAACAAACTTCAATATAGCTAAAAAAACAAGACATGACAACTGGAAAAAGAAACAACTACCTAAAATCTATTATAGGTCACCCTCCAAAATTTACCAATTTATGGGTGGTAAGGACTTATATCTATATAAGCAAGTTATTAATTTATTTCAATTCACGGGTGTTTGGATTTTCAAGTGCACATAGCCAATCTTTCTAATGTGATAGACTTAGGTGAGAATGGAGAGAAGAGATCAGAAGCACAAGAATTAGAAGATGAAGAAAGTTTCTCATATGCTATTCAGCTTTGCAACTCCATTGTGCTACCAATGGTACTACAATATGCAACTGAGCTTGGTGTTTTCGATGTGTTGCAAAAAGCCGGTAGAGATGCTCAACTCTCTGCCGATGAGATTGCGTCTTGTCTTTCCTGCAACAATCCTGATGCTCCTAAAATGTTGGATCGCATTCTTGCTGTTCTTGCCTCACATGATGTGTTAAGGTGTACGGTCATTCAAGATGAAGAAAAGCTTGGATCCTTTCATAGACTTTATAGTATGGCTCCTGTTGCTAGATTATTTGCTCCTAATTCTGATGGTGTTTCATTAGGACCATTGTTGGCTTTGAATCAAGATAAGGTTTTCTTAGCTAGCTGGTAAGTTCATCTCCTCCTAACCGTTTTTTTAGGCTAAATTGCACGTGGTTCTTTAAGTTTTAAAGTTTTAAGTTTGTGACAGATTGATCTTTTAAATTATCTTGGTCACACATAAATCGAAAACGTTTACACTGGCATCAGAGGGAATCGAACCTGAGACCTCGAGGAGGAGCACACTCCCAGGTCACAAGCCAATACCACCAGACCAACCCAAGTGGGTTAAAACGTTTACAAACTTAAAGGACCCCTGATGTAATTTACTCTTTTAAATATTATGGACTTGTATTAACATTATCTTAGTTCAGTAGATATTGAAGTCAGAATATGGATGGTAAAAAAATCCGCACCCGTGGATATCAGCGAATAAAATCCGTCGCGGACAAGAAGTGAATACTTGAATGGATATCATGAATAAAATAAACGGATATTTTAAATGAGAGAGACTAAATTCTAATAGATACTAGTCATTAATCTGATATGTGTGGTAGTCAATTAAAACTTTTCCCTAATATAAATTAGTATTTGCATATTCAATTAGGAGAATTGAGGTTGTTCAAAGAGTGAACACAAGTTCAATGGTTTTCTATCAAGGTTTTTTAAAGTTATACACAATACACAAAGTACTGTGATATTTAGAAACTTTAACTTTGATGTATTGTTTTCTAAAGTGGATTCTATTATATTTTGGAGGTTTTTTTTTTCCTTTTCTTGTTAAAAAATATTACCATATCACATGAGATTTCTCTAAATTGTCGATTCTTGTTTCTTTTATGTCTTTACACCTCTATTAATTTGTTCCATCCTCCTCTCTCTTCTCCGTCAAACACAAGTGAGTTTTTAACAACAACTACTTTCTTCATTTATTAGGAAAGTAATTGAATACATAATTGTTTCTTCATTCTTAGGTCTGAGCTTAAGAATGCAATTCGAGAAGGCGGTGTCCCATTCAACATTGTTCATGGCACATATGCCTTTAATTATTCAAGCTTAGATTCAAGGTACAACCAAGTTCTCAATACAGCTATGATCAATCATACCAAAATAGTTATGAACAAGGTTCTTGAGAACTACAATGGTTTCTAGGGCATAAAGAGGCTTGTTGATGTTGGAGGTGGTCTTGGGGTTAACGTTAACTTGATCACATCAAAATACCCTAATATACATGGTATCAATTTCGACTTGCCTCATGTCATTCAACATGCCCCCTCATATTCCGGTATGACCTTTAAATGTTACTATTTATCATACTCAAAGAAATATTTATATTATAAAAAAATTCTTTAATTGAAATAAATTAAAGAATTCTCACAGGAAAAAAAATTATAATTGAAAAAACTAATTGATGTTGGCAGGAGTTGAACATGTTGGTGGAGATATGTTTGAAAGTGTGCCTAAAGGAGATGCCATCTTTATGAAGGTGAGTGAATATGAATATGAATTGTTTTTTTGATAGCCCTCCATCCAAATATGGTCAGGCTTATCAACAACATATTTAGCTAAATTGTAGATTTTAGTGTTTCTTAATTTTTTTGAGAGTTTCTTTTTCCAACCCTATCTTTCTTAAGCACCACTCTCCTCTTATTCAATCAAATTGAAAGGGAAAAAACACCATTTACCATATTTACCTATCCAGACACGACCGTTTCTAAGTAAACAAATCCATAAATGTTTTAAGAAAATTGGCACCATGGTCGTGTCAGAAAGACGGATATAAATCAATCTTTTTTAGGAAAGGACACTTGAAAAATTATTTTTTAAAAAATATATTCAAATGTTTTTATCTATAATATTCACAATGAATTTAGAAAGAAAAACTAAAAGCGATTTTATGTGCCATAAAAATGGTAGTTAGTTTTATTTTAGTTAATTCTTAGTTTTCTTAAAAAATATATCCAAATGTTTTCATTTAATTTTAAAAATGACTGATTTTTCCCTCAAAAAAAAATGACTGATTTAAATTCATTTTTTTTAGAACTTCATGACAGAACTCGTTGTAAAAGTAGCTGTCTAATTTCTTAGTGTAAAGAAAGTTAAAAAATTTAAATGGGCTAGAAGATGTATACAATAAGTTGCAATCACCTTCCCACTATTCATGTGTTACAAAACCAAAATTTGATATATATATATATATATATATATATATATATATATATATATATATATATATATGTGTGTGTTCGCGCGCTTTGAATTTTGGATTTAGTTTGACTTCTCTCTCCTATATCAAATTAGTAGTTATAAGTAATTTATTTTTTAGATAAAGCATTATAGTCTAATATTAACTTTTTGATGTTCAAATAACACCAATCTATATTTGTTGACTAAATTTTATAGTGGATACTCCATGATTGGAGTGATGAGCATTGCTTAAAGCTTTTGAAAAATTGTTATGACGCTATCCCTGATGATGGAAAGGTGATTGTTTTAGAAGCACATATTCCCATTGTGCCTGAGAATAGTTATGATTCAAAGTCTACTACCGAATTGGATGTTATGATGATGACTCAATGCCTAGGAGGAAAAGAGAGAACTAAGCAAGAATTCATTGATTTGGCAACTAGAGTTGGATTTAAAGGCATAAGATATGAATGTTGTGTTCGTAACTTTTGGGTTATGGAGTTCTTTAAGTGAAGAGCATGTGCAAATGGTACTCGTTTTTTCTTGAAAAAAAGTCTATTTCCTACAATAAAATAGAAAAATGCTACACAAGTACGATAAAAACACTTATTAAGGAATAAATCATTTCATGTGTATTGTACCCAAAAAAAAAAAAATATCATTTCATGTGTGTCGTCATGAGTATAACTCAGCTCCTAGTGATAATATATTGTTATATGTAGTTGTCGGAGGTAGGACCCCGTATTAAGTAATAAAATATGAGCTTTCATCATTTATCAAGAGAGAGAAACCATGTTATAAATTTATACAAAATTACAAATTTAGTTTGAATGGTGATACATCACATTTCATTCTCTAATATGTAAATAGCTATTTCATTCCAAAAAAAATTAGAGGAGCTATTTTTATTTGTCAAGTAGGTAATATTCTTAGGATATACATATTCTTCTAGCATGTTTTATATGTTTAGTTAAAATTACTATGAAACAACTTTGTATAATACTAGTAATTTCTAAGAATCAGTTTTTTCTTAGTAATTCAGAATTCGATCAGAAGAAAAAGTAAAGTCTAAGGTAAAGATTGTTCCAACCATATTTACTATTTTCGGAAGAGTTTTGTAATTCACCAAAAAAAAGGAAACAATTTTGTATAGTACTCCCTTAAAACAATTGTTTAGTACTAATAATTTATAGGAATCTATTTTTTTTGGCTTAACTCTCCAGTTTTTAGATGAATGATTTCTAATAAATCAGAGTTCAGCCGTGAGAAAAGTAAAGTATGAGGTAAAGATTGTTCAGTCAGATTCAAACTTGAATTCCTTATAAAACTCTTTAGTAATTACCAACAATCTAGCAAATCTTTGTTCAACTAAGGTTGTGTTTGGTAACACTAATAAGCTAGCTTATAGCTTGTTGGGCTAACTTATAAGTTTGTTTTTATATAATTAGATGTGTTTGGTAAAAACCTTTTTCCACTAGCTTATGGGTGTGTTTGGTAAAAATAAGCTATAAGCTAGCTGATAGCTGAAAAGTTAGCTGATAGCTTATAGCTGAAAAGTTGGCTTATTAAAATAATAAGTGTTTGGTAAAATTAGTTGTTGAAGTGCTGATAAATATAAAATGACGTAAAAGGACATGTTTGTTTATTTTTTTTATAAATGATATATACAATTTTTATTATTTGATGTATTTCTTTTTAAAATGTTTAAATTTATTTCAAAATATTTTCATCTTCACAATAATAAATGTGCTTTAAGAAATCAATTGACATTTTTTATTCGACAAATTTTCATTTTTTGACAAGTTTTATTTAACTATACTTGCTTCACTTTTTATTTATTATTATATATTATTTAAAATTAAATATTATATGAATTAAAAGGAAGGTCATAAAAAAAAACAAAATATAGAAAATTGTATGTAACTGTCATACCCCAATTTTTGACCCCAGATCCCACCGACACGCGTCATTTGACCCTGACTTTTCAGTGAAAATTTCGGCAGAGAGGTATTTTAAAATACCTCATTTTAGGGTTCCCAGTCGGGCCTTTTTCTCTCTTTATTTTATTTGTCTTTTTAATATTTTATTTCAATCCATTTCCATCTTTTATTTTTCATTATTATTCATTATCTTTATTTCACTTTTTTTTAGTATTTATCTCCTTTTATTATTTATTTTATTATTAGACGATAAATCCAAAAATATGCAGTCTGTAACAAATGAGCTATCCTCCTCCCCAAGCCAAGGCACACCGTTTTTTAAAAACAAACCCTAATCCCAGTCCTATAAAAAGCAACCTGCAACAACACAATTTTCACACAATTTTACCCCCATCACAATTTTCACACACATAAATATTCTAAAGACTGCAAACCAAAACCCTAGCCACCGCATAATTTTAATACTTTTAGAATCCTTATTTTATTTCAGTTTGTTTTAGGTCTTCATTTTTCGTCACGCTGAAACACAAAAACGAGATTCATCTTTCCATTCAATTTGCCTATTATTAATTCATATAATTCCCTTTGCAATTATATTATTATATGTTTCTGTCATTTATTTAAGTGTTTTACGTTACTATTTCATGTCTTTATTTCATATTGCTACTGTCATGTGCTATTCTAATTGAGTTTCTTTGCCGGCTGTTATTACTACACATATATTCCAAAAACTTGACTGCCGTAATTTTATTTTAGGGTTCTATGTAATACTCTCCAAGTTTCATGTTTTAATCTTAATTCTATGCAAGTGTCTTGATTCAGTACCATATATTCCATTTAAAATTCCATGATTACCTATGTTGTTGCTATTCCATTAGTACTGCTAGCTATGTGTCCCATTGAATTGGTTTATACACGTATTGCATTCCCTTATTTCTTTATTACTGCACATATGATTTCATGCCGCCGTGCCTTTAAATTTCTGTTCCTTATTTCTAGTCGCTACGTATTATTCTTCTGACTCTTCATATTGTTGATTCATATATATTTTCAATTCCAATTAACAATTGCTTGCTTCTAGTTGCTGCCCTTTTTGTGGTGCTTCGATGTCCTTTTCCTGCTAGTATATTCCGTTCGTTGAATTCTGTGGCTGCTCTTCAAATTTAAAGAGATTTCATCATAAAGAAAACTGGTGACCCCCTTTGCACTTCAATTTCCTCTTCATGCATTTTTTATTTTCCCTAGCATTTTATTTTTCTTTCCTCATGCATTTTTATTAGTTTAGATTTATTATTCTGCATTTGTATTATATTATCTATGCATATTTATTTTATTTTATTATGCAAATTTTAGAATGTATATTAGGTTTAATGTAAATACATAGCTAGTTTAGGTTAATGCATATTTATTTTTCCGCAGACTTTAGAATGTATTGATAGGCTTTATGTAATAGCTTTAGGTGCATGTGTGCGTGTGTGGGTGTATGTTTACTTCTTATGCTTGGTAGTTTAGGTAAAAGGTCCTCGTGGTGGTCCAACGCCACTATAAGTTACCGACGCTTTACTTTCCTGCTCCGTTAGTTTATATTTTAGTTCAATCATTCAAAAAAACAACAAAAACATGCAAATTATCAAAAATCACAAAAAACATTTTCTCAATAAACCTTGGTTCAAAATCAAGTGATCCTTTTATTTTCTTTTTTCTTTCTTAATCAAATTTCAATCAACTTAATTTTACTTTGATTTATTTTCTTTTAATATCAAAAAACACAAACAAATTCTTATTTGCCATTTGACTTTTCATTTTAAAACCTTTTTCAAAAACTAATAAAAATACAAAACCAATCAAACAGAATTTTTTACCCCGAACTACGAGGTTTTGATCCCTCACGGGTACGTAGGCAAAGGACACTCGTCCTCTCAAATCAATAAAAAATGTAGATATTAGGTTTTTCTTTTTCTTTTTCTTTTATCACTTTAAATCTATTTTCAAAAAAAAGCAAGCAAGTTTATAGCACAAAAATTAAATAAAATCAAGAGGTTCTCGTAGAGTACTACGAACATAAAGGGTGCTAATACCTTCCCTTTATGTAACCAACCCCCGAACCCTAAATCTTTTAAAGTGGTATTTGAACTTTTTTCCACTTTCTTTTAAAAAAATTAAATGTTCAGTCGTGAAATAAATTAGTGAGTCAAACGCTAATCAAATAGCCTTGATCTCCGAAAAATGACGCGACAGTAACGTAAGTTGTGAGTGAGGAGCCTCAGCCTCACTAGTATCATTTTGAGGAGCCTCAGCCTCACCAGTATTATGTTGAGGCGTATCAGCATCAGCAACATCATCATATGCATCCTGTTGTTGAGCAGCCTCGTATTAAGGAGCCTGAGCAGCATGAAGATATTGCGCAGCCTCAGGCTCAGGCTCAGCCTCAGCAGGATGATGATGTTGGGGCTCGTTTTCATGGGATGTCGAGGATGGTGTACGAGGCCGGACAAGACGGCTATGCAGGGGGCCTTCTAACCTCTCGGTTTCACCTCGCTTTGGTGGACATGTGGCATGCAGGATATGTGTCGATGCCGATGTAAGTATATTTTAATGTTTATTTTACTTCTTTTTTACTATTTTAATGGTAATTTTACAACTTATTTATTTAACGGTGTTGTTTGTTGTTTTTTGTTTTTGTATTTCAGTTTCAGAGAAAGCATAGTGTGAGAGGTATCTCCCACGGGAAGAAGCTGAGCCTGAAAAACTTGACGGTGCCTCAATCGGGAGCACAAAATAATTGGTTTTGGGATGTACTGAATGCGTCCGGTCTAACTCCCCTCCTGAATAGTGGGTACGAGAATATCTCTCACGGGCTAGTTTGTGCTATATCAGAGAGATGGCGTGAGGAGACCAGCAGCTTCCATCTACCCGTGGGGAGATGACCATCACACTAGATGATGTTGTGTGTCTCCTAGGCATCCCCATCACTGGGAAGCTCCTTTCTGATAGACAGCTCACCCGTACCGAGGCGATGGAGATGATGCAGGTGGACCTGCTTATTCCCGAGGAGGATGTCGCTAGGGAGCTGAACAGGCAGGGTGGTCCGTATATCAGTTTTGGTGTACTGAATAGGTGCTACGAGGAGCTCCTGAATAGGTGTAATCAGCTGGTGGAGATTGAGACAGAGGAGGAGGAAGACGAGCGTGCTCGAGTTAGGCTGGCCTGCATTAAGGCGTTTATGTTGCTCTTGCTTGGATGAACCATTTTCTCCCGCAAGAACAGCAAAAACATTAATCTGTTGTGGCTGCTTGCGCTGCAAGATATAGACGACTGGTCATGGGGTGGGATGGGGCTAGCATTCCTGTACAAGCAGCTCTCTCTGACTTCCGATTCATCAGTGGCCACCTGTGGTGGTTACATGACCCTGCTTGTGGTAAAATTTGTTTTTCTTCTTTTTAACTTATTGGATCGTAAATTTGTGCGTTGTTTAACTTATTTTTCTTCTTTTTTACCTTGTTTGTATAATACTTGTGTTGATATATATTTGGTTCTTTGTGTTTGTAGGGATGGACTTTGGCGCACTTCTCGAACCTCATTCCGAGCGTTCGTAGTGATGTGTACGACCCGGCAGTAGCCCCACTTGTGAGCCAGTGGAGACCTCTTAGGGGCTTTACGGACCCTGGACACTACAGAGATGTCATTGATGTGATGGATCACTCTCATGTCATCTAGAGGTCGTACGAGAGACGGCGACACATCACGCTTTTTCATGACATATGCTGGTACTCTGGATGGATCATGGCCAGCAGAGACAGGATGTTCCGTCACTTGCCTGAGCAGGTTCTTAGGCAATACGGGTATGTCAGACACAGCTCAGGTCTCCTACAGATGTTGAGCTTACTACGGCAGATGACGTGGCTCAGGCTTTCATGGAGTTTGCTCTACATGTCCTCAGCCAACAGCAGAGGGGTGATCTGGTGCCAGAGGACGGACTGTGGGCTCATAGTAGGGGGTTCATGAGATGGTTCTATAGAGTGTCACATCCTATTGTGAACCCCTCTGCGGTAATTCCTGACTACGCAGCTCAGACACCTCCTCGTCACGTCCCTCCTTACGAGGAGGTTATTGTTGGCCAGCAGTGGGCCAAACATCCTCCCGACCCATACCAGATCATCGCCAACATCAGAGCCAGAAGTGGATAGTGCTATGGGGCATCCTGATGTGTTTGGTAATCCAGAGGTACTTCGCATGATGCAGGGTATACAGTCTGAGTGGAGCATGCTGGAGCAGATGCAGGTTCCACGACGACGGAGCAGGAGTCCACAACAGTAGGGTTTAGGCATTATGACTTGTGTAGTTTTGTTTATGGTATTTTGTCGGATTTGGATGTATATTACATTTGCGCTTTTTTAGTATTTTTATGACATTTTCTCTTATCTTGGTCCTTTATTTTTTCGTAATTTGTTTTATGAGTTAACACGTGCTTGAATGAATAACGAAAAATGTAATATCACGAAAAATAAAAATATTGACTATTAACATAGGGATCAAAAAATCGGTTTTAGAAATATAAGGATTATAATTTAAAGAATATGTAAATAGAGGGATCAAAATTACATTTAAGAGGTCAAAAACAAAATAGATTTAAAAACCCGCTTCTAAGCACAAGGTGTGTCTATAAGGGATCAAAGAGAGCAAACATTACATACATGCTAGCAAAAATGCCAAACCAAAACAAAAAACAAAACCTCCTATGTGCGCTAGATAACTCACGCACGTGTTAAATCTGTGCATGAGTTAACTTGCGCAATGTCTGGCTTAAGTCACGCAATGTTTAACACATGTGTGACTTAAGTCATGTAGTGCATGTTAACTAGCGCACACTTTTACCCGTGCGTGAATTAACATGCGTAGGGGCAAAATCGTCCTGCCTGCAGGACGGGAGTGTATTTTGCATGGGGGAGAGCAGAATTCTAAAGAAAATAGGGGATTTTAAGGAAATTTTGAACTAGCTTTTTTGTTTTTCCAATTATACCTTAAACAAATGTTCTTATAATAATGTTATATTGTTATAGTTATTAAAAAAGATAAGAATTTTTGTTATATTTGTTATATTATTGTTGTCATTGAAAAATATAAATATGGTTTGTCGAGTTTGTTACATTTGAAAGTCACAAATATCTATACTTATAATTTTAATCTATATAATTTTTTTTATATAAAATATCGTTTGTAAGTTACACACAATTTTTTTCTATAAAATATCATTGATAATTTACACGCGTAGAAGACGGACACATCTAATAATAATAAAGAAAAGGTAGAAAGAAAGATGAGTGAATAATAATGAAGAGAAGATAGTGATTTATTTATAACTATGATATAGATATCATGACATCGGTTCAACAATGATCAATTTCTTTGGATAATTTGTTGGGTACAAAAAATGATTTTGTTATGAAATTAATCAAAAGTATTGCACAACATAAAAAAGTAGAGAGAAAATGATAAAGGGAGAACAAGAGAGTATATTGCATTGCTTCTTAAGTGTGTTTTTACACTAAAACATGAGTCCTTGTTATTTGTGAGCCACTCTTGTATCACCTTGATGTTGGAGCTGGACTGTTAGTTGAGTTGTAATCTTTGAATCACTCGTAAGCTTTTAAGCAAGAGTGGATTATGTTTTTCATGGAATGCGTCTCCATTACATTTGTTACTGTTGATTATCACTGGTGAGTGATTGAAGGGAAGTGAGAGAGTCTCATATCCAGGTCTGTCATAGATAGAAATTACACGGGTAGTGGTTAGGTGCGAAGCTAATAGACCGGAGGTTTTTATGCATGCTTCAAACTAATACTATTATAGTGGATTTCCTTCCTGGCTTGGTAGCCCCTAGACGTAGGTAACGTTGCACCTAATTAGATTAACAAATACCTTGTGTTCTTCCTTCCCTGCACTTTACTTTATTATTGTTTATTTAATTGTGTTAAAGTATTTGTTGTTACGTTGTCTTGACATTGTATTGGACATTCTTGATATCCTGACATCGTATACGGCATTTATCCTTTACGTGCCAAAATTTCAATAATGTCTAGCAATTAGAACAATAACAAAGAAAACCTTAAAAAAGAATTACTGATATAGTGTAACTTATATATAAAAAAAAGTCAGTTTAAAGAGTTTTTACTGTATATTTGACAATTCGACATATACCAATACACATTTAGTCTATAAATGAGTTTCTATTTTTTCTTAAAAATATCTAGGCTAAAATGCTCTTTTGGTCCCTTAACAACATTTATAGTATCGCTTTGGTCCCATAAGTAATAAAAACTCCGTTTAGGTCCCGTAACTTTATATAAAATATCAGTTTGGTCCTTTATGTTAATTTAATTAAAAAAAACGTTAAATTTTGGTCCCTTAACTTATTTAATTAGTATTAGTTTGGTCTTTTAGCTTATTTAATTGGTATTAGTTTGGTCCCTAAATTTAACGTTTTTTTTAATTAAAATAACAGAAAGGACCAAACTGATGCTTTAAATCAAGTTAAAGGACCTAAACGGAGTTTTTATTACTTATGGGACCAAAGCGATATTATATATGTTGTTAAGGGACCAAAAGAGCATTTTAGCCAAATATCTATTTCCTACAATAAAAGAGAAAAATGCTAACAAGTACGATAAACTACTTACTAATGAATAGATCCTCTCATGTGTTTCCTCAAAAGCATAGCTCAACCATTAGGGATAATGCATTGTTATATACAGAAGTCGGGGTTTAAACCCCGCAGATTAAATAGTAAAATATTATCTCTCATCATTAATCAAGAGAGAGGAAACGAATTATATATTTATACAAAATTACAAATTTAGTTTTTGACACAATTACAAATTTAATTAGAATGGTGATACATCACATTTTACTCTCTAATATGTTAATTGATTTAATATGTTCTCTCATCATTAATTAGGAGAGAGGGAACACATTATATATTTATACAAAATTATAAAATTTATTAAAATGTTTTTTTTGTACAAAACTAATCAAAACAAAAAGAAAGAACAAAAAGAAAAGGACCAAAAAAAAAATAGCAACTATACCCTCTAGAAAAGAAGGTTCCAACCGCATCAGTCTTGAGGAGATGCAACAAATCATTGGGAGAAGAACTATAAAGTAAGAATTTAATATTAGATGAAGCTCATAACTTTACCATGTAATCCGCACATTGATTTCCTTCACGAAGAGTGTGATAAATAGTGACATTTGTCTGTGCTATTAACTCTTTTATATCTTCAAAACCATATAGACATAGAACTTCATGGAGAGACCATAAATAAAGTTGATGCAATGCAAAGAATCAAAATAACAAACAAGGTTAATAGTATTCATATCTTTGGCAAAAAGAAGACCTTGGTAAATAGCATATAATTCAACATGCAATATATCAACCGAATCATAGTCCGAAAAACCTTGAATGGAGAATGGTGATAAATCACATTTTAGTCTAATATGTTAATGGCTAGTTAATTCAATTTTTTCTAGGGGAACTAAATTATACACACACGTAAGTGCACTTGTCAGTCGTTCCACTAGTCCTTAAAAACATGAAAATAATATTTTTTTCTAAATATAAAATTGATAAATAGCTATTTAATTCAATTGTTAATTTATTAATTTAAAACACAAATTTAGAACACAAATATATCAAAATATTTTAATTTAGAGCAAATAGTCACCTTAGTCCTTGACCCAAGATTAAATACAGAGAAGTTTCTGACTCTGCAGTTTCATCATCACTTTAGTCCATAACATTAAATAATTTTGTTAAGTGATGATGTGACACATGTTATAAGATGACATGACATATGATGTGTCACAGAGACCAAAATGAAAGTAGAAAATGGTCACTTTGCTCCTTGAACAAAAAATCAATATCCCCAAATTGAATTTCAAATCCCTAAATCCCTAAATGTCATCTAATTTTCTCCTTTGTTCAAAATCAATCTTTCATTAAACACTAACTTATTATTAGGTCCCAAACTGCGCACTTTAGTCCCTGTGACTCATCAAATGTCATGTCATCGTAAAACATGTGACTCATCATTACTTAACAAAATTATTTAACGTCAGAGACTAAAGTGATAACGGAAGTGCAGAATCAATGACTTCTTTGTATTTAATCATGAGTGAGAGACCTTTGTGAATACACGTGAAAACTTGTTAGAGTTTATTCAAGGCTGTATTACATCAGATGTCCTTTAAGGTTACAGTTTATAACAGGTATATCTTTAAGTTATTTTTCGTCATACATAATTCCTTTAAGTTTGTGGTTTGTAACATATTAGTCCTTTAAATTATTTTGGTCTCAAATAAATCGTTTAAGCTTGTAAACATTTTTGATTTAGTTCTTCTACCACATCATCTTTTAGTCAATAAAATGACTAAATCGTAAACGTTTACAAACTGAAAGACTTATTTATGACCAAAATAATTTAAAAGACAACCAATCTATTATAAACACAAACCTAATAGTTATGTATAACAACAATAACTTAAAACTAATATACCTCAAACTAAGTTGTTTAGCCTTTATCCAATGTTTAACTGTTTTGGTAAAACGAACAACCAAAAAACTTCCCCATAACGATATACAACATAAAATCAATTGAAAAAAAAAAAAATCAATTAAGAGCAAAAGCAAAAGAAAACGTGAATTGAAGGAGAAGAAGAAAGTGCTTTTTTCAATCGCGATTTTCTTCAAAATCAGAAGCTATGTGTTGCGGCCAACACCCATCGTTTCCGGCACCCACCGTCACTGACAACTCCTCCTCCGTGCTCGAGAATCTCCGCCTTCGCCTCGCCGATACCGAAGCTCGCCTTGCTCAAGCTAGAGCTCGTGAAGCTCTGCTTGCACGCCAACTCCATGAGATGAAGCGCTTCTTATCTGTTATGAAAATTCTTGAAGATTATCTTAAACGCCGTTACCGTCTTCAACAAAAACGTCTCGCTCGCCTTCTCTCTCTTCCACCACCTACCCTATAACCGTCACCGTTACCGTCAAATTTGTATATATGACGTTGTTGTTGTTACATTAGTGATTTATGTTTTTTTTAATTGAATTATGGACGGTTGTTGTAAAATTTGTGATGTTTTAATTTTAGTGGATTTGTGGAATTTCGTGAAGAATTTTTATTGTTTGGGGAAATTATTGTTTCTTTAGGTTTTGTGAATTTGATCGATGATGGAAAATTTTCGATTTGTTGTTTGTTGTGTTAGGTTAGATTGGATGTTGAATTGAATTCATGTTAAGTAGATGAATAATTTAATCGATTGAAATTCATGTGTAAATTGTTGTCGATGATTTTGCGATTAATTGAGTCATGATTAGCTTGCGAAATGTGCTCAAAGGTGTTTAGAAGAGTTTATTTAAGAGTTTTATGACTCATACTTTTGTTATGCAGATTGAAGGTGTGTCCGGTGTCTGATACATGTCCATGTATTACGCTGAACACATGTGGTTACATTTGATCACTTCCATTTTCATAAATTGTTAACTGTGTTTATGTGTTAATGTCGTGTCTGATGTATTTGTAAGTGTTTTATAGTTTTGAACAACTTTTATGAATAGAATAGCTTATGGAAATAAGTAATATAGAGTTATCCCTCGTTATCTCCGCCATTTATAAACTGTTTAATCATGCAGACTTATGTGCAGTGTTGTTAAATGGCGGCAATGGCATGACAGATTTTTGAATAATAGCCGTAGGCAATCTTTGAAGGAATGCCCGCCATGGCGGTACCATAGGCTGCAATGGCATGTTTATATGTCAGATATTTGGCATTCCGCCATTGAGAACATTGCTTATATAGTTATATGAGAAGAGTTTATTAAGTTGTTGAATAAAACACTCCCTTGATATGTCTTTGCTGGGTACCGTATTGCAAAATAGAACCCTATAGTTATTATGTTGCCATTTGCATTGTTAATTTCTCCTATTTTGTGGTCTAGTTACCTGTTTAGAATTAGAAAACAGGAAGAAAGATGGGTAGGGAAGTAAAGAGAGAGTGGAAAGCAAAATTTAAATTAGTATACGCAACATGTTTAGAAAGTTTGTATATTTAAGGAACAAGGTCTTCTGATTCTTATGGTAGGGTTGTTTGGTATATCTGACTCATTTAATTTCTTTGTTTACCATTTTGTGGAGATGAGACTTTTTTAGCTTAATCTGGAGAACATATGTATCACATTTTATTTTTCTTTCTCCCCTTCCCTGTTACTATGCTCAGTTGAATCCTCATACAAACTTCTATATCTCCATTCTTTTTTCTCATTCCAATCTGGTATGCTGAAAAAACTTAATCGTTTACAGGAACAGACATTTGAATATTGTTATGACAGTCCGCGTGACTTGGTGAAACAATGTTAATGATATCATTAACCAACAAAAAAAGAAAGAAAAGGTAATGAATGCATCAAATGCAGTGCATTCATCAGGTTTGTATTCGAGGTGATGACATATTACTTTCGAAGTTTTACTTTTGCAATTTAACATGGATCAGTGTTTCTACGATCTCTGATATGAACCATAGTGCTGTAGAAAGTTTGATGCCACCCTGCTTGATTCGCATTTTTCAGTTTGGTATTTCGTTGATTGGGATTGAATAACTTATGAAAAATGTAGTTCTTCACAACATTTTTCTTGACAACATTTTGAAAACAATGTGCCGGGATGCTTTTATTTCCTGTGATCATATCTGAAGGCATACATTAATTGACTGTGGCTGTTATTGATAACTATTGTTGATATGGATAGTAAAGCCATAATCCATTCATAACTCTCTTCTGCATTAGAGCCATAATCCATTCATAACTCTGTTTTCTGTATTAGTCTAATTGAAAATTATTATTGATGATGTAAAATGTGGTGCTTGCTCATTGGTAAGAGCATCACTATTTCTGTAAGCACTCTATTTGAGACTTCACTGAAGAGTTGTATTTTATTGATACATACGCACGGCGTAGTATTTGGCTGGTGCTGTCCCTTCTTAAGTTGCATCTTTTTTCTGTATATACCAAAACTTATTTATGTGCTGTGCTTTTGTATGTTTGCGTTCTAGCAAAATATTTGAGCGACAACTTATGATTCAAAGTAGATACATACAGGGATGTAGTTTTGGGTTGCTTAATCTAGTTGTAGACAGATATCTTTATTTGGTGCCGAAAGTAGTAATGAACGACCACAGATATAGGCAAGCAGAGGAAAATATGTTTTTGATTAGTTTGTTTGATATGTTATGATGAGGTAAAAGATGCTGATAGTGTTCTCCATTGACTTATGACAACATCAATGTCATAACAACAAAAAGGACGAACAATTTCAACAAGGATAAGTGGGAAGGCAGTCTGCAAATAACTTGAGTCTGAATGAATGGAGGGTAGCTTATTTTTTAGGAGCTAACCCCTAACCCTGGTTCCTCTTGTGCTTATTACTTGCTCCATAAGAATGACCCAAATACAAAAATAAGAAAAGGGTCATGCTAACATGCATCACATGTTTATGATTCCACATTCGGCCCTTCATCATCTTGGACCAACTTGATTAATTAAAGTGCTTCTTCTTCTAGGTTTAGCTTGACGTTGAGTAAGTTGTTAATTTTTTGTGCAAAAGTTTTTTGCCGTAGAGAACGAAATATCTATATCGTCTAAAAGACTATACTGTTGTGTGGATATATCAACTTTTTCTTCAAAAAAATCAATAATTTTGCCTTAGAATTGTTGTGGTCATGTGTTGAAATGGCTCAACCAACTCTCTTTCATGTTTCGATTCGAGAATGATTGAAGTTTGAAAGCAGAATTTGTGTCATTCAGCTTTACATTTCGGGTTGGTGACTTCCAATGGGGATAAAATCATGAAAAGTTTTAAACAATTGGAGAATGATATCTTATATCATCATTATAAAAAATAAAAAAAAGATATCTTATATCATACGTATCTTAATCTGTTAACATTATGACTAAATATTTCCCTTTTGATTCGTAAAATTAAAGTCAAGTAATTAATGGAGCTCATATAGTACATAGTTGTTGACATGTTCACACAGTCCTTTTTTAATGTAAATATTTGGATAATCACGTAGATATAATTGTTTTGTTCTAAAAAACTAATTACTAGTTGAAAAAAAAGTAAGAACTCCAGCAAATTCTAACGTAATCCAAAGTCATGTGGGTGAGGTTAAATCAAGCTTAAGGATAAGATTAGACACAAAGTTAGGTGAACATGAAGTTAGAGAAAAAATTATGAGTGCAGTAAGTGTTATATGTGCATAGTGAACTTGCCTGTAACATTGGAGACACATTAAGTCCCACATTTTCCTTCCACCATATAAATCATCATCCTTATCATGTGACAAACCAATTAAACTACTCTCTAAGCCTCCCTGAAATTCTACTCAGAAGAATAAAAAAACAACGAAACTTCATTCATAAGTAAAGAGTCCCACGTTGTTGTAGCATCAGTTTCCACCAATAAAAAAAAAAAAAAGGTAGAAAATTAAGATTCAGACACCTTGCATGTATGATACTATCACTTTACATCTGAGAATTCTGCTTCTAAATTAGCTTGTTACTTTGTCAACATCAAACATGCCAAAAATGTCACAAACAAAATTTATGACAGAAACTTGCAAGCTGCAGTGAGTTAAAGTGAAGACAAGGTATGTCTCAAAATCTCATGTTGTAGTAGTTTCTTACTTTCTTGTCTTTTCGCCGTTTTCACTGTACCTTTGCTTCTACTCTCTGTCTCTTTTTTTCCTGTAGTGTGAAGCTTCATGCTCCTTCTTGTTGCAAAGTTTCTATCTTTTTTCTTTGCATTATATTGGGTTGAATTTATTTGAGTTATCAATGCAATTTTCAATGGAAAAAGATAAAATGGAAACTGGGTCAAGCTTAGATATTTTTGATAAGGGGAAGGTTATGAGAGGTGTCCGTAACAAGAAGAAACAAGATTCTAATGCTATAAAAATTGAACCTTTTGTTCCAAGAAGAGATCACAATCCCAAAGAATTGAAGACTTGGGCAAAGAAAACTGGGTTTGTATCGGATTACTCCGGTGAAGCTGGGACTAGTGCGAGCGAGAATTTTGATAGTGTAATTGTTGTTGATGATGATCATAAAGGAGGAGGTTCTTCTCCTAAGATAGAGATTGATCCGGTTCTAGGCATTGCGAGGCGGAACCGGGACGATGAGATTGAACTAGATTCTGAGTCCAAGCATGGAGTCAGAAGGAGTGAGTATGACAGGTTTTTAAGGTCAAACTATGCATTGAATGGGATAGTAGGGAACCAAAATCAGAAGAGGAAAAATGGTCTTGAATCTGTTTTGGATTATGGTGACAAGAAAATTGATTTAATAGGGAATGGTGATATTAATGGATCAACGGAGAATTTGATTAGGGATGGCAATGGTCACGGACTTGGAATCTCTGCAGTTGCTCCAATGCCGGAGCAAAAGAAGGAAGAGGAAGGTATAAGTGAAGGAGATGTTAAGGTGAATTTGTATAGAGGGGGAGGAACCTGCTGATAGAGGGTGGCACAGACCTTCTGAAATGAAGTTTGGACTGACAGAAAATCCTGGTCTTGGTTAGTTTAACTTATTTTTTGCTCTCTCTCTCTCTCTCTCTCTCTCTCTCTCTCTCTAATAATTGGAAAAGGCTAATTTTGGATAGGTATCAAAATAGTATGGTTGGTTGAACTTGAATTTGTATGGAAAAGTTTATATCTAAGCACCAAGCTAGCCACCGGACTCGACACTGACACTAACATGTCAATAGCGGTAATAATTTGAAAAAGGGAAAATTGAATGGATCGGTGTTGTGTCTGTGCCAGAGATAGATCTTAACCCTTATGACAGCCTTAGCCTTAAGTCAATACGGTATATTCTAACCAGTTTCATTCATCATATGATTTTTGAACTGCATAACATTATTCAGCAATGTAATTTCGTCATATGCAGTAAATAGTAGTGATGCAGCAAAGCTTCTGTGTGCTTAGGTATACACAAACTCAAAAGTCTTTTCAATTATAAGTCACAGATCGGTCCTCGCATTAATGTCCATACATTATGAAAATGTGCCTAAAGGTTAAAATCACAATTGGTTTAGCTTGAATTTAAGCAATGTTGCTTCACTTTATCTTGATAGATTGGTCTATAAATGGCGTATGTAAAAGCTCTTAAGCTATTTTCTATTAGCCGAGCATGTTATAATGCTGAAAAGGCCAGTGCTTCTGTTTTACTTACATCTTAGCATCTTAAACTGCAGTACCTCTTATCTACTATAGCCTGCAGCACTACCTATCATTGATTGGCTCATTAGTGTTAATCCCATTAGTAATGGTCCCAACCATGGGTGGAACAGATGTAAGCCTATATGCTTTTTATGTAATGATTGTTGCTTTGATTTTGAAGTAGGTAAATTGATAGTTTTCCATACTCATACATATTCACTTTTGCGTCAACGATGGCAGAACGATACTGCTAATGTGATTTCTACAATGCTGTTTCTTTCCGGCATCACAACAATACTCCATTCGTACTTTGGAACTCGACTTCCTTTAGTTCAAGGTAGCTCATTTGTGTATTTAGCACCGGCATTAGTTATCATGAATTCTGAAGAGTTTCGAAATCTTACACACCATGTAAGTTTCACTGATAAACAAAAAACATGTTAATTCATTTGCCTTTGATTACTGTTTCTGGTTTTCCATATTAATAATGTATTGTTATAACTGCAGAAATTTAGGCACATAATGAGGGAACTTCAAGGAGCTATAATTGTTGGTTCAACATTCCAATGTATTCTTGGATTTAGTGGTTTAATGTCTCTTCTTCTAAGGTAACAAGGAGATGCATCTAGTCTTTCTTGTATTCTAGGTTATTACATAGTTAGTTTGTCAATAATCTTTTCTCCTTATCATTCATTACCTAGTTATTTAAGGGATATTGGGAGTTATATTCATCCTCTAAATAATTCTTTATTTGTAATCTTTTTATTCAACCAATTGATCAATGAAATGAGTTTATTCAAAAGTTTAGTCGTCATTCATCAAGTAATACTGGTTAGTTTGACAAATTTCTGATGGGAAAGAAATATCTTTCATCTTTTCATGTTGAAACTAGTAATCCATGCATCATCATTGGAAAGGCAAACAAAACCAGTGATTCAACCATGTGTTATAGAATTCATTGTATTTGACACGGTTCTTGGAGAAAGTAATATAGTTTAGGAATAAAATACACCCTTTATGTTCAAATTTAAGAAAATTTAATGATATTTTATATTCGGTGAATGAAGTGATCACAAAAAGCTACTGAAATTTATCCGAAGTTATCAAGACATGGCATTATGCTATCCATGTTCATTCTCTGCAATTTCATTACTATTTGTTGTAGGATAATCAACCCAACTGTGGTGGCTCCAACTGTAGCTGCTGTAGGTTTAGCATTTTTCAATTATGGCTTTCTGCAAGCTGGCACTTGCATGGAAATTAGCATTCCACAAATAGTTTTGGTTCTAATATTTACGCTGGTGAGTCCTCGTGACCCAACCGTTTCATTCCTTTTCATAATAAAATGGATCTTTTATTGTTGTTTCCTTATTTTCTTCGTTGAAGCATCTTCGAGGAATATCTATCTTTGGACACCACTTGTTTCGAATTTACGCTGTAAGTATTTAAATTAGGATGTCACTTGTTTCATTCTGATTCTTCGAGACAAGAAATTTCTTGTGTACATAAAATCCTTGCCATACTACAAGTTTGACGCTTCTGCTTTTCTAACAGAAATGCATGTACTTTTTGTTAATCTTGAACTAACACTGGCTCTTCTATGTTAATTGTGTTATTATTATTGAGTGTACTAAGTTTTCCTTAACTATGTACTAACAAGTTCTGCTAATATTTGCAGGTTCCATTAAGTCTTACAATAGTTTGGATATATGCCTCATTTTTAACAGCTGGAGGAGCATATAACTACAAAGGATGCAATCCCAACATCCCTAGTTCAAACATTCTGATTGATGCATGCAAAAAGCATGCTAATACAATGAAGCATTGCAGAACAGACATATCAAATGCATTGTCAACTTCCTCGTGGCTCAGAATTCCTTACCCTTTACAATGGGGTTTCCCTATTTTCCATTTTAGGACTTGCATAATCATGGTGATTACGTCATTGGTTGCCTCTGTTGATTCTGTAAGTACATTATTTAAACAAATAAAATTTAATAATTTTCGCGACAACTTTTTAAGTGGTTAACTCAGTTCAAATAGGTGGTTAATTATGTTCAGTAGATAGTCAAACGGACATACTAGGCGAAAAAACTCATTAACCACTAACATTACTTCATTAATCACAAATATGGATGGGTTAACCATAATATTTAGGTGTTCAACTGCATGTAGATTTGAACAAATGTAGTTAACTATGCTCAAATTTGTGGTTAATGAAGTACCATCGGGGGTTAATGATTTTCAACACCAGGTACATCCATTAACCATTAACTTAGTTAGCTACATATTTGAACTGTGTTAACTGCTTAAAAAGTTATCAGGAAAGTTATCTAAAATTGGTTGTCTAAAATCCGTTTCTCTTGTTTAAATGCTTACGTGTAAAATATCATTTATGAAGTAGCACACATACCAGTGTCGTCATATAAAGGCTAACTCAACGCTGTAGCGTAGAGGAATTTTAACAAACCGCTATTGTTCTGCTAGACGCTACTAAGTAATAAGTGCTGTCAGATAGAGGTTATAGCAGCACTATAGCGCTGCAGTGTAGCGGAATTTGAACAAAACACTATTTTCTGAGATTGACAACAACGACACATACATAGAGAAAGAAATATCCCGACTAAACAATGAGTTTGGGAATGCTCAAGCAATATCTAAACATTGTGGACTTTCTTATTTAAAAATGCATGTTAAATCACAAATGCAAAATGGTGATTATCATTAAGGTTTTAAATCGCAGTCGTGGTCACATCAGGATCTTTGATATTGTGGAGAATCTCAGTCAAATACGGCTTATAAACCCTCATTTGCGGTTGTAAAAGACATCAAAAACTTGATGTAGCAGTCCAGATCACGGTCATAAACCTCTTTTAAAACACTTATCATCAATGTGCAAAGTCACTTTTAAAGCTTCAAATGAATTTATGTGAATGGTATGTCCATTTTGTAGGTTGGAACTTATCATAGTTCATCTCTGAGAATTAATTTGAGGCCTCCAACCCCAGGAGTTGTGAGCCGTGGAATTGCATTGGAGGGTTTCTGTAGTATATTGGCAGGTCTTTGGGGTTCAGGAACTGGATCAACTACATTGACAGAAAATGTTCACACAATTGACATAACAAAGGTGGCAAGTCGGAGAGTAGTGGAACTTGGAGCAGCCTTCATGATCCTCTTCTCATTTATGGGTAAAGCAACAAAACTTGATCACATGAGTCATAGTTTTTTGCGTTAGTCCTCCATATCCCAAGGAAAGTGCCCCTGATAATCTGGAGTTCGGCCAAAAGATTAAGTAAAATTTGACTAAAGAATGTTCCAGCCAAGGAACAAAGTAAAGTGAAATCTAACTAGTGTTTTTGTAACTAATATTAGAAAATGATAATTCTCATGTTCAGTTTAATGCAATAAAGTGCCAATAATTAAGGTTCTATATGCTTTTTCCCTAATAGGAAAGGTAGGTGCTCTTCTGGCTTCTATTCCACAGGCCTTGGCTGCATCTGTACTGTGTTTCATGTGGGCTCTTATTACTGCATTAGGTCTCTCAACATTACAGTATGGTCGATCCGGAAGCTTTAGGAACATAACAATAGTTGGTGTTTCATTGTTCCTTGGTTTATCCATCCCTGCCTATTTTCAACAATACCAGCCTCAGTCCAGTTTGATATTGCCCTCTTATCTGGTACCATATGCAGCTGCTTCTAGTGGACCATTCCATTCAGGCATGAATCAAGTAAGCAAGATTTATCCGGATCCCTAAAACTATTAGCTAGTTTCTTTATTTGGTGAAGCTAACCTAACTTCTCACTTTTATTGTCCCATTTGTGTTAGCTTGATTTTGCAATCAATGCCCTGATGTCCTTAAACATGGTGGTTACACTGTTGTTGGCATTCATACTTGAAAACACTGTCCCTAGAAGTTCTCAAGAACGCGCAGTGTATATGTGGACACGACCTCAAGACGTTGCGACTGATCCCTCACTGGCATCTGCCTATTCTCTGCCAAGGAAAGTTGCTAGATGTTTCTGTTGGGCAAAATGTTTAGGAGTCTGATTACAAGGTTATCTGATATTGAGTTAAAAAAAGGGAGCATAGAAGATATAGAAGCTTATGAAGAATAAAAGCATATAAATGGATTGAATAACAGTAATACCAAATAGGAACTAGTATAGCACTGATTACTTATACATGATTCTTTTGATCAATTGATAATTCATTTTTTGTAGTTTCTATCTGTTTGATATTTAAAATATCAATAAATCAATGACAATGGAGGTACACCTTGCAACAAATGTATAGTTGTAGTGTGTAGGCTGAACCTCCCAATCACACACTTGGAGTTCTTATTTGAGGATATTTGATTGTTTTAGAATATCAGAGAAAAAAGGAGAAAAAACATCATTAGATAAACTGTAGTGCTGTCATTGAAGAAAAAAGTTACAATGTCTGCGATCCAATTAATCCACCATTACATAAAAAATACACCCTTTTAAGCATATATTTTTTTGTTTATAAACTTTTAAGCATAGCTTAATCTAGGCTTATTCCAAAAACTGAAGGACTAAAATGATGGATATAGATATATGGAGAACAAAATCGCGAGTGAGGCAAAATAGCGAGACTAAAACTACATTTAAGTGTTTTATTGTTTTCTATTTTACAACTTTAGCTGATTTCTTGCTTTGCCAGAACTGAATTTGGGAACGAAGGTTATGATTAGGGAAGAGTAATGTGTTCTTCAGCCTTAAGCTTTTGGGTGAAATTTCATTCCCAGATTGCAACCATTGTTCTATTGCTTCTAGCTCATAAGAAAATCCATCTGCTGCTATGTGTGGATTTCTCATTACCTTCTGCATGAAGCATCACAAAAATTATAACCTTAAGTTAAAAGATAACCTAAAATAAATATCAATATCATTATAAAAATATATAAGTATGAGAATAAATATATAGGTTTGGAGACTAACTTGAAGGATTGGACAAAGGAGAACATTAGGCACTTTATTGGACTCACAACCCTTTCTTTTGATCTCATTGAGTTCCTCCATGACACTTGTTATACTCATTTCTTCATTGGACTCACAATTCATTGCTAAGCTCAATAGTTCTCTTGCTACATCCAATGGCCATTCTTCACCAATCTCATCAAAAAAGGCTTCCATATCCATTGTCACCCAATTTCCTCTTCCAGTCAATAAATGCAACAACAAAACCCCTATTGCCTTAACATCTGATCCAACATTACATTCTTTATTGCACTCATGAAGACCAAACAGTTTGATCTTTGCAACAAGATTGTTGTCTAGGAGGATGTTGGATGGAGAAATGTGACAATGAGTAATGGGCCTGGGCTGAAATGAGTTTAGAAAGCCCAGCCCAGAACAAACTTCTATGGCTATCCTTATGCAATCTTGCCAGCTTATGGAGTGTTTTCTTGTCTTGCAAGGTAGCATTTCTTCCAAACTGCCATTGTGCATGTATTCCAAAACTAAGCATTTAGGCTCATAGCAGAATCCCAATGTAGCAACCAGATGAGGATGTCTAATACTACCAAGTGACCTCAACTATAAACAGTTTAATTTCAACTTCAGAGAAAACATTTTTTATACTACTAGTATAAATGTTCAAGCATGTGAGGGAAACATTTCTAATGATGTATAAATTATGATACAAATTAGAAAACCTTTTTTTACCTTAGCTTGGAAATCATGTTGAGAGAAGGCAAGATTAGAATGAAGCATCTTGATTGCAACATTGGAATGATTAATGTGTCCTCTATAAACACCACATTTCAACCTAAAGGGTTCTGAAAAATTGTGACTGGCCATTATGATCTCTTCTTTTGTGTACTCTCTTAAACTAAAACCATTCTCTATTAACTTATTACACATTTCTGTGGCATCTTTTTCTTTGAAAAATTTAATCCTTTTGTTAAAAACATCCCTTTGTTTGCTTAACTCATCTATCTCCATTAACATCTTTGTCCTTTCAATCATTACTTTCTCTAATTTGGTTTCACATTCTGAAACTTCCAATGTGGAAACATTAAGTTTATTTTTTAGGTCTAGTTGTAGATCTTGCAGTGAGCTAAGCCTTTCTTTGCTCTTTTCAACATTCATTCTAATATTTTGAATTTGGTCTTTTTCTACATTAAGTTCCTTCTTTAGCTCTTCCCTTTTTGTTACTTCTTCACTTTTTGGATATCCAAGTTCTTTTTCCTGAAAGATGATACCTCTTGTGATAAGAATACAAGTTAACTAAATGTATTGTTAGTCCTAGCATATTCACGATTTTCATCTTTAGTCCTTACATAAATTTCGAGCAATTTTAGTTCCAATTTTACTTTAAAGTGATAGAAACACTCATTTTTTGATTTTTTTTAACTAGGAACTAAAATTTATATAGTGACTAGGAACACTATGACGTAATTTGATCTATGTAGCTGACCCCATTTAGTGGAATGAGGCTTGGTTATTGTGACTAAATATATAAAGTCGTAATTTTATAGGAACTAAAATAAGCATAATTGAATTGTAAATATTATTACCCGATGATTGCATATATAAATAGCCCATTCAGCTTTTGCATGTCTCTCCAAACTCTCCTTTTCATCTTTTCTTTCCATTTGGATTGTATTATAAGCTTCATTCAGTTTATCAATAACAATCTCCAATTTTTCTTCAGCACTCTGAGTTTGTACCAAATTAGGGCAACAATTTTTTTTATAAGTTTAGCATGTAAATGTGACATAATATAAGCAAGATACATTCTCACCCTCAACATCAATTTGTATGTATGCATCTAAAACAACCACTAAATTTATGTCATTTGGATGCACACTTGCGGAAAATTCGTTTCGTTCAGATGCACACTTTTGACAACATGGAAAGTTTTTTTAGTAGCGAGGGCGAGACTATAAAAAAAGTGTATTTTTTTTATAAGTATATTTTTGAAGTATATGTAGCGGTGACGAAAGAAACTCTCAAAATGATATCTAGCGTAGTTTTGGTTACCTTATTATCGGAATTTTTAAGTCGTTGGACATATGACTCAGTTGGACTTAAGAAGGAATCATCATTGTCTTGTCCAAAACTTCCTTCATCCAAATGTAAAGACATTAACTCTTGTAAATAATTGTCAATTTCTTGCATATAAAGTTCCCACTGATTTTGGTCAAGATGAGACTCCAAACTTGTTGAGGTAGTTGGTGATCTGCTAGAACTTCTTTGATTCCAATCATTGGTTTTATCACAAAACATTCTTTCTATCCAATATTTGAAACTTGTCTTATCTCTCATTTTGGCAACCATGACCCCAGTATCATCCTTCATGGTTATCTCATCATTTTTCACTCTTGGTGAAACTTGTTTCCCTCCACATATAATGAATAATTCACAGAAATCAGGCTTGTGTTGATGAACATAGAATAATCCGTTCATCGCATCTTTAGATTTCCTATACAAGATGAAAGTATAAGGAGAATCATTGAAGAGTTGCATGCACAAACATATATATTAGTGAAATATTATATGTACCAAGATCATATTTAACAAATAGAAATATAGATAGAAAGAGTACAAGGATGGTCTCATGAATGAAAATCCGACGACCAATTTGGTTATTCCAAGACCAAAGATCAAGTCTATAGTGAGATTCTGCATTGGTTCGTCAAATTTCTCAACCTCAAATGTTTCAGCTGGAATCTGCAATACATAGGAAGAGATAAAATACATTAATTTGAGGAAATCATTTAAGCAAAGTTCCTTTCATTTGAAAATATAAAATTTCCTCACTTTGTCACATAAAGCTATATACTTGGAAAGTAGCTTGTTGATTATGGTTTCCTCATATTTCCTTGTACGTTCTAGTGTCTCTTCACATGCACCTTTTGCAGGTAGTTTTCCAACTGCAAAAAAAATAAAAAATCACAATATCAATGATGAAATTGTATATATATTTTTTACTTAGAGACAAATAAGAAACTTACGGAGGGTATAAACATGATCTTTGGAAGAGTTGTATTTGACATGTAAAATGATTATAGAAATATTTGGATGAGAATTCCATTTCTTCAGAGCCCAATCCAATGTTTGGAATCCATCTAGCACATCATAGCCAACTGCAACGTAGATTTTTTCAATTTGAGTTGCATCCATGACTTGCAGGTTTGTTAGGGTACCTTAATGTTAGGCTAGTCTAGACTCATGTGTGACAAATTTATTAATTGGAAACTATATATAGTTTTTTGAATGTTAATTGGAAAATATAGATAGATTTATTTAAAAACAACTTTGATCAATGATGGGCGATATTTACTAGTGTGTGTTGAATGCTATTTTTTACTGTATTTTTTTTTAGAGAACTTGTTTGCTATTATGTAGTTATTGTTTACAGATAAGGTTGAACCAAGAGAGATCTTTGGATTTTCTTGTCTTTGCTTTCTACACTTGGAAAGCTAATGTGCATGTCGTTGGTAATATTCTTAGGATATACATATACTTCTTGTTTGAATTTATTTGTTTAGTTAAAATTACTACGAAACAATTTTGTAATTCACAAAAAAAAAGGAAACAATTTTGTATAGGACTTCTTGGATTTTTATATTGTGTTGGCTGCATTTTGTTAAAACAAGTAGTTCTAGCAAAATGTTAGATCAGATGTCCTAGACATGTAAGTACGATATCTTGTCTCAAGGTGTTATGTTGTGTTTCGCTTTCTTGGAAGATTTGGTTTTTACGTGAGATCTCTGAAGATTTGATTGAAGATATGATTCACGTAACTTGCACTCCAAGATACGTGTGTTTCTAGAAGTTGCCTTTGTCGGTTTATACATTACTTTGTTTTAGCTTTTAATGTCCTAAACATTTTAAGAAACATTATACATGCTTCTAGAAGATTGTTGCTGAAGACACTATTAGATCATCCGTATTGTTTAACCCGATTGATCATCAAGCCCATGCATTCTCTCGCTATATAAAGGAATACTCAAACCTACGAAAAGACGACTTAAGCCGTAATTTAGAAAAGAGTCTTATTAGGGTTTTGTGTTTGTCCTTGTTATTTGTGAGTCACTCTTTGTATCACCTTGATGCATTGAGCTAGACTATTTTAGCTGAGTTGTATGTTGTTCTTTGTTAAGCACTCTAGAGCTTTTAAGCAAAGAATAGATTTTGTTTATTGGAGTCCCTCTCCTATTTGCTTGTAATTATTGATCAGAATCACAAGTTGTGTGGTTGAGAGAAAGTGAGATGACTCATATCTAGGGGGAGTCTTAGATAGAAATACCACGAGTAGTGATTAAGTAAATATGAATTGGACCGGAGATTGTTCACATATGACTTTGAACTAATACTATTATAGTGGATTTCCCTATTTGACATGGATGCCACCAGACGTAGGTGACGTTGCACCGAACTGGGTTACCAAATATCATGAGTTCTTTCTTCCTTACACTTTACTTTATTGTTGATTATTGTTTATTGTATTACTTTGTCGCAACTAAGTGTCCAGAACATCTTATACGACATATGTCCACTGTGTGCCAGAATTTCAGCACTCCCTTCAAAAAAAATTGTATAGTAGTAATTTTTAGGAATCTATTTTCTTTGATTAACCCTCTAGTTTCTAGATGAATGATTCCTAATAAATCAGAATTCAGCCGTAAAAAAAAGTAAAATATAAGGTAAAGATTGTTCAACTAGATTCAAACTTAAATTTCCTAAAAAAAATCTTCAATAATTACTAACAATCTAGCTAATCTTTTGTTCAACTAAAATTTAAAATGATGAAAATGGTTCAGGCATTTTTTAGGGAGGATCAGAATTATCAACATGTCTATTTTACGGTTAGATAAAAAAATGCTTGCTATCATATCTTTCAGAAAATAAACAATTGTTAAGACATGACGAGAGCTTAAACCTTTGTTTTGTTTGAGAGAAATAGAGGAGATAGAGATAGAGAAGAAAGAGAAGATAAGTTGGAGATTTCTCTTGTATGGCAAGAAGAGATATTATGAGAAGAGAGAAGAATAAATGGCGGGTTCTATACCTTTTTGTCTTCTCTTCAAAAATGAAAAGAAGGAGGGAAGAAGACAAAAAAAAAAGTCTAATATATCATTGGTTTTTTAATTAATCATAAATTATAATATTGTCTTATCAAAGATATTTTTGTTTTTTTTTTAAATAATAAAATCTCTTTCTCTTCTATTTCTCTCTTTTTTCACTTATACCAAATAATACATCAAATCTTATTTATTTCTCATCTCTTTCTCTCTTCTCAAACTCTCTCTTATTTATCTTCTCTTCCAAACCAAACACACCCTAAGGGATTATGCATATAATCATCTTGCTTATATGATAATACAAATAATATACCCCTTTAACTAAGATTTCATCCAATCATGTCAATTTTCTCCGGCGTACGTGGATTTCATCTATATACACTTGCATGGCAATTTACACTCAACATCAACATTGTGAGAAGTAAATTCATCTATATACACTTGCGTAGTCATTTACACTTGGTTATGAGCCTTTGACGACCCACGTTCTGAGTTAGTGGCTTTCGAAAAGAGTAAACTCCATGACTCGCTACTCTAGCATCACCTATCATCCACTCGATTGAAGGGTTTTCTCGCCCATTTTTTCAATCTCCTATTTGCCGAGTTTTCCTAACAGGATAACAATTTTTAAGAGTAAACATTTTCCTTCATGCACTTTACTTTTATGCACGTTTAAACTTCAAACACTTCAGTTTTTAGCACATTTAAATTTCTACACTTAATTTTCAAAGTCTTTTACATTTCTTTCGTTTTCAGCCACTTTACTTTTATCCATTTTATTTTCTGCACGCTACGCTTTTCAACACATTTTTACACCATTCACATATCACATTTCAAACTCATTTGCACCTTGTTTTAACACACAAATCATGCATTTTTCTGCATTAATTTTATCCATTATTCATGTTTTCGAAGCATTAAATTTCTCCCCATCACACCAATTCTTCCATTCCACACCTAGTTTGCACTTTTGATTTTACACAACAAATTACTTTTTAACTTGTCAAAACACCGTATTAAACATTATATTTGTTGATAATTGTTTTTTTAGAACTTGTTGATAATCGTTGATAAATATACATATTCCAATAATACAAAAATCTACGACAAACGAATATACTAACTTATCATATCTTTATGTCTCACCAAATACTAAATTAAAACAAGATATGATACAACTATCCTGACCACCAAATAGACTATAGACCTATTTATAAATTTTTGATCCACTACATATCATCATCCTTATTCTTTTACTAATACTACTACGGAACATATACAATCATTAAGGTGTCCGACGTGGCAATACATATCTAATGAATTGGAATTGTACGACCTACGTTAAGACATTTATTTGCTGCCACCTGCATTTGTATAACTTTTTTTTTTTGGTAAAAATTGTTCTTACACGCAATATCAATTGTTACTACAAATCACGTTATATCTTCCACATATTTGGATATTATCCCACAATTCATGCACTGGAAGCATACTCTACTTGTTTGGGAAAACAATTATCTCATGCTCTCAATATAATTAGAGAAAAAATTCATATTTTACGAATATGTGAGATATCTGAGATTCAAATTAACTCTAAATCATTCGTATATAATACAATGTGGACCAAGTGAGTTAAGTTGATATAGACAAAAATAGAGAATATTTATCGATAAGTACAGACAAATATAGTTAAATGTTACCTCTTGTAATTTTGGTAGATGAATAAGAAGTTAATTAATTAATCAATTAATTCAAAGTACACCAAACAAGTGTTAATTTGTTTGTTATCAATAAATATTCTGGTTAATACTAATTGATTGGGAATGAATGGATGGATATGCTGAGCTTATGGGAGGAGCTAGCATCTGCCTAATATCCTACGTGGGAGAACACAACGTGTCAGGTACACTAACGTGAGCCCAAAGCTATTACATTACCTATTTGTGGTAATACTAACTGCCAACTAGATTTCTTCTTTTTTCCTTCTTAACAATGATAAGTACTTTGTCCCTAAGCTATACACTTATATACTCAACACGTACACCTCTTTCTCTCTATATATATTATTTGAGACCATTCATTCTTCTAGTTTTAATATCAAATTGTTGAGTTTGATTCTAAGCATATAAAATTCGTTACATCTTTTTTTGTCTCAATCAATATTTTTCTACATGGCATGTACTGGGTGGCTTTGTTTTCTTCGGAAATCAGGTGAGTTTAATCATTCTTACAAATCTTCTCATCTAGCTTCCTTGTGTATGTGTGTGTGTGTGTATATATATATATATATATATATATATATATATATATATATATATATTCATGAATGCTTTTATTTTTGCAAGGAAGCATTGATTAATAACTTAACCTAGCTCGTTTTTCTTTCAATATTTCTTCATTATTTGATGCTTCTTGCTTTTGCTCACTATGAAAATGAATTGATAGAGGATGGTCATGACTAAATTAATAACTCTACTACTGGAAAATTTAGTAGTTACAATTACAAAAAAAAAAAAAAATCAGGGAGAAAAAAAGAATATGGTCTTCAATTTTAACGCCGATATAACACTTAGCGATGAAATTAGAGATAATTTCGTTTTTGTTTTCATATCGAATATTTTACTTTGTTAACTCAATTTTATATACCAAATGATATTGATTTTGTGGAAATTTATGATGCAGGTAGATCACGGAAACAATGTGATAAGGAAGATAGCTTGTGTAGGAAGTCAAACGTAAATGAAGAATATCTGGAAACATTTAGAACAAAATCTTATATTGAAATATGCAACAAAGCGCAAGGGAAATTTGGGAAGACAATCAACACCAAAAGACTCTCTTCATCTTGTTCAACATCTTCTCCTCTTCCTCCTATTTGCCTGAATCTTACCGAGTCTTTGCTCGAACCCCGACATGAAATCATAACAAACATGACACGAAACTTTAAGGTGAATCATCTTCTAGTTAACTATTTCGAAGCTAGCTTAGAAGCAAGTCGTTGTTGTGACACAATCCTTGAAGGAATCCACTTAACAAGAATTTCTTATACAAGAATCACACGAGTTGTTAAGCTAAGCAAAAGGGTGCTAAATGAACAAACAAAGAAAGATATCTATAGAGAGCTTGCTTCATTTTCATCAAAATTGCAAAACAACCCTTTGTCCATTATTAGTACAATGCAATTCAATGACATTCACAATAGGCACATGGAACTTCTTCATAGACTAACATCAAAGAGAAAGAAAATTCAAAGAAGATTAACATTGATTAGGGTTTGCAAGAAAGTTGGAGGAATTGCTCTTGTTACATCACATGGTGCTATTCTTATTGCTTTATTAGTGGTTTCTATTCATAGTGTTGTAGGGTTAGTGGCTGCACCAAGTATTGTAGGTGGTTTAGTTAGTTTGTTCATAAAGAAAATCAAAATTAGGTTAAGAAGAAGCTCTTATTGTGAAAGACTATGTGAACAACTTGATGCTGCTGCAAAAGGGGTTTTTATATTGATAAATGATTTGGATACTATGAGTAGGATGGTAAAGAGGTTGAATGATGAAGTGGAACATAGGAAAATGGTTGCTGATGTTTGTGTGAAGAATAATGTTGGTAGTAAATGTGAAATATTGAAGAGGGTTATGAGTGAATATAGAGATCAAGAGTCTAGCTTTTTGGATCAGTTGGAAGAGCTTGAAGAACATGTTTACTTGTGTTTTCTTACTATCAACAAATCTAGAAGACTTGTTATGCAACAAATTACGGAGAAAAATAAATAAAGGGAAATGCTAACAAATGTCTCAGGGTACTGACTAAGAAAGTAATGCTTGTTGATTTGTTGTTTCAAATCGTTTTTGTTTATTTTCTTTGATTCTTCTAGACCCTAGAATATGTATATACATAGTGAAAAAAAGTCACATACAAAATTAATGGATCAAGTAGAGGTTATTCTTATATTTGTTTTGATGTCAATTTTTATTGTACATGTTGATCTTAAACCGAACTAAATTAAAGATATGAACTACGTTTGGCCTTATAAAATAGTGTCCAAGCTTGTTGAGTACTGCTTTTTGAGCCAGCACATAATTTATTTGCTAATTAAATTAAAATCTTTTTGTGGTATATAATGTTTTACTTATTTTTTTTCTTTGTTGTGCAATTGTGCTTAATGATAGAACAAATAACTAAATAAAATGGAAATATTAAGTTGTATCATTAGAGTACATGACTACATGTTGATAAATTAAACATAGAATTAAAATTTAGGAAGTTGTGTACTCAATATCTAAAAAGTTTATAATTATTTTTTTTTAATATAAAACTTCTCTTTGAATTCCTTTTTTAGAGCATGACCCTCTGTAATAATAGTTCAATTAATCGGTTAGTACCTATAAATAAACCGAAGAAAAAGGGAAAAACAAGAAAACGAGAGTAGAGGAAAGATGAAGGTGGATCGAAGAAGAACAAGGGTAGAAAGCGCGTACCACCACGCCACCGGCCACAACCTTCGTGCATGTGGTGTTCATGCTCTCTCTCTCTCTCTCTCTCGGTAACTTGATTGGAAATTGAAATAGAATTTAGATAAGGATGGAAACATGTACTTCTACACAGTCAACCATGGTTGTCGTGCATGCAACAATCATCTCTTTCACCATGGTAGCACCTTTGTTATCCCATCGACCCCCCCTTCTTGTTATGCATATTTATTGGAAATCAAAGAGAAATAAGAAAGGGCTTGAAGCCCGCGCCTCTAAGCATGACTAGTTCGATTTAGGTTGATTTATTCAAAACGTGTAAACCTACGTCAATTTGGTTTAGATTTCAAAGTTTTTTAGAAGTGGAACCAAACGAACTAGATCGATGATATTATGTATGATTTTGTTTGTCTGGAAAATGTAATTATTTTTTAAAAAATATTTGTATTTATTTAAAATACTAAATTTTAAGATGAAATAACATAAAACAACATAAGTTATTTATGACACTCATTAACTATTTAAACGTTTAAATTTCAATCACAAATAATAAGTTTGTCATTTGTTATTTTTAGTTACTTCTTTTTACTCATTTAAGTAAGCAATGAGAAATTTGAGTTTTTCTTTCTTTTCTATATATTTATTTTCTTTGGGTAATGATGTTAGTAACATGTTGATATTGGTTTAAGTCAAATTAGTGGACTTCATAAACTTAGTAAACCTTTATGTTTGGTTCATCGGTTTACTTGCTTTCAAAATTGAAAACTAAGAACCAAACTAATCCATTTCGATTTTCTTCAGTTTGGTTTTTATCTAAACTAAAAAAGATTGGGGAATTTTAGATTTGGTTTTTCGGGTTCACTGGTTTTTCTGAACCGCTTAAACGTCTTGGCGTTGTCATGGATCATGGCAGCCGTATACACGAGGTTCATCACCTTTGGAATAGTTGCACCTTTGATTAAAAATTGAAGAAGAATAAGAAAGGAATAGAAGCCCGACGGTCTTGCAAGTGTGTCATCCATTACATTTTGTTCTATTTCTTGCTCGTTCTTCTCTCTCTCTCTCTCTCTCTCTCTCTCTCTCTCTCTCTCTAATTTTGCATGTTCTTGGTGTATATGTTATTTAAATATTATGGATTGAATTTAAAGGGGTGTATTAGATCGAGATTTTAAAAAACTATTTTGATAAAAGAAAAAGTCTTGAAGATTTGTGTTTAGAGAAAAACGGTGAAGTGTGTTCTCTGTATCAAAACTCAATATTGTGTAGTATTGTATCGACTTTAAAAATTTATTTTAATAGAGTTTTTACAATCATGATTTTTCAATTTTGATTTTAATGGATTTATAATACAGATTTTTAAGATTTCAAAATACTTTATAGGTTTTTAAGATTTGAAAGGACTTTGAAATTTGTCGGAAAAAGGTTATTTTATGCACCCTTAAGAATATGTTTACAAATATTTATAAGACATGGTTTGATTAGAAGTCGTACACTATTCATATAGATAAATCAAATCCCGACAGAAAGAACTTTATTTATGTACACTAACAATATAAATTTTCTTGAAGAGTACTAGAAACGAGTCAAGCCTATCAGGTTGTCTTGTTTGACCCGCTATTTCAGATGTGCTAACCGAGGTTTTAAATTCAGTCTCTTTAACAGACCCGTCTCATTATCCATTCACTCCTCTCTCTCTCTCCCCCTCTCTCTCTCTTTTTAGTTTTTGCAAATTTGTAATTTGTACTTGATTAGAAATCAAAAGAGAATCTAGATATGGTTGGATACATGTACCTCTACACAGTCAACAGTGGTTGTCATGCATGCAACGATCATCTCTTTCTCCATGGTAAACCTTTTATGTCCCATCGACCTCCCTTCTTGTTTTTCAAATTAATTGGAAATTGAAGAGAAATAAGAAAGGGCTTGATGCCCGCGCCGCTAAGCAAGTACTAGTTTGATTTATCCAAAACAATATTCAAACTATTTAAACCTACATCAATTTGGTTTAGTTTTCAATGTGTTTTATAGATGTGGAACCAAACAAACTAAATCAATGGTATACGGTTTGATGGAAATGTAATTTTTTTTTAAATATTCGTATTTATGTAAATACTAACGGTAAAATATTTGAAAAATATTTTTAGCTTATATGTTGGTACTTATTTTACATTTTAAGTTGAAATAACATACTTAAACATTTAAATTTCAATCACAAATAATAAGTTTGTCATTTGTTATTTTTAGTTATTTCTTTTTACTCATTCAAGTAAGTGATGATAAATTTGAGTTTTTCTTTCTTTAGTATATATTTATTTTATTTGGGTGATGATGTTAGTAAAATGTTGATATTGGTTTAAGTCAAAGTGAACTTCGTAAACATAGTAAACATTTATGTTTGGTTCATTGGTTTACTGGATTTCAAAATTGAAAACTAAGAAGTATGAACCAAACTAATCCATTTCGATTTTCTTCGGTCCGATTTTTTTTTATCTAAACTAAAAAAGATTGGATGATTTTAGATTTGATTTTTTCGGTTCATTGGTTTTTCCCAAACCACTTACACGCCTTGGCTTCACCATGGATCATGGGAGCCGTGTACACGACGTTCATCACCTTCGGAATGGTTGCGCCTTCAATGTCTAGTCGCTATCTCTAGTTTTGCAGATTTGTGCTTTGTATATGATTAAAATTTGAAGAATAATAAGAAAGGACTTGATAAAAGGAAAAGTCTTGAAGATTTTAAAATATTTTGCAGTGCCTCATGTTTTGAGATAGATGGTGAAGTGTGTTATCCACGGTATCAAAACTCAATATTGTGTAGTATTATATCAACTTTTAAAACTTATTTTAATAGAGTTTTTACTAGGGGTGTACGTGGGTTGGGTTTGGCCAAACCCAAAATCCGAACCATATAGAATACTCCGGTTTAGGTGAGCTAAAATAACCATCCGGTATATCATTGGGTGGGTTTGGGTAAACCCGTTAATTTTTGGGTTGGATTGGATTGAGTAATGAGTTACCCGACATTCTTTTATATATTTTTTAATATTAAATGATTATATGACAAGTACTCATAACTTTTCTTAAATATTACTCTACTTTTTAATTTTCTTAAAAAAAAATTAGTTAATTTATTTTTACTATAATTTTATGCATCATAGAATAATAAATTATAATATCAAATAATAAACTTCATCATAAAATACTTGCAACAAACTAAAGTTGCATGGCATAAAATTGCATTAGTATTGAAATAACCAAAAAGTGCCACATCTTCATTTGTAACTCTAACATGTTTTGATTTTCGTTATATAGGGTGCAATGTGTATGTTTTGGAAATATAACTTGATTTATGACCATAACCTTTAATATTTTTCTTCTACCATAAAAATAAAGATACAAAATATTGACATTATTGGGTAAGTGAGTTTGGGTCTGGTTTTACTCGGAACCCATTTATTTTTATGGATTTTCCATTTTTAGAAATCATATCCACCCAATTACCCGACCAAACCCATTTTTTTGTGTTTTTTTGGATGGTTTGACCGGTTTTTTTGGCTTGAACACCCCTAGTTTTTACTATCATGATTTTCAATTTTGATTTTATTGAATTTATAATACAAATTTTTAGGATTTCAAAATACTTTATAGGTTTTTAAGATTTGAAAGGAATCTTAAATTTGTAAAAAAAAAAAGGGTTATTTCATGCACCCGTGAGAATATGTTTACAAATATTTATATGGCATGATTCGATTGGAAGTTGTACACTATCCATATCGATAAATTAATGCAAAGAAATTTATATCGATGCACTAACAATATAACTTTTTTTAAAGAGTAATAGAAGCGAGTCAAGATCGACATGCTGTTTTATTTAACCCGCTATTTAGACGTCCTGAGCCGAGGTTTTGAACTTGGTCTCTTTAATTAGTCCGTCTCGTTTGACCTGCGAGTTAATTTTAAAAGAAACTTTATTTTAGTTTTTATTGAAAAATCATGTGAATTACATCACAAAATCAATAATGTTCTACTCTTAAATATTTTGTTAGAGTAAGATTAAGGAATTGAGATTAAATAACTTCAATGCGAAAAAGTCACTTTGATTTTAGTGAGAAAGATGAAAAAGAAATTATAGATAAGATGATAGAGAGTAAAATAGAAGAGATAGCCATAAAGTTGGTGTAACATTCACTTTTCGACGCACTCTATAACATGATGATATCAATATATGTCCCACCATTTTATGTGGGTTCAATTTTCAAAAAAATGTAAACTCACAACGATTTAAATTAATAAGAAAATGAGTATTAAAGAAGGTGTTCAAAAGAGAGCATTCCTTGTCTTAATTTTAATCAAATGGGCAAGAAAGGTGTTGTCCCACCATTTGAACAATCACATAAGTTGAACGCAACACTTCAATAACTTCTACCTTTACTCAACTCACTCTTACTAACTCAACACATTGTCGTATTTACACACTTTACTCTCTCTTTTCAATTACAAAAACTTCGCATGCATTCTTACTCACATTTATCTTAATCTTCTTAATTAATCCCATTAACCAACTAATTAGTAACTTCTCTTATAAGCTCAAACTCTCATACAAATTTAGTTATTTGACTTTTACACTCTATTTGTTTCTTTGCGCGGAAAAACCGTTAAATTTGAAAATGGCTTCTTCTACCTCTACTAACTTGCTTACGTTTCCTTTGTCTCTAACTGAACTGCTTAACTCACATTTTCCTCAATTCCACACCGACTCTCATTACGATAACTTCTATGTTAATGCCAATGGTAACTAACTTAACTCTTACGCCATTTTTTTTTTACATAAACCAAACAATCCTTATCACTTCTTTTTTTCTAGGTTGGATGAGTTTCATGGATTCGGCGAAGATGGGAGATTTTGCTGAGAAGAATAGGAGTTCTGGTTTACTATATGATCTCAACTCTACTTCGGTGTTTTTCGGTGATGAGCATGATCTTAACAAATCAATCGTTGAGTTTCAAGCTGTTTCTAGTTCTACTGCTGTGAGCAAGTCAGGTGAATCTTTTAAAGATGCTGCGATGGTGAGTAATGGTAATGAGAAATCCGTTGTTGCGGTGGATTCTGATGCTTCCAAAACAATTACTGTTCATAGCGCTGGCCATCGCACTTCGGTCTACAGAGGAGTCACAAGGTATCTATTGTATTGTTATTGTTATTAGTTGTTCTTTGGGTCGGATACGAGTTTTCAGAAGAAAAAAATTTATTTTTGTGATTTGTTTTTGTGTAGGCATAGATGGACTGGTAGGTTTGAAGCACATCTATGGGATAACAGCTGCAAACGTGAGGGTAAGGCAAGGAAAGGGCGTCAAGGTTGTTTTCTCAATCTCTCACTCTCTCTTGTGTTGCTTTGAATTGAATTTTTTTGATTGATTTGTTTATTATTTTGAACTTTGATTTGTGAAAATTACAAGAGTAAGAGTTTGCATGCATATATGATATGTTTGTACTTTGTAGTGATTTTTTTTTATATTTTCAATCAACGTGCCGCCATTTTGTTCATGTGGGGTGTGGTGCATGCATATGTGATTTGATTCAATGTGTTGTCGTTTAACGGTTTTAGTGCATGTTTGGTATTTCAGTTGGTTTCTCGGAATCACAGGAGTCACTGTAATTTTGCAAAACTTGGAAAGTGTTGGGCTTAGCTCCACTTTATTGTCGCTTTGTCAGAATCTTCGATTTTGTAGATTTAGTGTATGATTGGACTGACGTTGAGATCGACAAAATCACTATGATATGTTTGCATGCGTATATGATATGTTTGTAGTGATTTTTTTATTTTCAACCAATGCGCCACCATTTTGTTTATGTGGGGTGTGGCGTAAGCAATTTTTTTTTTCCAAAATTTGATTTGATTAAATGTGCTGTGGTTTTCGTGCATGTTCGGTATTTCTGTTGGTTTGTCAGAATCACGGGAGTCACTGGAATTTAGCAAAACTTGGAAAGTGTTGGGCTTAGTTCCGCTTTATTGTCGCTTTGTCAAAATCTTTGATTTTGTAGATTTGGTCTTGGAAAATGTTGGGCTTAGCTCCGCTTTATTGTTGCTTTGTCAGAATCTTCGATTTTGTAGATTTAGCGTATGAATGTGCTGCGGTTTTAGTGCATATTCGGTATTTCAGCTGGTTTGTCGGAATCACAGGAGTCACTGTAATTTTGCAAAACTTGGAAAGTGTCGGGCTTAGCCCTGCTTTATTGTCGCTTTGTCAAAATCTTTGATTTTGTAGATTTCGTCTTGGAAAGTGTTGGGCTTAGCTCCGCTTTATTGTCGCTTTGTCAGAATCTTCGATTTTGTAGATTTAGTGTATGATTGGACTGACGTTGAGATCGACAAAATCATTGCGAACTACAATGTGATTTTAACAAAAGATACACATTTGAGCGTAACAAAAGTCTCCGTGTTTTTGCCGGTTTCTCCGCCAAACAAACATAGACTGAATTACTTGTTTAGTCCTTTTAATTTAAAGAAATCTAATTTCACAAATACTGCAATTTTAAAACCAAGATGACAATTCATAAAGCTTATATTTATTTCTCTTGTTTCTGTTTTCTATAAATAAAAAAATGTTAATGGTTCTGAGTATCTAGAGTTTAAATCATACTATACATCATACATCATTTCCAAACTCCTTTAGATTCTTGGCTCAATTGCATAGCAGAGATTCTCCCATTTTTGTGATTCATTTAATTGGCTGTCTAGTGATGTGTCCAGACATGAGAGCTATCTATGAACCTGTCTATTCTATCATATGCATTCCATAGTTAACATTAACTTTTGCTTTTGCTTTTTCACTCTTCAAAAGCTGAGTTTGACCATATCATTTGTCACCACCACTTTATCCATATTGAAATATATACTTACATGAAAGTGGTGAAGCGCTCCTCACTGTTGGCTGAAAAGCTTTTGACAGTGGGTCTGGTTATGTTCAGCATAGTATTGTCATCTTGATTCTGAATCTTTTTGGATGTTTTGAAGTGTCAATATTTAATTTAACATAAAAATATCTTCCCATAATCACTTTTGTAAAGAAAAAGAAAAGCAAAGACAGTTTTGTTAATAATCTTGAATGTAATTGAATGCTAGAATTTATTGTTCAACTCATTTTTATAAGAATGCATCCATAATCATTTTATTCAAAATCAAATTTTGTCACGGTACAATCAAGCATACATTAAGTGGGAGTTATCATCGCTTATCTTATGAGCTAATTTTGTGAGATGGTATTAAAGTTTATCTAAGATTTGTTGTGAGACTGCACGAATCGCAATGAGCCACCATGAACTTGTCAAGTTCATTACTCATTCGAACATACACGTTAAGATAGTAGTATTAAAGTTTATCTAAGATTTTTTCGGTCATCCACTATGGGCCACCTTGATTAGTCCTCAACTGTTCTATACTGTTAAAAAAGACAGTGTGGTATGGCTAACGCTTCTTGTTTTTTCCTTGACATGGAATCACTCGATGCACTTCCTGGCTCCTGTCACCTGGCTTTTGACTATTTCTACAGTGTACTTGGGTGAGAAAAGTTCAATTTATATTCTTGATTTTTCACAACTTCCCTCAAGCTTTGTAAGGCTTAGTACATCATGAACTAATTTCTATGATTATCAGGTGGGTATGACAAGGAAGAAAAGGCAGCAAGGGCTTATGACTTGGCAGCACTGAAGTACTGGGGACCAGCAGCTACCATAAACTTTCCGGTAACAATCACTTTCATTATTCTGTTTGAATATATTTTAAGTATATAACTGAGCTGCATCATTGAAGTTGAACTAAAGAATAAGGAAAATTTTACTGAATTAATGTTTTGTAGGTTACACTTAGGATAACGTGTCAAAAATGATCTGCCTACTTTGTAACTAAAAGGTTAGGCTCATTAAGGGGTATGAACTTCAAACCAGACAATGTTGATTAGGACAACAACTAGAATCTAACAAGGACCTCATAACCGTAGTGTTTATTTGCGGTTACGGTCATAGTTACAGTTACGCTGCAATAAATAGAGTTGTAGTGGCCGCAATTGTGGTTAGAATGTTCTGCAAAAACTTTTATAACTTTTATATTGCAGTTGTAATTGTGGTTGTTGACCGCAATTTAGACCCATGATCATAAGAATAATTCGGTTAGGACTTTTAATTGCATTGGAAGGTATTTTGAAACCATACGTAGACTTCAGCTCAAGTTATCTTTCTAGTGGATGAGAGATGTGGAATTGGATCCTCTAGAGTTGTGATATAACAAGAAACCTCATGTAGTTAAATTTGATGGCTAAGATTTATATAATTGTATTTATGTTTTTACAAAATACCTAAATACAATGCTTTTTATCACTCAGCATATTTGTATTCTCTAATATCTCAGGTTTCCCATTATGCTAAGGAATTGGAGGAGATGAAAGATGTAGGAAAGCAAGAATTTATTGCTTCACTGCGAAGGTTTGAATGAGCTAGCCTATTATATAATCCGCACTATAAGTCAATGTGTCACCTAAAATTGTAATTCTTCTGCTTGCAGGACAAGCACTGGTTTTTCGAGAGGAGCTTCCAAGTACAGGGGTGTTACAAGGTTTGAAATTTGAAACAATAGATTACTAATATGATACCAATTTATTTGAAACAACATATTGTTCTCGTGTATCTCTCATGTTTTGTTCTTTGGATCCTTAAGGCACCATCAACAGGATCGATGGCAAGCAAGAATTGGTCGAGTTTCTGGAAACAAAGATCTATACTTGGGAACATATGGTAAACTTTTACCTTTTCTTGTTAACTTTTCTATTTTATAAAATATGATTGGATGTAGTGAAATGATAGTATGGCACCATTAGCTTTAATCTACTGATATTTTTTACCAATCTCCCCATATATTTGTATCCATATATATTACGAAGTCAAGATTCTCTATATTCAAGATACCATGAATTCACACACTCAGCACATCAGTAGGGTTGGATCAAAGTTGAGGAAGTCGGATATTAAGCTAGATACTTTGGATTTTTTACAAAAAAAAGAACAAAATCTGCATAATTTCTAAACTGTCTGATTTGATCCAAAGTCACCAATACATGTGTGAATGCAAAGATATCCGAACTATAAGGATACCATTTTTCGATGTTTTATATCCCTAATTTATACTATTTCGGTCACCAGTTTTGGTACCAAATAGAGGTATTGTTGGATTTATTAAATTGCTTATGGTATAATCGAAAGATTGAATATAGTTGCATCATGATTCTTATTCACTATCATACGATTTTTTGAAGTTGAATAGTGTTTGTTCTTGAATGGTGACAGAAACTGAAGAGGAAGCAGCAGAGGCATACGACCTTGCAGCCATAAAGTTTAGAGGTGAAAATGCTGTAACCAATTTTGAGATAAGTAGATACAATGATGTTACGCTGGATAGTTCTTCTCCAGTTCGTGAAGAAGCAAAGCGCTTAAAACCTTCCGAAGAATCAGAGAAGAAAGCTCCTATGACTAGTACTGCTGAACAACCTGAGAGTGCAAATGTGAATAGCAGCATCAATTTTCTGCCAACTGCTTCTGATGAACCCTATGATTCTGCAACACAGTATTTCTTCGGCAACCCTCTCGACAGTTTTCATCCATCTATCAATGCAGAAAGTGACACAGCTGAGTCTGCTGCAACTACAACCAATGGTGCAGCCGAGTTCTTTCTTTGGCCCCGTCAGTCCCAGTGAATTTTGTTAGTTGTCTGTTCGGCTAACAAATTGAATGTTACTCTATGGTGCAATTGAGCTGTTTCTCTACAATTGACCTTTCATCTTACAAACATGAATGCTATGAATTTGTGTTAAAAATTTCTGTTAGTTAAGTAAGTGGCATCTCAAAGATGATGATGAATATTGAGTTGTGCATTTAGGCTTGAACAAATATTGCTTGTTTGCATGCAGTGGTGGTATAATAAAAGCCTTGTTATTTTACAACTTAGCTTTTGAGGTTTTTCTGAAGTTATGAGTGAGACATGAAACATGCATTTTGGAGTGTCTATATGCTGTTATAGTTCACTTTGTTTATTTCAGTGTTGAGATGTTTCTTGACAAAGTGTCATGGAAAGTGGTTCTTTTTCTCTTTTGTTTTCATACAAAATGAGGGGAGATATGTTGTTTAAACTTTTTATTTGATTTTGAAAAATTATCAACTTGTTTTATTTTTTTAATTCTAAAATTTTCCTTATGAAAAATTCTCCTCCTTTTTCTAACTGATGTTGCTTCTTGTAACAAAAAAAAAAAGAAGACTGATATTGCTTCTTATTCTTGTCTGCATTTGTTTTTACCTTTCTATATTCCATTTGGTTTAAATATTTATGTTCACTTTGCCTTCTTACTATTGCTTGCATTTGTTTTTACGTTGCTAAATTTTATTTCTTCTAAAAAAAATTTAAAGGTTTCCTCTCAAATTTTTTGTTTGGTTATTCCAATTATATTAGTTTTTTTGGTTACAATTCCAATTATATATTAGTTTGTCAAAACTTTTGTGTTTAGTTATTTATGGAGTTTTCATGTTTAATTGTTTTTAATTCCAATTAATTGTTTATCAGTGTTGGTCCTCCTATTTTCTCAAATCCGCAATTTTGGTCCTCTATTTTAAAATCCACGATTTTCGTCCCCAATTTTAAAAAAATTGAGACATTTGGTCTCTCCCACCAATTTGACTCTCAATTTGGATGGGTGACAACTAATTGAGTAATATGACATAAGCGGTGTCGTGGGATTTAACAACGGTGGTGTGATGGTTCATGAGGTGAAGGGCTTTGGCACATTGGATGTGGACGGAGGGGTTTTTGGGAGAGATAGAGAGTGCTTGGTTGGCTTCAAAGAGAGAATTTTGGTGTGTTGAGCACAATTTGTGGTGGATTGGTCTGGTTAAAGTTGCGGGTTGCTTGGTTTATGAGATCTGAGTTAGTTCTTGAGTGGAACAATTTTAAGTCGGACTTTACTTCCTTAAATTCGAAGAGTTAACATAAAAAAAGTGACTAATCTTTTTGAAATATTCTTCCTATATCTTCATATCAGAATGGAAGGCACTATTTGAGAACATCTCATAAAGTTGGAGACTAATTTTATGATTTAATCTGCGAAAATTAGCTAGTTTCAACATATTTTTTCTTCTATATCTTCATATCAGTATGGAAGGTATGAAAACAAATAAAAATTTACAAAACAACACAGAAGAAGTGTACAGAGTACAAACTCCAATTTAAAGAAATAGTGGCATAGATGTATCATTTGAAAGATTTATATATTTAAAACAATGCTTGTAATTTGTTTACTCACATAGAATTTAAATATAGCAAGTCTTTAAAAATTTCTAACAACAAATCAGTCCTGGTAAATGTATAAAGTAAATGGGAGCATATATATATTGGAGTTTGGCTAAATTTGAGTAATTCAATTGACAGTGGTTTGACATAAACCAGTAAATTGTTAAATAGTAAATTTGCATGAAAATAAGATAAACGTGTGTAAATGAGGGTTATCTCAACGTTATTGACTAGTGTAAAGTTGTTATTTTATAATTTAAGAACTAAGTATGATATAATAAGCTGTGTTTTGTTTGTAAGACTTATCTCAACCGATAAATATCAATATTATTAGGTTAGACATTATCATGTAGATTCGAACTCAGACTATCGTTGATAGCCTCTAAATACACTAAAAATATGGAACTATGAAAATTAAAGATGCTAAACTAAGAAAATAAACAATAGAACTATCAAATACAATTAACGACATTTCCTCATTCATTTTTTGTTCTTATCCTCAATGAACAATACACTTGCTATATAATATTCTGAATAAATCATTATTATCCATCCATATGGTAAAATCTTAAGCACATTAAAAAGTACACTAGAAACGTATAAATCAAAATAACAACTAAGATATAAAATATACCATGAAAGATGATAAAAACTACTTGTTAGATTCATTAAATAGTTAATGTATTTGGTTTATAACATACATTAAGTATTAAGCGAACCTAAAAAAGTAGTCTTTTCTTATAAATATAACCGGATAGAGTAGTTTATTGGACCAACTTAGCCTCCTTAAATGGTGAGTTCTTAACTCTTACATTTTAGGAGGTGGGCGTAACGGGTATCGACGAACCCGTGAGTGTGGTGTTCCTGGAACGTTAATTCTGGGACGATATTGAGGTGGCGGCGGTGCTACATATCTACGTCGCCTGTAATCGAGACCAACCAGTTTTTGTGTATCAGCTGTTGGGGGCTGGTAACTGATGAATCCATTGGATCGTGCAGACTGATACTTGGGACTAATATTTCCTGCTACGGTAGTAAGAGTGATAGCTGCTAGCAACAAAACCAGCAATGATATTAAGTAAGACATCTTTCAAGCTTTCTTATTTGTGATAAGCAATGAGTTTAGGGTATTTATAATGATAACTTTCTGAAAACTAGGTAGGGAGCGTAGAAAAGTTTGGTCCTTTTCTTCCAAAAATACTTAACTTCCACTTAACTTCCTAAAAAAGAGACACTATCTTGTCGACGATTTTGACCCACATAAACCTTGTTAGACTTTTCAGTGAAAGAGAGATGTCAAATTTCTCTTGTTTGATTGTGAAGAAGATATGGTGAGAGAGGTTGCTTTAACATGGGCTCTATCGTCATTTTGTTTCTTCCCGGAATCCGGGGTTCGAACCCCGATCCCTGCACAAATTATCCCTGATAGTTACCAACTGAGCTACACTTACGGGACTTATTATTTAAGGATTTTATTAAAAGAAATTATGTTTTTGGAAATACGAATTGTTACTTTCTTTTTTACCAAACAAGTTGTTATTTTTATCAATGTAACGAAAACTTATATATTTTATGTTTTAACCAATGCAACTCGTTAATATTCTCTTTATTAATGTATGAGAAATATTAACAAATATTCTTAAAGTATTGTTTAAGCTTCCAAAAGTAGTAATCTTTATGGTGGAAACAGTGTGGTTATGACTTTTACATAAGTTTGACTTGTATTTTCAAAAAAATTATTTGTGGATTCCTTAGACATTCGTTAGCAAGACCCTTAATTTATTATCACAATTCGTTGTTGTTTCTACATCTCTCAAACACCAAACCTTCGTAGTCTCCCACTGCAACACTTCATCAACATTCGGTGGATTAACCACTATTCCACCTCTCGAAATTACATGACCAATGAAACTTACTTCACGCAACCAAAACTCACACTTCGACAACTTAGCATACAACTTCTTCTCTTTTAAAGTTTGCAAATACAATCCTCAGATGCTCCGCATGCTCCTCCTCCGACTTCGAATACACCAAGATATCGTCTATAAACACCGCCATAAACTGGCCCAAATAAGGATGGAAAATCCTATTCATATATTTCATAAAGACACCTACCACGTTAGTTACACCAAATGGCGTTATAGAATACTCATAATGACCATACCTCATTCGAAACGCAGTCTTAGAAATATCTTCCATCTTTACTAATATCTGGTGATATCTGATAGATATTTGGCAAGTGTACCAAAAACTACCGAAGTAGTAAAACATCGTTCCCACAAGGACTGTTTTAATCTCAATAATTCGATTGCGTTATTAAATAGGATGTATAAAAGTTATTTTGTTATGCCACTTGGCAGTTAATTGGTTTAATTGCATAAAATTAAATAACAGAAATTAAAGATTAGTTTAGAAGAATAAGAGATAGACGAGATCATGTCTTTCGAATCATCTAAGTTCCCCTAATTGGTATACTGCACCTATTCTTATGAATGATTTCTAATCCCACGATAGTTAACAAAATAGCCCTAATCAATCCCTTGAGTTAGGACCTTCTTCTCAAACTACCGCCCCTAATTCCTTAGGTGGTCTAATAATCGTTGAAGGTTTTAAGAACGTTAACCTAATATCACTAACAAACGATTATCCATTCCTAGACTAACCATGTTTATTAGAACAATTCAATTAGGTCTAACTAGAAAGCTATGGTCAATAGTCATTCATTCTCACTAAATCATATTTATATTTGATCAGGATATAAAAAGAATTAAGAACAATTGAATTGAATAAAGACTAGATTGTCATTCACAATAAATAGAGTTTCACAGCAACATGTATCAATTAGGGTTACAAAGAATCATCTCAAACCTAATCTCTAAGAGATTTAGCTACTCATAATCGAGTTTACAAATAGCATAATCAATAATGGAATCAAAACATACATGAACTGATAGAAGGTTGATGAAATCGCCCTCCTAACCGTCTTTAGGTCTCAAAATCGCACTTTGCTCTTCTCAAATCGTAACCCTTGTCTTTGGAATAGACTTCAGCTTAAATAGGCACAAAAATTCTCTCAAAATCGTGTCACGTTTTAAGTAATTCGTGACACGTTTTCCTTTGAATAACAAACAGCTGAATTAGGGTTTCCTCAAATCGTGTCACGTTTTGGTCATCGTGACACGTTTTCCTTAATGTCGAGAGCATGCTTTTTGCCTTGTCAAATCGTGTCACGTTTTGAATAAATCGTGACACATTTTGAGTCTTTGTATTTTCTTATGTTTTTTGCTTTTCTTGCTGCTTAAATCATGAAGCTTCTTCTTCATAAACAACATCGGCGCTCCCCACGGCGAAACACTCGGCCTGTTAAACTGTTCTCCAAAAACTCTTCCAACTGCTTCTTCAACTCGCACAATTCTGATGCAAACATTCGATAAGGTGTCGTCGAAATAAGACTTGTCCTAGGTACCAAATCAATTTCAAATTCTATTTCTCTTTCCAGCGGTAAATAAAAATTGTCCTCCAAGAAAACATCAGGAAACTCAAGCACCACCGGTAACTCGCCAACTCCCGCCTCACTTTCAACTTTCAAAGAAGCAAACATCACAAACACCTTAGCTTCCTCATCCGAAGACGCCTCAACTTTCCCCATGTTAAGAACTTCCCCTCAACTCGCTCCTCTGGTTAATAAAATGTAACACTCTTGGTTAAACAATTAATGTTCACACCCAAAGACAACAACAATTTCATACCGAAAATCACATCCATGTGTTCCAAAGGCAAACAAACTAAATCCAGTTTAAAATCCACAACACCAAAATTCACAGGACACTTCATACAAACCACAACAAACTAATAAGAACAAAAGAACAAGTATCGAAGGTATTCTCATACCACTCGCATACAAACAAGAAAACAACCAAGTTTTGTCCCGGACTAGGCCAATCAGGATCTGACACAAACTTGTAACACACTCAAACCCCACATGCGATATTTAGAAAATAAATCAACAGATAAATACAAGGTTCAAAGTGCTACTCCTTCAATAACTCAAAAATCATGCATAGTTCGGTTTTCATAAAAATTTCGCAACAGAATAATAGAAAAGTTTGCAAATATCTCAAGGTCTCAACAACCCATCTCAATCTAAGAATACATCAAATAAAACTCCAGGTCCACATCATAATCAAACAGATAACATAAAAAGTAAACTCCCGACCAAGTTCCTAATTAGAGCCTAGAACTAGACTCCAAAGCAAATAAGAAAATGAGGAAGCGTCAAGCTAATCCTCAGGTACTCACAACAGTCACGCGTCCTAAATTTATACGTCTACACTGTGATGTAGGCGGAAACCCGCAAAAGGGAAGTGAGATAATTATTCAACATAAAGAATATATAAGCACAAGTATAGTATTATAGAATTTCAATTATCATTTAATGCACAGTCCACATTTCAACATGATAAGACATGCAATAATTCTCATAATGAATTAAACACCAAGAGGTTCTTACATCATTCTCAATTCATCACAAAATTTACAAGCATCACCAAGGAACAAACACAATCATGTACACATCTTTATGTACGTTAACATAATTCCCACAATTCACATAGTTCATATAATTCACATCATTCACATAATTTATATAATCAAGTATGAGATATTTCACATATACTCGATGCATGGAATGTTTTAGACACGAATATACACGCATGTGGTACCGTTCTGGGTGTTAGAGGTCTGTTATCGATTGATCCATGCGTAACTGGATACCGAAGTATCCTAACTCTCCTCACTGAATACTGAAATATCCTAAATCTCATCACTGGATAATGAAGTATCTTAACACCAAGACTCATGAATACATGAACATATGACTCATCAAACGCATACGTTCATACAAGACTTCATCATCATAAACATCGTCACTTTACATACACATCATCATATATACATATATGTTCATCATTATGATTTATCATCATCAATGTATTCATAATCATCATCAATAATCACCTTCAAACATTTACCACACATAAAGAAACAACATCTCAACATTTAGCAAATGCGGCATTCTAGACGATCAATCATTTTAACCTAGTTAGTCCATACATCAAGTGCATATAAATCACCAATTCAATCTTTATTCATCATATTGTCATGAGCATATAATCATATACAAGTTATCATGTCTTAATTCATCATTTCACCATGTATTTCCTACATTTGTCAAAATTCATTTTTTTCTCCTTCAATTGCAAATCAACACAAACTACCATAAAGCCCATCACATTACCTTATTTTCTTTAAAAAAACATCTATTGATTGTTAGAATAAAGTCCACGCCCTTAAGAATAAGTTTGAAAGCATTTGGAGTGAAGAAAAATGCATTTTTAAGGTTTTGAACAGGGTGCAATCGATTACACAACATGTGAAATCGATTATGCAATTTAGAAAAACAGGTCACGGGTACCAAAATCTTTTTTAAAAGGTTTCCTCTAAAAAAATTGTTTGGTTATTCAAATTATATTAGTTTGTCAAAACTTATATGCTTAGTTACTTATGGAGTTTTCATGTTTAATTTTAAAACACAACTCAATTAACAATAAAAATTAGGTTTAAATACAGTTTTGATCCTCTATTTTTACAAATCCACAATTTTGATCCTCTGTTTTCAAATCCATGATATTTCGTCCCCCATTAATAAAAAAATCGATACATTTAGTCCCTCCTACCAATTTGACTCTTAATTTGGATGGTGTGAGTACTAATTGAGTGATGTAGGGATTTATCGGCGGCAGTGTGATGGTTCATGAGGTGAAGGGCTTTGGCACAAAGGATGTGGACAGAGGGGTTTATGGGAGAGATAAAGAGTGCTTGGTTGGCTTTGAAGAGAGGGTTTTTGGTGTGTTGAGCGCGGTTAGTGGTGGATCGGGTCCAGTTCATATGGCAGATTGCTTGGTTTATGTGGAGGATTGGTTCAGGTTGATGGTTTCGTTGCAGGTTCGAGTTTTAGTATTGGGTTTTTTGGTTGCGGCGGAGATAGTGTGTGAGGAAGAAGAGTGATAAGGTTAGGATTAATATGCTTAATTGAATTATTATGGCCTCTGTTGAAGCCGTTCTCTGCTTCTTGTTGTAATAATGAGGTGCTTGAAAGTCTTCTATATTTATTTTTTGCTTTGTGTAAATGTTATCAAAGCAATGCACGCCACATTTTTAACTATGTAAAAATTCGTTATTTTTCTCTCTAAATTTATGAGATTTTCAAAGCAAACATCAATTGCTTTCTTTTAAATATGGAATATCATAAAATTAGTAAATGATTTTGTATAACATTCTTAGATTGGTTTATGAGATTATGAGTATATAAAAATGTAACCAAGAAAATGAGTATATAAAAAAGATTTCTAGCTCTTTTTTTTAGAAAACAGATTTCTAACCCTATTAAACTATCAAGTTCGTCCCTTCCGTCAAAAATTTAAAAAAAAAAATGAAATTAGTCCCTAGCTTTTTATTTTGAAGAACTAATATGTGTAAAATTTGACTAATTTTAAACAAACAATTGAGCTCGATTGATTAATGAGTTTTCACAAAAGGACGGATTGTTTATGAAGTTGGAGTTCAATTCCTAAGTTGAACAATTTTAGGTCAGATTTTACTTACCTTCCGGATGAAGGTGAACAATTGAGCCCTTTTCTCTAAGAATCGAAGAGGATTAACATGAAAAAAATTGACTAATCTTTTTAAAATATTCTTTCAATATCTTTATATGGTATGGAAGACACTTTTTGAGAACGTCTCACAAAGTTGGCGACTAATTTAATGTTTTATCCTGTGAAAATTAGATAGTTTCAGCATATTTTATTCCTCTATATCTTTATATCAGTATGGAAGGCATGACAACAAATAGAAATTCACAAAACAACAGCAGATGTGTACAAAGTACAAACTCCAATTTAAAGAAATAGTGGCATAGATGTATCATTTGCAAGATTTATATTTAAAACGATGCTTGTTATTTGTTTACTCACATAGATTTCAAATCTAGCATGTCTTTAACAATTTCTAACAACAAATCAGTACCAGGAAATGTATAAAGTAAATGCGAGCATATAAGTTGCAGTTTGCCTAAATTTGAGCAATTCAATTGATACGGAATAAGTATGATATAATAATAAGTTGTATCATTGTTCCTAAGATATAACTCAACCGTTAAATAACAATATTATTATGTTAGACATTATCACCTGGATTCGAACCTAAAATATCGTTGATAGTCCCAAATAAACTAAAAATATGGAACTAAGAAAATTAAAGATGCTAAACTAAGAAAATAAACAACAGAAAATCTTTCAAATATAATTAAAGACATTTCTCATTCATTTTTGTTCTTTTCCTCAATGAACAATACACTTAATATATAATATTCTGAATAAATCATTATTATCCATCCATATGGTAAAATCATAAGCACATTAAAAAGTACACTAGAAACATATAAATCAAAATAACAACTAAGATATAAAATATACTGTGAAAGATGATCAAAAACTACTTGTTAGATTTATTAAATAGTTAATGTATTTGGTTTATAACATACATTAAGTATTCAGCGAACCTAAAAAAGTAGTCTGTTTTTTTATAAATATAACCGGATGGAGTAGTTTATTGGACCAACTTAGCCTTCTCAAATGATGAGTTCTTAACTCTTACATTTTAGGAGGTGGGCGTACCGGGTATCGACGAACCCATGAGTGTGGTGTTCTTGGAACGTTAATTATGGGACGATATTGAGGTGGCGGCGGTGCTACATATCTACGTCGCCTGTAATCGAGACCAACCAGTTTTTGTGTATCAGCTGTTGGGGGCTGGTAACTGATGAATCCATTGGATCGTGCAGACTGATACTTGGGACTAATATTTCCTGCTACGGTAGTAAGAGTGATAGCTGCTAGCAACAAAACCAGCAATGATATTAAGTAAGACATCTTTCAAGCTTTCTTATTTGTGATAAGCAATGAGTTTAGGGTATTTATAATGATAACTTTCTGAAAACTAGGTAGGGAGCGTAGAAAAGTTTGGTCCTTTTCTTCCAAAAATACTTAACTTCCACTTAACTTCCTAAAAAAGAGACACTATCTTGTCGACGATTTTGACCCACATAAACCTTGTTAGACTTTTCAGTGAAAGAGAGATGTCAAATTTCTCTTGTTTGATTGTGAAGAAGATACGGTGAGAGAGGTTGCTTTAACATGGGCCATATCGTCATTTTGTTTCTTCCTTAACCTGCGAAGAAAGGGGGGAAAACCAACTACACTTTTTTGTTTCCTGTTCTACCCTTATTATATTAATTGGGTTTGCCAAAGAATGTGTCAAGGATATTGTTTAAGTTTTCACAAGTAGCAGTTGTCGCAATAACAAGGATTTGATGCTGTGAAGAGATAGACCTCGTTTTGGACAGAATGGAAGACATAAACATATTTTATCTTTTACTATAATTAATTTTCATTTTTTTAAAAAAGTTTTTTTTTCAGAAAGAAAAGAAAACTCCCCTATTTAGTTAAGAAAAAAATTTGGTTGTATCCCTATTTAGATAATTTGATAAACAGCAACAGCAGGGAAATTAAATAATTAATTAACTCCCCTAATTTAATAATTTGTTTATAACGACGAGCAATAACGTTCCCGTCTATGTGTCATTCCTATTGTGTGTATTTATTTGTATATAAAAAGAGATGCCAATTTTAAAAAATATGCAGAGATCAGAGTTCAAACTCCGGACACTCCATTTTTTTAAATTTGAAATGTGTGAAATCTAGTTACTGGACTACTTGACAAAAAATATATATGTTTGACAAATAAGATTAAAATAAGTTACCTTAAAAAATTAATTAAAATGAGCTCATTTTATAACATATAATATTGTACCTATTGTAGTTGGTAGTTCCTATTTTAATGAGATTTGACTATTTTTCAATTAATAATTTAAATAATATTATAAGTGAAATACTTTAAATGAAGGGTAAAATAAAATTGTGAAGAGAAAAAATGCATCCTAAATTGATGTATTTTCTTTGTACATAGATAACTAATGGAAAGACAAACACTATCCACATTTTTTATTTTTTATATAGGTCAAGAGAAAGGTTAGGCATGAGAATCTGAAGCATCCTAACTAGGTTGACACCTAACTGAAGCCCTCATCCTCTACCGCCTTTCCAATACGTAATATTATTAAAAAATATATATATTTACAATAAGGGGGGACTAGGCCAAAACCCTCAAAAGAAAAATAGATATATACAGGAAAAACAAGGGACCGAAATAGTTAAGAAAATCTTTAATTAGGCATCTCATTCATGTCCCTAGTAAAATCCACCAACAAAGAAGAAGGCAACATAGGGAAACATGTAGTATCAAGCCGGGAATCATTATTACCAATCCTCCGGATGTTCCAAGAAATAATATTCATTTAAACGGAGGAAGAGGACCCTGAGAGCGGGTTTTGTACGAAGCCTTTTGCACGTTCTTTTTTTTCGGAGACTTTGAAACTACCTTTTTAAATGGCACGCCATTCACAGCAGCCTTTCCTAGCCAAGTTTGCATAAAAAGTAATATCCACCTTTTTTTATTGCACACATTTAATTTTATATAAAAAGATAACAATTTTAGCATATATATAATAAAATATATTTTGAAAATAAGTTTAAAATAATCTCTTTTTATAGTGTATAATATTGTCCCTATTGTAAAGGGTAGTTCCTATTTTAATAGAATTTTATCTTTTTGATTAATAATTTAAATGATATTATAAAAAGAAAAAAACAAAATAAGATAGTTCAAATAAAAGGTAAAATAGAAAAAGGAAAAAACTTGTCCAAACTCATATATCCTCTTTATATATAGTATAGAATAGTATAGATATAGATAACCGAGACAACTTTGGGAGAATACACTAATAAAATATATATGTTGGAATGTTTGATATATGCTAGTATTTATTAAAATAATTTAGATAAAAAGACTCAAATTTTTAATTTCCAAATATTACAAACTCTTTTGAGGAGAACTTTATCATCTATGATGGTTATATCAAACTCGAGAGATTAATCTCTACAATTACGCACAGAGATACTCGGTTCACATCACACTGAAAAAATAATGCATACTCTACTACCTAAAATCTAAACTATGAAAAGGAACCAAGTAAATATACTCCACATCAGCAAGGATTTTCTTTTGATGGTTTTCAAATGTTGCCTACAAAGGAACAAAAAATCGAAGCAAGTAAATAAATCAGCTTTAGAAAGGTCGGTCATTCCCAACCTTTTAAATGAAGAGTATATTTTGGAAGGCAAGGGGTTTAGCCAACTCCTCTTCAAGGTTGGTGCTAAAAATGGATGAGAAATTTAAATTTAAAGTTGTTTCTTATTGATGTGAAAGTGACTCAAAATTGGAGAAATTGAAGTTTGCTAAATTTGTCAAAATCGGAGCACGATTTTTGGACCAGAATTGGCACTTCCATTCGTAAAAAATCGGAGCATGATCTGGCAAAATCGGAGCACGATTTTGCGCATATGCATAAAAATAAAACGTATTTTTGGGCCTGATTTTGTTCCAATTTATGAGGGATTCTTTTATTATAAATATAGGCTTTGTATCAGAGTAAACCTTGAGATATAGGGGGCTGAAACAAGGGTTTAGAAAGACAACAACAAAACTAGGGTTTATATAGAGTTTGTCTCTTGAGAACAAACACTAGGGTTTGAGAGTTGATTCACCTTGGGAAACACTATTAGAATTGAGTCTCTTGGTTACGGGAAGAGATTGAGACTTTGGGTAAAATTAGGCGGGAGACTTATTCTTGTAACCCATTAATATCTCTTTTGTAAAGTTACTCATCATTATAGTGGAACAGATGGCTGCTCCCCCCCCCCAGATTAGGTCAATTTTGGACTGAACTGGATAAACAAATTCTTTTGTGTTTTCTTTTCTTTTCTCTCGCTGTTTTCTACTTTTGCCTGTGATTATAATTGTTGTCCACTTGTTTTGGTTATTGATTATTCCTTGCTCCACACATAAGTATTTATTGACGTGATTTTTCATCGAATTCACAGCAGTTATGAATAGTATGAATAACTTGTTCCCAAACTAATGGTGTATTTGTAAATCATATTTAGATCATGTGATTATTTCCGCTGATGATCAACATGCAACTTTTACTTTATCAGAAAATGCAAAACTTAATTAAAAATAAGACAATTGTGGAATGTTTTGGACTCTTTGCAAGCACAACATTGTTTCCTTGGTGATTTATTAGAGACTTCAATGCTACTATTGGTGCACATGAGCATAGAGGCCTTCACTCACCTGCTGCTAGACTACCAATGGAGGAGTTTCAATTTGGACAAATTGAGAAGAGGTAACACACATACAAAAAGAAAGTTAGACAAAACCATTTGCAATCAGCTATGGTTGGATTTGACTTGTTCAACTCTCATAAAGCACAAATCAGATAACTTCCCTCTTTTATTATATTTTCAATTCAATTCCACTGTTTTGCTTCTCAGTTCAAATTTCTGCAAATGTGGTCCCTTCACCTTGATTGTAAGTATATAATATTTTCTTGTTTGAATACAAATGTGATTGGATGTCCTATATGCTTAATTTAAATATAAAGCTGAAAATGGTTAAAAAAATATTGAAAGTTTGAAACAAAGAGATTTTTGGCAATGTCCATGAATATGTTAAAGAAACAGAAGAGAAGTTGAATTAAATTCAAGACAACATCCATCTGCAAGGTGCCAATGATGATCTTCTAGTTGAAGAAATATTAGCACAAACTTTATTAGAAGATGCATTGAAGACACAAAATATTTCCACAAATTAACCAAAATCAAAATCACCACAAAAATGATCTAATTTGTTTATATTTTTGGTCCAATATAACAAATTATATTATTTTGTCGAAACTTTTGTTTAATTATTTATTGAATTTCGTGTTTATTGAGCTTTCATGTTCAATTGCATATAAGGTCCTTTCAAAAAATAATGTTCAATTGTTTGATGTAAATAATTGTAAAACACAACTCAATTAACGATCAAAATCAGGAAAATGTTAATCAGTCCAGAGCAATGATTAAATAATCAAATATAATCATATTTACATTACAAATTGTGTGGTCAATGCATTAAAAATTTAAAAAAAATATCATTTTCAATTTAAAATTTTCTCTTTTGACTTCCTTAACCTGCCTATACCTCGACGTACTAGTTAGTTCTGAATTGTTAAAAAATCACACCAAGAAAATATTTGATGTATGGAGCAAAATAATCAAGCAAAAGTAGAAAACAGCGAGAGAAAGGAAGAGTGAATACACAAAATTTGTTTACCGAGTTCGGTCCAATACTGACTTAGTCTTGGGGAGAGAGCAACTCTCCGTTCCACTATAATGGTGATTAACTTTATAAAGAGATATCAAAAGGTTACAAAAATTAGTCTTCAAACTTAATTCTACCCAAAGTCCCAATCTTTTTCCTTGACGAAGAGACTCAATTCCTAATAGTGTTTTCCAAGGTGAATCAATCTCAACCCTAGTGTTTGTTGCCAAGAGCAAACTCTACAAACCCTAGTTTTTGTGTTGACTTTTAAACCTTTGTTTTCAGCTCTCTACCTTGATATCACATCGAAGATACGTTTTTTTTCTCCTTCAGTGAAAAAATATTTGCATCAAATATTCTCTTTCAAAATATATTTGCATCAAATCTTCCTTCATACGCTACAAAAATAAATTTATTGTCCATAAATATATTTTCAGCACAAAATATATTTGAAACAAATCTTTTATATTTTTATCAACAATATTCTTCATCCAACAAATATTGAGTCATACTACAACATTCTTCACCTTGACTCTAAATTAATGATGATGTCAATTTAACAATCAATCACTCCGCTGCTCTCTCTCCATGCTTCATCTTCCCTTACTTCCAACTACACCATGTAACTCCACAAATTTCCACCTAACCTCTTCAACCATCAGAATGCCTTCTGCCTTTTTGAAGATCATCCTTGCATCCAACTACACTAGGAATTTTAGGTAGTTCCACAAGTATACACCATAACCTCTTCAACCACGGAACGTCACCTGCTTCCTTGAAGATCTCCTTGGATCCAATCACCCTTGGTCTTTTAGGGTAATCCCACAAGTCATGCTATACATTCTTCAAAATTCGGAATGTCTTCCGTCTTCTTGAAGAATTCCCTTGCTCACCACTAGAGCATAGCACCCAAGGTCTCCATAGTCGTACCATTCTCGGTGTGTTCAACTCCACCTCGAGTTATGCTTTCTTTACCTCAACTTCCAAATGCGTACATCCCACTATGTCTTTCAACTTGAAACTCCACCTCAAAGATTGATCACAGGTATTCTTACCTCTGCCTCTTCAGACTGACCATGAGTGGTCTTACCACTGCCTCTCCAGGCTGATGTTGAGTGTTTAACGTCTCCACAGACGACCACCACTCTACAAGGCATCACTCCCAATGTGAGAAACATCATCTTCTTCATCCTCCCAACAAGACATCATCAAGATGCACCTCAATGTTCTCCAAATCATCAAGGATTTTGTTAAACTCTGTAAGTTGCTCCATGATGGCCTTTGACTCCACCATCTTGAATGATAAAAGTTGTTGCTTTAGGAATTGCCGATGAGTCAAATCTTCCTTCATACGGTACAAAAATATATTTATTGTCCATAAATATATTTTCAGCACAAAATATATTTGAAACAAATCTTTTATATATTTAGCAACAATATTCTTTATCCAACAAATTTTTAGTTATACTACAACAAGCATAACCCTAAAAATTATTATAGAGAAGAACTATGCAAACAACTACTAAAAAAAAAAATTATTTGAAATGTTCAATCAGGTTCCAACCGGGTAAAATCTTCATTGACCTATTTGTTTCAACCCATTTAGAGCTTCAACAGAATCAGGTTCAAAATCACGAACCTTCAAAAACACACTCCTCGCTTCTTCACGAACCTATTTCCATTCATAACACTTCCCTAACAACCACATAGCTTCCAAATTTTCACATTCCTACCACCACTCTGATCGCCTCCACAACATCCTCCATCGCCAATTCAACTCTCCTCCGATTCACCTCCAGTTTCATCTCCGTGGGGGAAAAAGAGTGATTTATAATTAAGAAAATGTTGAAAAGTTAAATTGTTCAATTTTTAATGTGTTGAATCCTTCAATTTCTATAAAAACATACTAATTAAAGGTTGTTAAAGAGTGTCTTTAGAGTACTCGTTAGTATTCTCTGTTGAAGCCATTCTCTATTTTTATTGTAATTATGAGTTGCGAGTTTCCTTATATACACTCCCTTCGTTCCTTTGTAAGTGTCTTTTAACTGTGGATTTAGCGTTTCTATTTAACTGTCGTATTGGTATTTTAAGGTTGTTCATCTTGACCGTTCAATATAGACGACTATTTTATGTCTCCATTTTCAAGCTTGGTTTTTTCAAGCAATGAGTGCTGCCCACCCTCATTCCTTGATCCTTTGACTTCTTGTTTTTCGCCTCTTATGATCAAGCTTATTTCCATAACAATTTCTCTACCGATTTCAATTTCTTGACAATTTTCAATTTTGTCAATTGGGTGTAATTGGTATCCGTGTAGTTTCCAAATTTTGTCAATTCCTATGAAGACTTGTGAGCGGTATGGGCACTAGGAACGATCAATTTGAAGCCGGGTGTGATGCGTCTATTTGAATGGACGAAGGTATTTAACGCACATACAACGACAAACACATACTTAAGTTCGGATACGGTTATGAGAATTACCGCAAGTATATTGGATGAGAGAACATTGTATAAAATAGATGGGTGATAAGTGCCGTGAAGTAGTTAAAATCATCTTTGAATTAAGGCATTTTTATTACTTATCTTACAAGTAATCTAAGGAAAAGCCGAGAGATAAATGATAATTGTCCTATTATGCTTTATTTCTCTTACTCTATCCCTTTTGTGCAGGAATTGAGCTCAAGACACCAAGCAAGGAAGGAAAAGAACCAAGAAAAAAGAGGCAAAGATCATGGCAACTCGCCATCAACTCGCAACGGCGAGCAAGGAAAGGCGAGCAGCTCGCCACCAACTCGCAACGGCGAAACCAAGGCGAGCACATGGCAGAGAGTTTTTCTCCCTTCGCCTTCAACTCGCCATGGCGAACTAGAGGCGAGCAGAGCTCGCAATGGCGCATGATTTTACTCGCGAGGCGAGTTAGGGCGGCCAAAACTCTTCAGAGGTGACGTGGCAAAAACCCATAGGCGAAGAAAGCGCAACTCGCCATGGCGAGTGATTCTGCTCGCGCGGCGAGTACATGCAGATCAGAAACTCTATAAAAGCCTCCTCTTTCATTTCAGAAAGGGGTTGTCACATATTTTAGAGAGAGAACAGGGCGAAAATCTTGGGTTTTCATAGAGCAAGAGTGATTGAGTGAGAATTCATCAAGATCCTTGGAGAAATCAAAGTCTTGGCATGGATTCACAACTTTTCTTCCACTTTTGTAAAGCTCACATGACAATGATGAGCTAATTCTTCTTAGTTGGGATTAGAGGTACTTGATTGAGCCTAAAATGTAATCCTTTGATCTTGTATAACATGATTCTAGCAATTTATTTGATATTGAAGTTATTCTTGCAATCCAATTCCTATCTTTGATTTAATTGTTATTGAAAAGTACCTTTGAATCTATGTCTAGAATATTCATCTATCAATACAACAATTCTAGACATAGGATTGATGTTTTGATAATCACACAAAGTATCGGAATGTAAAACTTTCGGATCGTTGAATAGATTGAGAAATCGTCGATTAAACGATACGATCGACAATTAGATTGTTCAATAGTTTGGGAAATCAACTATTGAAGAATACAATTGGTTTCAAGAGATTATTTGGACACGAATAATCTTGTTGAGCGATACGTGATAATATCGGTAAAACGCTAGAGTCATTATACGTGATTATTAGGTTATGTTTGACGCTTAATCAGGGAACCCTAATTCCAATGTTTCTTCGCCTTGTTACTCTCAACATTTACTTTTACGCTTTAGTTTATGTAGTTAAACAAACAATCAATCAATCTTTTAACTTAGAATGGTATTTCGTGTCGAACAGTCCATGATATCACACTAGTCCCTGAGGAGACGATTTATAAATACTTATCTTGTTTGATGCAAAAATACTACATCAAAATGGCGCCGCTGCCGGGGACTGGCGTTTAGATATCATAGATAGTACGACTAGTTTATCGTTTTAAGACAATTTTGCACTTATTCATTTTTGTGAATAGATTCATTCATTAACCTTTTTGTTACTAATCTCGTTTGGATAGATCTTTGAACTTTTGTATGCGAGGTACAGTTCCTCCACGAGACCTAGAATACGATCCTGAGATTGAAAGAACGGCTCGCAGAAACAATAGCAAAACAAGAAGGGAGAAGATACTAGCCAAGCAAGTACAGCAAGAAGGAACTTCAACTTTCACTCCTTCTCTACCTACAATCATAGAAGAACCAATGGCTCAACCCGAAGCTAATCAAAGTGTGATGCCGTGTTGGACTAGTCCAAGAAGGCTAGCACACCTTGGAAAGGAAAAGGAAAAGCAAGTGGAACTAAAGTCCGGCACCATACAACTTGTTTCTAATCATCCCTTTGCCGGGTTAGACCATGAAGACCCGTATCAACATCTCTCAGTGTTCTATGCTTTAGCAAATAGTCTTGGGGCATCCGAGGCTGAAGAAGAAGCAGGGTTCTTGAGGTTGTTTCAGCATTCACTCATCGGCAAAGATCGGGAGTGGTATCTCGATCAACCACCGGATATTCTTAAAGATTGGAATGCATTGGAGAAAGCGTTTCAAGAGAGATTCTTCCCGGATCATAGACACATGGACACCAAAACCGCAATAGCCATGTTCGCACAAGGAGCTGACGAATCATTATGTGAAGCATGGGAGCGCTTCAAATCATTACTAAGAAAGTGTCCTAAGCATGGATTTGACGATACAACTCAGATCCATATGTTCCGAGGAGGATTGCAACCGGAGCCAAAACTCATTCTTGATGCAGCTGCGCATGGTTCATTGATGGCTCTGAGTCCTAGAGAAGCCGTCGATATCATTAACAAGATGTCACTCAATGATAGAGCAGCTAAACATAATCGAAGTGGGGCACTCCGGAAGCCCGGAATTCTTGAGTTGGGGTCAAGCGATGCAAATCTGGCACAAAACAAAATTTTGACTCAACAACTCGAAGATATGAAGAACCAAATGAAAGAGATGCCGAAACTCATCAAAGAACAATTGCAAAGAGAGCAACGACATCAACAAGTTCACTTTTGTGAGATGTGCTCCGGTGACCATCAGACAGGGTATTGTCCACCGCTTGAAGAAGAAGTTAACTATGTGGGAAATCAACAAAGACCGGGACAATTCCAAGGTCAATATTCGGGGAATTCAAATCAACAACGATACCCGAATAACAACAACTTTCAAAGGGGAAATAACTTCGAGCAACCATGGAGGTCTACTGCCGGACCTTCAAATCAACGGCCATTCAACAACAACTTTCAACAATATCCACCACAACAAGATAGAACACAAAAGCTTGAAGACACCCTCAACCAATTCATGCAACTTACAATGGCCAACCAACAAAACAACACCGCGTCCATAAAGAACCTTGAGACGCAAATGGGGCAACAAGCTCAACACTTGAGCCAAATCTCTCAAATTTTGGCCAACCAACAAGGAGGGACCTTCACAGCAAACACACAAAACAATCCCAACAATGGCAAGAATGAACAATGCAAAGCCATCACAACAAGGAGCGGAAAAGTGATTGGGCGAGGGATTGGGGATAACTTGGAAGTGGAGCAACAAGTCGTTGAAAATGAAGAAGAGGTGGATGAAGAAGTGAGTGAGAAGGAAGAGGTGGATGTATATAGTGATAGTGAAGATGTAAATAGTAGAGGTGTAGTCGAAAAAGAACAAAAAAATGAAATAGAAGAAAAAAATCAAAAAAATGAAGAAGTAATTGAGAAGGATGTGGGGAAGAGCAAGAAGAAAGAAGCCGGGAAGGATGTGCCGGCTCACAAGCTTCCATATCCCAAAGCACAATCAAAGAAAGATTTGGAAAAGCATTTCAAGAGGTTCCTTGATATTTTCAAAAGGTTAGAGATCAATATTCCCTTTTCCGAAGCTCTTGAACAAATGCCAACTTATGCCAAGTTCATGAAAGATCTCTTGTCCAAGAAGCGTCGCTACAAAGACGATGAAATAATTCAACTTGATGCAAATTGTAGCGCAATCATCCAACGACGTTTGCCAAAGAAAGAAAAAGATCCCGGAAGAGTAACATTGCCGGTAGCAATTGGAAACGTCAATGTCGGTAAAGCTTTAATTGATTTAGGCTCAAGTATTAATCTTATTCCATACTCGGTTGTCAAACGAGTTGGAGGCCTAGATATGAAGTTGACTCGGATGAATCTACAACTAGCCGACAAGTCCGTGGCAAGACCAATGGGAATCGCCGAAGATGTCTTGGTTAAAGTGGATAAATTTGTGTTTCCCGTTGACTTTGTGGTCATGGACATCGAGGAAGATGATGATGTGCCGCTAATTCTTGGTAGAGCATTCATGCGTGCCGCACGAATGATGATAGACTATGATGATGGATTGATGAAGGTGCGGCTTGATAATGAAGAGATCAATTTCAATCTTTATAGTGCAATGAAGCACTCCAAAGACAAGGGAGCATGTTTCAAGGTGGATGCAATGGATGAAGTCATCATGGACACAAGAAAACAATTGCATAAGCCTACTGCTCTTGAAAGAGTGCTCACCGACGCATTAAGTGTTCTTAGTGCGGAAGAAGAGAAAGAGATAGAAGAATGCTTGAAAGAGTTGGAGACCTTGAAAGAAATTCCTCCAAAGAAAGCAAAAATGGAGGAATTGAAAGAAAAAGAAAAGGTTGAAGAATCCAAAGTTGAATTGAAAGTCTTGCCGTCTCATCTTAAATATGTGTTCCTTGAAGAAGACGGCACCAAACCGGTAATTATAAGCAACTCTTTATCAAGCAATGAAGAACAGAAGTTGGTGGAAGTTCTTAAAGAAAACAAAGAAGCGATAGGATGGAAATTGTCGGATCTTAAAGGCATAAGCCCCTCCTATTGTATGCACAAGATCAACATGGAAGAGAACTTCAAATCGGTGGCCCAACCACAACGCCGGTTGAATCCAACAATGAAAGAGGTAGTCCGTAAGGAAGTGGTTAAGTTACTTGAAGCCGGAATGATATATCCAATCTCGGATAGTGCGTGGGTTAGTCTAGTGCAAGTAGTGCCAAAGAAAGGTGGCATGACGGTGATCACCAATGAAAAGAATGAGCTCATACCAACAAGAACCGTCACCGGGTGGCGGATGTGCATTGATTACCGAAGACTTAACCAAGCTACAAGAAAAGATCATTTCCCATTGCCTTTCATGGACCAAATGCTTGAGCGATTGGCCGGGCAAGCTTATTATTGTTTTCTTGATGGCTACTCGGGCTACAACCAAATCACCGTCAATCCGGAGGACCATGAGAAGACGGCATTCACTTGTCCTTTTGGAGTCTTTGCTTATAGAAGAATGTCGTTCGGTTTATGCAATGCACCGGCTACATTCCAAAGGTGTATGCAAGCGATATTCTCCGACTTGATTGAGAAGAGTATCGAGGTATTTATGGATGATTTCTCGGTGTTTGGTTCATCTTATGATGTTTGCTTGAACAACTTAGACACCGTCCTTAAACGGTGTAAAGAAACCAATCTTGTGCTTAATTGGGAAAAATGCCATTTCATGGTGACCGAGGGCATTGTTCTTGGTCACAAGATCTCATCAAGAGGCATTGAAGTTGACAAGGCGAAGATTGAGGTTATCGGAAAGCTCCCACCACCGATAAATGTCAAAGGGGTCCGTAGCTTTCTTGGCCATGCCGGGTTTTACCGGCGATTCATCAAAGACTTCTCAAAGATTGCAAAGCCATTGAGCAATTTGCTCAACAAAGATAAGTCTTTTCTCTTTGATAATGAATGTCTTATTGCATTTGAAACTTTAAAAGAGAGGTTGACCACCGCACCAATAATCACAGCTCCAAATTGGAATTTAAACTTTGAATTAATGTGTGATGCTAGTGATTATGCTGTTGGTGCCGTGCTTGGTCAACGAAAGAACAAAATTTTCCATGCTATACATTATGCAAGCAAGGTTTTGAATGATGCACAAATAAATTATGCTACCACTGAAAAAGAGTTGCTTGCAATTGTATATGCATTGGAAAAATTTCGTTCTTACCTCGTAGGTTCCAAAATTGTTGTTTACACTGACCATGCAGCTATCAAGTATCTCCTCACCAAGTCCGACTCAAAACCAAGGCTCATCCGGTGGATGTTGCTATTACAAGAGTTTGACTTAGAGATTAAAGACAAGAAAGGAACGGACAATCTTGTAGAGGATCATCTCTCTAGGTTAATGAACACCGAGGTAACCAAGAAAGAACCGGAGGTTCTTGAAGAATTTTCGGATGAAAAGTTGCTTGCAATCAAGGAAAGACCATGGTTTGCCGACATGGCAAACTACAAAGCAACTGAATTCATTCCCGAAGACTTTACGTGGCAACAACGCAAGAAATTCCTCCATGAAGCTAACCACTATGTATGGGATGAGCCTTACTTGTTCAAGATTGGAGCGGATAACCTCTTGCGTAGATGTGTTGATAATGAAGAGGCAAAGAAAATATTGTGGCAATGTCACAACTCCCCCTATGGAGGTCACTTCAATGGGGAGAGAACCGCCGCAAAAGTACTCCAATCCGGTTTCTATTGGCCGACACTTTTCAAAGATGCCTACACTCATTGCAAGTTTTGTGATGAATGCCAGAGAACCGGATCAATGTCAAAGCGGAGTGAAATGCCTCTACAAAGCATTCTTGAAGTGGAAGTGTTCGATTGTTGGGGTATCGACTTTGTTGGCCCTCTTCCTTCATCCTACTCTAATGAATATATCTTGGTAGCCGTGGACTATGTCTCAAAGTGGGTAGAAGCCATCGCATCGCCAAAAGCAGATAGTAAGACGGTGGTGAAGTTTTTAAAGAGAAATATTTTCACCCGCTTCGGCACTCCAAGAGTCTTGATAAGTGATGGAGGTTCACATTTTTGCAATGCACAACTAGCCAAGGCCCTAGATCATTATGGGGTGAAACATAAGGTGGCATCACCTTATCATCCACAAACAAACGGCCAAGCCGAGGTTTCGAACCGAGAAGTGAAAAAGATTCTTGAAAAAACAGTCTCGGCATCCCGAAAAGATTGGTCGGCAAAGCTTGATGAAGCTCTTTGGGCCTATAGAACAGCGTACAAGTCTCCTATAGGGCTCACTCCCTTTCAAATGGTCTATGGCAAGTCATGTCATTTACCGGTTGAGCTCGAACATAAGGCATTCTGGGCACTCAAGCTGTTGAACTTTGATCATGAGAAAGCCGGTGAAAAAAGGAAAATTCAAATGCACCAACTTGAAGAGATGAGAAACCAAGCCTATGAATCTTCAAAACTCTACAAAGAAAAGGTTAAGAAGTACCATGATAAGAAGATCGTTCAAAGGAACTTCAAACCGGGACAAATGGTTTTGCTGTTCAACTCACGATTGAGGCTCTTTCCAGGCAAATTGAAGTCTAAATGGTCCGGTCCTTTCATGTTTAAAGAAGTTAAACCATATGGTGCAGTGGAGCTCGAAGATCCAGCTACAAAAGCTAGCTGGACAGTGAATGGCCAGAGGTTAAAGCCCTATTTTGGTGGTGAAGTTGATCGGCTCACATCGACAATTTCACTAGGCAATCCGTGAACTCAAAAGAAAAAGGCGTCGAGCTAAAAGACGTTAAACAAGCGCTTGTTGGGAGGCAACCCAATTTTGTAAGTTTTTCATTGTTTTGCATGCATATTAGGAGTAGGAATAGTAGTGCATAACAAGGCAAGCAGAAGCACAAAGAAAACACAAAACTTGAACTGCTACAACTCGCGAGGCGAGTAATACCACTCGCCATGGCGAGTGAAATATTCATTGACTGCGTTGACTACCAAATCACTCGCCATTGCGAGTAAATCACTCGCCATTGCGAGTAAATCACTCGCCGTTGCGAGTAACCGCAGAATTAGCAGTTACGCTTTCCAAAGCCACTAACCCTAAAAACCTTCATTAACTCCCCCAACCACTCACTACCCACCTAATACTTCAAAAATTTCGGTTTCACTTCTATCTCTCCCCTCATAACATCAAATCCCTCTTCCAAACCCTAAAAATCTCAAAAGAAATTACCCACACAAATCCTCACCAAGTCCAATCAAGTCAAGCCTCCAAATCAAACAACATCTTTGCACTTGCATAACATCAAATCAGGTTTGTGTGCATTTTAATTTTTCATTAAAACTCATACATGAATAAACCCTAGGATAGTGGATAAATTGTGAATAAGCTATCGAATGGATACCTATATGTCTGAGATATACCAAAATCATGCAAGATTTCACATGCTACTCATGCCAATCCACGTTTTTTGTTAAACCCTTTTGTATACAAAGTTTTCAATAAAATGGGTTGTATGGGACAAATTCGATTTGTCAACGAAATGCATGATTTAGTTTATCTCATAGACCTTATAGGGGTCGGAATTGATAGATTTAGGGTTAGGGTCCTTTTAATTGCTGATTTCTGGTGAAAAAACGAAGAAAATCAAAATTCTGGGTCAACTCGCCATGGCGAGTTTCATCACTCGCAATGGCGAGTATTCATAGGAAACCCAGAATTTTGTTCATAACTCGCCATTGCGAGTAAACTTACTCGTGAGGCGAGTTGTTTTAGAATTCAGGGCTTAAATTTTCTTTGTTGGCTAAATTTGTTTATCAGTTTTCCATATTGTATTTAATTGTTTTATGGTGTTGTATGGATTTTCTGATTGTTTTGCAGATATGGCCCTTAAGAACACACAAACCGTAAAATGAAAGAAAGGTGAACCGTCTTCATCCCAACCCACAAGTGACCTACCCTTCGAAAGAGAGAGATTTAAATCTCGCCTCCACCAGGACCGCTATGTAGAGTTACTTAAACAAACAATGTGGCCTGAGAAAGTTTTCAGCATAAACCCTGAGGGACCTTATAAAGAGTTGTTGAGACTTCTAACAAATCAAGGGTGGGAAAGACTACTCCAGCCCACAACCAATTGGAATGCCGAGCTGGTGCGTGAGTTCTACGCCAATGCTCTTCCAGAAAACCCTCACACCGACCCCTTCACTTTTGAAACCTTTGTGAGAGGTAGAACCATACGCTTCGATCGTGAAGCGATTAACAAATACTTGGGCAACCCATTCCAATTGCGGTATCCGGATGAAATCGATACCTTTCATGAGAACCAGAATAAGGGAGTGTTTGAAATCGTTTCTGTGAAGGATGAGATTAAAAGAACCATTTTGCTTGAGGGGGAGAACTATGATGTGAGTGAAGCAGGGAGAGAGTTCAGAGCCAGATATGCAGTATTGAATAATACTGCCAAATTCATCTTCAAATTCATCCTCCATAATGTCAAACCCAATAGTCATCTGTCTGACTGCACTGTTGATGTTTGCCCTCTAATCCACTACATCATGACGGGCAGGAAGGTTGACATTGCCCACACCATTGCTTGGGAATTAAAACTTGTCACCCTTCAAGGAAAGAGCGAGAAGAAAACCCGCCTTTCCTTTCCTGGACTAATCATGGGTTTGATCAAAGATTCCAAGATGAGAATGCCAACTCAAATTCATGAGAAGATAAAGAACCCCATTGATGATGAGTTTGTTAAACGCTTCATCATGAATGACAAGAAGAAAGATAAAGGCAAGCAAGCTTCTTCATCCCATGCACCTCCACCTCAACCTGAGCCCCAAAATGACCCAATGCCAGTCCCACCCACTGCTGCCTTCGACTTTGCTAGCTACGCTCAGTGGCAGCATACCTGCAACATGCATACCTGGAACATGCTATCCGCTACAAACCGGGCCAACACTTACTTCCAGCAGTCCCAGTACTTAATGCAGCAGCAGGCAGGGTATCCCCCAGAGATTATGGAGCAGTTCATGACTCCCCCCGCTTTTCAGGCTTATGTGAATTGGCCTGCGGACACGCCAAATGCCTTTGGTGGGGGTGAATATTTTGCTGAAGCGGGACATGATGCGGGTGATGAAGATTTGGAGCAGGATGATGAAGAGCAAGTTCACAGTGCAACCTCCACAAGAGGCGATGACGATGGATCGGATGATATGCAAGGATGAGAAGAAAAAGACTTGAAAGCTCACCTTTTAATGAGTGACATTTTAAAAGCTTTCAGTCAATTCTTTTCGTCTTCTTTATCTTTATCTGGCCACTATTTTGATGTTACTCTTAAACAATTTTTGCTTCTGTTATTATTTTGGGCACTTTGATTCCTAACTCTGTTTAATTGGTATTTTGTTTAGTACTTGTTTAGTACTCGTATTGTGATGTACTTTGATAACAGTATTTTGATGTTAGTTAAATGTCGTATTGTGGTTTGAAAAGTTTGTTAGTTCTGTAGTTATAATCAAGTACTTTATTTTGTGTTAATTGTGAAAATGTGGGAGTTCGAAATATTGTGTATCACTCTTACTCGAATTTCAAAGAAAATGCTCAAAAGCTTCAAATTTCAAAAGTGCTTGGAAGATAGCCAAAAAGATTGAGCATCTCAGATGAGTGATAATGATAAATGTTGTGAGAAAAGCGCCAAACCAAGGTACAAGTTTCCAGTTTTTCTAGATGTTTACTTGAATCTGAAACGAGTACTTTGCACAAATTTCATTTCATTTAGTGCTCCGCAATAATGTAATTGTTTGTGAACCACTTAGTTCTAGCCTAAATGTGAGGAAACCTCAATGTTTTGTACTATATGCAAGGAGACCGGCATTCATTGTTTAACTCGGTCGTTTCATGTTAAATCCAATAATTGTTTCGAATCGTATGAAGGCATGGAAATGATCAAGGCACATTTTTGTAATGAGTGAAACACATTTGGCCACAAATAGCCTACCTTGTGAGAAGAGAGAGTATTTGCTAACCCACTTGAGCCAAATGAATCAGAGTCCTCAATTATGAACTGTCAAATCATAAGCACAATGCTGGATGAATTTGTCCTTAGAAATTTTTTAAAAATCCAGTTCATTTTTGACGCAATTCAGGACTCTGAGATGTTTTTAATTGTTGAACCCTAAAATCTTCATTGTTTAATTGTCCCTTTTGCCATAGAATAGGGGAACATTCAAATAGGGTATGTTTTACTCAAGTTGGGGAGAAAAGGTATATGTGAATCAAGTGTCAAGAAAAGTGGTGTAATCTTATTTTGTGATCAAGACAACATTGTTTATAAATGCAAAAAGAAAAGGAAAGAAAAGTTGTATATGATAAGAAGAAAAAGAAAAAGATAGAAAGATCCAAAAGAAACGAATAGAATAAGTTGTCAAGATCAAGGTGTATTATATTTAAACACCTAGGGTGTGATTAAGGGATTATTGTAAATTTGTTTTTTGGAATGTAAATAGAAGGAATGTTCCCTTATACTTGGCCATTTGAATTCAATGACCCACAAATGTCCTTTCTTTTGTAGCCAAGCCAAGTTACAACCCACAAAGACCTTTTGATCCATGCTTTTATGCTTTTTGAAATGATATTTGGATGGACACATAACTTGATCTGGATGTTAACTTGATTGTCGGATGTGTGTTCATAACCCTCACTCATTAAATTACTTTGTTTTATCTACTTACAGAGAAGAGTGTTAGGTTTGGTTCGTAAATAAGTATGTTATTGACTTGAACTGTGTGATATAAACTTTGTGCTTAGGACTCATTTCACATTTGCAGTAGATTTCCAGGTTAGTCGGAAACTTCAGACCTGCAGGCGCAGTCACTTTGAATCATTCATCTGAAAAAGTTTTTAAAACCTTTTGACTGGTGTCTTGTATTGAACTTCTTTGTTTTCAATCTTTTGTTTTCAATCTTTTGTTTGAGGAAAAACAAAGAGTTAAGTTGGGGAGAGTTTGATAAGTGCTGTGAAGTAGTTAAAATCATCTTTGAATTAAGGCATTTTTATTACTTATCTTACAAGTAATCTAAGGAAAAGCCGAGAGATAAATGATAATTGTCCTATTACGCTTTATTTCTCTTACTCTATCCCTTTTGTGCAGGAATTGAGCTCAAGACACCAAGCAAGGAAGGAAAAGAACCAAGAAAAAAGAGGCAAAGATCATGGCAACTCGCCATCAACTCGCAACGGCGAGCAAGGAAAGGCGAGCAGCTCGCCACCAACTCGCAACGGCGAAACCAAGGCGAGCACATGGCAGAGAGTTTTTCTCCCTTCGCCTTCAACTCGCCATGGCGAACTAGAGGCGAGCAGAGCTCGCAATGGCGCATGATTTTACTCGCGAGGCGAGTTAGGGCGGCCAAAACTCTTCAGAGGTGACGTGGCAAAAACCCATAGGCGAAGAAAGCGCAACTCGCCATGGCGAGTGATTCTGCTCGCGCGGCGAGTACATGCAGATCAGAAACTCTATAAAAGCCTCCTCTTTCATTTCAGAAAGGGGTTGTCACATATTTTAGAGAGAGAACAGGGCGAAAATCTTGGGTTTTCATAGAGCAAGAGTGATTGAGTGAGAATTCATCAAGATCCTTGGAGAAATCAAAGTCTTGGCATGGATTCACAACTTTTCTTCCACTTTTGTAAAGCTCACATGACAATGATGAGCTAATTCTTCTTAGTTGGGATTAGAGGTACTTGATTGAGCCTAAAATGTAATCCTTTGATCTTGTATAACATGATTCTAGCAATTTATTTGATATTGAAGTTATTCTTGCAATCCAATTCCTATCTTTGATTTAATTGTTATTGAAAAGTACCTTTGAATCTATGTCTAGAATATTCATCTATCAATACAACAATTCTAGACATAGGATTGATGTTTTGATAATCACACAAAGTATCGGAATGTAAAACTTTCGGATCGTTGAATAGATTGAGAAATCGTCGATTAAACGATACGATCGACAATTAGATTGTTCAATAGTTTGGGAAATCAACTATTGAAGAATACAATTGGTTTCAAGAGATTATTTGGACACGAATAATCTTGTTGAGCGATACGTGATAATATCGGTAAAACGCTAGAGTCATTATACGTGATTATTAGGTTATGTTTGACGCTTAATCAGGGAACCCTAATTCCAATGTTTCTTCGCCTTGTTACTCTCAACATTTACTTTTACGCTTTAGTTTATGTAGTTAAACAAACAAACAATCAATCTTTTAACTTAGAATGGTATTTCGTGTCGAACAGTCCATGATATCGCACTAGTCCCTGAGGAGACGATTTATAAATACTTATCTTGTTTGATGCAAAAATACTACATCAAAATGGCGCCGCTGCCGGGGACTGGCGTTTAGATATCATAGATAGTACGACTAGTTTATCGTTTTAAGACAATTTTGCACTTATTCATTTTTGTGAATAGATTCATTCATTAACCTTTTTGTTACTAATCTCGTTTGGATAGATCTTTGAACTTTTGTATGCGAGGTACAGTTCCTCCACGAGACCTAGAATACGATCCTGAGATTGAAAGAACGGCTCGCAGAAACAATAGCAAAACAAGAAGGGAGAAGATACTAGCCAAGCAAGTACAGCAAGAAGGAACTTCAACTTTCACTCCTTCTCTACCTACAATCATAGAAGAACCAATGGCTCAACCCGAAGCTAATCAAAGTGTGATGCCGTGTTGGACTAGTCCAAGAAGGCTAGCACACCTTGGAAAGGAAAAGGAAAAGCAAGTGGAACTAAAGTCCGGCACCATACAACTTGTTTCTAATCATCCCTTTGCCGGGTTAGACCATGAAGACCCGTATCAACATCTCTCAGTGTTCTATGCTTTAGCAAATAGTCTTGGGGCATCCGAGGCTGAAGAAGAAGCAGGGTTCTTGAGATTGTTTCAGCATTCACTCATCGGCAAAGCTCGGGAGTGGTATCTCGATCAACCACCGGATATTCTTAAAGATTGGAATGCATTGGAGAAAGCGTTTCAAGAGAGATTCTTCCCGGATCATAGACACATGGACACCAAAACCGCAATAGCCATGTTCGCACAAGGAGCTGACGAATCATTATGTGAAGCATGGGAGCGCTTCAAATCATTACTAAGAAAGTGTCCTAAGCATGGATTTGACGATACAACTCAGATCCATATGTTCCGAGGAGGATTGCAACCGGAGCCAAAACTCATTCTTGATGCGGCTGCGCATGGTTCATTGATGGCTCTGCGCATGGTTCATTTCCGGTGGAAATTGAATACGAGGGATCAAAAGGCCTAAAAATTCGAGAGTTGTTCGAAAAACAATGAAGTCGTCACCAAAGTTTATAAAAATAGGGAAAACATCGAAAAAAACCTTTAGAATGAAAAAATAGTCTTTAAAACTAAATTATTGGTTCGGAGTTGATTATGCATATGAAAGGTATTAGCACCCTACGACATCCATTAAAATAGGATTACCTCTAATTAATTATGCGAAATATTTGTTAACTTCTAAATATTTATAGAGGAAAAAAAAGGTTTTTTATTATTGTGCTTACAAGAGTTCGCTCTTGCTCCTACGTATCTCTTGGTGCAATGGAGAATTCAAAGCTACTTAGTTCTAGGTAGAAAATGTTTGTGTGTTGATTGATTTTATTTATGAAAATGGTTTGGTCGGGCTTGGGAGAAAAAGTTTGCTTAAAAAAAGGCGGACTCGCACTTGGGCGATGGTATTCGTTTGAGAGAAAAAATTAAACGCACATGGAGTGAAAAGAAGGTTTGCTTAATAAAAAGGCGGACTCACACTTGGGTGATGGTATCTATTTGAGAGAGAAAAAAGGATTAAACGCACATGGGCGTGAAAAGAATAAAGTTTGGTGGGTTGAGATTGATTTTAAACAGAGGAAGAATATATGACCGAAAGCAAAGTGTCTACCTCGTTTCGGATATTCGGGGAATCGTCAGGTTTCTACCCAATTTTTCTTTTTTCACTCACAAAAAAAAAGTTTTATTATTTTCGTTTTATTACGAATTTAATCAAAAGATGAATACTTTGATTGTGATCGAGATGGGGATCTCGCGTTCCGCATCGGGTGTCTACCCAAGTTTTCCTTTTTCGATCAACTAAACTCTTAATGTTTATTTTTAAACATGTTAAATGTTGTCTAGATGGAGGTACAACAACAAAATATAGGTTATCATTATTATACAGCTTTGACCCAACTTAACATTTCAGATCTAGCCCAAAATAAATAGATAAATAAATAAATAAAACAGATAAAAAAGGGGGGGAATGGCCACTTGGATGGCTCTTATTGGCTTTACAGCCAATGGATCCCAGTGGCCCAAAACTTTTCTCTTTCTCTAAACAAATAGAAAAAAAGAAAAGGGGGAATGGAGGAAGGGAAAAAATAAAGAGAGGTGAGGGAGAGAGACCGTTAGTGAAGGAAAGAAGAAAGGGGAAAGAGGGAGATGAAGGAGCGGAAGACGGGGAGGGAGGGAAGGAGGGAGGGAGGGAGAGAGAGCTTTGTTGAAGTTTGAGAATACTAATGATGCTCCTCTGTGTGGTGTTTTCTTTCTACTCTACCATTCTGTTTGGGGAAGTGTGTCCGTCCTCGAATCAATGATTGGAACAGTGTACTAATAGTGACCAACTAGGGTTAAGATGGAAAAAGATTGGACCAAAATTCCCTTGGCTTGGACAGCACCCTATGGACCAGGACAAAATGACTAAAAAGGACAAAACTAAAACAGAATATTAATTAATAAATAAATAAAAACGAAAATGACTTAAAGAAATAAAAGAACATTAATTAAAATACTAGTAAAAAAACATAAATAATAAAAATAAACTAATCAAATAACAATATTAACAAATAAACACAAAATTGTCCCTTTCGGAATTAAAAATGAGGTATTTTAAAATACCTTTCTGACGAAATTTCGTCTGAAACGACGGAACTTCTTAACTTTTTAAAAAATGAGTAAAATTTTCAAAAGTGGTCAAAAAATGGGGTATGACAGAGGTGAACTAGTGTGTGGAAGAAACTATGTGTTCATTAGCACCTGAGTCTAAAAGCAAAACATCATATTTAGATGAAATGGAACAAGAGAAAATTGATGATATACTTGGCAAAAGAAGATGAATTGATGTGATTAGTACTAGCAGTAAAAGAAGGTGAAGATGATGAAGGAAGAATATTCACTTGTTGGAGCAAGATGACAAGTTGATCATACTTCTCTTGTTCAATATTAGAACTAGGTGAAGCTGCATCATTGCAACTTCCTAGTGTAGCCTCATTTGCTTCATTACTACTTTAGGCATTGATAGAAGGAGTTTGCTTCTGAAAATTGGGATGTCCATGCTTAGCATAACAATAATCAACTGTGTGATTATTTCTTTCACAAAAAGTGCAATGCCTTTGGAGGTTTAGGTCCATTAGAACACCCTTTTCCTCTCCCTTGAGGCTTATTGCGTGAATCAGAAGTGTTAACCAAAGAAACATGCTCATCAATGGAAGAAGCTACAGAGTAATTATTGCTCTCTTCCTGAATCACTATGGAATATAATTTATTAATTGATGGAAGAGGATCCATCATGAGAACATTTTTAATAACAACAAATTGATCATTCAATCTAGTATGAAATTGAATAACCTGATCCTCAAGTCTAAACATGCGAGCTTCTCTCATGGCGGCGCAACGATTAGGATGTGGACAAGTACATTGAGGCATAGGCCTATGAGAATTCAACTCCTCCCATAGAGTTCGCATCTTGGTGAAGTAATCTAAAACGAATTTTGAACCTTGTTTCAAATTGTTGATTGTGGATTGAAGTGCAGAAATGAATATTCTATCAGCTTTAGGAAAACGCTCTTTGAGATCTAACCAAGTATCAATAGCGGATTCATGAAAAACCAGTGTTTGAGCAATTTGTGGCGAAACTAAATTGATGATCCATGACTGAATTAGAGGGTTACATCGTTCCCACGCACGACAGATCAGATCATCTTCATCAGGAATCTCCATGGAACCATAAACAAATTTCAATTTATTTTTCACGCCAAAAACACGAATCATGGAACGACTCCATGCGAGATAGTGTGATTCATCCAAGAGAGGAGTAACAAGTGCTGAATTTGGACTTTCACTTGGATGAATGTAGAACATTTATTTAGTATCAAGTTAGGTTGGACGAGGCATGGTGAAAACAAAGCAAAAAGATGAACTAGACGATAAAATGCATCGCGGTGCAAGAAAATCAACAAAGATTTGAGGAAAATCCACGAAAACTGCGAAGAATCAACGAAAAAGCAAGATGATTCACGAAGAATCAATGGAGAAAAGACGAAGAAGATGAAGAAAGTTTTCGTATTTAACTTTTCTAACAAACTATCTTCATGAAGATGAGAGAGAGAGAGAGAGAGAGAGAGAGAGAGACCATGTTATGGAATGTGTAAAATGAATAAACTCTCACTTTTCATAATTGAATAAGCAAGTACAAGGAGTATTTATAAGAGTACAAAGCTCCTAATTACAAGCTAAACTCAATTATTAACTAAACTAAGTAACTTGTACATCAAGTAATAGCACTAGTTATCTCTTCTTCCTTTCCTTCCTTCTCTAATAAATATACGTTAAAAGAGTCTTCAAAAAAAATATATATATATACGTTAAAAGATATTTTAACTAATAGTCTATTGGACCAACTAAACCTCCTGTCACTTGCGGTTTGTGTGAGTTTCTGGTGTTGATTGTCACTAGTCTTCAAATGAAAAAAAATAAAAAAAAATTGTTGTGCTATGGGGCTACTTAATTATCAAGATAGGTGTGAAGTAGTGAGTTCTTAATTCTTACATCTTCGGAGGAGGGCGACGACTCCTTCGAGGCTGTAAGTGTGGTACTCCTGGGATGTAAATTTCGTTAGGTTTAGAAGGGGGCGCTGCTGCTGCATGTCTATGTGGTGGGGGTGGACTGTAATCGAGACCAACCGGTTGGTAACTGATGAATCCATTGGATCGTGCAGACTCATCATCATGTATTTGATACTTAGGATTAATATTTCCTGCTACGGTAAGAGTGATAACTGCTAGCAACAAAATTAGCACAGATAGTAAGTAAGACATCTTTCAAGCCTTCTTATTTGTGATCAGTTGCATGAAACAAATAGAGTTGAGGTTATTTATAATGACAACTTTCTCACAATTAGCTCCTTTTTCCAAAGACACGTACTTCGGAGATTTTTGACCGTCATCAATCTTGTTAGACTTTTTAAAAACTAGTTAGAGTAAGTGACCCGTTCCCTTATAAAAACAATACAATCTCCCTTCACAAGAATTTAATTTTTAGATTTATTCTTTTTTATTTGCCAAGGTTTGAACTGAGACCATGTATATTTTATGCATTGTCCATACTAATTGAACTAAATTCATGAGGACTAATTTTTAGATTTATTTAATAATTGATTAAATTGATGTATTTAGTATGTAATTTAGATCAAATAAATTAATTATGAAATAAATTAAAAATTAAATTTTTACTTGTAATTATTTTTGTGACAGTTATACGAAGTACTCATATTAAAAAAGGTCTAGTTAACAAGGGCACATGTTAAAGATTAAAAACTTGAAACAATTGATAACTTTTGTAAGAAAAAGTTGTTATTTTAAACTTCTTATCAAGTGTCCTTAGAACATTTACAATGGAGACATCCATTTTTTCGGTACTTAAATGAGTCTCACATGTACACAACACCCATTTTTTGACATCGTTAACGTTGCAGATCCGAAGACATGAATATTTCGAAGATTTGAATATAGTCATATTAGTCATATTTGTAGGTATAGATATTTTGCCGTTTTATGCTATTAACATGGATGATGTGAATTTGTTCACATATTTATCCTTTTTGTTTTAGCGAATTTGGATTTGTATTGTATCGATGCACTCTATCAATTTGAATGAATGAATATCGTTTATTTTTGTCAAAAAAAATAATAAATTCGAACAAAAACTTATAGAAAAATTATTAACCTCATTTAATTACAATTATTAAAATAATCTTATGTGTCTCTATTGTATGCTTGAAGTCTTTGTAGCTTTGTTGAGAAAGGAAATTTGATACGGCTTCAAGTCTAATAATTTGAATTGTTCGTTATGTGCATATTGATCAGTCTAATCAAACGTTTCATCAATTCGTTTTGTTAATTTTGTTAAACATCCAATTTTGTGGACTTGAATGGGATTGTCTTTAGTTTGGGAGTTTGGAGAATGACACTGGATGGTGACCAATAAATTCATACTATTGGTATATGTTAATTCCATCTGAGTTGTCTCATTATCATGTGATGATTGAATACAATTTTCGATCGCTTTGGTTATTTTTGTTGCTTTGAAACCGCAAGATGTTTGTGTTGTATCCACTTTGAAGGTTAAAGGCACTTGTGTTTGGAACTATCGACTACTGTTGCGGTTATACATTCGCTGCAAAGTTATTTTAGTTATAGGTGGTGAAATTTGCTGTTCACCTTTGTAAAAGGCTGAAAAACACCAGTAGAAGACTGAAATGCTCCGGCAGCAATTACCTGCAGATCGAGGAAGTGAACCGGCGGCAGTTAACTGTTGAGGTTCCTTCGGCAGTTTAATGCCGATGATCTGTTATAAGAACAAAACATGTATAGAAATTTTCAAAACTCCATTGTTACGGTTTTGGGTTCCATAAATGCGATTTTTGACAAGGTTATACCATTTCAAGCCAATTTCAAGCACAAAATCAAGTAAGTTGTTATCATCCTAATGCATTGCTGTTTTGTGATTGAATTGTTAGTTTTTTGGTTAAATTATTACATAATTAGGTTTTATTGATTTTATGATTTAATGTTAGATTAGAGTTGAATATAATATTGTTATATCATTGTTCATAAGATACATCTCAACTGGTGAATATCGATATTATTAAGCTAAACATCATCATTTAGATTCAAACTCGGAATATCGATATAGACTCAAAATAAACTTAAACTATGAAACTAAGAAAATTAGAGGTTCTAAACTAAGAAAGATAAACGATATAAAAACTATCAATTAAAACTAGAGATATTTCATCATTCATTTTTATTCTTTTTCTAATTGGACAATACACTCAACTCAACATATAGTATTCTAAATAAATCATAACCATCCATATGACATAATCTTAAATACCTAAAACAGTACTAAAAACATATAAATTAAAATAACAACTAAGATATAAAAATATACTTTACATAGAAATGTTAACTTGTGCCCTTAAGACACAAGTTTAGAAGTTAAGTAAATAAATAATGTATTGGAATGCGTGCATTATATTTAATCTTTAATATTTTAATGAATTAAATGTACAAAATTTAAGGAAATATTTCTTTTTTTAAATTTCTTATGTCATAATGGCACAAGTTAACACTAACCTACTTTATAAGATAAGATATTTTAACTAAGGGAACTTCTACGGTACACCCGCAAATTCAGGTGTACCGGTACTCCAACTTCAAAAAAATTTAAATTAACTATTATTTTAATGGAATTAAGAGATATTTGTTGATATTTATATTTTAGGAAATGTCATCTCATAAGAAAAAGTATCATTTCATTGTTTATAAAAGTCATACTAATTTTTTAAAATTTTATTATAAAAATGAATTAAAATTCTCTATTATGAGTATTAAAAATTCAGAAAAATTAAATTTTATTTCGTTGACGTTTTTGATAAATAAGATTTAATTATAGGTGATAGAAAATAATTTTTCTCTTCAAAAGATAACACATTTAACTATTAATTTATTGATTTGGTGTACCAATACACTTAAATTTTTAGGTGTACCATAGAATTTGCCTTTAACTAATAGTCTATTGGACCAACTAAGCCTCCTATCACTTGCGGTTTGTGTGTGAGTTTTTGGTGTTTGATTGTTACTAGTCTTCAAATGAAAAAATAATAATTGTTGTGCTGTGGGGCGACCTAATTATCAAGATAGGTGTGAAGTAATGAGTTCTTAATTCTTACACTTTAGGAGGAGGGCGTAACGGGCGACGACTCTTTCGAGGCTGTGAGTATGGTACGCCTGGGATGTAAATTCCGGGAGGTTTATACCGAGGTGGCGGCGGTGCTACACGTCTAGGTCGCCTGTAATCGAGACCAACCAGCTTTTGTGTATCAGTTGTTGGGGGCTGGTAACTGATGAATCCATTGGATCGTGCAGACTGATACTTGGGATTAATATTTCCTGCTACGGTAGTAAGAGTGGTAACTGCTAATAACAAAACTAGCAAGGATATTAAGCAAGACATATTTCAAGCATTCTTATTTGTGATCAGTTGCATGAAACAAATAAGCTTTAGAGTTGAGGTTATTAGTAAGGACAACTTTCTGACAATTAGCTACGAAGCGTAGAAAAATGTAATTATCAATTTGATAAAAGTCAGCAAAAATAGCTCCTTTTTCCAAAGAGTAGTTAAACCACATCAATCTTGTTAGACTTTTTAAAAACTAGATAAGAGTAAAAAAAAAAAAAAAAAAAAGCATCCGTTCCCACATAAAACTATACTATATACAACCACGGGTCTCAACTATAAACAACAATTTAATTTTTCGATTCATTCAATAATTGATGTATTTAGTATTTTTTTTTATTTTATCTAGAGTTGAACATACAGTCATGTTTGCTTTTTTTTCTATGATAGAATAGTCATTCTTGTTGTTTTCAAACATAACACTTAGTTGTCTCTGTGAGCTTTATTTAGTTGGTAGGGATATTATATATTATATGCAAGGTCGGAGTTTGAACCCTAAACACCTCACTTTTCCACATTTAATTGTGTAAGCTTTAACCACTAGAATATTTGACAAAAAAAACATAGCACTTAACTGTCTTCATTAATATTGTTTCCATTTGCAAATTTTATTTCCTCTCGATTTTTTTTTTTGTTTTGTTATTAAATATTCTAGTTTGTTTTATATTTCTTGTTAAATTTTTGAGGTGAATAATTTTAAAACACATGGAAATAAAAAATAAAATAAAAACACAACTCAATTAACTTTAAACAACCCCCTTAAAAAAAAATTAGCTATAAAAAAATAAAAAGTTACAAAGGCTTATCGTATGTAACAATTTTTTTTAGGTAATCGTCATTTTTGTCTTTGAATATGTAACGAATAGTCACATTAGTTCTTCAATGTATCAAAATTATAAAATAGTCTCCGATTGTACATTTTATTAGTCAAAATAATCTCTGACACTAAAATAATTCTTCAATACTCACAAGAACTTTTTTCATATATGGATTCAACCGACAATAACAAAGTACTTATAAGGACTAATATGACAATAAATAAGTATATTGAAGAACTAATATGACAAAATTAACGAATTATTTTAATGTCAGAGACAATATTAACTAACGAAGTGCACAATCAAAAACTATTTTAAAATTTTGGTAGGAGTAAAATAGCTATTATCCAAAAAAGTTAAGGTTCAACAATCAACTAATCATTCTTTATTATAAAAGCTAATTTTGCCATGCTCGCATTTAGCCCTAATCACTCAAATTTTTCCCTCCAAAGCTAACCTTAATTGCACCCTAATCTCCCAACTACCCACTCATACCTTAAGCATTTACAATAACCTTACATATGTCTATGTGCATTCAATTGATTAATATGGTACTTATTGAAAACAAGCAATTAGTCTTCTCTGTTTTTGATACGCGTGCATATGAGATCAGAATGGCTGCATAGTGCATACCTATCTCCTTGGAAACATATACTCATCTCAGCCTCTTCACTACGAAGGAAAAAATCTGCATATACCTTCTCTCAATAAGTACCAAGCCCAAAACATTTCCCCCAAACTGTTTTCATCAAACTCTCTAATCTGCAGAAACCCTAAATCTCTCCATAAAAAGGTGAATCACCCTCAATCTTTCTCTCAATTCTTTTCCTTGATCTTGAAATCCCTGATTTCTCTCAATTATGTTCCTTTTTATTTTCTTTGATATGCTTGATTGTAAACACTGAAGTTACTTTTGTATGCACAACTCCATTGGATCTAAATTCAGCTACTGATTTGGACAAAATAGTGAATCAATTGCAACATCAATGGAGAACCTTTTGCATTGAGTTTCATGTCAATGATGTAAGTTTGCTTCAGTAAAAGAAATTTCCATATTTCCATACCGGATTAGAATCATGATATAGTTTCTTAATTTTTTTTTTATGTTAATATTATGCAGGGTGTTGTGATGTTGCCCAAAATGTTTGGCCCCGATTTTGGCGATCAGCTTGGCAATTTCGCTACTTTGGTTGATCCGAAGAATAACCGGTTTGAGGTCTTGGTTGAAAAGATAAACGGCACACTCTATTTTAAAATCAGGCGTCCATCTGTTTTTTTAAGTGTAAATGCAAACTTTTGTATTTTTTTGGATGTGCTTCGTTGTTTGCTTTAGTTTAAGTGGTTGCTGAAGTTTGCTAGCAAATTGAACAAATGACATGTATTTGTGGCGTGAATTCGTGTATTGAGCTCTGATTTTAATGAAGCTTCTTGGCCTGTTGTTTGGCTAAATTCGTATTATAGCAAAGTCCAACTACAAGCATCCTTATATTTTATGTCTCATATTAATATGTTTCGAAAGAAACATTGCAACATTTGTTTGGTATTTTGGTTTTGTTACAAGTAAAAACTACAAGCGTCCATGTATTAATACAATTTACTAAATAGCATGCAGTCCCATTAACAAAAACTATTTGGTGTGAACTTTCCAACTACCGTTTTCGAAATAGCAGTTTCGAAAACTCTTTCAGTTTCATCAGCATTATTTGCATTTGATGTGAACTTTCAAATCAACAGTTTCGAAATTGCAGTTTCAAAAACTCTTTCAGTTTATCCAACACTATTTACACTTGATGTGAACTTTCAAATTATCGGTTTCGAAATAGCTGTTTCAAAATCTCTTTCAGTTTATTCAACACTATTTACATTTGATGTGAATGTTTAAAATAATGGTTTCTTCCAAATCTAATACAAGTTTATCAATAGGATCAAGTGTATTTGTATTTGTATTTTCAAAAATATTTAATAAAGGATTAAGACTCATTAAGAATAGTGTTATCAAAGTTTTATCCACCACTGATACAAGGTCATGCAATTGCGTGCCATGCAAGTTCATACATGCATGTTTCTAAAAAATATAGCAAATATACTTATTTTAAATAAGAGATATTGCATGGTATTACATATGAAGGTAGGTGTCAGCATGCATGTTTCACAATGATCATTATGGGACAGGTGTGGGTTCAATTTGATGTAATTGGCCACGTGTCATTTTGTAATTGGACAATCTTTAATCACATGCAATTGCTTTCAGAAGGTCATATGTGTCTTATGTATTGGAATAATTGACAGACTTCTTCCATGATAGGGGGAATAGTGCACTGAGTTAATGCTTATGTCAGCATTATTAGACACATTAATTTAAATTCTCAATGTCTTTGGTAACAGTTGTTGTGCGCATTGAATCATAATTTTATCTCCATGGCAAGAACTTATACCCCATTTCATCCGTCTCTGGTGGCAAACATGATTTCAAGAGATGGATAGAAGATACTGACAACTGATAAAGATGGTGAAAACATTAATGTGACTTCAAACGTGGTATATATTATGAAGTATTTCATAATGTATGACATTGTATCGTTGTGGTAGTGTATACACGAGACCATTTTAAATTGAATTCAATGTAGTTCGTATTTGTCAAGTGTTTTATTTCTATGGTATATCATTTATTCTTCGATAATATTCAACGTGTGTGTGACCCGTGCATCGCACGAGTCAAGAGTCTAGTTTATATCTAATTTTAGCAAACATGCAAACCCTAATCCTTGAAATTTGAATCCCACGTTAGAAAACCATAACAATTACGTGAGGCTATTTCTCTTCCATTCTAACGTGTATTTTCCAAGGCACCCTTATGTTCACCGGCCCCTCTCTCTCAATTTACCGTCTCTTCCTCTTTCTCTATCTACACTCCTATTTAAATTTCATGCAGTGCTGAATCAGAGAACACCGTAACCAGATTTGAACCACCACAAACAAAATCCAACCACTTCACAATGGAGGAAGCACACGCGAAGGACACAAAAGAATGCATGGCAGCGGTAGAGCATCTCCACAGTCGTATTTCTCCTCTCATCCCTGACCGTCGTTGACTCGACCGCCACCATCAGCGGTGAATTTTCTCCTACGGCCTCTTCTCTAATAAATATTAAACTGTTGTGTTTTTAGTTGTGTTTGATCCGTTTTCTCCAACCAGGAGTTTGAGCCAGGTGCTTAACATGGTGGATCAATTAATGGACAATCCATTTCTTTCTGCTTCACGTAGAATTGGAGACAGTGGAGTTCGACGTGGTTGGGATGCGAAAGTGACAAAGGATTCTATGCTTCTTCGTTTACATCAGTGTTAGGTACTCCCTCTCATTTTTCCTCTCTCATTTCCAATTAATTTAGTATCAATATAGAATTTCCTTAAAGCAAGGCAATAAAGAAAAATCATTTAAGATTATACTTTTATCCATCATAACAAGCATTGCAAGAAGCTTAGGCCATTTCTTATTTAAGATCTATAATGTCTGCTGCAAGTTTAAGAACTGTACTGCCTGCTACTCCCTTTCTTATTTTATCCATTTTAATATAAGTCATTCTTGGTGGACTCATTTTCTATTCTGATTCAAAATAGGTAAGCTTAGGCCAACTCTAGGAGCAGAAAGGTTGGCCTTCAAGTCTTTGTTAGCAATATTGATCGGTTTCTTAAGGCCAACAAATAAGTTAAGGCCGTCGGTGTTGGTGCTCCTAATTACCTTTCAATCATCCTTATGTATCTTGTCGCTAAGGTAATCGTCGGTCTCCGTTCACATTCATCTGCAATTCCTTTTCCTCCCATTCACATATTTGACATGTATGTGTACCAGTCTTTGATTATTTATCTTCACTTCATAGTCAATTTTTCACATGCTAATTAAAATGATTGAGGTCTGTACATTATTATTTTGTTTATAATTGCATAAGCATGATATATGTAATGGGCTCTATACTATTACTAAGTTCCAGGTGGCATTGCAGAAACTCTGATGATGTTTTAATCCTGCTAGATTATTTGGTAGCTTGAAAGGAATAATGTTTATAGGTATGTTCTTATTAAGATGCATATTTCATCAACCTGCCATTTGACATCTTTATTTATATATGTTAACAGAAACAACATTGATACTAAAACTGCCTGTTATTTTGAATATGAAAACAAGTTAATAGCGAACTAAGTAAGATGTTTTGATAAGAATGTTGTTTCAGCGCCCATCTTGAGTTAATTTGAAATTCCAATTCTATTGGCGCAACGTTGTTAATGCAAAGTATTCTACATAATGCAAAAGGGCTCATGTTTAGCGTTTCGAATTGCGTATTGAGTTATTGTATTTTCTAAAGATACTTTCATTCGACACCGCGTTTTTTCTTCCATCGGCGGTGTCGAGTGATTTAATAGCGGCGGTGCGGTAGTTCATGAGCTGAAGAGCTTTGGCTCGAAGGATGTGAACGGAGGGGTCTCTGGGAGAGATATAGAGGGCTTGGTTGGCTTCGAAGAGAGAGTTTTTGGCATGTTGGGAGAGGTTTGTGGTGGATCGGGCCTGGTTCAAGTGGTGTAAGGCTTGGTTTAGGTGGCGAGTTGGTTCGGGTTGATGTGTTTTGTGATGGGTTCGGGTTTTAGTATGGTTTTTTTTTGGTTGCGGAGATGGTGTGTGAGGAAGAAGAGGGATAAGGTTAGGAGTAAGATCCCGAATTGAATTATTGCCTCTGTTGAAGCCATTGTTATGGCTCTTTTGGTTTTGCTGTGAAATAGTCGATTCCTCATTCAACTATATCAGTGATCTAATTTTATTTTATCTTATTTTTTCCTTTTAAGGAAATGAATAGAGGATAATCAAACATTAAATTATGAGTGAACTTTGAGAGGAGTACATTTCAAGGTTTTAAGCGAACAAGGTCAATTTTGAAAATCTGATTTAAGAAAATCAGATTTTTTTTTTCTTTTCAAATTAACATTTGTGTCACCCACTCACTTTGCAAATACCCCTTAAAATTTAACATTTATGTGCATATACCCTCTTCAAATTTAAAATTTATGTATCAAAAACCTCAAATTTATACTACTTATATGCAAATATCCCATCCAACTTTAAAACTTATGTACAAATATCTCCTCCTCAAATGTATAAATAAAACTTATTCATAATCTAAACTTATTTAATATATCTCTAATAACAATGAAAAAGAAAAAAAAATCACATCTTTAAAATAAAACAAGCATTAAAATCACAAATTTAATCACACCATAAACAAACAAAAAAAACATTTTTTAACCCCACAAATGAAATAAAAAACAATGAACATAAAAATTGCAACTTTAAAAAACACAATGAACATGAAAATTGCCACATATGCTAGTTTCTCTTTGACATCACGGCCTATTTCCTTCTCAGCTGAGGTACCGAAGGAGTATCCTTTCCTAGTGAGAATTTTCACCAAATATTCTATTAAATCACGTCCAACAAGATCCAACCGAAGAATTGCATGGGGAAGAGCATTTTTTAACCCCACAAATGAAATAAAAAAAACAATGAACATAAAATTGCAACTTTGAAAATCACAATGAACAAAAAATATCATATTTTAAAGTTGTGATTATTTTTCATTGTTATTAGAGATATAGTAAATAAGTTATAGATTATGAATAAGTTTTTTTTTTTTTTTGAAGTAAGATTATGAATAAGTTTTATTTAGTGTTATGATTTAAGGTGTAATTTGTACATAAGTTATAAAGTTGAAGGGGATATTTGCATATAACTAATATAAATTTGAGGAGGTATTTGCTACATAAATTTTAAATTTGAGGGGGGTATATGCATGTAAATGTTAAATTTTAGGGGGGTATTTGCAAGGTGAGTAGGTGGCACAAATGTTAATTTTGAAAAGAAAAAAAAGACTAGATTTTTTTAAAAACAAAATATAGTCGATTACCCCCACCTCGACGTGGCATGACTTTTTTGATTATGTGGCAGTTAATAGTCATGTCAGCATGTTGGATGGAGGAAGGTATTTAACTGATGTTTGACAATTTCAAGGGGTTTTTTGAAGTTTTGCAAAATTCAAGGGGGTTTTTGACGAAAGCTACAATTTCAGAGAGGTAATTTACTATTCTATTCATAGACATATGTGATTCAGTCGGCTGGGTCATTCATTGTGAGACAAAGAGAGTGTCATAAGGTCATTTACATAAGGGGTCATTTTTCTATTTAACACCATTGTGACATCAAAGAATTTAATGTATGTTTGTTTCGACAATGACAATAATTGATTTTGTAAAATTTAGTAGACTCCTCATTCAAAATTATTCAAATTTTAACAACAAGTAGAATCAATTCTATAAGAAAAATCAAGTATCCTTTAATTCATCCAAAGTCCAAACATAAAAATATCAATTCTATTACGTCTACAAACACTTTTGATCATTTAAAATTGAAATCAAACATGCACCCTCTTTCCTATTATTTCCGGATCTCTCACATACACTACTTTAATCATTTAAATTGGGTTTTGCATTATGGATGCTCTCAATGTAACTAACAATCAACTTGATCATATAGAAATATTAAATATAGATAGATTAGTTATCCGAAAAAGAATTTTTTTTTAAGAAGTTAAAATGAAATTTATTTAAAAACACAAAAATCCTAGCAAGCACAAGGAATGCTAGGCTAGGAGATTTAAAAAGAAACATACACAGGAAAAGTGTGCCGTATATATGTATCAAATACAAACTTCTACAAACAATCCAAAAATATCCTCCACGAAAGGCCCTCGAAACCACTAGAAACTAAACACCAAATCAAGAAATCATCTTCGAAAATCAAAGTATAAACGCCTGCGCAGAAACAGAAAAAAATCTTGTGCCAAACCGTTAAAAAACCTCTCCAAAATAACCATCAAACCTACCGAAAAAGAAACTTGATAATTTAACAGTTTGAAACCAAATTAAAATGGTCATAATTTTAAGGATTTTCCCAAATAGTCGATAGGAAGTCAGAGATTAATTTGATGATAAACTTATGTCAGATAATGAGAAAGAAATAAATGCTATTTAGATAAGATCTCAACAGTGGGACTTATTTGTTTTAGGTCCGTTTGGTTCGAGAGTTTTGGAGGGGAGGGGAGGAGAGATTTTTAATTTTATGTGTTTGGTTCATTTTGTAGAAGGGGAAGGGAGGGAAGGGAAGGGGAGGGGAGCAAATCTCTTTAAAATTTTATTGCATTGCCATAATTATCCCTACATTAATTTCAAATCTAAATATTAACCTTGTAGCAACTTTTATTATTATTATTAGATTATATTATTTTGTAACAATCATATTATTAGTAGGTTATTTTATTCTTGTAACAAATTTTATTATATTTTCCTTATAACAACTTTGATTATATATTAAGAGATGTGCTAATTTTTTACAGAAAGAATTGGCAAAAAATGAAAGGATTACAAAGAATTGCTCTTATAAAAAAAATTGATGCAATGAGTAAAATACATGAGCTAATTTGAGATAAAATAAACAACTTGATATGCGCTACTCTTTCGTAGGTTTCTGAAATCGTAAAAACTAGTAGTTTCTTTTATTTAATTAAGTTTAAGGGTAAAACGGTAAAATAATCTTAAAATCCCTTCCCTCCCCTCCCCTACCCTTGCGAACCAAACACGTTTTTAATTAAAAATATCTCCTCTCCCCATCCCTCCGTTAAAATCCCTCCCCTCCCCTCCTAATTCTCGAATCAAACGGACCCGAAGCCATTTTTTTTTTAGGGATATAGTTTTTCTTTTTACTTCTTCGAGTTTTTGGCCCCTTTGTATTCCAAAAAATATGTCATGGTTCTTATAAAAGAAAACAAAAAATAATTGTCATACGAATTCATTCAAATATATGACATTCTCTTATTATCAAGAGATATAATATTTTAAAACAAAACTTTGACATCAAATTCAAAAATACATTGGATGTTAATGTATTTTAAATATGTACGTGATCAACATAGTCTAGTTAACGGTTAATGAATATAACAAAATGTTACAACATATCACTCTATTGAGCACAATGTTAACAACTTTGGATGTTATTACCGACGATTTTCAAGTCGATGTATCAACGCAATTACAGTTTGTTTGAATATTTGAAAATCAATTTGAACGTAATTTGAAAGATTAATAGATTAGTGGATATGTGTACATTTTACACATGAAAATCATGGTTTGTAATTAAGGTTTAAAATTTTGGTTGATTGTGTTCGGTCGATGATTAATGAGTTGCGATGTTTTGTTATATTCATTACCCATCTATTGAATATATAAACCATATATATTCAAACCATCTTCACTATTTAATTTGTTGAAGAAATTGAAAGTCAAAATTGCGTTTAAATAACATAATTCCTTACCAACTCTCTCTCTCTCTGTTTTATTCATTGAAATTCATGCAAGCTCCGCTATTCTGAGATGTTTTCATATAAGTCATGAAACCTACATAAATTTTATCAAATAAATAAATGAGTGAGTGTTGAAAATAAAGTATTAGAGTAAATGATTTTACTATATTATTTTAAATTAATACAACAAGTAAGCATCAAATAATTACATTGCATATATTGAGATGTTAAATTTTTATCAACTAATCCATCAAGATTCAAAAAATTATCATAATTGGCATTTTCTTCTCTCTTGAAGAATATTGTACTTTTGTAATTTACTTTGGCAAAATTTATGCATGCCCTCTTTCTCCTCCAATATCTCTACACTAAATTGTTTAATTAGCTTTTGAACATGCATTAAGTCAATAAAACATTAAGTCACTCAATTAAACAAACTATAAGTGCTTCTTGACTAATGATAATCATTACAAGTTCATGCCACCAATTTACAATCCTAAGATATCTTGTCATGCCTGAAGAAAGACACAAGCTTATGTTGTGACATAATTGTCATCTTTATTATCATCCCTTTAAGTTTTCAACACATAGAAACATGCAACCTTATAAGGCCACAGACAGAGCACAATTCTAATATCATATATTATGAATCATCATCATATCTCCATGATTAATTGCTTGTGGCGATTGAGATCATTCAAATAATTAGAACAAGTATAGTCTTCTAAATCACAAGCATCTAACAAGAGTGACCTTGGAGCTATTGTTTTTTGAGTGAGGTCCATTGCTACTTCTTCTCCCTTTAGTAGTAGCACAACCTATTATTGCCAAAGTAAAACGACGACGTAGTTAGAACAAAAATCCGATTCAAAATGATAATGGTGCGAAACAAAGAACAGATGATGGTTGATCACATAGTTTGGCCGATTTTGTCTACCTCTCAAACTTTTAATCGAACTTAGGTATTTACAATATTATCCCTAAACTGTATCCACTTATCGGTAACTATGAGTCATACCTAACACATGTGATTGCAAAGACCAAAGTGAAAAAGAAAAAATATGCTTATTTTGTTACCTGATCCATGAATGGCCTTTTAGAGGACATGTGGTGGATACATCTGGAAGCTGTTGCCATGACTAGCTTAATTTCAATTGGATCATATTGCTCTCCTAATCTTGGGTCTGCTATTTCTTTCACTTGCTTTGCGTCCAACAGTGGTTTAGCCTGGCCACAACACAAGATGGTCAATCGTATGCTTTCGACAAATTATTAGTAGGTACTCCATCTCCATCCGGAATGAATTATATCACAATTAAATGCGACTGATGTGACCTCTGCGACTGTGAAATTACGGTGAATTTCACAGTCGCAGAGATGTTAAATTTTTTGATGCAGCAAAATATACCTCATTTGCATTATGTTTTTCTTATTTGGAAGTGCTTTATCGAGGGTACATAGAGGATTTGAGTATAGATTGTAAAAGGGTTATGAAAACTTACCCAAATCACAAGACTTTGCTTGCTATTTGAATCAACCGCACGACGACCTGTCAAGAGTTCAAGTAACAATACACCAAATGCAAAAACATCAGTCTTCTCATCCACAAGTCCATGCATGAAATACTCTGGAGCCAAATACCTGCACCAAAATTAAATTACCAACCATAGCTTCTTAAATAGAAGTTACACTTGCAAGAAAATGCGTAAAAAATCATTTGATTTTATGCTAATGCCGACCCGAATGTGCCTTCTATTGGGAATACAACATGGTGTGCCCATTTATCCGGAAGCCACTTTGCCAATCCAAAATCTGAAATCTGCAGTTCATTCAGAACGAATTGTTTACTAAGTACAAGAAAAATAATTTCATTTCAAAGTTGAAGTTCACAATTTTAACATATTGTGTACCTCAGCTTCATCGTCATAGTTGAGTAATATGTTTGAGGCTTTGATGTCTCTGTGAATGATTCTTCTTGGACAATCTTGATGGAGATATTGTAAACCTTTGGCTACCCCAAGCGCTACCTTGAACCTTATATTCCACGCCAAACATTCAGATCCTGAAATGTTATCTAATGTCACTTTCTTTAACTTTTTCGATAGCAATAAAGAATAAATTTTAAGTAGGGCTTGCAGTGAATCAAACCAAAACAAAATTAATTTTAAGTAAGAGAAAGATGAAGCAATGCACCGAAGAGCAAAGAGGAAAGGCTTCCATGTGAGGCGAATTGAAGAACAAAGTAGAGGCCACGGTCAATTCCAAAACCGATGAGACGTGTTGCATTTGGGTGGTTAATGTGAGCAATAATCCCAAGCTCTGACAAGAAATCTCCAGCTTCCTTCTCATTGTTCATTAGCCTCTTTACTGCTACGACCATTCCATCAGGTAAGCGTCCTTGGTACACTTCTGCATGACCACCTTTTCCAATCATGTTCTCTACAAGATCGGAAATCAAAAGGTTATAATACAATTTATCCAAATAGGGAGTAAAAACAGACATTTCCTTCAATATATTTATGTTTTGTGAAACTATCGGATGAATCAGCATTTTGGTCCTTGAAATTGTAGGTGACGAATAATTTAGTGCATCAAATTTACGAAATAGCAAATTAGTCATGTAAATTTAAAGACATCGTCAATCAATTCAGTCCCTCCATCTATATGTATGTTTAGTAAACATATATCAAAACCAATGAAAAACGAATATATTGACTTGCTGCATCAAAATGGGCTTAGAAACTTCAAAATCGTGGTACATAATTTGAAAAATTACTAAATGAACTGAATTGCCATTTCACAAATTTGAAGAATAAATTAATAATTTCAATGACCAAAAGGAAAATGTAATCTATTATGCAACTTCAATGCTTCATATACATATATAAGCCTTAAACAAAAACATTAGGGGTTTCTTACATGATACTCCCCTTGATCTCGACTATAAGCAAAAATAATCGAACAAAGTAGATGGATCTAATTCAAATTTTTAACCAGATACATCAATTTTGTTTTTTACTTATTTTTGAAACCGGATTTTAAATGCTAATTTCTTACCAGGATTGAAATTGTCAGTTGCAGCAACAAGATCTTCATAACTAAAGTTTCTCCAAGAAGGCTTTGTAATACCATCAAGATCAAAAGCACCATCAAAAAAATTCTCATCTTCATCATTAGCTGCTCTTTTACGAGCCAACTTGTTCCTCAAATTCTTTCTAGAAATTTCATAGCTAGCAGCAAGCAAAGGAATGGTAGAAAATCTTCTCACGGACTTAAACCTCAATGCATCAATCATAGCCTTCCATTGGTGCCCTCCATCTCCTCCTCCTGGTGATGATGGTTTCCCTCCATGTTGCATGCCTTGCGGCGTTGAACCAGAACTGCTGTAGTTGCTGCTCCCCGTGCTATCGGAATCCAAAATTGGTACCTCAAATACACCTCTTGGTGATGCTGTTGGTGAATCATTGTTGTTTTCATTTGCTAAACCAAACTCTTTCTTTGGATTATTGTTATTACCCGTTATTATATCGACCATTCTCCATCTCTTTTCTTTCTTTTCTTGATCCCTTTTGTTCCTTAATCTCTCCATCTTTAACCCTTAAAGATAATAATAATAAAAATCAAAACCTCAAAAAAAAAAATTAAGACAACTACCTCGTAACCATTGTATGTGGTTTTTATTTCAAACTATATATTTTTTTTCTGTGTTTGTGCTTACATATTGGGTTGCATGGTATTAGTTATCTTGGTTAAGGGTTTATTCTAAAGATTCCAAATAGGTTCTTCACGTTCATTCCCACGCAGAAAAATGTGAAAGGAATTAAGAAAAGGTTTTCAACCTTAATATATCATTATCAAGATGAAAATTCCTTTACATAATTTTGACGCTGTGGGAATGAAACGAGGGAAGGAAAGAGGATTGAGATTGAGAGTAGAAGGGATGAGACAGAGATATGTTTGATTCAACAAATTGGTATATCTTTGAATGGTGGTTATTCTTAGAAGAGATGAGAAGTGCATGGGAAAACCAGCTCAGGGTGATTGGAATCTTGACTATATTTATATTTATACATTACACACATAATTTTCTTATTCAATTCATTTGTCTATTAATTATATTTGTTTTGTATCCACATTTTTATTTACTTCTTTATATTGGTTGATTTTGCAAGCATAAGAATTTCATACAAGTTGGGTTAACAAGTATTCTAAAAATACTTTTCCTTAACATTCGTATATATTAGATGAGACTCTCATTCATTCAATCAAACAGGTCTGAGTCGCATAATCAAAATGTGAGATGTATGATCAATTTTTTTTACTTGTAGAAAAAAAGTTTAAATATGTGATTAGTCGCTACACTTTCACCCAATTTTAGCATTGGTCCCTGCAAATTTTTTTGTTTGACTATAGTCCCTACACTTTATAAAAAATTTGGCATTGGTTCCTCTGTTAACTTTACGTTAAAAAAAAAACAAAACTAACGGAGTGCCACGTGGTCAAATCATTATATGACACGTGGCACACTTTAAGACAAAAATGATTAGACCACGTGACACTCTGTTAGTTTTGTATTTTTTTATTTTTTTTGTAACAGAAAGTTAACAGAGGGACCAATGCCAAAATTTTTATTAAGTGTCAGGATTAAAGCCAAACAAAAAATAGTGCAGGGACCAATATCAAAATTGGGTAAAAGTGCAAGGACTAATCATATATCTAAGCCTAAAAAAAATGATCAATTTTTTATTTTTATTTTATAAAAAGTTGTATTATCAAATATGAAGGTCTAAATTGTCAAAAAGAAAAATAAAGGTCTAAATTCACAACAAATGTGTGGCTAAACTCAATCAATATTATAACGACTAGCGTTAAAGGTTGATTCTTTTGGTGCCAATTTAAGTGGGTTAATTTAGTTTTTTTTTAATAAAAATACTATAATGATTAGCGTTAAGACAAACACTTTGTATACATATGTCGACACTTTTTACTATATTAATGCATATAAATTACGAATAGTATTTTTTATGAAATTATAATTTTGATTAAAATTATAGGTATAGATCCCCTCAAAAAAATTATAGGTATAGGTATTTTGCACTTTCATATTATAACAAACTCTACTTATCTTTTTCAATGATCGATACCAACAATATAACTAATATAATATCTTTAAAAAATATAATATAAACTCTTTTTTTTTAATGACACCAACAAAATAACATTCTTATAGTCAACTTAGTTTAAGGGTATAACTGGAAGAAGAAAAAACTAGCCCAAAACAACCTATTTTCTTTATATATAACTAGCGAAAAGATGGACACTATCATACCTGTTCGTCCGCTCTTTTTACTGCGCTAACGTGTGTGTATATTTTAGGGTTAAATATGTTTTTGGTCCCTATAAAATTGGAAACTTCTAAATTTAATCCTTACTTAATTTTAATAGGTTTTTTATCTACAAATTATTGTTAAAACATATAACGAAATTATTTATCAACTCGGCGTATCTTGGTTTGCCTGTATGTAAAATTAAAAAAACGATCATTTATTGTTTATTCTAATCATAATTAGTAAAATGATAACATAAATGAATAAATGACTTGTTATGTAAAGGAAAAATTTGATAATTGCGATAAAAGAATATCTTTAAAAACTATATTTTTGTAAACTCTCCATCTTCTCCTTGTATATTTTTTTACTTTAATCAGAACTTTTGTTGAATTTTCCGAAATTCATCTTGATAAAGTTACAAATAATTGACCATGGCTGAAAACATGTCGTGGAAGATAGATTTCAACATTGGAAATGGTCTTCTCTTGTGACTTATTTATGATAATGGCAAAGCTTAGTCTAACAGAAAACTATTTTCTACTAAGCACAAAAGAAAGTCCTGAACTCGCATTTGTTTTTAATTTAACATGGGCAAGAATGTTGTTTTTCCAGCGTTGTTTTGTCATAGGATTTCCACACCCAACATATTCATAAACAAACCAAGAGTACAACATAATAATTTATGTCTCATTACACAAGTCATATATAGGGTCTATGTTTCGCAATAACATTAAAATTCATGATGTTTTCGTCAGGCTGGGAGGAAGGGGTGAGGCGTGGTATTGGTGGAGAAGGTTGTGGGCTTGGGAGGAAAAGTTATCAGTGGAGTCTAAGAAACTTTATCATGATGTTTCTTTGGAGACTAATCTTTCAGATCAATGGCAGTGGAAGCTTGACCCTATAAGGGGTATTCCGTTCGTGGTGTTTACCAATTATTAACTTCTCAAGAGTCTCCTCAGGTGGAACCAATGGAAGATTTAGTTTGGCATAATCAGGTGTCTTTGAAAGTCTCAAAATTTGAGTGGAGATTTCTTCGTGACAGATTGCCAACAAAATCAAATTTGGTGATTCACGATATCATTTCTTCATAAAGTCGTTTTCGTGTCTCCGGATGTGGCTAAGTTGAGTCTACTCAGCACTTGTTTCTCACTTGCAACACCTTTGGCTCTCATTGACATTTAGTGCGGTCCTAGATTGGTTTCTCGGGGTGTGGATACTCAGATTCTTTCAGATCACTTCAGTCAATTTATTTATTCAACATTTTGTTTCAAAGCTCGACGTTCTTGTAACTTATCTGGCTTCTTTGTGTGTAGGTGGTGTGAAATGAATGTAATAATAGATTATTCAAGAATTTAGAATGTTTCATGACACAATTGTTGGATAAAGTTAAGTTTCATTCCTTTTGGTGGCTGAAATCAAAGAATGCCAATTTTGTTTATGGCTTTCAGTAGTGGTGGTCGAGCCTGTTTGCATGTTTGAGCATTGACTAATTTATTTTGAAACTTTTGACCGACTGTTTGTAAATTTCAGTGGTTTTCTTGGTCGCCTTATGCCCAGGAGTCTATTTTGTCGGTGTTAATATATTTCATTCTTGCTTGTTCAAAAAAAAATCATGCATTCTTCGGTTAAAAAAAATTAAATTCTATGAGTTTTTTTAATTTTTTGCCTTTAATTAAGAATGCATGAATTTTAATTTTTTTTAATCAATGTGAGATTTTTTTAGGTTGGTTATTCATATCATCAAATTGTAGAACAAAAACATATATGAAGAATAAGAATCTAAAAAAGGATTCATGTACGAAATTGAAATCATCAGACTTTCGAAACAATGAACAAATACATGAATCAGGGAAAGGAGAAACAACTTTTTTTTTTTTTGCTGCTTGATTCCAAAATCAATGATACAATAGAAATATTTTATCTTAAAAGGACTTACCTTTGAGGATGGATATGACTCCTTTGAAAATATTGTTTCTCACTGAATGAATGGTAACTTGTTGTTTATTGATTATATTTACAGTGGCGTAGATTTATATAAAAAAAAAAAATGCTCTGCTAGGGTTTTGGGTAAACTAGGTTTTCTAAACAAGATTAGCAAGGGCCGTGCGAGGGTTCATCTCTTATCAAGTGAAAGAGATTTAGGGTTTTTGCTACATCTTTGTGATAAGCTTCTTGTTGTTTCTTTTCTCCAGGAGAAGTATAGTTTGTTTTCATTTTGAGTTTCTGGATTCCTTTGCAGGAATTGATGAACTTCGATTGAACGATGAGGAAGACGAGGTCTTGAATTTTGAGGCGGAACAGAGCACATAAGTTGGTGCAGATCCGACTCTACGTCTGATCAGATGCTTTCTCACCAACAAACCTATTAAGAATCACGTCATGAGGTTTAAGGAACTTGAGAAAGGTATCTATGTGTTTCAATTTTTTTACAAAATTGATATGCATAAGGTTCTTAATGGTGGCTCGTGTTCCTTTGATGGATACGTGTTGCTGCTGAATCTAATTAGACCAACTGAATTACCGACTCAAGTACGATTATATTATGCACTTTTTTGGGTGCATGTCCATGACATACCTAGTGGACTCATCACCGAAAACGTAGAAGGACTGGGAAATTTTATTCGTGAGTTAGTAGAGTACGACTCTAAGAATTCCTCCAATTTTTTGTGGACGTTTTATGAGGATCTAAATAGGGACGGACCTAGAAATTTTGGAAAGTGTAGGCCATATATATACACACAGACACACGATTTGTTAGAATACACACATAATTTGGCCATTCATCTCATGCAATTTCAAATACCATTTTTACAATATTCTAGTAAAGAAGGTCTTTCATTATTGCATTTCGCACTAGTAATATAAGAGATAACTCTATAAGTAAATATACGAACAAATACATTAGATATTTTGGTCTCAATAAGCTTTATAAAAATATCGTCAATCTCCTCTGATTCTAAAATTTAAAGGTTAGAGCATGCATCTAAAAAATAGTTTCCAAGCTCACAAATATGAGACTTGTTTTCCTCTTCTTCTTAGAAAAAAAGATGGGGTTATTTCTTGCTTTCTATTTCTACTCGCATGTTCTTTGGCTATGAATAAGTTATGATAGCATTAATGCCAACATTTTGAAACCCAACTGCCTATAGGAAAGTTTTAGTTGCTTATTTATGTTTTTGTATTTTCTTCAAGCTCACTTTCTGGAGCATTTTGCCAACATTTTCTTAAATCCAATTGTCTTACTCAAATTAGTAATTGGATAATACAATTGTTTTATATTGAGGGCCTTTGTAATATACTAACTACCAGGTAGTATTTTAAAACCACTATTACACACAAGAGAAATGATATTTGTACAACCAGTTTTTGATAACTTTTGGAACAACTCTCTCATACTCACATGTGTTTTTATTCTCTCTTTTCTTCTTTCTCTCTCCATTGTTTTTGTCCAATCACAAGAAAAAAAATGGTTGTCATCAAAATTGTCTAATATTAGTTGTACAAATATCACTCCTCTACACACAAACACTACCAAATAGGTAAAAAGGTAGTATTTTTAAATTAAACAAAAATCTAAATTAAGTGAGGGCTACGGCCAACAGAGAACAACAAGTGGTCTGTCCCTAGATCTGAGTGAAGATGGATGTCAAATAAAAATCCCACTGGTAGCATGCGCATTGAACAACCGTTAAGACTCAATGGTACTGTTTTGGAAATAAAATCAATGCAAGAGAGACTAGAAAATAATACAAAGGCAACAATACAACATTTTTTTAATGGTTATGATACATTCATCATCCTTTGTGGCAACTCTCCATTGTACACTTTTATGTAGCATTTGTTTAGTGGATAAGAGAGTAATGAATTGATAAAAGGGAAGAGAAATAAAAATAAAAATGTCACATAGAGTGGTACATAAGTGGTATGAAAAAAAAAGTGTGAACCCATCATTATTCTTTTTTTACAGTGGGTCCTAGCAAACAGGCCCACCATGACCAATGATTGTGTTGAGTTGGAAGTGCCGAGAATTGGTCGCCCCGAGCGCAGTTCCATCACTAAGGGACCTAATCCAAATTCACAAACCGGATATTATTTTTCTTTGTGAAACTCTTTGCTTCAAATAAGATTGAGAAGATTCGTCGAATAGTGTGTTATGTGTCTTATTTAACCGTTGATAGAGAAGGAAGAAGTGGAGGTATAGTTATGCTTTGTAAACATGAGAGGTTTTGTAAGATTCAAAATTATTCTCGTAATTTTATAAATGTCATAGTCAAGGAGGAGGATAACGGTATAGAATGGACGCTAACTGTGCATTGCAAAATTTGGTGTGTGGTGCGTCAGATCACTTTCCCATTATTCATAGCACTGAAATTCATATTTTTTAGTATAAGAAACGTCAGTTATGGTTTGAGAATGTCTGGATTATTGAATAGGAGCTTGAAGAGTTTGTCTCGAATAGTTGGTCTCGTGGTGCAAATGAGTCTATCCTAGATCATTTGCTCTCATGTATAAGGAAGATATCCATAATTGCAAGAAAAGAAATGAGGAATTGCAAGAGCTTGGCAACTTTGAAGTTGATGGTGAAGTGGTGAAATTATAAAAAAGGTTGAGGGCTGCTTAATTTTTGTTATTTATTAATTTTTTGGATTCCGGATACATTATTTTTGGACCTATTCTAAGTAATAAATAAAAAGAAAATAAAATAATCTAAAATAAAGAAACAAAATAAAATAAAATAAAAGATGGAAATAAAATAAAATAAAAACTAATAAAAATAAAAATAAGTCTCATTGACCCTTCCAGATATTATTGGATTATAGGACGGACTTCTAATCCAACAACATTCGTAAGAAAGTCTTATTTAAGTGTAGTTTCACGTGTCAACTAATTTCAAGACTATTCTTGATTAGTCACCGCACTACGGTCTAAAAGACCAAGATGGGTTAAAGGTAACTCTAAAGGTCCTCAGCTTCACGAGACGTTCAAAAAAGTAGTAATGTCAATCAAGACTACTCATGACGACATAGTATTACCTTCAAGAGGCCTCCACTGAGTGGGGTTATATCACATGTACACAAAGCTTAAGACTACTCTTGGCATGACACTTTATGATTATACCACCATCCTATCTTATTTGTTTCCCTTAAGTTCGGGTATAAGACTTATCTCACCACTCACGAAAAAGAAAAGAAAAACACAGGCACGTATTTACATTTTTATTTTCTTTTTTTTTTAAGCAAGTTATAGCACAAAAATAAATAAAACACAAGTTAGGCTTAATCCTCTTAGGGGATGTCCTCGGTGAATTTATTTTTGGCTAAATTTATTTATTTGCTTAAAAAAGATTAACGTGGTGAGTAAAAAGAAAGAGTTAGGCTTAACCCTCTTAGAGGATGTCCCAGTGAATTTATTTTTCGCTAAATTTATTTATTTGTTTAAAAAAGATTAATTAATGTGGTGAGTAAAAAGAAAGAAAATGTTTTTTATTTATTTTTTATTTGGAAAGACAAGTGTACTTTGCCTACATATCCGCGAGGGATCAAAACCACGTAGTTTGGGGTAAAAAACCGAGTGATTTTTTTGATATATTTTTTTATTAGGTTTTGAAAAAAAAAAGTTTTAAAAGTAAAAGCCAAAGGGCAAAGATAAAATTTGTTTTGTGTTTTTTATTTTAGGAAAGGATTTAAATATAATTAAATGAATTAAAGTTTTTATTAAAGAAAATTAAAATGGAAAACCACTTGATGAGAATCAAGGTTTTTTGGAAAAAAATTCTTTTTTTTTTTTGTTTTCGATTATTTGAATGTTTTTTTTTGTTTTTTTAAAGACCTAAAATTAAAGCGACGATGAATTAAGCGTGGGAGAATTCCGTAGTGACACTAGGTCAAAATGAATCCCTTTGCTTGGATAATAAAAACTAGATCTAATATTTTTGTATTTTTTGATATTTAAGAACTAAATAAATAATGAAGTAAAGAGAATGCATATTTTTCTTTATATTTACAATTTCTCTAAAATACATTCTAATTGCAAATTAATAAATAACAAAAATTAAAATGATATCAAATAAATAAACAATGAAACAAAAATAAAATAAATAAAAAGTTGACCAAAAATGAGGTATTTTAAAATACCTCTCAGTGACAATAAACAGAATAGGAACTATGGCCTTAAGACCACTCTTAAAATCTGTTGGGACAGAAAAAGAGGGTTAGGAAAAGAATAGCTCGTCAACACAAGCTAAAGGAGAGAGAAGAGAGAAAAGTTATTTGACAACTCAATAGAACATTTTGTGTGAGTATAAGTGAGCAATGAGAGCTCTATTTATAGGTTCAAAGGTTGATGAAAACGGAAAACTGGTTTAATTCATTTTGATGGGGATTGAATGTGATTTGAATGATTTTTGAAATGTGGAAGTTGACAATGTGACTTGCCACGAATGGTGTGCGGCTGAGAAATTTTTGTGGACCCCAGACACATTATTTTTAGACTTATTCTAAGTAATAAATAAAAAGAAAAGAAAAGAACCTAAAATAAAGAAATAAAATAATATAAAAATAAAAATAAAAATAAAATAAAAGATGGAAATAAAATAAAATAAAAACTAATAAAAATAAAATAAATAAAAAAGACTAATAAAAAATTAAAAGTGGGTCCGAAATCGAACCAAAAATGAGGTATTTTAAAATACCTCTCAGCCGAAATTTTTCTTGAAAAGAAAAAATATTTTCCAGGCCAAAAGACATATGCCAACAGGATCTTAGGTAAAAAATTGGGGTATGACAGATGCCCCTATTTAAGTTTCTTCGTCCGGAGACTTAAAGATTAAATCTTTGATCCGACGGGCCGAAGAGACTTAAATATAGAGTACACCATTTTTGACCCGAAGATACTATGGAATGCTCGTGATGTAAGTATGAATGTAGGACGACAAAAATGTTTTGACTGATGGGGAGAAACAAAAACAAGATACCCAAGTTCGTTAAAGAAAGGGATTCAACTCCGTTGGGGTTAATGTAGTTTCACTAGGGAAATGATTGTCTACTTCGCTTAGCATAAGGTATTTGCAAGCTATTCGCTTGACACAGGGTATTTGCAAGCTATTCGCTTGGCACGGGGTATTTGCAAGTTATTCGTTTGGCTTAAGAAAATTTGCGAGCTAGGCTCGGCTTATGAAATTTGCCAGCTAGGCTCGGCTTATGAAAACTTGCGAGCTACGATCGGCTTATGAAATTTGTGAGCTAGGCTCGGCTTATGAAAATTTGCGAGCTAGGCTCGGCTTATGAAATTTTGCGAGCTAGGCTTATGAAATTTGCAAGCTATTTCTGTAAACAAACTGCCACTTGATGTTTGGGTCAAGACCGATCTGAAGAGATATAGCAAAAACTCTGGGTGACTTATGCAATCATGTATGAATGATGTTGTGTATATGTTGTGTAGGCATGAATGTTTGAATACATGAATGTATGAATGTATGGCTGTATAAACTGTATATGACATGGGAACTCGATGAAACAAGACAGTACATACAGGATGGGAAGTGTACTGACATCGCAGTGCAAACACTCGGCAAACTTCATTGGAGATGAATCATTTGAGAGAGATCAAGCCACTGACGGGGTAAAGCCCGACACAAGGTAACAATTTATGGGGAAGTAGACACTTCCTGGGAAGAAAGCCCATTATTAGTCCAACAATCTGGAATAGAGTCGTCATTTCTAAACCAACACAGGGTTTTGAGGGGTTATAAAAGGTTTACATAAATTTTTCAAATTTAATATATATAGTTTTATTATTCTTAAAATTAAAAATTAACTAATCATAAACATTAACTTACCGTTATCTAAACAATTACTTTTTTTTAAAAGTGTAAAAGATTTTACCATCTTCTCGTATATTTTTCACCCTCCAAAACATTATCTTCCCCTCCAAACTTTGTTTTTTAGGGATCTTCCCTTCCAAACAAAATCTTAATAAATATATTGTGGGTTCTACTATCTTGAAACTAAGGTCCACCATTAAATGAGAAGTTTGGTGACTTTGATAACTTTCTAAATTCTATCTATATTGCAACAAAAAAAAAAATCACTAACAAGTGTCTCTAAAATACAATTTTAATGATCTTGAATAGTAAATTTATATGAAAATATGTGCTTTAAGTGAATTGGAAGTTGAATATTTGACGTTATTAAAACATAATGTATTTTTTTTCAAATAAGAGTGCGTTGGCAACATTAGTTTTTTTTTTTTCTTTCTGAAGAAACTAAACTAACCCACTTAAATCGGCGTTAGAGGCCACTTAAATTGGCATTACCGGGAATTGAACCTGAGACCTCGAAGAGAAGCACACTCCTAAATCTCAAACCAATATCACCAGATTAATTCAAGTGGGTTCACTACTTTTTTTTTTACAAAATGTTGGCAGCATTAGTGGATAAACAAAAGAATAACAATTTGTCTATCAAACAATTATTGGTGAATGGATTCAATGGGATGGCATGGCGCATGAGAAGATTTTGTCTGCTACTGATGCGATTTGTTGCTAGGTTGGTGAGTAACAAATTAAAGATAGAAAGCTTTCTCGGGACAAGTGACATTATCGCAAAAATTTAAAACGTGTAGTTGGTCAAATAATTGGTTCATGATATAAATTGAAGTTACTATTATAGTAACTTCATTTCTTCCATATTACTAGTAGCTAACTTGCTCTATCATGGATACCATTAGAGATGAAGAAAAGCCACTTCATATAGTAATGTTTCCATGGCTAGCCTTTGGTCACATGATTCCATACCTTGAATTAGCCAAACTTATAGCACAAAAGGGTCACCAAGTTAGCTACGTTTCTACCCCAAGAAACATACAACGCCTCCCTAAACTTCCACCAAATGTTGCTCCTCTCATCAAATTTGTGAGCCTTCCAATGCCAAAAGTTGATAACCTTCCAGAAAATGCAGAGGCCACCTCAGATGTTCCTTATGATGTTGTACCATACCTTAAAAATGCCTTTGACAAACTTGAACAACCTTTCACTCATTTTCTTGAATCTTCTAATGCTGATTGGATTTTTCATGATTTTGCTCACTTTTGGGTGGCTCCTGTGGCATCCCAATTGGGTATAAAATGTGCATTTTTCTCCATTTTCACTGCACCGCTAATGGGCTTTATGGGACCCATTCCAGTTATCTTGGGTGAAGAACCTGGTCGAACAAAGCCAGAGGACTTCATCATTGCTCCGCCGTGGGTTCCGTTTCAGACCACGGTGGCATACCGTTATTTTGAGATTATAAAGACTGCGGACATTCTCTCCAACAAAGTCTCAAGGATTTCTGATGTGCATCGCTATGGTTTGTCTATTCAGAACAGTGACTTCATTTTGATTCGCGGTTGTACCGAATTTGAACCTGAGTGGTTTCAAGTGATCCAAAACATTCACCAGAAAACAGTTCTCCCTGCCGGTCAGCTCCCCAACACGGAGTTTGACAGTGGTCATGAAAATGACTCATGGATGTGGATGAAGGAGTGGTTGGACAAGCAACCACATGGCACAGTGGTATATGTCGCTTTTGGTAGTGAAGCAAAACCAAGTCAAGAAGAAGTGAACGAGATAGCGTTAGGGTTGGAGAAGTCAAAGCTTCCATTCTTTTGGGTCCTTAAGGTTCGACGTGGACCCACAGATAAAGTTGTGTTGGAATTGCCAGAAGGGTTTGAGAAGCGAACCAAAGGACGTGGAGTGGTATGCACTGATTGGGCCCCACAAATGAAGATATTGGGTCATGTGGCAGTTGGTGGATTCTTGACTCATGCCGGGTGGACATCGGTGGTAGAGGCTGTTCAGAATGAGAAGCCACTTGTGTTGTTGACGTATTTTGCAGACCAAGGAATAAATGCAAGAGTGTTGGAGGAAAAGAAGATGGGGTACTCAGTGCCTAGAGATGAGAGAGATGGGTCTTTCACAAGTGATTTACTCGCTCATTCAATTAGGCTGGTTGTGGTTGAAGAAGAGGGAATGATCTATAGAGAAAATATTAAGAACATGAAGGACTTGTTTATTAATATTGAAAGACAAGATAAATATGTTAATAACTTGTTGAGCCACCTTACAAGTCTTTTGAAACACTGATTGTGATGTCGACTATGATGCTACCATTTTCTTAGAGCTTGATCACTTATTGTCATGGTCTAAATCTCAAAGTGAAGTAGACAACAATTCATTAGTTTTTAAGTAAGTAATTTCTCCTTTAATTTAAGTTTCTTGTAACTGCATTCATCAATAAGGTTCGAGAAATTTATTTATCTTTCTTTCACTTTTATTATGGTTATTCACGTACTGTCAGAACTAAAGAGAGTCCACGTGAACTTAGCTCAGTTGGTATGGACAATGCTTAATGTATGTAAGGTTTGGGGTTTAAACCCCGGCCACCACCAAAATGAAAAAGAACTAAAGAGATTGATAAGTTGAGAGTTTCATTGATTTTGATGATAATAATAAGTGAATAAGTTATCCTTTGCCATTTAACAAAGTTATTTCAAGTGTGGAGATTTAAGTTTTCATGTAAATGATTTGATAAGAATAATGATTGTTAGCAGTTAGTTCAATTGTTGGCCAATATGACGGTAATAAAAGGAACCTAGGCTATGTTTGGATATTTTAAAACGAACGGAATGGAGTCGAACAGAATGGAATGGAGTGGGACGGAGCTGAACGGAATGGAGTAGAGTTTCCATTTTGTTGCTTGGATATTTTATGATGAAACGGAACAAACTCTCTGTTCCATTGTTTGGAAAACATACGGAATGGAATACATTATATATTTTTATTTGATTTTTACCCTTGTTTAAAAATACTATCATATATATAATTTTATATAACTTATAAAAAAAATAGTAGCAAGAAAAAATGTTTTAATTTTGTTGGTAAAATGTGTCCATCAGATTATCCCCACTATATCCATAACTCGTTGAGTTTTTTATTTTGAAAGCAAGTTCATTGACCACGAGAGAGAGGTTTTTCTTTTTAGGAAGTGATTTGTTGTATTTAAATGTCATGAACACATGTTGTAGAATGTAGAGTTTAATGCTTTTGGGTATTTGAAAATTGACATGAACCCACTAAGAAGAAGCAAGGAGCGCAAAAGAAATAACGAAGAAGAAACAACGGGCAGAAGAAACGTGTGATTAAGTAAATAAAAAAATGGGTTTAAAAGGTAATTATTTAATTATAAGACCTCATTACATCCTATACACCACAAATTGGGTAATCAAAAATAAAGGAAGATGATAGAATGGGATGGAATGGATTCCATCATATATCACTCCATTCCACTGTTCTTTTAAATATCTAAACAATGGAACTTCATTTTATACCACTCCATCTCATTTCATTCCACCACATTTCATCAATTCAAACAAAACCCTAGGAGGAGGTAACTTTTCAACTATTGAATTTATGCACACGTTTCGAATGATAAGAGCTAAACAATGCAATAATACCAGTTCAATATGATTAAGAAATCCAACTATCATATGATTAATCAAACTTCAATGCACTAAACATTTACAAAACTAAAACTATATCAAGCCAAACCTATTCATAAACAAAAGCACACTACTTGAAAGATTAACACCTTCATATATGAATGAATTATTGACAAGTTAATTGCCAAGAAGAATTGTGATGGAATTGAATGTTTATCAATCACAATAAAGAAGCAATTGAGCTTAGATTTATACACAATAATCAATCATTGTCATATGGTACCTAAATCATTCAATAATTTCATGTGTCAGGATAAATAATTGAAAGTAAAAGGGTAAGAGAAATAAGAACACCAAGATTTATAGAAGTTCACCCCTTTTTGTCCTCGCTAGGTGTACGTTCTCTCTTTGTATAAGAATAGGTCTCTTCTATGGGCTTCTACTATAATGAAAATGTTTACAAGAGTATGATTAAAAAGATTCATTTGATTCCTAATCATCTATGCTAAGAAATCACACTAGATCCAATCTTCAAGTTCTCTTTTAATTAAACAACCACAATGTCTTCGAATCTTAAGCTTGCATGCAATCATTTGATCTTCTACTCCGAGAAATCGTCTTTGCTATGCCTCTGTTTCGATCCCCTTAAACCTTTAATGTTTGAGAAACAACTTCATCAATTACCTTTGGAGGCGAAAAGTACCTCATTTTGCTTTAGATCCTTGATCCACCACCAAGATGCTTGAAATAATCTAAACTTACAATTCCTACAAGACCCTAAAAAGCTATGTCTCAAATCCTACAAAATTTCTTAAAAAAAGTTTTTAAATCTGAAGAAGGTTATAGAAAAAAAAGATTGGAGACTTTAGAGTATGTTTGTAAATTAATTCTATGAATGTATGTGTATGTGTGTGTGAAAGAGAAGTTTGCCTCAAAATAACACAGAAAAACCAATCTTGAATCATCAAACTTAATGTGAATCGATTCAAACTTTAAATCGATTCAAGTTAATTTTAGATGAAGAATGAACGATTCAAAATTGCACATGCAAGGATTTGAATTGAATGATGATTTTCAGATGAAGATTGATGTAATTCAAAGAACACTTGTATGATTCAATAGCAATGAAACAAATCTCAGAGGAACATAATGAACCGATTCAAGATTTCAAGGTGGACATTTGAGTCGAATCAAAACACATGAGAAAACGAATATCCAGAGACAAGCAATGAACCGATTCAGAGGTTGTATAGAAATACTTCGAATCAAATCAAGGTTTTCGAAAACAAGGCATTATAAGAAAACTTTACTAACAAGAAACACTTAAATTCATGAGTATTATTGTATCTGATTTCAGGACAAAGATTAACTAGGGTGTTTTAACATAACTAAGCCATTTTCTACGAGCTAATTTAGACAAACACACAACAAAATACATCATCAAAACCAAAACAAGGAATAACAAGAGCTTCTAATTAATTGGAGAATATTCCTTTGCATCTTGGATTCTAGCATGAAGATGTAAGGACACCAAATCTTGATGATTTATTCTTTGTTTCCTTGATGATGATTAGCCTTAATGGCTTGATCTTTGACTTATGAGATGAGAATCAATGTTGAAACACTAAAACTAACTTTTTGCTATAGTCATTATGAAGTGTTTTTTAACTGCAATTCTTATCTTTTGATTTTCATTCAGAAGTGCTTCTTTTTTCGTATTTTTAAATATGGAGAAAGTGGGTTGTCAGGGGTTCGAACCCCTACCCCTGCATATATAATGCAATATTCCTGCTTATTGAGTTATGCTCACGGGGACAATCAGAACATATTTAAATTATGTTAATCATGTAATGAAAATATGAACTGGGTATAAAAAAGGGTGATTAAATATATAAATATTAATTGAGAGAAAGTTAAATTATCCTTTATTAATGACATAGAAAAGATAAATTGATGAAAATATGTATTATTCTTTTTAATTCTTTAATTTATCTTTTTTATATCAATAATAATAAAGGATTATTTTGTTAAATTTTTTTATCATTTATCTTTCTCCTACAACATTAATTACATTTTTTTTAATTTATATAAAATGATCAAAATATCTTACAGTATAATCTTAGAAGGTGAGTAAAATATAAAAGCACGTGTGTTCTACTATTTTGAAAATAGGTGCACCATTAAATGAGAACTTTAGTGACTTTGTAATTTTGTCAATCATCATCTCTGATAAACAACAATAAAGACACCCAATCTTAATAGTATCCAATGTCCCAATCCATTCCCCACCAAATTACTTATGGTGACAGTTACATTTTAACAAAGAAAACAACATCTTATGTCATACTAGTAAATGGAGGTGATGGGATGGGATGGGATGGGATGATTTTTATTTTATTTTTTTTCAATAGCTTAGTGGTTAGATCACACACGTTAAAGTGTGAAGATATGGAGAAGTAGGGAATCTGAAGTTTGAACCCTGACCTCTGCAAACATTATCCTTGATAGCTATCAACTGAGCTACACTTACAGAATCATGAAAAAAATTCTTTAACTAATGTATTTTTGTATATAAAAAAAAACTAATGCATTTAGTTTGTAATATAAAAAAAATAGATCAATTATTCAATAAATCTAAAAAAAATGGTTGCTTATCATTAGAGATAGGTGACATTATGGCAAAAATCTAAAACCTTCGTCTTGAATCTTCCCTAGTAAATACTCCATTCGATAACGATAATGTACCTCTTATTACATCTCATACTTTATGTATTTTATTTGCCTCGTGACCCACGTGTAGTGAGGTGGTTAAAAAAAAATTTCGAGGGATAAATGTCATTTACTAACCGCTAAAATAATGGTTCACATGATAAATTGAATTACAAAAATAACTATATAGGATAACCTTATCCGTTTTGAGTATATTTCATTTCTTCCATAGTAGTTAGCTTGTTCCATCATGGATACCGTTAGAGATGAAGAAAAGCCACTTCATATAGTAATGTTTCCATGGCTAGCCTTTGGTCACATGATTCCATACCTTGAATTAGCCAAACTTATAGCACAAAAGGGTCACCAAGTTAGCTATGTTTCTACCCCAAGAAACATACAACGCCTCCCTAAACTTCCACCAAATGTTGCTCCTCTCATCAAATTTGTGAGCCTTCCAATGCCAAAAGTTGATAACCTTCCAGAAAATGCAGAGGCTACTACAGATATTCCTTATGACGTTGTACAACACCTGAAAAATGCCTTTGACAAACTTGAACAACCTTTCACTCATTTCCTTGAATCTTCTAATGCTGATTGGATTTTGCATGATTTTGTTCCTTTTTGGTCGGGTATTGTGGCATCAAAATTAGGTATCAAATGTGTTTTTTTCTCCATTTTCACTCCACCGTTCATGGGCTTTATGGGACCGGTTTCAGTTCTCTTGGGTAACGACCCGGTTCGAACAAAGCCCGAGGACTTTATTGTTTCTCCGCCGTGGGTTCCGTTTCAGACCACTGTGGCGTACCGTTATTTTGAGATAATCAAGATCATGGACATTCTCTCCGACAATGACTCGGGTTTTTCTGATGTGTATCGCTTTTGTTCATCAATTCAAAATAGTGAATTCATTTTGATTCGTGGTTGTAACGAATTTGAACCTGAGTGGTTTGAAGTGATCCAAAATATTCACAACAAATTAGTTCTCCCTGCCGGTCAGCTCTTTAGCACGGAGTTTGAGGGTGGCGATGAAAATGATTCATGGCGGTGGATGAAGGAGTGGTTGGACAAGCAACCAAATGGCACAGTGGTATATGTGGCTTTTGGTAGTGAAGCAAAACCAAGCCAAGAAGAGGTTAATGAGATAGCTTTAGGGTTGGAGAAGTCAAAGCTTCCATTCTTTTGGGTCCTTAGGGTTCGACGTGGGCCTACAGATAAGGTTGTGTTGCATTTGCCAGAAGGGTTTGAAGAGCGAACCAAAGGGCGTGGAGTAGTATGCACTGATTGGGCCCCACAAATGAAGATATTGAGCCACGTGGCAGTTGGTGGATTCTTGACTCATGCAGGGTGGACATCGGTGGTAGAGGCAGTTCAACATGAGAAGCCACTTGTGTTGTTGACGTGTCTTGCAGATCAAGGAATAAATGCAAGAGTGTTGGAAGAAAAGAAGATGGGATACTCAGTGCCTAGAGATGAGAGAGATGGATCTTTCACAGGTGATTTGGTGGCTCATTCAATTAGGCTAGTTATAGTTGAAGAAGAGGGAAGGGTCTATAGGGACAATATTAAGAACATGAAGGATTTGTTTGTCAATCCTAAAAGACAAGACAGATATGTTAATAGCTTGTTGGAACACCTTAGAAGTATTTTGAAACATTGATCGTCATGTCGACTTTGATGCTACTATTTTCATAGAGCTTGATCACTTATTGTCGGAATCCAAATTTCAAAGTGAAGTAGACAAATTGTAACTGCATTCATTAATAAGGCTCGTCAAATTTCTTTATCTTTCTTTTAAATTTATTCTTGTTGTTAGAACTAAAGACAAATTGTAAGTGAATAAGTTATTCTTTATTATTCAACATTGTTATTTGAAGTATGAAGATTTATGTTTTCGTTAGAATGATTCAAATGACTAAAACACATTCACGCATTCTTCAACTCAACAGAATCACTCTAAGAGGTTATCCTTTGTTTATTAGTAAACTTATATTTTGTAGGATTTTAAGAGGGTACTTTACTCTTTTTGTTGTATGAATAAACCCTCCCATATCTTGGCCCCGTTCAAGGTTTCAAAACCAGAATATGTTCAATTAATGTTAAGTATATGAAAAATTCATTAATTTAATCATACTCCCTCTCAGTCTTATTATAACTGTTTTTAAGGATTGTTGACGGTTATTAAAAAAATGATTAGTTTGATTGATTTTAATGGTAAATTAGTATAACTTACTAAAACACTCCTAAAAATTGTAGTTATTTGAGTAGTCAAGCAAAGTGAAATTCAACAAATAAAGGTACATTGGTGAGAGAAAAATAAAGTAAATGATTCATTGATATTATAAGTGACAATTGTAACACCTCAATTTTCTATTTCAATTAATTTCATGAAGTTGGATAAGTGAAGTTTTGGCTAATACTATTATTGATATTTATTGCATAACGAAGAGAATATAGATGACATTAGCTAGTTTCCTTATTTCCTTGTAATGCAAGTAATAAGCTTTAGACAATTATTCACTACAGACTATACATGATGGCTTATTTTACTCTTAAGCTCATATAATTCACTTTTACCATTCTTGTTTGTTTCCTAATATGGTATCATGTGCCTTTTCCCATGGGGAAAGGTAGTTACGATCCACAACGGTCTCTAACCGTTTTTCTCCGTTGTGCTTTTTCTTCTGATCATCTTCATTGATCGTTCTTCCAATCATCTTCATTTTGCATTTGCCAGAAGGGTTTAAGGAGAGAACGCCAGAAGGGTTTAGGGAGAGAACCAAAGGGCATGGAGTGGTATGCACCGATTGAGCCCCACAAATGAAGATATTGAGCCACGTGGCAGTTGATGGATTCTTGACTCATGCAGGGTGGACATCAGTGGTAGAGTCATTTCAATATGGGGAACCACTTGTGTTGTTGACGTGTCTTGCAGATCAAGAAATGAATGCAAGAGTGTTGGAAGAAAAGAAGATGGGATACTCAGTGCTTAGAGATGAGAGAGATGGATCTTTCACAAGTGATTTGGTGGCTCACTCGACTAGGTTAGTTATAGTTGAAGAAGAGGGAAGGATCTATCGAGACAATATTAAGAACATGAAGGACTTGTTTGTCAATATTGTAACTGCCTTCATTAATAAGGCAATGATTCCTTAGTTTTAAGTAATTTCTCCCTCCTTGTAACTGCCTTCATTAATTAATAAGGTTCACCAGATTTCTTTATCTTTCTTTTATATTCATTCTTATTATTCACATATTGTTAGAAACTATTGGTAAGCCAAGACTTTCAATGATTTTGATGATAACACACGAATTGTAAGTTAATATACCATTGTTTACTATTCAGCAAAGTTTTCGTGTGAATGATTCAAATGATTTAGCTTATGTTTGGTATTACGGTGGATATGTCAGAATCATGATGATCCATCGTGATTTTCATAAGCTACATTTTATAACTTCTGCAAAATCACGATAAATCACCGTGATTCTAACATATACACCATAATACCAATTACACACTAAAACACATTCAAGTATTCTACAACTCAATAGAATCACTCTAAGAGGTTATCATTTCTCTATTAGTAAATGTATACTTTGTAGGATTTTAAGAGGGTATTTTTCCGTGTTTATGAATAAATACTCTCATATTTTTGTCTCGTTGCGTTTATGAACAAATCTTCTCATATTTTCGTTCTGGTTCAGGGTGGTTGTCAGTTTTTCGTTTTGGAAGTTAATTATGATGTTATTTGCTACCGTTAGTATGGCAATCAGTACCATCGTCGTTCTGATCTCATATATAATTAAAAAAGTTTGTTTAAATAAAGTTTGTATATTTGTTTCAAATTTCGACCACATACATCAAATTCATTTAACCATTTTTTTCATATATTTGAGATTTGAGAGAGTACTTTAGACTTTGGAGGGTGTAGGATGTTTGGTGTGTCCTTTTATACTTAGCTCTTTAAACTATACAAGTATGATGGACAATCTCTATAGTATAAAAAAATAGGTCAATTTAATTCATCTTTAAGTATATGAAAAATTCTATGCTAAAAAAAAAAGAATATTTAAAAATTAATCACTTTAATCTTTAACATTTTGACAATATACACCCTCCAGTCACGATTATAAACAAAAATAACATTTTAGATTCATTCAATTAATGATCTATATAGTTTTTATTATAGACAACATAAATCATTTAATAAATGAAACTAAATTGTTGATTTTTATTTATAATAATGACCGGGGAATCTAGATTAAAATAAGAGAATTCATCAATTTGAGCATTAACTACTACTATTTTTTTTCCAAATAACTTAATAATTAAAAATTTACTTTTTTACGATGAATAAATAGTATATATACAATGTCTCCAACGGTTAATCTTACAAGATTTATTACTTGGGAAATGTTAATTTGAGTTCTTAAGACACAAGTTAATGAATCAAATATAGAAATACTTTATTGGAATGTATACCTAACATTTAATATTTAACTTTTTAATGAATTAAATGCACAAAATTTTAGAGAATTTTTTTTCTTTTAGGTTTCTTAACATGTGCTTTAAAGGCACAAGTTAACACTACGCTTAGTTACTTTATTTAGAGAGTTAGAGAGGATGCATGGCCGCTAAATTAATAACTCTTTCCCGTGGGACACGTGAACTGTCATTTGAGTATGGAAAATGCTATTTATTTAGAAAAATAGCATCAAAAAATTTTCAAGACACAGTTGGCAAGTTTTAATTGCATGATTTATTTGTTCACTTCCTATTTTTCAGCCACACCTCCTTGAATTGTGGCAAATAGTACATTGTGATTGACTACTCTTTATTCTTGAAGAATTCTTGATGTTATTTTTCTTGAGATATAGCATTGCTCTTTGAGTATATAAAAGTCAACTGCATATTTTCCATTGTAGCTCTCAATCTTAGTCCACCATGGATACCATTAGAGATGAAGAAAAACCACTTCAGATAGTGATGTTTCCATGGCTAGCCTTTGGTCACATGATCCCATACCTTGAAGTGGCCAAACTTATAGTACAAAAGGGTCACCAAGTTAGCTATGTTTCTACCCCAAGAAACATACAACGCCTCCCTAAACTCCCACCAAATGTTGCTCCTCTCATCAAATTTGTGAGCCTTCCAATGCCAAAAGTTGATAACCTTCCAGAAGATGCAGAGGCCACCACAGATGTAACGTGGGATGTCTTTCAATACCTTAAAGATGCATTGACAAGCTGGAACAACCTTTGACCAATTTCCTTGAATCTTCTAATGTTGATTGGATTTTGCATGATTTTGCTCCTTTTTGGTTGGGTCCTGTGGCAACCAAATTTGGTATAAAATGTGTTTTTTTCAACATTACTACTCCACCAAGTCTTGCCTTCTTGGGCCCCATTTCAGTTCTTATGGGTAAAGAGAAAGACCCTCGAACAACGCTGGAGGACTACACAGCTCCACCACCGTGGATTCCATTTAAGACTACAGTGGCATACCAATATTTTGAGATTAAGAAGAACGCATAAGTTTTCTCTAAAAAAGACTCGGGTGTTTCTGAAATGTATCGTATTAGTTCTTGTGTTCAGAACTGCGACACCATTTTAATTCACGGTTGTACTGAATTTGAACCTGAGTGGTTTAAACTCCTCCAAAACCTTCTCCAGAAACCAGTTCTACCTGCCGGCCAACTCCCTAGCACAGGGTTTAACTTTGTTGATGAAAATGACACATGGCAAGGGATCAAGAAGTGGTTAGACAACCAATCTCATGGCTCAGTGGTATATGTGGCTTTTGGTAGCGAAGCAACACCGAGTCAAGAAGAAGCCAATGAGATAGCTTTAGGATTGGAGAAGTCGAATCTTCCATTTTTTTGGGACTTAGGGCCCGACATGGACATAAAGCCAAGGCAGTATTACAATTGCCGGAAGGGTTTGAGGAGCGAACCAACGGGCGTGGAGTTGTATGCACTGATTGGGCTCCGCAAATGAAGATATTAGGTCACATGGCAATTGGTGTGTTCTTTTCTCACGCAGGTTGGACATCAGTGGTGGAAGCAGTTCAAAACGAGAAGCCACTTGTGCTGATGACATTTCTTGTAGACCAGGGAATAAATGCGAAGGTGTTGGAAGAAAAGAAGATGGCATACACGGTGCCTAGAGATGAGCAAGATGGGTCATTCACAAGTGACTCAGTGGCTCGCTCAATTAGACTAGTTATGCTTGAAGAAGAAGAAGGGAGGATATATAGGGAAAATATTAAAGAGGTGAAGGACTTGTTTGTTAATACTGAAAGACAAGATAGATATATTGACAACTTGTTAGACCACCTTAAAAGTACTCCCTCCGTTTCAAAATACATGTCCAATTTTTGCAATGTGCACTATTCACTTGACTTACTTTGACCATATTTTTTAACTAATGTATAAATACAAATATTAGCATGTAAGATGTTGTTTGATTCGTCTCAAACAAATATTTTCAAAATATTAAATTTTTATAATTTTTTACTTTTGATAATTAAAGATATTAACAGTCAAAATTGTGCATTGGCATATGTGAAGTGGTTGACTTGGACATGTATTTTGAAACAGAGTAGTTTGGAACGTTGATCACAGTGCTGATTTTGAATTTACCATTTTCATAATTTTATTATTACGCAATACGTTTTGTTATGAGCTTTTTTATTGTGATTTTGTGATGTGTTGTGATTGTTCAACTGTGCTATATTCGTATGCTATTTGAATGCTTGTTGTCATTGAGCATTTGAATGAAAATAGCCTTTTAAACGTGATTTTATAGAGATGATTTATTGTGTCTTTGGTTCTAACAAAATGAATCACTGCAACAAAATAAAAACGTAAATGATGGATGGAAGCTACAAACACTAGATACTGTTGTACAACATAACTGGTTAACGAACGTTTCCCTTTGAAACATTTCTCTATGCAAATTGCGAAGTGTGGGTAACTGGAACAGGTATAATGTTAAGCATCAGATCCTAAAAAAACTGAACTTCAGCCATTCATTAGGCTATCTATCTTGTGATAAGTTTCTTTGAGCTTTTCAAAAAAAAAACAGAACAAGCTCGTGATTAACATAGGCACACATGAATAATAGTCTCAAATGGTAGATAAAAATTGGAAAAACCATGAACATGATGCATAATTTTAATGACCATACCAAACTGCAGACTGGTGCATTTGGAGTTGCACCTTGCAATCAAGGACCATAACTAAGATACTATTATAACCAAATAACATCTATAACAAGAGTGAATAGCAAAAAAATAACATGAATACTCCATATATCTCAACTTGTACGGTTCAGGAGGCTCTCTGAAATACCTACTGGAGAAGAATATTTACAAACCATGGCAAAGATTGTTGATAGTATTAACAAAATATAATCTTTCAGTTGGTCGAACAGTAAACAATAGTTTTCATTGTGTTAAGTTTTCTACTTTTTTCCGACAAAAGCTCCTATTTTAGACAAATCTGGAACCCAAAATGACAACTCAGATGACCCGGTTGCAAACATAAGACTCCCAGGAGCCCACTTCACAACAGGAGGTCCAATATCAGAAGTTGCACTTCTCCAACTTGCAACCTACAAAGGATAGATAAGAATTAATATTGCAATGGTGAGTACTATTCAAACTTTAAAATACTGTTAACCAAAGAAGTTAATGATGCCAACCCTCCCCAGCCTAATTTGCTTTTCAATCACAAGTTTCTGGCATAATGGTTTGCTTGAAAGTTATGATTCAATATATCCATAATCAATATGAAAAGTATTTTCTATTAGGTGGGGTCACAGGCCCACTATAAAGAAAGTCTCTCATGGAACGGGAGCAAGGAGACAAAGTGAGTAGATGGGGAATAATAAAAAGGGAAGGTGGCAATTGGAGTTGGGGGAGACATCCATATAGTGGAAAAGGTGGAGGGTCAAAAGGGGGTATGTGAGAAAATTGGGGAGTAGTGGTTAAGCGTGGCCTGGGTGAGAGGATTGTTGTCTGTGTGGAAAATAAGTTAGTTATTTTGTTTAATTTTTGAAGAAGCACAAATCTTTCTCCATCGTGCAGCACATTAATGCAGTAGGTTTTCTTCATTTTTATGATTGATCCATTGGTTTTAGCCTTTACTTTCTGGGTTGACCAGTCTCTGCTCTCTGTTCTATTAGGGAGTGAACAGAAATTATAGGGGCATTGGTGTTATGGATGTCCAAGTCCCAAATCAAGTAGACAACAAAGTGACAATCGGAAAAAGTTGTGTATAGGTACCTATGGAACACCCCGGCTCCGGCTAAAGTGGTTGTCTTCTCTTTGACGCTGCTGTTGGACCGTATTCCAGCTCGTGTTAACCTTGTGATCAGACGAGTGTTGAATGCGGATGCAGCGGTTAAATGTGTGTTTTGTGGTGGTATGAAAGAGACATCAACCCACCTTTTTTTACAATGTGATTTCATTTCAAAGGTGTCGTTGAAGATGTTGAGTTGGCTTCAAGTCAATTTGGTTACTCCTCCGAATCTGTTTGTGCACTTTCAATGTTGGACTAATGAGGCGAGGTCTAGGAAGCTTAGACGGGGTTTTTGATTAATTTGGCACGACGCAATCTGGGTGATTTCGAAGGAGAGGAATGATTGTATTTTTAAAACTTCGATCAAGGAGGTTGATGACTTGGTGGACAAGATAAAAGTCTTTTCGTGGCATTGGAGTCTTAGTAGGTTGAAAATTGCCTCGTGTTTGTGTTACGAGTGGTGTTGGAATCTTAGGGATTGTTTATTGAGGTAGCATAGCTTAGGGTGGGTTAGTTTGGTGGTTTTGTTGTTGCTGGTGTGCCTCTGGCAGTGGTGCTGCTGTCTAGGATTTATTGTTTGTTTTGGCTGTGTTTAGTTTTCTGTTTTTTTGTTTTGTTTTGTGCTGTGTTGTGCAACACAGGACTGCGGCTTTGTTGCTGTGCTTGTATCTTGGGAGTTTTGTGTAGCCTGCTACCGTAGCAGCTCTTGTTCTGCTACGGTTCTGTTTTAATAAAAAATTTAGCTGTTAAAAAAAAAAAGTAGTACAGGATGCTCGGTGGAGTATTTAAGTGGTTTGATTCTTCTCCCTTAGCCTTCAAGGGAGGATTTACAAAATGTATAAATACCTATCAATTGGTATCAGAACCTGGTTGCCCAGGCTCATAAAGGGATACCTAAGAAGAGGCTGACCGGAAAGGTCGAGTACACTGTTGAAGAGTACAGCTGCTGGAACGTCATCTCTCAAGGGCAGTGTGCTATGATAGGGACTTGGATATTATGGGATGTCTAACTCCTACATCAAGTAGTATGAGATGTTTGGTTGAATATTTAGTGGTTTGATTATTTCCTCTTGATAGCTAGCATTTAAAGGAGGTTCCCCATGTTCTTATATAATTGTCAATAAAAATATGATGTGGGGTACCAATCTTCAAACCTCAACATACAAAAAATATTAAAATTTCACATACAACTTCACATGCTTCATAACATTATGTTTTCTGCTATTCTCCAGGTAATCAAACAACAAAGAAAAAAAAGGATAGACAAAATGCAAACTATTTTTAGAAAAACAATGATCACTAGTGGCTTCCATCCCATCAAATGTGATGCCAGAATGTGTACTGTGGCACACAAGATAGAACATATCCTTCATGGGATATAACTATAAGTTATAAATTTTCAAAAGTTCCTATAATAATTAATTAATAACATACTCATAGAATTTGGGTTGTGTCTAACTCAACCTACTAAGGTGAGGGATACCTCGCACTTGAACACATTTTTCAGACCATAACTCATCTAACTTAGTAGGCTGCAACAATGAAGGCATGCCTCGCACAAGCATGGAAATCTGAACATGCAAAGTGGCCCAACTTAAGCATATTATCCTTGGTCGAGAATTACTATCTGTTGGAAATTCCGCCTTTATTGTGGTCCACCACTAACCGCCTAATTGCGGCATTTGAGTTGCCTTCATTGCAGCCTTAAACACCTTCATTGCGTTGGGTTTAAAGGGGTGGATTTAGTCCCACATTGCTTATAGATATAAAATCCAAAGACTATCGTAAAGGTAAAAATTAAGTAAAAAATATGAAGAAAAAAGAACAGTTGTGAAATGCGGGAAAAAGAGAGAATATAGCTTAACATACCTCTTTACCACTCCGAACACTCCATGCATAGATGCTACCGTCTCCAGAACCTGCAAAATTCAGGCTTAAAAATTTAGCATAACAAACCTAGCAAGAAACGAACAGAAGCCAACAAGATTACACACATTAATTGATTGTAAAGCTTTCTTCCGAAACATAATTTAAGGTATGGAATACAGGGGTCATAAAGTTCCACATTCCATGTACAGAATACAAGAAAGGTTTATGCAAAAATTTGTGGATGACCTTAATGAGTTATTAAGTGCATAATGACTAGAAAAGTGTTGGGTAATCCAAAAACTCTTACTTGATATTACAAACATTCCATCAGGGCTGAAAGAAGCTTCTAATGTGGAGTTGCATGAGACAGGCATGACATTATATGTGAATAACTGTGTACATATGATAAAGAAGAACAATCACATATATAGAAAGCCTTTCAAAGCAAATATAAAACAATTGAAAGAAGTATTTGAGCTGAGAAAAGTAGGGACGATACGAACAAGTGTACCACGGAATGAATCAAGAACATGGATATGTCCATCTGTAGTTGTTACAAGCATGAGTCTCCCATCATTACTAAACTTCACAACATTCGCATCAGAAACATCTCCCCCAACAGAAAATAGCTCAAACGGACCCTGTAGAGTGAATTGCACAATAATAGATGATTATTCTATATAAACAATTAACGTTACAAATTCACAAACCAAATCAACAATGTTTATTTTCATGTGAAATTTGCAAACCTTTTCATACATCCTTGCATCAAACATTCTTATGTATCCTCCAAAGGCTATTGCAAAGACAAGCCCTTGATCATCATATGATATAGCAGGCCTTCCTTGTACATGTAACAGTCCCTATTTAGTTTTTAAAGAAAGTAAGAAGCCCCTAAAAAAGTTATATGATGTATTAGATACAAAAGGATTAAGAAATATGCAAGCAGTAGTGTTCAAATTCTACTACCTGGCACTTCTCGGCCCTTTGATCCCATAGTAAGACAGTTCGATCTAACGATCCAGATATAAAGCAATCTTTCCGAGGGCACAAGCTAAGTGAGACAACCCTAGAAAAAGAACAAATATGTATCTTGTTATATGACAAAATGGGAATGTACATGAACATTACATACAATTTGAGATTGGAATGTATATAACAAACCTGTCATGATGACCTTTGAAATATCTCAAGTACTTGTTATCATGCAATGATAGAAGCCGCAAAGATTCTGGATTAATTGATCATATTAGTAATGAATATACAAAAATTTACGGATTACACACAGATCAATGAAGATGAAAATAGGTATATGACACATACCATCCCAACCATTCTTAGAAGAGTAAATGACAGTTGTAGGATGAGATGTGAAGCAAACCAAATCAACCCCATATTTCTTACTGTTAATTGTCTTCAAAGATCTGGTAACAATTATGAAATCTCAACATCATGTTGATGAAAAAATATAGATCAATAGTAGAGAAAAAAAATGCCTAGACTCGTATGGATGACACAACACAGGACATTAATATATAATACTGAGAAAATAATGCAATTTCAAAAACTCAACATCATTGCTAATGACATGATAAATTTCTTCATTGTGACTATTTACTAAAAAATCTATTTACGAATATAGTATCCAGGTCATGTCACAAATTTTAAGAATCCCAATCCGGTACAAGAATCCATCGCATATACTCATGGTATAATGTTGTAAATAATATTAGAGCATATGCAAACCTAAATTAGAATTTTGCAGCTTTACCCAATTTTGGGAGGCCCATTTTTGCTAGGTCAGGTTTAACAAAACTACTGAATTTTCACTCCTACGCCAGAGTCTTCATCTACTTAATTTGACTTAAAACAAAAAAAAAAAAAAAACATTTTTCCTCAACTCTCTCTCCCCCTTTGAGAAGACAATGTTTCTCCCAGCCCCCATTATCTCAACTCCAAATTTTTCTTCCAATCCACTCTAATCTGATCCTCCCTGTTCTTTCAATATCCCCGTCTCCTGGCCCTATCTCCCTTGTTCTCAGTCTCTTCCACCACCTCCATTGGAAAGGGAGGACAACACATCAACCAAAGCAGAACCCATTGAAAAAAAGGACGAGGAAGTGGGCTAGAATGCCTAGCCTCCGTCTTCTGTCATTTTTGGCTTATGCTATCACCACTGTTGATGTTGCAAGCAAGCGAGCCTCCTGCTTCAACATCCTTCATAAAACGCAGCTCACCTCCATTGTAAATAGTTTTGGGTTTTTCTTTCCTCTATTTTTCTAGTTTCGCATCTGTTTCATTTCCTATTAAACCCTTTGATATCAATGCATATTTTCCCTTTTCTTTTCCACTTCTTGTTTGGTTGCTATCAAGGCATCAAATTAATTTTCTTACTAATAAGCAACCAATTTTTACTAATTAGCAACTAATTTTTTCTGACTTACTACAAAAATAAGAATGAAATAAGCAGTGCCGTTTATCTTTAAGCTATCGAAAAGCAACTAGCGATAAAATTGCACTTAGAGGCATCATAAGCTTTGCTGAAATAAAAGTAACGATAAAAGAAAAGAAAACACAATTATAAGACGAGAGTAAACCACCAAATTCGTCCCTGACTTTGTAGGGCGCATTCAAATAAGTCCCTAAAAATATGAATATTTCAAAAAGGTCTCTGACTATATTATTAAACTATCGAGTTGGTTCCTATTTTTAACCACTTACCAATTAGGTCCCTGTATTTTACTAACTTGCTATTGGTACCTTACATCTCTCAAAAGGACTAATATAAGTAAAATTTGACAAAGTCGGGGACCTAATTGAGAGCATCCTACAAAGTCGGGGACAAATTTGGTGGTTCACTCATTATAAGAATGTTGAATGCAGTAATTTCAACGAAGTTAATAAGCTAATTCTACATGAATTTTACATAATTAAAGCAATAAATAAATAAATAAATAAAATTAGGGCTTACGTTCCGGCAGCAACGTCGTATAATCGAATGGATTCGTCATCACTAGCAGTAACAAGATAACTTGATGCCCTATGAAAATCCATTGAACTAATTCTACCATTCTGTAAAAAAATGCACAGAACAAAAATAAAAAAAAAACCCAATTATAAAATGAAAAACCCTAAAATGTTGAATTTGATTAAACAACAAAAAAGGAAAATAGTAGAAATTGGTTACGTAATCTTTGAAGGACATTCCAACTTCCATACTCAGAAGAATTTCTTCACTGAGATCCAAAGAAACTTTTTCTTCTTTTTCCACTTGTGTTCCTGAGAAGAAAAACACGAAAATGTAAGAAAAACGAAGTAAAATGAAACGGAACAAGGGGGTAAAATCGGTAGTGATAGTTTTGATGTACCACCCATTGTTGGAGATGAATTTCGCGTTGGTGTTTGAAATGTTGCGAAGGATTTTGTGGAATTTGAGTGAGTGTGAAGAAACCTCAATCCCACAGCTTGAAGAAGCAGGCGAGTTTTTTTTTTTTTTGATTTTGGTTAAGTTTTTGTTTTTCATTTATTTTTATCGGCGAAATAATTTTGATTCTCGGGTAGCGATAATATTGAAATTTTAAAATAGTCATTATACATTTTAATATTTCTTCTAAGAAGAAATTAAGTAAATCGGTAAAGTAAAACATCTCAAAAATTTGTGAAGATTTTGGAAAAATCACGAGGGAAGATTCAAGAGGCCTTAGAATATATTACAAATGGAGAAGTTAGGTTCAGAAGTCGCAAGACATCTTATATGGAAGAAAACACTCAAAGAGACAAATAAACAAGTGTTTATGTGCTGAAAATTGCATTGATACGCCTTGGGCATGATCCATACGCCTTGGGCATGCGCCATGCACCCAGAGCATGACAAAAATACACTAATGCACCCAACATGCGTCTGAGGCATGCTAGAAGCAGGTCAAAACTGTTCTTTTTTTCACTTTTTCAGTGGAAAAACCCCAATATTTAAGCCTAAACCCAGTTGAAAACTTGCCTATAAATATCAAACCTCTCACTCATTAATTCTCATTCAGTACAAAGAGGTTTAAGAGGAAGGCAAAAACTAGAAGCTTCAAGGGAGAAATCTCTCCTCACTTTAAGTCATTATGGTATGTTTTATTTCTTTTGTAATTCGTATTTAGTTACCATGAGTAATTATACCTTTTTAGGGTAAGTTTCTAAGATGGACCTCTATTTTATTTGTTGGATTATTTTAATTTAAGTGTTTTATTCATTTATTTTATAAATCCTATTTAATTTTACTATAGCGTAAGACTTTGCTTCTTCCGAGTGAAATAACTTAGAGATAACAGTACTTATGAAGTTGACATACATAATATTGGTGCAAACCTTCCCGAATTAGGAAGCAACTTATAATGGACCATGTAATTAGGGAAATGTAGTAGCTCAAGATTTAAATCATCATAGTAACTTTATTCTTCTTTCATCCTTGGTAAGGTAGATGAGATAGGGATGCCTGTTTTTAGAACTACAAAGAGGGAGAATATATTGATGTCCTTCTAAGATTCAATAGATGAGGGTACTTTTATGACATAAATAATTTAGGAACCCTAATATCCTTTGTTGTTTTAAATACCTCAAAAAGAGTAAGTCCTCATACGTACCTCTACAAGCGAAAGTGCATCTCCCTACAAGCTTGATGATCCTAAACACTAACCCGTGTAGAAACTCCGGTGTAAGGTTGCAACTCAACAGCTAAACCCAGACCTCTGAGAGAGTAAGGCTCCACACATACAAACTCGTGTACTCGGTAGGAGCAACTCGACATCCGGTGAGAAAAAAAAACCCACGATCTCATCACTTAGATAGAAAACATAAAATTAATATGAATAATGTTTGACCATTAATTTATTCCAACAAATAAATAGAGGGAATTCGAAAAATTCTAACCGCCGCTAACATTCTGCAATAAAAAGCAGGTTAACTCCTAAACTCTTGCTCTATTGCAAATAGACTAAATTGCAAAACCTGCTTTATCTTTTATTTAATTGTTTATTCTTTCCAAACGTGAATTGTCTAGTTGGAACAACAATCCATGTGTATACGATAATCTACTTATTACTTTATTACTTGGTAAACGATTTAGTACACTTGTCTAAATCCGACCATCAATAACTCAATTTTTTTGTTACAAAAAGTACTGATCAAAAACATTTTAAGTTTTATATGAATATTTTTTCTTATACTCTTTTCTTAAAGTATCATAAAGTGTGTGTCACATGAATAATGTATCAACACATTTAATGACACACACTTTCTTTGAAATTATCAACAAAGGCTTAGTTTAAGACCTATCACTAAAGTATGTAAGGCTACAGCAGGATTCATATTCTTGATTTACGAAATACACTCATTGCAAGGATTTGCAAGCGAGGTTAGGGATTTGTCTGATTTTTGTTTAAGGCTAACCAGGAAGGTTGAACTCTTATAGGTTATCCAACTTGTAGTAAATAGAGATATGAACACCTCAGATAGATATTTCCCTTTTCTTATTAATATGTTTGTTGCTTCGCATTTTGTTTTTGTCATGTGGACTCTCCCTTTGCATTTTTCTTCAATCTTCCTATTTCTCCATTGTGTGTGAGTGAATCACAACTTTGGTTGCTTGGGCGACTTTGAAACTGCTTCAATAGGAGTTGCCTCACGATGGACGTCAAAGTACTTGTATGAACAAGTGAGGTTTACCTCTTGAGTAGAGGGTTGTTGGTTGTATGCTCCTTCTCCAAACGGGGGGGGGGGGGGGGGGGGGGGGGGGATGAGTTTGAGTGATGTATTTGGTGATCATACTTGGGAGGAAATAACACTTATTTATAGTGTTGTTGGCAAGCAGTCTGCTCCAAGTTATTGCTATTTTTACTCCTGGGTTTACTTTGAATGGATTTTAAATTGTTAGGGAAACTGAATTCAAGATTGACATGTGCGCCTATCTGATTTGGATACACTTTTTTTATGCTAGGAATAGTTTAGTGCTTATGCCATAATTAGTTGATGTTGAAGGCTATGTAACACATTAGTGATTCTAGAGTCCTAACATGGAGGCGAGATGATCAATTCAGGCAGTGGCGTATCCAAGACCCTGGTCCGGGGGTGCAAAAAAAAATTTAGTTAAAACTTTGCAAATTCAATCATTTTTTTTGTCAAAACCACTTTTCTTTTATATTAATTACTACTTTTTTATTTAAATTTGAATTATACTTATATTATTTTGGATTTGATCTAAAATTAGAAAATTGGTTTATTAAGTAAAAATATATATAGAAAAAAACAAGATACTTTAGAAGAAAAAACGTGCACCATTATATATATATTTTACAAGAAACCTACACTAATATATAGTAGTAATATTTATAACGACTATAGTAATACATATGAATTTACACAATAATATCCATAATAATAACTATTTTCCATCTTTTTAATTTATCCAAAAGAGTACTTTTATAAAAAAAATTCATTCCAAAAGAATGCTAATAAATTACATACGGGGTAAGAAAAAGAAACATCTCTTAATGACCACTCTTGGCCCAAAGTAACATTTGGCCCAAGTCCATGAATAAGATACATACAAAACCCTAATTAATTGTTGGCTCATCATTTAAACAAAAGTTGCCGCCTCCCTCGTCTTCTTCTCTGGTTCATTTCTAGTTTTATACTTCTTCCACTTCTCCTTCCAGTATGCTAGGTTACGATTCACCTTCACTTCTTTTATTTTCTTATCTCTGTGATAGAAATAGTGAACCACGGGTGCAAAGAGAAATTTTTAGGGTGTGCAAAGTGTAATATATATAAGCCACTTGTGCTGATGTCGTTTTTGGCAGATCAAGGATTAAATGCAAAGATATTGGAAGAAAAGAAGATGGCATACACAATGCCTAGAGATGAACAAGATGGGTCATTCACAAGTGACTCAGTAGCTCGCTCAATTAGACTAGTTATGCTTGAAGAAGAAGGGAGGATCTATAGGGAAAATATTAAAGAGGTGAAAGACTTTTTTGTCAGTATTAAAAGACAAGATAGATATATTGACAACTTGCTAAACCACCTTAAAATCCGTTTGGAACGTTGATCGCATTATTACTCAATATATTTTGTTATTAGTTTTCTTAATTTGATTTTGTGATGCATTGTGATTGTTCGGCTGTGTTATGTGTGTTATTTGAGTGACTGTTGTCATTGATTATCTATAATATATAATCTATAACCCATAACTATTAATAAAGACAAAATATTTGTTTGTTGTGACCAATTTTTGTTCTAAAAATGCCCTTAATTTGAAATTGCACCGTTGGAAATTGGAGTTGTTATATGTTTTACTCTTTTAAAATCAAGCAGTTTTGTAATTTTGCAAGAAATAAACATAGAAGTATTATGTTGTTGGTATGATCAGGGCCGGCTCATAGCCCGTCGAGGCTGAGCTATGGCACCGGGTCTCAATTTTTTTGGGGCCCAAAATATTTTTTTTTTGTATGTAAAACAATAAAATACTAAATATATACAGCTAAAGCGAAACAACATCATACTTATCACAATGTTGTGGTGGTGCGGCCACTTACTTTTCAATGGGTTCAAGCCCGTCTAGAGTGTTTTTTTTCTAATCCACTTACTTTTCAATGGGTTCAAGCCCGTCTAGAGTGTTTTTTTTCTAATAATTTTCTTTTACAGTGCTTTATTTATTTTTTTGGGGCCTAATTTTTTTTTCCTTCTTCCCATCCTTCAATAGATTAAAACTGGGCCTACAAATTTGTTAAGACGGCCCATTTCCATTAGGTAATTGAGTTATAACTTTTTTTTTTTGAAGAAGCTAAACTAGTCCACCTAACTTGGCACCGGAGGGAATCGAACCTGAGACCCCGAGGAGCACACTCCCAGGTTCCAAACCAATACAACCAGACCAACCCAAATGGGTTATTTGAATTATAACTTAATAGTAACTCCTTTTTTTCTTTGGATAATCTTAGATCTTTTTACGATCAATCATCTTTCTGAGTTTACACACTTGTTTTGACTAACAAGCTTTTACAAACTTCTTTCTCGCTTTGAATGAGAGATTCTTGCAATTCTTTTGAATGAATGTTAAGTATTTGTATCTTTCTAAAATGCCCAAGGCAAAAGAGGAGATTGCTCAAGCCTTTTTTGTGCACAATAGAGCTTTGTATGGTTTGAGAGTATTTTAATCTTTATATGTTAGCTTCTCCAAAAATTGTGTGTTTGTGGTAGAGAGGAGGGTAGCCTAGTTTGTCAATTAAGTAATATTTCTTTGCTTGCTTTTTCTTCCTTTACGTGTGACTTGGTTTTGCATGAAATTGTTCTCATGTCCTATGAATGATTTCTTCGCGCATTTATCTTCTCATAACCGAATGTGCTTGAATGATAATTGACAACTCTTGTAGAGAATAGTTTTTCTGTAAAGTTGAATCTTCCACACAAAGAATACCTTTTCAATTGTACCTTTGTCTTATGGTGATGGGACCAAAAGTTGGATATGCTTGCAAATTCTTTGACAAAATCGTGTGCTACTTTTAACTAAACCTTCATGTGTTGTCGCATAGCTATGGAGTCAAAGGAAATACTTGATATTTAATAACTTCCTTTTTGTTCATATGTTTGAATATCTTCTGTCATGGAAAGTTCTTTTTAAAACAATTATCGGTGTCTTTAAGTTCAACACTCTAATTCTTTGATTCTCATTAAAGATGTTTATTTGTCCTTGATTCCCATTCTCTTCATTCATGTGTACGTACATGTTTTACATGAAGCTTTCTTCCATGAGATCATGCTCTGGTTTTAGATATTGACTTATTTTCCTTTGCATTCTTGAATTGTCTTAAGCCTTGTATGATCATGATATAATGCATTCTTGATTTAACATGTGATTAATTAAAACAATCAAACACACAAGTTAAATAACAAGATAATCAAAATAAAATAAAAATGTAATTTAAAAATGTTTATAATCTTTAAAACATTAATAGGGATTTTGAATTTTATCTCAACAATAATATGTCTCCTTTTCTCTTTTTGCTGGTTGCAGATGGTTTGAATGTGATGATGAAAGCTATAGTTGAGGCGGGGGTTGTTTACTGATTATAAAGTTGGTCATGGTGATTCGCCGAGCATTCCTCATTTACACTTTAATTTCCTTCTTCAAGGCCCCCTTTCCTCTATTTAATCTATATTAAAATTCTTTTGTTTTTGGGGTTGGGTGGGGGGTTAAGGATCTAGGAAAATATGACGGATTGAATGGAATACTATTTGTCTGGATAAGGTGAAAAGAGGGTTTGGGTTAGGAGGTTTAGAGAAATTAATTTGTCATTGTTAGAAAAGTGCCGTTGGAGAATGCAAGTGGATAAATCGAGTTTCTGGGTTTAAGCTGTTAGTAGCTAAGTATGGTGAGGAGGTTGGTAGTGTAACACCCTATTTCTATTAAGCGGTAAAACGCGCGAACATACAATATATTCTAGAAACAGATGTTATGACAACAAACAATTTCATAATTCGCAAGTATATATTATCATGGTTCATAAAATATAGCAACGGAATATATCAAATCTATAGACAACATCTCCAAGTCTCATGATAATAAATACATAAAACATCCTCAAGACATAGGATATAAAATAATCATAACATAACTCCTCAAATCAACATATGATTAAATAAGTTTAACAATAAAACGCTATCCTAGATCAGAGCCCCTAATCTAGACGCGCGTAAAAGATAAGGAGGATTCATACTCCTCATCAACATCATTCGAACAAGCTACTTATCCTGCACTCCATCTACTCGTCCGCATGGAAAGGTAGGTGGTAAACCACTGAGGGTTAGCATTACATCAACATAATCCACAATCAAGTATTCAAGAATATCATGTATAAAGATTACCAAATAATATAAACATCCTTATACATATATATCCACACAATAATCCAATATCAATTCAATTCACCAATCAAGTTCACATGAACCAAATGCATCAATCACACATCACGACTCAATGCAATTCACCAAACAATGTATGCAATGTTCTAGAGTCATCTAGATGCATGTGGTACCAAATCTCCTCAAGGTCGTCACCTTCGATGCAACAAAAACATCGTTTGTAAGGTTTCACACCCCGCCTTACATTGAACATAAGTTCGTCATAAAACAATGAATGCATGAACATATGACTCGACTCAATGCATATGTTCACACTATGGTCACCTCAACAATCAACATGCATATATATCATTATGCAATCATCACCAAAACCATGCATATACAATTATGCAATCATCACCAACATTCAACAAGTATGCACACATCAACTCACATTCAACATATATCATTTATTATCCTCTACTTAATCATATAAGATCAGCCACAAAAGATTGCCAAACAAGTGGTCTTTAAGTTAAGTTTTCACAAGTTTTACTTATAATTCACAACTTTGGAAATATTGAAGTAATGAATCAAAACCAACCAAACAAGGTTAATCGCCTAATCTATGTATACTCTTAGGTAACAAATGTGTGCAGTAGAGATTACATAAGCTTTTCATCGGCCAATCATGACTAATTCACAAAAATCACAAAGTTCGTCTCACTTTGTCATATTGCAAAACCAATTCATTAAGAGAAGAAAACTAAGTTTGATTCAACAAGGCATAGATTAGATGCTATTAAACATCATAATTAAACTCATAATACTCATATTTGATGTTTGTAAGCAAACTAAAAGTTTTGGGTTGAGTTAGAAACGGTTATGCTGAATTTTTTTGTAAAAGTCTTCCAAGACCCACTTGTAGTGTTTCTATCATAACTCAAAATCCACAAAACATTTTCAAGTGAAACCAACTCCATTGGAAAGCTAACTCAATTATCTAAAACTTTCATGTTTACACCAAAGGCCAATTCAAAACAGAAATGGGCGAAAAAGACGCAAGAATGCAAAACAGGGACTGCTGAAACTGCTTCTGAACATGCTTCTGAAGAAGCTGCTGAAGGAGCTTCTGAAGGAGCTTCTGAAGTAGCTTCTGAAGCAGCTTCTGAAGGAGCTTCTGAAGTGGTTATGAACACTACGGTTTTCAACCATTTTTCACCCAAAATTCTCAATTTTGATCTCCCAATGCCCAAATGTGTTTCCAAAGGTTGTTTATATTATTATGTACATAAAAGACACTCAAAACCATATAGAACTTGAAATTAAAACATCATTTCAACACAACTCAACAATTCAATTATTCTTCACAAAACTCTCAACAACAACACAATTCACTCCACAATTCCATAATTATGAACACCCATGACATCAATCATCAACAACAACATCTCATAACAACAACAACAACTATCAGTCATGAATTCCTCAACATGCCAACAACAACAACATTATTCTTCATCAATTTTTCACATAAACCCAAATATTCATTTTCATACATTTTTGACATGTTAATTCAACAACGATTACACAATCATCATATAATTCATGTTTACAAACATAACATCAACATCCAAACACGAATTTACAGAATTAATGCAATCAATCAAATTCATAGAAATGGGTAGAAATGAGAGATATGAAGATTATGTGTGAAAACTATCCCTCTTACCTCTAACACCAAGAATCCTAGCTCAAGCTTCAATTTAGCTCCTAGATTCAACCTCCCCTTTAGCTTCAACCCTCTTCTCTTGCTCTTGTCTCTCTAGCCTCTATTTCTATACTCTTTGTGTTATGTGTGAATGACAAAGTCTAACCCTATTTTCTCAAAGTTATGGGTCAAATATTCACAACCCTAATGGGCCTAACCCATCCCAACTAATTGACTCAAATCTAATTACACCACACCGCTAACTCTAACTCACTAACGGTAATAAACTAGAAATCTCAGTCTTAATTGATTATATCGACAACTTAACTTCTTACAATTAATAACGATTCTAACTAGAACGCTAAAATAACTATTGTCATAAGGTTACTAAATTACCCTTCCTCGCAAAAGACTAAAATACCCTTAAGTCTAAATTACCAAAATACCCTCCTAACACGAAAACTCATGAAAATGCACACAGACATGAATAAACACACTTAAAACAATTAAAATCAAATAATCGTAAAATCGGGCTGTTACAGGTAGGGTAAAAGAGGGTGGTCAAACGGGTTCTCGGTGGTGGTGCGATATCTGAGTGGTATTGGAGCCTCGATCCAGGCAAAGGGTATTGGAGCCTCGATCCATGCAATGGGTATTGGAGCCTTGATTCAGGCAAAGGGTACTCCATATGAGTGGCCTGCCAGCTGCTTTCATTCTCTATTACGCAATCTGGTATGCCTGATTATTATGATTATGTGTAGAATAAAGTAGTGTCATCGAAGGTCTCGTTTCTAGTGTGGAGGATGCTTTGCAATCACATTCCAACAAAGGACAACTTGATTTATAGTGGAATTATCCCCCTGAAATTCAGACCTTTGCTCGAGTGGTTGTGTGCAAGCTAAAATGGTGTATATCCATTTGTGGTTTTTTTTATAACAAATAGACTGCCTATTTCAAACCATTTTGGTCAATTCACAAATTTAGCTTGTGAATCTAGGAAATTCAGACTTTCTCCACATGTCATAAAGGTGGCGTCTTTTTTGGTTATTAAGAAAGATAGAAATAAATGTCTTTTTTGTCAAAAAAATCAAACCTTACAAATTTGTGGACAAAGTGAAGCTCTTCTCTTTTCGGTGGTTTCAAGGAAAACATAGTACTTTATATTATCTTTCGATTTTCATCACTGGTGGGTTTATCTAAGTTAGTGTTTTAACTTTATCCTGAGCTAGTTTGTGTCTGTTTATCTAGCTTGTTTTGATTTGGTTCTTTGTATGTGACTGATACTTTTGAGTCCTTGTCTATAACTCCTTGTGCAGGCAGGAAGCTCCGTAGTTTTATTTAATCCATCTTATCTTCTTCAAAAAATTATAATACACATTAAACAGAACCTAAATGTTTTATACATTTTTGTGGTTGGAAGGGAGAATGATTTTTTCATGATGAGAATTTACAATCCTACCATTGATATATAATTGAAATATTCAATGGCTTAGATTTAAGAAGGGTTAATTACCTCTTGTGCCAACTTCCATATTAATCTACATGTATTTTTAAATATATTATTAAACTATTGTAGAATTTCATGTTTATATCAAATTTATTTATAAATAAATTTATATATTGATACCCACATATAAATGTTGTGTTGTCATTAAAATCCCCCAAATATGAGTAAAATTTGACAAAAACCAAAAGGAATGATTATGCAAACAAGTTCAAAGCATCTAGATTAATAACATATAATGAAAAAAGGGTTAATAATGTTTTACCGCTTGTAATATAGGTCATTTCCGGTTTACCCTCTGCAAAAAAAAAAGATTTCGTCCTTATGAAATAAAGATTCATCAGAAACAGACTCTAGCCCATCGGACTCATAAGATTCACTAATGTGGCGTTGACGTGGATATCTAATTTAATTTTTTCATTCTTTTCATTGGATACACGTTTAAATCATTTATACATCATTAATTAGTGTAAAAAAGAAAGAGAAAAAAAACACAAAAATCCTTCAATCAAAATCTGAATCTGAATGGTTTAGTTATAATTTTCGCCCCTATCATTTCAAACTCATTTCAAACCCTAATTTCTCAAACTCAATCCTAGAAAATCAAAATCCATAAATTCAAAGTTGCAATTGGAAGAACACGATGAAATAGGTTGCAAAGAATAAAAAGGGCGGAGGAGGAATAATGGTGAATAACAACAACAACGGAGGAAAGGAGACTAAAGGGTTTCATAACGGAGATGGAACGAGTATCGATGGGGGATGGACATGTAGATGAACAAAGAAGGAGCGTTGATGGTGAAGAACAACAAAGGACATGGCGTTGTTGAGGTAAGCTTCTCATTTTAGATCTTATTTAAATTTGTTCCTCGATTTTTGGTTGAATAAGTGCGAATAATGTGTATCGTGGAAGAGGTATTTGTTTATTGTTGTTGTGGTCTCGTAGAATGCAATATACCAACAAATGGTTATTGAAATTCTGATTTTTTTAGGGTTTTTTATACATGTTTTATTTTATTTGTCTTTTGGCTTATGTGGGGTCTGAGTGTGGGATCATATGTGCAACGTGGTTTACTATGATTGGTTAATTTTTTGTTGAACACAACAAAACAATCTTCAACTGCATTTCTCACCATGGTGGTGAGTTTGTTAGGGAGAAACCATGTTCTATAGAGGTTAATGTGATAAAAAAAATTAAAATATGATGAAATAAGAGTGTTTAAATAGAACAAAGTAATTTGGCTCAATTGGTTAATGAACTTTGTCTAAGGATAAATCGTTTGAGAGAACTTGAGTTTGATTCCTAGATTATTTTTTTTGAAATAACTATGTAGCCTCGATTCGTACTACATATACAAATGTGATACGACACAAATACATAAATTTTTTAAATTAATGACATGGCAAGACTTATATACGTTAATAAACTTATATGGATTTAGAATACTTGCAAAGAAATAAGACATTATTAATTTATCATTAATCTACAAATATTATGACCACAACCTACAAAATATATTTGTGATTAAAACAAAAATTGTAGAGTTTTACTTAAATCAAAATATATTTATCATCGTTGTCGACACAGAAACTGTAACAACAAAGATGAAAAAGGACTGTGGGGCTTCTCTATGCTTATGGGACAGAGGAGATTTTCTCTTTCAAAATGCAAAAACTAGATAATTTTAAAATATAGTTAATCTATAAAAAAAAAAGTGTCTAAAAATCTGTAAATAAAGAGTTTTTAAAAACTGGATGTAAATGTATCCGACAATATATTTTTTGAAAACAATAAAAAAGCAATCAGATATTTCTAGAATACATATCATATAGTATCTTAAAAGTATCGGTATGGTATCAGATACATATAATTTGAAAAAGATAACTCTACCATTTTAGATTATTTTGGCTTCATACTTAAATCATTGAAAGGGGAATGACTAGTTCATAGAGGAAGGTGTGTTTACCTTAAGCGGTCCATCAAGGAGACCAGCTAAGCTTAAGAATTGAGAAACATGTGATCCAAAACCTCCAATGGAACCCTCTTCCACTGTGATCAGTATTTCATGTTCTCTAGCTAGTAGCCTAATGAGATCAGTATCCAAAGGGTTGCAAAACCTAACATCAGCAACAATCACATAAACCTCTACTGCTCTAAGCATTTTTGCTGCTTTCATGCATTGCTGAACCATACAGTCATAGCCCAAAATCGCAACTCTGCTTCCTTCAAGCATAATTCTTCCTTTTCTAATCTGTATAACAAAACATAAGTATTTCAATTTAGTTGACTAACTATTCAGCATTCTGTTTTGAAACATGTTTAATAGTTATCTATGCTTACTAATGCGTTAGGTGTATTCACGGAATATATGAATAGAATTTTTCATCCTTATTTGGATCAGTTTGTGGTGGTATTTATAGACGAGTCGGAATAAGAGCATGCAGATCATCTGAGGGTTCTTCTCCTTCAAAGTGTGCAACACAACCCTCAGATGATCTACATGCTCTTCTTTCGACTTCGAATACACCAAGTCATTGTCTATAAATACCACCACAAAATGATCCAAATAAGGATGGAAAATTCTATTTATATATTCCATGAAGACACCTGACGCATTATAAACATATATAACTATTAAACATTTTTCAAAACATAATGCTGAATAGTTAGTGAACTAAATTGAAATACTTATGTTTTGTTATACAAATTCGAAAAGGCAGGATTCTGCTTGAAGGAAGTAGAGTTACGATTTTGGGACATGGATGTATGGTTCAGCAATGCATGAAAGCAGCACAAATGCTTAGAGCATTAGGGGTTTATGTGACAGTTGCTGATGCTAGGTTTTGCAAACCTTTGGATATTGATCTCATTAGTCTACTGGCTAGAGAGAATGAAATACTGATCACAATGGAAGAGGATTCTAATGGAGGTTTTGGATCACATGTTTCTTAATTCTTAAGCTTAGTTGGTTTCCTTGATGGACCATTTAAGGCAAACACACCTTCTTTTATGAAGTAGTCACTCCCCTTTCAATTATTTAAATTCTCTTCACACACAATTACTAAAATTCCCTTCACCCATAAATAATTGATGTATATGATTTATAAGTATTTTCTTATATTCAAAATCAGATGAACTATATGGGTTTTACTATTTATAAAATGGTGTCCACCATTAAATGTGAACAAGATTGACTACCTTTAAACATTGGTAATTTTCCCATCTATCTATATCAGACAATAAAGGCACCCAGTCTTGATGGTACTCAACCTATTCCCAATTAAATGACTTAGTATTATGATAGGGAAAATATTTGTGTAGACACTCATACATCTGACTGACCATTTTATAGAAAAAGAAATAGTGAGAATGATGTGAAAAATATGAAATTTGGTTATATGATAATAGAGATATATTAAATTTAAGGTGTTGGTCGGGTCCCTAAAAATTTAAAGTGTTAAAATATAAGAGTTTTTTGACATCGGAAATAATATCATGTGCCATACTAGGGAATGGATGCGAGGGGATGATAAGTTTTCATCTAAGAAATACTCAATGGTAAACTCCACTAAAAGTATTTGATGGGTTAGAGCCACATCTTCTAAAATTAAAATTAAAGGGTATACTCCACTTTGCAGATTGCTAGAAGACACCGTCATAAAAATTAAAGGGTGTCTTCTAACAAAACCGTATACACCTCTATGTGACATTTTTTTTCATAACTTTTATATGACTCCCCCAATCAACATGTGACTCATCCCACCAAACATTCCTCTATCTCCTAAATCCTACAACTTTCTCTCTCTCTCTCTCTCTCTCTCTCTCTCTCTCTCCCTCCCTCCCTCCCTCCCGCCCTTTGTCATTGTTTCTCAACTTCACATCACCCTTATCTCCTCCAAAGCACCAACCACCAGCAACAACATTTTCAACTACTCAAAAAACAAACAAAAATGGCCCATTTGTATGAAGAAAAACAATAGTGAGCAGCGGCATATTGGTTGTGGCATGATGAAAAGAGGACGGAGGAGAGAGCAGCGGAGGTAGGACAAAATAAAATAGAGAATAAGAAGTTGTAGGAGATGGTGACATAATGGAGGGGACATGGTAGGTTTGATAAGGAACGGGAGGACGAGGGATCGTCGTTTCCATCATCGTCGTCGAAAACAGAATAAACCGATGTCAGTGGTTAGTGAAGGAGATATCGACGATGGTGGTTGTGTCTTTGAGTTGAGTCGGGTAAATGTGGAAGGGTAGAGATAGTGAGATGAAACCTTGAGAGATGAAGAGATATATGAGAGATGGTGACATGGGTGGTCAATGTGTTTAATGGTGGTGGTTGGCGTGAGAGAAAAGGCTTAATAAAATGGGTGAAGGAAGAGAGAGAAGAGAGTGTGAGAAGGAATAGACATAAGAGACAGGGTGAGAAATAGAAAATTCAGAGTGTGTTTTAGACAAAGTTGCCCCTCATCATAATTAATAATGAGTTGTTCCATCATACGAAAAATTGTACAGGTTATGAAGTTTAAAATAGTAACTTTACATTAGAACTTGTATATTTTGTATTAAATATATAAATAATTGTTGTTTTTCAATAAAAATGTGCTACTCTTAATTGTTTTAACATGTGCAATATTAAACAAATTCATTAATAAAAAAATACCACACGAGAGGGTGTAGAATAAGGGTGTGGGGTGGGGACTGGATCATCTCCGGTGACTCGAGGATCTAGTGTAATCCTAGCCATTAGATAATAAATGCATAAGAGCAATTAAATGTTAAAATCAAGAGAGATAATATATTTAATACTCCATTCGTCTCAAAAGTCGTTTACGATTTGTACTCGATTTTTTAGAAAATGATGATAAAATTAACATCATTTACTAAAATATCATTATTAACTGTAGTTAGTGGAATAGTTAAGTTAGATGAAATTCAATAAATAAAATTATAAAATAATAAATGTTGCATTGATGTTCTAAAGTGAAAATTATTTTGAGGCAGAGAAACAAATATTAAAAAGACAGTTATATTGAGATGGAGGGAGTAATTTGGATCTTTAACACGAAAAACGGTAGAAGGGTTGCACTTGGGTGACATTGAAATTTGACGACATTGGTTACGGGAGTGAATTTTCTCAAGTGAAATTCTCTCTATTTTTCTCGATTATTACATCTCACCCACACACTCAATATCTTCTTTTCTTTACAATATTATATCTCTTCTTTTCTCTCATGTTTAATGTTGTAGATGTAACAATTGAGAAAAATAGAGAAAATTCTACAGAATCCACTCTTATTGGTGACATTGTGCCTATCTCTCTTAGCCAAATAATTTCTCTCATCAAAACTAATTTATTGTAATCATTCATAAAAATTTCTCTTCTCTCTCATAAAAATACACTAATATCATCCATATCACAAAAACTCAATAATCATTGGAAATCACATCGTCGAAATCCAGTCGAAAACTGTATCTCTATGTTGAAGGTGACCTTTATCTCAAATTTTTCATTCCATTTTGTGATGTTGCTTTGTATTTAAGGTTTGTGGATTTTGATGGTTGTTCCAAAAAAAAAAAAAGGGTAAACACTGATAAGTAATTAAAGTTATGAATTTAGTCAATTACGATTTTGAATGTTTTGTACTAATAGGAAGATGAGTTTTATACTGTAATGTGAGATAAAGCAAAAGAAGATGTCTTTATCCATGAAACACCAACTACACTCTGGTTTTCCATCTCTTGCAAGGCTAAGAAATATTTTTGTTTTTGAATGTTTGTTTTTTCAAAGTTTAAATTTGTTTTGAAATTAATTGTTACCCCTATATCGAAACATTTTAAAGACTAAAATTTGCTTTTTAATTAGTTTACAAACTTTGAAATTGTTTTCCAAAATAATTTTTGTAAATTAATTAGAAATCCACGGTGAAGAAATGAATCATATAGTGGAAGATACTAATTTGTGACATATTTGTGTTAAATGTTGAATGATAGTATTAAGATGTTTAGTTCATATTTTTTTTTATTTATAAATATTTGTCGGATTCTTTCATGACATAATAAAACAAAAATTAAAAAAAATTGAATGTAGTCTCTTGAAGTTGATTCTTCTGAGCTTGACTCGGTTTTTTATTGACTTCTATCAATAATTTTGTTTCGAAAACATGTCTTAATTGTACCTGAAAATGAACCATTTATTACGCATTTATAACTTTAGTTTAGAACAGCTATACAAACAAAGATGTAGTTTGACAATGAACCATATGAGAAATTTAAAGATGTATCAATGAAAGATGTAGTCAATGAAAGATGTAGTTTGACAATGAAAGATGTAAAGATGCAGTCAATGAAAACTTCCAAAGATGATTATACATAAATGTTGCTTTCAATATGATTTCTCCCCTTTCCAATATACATATTTCCCGTAACAAAAATAAATAAATCAATATACATATGTATATAGAGAATATATAATTTCTCAAGGTAAAAAGACATATCATAGTAGATTTTTTGTCACACTTCGTTTGGTTCGTTTTCTTTACCTCTATTTCAGCTACCATATATTTTCCTCCGTGGAAAGGGTCTTCGAGCAACCCTACACAAGTTCAACCTACAAGCAAGTTATAAAAAATAAAAACTAACTATGCATTCATATATATATATATATATATATATATATATATATAAAAGTGATAAGTTAACATAAATCAGTTAAGTACCATCGGTCATGGGAGTGGTGTTACCACAAATAACCAAATAATTGAAGCATATAACCACAATTTTATAAAGGCATAACCAGCTTTTTTCCGACGTTAAAATTAGTCATCAATACATTGTCTAACCTCAAATATATATCCATCTAATTAAACATTTCTATCCATTTATAAACTACACATAATCAAAATCAATCTAATTCTCACACTCTGTTATATCTCTAAACATTAACTATAAACTATTTCTTTAGTAAAAGATAAAATTTAGTCAAAATTATTTTCATTTAAGTTATAAATTATTTTCATAAGCTACATTGGAGGGCTTATTGAAATAACTAAAAACATCTTATGTACATGGTATAGGTTGTTTCCATAATCTCTTTCAAACATTCTCTTCTTAGGCTAGCAACAAATCAAAACAAGCCTTTGTTAGAACAATAAACATTATAATCAACAAGTTAAATTGAGCCTAACAAAGTCATTATGAAAACTATGAATTTACCAAGAGACTAACCCAAGCTTCAAAGACTGTCAGACAAACTTTATGAATTTACCAAGAGACTAACCCAAGCTTCAAAGACTGTCAGACAAACTTTATCACTCAATAAAACACTCATAACATCAAACTCCACCCACCATTAACTTCAGATCTTCAAGAATCTAAGATAAATTACACACATATATATATATATATATATATCACTTAATTAGATGTCACTTTTATGGATGAAGCAAATTGAGATTTACAATATTCAATGAAATACTTAAATCTAATTCAAATTAGACTCATATGAGTGACAAAGAACATTAGATCACCCAAAAATTGAAGACCTTAAGCTTACATAAATCATAAAATGTAACAACCTGGAGGAATATGGAAGAAAATGTCTGAGTTGAAAAAGGAACATCGAGAAAGAGATCGTCGACAACAGAGATTGTCGGCAACCTGTGTGAAAAGGGTGGTCCAACAAAGGACGGAAGAGATCGTGAACATAAATCGTGACGACAAACACGATGGATCTATAAAGAAAGTCGATGAACAGAAATCATGACGACAAACACAGACGACGGAGACGGCGGCGCCACGACAAGGGTGTGGCGGAATGAATAAAATGGAACTAGGATGAAAGGGTGAGAGAGAGTAGCGGCTGAATGAATTGAAAGAGAGAAATACAGTTAAAATTTTGATTTTTTTTTGTGTGGCATGAAATTGACTGTTTTTTTATTATTAATGATATTGCCACATAAGGGTGGGGTTCTATATCCGTGTTGGCGGTAGAATCTCTCACATTCACGAAGTTTGGCTCTATTTAACTTGGGGGAGGTTTTCAAAATCCTCACCGTCTACCTGATGTTGGACTGTTTGGCTCGAAAGAGACGTTATGCTTGTTGTCGTCGCAAGGAGTTGTTGGTTCTTGGATCCACTCCGTGCTGACGGTTTGTCCATACACTGCATGTTAGACATTCACCAGTATAGTTTTTATTTCTTTGTATCACCCGATTGGGTTGGCATACGCTTTGTGTGGATTGACTAAGTTAGGTTTATGTCCTCTAGTTCTTTTTTGTATTCATTTTTTCTTTTTTTAATAATATATATGAGTACCTGACATAGACTGAAATCTACAAGACAATTGTCTTTTGGACTGTTTTCTATTCCTTTTTTTATGTCATGGGACTCTTGCCTTATCAAAAAAAGTATTTTGCCACCTAGGGTGATCTACCTGAGGGTTGTATCAAATACCGTGCTCAGAAGGTTAATTTAGAAGTTAATGGTCTCCAAATGGAACACGCTACTGCAAAACCAACCGTCATGGTTGCTATGCGATCATGTAGTATCTACTATCTCGTCTTATTAGACCATGTACAATGGTTTTTTTTTTCAACACCCACTTTTTCAATTCCCAACACTCCACATCATTTTCTCTCTCTTAATTCAACATCCATTCAATTTTAACCACTCCAATGGTTTTTTCATTCAACACCCTACCCCACCATATTTTATTTCTTATTCTTATTTAATTTTATATTTTTGTTTTTATAATTACATAAAAATACAATTATCGTTTATAATTAAATTAAAAAACGCTTAATTTTTTTTTTTTTTGTAAAAACAAAATGTATTTAAATAATTTATTTTTATTTTCTTAACTTAAAATGCAATACAACAACAAACTAAACATGCGGCACACAAATTACTTAAAATGCAAAACAATAAACTAAGCACACAACACACAAATAATTTATTTAGTACGATACAGATCATCTTCAATCACGAAACATTCCAAACTTTGTCCATATGTGCTTCACTAGATCTGCTTGCAATTCGTGATGAATATTTGTATCACGCAACTCGGATCTTGTACGCACGTGATTTGCAAAAGCGGGTAACACCTCGGTCGAGTATGGTTGCGGTGTACTAGATCCACTTCCCTCAGATTGCTCAAAATCAGTCCAACGTTGAGCATATGTATCTCGTTCATCCTCAACAATCATATTATGTAATATGATGCATGACCTCATGATGATACCCAAATCTTCTATGTCCCACAAGCGAGCTGGTTCACGAATGATTTTAAATCGAGCTTGAAGCACTCCAAATGCACGTTCGATGTCCTTCCGACATCCCTCCTGAACTTGTGCGAATAACTTATCGGGTTCACTTTGAGGAAGTCTAATCGATTTGACGAAAGTTGGATAAGAAGGGTAGATACCATCTGCTAGATAGTATGCCATATTATAGGGACGTTGGTTCACAACGAAATTAACCCTTGGAGCTCTTCCCTGTTCCACATCATCAAACACTAGTGACCGGTCTAGAACGTTTATATCGTTCAACGTTCCCGGACATCCAAAAAAGGCATGCCAGATCTATAGATCATGAGAAGCAACTGCTTTAAGAATAACTGTGGTGGTTCCCTTATCCCCCCTGGTAAGTTGACCTTCACATGCTTTAGGACAATTTTTCCACTCCCAGTGCATGCAGTCAATACTCCCGATCATCCCTGGGAATCCCCGCATTTCACTAACATGTAGTATTCTTTGCAGGTCATCTTGGGTTGGTGCTCTCAGGTACTGTTGCTCATACAATCGTATGATTCCTTTACAGAATCTACGCAAGCACTCCAATGCTGTAGTACCTCCTATTTTGATTTATTCATCGACCGCATCTGCCGCCACACCATATGCTAACATTCGCATTGCTGTCGTACATTTTCCTAAGGGTGATATACCTTCTTTATTGGCTGCATCAACTCGTTGGGTGAAGTAGTTATCACTACTTGAAAGGTCTCAAACGATTCGAAGGAAAACATGTTTTTGCATCCGATACCGACGACGAAACATTGCATCGTCATATGTAGGCTCATTGTCAAAGTAGTCGTCAATTAGCCTTTGGTTTGCCGCTGCATGATCTCTTTTTAAATATTTTCTAGTACGAGATGTACTATCTTCCTCTATTTTTTTTCGACGCTCAATAAATCGGTTGACGATATAAGTGTCTTCAATAACACGGTTTCGGAAGTAGGCTTCGATATCAAAAGGATCCATTGATAGTTTTTTGGAAGTAGAGTATTAGAGAGATTTTTGTGATATTTAGAAGTAGATTGAAAGAGAGTTGTGATATTTAGAAGTAGATTGAAAGAGAGTTGTGATATTGGAAGTAGATATGAGTCCCTATATATAAGTACATTATGTGGTGGACATTGACGGATTCGAAATAAGTTATGGAATACATTTAATTATCAGATAAGGACTACATTCAAATTGGGTGGTACATATTCAAACATAATAACCCATACATTAAAGTCAAAAGTCACGGGGGACTAGACAATACTGAAAATTATTAAAGAAACATTGTGGATTAGACAACACTGACAATTATTAAAGCAAACAACACAATAACCCATACATTAAAGCCAAAAGTCACGGGGGACTAGACAATACTGAAAATTATTAAAGAAAATTATTAAAGTCACGGGGGACTAGTCACTGACAAAGAAACACTGTGGTGAATTATTAAAGAAAATTATTCAAGTCACGGGGGACTAGTCACTGACAAAGAAACACTGTGGTGAATTATTAAAGAAAATTATTAAAGTCACGGGGGACTAGTCACTGACAATTGATTGAAATTAATTTGGAAACAGCTCATGCGTCAACTTTTCCAACAGCTCTTTCTTCCGGTCATCGAGATGCTCTTTGGAACTTAACTTTACATACAGTTTCATTTTCTTCAAATTGTTTTTCTCCTGTTGCACCAAGGTGAACTCTTTCAAATGTTCAATCTCTTGCTCCTTGATTGCTTTGAATTGAACCCACTCCTTTTCCACCTCATCCAAGGCAGCAGCATCCTTGATTTTCTTTTTGCCCTTTTTTTTAGCTGCCTCCCTACCCATTGGGCGAGCACTAGATCCTACAGAGTTTGAGCCACAAGCATCACTATCGTGAGATCTCTTAGATCCACTACTTCCTGAGCCAATACTTCCTCCTACTTGACTACCATAATGTGGTTGATCACGGAGAGCGTGCCATTCTTCCATCAAAGTAAATTGAACATTCTTCCCACATGCATATAATTCCCGCGCTTTTGCCAAAACATCATTCTCCGACCAACCACTTCCTTGAAAACGCTTAGCGCCTTCATAAGCGCCAATCCATTTATTTAGTATTTTGCTCATATAATTAAAACGGTTTCGGCATGCAACTCCATCGCGCGGAGGATCAAAAGAGCAATACTCATTACAATACTCTGCAATTTTACCCCAATATGTGTCACCTTTCTGGTTTCTCCCGACAACGCTACTTGTTCCATATTTAATCCACCCACTAATTAGCACCAAATTTTGTGCAGTGTTCCATGCTGGTTGCTGGGCTTTCTTGCTCTTAGGAGTTGAATTCTCTGGATCTGGAGTGACTTCATTAGCAACTACCATGCCACCAGAAGTTATTTGTGTTGAAAATTCGGGAAATTCAGATGCATTCGGAAAATTTTCATTCACCATTGGCATATAACCATTAAATGGGGGTGTTTGAGATGGATATCTCATCATAGATCCATAATATGGAGGAAAGTTTGAAACAGAGGATGACTGGTTGAAATTTGGTGCAAAACCAAAATTAGGTATGTTTTGAGGATGTTGGTTGAAAAATTGATTTGGATTTTGATAATTGTTGGGATTTTGGTAGTTAAATGGGTAAGTAGAAGAATTTTGGGTGTTGAAACGATTATTATTGGAATCCATTTCACCAAAATGAAGTTTAAAACTTCAAAAGAAAGCTAATAGAAGGATAATAATAAGATTAAGATAGTGAAAAATATGGTTTTTTTTTCTGTGTCCAAATCAAATGAACCAAGTATCTATTTATAGACAAAAAAAAAATCATGAATTTTAGTTTTTTTTTTTTTTTTTAAAATTAATTTACAATAAAATAATTGAGTTTAAATTATTAAGATGATAAAAATTCGGACAACCAATCAAAACATGACACGTGTCTCAGCTTATCCACTCACCATCTTCTCTCTCTGCGTCCCCTGTTGGGCGACGCGCCCTGTCGGGCCGTGTGTTACACGCGCCGTTTTGCGCGAATGAAAACGTGCCACGTGTCCTGATCGGCAGAGTTTAAACATGTTGAATATCTTCAACTTCTCTTTCTTCAACATCACTCTCAACACCACCATTGGAGCAATTGCATGTGTTGAATCTCTCATTCAACATAGCAATAAACATCCATCGTAAGTGGTCTTACATATTTACATTTTATTTGCCTACGTGTAGTGGGGTGCATAAATGTCATTTCCAATCCCAAATAACTATATAGTAGTTAGCTTATCTTTTACCCTCTTATTACATCTCATACTTTATGTATTTTATTTGTCTCGTGACTCACGTGTAGTGAGGTGGTTAAATATTTTTTTTAAGGGATAAATGTCATTTACTAACCGCTAAAATAATGGTTCACATGATAAATTGAATTACAAAAATAACTATATATAGGATAACCTTATCCTTTCTGAGTATATTTATAGTAACTTTAATTTCTTCCATAGTAGTTAGCTTGCTCCATCATGGATACTGTTAGAGATGAAAAAAAGCCACTTCATATAGTAATGTTTCCATGGTTAGTCTTTGGTCACATGATTCCATACCTCGAATTAGCCAAACTTATAGCACAAAAGGGTCACCAAGTTAGCTATGTTTCTACCCCAAGAAACATACAACGCCTCCCTAAACTTCCACCAAATGTTGCTCCTCTCATCAAATTTGTGAGCCTTCCAATGCCAAAAGTTGATAACCTTCCAGAAAATGCAGAGGCCACCAGAGATGTCTCGTACAATGACTTTCAATACATTGAACATGCCTTTGACAAACTTGAACAACCTTTGACCGGTTTCCTAGAATCTTCAAATGCTGATTGGATTTTGCATGATTTTGCGCCATTTTGGTTGGGTCCCGTGGCAACCAAATTTGGTATAAAATGTGCATTTTTCTGCACTTTCTCTCCACAAAATTTGGCTTTCTTGGGCCCACTTTTGGTTCTTATGGGTAACGAGAAAAACCCTCGAACAAAGCTGGAGGACTACACAGTTCCACCGCCGTGGATTCCATTTAAGACTACAGTGGCATACCAATACTTTGAGATGAAGAAGAATTCCGAAGTTCACTCCAAAAATGACTCAGGTATTTCTGGACAGTATCGGTTTGCTTTTTGTATTCAGAACTGCGACACCATTTTAATTCGTGGCTGTACCGAATTTGAATCAGAGTGGTTTCAACTGCTCCAAGACATTCTCGAGAAACCAGTTCTCCCTACCGGTAAACTCCCCAACACAGAGTTTGACTTCGTCGATGAAAATGACACATGGCAAGAGATCAAGAAGTGGTTTGGACAACCAACCTCGTGGCTCGGTGTTATATGTGGCTTTTGGTAGCGAATCAACACTAAGTCAAGAAGAAGTCAATGAGATAGCTTTAGGATTGGAGAAGTCGAATCTTCCATTCTTTTGGGTCCTTAGGGCTCGACATGGGTATAAAGCCAAGGCAATGTTACAATTGCCGGAAGGGTTTGAGGAGCGAACCAACAGTCGTGGAGTTGTATGCACTGACTGGGCTCCACAAATGAAGATATTGGGCCACATGGCAATTGGTGTGTTCTTTTCTCACGCTGGTTGGACATCAGTGATGGAGGCAGTTCAGAACGAGAAGCCACTTGTGTTGATGACATTTTTTGCAGATCAAGGATTAAATGCAAAGTTGTTGGAAGAAAAGAAGATGGCATACACAATGCCTAGAGATGAACAAGATGGGTCATTCACAAGTGACTCAGTGGCTCGCTCAATTAAACTAGTTATTCTTGAAGAAGAAGGGAGGATCTATAGGGAAAATATTAAAGAGGGGAAAGACTTTTTTGTCAATATTGAAAAACAAGATAGATATATTGACAACTTGTTAGACCACCTTAAAAGTCGTTTGGAACGTTGATCGCAGTATTACACAATATATTTTGTTATTAGCTTCCATAATATGATTCTGTGATGTATTGTGATTGTTTCGTTGTGTTATGTGTGTTATTTAAGTGCATGTTGTCATTGATGATCTATCTATAAGAGTAGTTCTATGTCAAGCGACGCTACATATATCAAATAGTTCACGAAGCGTGTTTAACAAATTTGATGACATCATTAAATCCCATGTTTTGTGGAATAAAGCCTGGTTGCACTTCTATATAGCCAATGGCATTCATTCCCATTGCCTTCAGGATAATTTTGTTTGCATTTTGTTCTATCTATAATCCATAAGTATTAAAAGTAATAATAAAACAAAAAAATTGTTTGGTGTGACCAAATTTTGTTCTGAAAATGCCCTTAAGTTGAAATTACACGGTTTAAAATCAAGTAATTTTGTAATTTTGCCAGAAAAAAACATAGAAGTATTAAATTGTTGGTGGAAAAGAAAGAAGAAAAACCAAAAAATTAGGGAAAACAACAATGTTTTGTGAACAAAGTAAAAAAGCTAAGATACTTTGATACATTAACTGAAGCATACACTACAAATATAGATCCAAAAGGATAAAAAATAGTGCATTTCATATCCTACCGGAAAGCTTTTGCCTCTCATTTCTACAATCATTAATTTAGATCCAAAAGGATAAAAAAAACAGTGCATTTCATATCCTTAAAATGCAAAGAATATTTTTTCTCCATCATTTGCCCAACACTCAAAAGACTTTGATTTATCTCAGGCACAAATAAAACATCTGAAATATATTTTATACCTGAGTGAGTTTCACCAGCCACAACTCCTTTGCCTTTGACCTAAACATGTCGTCCATTGCCAATGACAATTTTGGAGTAAAAAGATTCATCAAGTTCTTTAAAAGAAACTAACATTGTTAGTCGTATGATTGGTTCATCCACTGTATATTAGCCATGTTTCTTTGATACTACATGCTAAATAGCAATAAGCCTTAAACAATTGTTCCTCATCTTCTTGGTGGTGCTCAACAACTCAGGCTTGTTGTTCCTGCTGGTTTGTTTTGTTTTTGCAAACCTTCTCCACATGACCAAGTTGGTTACAAGCTCTACATTTAACTTCTGGCCTATACCAACAAAACTTATCTAAATGAGTATCATTTTTGCAATGTGGATATGGTGGAAACTTCATTTTCCCAAAATATTTAAATCTTTGCCTTTGTTGCTGGCCAAAAAGGAACCTTCAACATTTTCTTCCATCCTTAAAGATCTTCTTTGTTCAGAAGCTTGCAAAGCATTAACAAGCTCTGCAACTGTGATTTCAGAAAAATTCTTACTTTCTTCAAGAGATGAAAATTTTGCTTCAAACATCTCTGGAAGACACACCAGTATTTTTTTTCTACAACTTTTTGATCACTGAGATCTTCTCCCAACAATCTGATTTGTGTAACAACTTTAGAAATTCTATCAAAAAACTTTAACGGTTTTAGTTTCTTTCATTTTTAGTGCTTCAAACTCTCTTCTCAAGTTCAGCACTTTCATTTTCTTTGTTCTTTCACTTCCTTGGTACTCCTCCTTCTTTTGCCACTTCATCACTATGATTTCTTATTTGAGCTAATGTTGGGTTGTTTGGGAGAGGTGGTGGGTTGATGCCCTTTTCAACCACATCCCATAAACTTTGAGCTCTCAAATAAGTCTTCATTTTTACAGCCCACAAATCATGGTTTTCTCTTGAAGGTTTTCTTTCTGGTTTTCTCTCACCCTCAAAGTTTTACACTGGTTTTCTAACCTCACAGACCGTTAAGATCAACGGGGTTCTTGATACCATGTAGAAAAAATGACCTAAAGGTGAAAATGGTGGAGAAGAAAGAAGAAAAACCAGAAAATTAGAGAAGACAACAATGTTTTATGAACAAGGTAAAAAAGTTAAGATACTTTGATACATTAACTGAAGCATACACTACAAATATATAGGGTCAAGCCATAAGCTTGCTTGTAAGATTGAACATAAAATATGCACTAAATCTACTCTTATGCACTGGTCATCATTACTTAAGAACAATAGACATCATTACCTAGGGACTGTTTTACTTACTACGTAAGCAACAACCTAATTATGACACTTATACATAAACAAGCAAAACTTTAATTATGATAGAAAACAAGAATAACAAATAATTAACAAAACATAAAAATATCAATCTCCAACAATCCTTGAGGTAAAGTAATATCACAATAAATGGGGGTTTGAGTTGTGATCTATTAAAAATTACCAATAAAAATTTCTCAAGTAATTACTTGGATTAAATTTGTTGGTTAGTAATGTATTAGTAAATAAATAAGGTTTTTTTTTTCTAGATTACCTTTAAAGAATGATGGATAATTTACCCACCAACCAATGAAAATGAGCAATTTATTGGTGGATTCAAGATAGTTTATGGATATCATTTAAAAACCAATAAATAATGAAGTTGTGATGTGTGTGAGATTGGAAATCAAATGAGAGAGACTGTGTTTGAAATTGCGGTAAACAGCTAGCAAAACCACGTTTAGGCTAAAACTAGGATTTCCAGCTTCATAAAAGTGTGCATTGAAGTTACATTGGAAAGCTGGAATTGTGTTACAAACGTCACCTCAAACACACTAATAAAGGAAGAGAGATCACACCTGGTTCATCCAATGTGGACTACTCTAATTCCCATAATAGTGTGAGATTTCCACTAGGTAATTGAGTTATAACTTAATCCTAACTTCTTATTTTCTTTGGATAATCTTAGATCTTTTTACAATCAATTTTCTTTCCCAACTTTGAGTTTACACACTTGTTTTGACCAACAAGCTTTTACAAACTTCTTTCTCTCTTTCAATGCGAGATTCTTGCAATTCTTTTAAGAGTATTACTTTTCCCACCCTATGGCCTTCTCGCGCGCTCTATGCAAATTACCAAAATGCCCTTCAAATTATATAATCCGGAAACTATATGCATTCTAGATTATAAAATCCGAACAATTGCGAAGTATAAAAGGAACTTCACCCCCATTTTTACAGCGTGCAGTTCATCGCGTGGAGGCAGCAAATGGATACATCGAGTGGTTTTATCTCCATTCTCATCCACGCATTATTCTTCCTGACATGCCGGTATTTGCGCCGAGGCCACTGGAGCATGAGGTCCTTGATGCGCGAAATGCTCAGAAGGATGGAGAGCTTAGGTATTTACAGCTCAGCAGAAGGATTAGCCGCATCAGAGATCATGTCTATGATGTGATGTCCAATGGTCTGGTGTCGCGAGGGACTGAGGGATGACAACATTTGGAGGAGGTATTGAGAGAGGTGCATGATGGGATAGTTTACCGTCGTCGGAGAGCTACTGAGGGTGGCAGGGGTGGCAGAGGTGGTGGCAAGGATGGTGGCGGTGGTCTGGGTGTAGTTATTAGGAGTTGATTTTTATTATTTTATGTTATGTTTGAACATCTTGTAACTTTTGGATGATTTTTAATGTTATGTAATCTTGGATTATGTTTGAAAATTATGTTATGTTGATAATTTTAATGTTATAAGTTCGATTTACTGTTAGAACATGTCACCGGCATGATATGTCTGTTTGGAAGCAAGCAAAATGCGTCAAAACAGAGGCAGAATCAAAACAGATGATTCTGCCTGTGTTCTGGTGCAGTTCGGATTACATAATCTGGACTGTTTAACACAATCCGGATCCGGAAACATCATTTCTCACCCCATTTGTTGACTTTCAACGGGGTTATTTACACTTTTCGGGTTACATAATTCAGATCTTGTATAGAATTCCGGATTATATACTCCGAAACCATCTATTCAAAAATGGCACCAACATCCATCAGGGTGGATGAAGTGCCAAAACCCACGAATTTGTCCGGAATTTAGTTTCCGGAAGTTGTTCGGATTTTATATTCCGGACCAGGAGTATTTTTGAAAAAAATAGGACGCGCGAGGAAAACCATAAGGTGGGAAAAATAATATTCTTCTTTTAAATGAATGTAAAGTATTTGTATCTTTCTAAAAATTCCAAGGCAAAAGAGCAGATTGCTTAAGCCTTTTTTGTGCACAAGAGAGTTTTGTATGCTTTGAGAGTATTTTAATCTGTATATGTTAGCTTCTTCAGAAATTGTGTGTTTGTGCTTTGTTGAGAACTAGTGTGTTAACCCATGCAATACACAGGTGATAGGCTACTATATTCAATAAAAAATATTATTTTTTATTTATTAATGAAATTTATTTATTTTGTGTTTTATCAAATACATCGGTGATTTCTTTTTGCCGCAATGACAAATATGTGTCTAGTATTTTTTACCTTTATTAGTGATAAATATATGTCTTGTGCTTTTATGCATAGTGAAAATATATTTCTATTATTTTTAATATATATTAACGAAAAACATTTGTTTTTTTTTTATGTATCAATCACAAATATTTGTCACTTGTTTTTTCCTTAGATTTTACCAATGACAAATATTTCTCGAATATTTTATTTATTTATTAATGACTAATATTTTAACAATGTTTTTTATTTTATTTTTATCAACTAAAAATATTTGAGCCATAATTTTTTATGCATCAATAATAAGTCTTTGTCCTATGGTTTTTTTTGTATATTTATAAAGAAAAATATATGTTATGTGTTTATTATCGACAAATAATTGTCCCATTTTTTTTATATATATTTACCAATGATAAAAACTCCACATAAATAAATTGTGCTAAGTACCTGTCTCGTACTTTTTTTATGCACTAATAACAAATATTTTTCTCTTTTTTCTTAAATGTATTATTGATAAATGTGTCTAGTGTTTTCTTGATATTTATCAATGACTAATATTTTTCCCGTGATTGTTTTTATAAATAAAAAAAAATATTGTCCTGTGATTTTTTTTTTTTGCATGAGTGACTAATAGTTGTCCCATTTTTTTTAAAATATTTGTCTCATGTTTTTTATGTATCAATGACAAATATGTGTCTCTTATTTTTATGTATCATTGATAAATATGTGTCCCGTGATTTTTCTTAAATATTAGTGACAAATATCTTCTTAATTTATATGCAAGAAGCAATGTAATCAATTGAGATTATGATTCTTTGACCAATGCAAAATATATCCTATAAATAAATAGATATTATATAATTTGAAAATAAAAATATATTTTTGCAAATTTAATAAATTCTAATTCTAAGTTTTTATTTTGAAACTATGTCATTTTATATAATTTGACTAACAATCAAAACTATTGAGTTAAACTTTTCCTTTTATCATAAATAGTGTCATTAAAAAAAAGTTTGTCATAAATGGTGATTTGATTATAATGATTGTTAGTCAACTTTGCATTGTCATTTGCCATAGGTAATTTTTCCTTTGTATTTGATCTTGATCTTGATGTGCCATGTGGATTGTTTCATTTTGTTTATTCTCAAATGTATGTACAGAGGATTGGTATTTATAGAGGAGGGAAGCCTATTTTGCCAATTAAATAATATTTCTAGACATGGCAATACAACCCGCACCCGTCGGGTACCACCCGCCCCCGCCCCGATAGTAACGGGGAAAAATCAGATTTACTGGGTCCGGGTGCGGGTGCGGGGAAAACTCGTAGGTTTAATGCGGGTCTGGGGCCCGAGCCGGGGGATATACGCACCCGCCCCGCACCCACCCCCGCCGCGCACCCGTATATGTGAATTTACTTTATTACCTTTATGTTACTTAAGTTAGCAAGGGTATATAAAGAAGCTTTTGTTGGTTTTGAATATGGATCGATTATGAATTGTAATATTTAGACAAATTTGCAAAGATTATAAGCTTGTTAGAGGCTTTTGTTTTAATTATCTTGCCACTGAAACAAGCTTACTGTAAAAAAAAATTACACTTTTCGCGGATGGGGGTGGGTGCGGGGCCGGGGAAACCCGTCCCCGTTAGGGGCAGGTCTTGGGGTGAACTTTCTATCCCCGACGGATCTGGGAGCGGGAGCGGGGCTGGGTACCATTAAACGGGGCCATGGCCGGGTGTGTTAAAACCCGCCACCGCCCCGCCCCGCCCCGTTGCCATTTCTAAATATTTCCATGCTTGCCTTTTGTTTGTTTTGCAAGAAATTGTTCTCATGTCCTGTAGAATGATTTCTGTAAACTTGAATCTTCCACACAAAGAATGCTTTTGTCTTATGGTGATGGGACCAAAAGTTGAATATGCTTGCAAATTCATTGACAAAATCGTGTGCTACTTTTAACTAAACCTTCATGTGTTGTCGCATAGCTATGGGTTGAAGGAAATACTTGATATTTAACAACTTCCTTTTTGTTCATATGTTTGAATATCTTCTATGATGGAAAGTTCTTTTTAAAACAATTATTGGTGCCTTTAAGTGCAACACTATAATTCTTTGATTCACATTAAAGATGTTTATTTGTCCTTGATTCCCACTCTCTTCATTCATGTGTACGTACATGTTTTGCATGAAGCTTTCTTCCATGAGATCATGCTCTTGGTTTTAGATATTGACTTATTTGCCTTTGCATTCTTGATTTGTCTTAAGCCTTGTATGATCATGATATAATACATTCTTGATTTAACATGTGACTAATTAAAACAATCAAACACACAAGTTAAATAACAAGATAATTAGAATCAAATAAAAATGTAATTTAAATATGTTTATCATTTTTAAAACATTAATAGGGACTTTGAATTTTATCTCAACAATAATATGTCTTCTTTTCTCTTTTTGCTGGTTGTGGAGGGTTTGAATGTGATGATGAAAGCTATCGTTGAGGCGGGGTTATTTACTGATTATAGAGTTGGTAATGGTGATTCGTTAAGCATTGCTCATTTACACTTTAATTTTCTACTTCAAGGCTCCTTTTCCTCTGGGATAAGGAGAAAAGAGGGTTCGGTTTAGGAGGTTTAGAGAATTTAATTTCTCATTGTTAGAAAAGTGGCGTTGGAGAATGCAAGTGGAGCAATCAAGTTTCTAGTTTAAGCTGTTAGTAGCTAAGTATGCCGAGGAGGTTGGTAGGGTGAAAGAGGGTGGTCGAACGGGTTCTCAGTGGTGGTGCGATATCTGAGTGGTATTGAAGCATCGATCTTAGCTAAGGGTATTGGAGCCTCAATCTAGGAAAAGGGTATTGGAGCCTCGATTCAAGCAAAGGGAGCTCCATCTGAGTGGCCTACCAGCTGCTTTCATCCTTTGTTATGCAATCTGGTGTGCCTGATTATTATAATTATGTGTGGAATAAAGTTGTGTCATTGAAGGTCTCGTTGCTAGTGTGGAGGATGTTTTACAATCACATTACAACAAATGACAACTTGATTAATCGTGGAATTATCCCCCCAAAATTCAGACCTTTGATCAAGTGGTTGTGTGCAAGCTGGAAGGGTGTATATCCGTTTGTGGTTTTTCTTTTTATAACGAACAGACTGCCTATTTCAAACCATTTTGGTCAATTCACAAATTTAGCCGTTGAATCTAGAAAATTCAGACTTTCTCTACATGTCATACACGTGGCGTCTTTTGTGGTTATTAAGAAAGATGGAAATAATTGTCTTTTTCGTCAAAAAACACAAACTTTGTAGCAATTGTTGGACAAAGTGAAGCTCTTCTCTTTTCGGTGGTTTCAAGGAAAACATAGTACTTTATCTTTCGATTTTCATCACTGGTAGATTTATTCCAGTCAGTGTTTTAACTTCATCCCGAGCTAGTTTGTGTCTGTTTATAGCTTGTTTCAATTTGGTTCTTTGTATGTGACTTATATTTTTGAGTCCTTGTCTAACACTCCTTATGTGGGCAGGAAGCTCCGTTGTTTTATTTAATCATTCTTATCTTCTTTTTTAAAAAATATATCACGCACATTAAACAGAATCTAAATATTTTATAAATTTTTATGGTTGGAAGGGAGAATGATTTTTCCATGATGAGAATGTACAATCCTACCATTGATCTATTATTAAAATATTCAATGGCTTAGATTTAAGAAGTGTTAATTACCTCTTGTATCAACTTCCATATTAATCTACATATATTTTTAAATAGAGTTTTAAACTATTGTAGAATTTCATGTTTATATCAAATTTATTTATAAATTAATTTATATATTATTATTTATAAAGGAAAATTATATAAATTGATACCCACATATAAATGTTGTGTTGTCATTAAAATCCTCAAATTATGAGTAAAATTTGACAAAAACCAAAAAGAATGATTATGCAAACAATTTTACAGCAACTAGATTAATAACATACAATTAGAAGAAAAAAAAGGTTAATAATGTCTTACCCCCTTGGAATATAGGTCATTTCTGATTTACCCCTTGCAAAATAAAAATAAAAATTCGTCCTTGTAAAATCAAAGATTCTTCAGATATAGACTATGGCCCATCTGACTTACCAGATTCACTGATGTGGCACTGACGTTTTTCAAAAAGAAAAAAAAGATTCATTGGCCACACGTTTAAACATTTATACATCATTAATTAATTTAAAAAAGAAAAAAAAACACAAAAATCCTTCTATTAAAATCTGAATGTGAAAGGTTTAGTTCTCATTTTCGCCCCTATCATTTCAAACCCTAATTCCTCAAACCCAATCCCAGAAATTAAAATTTGTAATTGGAAGAACACGATGAAATGGGTAGCAAAGAAGAAAAAGGGCGGAGGAGGAACGACGGGTGAATAACAACAATGAAGGAGGAAAGGAGATGAAAGGGTTTCAGAACGGAGATGGAACGAGTATCGATGGGGGGTGACAAGGAGATTAACAAAGATGGAGCATTAATTGTGAAAAATCGCAAAGGACACGACATTGCTGAGGTAAGCTTCTCATTTTCGAATTAGTTAAATTTGTTCCTCTATTTATGGTTGAATAAGTGCGAATAATGTGTATGGTTGAAGAAGTATTTGTTTATTGTTGTTGTGGTCTCATAGAAAGCAATATACCAACAAAATGGTTACTAACATTCTGAATTTTTTTTAGGGTTTTTTATACATGTTTTCTTTTGTTTGTCTTTTGCCATATGTGGGGTTTGTGTGTGTGTGTGGGGGGTCATATGTGCCACATAACTTACTGTGATAGGTTAATTTTTTGTTGAACATAACAAAACAGTCTTCAACTGCATTTTTCACCATGGTGGTGAGTTTGTTAGGGATGAAACCATGTTCTATAAAGTTAATGTGATAAAAAAAATACAAGTATGATGAAAATAAAAGTGTCTAAATAGAACAAAATGATTTGGCTAAATAAATCATCAGAAGTTTTATTGTAGTTATATTGTAGGACCAAGTGTGGATTAATAAAAATGGAGTTAAGAGTCCCTACCTAATTACACGAAGGTGTTGGCTAAATAAATCATCATAAGTTTTTCTTACAATAGCAGCTTGCTACTTGAGTTTAGATGATTGAGGTTAGACAAACGATTGTTCATCTAGACTTAAATATAAATAAAAACAACTTCACACTAATCTTATTTCATCTTTTATTTAACAAAAATTATACTTATACTTTGACTCGTTTATTTAACATGGTGACTCAGGTCGTCAGGACATGGTTGGTTGTAGAGTGATCGTAATGTTTTCTTAAATACTATTATTCTTTACATACTATTATTCTGATTAGGGTGGTCAACTATGCCGGTCTGGCACTTTTTATTTTATTTTTAAGAAGCCGGTTTGATACTTGCCTATATTATGATTTACTTTCCGTAGGGCCAATTTTTTTCTGAGAATCGAAAGATTAACATAAAAAAAGGTTATGAGTTGATGTTGAAAAAAATTAGTATTGATATGAATTATTTCATGAACCCTAACTTATACCAAAATATAAGCTGTTTCAAAAGAATTAATTAAAGTCCATTTTTTTGCTTAGGAGTTTAGAAGAATCAATGTTTCTGGAAAGTGATGTTAGAAATGTATACTACATGATAAATTTCTATCTGCATATAGTATGAGAGATTCAACTAGCACTTTACATGCCTTGTCCCTGTAATGAGTCCAGATAAGGGATTTTTTCAAACCACAAATGTAGAAAAAAGTAATATTACCCTATCCAGACCCTATTCATTGTTTGTCATCCCTACAAATGTGGCCGCCTCCTCTCACACAATGCCGTGAAAGGAGTTTAATCTTTGTATTTGGGAAGACTTATTTTTCAATCTTATGATTGATGATTTTCTATTCTAAAATAAAATGGCTAGTATGAATAAGAAAACCTTAAGCATAACAATAACATTGGTAGCATCCATACTTAAGTTGGAACTGTGTCGAATGTGTTCGGATGTCTGACACATGTCACAAACAATTTATTTTATGACAGTCTTGAAACATTATTAAAGTATTTGTTGCAACTTGCAAGAATAAATTCATCTATTTGAGTCACATGTGATTCTTGCTCCTAACACCTAGAAAATATGACCCATATCATATAACTATAGTCTACAACAACAATGCTACTATAGTTATGTACAGTTTCCTTTCACCCAAAATGATAACTTGAGTCTTCTAAATTCAAAGCTTGTGATTTCATTTAAACAAAAGAGCTTCTTTTGGCACATCCAAAAGAGAGAGAACAGTAGCTAGAATATGTTTTGATGAAAGGCCTGCTTCATCAATCTGATCATTGGGTGCTCCATGGTCAATGTACCTATCAAGAAGCATCATTGATCTCAACTGCATGTAGGTAAAGTTCAGAAGGGAATTAGTACTTCACTTAGGAACATTCAAGAGAAAATTAATATGAAAAATTGAAATAAATATATAGCCTCGATACATACTACATATACAAGTGTGATAGACACATATACATAAATTATGTAAACTCATAACATGACACGACTTATATACGTTAAAACAATCAGATACTTCTTAAGCTTAACTGGTCTCCTTGATGGACCACTTAAGTTAAACAAACCTTCCTCTATGAACTAGTAACTCCCCTTTCAATGATTTAACTATGAAGTATCCTAGAAGTATCTGATTGTTTTAATGTATATAAGCCGTGTCATGTTATGAGTTTACATAATTTATGTATATGTGTCGTATCACACTTGTATATGTAGTACGTATCGAGGCTATATATTTGTTTCAATTTTTCATATTAATTTTCTCTTGAATGTTCCTAAGTGAAGTACTAATTCCCTTCTAAACTTTACCTACATGCAATTGAGATCAATGATGCTTCCTGATAGGTACATTGACCATGGAGCACCCAATGATCAGATTGATGAAGCAGGTCTTTTATCAAAGCATATTCTAGCTATTGTCCTCTCTCTTTTGGATATGCCAAAATAACATCTTTTGTTTGAATGAAATCACAAACCTTGAATTTAGAAGACTCAAGTTAGTACAATGGATGAGAGGAAACTGTGCATAACTATAGTAGCATTGTTGTTATAGACTGTAGTTACATGATATGTGTCATATTTTCTTGGTCTTAGGAGCAAGAATCACATGTGACTCAAAAAGATGAATTTATTCTTGCATTTTGCATCAAATACATGAATAATTTTTCAAAACTGTCATAAAAATAATGTTTCGTGACATGTGTCAGACACTCAAACACATTGGACACAGTTGCAACTTGAAGTATGGTTGCTACAAATGTTATTGTTATGCTTTAAGGTTTATTTTTAATACTTACCACTTTATTTCAGATTAGAAAAATATCAATCATAAGATTGAAAAATAATGTCTTCTCAAACACATAGCGAACTCTTGTGACGACATTGTATGAGAGGAGACAACCACATGTGTAGGGATAACAAACAATGAGTAGGGTCTGGATTGGGTACTATATTACTTTTTTCTACATTTGTGGTTTGAAAAGAATCCCCTATCTAGATGCTATTACATGGACATGGCATGTAAAGTGCTAGTTGAATCTCTCAAACTATATGCAGACAGAAATTTATCATGTAGTATACATTTCTAACATTTTCTAACATCACTTTCCAGAAACATTGATTCTTTTAAACTCCTAGGCAAAAAATAAAGAACTTTAATTAATTCTTTTGAGACAGCTTATATTTTGGTATAAGTAAGGGTTCATGAACTAATTCATATCAATGCTAATTTTTTTCAACATCAACTCATAACTTTTTTTGGTTTTAATCTTTCGATTCTCAGAAAAAATTGGCCCTACATAAAGTAAATCATAATATAGGTAAGTATCAGAAACTTCTTAAAAATAAAATAAAAAATGTCAGACCGGCATAGTTGACCACCCTAATCAGGATAATAGTATTTAAAAAATAATAGTATTTAAGAAAACATTACAATCACTCTACAACCAACCATGTTTTGATGACCTGAGCCACCATGTTAAAGAAAAGTTGCAAGCAAACCCTAGAAAAACCCTAGGTTTGTCATTTTTTTTACCAAAATGCCCCTCTTGGCGCCAAAATACAAGGCCATGTGATAATTCTGCCCAATGATGGTATCAATGCAATCAAACAATGTCACTTGTATCATAGTTTCTTCTATCAAAAATTCACAATGATTATCCAAATCTTTGCATTCTTAAGAAACAATAAAAAAGATTTTGTTAGCATAGATAAGAAAACAATGATTTCATTGTCACCATATATCTAAAGGCTACATCTAGGTGCAATGTTCTATGCACCTTTATCGCCACCCTATACAAAAAAGGCTAGATGGTAGGCTTTGACTTTAGTTAGAAAAATGACAATATTTCAAATTTACAAAAAAAAAAAAAAAAAACTATACATCAAGACATAAAAGTTGTAATTATTAATAACAAGGGGGTTTGTCTTCTTTAGTTTCACTTTTTTAGCTACACGTTAAATACTAGTTAGTTGCAAGTGGGATAAATTGTTTGATCAATTATAACATATAAATTATATTTAAATATAAAATGTTGTGAGTATTTCCTTGTTGTTCGTATGCCAGGATCTTTCATTTAGATTTCATTTACAAGGTTGTTGTCGTATTTTCCAAAACATATTTTAAGATATTTTCTTAATACAAATCAAAGTTGAATATACTTACAAGATGAATTCCCTCCTTTTTTCTGTAAAGTATACAGAACCTTTAACTGAAGAAATTTTTAAAAAATTGAACATGCATTTTGTTCAAGAATGACGTCAACCTCTGAGTGGAATTTCATAATCAAAATTCAAATCAAAAGGAATAATGATCTTCAGATCAAAACCTCTTATGAGAATCACCATACAATGGAGTTGATTTTATAATATGGTTATCCTCTGACGAGTGTGTTCCTCTGATACACAAACTGCTGACTTTGACAAAATATGATTTTTATTCAATGTGACTGATGATAAGTGGAAAAAATCGTACACTGTTTTATTGACATGTCTCCCTTTTATATGTCACGATTCTAAAAACCTAAGAATGATTTTCTTATCAGAGTTACCTCACGAAAAGGGCTGATGAAGATATTGTTGACTAATGACGAGGGTTCGGATACCAATACGACTTCTATTGTAGTATACAAAGAAGTTTTTCAAAATGTTCGTTGATTGTTGTTGTTGTTGCTAAGTATCTATCGTGATGATATTTCATATAGAATCTCTCCTTGACTGTCATATTTTGTTGTTTTTTTAATGTCAATTGACAATGACTTTTTCATGTATATTTATTGTGGTCATCGTTGACCCGTGCGAAGCTCAGCCTAGTTATTATAATAATTAGTAAACTTTTGAATGAAAAAGATGTGACTACAAGGGTATATGCTCTTTTTATATATTGGTGACAAAACTTGGAGGTAATGGATAGAATCATCTATAATTGGAAAGATTGGTCCAAACAACTTTTAACTAATTTTGTTACAAAAGAAAAAAGGATGAAATAACATTTACTAGTAGAATCTAAGGTTTATTGATGCTCCTTGTGGGAGACAAGCTTGAAGTTCCCGTCCTGCGTCGATTAGTGTCGTTTCTTTATTTGGTTAAATAGTCTATCTTTTTTTTTTTTAAGGAAGTTAAATAGTCTATCTTTGTTAACTTAAAAAAATAAATCATTAAATTAATCTCGACGTTTTTAAATAGATAATTGACTATATGAATGTTTCAAAAAGACTTGTCTCTTATACAGGGTTGGATTTGGACTTTCGATATCAGTGAAACAATTTTTTTCGTCAAATAATTAAATAATATTAAATTTAATAAGAAATATATTAAAAATAGTTGTAGCAACCAAATTTACAAAGAAAATAATCTATTTTTCATTTGTTGAAAATGAACTAAAATTATGTCATTACTATTTGTTCTTGTAAGGAAAATGAGTGTGTATTCATTCAAGTGTAAAATACAAAGAGTGGAGACCTATTTATAGTAAAGGTATCCAAGTAATTTGAGCTAGCATGCATTACAAGTAATCCTAGCAAAACCAACCCAAATTACACTAAACATGATTAAAATGCATAAACACAAAGCTATAAGCTCCTAACAATCCCTCCCCTAAACCGAACAATCTCTGAAAACAGTTTACACAAGGAGCTAGTTTGAATCAATCAAGCTTTCCACAATACCAAGCTCAAATCTTAACTTGCATAAAGCTTCAAGTTTCAGTGGCTTTGTCATAATGTCAGCCAGTTGATCTTGAGAATTGCAGTGCTTCAGTTCTATAATTCCATCTTTAGCTAAGTCCCTCAGGAAGTGAAACATGGCATCTATGTGTTTTCATCTTCCATGCATAACTGGATTCTTAGCCAACTTTATTGATGAGCTGTTGTCACAATGAATTGTAGTTACTTTCTTTTGATCTTCATTCAAATGATACAAGATTCTTCTAAGCCAAATTCCTTGACATGAACATGAAGCTGCTGCAACATACTCAGCTTCAGTGGTAGAAAGAGTAACTATAGGCTGCTTTTTGGATGACCAGGCTATTGCACTATCACCAATCATGAACACATAGGATGAAGTGTTTTTCCTGTCATCAACATCACCTGCATAATCATAGTTTGATCAGCCAGTCAATTTTACTTCTTCTCCTTTCTTATATAAAATTCCATAGCTTGTAGTTCCTTTCAAGTACCTTAGGATTCTCTTGATAACTGCTAAGTGTATTTCAATGGGTCTTTCCATGTATCTAGCAACCAGGTACACTGAATATGCAAGATCAGGTCTAGTGGCAAGCAAGTACGTCAAGCATCAAATCATTTGTTGATACTTGCTGGCATATGTTGATCTAGCATTCTCATCTTTCACTAGTTTAATTCCAGTCACTATAGGATGCACACCATATTACAGTTTTCCATGCCAAACCTCTCTAAAATTTTAGTAGAGTATTTATGTTGACTAATGAAGGTTCCTTCATCACACTGCTTAACTTCTACTCCAAGAAAATATCTCATTTTCCCTAAATCAGTCATAGCAAAATTTCTTTGCATTGAATGCTTAAATGAATCAAACATCTCAATGTCATCTCCAGTGTAGATAAGGTCATCTACATATAGAACAACTATAATCATTCTTCCTTCATAGATTCACAAATAGTGTGTGTTCATGAGAACATTTCTCAAAACGTTCTTGAGCAAAATAAGATTCTATCTTGCTATACCATGCTTTAGGTTCCTGTCTTAATCCATACAAAGCTTTCTACAACTTATATACCTTACTTGTATCCTTTTTTTGATAGCCTAAAGTTGGTTCTACATACACATCTTCAATTAATTCACCATGTAAAAAAGCACTTTTAACATCAAGATGATAAACTTTCCAACCTTTTCAAGCTGCAACTGCTAGAATTGTTCAGTTCTGATGGTATCCCATCTTGCTACTGGTACAAACACTTCATTATAGTCAACTCCAAGCTTTTGAGCATATCACTTAGCAACCAATATGTCCTTGCACTTCTCAATTTCCCCTTTTTCATTAAACTTAGTTTTATATATCCACTTTACTCCAATTTTCTTGCAACCAGCTGGTAAATCAGTCAGTTCCCAAATGTTGTTGGTTTCAATAGACTCAATTTCCTGCTTCATAGCATCTCTCCACACCTTTTTTTATGCTTCATCAAATGTACTAGGATTAGTTGAGGTACTAAACAAAGCTAGGCCATTCTGCAGATCATACCCTCGAACAAAGATGGAGGACTACACAACTCCACCACTGTGGATTCCATTTAAGACTACAACGGCTTACCAATAACTTTGAGATGAAGAAGAACTCCGAAGTTCACTCCAAAAATGACTCAGGTATTTCTGGACAGTATCATTTTGCTTCCTGTAATCAGAACCGCGACACCATTTTAATTCATGGTTGTACTGAATTTGAATCAGAGTGGTTTCAACTGCACCAAGACATTCTCGAGAAATTAGTTCTCCCTACCGGTAAACTCCCTAGCACATAATTTGACTTCGTCGATGAAAATTATACATGGCAAGAGATCAAGAAGTGGTTGGACAACCAACCTCCTGGCTCGGTGGTATATGTGGCTTTTGGTAGCGAATCAACACTAAGTCAAGAAGCAGTCAATGAGATAGCTTTAGGATTGGAGAAGTCGAATCTTCCATTCTTATGGGTCCTTAGGGCTCAACATGGGTATAAATCCAAGGCAATGTTACAATTGCCGGAGGGGTTTGAGGAGCGAACCAACAGTCGTGGAGTTGTATGCACTGAATGGACTCCATAAATGAAGATATTGGGCCACGTGGCAATTGGTGTGTTCTTTTCTCACACTGGTTGGACATCAGTGATGGAGGCAGTTCAGAACGAGAAGCCACTTGTGTTGATGATGTTTTTTTGCAGATCAAGGATTAAATGCAAAGTTGTTGGAAGAAAATAAGATGGCATACACAATGCCTAGAGATGAACAAGATGGGTCATTCACAAGTGACTTAGTGGCTCACTCAATTAAACTAGTTATTCTTGAAGAAGAAGGGAGGATTTATAGGAAAAATATTAAAGAAGTGAAAGACTTTTTTGTCAATATTAAACGACAAGATAGATATATCGACAACTTGTTAGACCACCTTAAAAGTCGTTTGGAACGTTGATCGCTTACACAATATATTTTATTATTAGCTTTCTTAATATGATTTTATGATGTATTGTGATTGTTCAGTTGTGTTATGTGTGTTATTTAAGTGCATGTTGTCATTGATTATTATCTACCTATAAGAGTAGTGTTATACCAAACGACGCTACATATAGCGAATTGGTCATGAAGCGTGTTTAACAAATTTGATGACATCATTAAATCCCATGTTTTGTGGAATAAAGTCTGGTTGCACTTCTATATAACCGATGGCATTCATTCGCAATGCCTTCGGATGATTTTGTTTGCATTTTGTTCTATCTATAATACATCCATAACTATTAATAACTATTGATAAAGACAATATTTGTTTGGTGGGACCAATTTTTTTTATAAGGCCAAAGCATAGAAACAAGAAGAAAGAGAATAGGTGATATACCAACTATACTCTATTCTTGTGTCTAGTGCTCATATATATTATTAAAAAAGAAAGGAAAAGATACAGAAAAAAACTGGTGGACATAAACTTAACCCAGTAAAAACACACAAATGTGTAGGACAACCCAAACGGACATTACAAGCATTATAAACTACACATATGATGCCTCCTATGATTAATCCTAATTAAACAAAGGTCAACTATCTAGTGTATGAACCAGCCGTCAACACAACATAGTTCAAGAACCAACAACTCCCTGCAGCAAGGCAAAAAGCAATACAGACTCTTTCGGTTCCAACTAGTCCAATGTCAATCATACGAATGTAGATGATTCCAAAGCAGTCTGAAGGCAGCCACAACGACTGCGACAAATATTTAAACAACATCGACGTGTCACCATATCTCTGAAACCTGCAGAACTCAACATCTTTGGATCATAATCAGCGAAATCAAAGACATGACCACATGTAGGACGCCAAAGTAATTTTTTTTTGAAGAATAGTGTATGAATCCACTGCCAACACAGAAGGATTCATGAACCAATAGCGCCTGCAATAACACAGCAGTTGTACCAGCCCTTTCGAGCCCTAAACCATCCTAATCTTTCGACACTAAGAGCTACCGAAGGACATACCAGGCGCCGAGGCTTAGGATACGACCGCCAACACGGATAAATTGAACCCTGCACTCGCAACCCACCGCACATAAATAACAATAAGCATTTCACGGCCATTTCTAGCCCACCATCTGCCTTCTTGCAAACCGAAACAGATATGCATGATGACCACCGTCGTTTTGGCAGCACACCTAGAGGTGATAGAATAACATGACAGTGCTGACGGTTGAAAACGGCGGAAGGCCGCCTATGAGTGATGCGGAAGTCGCACCTCTTCGCATCACTGCTGACAGTGGTTACATCGTGTGATTGAGAGGGTTTGGATGTGGGAGAGGGGAGAGGGTGACGACGGAAGGTTGAAGACGGTCTCTGGTTGTGGGAAAAGTGAAAAGAACGTGGATTTTTTTTGCCAATTCCAGTCAAAAAACTTAACCGAGTATTTAGAAACAAGACTGAAAGATAAATGAAAACACTCAATTGGAAATCAACCAAATTTTGTTCTAAATATGCCCTTGTGTTGAAATTACACGGTTTAAAATCAAGCAATTTTGTAATTTTGCAAGAGAAAAACATAGAAAACAAGCACCGCTGGAAGATTGTGCACATACTGAAATTTGTTGTGAGTAACGAATATATTAATTGAATTGACTCTGTTTCCAAATAGAGCAATTGATGCTTTCATTAGAGTTTTTATTTTTATTTTTTATCTTGTTTTCTTAACATCATGAATTTTCTTTTGAAAAAAAAAATCATATTAGTACGCTCTGTTGGCGGTATTTGAATTTGGTTATAACAAAGATTAATTTTCCGATCTTGTGGAGAAAGTGGATTATCGAATGAGCGACAACTGCTTCATCATCTGTCTTGTTAACGAGAGTCCAACTGATGAATTTAAGTTGGAAAGAGGTCTGCGCCAAGGTGATTCTTGAGATAAAGTAATATCGCAATAAATGGAGGTTTGAGTTGTGATCTGTTAAAAATCACCAATACAAATTTCGTAAGTAATTACTTGGACTAGATTTGTTGGTTAGTAATCTACTAGAGATTGGAAATCAAATGAGATAAAGGAAGAGATATCACACCTGGTTCATCCAATGTGAGCTACTCTAATTTCCACAATAGTGTGAGATTTCCACTGGGTAATTGAGTTATAACTTAATCACAACTTCTTCTTTTCTTTGGATAATCTTTGATCTTTTTACAATCAATTTTCTTTCCCAACTTTGAGTTTACACACTTGTTTTGACCAACAAGCTTTTACAAACTTCTTTCTCTCTTTCAATGAGAGATTCTTGCAATTCTATTGAGTGAATGTAAAGTATTTGTATCTTTCTAAAAAGCCCAAGGCAAAAGAGCAGATTGCTCAAGCCTTTTTTGTGCACAAGAGAGCTTTGTATGCTTTGAGAGTATTTTAATCTTTATATGTTAGCTTCTCCAAAAATTGTCTGTTTGTGCTTTGTTGAGAATTGGTATTTATAGAGGAGGGAAGCCTATTTTGTCAATTAAATAATATTTCCATGCTTGCCTTTTGTTTGTTTTGCAAGAAATTGTTCTCATGTCCTGTAGAATGATTTCTGTAAACTTGAATCTTCCACACAAAGAATGCCTTTTTCAATTGTACCTTTGTCTTATGGTGATGGGATCAAAAGTTGAATATGCTTGCAAATTTTTTGACAAAATCGCGTGCTACTTTTAACTAAACCTTCATGTGTTGTCGCATAGCTATGGGGTCGAAGGAAATACTTGATATTTAATAACTTCCCTTTTTGTTCATATATGTTTGAATATATCTTATATCATGGAAAGTTCTTTTTAAAACAATTATTGTTGCATTTAAGTGCAACACTCTAATTCTTTGATTCACATTAAAGATGTTTATTTGTCCTTGATTCCAATTCTCCTCATTCATGTGTACGTACATGTTTTGCATGAAGCTTTATTCCATGAGACCATGCTCTTGGTTTTAGATATTGCCTTATTTGCCTTTGCATTCTTCAACTGTCTTAAGGAAAATGTTAACCGGTGCCCCAGAACACTGGTTAAAGGCCTTAAATGATAACTTTTTATGAAAGTTTGTGTAATAAAGTGCATTGGAAATTGAAAACTTTGACATTTTTAAATAAATATTACTTAATTTAGAAAGCTTGAAGAGTGTCTCGAGGGCACTCGTTAAGAAGACCCTTGTTTTAAATAAGAAGAGAATCAGAATCCAATAAAAATGTAATTTAAATATGTTTATCATATTTAAAACATTAATAGGGATTTTGAATTTTATCTCAACAATACTATGTCTCCTTCTCTCTATTTGCTGGTTGCGGAGGGTTTGAATGTGATGATGAAAGCTATCGTTGAGGCAGGGTTGTTTACTGATTATAGAGATTATCATGGTGATTGGCTGAGCATTTCTCATTTACACTTTAATTTCCTTCTTCAGTGCTCCCTTTCCTCTGCTTAATCTATAATTCAAATTCTTTTGTTTTTAGGGTGGGTGGGGAACTTAAGGATCTAGGAAAATATGACAGATTAAATGAGATACTATTTGTTTGGATAAGGAGTAAAGAGGGTTTGAGTTAGGAGGTTTAGATACTTTAATTTGTCATTGTTAGCAAAGTGGTGTTGGAGAATGAAAGTGGAGCAATCGTGTTTCTTGTTTAAACTGTTGGTAGCTAAGTATGGTGAGGAGGTTGGTAGGGGTGAAAGAGGGTGGTCGAACGGGTTCTCGGTGGTGGTGCAATATCTGAGTGGTATTGAAGCCTCGATCTAGGCAAAGGGTATTGGAGCTTTGATCTAGGCAAAGGGTATTGGAGCCTTGATTCAGGAAAATGGTACTCCATCTAAGTGGCCTACGAGCTGCTTTCATCCTTTATTATGCAATCTGGTATGCCTGATTATTATAATTATGTGTGGAATAAAATAGTGTCATTAAAGGATCCGTTGCTAGTGTGGAGGATGCTTTGGAATCATATTGCAACAAGGGACACCTTGAGTCCTTGTCTAACACTCTATGTGCAGGTAGGAAGCTCCGTTGTTTTATTGAATCCATTTTATCTTCTTCAAAAAAATATCATGCATATTAAATAGAACCTAAATATTTTATACAATTTTATGGTTGGAAGGGAGAATGATTTTCCCATGATGAGAATTTATAATCCTACCATCGATGTTAATATATAATTGAAATATTCAATGACTTAGATTTAAGAAGGGTTAATTACCTCTTGTACCAACTTCCATATTAATCTACATATATTTTTAAATATAGTTTTAAACTATTGACGAATTTCATGTTTATATCAAAATAATTTATAAATTAATTTCCATATTATTATTATTTATAAAGAAAAATTATATAAATTGATACCCGCATATGAACTTTTTTTTTTAGGGACCCGCATATGAACATTGTGTTGTCATTAAAATCCTCTAAATTTGAGTAAAATTTGACAAAAACCAAAAAGAAGGATTATGCAAACAAGTTCAAAGCATCTAGATTAATAACATACTAGATATTTAACTTGTGCGTTGCACGAGTTTTATTAAAATGTACTTAAAAGTGTTTTTTCATGCGTGTGAAAGTTATCGAAAAAACGGAAAATATGTGTATAACTTTCTCTTGTCTTATAACCCCCCAAAAAAACTTATCTTCTTTATGGAAAGACACTTAAATGGGTCAAAACACAATTCTCATCAAATGTTTAAAATAACACAATGAGCATAAAAATAAGTAAAACAAAATTTAAACCATTCATTCAACATAGATAGTTTAACATAAACTCAATTCATTACTTCAACCATTAACTGAATTTAACGTAAAAACAATTAAAATTTAACTTCAATAAACAAGACAATCAATTTTTTATCAAACCTTCCACAAATTTAGTTTTACATTAAAAATTAGACAATCATACCAACAACCTTGGGCCACCACATTCGATCATATAATCAGTCTCAGTTAACGACAGTTGCATACATCCTATTAGGATGATTATTGACCGTGAATAAAATAAAGTCACCAACTATTATGTCATTTTCAAGAACAAAGGCGTACCATCCTCTCCCTATGTACTTTTGATGCATGCTTCTTGGCGTAGTGTGAACATCACAATCATAAGATTTACCAGTTTCTTCGTCAAAAAGGAGAATTTTAGATTGATTGATATACAAACCATTCTCAGCAACACCTTGAGGAAAATGCTACAATAGATTTGTCAAGAAATCAAACAAATTATAATTAATTAACAACAACAAAAAAATGCTCTGTTGGCACTAACCAAAACATTGTTTCCATCCAAAGTAGAAGCATTAACATTATACTTCCAATAATGAACATCAACAATTTGAACATTCCCTAATTCAGGACCACTGACTTCAACTCCAGTCTCATTCATTTTTCCTTCAATCCAAATGATATATAACATAAACAAATAAATCATATTTTTCTACCATTAAAAAAATAAAATAGGCACCAACAAAAAGTTATGCAAAATCCAACGATATTTTTGTACTTATCTATACATTTTAAAGAAAATATATTGGTATTTCTATTTACATAGCTTTTTATTCTTCAAATTCTAGAATGAAAAAAGTAAACTGAAGCAATATATTGCTAGTTTGTCAAACAAACCAATCAAAACATATAATTAAGACCAAACATAGTTTAGTGAAAAGCTTTTCTTAACATGTCAGGTCATCACAATGCAAGCTTAAGAATAACCCAAGTTTAGTTTACAATGATATATAGATGGATAGATATATTGTATATCATGAAATCCACAGCCAACACTAACCATTCCTATACAAACAAAATAAAATTAATGTCCCACTAAACATACAAACTATTTGAGCGTATGAAATCTATGCATTAAAATTTCAAAGTAATGTAAACCAAAAAATAAATAAAAAAAATTCAGAGTAGTGATACAATTAAATCAATATTAGGTTGCTACCCCTTTCCAAAGTAATAATATTTAGTTCGCTATCTTAAAAACCAACTTTTTCAAATGCTTCAAAAACTTATTTTAACAACATGCATGATGGTAGAAAAACAAACTACTATCATAAGATCATTCCCATAAGACAATTACCCCTTGGCGTCTGTAGTTTTCCCAAGTTAGATTAAAATGAAATTTCTAATGCATATGCAAGGAGAGAAATAATAGTTATTTCGTAACTGTTTTGGGAGCCTTGCAAATGCACATCTAATATTCAACTTTAGTGGATAATTAAGTTTTTTTTTAAACTTTTCTAGAGATGTCAAGTCATCACAATGCAAGCTAAGGATAATCCAAGTTTACTTTACAATGATAGATAGATAGATATATAGAGATAAATATATTGTATATCATGAAATCCACAGCCAACACTAAATATTCCTCTCCAAACAAAATAAATTTTTTGTCCCACTAAATATAAAAACTATTTGGGCGTATGAAATCTATACATTAAAATATTCAAAGTAGTGTAAACAAAAAGAAAAGTTCAGAGAAGTGATACAATTAAATCAATATTAGGTTGCTACCCCTTTCCAAAGTAATAATATTTAGTTCGATATCTTAAAAAGTAACTTCTTCAAATGCTTCAAAAACTTATTTTAACAACATGCATGATGGTAGAAAAACAAACTACTATCATAAGATCATTCCCATAAGACAATTCCCCCTTGTCGCCTTTAGTTTTTCCAGGTTAGATTAAAATAAAATTTCTAATGCTTACGCAAGGAAGCAAATGCACATCTAATATTCAACTTTAGTGGATAATTAAGTTTTTTTTGTTGATAAATTTAATGGATAATTAAGTTAAATAATGTCAATTTTACAATTACATACTTGGAGTTACTAATGGGCAATGCCAAAAAATAATTCTCCTCAATTCATTCATATGTACAATTTGATACAATGGACAATTACAAATGAACTTAAAGATGCCAGATCAACACAATGTTTGTTTAAGAACCACTCAAATTTAGTTTACAGACATACAAATAGATAGATAGATAGATATAGATAGTCTCTCCCATTCAATCTAAACCTCAAGTTTAATTTTATAGATAGAAGATATATATCAAGAAAAAGAAAGAAAAAAAATATTAAAAGGGTTTTCATGCAACTTAGTTATCCTAAAACTTATCCTATTGCAACTAAAATACTAAACATGTAAATCCCAAAATTTATACTAAAATTTGAATTACAAATTTAAACACGTAAATCTGAACATAGTAATCTTAGTAGAGTTATTAAGAAAATCAGGTAGGCTTAATTATTAAACTCTAAATAAATAAATAACTACAATAGTCCAAAACAACACACACAAAATAATCATTCAAAAATTAGATGGAAAAATGAAATGTTACCTTGGTAGTTACTTTGAAATGTGAATCTAATTAGTCAGTTAAAAGAACATGAGATTTACTTCTTCGACTCAGCTGAAACATGAAATGATTATGCAAGATCAAAATCAAAGGCAAGCACACATCAAACCACAAAAAAAATCCAACCAGAAAAGAACACATTGATGGAGAAAAGAAAGGAAATAGACTTACATTTCTTCGACTCAGCTGAAACATGAAATGATTATGCAAGATCAAAATCAAAGGCAAGCACACATCAAACCACAAAAAAATCCAACCAGAAAAGAACACATTGATGGAGAAAAGAAAGGAAATAGACTTACATTTCTTCGACTCAGCTGAAACATGAAATGATTATGCAAGATCAAAATCAAAGTCAAGCACACATCAAATCATAACAACAACAAAAAGATCCAACCACAAAAGAATATAGTGATGGAGAAAAGAAAGAAAAGAGACTTACATGTAATATCTTCAAAATTGCAATTGCTATGCTATATACGTTTGTTGCAATAATTGGTGAGGTAGTGCTCTTAATGGACCATTAAAAGTATTGTTAAAAAAACTTATGTTTACAACAACAAAAATTAAAGACACTTTTGTTGAGTTTGATTGGTATCTGTTCATTTCCAACGTTAGGAAACTCTACATATTTCACTACCAAAATGCATGTATTAATTGATTATTTATTTTTTAGTCTAAAGTAGAATAAGAAAGGGTGGGAGCTTTAGTATATATATATTAGTATAGACAAAGATTTGAGAGATGATAGGAAGATTTTCTAGAGTGCCACATCATTACAATGTAAGCCTAAGAATAGTTAAAGTTTTTAATTCAAAGGTATATAGATAATGAAAAAAAAAGGTTAATATTGTTTTACACCTTGTAATATATGTCATTTCCGGTTTACCCATGCAAAAAAAAAAGATTTCGTTCTTGTAAAATAAAGATTCTGACTCACCAGATTCACTAATGTGGCGATGACGTGGATATCTAATTTAATTTTTCATTTTGTTTCATTGGCCACGCGTTTAAATCATTAATTAATATTTTATTTAAAAAGGAAAAAACACAAAAATCCTTAAATTAAAATCTGAATATGAAAGGTTTAGTTCTCATTTTCGCCAATATCATTTCAAACCCTAATTTCTCAAACTCAATCCTAGAAAATCGAAATCCAGAAATTCAAATTTGTAGTTGGAAGAACATGATGAAATGGGTTGCAAAGAAGAAAAAGGGCGGAGGAGGAACGACAGTGAAAACAACAACAACAACAACAACAACGGAGGAAAGTAGACGAAAGGGTTTCAGAACGGAGATTGAACGTATTGATGGAGGATGAACAAGGAGATGAACAAAGAAGGAGCATCAACGGTGAAGAACAACAAATGACACATCGTTGCTGAGGTAATCTTCTCATTTTCGATCATAGTTAAATTCGTTCATCTCTTTGTGGTTGAATAAGTGTGAATGATATGTATGGTTGCAGAGGTATTTGGTTATTGTTGTTGTGGTCCCGTAGAATGCAATATACCAACAAATGGTTACTGAAGTTTTGATTTTTTTAGGGTTTTTCATACATGTTTTCGTTTGTTTGTCTTTTGTCTTATGTGGGGTCTGTGTGTAGGGTCATATGTGCCACGTGGCTTATAGTGATTGGTTAATTTTTTGTTGAATTAAACAAGACAATCTTCAACTGCATTCTTCACCATGGCGGTGAGTTTGTTAGAGATGAAACCATGTTCTATAAAGGTTAATGTGATAAAACATACAAATATGATGAAACAAAATTGGCTAAATAGAACAAATTGATTTGGCTCAATTGGTTAATGAATTCCATCAAAGGAAAAATCGTTCGGGAGAACTTGAGTTTGATTCTTAGATGGAATTTTTTTTGGCCAAGCTATACTTGCCTCACGACTGAACTCCGGATCATCAGGGCACATTCCCCTAGAAACATTGAAGTAAACAAAATAATTTTTTAATTTACATCGGGTCGAAACTAATATCTCAATCTGAATCCAGGAAATAACCCGCGCCAAAGCGGTTAGCAGAACTATGTGTCGAACTAAGTCCACGAAACCACGAAGAAAAAACCAAATATAATTTTATGAAAGCCACTTATTATATCGTCAAAATATCTTCTTCTTTTTTGTCTTCAATATAACTAATAAAAATGTTGACTAATTACACAAGATCACTTGTATGAGATGGTAAGTGATACCTTCCAGCTTAACTAGAGGTACTACATTCAAATTAAGTCATGTAAATGCAACAATGTTAAATCTTTTGAATGAAAGCTTTTCCAACAATTATGGTTTTACCAAGTTCAAATTATTAGTCTTTAGTATTGCATACCCGATTAAAAAATATTCACTAACCATGTCATTCCTAATTCCTAAAAAAAGTTATATTTAAAAATATTGTTTTAAATGTTGTAGCTCAATCAAAATATCTAGCTCGCACCTACACTAATTCTATATAAATTGATATATCCACATATAAAAGTTGTTTTGTTATTGAAATCCACCAAATGTTAGTAAAATTTGTCCGAGACAAATCATTTCGAAATATTCATTAAATCAATTATCTATTTAAAAATGCCTTACAAAATCAGATATTAATATAATGAGATATTTTTGAAGTTCTATGACATCTATAATAAAGATAGACTATTTAACCAAAGAAAGAAATGACACTAACCGACATCGACGCAGGACGGGAACTTCAAGCCTGTCTCCCACAAGGAGCATCAATAAACCTTAGATTCTACGAGTAAATGTTATTTCATCCTTTTGTCTTTTGTAATAAAATTAATTAATAGTTTGCTTGGACCAATCTTTCCAATTATAGATGATTCTATCCAATACCTCCATGTTTTGTCACCAATATATATAGAGCATATACCCTTGTAGTCACATCTTTTTCTTCCAAAAGTTTACTACTATTATACTCATATAAATCCACTGGCAGTTGAAATATTCTAGTTACATTGTAGGACCAAGTGTGGATTAATAAACAATGGAGTTAAGAGTGTGTTGGTTAAACAAATCATCAGAAGCTTTTCTTACAACAGCAGCTTGTTGAGTTTAGAGGACTGAGGTTAGATAAACGATATTTCATCTAGTCTAGACTTAAATATAAATAAAAATTAACTCCACACTAATCTTATTTCATCTTTTATTTAACAACAATTATACTTATACTTTAATTCGTTTATTTAACATGGTGGCTCTGGTCGTCAAGACATGGTTGGTTGTAGAGTGTTTGTAATGTTTTCTTAAATACTATTATCCTGATTAGGGTGGTCAGGTGGTCAACTATGCCGATCGGACGCTTTTTATTTTATTTTCAAGAAGGCAGTCTAGTACTTACCTATATTATGATTTATTTTCCATATGAATTCTGAATTATTATGACTAATTTTTTTCTGAGAATCGAAAGGTTAACACCAAAAATAATTATGAGTTGATGTTGAAAAAAATTAGCATTGATATGAATTAGACCATGAACCCTAACTTATACCAAAATATTATCACCAAAAAAAAAAAACTTATACCAAAATATAAGCTCTATCGAAAGAATTAATTAAAGTTTTTTTTTTTTGCCTACGAGTTTTGAAGAATCAATGTCGCTGGAAAGTGATGTTAAAAACTGTATACTACATGATACATTTTTGTCTGCATGTAGTTTCAGAGATTCAACCAGCACTTTACATGCCATGTACCAGTAATAGGGCCCAGACAGGGGATTTTTTCAAACCACAGGTGTAGAGAAAAGTAATATAGTACCCTATCTAGACTTTACTCATTGTTTGTCATCCCTGCAAATGTGACCGCCTCCTCTCACACAATGCAGTGAAAGGAGTTCGCTCTTTGTATTTGAGAAGACATTATTTTTCAATCTTATGATTGATGATTTTCTAATCTGAAATAAAATGGTTTGTATGAAAAAGAAACCCTTAAGCATAACAATAACATTTGAAGCAACCATATCACAAAACTTTATTTTTATGAGTCTTGAAACATTATTAAAGTATTTGTTGCAACTTGCAAGAATAAATTCATCTATTTGAGTCACATGTGATTCTTGCTCCTAACACCAAGAAAATATGACCCATACCAAATAACTATAGTCTACAACAACAATGCTACTATGTACAGTTTCCTTTCACCCATTATGCTAACTTGAGTCTTCTAAATTCAAGACTTGTGATTTCATTTAAAAAAAAAAGCTTCTTTTGGCATATCCAAAAGAGAGAGGACAGTAGCTAGAATATGTTTTGATGAAAGACCTGCTTCATCAATCTGATCATTGGGTGCTCCATGGTCAATGTACCTATCAGGAAGCATCATTGATCTCAACTGCATGTAGGTAAAGTTCACAAGGAGATTAGTACTTTACAAAGGAACAATCAAGAGAAAAATTAACATGAAAAAATTGAAATAACTATGTAGCCTCGATACGTACTACATATACAAGTGTGATGCGACACAAATACATAAATTGTTTAAAAAAATTAGATACTTCTAGGATACTTATCACAGAGTATCTTAGGAGTATCGTATCTGATACATATTTGACACGGATAACACTAACATTTTAGATTATCATGGCTTCATAGTTAAATCATTCAAAGGAGAGAGACTAATTCATAGAGGAAGGTGTGTTTACCTTAAGTGGTCCATCAAGGAGACCAGCTAAGCTTAAGAATTGTGAAACATGTGACCCAAAGCCTCCAATGGAACCCTCCTCCACTGTGATAAGTGTTTCATGCTCTCTAGCCAGCAGCCTAATGAGCTCGGTATCCAAAGGCTTGCAAAACCTTGCATCAGCAACTGTCACGTAAACTCCTACTGCTCTAAGCATTTCCGCTGCTTTCAAGCATTGCTGAACCATACAGCCATATCCCAGAATCGCAACTCTGCTCCCTTCAAGCAGAATTCTGCCTTTTCCAATCTGTATAACAAAACATAAATATTATTATTTAGTTGACTAACTATTCAGTAGTCTGTTTTGAAAAATGTTTAATAGTTATATATGCTTACTTACTATGAAGCCCTAACACAGACACGGAAAACGGATATGATACTGACACACGGACACGTAGACACCAGCAATAATTTAGAAAAGTATAAGTGATTGAAAGTAACTGTGTGCCGGTGTCAAACACTGACAGGTGTTGGACACCAGACACACCTTCAATCAAGATATCAGTGCTACATAGTATGCTGATTACCTCAAGCGGGGTTCCTTTGTTATTGAGAGGAAGATTAGCTCCAATTCCATTTCCTCTTGGAAATCTAAAGCAACTTGGTCTATCATCAATAGCTGCTGCAGTTGCAACCATGTTCATCAGTTCAGCTTCATCAGATGGGGCCATGACAATCATGTTGGGCAAGCAAGCCATGAAAGTGATATCAAAAGCTCCGCAATGGGTTGGTCCATCTGCACCAACTAAACCAGCTCTATCCATCGCAAATCGAACAGGTAGTTTTTGAAGATCAACATCATGGACTACCTGATCATATCCACGTTGTAGGAACGATGAATAAATAGCACAAAATGGCTTGAGACCTTCAGCGGCTAACCCTGCGGCAAATGTAACAGCATGTTGTTCAGCTATGCCGACATCGAAACATCGGTCTGGAAACCTTTTCTGGAAGTAATTTAGGCCAGTTCCACCACCCATTGCTGCATGAATTGCTACTATCTTATTGTCCATTTCAGCTTCCTTTATCAATGACTCAGCAAAGTACTGTGTGTATGCAAGTGTAGAGGGTTTTGGCTTGAACTGGTGGCCTGTTTTTGGATCAAACTTGACCACACCTGAAAATGTGTGAAAGTATAAGCACCCTTAAGAATTGCTCATCATAATTATTACTTCGGACTTAACTATAAGCAAAAAAGTACATGTATCTGGTCTAATAGAAGCAAAAAAGTACATGCATATATATGGTCCAAATATGAACCAGATCCATGGTTTATTTTTTGCTTATGTTTAAGTCCAGGGGAAATATATGTTTAACATTTGAAGCAATAAAAAAAATAGTCCATTCTCACCATGCATTTTATCAGCTGCTGCTTCAGCTGGAGGGTATCCCTTTCCTTTTTCTGTAACAATGTGAATCAAAACTGGACCTGGAGCTGGCATTGCTTTCACTTTCTCTAATATGTTGACTAAATCTTCAATGTTATGACCATCCATAGGACCAATGTAGTACATACCAAGCTCCTCAAAGAGTGTAGAACCAGAACCAGTAATGAAATCCTTTGCATACTTATCAACTTTTGATGCAACAAGGTGTGTTTGTCCTCCAATTTGCTTAGTGATGTTCTGTAGAAGATAAATTAGAGTCAGATTTCAAAAGAGTATTGAAGTTCTTGAGTAATATAGGGGTTTGTTAGGTTGAGGTATTTAAACTTATCTACTGCTATAAACACTTTTGAGACTATTCACAGAGCTTATGGAAACAGCTTATGGCATGTCTACAAGTCGTTTTCAGCTAATTTTCATAAGCTCTTCAAGATAGTTTATGAAAATAGTTTATAGTTGATATAAGAACAGTTTCACTTTATTTTATCTTTTGTCATAGAAATAACTTTTACATAAACACTTATAAGATAAATGTTTATGCTATAAGTTCAAATTAACTTGCTTATCAAAACAAGGTCTGAGACAAATTAAAGGGACTTACTTTCGTAGCTTCTCTAAGTTTGCGAAATTTTCTGCTTGCTTGAATTTTGCTTAAAGTACTACTTAGGGCTCCAACTGGTGTTGCAGGGCCATCAAGTGTTGCAGTTGGCAAAGAAACTTGCTTGTTGTCATTCAGAATAACTATCAAGTTAGAATCAACGAATCCTGCATTGTTCAAGGCCTCATAAGCTTGGCCGGCAGTCATTGCCCCATCTCCGATAACTGAAATCACACTGTTCTTCTTGCCTAACAGATCCCTTGCAACTGCCATACCTATAAATATTTTTTTTATTTGAAACAAATGAAAAGTTATTCATACATGGATTTACACATTGATTTGATTAAACTATGAGTTATGCTATACATTACGAACATATTCGACACAAAACTTGACGAAATTGAATTAAACTTACCATACACAGGTCAAGTGGTAATATAAAATCGATGTCGAGATAAAAAGGTAATTACAACTTAATAGCAACGTATTTATTGCTTTTCGTTAAAAAAAATCGGTAACTAACAATCAACATGAGTGTTACAATATATGTATTGGTTTTAGGATTGAAGAATCTTACCAAGACCTGCTGATATACTTGTAGAACTGTGGCCTACGCCAAAAGCATCATAAACACTCTCATCCCTTTTGGGAAAACCTGCTAGTCCTGATGTCTTCCTAATGGTATGCATCCTTGACCTTCTACCTGTAAGAATCTTGTGGGGGTATGCCTGCAATTTGGATATTTCATTTTAGTCCCTCTTATTCATGACAAAAACATTTGATTATAATGGTCAAGATTTTAAGGCTGTCTTTTTTGAATGCAAGGCTATGTTTAGTGTAAGAGAAATCATGTGTACAAAAAAAATTAATGGATAAGATTGCTGATACAGTTTATTGTCACATGTGCTAGCAAAGTAGGTGAGAGAATGTTTTAAATTGAGGTTGCGGATACGAAACATAGCCGATGTAGAAAAATATGGAAAATGTGAAAAAACACGGAAGACGCGCCAAAAATTGCGGTTGGCACCACAATTTAAAAAACGCGTAACTGAATCATATATTAGGAAATAGTTTGCCTTGCATTAATTTGTGTAATCACACGTTTACCGACTAGAACTCGATCGGGTTTTCTATGTTCTGACTTCATATTTTAGATCCAATTTACAAAGTTCAAATACAAACCATCATATTAAGATCGGATCGAGTGACTACGTGAATACACAGGGGCGGATGTATTCATAGGCTATGTGGGGCTAAAGCCCCACATATATCAAATGTCTAGATCCGCCCCTATGAATACATAATATTCAAAAAACTGAAATTTTGTTACAAGATAATTTTTTCAGTATACAAGAAGATTCAGTTTTCCATACAAAATTCTCTATTGAAATTACAAGGTCAAATATAAGAGAGAGAAAAAGTTCAACCTGATGGCCAACATCCCATATGATCTTGTCATCCGGAGTGTCGAAAACATGATGAAGAGCAACTGATAACTCCACCACTCCCAAGCTTGAGCTAAGATGGCCACCAGTGTCTGACACACTGTGCACAATGTCAGCCCTCAATTCAGCAGCCAATTGTTCCAGATCCTAAAAAATACACACATAATCATACACACAAAACCATCAAAAATCATAGAAAAACAATTTTTTTTAAACTATGAAAAATTATTATTAATCAACGTAACGGTAATTGTCATTTACAACTATCTACGAGGAGATTTAATCTCTATCCCTGAGTCAAACAGTCAAATACATCAAAGACATAGAAAAACAACTTTTGTATTAGTCACAGTCAATAAAATGTACCATGCTTAATCCATAACCTATGAAACATAATTCCTAGTTTTAATAAAGGATTCAAACCTGTGTGGTCAGATTCTTCATATGAGCTGGAAAATTGATTGTATCCAACAATGGTGTTGCTGGTTTTTCAGCAGAGAAATTGATTTTCCATTCATCTTTTTCTTTCCTTATAATAGTCCTTTCTTCATCATTGCTTGATGAAGCCATCACACAGAACTGATCACAAAAACAAATCAAACATAAACATCATCATCAATAAAAATCTAAATCATCATATATACAAAAAAAATAACATTGGTTAATGATATTAATATTCATGTGCATGTGATGATTAAACCAACCTGGTTTCTGTAAACATGGTTTGGATTTGGAACTTTGAATTGGTGGCATTGAAGAAGAGAGAGGTTTGGCTTAAGGATGCAACTAGAGAGAGACATGTTTTTTGTTTGAGATGGTGAGAATGAATGAAATTGTGAAAGGTGATTGTGAGTTATATAAAGTGTGATGAATGATAAAGAGACAATACAAGAGACAGAGGTAGCTCTTTTGTTTGGGTTGGTTTCTTGTATTTAAAATGTAATAGAGAACTTCTCTTATACATATATTTATAATAGAGTGAAGATGCCTAAGCCCTAAGGAAAACAACAAATAAATCAATCATTTAGACTCTGTTTGCATAAACCAATTTTTTAGTCCAAGGCAAAAAAAAATTCTTCCATAACTCGGTTTTCCACCCAAGAATCGACTAATTCGAGAGGACCAATCCCACTGCTCACTTGGGAGGGTCCCATTTAAAGTCATAGCAAATCTTGGGATCGAACATTAGATCTTGAGGTGAGCAAACTCTAAGATCCCAAGTCAACCATTAAGTCAACCTCAAATGAGTTTTGAGTTTAAAGAGGTTAATAATTTTTAACCAGACTTACTTACCTTTAGATCAAACTTAAGATTTCCAAAGTCCATTTTACCAAAGTCACTTTAATATATCTAAAAGAAATCATCTTATCATTTTTTATGTTGTTTTTAAGAAGTTAAATTAGCCAACCAAAATTGACAACGGCAAAATTCGAACCTGAGACTTTGAGAAAGAGCACACTCTCATATCTCAAACCAATACCACAAGATATTTTTCATGTTAATAAAAACGATGATAAAGACTAATTGACGTGTTACCAAAAAAAGACTAAATTGACGGATTTAGTATACTTTAAAATTACTTATCGTATTTATATAGTTTAGATATAAATTGAAGAATTGATGATCAACAAGAGGCGTGTTCGGTGGAATAAACTATACTCTCAAAATATGGTTAACCAAAGTTGGAATTTTAACCGTAAAAAACGCCTACATTTAATTTCGATGGGCCTCGAATAATATTACGCGCATCGTCTTTCTACCAAAGATGATTTATTGAGACGACATATGTAGACCATTGATGAGCAGCTTTGTACAAGAGGATGTGGGAGTAATGAGCATAGAGATCACTTATTTGTGTCTTGTGATTTTTTCGGCACCATTTGGTATGTGATTTGTGGCTGGTTAGGGATTTCTTCGGCATTTTCAAGGAATTCAGTTGTACGTCTAAACCAATTTTGCGCTTTGGGAGGTTTCACTAAAAATACGTGTTTAGTATTCAAGATGTTATGGCTAGTGGTTGTTTTTATTATTTGGAAAGAGCGAAATAAACTAATTTTTCAACATAAGGAGAAACATTTTCTTTTCATGGGCGAACACGTTAAGCTTTTTGTGTTTTGGTGGTTTAGATCAAGAAAAAAATTATTCGATTTCGACTATAATTTTTGGAGGCAAAATCCGATGTTTTCCCTTATTTTAATAACTTAAATCATGTTCGCTTTTTTTTTTTTGTTTTGTTTTGTTTTTCTTTTTTGGGTTTGTAATTTGGATCTTTTAAGTCTTCATTAGCACGCTTGTGCTGGATAACTTTTTTGCGGTGGTAACTGATAATATATTATTTTAGCTTCGTCAAAAAATAAAAAACTTAAAAATAAAAAACCAATTTTTTTGTAAGAAATCGACGGTTGAGAAGTAAATCGAAGATTTATTGAGAAAACAATCCGATACTGAATTGTTTTGTCAATTAATTATTGTGCATTAAATTCTTTGGTCTGGTCTTCTCCTTCTTTTTTTGACTCAAAAAATTAGTCTTCTCCTGCATGTACCTTCATTATTTATTCATTTTTGTTGTAAGACCTTCATTATTATTATTATTATATTACCTTAAATTTTTAGTATTAGAAAATTTTTAAATTCAATAGTATGTAAAAAAAAATTCCTTTTTATATTCAACACTCACAAAATTAGTTAGGAAACATTTTCATTAATTTAACGTAGACGGAAAATGGCTACGAAGAGAAAAAAGATTTTCAACAAAATTGAAGTTCCTCGGAAAAAAAAAAAAAACAAAATTGAAGTTGTTGGTTAAAACAAATTGAAGTCCCTTCCCAAGAAAAGTACAAATTGTTGTTGGTTAATCATTGAAACATCATTTTTTTTATTAAAAAAACGTGTTTCTCAATATACAGTTTTTTTTTTGTGTACCATCTTTTTTGTGTTTACGGGAACGTGTTTCTCAATCTTCTTGGCTTCTTGCATGTGTCGTGAAATTTTTTCATATCCAGAAATATTTCTTTAAATTACATAATATTTTATACAGAAAATATTTGCATGACTATTTTTTTTTTTAAGAAGCCAAAATAATACTCTCCGATCATATTTATAAAAGGGTCACGTTAACTAGTGTTCCGAGGGCACTGGTTAATATTTTCTTTATAAAAATATTTGATTTTTCTGATTCGTTGAATAAATGATGTATTTGATCTAATATTTATATCAAGTATATTAATTACTCAACGAATTTAAAAAATCAACTTTTTCTTACAAATAGGACCGGAGAAAGTACTATATTAGTCAATAACGCTAAGTCCCTCCGGCACAAAATTATAAATAATTACAATGATAAACAAAATCAAGAAAGCAAAAAGAAACAGGAAAAGCATACTAAGCAATTGCTCTTAAACACATTAGTGGATTGAGCCTCCAAAGATGATAGTCAAAAACGAACGTAGCATATTTCGATTTCAACCATCAAAAAGACTTAAGTTTAATGTTATCAAGTAGACGATGTTGATTTTGTTCCTTTTATTGAAAAAGACGACTAGTTCTTTCTTTCCAAACGATTCAATAGATCCATAAAAGATACACACCTAATTATAATTCCTTGATCCTCCACGAAAATGATCAAATTGAAGAAAATAATATGAAGGATGCTCCGGTTAAATTCATGTGTCAATCCTTAACCACTGTAAAATCAAATACCAAATCAAACCGAAAAAATCACATCTCAAAAACATATGATTCATATTCTCGTAGCTGCCCCAACCTCCCACATAAAGTTGGGCATTATTTTGAAGCACACCCCGTATGATTAAATTATCTATTGATGGAATATAATTCTGAAGCAGTCCCTAAAAAAGAGGTTTATTTTCAAAGTAACCAACTTTTTGCCAAATGATATCAGAGTTATCATAAGTAATGTTGTTCTCCATTGATGACAGATAATTATAAGTGTTACTGACATTATACTACTTTTTAGACAGATGTAAATATCATAACCATATCTATAACGGCCTAAAAAATTCTTGTAAATGCCATAACAACGAATCTTTTATTTAAATTACTTCAAAATTCTTTTAATCATAAAGTTGCGTGTCATGAAAAGATTTGTAAGTGGATAAAAAGAAAGTTATTGTTCAAAAAAAAAAAAACATGTTAATTCTCCTCTACAACTTTACGAGGACAGAACAACTCAAGTTGTTCAGTGTTTGATTTGTAAAACTGTTTTAGATACAGGACAAACTGGAGGCAAGGGACAGGACAAAAGTTGATATTTTTGTTCCTCACCAAACCACAGCACAACTTTTTGTCACACGTACAAGTTGTCTAAAATACCAAAATAGCATTTCGTCCCACAAAAATTGTATAAAACAAAAAAAAACAATAATATAAAAATTTGTCTTGTGTTGTTCTACCTTATGTTGTGCTGTTCTATCTTGTACTGTTTTGTCTAGTACTTACTGTTTTGCAAACCAAACGCAACCTAAAAGACGAATAATCACGTCAATGAGCTTATTAAAAAACGAATAATCACGCTAGTTTAACAATAACTTTTACTTTTCGATTGATTTATATGTAATTAGGTTAGCTTGTTATATTGTCTAAAATAATCATTGTGGTGGTTAATTATTTATTTACCGTGGTGATTAATTATGGATAGTGAAAACTGACAACTCAAATATATATTATGTGGAATAAGACAACTCAATTGGAAGTATTTATGTTTGAGTGGCAACTTTTCAACAATAGAATTACAACTAAAGATAATTTGTTGTGTCGTGGAAGCAATGGTAAGTAACAACCAATAACCAAAACAATTGCAAGCAATAACTACAACAAATTAAAGCAAAAGCACGATCAAACAGAAGAATAACAAGATAAAAGAGTAATAGAGAATCGAGAACAATACACCAAGAATTTGCTCATCTAATTTGATCCAGATTTGGCCTACAAATGGAGAATAGATATCTCTCCAATTCATTATCAAAGAGTTTCTTTACATAGAGATACAAATAGTTACAAGAAATTAGCTTTCAACTAGCTCTCTAAGAGCAAACCCTAATTTATACCATTTTCTCGAATCTCTTCCCTCGACCAAGAGACTTAATGATTTATGTATCCAAGGTGTTTACAGCTGTTTCCAAACCCTAGAATATATCCCAAAAGGAACCGAATATTAGGCCTTGATTTCCTTAGGATATGCTCTTTTGGTAAACCCTAGGTTTCCTCACTCTCACCTCTTGCGTGTTTCCCATGTGTTTACACCGCATGAATCCCTCCCTAAAAGCCATTAACCTTTTTCTAAGAGTCATTCCTTTTGGCTCTCCATGATTCACATTTTTCACATTGTTCAACTAAAACTTGAGCTGATCTTTTTCTAGATTTGGACGTGGGTATGGGCTTTGGAAGTATATTGCGCGTCTCACCCCCTTGCATGGGCATCGCGTATGAGGTAGAAGTAGGCCATCTTACAAACCTTCAACATTTGTGCATCACACAACAACCATAAATCCTAGTTTTCCTCAGTTTCATATTTTGTGTGTTTCCCATGTATTTCCACCCCATGAATGCATCCTCAAAAGGCACCAACTATTTCCCTAGAGCTCTCTTTTGGTTCTCCAAGATTCACATTTTCCACACTTTTTAACTTTATATCCGAGTTGTTCCTTTTGTAGATTTGGAAGCAGGCATGGGCTTTCGCAGTATCTTGCGCATCGTGTAGCCCTTCATGCACATCTTGCGGGAGACAAAAGTAGAACATCATGCAAACCTTCAACATTTATGAATCACACAACAATCATAAGCCAACTTATAAAGATTTTACACATTCACATGAGATTTCATTGTACAATTCAAGAACCTGTTTGTGTGTTTCAATAATTGGAAGGAAGGAAACACTTATGTGTTTCATAATTCATCATGTTTTTTATAAGGTGAAAGTATAGTCTTTTTGGTTGCTCAATTCTAAGTTTTGTCATTTATTTTTTGATTTGCATGTTTGGTAGGTAAATCCCTTCTTTGTCTTGGGATGCCTACTACTTGGTGTTTTCTTTGGTCCATTTATCCGGTTTGGTTTTGTGAATCTTATTTGACTTTTTCTTTGCTATATTCCTATCACATCTTGTGCTGGAATGGTAAGTGTTTAACTTAATCCTATTTTGACTTATAAAAAGAAAAAATATTTGATATTTTTCTAATGAGAAAAATCACAGATCCTCCTAATTTGGTCATATGATTAAAAAAAAATCTTATTTTTTTGGTTATGAAAATATTTGGAGAAAAATGATTTCTATTTATTTAAAAAAATTCCCGTTTATCAAGAATTTTGTTTTTATGAATATGCATAACGATATCTAGATAAGAACCAGAACCACCTATGTAGTTGTTCTCGACTTCTCGTATTTAAGCTTAGAGAGAAAGTCTCATATATATTCATAGAAGATGTTTAAAAATAACATGTTGTTTGTTTTTATATAATTGTTCATTAAATTTGGTATTATACTACTTTAATGCGGAAGAAAAAATGGCTTTGTTGAAGGAAAAATACATTTTAACAGAAAGCATAGTGATTAAATACTAAAAATAGTTTTTGATGCTTAAAAAAAAGTACTAAAAATAGTTTTTGTTAAAAAATAACAAGATAGAAGCTAGAATTGTTTGTTGTCAAAAAGAAGAAACTATTATTATTCTCCTCAAAAAAATAAACTATTATATGTTTTGTATCAACCTCTTAAATCTTTTGTGCTAAAGAATATTTCCACGTGTCTTAAAATAAATATTTCCAAGTGTTATCTCGTTAACTTTACTCTTGATTGGTAAAGACATTACGATGCAGAGGTTGAGATTTGAATTCCTCACTTATTCATTTCAATTTATAGACATTGGATTACTAGCTAAAAAATGAATTTTCATGTGTTTATCTAATTCAATCCAACTTTTTATTTTGATAAATCTCTGCTTGTTATCATTTATACGAATTTAGAGAGAAAAATGACTTTTTTATTAAAATTCACAGTAAATATATTTATATTTTTTTGTAGAGAAAAAAATAAGAAAAGTTGGACAGTAAAAACTAGGCTTATTTGATCCATTGATCCCTCAATTAATTTCCATTTTTCATTTTGGTCCCACAATTAATAAAACGTACATTTTGGTCCTTTAGTTTTTTCACCGCTTGCCAAAAAAATCCCGTCCGTCAAAAAAATTATTCTCCCGTTAGTTTTCATAGAATCGAAATTCTGGAAAAATTCCACTTCCTTTAAAACTTGAATCTATACGAATTCAAACCAAAAAATGTCAAAGCAAATGGGTCAATTCTTTGGGTCTGTTGGTTCGAGTATGAGAAAAAGGGTCACGACTGAATGTAGGTGTGGTGAAGAATCAGTGATTCGTACTGTCACTGATAACAAGAATCCAAACTGTGGGAAAAGATTTTGGGGATGCAAAAACTACAAGAATCACTATGATAAAGGTTGTAGTTTTTTTAATTTATTGGATGAAGAGCTTACTGATGAGAGGGATTTGTTGATTGCAAAGTTGCAGAAGAAAAATGCCAAGTTGAAGCATGAATTGGAGAAAACAAGGTCATGGTTGAAGATGTCATTGATTTTTGGATTAGCATGTTTTGGTGTTTGCGTGGTGTTAGGGACAATACGGATATGCAAGATCAGTGGGTCATGAAGTCATATGTATTTGAAATAGTTCGATTGTAATTGAGTTGATGATGTGTAATGAATGAATGAAATTATGGTTGTAATGCTATTTGATATGAATGAAATTATGGTTGTAATGTTGTTTTATATGAATGAATTTGTAATGGATATTTTGAATGAATTGAATGTTTATCTCTTTTCTTAGATAAATCCCTAATGTAATTGTTTCTCTGCAAAAATGATAGAATTGCTATTTTGATATGAAAAACTTGTATGAAATGTGGTTTAAGCAGAAGTATATAAGCAGTCTTATGCATATGCAGTTTCTGTATATAAGCATAATTATGTATTCACTTAAGTAAGCATAAGAAGTAACTGTAATTGAACATAAACATACTCATATTCATTGCACATTGGGTGTGATAAGTAGCTTGCACTAAGAAAGGTAAAGTTAATATGTAGCTTGCACTTAGGCATTACATAATCAAAAAAACTAGAAGTTGCATTGGTAGCTTGCACTTAGGCATTACATAACCAAAAAACCAGAAGTTGCATTAGTAGCTTGCACTTAGGCATTACTTAATAAAAAAAAACCAGAAGTTGCATTAGTAGCTTGCACTTAGGCATTACAACCAAAAAACCAGAAATATAAGCATTACATAAATAAGTTTCATCATAGCAAAAAGAAACATCATAAACAAGTGTCTACTGCTGGGTTGAAATAGAACCCTCAACTCTAACAGAAGATCTTTTTTTCTTGGTATTTGGGCCTTCAGGTTGTGTTGCAGATGCTTGTTGTTTTCCCTTCCTTTTCCTTTGTTTTCTACCTTCAGTTTGTGCACCTTCAGTTGAAGCCCTTTGAGTAGCTTGAGTATTAGCATTCCTTTGAGTAGCAACATTGTTCTGAGTAGTTGCAGGTCTTTGAGAAGTGTGAGCACCTACAGTTGCTTCACCTTGATTAGCTAGATTAGCAGCATTCCTCTCAGCTGTTGGTTGTGTTCTAGCAATTATTGGTGCAGTTTGTTGTGTTGTACCATTCCTTTGATTAGTTCCTGTTATTTGAGTCCCTTGAACATTCACTTGAGTAGTTTGTGCACCTTGATTAGTTGGTGGAGGTTGAGATGTGCCTTGACCAGTTTGTTGTGATGACCTTTCACCTGATCCAGGGTTTGATGAGCTTTCAGTTGTAGGAGGTTGAGGAGGTGGTGGCAACTTGCAAGTGAACTTATTATGTCCATTTTGCTTGCATTTGCTACATTTCATTCCCCACCTAGCCCTTTTCATCTGTGCATCATCTTTCAACAGTTCATGCGCCTCTTTGTTCCTTTTCTTCTTTGGTCTGTCAGGTTGCTTCCTTATTGGTGGTGGCTGCAGATCATTGTACTCAGTTCTTTCCCACAAGGATTGTCCATTGGCAGAGTAGATGACACTTGAGTAGCAAGCATCATATTTCTCCTTTTTGTAATCATCTGGAACATAGTAATAAACATTCAAGTCTTGGTTCCTCATGCAGGAAATGGCATGACAGCAGGGCAACCCAGTCAATAACCATTTCCTACAAAACCCTAAACCAAAAACCATTCACGAAAACCAAAACCCTTAACCGGTTTTGCAACAAAACCTAAACCCTAACATCGAAATGGAGAAGAAACAAGTATACTAACCTCGTTGTTCGAATCGAAATCTTCATCAGAGCTAGCCATGTCCAGATTTCGCTTCAGTTTCCACTTTTTCTTCTTCATCGAGCTCAACATATTTTCTTCTTCTTCTCAGTGTTTCAACTTCTTCTCTCTAACTTTCTCTTTCTATTTTTGAAACAGCCTTGTAATTCTTTCTCTAAACTCAATCTTATCCTTTTATACTAGCCACGTGACTAAAACTAACGGGAGAGTAATTTTTTTGACGGACGGGATTTTTTTGGCAAACGGTGAAAAAACTAAAGGACCAAACTAAAAGGTGCGTTTTATTAATTGTGGGACCAAAATGAAAAATGGAAATTAATTGAGGGACCAATGGATCAAATAACTCTAAAAACTAATATGGTTGTAGGACGTCATTTGAAACCCGCATTTAGACAGAACGATATATGTCGTCAATCTTGATCAGGCGAATCAGAAAAAGAAAATTAGAATATATAATACCAGGTTTTAATCTAGACATTGATATTCGGCCTTGTTGTTGTGGGTTCTTGTTGAATGCATTGTCCCAAACGAGTAATAACATTGTGCATCAACAATTAAATATGATTAAGTTAACTGGAATAATTAACGGTGTTTTAGATTTTGAGGCAATTATATCAACGACATGTAGAAGCATGTTAGTTTATGATTTAGTGAAGTCTATTGTTAAGTTTATTAGGCGACAAATTGCTCCTAACTAGCTATGGTAGCTCCATATTATGATAGTTTTTACACTTTTATTGACATCACATCATGTATCTCTCAAAAAATGTGCCAAGTTTTTTGTGAGTTAAAGGAACTCCAATTTTATTTTATTTTTTGAAAGATGGAAGATTCAGCTTTTGCAAGCAAAAAAAATCACAATAATAATTCCTTAGAAGTTAGAATAATCATTTTTAAGAAAGAAAAATTATTTGTGAGTATTTTTTTTAAGGAGTTTGTAAATATTTCATGGCAACCTGTACTAAATAATATTTCCTGTTTGTTAACGTTCTCATTCTAGCTTCCTTTAAAAAAAAAACGTTCTCATTCTAGCTTGTGTGGCTTATTCTAAATTTAATATATAGCCTTTAAATATATTTATATATTTTTTAACTAACAACCAATTTGATGCATGTACATGTTTTTGACTTACCAAAAATACAATTATATAATTTTTGTTTAGTTTAAATATAATTAGTAATTAACTTTAGCCTATACTATTAAGATATTTTTTTGAAGAAGCTAAATTAGTTCACTTAAATTGGCTTCAAAGATAATCGAATCCGAAACCTTAAGGAGGAGCATACTCCAAGGTCCCAAGTCAATACCACTAGGCCAATCCAAGTAGGTTTATACTATTAAGACTTTATGGATGGTGCATGTACCTTGATTCATATAATTTAATTTCATATTTGTTTACTATTTTAGAATTTAATACATTCAGTTGACCTCAATATTATAATGTGAAATATTTTATTTCATAAATATTTTACATTGATGTTTTTAAATTTACCTCAAGAGTTGAAGGTGATGACATCTTGTCATTGCGTAATTTTTAGAGTAGTTTTCACTATTATATTAAGTCTGTAGCAGTTTAAGACTGCCAAGTGTAAAAAAAGCAGAAAAACTAATGATTTTGAGAAGTAGTGCATTGTAACACGATTTGGGCATCATGTTACAATTTCCTGACCAGAATGGAGGAGTAACGCTGCCTATTAAATCGCATCACGATGGCATAATCGTGATATGGTTTTGAACCTAATTTTGAAGAATCCTCGGAACTTTAATGAAGAATCGCAGCACGATTTCACCAAATCGTGTTACAATTTTAGGCGCATTTTTGCCCATTTACGCTGAAGTCTTACTAGAACCAAGGGTTCGAAGTTTTGAAGAACTGAAGCACGGTTTAGAGAGCAAAGAACTGAAGTGGTGGCCATTCAATCAAACTTATAGTCAGTTTATGTATCTTTTTATGCTTCAATTGATATAAGGAAATAAATAACAGGATATAAGCTCCTAGATAGTAGTAACAATATTAAGCTCTGTCACAACCTAAGTATCTAATCTAGAGTTGCACCTCACCAAAATAAATTAATCCTAAACAAAACTTAATAGAGAACATAAAATATACTAAAATAAAACGACATTAAATTAAATAATTATCCAACAAAAGTAAGCAGGGGTTCATCTTAGAACCCTAACTTATAGATATTTAGTTACACATGATAACTAAGACAGAAAAACAAAAGGATAAAAACATACCTTAGAAAAGATAGGAGAAGATAGATCTCCTCCTTGGCTCCTAGAATAGCCTTCCTCTTGAACTGCTCAAGTTCTGAACGAGAAGTTATGAATGAGGAAGGTTGTATTTATAAGGAAAGTTTCCACCTAACTTGCGCATGTTCGTTGAGCTTCTAGGTGCCCCAGTCTATGCGCCTTGCGCATTAGGCATTAGATTTTTATGCACCAGGCGCTTTAGTGCGCCACTTTACTGTTTTCCTAAAATCTTCACCCGTTGAGGCATTTTCTTTGTCGTTAAGTTGTCTTGGACATTGGGAACTGACTTCCTCCCTAAGTAAAGTCTTCTGAGGTCTCTTGAATCTTCATTCTTCATCTTCCCAAAGCCCAATAATCTTCTGAGGTCTTGATTTGCCTGATTTGCTTGATTTGTTCGTGTTTTACTTCAAGAACCTCCTAAAATTGCTATGTTTCGGGAAGAGTGGAATTACAAACTTAAATTTAGAAAACGTTACAAATGTCCCGAAATCATAGGTAATTTATCTAATATTCATCTAGTTTGCTGGTAAAACCTACTAAAATAGACTAAAAAACATGTTAAGAATAACGTAAGATGACATGTCATCAAAACTCTATTTCATATGAATATCAATCTAGTTTTATTCAATTCAATTGTTCTTAATGCTTTATATATATATATATATATATATATATATATATATATATATATATATATATATTGACACTATATAACCTGATTTGGGAAGATTGAATGACTACTAACCCTAACTTACAACTTAGACCTAATTGAATTGTTCAAATAAACAGGGTTAGTCTAGGAATAGATAATCATTTATTTGTGATAATATGTTAACGTTTTTAAAATATTCAAAGAATATTAGATCACCTAAGGAATTATGGACTGTAATCTGAGAAGAGGGTCCTAAAATTAGCATATGTTAGCGTAATATTCAAAGGTTTCTAAACATTCAATCGTTTATTTGTGATAATATGTTAACTATCTTAACATAGTCCTTGTGAATACGAATTAGAATTATTACTTCGATAGAATTAGTACACTTGCTAAATATCTATCATAAGGTGAAAATATACAAGAAGGGAGGTTGAATTATGTTGGCTTTTCTGAAAATATTTTTCTAAGTTTTAAAACAAAACAAAACAAGCAAAGATAAACGGAGTAGAGAGAAGAGAGAAACACAAACAATTATCCTGGTTCTTCCCACAATTCGATGTTAGTTAGGTCCTCTTACACTTCTAAGAAAATTTTCACTATAACCACACAAAATTACAACTACATGGACACACAACTTTAAGATTTCCTTGCATCACCTTGAGAACTTCTACAATCAAAGTTTACAAATAAATTTGACTGTGTTTACACTTTGATACTCAGAGAACGGTAAACTAACTTAAAGATCAATGGACTTTTGACACCTAAGATATTCTAAGATTAAAAGTTTGTAAAAAAAATTTGAAGTGTTTGTGCGCAATAAAATTCAATAGAGTTTTGACATACTTTAATTTTGTGAAGTTTATTGTTTTTTTCAAACGATCAAGGTTTTTAAATAGGAGAAGGGAATAGAGTCGTTGTTTAAACAAGTGCATGCGCACAGGGCTGGCCCAACAAATTAAGAGGCCTAAAACAAAAAAATTAATGTGGCCTTTACAAATATTTTTTTAACAGAATATTTATTTAAAATCAATTTTGTGGAGACCACAATTTAAATTCATGATCAAGAGTAATTGAGACATTTTTTATAATCACTTACGCTATGCAAATGTCTGTAATTTATCTATCATTAAGTATACTTATAACCAAATTAATTTTTTAGAGACCTTTTTTTTCACCCAAAATTTTGAGGCATAAAGCCCTTGCTTGGGTTATTTGGCCCTTAGGCCAGCCCCGCATGCGCATCAATTCTTCCTTAAGAAGCTTTGATCAAGTTTGAAAGCTTTGCCTCTGATGGATAATTCCATTGAAATGTACTAGATGTTTCCTTTACTTCTTTTAGAATGATTTACTGCATTCTCTTTGCCTTTGAAAACTTTGTTTGTTTTTACACGTGGTATGGAGAAGACAAACAATACTTCAAAACTTGAAAGTGACGTCTCTTCAGAAGTAGACAAAATTGGTCAAAGTCCATCATAGTTGACTATGACGTGTCCATCAGAATGTTGACCACGTGTCCATCAGAATGTGCTTCCTTTCCTTCATAATTTGCTAGGCTTCATGAAACTTATGATCAAAGCTTTGACATTTTGTTCACATTTCTTCAAATTATAGTTTTAGTCTTCAGAGTTTCTCTTGAGTACCAAATGCATCCTTTGCGTTCTGAGCTTGGTGTTTCAGAACCAACAAGTTGACTTTGAAGTAAGAATTTAATTTCATGGTCTTGCACACTTACACAAGCATTAAAGTACCCAATTATTCTTTCAACGAAAATGATTGTTAATTTTTAAACAAAAAACATTAAAATATAGAATAAATAAGAGAGTTTGGGGATTAGATTAAAACTCAATTATGTTGACACCTTAAAATCACAACTTATATTTTTTTTTGGTTACAGGTTGTTCACAACTTATCATTTGAAGCACCCTAGTAAATATTATTAAATAAATATATAAATAAATAAGAGAGTTTGGGGATTAGATTAAAACTCAAGAAAAAAAATCCTATAGCAATTGATTCGCTAAAAATCTTATCAGAAAAATCAAATGGAATAAGCCACAATGAAAGAGAAAAAAAGTGCGGTGCAATAAAGGTAGAAAAAACATAAACATAACCTAATATGTTGTGAAAAAAGTTGTCCATAATAAAAGATATAGCGTCCCACCAAGTAAAATTATGAGTAAAAAAATCTGAAATTAACTAGCTTATCAACATAAATATATCTTTCTCTTAGATATATATTCGAAAATCAATGTGATGGGTAGCATAACACAATTTTTTTCATCTATTCAATAAACACAAAATAATCATATCAATAGGGTTTAAAAGTCATGACCATTGACCACCACAATTGAGTCACATTCAAACAATAGGTTAAATCACCTATTCAATTGCATAGATTGTTGTCTTTGTCATGAAGAGATACAAAAGGTTCACAACAAAGCAATCTACAAAAGAAGTAAGACTACCTATAAAATTACCACCACATTTTGTAGGTTCCAAAGAGCCATCAATTAATATTGCACCAACAATATTACATTTAGATCAAAGAGTCAATCAACTTGAAATAATGCTTTTTTTTTTTTTACTATCTGAAATAATGCTTTTAAACATTGCAAGGATGACCCTTTACAGATAAAATTTTATTATTTTAAACTCCAAAATTTAGGAAGAAATTTTACATTTGGGGTAATTACCTGAAATTGAAGCATTAGCAAAAACCATGATATAGCTTGATACATAATGATAAAACTCAATGGTATATGGCAATAGGAGTGGAAGTAGCCCACAAGCAAGGACGGTGAGAGTGAATCACTGTAAACAACAATATTTTTTTCTATCTTCCTTAATCTTGTTAGATTTTAGGAAGAAACAAAAATTATGGTGGCCAAGGTTTGAACCCCGGACCTTACATATAATATGCATTGTTCATACTAACTGAGTTAAGCTCACGAGGACAATTTATTTCAATTCTACATTTTGTGTTAACTGGTTTTTTCTTACTATCAGATGTTTGTTTTTTAAAAATAAGATCTTTAAATATTTTATACATTTTTAATCTTTAGAAGGTACAAAAATTGAGTCAAATTAGTTCTAAAAGGGATTGATGAGAAACTGAAATTATATTACTTATTAAATGCAATGGCAAAAATTGAACATATATTTTAAATTATATGTCAAATGCATCATGGAATCTTTTAAGCTCAACGTTTATATTAGATTAGTCTTTTTAATTTTAAATTGATCCTTTATGTTAATAAAAATGTGCATCTAGTCTTTCAAGTCATAAAATATATGCATGATTTGCCTCTTTCCATCAAACTCCGTTAAGAAGTGCTTATGTTGATGTTTATCGTTAAGTTGGTAAGTTTAAATTCACCTCTCTCAAAACTAGGGTTCGAAGGTGTATTATTCAGTCTTAGATAAAAAAAAAATCCTTCAATTATACTTGATTTATAATATTGTTAAGGAAATATTTATTTCTAAAATTAATATTGAATTTGCAGACAATAAGAAAAAAATGTATAAATAGTTATGTTTAGTGTCATAGACACTTTTTAAATCTTCCATCCGCAAAGGTAAATAGTCATATAAGCACTTTATAACAAAGTTGTATGAAAAAACAGATCTATTTATTAAAACTAAAAAATTAAAAAAGTTAATCTAATACAATCGCTAAACCTAAAATACTCTATGATATATTTAACCTAAATTATATATGCAAGCTAGAGAGATGAAAGAAATGATATCGACATGCATGCAAACGTGACGGTAACTTCAAGTTTGTCTCCTAAAAGGAGCATCAATATGCCGGCGCTTAAGCTTAGATTCTACAAATAATGTTCTTTCATCTTTTTGTCTTTTCAAACAAAATCAATTAAAAAATGTGTGTTCCAATCTTGTCCTTAAATGATTTTATCCAAAGCCTCCAACTGTTGCCGTCCTTATTTAATTTGAAACTTTATGATGTTGTCATCATATACAGAATATACTCCATTACAGTCACATCTTTTTCTTCCTAAAGTTTATTAATATTAGTTTTGTTATTTTGTCATATAAAATCCAATGGAAGGAGAAGTATTCTTGTCTTTGCTTTTGAACATAGCATTAAGTCCATTAATAAAAAATGAAGTTAGGGTCCTTGCCCAATTATATAAGGCGAGGTGTACATTCTTCTGTTCTTTTTGTTTTTTATTTTTTGAGATCATTAGAAACTTTTGTTCCAAACTAGCAATTCTTGTGAGTATATATGACTGGGTTCAGCTTAATATATTCCCACTTGTCTCAAATAAAAACTAACGGTTTAATATATATTTAGTCCTTATAAATTTGAAGAAAAATAATGATCTCTATAAATTTTGTTGTCAACGATATTTTTTGCGAATAATTCTAGTCTCTATTATTAAGTCAACTTAGTACACTTTTCAAAATTTAAAAGATTTTTAGCTTAATTACACTTTTGGTCCTCGTGTTTTGACCAACTCACGAAAATAGTCATACCTCTTTTAAATCGAACAAAACCGTCCCTAAATTATCATTTTTTTGCAGTTTTACTCCTACCTCCTATTTTCAACTCCAGAAACGCAGAGAAATTGCAGTTTTAGGGAAGTTTTGGACATACCTCTATACCTCAACCATGAAATAAACAAAGAATAAAACATGTGGGTACAAGAAATCCATTTTATTCAGCACATTAACAAAAAAAACTCTAATTTCTAAGATATGTTTCAAATTAGAGTTTTTTTGGTTAGTGTGTTGAATAAAGTAGATTATTTGGACCCACATATTTTATTCCTTGTTTATTTCATGGTTGAGCATAGAGGTATGTCTAAAACTGTCTTAAAACTGCAATTTCTCTGCGTTTCTGGAGTTGAAAATAGGAGGTAGGACTAAAACTGCAAAAAAATGATAGTTTAGGGGCGGTTTTGTTCGATTTAAAAGAGGCATAACCATTTTCGTGAATTAGTTAAAATGTGAGGACCAAAAGTGTAATTAAGCCAAGATTTTTTGAGGGCATATTTCAAATATATTAAACATCTCCTCCACAAGAATTTATAATTTGTTAGGTTTAAACTACAAACTTTTGTGCTAAAAAGAGTATGCATAACAAACTTATGTCATCAAAGTATGTATAAGTCTGAGTTTAAACTCTAGATACCTCAGTTATTTATTTTAAATGATAAATTTTTGGTTAATATGTATTTACCCCCCTGTAATATAGGTCATTTTCAGTTTTACATCTTGTAATTTTTTTTTTATTCATCCCCTGTAAAATAAAATTGAAAAAAAATATTTTACAGGGGAAAAAAATCAGAAATGACCTATATTACAGAGGTAAACATCTATTAACCTTAAATTTCTAGTGACAAAATAAAAGAGTATTTCCGTTTAGAAATACATTCAATTAAACAATCAATAATTACGAATACTGCAATACAATGTTTATATCAACTAAATTAAATTCATGGAAATTGATCACGTATTTTCTATTAATGTGTATTTTATCTATTTCTATAAAATTTATGATATTACTTACCTTCATGTGTCAAAACTTAAAACAACCTAAAAAATACTATTCTTATTAATCCTCCCCACGCTTAAATTTTGTTGTATCTTTTTGAGTTGGTATTGTCAACCAAACAAGATGAATTTGGGGGTATTCTGTCTCTAATTTTGACTAGAAAAATTTGACCTTCGCTATTGGTTCAATGGATTTGCATGCTGTAAATTTTAGTTTCAAGCTCCATTGAAATCAATATGGTGGCAACTCTTCTGGACTTCGTTGTTAGAGTGATTGAAATTTTTTCTTTAAATGTTAATTGGGGCAGTCAATTATGCCGGTCTGGTTGGTCCATTCTAAAGAGCGTAATATTTTGTTAAGTAACGCAGCACTCTTACACTTCAATTTCAAGCACCACAATTTTGACATAAACCCTGTTCTTTTTTACACAAATAACCCTATTTTTCTTAATACGGAATAAATCTAGAGAATGGGAGAAAAAAAAATACAAACTTGTCGGAACGCTTTGTCCACGAAAGACGATGAATTCTTTAAAGTACATTGAATATTGAATGGTACAACAACTCAACATGAGTATTTTGAGGAGGGGTGGTTTTAGGTCATTTTTTGACCTAGAATCACTCCTCTGCATCTTTTTTCTCTTTTCTTTCAATCTAAATAAGTGGTTTTCACATAGATCAAGTTTCTTCTTTTGTGTTTTTTTTTATTTCGTCGTCTAAGTGCGGCGTTGTGTTATTCGTCGTCTTGTGCGGCGTTTGATTTCGCGTCTTGTCGCGGTGTTCGTTTAGTTCCTATTGAAAGATCGACATCATTCAATTACAAATTCAACAAATGATTTGGGCGTCAACGTTGCAGATCCGGAAGCATGTGAATTTCAATGACTTAGGTTTTATCATATTTTTTGTAGGCATTTTGTCGTTTTATGCTATTAACTTGGGTACTATGAATTTGTTCGCAGATTTATCCTTTACGTTTTTAACGATGTTTGTATCTGATGTACTCTATCGATTTGAATGAATGAATATCGTTTTGTTTTTGTCAAAAAAAAAAGTGTTTTGAGTGATATACTACATCACTTTGAAACAACAGTTCATTTATTTTTGGTCTCGAACGTGCTAAAAAAATGTCTTGATCTTTTTTTTTTTGGTCAAAAAAATGTCTTGATCTTTGATTGGAAAGATTGGTTACTTTAAGATGAAATTCTCAATATTGAATGTATGATGGTTTTTAGCTAAGTGTTATCATAGATGCCACACACTCGAAAATCATTAATCCTCCTAAATGAAAAATAATGTCTTCCCATATATGCTTCTTCAAAAAATGTCTTCCCATACATGAAATTCTAAATGTAAAATTGACATGTAGAATTAACCTGTCACTTTATTACAACGATATTAAACTGTAAAGTGCTATAGTTGAATCTCTTAATAATAATAACACTTCTAGAAACATTATGTCATCTAACCTTCTAGCAGCCATAAAGGATACTTTAATTCTTTCACGAGAGCTTTTTATTCTGTTCTATGCGTTTGGGTCTGTGGACTAATTCATAAAAATATTTTTTTCAAAACATCACTTTTTATCATCATTATTGCATAGTAGTATCATCATGAATTAATTAAGTATTTAATATTCAATTTATGTTATAAAAAATTATTAATAGCTTATATTTTTGTGGTTAATGAAGCAAAAAATTAATTATTGCCACAACTTAATTTATGTGTTACAAAAATCCTCCTCTATATTAAAAAATTAACGAAAAAAGGTATTATTCACATGATAAATACGGTAAACGTACGGTATCAGGTATCCCGTATTTGTATCCCCAGATGTGTGTTTTAATATTATTTTTCATTTAGTTTTATACTTGTTGAAAAGCATGATCGAACACAACTAAGAGAACAAGTTGTTACCAAAAAAAAAAAACATAACTAAGAGAAAATAAATAAAAAGTTGAATTATTTGAAAATAATAGAATGAAGAATATGATACTTTATACACTGATCCCAAATTACCTAGCGTAACAAACTTCAGCCTAATAATAACTAACTTATACCTAACTAATAAGTACTCCCCATTTAATTTATTATAAATTGTTTTGACATATTCACCCATATATTAAGAAATGTAGTTAATTTTGTATTGTAAAGAGAAATTATTAACGATTTTACAAAATTACCTCTTATTAATTGCATAGGAAGAAGAGATTAAAAGATTAAACAAAATATTTGCACTAACATAATTTAACACTGGAATCTCATCTCTATCATTGTTCGTTTACAGAATTATTTTTTTGTCTGTCCTAAAATGAAAAAAAAATTCCATTTTTACCCTACATGAAAAAAGAAAGTGCAAAACTACCCTACCTTTTCTCTTTCCCTTTGTTCCTCGCAAACCCAATTTGGGGGTATGTTTCCCAGCAATTTTCTTTTGCGGGGAAGGGCCCATTTCTTTGTTTTTGTTGGTTCCTGGACCTTGCAAAACTGACTTGCGGGGTGCATTTTGCAGATTTTTTTTTGTTTTCTATCCCCCTTTTGCGGGGTACACCCCCCTTCCTTTTTTTTCGTTTTTAAATTTTTTATTTATTTTAGAATTATAATAAAAAAATCATTATTCCTTTCAAAAACAATATAAAAGCTATTTGAAAGAACAAATTATTTAATAAAACATGTGAATTACATAAAATAGAAATATATCTTTAATTATTTGTGTTTTTCATGTTCCACACCTTCGTATACCGGCGTATGTTTTTGGATTTCTTTGTGTCGGCTGTGGCGTTAGTTGACGGTGAACTCTTTGACGATTGATTTTGGTCTTCGTCGTTGTCATTTGGTTCGTGCAGCAATTGATTACTTTGACCTAAAGTCATATGAAGGGATGGCATGTCTTCTTCTCTCCTAAGCCACATTTCTTCTAAAAATCATTATTTTCATTTGAGTTCAATGACAGACGACTCAATGATCGATGACCAAACTCTGCGTCTAGGTTTGGTGAAAGCGCAAAATTGTACTCAGTTGCCGACATGAACATGGGTTCAAGGTTTGTTGGTTGTGGTAGGTTGTTGTAGTGTGGGTTGTTGCGTGGTGGGTAGTTGGTATATGATGGCCCAACTTGGTTTTGATCTTGGTATCCATAGTTTTGTATTCAAGTGTTCTTGTAAGAAGTTCCATCATTAGGTTGAAAACCATATTGCGGTGTAGTATGCGGTAGTGGTGGGATTGCATTTTGTTGGGGGGGGTTGTAAGGAATTCATATGTGGTGGGATAATGTGTGTATTGGGTTGTGTGGTCAGTTGTTTGGTTGTTAATTGGTTGGGTATAGTGATCTGTAAAAGTTGAGATGAAGTTATAGGAAGATAAGTCATATGCCAAGTGTGCTGATTGATTTGTTTCAGGCTCTTGGTGTTGTGGTTCTTGTTCGAGATCTGGTTGTTGGTCTGATTCTTGGTATGTTTCATTTTGCGTTTGTCGGCGACAATCATAATCAGAAATAAACAAATGTAGATTGCATGTTGTTACAAACCATTCCATATATTCTTGATTTGGTCGAAGCTTTCCAGTGGACGGATGGCCGACTAAAGTATATAGTCGCCAATTATACGAATGCTCACACTCAGTTGGATAGTTTGATAGGTGTGGATCAGACCAAAACTTGAACCTCTTGTCCAATTTGTGGTAGTTTTGCATGACAGGATAACTTATGCATCATTTCTAATAGACATGCATCAATAAAGAACGCATATGATGATCCAAGAAATGGATGGCACAATGTTCCAACATCCCATGTGTATTGTGTCCAGCACATTGCACAAAACTTTATGCAAGCAATGAAGGATGGAGAGCTTAGGAAAAAAGTAACATGCATGGGTAAAAATCTTATTCATTTCTCTTTAAACTCCACGTATTATTTCTCTAACGTATACATAAATAACTATTTTTTAAAACAATGCAGGATATGCGATGAACATACCCTCATTCGAGTACTACCGCAATGAAATCGCAGTTGCAGACCGACAAGCTTTAGCTTGGGTCGACGACATTCCCAAAGAAAAGTGGACTCAATTGCATGATGATGGTCGAAGATGGGGCCACATGAAAAGTAACCTGGTCGAGTCACAAAACAATGTGTTTAAGGGTATTCGCGGCCTCCCGATCACAGCTATTGTGAAAGCTACATACTACTGGTTGGCGGCACTATTTGCTAAAGGAGGACATGAGGCGGCAGCAAGAGTAAATTCTGGTGAGCCATTCTCAGAGAATATCATGAAATTTCTGAAGGGTGAGATTATTAAATCCAACACTCACCAAGTAACTCAGTTCGACCGAAATAGGTATACCTTCTCCGTTTGTGAAACTATCGACCATAAAGAAGGATTACCAAACGAAGAATACAAGGTCGACCTGCAAAATAAATGGTGTGACTGTGGAAAATTTCAGGCATTACATCTCCCTTGTTCGAATGTCATTGGCGCTTGTTCTAGCTTTAGCCATGACTAAAAGCCTTGTACATGAAAAGTTTCGAAATGAGAGTGTGTATACAACATCTATTTCAACGTGGTTCACCACCAACAATATTGGCCCATTTATCAAGGCGCAAAGCTCGTTCACAATCTAGTCATGCGAAGAGCAAAGAAAGATCGTCCAACAATTACTCGCATTAGGACCGAGATGGATGTAGAGGAAAGGACTGGTAGAAAACATGGTATATGTAGTATGACCGGTCATTCCCGGAAAATTGTATTAATACCATCCATCAGTAGTAATCTTAGTGTATTTTATTTTATTAGAGATGTATTTTCATTTTATGTAATTAGAGATGTATTTCTATTTTATGTAATCCACATGTTTTATTAAATAAATTGTTGTTTTAAATTTTTATTTATTGTTTTTGAAAGGAATAATAATTTTTTATTATAATTCTAAAATAAATAAAAATTCAAAAACGAAAAAGAAAAAAAAAAGGGGGGGGGGGGGTGTACCCCGCAAAAGGGGGATAAAAAACAAAAAAAATCTGCAAAGTGCACCCCTTAAGTCAGTTTTGCGGGGGCCCAGAAACAGCTAAAGACAAAATATTGGGCCCTTCCCCGCAAAAGAAAGTTGCTGGGAAACATACCCCCCAAGTGGGGTTTGCGGGGAATAAAGGGAAAGAAAAAAAAAGTAGGGTAGTTTTGCACTTTCTTTTTCATGTGGGGCATAAATGGATTTTTTTTTTTCATTTTAGGACAGACAAAAAAAAATTCTCCGTTTACAACTCAGTATCACAATTATGATAAGTTATTCACAACGGGATTATAAAAGCTGTTGCAGAATCCTTTAGATCATATCCAATTAACACACTATTTTGTGTAAGAAAAATTAATATTAACACACTATTTTCGTTCTCTCATCTTTAGAGATAATCTTGAATACTTTACATCCGAAAATATTTGGGTGATCACAAAAAAAATCTTATCTAACTAAGTCATATCTCGTACTTATATTCAAAGGGTACCCATCGTAAAAGATTTAAGACATGTACAACCGTGCATAATGTTTTACCTCAAAGTGATTATTGAATCTTAGCATAGGCATGTCTTTGGGGTGTGCAAATAGCTCAACCGAGATGGGCCACCAAAAGTGACGGTTCTCAAACAAAAAAAAAAGCCAATAAAGTGACGGCAATCAAAGGAAAAAAAAACACATGTTCTTGTTTTTTCTTTCTTCCAATAGCAATGCTACTTCTTTCTTCTTCTCAACCTCTCATGTTCCCTCCCGACCTCCATTACTCAGCCGCGCACTGCCACCACCAATCCAACATACGTCTATCCTTTACACTCTCTAGTTCTCCTTTTTTGACAAGAATTCAATGCTATTAAATCATCCAATTTGTATATCACTTAATCAATCGATTTGGAAAGCTATTTCAAATAATCACAATAATCCTTTTTTTTTCTGTAGAATTGTGTTTTTATTTTATTAGAAGCCTCTTTTTATTATGAGAGCCGAGCCTCCAATTTTATAGGGATGACCCTGCTTAACATGCAACAATTAACATCTAACTCTTTCAACCTGTGTTCTATTCATCCTTCATGTACATGTCCTCCTTCGTCACAGAGACTTGTTGAATGTGACCATACAAATATAGAAATGTTACATGTTTTTTATATCTATGAAATTGACAAAATTTGATTTTTACCTCTATTTTTTTTTTCTCTTGGTTTTTAGTCTTTGTATTTTAATGAAACAGTGTGGTTTGTCTCTCATCAGTTTAAGGACAACAAACAAATAACATTTGGACTAAAATCAAATTTCCCCAATATTAAGGAGATAAAAAATATATCTGATCCTCTATAAAATCAGAAAATATTATTTGTTCTTTGGCTGTAGCATATACAAGAAAATTCCACCTGCAACTGAAACATTGAGTGACTCATATTCTCCTGTCATTGCAATGCTCACAAGCTCACATGCTTGCAGGGATTTTTCTGAAAGGCCACTTCCTTCACTGCCTAAAACTAAGCACAATGGTGTATCTAATATGGAATCACAGAAGCTTGGAGAAAGGGAACAAACTGGCTTCATTAACCCTTCATGCTGTGGATGCCCAGCAAGCAACTTCATTTGGAATTCTTCTTTGAGAGATTCCAAATGATTCCAACATCCGGAAACGATAGGGAGTTGAAAGGATGCGCCTCGGCTAGCTCGGAGTGCTTTCTCGTTGAATGGATCACAGCATCCAGGAAGCAGAAAAACTCCATCCTGTTGACGATAAATTATTTCTTTCATGATTTTTAATAACAATTGAAATAAATTACAAGGATATACAGTTTTTAGAATACGTGTCAATATCATAAAATGAACAGTTCAGAATATTTTAAAGTTCATAAATGATCTTTAATGAGTGACTTTTATGTTTATTGAAAGTTCATGATTTGTCTCTGAAAGGAACTAAATATTTATCATAGAAAATAGGGATAAGCTTAGTTGCAACCCAGATAACGGCACAGAGCAGCTGACCCTGAAGTTAGGATAGCGGGATAGCATGTGGCGGGAAGGCCACTGTAATATTGTGTGTATGTAGTATATATCTCTTAACTCTCTGCATACAACACTCTTCTTTAATGCTTTCAGTAGCTTTCAATTCCCCTTATCTGTAACTGCAATACCGCTAGAGCTTCTTTGTATAAATAGCACATTTGCGACATTCAGAATCAGATAAAACAAACGCAGACATTTTCAACTAAATTCTCTAAGACCTTCTCTCTGAACTCGTTCTATTTCTCCCATCTTCCTACACTTTCTCTTGGTTTCTCAGTTCCTAGCATACTGCACCATCTTCATGGGCATCATTACCATATAGATTCTAGAGGCTCCCATTGGCATCAGTACCAATTGACAGCAACTAGGTATTTTATTGCAGACCAATGGAACAAGGCAATACATAATGTATTAAAAAATTAATATAGGAGGCTCTCCTTGGGGAAGAAGAAAATGAGGTTGTAAATCTGTTCCCTTTGACTGTTAATGCCAAAAGATTATCATACACCTATTTCAAAGGATAGTGAATAAGAGTAACCTTCTACGGTTTTGTTTGAAAAGAGAAACTACAAAGAAAACATCAACAACCAGTTAAAGCCAGTCAATATTAACCAAATAAGAATGATTGGCGGTGTATAGATTCGGCTACTCTTAGATGAGAAGAAATGTTCCAATACAATGAAGCTGGTATAACTTAGGGAAAAGATTCCATACATAAAACAGGATCAGAATATAGCAAGCGCAGAGAAACGCAGGATAATAACTTACCCATCTGAAGGCCACAGCTGATCTGAGCAATGTACCGAGGTTACCTGGATCCTGCAGTGAACAATTCTAAATAAATCAGTAATGAGACATGAATTTTCTGAAACTAAACATTCCTATGGTGTTGGTCTTTCGCGATATTGACATAGAAATTCATATGACCAAATAATTAGTATTCCAACAAAAGTCCATGATATTCCATGTCGTCAGCATATATTTTCCATATGATATATGTAGGATGAAAATATAAATTATAGAGAAAAAGTGAAAATTTTGCATTTGATTTAAGGTTTCACAACCTGACATAACTACGCACTTAAATTTTCTTTTTATAAGAGAACAGCAATTAAACTTAATCATATAAAGTTTGCAATCATTGTTATAAAATCGTCAATCGGAAGATGCATTAACAATAAAAATATGACAATTATGTGTAAAAACAATCGACATAACAAAATTATAAGCTGATTGAACCTAAAATAAATCAAGATTCAAGTCATAAATCAAATGACAAAAGAAAAGTGGCTGATATATAAAGTTTACAAAAAAGTGGCTATCTACACTAAGTTTTGATAGTATTTTCATTAGTATGAACCGAGATTCATCATAGTGTATCGGGATTCAAAATGAGATTCATATTCAATTCAAAAATACACACAAGAGATTTGTACCGATTTGGTTCAGTTTTGCATGAATTGAGATACAGCTCACATGTATTGCATGAAACTGATAACCATGTTTACAATATTATTTTACTCTAGAAAGTGAATATGGCTATACATTATAGAGCTCACGAGGCCTCTTCATAGAATAAACAGCAATATCAACCAAGCAAAAGCCAAATAAGGAACGGAGCGCCTCCTTTCAATTGAGGAAATATCAGATGGTAAAATTTCACAGACAATAATGGTTAAATCTAGAAGCCATATTAAGAATCACCTGAATCCCGTCAAGGACTAAAATCCGATGCGCAGATGGAAACCACTTCTGGCAGTGCTTTTGATCATCATCTAAGTTTGAAAAACTGGCAGGAATTTTCATAAGGGCAATTGCATCAATTGAATCAGTCGACTGCAGACCTGAAATCTTTCTCATCACTACGGAGCTCACACGCACAATAGAATCAGTGGATTCATCCAACCCATTGGGAATTTCAGCCTTATCAAGAAGAATTAAACAATCCATTGTAACATTTTTATCTTGTAATGACTCTTGAAACCTATAGATTTCTCTGTAAATAACAAACTTATGTCAATCATCAATGTAGTTTAATTCAATAATTTTAGCCACACATACCATTTCTACTTAAATCCCTAAAGTTTGTAACTTTTGTCTCAAATTTTAATGTTCAATTCAGTTTTACATGAATCCAAACAAAAGTTTGGAACTTTTGTCTCTACCTATGAAGCGCGGACACTCCTTAGATAAAACGTGTCTCCGTGTCAGACATGTGTCGTGTCCGACACTGACACTTATAATTACACTGAATCATGTGATTTTCTATAAAAATTAGCTGTGTTGGCGTGCCGGTGTCCATGTCGTGTCGTGTCCATATCCGTGCTTCCTCAAATTTAATGTTCAATTCAGTTTTACACAAATCCAAACATAAATCAAATTACAACTCAGCCTAAACCAATCATTCAAAATCAATTTTTTTCACTGCAGAACCAAATACATAACAGTTTCAAAATTCATTTAACAATTCCTAGAATTATAGTACAACCAAAACCAACAAAAAACAAAAGGGTGAATGAAAAATAGAACCTGATAGGTGTAGTGCCAACAACAAGAACAGAAGCATGAGAGCGACGATAAGAAGAATTATTCCGAAGTTTAAGACAGTGTTTCACAAATGGGTTTGAAGCACTTGTTATTAGTTTTGATTTTTCGTCAACATAGTGAGAAATTCGTTGCTCTTGTTGTGGAAAAACCGAAAGTGTTGTTGGGTGAAAACAGCGTGTTCTGTGTGTTTGAGGATGGAAAAGGATAGTACAGTGAGTGTTGGTGTAGCATTGCATTTCTGTTTCTTTCTTCTTCTGTTACTGGTTTTCGATTTTTTTGTTTTTATTTAATTCATCTATAGGTTCTAAATATTAAAAAGTAAATAAATTTTAACTTCACTAAAAGTAAACAATTAAATATAATTTCCTAAAAAATTAAACAAAATAAGTTATTGACAAATTAAAAAGGAATAATTTATTTATTCCCCTTAATTATTTCTTCAATCAATTTCTTGAGTGTTAATAAATTTATATTAATGATATATCACACATGAAAAATAATTTTTATCATTTTTTTTTTATGTTAGTTTATCAATTAAGTATAATTTTTTTTATGAGAACGATGAACGATGATGAAGATGGTGACAGAGTTAATGGACAACGGATGCAGGTATGTCATCGTCGTCGTATAAGATCGACGAAGAGAAAGTAGGTGGAAGATGATAGGTTAAAAAGATTGGGTCTTTCTATTGGGCATTCTGAACTGTTTTAAAGGCAATAATATTGGGCTTTTTACTTTTGGACCGGATAAATAATTTCGGGTCACAACCCAATTAGAAATGGTAGGGTTATTTTAAGGCTTGTCCTTGCTTGACGGCTCAGAAGAAAAAGTCCTAGGTTTGAATTTGAAATGTCTACTTCTAGCAGGTAATTTCATTTACTGTGTATAATAGTTTGGTTGTGATCTATATTTTATAACTTGTTGTAATTGTAGTGATATAATTGATCCGGAGTGGGATGAATTGATGCCCAATTTTCACCGAGTTCCGGTAGAAGAAAATCCAAATGAAGAAGTTGATAGCTCAATTTTTGCACATTTTCAAAATTTTCAAAACGGAGATCAACATTTTTGGATGCATAGTATTAGTTCTGCTACGACTGCTGAAAGAAATGTTCTGGTTGATTTTTTATTTGTAATTTTTATCGTAATTTTTTGCTTTCTGGTTTAATTTAGAATGAGGATAAAATTTAGGCTTAAATGCACTTTTCACCCCCTATGTTTCAAAAAGTTGCGATTTTGGCCCCCTTTAAAAAAAATGGATATTTTGACCCCCTAACTTTTGGTCCTCTTTTGATTTGCTGATTTTGATGGAGATTATGACAATTTCACAGTCTCTATTGGTGTAAAATGGCATGGGGATAGAAAGATGCTGATAAATGGAGTCCAAACTGGCATGGTGTAACTTTTGACCCCCTAAAGAAGGATCCACTTATCAGTTTGGACTTCACTTATCATGTCAGTTTGGACACCATGCAAGTTTGGACTCCACTTATCAGCATCCTTCTATCCCCATGCCAGTTTACACAATCAGAGTCTGGGAAATTCGCATAAAATCAGCAAATCAAAAGAGGGCCAAAAGTTAGGGGGTCAATATATCCATTTTTTTAAAGGGGGCCAAAATCGCAACTTTTTGAAACATAGGGGGTGAAAAGTGCATTTAAGCCTAAAATTTAATTTGTTTTTGAATGTTTAGCATATTCGTGAGGAGATTGCAATTCAAAGTATATATGTGAATCAATCTAAAATTGGACTTGTTGATGATGAAACTGGAGATGAATATGAATGCAAAGTGATCAAGGAAATTGGATGGAGAAATACGTTGGAAGTGGATGGTTTAAAAAAATTACAAGTGAATGACTAATTTCAAACATTGCAAACTTTTTCATGCCTCAATCATTTCTCCTTTCTTTTAAAGGAGAAATTGATGCCTCTCTTTGTTTCATATTTGCTTCAATTTGCGACATCGTGTCCTCGAAACCATCAAATTTTTGTTGAGAATGATTAAGTTGGAGAAGTGTTTTATCAACCATTGGAATAGTAGTATGGTAAAGAAGCATAAAAAATTGTATAGCAAGATAGAATCCTAATAGAGCATTGTTAAGATAAGGTTTCATAACACCAACATTCATGATCAACTGGTTTAAATGGTCGGTGATGGATCTATCAGACGTTATGTAATCAAAGTCAAGGGACAATACTTTTCTTATTTGGGCAAATAGTTTCCATAATTTTAATGATATTGTTGTAGAATTGACATAATTCTCAGAGAAGGAGAAATTATCCCCTTGGCTTACTTCGTCTCTCATTGTTATGTATATGTATATGAGAGAATTGATAGTCACTTGCAATGAAATTATGTTACTATTTGTATCATTTTAGTAGATGTCTTTGATGGTTGCAACCTAATGAAAATGAAGCAACATGTCTATTTAAAATTTGAATTTTTTTTTTAAAACCTTTTCATAAACTGATACCGCCAAGAGTCGTGTTCTTCGGTATTAGGATCAAACACAAAATTCATTATTTTGACGAAATTTACGAAAAATGTTTTTTAAAATTCAATAGAAGTTGTGATGTTTGGTATTAGCACCATCATTTAGATTTAAATATTCAAATCGCTATTACTAAATATTGTAGAAAAAGATTGTTTGTTATCCATATTAAAGGTTGTTGCTAAATCTTGGAAAAAAGGGATATTTGGTTAGTAGGCTTTACAATTTGTCAAATATGGTTAAGAACCATATTTTGTACTTGTGGGACAAAAAGCATCTTTATACTATTAAGTTTTGTCAGTTTTGTTCAAAAAAATCTTTTGTAATTAGTTTTTGTTCAAGTCAGACAAAATTATATGTAAATACCAAAAAGGCAAAAACACCAACATGGTAAATGACAAACACGTGAGAATTGGGAAGAGATATTGAGACAATTAAAAAAGCAAACATATGAGGGAAAATTAAGACTATAACTTCATGCAAGCAAGATATTTTTAAGACAATGACATTAATTTAAACAAACTATAATTGTTCCAAGACAATTCCGTCACATAGTAGCAGAGTATTACACAAAATAGTTCTATTACATAGTTAATATTACACATTATCCTTGAGATTAAACAAGACACCAACAATTAAGTTACAGCACAATGTTCCCACACTAATTTAATAGAACCAAAGTAATTTAATTAAAACGCAAAATACAAGACACCAACAGTTAAACAACAATCCTTCCAAAAAAAAAATAGTTAAACAACATGATCAGTAGATGGTAATCCGACCAAATCATCAAAGTCCATCAGGGTTTGTGACAAAGGACCATTACAATGACATGGTCCATAGGGTTCTCAACACCAAGGGCAATACGATCGAGTTCAGTTAAATTATTTGATCTGACAAACTGATACCAACCCATAATCATGTACTTCTCAACATATCATGAAGTTCTAGTCAAAGTTTTGAGCGTACACTTGGTTGTCTCATTGGTTTCAGCATTCAAAACATCAATCTCAACATCAGAAGCCCATTCAAAATTTTCTACTACAAAAGCAGGGAAATGTTGTGTAAAAATAGCAATGATTGAGTGTCTTTCATTGATTTTCCCATAAGTTAATAACATATATTTTCACATAAGTTAATAAAATGTATTGATTAAGTGTCTTACATTTTTATGAGTAATGACGGTTTGAGAAGTCGTTTTACCTTCATTGTTGGTTCCAGCATCATTGTTTCTAGCAATGTTCATTGCTCGCAATTAAATTTTTGACCAAAAACCCAGAAACAACAACTTTAGGAGACTGAAATACATAAGTTAACAACATTCATCAAACCATAATCATTTTTTATGGGAAAAAAGTTAATCATATAGAAATTAACAAAATATGAATCACGTACACAATCTCATTTCCCTCAAAAAAATAAAAAAAGATAGACAATCTCATAACAAAAACAAAAAAACATGAATCATTATTTTTTTTTAGAAATTAACAAAATATATTCTAATGCAAAGTTGATCTAAATAATATAATAGAAAGATAAATGATGTTAACATCATTTTTTTAGACCTGATTATGGATTACTATTATGTTTTAAATGTTTAACATGTTGATCTAAATAATATAATAGAAAGATAAATAATAAATCAATTAAATTCGATAGTAATAATTAAATTTGTGTTTAGCAAAACAAAGTAATATAAATAATTGATTTAGATTTAGATATATGAATATACGGTAAAAAAAAATTAAAAATGACAATAGTGAAATCATCATAAGAGAATTTAAAATATTGAGAAAACATAATAATTAATATTTAAGTGAAGAAGTAAACAATTAAACACCGAGTATCACAAAATAAGTAAGCTTACAATATATCTGATATTAATTGAAAACAAATTTTAAAATACAAAGATTGGTAACAAACTTAGAAAATTTTAACGATATATATGAACAATTAGTGTGTTTAGAATAATTCAAGAATTTTAATTTTTCACAAAACCTATTAAAATTGAAGCACCAAACTTAGTTGAAAAAAAAATGAATTATATGATCATAGACATAATCTGAATGATATATATGTATGATACTAACATATTTTTATAATCAAACTTGAATATAATAAAAAAAAGTTTTCTATCAATAAACGTCATTTTCAAACTTTTTGATCTAGAGTTCCTATCAAATAATAATTCTATTAAAACAAATGACCAAACAAGGATGTTGAAATAATTTTTTTTAAACTACCTCAATCACATATGGAGTGATAAAGAGGTCAATAGTTTGATCTTCGAAAAGATAGCACCAACAAAGATACATACAAACCGGCAAGAGTTGAACACAACCTTATCGATAGCTGAACTCCTTACCAATTGAGTCAATCAATGTTGACTGATCCTCACTCTTGGAATAATTCTAACAATTACTATGTAATACTAATATTGTATGTATTGAAAGGAAAAGAAAAACTAAAAACGAAACCATTAATTGACCTTAAACAAAGAATAAAATTAAATACACACCATGACAACAAGGCAAGGTATGAGCGATGACTAAAAAAGTATAAGCAAAAAAAAAAAAAAGGTTGAAATAATTAATAGGTGCGATATTAAAAAGATGTTATTAACATAAAGATTTATGTCTTTTTTATCAAAATTAAGAGTCAAACTTCATTAGTATGGCTTCAACATTATTGACAAAATGCATTTATTATCCATATAATCCTTCACTTATGTAAGAACCATGTTATAAATTATAAATTGGATGAACATTCAAATCTACAATTTTGGGTGAGAATAGTTAAGGTAATATAAGATCTTTGAAGGTCAATATGATTCTAATCGAAGTAATATTAGTTTTGAAAGTTAATTTCCACAAGAAAATGTTAGTTGATATCAACGTGGCAAATTTTGGGTTGGTAGAAGTGGTTGTGGTTTTGAATTGTAAGATTTGTAAACTTCCCTGTGTTTATTTGAGTTTCATATTGATATCAATGTTAGTTGAATATGTTTTGAACATATTGACGCCTTTATTGTTTTGGCATCTCTTGATTGCTAGTATCAGTAAAAACCTATATGGTTGGAAGAGTAAAAATTTGTCCATAGGTGGTTGCCTTGTTCTCATCAAATATGTCTCTTCTTCACTTTTGATTAATTTTCTTTCCTTTTTCAAGTTTCTTACATGTATAATTTCTTGAACTGAATCCCTTTTTAAATATTTTATGTGAGCAAAGAGGTTTTATCCATGAGAAGGCTTATCATAGACTATAATTGTTTGACATTAGAAGCAGTCAATATGTTGGATAATACGACTTTTGAGGTAAGCTGGCTCTGAAGATTGACATCTCCAAAGCCTTTGATACCCTTTATTTGGGATTTTTGTTGAAATTTTTTAAAACATTTTGATTTATAGTCAAAAAATTTGTGACTGGATAGAAACTTTTCTCGATTATGTTAAGTTATATGTTTCTATCAATGACAAGCATCAGGTCTAGTTCTCTTGTAAAAGAGGTATGAGACAAGGGGACCCCTTGTCCCATTTACTTTTCTATATTGATGATGTCTTTAGCAGAGGTCTCACAAAGGTAGCAGAAGTTGGCAAGTTGAAGTTGATCAAGGGAACTAGAAACGTATAGCTTCCTTCTTTTATTCTCTATATACATATAATATTATGATATTTTGCGAAGGAATTTTCTCCAACAATAAAACTCTTATATGGTTACTTGGTTGATATGCAACAACTTATAGTCAAGCTACCAACCCTTAAAAGTTTTTCATATGTGATGAATCAATCACTCATCACAAATTACATAATATTTCTTAACTACCACTCTTTTTTTTTTTATTTCAGTAATCTTTTGTAGTTACTCTTTGGATCTACTTTAGAAACTTAATTAACATTTTTTTTAGTTTTTCAAATACTAGTGTCATTTGGAATCTTTGAGAGAGATTGAAGTGATCAATGTAAATTGTTCATCGCAACTGCTCTAATCAACATTTTTAATATCATTTTGTACACATGAATCAATCTAAATTTAATAATGTGAAACTAAATTTGTGATTGCCAATGGTTTCAACCATTGTTAACACAACAACATCTTGTAATATAACAAATGGTGCCTTGAAAACTAAAAAATAGATGAAACAACTCATGGTTCTTCTGAGGGACATGGCCCTTAACATCTTTCATATTTATAGAGAGGGCAATTGCTTGGTAGACAAGCTACCTAACCTAGGCCTTTTTGCTACCAGCTTTACTTGGCACAATGTAATTTATGGATTCGTTTTTTATAATCATAATAGTAGATTATTTCCCCTACCCCATAGTCCCCTTCTGGTATTTGTGTGTGTGTCTGTTTTTTATATATCTTCCAAATATTGGTGTCATCTATTGGAACAAGAGGGTTTTGTACAATTCCTCTATGATTTTGATGATAACAAAATATTGAAGAACAATTGGACATACTAATGTTTGTTCAAGTGTGCAGGATCATAGTAAATATCCATCAAAGTATTGAACATGTATTAAAACATCAGAAGAAAATAAAAACTCAAAAAACTATGGTAGAAAATTGAAAGAAAGGTCAACCAGAAGTCAACACATTGAATTAGAAGAAAATGACGCCTCTCAGAAGCTGAAGAGATCATCAGACTTTGTGGAGATCAATCAGACTCATAAGAACTAGCCAAACACATAAAACCCGTCAAACCTGGAAGACCTTTTGACATCAGAAGCACTTGAGGGACCCGGACTCCACATCAGATTTGTCGTCTTTTGTAGTTGTCCACATCAAAGGACATGAGCACAATTTTGTCTTCCTCTATCCACGTGTAAAAACAGACAAAGAACTTTAAGGGCAATAAGAATGAACGGTACTTCCTGTTTCAACAAAGGATTCTTGAATGACTATCCAACGTAATTATCCATATCCGGTAATGGCTCAACATCCTTAATTTAAGGCTTATCAACGACTCTCAATGCACCGACACTCTTCTCAAACATCTCTCAATTCCTTACCTATATAAGGTGACGAAGACCATGAAGAAGATTAACAAGACTATGCTATTTTAATTGTGCCATTACCCTGCTAAATCAAATAGCATAAAAGCACTTACGATTTTCGTTTAAACTTTTATATCTTAGAAATCTAAGAATTCTAAAAGAGTATGTTCATATTGTTCAGTTTACACCAATCAATTTGTATATCCGGTGTAAGAACAAGTTTGTTTATATTTGCTGTAAACAAACAGAAGTCTCTAGCTTGTGAAGCTGGAGCACCATAAGTCTCTTGGTGAAACCTTGAGAATTAAAGTCTCATTAAGTTGTGATTGAGCACTAGAAGTCTCTCAGGGTTTCTCTTTGAGCATTGAAAGTTTCTTGTCTGCGTGCTTGAGCAATAGAAGAATCTTAGAGTTGTCCTTGAGCAGTGGAAGTCTCTTGGTAGTGACCTTGAGCAAAGAAGTCTCTTGTAAGGGCTGTTCAAAAAAAGTCTCTTGTAAGGGTGCTTGAGCATTGAGAAGTCTCTTAGAAGAGTCCTTGAGAAATTGTAATCTAGTGAGATTATAGCGAAATTCTTTGAAAGTGCAAGGGGACTGGACTACTCCTGTGATGTGGGAGGAACCAATATAAATTGCTTGTGTCTGCTCTCTCTCTCTCTCTCTCTATATATATATATATATATATATATATATATATATATATATATATTATCTTTGTGTTCTGTATTCTGCTGCACTCATACTCAGTATCAGAATTTGTAATCATCAAATTTTGAACAGCTCGTAACACTCAGAAAAAGAAAAGAAGAAAAAGTCAACACAATTCAACCCTCCTTCTTGCGTTTTTTCCACCTTCATCATCTATAGACTCTCTTACGTTCTTTTTTTGGTCAATTAGCCTAGTAGTTTGTATTCATCTTTAAGGTGAATAGGTGAGGTGTTCATGATTCAAACCCTGACCCTTACATATACTATGCATTGTACTACCGAATGAGTCAAGCACATGCGGACAAACAAAAGGAAATTCAATAGAGAAAGCCCAAAATCATAAGAACAAAATTATGACTTATTATAAAATATGGTAAACATGTACCTTCATCATGGATGACGATCGAGTGATTTTATGAGAGAAGCCTTGAGCAGAGCAGGGTTGAGAGAGTTTTCTCTTCCCTCTTGATGCCTTTAGAATGAAAGTGTGTTGAATGAATTATATGACCTAATGAAATAATAATATATATAAACATTAGTATAGAGAGTGTACCTCTCAACAAATTTACTATGCGAAACAGTCAAACCCATCATAACTTGTTTATAATTATAGCTCATTAATAAATACCATATTTTACGAAATATATATAATTTAATTCAATGCAATATTATAATTAAAATTAAGTGTTGGATATTATAATTTATTATTTTAATTCTTGATTAAAGTTAATCCATAAAATTCACCTTTTTGCTTTTAAAAAAATGTTAACTAATGTCCTAGGACACTAATTCATCTACCTGATAAACTCTTTAAAAAAATGCGCATGATTTTAGCCTATAAACTCTAAAAAAATTACTTGTCTAATAGGAGCAAGTGCATCAACATCTAGTTCATCTATTCCTCTATATCGTTCCAATTTTATCGAATGTCCTCGAAGGGACTAGTTCATCTATTCCTAACTAGTCCAGTTAATCATGTCTTATAGGCCCTTAATTACGAAGTAATGGAAACACAAAGAAGCACGTGGAAAAGAGGCCAAGAAGTGGATATAGATGATGGTGGGGTCTGTTTTCTTGTCGGGTTTTGAATTCCCTTACTTCACAATCTAAATCTAGTAACCAAAAAAGTAGAAGAAGACAAATTTAGTGACAGAGGTGTGAAAACATTGATCTTGTTTTAAGATGACGAAATAAAGTGAGTCTTTGTCTAAGTGAAGAAGGAAGGGTTATGATGCATGATTCTAGTTAGCATGCATCTATGTACAGCCAGACTCAAGTGTTCATTGATACTTCTTCTCTTTGCCCTTAACAAGCACACACACATGAATGACACGCCATGATACTTTGTACATACATATATATGTTTAGCTTCTTTATTTGATGTGTAGATTACCGAAATATTGTTCAACAAGAAAATATCATATGATCAAATTGATCTTGAAAATTGTTGATATCGGTCATTTTAGTCTCTAAATTTTCTAAAAAAGATTACGCGTCTCCAAATTTATAACATGTCATTATTTGAGTCTCTTTGTAAAATTTTCCGTTAGAAAGTATGAGTTGCACACATGTTAAATACATCCACACATGGATGCCACATCATAATCGACCATTTGGTCCGAAATTGTTAAACTACACATAGACTAACTTGCATGTTAGTGAGAAAATTAAATGCTGGGACACATTTTAAATTTCACATTAAATTGTTTATTAGCACAAATGACTTCTAATTTGATTGAAAATACGATAACCTTACAAAACATGAAGCAACTATAACAACATTATTACATAAACGATATCTATATCAATCTACGATATATATTGTTAAAAAGTAAATAATTATGACTTGTATTTGTATTTATAAGTGGGGCAATCATCACCTCACAAACCGGATTTGTGGGGTTGTGTTAGGTCCAACCATAATTTCTAAGATTGTATCAGACAAAAGATGGTCATACAATCTTTACCTCACAAGTCGGTATCTCAACCTATAATAAATAACAATGCCTATTTTTTTTTTTTTTTAAAGAAACACGTTAATGCTACCAAAATTCATTAACATTATGACTTCATTCACTAAATTAAGACTCAACTTTGCCTATTAACCTTATACACCACACCTCTTCATTTCATGTTTATTAGATAAACATTCAACATTATCTATCAACTCCGTGTTTCAAACATCTTCACATCTATCTTTTTACAAAAGTTTTTTTGTGGTGATTGTGATTCTTGTCATACATATGATTGCTTGGTGTTGGTTAGTGGTGGGTACCTATTCATCATCAAAGTGATAAAAGGAAGATGGGGACAGAAGTTTGGGGTAAGAATCATGGGAGAATAGAGTTAATGCATATGTCATGAGCTTCTTGCACTTTGTATGTATATGAAATGACACTTCATATGTATATTTCAACAAAAAGTGAGTATTCTATCACGGTAATCACGCATCCTTGTGTCATATTTTTCATTTCTCATCTTTTTCCCCAAAATACATCTCACCGTGACCCATAAGCCATTAAATCCACAAACAAATATACGGTTATACAAAAAGATTATCAGAATTGAAGGATCTTTTTCCGATTAGTATGTTAATTTGGTTGTGTGTGTGAGAAGTTATCTTAAAATGAGATGAACACATTTCTTGTATTTGAGTTAGGATCTTTTTTTTTGGTTCTTATCTTGTACTCTTTTAGTTGAATATACTTTGTTTTAGAAGCAAAATAAAATAGTTCTTATATTCATCTACAAAAAATTAGTGTGGGATGGAGAATATTATTTCATTGGTTTACTTGGACTAATGACTCCAAGTAGGTAAATAAATAAAAAATGGAACAAAATTAACTTGTTAATTCTTTATATATGGGACATAACTAAGAATAGGGTTATAAATGATTGCTCTAAAAAAAGGGTTATAAATGTACCCAAAATGATTTATAAAAAAATAAAATAAAATGTACCCAAAATTCATTTATTGAGATGGAGGCATAAAACATTTACAACCAATAGAAATTTACTACAAAATCATGAGGCAAGGGAATGTTGGAATTAATAATATGGCAGGCTATATAGTTGCAGGCATTAAATATTGAAGAGCAAAGACACATTAATGTATTTTGGAGACACATTACATATGTTAAGATGAGAAATGTTGACATACTTGATAAAAGTCTATCAAGATTTAATATTATTTTTTTGAAGGATATCAAGAAACATACTAGTACTAGTATTAAATCTTGATCACTGTATTTATTTTTATATTAAATCAATGATTATTTTTTGACTTCACTAATATGTTACCCCACTTTGCTTTAAAACATGCAAATAAAAATGTATACAATCATAGAGAAGTTAAGTCCAATTTGATTTTCTCAATTTTAAATGTGTAAATTTTTTTCCTTAATTTACTATTAATGTAACATTAAAATCTGAAAGTATTTTTTTTCTCTCTCTCTCTTAACTTATTAAAAAGTTGGCAGTGATTCATTAAACTTTACTTGCAAAACCACCACCTTTTCAGACACCAAATCGCACCACACTGCAAAGATAGAAAGGCATAGAGAAAAAATAGGAAGATTGAGAGAGAAATAGTAATGTTACAGGCTTTGATCAGTCACTGCTACATATTGGTACACTGTGCTGTGTTTTGTTCATTACATTGATCAATCAGTATATAGCTGAAGATCACTCAGTTCTCTGATGATAAAGAGGAACACGCTATGTTTTCTGATTCTTCTGTTTATAATTAAATTAAATACATAAACAAAGTTAATGAAGCCCAGATATCGGACACGACACAGACACTGGCACGTCGATACAACTAATAATTTGAAATAATCACATAATTTGGTATAATTACAGGTGTCGGTGTCGTATCGGACACAACATGTATCCGACATTAGGACACGCTTAATCCGAGGAGTGTCAATTCGTCGTAGAATTATCAAAGGTGTAACATTGAAGTCTAGCAGTTTCAATTATCAACAGTCCAAAAATTCCATTACAGATCCCAAAAAGAGAATAAGTAACTTATGACCGACCTCTTTTTGAGTTGTGAGGCTTAAGATTGCCATGTCAAGACAAAACTTCAGTTCATCAGATCATCATCAATACCTGAATTTAATCAACTGATTCTAATTCAGTTTGGAACATTTTTCAAGTCACCACATTTTTCTTCTATGTGAAACTTTACATGCTCGTATGACATCGATAATAATTTGAGAATACAAATATTTGAATGTACCAAATGTGTAGAGTCAGATACTAACGTGCATCAATATGAAATGTTCGTGCTAGATAGCTAAATCATCCATTACTTTTCCAATTTCCTTATTTGATTGCTACTCATTATAGCATATAAAAAATAATTGAGGGCATAAACATATGAAACTATCAGATATATTTATAAAAAGAATTGTGACAATTATATTGACTACCATCAATCTTAAATTCATCAATACAAAATAATTTTTAATATTTTTACCAATACAGATGAGAATTTTGACAATTATCTTACACATGCTGAATTTTTCAACAAAATGCTATGATATAAAATTACCCCTTTTTTTTTGGTACAAATAAAATGACCCTTCTATTACATACATATGTTGATTTTGAACATAATAAATAAACAAGACAGACTCATAAAAAGATTTTTTAATTTAGGTTTGGACAATTATACAGTAATATTGCCTTGCAATTAAGTCCTTCATTCTTCATTTTTCCTCCCAAGAGTAAACAAACTTCTTCCTCGGATTGTCAGAATCACGATGAGCCATTCTGATTTGACAAATGTTACACTTTAAAGCTTCAACAAAATTACGGTACTTCAGTAATTTTGTCAAACTCATCGCTCTCCCGAACATCGACTTAATCAATCCTCATTAGGGCAAAGCAGTATATGGTTGCTGCTGCTGCACATCACCCCAAGCATGAACACCATTATTAATCCAGTTGTTGTTTCCATTTTGATCATGATCACCATTAATGCAAACACTAAGATCAGTAGTTGTTGCAGGAGCCATCACAGATGAATAAGAATTCATACCAAAGAACCATTCACTTGCACCTTCTTTTCTTGAATCACCATTACCACCAACTTGAAACATCTCAGCCTTTGAAATCTCAAGATTCTGAAACAAAATAGGTTGAGGCTTTTCAATGCTAACCTGAGAAAGCAAAACAGTTCCACTCTCTTTCCTGTTATTATCTTCAAACAAGGTTGCTAATCTCTGCTGCTGAAGCTTCAAATGCAAATCCTGGTTCCTACAACTCAATGATTCAATACTAGAAGCAAGACTAGTGCAATTAGTATTATTAACACTAGTACTCACATTCATAAAGTTCATTCCTTGAATTGCATTTTCATTTCCACCATTCATAAATCCACCTCCATTTGAAGAAGAAAATGGATATAAATTTAAACCATTTGGATCAAGGTGAAAACTTGAAGCACTTGTAGTAGAAACACATGTGTTTGAACTTGAAACTCCACCAATGGAACAGAATTGGTTATAGTAAAATGGTTTTGAAGAGAAAGGTAAGGATAAAGGTAACGGTAAAGAACCAAGATGAAAATCAAGTGAAGGTGAAGTAGAGTACTTATTAATGGCTTGAGATGGTGAAGATGAGTGTTTGAGTTTTTGCTTCTTTCTACAACCACCACCAATTGGAACGTTACGTAAGGATCCACCATTTGTCCAATATCTTCTGCATGTTTTGCAGAAATGTCTTGGTTGAGTGAGACTGTAGTTGTTGTAGTAACAGAATTTTGTGTTTGGAGAATCACATCTTGGACATTTTATTACAGCTTTTTGTTGATCTGTTATCTTGGTTTCTGAAGAAGAACCTTGTTGGTTTTCTTGATCTTGTGTGTTTTTGTGATTTGGTGCCACCATTGAATGAATTTTGAGAGAGAAAAAGAGAAAAGAAAAAGATGGTTTTTTCTTTTAGTTTCTTTATGGAAAGGGAAGATAGGAGTAGTTGAATGATGATATGATTTGATGCATGGTGGTGGTGGAGAGGAAGAGGAGAAGGGTGTTGTTGAGATGAATCTTGATAGGTACTGTAGTGTGCTTGTGATTGTTATTAAAAGGATGTGATGAGGTGGGTTTAGAGGTCTTTTTCATATGATCTTAATGCATAAAAGAAAGCCAAATTTATATATATGGATGAGAGGCATGGAGACAAAAAGTGACAGAAGGGGAGAGAGAAAACCTAAACGAGAAAAATGAATGAGGGATATATAACTGCTAAAGGAGTTTTTATATGATGTGCAATGTAACAGTGGGTTTGGCTAGGCTGAGAGCTGATCATTTACGGTTAATACTAATTTTAGAATTAGAGTCTATGATCCATTTGGGTCGATCTAATGGTTGACTTAAGATCTTAGAGTTTGTTTCTCTTAAGGTCTCACGTTCAATTCCTCTGGTGTCAATTTTGATGGGTAAGTCTATACAACTCTGGCTTTATGTAGGCTCCGCAAGTGGGTGGTGGAATTTGATTCATCAGATTAGTCGATTCTTGGATCGGATACCGAGTTTAAAAAAAAGAATTAGAGTCTATGAAGGACAAATACGGACACCAGATACGACACAGACATTGACATGCCGAAAACACTAATAATTTATGAAAATCACATAATTTAGTATAGTTATACATGTCGATGTTGGACACACACATGTCCGACACCAGAACACCACTAATCTAAGAAATCTCCGTGCTTTATAGATTAGAGTGAATTGATCAAATTGGAGAGGTCCCTAAAACTTTAACGTAAATTGCTTAAATAGAAATAAAACATTATATTAAATCAGTCATTAAAGTTGCAATGAGAGATGTGTATTAGATGAAGCTTATAGAGAAAAAAGTGTGTTGAAAAATATGTATCATATGTTTTATTAACAATATTCTTATCTTAAGAATAAAAGAGGTATATTGGAAATTGAACGTAGCTTTCTCTTCACAGTCCAGGACATGGTCTAACAAACTTGTCCAAACAGTACGCAAGCCCTTTCTTTCTCTTTTAATTTAAGTTACATATACATACGTGGATTTTGACACTTTTGTTTGTATTTATTTGCCAAATTCTTAAATCACAAGCACTTGAAGTGGACCAAAATATCATGCTCTAACTTTACTATTTTAAATTATCATTTTTTCCGTGGGAACAAAATTTTAAGTTATGTTATATTTTTGTTAAATTCAAGGAACCAGATTTTATGAAAAAGCTTAGTTTTTGTTTGATTCTATCATGATAAAAGTTGGTTTTATACTATTGATTTTAGTTAAAAATAATAATATTTGTTTTGATACGTTCACATAAAAATGGATTAAAAAATAAACTTGAGTACAAATATCATGCTCAAAGAAACCACATAAATTTATTAAAGGAATTCAATATGCAACATGCTTGTGCAACAAGACAATCAAGAACGGAATTGCTCTTAAGATACTTAGTAGACAACCTAAGGTTGGTATAGTGATATTGACTTGAGACCTTATAGTATGTTCAGTCTAAAGGTTTTAAATTCGATTCTTTCAATACTAATTTATGTGAGCTGCTTTAGCTTTTATTTTTTTTGAGAGAAGCTGTTTTAGCTTCTTAAAAAAAAAATAGTAGACAGCAGTTTAACCCACACCTTATTAGGAGTAGAAAGAACGGTGCAAAATGTGCCAAACTTGCTTTCCAAGCAAAACAATATTAGTATATATCCACTGGTTTATGGAAAATAGTGATAACATATACCACTAGTTGAAATGGAGATACTAAATCCCCATACTTTATCTACTTAAGGTTAAAATTTGTATAATGCCTGATCTGACCTGATCAGCAGAACGACGTCTAATGCGGTGAACTGATTGCTCTTTGAGTTCTTGGACGGAGGGGGTTGTGTGCATGCAGACACTCCGACGTTCAAGTTATTTTCACATGTTGTATCTATATAACACACACTCTTTTATAAGGTAAAATCTACGTGGACTTCAATGCTTTAACGGATGAAACCTACAAAAGTCTCCATATAGCACTCCTCTCTTAACATTTATTGTATCTATATAATGTATCGACTACTATATAAGATCTACTTCAAATAATAATGTTTAAATTATTATGTTAGGAAATCTTTATTTGAGTTCAAACCTAAAACATCGGAGTTGTGTGTATAAATTTTAGACGATGTTTATCAATTTCGTCTCTATAGAAGCTGTACAAGTATATAGAAGATGGAAGAAGTTGTCTTGGTATGTAAAAGGAACAAAACAGCAGCATTAACACAACATCACTGGATCGATGCTCTGTTTCTGCCAACACCAACACCTTGTCTACTTCTCTCCTTGAAACGTCCCTTTTTGAACAAAATATTAATTTCACCTTTCTAATTTACTATGAACAAACCCAAAGAAATTTTTTTTACCTCACATCATTAACTTTAGTTAATTAACTGCTATACTGATCTTTTTTGGGCTGCAGTACACTGCTGCTCCATTATCAATAAATGCAACGTTGATGGCCCCTCTATAGTCTATACTATACACTGCTTTGTCACTTGCTTAACAATGGTTGGGTAACAAAAATACGTACAAATTGATCAAATTGACAGCGAGGGTGCAAAGTCAAGGAGCAAATTGACATTTACTCAAATTAAAATACCACTCCATCCATCCTTATTATAAAATAATTATTTTAAAAAAACAATTGTCGTAACTATAAGACTCCATATAAATGTTTAGATGTATTTTTTTTTTCTTTCCAAATACATCACTTATTATTACTACCAATTTATCTTGTTATAGAAAAAGTAACATTGAATCCATTTATATACAAAAGATAATTTAATAATAATCATCCACTTTTTAGACAAATTTACTACGTCAATAACTTTTCTTAATAGAAAAGGTGAAAATTCCGTCTCAAATATCTGTCTCTAACATTGGAATTTCAAATCCGTCTCCAACTATTAAATCCCGTCTCTGACTTCGTGTCAATTAGTGACAAATTAAATTCCGTTGTTATCTAGAACTTTTTTAGTTGTATGTGATTTGGCAGAAGCTATAAAGTGTAGCTTTTAGAAAATCATCACAATCGTCGTAATTCTGATATATCCATCATCGTAACACTAAACATAGGCTCAATGACAAGTGTACTTTTATAAAATATGTGGTATTATTTTGCTTGTGCTTACCCATAAGTATATGAAATACTGGTAGCTCTAGAGGCTTCTCTGGTCCACCAACAATAACAAGTTTTCCATGAGATTTCAAAAGACCAATCAAAGGTAATAGAGGATTGACGACAGGAACTGTGTCAATGATGCCACCCAAGGTGCCTATTGCAGCCTAAATAGAAAGGAGGAGACATTATAATGTGTTTCGTTTCAAGGTATTAAAAGTAAATGAATAAATAAATGCATGGTTAGTAACCAAAAAAATAAAAAATAAATGCATGGTTACCTTCATGTAAATTTTTTATTTTTTAGTTTCTAGAGGATCTAGTAATCCTGAGTTCGTCTAAAAATTAAGCTAAAGCTAGCATACTCGCAATGATTAGTAGTCTTGTAACAACCGAACTCGAGTGATTGCAATTAATTCTACCTTAATTGAACATGAGTTCAAATTTTGGTCGATTATCAGGGTCCTTTTCCATGAGAATAGGATAATTAAGACCAAAAAGAAAACAAAAATTGATCATACTTACTCTATTTCAAATTCTATTATTACTATAAAAATTGTCTAACATTCACAAGAAGACAATGCTACCATTTAACAATAGATACATACCTGCATTTGATCTTGTTCAGTGCAAACCACAAATAAGTTAGCTCCAAGAAGTTCAATAGCTTCCTTCTTTTTGTTAGGAGAAATGTCAATCACTGTTACCTTAGCACCAAAAGCTTTAGCAAATTTCACAGCCATATGGTTAGTTGTTATTAGAGAAAGAAGAAACATAACAATAACGTACCCAGGCACTAGGGGGTAAACAGAATTGCCCCATTCATTCTTCAAAACATGTGATGATCTGAGTGACATATACCACAAAATAGCACTTTGAATCTTACATCTTTTTCTCCAGTTTCCCTACACGTACATGATTCAATTTAACAAATATAATGCCAATTAAATTGATATCAAAATAACATATCACTGCTAAGTCCTAATAACAAGTTATCATGTACAATACCTCCAAGTCTTAATAGACTCACTTGAAAGAAAAAAATAACCCTTTTTTGACAAGATTTTCAAATTTTCAATTAATTATTTGTTTATGACATATCACTAATTTATTTATCAAATTACATTTTAATAAATTAAATAAGTTTAATAAAAAATAATATTAATTGTTAATAAATTTATAATAATTATTATTATTAACGTTTTAGTTTTCTTGGTTTAGTCTTACAGTTAGACATAACAAGGTTCTATACAACTTCAAGAACATTTGATATGCTGAAGTGTAAACTCAAATTTAGAATTCTCCACTTTCATTTTTCTACTTGGTGTGTGTAGTTTTCGTCGTTACAGATTAAGGTAAAATAAAGAGCATGTCCCTTGGGCTACTCTTATTTGACGAGCTTGCATTCCTCCTTCTCATTCTTTTATATTTTGGCGTTTGATGCATGATAAAATTCCTACAGATGAGAATATTTGTAAGCGTGGTTGCACGGTGGTTTCCGTTTGTGTTCTTTGCATGCAAAACTTTGAAACCTCGACACATCTTTTTCTTCATTGTTCTTTTGCTGCGCAACTTTGGAATTGGTTAGGTGATATGTTGCATACTTCCATTGATACAACAACCATTCTTTCGACCCTCAATTGTATTCCAGATAATGGTAGTTCTCAGATCAAGGACCTATTTATTTCAGGTATTATTCATACTTTTCATACAATTTGGCTTGTCAGAAATTCCATTCGCTTCAATGGGTTACACGCCACGCTTTTGGCAGCCAAGACAGGTACCTATTTATTTCTGGTCAAGCTTCGAATGGACATTGCGTACCTTCGACATATGATTTGCGCATTCTAGACAGGTTCCTGATTTCTCATTCTTTCCGTCGGTTTAACGAGATTGTGATGATTGTTTGGAAGCCTCCTACTCTTCCATACATAAAGGTAAATACGGATGGTTCTCTTAGGAATGCTATGGCTGCTTGTGGAGGTATCTTGCGAGATCAATCTGGTGCTTACATGGGCGGTTTCTCAGCCAACCTTGGTGATTGTTCGGTTTTTGAAGCTGAGATTATTGCTTTCATTATTGCAATGGAAATGGCAGTTTCTCATCATTGGAGATTTATCTGGATTGAGGGTGACTCCACCAATGGTCTCTTGACTTTTTCCAATCCTTCTCTGGTTCCGATTCGGTGGAGGAACAAATGGCATAATTGTTTTTCTCATGGTTTACAGGTTTTGTCCTCTCATATTTTCCGCGAACGAAATGGTTGCGCGGACAAGCTCGCGTGTCATGATCACGTGGTTACAGATTTATTGCGGTGAGACACTATGCCCAATTTTGTTCGGGGGGATTTTTTTAGGGACCGGCTGGGTTACCTAATTTTTGTTTTCTTTGAGGGTTTTGGTTTGGTCCCTCTTATTGTACATACTTTTCCCTTTTTTTTTCTATATATATTATATGAGTGAGCGGCAGATGATTGAAGTCCCCTAGAGATGCCGACCTAGTCGAAATGCTCAGTGATTCATTGATATCTTCCTCTCACTCTTGATTCAGTAAAAAATAAAATAAAGAGCATGGAACTACTACAAGTACAACATAATTTTTTTACGTTGTTTTGTCACCAAAAATAACCCCTAGCTAAAATAAAAATGGAGAAATGGTTACCTTCTTGAGAAGTCGAAGGGAGAGAGAACTCCAGATGAGTCCCTAGCTGCCAATCCAAAAGCCTTTATGGGATGCTCCACTCTGGTGAAATTGCCATTGTAAAATATTCTACCTCACTTGAGAACCAAGTCTGAACAATTTTTATGAGTCTACTGTATGTGTATGTGGCAGACAGGGTTCATGTATGCTATTCATAGTAGATTAAGGAAATATGGTTTGTAATGTTTAAATAGAAAAAATTAAAAAAAATTGTTTTTTTTTTTCATTAAGGACAATGTAATTTTAATCATATGGTAATTTTCTGGACCGAATCTTCTCGAGCAATTACTATCAGAATGTGAAAACAACATATCAAAGGACATGTATGCTTTTTCTAGAAGACTAAGGAAATACAATTTGTTAAGTTTAAATGGAAACATTTTGTAATTAAATAAAAAAGGGAACATTTTAGGAAAAAATGATTTTATTTTCCATTAAAGCCAATGTGATTTTAACATGTGGTTAATTTGTTGATCTGTTCGGTGAGAACGGTTGAGTCGAAACGACGGTAAAGAATGCTCCGGTGTGACGGTAACAACTTCCGTTACGAGGGGCGACGAGTCTTCGCGGTGGAACGAAAGGTGTTTGCAGGCACGTTAGCACTCTGATCCTCAAGTCAATTACTGAGAAAGAGTGTGAAAGAAGTGTTGTGGAAAGTGAGAATGTACCTTGAGGGTGAAGCAAGTTCAACCTTATATAGGCTCGCGGTGGTCATAATCCTCTCAGGGTAATGCGGCTTGTGATTAGGGACGTAAGATGACACATGTAGGGCGATCCTCGCGCAGGGGCGCGCTTCCGTGTGGCACGACGCATGCAAGCTGACATGCTCCTTCAGGCGGTGTAAGTTCGGCCACATGTCAACATGCGGTTGGTCTTCTGACCGGTCCAGAACAGTTGCCCCCCAAGCCGTTGATGTCTTTATGACGCAATGACTAGCAAAGGAAGGAGGCGTTCGACGAGGGCGCTCGCACCAGCTTGGTTCGACGGCGCTCGCACCAGCTTGGTTCGACGGCGCTCGATGCATTTTGTTAGAAAATTTTGATTCCGTCCGCAAGGAGGTGGCACTCGATTGCGAGTCAATGGGAGCAGTTGACATTTAATGTTCTCAATCCAAAACGTTTTCTCTCGATGGGGTAGACGTTTGTAACATCCAAAATCCTTAAAGCGATAAATCACGCAAATGATGCAATCATATAAAGCATATAGATGTTACATCTTCAATAAATCTAAAACATGCATAATTTATTTTTTGAAGCTCGCAGCGGAATAATATCATAACATCTCATCAACGGATAATAAAATCTCCAAAATAGCCATGTCACATGTATCATAATACATCACCAAATATAAATCTCAAATCTCAACATAATGAATAATAATCTCATCAAAACATGAAAATAACGATAAAGACCGACCCCTAATCAGAGCCCTAGACTAAGACTCCAAAGCAAAGAACGAGGTAGCTCCAAAGCTAGCCTCAAGCATACTCACATGCAAATCAACTAATCCTGCAAGCCGTTTATCCATTCATACAAATAGGTAGACGGTCAATCAAACGACCACTGAGGGTTAGATAACATTCCACAAATAAAGTATAATCGAATGAAAGTAAAATGACATATTTATTTTCAAATGATTAATAACACTTAATTAATAATAACATCATTATTAAACATCAGGCATACAAGCATAAAGCTACAACAAGAACAATTTCACATCTTCAACAAATTTCACCATGTACATGAATCACCAAGTTCACTAATGCACATAATCACCAAGCACATAGTCACAAACAACACGTTTCACCAATTGTCAAATGTATGCTATGCCCCCTAGACACGACTTTATTTGCATGTAAGAATTCATCATCATTAATAAATCATCATCATAATCATCATCAACAACTATCACTTCAATGAAACAATAATATTTCAAAGTCGCATTTTACATAAAAGACGGACAATTATCCACATCATAAGATTCATCATATTAAACATCCAATCATCATTGATTCAACATTATTTCATCATATAAACATAAATACAATCCATTTACAAGTTTTGAGATTTTAAAACTCATTTTCGGTAAAGTTCGCCTATTTTCACAAAATCGTCCATTTTTTATTTTATCGACAAAATAGAGTTCCATGTTCTTACGTATAATTAAAAACATTTCTACTTATCATCTAACATCTTAGTCACTCATTCATAGCATTTTGGTTTCACAAGGTTCACTTATTTTCCCAAAGTCATAAAGTTCATCTCATATTTACTTCATTCAATGACAATCAACACAAGACCTCGTTAGAACCTTAATACAAAGTTATTTCTTTCCAAAAATCACCCCTAGATGGTTAGGATAAAGTCCCTACACTTAGAAATATTAGGAATAACTTAGATCGAAGAAAATTACATTTTTAACCCACTTGGGTTGATCCGGTGGTATTGGCTTAGGATCTGGGAGTGTGCCCTTCCTCGAGGTCTCAGGTTCGATTCCTTTCAGTGCCAAGTTAGGTGGGCTAGTTTAACTTCTTCAAAATAAAACAAAACAAATACATTTTTGAGGTTGTGCACACAGGATAATCGGTTACACAAAAGGCATAAGCGGTTACACGGGCATTCTGGAACATGTGTAATCGGTTACACTGTTAAGAAAACATTTTTTCACCTTTTTAAAACATGAATTTTCACTAATAATCACTTTTAAGCCACTTAATCCAACCCCAATGCCTCCAAACCATTTCCAATCTTAACTCATGATTAAACCAATTATAACAAACACTTAAAACACCTCAAAACATCATTTCTCAATCCAAAATCACTTATTTCTCAAAAACTAGAAATGGCAACGAGGCGGATCGGAGGTGGGTTTAAGCATCACCGCCCCCGTTTCCTAGCATCCGCCCTCGCCCCCATCCCCAAACCATATTGTGGGTAAAAACTGAACACCTAACCCCGCACCCGCCCCTACTCCCACCCGTAAAAACTCTATTTTTTTATAAAATATTTAAAAAAATGCATATTTTTTTATGTTTTTCATAGCAACAAAAAATAATAATTATCTTAATAATTAAAGATTTAACAAACGTTTTTCAAAAGAGCAAAATCATTATAATAAATATGTTTCTAAAGAGTAATAATATATTAAAATAGGTTGGTGCTTATGGAAATACGATTATAAAATTTAATAAAGTAAATTTCAAAAAGCGGATGCGGGACAGGTGTAAGCATCCCCCGTCCCCACACTAAAAATTCAGATTTCCTCCGCACCCGCAGCCAGTTAAATCGGTTTTTCCCCGTTAAATTCGGGGCGGGGCGGCCGGGTCTGGCGGGGCGGGTTTTGTTGTCATGTCTATCAAAAACACTTAAAAAAGGCTTTTACTTAAAAACCCCTTTTTAACAAAAGTGATAAAAACACAACAACCCATTTATCAATACTCAATGCATGAATTATCATCAACAACATAACCCAACAACATTTATATCATATATGAATTCACCAACAATCGACAACAACATCATTTTTCATCAATTTTAGCCAAAACTTCAAAGTAATCATTTCAACATAATTAAACTATGAAATTCAAGCACACAGAACAAGATTTCAACACATTTCACATACTCAAATTTATCACATAATCATGAGCACGAAAATCATCATTCAAAATCATAAAAATCACAATTCATTCAAAAGTGATTATGACCTAATAGTGAAAAATGAGATTTCTAGCTTATTTGATGGAAATGATCTATCCCCCTTACCTCAAAGCTTCACAAGATACTAGCTATGATTTCACTCTCCTTCTCTAGCTTCTCTCTTCTCCAAGCTCTTTTTTCTCTCTCTACCTCTCTAAGTTTGTGAAATGAAATAATGAATGGTTTAACCTAGTTTTCTCTCTTAAGAGTTATGAATATATATACTCATCTCTAATGGGCTTAGTTACAACAAAACATAATGAGCTCAAAACTCTCACTAATAAATTCTCAAAAGTTACTAATTAATTCGTCAAAACATCGAATAATCATCATCTCTAAATAATCACCTCAACTCACTAGTAACTTGGTAAAAATAACTATTCACACTAAAACACCAAAAATAACCTTCCTAATAAAATTATTAATTTACTCTTACTCACCAAATGACCAAATTACCCCTTAGTCTAAAAAGACTAAAATACCCTTCTAGGCCAAAAATCAACTAATCCCAATTCAAATACACAGAAAGACACATAAGCACATATAAATACATATAAATACATTCGATGTCAACCTTCTTTGCAGTGCGTTGCCATCTCCATTGACCGTTCATACAATCTTGAAATTTTCAAAGAGACTTCTTTCTATGGAAGGCCAATGATGAAAAAACATTGTTGTAGAAGGAAGATGATGAGAGAGTGAGGAGGAGAGAATGTGAGATGATGGTGTGAGAAATGGTGAAGGTTGAAGGGATATTTATAGGGAGGAATGACTTACATAGGTTTTAACTACACTAAATGCAGTCAAAAAACATGTAAAAAACGTGTAAAATCAATTAAGAATAACTGACCACCATCCAAAATACGTGTTTTTTGAGTTTAAACCATCGACCACTATTGCATGAGTTAACTCACGACATTGGCCAAAGGTGCATGAGTTAGGCCACGCTGCAGGCATAAGGTGCGTGAGTTAAGTCATGCAGTGTGACTTAACTCATGCAGGGGCATTATGATCATTTCAGTTGGGAACAAGCATCCACGGATCCAAGCATAGTGGATTGGGGCCAACTGCCCCCACTACTCGTCCGCTTATATTCGTTAAGTCTTTGATATTTTAATGGTTGCCCCCTCCCCCCATTAAATAGAAATGTATACCATAAAAAAGAGTTTCGCTCATGAATTTTATAAAATCAAATGTGTAAATGCATTTGTTTTGAAATTTTGAATAACTTCCACCATACTTTTTAAATATAAAGACATGTAAAGAACAATTTTAACATTGTACCAAAGAAAAAGAAGAACAATATTAACTTGTAAATGTTGACGAGTCTTTAATTTTTCTAATATATAACAAGATAGTGATTATAATTTCGAGTATTTTGATCAATGATAATGATGCTATTATTATATCATTTTTGCATTGCTAAAAATTTTCTATAAATATTTATCCTATAAAATTTTTGCCCCCACAAGTCAACGTTTCTGGATCCGTGACTCGGAACAAGGGATTTTTGTGGGAGAAGAGCATAATTCTTTACCTCACATCATTAACTTTAGCTAATTAAATGCAATAGTGATCTTTGGGCTGCAGTACACTGATGCTCCATTATCAATCAATGCTACGGAGATGGCCCCCTATACTAGACACTGCTTTGTCATTTGCTTAACAATAGTTGGGTAACAAAAATACAAATTGATCAAATTGATAACGAGGTGCAAAATCAAAAACTAAATTAACCATTTATCTAAATTAAAACATCGTTTCATTCATCTCTAATTATTATATCATTTTAAAAAAAAAAGTTTGTCCCTAACTATAACACTCGTTATAAATGTTTAGATGTATTTATTATTATTTTTCAAATACACCACTTATTATTACTATCAATTTATCTTAGAATAAAAAAAGTAATATTGAATGCAGTTATATACAAAAGATAATTTACTAATAGTTACACACTTTTTAGACAAACTATTCTTATAAAATAACCCACCGAATAATATTGATTAAATATATAGCAACAGGAAAACAAAATAATACTTCATTGATATGTTAAAAGGACATGAAATGTGAACACACTTTGCTGAAATATCTCATAATATGAGACTGCCATGAGCAAACTCAGCCAATAAGCTATATAGTTTTTCCCTACATTTATTCGTGAAAAAATGAACAATGCTAAATTCCTCTCAAAAGATGAACCAAGCAAAATAAAAAATTAAGAGCTCTTCAATGTGTTTCCAATATCAATAACAAATCGATATTTGACATCTGCTTTAAGTAGACGCTCCAATGCAGTGTTCACATAATCAGCTGAAACAACTTCAATTTCAGGTTTAACGTCATGTTTAGCAGCAAAATCAATCATTTCTTGTGTCTCCTTAATTCCTCCAATCAAACTCCCTCCTATTATCTTTCTCCCTACAAACAAAACATCATATTTGTGATTCACATTGTCAATCAAAAATTGTTGTAGAATATATGTTTGGTATCAGAGTGGTATGCCAGAATTACGACGATCCACTGTGATTTGACAGAAGCTACAAAGTGTAGTTTTTTGGAAAATTATGGTGGGTCGCAATGATTATGACATTTCCATCGTAACACCAAATATATGCTCGATGAAACGTGTACTTTTATAAAACAAAACATGTGGTATTATTGTGCTTACCCGCAAGTAAAGGAAATACTGGTAGCTCTAGAGGTTTCTCAGGTGCACCAACCATAACCAGTTTTCCATGAGATTTCAAAAGACCAATCAAAGGTAACAGAGGATGGGTGGCAGAAACTGTGTCAATGATGCCATCCAAGGTGCCAGTTGCAGCCTAAACAAAAATGAGGAGACATTTTAATGTGTTTGGTTTCAAGGTAATACAAATAAATGTATGATCACCTTCAAGAAAAATATGTTTTTTTGATTTAATTTTCGAGTTTCTAAAGAGACCTAATAATCCTGAGTTCGCTTGAAAATTAAACAAAGTTTAGAATACTCGCGATGATTATTAATCTTGTAACAACCGACCTTCAGTGATTGCAATTAATTCTACCTTAACCGAACATGAGTACAAATTTTGGTCGATTATCAGGGTCCTTTTTCATGAGAATAGGATAATTAAGACCGAAAAGAAAACCAAATTTCATCATAATTACTTTATTTCAAATTCTATTATTACTAAACAAATTGACAAACACTCAAAAGAAGACAATGATACCACTTAACAATAGATACATACCTGCATTTGATCTTGTTCAGTGCTAACCACAAATGAGTCAGCTCCAAGAAGTTCAATAGCTTCCTTCTTTTTGTTAAGAGAAGTGCTAATCACTGTTACTTTAGCACCAAAAGCTTTGGCAAATTTCACAGCCACATGACCAAGTCCACCAAGACCAACCACACCTAATTGCAAGTTAGGTTTATCAAGCCCAAAATATTTCAAAGGGCTATACACCGTGATCCCGGCGCAGAGGAGAGGAGCTGCAGCATCAAGAGGTAAGCTATTTGGAATGCTGATCACAAAGCTTTCGTCGGTTACCATTGTGTCAGAGTAGCCTCCATATGTGATGGTGCCATCGAGATTCTTGGAACCATATGTGAGAATCACTTTTGGACAATAATTTTCGAGATTTTCGTTGCAACTTTGGCATGAGTGGCAGGATTGAACCATGCACCCAACACCTACCTTGTCTCCAACTTTGAATTTTTGTACCTTGTTTCCCACCTCTGTTACTTCACCTACAATCTCATGCCTACATTTTTTTTTTTATCAAATTAGAATTCAGTGCATTCTTGTTACTATTTTGCTCATACACTCGCAAAAGTTTTATTGTTAAATGAACAAAAGCATAACATGCATTACATCAGCCTAAAGAAACAGGCCAATAAAATTTAACAAGAACAATTACATATCATTCATTTATCTAGTGTATGTTTGGATTTACGATGAAAATGATAAAATTAGTGTGAACCACCATGACTTTGGCAGAAGCTACACTATACACCTTCAACAAAATTACGATGACATTGTGATTTTACCAATCTCAGCGCTCTTACAAAAATACACTTAATCTTTTTTCAAAGATTCTTAGTTTTAAATTTTTAGAAATCGACATATTTTAATTATATCTCACATGTTTTAACACATGATATCATTATCAAATTTAAGCACATTAGATTATTTGGAAATCACCCAATAACAATGGACAATGATTTATATTTTAAAAGTTGCGCAAAATTAACTATTTAACAGTACATAATTCGTTTCGTTTAAAAAAATGTAGATAATGGAATATGTTATTTTGATTTATTAGAGAAAGAAGAAACATAACATACCCAGGCACTACGGGGTAAACAGAATTGCCCCATTCATTCTTCAACATGTGAAGATCTGAGTGACATATACCACAAAATAGCACTTTGAATCTTACATCTTTCTCTCCAGTTTCCCTGCATGTGCATGATTCAATTTAACAAATAATGCCAATTAAATAAATTTCAATATTACATATCTTCACTCCTAACAGGTTATCATGTACAATACCTCCAAATATTAATAGACTCATTTGAAAGAACAAAATATCCCTTTTTCCAAAAAAAAAGTCTTCAATTTTTCAATTAATTATTTGTTTTTGACAAAAAATATTATGCATTTTTAATAAATTTAAAATAATTATTATTAACTTTTTAGTTTTCTTTTTGTTCATAAAAAAAACTTTTTAGTTTTCTTGGTTTAGTCTCATAGTTAGAGACAACATGGTTATATACAACTTTGGACATTTGATATGCTGAAACGTAAATTTGAATTTACAATTCTCCTTTATTATTTCCGTAGTGTGAGTAAGTTTCACCGTTACAACTTATAGTAAATAAAAGAGCACGGAACTACTTCAAATACACCATAATTTTTTAATTTTCTTTTGTCACCCAAAATAAACCCTAGCTAAAATAAAAAATGGAGAAATATGGTTACCTTCTTGAGAAGTTGAAAGGAGAGAGAACTCCAGATGTGTCCCTAGCTGCCAATCCAAAAGCCTTTCTGGGATGCTCCAACTCTGGTGAAATTGCCATTGGAAAATATTCTACTTCACTTGCAAACCAAATGTGAACAATTTTTATGTGTCTATTGTATGTGGCCAGACAGGGTTACATGTATGGTATTTATAGTAGATTAAGGTGATATGATTTGTAACGTTTAAATAGAAATTATTTAAAAATTTTGATTTTTTTTCCATTATGGACAATGTAATTTTGACCATATGATTATTTTGTGGATCGAATATTCTCGTGCAATTACTTTCAGAATGTGAAAACGAAGACTAAGGAAATATGGTTTGTAAAGTTTTTTTTTTTTTTTGGTCAAAAGTTTGTAAAGTTTAAATGGAAAAACATTTTGTAATTGATTTTAGAAAAAATTGATTTTATTTTCCATTAAGGCCAATGTGATTTTTGGCATGTGATTAATTTGTGGATCGGATCTCCCGAACAATTACTTTTGGAAAAATGCTCTTCTCCCATCACGTTTTGCTCACTCCTATACAAACTGACAAAAATACTTCTAGCATGATTTATCTCACGCATGTGTTAAACCCAACGTAACGTAAGTCACGTTGAAAAACATCATAAGTTAAGTCACGCTGATTACAGGTCAATGCGAGTTAACTCATGTTGGGCCTATGTCCAATACCAAAACAACATAAAACACATTGTTCCCTAATTTCATTCATACATCCATTCCTCTAAAAAAATCCATGTTTTCATCATTCACTCAACCATTCATTCTTTCATTCATAATTAACATACACATGATAAAACAAAAAATAATGCAAAATTAAACTGATAACTAATGAAAATGTCATCAAACGCACACTGACGCAAGAGTAAATATAATACATGAAAATCCGCCAAAATGTCATAAAAATAACTACAAATATACAAATTTAAAAACACTAGAATAAGACCCTACTCCTGTAGACTATGGCTCATAGTCCTCCTCCACATAACCGGCTCCTTCTTCATAATACTATACTCCGACCGGATGCCCTCCATAATGCCAACAATGAGAGGATTTGAAAACACATCAGGAACCCCCCATAGCACTATCCATTTTGCACATGATGTTCTCGATGATCTGGAGGGGGTCGAAATTTGTCTGGCCCAGTGCTGCTCTACAATAATTTCCTTGTAAGAAGGGACATGAGTTGTGTACTTTGCAACGGGAGCAGACGCGCCCATAATAGGATGGGATACACAGTAGAACCATTTGATGTACCCCCTCGCGTACCTCCAAAATTTGTCCTCTGGGACCGCCTGTCCCCTCTTCTCATGGCTATGGACATGGATAAGAAATCCTGAAAGGCGACAACCACATCCTCTGCCTCAAGATATGCAATCGTCGTAGGAGGTCTAGGAATGGTTTCGACACAGCCGTACTGCATCAAAACCTACTCCGAAATGTTACGGCACATCCTTTCTTTGCCGACCATGATCCATCCGAAGTACCAACGTATGTCCTAAAAATGCGTGATGTCTCGCCGATTCTCGTACGACCTCCATATGACATTAGCAGTCTCCATCAAATCAATGAGGCCTCTGTAATGTAATATCCCTTGGGGGGTTTCCATCTAGCTACAAGCGGGTTAGCATGCTTGTACTACAGATAAAGCCACTTCGAAACGAGCTCCAGGAAGTACGCAAAAACTCATCCCTATAAACACAAAGAGACAAATTTATATCAGCACAAGTATAATACAAACTAATATACATTTATGATCCACTAAAAAAATAAGAAAAATATATTACCGTAAGTAAGGTCATGTAACCACCAACGACTTTAACCTTTGCGTCCGAGGTAAGAGAAAGCTGAGAGTACATGAAAGCAAGTGTCATCCCACCCTATGACTACACCTAACTTGTCCAAGTTCTGAAACACAAGCAGCCATATCAGACTAATGCATTTGCTATTCTTGTTGGCATAAATGGTGTCACCAACCAATAGCAACAAAAACGCCTAAAAACAATCTCCTCCTCCTCCTCCTCCTCTGATGCAAGCTCCTCCAACTGATTACACCTATTCAATAGTATTTCATAATACCTCTTCAGCTTAGTGTAACTGACATACCCACCCCACTGTTTTTTCACCTCATTCATAGCCTTCTCCTCCGTAAAACCCGTATCCTTCTCCAACAGTTGTATGCCTTGCTCATAAGATATCTCCTCCTCCTCAACGAGCCTCCCAGTGATGGGTATATCTAGAAGACACGACACATCATCTAGTTGAAGTAGATATAATAGTCACAAGGAAGGGGGGTTTGAATTGTGACCCTTTAAAAGTTAAAACTTGTAACTTAAAATGATTCTCAAGTTGTCACTTGGAATGATTAAGTTATAAACAGACTTCATAACTTTCTGAAGTATAAATGCAAAAACAATTTAATGAAGTAAATGTGTGTGTGTGTATGTATGTTGTGTTTACTGAAAGTAGAAGTATAAGGTAGAGAAGAATAACACACATAAGTTTATAGTAGTTCACCCAATGTGGGTTAATCCACTCCTCACAGTCTTTTGAGAAATGCTATTATGATGCTAGAGATAACCTCTCAACTCTTGCACCTTACAAACTTGTTCACCTGAAAAATTACAACTTGTATTCTCTAAGCCTCATCAGGCTTACAACTTTCTATGCTAAGTCCCACTTAGACTTTACAACTTTCTGCTCAAACTAACACTTTAATACCCCTAAAGCTAGATGAGACTTTTCTTTACGAAGTTTGAATGAAATTAGACAAGAGGAAGAAGAAGAAGAGAGGAAGAAATTTATCTTTAAAAAGGTAAGAGAAGTGTGATTCACACTCTTGAAGATTTTAATAATCTTTTAGAGTTGATTTGTGAATTTCAGTTGCTATGAAGCTTTAAACACTTTTAATAAGTTATTTTTCTATGCGTGTAAGTTGTGTGCTTCATTGAAGAGGCTTGCTCTGCTTTTATAGAGTTTCTTGAACTCTTGTAGTCGTTGTAATGTGACCAATAGTCGTGTGCCACGTGTCCTGGGACCCACTAACTTTTACTTGAAAGTTTGGCTCAACATTCTGAACATCAGAATGTTCCTGGGTTGCAACAACATAGTTCAAAATATTATTGTGTTCTTCAGGATACTTAAGAATGTTGTTGTGTTTATCATGATACTTGAGAATGTCATTGTATTCATCATGACATTGTACCTGGGTTTAATAAACATGTGTATGATGTGTTCCTAGGTTTATTTAATGTGTGTCAGATGTGTTTCTAGGATTTGTCCATGAGTATGGTCTTTGTACATTCTTCATAATGTTGTTGGACAATGACTTTTCTAGATTTGGTTTGGAATGCGTGCAGAAGAGAGGAAAGTGGATTTGCATCTTCATGTCCATGCTTTGGGGGGATTTCTATGGTCCATGTACAATTCCAAATCAGTACGTGTCTAATTCTGATTGAATGAGACTAGATCTTAGGTTTTTGCTTTTGCTTTTCACTTTTCACCTACTGTATTGTTCACAGTCTTAAGCATGTGCATAACTGAACATTCTGATCTTCAGAATGTTCCTTTGTTTCACTTAGGATGATTTGTAACACTTCCATTTGATGTAATCAAATCATAATAGTGAAACATCAAGGAAATGCAATGTTTGTAACATCTAAGATGATATTCTTATTGGAATATTCCTAGTACTTCAAATGTTCATAGTCTTAAATGAACATTGAAGATCCTTTTTGACTTTATTCTTATAAATGCCTTTACTCATTGATTGATCCATGTCAATGTACTTTACTGGGCATTTATTCATGTCATGTGTGCCTTGAACGTTCTTGATAATGTTCATGACCTTCTGGGCTTGTATAAGAACAACCTTATGGACTATGCTTGAACATTCTGACCTATTAGCAACTTTTTGAACTCTGAGTTAGTTCATAAAGCCAAATGTCTTTGATTTCTTGTATCTTGGTATGATTTAAAATTTGTTCATGTCTTAGTTAAACACTCAAGAGCACAAGTTAAATATCAAGAAATTAATCAAAGTCCACTAAATCATTAATCATCAAGGTTTGTTATCTTTAAAATAATTAGGGATTTTGCATCAACACTAGTGTGACAATCATCTCGCCAACGGGCAGATGAAAGTTGCTGGTCTCCTTATGCCATCTCTCCGAAAAGGCACAAATGAGCTCATGACTGATGTTCTCGTACCCAGTCTTAAGGAGGGGACAAGACCAAATGCATTCACCTGCGTCTAGAATCATTCCTTTCCATTTTCCATGACTGTCAAGGTATCATGACTAAGCTTCTCCCCATGCTAGAGGACGTTCAACTTATGCGACTTCTGAAACTGAAATACAAAAAAATAATAAACAAACAACAACACCGTTAGTTTATAACATTTTGTCCTTTTAGTTTATATTCGCACAACCATTTTATGATAACTTTTGGGACAACTCTTTTTCTCTCTTTCATACTTTCATTGTGTTCTTGCTTTATCTTTCTCTCTCTCTCTCTCTATTGCTTTTATTTTCGTGTCAACATATACATTTATTTGTATATCTTTAGTTGTTTCTTAAGTTGTACAAAAAATGATTGTCTAAATAACATATCTCTAAAAAAAAGCATAAAAGCGAATGTCATCCAAAAAATAATTTAAGATAAAGAAATTAAACAGGTGAAATCCAAACACCAGCAAGATAGTTCAATATTATAATTTTGGTAATACAAAGGGTACATTTCGTTAAACAATATATTAGACCTAATAGAAATCACACAAGTAAGATTGACACCACTTATTCATTTAAAATGTTTATTAAACATGTATTTTTTGAACTCAACAATAACATATCTATAGTTTTTCATTGTCAAATCGCACTAAAGACTAAAAGTGATGTATTTTGAAATAATAGATGTTGAATTAAAAAAAAATATCACAACATATGGCATCCAAAAATTAAAATTTAAGATATAAAATGATATCCAAAACTAACAAAACAGTTCATCATAATGTTGTGATTTATGAGGAACCTAAATTGGGTTGAATAATCACATTAGACTAAGATCAACCACAAAAATGAGTTTGACACCACATCTTTACCTAAATCTTAAGGCATCAGATATGTGAGTCATCTCATTTTTTTTCATCATCTACTCTTGCATCCACTGTGAAATTTTAATTCACATATGACACATTATAATTAACATCTCTATCGTAAGTTTGAAACTCTATGCATAAGTAATCTGGTGACGTAGCTAAACAAGTCATGATGAGGCACACTATGGTCAAAAAAGGTAGATTGGTGGTGGTTTCTTGGAGGGAGGCTTATGTTCTTTTCTTTCATGAGATAGAGAAAATAAATTAGGAAAAGATAGAAGATAAAAAAGAAGTTTTGACATGATATAAATTGTAAGAAAAATAATAAGAGAGTGTGCTTGACCATGATAGTATATAGAATAAAATGAGTTGCTAATAATTTTGTGGGTTCGTTGAACGACTTAGAGATTTTGAGATAATTATTTTACCTAAAGATCCGACTCAATTAAAAAATATCACATCATTTTAAAATTTATAATAGGTATATATTTTGTCAACTCAACATAACATATTTGGATTTTTCCATTGTCACATTCCACCAAAGATCAAAGTCAATGATTTTGAAATTACAGGGGTTGAATAAAGAAAAACATGAAAGTGAATGACATCCAATAACTAAAATTTAAGATAATTTTTTTAATAAATGACATCAAAAAACTAACAAAATGGTTCGTCATAATTTTAGAACTTTTGGGAATCCTACATTGTGTTTGATTACCATATTAGACTAAGAGAAACCACACAAGTGAGATTGATAATACATCTTCATCCAAGACCTTAAGAGATCACATATATGGGTCATATCACTAAAATGTTGTTCAAAATATACTTTTTCTTTCAATCTAGAACTATAACTCACACAATCCACACAATCAAATATGCAACTATTCATGTCCGTAATTACGTGACATAGTTAAATAGGCTCAAACATATGCATAACATGTTTAAAAAGATTGGGTTGTGGTGGTTTCATGAAAGGAGATTTATGTTCCTTTCTTTCTTGAGAAGAAATAAAGGGAAGAAAACATATTTGAATAAGGAATTTGAACATGACAAAAGATAAGGGAAAAAAAGTAAGTATTGTGCATTTGGTTCGTAAGAGTATAGGGATTCTATATTGAGTTTGATCATACATTAGACTAAAAGAATTCACATGAGTGAGTTTGATACCACGCCTTCCATCAATTTTAAAGAATTAGGTATATGGATCATATCATTTATATGTTGCTCAAAATATACGCTTGCATCCAATCTGTAACTTTAATTCAGGTCTGACACATTAACACCCCTACCTTAAGTATGAGACTATCGACATCTAAGATCTACGGCTAGGAACTATCATGCTCCTCCAAAAAGTAGAACCGAGTTATTCTAAATTGTTGAACTTTACGGAGGAGCTAACCGATGTGGATTTACACATTAAACATAGAACAACCATATAAATGAGAATGATACCACATTTCCATCTAATATTTTAAATATAACAAAGTTTTAACCCGTGTTTGGCACGGACTTCATTCTAGTTATGATAATCAGCAATGATGCTTATCCAACAAAGTTTAAAGATCGCTAATTTCATTTTTGTCAACCTTTTAGTATAATGGCATAAAGAACTTCCTTATGGAAAACATGTTTTATTAATTAAGTTATGGAAAACATGTTTTATTAATTATGGGAAATGATTTGGTCAACATAATATTTTTTAAAAAAAATCATTGCTTAAATAATAAGGGGCCTTTAGTATTATCAAGTTCGATGGTGCACCTTCTAAATGTTACCGATATCAGTTAAAATCATTGTGAGTTGATGTGATTTTGTCCAACACATCTTAATACCAAACTTGTAATAAGAGTGATAAGCAATTATAAGTTACAGACATGATCATCAATTTTATTGTCACGTCAATATCTCATAAAATAATCTTACTTATCTGTCTTCCTTTATATTAAACTTCACAATCATCAAATAAACCTTCAATTTTGATCCCATTCTAGAGATCTCCGCGACACACGAGCTAAATAGTTGAATCTCACCTTTAAAGATGTTGGCAGATGCACATTTATATATTGTCATAATTATATATTTAGGGTTGATATTCGAATTTCGAACCCTTCATTTTTCTGCATTTAAAATATGCGAGCTCTAACCACTAAATTATTTGACCGAAAAAATATCATAATTAAATATTGTAAGTAAGATATAAAAATAGAACTTGACCCTACGATCTAAAATTGTGAATTAATAAATTCATGATCCAAAATATGTTAAGGATCAATTTGATGGATTCTAAAAAAGATTCAAGAATCCCAACTATTTGGTACTGAGAACCCCATTCTATTACTAGTTTGTAGTTAAAACTGACTGTTTTTATTTTAATTTTGCTGAAAAATTAGTTTTAACTTAATTGCACTTTTGCTTAGTAGTTTCTCAATTGTACGATTTTCTAGTTATAATTGAGTTGTTTTAGCCTTCCTAGTTTCTCATTTGTGTGAATTTATACACCATAATTTTAATTAAGAAATTTTGACCCCTTTAATTTACCCTTTTTTTATTCAAATTTTTTTTACCCTTTTTTTAGTCCCGTGTAGAATGTGACTAAACTATGCTGAGTTAGTATTTTTATTTTTTTGGTAGTGTAGTTGGTATTTTTGTTTAACAAATATTGATATATTTCCCCTAATATTTTTTATATATTATAAAAATGGCAGGTCACATGAGACTTTGTCATCTCCAAAATTTATCATCTATATTTTATTATTTTTAATTCTTTCATTCGTCTCCATTATTCTTCCTTCAATTTTTTAAGACATCAATGTTAAGTGGAATCTTAGTGAAAAATTAAGGACAACCAAATTTGCATAATTGAGAAATTAGGGACCAAAATCTCTCAATTGAAAATAGGGAGTACACAATTTCACAATTGAAAAACTAAGAGTGTCAAATCCCAAAGAGCTGAATGAAGGTTATCCAAACTAAAAATAGTCGAATGCAAGCTAAGTGAAGGTTTATCAAGTCTACTAAAGTTTACAAAGGTCGTATGGGTGTGTCAAAATTAGACAAAAAAATTAGGAGCTTGAGAGTTCAACATTAAAACTCGTGTTCCATGTTTGTAGTTCCATTAAATAGAAAACATATTTTTACATAGGCATGATTGTCCAACCACGATACGAGATTGTCCAAATAATGATGCGTTACAACTCTCCCTGTACCATTCCTCCCCTACAAATATACGGGTAAAGGCCCAAAAAATGTACATATTTTCTATTTCATTATCTCTTTAATCCTAATCATTCTCATACTTACCTGAACGTTAGAGTACTAACAAGTATCAACCCCACTTCAACAACGACAAAATGTTGTCCATCTTGTTCAATCACCTCGACCGCGTCTTAGTTCCACTCCAGATCAGGAAATGACCACTGCTACGAATGAGTGTCCTAGGGCAAAAGACAATTACTAGTATTTTCACCACTACCACTGTGTTTCCCCCAAATGCAGAATAAATATTTTTAGTTTCCATGCAGTAAAAATAAGACATGACAATATTCTTGCTTTTAGTTCTCCTAAAAAAAAAAATCTTGCTTTTGGTTAAATTTTGTTTCTTTATAATTATTGATTGAAATTTGAAGGTGGTTATGAGAGAGTAAATAACTACCAATTACTGTCTAGAATTTTAGTAGTACTAGTTTATTTTATATTTTATATTTGCAAAAGGCAAAATAAGTACTAGTTTTTAATATAAATTTAGTTCGATTGATTGAGATATTGTATTATATATGCAGGAGCCGGAGTTCAAACCTCCAGACTCTTCACTTATTCATTTTTAAATGATGAATTTCTAATAACTAGGTTACTTGACAAAAAAGAAAAAATACTAGTTTATTTATGAAAAATGTTTTAGCACTATGATTTTGTTAAATAGTCCCGTGGCTAGAAATTAATCATGTAAGGTTATTAGGTGAGGAATCTGTTTCAACTTTAACTCTTGCAATTCATATAGCTGATTAATTTCCTCAAAAGAAAAATATAACCGATTAATTAAACTAAATTATTTAATGTAACACGCCATGCATGCCTTCAAAAGTAAACCATGCCCTATGTTTAAGGGAAGACTTCCTTAAGAGTTTGCTAAACACATTTAATTAGACAGAAAAATAAAAAGAGAAGTTGAATTTTTGTTGCTGTTGTTGTAATTAACATGAAAGGGAAGTTAGTTAGAATTGGTCATTGAATTTCCGTTATATATACATTAACTAGTCATTATGAAAATGTTAGCACTTATTTTAATATAAGGTGCAATATTTGAGGGGCAAAAAATAATCTCCATTGATCTATTGTTCTTTCATGCATCTTCTATGCTTTCATTTTGTCTGAAGGAAATAAATTTGTATTCTAAGGTTCGTATACATTTAAAAATTTCCTTTCTTGTTAAAATTCGTTTAATTATCACATGAAACTTTTTATTTATTTCTTGTAGGTTAAGAAATGATGAAGATGAAGGTGTTGAGTAAGAAGAGAAAACATATTATATACTTTTGGTGGTTTGGAATGATTGTGAAATTCTGCTTCTTGTTATGTGCTTGTTCTGAGAAGACATCATTAAGGTTCTTTTTCGTCCTCTTTTTTTTATTCTAATTTTGGCTATATAGCATTAAAGCTTTTCATTTGTGTTTATCTTTCTGTGTGTCCAATAAAACATAAATTAAACCAAAGAAAAAAGAAGCATGAGAACGTTAAAAAGGAGGCCAAGTCTATGGTACATAAACATAAGATATGCAAGTCTTGCATCATGTAAAAGGTCATTTTTATCATTGAATTAATTAATTTTATTATTAAATTAAATATACGAAGAGACTTATTGATCTAATAGTGAAAAATAAACTTGTACATGATGTAAGATCAACTTCTGCATGTTTTTATTCTTTTCATGCAAAGTTATTTAGTTTCTTCGCGTAGGGTTTAGGCAAAGAAAAAGTTTGTTTGTCTTTTGCGCTTATCACAATAGAACTATAGCTAATTTTGTCTCTTAAACTATTACGTTACATAATTTTCGATCGATGGCAACGGCTAAAAACATTGTCTGATTGATAAAAACGGTGTCTTTTCTTTCCGAGTTGAAACATTTCTAATTCGTCAAAATTTTAAATATGTTCCATTTATTATTATTATTAGCGTAAAAACAAACCGTCTACCCGATTGTTTAACTGTACGCATTTTGCTGTATATATTTTTTTACGAAATGTTGTATACATATTTGATCATATACTATAATTTAATTAACTTGAACAACAACAAAGCTCCTCTTAGGGGATCAGTCATAACCTCTAACTCGCTACTGGATCTAATTAGCACCAAGATTGACAAGAAAATCAACACACATGTTCCCTTCATGCAACGTATGATACAGTTCAAGACTCCAATCTTTAACCATATATTGATGAATAAAGCTTATCTCATCACCAAAATAATGTGTGGTAACATGAATATTTTGAACCAGCTGAAACGTACGTTTCAAATCAGTGTAGCAGATGATATTACACAAGGCTACCATATCAACATGCAAGTTGTTTGAGAAACCAATATTTTTAAAATATCCTATGGTATCTCTAATTAGACAATCAAATTCGGATACCCAGTCCCAACATTAAGGACATGTGTGTCTTCTTGAGACTGTTGTCAAGCAATCATGTGTGTTTGATGCACCTCGTATGACCAAGCAAATATTTTGTCTAAATATTTTATACTATTCGAAGAAGAGTAATGCTAGCAACACTCTTTTTTTAACACTCTTTTTAATACTCACTCTCGTATTGGTTTAAATTATTGTGGGTCTACACTTTGAAAATTGAACCCACACAGTGGTGGGACATACATTGATTTCATCAAATAAAAGAGTGAGTGTTAGAGTGAGTGTTGCTAGCATTACTAACCCTTCAAAGCGAAAAATAAGACAAAATCGACGGCCATGTCCGACGGTCAAAGTATGTAGAAAATAACTATTTTTCTAAGGTTGAAGAAAACACCTATTTTCTTGTAGTGAATAATGATTGCATCATTTATTTGGAAAATGCTAACTTGTACCCTTAGGGCACAAAATAAGAACCTAAAAATATAATTAAAAAATAAATGTTGTATTGAAAATAATAAGTTTTTAAGTCTTTAAGATTATGAATGCATAATTTCCAATATTAAATTTGTATATTTAGTTTCTTATCTTATGCCCTAAGGGCACAAGTTAGCCAAACCCTTATTTATTTTATAATCTTTTTTTATTCCTTTCAACTACAGCGGAGGTTTGAAGAAGAACAATAGCTTGAGATCGACGGTCGTAGTCAAGCTGAATAATGAAAACAAACAGCAGGTTATACGCTGGCTTTTGGAAAAATTTAATTGTTTATAAACAAAAAGAAAATTGATTTATAACATGTTTTTATTTTAACTATTTAATAAGAAGATTAGAGATTCTTGAAGTGAATTATTATGTTATGATGGAAAGAAGATAAAATAATAATTAAGGATGCTGCATTTGTAGAAAATAATTAATAAAAACAATTCTTTTAACATTTTCATTGTTTCTAAAAATATACACAACTGTTCATTTTAAGAGCCTATTATCTCCTCATTAATAAGTAAAATTAATACAACTTTTAAAAATAAAAATAGAAATTATTCTTTGACTTTGACAATGATTTTATTGACTTTTCATTTTTTCAGCTGGTTGTTGACAATGGCATTGTTTCTGTCACTTTGTCAAAGCCTGAGGGATACCTCATTGGGATATCATATAATGGAATTGACAATATTCTTGAATCTGAATACAAAGAACATGCTAGAGGGTATGTCTCTACTTTATATGAATCTAGTACTCAAAATAAAGTTTGAGGTTAAAACAATTTTCTGAAAAAGTTCGTATAAAATTGTTGTTTAATATTTATACACTATTATATTTCACTGTATAAAGTAATATATGAATTCATATAGTGTATTATTTCATTTTTTTTCTTTCTTTTTTCTTATGGAAGCAGGACATTATTTTGGTATGAGACGTGACTAAGAGGGGAGGTGGTAAAGGAGCGTTTTAGTAGGCTGTTTAATTTAACGATGGAAAAAAAAAATTATGCTAAGGATACATCGTTAGGTATTGGTTTTGAGGGAGGTGGTTGGAGAGGAATTTATTTACTTGAGAGGTTGAATTGGTTGAGGAGTGTGAGATTTCTTGTCTAACGTTTCTTTGCAAATAACATGGAAGATACTTAAATTTGGGATCTTAACTTCAATTGTAGTTAAAGAAGATTATTAGTTATTTATTTGTTAACGTTTTTTAGATTTTATTGTGCTTGGTTTGGAGACACCAATGTTTATGGTCATTGTTTTATGTATTTGTTAACTTTGATTTCTTTCGATCTTAGCATTCCTTGAGCTTTGATTGGTTGTTTTTATTATATTCTTAACTCTTTAGAAAAAGTAACACTTTTCTTTTTTATTAATTTAAGTGATGGTTTAACCGATTGAATTTAACATGCCAATCATATTTGCAGGTACTTCGACGTTGTTTGGAATGAACTGGGAAAACATGGGAGAGTCCAAAGGTATGTCATATATCAAACAAGATTACTATTATATAGTCTTGCATTATGGATGCATTTATTTTTGCCAAGCATCTAGTTCACAAAGTTAAGCCCTTCACGTCCAACTATCAAACCCATCAAGAACACAGAGGAACGGTTTAAAAACCGAAAACCAATTCAATCGAAACAAATAAAAAGTTGAATTGGATTGAATTTTATTTTTAAATCAAACCGATTGAATTACTTAATACCAAAATCAAATTATTTTTCCTCTCAAAATCGATTCAATCAAATCAGCAAACACCCTTTTCAAAGATATATTGAATAGACTAATTTACATTGAAACTATGTTGCAGAATCCATGGGACAAAATTTTCAGTTATAGCAGCTAATGAGAATATGGTGGAGGTTTCATTTTTAAGATCATGGACATCTTCCATGAATGGCACAAATGTTCCTATAAACATCGACATCAGGTGGATTATTATTTAATGTTACAATTTTTGAACAAATCTGGACAACTTTTTTTATGGTTAGGAACTATATTATATAAGCTAAAACAATGATGCTTGAAACACATTTACATATGCAGATACATTTTCAGAAGCGGTGATTCTGGATTTTATTCATACGCGATATTTGATCGCCATGAAGGAATGCCAGCAGTTAAGGTTGACCAAATAAGATTTGTTTTCAGACTCAACAAAGACAGGTAATTCAAAAATTGTTTTCAAACTCAATTAACTAAGGAGATTTGACCTCCTTCTGTTAATGTTAAAGATCAAGCTAGCTAGTTAGTCCTCGTGAACATAACTTAGTTAGTAAGAACATTACAATATACATGAGCCAAGGGTTTGAACTCGAGATTCCCCACGTATTCACCTTAGCTATATCACAGGTTCAACTACATGGCTATATCAGATACAAGGCAAAGAAGCATGCCAACAATGAGAGATGTTAAAACAGGTCAAGTCTTAGCTTACCCTGAAGCAGTTCTATTAACCAAACCACATAACCCACAATTTACAGGAGAGGTAGGTCGTACCACTTTTTTAATTTGATTTTCTACTTCTTTTGGGTAAAAGATACGAGAATGAATATGAAATGATTCTTGTTGTACTCAGGTGGATGATAAATATCAATACTCATGTGAGAACATAAATAACACAGTTCATGGATGGATTAGTCTTGATTCTGATCCAACCGTGGGTTTCTGGATGATAACACCAAGTAATGAGTTTCGCAATGGTGGACCCATTAAACAAGACCTTACTTCTCATGTTGGACCCATCACCCTCTCAGTAAGTCCGAACTTTTATTATCTCTATGTCATAGAGATAACTCATTATGAACATTAGAGTTCATTAATTCAACTACTGAATTCAAATCAACTTATAGGCACAAACATTCATGAATTTGTAAGACGTCAATCAATTTAGTATTTCTGTCACACTATACGAGCTAACAAGTTAAGTGTGCTACATTCCACATACGCAGCGACGTCTGTCACACTTTGTGTATTTCCTTCACAAAGTGTTTGTAATTTTGCTTCTAATTTCTATATTTTGTTTTTGCTTAGATGTTTGTGAGTCCCCACTATGCGGGAAAGGATGTAACCATGGAATTTCAAGAAGGGGAGACTTATAAGAAGGTGTTTGGACCTGTATTTGTCTACCTTAACACTGTTTCAAGCAAGAATGATAAACTATCCCTCTGGTCAGATGCTGTGCAACAGGTACTCTTCAAATCCCTTGATATCGCCAACCACATATTGTTAGATTATTAATGTATAAGACAAATAATTTGAATTAGTTCTTTAAACATTTATTAGTTATCCAAGGAAGTTCAAAGTTGGCCTTATGATTTTCCTCGATCAAAAGATTATTTTCCACCTAACCAAAGGGGAGCAGTATTTGGAAGATTGCTAGTCCAAGATTGGTACATTTTAATATCTTGTTATACTTAGATATTATTCTTTAATTTCATAAGATCAAGCAATATAATAATACATTTAATATGTTCCTTCATTTCCTTGCAATTCCAGGTACTTCAAAGGAGGAAGATTTCAAGATACTGATGATGCTTATGTAGGTCTAGCTTTGCCTGGAGATGCAGGATCATGGCAAAGAGAAAGCAAGGTATGTAGTAATTAAACTGTTTTTCATATAAGTTGTAAGCTATTTTCATTGAAAAATTTATTCCTAAGCAGTTGCACAAATGTTTATTTCGAGCTGATGAAGCTTATTTAGTTTTCTTGAATTTTGGATTGTGATGCATCTAAGAAGAGTTTCAATTTTATGCTTTTCACAGGGCTATCAATTTTGGACTCGAGCTACTGCCAAGGGATACTTTAAAATAAATAATATAGTGCCAGGTGACTATAATTTGTATGCTTGGGTCCCTGGATTTATTGGTGATTACAAATATAATGCTACAATCACTATCACCCCAGGTAAATTCTTTGTTACTCTCTTGTAGATTTTTTCCAAAAATTAGTTATAACTTGGATAGTAAAACAATTACTTGTTTGAACTTGTAGGAGGAGTCATAAACTTAAATTCACTTGTATATAACCCTCCAAGAAATGGACCAACCATTTGGGAAATTGGTATCCCAGATCGATCGGCTTCAGAATTTCATATACCAGACCCTTACCCTACTCTCACGAACAAATTATACACCAAAAAACACAGTGACAAGTTAGTCCAATACTTATTGTTAACAAAAGCTCTTCTATTTAATTCCAATTAACTTTATATTTAATTAGTTCCAAATATTTTATTTTTTACAGGTTTAGGCAATATGGATTGTGGAAACGTTACAGTGATATATATCCAAATGATGATCTTGTTTATACTGTGGGTGTTAACAATTATAGGGATTGGTTTTTTGCTCATGTTACAAGGTAATAATAAAGTTTGTGTAGAGAATTACTGCTATATTTTATATATTTTGATGGATTTTAACTCTGAATTGTATTGTAAGCAGAAGCACAGGAAATAAGACATATGAGCCAACAACGTGGCAGATTATATTTGAACATAAAAATGACATAATCAGTGGAAACTACACACTGCAACTGGCCTTAGCTAGTGCTGCTGATGCTAACCTACAAGTACATCATTCCATATACCTTTTTTAACAGAGAGTAAATAACTATACAATTGAAGCTGTTTTTACTAACATTTTAATTGGATGACATTATTAGGTTTGTTTCAATGACCGTAGCGTAGATCCACCTCACTTTGCCACGGGGCGTATAGGAAAAGACAATGCCATAGCAAGGCATGGAATTCATGGATTGTATCGGTTGTTCAGCGTTAATGTGCCTAGTGACCTTCTTGTGAAAGGAAAGAACATCATCTATCTAAGGCAGTCGAAAGCCGATACTCCTTTCCAAGGAGTTATGTATGATTATATCCGTTTAGAACGACCGTCAACAACTTGATTGAGTTCAACTTCTTATTGACAATATATGTATATAGACATTTAATGTAATTATATCGTGTGTGTTTTAATTGATTTTTTATGTTTTATTTTACAAAGGTCTTGATGTTAAAAACTCAGCATGGGCTCAAGCCATTGCAAGGGACAATGTGATTTGATCTTTCTTGTAAATTGTTGTTATTTTACTGCTATGGTAATAAAGATTTTTAATGTCATTTTGTTCGATAAAGTGAGGTTATATTTCAGTCATTTTATAAGAAACAGAGAACTTTATTATAAGAGGGATATAGTGTATTTATTTATTATGAAAAATTTAGATCAGTTGGGTCCAAAACTACTAACCACTAAGACAAGAAAATGCAAGTTCCTCTTAATACATCAGTGGACTTAAAAGTTCACAAAAACAAAGATGCAATACCTTGTTGAGTCCTGAAAGACTTTCTTCTGCATCTTTTTCAGATATAGGTTTTCTGGCTTTGCTTATTTCTTCCTCCCCCTTGATTTGCAAGACAGACAAAGCATGCCGAAAGAAAAAACATGAAGCTAAGTGATAGAACCGTAAGAAATATTTGATTTTAACATTCTTATGCTAACAAGGTTCAGAAATAATTCAGCTGCTTTTAGGAAACTAAGATCTGGTTAACACAACAGACACAAAATTGTATAATGTTTTTAAATTTGGGATACATATTTGGCTTGACAGATACACTTAATTACTGAACACAAGGAAAATATAACAAGTTAACACTACCTGCATGAACTTTAGATAATATATCTCACTTTGATTTTCTACATTTGGAGCCTGCATATTGAGATTAAGTAAAATAGAAAACAATTTAGATCTCAGGAAGCAATCAAGATAGAATTTATGGATATTTAGGAGCAGAATGGCCTCAGCATCCAAATCTTTGTCAAAATGATTTATTAGATCCTCATGTGGCATGTAATCATCCATATATATTTTGAAGTAAAGGTAAAAAAGGGGATCTCAATTCAGATTCAAACATGAATCAAACGCCAACAATGGTAGTCGGTAATTAGCATCGGCATATCAAAACACTTGCCTTAAAAGGCTGATCCAATTTTCCAAATGGAACAATTTGATTGGATGTCAGTGAGTTCCCAATATATGCCATGTTATTATTCTCTTTTGGTGGATGACCACATAATGGCATATCAACAATAGGTTCTGATTCAATATACACTTTGTTCTTCTAAGAATCATCTACATTTGAAATGCAAGAGATGTGTTTCAAGAATCAACCAACTAGACTTATGTATGCATTGTCCAAAGTTAACAGAAGGAAAATGTCCAAAAGATGTATACTAAAGAGAGAAAATATTCTTTAACTTTCTTACTCAATTGGTCCATTACAATAGTTTTGACTAAAGCCTGGGAAACCGTTGCCAATGATTCTCTTAAAATGTTAAAATCTAGGTAATGTAACCGCGCATTAAAGTGGATCAAGGTTGATATATATTTATTTCTTTAGTCACCTGCATAGCATTCGAAGTTTACTGAAAGACAAATGCGGCAAGCACAGTAGCAAACAAATAGGGGACTGGCAAATATGAAAAGAAGAACACGGTTTCTAACACAACCCAGTCCTTTTTGATGGACAAACCTATTGGTGGTTCCAAAATACTGAACTCTGTCTCATGTGTCAAAATCAGGATCATTAAATAAAGTGTTGTAACGGTTTTCCATGGAAGGAACAGCCAATGGAAAGGTTATATTGGAAACCATTTTTTCCAAAAAAGCTTCCTGACGCTCTGAATTTCCAGACCATGCCGTCTCAAATGATGATGATTCACCGAAAATTTCAATTGGCATGGAACTTTGTTTATCAAAGTTGAAGATCCCGAGTTTTTCAGAAAAATCGAGAATGTCTTTATATTGGATCAATGATCACATAGGAAAATAAGAGGAAATCCCATGTCACAATCTTCTTTTTATTAGTCAGAGTTTATTTGATTTTATCCAATATACCAATGATAGACCAATTTCTTCAAAGCAAGAAGCTTCCAACCAAACTCTCCTGAATTAATCTATATCAAACATCAGATTCGATGCACTAACATGGCCCATATATTTCAGTCCTATGTTAATGTCCCTAAGCATCAGCTCTGTGGTTTTAGCTTCTGGGTAAGCCTTATCACCAGCCACAAACTTGTGAAGACTTCAATACATTTCCACATAGCTCCAACCGGGTGGCTTCTGTATGCCAACTTTGTCTATAGCTTTTCTCAAACTTGCAGCTTCATCATGCTGATCCGTGTCTGATAGTATGTTAGATAGCATCACATAACCGGCACCATGGTCATGCTGCAACTCAACAAGCTCGTAGCTGGCAATTCTAGCCAACGCAACATCTCCATGTACTTTACATGCACTTAACAGTGCTCTCCAAATGACAGCATTGGCCTTAAATGGCATCTTTAGGATTAAACGATGTGCTTCGTCTAGACGACCGGCCCTTCCAAGAAGGTCAACCAAACAGCCATAATGTTCCATTTCAGGACTAACACCATAGACAGTAAACATGGATTCAAATAGTTTCTTGCCAACATCAACAAAACCACCATGTCCACAAGCACTTAAAATTGCTACAAATGTGATATTGTCCGGTTTCAATCCTAATAACCCCATATCTTCAAATAAAGTTATAGCATGTTCACCAAGGCCATGATGAGCAAGACCAGAGATAATGGAATTATACAAAAAAGTTGTTTTCATATCATCACTTGTTTTACAGAACACATCCAAAGCAGTGTCAATGCTTCCGCATTTGGCATACATATCAACAACAGCAGAAGTGAACCCTCTATTTGGACCACAAGTCCAATTCTCACCAGCATATTGACGGTGAATCCTTCTTCCCAACTCAAGGGCGCCTAGCCGTGCACACGCTGAAAGAGCAGCAACGACAGCAACCTCGTCTGGTTTCATCCCCAAACCTTCCAACTTCACAAACAATTCCATTGCTTCTTGAAAACATCCAGCATGAGAGTAACCACTAATCATGGCAGTCCAAGACACCACGTCTCTTTCACCCATTCGGTCAAACAACGTTCTAGCAACCTTAACTTCTCCTCGCAAAGCATACGCACTCACCAAAGAAGTCCAAGCCGCAACCACACCTTTCCCACCAGCTTTGGCTCCACTCAAAACCCTCTCAGCCATAACCAACCTCCCACATTTCGCATACATATCAACAAGCTTATTCACCAACAAAACATTATCCCCAAAACAACCCAATTCCCTATAAACCAACCCATGCACTTGCCTCCCAATCCTATAATCCTCCAAAACGGAACAACCCGACAACAAAGCAACAAAAGTATACTCATCCGGCCGAACACAAACCCCCCTCATCTCCTCAAAAACCCGAAAACAACAACTCACATCACCCTTCCGCACAAACCCATTAATCATCGTATTAAACGAAACACAATCTCTAACAAAACTTTCTTCAAACACCTTATACGCATTACCAACCTCCCCAAAAACACAATAAAAATTCAAAAGAGCATTATTAACAAAAACATCAGAACCAAACCCATTTCTCAAAACATGACAATGAACCTGAAAACCAAACTGGGGAGCACTAATCAACACATTAGCACATGCTTTTAGTAAAAAAGGAAAAGTAAATGAATCAGGCAAAATAGACGAATTTAGCATCAATTTAAAGAGAGTAAAAGGGTGTTGAGGTGGTGAATGGATTTGTGAGTATGCTTTGATGATGGCATTCCATAGGAAGATATCAGGGTTGGTGATTTGGGAGAAGAGAGTGTGGGAATGGTGCAAGGATTGTGAGGAAGATGAAGAAGCGTAGAAGGTGAAGAGGGTTGTGGAGAGGTGGAGATTGTTGTGGCGACCGGTTACGATGATGTGAGCGTGGATTTGATGAGCTTGTTGCATGGTTTTGCATGATGATAACAGTGATTTTATGCGTTCGTTGTTTAGAAATCGTGATGATAGTGCATGTTTTGTTGCCATTGTAGCATAACTAGTTGAAATGAAGTGTCCTACTTTAAGAAAGAAAAAAAGGCTTAATACATCCCGGTTTTTTAATTTCTCAGTTGAATCCTTTAACCGTTAAATTTTTAATTTGGTCTTTATCTTTGTTTTGATCATCGATTTGGTCATATTTTATTAATTTTAAATTCCTCAAAAAGAAGACCGTTGGATAAAGGAGGTTCATCCTATTTTATTAGGTGTTGGTGATACACGGTTAGATATGATGGACCTCTTTTATCCAAAAGTCTTCTTTTTGAAGGATTTAAAATTAATAAAATAGGACTAAATCGATGACCAAAACAAAGATAGGAACCAAATTGAAACGTTTAATAGTTAAGGGATCAAACTGAGAAATTAAAATAAGTTAAGGGACCGAGGATGTATTAAGCCAAGAATAAATAAATCATTTGTACATTAAGCATAATAGACTAAAAGTTGTTGTAGAGGGAAATTGCAATATGTATGGATTTGGGTTTGATAAAATAAAAGCTTATATACATGTATAATCCTTATAAATATGGGTCATTTAAAAAATTGTCTTTGAATTTGTTAATTTTTTTTACCATGCAAAATTTAATCATTTAAAATTTTGTCCCTCTCCCTATTAATCACTGTCACGTCACTAATTTACCCCTCCTCTTCTCAAACCATTAAGAAAAGACAAAAATACACCTGCCTTCTTCTCTCGTTCTCCTTTCTTCTTCTTTCTCTCCTCTCTCAACCATCAAGAACAGAACCACCATTACTACCACCAAAATTAATTTGACAGCTACAAAGACCAAAAACAAAGAATTGAGTCAAGACCCATTCACCATTTCACCTCTCATTGATTTCACTATATCCAATAAACCAAATCAATAATCAATTCACCTCTCATTGATTTAACCACTGCAAAAATTTAGCGGTGAGGACATCAACGACTTTAAGTTTAACGAAGGCTTTCTGAAGTGAATCAGAGATAACAGTAGGGTGAATACCATGAGATAGAAGGAGAAGACATTTTTCGAGAAGAGCGTCGGAGATGACAACGTTGGTGGCAGTAACATCACCGACGGAAGAATTGTTTCACAGCGAGAGCGTAGCCGGGAGGAGGAGGTAGGAGGGCAGCAGTGGCATCAACACAATCTGTCTAGACATATGACTGACAAACAATTTCCTCGTCCATGAATTGTATTCTTAAATCTGTTGAGAATGTTTGTTTTTTCGTGCATCTCATTGTTGAGTTATGGAATTGTATTCTTAAATCTGTTAAGCAATAATCTGCTTGCCGTGCTTTCTTTTCACTTTCTCGCTAACTTTAATCACACTCGACGATGTTGGTGGTGGAAGAGATCTGATGTTGGTGTTGGTGGAAGAGAAGCAAAGAGAGGAAAGAAGAACACGTGAGGAAGAAGATAGGGAAGAAATAAGAAGAAAGAAGTCAAGGATACTAAGGGTATTTTTGTCCATTCAAATAAAAAATATGAGTTAGCAGCCACTTATCCTAATTAACATCAGACACGTCAGCTAATCACTACCACCTCAGCGAGATTATCACCTCAAGGACTAAATGTCAAATGATTAAATTTTGTAGGGGCAAAAAACAAGGATTAACAAATTCAGGGACCAAATTTTAAATGACCCTTATTTACAGGGACTAAACATATATAGAAGCCTAAAATAAATTTACCACATACATGTTAATAACAAACATGACCATGTTTAAGTTTTCGGATCTACAACATTAGCGACGTCAAGTCATTGATTGAATTTTCAACATAAATCAAATAAACATCACACTAAGAGAGAAAACAAAAAAAAAAACATACTGCACAAAGATGAAAAATTAAACAAAGTACGTAGAAATCACTTATATAACTAAGACAACAAATTCACAAAAAGACACGAAAGCAAATTGAAAATACGTAGAAATCATTTATTTAACTAAAAGAAGAAAAAAATTGGATGAGTGTTTTTGGATCAAAATTGACCATAAATCACTTCTCACTTGTATATTAAAAAGAATAAAGGTAGCGATAACTATAGTTTGAAAACCAGAAAAAAGATAGAGAGCCTCTAATATCCATGAACCTATAATTATATAAAAATCATGGAAAATGTTAACGAGTGCCCCATGCACTCGCTAAGTACCATAAATAATAAGTATTTATGAAAATACATGTATTCAATGTATTGAAAATTGAAATATTTAACTTTTTAAAAAAATAATTGTCTATTCTACAATGTTTAAAGAGTGTCTCGAAGACTCACGTTAACAAGACCCAGATATTAGTACCTAAATTGTCGCCCATTTCAATTAAATAAAATATAATAAATAATCCTTATATTATATAAAATTTGTGGATTTAGTTTTAAAATATATACGAATTCGTTAATTTAGTCTTTGAAATTTAGTCTTTGAAAGATTAACACCAAAATAAGTTATGAGTTGATGTTGAAAAAAATTAGCATTGATATGAATTGGTTCTTGAACCCTTACTTATACCAAAATATAAGCTGTCTCAAAATAATTAATTAAAGTCCTTTTTTTTGCCTAGGAGTTTAGAAGAATCAATGTTTCTGAAAAGTGATGTTAAAAATGTATACTACATGATAAATTTTTGTCTGCATATAGTTTGAGAGATTCAACTAGCACTTTACATGCCATGTCCCTGTAATAGCATCCAGATGGGGGATTCTTTCCAAACCACAAATGTAGAATAAACTAATATAGTACCCTATCTAGACCCTACTCAATGTTTGTTATCCCTACACATGTGGTCGTCTCCTCTCATACGATGTCGTCACATGAGTTCGGTCTGTGTTTGGGAAGACATTATTTTTCAATCTTATGATTGATAATTTTCTAATCTGAAATAAAGTGGTAAGTATTAAAAAGAAACCTTTAAGCATAACAATAACATTTGTAGCAACCATACTTCAAGTTGCAACTGTGTCCAATGTGTTCGAGTGTCTGACACATGTCACGAAACATTATTTCTATGACAGTCTTGAAACATTATTCATGTATTTGATGCAAAATGCAAGAATAAATTCATCTTTTTGAGTCACATGTAATTCTTGCTCCTAACACCAAGAAAATATGACCCATATCATATAACTTTAGTCTACAACAATGCTACTATAGTTATGTACAGTTTCCTTTCATCCATTATACTAACTTGAGTCTTCTAAATTCAAGGTTTGTGATTTCATTTAAACAAAAGATGTTCTTTTGGCATATCCAAAAGAGAGAGGTTAGTAGCTAGAATATGCTTTGATGAAAGACCTGCTTCATCAATCTGATCATTGGGTGCTCCATGGTCAATGTACCTATCAGGAAGCATCATTGATCTCAATTGCATGTAGGTAAAGTTCAGAAAGGAATTAGTACTTCACTTAGGAACATTCAAGAGAAAATTAATATGAAAAATTGAAATAAATATATAGCCTCGATACGTACTACATATACAAGTGTGATACGACACATATACATAAATTATGTAAACTCATAACATGACACGGCTTATATACGTTAAAACAATCAGATACTTCTGGGATACATATCACAGAGTATCTTAGGAGTATCGGTATCTAATACATATTTGACAAAGATAACTCTACCATTTTAGATTATTTTGGCTTCAAAGTTAAATCATTGAAAGGGGAGTTACTAATTCATAGAGGAAGGTGTGTTTACCTTAAGTGGTCCATCAAGGAGACCAACTAAGCTTGAGAATTGAGAAACATGTGATCCAAAACCTCCAATGGAACCCTCTTCCACTATGATCAGTATGTCATGTTCTCTAGCCAGTAGCCTAATGAGATCAGCATCCAAAGGTTTGCAAAACCTAGCATCAACAACAATCACATAAACCCATTCTGCTCTAAGCATTTCTGCTGCTTTTATGCATTGCTGAACCATACAGCCATAGCCCAAAATCACAACTCTGCTTCCTTCAAGTAGAATTCTTCCTTTTCCAATCTGTATAACAAAACATAAGTATTTCAATTTAGTTAACTAACTATTCAACATTCTGTTTTGAAACAAGTTTAATAGTTTTATATGCTTACTAATGCGTCAGGTGTATTCATGGAATATATGAATATAATTTTTCATCCTTATTTGGATCAGTCTGTGGTGGTATTTATAGACGATATCTTGGTGTATTCGAAGTCGGAAAAAGAGCATGCAGATCATCTGAGGGTTGTGTTACACACTTTTAAGGAGAAGAAGTTGTTTGCTAAGTTGTCGAAGTGTGAGTTTTGGTTGTGGGAAGTGAGTTTCCTTGGGAATGTGATTTTGAAGGGTGGTATAGCGGTGGATTCGTCGAAAGTTAATGCAATGTTGCAGCGGGAGTCTCTGAAGTCTGTTTTTTGATATTAGAAGTTTTCTTGGTTTGGCGGGTTATGATCGAAGGTTCATTAAAGGATTTTTTAAGTTCGCTTTACCGTTGACGAAGTTGACGCAGAAAGGATAAACATATGTATGGGTTTCCATGTGTGAGAAGAATTTCCAAGAGTTGAAGAAAAGGTTAACGCCAGCTCACTTACCAAACTCAAATCCCGAAACGGCTCAACCAACTGTAACTCTTTAACCATCAAATCAGACATATGCAACGACATCCTACTCAAAGCATCCGCAACTACATTTGCCTTTCCTGGATGATAACTTAACTGAAAGTCATAGTCCTTAAGAAATTCCAACCACCTCGTGTTTAACTCCTTTTGGTCAAACAAGTATTTCAAACTCTTATGATCATTGAACACCTCAAACTTTGATTCATACAAATAATGTGTCCAAATCTTCAACACAAACACAACTGTCGCCAATTCCAAATCTTGAGTCGGATAATTCTTCTCACGCACTTTCAACTGCCTCGATGCATAAGCCGCAACCTGACGATTCTACATTAAGACACCTCCCAAACCCATCTTAGAAGCATCACAATACAGAACGAACGATTCATTCAGATTTGGAAAAATCAACATTGGCACTAACGTTAACCTCTTCTTCAACTCTTGGAAACTCTTCTCACACTTGGAATCCATACATACCCTTATCATTTCCGAGTCAAATGCGTGAACGGTAAAGCCAACTTAGAAAATCCTTCAATGAACCTCCGATAATAACCCGCCAAACCAAGAAAACTTCTAATCTCAAAAACAGACTTCAGAGACTCCCATTGCAACACCACATCAACTTTCGTCGAATCAACCGCTATACCACCCTTCGAAATCACATGCCCAAGGAAACTCACTTCCCGCAACAAAAACACACACTTCAACAACTTAGCAAACAACTTCTTCTCCTTCAAAGTGTGCAACACAACCCTCAGATGATCTGCATGCTCTTCTTCCGACTTCGAACACACTAAGATATCGTCTATAAATACTACCACAAACTGATACAAATAAGGATGAAAAATTCTATTCATATATTCCATGAATACACCTGACGCATTAGTAAGCACATATAACTATTAAGCATTTTTCAAAATAGAATGCTAAATAGTTAGTCAACTAAATTGAAATACTTATTTTATTGTTAAACAGACTAGAAAAGGCAGGATTCTGCTTGATGGAAGTAGAGTTACGATTTTGGGATATGGCTGTATGGTTCAGCAATGCATGAAAGCAGCATAAATGCTAAGAGTAGCAGGGGTTTATGTGATAGTTGCTGATGCTAGGTTTTGCAAACCTTTGGATACTGATCTCATTAGGCTACTGGCTAGAGAGCATGAAATGCTGATCACAATGGAAGAGGGTTCTATTGGAGGTTTTGGGTCACATGTTTCACAATTCTTAAGCTTAACTGGTCTCCTTGATGGACCACTTAAGGTAAACACACCTTCCTCTATGAACTAGTCACTCCCCTTTCAATGATTTGACAATGAAGCCAAAATAATCTAAAATGGTAGAGTTATCCGTGTCAGAGATGTATCAGATACCGATACTCCTAAGATACTATTTGAGATGTATTCTAGAAGTATCTGATTGTTTAAAAAAATTATATTGTCGGATACATTTGAGATTCTTTGTAAATATGTTGTCAGATACATTCAGTTTTTAAAAACTCTTTTTATGTACAGATTTTTTTTACAGGTTTTTTAATATATTAACTATATTTTTAAATTATCTAGTTTTTACATTTTGAAAGAGAAAATCTCATCTCTCCCATAAGCATAGAGAAGCCCAACAGTCCTTTTTCATCTTTGTTGCTACAGCTTTTGCGTCGACAACGACGATAAATATATTTTGATTTAAGTAAAACTCTACAATTTTTGGTTTAATCACAAATATATTTTCTAGGTTGAGGTCATTATAGTTATACATTAATGATCAATTATTAATGTCTATTTCTTTGCAAGTATTCTACATCCATATATATTTTGTTAACATATATAAATCGTGTCACATCATGAGTTTAAATAATTTATGTATTTGTGTTGTATCACACTTGTATATGTAGTAAGTATTGAGGCTACGTAGTTACTTCAAAAAAATTATATGAATTTTTCTCTTGAATTTTCATTTGTGAAGCTCTAATCCCCCTTCTGAACTTTACCTAAATGCAGTTGAGATCAATGATGCTTCCTGATAGGTACATTGACCATGGAGCACCCAATGATCAGATTGAAGAAGCAGGTCTTTCATCAAAGCATATTCTAGCTATTGTTCTCTCTCTTTTGGATATGCCAAAAGAAAGTGAAATCACAAGCTTTGAATTTAGAAGACTCAAGTTATCATTTTGGGTGAAAGGAAATTGTACATAACTATAGTAGCATTGTTGTTGTAGATTATAGTTATATGATATGGGTCATATTTTCTAGGTGTTAGGAGCAAGAATCACATGTGACTCAAATAGATGAATTTTTTCTTGCATGTTGCAACAAATACTTTAATAATGTTTCAAGACTGTCATAAAATAAATGTTTCGCGACATGTGTCAGACATCCGAACACATCCGATACAGTTTCAACTTAAGTATGGATGCGACCAATGTTATTGTTATGCTTAAGGTTTTCTTATTCATACTAGCCATTTTATTTCAGATTAGAAAATCATCATTCATAAGATTGAAAAATAAGTTTTCCCAAATACAAAGAGCAAACTCCTTTCACAGCATTGTGTGAGAGGAGGCGGCCACATTTGTAAGGATGACAAACAATGAATAGGGTCTGGATAGGGTCCTATTACTTTTTTCTACATTTGTGGTTTGAAAAAAATCCCCTATCTGGACTCATTACAGGGACATGGCATGTAAAGTGCTAGTTGAATGTCTCAAACTATATGCAGACAGAAATTTATCCTGTAGTATACATTTCTAACATCACTTTCCAGAAACATTGATTCTTCTAAACTCCTAAGCAAAAAAAAAGGACTTTAATTAATTCTTTTGAAACAACTTATATTTTGGTATAAGTTAGGGTTCATGAAATAATTCATATCAATGCTAATTTTTTTCAACATCAACTCATAACTTTTTTTATGTTAATCTTTCGATTCTCAGAAAAAATTGGCCCTACGGAAAGTAAATCATAATATAGGCAAGTATCAAACCGGCTTCTTAAAAATAAAATAAAAAGTGTCAGGCCGGCATAGTTGACCAGCCTAATCAGAATAATAGCATGTAAAGAATAATAGTATTTAAGAAAAAATTACGATCACTCTACAATCAACCATGTCTTGACGACCTGAGCCACCATGTTAAATAAACGAGTCAAAGTATAAGTATAATTTTTGTTAAATAAAAGATGAAATAAGATTAGTGTAAAGTTAATTTTTATTTATATTTAAGTCTAGATGAACAATCGTTTGTCTAACCTCAGTCATCTAAACTCAAGTAGCAAGTTGCTATTGTAAGAAAAACTTCTAATGATTTGTTTAGCCAACACCTTCGTGTAATTAGGTAGGGACTCTTAACTCCATTTTTATTAATCCACACTTGGTCCTACAATATAACTAGAGTATTTCACCTGCATGAATAGTCAAAATAAACACTTTCTCTCTCTAGAAAAAATTTCTCTGACCTCTCTCTAGTTTTTCAAACCTTCTTCCCCCTTTAATCCAAATTTCTGGCCGATCTCATGTAGTGTTCCGGCAGTGGTGGTGCGATGAGACCTCATCTCCTCACCACCGTCCTCCTCCTTTTCAGATATTCAACTCGTTTTTATCTTCCTCTCCCTTTTTCAACTTTTTTCACATTCAAATCTCGTTTTCTTCAAATCGGGTCTCTCTATCTTTCGTAACTCTTTCATCTTGTCTCTGTCCTTGTGTTCCTCTGTTTAACTCCATGGATCCAACTTGACTGTTTCCTCCCAGGTCTGCTTTAGATATAGGTGGAGGTGGTGCTGGGTTGTGCTCTGTTGGTGTCCCGGCTGGGAGGTTCAAGGGTTTGGGCGGCAGGCCTGCAACATATCTGTTTAAAGGTGGTGAGCCGCGGCGGTGGTGAGGCTGAGGTGGTGGGGTGGTTATGTGGTGGTGTTGTTGTTTGAGTTGGTGACTTGTGGGGTTGTGGTGATGGTGACGCGTGGTGGTGGTGATGTGGTGGTGGTGAGGTGTCGGCCGTTTTTTCGTCGAATGTGGGTGTCGGCTGTTGTGGTGGGTGGTTCGAGTGGAGTGTAAGTGTAGGGGTGGTCGATGGTGGTGACAGACGTGTGGTGTGGAGGGAGATGTGTGGTGCCGATATATGTGATCCGGTTCCGGCAGCTGTAGGTGTGGTGGCATCTCTTTCATTCACGATCAATCCTCCTTCAACGAACTCCCGGATCGTTTGTTATCGTAAGGATCATGGAGGTTGTGGTTGTTCACGCCGATGGCCGTGGTGCCTTAGATTTTGTTTGTTTGGTGGCAGACCTCCCAAGGACACTGTATGTTCGTTATTTACTATTTCCATGCTGAATTTTGTTTGTATGGTGGTGTCGTTGTGGTGGTGGGGATGCGTGGTGGTGGGGGTTTTCGATTGAGGTGGTGGAGGTGGATTTGTGTGGGGGATCGTGGGGTTTTCTGGATAAGGTTTGAATGGGTGGTCGTGGCTGTTTTGGACTAGGATTTGGTGGCAGAACGGTTTGCGGACGAGGGGTTTTAAAGGGGTTAGCTGGTGCAGTTTAGGTGAGGAGGAAGGTGTTTGTTGGGGTGATTTCCTTTGGAGGTAGCCTCTGGTACACGGGTTCACGTTCGTCCTCTCTAGCCCTTGTTGATATTTTGGGTTGTTTAAAGTGTTCAGGGAGTTTTGGAGGGTGCGTGCCTGTTGAGATGAGCCTCTTCCTTTTGATGTGTTCGTCGTTTGCACCACCGCTTATCATGTCGTTTGTCTTTCTTATTGTGTGTTGGGTTTCGGCGGGCTGGTTACTTTTGCTTCGAGACCGGGAGATGGTGACTAGCTGCAATCCTGTTTGACTTGATATGGTGTTCTCTGATGTACCGGGGGGCGAGGGGTGCCCTGCTGATTTGGTTCTAAAGTCTGGCGGGCCGATCACTTTTGATTCGAGATCGGGAGTCAACTCTTTGGTTTAAGTTGGTTTTTGGGCTTTTGTTTTTGTGCTCTTTCAATGGATCGGAGGTCGAGAGGTTGTGGAAGTGGCATGTCTATTCAGTTAGGAGCGATTCGATTGTGGCTCAGCTTGGGTGTAAAAGTATGACTGTCTTATTTTGAGGGGTTTCTTTGGGGGTAAGTAGTGACGATGGATGGTGTTGGATATTGTGTTACAGTGTTTGTTTCTGTTAAGGTGTCCGTCTCAGGTGCTGGGTTATCTTCAGGGACTTGTATGGTGGTTATGGTGTACTGTCTATATGCGACACCATTTGTATCTTGTTTCGTCTATACCTCACGTCTTGCGAGGATGACGTTTAATAATATTTGTTAGATTGAAAAAAAGTATTTCACCTGCCATTGAATTTACATGAGTATAATAGTAGTAACTTTTGGAAGAAAAAGATGTGACTACAAGGGTATATACTCTATATATACTGGTAACAAAACATGGAGGTATTGGATATAATCATCTATAATTGGAAAGATTGGTCCAATCAACTATTAATTAAAGTATGAAATAACATTTACTCGTAGAATCTAAGGTTTATTGATGCTCCGTGTGGGAGACAGGCTTGACGTTCCCGTCCTGCGTCGTTGATGGTTAGTGTCATTTCTTTCTTTATTATAGATGTGAGAACTCCAAAAAATCTCATTATATTAATATATGATTTTGTAAGGCATTTTTAAATAGATAATTGATTTTATGAATATTTCGAAATGATTTGTCTCAAATAAATTTCATTAATATTTGGTGGATTTCAATAACAAAACAACTTTATATGTGGATATCAATTTATATAGACCTAGCACGTGTCGTGCGGCACGAGCAAGATATTTTGATTGAGCTACAACATTTAAAACAATTTTTTTAAATATAAAAAGATATAGGAATTAGGAATGACATAGTAAGTGAATATTTTTTTAATCAGGTATTATATGCATGCAATACTAAATACTAATAATTTGCTCTTGTGAGCTTAACTCCGTTGGTAGGAACGGTGCATAATATATATAAGGTTTGGGGTTCGAATCTCGACCAAAAAAAAGACTAATAATTTGAACTTGGTAAAACCACAATTGTTGGAAAAGCTTTCTTTCGAGAGATTTAACATGATTGCATTTACATGACTTAATTTGAATATAGTACCTCTGGTTAAGCTGGAAGGTATCACTTGCCATCACATTCAAATGATCTTGTGTAATCAGTCGGCATTTTTATTAGTTATATTGAAGAAAAAAAATATTTTGACAATATAATAAGTGGCTTTCATAAGATTATATTTGGTTTTATCTTTGTGGTTTCGTGGACTTAGTGCGACACATAGTTTTGCTAGCTGTTTTGGTGCGGTGTTATTTGCTTGATTCAGATTGACATATTAGTTTTGATCTAGTGTAAATTAAAAAATTACTGTGTTGTCTTCAACACAATAGATTTGAAGGCATGAATATTTCAGACACTGTTTTTGTATGTTAACCCTCTAGTTTCTAGAGGAATGAGCCCTGATGATATGGAGTTCAATCATGAGGTAAGTATAGCCTGACAAAAAAAAAAATCTAGGAATCAAACTCAAGTTCTCCCAAACGATTTATCCTTTGATGGAGTTCATTAACCAATTGAGCCAAATCATTTTGTTCTATTTAGACACTTTTATTTTCATCATATTTGTATATTTTTTTTATCACATTAACCTCTATAGAACATGGTTTCATCCCTAACAAACTCACCACCATGGTGAAAAATGCAGTTGAAGACTGCTTTGTTATGTTCAACAAAAATTTAACCTATCACAGTAACCCATGTGGCACATATGACCCCTCCCACACAAACCCCAACATAAGGCAAAAGACAAACAAAAGAAAACATGTATTAAAAACCCTAAAAAAAATTCAGAATGTTAGTAACCATTTGTTGGTATATTGCTTTCTATGAGACCACAACAACAATAAACAAATACCTCTTCAACCATACACATTATTCGCACTTATTCAACCATAAATAGAGGAACAAATTTAACTAATTCGAAAATGAGAAGCTTACCTCAGCAACGCCGTGTCCTTTGCGATTCTTCACAATTAATTCTCCTTCTTTGTTAATCTCCTTGTCACCCGCATCGATACTCGTTCCATCTCCGTTCTGAAACCCTTTCATCTCCTTTCCTCCTTCATTGTTGTTATTCACCGTCGTTCCTCCTCCACCCTTTTTCTTCTTTGCTACCCATTTCATCATGTTCTTCCAATTACAAATTTTAATTTCTGTGATTGGGTTTGAGGAATTAGGGTTTGAAATGAGTTTGAAACGATAGGGGAGAAAATGAGAACTAAACCTTTCACATTCAGATTTTAATAGAAGGATTTTTGTGTTTTTTTTCTTTTTTAAATTAATTAATGATGTATAAATGATTTAAACGTGTGGCCAGTGAATCTTTTTTTTTCTTTTTGAAAAACGTCAGTACCACATCAGTGAATCTGGTGAGTTAGATGGGCCATAGTCTATTTATGAAGAATACAAGGACGAATTTTTTTTTTTGCAGGGGATAAACCAGAAATGACCTATATTACAAGGGGGTAAGACATTATTAACCTTTTTTTTTTCTTCTCATTATATGTTATTAATCTAGTTGCTGTAAACTTGTTTGCATAATCATTCTTTTTGGTTTTTGTCAAATTTTACTCATAATTTGAGGATTTTAATGACAACACAACATTTATATGTGTGTATCAATTTATATAATTTTCCTTTATAAATAATAATATATAAATTAATTTATAAATAAATTTGATATAAACATGAAATTCTACAATAGTTTAAAACTCTATTTAAAAATATATGTAGATTAATATGGAAGTTGATACAAGAGGTAATTAACACTTCTTAAATCTAAGCCATTGAATATTTTAATTAAATATCAATGGTAGGATTGTAAATTCTCATCAAGGAAATATCAGTCTCCCTTCCAACCATTAAAAATGTATAAAATATTTAGGTTCCGTTTAATGTGCGTGATATTTTTTTTTTTTTTTTACAAAAGATAAGAATGATTAAATAAAACAACGGAGCTTCCTGCCCACATAAGGAGTGTTAAACAAGGACTCAAAAGTACCAGTCACATACAAAGAACCAAATTGAAACAAGCTATAAACAGTCACAATCTAGCTCGGGATGAAGTTAAAACACTGACTGGGATAAATCTACCAGTGATGAAAATCGAAAGATAAAGTACTATGTTTTCCTTGAAACCACCGAAAAGAGAAGAGCTTCACTTTGTCCAACAATTGCTACAAAGTTTGTGTTTTTTGACGAAAAAGACAATTATTTCTATCTTTTTTAATAACCAAAAAAGACTCCACATGTATGACATGTAGAGAAAGTCTGAATTTTCTAGATTCAACAGCTAAATTTGTGAATTGACCAAAATGGTTTGAAACAAGCAGTTTGTTCGTTATAAAAAGAAAAACCACAAACGGATATACACCCTTCCAGCTTGCACACAATCACTTGATCAAAGGTCTGAATTTTGGGGGGATAATTCCATGATTAATCAAGTTTTCATTTGTTGTAATGTGATTGTAAAGCATCATCACACTAGCAACGAGACCTTCAATGACACAACTTTATTCCACACATAATTATAATAATCAAGCATACCAGATTGCATAACAGAGGATGAAAGCAGCTGGTAGGCCACTCAGATGGAACTCCCTTTGCTTGAATCGAGGCTCCAATACACTTTTCTTAGATCAAGGCTCTAATACCCTTTGCTAAGATCGATGCTTCAATACCACTCAGATATCGCACCACCACTGAGAACCCGTTCGACCACCCTCTTTCACCCTTCCAACCTCCTCAGCATACTTAGCTACTAACAGCTTAAACCAGAAACTCGATTTCTCCACTTGCATTCTCCAACGTCACTTTTCTAACTATGACAAATTAAATTCTCTAAACCTACTAAACCAAACCCTCTTTTCTCCTTATCCAAGAGGAAAGGGAGCCTTGAAGAAGAAAATTAAAGTGTAAATGAGCAATGCTTAACGAATCACCATTACCAACTCTATAATCATTAAACAACCCCGCCTCAACGATAGCTTTCATCATCACATTCAAACCCTCCACAACCAGCAAAAAGAGAAAAGAAGACATATTATTGTTGAGATAAAATTCGAAGTCCCTATTAATGTTTTAAAGATGATAAACATATTTAAATTACATTTTTATTTAATTCTAATTATCTTGTTATTTAACTTGTGTGTTTGATTGTTTTAATTAGTCACATGTTAAATCAAGAATGTATTATATCATGATCATACAAGGCTTAAGACAATTCAAGAATGCAAAGGCAAATAAGTCAATATCTAAAACCGAGAGCATGATCTCATGGAAGAAAGCTTCATGCAAAACATGTACGTACACATGAATGAAAAGAGCGGGAATCAAGGACAAATAAACATCTTTAATGTGAATCAAAGAATTAGAGTGTTGCACTTAAAGGCACCAATAACTGTTTTAAAAAGAATTTTCCATGATAGAAGATATTCAAACATATGAACAAAAAGGAAGTTGTTAAATATCAAGTATTTCCTTCAACCCATAGCTATGCGATAACACATGAAGGTTTAGTTAAAAGTAGCACACGATTTTGTCAAAGAATTTGCAAGCATATTCAACTTTTGGTCCCATCACCATAAGACAAAAGCATTCTTTGTGTGGAAGATTCAAGTTTACAGAAATCATTCTACAGGACATGAGAACAATTTCTTGCAAAACAAACAAAAGGCAAGCATGGAAATATTATTTAATTGACAAAATAGGCTTCCCTCCTCTATAAATACCAATCCTCTATACATATATTTGAGAATAAACAAAATGAAAAAATCCACATGGCATATCAAGATCAAATACAAAGGAAAAATTACATGTGGCAAATGACAATGCAAAGTTGACTAATAATCATTATAATCAAATCACAATTTATGACGGACTTTTTTAATGACACCATTTACGATAAAAGGAAAAGTTTAACTCAATAATTTTGATTGTTAGTCAAATTATATAAAATGACATAATTTCAAAATAAAAAATTAGAATTAGAATTTATTAAATTTGCAAAAATATATTTTTATTTTCAAATTATATAATATATATTTATTCATAGGATATATTTTGCATTGGTCAAAGAATCATAATCTCAATTGATTACGTTGCTTCTTGCATATAAATTAAGAAAATATTTGTCACTAATATTTAAGAAAAATCACGGGACACATATTTATCAATGATACATAAAAATAAGAGACACATATTTGTCATTGATACATAAAAAAACATGAGACAAATATTATCATTGATAAATATTAAAAAAAAAATGGGACAACTATTAGTCACTCATGCAAAAAAAATCACGGGACAAATTTTTTTTTTTTTTTTTTTATAAAAACAATCACGGGACAAATATTACAGTCTATAATAAATGTTTAAAGAACTAATTCAAATTATTTCTTACACATAGTCAATTTGACATTGTGCTTGGTAGCCTCAGCCTTAGTTTCTGAATTTATTCATGCTAACCTGTATCATATTAAGCACAATTTATGTCACACACACAGTATGGGGATACATGATGGGGTCTGATTATTCGCGACCAGTCGAGTTCTAGCTGAAGCTTTGGGGACCCGTTGGGCCATGTCAATGGCGAGGGAGCTGCAATTCCAGCATGTTGTTATCATTTCTGATGCGCAAACAGTTGTTAAAGGAGTGTTTGGAAGTCCCTGCCCAGATGAGATTGTCCTAGTTGTTCAAGATTGTATTTCCCTTAGTAATGAATTTTATAAGTTTTATGTTGTATTTGTTAAAAAAGACATTGTGCTTGGTGATATGAGGGGGTGACCATTACATGTTGCAAAGCCTCTGATCCCTTACTAATAGTTGGACTGTGAAAACGACCTCAAGATTAGTTGATCTTTGAATCAGATGTTGAATTATCTAAAATAAACTTTCAACAATTTCACTTAAAATTTATAAAAACTTTTAAATAAATTTCTAGATAATCAACCTAGGAGTGCACGAGTATTTAATTAGTTAGAGCAAAGTTACTAATACACTTTGGAAGCTACTTTCTTGGTGTCTAACTATCTATGACTGTTAAATGTTAATAGTGCATGTGCCTTGAACTATTTAATGTGCCCGTGTCTAAAACTATTTGTGTATTTTAAGATTATTCTTTAGTTCAGAGAAGTAATCTATCTGAAAATTTATCCATTTAAGAGGCTAATTCTTTTTAATATATGATCTTTTTTAAACACACGTTGAAGATCAAATTTTCAACCTATAATTCAAGGAGTGTGACTTAATTGGTTAAGCAGCAATGAGCTTATGGGGAGGATCCAAGTTTGATCCCTGCAAAACACATTTTTTTACGAGGGGTGAAGAACTTTTACCAAGGTTCAATCTCCCAATAAGCATCTCCAGAGATTTTTCTCCACATGTGAGATAAAGATTGTCAATAGTTAATCTCTCAACCTTTATAAATATGAGTCATGCTACATAGACGAAAGCTAACAATGCGCAAATCATGGAATTCATGTGGATGGAAATCAAAGAGGGTGAGAGAGAGAAAGAAATTAGTCAAAGGGAGAAAATCATCCAACAATGTACAGGCATTCGTCGTCGCTTGTCATGCTTGTTGGTCCTCGTACCAACAAGCATTTTCCATTAGCTATTGGTTGCAAGTGGATGTTCAGGTTAAAACTGCACGGAAATGGCAATTTTGAAAAGTAAAAGACAATGTTAATTGCAAAGTGATTTACTTAAAAAGAAAGCATTATACGATCACCTTTAATCTAGTATAGAACTCCATAATATCGGAGTTCTAATGGCCATTGCAGCATCTAAAAATCGATAACTATTCCATCTTGATTTATACATGGTCGGTCTTGAGATTTTTGATTTTTGATGTCAGAATTCTAATGACCATTGCAGCAACTAAAATAATGGTGTCCCCTGTTAATTATATTACTAAAAAATTTTGGTTGTGGACGGTGGTGAAACATGAACAAAAAAACCTTGAGCATGCCAAAACAATGTTTGAAAAGTTAATTTGCAAACTTTTTTTTTTAAAAAAAAAAAAAAGAAGACAATTGCATTATTATATAACAGTACTAGTGGGGCTACATGTACAATAAGTCGAAATAAAGAAATTTAGAAAGAGATCTCATTGTGTACCATACAAATGAATCTAAGAAGTATCGCAACAAACAACACAAGATACCATCATCACCAACTATTGTCTTTCAAAACTGACCAAGCCTCTGTGCCAATAAGCAAATAACATTATTCTTTTGGTTATAAGAAATGACATAAAAAGTAAACAACTAAGAAACTAGTCATTACAAAATTTGAAATGATTCATAATATGATTGAATCAATTAACAAAGCGAAGTATTTTATAAGACTATCCAACCTTGGTGAATGGAAGCATACTAGTTAAAATAAAGAAAAAATAAAAACACAATTAATAATATATCATTAATTTTAATTTAAAAAATTAATTATAAATATTAGATAATTTACATCCAATTAATTTTCTTCCATTCTCATGATTTTAGCATAATAGCATGACTCTTGGAGTCATGCATTTCAATAAAATAAAAAAACCATCATATACAAACATGAACCACCGGTATGTTTTGCAAAGAATACATATATTTTTCATTATTTATGTATTAAATATTACTTTTAGATTCATCAACTTCTATCAACAACTACATACACAAACTACCAATAAACCTTGCGAAAAATACTTATTTCCCGCATTCTTCATGTATTTAATATGTCTTTTTGATTCATGCATGTCATGTGAGAAAAACTATTTTATATGTTAGAAATACAAATATGTAAATATTAACCTAGTTGAGATTCTCTTCATTTCTTAAAATAAATGTTTAATCATTGCCACAAATTCTAGAAATATTGGCATTTATATTTTTTATTTAATTCAAAACTATAGTAATGGAGATATCCATTTTAAAAAAATAGATAGCATCTCAACTCATTTTAATTCATCTTATGCTTATGTATTATGTATCTATTATCTATCAAATAACAGTTTTTTTTATATATATAAAATAATCGAATGAAATTATTTTAGGACAAAACTTATATAAGTTCCATACATCCTGTTTTTGCTGTTCTCCAATCAAATTATAACACGTGGATTAACACAATAAAAGAGTTAACGGTTCCGTCTTTTTTAACCCCGAAAGTGTAACTTGTCTCCACTCTCAACATTAAACATAAACAGTCTCCACCAAGATCCTTCCAACCAATTCAATCTTCTCGAACATAAAGTGCTTCCTTCAGTTTTTCATTGCATTGCAAAGAAAAGAATTTAAAAACCCAGTCACCTATATTAGTTGTTTAAATTGATAAAAAAAAGAATCATAAGAAAATGATTGTAGAAAATCAGAGACCTGACAGAGGGTGAGTGGAACTGTGGAAGGATAGGGTAATTGGGAACGAAACAATTTCAACTCACCGCCTACCTCCAATTTGATCTCATAGATTTGGAAAAGTGTAGTAATTTGGAAGGGTCATGTTGTCACCATAGAAAATTTTAGGCTTATTCAATCACTCAGTCTCTTAACTTAATTGATTATCTCAATTTGGTCCCTTAACTTAATTTGTATCAATTTGATCTCCTATGTTTTGTTCTGTTACTAGTTTTAGTCTTTTCTGTCAGTTTCTCTCAAAAAACGTTAACAATGACTAAAACTAGTAACAGAGCAAAACATACATAAGGGACCAAATTGGTACATAAATTAACGTTTTTTTTAGAGAAACTAGCACAAATGACTAAAACTAGTAGCGGAGCAAAACATAAAAGGCCAAATTAATCAATTAAGTTAAAGGACCGGGTGATTGAATAAGTCAAAATTTTATCACTATTATACAACGGGGGAGGCGATGTTGATATAATGATATGAGTGCCCATAGCACAATTGAAGCACCCTTGAAGCAGAGATAGGCAACACTAGTCGAGTCATGGAATAAACGTTAACTGAATAAAGGAGTACACGTGTTATAACTTGGTTGGAGAACAGCAAAAACAGGATGCATAGAACTTGATATAAGTTTTGTCCATTATTTTAATGGACTTTGAAAATAGAGAAAGAGCTGAAACTTAGTAATTAGGAAACCGATTTCTCACACAAAAACAAATTCCCCCTTTTTCTTACCCTAGAAAACAATAATATCCATACCCAATCTCACAATAAAATACTCACATAACCTAAACATACAAATGAAAACAGAAAATAACGAAACAAAATAAAAATCTTAGAGAGGATTAATTTATATTTATTTACTCAAAAAAAATTATGAAAGATAAAATCAAGCAATTGTTTTGTAGATAAGTAACTGCATTAACCACCAAAATCTCTCTAAATAACCACCCGTCTCATCTTCAAAATTGGTCGGACTGAAACCCGGCTAAAAACCAAAGACGGTTTCTATAGTGTTAGGGAAAAACTTGGTGAATGAAGACGAAGAGAGCTAGATATGATATTGTAGATAATAAATTAATGATATTATAGATAATAAATTAATGATAAGTTAACACACACTTCTAAGTAAGAAGTGTGTGGGTATTTGCGAGAATAAGAAGAACGATAGAAAAATGAAAAAAAAAATGATCATTCTCTGTGTGCGAGTGGGAGTCACCAGGGTCACCATGACCTGGATGACAACGTCAGTATAACGACGCTAATTAAAGCTATTTCAAATTTAAGAGCATGGATAAGACATGTGCCACCATGAGGATGGTGAGATACTGTCTTTTCAACTCTGAGATTCTATGTAGAAATATTCGATGGGCCTTATCCGCGTTGTCGTAATCAAAGCTATGTAGAAATCTTCAATGGGAATGCCGCTAATGCAATCATGAATTCACGCCCTTCGTCAATGGAGTCATAAAGATGCAAGTTGTCTGAATGACGATTTAACACATCTCATTATTCATGCATGAATATTTATATCTTGTACCAGATACTCTTACTCTTATAGTAAATTATTATGCAAGTTGTGTACAATTGCCATAATGTACGGTTGTTTCACCCCTCCCTCTAGAGACTATAAATATGTGTATCTATTCATAAATAAATAACATTAACAAACTTTATGATTATGTCATAATTTTCTCTCTCTTCACTTTTCTCTCTCTTTTAACTGTTTCAATCTTTTTTCATTCATCAATGGAGATTTCATCTTTTATTATGGTATCTAAAGCTAGTGCCAAGAACACCATGTCTACACTATCACCTTCCGCTACATCAAAAGCAAAATGCGTAACTGTTGCTACATCGAAAATATTCAAACAAGTCGTTTCTATAAAATTGACGATTCAAACCACCTTTAATGAAAACAACAAGTTGAAGGAGTTTTGTGAGGTAATAATATGGTGAAATTTGTCATTTCACTACATATTCCACCAGTTTTTCCTAGTGATGCTGGTCGCGAAGCATGAAGCGAGAATCCTTGTATTGAATGGAAAGAGCAAGATTACTTGCTCTGCACATGGATTCTATCTACGATTTCATCTTCTCTCCTGTCACGCTTTGTTTGATTTAGAAACACAATGCAAGTTTTGGAAGACGTTTATGTATGCTTCGTTTTGAGCTTTGTCCTATCACCAAAGGTTCTCGCAACATCTCTGAATTCATCTCATGAGTTCGTGAAATTTTTGAAGTGCTTATGTCCATAGGAGATTATGTTCCTCATTGTGATCTCTTTGGCGTCGCTCTAGAAGCGCTTCCTGAAGAATTTGATGCTATTATTTTACCTGTCAACAGTAAATCTGAGATAATCTCTCTTAAGGAGCTTGAATCTCAACTTCTCACTTAGGAATCTTGTAATTAAAGGTTCAAGAAAGTTGCTTTGATTGAACAAGTTCATGTTAATCCGACTCAGAACACTTGAGCTGAATTTCAAGATCAAGCGCCAAATTCTTCATATCCCGATGGTAGAAATCCCAGTATAATCCCAACAATCATGTGACATGGGTTTTAGAGGTAGACGCTTTATATAGGGCGAGGTGGACAAGGAAATGACACTGGCCATTCCTATATTTAGCGCCAGATCTGTTAGAAATCAAGACTTGATGCTAGTTACTGCTACTATCATCTTCAACCTCGGTATATGATGCTTCTTTTGCTGCTTATGGATATGGTGCACCATCAAATGTATGGTCACATCCACGTGCTCCTAACTCTAGAGGCATAAGGCCTAAGGCTCCTTGGGCCAAGCTTACTGGCACAAACATTGAGTTTGTACGCTCCAATGGTGGCTTAGTATCCTGATTCAGGAGCCACTTACTATGTGACCCTTGATGCCTTAAACCCAATGGATGTTGTATCCTTATCTTGTTCTGACCGAGTGCATATTTGAAAAGGACAAGGTTTGTCTATAACTTATGTTGGCTCAATGAGTTTTGATTCCTCTTTTCAACTTCAAATTACTCTAAAACTCAATAACTTACTCCTTGTTCCTTCCATAACTAAGAATTTAGTTAGTGTCATCCATTTCGCTATGGATAAGATTGTATTTTTTGACTTCCATCTTAATAAGTGTTTTGTTAAAAGTCAGGGTCTTCTAAAGTTCTTCTGAGAGGTTCTCTTGGTAGGGATGGCCTCTATCAATTTGATCATCATTCTTCCTCTCATCCTGCTATTCAAACCTCTAAGAATCCCACTAATCTAGCTTGTAATAAAATTAAAATTTTGTTCCTCTTTAAGAAACAATTCTAGTTTACATTTTGGTACTTTTTAACGTAATAATGTTGCTTGTTCAACAATCGTTCTTGTCAATCATTTTAGTTCTTCTTTGTATAGCTGATGACTAAATTTGGAAGGTTAAGAGTGCTCAGATCCTATAGTGCTTCCTAAAGGAGAATCTCAAGCCAAGTGTGTGACATTTTCTTTAATTTGTTATTTTCAATTTCAACTTCTTGTTTAGGTAATTTTTAACATGTTTATGGTTTGGAACTTAGGATATAGTTAAATAAGTTGAGAAGAATAGGAATTTGTTTAATTGGTATGAAACTTTGGATGGTTAAATAAGTTAACCAGAACATGAATTTGTTTATGGTTTGAAACTCCGGGTGTAGTTAAATAAGTTACTAAAACATGAAATTTCTCACACGAACGATTTGTCACTGCCAAAGAATTAAGAAAAGAATGAGTGTGATTGTCACAAGAATAATTTATCTATTCGAATTAATTCTTATGTCAAACCCTTGATCGTTTGAATATATGAGTGAAAGTTTAGATATCTTTATTGAACTATTTATCAAGTTTTTGACTCCCTGTATCTAATTGGTCTTATGGCTACAACTTGATTTTTCTATTCCCTATATTTACACACTTAGGATTGTTTTTCATTAGGGTTAATAGACCTTTACCCCTGTAATATAGAACACTTTTGGTTTTGCCCCCTGTAAAAAAAAAAATTAGATTCGATCCTTGTAAAAAAAAATTGTTTTAGAAAACCCCCTAGGCCTGCTGAGTGTGCAATTTCGCTGATATGGCATGCTGCGTCACTTTTTTCGGATGACATGGCGTGCTGATTGTATAATTTTTTATTTTTTTATGGGTACGCGTGGCATTTCTGATTTTTTTTTAAATAAAAATAAAAAAATCTTTAAAAATGAAAAAAATTCTGGAAAAATTAGTAAAAATGAAAAATAATAAAAAAAATCTGAAAAAACAAAAGAAAAATAAAAAAATTCCGGAAAAATGATTAAATTTTTTTATAAAAATCTGGAAAAATTAACGAAAATGAAAAAAAAAAGCTGGTAAATTAAAAAAAAAATGAAAAAAATGAATATATATCAAAATTTTCGACAATATTATAAAAAAATCTTAAATTAAAATTATAAAAAAATTGAAAATATAATATTATCTAATTATTTTATTTTGAAAATTAATTTCCAGAATTTTATTTTATTCAAAAATATAATCTAGATGAATAACAAAATATAATGGATATTGATTGACACCGATATATAAGTATATATTAATTATTCCCATCAGTTTTTCATTTTTAAAATTTTTTCTAGATTTTTATTAGTTTTTCCAGTTTTTTTTTTATTTTTTTAATCATTTTTTCTAATTTTTTTACTTTTCCGTTATTTTTTCATATTTTTTTATTATTTTTCATTTTTATTAATTTTTCCTGAATTTAATTAATTTCTTTTTTTTTTTTTTCGTTTTTTTAAGAATTTTTTATTTTTATTTAAAAAAAATCACAAATGCCACGTTTGCCCATAAACAAATAAAAAATAAAATTAATTATATAGTCAGCACGCCACGTCATCCGAAAAATGTGACACAACATGCCACATCAGCGAAATTGCACACTCAACAAACTTAGGGGGGTTTTCTAAAACAAAATTGTTTTACAAGGACCGAATCCAATTTTTTTTTTTTAAAGGGTGCAAAACCAAAAGTGCCTTATATTACAGGGGGTAAAGGCCTATTAATCCTTTTCTTTATTTGATTATAATGTCATCAATAAGTACCACTTTCTCCTTAAAAAAAAAAGGTTTAATAATAGTTTTCGTCCTCTAACTTTCACGAAGTTGCGATTTTGGCCCCTTAAGAAAAAAAACTACAAAATCGCCCCCTAAGTTTTGCAACTGTAGCAGTTTTGGCCCCCAAGGTCAAAAATAAAATAAAATAAATAATACGTGACACCTCACTTAGGGTGCCATGTCAGCGTAGACCGAGTCAAAATTGGCCTTGGGGGCCAAAACTGCCACAAAGTGCAAGACTTAGAGGGCGGTTTTGTATTTTTTTAATTAGGGGCCAAAATCACAACTTTAAGAAAGTTAAGGGGCTAAAACTGTTATTAAGCCAAGTAAGTCAATTATTTTGAGGGAGTATGAATTGATTTTAGTTTTCAAATTGGATTAGCACTAGGAGGATAAATTTTTATGTGACAACTTTAGGAAAAAAATACATATGGTGCATGGTTAAAAATTTAAAATATTAAATTGAGGTGTTTTTACTTTGATTCTCACTTAGCTTATCCATTTGCCATTTTTTTTTCTTTTCAAAGAGCATAGTGGTTAGATTTTACCTTTTTCAGAATGAATAAGTGGGATGTTCGGGTTCGAACCTCGACTTCTGCCTATTACAATGCTTGTTCCACAAACTGAGATATATGCTCACGAGGACGGCATCTGCCATTCTATTCGTCTCATGGTAGACATGAACAACCTTGATTGACTCTATTATTGCCATCAATCCGAATATATTTGTAAGGAGCGTGCTACATTCGTCAAAGGTTGAAACACTACCTGAATATATCCCACCGCTTCCTTAGAGCATCTCCAATGGGGGGTCCTTGCTTAACAAGGACCACTCTCCGTTAAGGACCCTCCATTGGATGAAGAAAAAATGAGTTCCCGTTAAGGAACATACAACTATATAAGGACCCTCTCTCTCCTGGGTAACTAACGGGTCTCATGTTTAAAAAAGTAATAAAATGTGTACTATTTGGTCTCACTTACATAACCACTCTCCGTTAAGAACCCTCCATTGGATGAAGAAAAAATGAGTTCCCGTTAAGGAACAGACAACTATATAAGGACCTTCTCTCTCCTGGGTAACTAACGAGTCTCACGTTTAAAAAAAATAAAATAAAATATGTACTACTTGGTCCCATTTGCATAAAGAAGTAATAAAATTTGTACTACTTGATCCCACTTGTAAAAAGGAATGATATATAAATTATTTTTGTTTAATGATGTAAAGATAGTGAGACATATTTAAGTAATTTTCATTGGAGTCCTTATCTAGTGTATTAGCATTGAAGTTATTGAGTCCTTAATAGGTATTTTTATTAAAAAATTATAAATAAATGATGTGTCACGTGTGATCCATTTAAGAAGTCCTTGTTAGGGAACTACCATTGTAAATAATCTTAGAATCAGATTAAATTATTAATCGATTATAGCCCCTTATCCAAAGTCAATTTAACTCCACGGAAACTGTTAGAAGCTCTCTTGCAAAAAGATTGATTTATAGAGCAATCACAATTCAATCTGACCCAGTTTGATGATGGACATAACCATTGAGCTTCTGAATACATACCAACCGCCACAACTAGAGAATAATAATTTTTAAATTTTGTCAAATTTATCAATTCGTAAGTTATCATGGTCACTTCGTGCACCATTTCTTGGATTGAATTTGAAGTCTAAAACCACCATAAGCAAAATTCTCTTATTTTACTTCCCAAATTTCTGACTTCATTCGCTGAGCTTGCTAAGCTAATTACACACAGTCCTTTTTATTTAGGCTAAATTGTATTTTTGATCCCTTAACTATTTAGGTAGTATCGCTTTGATCCCTTAATTAAAATTCGATTTATTTTGGTCCCTTAACTTCTCCCTGTTACACATTTTGGTCATTTCCGTTAGTTTTAATTTAAAAACATTAGATTTTCTTCATTTTCATCGGGATTTTTTCTGGGATTCTTGTTGTTGAAAGTTGATGGAGATGATATGAAGATGAAAAAGAGGAGAAGAAGATGAAGAAAACCTAACGTTTTTGAATTAAAACTAACGGAAATGACCAAAATGTGTAACAAATAGAAGTTAAGGGACCAAAATAAATCGAATTTTAGTTAAGGGACCAAAGCGATACTTCCTAAATAGTTAAGGGACCAAAAATACAATTTAGCCTTTTATTTATTTATAGCTAAATTGTATTTTTGGCCCCTTAACTATTTAGGTAGTATCGTTTTGGTCCTTTGATTAAAATTCGATTTATTTTGATCCCTTAACTTCTCTTTGTTATATATTTTGATCATTTCCTTTAGTTTTAATTAAAAAACGTTAGATTTTCTTCATTTTCTTCTGGAATTTTTCTGGGATTCTTGTTGTTGAAGGTTGATGGAGATGATATGAAGATGAAAAAGAGGAAAAGAAGATGAAGGAAACCTAACATTTTTGAATTAAAACTAACGGAAAGAACCAAAATGTGTAACAGAAAAAGTTAAGAGACCAAAATAAATCGAATTTTAGTTAAGGGACCAAAACGATACTACCTAAATAGTTAAAGGACCAAAAATACAATTTAACCTTTATTTATTTAGCTCAAAGCTTGTTATTGTTATCCATCCATGAGTGTTATGTCTCACACAAGGAAAGATGTTGTCTCTCACCAAATAACCTCACAAGAAGCACTCAACACAAGAGCCATTATCTTCTCTTTGTATTTCCTCTTCCTGTTTCTTGTTCTCGAACCCGAGCCACTCTCCCAAAAGACATCAACCTTTATTTTTATGTTTTCTAAGGGTCTCATCTATTGGTACTAGAGAATAATGAGTTAAAATTATGTTTAGACATTTTATTTGTGTAATTTGAAATACTATGTATGAGTTTCATCATGATTTGAAAATTTGAATTAATGGTATGATTTAAACTGCCCTGGTTCGAGTTACATAAACAAGAAACTCTAAACAACTTTTCTTAAAAAGACAAATTATAAATCAGGGGCGACCCTAAGCATAGATGGAAGGGGACAGTCGCCAAAAACACGATTTGTTTAGGGCACTAAAATTATTATTTTTTACTTAGTAGTTAATACTATATAGATTATTTATTTTTAACTTGCTTTGATTAATTATATTGAAAATATATTTTAAAATTATTATTTTTATTTAGTAGTTAATACTGTATAGATTTGTTCACGCATGTAAACACAAGTTAATTACAACATGTGAGTTGCTCAGTGAAATGTTCTAGGTGGAATTCCAATAGCACTCTGAATAAAACTTAGATAAAAAATACACTGTTCAAGATAATGAATTTCAATCCCTCTACTGCTCTCTAGTTGTCTCATTTTATAGGCCTCACTTTCTTGACCTAATGGGCTTTTCTTTGAATGTCCAGACCCATTAACCCCGAGGTCCATATGGCTCATCTGTACCAGGCGTGTGGAGCTGATCAAGTTTCCTTGCACTGCTCGTCCGCACAAGGCGCGTGGAGTCAAGGGTATACAACTCACGTCACTTGTTAGTGCAGGACGCGTGACACGTTATGAGATGCCCTAAAGAGGAGGACCACAATGTTGCTTGGACAACGACTTGAGAGAGCTAGTGACGTTGATGGAGCTCACATGACTTGAACGTTCAAGCTGAGCTAAGAAGGTGGAGCTCACGTGACCTGAACGTTCAAACTGAGTTGAGCAGGTGGAGCTCAGGTGACCTGAAAGATCAAGCTGAGTTGAGCATGTGGAGCTCACGTGACCTGAACGATCAAGCTGAGATGTACATGTTGAATAGTCAACTTATAGGAGATTCTACATGGTATGGTCCTCCATACCAGTCCACAGTCCACAAAGCGTCAAACTTGTTAAGACGTAGACGTTTGTTCTTCACAGGGTCAACCTGAACCAGTCCAAGATTATTTCTGATTAATTCTATTGAAAATATATTTTTAGAAAACATTGATTATGAATTAATCTTTTGGAACAAAAAAATATAAAATAAAGGCATTCGAATAATTAAAAGGCTACAATTTAATTGTTTCGTCCAAGACACCAAAAATCTTAGAACCACCTTTATTAATTATAACTACATGATATGTTGATACATAGAATAAGAAGTGAAGCACAATCAAGTTGTTGGTGGTCGTTCTAAACGGATATAATCATACATAACTCCTTGGAAAGCAGTATCGGCGTTGGTCTGCGTTAGATAGATGACGTTCTTTCCTTTCAAAAGAAGATTACTTGGCACATCAATGCTGAACAACCTATACAATCCATGAATTCCATGTCTTTGTATGCAATTGTCTCCTCGGATTCTTCCTATATGCCCTGTCGCGAAATGGGGTGGATTTACGCTTCGATCATTGAACCGAACCTGATAAAAGATAAGGCTTGATTAGATTTTACTAAGAGAGACTATCTTCGTCTTATAAGCAGGTTTTGAAATAATGAGTTAGAACTCATATAAAAACCTAATAACTATTGTGATCGAATATTTATTATATTTTAAAATTTTATCAACTTTAGAAACTAAATTGTTCGACTCAACCGTTGCGAAAACGAAATTGATAAAAAAAAGGTAACAATGTACCTGTAGGTAAGCATCAGCAGAACTAGCCAATGCAAGTTGTAGTGTGTAGTTTCCACTCATTAAGTCTTGCTGATGTTCAAATCTAATTTGCCATGTTGTTGGCTCATATGTATTATTTTCTGTGTTTCTGCTTACAAAACAATTGAGAGTCAAAATACATAAAAAAAAATAAAAAAAATATAGTTCTCTACTAAACTTTATATTTACCTTGTAACATGAGCATAAAACCAATCTTTATTCTTGTTAACACCAACAGTGTAAATAAGATCATCATTTGGATACATTTCAGTGTAACGTTCCCACAACCCATATTGCCTAAAACTGTAAAAAGTGAAGATATATACAATAAATTAAACATATAATTAAGGGTTAAAATGTTTTTTTTTTGAAAACTCGATATCCAATCCAAGGATCGACTATTCATTAAATGAGTTTTGCACTAACTTGTCTCTGCCTTTGGTGTATAATTTGTTCATGAGAGTAGGGTAAGGTTCTGGTACATGAAATTCTGAAGTCAAACGATCTGGAATACCAATTTCCCAAATGGTTGGTCCATTTCTAGGAGGATTATATACAAGTGAATTTAATTTTATAACTCCTCCTACAAGTTCAAACAAGTAGTTGTTTAATTATCAAATTTATAACTATTTTTTGTATAAATATACAAGAGTAATATTTGTTTTACCTGGGGTGATGGTGATTGTACTATTATATTTGTAATCACCAATGAATCCAGAGACCCAACCATAGAGATTATAGTGACCTGGCACAACATTAGTTATCTTAAAGTATCCCTTGGCATCAGTTCGAGTCCAAAATTGATAGCCCTATCAATAATACAAAAATAGATTAATTTTAACTTATAATTTATGTGAAAAATGTTTAATTAATTACTACATTCCTTCTTTAGTTAATTTTTTAAATAGTTTGTCCATAAGTGATTAATTAAGGTTATTCAAATAGACACAAAGTACCTTGCTTTCTCTCTGCCATGATCCTGCATTTCCAGGCAAAGCTAGACCCACATAAGCATTATTAGCATATTGAAATCTTCCTCCATCGAAGTACCTTGAATTGCAAGGAAATGAAGTTACATATAAATGCAGTATTATGTTGCTTGATCTTATGATATTAAAAAATTATATCTAACTACTAGTTCAACAAGATATTAGCATTTACCAATCTTGGACTAGTAATCTTCCAAATACTGCTCCCCTTTGATTAGGTGGAAAATAATCTTGTGATTGAGGAAAATCATAAGGCCAACTTTGGACTTCCTTGGATAACTAATTAAATGTTTAAAAAACTAATTAAAATTATTTGTCATTGACTTAAGAAATTAAACAATGTGGTTAGTGTGACTATAGTACCTGTTGCACAGCATCTGACCAGAGAGTTGCATTATCATTCTTGCTTGAATCAGTGTTAAGATAGACAAAAACAGGCCCAAAAACTTTTTTATAGGTCTCTCCTTCTTTAAATGCCATGGTTACTTCCTTTCCAGCATAATGGGTGCTCACAAACATCTTAACAGAAAGAAAATGTGCAAATCAAATATTATAGATTCAACAATGCCAACTTTTCAACAATTTCAAACCCTTAGGGGTTAGCCTGATGGTGTATAAACTTGGACTCCGAGAGTTATTTCTCTCTAGGTCTCAAGTTATGTTGTTCTAGTCCATACAAAACTTTGTTCTGATTTTAATTTGAGTTCCACGCTAGTTGACAAGGTGAGATTGGTCCAAGAGTCGGATACCGAATTGTTAGAAAAAAAAAAGTTTTATCAATTTTACTTAAATCCCAACACTCTTAGATAAATTTCACTTACTAATACACTTTGGGAGCTACTTTGCCGGTGTCTATGACTGCTAAATGTTAATAGTTCCCGTGCCAAGAACTATTTGCGTATTTTTTAAATATAAGATTGAATTCCCAACCATAAATTCAACGAGTGAGACTTAGTTGGTTAAGCAGTTCTGAGCATGTGGCTGTGGGGATGATCTAGGTTCGATCTCCACAAAACACATTTTTGAGAAGGGACAGAGAGTTTTGACCAAAGGTTCGAACTCTTAATAAGCGTCTCATGGATTTTTCAACATGTGTGGGACAAAGATTGTCTACAATTTATCTTAACCATTATACATAAGATCGATTCGATATCTTACATAACAAGTTTGGAATAATTGACATCTATTCCAGCTTGAAGGAGATGTTAATTGTGAAGTTAACAAGGATACAAATTTTACTTGCATCACAAGTTATTTAAGGCTAGTTAGTCAATTACCTTTCTGTGAACAACTAATTCTAGGAGTTAGTTATAACTAGTGATTGCTTCCAGTTAACTAACATTTCTCAGTTTTATATGCTTAAAATTGGATTTGTGATTTATTTGTGCTTCAATTGACATATAGAAAATAATAAATAAAAGTTGCAACATACCGAAAGAGTGATTGGTCCAACATGAGAAGTAAGATCTTGCTTAATCGGTCCACCATTGCGAAACTCGTTACTAGGAGTTATCATCCAAAAACCAACAGGTTCATGAGAATCAAAACTAATCCATCCATGAACATTGTTATCTGTATTCTCACATGAGTACTGATATTTATCATCCACCTGAACCAGTAAAAATCATATCATATTCATTCACATGCATCTTTTAACCAAAAATAAATTCCATACTAAGATAAATAAAAATGCAGGTTCTACCTCTCCTCTAAATTGTGGGTTAATTGGGTTGGTTAATAGAACTGCTTCAGGGTAAGCTAGTACTTGACCTGTGTTTCTATCTCTCATTGCTGGCATGTTTCTTTGCCTTGTATCAGATATTGCCATGTACTTGAACCTGTTTCATTCATTTTCCATTAATTTGTAAATGTTTTTGAAAAATTTTCCACAAAATTTATTCTGGACAATTTAGATACCTGTCTTTATCGAGTTTGAAAACAAATCTAATTTGATCGACCTCAATTCCTGGCATTCCTTTGGGTCGATTGAATATCGCATATGAATAAAATCCAGAATCACCACTTCTGAAAATGTACCTGCATATATACATAAATTTGTTTCATACAACATTAGTTAGCTTATATATACATAGTTCCTAACTAAAAAAATAAAAAACTGTCCAAATTAATTTGTTGAGAATTTGTAACAAACAAAAGATATTAAACAATTCACCTTATATCTATGTTTATGGGGACATTTGTGCCTCTCATGGAAGGTGTCCATAATCTTGAAAATGAAACCTCCACCATATTCTCATCAGCTGCAATAACTGAAAATTTTGTCCCATGGATTCTGCAGTATGGTAAAAACTTACAACTGTAAATTAGTCTATTGAATATACATTTAGGTGGTGGAATCGTGCTTTTGTTTGATAAAATTGTGTCCCAATATCTTTAAAAACAATTGTATGATTAACATAAAATTTGATTTAACCGTACAAACAAGTGAAATGTAAAAGTTTATACCTCTGGAAAGTACTTTTACTAAGATTTTGCTCTCCAGGTTCATTCCAAACAACGTCGAAGTACCTATAAATAAATATGATTGAATAACACGTTAAAGAAGTTTGGATGACCCAAAAAGTTTTTAAGCTACATAATCCAATGTTGTGTTGCTTTCAAAAAATTCAATGATTTGTTAGACACATAAATAATGCACTATATTGTCACATGTAACACTAGTATACAAAATAACTAAGTGATTAAGCTTTAATTCGTCAATGAACTTCACCAAATGATAAATGTTTAAGAAACAATAATTTAGATTTTGAATGAAACATTTTTTTGTCAAACTTTACTTATCTCCTGATCGAACTTCAAATTGTTAGAACCTTTTTTTCTTATGAACCAGAGGGTTGACATAAAAAAAAATAAAAGACACAAAATATTTTAGTTATTGAGGATCGTGCATAAAAATTAAACTTCTATTTATTCTAAACTTTTCTTCATTATTTAAACCCACACTTGAATTTAACTAGTTTGATATGAAGTAGGAACATACCCTCTATCTAGTTCTTTGTTTTCAGAGTCAAGAATGTTGTCAATTCCATTATACGATATTCCAAGAATGTACCCCTCTGGTCTTGCCATAGTCACAGAAACAATGCCATTATCAACAACCAACTGAAAAAAAAAAATTAAAAGTCAAAGAATAATTGTTAAGGTCAAAAACTAATCACAGTTGATTATAATTATCTAACTAAGCAATTTTTTAATTTAATTTATAAAAATTAAACTTGACTAAAAGCCAAAAAGCCAGCTAGTATCACCTGGTGTTTGTCTTCTGTAGTCAGCTTGACTATTGATGTTGATTTTAGGCTATTATTGATCTTCTTTGATCCTCCTCTGTAGATGAAAATAATGCATAGTTAGAAAAACTTTATAAATAAATAAATAAAAATGCTATCATTATCATTTTTTATGGAGTAGAATGAATATGATCTCAGCTGATTTGAGTTCACTAACAGAAATTAAATGCCAGCTTGGATTGGAAATTATGGTAGGCTAACATGATTTTATAATATGTGTTTATTCTTTTTCTTTTTGTTAACGAGTGTTCTTGGAACGCTCTTTAAACCGTTTAAATTATGTAATTATTTCATAAAAATATCAAAGTTTTTAATTTTCATTTCACTTTATTACGTAAACTTTTGCAAAAAAAAAAAAAAAAAAACAAAAACTTCGTATCTGATCTAAGAATCGACTATTCTGAGGAACCAATCTCACCGTCTACTTGCAGATGTCTATTTAAAACCAAAGCAAAACTTTGTATTGATTTATCCATTAAAATAAAATAAAAATTGAATCTGAGACCTTAACAGGATGGATGCTATGTTTTAATCTTAAAAATGTGAATCACTAGAAATTAATATTTGCTAGAGTCAAATACATCCATCAATGAGTTTTTCTTTCAAAAATAAAATAAAATCAATATGAGTTTTAGTTCTCCCAACAAGTCAATTCCTAAATAAAAGACATGTTATTCTAAAGCTCTCATGTGAGAAGCACAAAAAACAAACATACCCCGTGACTCTTCTTTTTGTTTTGCTTAAATCAAACCCTCTCTCTCATTCTACTTTTTATGTTAAGAAAAAAAAAACACTTTTCATGAAAAGAATAAAAACAACAACACATTGACAAACATAAAATGTTATTCTTTTTCCTTTGGTTTTGTTTATGTTTTCTGACACACACATAAATAAAAAAAGTTTTAATGCTATATAACCAAAGTTAGAATAATAAAGAAGAAGATGAAGAAGAACCTCAATGATGTCTTGTCAGCACAAACACATAGCAAGAAACAAAGTTGCACGATCATTCCAAACCACCAAAAAAAGATGACATTATTGTTCTTCTTACTCAACACTTTCATCTTCATCATTTCTTGGCCTACAAAATAGTGAAAAATGAGAAGCTTCATTTCATAAACAAAATTATAGGCTAATAAAGAAGCATAAATTAATTAAACAAAGTTAAAAGTAGCTGTTAAAAGTTAAAATGTGGAAAGAAAAAAGTGCTGTTAAACTACCATACTATATATATGTGATTGATAATTTTTGGAATTTTAACATGAAAGGAAATTTTTGGTCAAGAAAAAGAAACAAGAAAGGAAATTTTGAAAGGCATGGACTAACCTTAGAACACAAATGTATCAATCTCCTTCATACAAAAAAAAATAAAACATAGGATATGAAAGAAGAAATGACCAGAGATTTTTCTTCCTATGAATTGTTTGTGATTCTATTCTCTCTTCCTTTCTGTCTTTGTTAATATATTATGTTTGGTACCTTAAATATGAACCTTATTATATTAAAAAAACAAACTACCAACACTTAGATAATTCCACAAAACACATACCAATTGTGGATTATTCCCATTGGCAGATTAATAAATACAAATTTATCTAATGCCAAAGGATTATGCTCATGTGCAACAACCAAATTATTACAAATCGTAAAACAATTGCACGTTATTATCCAATGTTGAGACGACCATGCAACAACCATGGTGGTGTCTTTCTCTTTTTTGTGTTTTTTCCTTTTCTTGTTGTTGTAGTGTGGCCCTTGGGTGGTTGTTCCTTGGTGGTTTTGGAAGCGTCTTTTGACGGTTTTTTTGGTGTATCTTATACAATTATTTTATTATATATATATATTTGTCATTAAAAAAAAAACAACCACATAATTAATATTTCACACTTTTTTTTTATGATATCTATTGAAAATTAGATTAAAATTTGGTAATGAAGGTTCATAAAATATCATGGTGCAATTTGTAGCAATCATCGTGCGATTTGGGTGTTGGAACATTGGTTTGATTCTTCATAAGCGATTTTTAGCAACCGAGGCACGATTGTAGATAAGTATGACAACAATATTGCGAAATGAACCAGAAAAATCGAGACACGATTTTTTCTATGTTTGGGCACTATCAAGGCCAGACTTTGGGGTGTGCAAGGAGCTCAATGGAACTGGGCCTCCCCAAGGTATGAGACTAAAAATAATAATTATAGTCCAGTAATACTACTAAGTACTACCCCACTAAAAAAAATTCTTATTCTCTTTCTCTCTGATACCACGCGTTCCATCATCATCACTCCATCGGACTTTCCTTTTCTTCTTCCCCGATTTATTTCATTTTGCTCTTATGTTGTCTTGTTTTAGGCCTATTACAATTGGATCATCTTGCTTTTGGTGTTAGGTGGATGCTTTTTTGGAAGGGTGGTTTGAGGTTCCTGCTGTATACGGTCGTGATTTTCACCTTTGGGTGTATCGCATATATACGGCACCTTGTATTATCTTTTAAAAAATTTAAATAGAACATTGTTCTTTTTAAAAAAACGCTTTTATTTTATTTCGGGCCTCTTTTCACTTATAAAGCTGAGCCTCCGGATTCATAGGAACAACTTTGGGCACTATATAAGCCTTCATTCATCATTTTTTGGGTAACCTTGAAGAGAGAGAATCTTGAAAAACCAAATGAGAGAATTTAGAGGATAAGGGTTGAGTGTCTTTAGATGAGATTCTTCGGTTGGGAAACACTTCACAAACTCCTTGGGCTGTGAGACCTCATTAAACAAATGATATAAAAAATTTCTCTTTTGTTTTCACTTATGATTCATTATGGATTTGAGTAACTTGAAAATTAAAATTATTTCTTTGTGAGCTTGAGATCTAATTTCTTGTAACCTCTTTGTATCAATTATTTTATAGTGAAATGGAGAGTTTTTTTTTCTCCTCGGGAAGTAGGATAAATTTATCCGAACTAGGTGAACAAATATTGGTGTGTTGGTTTTCTCTCGTCATTTATCTTTGTTACCTTCATTATGCTTGTTGTTTTTGCTTCCCACTTAGATCTAGGTTTGTTGTTGTTGCTTGAAGCTACTTTGTTTTGATTACTACTTCCTTTTGCTTCACACATCCAAGTTTACTAATGTGATTTTTAAGTTCGAGATCACAACAATTGGCTCCCACCGTGTGAAAAAGAGGTAAATTGGTCAATTATGTGTCATGGGTTCAAAGCGGGACATCTAGAAGTTTATAGGAAACAATGATTTTGGGTTGTGGAAGGTTAAGATGCAAGTGATTTTGACACAACAAAAGTGTGCATAAACATTAAAAGGTGATGGACAAGGCCAAAAATGTTATCGTATATGTGTTACATCTCAGAGATAAGGTTTTAAGAGATGTCGTGATGGAAGATATCGTCGTGTCGATGTTGGAAAAGTTGTATTCATTATGCTAATGGTGAAGGCTCAAATGCTTCAAGAGGAAGGAGTCAACATATAAGAAAGGGCAAGGGGAAGTCTAGGTCTAAGTCAAGGCCAAAGGGGTTTGATAAATCAAAGTACATATGCTTCATTTGTCGTAAGTCTGATATCTTCAAGAATGATTGTCTCAGAAAGAGGGCAATGATAGTTCTTCCATTCAAGTTGTGGTTTCCTAACATGACTCGATTGAAAACATTATAAAATGTCTCTTAAACCATGACTCAAATGTTTGACAAAACGACTAAAAAACATGCTGAAAATAACGTAAGTGATATGTCATCACATCCTCAAACTTAAACTGTTGTTTGTCCTCAAATAACGAGAATAGCTAAGATTTCAATTTTCAAAAAATTTCAGGGAGCATACCATTATGAAGAGGGTACTGAACATCATTCATTCAATTTCTACGCTTCACTAACTTACCATTTTTATACAGGCGGGTCAAGCTTAGAGAAGATAGTTTATATTGTTAACCATGCTTTTTTTCCAGAATACACGTGTGTATCCTTCTAAAATCCGTGGAAATGGTCAAGGCATTTTTCTACTCCAATCGACATGTGAATGCAGCTTGCTATGTACTTGAAGAAATTCTAAACATACCTTCAAGATAAGTACTATTTACACATTTTAGAGTTTTTTTAGGGTTAAAACGTAAGTTAGGTTAAGGTGAGATATGTTTGGAAAAGTAGACTAAAAATAAACTTGGAGTTAAATTATAAAACTATGGGTTCATAAACTGTAAAGTATCATCAACCTTCCTTTATGTGCCAAAACTTGGAGTAGAACTTTATTTTTTTTAAGAAACCAAATTTTTTGGCTCTTGAATTTTTTTTTTAGAACCATTTTTGTGGTTTTATCTGCATTTTTCTATCTTTTGATAACCATGTTCTACTAGTATCCCACCTCAAGCTTAGAATGTTGCTAATTTTAAATAGCAACTCCAAACTTAGTTCCAAATCATATCAAGTTCTAAAAAATTTATCTAACAACAAAGAAATCAAATAGATAATATTAGAATTTTGAACCATGTCCCAATCTTAAAAATTCAAACTTAAAGGTTCAAAATTCTATCTTAAAATTAACTACAAGGTTCAAAACCTGTGAAATGATTCGTCATTTAATAACAACAAAGAAAATTGCATGGAGGCACAAAGTGGTGGCTTATCAAAGGATAACGATATAATAAAGGATGACTTGAAAATGCTCAAAACACCAAACAAGCACCGCATGTGTAAAATAATACAACCGGTAGTCCATAAAGAACGACCGCAAGTCTAAGCAAAAATGACATTCAACATGGATACTCTCCTAATGAAAGAACTATATTTACATAAATGTCCAAAAAATGTTTCTTATATCTGAAAAAGATGTAGAGGATCTTCCAATAATGTATTTAGAGGATCTTCCACTTTCTTGTTGTTGTGATTTAGCTTTTGTTGAATTTTTTTAGCAGATTTGGAAATGAAATTTAAGAGTAAAATGAAAACATAAAATATACCTTAAGTAGTTTGAAATCCACAAATTAAAACCTTAGCACCTTGAGTTGTTGAAAAATGTCGACACATAAATAAAATGAAATTTTTTAAATGTGTAATTTATTCTATTATATGAATCAATTTTTTCTACTTGATGTGCTATATTTGTAAAATGAAATAACCAATTGAGATGCACAAAGTAAAACTAAATTATATGGTCTATACATAGTGCCAACAAGAAGTTGAACACAATTAAGTTTTAGGTGGTCGTTCTAAACGGATATAATCATACATAACTCCTTGAAATGGACTAAGAGCTTTTGATTGTCTCAAATAGATGATGTTCTTTCCTTTCACAAGAAGATTACTTGGCACATCAATGCTGAACAACCAATACAATCCATGAATTCCATGTCTTGCTATGGCACTGTCTCCTCCTATGTGCCCTGTGGCAAAGTGAGGTGGATATATGCTAGGATCATTGAACCTTACCTGATAATTTCATCCATATAGAATGTTAGTCCTTCTGAGACAATTTTAGACATTAAATTTATTTATTCATCGGATTAATGTGGTCGAGTATCTACAATATTGTTAATATATGGGTCATGTTTTTGTCAAAAAAAAAATATATGGGTCATGTTAACATGTGCCCTAAATGACGTACCTGTAGGTCAGCATCAGCAGCACTAGCCAAGGCCAGTTGTAGTGTGTAGTTTCCACTGATTATGTCATTTTCATGTTCATATATGATTTGCCATGTTGTTGGTTCGTATGTCTTATTTCCTTTGTTTCTGAATGGAATATAATTTAGAGTTAAAATCCATCAAAATTTATAAAATATAGTAGCAATTCTCTACATAAACTTTATATTTACCTTGTAACATGAGCATAAAACCAATCTCTATACTTGTTAACACCGACAGTGTAAATAAGATCATCATTTGGATACATATCAGTGTATCGTTCCCACAATCCATATTGCCTAAACCTGTAAAAAGTAAAAATATTTGGTTAACGGTTAAATATATTTTTAGTTTCTATGATTTAGACTTTTTTAAGTTTGGTCCTACATAAATTTTGGGGTGATATATTCACACTATTTTCAAAAGACACATTCTAATTGATCAAAACACAAATGAGTTCTACTAAATCATGTTTGTCCCGCATGAATTTAACGTGATCCATATGAATTTCATTCAATTAAGAAAAGAGATGAGTTTTGTACTAACTTGTCTCTGCGTTGTTCGGTATATAATTTGTTCATGAGAGTAGGGTAAGGATCTGGTACATGAAATTCTGAAGCCATGCGATTTGGAATCCCAATTTCCCAAATGGTTGGTCCATTTCTTGGAGGATTATATACAAGATAATTTAAGTTTATAACTCCTCCTACAAGTTCAAACAAGTAATTGTTTAATTATCCAAGATATAACCAATTTTTTGTGCAAAATCTCCAAGACTGTAAAAAATATTTTACCTGGGGTAATAGTGACTGTACCATTGTATTTGTAGTCACCAATGAATCCAGGGACCCAACCATACAAATTATAGTCACCTGGCACAATATTATTTATTTTAAAGTATCCCTTAGCATCAGATCGAGTCCAAAATTGATATCCCTGTGATAAAAAAAGTTTATACTTCAACTTATTGGAATCAATTTTTCAATGAAAATAGCTTACAACTTATATGAAAAACAGTTTAATTACTACATACCTTGCTTTCTCTTTGCCATGATCCTGCATCTCCAGGCAAAGCTAGACCCACATAAGCATTAGTACCCTGATATTTCCCTCCATTAAAGTACCTTTTGAAGCAAGGAAATGAATGAACATTAAATGGATGTTTAAAATGTTTGATCTTATGAAATTAAAGAATATAATGTAGATAGTAGTGTAACAAAGATGTTAAAATGTACCAATCTTGGACTAGTAATCTTCCAAATACTGCTCCACGTTGATTAGGTGGAACATAATCTTGTGATTGAGGAAAATCATAAGGCCAACTTTGGACTTCCTTGGATAACTAATTAAATGTTTAAAAAACTAATTAAAAATATTTGTCATTGACTTAAGAAATTAAACAATGTGGTTGGTGTGAATATAGTACCTGTTGCACAGCATCTGACCAGAGGGTTAGATTATCATTCTTGCTTGAATCAGTGTTAAGGTAGACAAATACAGGCCCAAAAACCTTTTTATAGGTCTCTCCTTCTTGAAATGCCATGGTTACTTCCTTTCCAGCATAGTGAGTGCTCACAAACATCTAAGCAAATAATAAAAATGCATATCAAATATTATATTTCAACAATTTGACATTTCAACAAGATTTACTTAATATTTCAAAAAAAAATTGCTTATATTTCTTCAAAAAAAAATACTTATATATAAATATATTTAAGGCTAAAATATGGTTTTGGTCCCTGCAAATATGCCTCATTTTAGTTTTAGTCCCTGTAATTTTTATTTTTAGTTTTTGGTCCCTGTAAATATGCCTAGTTTTGGTTTTGGTCTCTGGCCCCACTTTTGTAATGATTTGTACACGTGGCACATGATGACCGAACCCATTTTGTAGAAAAATAGTCCCTGCAAAATATTTTGATTTTTAAAAAGGTCCCTGCAAAATGTTTTGTTTTTAAAAATAGTCCCTACATTTTGCAGGGAGCAAAAACTAAAAAAATAAATTACAGGGACTAAAACCAAAATGAAACATATTTGCAGGGACCAAAACCATATTTTAGCCTATATTTAATGTTAGAACTTAAACACATGAGAGAACCAACTTAAAAGACTAGTCAATTAGGCGAGAGAGACTCTCATGGTTTAGCTATCCAATTAAGCATTTTTATCTACTCAATAAGAGACTCTTAATATTGCCACGCTGTTTAAAAGCCGACGTCCGCGCCGATTTTCTTTTGCTATAAGAATAACTTATTCAAGCTTATTCATAAGCACTTATAATGATATGCATTTGTTCTAAAATTTACAAATAAGTTGTTTATCAAAACAAACCCTTATAATGGTGCACATATATTAGCATTTGTGAACATGTGAGACCTAAATTATCTACACTTAATCTCAACCATTATAAATATTTTGTTTTATAACTAAAAACTAATTATCAAACAAACTTGCAAAATTAGAAATATTCACATACTGCACCATGCATATATCAGCACAAAATTGAGATTTGTATTTTATTAATTTGCACCTTATTACTTAAGAGAATAATAACAAAAATTGGACATACCGAGAGAGTAATGGGTCCAACATGAGAAGTAAGATCTTGCTTAATGGGTCCACCATTACGAAACTCATTACTAGGTGTTATCATCCAAAAACCAACAGGTTCATCAGAATCAAAATTAATCCAACCATGAACAGTGTTATCTGTATTCTCACATGAGTATTGATATTTATCATCCACCTGAACCCAACAAAATCATTTCATATTCATTCACGTGCATCTTTTAACCAAAAGTAAATTCCATTTGCAAAAAAAGTATAAAAAATCAAATGCAAAAAAAGTGGTACCACCTACCTCTCCTCTAAATTGTGGATTAATTGGTTTTGTTAATAGTACTGCTTCTTTGTAAGCAAGTACTTGACCTGTGTCTCTATCTCTCATTGTTGGCATGCTTCTTTGTCTTGTATCAGATAATGCCATATACTTGAACCTGTGCCATTCATTTCCGATTAGTTTTTAAACTTTTTCCCTAAAAATAGGATGGAAACCCTAATTACTTTTTCAGTTTGTGATATAATTTTAGAATTTGATTTGTAGATACAGTATGTGTAACTGTAAAACATTTTTACATGTGCAACAACCATGTATATAGCGTTCAAATTAGTACCGTTGATTAATATTTTGGACAAATAATCGATTTTGTTGTTGAGTGTGCACCGAATAGTTGCAATAGATTGTCGATATATCAAAATTTTAAAAGTAGTTTTTGATTATACATTCCATTAGTAAAAATAGCTCTTAACGTTTAAATATTATGTTAATACTATCATGTTAGTCCATCTTTATAAGTATTTACTTCTTATCGTATCAATTCTTATAAAAAAAAGTTATTATCGACGTTGAAAGATTATTTTAGCATGAGACTATTTGAACCAAGAAATGTACTTTTTTTAGCAAACAAATGCACATTTATAGACAAACTAAAAAGACTATCATGATTAATGATTTGATATGCAAGGATGAAAATGATTATTTGCAGCGATATTTTCAATCACCTATAAGTACTAGGCAACAGTTATTTGTCCACTCTTTTAAAATTTGACACGTTGATATTCACGTGTTGTGTTTTTTTTTCCTTCATCTTTTAGCCAAAATATTTTTTTTAAGATTTTATTTATTTTAATAGAAACAAGAAAAAGAGGAAGTAACCAGGCCTTAAAAGTATTAAATTTTATTTTCTTGCATTGTAAAAACCCCCTTAACTAATTGAATTTGAATGAAAACATTTAAGTTACCTATGTCGATCCAGTTTGAAAACATATCTAATTTGATCAACCTCAACTTCTGGCATTCCTTCAGGGCGATCAAATATTGCATATGAATAAAATCCAGAATCACCACTTCTAAAAATGTATCTGCACAAGTTTAAAAAAAATAAAATAATTAGCTTATATAACTAGCAAAAAAAATTAAAATTGTCCAAATTATTTTGTTCTAAAATTGTAACAGCAACAATTTGACATTGAATAATGCACCTTTTGTCAATGTTTATAGGGACATCTTTGCCACTCATTGAAGATGTCCATGATCTTAAAAATGAAATCTCCACCATATTCTCATCAGCTGCTATAACTGAAAAGTTTGTTCCATGGATTCTGCAGCATAGTCACAATTGTAAATTAGACTATTTGAATATACACTTAGAAATAATTGAAACCACAACCAACAAAAAGTGTTAGAGATTTATTTTTATGGCATCACATTTTAAATATTTTTTAAAATAAACTTACACTTATGTTATATCTTGAAATATTTCTACAAATACGATCGGATGCATATGTAATATGTAAAAAGACAAAATATATTAACTGTTAATATAGATAAATGTAAAAAGTTATACCTTTGGAAGATACTAAGTTGTCCTGGTTCATTCCAAACAACGTCGAAGTACCTAAAAATGTGATTAGAGAACACGTTAATTTAGTCAATTTAAGTCATCGTCATATTCATATTACTTTATAAATACAATATAGGTGATAGATACTTGATCCTCTTAACCATCTGATCAATGATTCAATCTATGACCAATGCGTACGGAAAAACACATGTTAAGTCACAATCTAGGTTAAAATGCACATTTTGTATACGGAGATATATTTGATTTACCAAAAAGTATTGGTATTTCTTTATATATTTGATATAATTTTATATACGTGAAATAATACTCTATACCGTAAAACCCACTAGTAAACTTTTACTTCATTATTTAAACCTAAACTTCAAATTGACCAGTTTGATATGAAGTAGGAACGTACCCTCTATCGTCTTCATCGTTTTCAGAGTCAAGAATGTTGTCAATTCCATTATACGATATTCCAAGAATGTACCCCTCAGGTCTTGACAAAGTCACAGAAACAATGCCATTGTCAATAACCAACTGAAAAAAAAATTCAAGTCAAAGAATATTTGTTAAGGTCAAAAACCAAGCACTTGTTTCAGATCACCAAACAAAGAAAACTAATTAACCAATGATTTTATTTAATTTATTTAATTGTGAATAATTAAACTTAACCAAAAGCAAGATAGTTTTACCTGTTGATTGTCTTCTGTATTCAGCTTAACTATAGATGTTGATCCTCCTCTACGTAGATGAAAATAATGCATGGTAAGATAATATTATAAAATAAATAAAAATGCAATAATTATTAATAAATTATTATAAAATTATAAATGGAATACATATCCTATGTCATTTGAATTGCATTGGAAAGCGAAATATTTGATTTTATTTTTAAGAACAATTACTTATTTCGGAATGCTTAAAGAGTGTCATGGGACACTCGTTAACAAACAATTTGAGTGGTCCACAACGCTTTTTAAGGACGAAGTAGCAAGTATATGTAAAAATATATGTAATCAATGCATTGAAAATCAAAATATTTAACTTTTATGAATTTTTTTTTACTTATTTTAGAATACTTAAATAGTGCGGGAAACACTATTTAAAAACCTTGATTAAATTATGAAAACACAATCAAGATGGTATTTAATTTTTAGTTGAAAAGTGAATCAAAAGAAATCAATATTTTCTACAGTCACATACATCATTAATGTGAGTTATATCTCTCTCAACAATACTAGCATATTTTGAGTCAAAAAAGGACCATTTTTATACACATAGCTGGATCCTAAATAACTATACCAAACCATGTTAATAGATTGCATATTTTTCTTCCTCACCCACTCTAAAAAAGTCATTTTAATGAAATGAGAGGGAGAGATAATGGGAGAGACACGGGAATAAAATTTGCTATCAAAGGTAGGGTGTGGTCATGAGTCTTGTAAAATAAGGCAAGAGAAAAGGCATAGTTCATGGTTAAATTGAGAAATGAGTTAAAAAAGTTCTTTGTGAACATAAAAAGCAAGCATTTAATTATTTATATATCACCCTCCCCACTTTAGAAAGTAAAATGAATCACATTAACTATTGATAAATTATGAATTAAATGGTTGATGTATATGCATTATAATCACACAGTCGTGTAAAATATCAACTCTTAGTTTAATTATTTTAAATTATGAATTAACAAAAACTATTTTTTGAAACTTCAACAAAATCACAGTGTCATCGTGATCTTGTGAAAACGATGGTGAGACCTAACATATGCGATAAAAGGCTATAATTATGTGGTTATTTCACTAGAGTACCTAACAAAGATAATATGGGCTGCATGTTAAGACTATGTTGCAAGTAGACATGATTCAAGAGGAAGGCATGTGAAACTAGTAAGTGTCAGAGAATGCAGGGAAAGGTGTGGATGCAAGAATAAATTCTTTTCACCATAACAATGGTTAACTTGCAAAATGTCTTTTCATTCCAAACAAGTTTAACAAAAAAACAATTAACTTAACAATTGAACCAAACAAAAACACCAACATATAAAGATAATACATTATAAAAGACATGGAATTCTAAAGTTCTCATGTGAGAATCACAAAAGCCAAACAAACCGTGACTCTTTTTGTTGTGTTTTGCTTAAACCCTCTCTTTCTCTTTCATTCTAACTCTTTTTTTATTTAAATAAAATAACTTTTCATGAAAAGAATAAAAACAACAACAAAACATACATAGAATGTTATCCTTTTTAATGCATTCATGCTTCTTTTTCCTTTGTTTTCCTTAATGTTTTCTCTGACACATGAAAAGAAAAACACAAAATAAAAAAGTTTTAATGCTATAAAGAGGAAGAAGAAGAAGAAGAAGAAGAACCTTGATGATGTATTCTGAGAACAAGCACATAGCAAGAAACAAAACTTCACAATCATTCCAAACCACCAAAAGAAGATAACATTATTGTTCTTCTTACTCAACATCTTCATCTTCATCATTTCTTAACCTACAAAAGAAAAAATTTGAAGCTGCATTTCATCAGAAACATAATTCAAGGCTAATAAATAAGAAGAAATTAATTAAAAAATTTAATGCTATTAAACTACTATACCATATATAATTTGAAGGTAATTAAAAGAATTTCAACAAGAAAGGAAATTGTTAAAGACATGGACGAACCTTAGAATATAAATGTATTAATATTCTTCATGGAAAAAATAAAAAACCAAAGAAGATGAAAGAATAAAAGACCAACTGAGATTTTTTTGTTTTCTCCTATGATTTGTTTGTGTGATTCTATTCTCTCTCTCTCCCTCTCTTTGTTAATATATTATGTTTGGAACCTTATTATATATTAAAAACGTTCAAACATTTACATAATGGCTAGTTAATGGCTCTTATATATATATATATATACATAGACATATATAACGGACCTCAATGACCAAATCTAGTTAGCTTCACTTTCATGTTACAAAATATTTTCAACTTCTCTTTTTCTTTCTTTCTTTATTTGGTCTAAATGTGTTTGGCAAACCCCTTCCCATCAATTTCCACAATTTCAAGTTAAGGAAATCTTTCCTTCAACGTAGAACATGGTCCACTTTCCAATGGCATATAGCTGTTAATTTATTTATTTATTGTAATTAATTTATTATATAGATTAGCATAATCAAATATTAAGAATTTAAATTAATTATGATATTTATTGACAAATTATGATTAATTGTTAATATAGCACAAATTACGATTAACTCTTCACGGATCCAAATATAACAGTATTTGTCCTGTGAAAACAAAAAAAAACAGTGCAAGAGAAAAATAAGTGTGTGAAAGTAAAACTAGTGTTAGCAATTAATGCTAATTGGCCACATTTTCAAAAAATTCACTAGCTTAGGCGTTGTAGAAGGAAATATGAGAAAAAAAACGTATTATTAGACCATAATTAAACAAAAAAATGTTGACCATAATTTTTCCCTTAATAAAACTTTTTGACTGCTTGAAGAGTTAAAATCAAATCATGCTAACTAAACAAAATTGTTGACCACAATTTCTTTGAAAAAAATAATTGTTGACGACAATTTTCCCCTCAATGAATAAAATATGTTTTTTCTTTCAAAATAATAACATATGTTTTCGTAACAAAAATGTTGACCCCAATTTTCCCCTTAATAAATAAAATATGTTTTCGTTAATGAAGTGGTTTATGCCGTTATACCAAAAGGTTGACAAATGACAAGTGATTTGGTAAAAATTGATATCAAAAGTACTTGCCCCCGAAGAACTTCTAGTCTAATAATATTCCTACTACTAAAATGGAGGCTTTTGATGTGTACCTAATCCTTAATGGTTGAAAATATTTCACATGATGTTTAGATTAAATGCATCATCAACTTTTTTATCTTTAAGTTTGCATGATACATGGTTTAGCCTACATAAAACACATTATATCAAAGAAATAATTGAGCTTAATTGGTTAACAAAATTTCATTTTCTTTTTCTCTCTACTCTCTTCTTCTCAAACTCTAGCCGTCAGTTCTTTCTTCTTTTTGTCTACTAAAGAGGGGTGATTTAGGGTCAATTTTATACAAAATCATCCATCCGAGTTGTTTTTCTTTCCATCCTAATTAAACAAGTGATTTCCACATAATTTTAGTTTTCTTTCGTTTGTTTTTCTGATTCTGTCGTCTATGCACAACTCTGTTTGTTTTGATTTTTCGTCTTTGTGCAATGTGTTTTTGATTTTTCGTCTTAGTGTAGTGTTTATTTGATTCAAGTTGAAATATTAGCTTTGGACAAGTGCAGATATGATCAATGACTTTGACATCATCAACGTTGCAGATCTGGAGACATGAGTATACCATAGACTTGAATATAGTCGTATTTGTAGGCATAGGTACTTTGTCGTTTTATGCTATTATTGACATCGATGATGTGAGTTTGTTCGCAGATTCATCCTTTTCGTTTTTAGTGACTTTGGATATGTATTGTATCGATATACTCTATCAATATGAATGAATGAATATCGTTAATTTTTGTCAAAATAAAAAAATTCAGTACTTAAAAATTAATCGTTTACGAAAATTCAAGTTCATATCATAACTTAAAAGTTATTCTTCAAACTTTATTTATCATCTAACTCTCGACTGAACTATGGATTATCGTATCGTTTTTTTATAAACCAAAGAGTTAAATAGAAAAACGTATATGTAAGGAAAAAACCTACATAATACACGTGTGTATACAAGAAAAATCTAAAATGCTTTTGTGAAGAAAGTTAAGAAGAGCTTTCAAAATTTCAGAAACCAAATTGAAAGCTAAGAAAAAGTCATTGTAAAGCTGAGAAAAATAATTATCGGAACCACTACGATACAAAGTTGGCAACCAATACCAACGTTATGTCATGGTATACTCAATATAGAGTCAATAGTGCCCTTAAAGTATATGTGAATGGCACCAACCACTCCTTTCTGGACACGGTTTACCAACAAAGTTCCTCTCGTGACACCTTTTCTTAAGGCTACTCATCAATCTGAACCATTACATGATCTTAAAATAAATTATCTAGGATGAGGATCATTGATATTAAAAGTTAGTCAGCAAATAATTGTGCTAACTATTTTATGGCTTGGATAATTTGGTAACATAAAAGTTGTTGATAGTGTATTTTAAATCTAATTCAATAATACAAACTATTGTCATGGATAATTTCAAAATATGTGCAACTATACATATACACTTTTGGTAGTTTTTTTATTTTAGTTTACAGAATTTATACTTTTGGTAGTTGAATGTGTATTATATTTAGGTTAAAAATCATGATGTTCTCTTTAAGACGTTTTGTAGTGGATGTGTTCTTTTCTATGTAAGATCATTTTATAATTTACACTAACACTATTTCTATCTAATGAGACATGTGTTTACTCTTCCAACTTTCAGTAACATTCAACTAGTGTTACAACAATTTTTGAAGTTTTACCTCACACCGGCAACGACGCGCTGTATCAAAACTCACGATGCCATTTGGGATTTTATTTCACTGGGTACATGATTGAAAAACCAAACGTGAATTCATAATCATGTAATTCCAATTCCATTCTTCAATTAATCATTGGTATCACAATTGTTGTATTGCTTCATTGACTAAGAAGCTTGGCCATAGTTTTGACGAAGAAAAAATTAAGGTTTTTGGATGGTTTTAACAGATTATTATGTTTAAATATCATAATATGATCCAATATTATAATAGTTGTGTGTTGTGTTGCGAAATGATAAAGTAATTTGTTTTTTCCATAAGTGATGTAGATCTTTGATTGCTTTCCTTTGAAAAAAGAAGGAAAAAATCCAGAAAACTTGTAGGGGTGTGAATGAGTGTAATTTAAAAAAAAGGTTAAAACTGGTATTTTTGATGATTTGTTGGGGTAAGGTATAATTGTAGGGGTGTTGGATAAAATTTCCAATAGTTTTGGACTAGCCAAAAAGTCTAGCCCGCTATAAATTAAGGCTCACTTACTCAAAGGCCCAACAAGAAAAGTCTAACTTCAACATTGAATCTATCCAACGAAGAATAGTCTATAACGTCCATTCAATCTCGTCATCATGGGTGCCTTTCACAACGGCTTACCCATGACCACACACCGGTCTCCTAGACTCTATATAATGAGCTCTTGACAAGCTCATAAGGTATGTATTTCTCTATGATCTACCTTCACTCTAGCTCATTATTGACTTGATCGTCGGAGCACCTACAAATACAACACTCCATTTTCTTCAACGGGATTGCGGCCACCACATCCTCGAAGCACCTTTATCAATGGTAGGAGCGCCACCATTGTGAGACCATTGTGAATGTGTATATAATAATAATAATAATAATAATAATAATAATAATAATAATAATAATAATAATAATAATAATAATAATAATAATAATAACTTTTGGTGTGGTTTTTTCTTTTTTAATTTGACCATTTACATAAATTATTTAATTTTTTTATTTAATTAAATAATTGAATTTTTCAAGTACATGTACTTTTATATAAAACAAAGACGTGAGGTTTTAGTGTAAAAATATTTCTTCCATATTTTCATTTTTGTTCTTCCTTAACAATCAAATAACTTGCTTTATTAAATAATTAGATAAAATTTACAAATTCTATCACTTTTATGGATAAAAGCAAGAAGCAACATGAAACACATATTTTATTAATAAATAATATTTTATATTTTTAAACTTTTCTTTTTTATTTATATAAATTTCTTTTAATTTTTTTTCTAAGTTTTTCCTTTTTAAAATGTATATATTTTTTATTTTGACAATATCTTTGAAAATGTGGTAACAATATTACTGGTGGTGTTACAAAGGTTGGCCCACAATAATCTCCTCCTTTCAAATTCATGTGAACACAAGCACAATTGTTTTTCTGAGCATAAGCAAGGCGCAACAGTTAGGGTTTGACACACGCATGACATTCACATGTCCATGGCATCGTGTGGTAGACAACCAATTAACTTTGACGAAATCTTCTAACCAACAACGTTCCTTTGCACAAGTTCTTTCCCCTACTTCGAGTGCGATCAATGACGCCCTATCACAACTTGCTACAAGAGGTGATTCATTGTCTATTAAAATTACAGAGGAGGTGTACGTAAAGGAAACAGAAGCCTGTAAGAGGCATTTACATGGGAGGTTTGACTTGAACAAGGGTGACAAGTCCTACTTAGCCAAAGAAATTATTGTGAAGTTGTCGAAACATTGGAAAACAACTGATCCTTGGAATATGATATCCCTCTAGGGTTCTATGAATTCTCCTTAGCATCATTTGAAGATATACGCCTAGTTTGGGCTATGGGAACATTTAATTTGAAACCTAGGGTGCTTTATTTGTCTGAATGGACAAAGGAATTTCAACAATCACACACATCAGTATAAGCAGAGTCAAATTGTAAATAATATTCCGAGCCAAAACACCCAAGAGAAAAAATTCTTGCACTAACTAAACCACACCAGACTTTACAATATCCCAAAACGACTAATAAAAACGCCCACCAAATTCATCCGGACTCAGAGCCCCATCAACATTCATATCAAACAAAGCGGTTTTTATTTCATCGTGCAAAGGTAATCTCAAGAGCATTTGATTATCAACATCGGTAACCGCATAAGGTATTGTCTCCACTATCAAATTATTGTTACCACAATTATTATCAACACTAAATATGGATTGAAAATATTGCAACACATGTACCTGAATTTATGTCGGGTCACTAATAATATTATTACCATTCTACAAGAAATAGATGTTCTTTGACGCAACCCTGAATTTAGCCACTCAGCGAAAATAGGAAGTATTACGATCCCCATAAATAAAATTTTGATCTTTGGTGTTTTCCTTCTAAACTTATTCTTGGCAATTAAAAGCTTTGGTGAGCAGCAACTGCGCCTCAAGATCCCGCGCATATAACTGGTTCGTAAAACCAAAAGTTTAAATTAATTGTTGAATATGATTAACTTCATCCACTGCTAACTGAACTTGTCTTTCCACATCCCCAAAAATAGTACGGTTCCAATATTTAAATACTTGCTTCAGATTCTTCAGTTTGACCTGTAAACGGACCATCCGAAGACCTTTAACATTTTTCGACCAAGATTCAATAACCAACCTCCTACAGTCCTCATGAGAGATCCAAGTCTTTAAAAATTTAAAAGGCGCCTCATGACGAACAAGAGAAGCGTCAACAGAAATAAAAATGGTTGATGGTCAGAGAGGTGTCGAACTAATGCACAACAAACCAAACTGCGCTAATAACTCAACCAATCTTCATTACAAATAGCTCTATCAAGGCAAAGAGTGACATTATCCGTTCCAAACCTGCCATTGGACCAAGTGTAAAAGGGCCTCTATGATGGTAAATGAATTAACATATTAGCATTTGTCCATTGCAAAAATTTTGTACACAACAAATAAGGTGGTGGACGATGACCATGATTTTCATGAGCACCCAACACCGCACTAAAATACCCAATGAACAACCACGGGCCCTGAAGGAACCTTGAAGATGAGTAAGATCATTCCATAACTAACGACGATTTATGTAATAATTGCTAGCATAAACTTCTGCTATATATACAGTGGACTGTTGAAAAGAGAATTCCATAGCAATACATTGAGTAGACACAAAAATAATAGTGGGGTCGATATCTCTCCCCCAAAGCAACCAAATATTCGGCATCAACGAACCTCTATCATTAATGCAATATTTGGTCACCCCAATACTTTGCCAAAACCAAGGAGGAACTTGAACAAATGTAATCATAAGTTCCACAAGAAAAATTAAAATAGGCTTATGAGACATAAGTAAATTCTTTAAAGTACCTCTAGTATCCGAGTTACCAATACCTCTAACGTTCCAAAAAAAATATATTTATTGGGCAGGTGGAAAGGCGTCTCCCTTAGAAAGGGTTCGATATGTTGACTTCCCAAGAACCTGGGCTTGTTTCAATTTTTGTTTTTGCTTCTTTGAAAGGATCAATGTGAAAGGAATCTCGGCCACACATTGATCATACTCACGTACACATTGCCATAGGTCCATGTCATGTTGAATATTAAGATGAATATGCTTGTCTGAACCATCTGCATGACTTAAGGCGCTGTTGTTTTCAGTTGCCAAGGGTGTGTCTGTACGAGTAACACCTTCTGGTGTGACACCTTCTAGATTATTCCCCGCCTCATCCTTATTTTGCACATTGGCGTACTCATAGTCAACATGTACCATGTTAGTCGAAACATTCTCATCAGGAATTTGATCATGCACCGGTGAGGGAGAGGCTGAAACAATGTATATGCGCACTACCTCTTGGGAAACAACGTGGTCTATGAGCATTCCTCTAGGGAAAAAATGTGGTGGGCCGACGATGGAGTCATAGCTCTAGCAGAAACCAAATCAGCAGAAGCTGAATCATCGAGCATGTCAACATGCTCTACAAAATTCGAAATCGAAACAACAACTGAATAATTAGAGACATTTAAGTTTGTATTATCTGGGTGCGTTTTCTCCGATCCTAGTGAATGCACGTCATCGTGCTCAACATTAGTGGCCAATTCCAAAACAGGGACATCAGGCTGAGGTAACCTACCTTAAGGAATTGCATCCGACACATTTTGCAACACAAAGCTAAAAAAAAAAATGGTTGATACATCTTTGGTGGGTGAAGCACACAATAAAATATGCCCTTGGTTAATGCCGACAGTTGCAGTGGACGAAGGGGATGTCAGTGCAACATACTTTAGGGAGGTTCATGTAACGTTGTGCGCGGAGGTAGAAGCACCTTGAAAACTACAATTTTGTCGAGCTGGAATAGTACGAATGGATTGAGTACCCTCCTTAGGCTTCTTTCATTTGTCTTTCTCTCAAAATGTCTCCGGATGCAACCACTTACAGTTCGCAACATTATGACCAATGACATTACAGTGATGGCAGAATAGTAACCTGCACTCATATTGCACTTTGACTTTAAAAGGGAAACCCTCCTGTTCCAGAAGAACTTCGTCATTAGCACGCTTAGATAAGTCAATATCCACCAGCATAGTGTCCATAGGCCCGATTACGCGTCAGAGCATCCACCTCGATTAGGGTTCCAACCGCACTAGCTATTTCCTTCAGTGTCCAATCACGCTAATATTCCCGAGGTAACTAAACCAAACGAATCCAAATAAATGTGTGCGCCTTCTTCTACAAATAATGATTGAAATCCTTCATCCATTGAGAAAGAGGAAGGAGTCCCAGTTTGAGATTAATGGTACCAGTTGCCCAAATGCGGGGTAAGTCCTCTGCATGATCAAAGTGGAAATCATAATAGGCCTGACCAAGAGATACCATTTTCCATTTATTCCTAAGCTTCCAAATGTTTCCTAACTTAGTAACAAGGTCGCGTGAGGTGTATGGTTTGTCCCCCTTAGAAAGAGTCAGTCGACCCCTCAACGCGTTCTGACATTCCACCAATCCTTTAGAATATTCTTCCTGGCCAATTCGAATACTCAAAGCATCCCCTTTGATGAATGGAATCGGAAAATGAGCTTCATCGTGGGAGTGCAAGGCTCTTCCACCTAGTGCCGCTGCAAAATACTTTAGCGAGACAGTAACAATCTGAGACGAGGGAGGGTGATCAACCACACAGGGTCATGTGAATGCCATTGTGTAACTCAAGAACTAAGACCAAAGAAGTTCCTAATGATGAGCTTCGCGTTGATCAATCTTTGTAATGTCGTTGGGCATTAACGCCATTGTGTGTACTCAATGGGAAGAAACAACTCATGCTAATTCCAATCACATAAGAAGAAGATGAATATCACTAAAATTATACCCCTAATAGTGCCAAAAAGAGTGTTTTTTCAAATATATATTTTATCAATTCATGACATTCAAAAAGACGTCAAGTTCCTAGGATGTTCAACACAAGGACTTCCCAGGAGGTCACCATCCTTATATATGTTAACCATATATAACAAAGACATGCCATAAAATTCATATATACAATTAAACGTAATAGAAAAGAGATAAAACAATCACATTAACTAATATTGTAACAATGGGCATGCCAGATCTAGTGTGATAATGAAACATACCTTTTGTATCACTTACTCTTTCTTCCCATCATACCAAATATTCAAACCCAGTTCGCACTATCACCAACGACAACTATGCAAAATCAGAGACTGATTGTAGAGAAGTTGTTTCCCGCTTCCCCTAACTTAAGTAAATAAATATAAAAGGTATAAGAATAAAATGAAATTTTATGAAAAAAAAAGTAGAGACATAACTGATATGTAATACTTACTTGTCAAAGATTGATTATGATGGATAAGAAACACGTAATAGATGATACCAGACAACTTTAAGATCGCACAACAACAAGTGGTACTCAGAAGAATTGAATATTGAAGGGTATACGAGTATTGAACTATTTTTCTTAAGAGAGTTTGATCACAAAAATGAATATTATGAGGCTAAACTATGTTTAAATGTACTTAATTGTTTTTTTCTTTTGAAAAAGCTAAAATGGAATTATAATAAACAACCTTCTTTATTTGTCATTTTATCTTTATTGATTGTTTTTATTATCTATTTTTAGGGATGTTTTTAATATCTTTTTAAAGAGACGACTTTTAGCTGTCGTTTTTTAATTTATCTTTTTTGTAATTTATCTTTCGTGAAAAAGAAATCGTTGATTTGAACGGTACAATATTATTAGACGTAAATTTTATTTAAGTTCATGGTATTAGACATCACCTTTACATTTAACTTAGAGGTTCGTTGTACAAGTATCAATTTTTCATGTTCCGTTTCGTTATTTAATTTTTTCTGAACGATAAACCTAACTCCAAATTTCATTATTTAAATATTATTTTAAAATTTCTATTATACTTTTTGAACCTTCGATTTTAGTTGTTACTTTATCTTTTTTTGTTTCCAATGCTTATCATTTAAATATTATTTTTAAATTTTAAAATTATTTGAACATTAATAGGTTGTTTTAATTCACATAATTTACTTTGAATTCAAAATGTTGACTGATATTTACTTGGTCAAAAGGAATGTTGACTCATTTAATTATTTTTAATTTTGTAATTAATTTAAAGTTTTAATTGATCTTGATTTGAATTTATTTATAATTTCCATTAATAAAAATATTTTACTCAAGATTAATATCGAAATTATATATTTAAAATAAAAAAATTCATATCCCATTAATATCATTTATTCATTAAATTTACCTTAAATATTTAAATATTAATTTTGAATATTAGTATATTGGATTTTATTATCTTAATCTATTAAATTATCTTGTTATGTTTCAAACATTTATTTTACAAAGTAAAATTTATTTAAAATATAAATTCAAGCCACAAAGAGTCACCTTGTGCTTGACACAAGTCACCTTAAACTAAAATTTGTATTCCATCCGTCTCAAAATATAAGCAAAAATTGATCAACAAAAGTTAATTTATTTGGTTCAAAATTTGTACCAAATACATCAAATTATGTTGACCCATTTTTTTTTTTTACATTTTGGGACATAGGGGGTATTTTGAAAAGGTAGTAATAATTATTTAAGTTTTTTTTCTTCCGGTGATTTGTTTTTTTAGATATTTGTTCTCTTGGATTTTAACTTTACTGATAGTTGTGAGTTTGTTTTAGAATTAGATAAAGTTGTGAGGAAATAAGAAATAAGATAAAATAAAATAAAACAAAAAGATGTTTAAAAGGAGGAATTAGGTTTAGAATTGTACAGAACGTACAATTCAGAGTTTTGGGAGAAAAAGGGAGAAAACAGAAGAGAAGAACCAGAGAGGCTGCTGCTCAATTTTCTTAAGGTAAGTGTGAGCCTAGCATTTCAATTACATTAAGCTTATGATTCATGATTGTAGTTAACATGTTTAGGAGTTTTTCATGAGAAATTAAGACTTAAGAATTAGGTCAAAAAGTGATGAATTGATGATTAGATGATGAGAAACTGTACCAATGTTGTAGAAAACTGTTTACAAACCATATGATAACCCCTAAACATCGTTATAGTCGAAATTGGGAAGGAGTAGGATGAAATTTGGGGTTTTGGGTGAAAACCCTCGTAACCCCGTAACTGTTCTGTCATCGCTCGCCACAGCGAGCAATCAACTCGCCACGGCGAGTGCTCCCCTAGAAGTCTCGCGAGGCGAGCAACCCACTCGCCATAGCAAGCAACCCCTGTGATGGCTCGCGAAACGAGCTACCTGTGATGGCTCGCCAGGCGAGCAGTTCAACTCGCCGTAGCGAGTAACCCTGATGGTTCGCGAGGCGAGAGATCCCACTCGCCATAGCGAGTAGTTCTGTATCAGACTACCTTTTAGAATAATGCGACTCTTGTCGCACAATTAGTTATGAGATTACCCCTGGATTAGAATTAAGTACTGAAATATTAAGACGACCTGTAGAGCTGTTAACTGATGCTTGATTTGTTATAGTGACCTATACATTTGTATATGCTTTCTTAAATTATAAGAGATGATGTATGTGAATGTTTACGATTTTACTATGTTGAGATATTGATTGCTGCCATGCTGCCATGTTGTTATTAATTAAAAGCTGCACGTGTCGTTATAAGATTTATGATGTTATAATCTAAATTATTGGAGTTCATTTGAGATGTCTAAGATTTAAGAAGTTGAGTCCATGCATATTCATCCAGAGACGAGGGCTCATGCCCTAGGAGCTTTTGCTCGATAACGACGAGAGCTTATGCTCTAGGAGTATTTTTATGCTCAATAGCGACGAGGGCTTATGCCCTAGGAGTATATTTATACTCAATATGATACCACATGCATGATTAAGATGTCTAAGTTGCATAAGTCAAGTCGAGGTTGCATTGTCGAGTCAAACTATTAAGTTGAAATTATGACGTTCAATTATGATGTTGATTAAGATTGTTACTTGACTGTTGTTGTGATATTATGATGATGAAGTTATGCTGTTAAATATAATTGCTGAATTATATGTTTAATGTTTTTGTTTTGTGAATCTCACCCCATTTGCTTGGAAATGTTGCCTTCCCTATGGGTAACTTGCAGGTGATTAAGTTTTAGCTGCTGTTGCTGTTGTGAGTGGCTACCCTCACTGTGTTCTTAGGTGCTCTGATACGTAACGGTGTTGGAACAAAGGTGTTCAGCAATACCACGTTTTGAGTTTTGATGATAACAAGGTATTAAAAAGTTGTCAATTGGATATTGCTAATATTTGTTTAAGTATGCAGGATATCAATTAAGATTTGTATCTTAGAAAGTATTCTGTTTGAACAATGTTAAAGAGCAATAAATCCAGAGAAGCTTGTTGCTTGTGATTCTGTATCGAAGAGAGTCTGAAGACTGTATCGAAGAGAGTCTGAAGACTGTACCCAAGAGAGTCTGAAGACTGTATCAGAGTCTGAAGACCATCAGAATCTGAGAACCAAGAGAGTATGAAGATTATCAGAAGCATAGTGCTACAGTGAGTCTGAAGCCACAAATTTGATGATCTGCTAACAGTGATCTCTACTGCATTGCTATGCACAAAGAAACTCTAATGGAGTAACGGCTAGCTTCTAAGTCAACTTGAGCGTGGGAAGCACAAAGACAAAGATTGCAGGCCAGTACAGAGTACGTTGTACGAACTCTGTTTCCACTACTCCACTACCTCGTACAGTTTGGCAACTGTGTCTACCGGTATTAATCCTCAAAGGGAATGGAATTCAAATGATGCTATTGAAGGACTATTACCAAATCAAGCAACAGATCAACAGTCATTGATCAAGCTTCAGAAATCATCCTGATGCGCTGGATGACTCAACGTCTCTTTCCTACGCCTATATAAAGGATAGAAGACTTGAAGAATTGTTGGACTCTACAACTTAGAAAAACTGCATTGCGCTGCTTTCGTATTCAACTGAGTCTTAAAAAAAGCACATCATTAACTTAGATTCTTACAAACTGAGTATTCTAGAATTTCTAAGTTTCACAGAAAAACAGAGTCTGTCTTTTGTGTAAAACAGAGTCTGTCTTTGTTGTAATTGAAACACATTTTGATTGTTATCAAGTGTTTCAACTGTATTCAATTTTCTGTAATTGTGTAAAAGTCTCTTGCTTTTGTGCTTGAGCAAAGGAAGTCTCTTGCTTTTGTGCTTGAGCAAAGGAAGTCTCTTGGCTGCGTCCTTGAGCAAAGGAAGTCTCTTAGTTGTGTCTTTGAGCAAGGAAGTCTCTCGCCTGTGTGCTTGAGCAAGGAAGTCTCATACTGTGTGTTTGAGCAACTTGTAATTTGATATTACATTTTAGTGAACTCTCCTTGGAAGTACAAGGGGGACATGACTACTTCCGGTTTGTGGAAGGAACCTGTATAATTGCTTGTGTTCTCTCTTCTCTCTTTATCTCTTGATTATTCCGCTGCAATCAGAACCTAATCTCCTATCAGACTCTGATCTCATTCAGACTTTGAGTTTAAAGGAATTAGATTCTCACTCTTCAAGAGTTGCGAAAAGAAAACACAATTCAACCCCCCTTTCTTGTGTTTTTCTCACCTTCAGTTGGTATCAGAGCTCCGGCTCTGTTGTCATAGCACTTAACCGTGTAACAGAAAAGATCCAGAGAAAAACATGTCTTCCAGTGAACAGTCTTCTTCTGGTGCTGCTGCTGGTGCTGCTATTCCATATGACTATGGATCCAATAACAGCAGTAGAAAGGCTGATTATGGAAAAATTCCTAAGTTCAATGGTGATCCTGAAGAATTTTCTTGGTGGAAAACCAACTTCTATAGTTATGTCATGGGTCTTGATGAAGAACTCTGGGACATACTTGAAGATGGTGTTGGTGACTTACAACTTGATGACGAAGGTGCTGCCATTGACCGCAAACTTCACACTGCTGCTCAAAAGAAAATCTATAAGAAACATCATATCATCAGAGGGGCTCTTGTCACTGCTATTCCTAAAACGGTATATGAAGATGAGTGACAAAGCTACTGCTAGAGCCATGTTTGCTTCTCTCTGTGCTAACTACGAAGGAAGCAAAAAGGTCAGGGAAGCTAAAGCTCTTCTATTAGTTCATCAATATGAACTATTTAAGATGAAAGAGGATGAAAATATTGAGCAGATGTACTCAAGATTTCAAACTCTAGTATCTGGTCTTCAGATACTGAAGAAGAGTTACATAGCTTCTGATCATGTTAACAAGATTTTAAGGAGCTTACCCTCTAGATGGAGACCAAAGGTCACTACAATTGAGGAAGCTAAAGATTTAAACACTTTAAGTGTTGAAGATCTTGTAAGCTCACTCAAGGTTCATGAGTTAAGTCTCAATGAACATGATTCTGCAAGAAAATCCAAAACCATTGCCTTAAAATCAAAAGGAAGGTCTTCAAAGGCTCTCAAGGTTGAAGAGTCTGAAAATGAGTCTTCAGCTTCTGAAAGCTCAGAGGAGGATCCTGATGTTGCAAAGGAAATGGCTATGCTTTCAAGCAGAATGCAGTACCTTGCTAAAAAGAACAAGAGATTTCTGAGCAAGAGCAGTGGGAAAGGGTTCAAAAAGGAGGATCAGAAAGGTTGCTTCAACTGCAAGAAAACTGGACATTTTATTGCTGAGTGTCCAGAACTGCAGAAGGAGAAACCCAAGTCAAAGAGGTCAACCTTCAAGTCAAACAAGTTTAAGAAGCAGATCAAGAAAAGTCTGATGGCCACCTGGGAAGATCTTGATAATGAGTCAGGGTCTGAGGATGATGATGCTGATGGTGAAGCAAATGTAGCTGTTGGACTAATGGCTACAACCGAATCTGTTAAAGAGACACCTGAGGCAGAATCAGATGCAGACTCTGAGAATGAAATAGAGGTATATTCCAAACTCACAAGATCTGAACTTATAGAATCTGTCAATGAGCTTCTTGGTCATTTTAAAGCTAAGACCACTGAGTTGAAGAAAGTCAAACAACAGCTTGATAAGCTGTCAAAAAGACATAATTCAACTTTGTTGGAATTAGAAGATTTAAAGGAAGAAAATATCTCTTTATTGATCAAGAAGTGTAGCTGTAAATACTTAAGTGAGCAAGATGTTGCTCTGCAAGAATTTATTGCTACTGGAATTGACAGATCAAGGGTTGCATCCATGATCTATAGCACGTATCAGAACAGAGGACAGGGTCTTGGATTCATTGGAGGAAACTCAAATGAAATGACTCTGAAACCTGGTTCTGATGGAGCCAGAAAGGCATTGGAAAAGCACTTTGTAAGAGAGTCTGATGAAGTCAACACAGTGACTCATTCAGAACCTACAACCTTTACTTCTAAGGTTCTGACTAAGTCAAAATCTCAGAATGTTAAGGTAAAGGGTCTGAAAAACTTTGAACCCAAAGCTTTAAAGTCTCAGACTCTGAAACATTCAAAGTCTGATAAACAGACTCTGAAAAAGCCAGAGTCTGAAAAACCAAAGCCTAAGTTTCAAAGAAGAGAAATTGTGAAAGGTAAGTTGAAACCTAAACCAAACGGTTCTAAACCCAAGGTATGGGAGAAAACATTGCCAATGACTTCAAGACGTAACTTACAAAAGGAGTTCAATGGTTCTAAGACTAACCAAAAAGGACCCATAAGAATATGGGTACCTAAGTCTGAAATTATTGATGCTGCATGTATGTCTAAAAGGACTAGAAAAGCACAAGGCTTGGTACCTGGACAGTGGTTGCTCGCGTCACATGACGGGAGAAAGGTCTATGTTCCTAACCCTAACCATGAAAGAGGGAGGAACTGTGGGATTTGGAGGAAACCAGACTGGCAAAATCATTGGTACTGGAACCATTGGTAACTCTCTGATCTCAATCAGTAATGTGTGGTTCGTTGATGGACTTAGACATAACTTACTAAGCATAAGTCAATTATGTGACAGTGGTTATGATGTATTGTTTAATAAGAACAACTGCACAGTGGTTAACAAGGATGATCAGTCCATAGTCTTCAAGGGAAAACGAAGAAACAATGTATACAAGATAAAATTCTCAGAACTGACTGATCAGAAGGTAATGTGCCTTCTGTCAATGGGTGATAAGAAGTGGATGTGGCATAGACGTTTGGGACATGCTAACTGGAGATTAATCTCTAAGATTAACAAGTTACAACTTGTCAAAGGCCTACCAGACATTGACTATCACTCAGATGCTCTTTGCGGAGCATGTCAGAAAGGGAAAATTGTCAAGAGTCCCTTCAAGCCGAAAGAAATTGTTTCAACTTCCAGACCCTTGGAGTTACTTCATATTGACTTATTTGGACCAGTTAACACTGCATCCTTATATGGAAGTAAATATGGACTAGTTATTGTTGATGACTACAGCAGATGGTGTTGGGTTAAATTTCTGAAAACTAAAGATGATTCATATTCTGTGTTTAGTAAATTCTGCATCCAAATTCAATCAGAGAAGGAAATGAAAATCTTGAAAGTCAGAAGTGATCATGGAGGAGAATTTGAAAATGAACCGTTTGAGGTTTTCTATGAAAAACATGGAATTATTCATGAATTCTCTGCACCTAGAACTCCACAACAAAATGGAGTTGTAGAGAGAAAGAACATAACCTTACAAGAGATGGCTAGAACCATGATCCATGAGAACAATCTGGCTAAGCATTTTTGGGCAGAAGCAGTAAACACAACTTGTTATGTTCAGAACAGAATCTATATTAGACCTCTGTTGAACAAAACAGCTTATGAACTCTTTAAAGGAAGAAAACCCAACATATCTTATTTTCATCAGTTCGGATGTACATGTTATGTCCTGAACAACAAAGTCTACCTAAAGAAATTTGATGCCAAAGCTCAAAAGGGAATCTTTTTAGGTTACTCTGAACGCTCTAAGGCATACAGGCTGTATAATTCAGAAACACAATGTGTGGAAGAATCTATGCATGTAAGATTCGATGACAAAGAGCCTGGAAGTGAAACTCCAGTGCAAGATGAAAGTCATGAAGAATCTCAAGATTCTGATGATAACTCAGAATCTGATCAGATTCCAGAATCTGAAGTTACTTCAGAAGATGGAACAACCCCTGAAGTTCCTAATGAAGAAGCTTCTGATGAAGCTCAAGATGGTTCTCTGCAAGCTAGTCAATCCAAACAATCTTTCAAATACAAGTCTTCACATCCAGAAGATCAGATAATTGGCAATAAAGAAAGTCCTATGAGAACAAGATCGCATTTCAGACAAGAAGAGTCTGCTTTAGGATTATTATCTGTTATTGAACCAACTTCTGTTGAAGAAGCTCTTGAAGATGAAGGATGGATTCTAGCAATGCAAGAAGAACTGAATCAATTCAAAAGGAATGAAGTATGGGATCTAGTAGCTAAGCCTAATCACAAGAACATCATTGGAACCAAGTGGGTGTTCAGAAATAAGCTTAGTGAACAAGGAGAAGTAATCAGAAACAAGGCCAGACTTGTTGCGCAGGGCTATAGTCAGCAAGAAGGCATTGATTACACAGAAACTTTTGCTCCAGTTACAAGATTGGAAGCAATCAGGTTACTTCTTTCCTATGCAGTTAATCACAACATAACTTTGTATCAAATGGACGTTAAGAGTGCATTTCTTAATGGTGTCATTTCTGAAGAAGTATATGTCAAACAACCTCCTGGCTTTGAAGATTTAAAGCATCCAGAGCATGTTTATAAATTAAAGAAATCACTCTATGGCTTGAAACAAGCTCCCAGAGCTTGGTATGAAAGACTGAGTAATTTCTTGATTCAAAACAACTTTGAACGAGGACAAGTTGACACTACTCTATTCAGAAAGACTCTGAAGAAAGACATTCTTGTAGTTCAGATTTATGTTGATGATATTATTTTTGGTTCTACAAACAGTTCACTTTGCAAAGAGTTTTCGAAAGTTATGCAGGATGAATTTGAAATGAGCATGATGGGAGAATTGAAGTTCTTTCTTGGAATTCAAATCAACCAATGCAAAGATGGAGTCTACGTTCATCAGTCCAAGTATACGAAAGAGCTTCTGAAGAAGTTCAATCTTGAGGACTGCAAAGAAATGAATACTCCAATGCATCCAACCTGCACTCTGAGCAAAGAAGATCAAGGAACCAAAGTTGATCAGAAGCTGTATAGAGGTATGATTGGTTCTTTGTTATACCTAACTGCATCCAGACCAGATATTTTATACAGTGTATGTTTGTGTGCAAGGTTTCAATCAGATCCTAGAGAGTCTCACTTAACTGCTGTTAAGAGAATCTTTAGATATCTGAAAGGAACTACTAATCTTGGACTTCTTTACAAGAAATCCTCTGACTACAAGCTAGTTGGATTCTGTGATGCTGATTATGTTGGAGACAGGATTGAAAGAAAATCTACCAGTGGCAATTGTCAATTCTTGGGAGAGAATCTGATATCCTGGGCTAGCAAGAGGCAAGCAACCATTGCTCTGTCTACAGCAGAAGCAGAATACATCTCAGCTGCTAGTTGTTGTACACAGCTACTCTGGATGAAACATCAGCTTGAGGACAATCAAATAACTGAAAACCATATCCCAATTTATTGTGATAATACAGCAGCTATATGTTTGTCTAAGAATCCAATTCTGCATTCAAGAGCAAAGCATATTGAGATTAAACATCATTTTATAAGAGACTATGTTCAAAAGGGAATTTTAGATATTCAATTCATTGATACTGATCATCAATGGGCTGATATATTTACTAAACCCTTATCTGTTGAAAGATTTGATTTCATAAAGAAAAATTTGAACATGTGCTATGTCTCTAGGTAATATGCGCCTCTGAAAACAGAATTCAGACTCTGAAAATATTCAGAAGCTATTTGGGAATCAGACTTTCTTTTGGAGACTCTGATGAAAGCTTCTGGTAAAATATTCAGACTCTGGTGAGGAATCTTTAGACTCTCAGAAGCTCGTATTAGTGGAAGCGTGACTGTTAAGTTCAGTAACACCTGCCCCACTATGGTGACAGTTACTTTACAGTTTCTCAGACGTGGCCTGTCTGTATTGGGTAAGAACTCAAAGGGCAATGATTTCATTATGTTAAACAAGTTACCTTCGCTTTGTCCCAATACGTTTACGGCTGCATGCTATATGTATTTATTGTTTGTGTTTGTTTGTCCCCTACTCTTTCCAAACAGTTATCAAACCTTTTCTCTATAAATACATAACACACACAACTCACTTCTCTTTTCACTCTTTGATTTTCTCTCTGAACAAATTTCTTGTTTTTCAATACTTTGCAAAACTTTTTTGTTCTCAAATCAAACTCTTAGAAAAACCCTAATGGTAAGTGATCTCATCCAATCTGGTGTTATAATCAAGTCCGGAGGATCCTATGTTATCAAACCCAGAACAATGAACATCATCAAGGAGACTCTGGAAATTCAAGTTGAATCTCCAGTAGATTTTGGTTCACTCAGTCGTCATGGAGTTGACGTTGCACCTCATTTCTTATCACAAGGAATGATGAGATACTTTGGTATGTTGAATGGACCAACATATCAGGAGCTTGTTAGAGATTTTTGGGTTAGGTCAGAAGTCTACGACAAAGCTGAAGCTACTTTGGAAGAAACAATAGCAATCTCAAACAACCCCAAGCTTGTTGGCAAGAACAGAGACCAAATGGGTTTAAGACCGTACAATGGTCTTGAAATAAGGTCTGCTGTGATGGGAATTCCAATAGTTATCACTGAAGAGGTGGTAGCCAGGGCTTGTCAGATGGAGAGCGCTGGTAAATTTCAGTGGAATGTCAACAAGAAAAGTGAATGGGCCGTTGTCTGCAACAAGTTGTTATTTGAAGGGAGACCCTCAAATAAATTGGTGGATATGCATCCTGAGCATAGGGTGCTTCTGAAGATTATACTGGACAGTATGCTTCAAAAAGGAGGAGGAACATATACATTGTCTGTGGATCACAAAGTTCTTCTTTATTTTCTTATCAACAAAATAAAGATCAACTTCCCCAGATATGTGATGCACCACATGTGTTGGGCCATCAAGAAGAGTCAATCAGAAACCAGGAGGCAAGTTCCTTTTGGAAGATTAATATCTGAGATTCTGTATCAAGGAGGCCTCTTGAAGGTCTTATCAGAATCTGGTGTGGTATCAGATATTCATCTAGGAACTGTGACCGGTAGAATCATCAATGGCAAGACTCTGCAGTACATGAAGATTGTCAAGAGATTCAACCCCTCTAAGCATGATATGAGAGAATCCTATGTACAATCTGATTTGATGATGGACTTCCCTCCCATATCCAAAGAAGATAATCCTGAAGTTCTTGCTAGATTTGTGGTGGATTACTTCAAGGAGACTGGTAGAATAATCAACTATTCTGCTATTCCTGAGACTGCTGGAGGAGGCCCTCTTAAGGTCAAAGGAAAAAGGACCAAGGAAGTGGTTCTCAAGGAAGAGGAAGAGAAGCAGGAGCCTCTCAAGAAAAAGATCAAATCTTCTACTCTTCCTGGAGTTTCAATTGATTCTCCTTCTACATCTTCTGCACTTCGTGAAATTAAGGATGGAAAGAAAGCCAAGAAAGATGAGAAGAAGGCTAAGAAAGCTGAGAAGAAAGCAATAACAGGCAAAGCTGACAGAGACTATGACAAGTTAGTTCAAGATATTGCTGATTTCCTTGATGCTGACTCTGGAGGTGAAGAGAGTCAGATCAAGAAGAGAAAGGTGGATGTGATTCCTGTGGCTAAGGATGTAGCACAGAAGATAGGTACTTCTGTATCTATGATTGAGGATGAACACACTGCTGGCAAGGTTATAGCAGCATATTTGATTGCTGAAGAGTTGAAGGAAGAGACTGTCAAGGAAGCTGCTAAGTTGCTTGCTTCTGCTCTTAAACAGAAGAACCCTTCAGAAACTGCAGAAGCTGAGTTATCAGAAGCTACTGTGTCTGATCACTATGCCTCTCCAGAAGCTGGCATTGGCACCTCTGGCAACGTGGAATATAGCTCATCTTCTTCTTTGAATCATGAGTCAGAATCAGATTCAGAATCTGACAACAAACCCTTGAGCCAAATTCTTCCATCTCTCAAAAATTCATCTCCCTCACCAATCAAACTCATATCATCCCATAACCCGCTTGACCCTGCAGTAGTTGATTATGTTGATTCAACTATGGACAGAGTGATTCAAGACACAATCACAGTGTCTATGAATCTTCCTGTTGACCATCCTGCTCAACCTTCATTTCTCAAACCACTTCAGGTAATTCAACCTTCTGAAAAGCCTGAAGCAACCATTCAATCCAAACAGCCATCCCCCCAAACTGAAACCATTTGTGTAGACTCTCCAGACGCTCTAGATTCTCTTGAAAAATATCTAGGAGGAGAACTACCAAAAACCCCTGCAAAATCCAAAACAACAAAAGCTACTTCATCTGTTTCCAAACCAGACCCTGTATCTGAACCTACAAAGAATCTGACTTTAGCTTCTGCTGAACCTTCAGAACCTGTTGTTGAACCAGCTTCTGAAAATCTGGAACAAACTTCTGATATTGTATCAGAAACTGTAACAAATTGTAAAGCTAAGACCAGAAGAGTTTCCCAACCTCTTTGTGATCCTATAACCTATTTCCCAGGTTTTGAAACTTTTCTAGCTTTAAGAGCTTCTCAACCCTCAACCTCTGAACCTCAAACTCACTTATTTGATTCAAGTAAGATAGATGAGTTCTATGCTTCTTCATGCAATAAGCTCAAAGAAGTGATTGAGCAAAGGCGTATACCAATACTTAATGTGAGCTATGAGGACAAGTTCTCTACAGTGAAGACTGAGTTTTTGGATTTTATCACCAAAATTCAAAAGGCTGCTGCCAGGGAACAAGCTCTTGTTACTGCCAAGCATGTTGAAGAAGTAAAGCGGGCTGAGAAAGTTGCAGTTCTGGAAAAAGCTCCTATTCTGAGGATAAGAGATACACCCTTCTTTGATGAAGATCAGTATATTCCTAGAGAATCAGTGGCTTACAATTCCTTGAAGAGGAAAATGTATAGAATTCAAGAAGAAGCTAGACTGGAAAGAGAAGCACATTTGCAAAGAACTGAGGCTCTGGAAGAGATGGTAAAGAAACAACAAGAGGATCTCCAGAAACTGATGGATCATCTTGCCAAACAAAACCAACCTTAGTTTAATTTCATTTTTGCTTATTTTTTTTGTAATTCTTGTTTACTATCTTCTAAACTTACTTTATGTTTCAATTTATACAAGTTGTTTTTGATTCTATTTGCATTCAATTTTTTTATGCTCTGAATCTTCTATGTTTTCCCTCTGAATCTCATTCTTCCTTAAAACATGTTTACACCCTTACCTTAAGTCATTTAAAAAGGGGGAGGAACCTGTTCTGAACTTTTTTTTGTTGATGACAAAAGGGGGAGAAGGGAAAGTATTTATGTCAGGGAGGAGAGAAAAATTTTCTTTAATTACATTGCATGTATACGTATAAGTTAAAGGGAAATCTGCGAAAGGTGCTTAGTTAGACTCTGAGCCCTATTTTAGTGAGCCCTGTTTTAGAATCAATTTTCTGAATTTTCTGAGAATGAATTTGATTGATTATGTAAGTGAATTTAATTAACCTGGATAGAACTCAAGATGAGCTTACAAACCTCAACTTAAGAACTATCAGACTCAGGGGGAGTCAGAGCTTACAAACCTCAGAACCCTTTAAGTCAACTTGTTAATTAGATTAACAACAATTGACCTTTTAAATACTAATGTTTGTCATCATCAAAAAGGGAGAGATTGTTGGAACAAAGGTGTTCAACAATACCACGTTTTGAGTTTTGATGATAACAATGTATTAAAAAGTTGTCAATTGGATATTGCTAATATTTGTTTAAGTATGCAGGATATCAATTAAGATTTGTATCTTAGAAAGTATTCTGTTTGAACAATGTTAAAGAGCAATAAATCCAGAGAAGCTTGTTGCTTGTGATTCTGTATCGAAGAGAGTCTGAAGACTGTATCGAAGAGAGTCTGAAGACTGTACCCAAGAGAGTCTGAAGATTGTATCAGAGTCTGAAGACCATCAGAATCTGAGAACCAAGAGAGTCTGAAGATTATCAGAAGCATAGTGCTACAGTGAGTCTGAAGCCACAAATTTGATGATCTGCTAACAGTGATCTCTACTGCATTGCTATGCACAAAGAAACTCTAATGGAGTAACGGCTAGCTTCTAAGTCAACTTGAGCGTGGGAAGCACAAAGACAAAGATTGCAGGCCAGTACAGAGTACGTTGTACGAACTCTGTTTCCACTACTCCACTACCTCGTACAGTTTGGCAACTGTGTCTACCGGTATTAATCCTCAAAGGGAATGGAATTCAAATGATGCTATTGAAGGACTATTACCAAATCAAGCAACAGATCAACAGTCATTGATCAAGCTTCAGAAATCATCCTGATGCGCTGGATGACTCAACGTCTCTTTCCTACGCCTATATAAAGGATAGAAGACTTGAAGAATTGTTGGACTCTACAACTTAGAAAAACTGCATTGCGCTGCTTTCGTATTCAACTGAGTCTTAACAAAAGCACATCATTAACTTAGATTCTTACAAACTGAGTATTCTAGAATTTCTAAGTTTCACAGAAAAACAGAGTCTGTCTTTTGTGTAAAACAGAGTCTGTCTTTGTTGTAATTGAAACACATTTTGATTGTTATCAAGTGTTTCAACTGTATTCAATTTTCTGTAATTGTGTAAAAGTCTCTTGCTTTTGTGCTTGAGCAAAGGAAGTCTCTTGCTTTTGTGCTTGAGCAAATGAAGTCTCTTGGCTGCGTCCTTGAGCAAAGGAAGTCTCTTAGTTGTGTCTTTGAGCAAGGAAGTCTCTCGCCTGTGTGCTTGAGCAAGGAAGTCTCATACTGTGTGTTTGAGCAACTTGTAATTTGATATTACATTTTAGTGAACTCTCCTTGGAAGTACAAGGGGGACAGGACTACTTCCGGTTTGTGGAAGGAACCTGTATAATTGCTTGTGTTCTCTCTTCTCTCTTTATCTCTTGATTATTCCGCTGCAATCAGAACCTAATCTCCTATCAGACTCTGATCTCATTCAGACTCTGAGTTTAAAGGAATTAGATTCTCACTCTTCAAGAGTTGCGAAAAGAAAACACAATTCAACCCCCCCTTCTTGTGTTTTTCTCACCTTCAAACGGGATGGGGACTTTTATATATTTTCTATTCCTTACGTATTACCTTGAACGGACATGAATTATGTTGAGACTTTGATTAGGCCTGCGAGCCAAGATTATTATGTTAACTTGAATTTTATCCGCTGCGAAGTTTAAATAATTTTGACTAGAATAAATTATTATTTATTCCATTTTTGAGATTTTAAGAAATGTAGCATTCCGTTTATGCGATACTCTGATTTAATTATGAAATTTTTATGTTGGAAAAACGGGATGTTACAGTGGTTGTTGGTTTCACGATGGGAGGTATGCATATATGATTTTTTATGGGTTGTTTGAAGTTCACTTTCTAGTTGTAGTATCCCCTTTGCTGTTGTGGTGGTTTTTGAGGCGGTTGGCGGTGGTGTTTTCTTCCGACGCGGTGGTGGTCCGGTTTTGTCCTTTGCTCCGATCTGTAATCTCCCAAGTCTGTTGAAGGTAAAGAGATGGTGGTGTGGTTTTGATGGTCTTGGTACCACACAACTACTCTCACCAGATCCGAACCTTTCATCGAATTCGCTACTCCGTCTCCCCTGTTGTGCTACATCTCGGTTCAGCCGCATCCGATCCGTCACCATCAATGGTAAACTGTAGGCATGGTGGTGGAGGTGCTGTTTGGTTTGGAGGAGTTTTTTAGAGGTTGTGGTGCTGCTTTTTCGTCGTGAGGTGGTGGTGGTTTGCGGTGATGCCGTGGTGGTGGTGTGTGATGGTGATGGTGCTTTTTCCTTGTCACCGACGACTGCCTTTAAATGTTTGGGCTGTGTTTTCATTTCAAACCGGCGTCGCTTCCCGAATTTTGTTAAAGGTTTTTTTTCTCTAAATATATGTTTATGTGGCCGTCTATTGATAAGGAGGAGTGGTGGTGGGGTTGTTTGAGTGGTGGTGGCGGCGGCAACGATGATCTGTGATTGTGGTGGTGTTTCGGTTTGCGTGGATGTCCGTGGGGTTGTCTTGGTGTGGTTTGGATTGGTGGTCGCGGATCCGGTGCCAAAACGTTTTGCGAACGAGAGCTTTTTCAAGGGGTGTGAAGTGGGGTGGGATGATGTTGCGTGGTGGTGGTTGGTGTTTTAAGTGAGGAGGCGGGTGCTTGTTGGGGTGATTTCCTTTAGAAGCAACATATGTTACACGGGTCTATGTTCCTCTGGTGGTCCAACTTCTAACTCTGTCCTGAGCACAATTGAGACTAATTTTTAAGGAGTGACCTAATTTTCAAATTAGAGTTTTAAACAAAAGTAGTCAAAGAGTACGTGATGCATTTGGCTTGACCTAAATTTGTCAAGGAGTAATGTAATTTTCATGAGAGTTTAAGACAAAAATATTTCATTTTATTCAACCAGGGGTGTCAACCTAGCAATGCCGATTTGCTGGTTTTGTTCTGTTTCTTATAATGAAAACTTTGGAGAAACAAAACAATGTTAATATCAAGATGTACCTCTTAAAAAACAATAATGAAGATGTTAATCACAAAGGCTCAAAGAGAACTTATGTTTGTATTCAGACATGATCAATTGACGAAGGACTTTAAGTACTGTGTAAATTCATTATTAAATGAAATGATTTATATTTAGATGATTAATGTTTTAAAAATCGGACAAACAAGTTCAACCGTTAAAATCAAAAACTAATTGTTAAAGAGTCCTGCATCGAATAAGAGTCGTGAGACAATATGTTTATAAGTGAGGGTAATCCCCTTGTCACAAGTTGGTTTTGTAGAGTTGTGTTAAGCTGGTTCTCATTATCAAACCACTCACTATTTATACGGGTTTGACAATGTATTTATAAGTGGATTGTAGGGGACGGTCCGGTATATATATATTTAAGGCCGGATATAATATATCCAAACATTGCAAACAGTTGATTCAAATAAAAAATTGTAAATAGTTTCTGAAATGCATTCGATTTTGAAAACATATTAAACTATCATCTTTAATAATTTTTTTTGGATAATGTCATGTTGAATATTCTGAGAATATAGCCGGCACCGGCATTACATGTTTGGTATATCCTAACTGTATCTTCTTGTTGTCTCAGATATATAATAACCTCCATAAAGAAAAAAAAAACCTCAATTATAAACACAATGTGCCGGCCGATTGAGCATATGTTCTCAGAAAATATGAGTGAGAATTGGACTAATTCAACTCATTATCTGTATTAAAATCATCAAAGTACTTTCCAAATAGAAAACCAATAAATATAAGAAATTAAAATAAAAAAACTTTGTGTCCCATGATTAGTTATGAAATGCTAACCTTTTGTATTTGTCTTTTTGCCCCACATTGCAAGTTCATACGACTTTTATTTATTAAAAAACTATATTCTGCTTGGTCACATCACTTAACTTAAGTTCTAGACTCAATGTGGGAAGTGCCTGAAAATGACTAAAATAAAGTGAAAGTTTAAGGTATTCAACATTCTTACAAATACACTCGTTTTATTCACGTTGATTCGATAAAAATAAAAGTAACAAAATGTTAATTAAATTTTGATGCAACAATATTTTATACCGACTCGGCATTGATTAGGTCACCATTTTAGTCGTAAAGACAAATAATTTCTTAAATTTTAACTTACGATTGTTGTTAGAATTTTGAAAGACAAATACACTATAATGACATTGATTAGGTCACCATTGTCGTTGTTAGAATTTTGAACGATTTTTAATTGATCCACCATAAAACATAAATCATGAGACACTTCCCGCTCTAAAAGTTGACTATACACACACTATAAGGAGAACCTATATAACAAAAATGTAAATTATAGAATTGCCATAAAATATTTTATAAGTTTATCGAAACAATTTTGTAAATACTTATGTTACCATGGAGTATGTCCAAATTATAGACATATTATAAACTATTTTTATAAGTTTTTCAAAACACCTTTGTAGATACTTATGTTATACTAGAATAAGTCCAAATACTGTACCAATTATTGAGACTCTTACATTTGTATTTTGTTACAATTACCAACTAACTAAGAATATTTCTTAATAAATATGCTAATGTCACTGCTTTTAATTAAATCAATTTAATTAATAAAGCATTGAACTCTACGTTGCATATAGTTGAGCTAAACTTTGACAACACCACCATCATTGTTTGCTTCAATCCCTCCTCTACCTTTCATCCATGCCGATCTTCACCTATGCTTCATACAATAATCAAACCAAAAACAAGTTATTTACCATGTTAATCATAATCTTCACTTTGTTCTATGCACTTTTCAATCCTGCAAACTCAATTTCCTTTAACTTCTCTAGCTTCCAATCAAACCTATACCTAATAAAATTCCAAGGTGATGCATTTTCCTCAAACAATGTTCTTCAGCTAACAAAAAACCAACTTGATGGCCCTATCACAGGAAGCGTTGGTCGCGCTTCGTTTGATCAACCAGTGAAGCTTTATGATAAAGGAACAAAAGAGCTCACTGATTTCACAACACATTTCACCTTTATTATGAAAGCTGTTAATGCATCGTTGTTTGGTGACGGTTTATCGTTCTTCATGGCTCCGTTTCAATCCGATATCCCAAATAATTCAGCAGGTGGTTACCTTGGTTTATTCAGTGAGGAATCTGCACTCAACACTAGCAAAAACCAAATAGTAGCTGTAGAATTTGATAGTTTTTGGAACGATTGGGATCCAAGTTCTGATCATGTTGGAATCAATGTTAATTCGATTCAATCGGTTCAAAATGTTTCTTGGAAGAGTAACATAAAAACCGGTTCAGTTGCGAATGCTTGGATATCATATAACTCAACTACAAAAAACCTTTCTGTTTTTCTTACTTATGTTAATAATCCAACTTTTCATGGAAACTCTACTCTTTCATATAATATTGATTTGAGTGAAGTTTTGCCAGAATATGTCAGGATTGGATTTTCTGCTGCTACAGGTCAATGGATTGAAATACACAACATTCTAACTTGGTCTTTCAATTCAAATTTGAACAGTGGTAACAGAAAAAACTTCAAGGTTGGTTTAGGAGTTGGTTTAAGTGTTGGTTTTGGTTCTTTAACTTGTCTTGTAGGTTTGTTATGGTTCACTTTTTGGAGAAAAAGAAAAGTACTAAATAAGGGAGAAAGGGACAATAATAGAGATTTCGACGCTTCTATAGATGAAGATGAATTCGAGAGAGGAACTGGTCCAAAAAGGTTCACTTACAAAGAACTAAGCAATTCAACAAATGGTTTTGATGAAAAAGGAAAGCTTGGAGAAGGTGGATTTGGAGGTGTTTACAAAGGTTTACTTGAAAAAAACAACAAATTGGAAGTGGCTGTGAAGAGGGTTTCAAAAGGGTCAAGACAAGGAAAAAAGGAGTACATATCAGAAGTAAGAATTATAAGCAAGCTAAGACATAGAAATTTGGTTCAACTCTTAGGTTGGTGTCATGAAAAAAGTGAGCTTTTACTTGTTTATGAATACATGCCTAATGGAAGTCTTGATTATCATCTATTTGGTAAAGGGGTTATGCTTACTTGGAGTGTAAGGTACAAAATAGCATTAGGTATAGCATCATCTCTTCTTTATTTACATGAAGAGTGGGAACAATGTGTGGTGCATAGAGATATTAAGTCAAGTAATGTAATGTTAGATGCAAGTTTCAATGCCAAACTTGGTGATTTTGGTCTTGCAAGACTAGTAGATCATGAACTTGGTTCTCAAACAACTGTTTTGGCAGGAACAATGGGATACTTAGCACCTGAATGTGTTACAACAGGGAAATCAAGTAAAGAATCTGATGTGTATAGTTTTGGTGTTGTTGCACTTGAAATCACATGTGGTAGAAGATCTATTGAGTCAAATGAAGAAGCTAAGAAAATTAGGCTTGTGGAATGGGTTTGGGAGTTATATGGAAAAGGTGAATTATTTGAAGGAGTTGATAGAGGGTTAAATTTGGAATTTGATGAAAGGAAAATGGAATATTTGATGGTAGTTGGATTATGGTGTTGTCATCCAGATTTTACTATGAGGCCTTCTATAAGACAAGTGATTAATGTTTTGAATTTTGAAGCTCCTTTGCCTAGTCTTCCTTCAAAATTGCCTGTGCCTATGTACTTTGCACCTCCTATGGAAATGTGTAGATTTTCATATACTTCAGATGGTCTTACAAACACAACCAAAGGATCCTCAACTTATTCATCATTGTCTGCAGGGTCTAGAAAATCTCTATTGTAGGAATGAACTTTTAATATTTTTTGTTTTGTTTTGTGTAAGTGTGTTGTATTTGGCTTGTGATGTAGCAAAATAAAGTTTGAACTCATCCACTTTATGTAAATTATTTAAATTCTTTATAATTAATTAGGTCAATCCTTATAGCTTTGTTTGCCAATCTTAGGACCATTTTATGTAATTTTTTCACATACTTGGTTTGTTGTACCTTTTGATATATTATGTAACCGAAGGAATTAATCTTATTTAAAGACTAATTATACCTTAATAGTTTTGAGATTAAATTAGAGAGAAAGTGAAGTTTTAAGGACTAAATTGATGGTTTATTCATTACTACGTTACATTAGGATTTCCCTTCTAAGATATTATACTTACATGTGAGAGTATGATTTCCATGTATGAACACAAGTAATTGATAGTCATGTTATGATTTTAATAACATACTGTTGTGTTAAAGTGAGTATTCGTCCAAGTCCTACATTGAATAGTGAGAAGAATAAAAGAGGTAGTGAGTTATTATAAATGTAGAGAGTTATATGAGATTTTAACAACTCAATATCTCTAGTCTTTTGGGTGTACTTGGAGCATGTGCAGCTATGTGTCTTGAGAGAGTTTGCAAATTTTCTGTTTGACTTGCTCAACTACATTAAGCGTACACCATATACAAACTTTATTTATGGTTGGATTTTGAATCCCATTGGATCTTATTGTATTTCTTGCATACTAGTATTTCTTTTCTCATTTACATTCCACCTCCAAATAAGTTTCACTTTGTGGCTTTGCCGTGAACTTCTCTCCACCACTAAGAACGGCACAACCTCCTCCATCGACGTCAATCTCTCCAACACATCTTGTTGTGACAAGAGTGAGCTTCAAGGTTATTCACACACTCCATTTATTCATTTAAGCATACTCACCCTCAAGAGAAAGCTTTTGCATAAAGGTACACTTGACAGATGAGTCGATCCCTTTAATAATGGCTTAATTAATGATTTGGTCATTTATGTTATTTGTTGGTTGCATTTTGGTCCCATAAGTTTTTAACGTTACAATTTGCTCCCTTATGTTAGTATTTGTTAGCCAAATAAATCCTCACCGTCGGTCATTTGCCAAAACGTTAAATAGGCACATGTGGACGGTGACGTGACAACTTGCAATGTGTATCCACCTTAGACATTTGGTTGACGGGTTTGACGGTGGGGATTTATTTGGTTGACGGAAGATGACTTAAAGAGACTAAATTGTAACGTTAATAACTTATGGGACTAAAATGTAATCAACAAATAACTTAAAGGACCACATCAATAATTAAGCCTTTAATAATCAAGCTATGATACAATGAGTGATTTCCATTGTTGGGTCATGATGGGAGTCCGAAGGAACAATGCTTTGGACTAAGAGTAACCATACAAGTGATGTTGGATACCGTATCTTTATCTAAAACCTCAAACATTATGCGTATGGGTCCTCTCATATGTTGCCCAATATCCAATTTTCCATTTAATATGGAACTTTGAACCCACACTAGACAAACAACACATCTTACTTTCCTGGTTGGTTGTCTTGACTCAATCATTCCCAACAAAGTCTACAACCTCGCCACCCTATCCCACATCATCTTCACCTTCAAGAACACCGATTACACCAAACCGGCACTTCCCTCATAGATTCGCCTTTCCCCACCCATCCACTCGCCCTGACCAACCATGACATCTTAAATCCGATAAACCTATAAGTGATGTTAGCTAATGTGTGTTCATAAATTAAAAACATGAATTGTTGTTTTAATGTGTTTTATTCATATGATAGGGAGACTCAAATTTATGTTAAAGTAATGACCAGTCGTGCATATATTTCGGAGATGAATCTTGTGAATCCGAAAAAATAATTAGGAGGCTTTGCGCTAGCTGAGGGAGATTATAAATTTCTCAGTCCTGATTTATTCAATATAAATATTGTAATTAATTGACGTAGGCAACTGGCTGCACGTATTGAAAAAGAAGTGACGCGCAAGAAATGCTCAATATGAATAGTGTAAATTTGGCAATCGATGTCTGATTGACTCGAATTATATCTTTTCGAAAAGGAAATTTGCTCACGAGCATCACTTTTTCATGTTGTAGGGATGAATTTAACCACTCGAAGTCATCTGAAGTCACAATACCGGATTTTTGTTATTTGAGCACAACTTTATTATTTGTCTGTTTTTATTTATTTCAGTTTGTTATTTTCGATCCATTATGGTTTGTTATTTCCGTAGTATTTAAGCTAAACATTTGTAGCCTAAAAAGACACTTTTTTTATTCAATAAAATTATAGAGAACATTTTGACAGGTTTGTCGCTTGCAACTTTTCTTTTTATCTTTTAGTTTTAGCGCTTGCTAATCATTGCTTATATACCGCATCATTAATAATATCCGTTTTTATGAATAATATATATTTTTATTCAATACCTTGCATTGCATGGTATAATCTTCTATACTATGAATCTTGTTAACAAGTGTCCCCGGACACTCTTTAAACATTCCTAATTAATAAATTATTCTTAAAAAAAAAATTAAAATTTTCAATTTCCAACGTAATAAATACACAAACTTTCATAAAACCTTACTAATTTGAGTGTTTAAAGAGTGCACCGGGGCACTAGTTAACATTTCTCATAATGATTAATGTAGTTTGTTATAACCTGAAAGCAACATACATTTATATTTGTAGTTTTAATCAAAAATCAAAATTTCATAAAAAAACATCGTTCATAATTTTAAAACGTTATCACAATACAAAGAACAGAATGACGAACACGTGAGTGCCCGTATTTTCGCTAGGAATTATAATAATAAGGATTATATAGTTGAGTACAAACAAATCAAATCACCAACATTATTCTGAAAATTAAAACACATTATATTGTGAGCTTGTAACCACATCACTGGAAGCTTGACTTAAAAGTCCAAGAAAGAATCTTGTGCAATTCAACTAATTGTCCAGTTGCACCAGAAAACCCAATTCTAACCCATTCAGGTAAGACAGTCCTCAAATCAATCACAAAGGAGACACTGTTTGAAGTTCCATTCACAAAATTGCCTCCAGGGTATCTTACCACAACACTTAAATTTTTCTCCACAGGCTCATAATTCACAAAAGCAATTGCATTGAAACCAGTCAGAACACTTCCGGTTTTCCATGGCGCCGTTGTTACCGAAGCAATAGAGTTCACATCAATGCCAACATGGGGATACACTGGATCCCAAGGATTTCCACCAAAGGAATCAAATTCAACGGCAACAATTTGATTTTGATATGTATTCAAAGCAGTTTCCGCGTTGAATAGTCCAAGGTTTCCACCGCTCGAATTTTTAGGGATGTGGGAATTGAATGGTGCAATGAAGAAGGTAATTCCATCTCCAATGAGTCCAGGGCCGGCAGGCGCAACTTCGAAAGAAAAGATGGAAGTGAAACCGGCAAGGTTACCGGTATCTGCGTCCCAAAGACGCACTGGTCCACCCCAAGAGGCTCTACCAGCGCTGTTTGGGACGACATTTGTGAGATGGATAGACCCGTCTGAAATGAAGGCGTTGCCTTCGAGTTGAATGTTGGTTTTGTATGGGTCAAAATTTGTGACTGTGAATGCAGCTGAGTTTACATTCTGAGCTAAACCAAGGATGGAAATGATGGTAATGAAAAGGATTTGAGTCCTTGAGGTATTGATGGCCATGATTCTAAATTAGTAAATTTGGCACTTAGAATTAATGCCAATATGTTATGAGATATATAACCAAAAGGTGAAAATATATATAGAGATGAAATACCTAATAAAAAAAAGTTGAAAAAACAAAGGCAGGCCAAGGCCAGCTAAAGAAACTTCATATTCAAATCATGTTAATTTGAAGAAGCCAGATGATTTACACTGAACATATTAGAGGGTGTGTTGGATTATTAAGGATGGGGTGATTAAAACAATGAAATTTCGGCTTTTGAGAAAAAACAAAAAACAGATATGTACCTTGTGTTACATTGTAGGTATAGTATTAGTAAAGCTTGGTAATCAAATAGTGTAATGCTTGTACAATTGGCGTCATTCTAATATATTTGTCTTGGTCATGTCGCCATTCTAACATAGGTACAAGGGGAAAGTGTTTAATTTTTGTTTGTAAGTATTTTTTAACGGACAATGTTGATTTTGTTAGGTTTGATATCTTCGTCTGAAATCTGATAGTTGTCTGTGTGAATTTTATTGGTGCTTGTCATTTTGTGCAGAGAAAAAAATTAATTAGGTTGATCTTAGTAATGCCAATTGATATGATCCACCCCTTCTCTGATTTCATTTCTTTAGGTCTTCAGGGATAATGGACATAGGGTTTAGCTTTTTGTGTCGATTTATGCTCTTCACCCTGCATATTTTGCTTGCGCCCAACTAAAATACCTAAACTACCCCTGCGTCACTTAACTAACGCAAGTGTAAAAATTTGCGCAAGTTAAGTAACACAGCGTCAGTTAAGTCACGCTGGGAGAAGAGCAGAAATCCTTAATTTGTACGTTTTATTCTAATTTAATTATTTTCTAATTTATTTATTTACTTTATTCAAATTAAGTTATTTAGGTTATTCTAAATTATTTATTTGCTTTATTCTAAGCTATTCATGCACTTAAAATAAATATTTATTCGAATTTATTCATTAAATAAATACAAATATAAATAAAAAGAAATGAACTAAATTAATATTTATTCGGATTTATTCATTAAATACAAAATCAGAAAATAAAAGCAAATATAAATAAAAAGAAAGGAACAAAATAAATACATATAACAACTTCTCATTTTATTAATAGAATTGGTACAATAATTGATACATTTATTTGAATTCACTAAATAATCTACTTATTTTCTTTTTACCCTCTTGGGGTAAAAAGTGAGCAGCCTTCTTGGGGCAAAGTAGTGACCAACCATCTTGAGGGAAAATACATCATCAACTTGGGGTAAATTTAAATCTGGTTCTTTTTATACCCAAGAAGATTTTTTTACCCACGGTAAAAAGTTTTGGGGTAAAAAGAAGGAAATTTAATTTTAACCCAAATGTTGATCTCTTTTTTCCCAAGCGGACTAGCCACTACTTTGCCCTAAGAAGTCTGCTCACTTTTGCCCCCAAAGAGACTATTGAAAAAAAAGAAAAAGAGAAATAGAGGGAGAGAGTGAGAGTGGAGAGAAAGGGATATGGTGTGAGGAAATGAGGATGTTTGGAGGGGTATTTATATGTAGAAATGTAAACAAAGGTTATAAATACAGTAAAAAAAAACGTGTGGATTCAAGGTTGAAAAGCTGACCACCGTCCAAAAAACGTCTATTCTTGAGCACAAACCACCGGCCAATGTGCGTGAGTTAATTCACGCACAGGTTAGTGGTGCATGACTTAAGTCACACATAGGATATAAGGTGCGTTAGTTAAGTCATGCAGCGTGACTTATGTCACAGATATATATTTCAAACTTCATACATGACAACATCAACTAATACCTCAAGACTTGAAAGTTTATTTCTTTTTTCAAATATCTAAAACTTCATCCATATACTAAAAAGTTGACAGAAAAAAAAATCATATTTATATCAAACTTCATACATGACAACATCAACTAATAGCTCAAGACTTGAAAGTTTATTTCTTTTTTCAAATATCTAAAACTTCAATATACTAAAAAGTTGAAGAAAAAAATCATCAACAAACAAGAAACATGCAAAACATGACATCATCAACCAAAAACTCAAAACTTGCAAGTTTCTTTCAACATTCAAATATTATTTCATCAATATACTAAAATATTAAAAAAATCATATTTATATCAAACTTCATACAAGACAACATCAACCAATAGCTCGAGATTTGAAAGTTTATTTCTTTTTTTTCAAATACCTATCACTTCATCAAAATACTAAAGTTGAAGAAAAAAACTCATCAACAAACATGAAACTTCATACATGACATCACCTAACAAAAGCTCAAAACTTGAAAGTTTCTTTCAACTTCATCAATATACTAAAATGTTGAAAAACACGCTACTGCTGCCACCATAAACACTTTGTGTTTAGATGTTCCCTCGACAAAAGCTTCACGAACAAAACCTTAATGAATATATTTTCCGAAAGATTCATTTACATTTTCAGATTCACGACTCAAACCTAATTCAGCTAGTTCCTTAGCGAAACGTTCTTGTTAGGTTGGCACATGTGGTTCCTTAAATTCTTCCTTTTCAGAGCTTTTTGATGACTCTTTACCCATAGTATCTGCAGCAAGCACTTCTAGTACCTCAATAGAGGTTTGAATCGAAGCAAAGGACCTCCTCAAAAATGCACTCCATCGGTTATTCCCTGTTGCAGATTTTATTACGTTAAGAATATTCAAACAGACACAAAATAGGAACATAAATGAAGAAAATCGTATACCTTATCAAGAGTATCTTATTTCTTCATCATTTCAATGACCAAGAGATTCAAATAGGTAATCTCTACCATGACAGCTTGTAGAGTAACTTCTTTATCACCACCAACAACTTCCTTCTTGACAATTCATTCACTTGTGGCATCTTCCACTTCCATTGTCACATGTCTACATAATAATCAGTTCATGAAATAGCTGTTATCAATTAATAAGTTGAAAAACAATCATATATATATATATATATATATATATATATCAAATTTCATACATTACAACATCAACCAATAGGTCAAGACTTAAAAGTTTCTTTCAAATTCATCTATATACTAAAATGTTGAAAGAAAAAAAATCATATGTATATCAAACTTCATACATGACAACATCAACCAATAGCTCAAGACTTGAACGTTTATTTCTTTTTCAAATATCTAAAACTTCATCAATATACTAATAGTTGAAGAAAAAAATCATCAACAAACAAGAAACATGCAAAACATGACATCATCAACTAAAGGCTCAAAACTTGCAAGTTTCTTTAAACATTCAAATATTACTGCATCAATATAAAATATCTCTGGTTGAAATATTTGGAAAATGCTAATTTGCTACATATGTTTCTCCCTCATCTAATTTTCTTCTCTTACTCATATCAAACAATACCTTACATTTTATTATTTATTAACTGTTGTTCTCTTCTCGCAATCTCTTCTTTTCTTCTTTTTTCACTTTCTTTTCACTACTTAATCACACCCTAAATTCTCACAAATTTCGCCACTCTTTTATTGTGGGTAATTATAAATTTAACCATACTAAACTTACTTTTAAAATAGAGTAAGTTGCTTTTCCTACAAGTCCTGTTCAACTAGGTTTGTGCAAGAGCTTTGATAGGTTAACCACCTTAGGTGGACATACAACTCTTCTACCACCTTAGGTGGCAAATTTAATACTAGAAAATTAAATAAAAAAGTGTCAGCTCAAAAATAAAACAAAAAACAAAAAATTGAAATTTGAGTTATCTCTCATCCCCTCTCTCTCATCGTTTCTCTCTCCCTCTTTGTCTCCACCACTGTGACGCCGGCCACCACCATCGGACGATGACTTGCGGAGACGGGTCCAAGTTCTGATAATGGGTTGAGCACCCGAGCACAACAGAGACGAGAAGAGGGCGCGATGTGTAACGCCCACTTTTATTTAGTTAATTATTTTATTAGAGTATATAGTATATTATTATATATTATATGATTTTAATGATGTTTGTGACGTATGAGATGATGTTGTGGTGTGACGTTTATTTTATTGTTTAATAAAATAAAATATGTGATGAAAATTAAGATGTGATATAATTAGACATGGCAACGGGGCGGGGCGGGGGTGGGTTTAAGCATCCCCGTCCCCGCCCCCGTTTGCATGCACCCGCACCCGCTCCCGTCCCCAAACATATCGGATGTGAAAATTGAACACCCAACCCCGCCCCCAATGGGGACGGGTCTCCCGGCCCCGCCCCCACCCCCACTCACGAAAACTCTATTTTTTATAAAATATTTAAAAAATGCATATTTTTTTTTATTTTTTCATAGTAATAAAATACAATAATTATATTAATAATTAAATATCCAATAAACATTTTTTAAAAGAGTAAAATAAATATAATAATTATGTTTCTAAAGAGTAATAATATATTAAAATAGTTTAGTGTTATGGAAATAAGATTAAAAAATTTAATAAAGTAAATTTCAAAGAGCGGGTGCGGGGCGGGGGTAAGCATCCCCGGCCCCGTCCCCGCCCCCGTACTAAAAACTCAGATTTCCCCCACACCCGCACCCGCACCCAGTTAAATCGGCTTTTCCCCATTAAATTCGGGGCGGGGGCGGCCGGGGCTGGCGGGGGCGGTTTTAGTTGCCATGTCTAGATATAATAACAAATATTTTGAGAGATGGGGTTGTTTTCATAAATAAGATAGAGTTGTGGGGATAAGTGAGAATAGAAAGAATTATATAAGGGAGTTAGGTTTAGAAGGAAGCAGTCAGTACGTTACAGACTTTTGCAAAAGGAGAGGAAAGTGGCCGGAGAAGAGAGAACCTCAATTCTGCGAACATACCAGGTAAGGGTGAGCCTAACTCAATTATATTATGCTGTAATTCATCTGTTATGATTAACCTAAGGATTGGAGAGAGTTTTGAGAGGATTCCAAAGTTAGGGTTTAATGAACTTTGTGATGAATTGATGAGAGAATGATGTGAATTGGTGTAGAAACCTGTTACAGAACCTAGATTAATCACTAGGACCATATTTCTGATAGATTAGAAGCATAAAACGAAAAATTGGACGAGTTTTGGCGAGGTTTCGAGCGAACCCGTAACCCCTCTGCGATAGCTCGCCGTGGCGAGCAGACCCGCTCGCCGTGGCGAGCAGTTAGGTATCCACTCGTGAGGCGAGCAGCTGAGCTCGCCGTGGCGAGCAACCCCTTTAGTGCGCGCGAGGCGAGCAACTTCACTCGCCGTAGCAAGCAAGTGGCAGAATGCAATTTAAGTAGCTCGCCGTGGCGAGCAGTCCCACTCGCCACATCGAGCAATGTGGTCTCAGACCACTATAACTTGAGTTTTAGAACTCTGTTTGGAGCGAGACTTTGAGGGTAGACCTTTGGATAGTATTAGAGATGTTTAAGACCTAAATTATAACCTGTAACGACGCTGTAAGATGATTTTGATTGTTGGCGTTAAGCTTTGATTAAATGCTTATCAAGTGAAGTTTATGAATGAAGTATAAATGATGATTGTGATGATAACTATGTGCTGTAAATATATATATAAGTGTGCTGAGCTGCTGCCAGGTATTGTATAATTGCATGTGTCGATAAAGAGTCGTATTTGACGTTAAGACGTTGGGATAACTTGTTTAAGAATAAAGAGTCGAGTCCATGCATTTGCATATTTTGAGACGGTGGAGCTTATGCTCAAAGCGACGGTGGAGCATTTGCTCAAAGCGACGGTGAAGCTTATTAAAGCTAAAATATTGGTACCACATGCATGATGATAAGATGTTAGAGTTGCATTTGTCGAGTCTTGTGTCTGAGATGTTTTGAGACGGATGTTCGTGAAGATGTTCTAAGATGATTTATTATACGTAGATGTTTGAGATGTTTTTCAGTTATATGTGATGATTAATGTTGTTATTGTTAAGCATAATTATTTGAATTATATGTTAATATAATTGTTGTGAATCTCACCCCTTCTGTTGGAATTGCCGCCTTGTGGGCAAGTGCAGGTGACCAAGCTTAGGTTCGTCGATGTGAGAGGTTCTTGTGGAGTCTTAGGAGCTCTGATACGTAACGGGATGGGGATTATCATTATTTCTATTCCTTTTATGTATCATGTTGATTAATTATGATGTTTGCGACGTAACTTGATTTGAGATGTTTTATGCGGCTTTTGTGCCGAGAATTATTTATTTAAGATTTTTGAGACGTTTATGAATTCCGCTGCTATGTTTGAATAATTGTTTAAGAATAAATTATTATTCAATTTGATTTTAAAGATTTTATGAAATGTGACATCCTGATTTATGTGATATACTCTGATTATTTGAATGAAATTTCAAAGCTGGGATTTCGGGGTGTTACAATTGGTATCAGAGCAGGTCGGTCCGTCCGGCTAATTAGAGAGTCGAGTGACGGTGTCTTAGAGTTAGAATATTATAGTTATATTATTCTAACTTATGTTTGCTTTGCAGAGGAATAAGATGGCTGGAAGAAATGATGCTGCTCTTGCTACTGCTTTGCAAGCAATGGTCCAAGCTGTGGGTAATCAGAATAATGCTGGTGGAAACGATGGGACGAGGATGTTGGAAACTTTTCTGAGGAACCACCCGCCTACCTTCAAGGGGCGATATGATCCTGATGGAGCTCAGACGTGGCTCAAGGAAGTTGAGCGGATCTTTAGGGTAATGCAGTGCGAGGATGGTCAGATGGTACGGTTTGGTACCCATATGTTGGCAGAGGAGGCTGATGATTGGTGGGTTGGTATCCGACCTATCCTGGAGGAAGGAGGTGTTGTTGTGACTTGGGCGGTGTTTAGGAGGGAATTCCTGAACCGTTACTTTCCTGAGGATGTCCGGGGAAAGAAGGAGATCGAGTTCCTTGAGTTGAAGCAAGGAAATATGTCTGTGACTGAGTATGCGTCGAAGTTTGTGGAACTGGCAAAGTTCTACCCCCATTATACAGCTGAGAATGCTGAGTTCTCCAAGTGCATCAAGTTTGAGAATGGCTTACGTCCTGAGATTAAGAGGGCAATTGGTTATCAGAAGATTCGAAATTTCTCCGAGCTGGTGAGTAGTTGCAGGATTTATGAGGAGGATACCAAGGCTCACTACAAGGTATTGAATGATAGAAAAGCTAAGGGTCAGCAAAGTCGTCCCAAACCTTATGATGCTCCCAGAGATAAGGGTAAGCAAAGAGTGAATGATGAGAGGCGACCACAGAAGAAGGATGCTCCTGCTGAGATTACCTGTTATAATTGCGGGCAGAAAGGCCACAAGAGTAATGCGTGTCCTGTTGATGTGAAGAGGTGTTACCGATGCGGACAGAAAGGGCATATTACCCCAGACTGCAAGTTTGATGATGTTGTGTATTTCAACTGTGATGAGCAAGGACATATTGGCTCGCAGTGCAAGAAGCCAAAGAAAGTTAGAACTACTGGAAGGGTTTTCGCGTTGACCGGCACTCAGACTGAGAACGAGGATCGCTTGATCAGAGGTACTTGCTATATTAATGATATACCTTTAGTTGCTATTATTGATACTGGCCCTACGCATTGTTTTGTTGCTTATGATTGTGATGTTAAGTTGGGTCTTTGTCGTACCCTAATTTTTGACCAATTTATTTTTTTTATTATTTTAGTTTTATTCGTACGTTGATCGTTTTTCAGTCGTTTGATTGCGCGCTAATTCCCGTAATATCTGCTTTTGTTCGTATTTGTGGTCGCATTTATTTTTCGTTCGTCGTTCATTTTTTTAATGTCGCTCGCGTATTAATTTCGTAATTTTTTACTCGCGTTTTGTGCGTTTTTAGTGTAGCGTAACGTTTGCGTTCGTAAAGTTCGTTTTATTCACGTCGTCGTTTTATTGTTTTAATTAGCGTAAAAAGCCGCGTATCTCAGTCGTATCAGACGAAATTTCGGCAGAGAGGTATTTTAAAATACCTCATTTTCAGTTCCGATCGGACATTTTTGAGTTTTTACTGTTATTAGTTTTATTTTATTGGTTTTTCATTTATTATTGTATTATTTTTATTTTAACTAGTTCTCTTTTATTTTATTTAGTCATTTTCGTTTTATTTATTTAACTAATTAATATTCTGTTTTTATTTTTATCCAATAGTCCTTTTTCAGTCATTTTTGTACAGATCCATAGAGTGCTGCCCAAGCCAGGGGCGTTTTTGTCCAAACCTTTTCCATCTCAACCATAATTGGTCACTATTTAAACAACATTGATTAGCATTGATTGACATTGATTGGCTCAGAGAAAAGGACAAACACACATTTCTACACAAACACTACCCAAAATTCAACAGCCACAATCAAAGATCAAAGACCCCAATTTCTAAGAACATTCATCAAAAACACTACAATTCTCTTTTTTTCTGAAGCTAACAGTAACACTTTCATAAATCCATAAATCCAAACACCACACAAATTTCGAAATCTTCCAAACAAAGCCTATAAACCGCAAAGTTTCATCAACATTCAAACAACAATATAAACTGAATCGAATCGGTCCAAACAAGAAAACAATAACCGTACAACAACTTTCACACACGGATCCGAAACGGAAAGGAGAAAGAAGAACTGAATCCGAAAAACAGAACCAAAACGCAAGGCCAAACCAACACATGAACAAAACGCAAGGAACGTGAACGAAATCGAAAAAGAAAGGAAAGGCCGAAATTGAGGAAGAATAAAACCGGCCGAAGAACAAGAAGAAGAACAAGGTGGTTTTCTTGATTTTTTTGGTGTTTTTTGTGTGAACTTTGAATCCTAGATCTAGATTGTGTTATTGCTTTTTTGTGAAAACTAAGTGGATTTTTGAGTAGAGGATAAAAAGAGGTTTTGAATGATGTAAAAAAAAATTGAAAAAAGAGGGGGAATGGCATTTTCCGGCGGCGGCGCCACCACCCTAGGATGGCCGGCCACCGCGCCAGAGCGAGCTATGCTCGCCGGAGAAGATGAAGATTCATCTTCTCCAGCCACCCTTCATGAGTTTTCCGGCGGACCATGTTAGAGAGAAGAGGGAGCTTTTGTTTGTGTTTTTTTTCTAGAGAGAGATTGGATTAGTGTAAATGAAGAAAAAGAACATGAGTTTTGCTTTTATACTACCCCATTCAAACTGGTTCGGGTCAAACCGAACCGGTTACCCATCAGCCATGCCCAGCTTTCTAACCCATTTCATGCAATTAAAAGTAACCAACTTCATCGTATTTTCTTCTCATGCCTTGAGGCCTCTCATCTCCTCTTAAAATCTTTTCAAAAAAATGTTAAAATCAATTCAACTCATCAAATAAGTTCTTTAGCCGAACTACTTGATTTTGATCCCGATTTATTTGGGTAAGTAGGCAAAGGGTTTTGGCCCTTCCAAATCAATAAAAATAACCAAAAACATGCTTCATCTTTCTTCTTTCTTTCACTTTAACTCTTAACCTTTTAATAAGTAAAATTAATTTAGCGCAAGATTAGAGAATAGGTAGAAGGTTCCTATGGGATACCATAGTCGGTTCGGGTGCCTAACACCTTCCCCAATCGAAACCAACCTCCGAATCCAAGGTCTCATAAGGGTTTTTGCTCACTTTTTCCCTTCCCGCGAATAAAAGTTGAGAGTTCAAAGATTGAAGGTTCAAATCCGATCAATGATTTTGATACCCGAAAATCACGAGCACAGTCTTGTTATGTCTGATATGAATGGAGAGATGGTTGTCGAAACTCCAGCTAAGGGTTCGGTGACTACTTCTCGTGTGTGTTTAAGTTGTCCGTTGTCTATGTTTGATCATAATTTTGAGATGGATTTAGTCTGCCTACCTTTGACTGGTATGGATGTAATTCTCGAGATGAATTGGTTAGAGTACAACCGTGTGCTTATCAACTGTTTTCGCAAAACGGTGTATTTCTTGTCTGAATAGGAAGAAAGTGGAGCAGAATTTTTATCTACCAAGCTGCTGAAACAATTGGGACGAGATGGAGTTTTGATGTTTTCTCTGATGGCATCCTTATCTATTGAGAATCAAGAGAAGATTGACGAACTGCAAGTGGTGTGCGAGTTTCCTGAAGTATTCCCTGATGAAATTCCTGATGTGCCTCCTGAAAGAGAAGTTGAATTTGTGATTGATCTTGTTCCTGGAACGAAGCCTGTGTCTATGACACCTTACCGTATGTCAGCTTCTGAGTTAGCTGAGTTAAAGAAGCAATTGGAGGATCTGCTTGAGAAGAAGTTTATAAGACCAAGTGTTTCACCTTGGGGAGCGCCTGTATTGCTAGTGAAGAAGAAAGATGGGAGTATGAGGTTGTGTATTGACTACCGTCAGTTGAACAAGGTAACTATAAAGAATAGGTATCCACTTCCGAGAATTGACGATTTGATGGATCAGTTAGTAGGTGCACATGTGTTTAGCAAGATTGACTTAAGGTCGGGTTATCATCAGATAAAAGTGAAGGATGAAGATATGCAGAAGACGGCCTTTAGAACTCGATATGGTCATTATGAGTATAAGTGATGCCTTTCGGTGTTACGAACGCGTCGGGAGTGTTTATGGAGAATATGAATCGGACCTTCCAGGCATTTTTGGATCGTTTTGTGGTGGTGTTTATTGACGACATTTTGATATATTCCAAATCCGAAGAAGAACATGCTGAACATTTGAAGATTGTCTTGCAAGTATTGAAAGAAAAGAAGTTGTATGCTAAATTGTCCAAGTGTGAGTTCTGGTTGAAGGAAGTTAGTTTTCTTGGTCATATTATTTCTGGTGATGGAATAGCAGTTGATCCATCTAAATTTGAAGCAGTGTCGCAATGGGAGACTCCGAGGTCGGTTACTGAGATTAGAACTTTTTGGGATTGGCTGGTTATTATAGAAGGTTTATAGAAGGGTTTTCTAAGTTGGCACTTCCGTTAACGCAGTTGACGTGTAAAGGTAAATCCTTTGTGTGGGATGCTCAATGTGAGAGTAGCTTCAATGAGTTGAAGAAGCGGTTGACGACAGCTCCAGTTTTAATTTTGCCAAAGCCCGAAGTACCTTTTGTGGTGTATTGTGATGCGTCTAAGTTGGGTTTAGGTGGCGTACTGATGCAAGACGGTAAAGTGGTTGCTTATGCATCCAGGCAGTTGAGGATTCATGAACGAAATTATCCTACCCACGATCTTGAGTTGGCTGCAGTGGTGTTTGTGTTGAAAATTTGGAGACACTATTTGTATGGTTCGAGGTTTGAAGTGTTTAGTGATCACAAGAGCTTGAAGTACCTGTTTGATCAGAAAGAATTAAATATGAGACAGAGGAGATGGCTCGAGTTATTGAAGGATTATGATTTTGGTTTGAGTTATCATCCGGGTAAGGCTAACGTAGTTGTTGATGCCTTGAGTAGGAAAACGTTACATATGTCTGCTATGATGGCGGAAGAGTTCGAACTATTGGAACAATTCAGAGATTTGAGCTTGGTTTGTGAAAGATCACACCAGAGTGTAAAGCTAGGGATGTTGAGGATTGACAATGATTTTCTGGAAAATATTAAGGAAGCACAGAAAGAAGACGTTAAGTTTGTGGATTTGTTGGTTGCGAGTAACCAGACTGCAGATGGTGACTTTAAAGTCGATGATCACGGTGTGTTGAGGTTCCGAGGTAGAATCTGTATTCCGGACAACGATGAGATGAAGAAGGCAATACTTGAAGAGAGCCATAGAAGTAGCTTGAGTATTCACCCAGGAGCTACGGAGATGTATCACGATTTGAAGAAGTTGTTTTGGTGGTCTGGATTGAAACGTGATGTGGCACAGTTTGTGTATTCTTGCCTAGTTTGTCAGAAATCAAAGATAGAACATCAGAAACCTGCTGGTATGATGGTTCCGTTGGATGTGCCAGAGTGGAAATGGGATAGCATATCCATGGATTTTGTGACGAGTTTGCCAACTACTCCAAGAGGGAACGATGCTATTTGGGTGATTGTTGATAGGTTAACCAAGTCAGTTCATTTTCTACCAATCAATATCACTTTTCCTATGGTTCGGTTAGCCGAGATTTACATTCAAGAGATAGTAAGATTGCATGGTGTTCCTTCGAGCATTGTGTCAGATAGAGATCCGAGATTTACTTCTAGATTTTGGAAAAGTTTGCAAGAAGCTTTAGGGTCTCAGTTGAAGCTGAGCTCGGCGTATCATCCACAGACAGATGGTCAATCCGAGAGGACGATTCAATCGTTAGAAGATTTGTTGAGGGTGTGTGTACTCGAACAAGGAGGAGCTTGGGATAATCATCTCCCGTTGATAGAATTCACTTACAATAACAGTTACCATTCTAGTATTGGAATGGCACCTTTCGAGGCTTTGTATGGAAGAAGATGTAGAACCCCGTTGTGTTGGTTTGAGTCGGGTGAAAGTGTGGTTTTAGGACCAGAGATTGTGCAACAAACCACTGAGAAGGTAAGAATGATCCAAGAGAAGATGAAAGCGTCGCAGAGTCGACAAAAGAGTTATCATGACAAACGTAGGAAGGACCTTGAGTTCCAAGAAGGAGATCATGTGTTTTTGCAAGTTACTCCAATGACTGGTGTAGGTCGTGCCTTGAAGTCGAAGAAGTTGACTCCAAAGTTTATTGGTCCGTATCAGATATCAGAGAGGATTGGGACGGTGGCTTATCGTGTTGGATTACCACCGCATTTATCGAATTTGCACGATGTTTTTCATGTGTCGCAGCTGAGGAAGTACGTTCCGGATCCGTCTCATGTGATCCAAAGTGACGATGTACAAGTGAGAGACAACCTTACGGTTGAGACTCTACCCTTAAGGATCGATGATCACAAGGTGAAGTTATTGAGAGGCAAGGAGATACCTCTAGTGAGAGTTGTTTGGAGTGGAGCGACCGGTGAAAGCTTAACTTGGGAGCTTGAAAGTAAGATGCTGGAGTCATATCCAGAGTTGTTTAATCGAGGTAAGATTTTCGAGGACGAAAATCCTTTTAAGTGGGGGAGAGTTGTAACGCCCACTTTTATTTAGTTAATTATTTTATTAGAGTATATAGTATATTATTATATATTATATGATTTTAATGATGTTTGTGACGTATGAAATGATGTTGTGGTGTGACGTTTATTTTATTGTTTAATAAAATAAAATATGTGATGAAAATTAAGATGTGATATAATAACAAATATTTTGAGAGATGGGGTTGTTTTCATAAATAAGATAGAGTTGTGGGGATAAGTGAGAATAGAAAGAATTATATAAGGGAGTTAGGTTTAGAAGGAAGCAGTCAGTACGTTACAGACTTTTGCAAAAGGAGAGGAAAGTGGCCGGAGAAGAGAGAACCTCAATTCTGCGAACATACCAGGTAAGGGTGAGCCTAACTCAATTATATTATGCTGTAATTCATTTGTTATGATTAACCTAAGGATTGGAGAGAGTTTTGAGAGGATTCCAAAGTTAGGGTTTAATGAACTTTGTGATGAATTGATGAGAGAATGATGTGAATTGGTGTAGAAACCTGTTACAGAACCTAGATTAATCACTAGGACCATATTTCTGATAGATTAGAAGCATAAAACGAAAAATTGGACGAGTTTTGGCGAGGTTTCGAGCGAACCCGTAACCCCTCTGCGATAGCTCGCCGTGGCGAGCAGACCCGCTCGCCGTGGCGAGCAGACCCGCTCGCCGTGGCGAGCAGACCCGCTCGCCGTGGCGAGCAGTTAGGTATCCACTCGTGAGGCGAGCAGCTGAGCTCGCCGTGGCGAGCAACCCCTTTAGTGCGCGCGAGGCGAGCAACTTCACTCGCCGTAGCAAGCAAGTGGCAGAATGCAATTTAAGTAGCTCGCCGTGGCGAGCAGTCCCACTCGCCACATCGAGCAATGTGGTCTCAGACCACTATAACTTGAGTTTTAGAACTCTGTTTGGAGCGAGACTTTGAGGGTAGACCTTTGGATAGTATTAGAGATGTTTAAGACCTAAATTATAACCTGTAACGACGCTGTAAGATGATTTTGATTGTTGGCGTTAAGCTTTGATTAAATGCTTATCAAGTGAAGTTTATGAATGAAGTATAAATGATGATTGTGATGATAACTATGTGCTGTAAATATATATATAAGTGTGCTGAGCTGCTGCCAGGTATTGTATAATTGCATGTGTCGATAAAGAGTCGTATTTGACGTTAAGACGTTGGGATAACTTGTTTAAGAATAAAGAGTCGAGTCCATGCATTTGCATATTTTGAGACGGTGGAGCTTATGCTCAAAGCGACGGTGGAGCATTTGCTCAAAGCGACGGTGAAGCTTATTAAAGCTAAAATATTGGTACCACATGCATGATGATAAGATGTTAGAGTTGCATTTGTCGAGTCTTGTGTCTGAGATGTTTTGAGACGGATGTTCGTGAAGATGTTCTAAGATGATTTATTATACGTAGATGTTTGAGATGTTTTCAGTTATATGTGATGATTAATGTTGTTATTGTTAAGCATAATTATTTGAATTATATGTTAATATAATTGTTGTGAATCTCACCTCTTCTGTTGGAATTGCCGCCTTGTGGGCAAGTGCAGGTGACCAAGCTTAGGTTCGTCGATGTGAGAGGTTCTTGTGGAGTCTTAGGAGCTGTGATACGTAACGGGATGGAGATTATCATTATTTCTATTCCTTTTATGTATCATGTTGATTAATTATGATGTTTGCGACGTAACTTGATTTGAGATGTTTTATGAGGCTTTTGTGCCGAGAATTATTTATTTAAGATTTTTGAGACGTTTATGAATTCCGCTGCTATGTTTGAATAATTGTTTAAGAATAAATTATTATTCAATTTGATTTTAAAGATTTTATGAAATGTGACATCCTGATTTATGTGATATACTCTGATTATTTGAATGAAATTTCAAAGCTGGGATTTCGGGGTGTTACACGATGGAGGTGGGGGAGGAGTGAAATTGTTCATCATCTCAGATCTCGCCATTGTTACTCTTTCATCGGCACCGACACTGGATCTAAATAGAAACAATGAATGTTTAAAACACGAATGTGAACTCCGACGTCTCGCGCCAAACCTTCGGCTTCCATTTGACAAACATTTATGATAGAGGCTGACGACGAAGGAAGTTGTGGACATACACTTGTGGTGTTGGATGCTGATTGAGGGGGAGAATGGAGTTTACGGTGGGTAGAGATATAAGGAGACACCGACAAAGAAAATGAGAGACGACGATAGTAAAAATAGAGTGAATCAGAGGAAAGGGGTGGTGGCCAGAGGAGATTGAGGGATTCCGGCAAAAGAGAGGGAGGATGGTTTGGTGAGAGAAACGAGGATCAGAGGGAAAGGGGAAGGAGACTAACATTGTGTTTGAAATTACTAAAATATCATTGCCACATGGAGTGGTACATTAGGAGTAAGAAATAAAAGGGTGTCAATGTATAATTTCTCTTTTGGTAATGGATACAACTATATATAATTGTCATGTTGAGTACGTCATTATCATAATTCCCAACATAGAGTACATTTATATAAATCAAGATATAAACTTATATAACTAATAATCTCTATACGAATACTTGTCGGAGCTGAAAGTCCAAGAAAGAATCTTGTGTGTTTCAACCAATCCTCCCGTGGCACCGGAGAACCCAACGATAATCGAATCAGGCAGATATCCCCTCAAATCAGCCGCCCATGAAAGGCTAATTGTAGTCTTATTCATCGTATTTACAACGACGCTTAAAGTATAATTACGATTATCATAACTAATTGTGGCAACCACCGTTGTTAAATTGCTCTCGACACTATCAATTTCCCATCTCGCCGTTGTTTCGGAAATAATCGAATTTGCATTAATACCGACATGTGCATATGGTGGGTCCCACGGATTTGCAAACGTATCAAATTCAATGGCGACGATTTGTTTTTGAGTTTGTTTAAAAGCAGTCTCGGGGCTGAAAAGGCCAAGATACCCACCACTCGAAGATTCAGGGATCTTCGAGTGATTTGGTCCAGCCATAAAAAATGCAATTCCATCTCCTTTGCTTTGTCCATTTGATGTTACAAGAAAAGAGAATGTGGTTGTAAAACTTGCAAGACCAACTGCAGGGTCATAAAGGAGTATTGGAATAGCATAAGAGGCTCTGCCAACACTATATGGCATGTTTATGCCGTTATTTACTTTAGTAAGTTGAATGGTACCGTTTGATTCAACAGCATCACCTTGGTAGGTGATCGTGTCGTTTATATATGGACTGGAAAAATTCGAGAGTTCAAAAGATAAATCCCAATTGCGATGTAGCATGAGGAGTGGAAGAAGGATTAAGAAAACGGGTTTTGTATTGTATAGAGGCATGGCTTTCTATAAATTTGTTAGACATGGAGAAGGGTAAAGTCTAAATACTATATATAGAATTTTTTTCGAAATATATTTGTATAGAGCTGTATTTGTGTCTAGAGTTTTTTTTTTTTTTTTTGTGTTGAGCGAAGAAAATAAAATTATGTAAATCTCAACTTACATTGTTAATGTTGACTTATGATAGAACTAGGAAAATGGTGATTGAAACAATGTCATTTTGGACCTTGCATACTAGTTTCGGTAAATGCAATTTACATAGGATTGAAAATGATCGTAGGAACAATGAATCAATGTAAATACAAGTTTGTTGTTTGCATTTGCCAACTATACATACAAACATATCTCCTTTGAAAAGAAAAAAAACTATACATGCATATCTTGAAAACATTTTTGTTTAGGTTAAATATGTTTTTAGTCCTTAAAAATATATCAAATTTTGTTTTTAGTCCTCCTAAAAAAAGTAAAATGTTTCAGACCTTATAAAAAAATTAGTATGAAGTTTTAGTCTCTGTTAATTTTAAAATGGTTTAATTATTCTTAATGTTTTAAATATTTTAAATTAATTTTTGCTGGAATGTTTAGAACCTTATATAAAGTGCTTTCATAAAAAGTTAGATTTTTTTTTTAAGATGCAAAAATGGTATATATATTCACACTAGCAGAGACGTCTCTCTAGCACAAGACGTACCAAAGATGATGCTCAAAAATACAGAGTTCCTGTCAAACAATTACACAAACAAGTAGTCAACTGATACCGAAACAAGTTTAGGGTCCAACCACCACTGCTAAGAAACAAAAAACCATGAATTTAAAAAGTTAGAATTTTTTAAAATGAATTTGAAAAAAAAAAACATGTTGAGAAAAAAAAACATTAAAAAAATTTAAATGTTTAAAGATAATGAAATAAATTTACTTTATGAGGAGTAAAAAGAAAATTTGATATATTTTTTGGAACAAAATTCTCTAGATGATCGGATTTATCTTGGAAATATGTTTAAGGTAGGCCTTTTGGGTCAAAACATAGAAATTAAGAAAGTAAGCAGTACTATTAATTTGTTTGTATTTATATTTGTTTTATAAGTTTATCCTTTAAGAGATATAGTGTCAGTTTATGTTTTTAAGATATTATTTATTATTGATTGAAGAAAAAGATATAAAGTAAATAGGGTATGTTGGTAAAGAAATAAGTTATATTGTTTTTTTTTTTATCAAAAATAATTGATATTGTTGAAAACACTAAAGAGATCTTATAAAAATGAAAAAAATAATTCTTAATAAGATCTTATAATTAGAGACGGAGGTAGTACATGATAATATCATTAGCTCACAAGTAATTTTTGAAACAACAACTCTATTCATTTTGAATGATGGAGTCAAAATCTATAACGGAGCACTTGACAGAGTTCAACAAAGTGAACGTTTAATTGAAAATTGAGGATGAAGATAAAGTTCTATTCTTGTTGTATGCATTACCTAAATTATATTAGCACTTCAAGAATACCATGCTGCATGGTAAAGAAGACATTGTACCTTGAAGGAAAGCAATGCTGAGAACTAAGACATTAACCAAGGTGAAGGATTTGAAGGTTGATGATAGTGGTGATGGCTTAAGTGTGTCAAGAGGAAGGGGTGGGAGTAGTGGAAATCATGGAAACTCAAAGGTTTGTGACAAATTAAAGTATATATAAGTGCTTCAAGTGTCACAAGACAAGTCACTCAAAGAAAAATTGTCCCAGGTGGGAGGGTAATGATGCCTCCGTGCAATTGGTAGTTTCCTCACATGACTACAAGGATGCATGTGCTATGGTGGTGTCTTGTTTAAAAAAAGATAGAGTATCTCATCTTGGGTCTAGAAGTCTTAGCTCAACTAGCAAATGTCGAAATTGCAAGGCCGGACGTCGTGACCTGGGTTTGAACCCAGGACCTCACAGTTTGTGTAAGTTTATTTTCAGTGGTTTACCACTTCATCTAAGACAAAAAAAAAAGAGTATCTCATCTTGGAAACAACAACACTTACAAGTTGACCTTCAAGCACAATGGATGTTTGTCTCGAGATACATTAAACACACAACATCATCCTAGAGAGACATTGCTAAGAATAATCAAGGTCAGTCTTCAGAGGTAAGAACACTCATAACCAACCTTACATGGGGAGATTACAATATGCAAGGCATAATTATGTACACATTTGGAAGTTTAGGTGGAGAAAGCTGAACTTGAGTTGAAGTCTTCCACTAGCAGAAAAAGGTGGAGCCAAATGGTGGCATAATTGTACATCTTACATGATTACTTAAAAGACCAAGGGTACTTGAGACAAGGGGATCTTCAAAAGAACTAACATGATTACTCCGGGGGTTTAAGAGGTTCATGAGAAAACTTGTGAAACTACCTAAAAAAGCCTAGTGTAGTTGGGTGTCATGATCTTGAAGAGAACGGAATGCATTTCGAGGTTTGAAGAGGTAAAGATGGAACCTTGTGAGAGTACATAATGTAGTTGGATGATAGGGTAAGGAGCAAGGTGGTTGGTTGTTAAAGTGGAGTCACCATTGATTTAGTCAAGGCGGAGAATTGTTGTATGTGACTCAATCTTGTTGGAACTTTTTTCTTGTTTTTCATGAAACTTGAAGACATTACTTGTTTCTCAAGAAAACATAAATATAAGGCGGTTTTCTTGATTGGCAAGGCATATAGGCTACAAGGTTATTTCTTGAAGTGCAAGACAAGCTAAGTGATGCCTATATATACATGGTGTTGGTTTTCTTTTCTAACAAGAGGTTGAAAAGTTGGAATTTTATGGTTACAAAAGAAAAAACTTTTAATGTTTAAAGTTGAGAGCTTTTGGGAAAATTCTAAGGTTGGGAAACACTTCAAAGGACCTTGGGGATAAATCATTGACCACATGAAGAGATTTGGGAAAAGAGTAGAAATTAGAATTTGTTTTTGTAGAACTTATCGAGAACTAATTAATTTCTTGTAATTCTTGTATCTCCTTGGAGAATTTGTCGAAGACTAATTTTCTGTAACTCTTGTATATCTTTGTAAGAAGTTTTTTGATAGTAAATTGAAAAGATCTCTCTTCTCAAGAATCATGATGTAGGTCGAATTTGGACCGAATTGAATGAACAAATATCACCGTGCTTATTTCTTTCTTCTCCTTTATCTTGTGTTTATTGGTTGTGCTTGTTTGATCTATTTGGTTTTAGTTGCCACTAATTTTTCTCCACACATCAAAATATTTGCTTGAATTTTAACCGAATTCACAGCAAGAACTTATGTAAGTTTTCATACCTAAAATCAATCTAGGTTTATCCTATCCTTAGCATTCTCAATATGCATCCCATCCCTTCTCATATGGGTTTGTTGATATAAAAAATAACATTTTTCTTAATTATCTTTAATTGATCAGGAAACTTATAGATGTTTGCATCCTGAATGACCCTTATTTGAGACCCCAACTCCTTCCCATTATGATAGTTTTACAATTTAGGGTAGTTCCCAAATCAGTATCCATAGTGAGACATTTGTTAAATCCAATTTACTGAACCACAAACTAAATGTTTCAAATAGTCCAGGGGATCCATTTCAATACCCTAATTATAATGTCTTCTTCTTTAGCCATTGTAATCTGATAAAGCTTTCCCTAACTTTTATTAATCTTGATTCCCTGCATGACTTCCTCCTGCTAAAGACAAATATTTCTTCCTTATCTATTGTAATATGATAATGTATTCTTCCTTATCCATGGTAAACTGATAAAGCCTCCCCTATTTTCTTCCTGCCAAATATGCATATATTGGATAGGAATAGATTTTTCTGTCAAGAATTTACCAACCATACTGTTTTGGCCACTTTGGATGCTTTCTTGAACATGATGCGCATTGTAGTAGAAAAAAAGGATCTACATCTTCATTTATTGGCGTTTGATTGTCACTTACTTGACCCTGATTTTGTTGATTATGATCTTCAGAAGTAGTGAACTACCCCTAAATTGTAAAACTATCAAGAACCCAATCTTCAATTTGCATACATAATCTAAAAATATAGTATACATTTGGACGGACTAAAATCAAAGTGTTCATATAACATAGACCTAGTGGCGGTGGAGTTGTTGTAAATATCTTTTTCTTGGTGTTTGGTGGTGTGGGAGTTTTTTTTTTTGTTCACAATTAGTTTTGTGTGGATTCATGTGTTGTAATATATGTTTATCTGGCATATCTTACCTTTACCAATGAATTTATCTTTTTGCCTGTTCAAAATAAATAACGTATACCTAACACATAATTTAGCAAAAAATATCTCTTGTTATTTAATTTAAAGATCTTATTTATTACCGAGTGAGTGCCTCCAGAACACTCCGTAAAGATTTTAAAATAAGAATTTATTTCATAAAAAATTAAATATTTTAATTTCTAATACATTGATTACACGAATTTTAATAAAAACTTAACATTTATAGCTTTTAAAGAGTTCCCAAAAAATATTGGTTAACAAGTTAGTGTTGAAAGTCCAAGAAAGAATATGAGTGTTTCAACCTATCAAGCACGGACACTTCTTAGATTAGTTGTGTCTCGGTGGCGGACACATGTTATGCCTTACACCAACACAACACCGACATGTTTAATTACACTAAACTATGTTATTTTCTTAAACTTTTAGCAGTGTCGGCGTGTCCGTGTTGTATCCAATGTCTATGTCCAGTGTTCCCAAATACTTTTGTTTTGTCACGGGACGATTGGTGCAATGAAAAATGAATTTCCAACGCCATCACTTTGTCCATTCGATGTCCCCAGGAAAGAGAATGTGGTTGTAAAACTAGCAAGACCTATTTCGGGGTCCCAAAGGCGTATGGGAAGAACATAAGAGGCTTTGCCAGCACTATATGGCATGTTTGTGTCGTTTTTTATTTTAGTAAGTTGAATGGTACCATTTGATTCAACGGCATCACCTTGGTAGGTCATGATGTCGTTTCTATATGGACCAAAAGTATTTGGGAATTTGAATGATGAATTTGAATTGTGATGCAGCATGAGGAGTGGAATAAGGATTACGAAAACGGGTTTTTGTATTGTACAGAGGCATGACTCTATAAATTGGTTATATATGGAGAAAACTGAAGTTTCTATACGATCTATAGAATTTTTTTCGAAAATATATATATATATATAGAGAGAGAGAATTTTGGTGTGTGGTATGCATAGAACTTTTCTGTCACACTACTACAAAAATGGTCATAGATAACACTTTTTTGAGATGATTTATAGCGTTTTAAAAGCGCTATTGTAAATGGCGCTGGTAAAGGTAATATAGCACTTTTTTCTGCATAAAGCACTATCTAAAGCAGGGCTTATATAGCTCTTTATATCAAAAAGCGCTAGTAAAGGTGGTCCTTACACAGTGCTTACAAAAACAAATGCCATCTAAAACAAGTTTAAAATAACTCTTCCATTTTTATTCGTTAATAAAAAACAGTGCTTTTGTTTTAAAAAGCTATACAACAATAGGTTTAGATAGCGCTTTATAAAGAAAAAAAGCGCTAGGAAAAGCATTTAATTTTTTTTTTGTCAGTTTTTTTTTTACAGATAGCGTTTTTTTATTAATTTAAAGTAGTGTGTGTGTGTGTGTATAAAGTCAGAAATTTAAAGGGAAATATATATTTTTGGCACATTATAATTGAGACTATTATTTATCAAATAAAACTTAAACATATCATAAAAAATGTATGTGTATATACCATAATAGTCAGAAATGTATAGCCACTAATATGGTAACATGGATACCTCTAAGTTACAGCTATTTAGTTAACATAAAGATCAAAGTCTTCTATGATAGCATGCATTCTTCACCTATCTTATTGGTCGTTTCAACATTTTTATCCAAAACAAGCAGGCAAATTATCATTCATTTTCAAATTTCGTTCACTCTCCTCCACCTGAATATATAGCAGAAAATACCATTACGCAATAACACTATATTATATTAGAGACAAATTCAAAGTACTACTGCTCATGAGTACAAACTAAAGCAAGATTATAAATTAAAACCACTACCACTTCTAGCAAATATGTTTAGAAACATGAAACTCACCTTATTATAAAAATATCATATAACTTTTAGGTTGATCATGAACTGACACCATTTTTCTTGGATTTCTATTAGTTTATCCTTTGAGTATGTTAAACACTTGAAACCATCAATGTACTGCATATTATAACATAAAAAATAACCATATTACTTAATAAACTTAATTATATACAAACATTATACTTTAATATAAAAATAACATACCTGCTTTAGAATTTCATTTAGTTTTGAAATGAGAATCTCTTTCATAAACCTCATCACAAAGTACCTGCAATCTATACCATTTTCTTAGCAAGGACACTACAAAAATATAAAATAATTAATTGTTGCTGCAAATAAAACATTTACACTTTTATCTTATGCCCAATGCCAAAGTCTCACATTTATCCTTAGCCATCCTACTTTATATTCACAAAACCACATGTTATGCTTTAAAAATTTGAAAAACATTGCATAATTTCATAGATGCTTATACACTTCTAAGATCATTTTCAATTTCAAACTACAACAACCCTTTTTTAGTTTCATAACATCTAATTTTTTGATAGCAGCATATATTATTAAAACTACCTGGTACAAGCAGTACTTAAAGGGCATTATATCAGCGGAATACAAAAGCCAAAACCCAATAAACAGAGCCAACAAAACAACCTACTGCCAAAAACAAATAACAGAATTTGCCTAACAAATGACAAAACAACAGACCAGCAACTACTCCTAACTGTCATGACAGGAAAAACAAATGTAGCAGCGCCTGAACCAAAACACAGCGCAACCAGCACCCAAAACAAGTTAATAACATACACAAGTTTCATAACAACTAATTCCCAATAAGCCTTAAAATTTCAGAAGTGAAAAAAGTGTTAAAGATCCACAAGTTAATAACATACTGAAAAAACAAGTTTAACAATAAAGGGATTTTCGAGTCCATCAAAAATTGAAACTCCTCCATACAAATCAAACAATGAATTTGAGTAAAAATCAAACAACATACAAATCATAACTTCAAATTATAATCAATTCTACGACCATAGTCAGTTCTAATCAAAAGTTTGTGAATCACAAGGATTTAGCGCGCATTTGTGGAATCGCAATGCCGAGCTTTGATCTGCTGCGACACAAATCAAGCTGGAATCTCACAACATAGAAGAAGTGAAGGAAAATCTAGAGAGAGAAAGAGAGAGATACCTGTACGGAAGTTACAATTTCCGTCGGACAACGCGAATTCAGCGATGAGTTTGTGTTTGGTAGAGTGTTCGATAATTGGGATGGAGAAATAGTCAAACACCTTGGGGTCGGTGAAGAGTTCTTCGATTGTGCTAATGAAGTGTAAGGGATGAGATAGAACCTAGAGAGGGAGAGGACTACAAAGAGAGTGATGGGGATAGAACCAATTGTTTGGAAAACCAATTTTTTTTAGGGTATAAGGGATTTAGGGATTTAGAGAGAGGGAAACCAATTTTTTGGAGGGAGATATATATTTTTTCGAAAAGTCTGGAGAAAGTAATATTTTCAGTGATATATATGAAAAGAAATATTAAAAAATTGTGTGTTTTGATACATCATTCAATTTTCATAAAAATTGAAAAAAAAATCAAAATATGTGTTATGCAGGGATCGAACAGGGGATCATTAGTCAAAGCGTTTTTTACAAAAAAAAAAAAATATTAACACATGGAATCGAACAAGGGATTTGAAGGTCATAGTGTTAATGCTTACTTCATAAAATAGGACTTTTTTAACCTATAAGCGCTATCATTCTCAAGCATACGGTGGCGCTTATTAAGCGCTATGTAAGGTTGATTTATTTATAGCTCTTTTCATCAAAAGCGCCATATACGATTAATTCTGTTTTTTCTTAAATATTTATTATTTTTATTGAGCCTATACTGACGCTTTCAAAACAAAGCACTATATAGACTTAGAAGCACAGGTAGCGTGTTTTGATTTATAGCGCTTTAGTGTTAAAAGCGCTATTTATGGGGCGCTATATTTTCCCAATTTTGTAGTAGTGTCGATGGACAAAATAAAATTCTTTAAATCTCATCTTACATTAATGTTGACTTTTGATATTACTAGGAAAATGGTGATTAAAACTATGTGATTTTGGACATTGCACAAGACCGGTTTCCCTGAATGCAATTTACAGAGGATTCAAACTATACAATAATACAAATACATATTTTGAAAACATTTTTGTCTAGTTGATTTATGAACAAATTTTAAAGGGCAAGATAAATTTTTAGAACTTATAAATATATTAGATTTTTGAATTTAGTCCTCGTAAAAAAAAGTGGCATGTTTAATTCCTATAAAAAAAATTAGTATGAAGCTCTAGTGCATGTACTAACATTCCATAACGTCCTCAGTTTGTGGAGTTGAGAAAGGATTTTGATGTATGCGGTATTGTATCTGATGTTTATGTTTCCTGGACTAGAAATTCTTGAGGGCAAGTCTTCCGGTTTGTGCGTTATATTAATGTACGAGATGTTGAAAAATTGAACAAGGTTATGAATAATGTTTTCTTTAGGCATCAAAGGTTATAGGCTAATGCACACGCTTTGATAGGTTTAGTGGTGTAGGTAAGGAGTTAGGTGAGAGGAATGATGGAGTGAGAAAACATCTTATAGAAGGAGAAAAAATTAATTATGACGAGGGAGAAAAAATAAATAAGAGTGAGAGGGAAAAAAGTGAGCTAGCACTTTGAGGGAGAGATGGGTCTTGCGAGAAAGTTGGAATTAGAGAAGGTTAAGAATGATGTTCGATATAGCAAGGAAGAAAGAAACCAACAAAGGCTAGAAGTGACTCTTGGTAAGAAGCAGATTGTTCGGACCGATGTTACTTACACAAAAATAATAGTTGGGAATGGGTGTAAAGTTGAGTGACTTTCGGGAGCTGGGTGGTCAAGAGTTGATGTTTGAAAATATTACTCTTATAAAGGATGATGTTGCTTGGGTGAAAAAGGGAGTTGTAGCAAGGGTTTTGAACGAATATAATATTTTTTAAATGGCTATATATATATATATATATATATATATATATAATAATAATAATAATAATAATAATAATAATAATAAAAGGAGTACAATACGTGAAAAAATCCGTCATAAGACGCTTCAGAAAAACACCCCCAAAGGAAAAAAAAAAAAACCAAGTTAAACAAGAGAGGCTTGAGGAGAACCCAAGACCACCACTAAGGAAAAGAAAACAAGAGAAGAAAAACTGCATCAAGAAAGCAGGGAAAACCAGAGGCAGCAACAACACACCAAGCAAACACCTGCATGCCACAAAAAGCAAAAGAGACACCCAGGAAGCCACATCGGAAAGGAGAGATAACTGAAAGATCCGACTAAACCTAACTTTAATGAGAATCTACCCACACCATGGGTCGTGCCACAATTAGGTTGAAAGACCATCCCCGATAACCCTCGCCACCCCAATAGAGAACCAGTCCCCAATAGCCTCCCTATCACAACCCAAAAGGGTGATAATGGACCACCACGAGGACACACCACGAAGGCCAGAGGGCCTACCACAAAAGTGGGGAGACGGATGACAAGCACCGTAACAGGAAGTAAAAATCTTGAACAAAGATAATGTCTTGGTATTTTTGACTTGTTACGGGAAAGAAGACATGATATCCGTTTATAATAAAACGACATATTTTTAATAAATGTTTTTGTTTTTGCTGAGGTGCTTGGGTGGACATCAAATGAGGATATTGTTTATGAAAGAGGTGTTGGTTGAGGCTTTATGGTGTTCTGCTGGACGTTTGGAACACTCACTTTCTAACATTGATTTCTTCGCCATTCGGGAGACTTCTTAAGGTAGACACAACACTTCGAATATGGACCGCCTAGACTTTTCCCATATTTTAGTCACTACTAAATCTATGGAGACTATTAATGAGACGGAAGAATTATTCGTAGGCGACATAATTTGTAAAATAAAATTTGTTAGGGAGTTATAGTATGGGTTCGCAAGAGATGGGTGCATAAAGGAGGAAGGAACAGTCACTGACTCGGTTTACTCTGAACGGATTTGCCAATAATTGATACTTTGGTCCAAGATTGTTTTAGTAGTTGCTTCGGTTTATGTGTCGAAGCATTCAAGTGTTCCATCCAAGATTGTTTTAGCAAATGGCTCGGAAGAAATATTTGTGCAATCTCCAGATACTAGTATACCTACGGTAGCACCCATAATTGTATATGTAAGCACCTATCCAGCAGCTAGCTTGCCTTCGGTTGGAAATTTTTTAATCTCTTTTTTTATCCAACATTGAAGAAGGTTCGATCTTCTCAGGCCTAATCTTGTCCTCCTAAACGACGACATTTGGTAATCCTGGGACCTTGGAGTTATGAATGTATTCAAGACCACGTGTCTTAAAGTTAAGAAGGGACGACCACATTCGAAATCTCAAGCTAATCATAAAGATCCATCTCTTGATAGCTTGCAGCGGGTAGCAAGGATATCGTTCAAGGAAAGTCAAGCTATTCTCAAGATACTTAAGCATTCTAAAAATAATAATCCAGAAAGCTCTAACTCAAATAACTTGGCTCGCGAAAAAAAATTGAAGCCTCTTTGGCATCAACTGATTCCTCTTTGGCTGCAAATGGTGCCTGAAAAATTGGCTGATTTGTAACGAATAAAACGGATGGGGCGGTCTAGGATGTGGTTAACATTGGGGGAAAAATTGGTGTGCAATTTAAAGGTGGCTCAACTAGTATGTTTAATGTTCTTTCTCGGACGGATAGTGGAGAGAGGGAGGGGGTTGAATGAGGTGATGTTTTTTCCAAGGGTGTTAAGGGGAAGTTGGTAATAACTATTGGAGGTTTAGATGGTTGTTAGTTGGCTGGGTTCGTTCTAGTGGGGGATAAAAGTCTTAATGAAATTTATTACTTAAAATGTTAGGGCATTGCAAGAAGATGAAGGATGTCTTTACACCGGTTAAACAACATCGTCTTATGGTTTACAAGAGACGAAACTGAACTTTATCGATTATTTTGTTTGTGCTTCCATTTGGGGGTCTTCGGGGTTTGGCTTCTCGTATAGGCCATCTGTGGGGTCTTCACGTAGTATTTTGAAGGCTTAATAGGGCATTTGATCCTCTAATTAATTTCAAATTTTTATTTTGGTCCCATAACTAATAAAACTCACGTTTCGGTCTTTCAATTATTCGTCCGTTAGTCAAATTGGTCCCCTTCGTTAGTTTTTTAATGTTTAATACTTTTGATGTAATTTTAACCATTTGATTGCATGTCCATTATATTTAATAATGAACCATTTGTACCTAATTTTTTTTTCACTTTTCATCATCTTCCATCTTCTTCTTCCTCAGATCTTCATCATATCTCATCATGTTCAAAAGGTTCAAACTTTTTCAGAATTTTTTTTCAATATTTTTGGTTAACAAAAATGAATTGTTTACCTTCATCATCATCTCTCAGTTATTGAATTGTCTACAAAATTCAACATTTTCCAAAATGAAGCACATATAGATCACAAAGGAAAAGGTATAGAATTCAATACTTTCATGTTACTCAATATTTTCCAGAATTCGAGTAACATGAGTAAAAATTCAACTTTTCAAGTAACAACAAAAAAATTCAAGTAAAGATTCAACCTTTTGCAGAAGAAAAAAAATCCAGAAACCTAAAAATTCATCACCAACAATAAAAACCCTCAGATGGAATTTGGAATTAGAGTGAAAATTCAACCTATACAAACAAAACAAAAAATCCAGAAACGTAAATCTTTTTTTTAATCCTAAGATTCATTCCAAATCCTCATATTTGTTCCAAATCCCTAATCTCTAAGATTCAAAAATCATGTTTTAGCAGAAGGAAAAAGAAGCAAAGAAAGAAGAAGTGGCAAAAGGAAGAAGAAGATTAACAACACATCCAAACCCTCGTATTCATCAAATTGAACTCGTTTGAAAGGGTTTTGGGGAGGAAAGAGACAAGAGAGAATAAGACCTAAAATTAAATGAGGAAAAATGAATCTTGGTGTGTGTTGTTTTTCTAAGCTTGGATAGAGAGAAAGAGAAGAGTAGTGTGAACCGAGAGAAGATAGAGAGATTCATGAGTAGTGTTTTTTCTTCTCTTCTTAAATAATAATAATAATAATAAGTTTGTGTTGTTTGATGATGGGATGATGAAAAATTACGTAATGAATTTTTAGGTGATTATGAATTTCAGTATTTTTTGGGGTATGTTGATGAAGATGTATGAAGAACATGATGAATTTGATGAAGAAGAGGAAGTAAGAAGATGAAGAAAGGGGAAAATAATTAGTTGTTCATGGTTCACCGTATGATACAATAGACATATGTGATCCAACGGTTCCTATTTTCAAAAATATATCAAATAGTTAAAATTAAAAAATTAATAAGGTTTATGGTAGACCACCTATGATGTTGGTCTATCTTAAACATTTGAGGTTAAAATTAACGGAACAAGACCAATTTGACAGACGGTCGTATAATTGAGGGACCGAAACATGAGTTTTATTAGTTATGAGACCAAAATGAAAATTGGAAATTAATTAGGGGACTAAATGACCTATTAAGCCTATTTTGAATTTATGGGATACTTCGGAGGTGGGTATTTGGGTTACTAGGATTTTGGTTAATGTTCTCGTAATTCAATGTCGTTTTGTCAAAAAATGATTGTAATTTCTTCAATGATAATGTTTATGCCTCGTGTGATTTGAATGGTAAGCAAGACTTGTGGTTACGTTTGGGTGATGTTCTTAATAATATCAGGGATGCCAATTGGTGTGTGTGGGGTAACTTTAATGTCATTCGGTCATCAAACGAGTGTAAGAGTAGATCCATCAATACAAGTAATTATGACTTTTCTCTCTTTAATCAGTTCATCGACAATAATATTTTATTTGATCATCCACTGTATGGTCGTTACTATACTTGGAAAAGAGGAGATGGTTTATCAATGAGTTGTCTTGATAGATTTTTATTATCAGAAGTTTGGCGTACTCAATGACCTAACATGATTAAGAGGGATCTTCTCCATGGCCTTTCTGACCATTGTCTAGTTTTATTATCTAATGATGACGAAAATTGGGGCCTGAGCTCACATCATATGTTAAAATGTTGGTAGGATATTCGAGGTTATAGTTCATTCATCAGGGATTACTGGCTTTCATTCCAAGTGCCAGGTTGGGATGGTTATGTCCTGGAGGAAAAATTCAAAATGATTAAAGGCAGCCAAAAAACTTGGCATCAGAATCATACTCAAAACTTAGTGAGTGATTTACATGATCATATTTCTTCTCTCTTGATGCTAAAATGGAGGAGTACGATTTAACGGTGGAGGAACTACATTCTCTATCAACAAATTTGTTTTCATTCTCAATAATCAATACCGGCATGCAATGGCAAAAATCCAAAATAAATTGGCTGAAAGAAGGTGATTCCAATTCTAAGTTTTTTCGTAGAATTTTGTCCACCAGGAAAATATCTAATACATTTGTTTCGATATCTGTCAATGGGTCTCAATTTGAAGGTGTTGAGGGTGTAGAGGCGCAGTTTTCAACCATTTTCCTGCTCATTTTCGAGCAGGTTCAGTGGACAAGCCATAAGTTGATAATTTTATTTTTAAATCTCTTAATATGGCTTACTTAGTGCGGTGATTTAACCAAACCTTTTACACTCGATGAGGTGAAACAAGTGATTAACGAATTGGTAATTGCACCAAATCATAACAAGTAATAATGTAGTAAAGTATGAGGCCTAAGGCTATAGGCCTTGATGGCCTTATACATACCATACACGACCCTGATTGGTATACAACATATCACAAACAATACCTAAGTTTTCTCCTTCATAAAATTTTGTTTAGCCATGTATTAAAAAGGCCAATAATCTATATGAACAAGAATAATTTACACTTAAAAAACACAATATTAGATAGGTTAACAGTCACTTACCTGTCGTGGTGCTAAATCTATAGATTAAAAGTACCTCGTTATCATCTTGTCAAAATTATTTTCTACCTAAATTTTAAACATTAAACTCCAGAAATCAATATATAAGAACAAACATATATAGCCAACACACATGCTTAGTCCTAGGCATAGCCAATTATTTGAGACACACCAAAATCCCGCATCTATATTTTTTGGATCAATATTGCATGATTGTTTTTCACGTACCAACTACTATATATACCTTAGTTGTGTTTCCATGCTTTATTCACACTTTTTTTTTTCATCATCAACAACACAAACATGACTATTAATACTATTCCAAAACTCTTTGCAACCAAAAACTCCATTTCTATTTCAATAGCAATCTCTTTATATTTACTCATTCTTGTTACCAATGTGAAATCCGACTCTTCCTTCAATTTCCCTAATTTTCAACCCGAAGCTTTAAAAAAACTCGGTTTCACAAATGACGCCACATTAAAAAATGGAGTAATACAATTAACTAAAAAAGATGCTTATGGTGATCCACTCAAACACAGTGCTGGCCAATTTGGATTGCTAAAACCAATTCGCCTTTTCGACCAAACCACCGGAAAAGTTGCAAGTTTCGTAACCGAATTCACCTTTTCGGTGAGCTCAAACGGTAGACAAGATCACGGTGATGGATTCGCTTTCTTTATGGTATCACCAAAATTCAAAATCCCGAACAAAAACAAATCCGAAGGTGGATTCCTCGGAATGTTTACCCGTGAAACTGCTTTGTATACCAAAGAAATCGTTCTAGTTGAATTTGATAGTTTTGCAAATGAATGGGATCCAAATCCTTCGACACATTTAGGAATCGGTTCTCATTTAGGAATTGATGTTAATTCGATTAAGTCAGTGGCTAATGCACTATGGTTAAATGATTTTGATGATATCACAATAGGAAAGGCTCGTATAGAGTATGATTCTAGTGACAAAAATTTGAAGGTGTTGGTAACTTATTCTAAAAAGGGACAATTTAACGGGGACTCTAGCTTGGTGTATAATATTGATTTAACGACTTTTCTTCCGGAAATGGTTGAAATTGGATTTTCTGCTTCTACAGGAGATTTAGTTGAGACTCATGACATTCTCTCTTGGTCTTTCACTTCAAATATGTAGTAACATGAGGGAACTTTATATATTGTTCCAAATAACCTCGTATACTTAGAGGATGTATAATAGAGTGAATGTAATTGCTATAAGAATAAAGTCAATAATAATACTTGTTTCTTGTGTTGAATGCATAGAATATATAAATAGTCCGATGAATGTAAGTTTTATAGATATAATAATTATTAGTTATTAGTCCCACGTTTTATTTGAAAATGTATTTATAAATGGGGGATAATCGTCATATTATTATAGGTCCCATATCTTTATGAGACATCTCGAGATTTTGTAGTATTTTGGTAAACGTATACATGCATATATTTGTCTACATATATTTCTATTGAGTAACGATATTTGAAAAATGAAAAGTCGACATCTTTTGGAACAACACATTTTCATAGTCTCTTTGTATTTAGACTCTCTTTCTCTTTCTCATCCTCCCTTCTTCTCTATCTCTCTTTATTGTTCTTGTCCCAAAAGAATAAGAAAAAAAAAGTTGTCCCAAAAGTTGTCAACTTTTGGTTGTTCAAATGTCATTACTCTTTTGGTTATGAGTCTTTTACCAACTCTTAACAAGATTTTCTCCTTGGTATTGCAACATGAGAGTCAATACAAAGCTTAACACATTACTTCAAGTATATCTAGAGTCTCTCTTTTTATAATGATAAATGTTTGATTCAGAAAACAACGTGCTTGAACATCATTGGTTCGACTGATTTGATTGAGGGATTGTACTTCCTTGTTACTCAAGCTTCATCTCAAACCAACATATCGTCACCATAAGCAAAACCTCATTCAACTTTTATTCCATAAGAAGCTTTATGTCATTTTAGAGTAGGATATTTGTGCAATCATAGATTTCTTAGTTTACATCAAACTTTTCCTTTCGTAACCATAGGTAAAAATTCAGTATGTGATATATGTTACTATGCCAGACATAGAAAGCTACCTTTCCGATTAAGCAACAATAAAGCTAGTCAGTGTTATTAGTTGTTTCATTTTAACATTTGGGATCCTTTCTCTACTCAATCTATACATGGTCACAAGTATTTTATTAGTCGATTCACTTCGATCATTCTATGTAAATCTAAATCAGAGGTCACCAAGGGACGGAAGGAGTATGTACCTACTGACTTCCTCGAGGCGTAGTAGTATATACTCCACTTTCACGTAACCATGTAGCTACTTGTGATAATGTTATTTATTCTTCAAATCATATTGTATTCAAACCTTGCGAATATACATTCAAAGTCAAATTGATAAAGAAAATATCATCGTACTAGTAAAGACAATATTTTTTTTAATAAACCTATGCAAAGAAAATAATTAACATTATCATGATTCCATTGATAAAGCATAAATTAACGACCATCTTGAAGGCTATTGGTTATGGAAGCTTCTACGGAGCTTACAGATGGTGTAGGAGCATGATAGGTTGCAACTGGCCTCTTTGGTGGAAGTTTTGGCATGGAAACCTCAAAATTAAGCACTTGAATTGCTTGTCTAATTGATGGTCTTAGACTAACATCAGGATGAGCACACCATAATCCAACAATCATCAAGCACTCTACTTGTTTCTCATCAAAATCTTTTCTCAAATTCTCATCCATTGCCACAAGTAGCTCTCCTCTTCCATAATGATCCCAAACCCACTCAATCATTCCCTTCTCTTCATCTTTTTCCTTCATAACTTCAGTAGCTTTCTTACCAGTAGTTATCTCCAAGACAACTATCCCAAAACTATACACATCTGACTCTTTACTTGCCCTACCTGTACTCACATATTCTGGAGCTAAATAGCCGAATGTTCCCGCCAGCCCCGTTGTTTGAGGACCAAGTTCATGGTCCATTAATTTTGCCAACCCAAAATCACCAAGCTTAACATTAAAACTAGAATCTAACATAACATTACTTGATTTAATATCCCTATGTACCACACACCTCTCCCATTCTTCATGTAGATAAAGCAAACCAGAGGCCAATCCAAGAGTTATTTTGTGCCTTACACCCCAAGAAAGAGGTGTTCTTTTACCAAATAAATGAGAATCAAGACTACCATTTGGCATGAACTCATAAACAAGCAGAAACTCACCTTTGTCATGACACCAACCTATTAGCTTCACAAGATTCCTATGTCTCAGCTGGCTAATGACTTTAACCTCGGTAAGATACTCTTTCTTACCTTGTCTTGACCCTCTTGATATTTTCTTCACAGCAACTTGTAAATCTAAATCAGCAAAGTAACCTTTATAAACAGCTCCAAAACCACCTTGACCCAACTTTCTATCCTTAGAAAAGTTATTGGTTGCCAAATCAAGTTCTTTGTAGGTGAACCTTCTTGGCCCTGCTCCTCTTTCAAGGTCATCATTCATCGAAGTCAAATGCATAGCCTCTTCCTTTTGCTTTTCACTTCTCTTTCTTTTCCTTTTTAGTATTACATATGCTACCAATGCTCCCACTCCTGTAATTACAATCCCTAAAGAGACTGTTAGTATCACAACTAATCTTGTCTCCTCACTACTATTATCATCACTTTTCTCCAAATTGGAATTAAATTCCCATGACAAAAGATTATTTACTTCTCCAATTGAACCAGTTGCAGCAGAAAATCCAATCGTAACCCATTCAGGTAAAACTTTCTCTAAATCAATTTGATATGAAAGATTAGTTTTTTCTTGAGGACTAGAGGTGGTTTGATATTCCCAAGATACAGTCAAATTCTTGGTTGTAGAATTGTACCTAATCCATACCTCAGCAGTGTCTCCACTATGTAAACTTGCATTCCAAGGTGTTGATATCGATGATTTGATTGAATTATTGTTGATTCCGACATGTTGTGTTATCTCATTCCATTCACCATTTGGGTACGAATCAAACTCTACATGAACAATTTGGTTACTAGATGAAAGCATTGTTGTGGTGTTAAATAGACCCATGAAGCCACCAGAGGAGTTTGGCGGAATTTCAAATCCATAAGCAGCTAAGAAAAAGGCAAGGCCATGGCCATATAATAAAGGCGATCTACCTCGAGTGTTGATGACAAAAGTGTAATGAGTTGTGAAGTCGGTAAGTTGACCTGTTTTTGAGTCCCAAAGTAACACCTTTTTGGAATAGAAAGCCCATCCAACTTGACATGAATAATTTCCATTGATGTTAAAATCAACTTCTCCATCAACTGGTGCTGCAGAACCTTGGTATATTATGTTGGCTTCATTTGGATTAAAACTGGGAATTTGGAAGTGAATTGAATTTGAAGGGAAAGTGAAGAAAATGAAGGACAAAAAGAAGAGGGAAATGGTAGAGAAACTGGAAGCCATGGCTTGAGATCAATCCAAATAAGTGATCTTCAACATATATATTTTTTTTGAAAAATTGTTGCATCGAATGACAGGTACAAATGAATATAAAAAGTGCATAACATGTGACTAGTTCAATCAGATTGAATTGAACAACGTAATAAAATATATCGTTATTACTTGGTGAGAAAGCAAAACAAATTATATAATGAACTATATGATTTGCACCTGATATTGTTTTTGCTTCAGAGTCAATGATGCATAGTAATATTTTTAAAATGTCTGACATCAAATTTTCATTAAACTAAGGAAAATGCATGTTTACACGACTAACATATAAACTAAAGCGAATAATGTTTTTTGATGTTACACCCACTACCCTCCTTGTTCTCCGGCAAATACTAATTTCAACTATTTTTCATGTCACTGTATACAACTATTTTTTAACGGCTTTTATGATAACTTACTTTTTTATACTCAGATTATGTTTTTACTTTCTTTGTCTATTGCTTTGGTTATTTTGTCAATACCATATTTTCTTTGTAAATTATAATTGTCTCATAAATTGTCATTGAAATGGTTATTCAAATAACACAACTCTAACAACGAACCAAATCAAAGGAGTAAGAAAACAAATGGAACGAGTAAATAATTTGAGATTCATGAAAAATTCTAAAACTAAACGCGAATCTTGCTTGAAACCAAAAATTTTACCTTGTGAAAACCTTTATTTGAGCTCATTCCAGACATCAACTGCATTTTCAAGAAAAATGTTTCTCTACGCAATGGATTCTTCAAATGAATTCAAAATCCAGGAATGCACAAGCATGTTGGAACAATTCCAAGCCTAAAATTCAATCAAACTCCAACCAAACTGGAATTGAACCATCAACAAAGTTGAATTTGTTCTTACCTACATGAGCTCTCCTCGTTGAACGAGCCCAAGCACGACAGTTGGAGTTAGTAAGAAAAATGATAGAAATTAAAGCAAAATAATAAGGATGATAAAAAAGTTAATACCAATTCAAAGAGAAAGGAAAGAGACACAAAACTTATGCAAATAAAAAAAAAGTGATACTTAATTATATATAAAAGTTCTTAAGTATTTTAAACAACTTTTTGGAGTCAAAAAAGTTGTTGGAAATTTCTTTCATAATTTTTTTAATTTTTTTTAATGATCTCTTATCTTATATATCAAGGTTCTTAAGTCTTTTAGATAACTTTTTTGAGCCAAAAAAATTGTTGCGAATTTCTTTCGTAACTTTTTGATATTTTTAAATGATCTCTTGTCTTATATATAAAAGTTCGTCTCTTATGAAAAGTTTTGGATGCAAGATAGTTGTTACAAATTTTCTAATTTTTTGCCTTTTATTCTTTTTTGAAAGAATAATCTTACACATCTTATCTTATATATAAAATTTCTTAAATCTCTTAACCAATTTTTTAGAGCCATAAATAGGGTTAGTATTGTAATTCTATATCTATTTTAACAAATTGAACGTATATTTTTTACTTATCTTATTAAACGTTTCCCTATTATTTTTCACCTACCTTACATATCCTATCTTATCTTATTTTATATATAAAAGGTGTTAAGTTCCATAAACAACTTTTGGAGCCAAAAGTAATGTTAATATTGTAATTTAATATATATTTTGATTAATTGAACCTAAATTTATTATCTTATATATTATGTATAAAAGTTGTTAAGTCTCTTAAACAATAAAAAATATTTTTAGTATTTTAACTTTATATCTGTTTTAACTTATTGAACCTAAATTTACAATCATGAATAAATTTGAAGTTTTTCTTTAATAGGTAATTACATTCGTTGATCATCTATTTTGTTAATATTATTTATCTCTATTTTTGGATCTATTATATTGTAATAGAATGAGAAAGAGATTTTAAATAATTTTTATCAACAATCTCTTTGATGTGATAATATCAAGTCTAAATTACTTCGGGGGTTTTATTATTTGTCTTTTGGAAGCATTATCAATGATTTTTTTATAACAAGGATTGAACCAAGGGTCAACCATAATCCCTTATCTTTTTACATTAGTTTTAGATGTACGTACGAAACACATCCAACAACTAGCGCCAAGATGTATGCATTTTGCAGATGACGTAGTCTTAATTGGAGAGTCGATGGAGGAATTGAATGAGATGTTGGAGACTTGGAGACAAGTCTTAAAAGGGTATGACTTTCGTCTGAGTAGAAGACCGACATGTATATTTAATCTAATTTCAGCAAAAGACGAAGTAGTTCGATCTTAGAGGTGAAAGTTAGAAATCATATCATACAAGTTACACAGTTTAAATATATCTTTGGTTCATAGTTCAAAATGAATGAGAAATAAAAGCATATGTAAATCATCGTATTTAAGTTGGATGGTTGAAATGGAGAAGAGTCTCAGGTGTTTTATGTGATACAAACGTACTACTTAAGTTGAAACGAAAAATTATCAGATGTTGCGTTAAGAACCAACACGAGAATAAAGTAAGTGTGCGGAGATGGAGATGTTGCGTTGGATGTGTGGTAAGACTAGATGAGATAAGATTAGAAATAACAACATTGTAGAGATAGTTGAGGTAGCATTTATAGTATAAATATTATGGAAATTAGCTTTATGTGGTTTGGACATGTAGAGAGAAAACATGTAGATTTTGTGGTAAGAAGAGTATATCAAATAGAGGATAGTCATATTACAAGAGCTATAGGAAAACTTAGACAAACTATTAAGAGATCAAAAATGAATTAAGTTGTCATAAAAATATAACTACTCATTTAAGTCCTATTAAAAATTCATGTAAAAACTGATTTATTATTATTTTTTAAATAAATTTAACATGTTGCGACGGTTTCAAATAGTCGCAATATGATTTTAAAAAATACTTTTTAGAATTACAACGGTTCCTAACTGACGCGATAATCCATTTCAAACAAAAGATCAGGTGATTTGCGACCCTTATGAAGTGTCGCAAATACCTTGTAAGGGAGGCTTGCAATTGTCGTAATTTCCTCAGCGACAGTTGTAGCAACTATTTCCTGAATCGTCACAAAATGATGTTGCGACTCCAATTTCTCCGTATGTTGAGTAACTGTCGCACATGACCATTTGCGACCCTTAGAACCGTCGCAATCAGTCATTTTAACAGTTGCAAAATGCTTTTTTTCTTGTAGTGAAACTACTAGGAAAGGTTTATAGATTAATGAGTTGAATCTAAACATGGTTTTTGATAGAACCATATGACGTATTTCGTTCCATGTAGTCGATCTCACTTAGTGGGATAATGTTTGGTTGTTGTTGTTGTTGTCGCGTCTTTTGAAAGCCTTAACTCATGCTCAACAGCAACTATTATTTCATTTCATGATCAATATGATTTTAAAAAATACTTTTTAGAATTACAACGGTTCCTAACTGACGCAACAATCCATTTCAAACAAAAGATCAGGTGATTTGCGACACCCTTATGAAGTGTCACAGATACCCTGTAAGGGAGGCTTGCAATTATCGCAATTTCCTCAGCGACAACAGTTGTAGCAACTATTTCCTGAACCGTCACAAAATGACGCTGCGACCCCAATTTCTCCGTATGTTGAGTAACTATCGCAAATGACCATCTGCAACCCTTAGAACCATCGCAATCAGTCATTTTAACAGTTGCAAAATGCTTTTTTTCTTGTAGTGAAACTACTAGGAAAGATTTATAGATTAATGAGTTGAATCTAAACATGGTTTTTGATAGAACCATATGACGTATTTCGTTCCAAACCATATGACGTATTTCGTCCCAAACAGGGATAAAAATATAAATTTGAAAGGCACACGAAAAAGGAAAAGGGTAAAAAATGTCTTAGAAAATACTGGATGGAGGAGGCTCCAGATATTATCCAGACCTTGACAAATTCTTCTAATAATTTTTTTTCTTTCTATTTTCCAATAAATAAACTAGTTACATTGTGTAATAATCTTTGAATCCTACATTTCTATTTTTGACGAAACCTTGGAATCATACCCAGTGTAAGTTACACGGAAACTTCTCAAAAGAAGAAACATAAATAAACTTTACATTTTTTATTTTTGACTAAACCTTGGAATCTTACCCAGTGTAAATTTCACTGAAACTTCTCAAAAGTAGAAATATAAATAAAATAAAATGGAAAGAAGCAACATGTAGGAAAAAAAATTAAGATTAACAGTACAAAATTACAATTTATCACCTCAGACATTTGTATAACTAACAGATACAAAAGTCACAAGTAAAATATGATCCAAATTCTAACTAATTATTTTCTTTTTGCTGAATTCCAAATTGTTCCAAGTAGAAACATTATACTATAATGAAATCAAACCTCTCTCTGGTGAGTCGTCCTTTAAAACCCTAGTTGTTTTTCATTCATCCATTAAAGAGGGTCATATAGGGTTAAATTTTTACCCTAAATCATTTTCCTCCTCCCCTTTTATTCAAAAAAATGATTTTCAGATCTATTTAATTTTTCTTTCGTGATTTTGTTGTCTTAATGTGACGTTTTGTTTGTTGTCTTTGTGTGGTGTTGTTTGTCTTTTTTTTTTATCTTATTCTAGTGTTTGTTCTATTTAGATTGTTAGACCATCTTCGATACCGTACATATCTAATCGATACTTTGACATCGTCAATGTTGCAGATATGAATGTAATGAGTATTTCAGAGAATTGAATATGAATATGGTCATATTTGTAGATATTTGTTCTTTGTTGTTTTATGTTATTAATATGGATGTTGTAAGTTTGTTTGCAGATTCATCACTTTTATTTTTACCGAACTTATATTATATCGATGTATTTTATCAATTAAAATGAATAAATATTGTTTATATTTAGTAAAAAAATTAGAAACATTATATCTTGTAAAAATATTATTTATATATTGAACAGAAGAGACCAACATGTTACATTTCAAGCCGGCACCTAATTTTTTTTAATAATTATTATAAAAATAAAAATATTATTGATATATATATTCAAATTTATTAATATTTTATCTTTGTTCAAAACATCACTGTTTTTCTAGAAAACATCAATGTTACAAGTTATTATAAAAATCACAGTGATATTACAGTCTTACCCATGTAACTTGCATAAGAGGCAATGACTTGAGCTAAGGTGCAACCGTTTGACAACTTTTTGCCCTCGTTGTCTAAAATCATCTGTTTTTTTTTCCGTTTAAGAAAACTAGCAACAAACTCATGCTAAGCACAAATTTAACGTTGAAGCAGGGGTCATATGTCAAAGTGAATTGCAATGTTATATGCATTAAAAAAGTAGAAAAAAGATTAACGGTAAATATGACGTTAATGATAAAAGAGCAATATACATAGACATTCCTTGAGATTTTCTTAAACAACGCAAACACACCGTCTAATTTTTTTATCCAATTTCATTTCAATAACCTTCCAAATACATTATTTAATTTCATTCATATTGGTTTCATATATCTTGTATCTGTTTTCTCTTTTGATAATAATTTAAATGAGTTTTTTTTCTTGCAATGGAGAAACGATAACAACTATTTTTACCAACAAATAGAATCAAACATCGACAATTAAAGAAGATAATATAGAGATAGATGAATGTTGTGGTTGACTAATGAAAAGGAAATAATTTTCGATATATCTATTTTGTTGCATTTGAGTTTAAAAATTAAACCACATTGACAAAGGAACAATAATTGGTCTCTTCAGTTTGAAAAAATCACTAAATCTTAAGTTTGTGTGTTTTATCGAGTGAGTTTGTCTTAATTTGTTTTTTATGAGAGAAAAATAGAGAGAGGCTGAAGCAAAAGACACAAAAATATATAATTTTGATGACATGTCAAAATGTTAAGAAAGGATAAAATTGTATTTTTGGTAGATATTAAGTTTTCATATAAATATATTAGATATTGACGAGTATCTTAAGAGTACATCAAATGTTAATGGGGATCAATGATATATATAATCTTTATTTTGGTTCTTTCATGTTGTTGATGTTTTTTTTTTTGACAGATTGTTAATGCTTTTCTTATGTGCACTCTCAAATTAATTATTTTATTTAGAAAGAGCTAAACATAGACTTTATATATAGGGATCAGGAATAAATGTATATGTAGATGCTAATTTTTAGACACAGTGATAGGCTTCCAGTCACATATATATTTATGAGTCTTAATATATATGCCATCAAATTAATTTACTTACGAGTCTTAAAATAGATATGCAGTCCTCAATTTGCAATTCACGGTGGTATGAGGTAAAAATGGGAAATGAGGGAGTTTGTAAAATTGTTGGTATAGGAGAATGTTAGACATATGTTCCTTATATTCGTCTCAACTTGATTTCGGTCAAGGCCTTGGATATCAAGGGCTATCACCTATATTTTGGTGGTGGTGGATTATGTAAGATGGTCAAAGGGTCTCTTGTGGTAGAAAAGAAGCAAAGTCCCACTAGTTTTTACAGGATGCCTGTAAAGTTGTGCAATTGTTGCAAAACAACGGTGTTGGTGTAGATGGGGAGATGCCAATGTCACTCAACAAGTATGAGAGCCAAGTAATTTCATATGTGGCATTGGCCATTGCTCTGTATTCTATTTCAGCGGATGAAAGTGATACCACAAACTTTTTATGTTTTTCAAGAAGACTATACTAGGTCCAAAAAAAATACAATAACTGGAAGTTGAGCAACGAGTTGTGGGACAACTCGCCTAATCTGAATCACAATAAGCTTTGAGAGGTAAATTTGAGTTTGATGAAAAGAAGAGACCTTGCCTAGATGTTGTCTTTAGGCAACGAAGAAGACGGATAGCTTCATCCATGTGTGGCTGACGAGGTTCTTGAATTGACTTAAAATAGGCATTGACTTAAAATAGGCCTTGATTGGATTTTGCAAAAAAGAGACGGGTCTTTTGTACTATGCTTAAAACCAAAATTATTAAGGACCTTAGAATTTTGAATGCCAAGGAGATGATCCATGAATAGTATTTTTGCTACAAACAAATGCATATAAATCATTTAAACTCTGTGGAAAATCGATAAGATATTCAGTAGCATAAACCTCATTAAAACTTGGAACAACACTGCAAACACAAACAGGAAGAGTTGATAAGAATTAAGCTTGTCTCTATAAGCTTTGAGTTCTTCATAATAAGTGGCAATAGATCTGTGAGATACTGTAGCATACTCGAAAACAAAATTGGCTCATACATCTAAATTTTGTTTGTCTTCTAACCTTGATACATGTAATGTTGGTTTGAGGAAAAATTTATAAGGATGGGGCAATGATCAGAAGCTTCCTTAGGAGACGTTGACCATTATTGTAATTTTGAAAATTAGAAATCCAACTAGGGCTAGAAAATAATCTGCCCAATATGGATTTAATGAGGTTCTTTCCTGTATTGTTATTATTCCAAGTGAAAATATTCCCTTCATACCCAAGATGAGTAAAACGGCAATTTTTCAGTGTCTTTGAACATATTAGTTGTTTGACTACAATTGGGATTTCCCCCACTTTTCTCATTATTGGAAAGGACTATGATGATGGCCCATTAGCTCAGTTGGAAAAAGAAAGGAAAGGACTATGTTAAATCCCATAAATATAAGCCAATTATCAATTTGATCAATGCCATGCATATATTGTGAGCACGATTTGTTTTTTTTATAACTATGTATCCAACTCAAGAACCGACTAATATGAGGGGTTCAATCTCATCGTTCATTTATAGAAGTTGTTGATCGCAGATGACTGAAAGATCACAAACGTAGATGACTGAAAGATCACAAACGTAAAACCTGAAGTGTGACTATGTCATCTCGACGGTAATCGTAGACGGTAATCGTACCGAAGCTACCAGGACAATAGAAATACACAATCATATGACTTAGGCACTTGTACTTTTGAAAGGAAAATTGAAGAAGAAAGGAAGAACAAAATATGTTTTTGTGTCTTCTATGAAAGCAAAACTTCTAAGTTTATAAAGAGAAAATATACATCACCCGTTGGATTACCACTCCTATCCCTCAAAAACAATATTCTATATTAATTAATAATAATGATGATAACTAATGTTTTTAAGATGGATCACGTTCAGCTACTTTTAAGGTGAACCAAGTCAAATAGCAACCGTAAAACACAATGAAAAATAACTAACTGCAACAATTATCACCTATTAAATAGGTAGTTTACTTCAAAAAAGTTACACAAATTTGGCAAAACATAAACGTGATGTCATTGATTGAGGAAGTTAACAAATTCAGTTTCCAAATAAAATTAATTAAATCAATCATAATAAAATAAATAACTTTTGAAATATTTAAAATATACAACAAAGTCTCATTAAAAGTCAAAGCTAAACATGTCTCTGTATGAATTTAGTCCATTAAAATTGACATTAGGAGGGAGTCGACATGAAACTTTAAGAGAAATACACTCTAAAGTCTCAAACCAGCCGCTAAGCCAACCTCAATCCATTTGTGAACAGGAAAATTAAACACAATTCCATCTAGAAAACGTGAGGCAGTTCTCTTGGCAGATGACCATAATCCTTTAGTATGCTGGACTCTACTTTTGAGTCAAAGATCCCAAATTGGACTAAACTATTGAGTCACTGATCGTGAATTGGACTAAGAAGCTAAAGTTGACTATGTTGTTGTTGTGGACATGTTGGTTCCCTTTTCAATATCTAATTTCCTATTTCATGATCCCTTTCACAATGAAGATTGTCCTTTTAATAAACAACTTTATTTCAAAATAATGTTATATTTAATTTTTTTTAATGTAGAATTAGTTTTTTTTTTCAAATGTATCTCTTAATAACTATTATGTACACTATTCTTTAATCTTTAATTATATTTCACTTTGTATTTATGATCCGTAAAATATACATCAATAGTTAATAAAGTTACTTTAGTAAGTGTCATGTCTTTGACAACTTTATTACATAATCTTTGTAAAACTCTTCATAGACATTTATTTTAAAATGGATGAAATATTTATAAAAACATGTGTGTATATATTACTCTCTTTAGGATCTCTTAATCTGTATATAATGTTTCGAAGTTGGAATTGGGAAAATATTCATCTCATTGACTCAATAGTGGAAAGTTAGGTATAATCACAAATGTCAACATATGTTGTTGTTTTGTATTTATATTTATATACTTGCAAGTCAAGAAATGTATGCAGTTCAAGGTATGGCTCCTAGTTTCTATACCGTTCCCCTTTTTTTCTTCTCATTTATTTCCTTCACTTTCCCTTCAAATTCAATTCACTTCCAAATTACCAGTTTTAATCCGAATGAAGCCAACATAATATACCAAGGTTCTGCAGCACCAGTTGATGGAGAAGTTAATTTTAACATCAATAAAAATTATGTATGTCAAGTTGGATGGGCATTGTATTCCAAAAAGGTGTTACTTTGGGACTCAAAAACAGGTCAACTCACTGACTTCACAAGTCATTACACTTTTAACATCAACACTCAAGATAGCCATTCATATGGCCATGGCCTTGCCTTTTTCCTAGCTCCTTATGGATTTGAAATCCCACCAAACTCCTCTGGTGGCTTCATGGGTCTATTTAACACCACAACAGTGCTTTCATCTAGTAACCAAATTGTTCTTGTGGAGTTTGATTCCTATCCTAATCCAGAATGGGGTGAGACAATGCAACATGTTGGAATCAACCATAATTCTATCGCTTCATCGGTATCAACACCTTGGAATGCAAGTTTACATAGTGGAGACACTGCTGAGGTATGGATTAGGTACAATTCTACAACCAAGAATTTGACTGTATCTTGGGAATATCAAACCACCTCTAGTCCTCAAGAAAAAACTAATCTTTCATATCAAATTGATTTAGAGAAAGTTTTACCTGAATGGGTAACGGTTGGATTTTCTGCTGCAACTGGTTCCATTGGAGAAGTAAATAATCTTTTGTCATGGGAATTTAATTCCAATTTGGAGAAAAGTGATGATAGTAGTGGTGAAGAGACAAGATTAGTTGTGATACTAACAGTCTCTTTAGGGGTTGTAATTATAGGAGTGGGAGCATCGGTAGCATATGTAATATTAAAGAGGAAAAGAAAGAGAACCGAAAAGCAAAAGGAAGAGGCTATGCATTTGACTTCGATGAATGATGACCTTGAAAGAGGAGCAGGGCCAAGAAGGTTCACCTACAAAGAAATTGATTTGGCAACCAATAATTTCTCCAAGGATAGAAAGTTGGGTCAAGGTGGTTTTGGAGCTGTTTATAAAGGTTACTTTGCGGATTTAGATCTACAAGTTGCAGTGAAGAAAATATCAAGAGGGTCAAGACAAGGTAAGAAAGAGTATGTAACTGAAGTTAAAGTCATTAGTCAATTGAGACATAGGAATCTTGTGAAGCTCTTAGGTTGGTGCCATGACAAAGGTGAGTTTCTACTTATTTACGAGTTCATGCCAAATGGTAGTCTTGATTCTCATTTATGTGGTAAAAGAACACCTCTTTCTTGGAGTGTAAGGCACAAAATAGCTCTTGGATTGGCTTCTGGTTTGCTTTATCTACATGAAGAATGGGAGAGGTGTGTGGTGCATAGAGATATAAAATCAAGTAATGTCATGTTAGATTCTAGTTTCAATGTTAAGCTTGGTGATTTTGGGTTGGCAAAATTAATGGACCATGAACTTGGTCCTCAAACAACGGGGCTGGCGGGAACATTCGGCTATTTAGCTCCAGAATATGTGAGTACAGGTAGGGCAAGTAAAGAGTCAGATGTGTATAGTTTTGGGATAGTTGTCTTGGAGATAACTACTGGTAAGAAAGCTACTAAAGTTATGAAGGAAAAAGATGAAGAGAAGGGAATGATTGAGTGGGTTTGGGATCATTATGGAAGAGGAGAGCTACTTGTGGCAATGGATGAGAATTTGAGAAAAGATTTTGATGAGAAACAAGTAGAGTGCTTGATGATTGTTGGATTATGGTGTGCTCATCCTGATGTTAGTCTAAGACCATCAATTAGACAAGCAATTCAAGTGCTTAATTTTGAGGTTGCCTTGCCAAATCTTCCATCAAAGAGGCCAGTTGCAACCTATCATGCTCCTACACCATCTGTAAGCTCCATAGAAGCTTCCATAACCGATAGCCTTCAAGATGGTCGTTAATTGATTACTTTATCAAATGGAATCATGATAATGTTACTTATTTTCCTTGCATAGGTTTATTAAAAAAATTATTGTCTTGACTAGTACAATGATATTTTCTTTAATGGTTACACTTTGAATGTATAATTATAAGGTAAAATATAATATGGTTTGAGGAATAAATAACTTTATCTTAAGTAGTAACAATATGATTGCGTGAAAGTTGAGTATATATAATTCCTTGAAGGAGTCAATAGATAAATACAAGGTTTTTTTTAAAACTAAATCAAGAGTAAGGACGAGATCAAGGAAAGATCGGATATTCCGAGTATGTCGGCACCTCAAGAAACTCTCATCAATGCCACTTACTCATCTCAGATAAAACCGACAGAAGATCCCACCAAACCGTATCAAATACCTGATAACCATGGTTCACAAACATGTTCGCGTAGAATTGATATTCTCTCCATTTATGACCCTCTCTATTTCTTCTATTTTGAGAGATCACGTACCATCAACTCCCTACAACATCAACATAAAGCGTTACCGACTCTTTCGAGTCCCAAACTACCTTGTGTCAAAAAGCAAATGACTAGTATATTCCAATAGTCTGAATTCAGTCACAAGACTGAGGCAATTATTAAGGCTGCACTTGTGCCTTGGAGGCGAACCCGAAATCTTAAAACATGCATATCTCAACAAACTTGGACAACAATCAAATAATCTAGAAACGAGAATGCCAAACTAGCGACAACATGTAACCTTATCCGTTGAAACCTACAACATTCAACGGATCTAAGAAAATATTAGAGAATTCAGAGGCAGAAACACGCATAGTCAGTAGCACAAGGGCACACGTGGCCATCAGATGACAGCCACATCGTTGTTTAAGACAACATTTAGTGAAAACCAAACCACTTATATGGATTTGGATTCAAAATATATTGTTATTTTTATTTTGAAATTAACAATAAGTTATTTGTTGGTTTAAAAGTCAGTTGTTTCTCTTTCAAAACCAGTTTGTAGAACCAAATTATGCAAGAAATCTAACTTTTTAGTAACAAGGGAATACAAGCAATGTAAAGAAAAATATATCAAAATTTTAAATTTTCAAAAATCAAACTTGATTTAAAAAACAAATTCCAAGAAATAGATCAATTAAATCAATAGACACCGACCACTCTAGTGTGATCCTAAATATTAGTTGTCTGGGCTCCCCTTCAAGAGCTGGTTATTGTCGTTGAATCAAACCCTCTTTTAATATTTTAAGGATTACAAACATATTTAATTAATTTCACCTTGTTATCTACTAATCAATTTTGTGAGAAATGTTTCATTAAGAAAGCTCTCAAGAACAATTTTGGATCACAACATCTCACACCATGACATTCACGCATAAAGGACAAAAACAAACTTTATATTGTAAACATTTTACATCATTAAGATCAAGAATTTAAGTGCATGCAATTTGTCTCATCAAAAGAAGAATAATCATATGACTTGATAAAAGACAAAGAATTATGTTCTTTACTCAACATAAATTGCTCGCTCTCAATTGAAAAAAATCACATTGAATCCCAACATTTAACTCACGATGGTTTTGGCTTGCATTTTGTCATGTTTTGTTTCAATATCAGACAAAAGTTGCAACACTTTAATATTTGTCAGATTGTTGGTCCATGTCTTTTCACATTTTTCTATTCCCCTACCTACGCTCTGCACTTCTTCCCATAAGTTTGTAGGGCTTTATGAAAACAATATATATTAAAAGTTTAATTTATCCAACGGTCCCTTAACTTAATTGTTTATTTCAAAATAATCACTTAACTATAAAACGTTTTAAAGTGGTCCCTTAAGTTTTCTGCCGTTATAACTTTCGGTCCATCCGTCAATTTTTAACTCAAAATGTTTTAGGTGTACCAATATTGTAGGTGGTCCACCATAAACTTTATCAAATTTTTAATTTATACCCTTTGATCTTTTGTAAAGAAATAGGACCGTTGAATCATACATGTCTATTTTATCTTAGGGTTAATAGTGTTTTTCACCCCTGTAATATAGGCTATTTCCGGTTTTCACCCCTATAAAATTTTCGATTTGATTTGCATCCTTGTAAAACTATTTTTTTCTGGAAAACACCCCTCCTCCATCCAACTCAACAAAATTGCTTATAAAACAATTGAACAATACAATCACACATAAAAATGGTAATAATGGAGCTCCAAAATTCTATCCCATACTTAATTCTAGAACTTCGAATTCTAAGAATGATAGTGAAATTTAAGAAGACCATAATTCCAAAATCTATTTTGACCATTACCCAAATCCCTAATTCCTAAATCTATCTTCTTCCTTCTTCAAATTCGAGTTCTAACTTAAGAGAGAAAAAATCAATTGAGGTTGTTGTTGATGTTTCTAGGTTCGGTTATGTTGTATTTGAAATGTTTTTGTGTCTTTGAGATTTTTGGCTGGTCTGAGAAAATTAAATTAGATTGAGATTTGAGTTTATTATTATGCAACAATTCATGTTGATGTTGAGAATGGTACAGTAGAGTTGGTGTTCATTAGTGTTATATTTTCTTATGGTAACAGAATCAGAAGTGTATGGCTTAGTATATGGATTGCTTCTTCTTTTTTCTCGTCGAAAGGAAGTGTAATACTTTTATGTCCAAAGTAATTGATATGGAAGGTAATGGAAAGAGATTTGGTGAATTAATTTGATGATTTTGAGTTTGATTTGATGAGGAAAAAAACTGTTTTTTTTTATCTTCTTCTGGGTTTATGATTTTGAAGGAGATAAAAGTGATCTTGAAGATAGGATGGAAAGGAAGGAAGAAGAGAAGAAAGGAGAAAGAAATTAGTTATTGGTTGTTTACTATAAGACACAATAGACTTACATGATCCAACAATCCTCTTTTTAAATAAAAGATCAAAGGGTTTAAATTAAAAACTTTAATAAGGTCTTTGATGGACCACTTTTAATGTTGGTCCATCTTAGATATTTAAAGTTAAGGTGGTAGCATAATTGACCAAAAGTTATAACGACGGAAAACTTATAGGATCACTTTGAGAAGTTTTTTAACTAAGGGACTTTTTTGAAATAAACAATTAAGTTAAGGGACCGTTGGATATATTGAGCCTATATTAAACGAGTTCAATTGTGTTGCCAAGGGTTTATCACCAAGGGGAATTATAAAAATGTGATGATAAGTGCCAAAGCAGAGCAATTGTTTTTTGACAAAAATTAAAGTGCCACAACTTTTGTATGATATTGAAACAAAACATGACAAAATGCAAGCCAAAACCAACGTGAGTTAACTCACATTGGGATTCAATGTGATTTTTTTAGCGTCAATGGATTCAATGTGATTTTTTTAGCGTGAGTTAAGTCACGCTAATTTAACACATGCGTGAGTTAACTCATGCAGGGGTATTTTTGGAGTTTGAGTTAGGAACGAGCAAAAACAGTTGGGTAAATAGCATAATTCAAAGACAAATACTACTTATGGGCTTTAAAAGAAGTTTTGACCCATTAAGAAAAAATGATCCATCTCAGAAATATCTAAGTGGCATAAACATGAGATCATGACATGACATCATCATGTCACTTCCCAACAGTTGGTTTCACTTCTTCAACTTGCAATCACGCGTGAACTTCCTCTTTGTGCTAGCTGGAAATTTCAGAACGTTCTGGGAACATTCTGCATGTACAATTTTCATGCTTTCTTGCCAAGCAACAACTTGATATCTCTTCACACCAATCGGTCCAATTGATCACTTATCAATTGGAATCAAAGCTTCAGCTCTTGAAAACAGGTAAGTAACTAGGTACTAACCGTGACCTGCTGGTAGAACCAATGTTATCAAACAAAAGTGTGACCCTAAACGTGACCTACTGGTAGAACCAACACTATAAAAGTTCTTGACCTAAGAACAAACGAAAAGTTCTCATAAATAGAAAAACTCTCATATTGATTAATTCTTCAAGTTGTGATTTAAGAAGTACATGAGCTTCTTATTTATAGCCAAGGCTTGGAATACTAGAGATAAATTCCAACCACTATGCATTTACCAAATATATTGATAAGTGCATGTTTATAAATAGGCACTAACATGATTTCAATTTCATCTATAGCCACTACACTGACTTAGAGCACTACTTTGGAACAGTTTATAAAGGTTACTTTGCTGATTTAGATTTACAAGTTGCTGTGAAGAAAATTTCAAAAGGGTCAAGACAAGGTAAGAAAGAGTATGTAACTGAAGTTAAAGTCATTAGTCAACTGAGACATAGGAATCTTGTGAAGCTCATAGGTTGGTGTCATGACAAAGGTGATTTTCTGCTTGTTTATGAGTTCATGCCAAATGGTAGTCTTGATTCTCATTTATTTGGTAAAAGAACACATTTTTCTTGGGGTGTAAGGCACAAAATAGCTCTTGGATTGGCCTCTGGTTTGCTTTATCTACATGAAGAATGGGAGAGGTGTGTTGTACATATGGATATTAAATCAAGTAATGTTATGCTAGATTCTAGTTTCAATGTTAAGCTTGGCGATTTTGGGTTGGCTAAGCTTATGGACCATGAGATTGGACCCCAAACAACAGTGGTTGCTGGAACCTTAGGCTACATGGCTCCAGAATATATAAGTACAGGTAAGGCTAGCAAAGAGTCAGATGTGTATAGTTTTGGGGTTGTTGCCTTGGAGATCACAACTGGAAGGAAAGCTGTTGAAGTTATAAAGGAACAAGGTGAAGATAAGGGATTGATTGACTGGGTTTGGGATCATTATGGAAGAGGAGAACTACTTGTGACTATGGATGAGAATTTGAAAAAGGATTTTGATGAGAAACAAGTAGAGTGTTTGTTGATTGTTGGATTATGGTGTGCTCATCCGGATGTAAGTTTAAGACCATCAATTGGACAAGCAATTCAAGTGCTTAATTTTGAGGTTGCCTTGCCAAATCTTCCACCAAAGAAGCCTGTTGCAACTTATCTTGCTCCTGCAACGCCTATAAGCTCAAAAGAAGCTTCCATAACCACAAGCCTAGAGAATGGTCGTTAATTTTGATGTAGGGGGTTTCCATATTATTTTTATAGTATTTTTATTTTGGTCCAATTTATATAATTTATGTTTTATTTTCTATTTTAGATCTTCGGTCTATTAGGGTTTTGTTATTTTAATATTCAAGTTTAATAGTTGTAGCCTTACAGGCAATTTTTCATTCAATAATATTTTGGAGAGTTTTCTCAATTTCTAGTGGATTCCGGAACCCTATTTTTAAGTTTGTCGCTTGCAAACTTGTTTCTTTTCAATTTAGGTTTAGCGCTTGCTAGCATCCGCTTCTGACTGCGTCAATTGGTATCAGAGTAGCTTTCTCCCATTCTTTTCGTAACATGATCAACCATGAGAGTTCAAGCAGTGACGACGGAAGAGTTTTCCGGCATAATCACGACTCTTAACACGGCCATCAATGTTTTAACCGCTCAAGTGGCGATGTCAACAACTCAGGTGAATAACCATGCCAACAACAATAACAATCAAAACAAGGGAGGTGGACCAATTAGGGTTTCACGTGGTGGAAATAATCAAATTATTGAGGATTCGAGTTCTTCGAAGATGGAGGATACCGTCATTTAAACCAAGGCTAAGAAGAATTTGGGTGAGTGCTTGAGTCCTGGTGTTTAGCAAGTTTGAATTTGTCATTTCAGGGGTAAGATAATTGTTGTAGTTGGAAGGTGCATTTCCGAACATGATGTAATGTAATGTAATGACGGGACATATTTAGGAACTTTATGTAATGTAATGTAACTTTTAAGTTATGATATCGAGTTCCTTCATATAAGATTAGTATCACGGAATGGACCTCATTCTTTATGTGATGACCCGTCTTATATGAGAGAATTCGATGTGATAACATGTATAGTTGATTCTTTATAATACATGTTGTTTTGAATGGAAAAAAAATAATTCATTCATTTTTCGAATTTATTTATTCATACGCAGTTTTTATATAAATTCACATAAGATTTAACTAGTCTTTATTCGAATACGCAGTTTTTAATCGAAATTATTCAAAACGCAATTTTATTCAAAGAACCACAATATCAAGAAAAATGTAGCAAAATGCGCTCGACATATAAAAAAACATAAAAATGCAAACAAGCCATTACATTCAGTCATCTTCCTTGTCGTACAAGTCAATTTGGGTTGTCCTCGGCAGTCCCTACGATACCTGCTTTTGGTTGAGGACCAAAATAGTATGTCCTCCCGCTCCTCCTCAGCCTGGAATGATTGTACACCGACATCTTCGAATCCTTATTTTTTACGGAACCATCACAATTGATTCTGTGTCATTTCATAGGTGATTTTTTTTTCTTCTTCTCATCACCCTCCTTTTTGTTCAAGTCAACATTACCCTGATTCTGATTTTGAGACATATCTACATAAACAAATTGGCGATCAAAACCTAAACTAATCGTAACAATTCTATCACAAATTCATAACAACACCAGTTCATGAAAAACCTAAACTAATCTTAACGATTCTACAATTATTCATCAAAACCTAAACTAATCCTAAAAATTATATCATAACTAATCGTAACAATTCTATCACAAATTCATAACAACAACAATTCATAACAAACTTAAACTAATCTAATGATTCTACAACAATTCATCAATACCTAAACTAATCCTAAAAATTCTATCATAATAATTTTCTAACAATTCTACAACAATATTAGATTCAACTTTAATCTAACATAAAATCATAAAATCAACAATACCTCTATAATTGAAATTTAACCAAAAATCATAATATTGGCTTGGAATGATTTATGCTTGCTGAAAAACGCACCTGAGAAATCCAAAAATGCAACAATGGAGTTTTGGAAACTCCTATGTCTATTTTGTTCATATAAAAGAACACAGTTGCAGTTAACAACTGCTGGCACCAGCGGCAATTAACTGCTGCCGGATTGCTCAATGGTAGTTAACTATCGTTGGGGGCTTTTAGGTAATTTTCATATGTTATTTTGAATTGAATGTTAGAACAACAATTTTCTTGTTGTTTCCCTAGTATTTAAGATTAACATTTGTAGCCTAACAAGAAGTTTTTCCATTCAATAATATTTAAGAGAGTTTTCTCAATTTTTGTTGGATTATGGAATCCTATTTTCACAAGTTTGCCGCTTGCAAACTTGTTTCTTTTCAATATATATTTAGCGTTTGCTAACTTCTTCTTCCGACTGTGTTAAATTTAAACTTCGCCAATGATCTATGTTTGCATCACATCTTTTTTTGCCATTAGTTTATCAATTATTGTACATTTATGATATGTTTGTGCATGTTTTTAAAAGACAAATGTTTTTTTTTTTGAAACATTTAAAAGACAAATGTTACTAGTTACTTTATCATAGAGGAAAATAAAATTAACAAAGAGCGAACCTTGGACCTCCTATTTAAAACTTCTATTTGCATTCAAAAATTTAAATTGGAAATTTGATATGTCCAATAATGAACGGATAAAAGCAATGGTGGCGTGCAGTGCTTCGGCACGGTGATAGTGCAGTTTTCATGGTGGAACGAAAGGTGCATGTAGGTACGTTAGCACTCCCACACTCAAGTCAGTGTAGGAAATGATATCGAATTTGTAAAAGTGTGTGGGAAATGTTGAGACTGACACATAATAACCGTTATATAGGAAAAGGAGGCACTAACGGCTTCCGTGAAATGCGACGCCTCATCAGGGAGCCGTTGGAGGCCACGTTTACGGTGCAAAAAGTGCAGAGGAGTGCTTTAGTGTTGTGGTGCGTACCGGAACTCGCGTGTTCTTCAATCTGTAACGTCATGTTTCGAGGGTTTTAGGTCCACGTGTCTTCTTGGGAACATAATTCATCCCTATGTAAAGTCTCATGAGGCCTCTTGAATCTTCATTCTTGGTCTTCCCAAATTATTGACAATTCTTCAGATGTTCTTGATTTGCCGATTTGCATGATTTCTTCGTGAATTACTTCAAAAACCTCCTAAAATTTCTATGTTTAGGAAAAACTAGAATTACAGACTCAAATATAAAAAACATTACAAAAGTCCCTAAATCATAGGCAATCGCTAATACTCCTCCTTTTTACTGCTAAAACCTACTGAAAATGATTGAAAAACATGCTAAGAATAACGTAAGATGACCTTTCATCGCAACCCCAAACTTAAACCGTTGCTTTCTTGTCCTCAAGTAATGAAAGAAAAACATATTTTATTCTTTGCTTTTTTTAGGAAAAACATACCTTTCTGGGAGTTGTTCTTAGGACATCATTTATCGCATTTATAACAGAGTAGCAACTAACTTACCACAGTACATTCAAGCAGGCATGACTTGGTAAAAGTAACTTATATTCTCAGCCAAACTCTTTTCCATGATACACGTATGTATCTCCTAAAGCCAGTAGGGCTGGTCACGGCATTTTCCCAACTCCACTCGTCACATGAATGTACCTTGCTATAAATTTGAAATAATTCTAAACAGACAGTCAAAATCAGATTATTTACACACTTAGAGGACTTTGAGGGTTGTAACTTGGCGTAGGTTAAGGGTGGATATATTAGGGAAAGTAGGCTAACAAAAGAACTTGGAGTTAATTCACTAACCTACGGATTCCTATTAAACATTACTGCAATGCCATCCTTCCTTCCTCGATTCAAACAAAATGGATAAAACAGTAGAACTATTTGTCTTTTATTTATTTTTTTGAAAAGACCAATTTTTTTTTTCGCTCTTAATTTTTTTTTCTATATTTTTTTATGTAGATCCATGGTCATCTATATATTTTTTTTCTTTTTCTGACAAATGTGTTCTACTGTTACCCCACCTCAAACTTAAAATGTTGTTAATTCCAATGAGCAACCCCAAACTTAGTTTCAAAACATGTGCAGTGATAATAATACATATTTAACTTCAAGTGAAATTAAACAGGGTTCATGTAAGTGTAGGACTGTGACATGATTCGTCACTAATAAAGAAATAAATTTTTTGTCTGGAGGCTCAAAGTGGTTTCACAAAGGATAATAAGAATAAAAAAGAGTGGCTTGAAAGGGTCAAGGTACCAAAGAAAATTTCCGCGTGTGTATAATAACTTAATCGATCGTCTGTAAAGAACGGGCATAAATTCAAGCAATAATAGCATTCATATGGAACACTCATATATGTATATTGGAAATATTTAAGTAACTAACAACGTAGAATGGATATGAAAATATTTGGCTATGAATCTCAGCGGTTATGCAATTCAGAATAGAGTTGGTGATCCTATAAGTACCTTAACTAGCAAGCTCCATAAATTTACCTCCTTTGGCGGAAGAAGGAAATTGTGCTCTTGATTGTATGGATAAACTAGTCTTTGCCTTAAATGCTTTGAAATGAATACCTAAGAATAAAACAAATTTAAGCATAAAAGGAAAGGTTGTAAAAGTAAATGCAAAAGAAATAAATTTTTATTAGTTAATACTTGAAAGAAAAGCAACAGAAAAAGAAAATAAATTGATTAGTAATATCATCTCAGCTTGGCAAAAAGAAAATGCAGGAAAATAAAATAATGGGTTGCCTCCTATTCAGCGCTTGTTTAACATCTGAGTTCCAACAGTCAATAGGTTGTCTCCTATTCAGCGCTTCTTTTACGTCTTGAGCCTGACGGTTCCCATGCAGCGCTTTATTTAACGTCTATTAGCTCGACGCCTCAATCCTGTTAGGGTGGCTTGTATGACAGAAAGAACACATCATCTTTCCTCTTTCTCTTGTTTGGAAGGAACTCCATGAATTTGGCATAGATAAGTAAGTGTTCCCCTGCTCATGTCTGTGAACTTCTGGATTATATGCTCATCCTACTCAAGGAACACGGAAAAACTTGCAGTAAGTGAGTCTTCTTTTGAATCTCTAAGGCCACGGAGTTTGACGAAATCTTCTCTTCTTGTACCACAATGTCTTCCTCCACTCCGTTTGAATTTTTAATGGATATATCTGCAAGTGTTAGATTGACAGTTGATGGTTGTACCTGAATACTTTTGAGCTTTCCTATCAACCATGTTGGAATCGAGTTTATGCCTTTCCCTGGACTACATCAAGTTTCTTTAATGGTTAGCTTCCCAATAGAGTTGAAACTTCCCCAGTCATTCTTCTTTCAAGGTAATTTCCTGTGAAAGATGGCATTACAACTTACAGTTTAAGCAAAATACTTTTCCCTTGATAATTTCCTTTTTTCAGAGAGAAGTTCTTTCATGAACTTGCTGTAAATAGATCTTCTCTCCATCATCTCCACAAAGGCAAGAGTAATTTGAATTTTTTTCTATGAGTTTCATGAATTCTTTGTGTTATTGTTCCCTTTTTTTCCATCTGATTTGTTACTACATCAGGATCTTGCTTTCTAAGTGATTTCTCCGGCTGAACTGTGCTTTGCTTTTCCTCTATTCTTTTCTTCTTAACCTCTAAAGGAGCCAACACTTTTTTGCTTCTTAATTCTACGGTCATTCTAGTATGTCATATATTTTTGGTAGCTTAGAACAAATCTTGCATGTTGTGAAATTTAGTTTCAAAGTTAGAGTTTTTACTTTGAAAAACAAAGTCAAACTCTTTCTTTTTATTAGTGATGGTCATAAGACTGCATGGTGTATCTTTCGTGAAAGTGAGAAAAGAGTTTTCTAATGAGAAATTAATAGCATCCAGAAGCTTGTATGAACTGGTTGGGGTGCTCCATTTATACTCCCAGGCGTAAGGATTTGGTTCATAGCACTCCATAGGGTATGTATTGTTGTAATGATTGAATCTGTTTGCTGCAAATTTTTCCATTAATGGTTTCCAGATACAATCATAAACAAAACAAATACACAAGTAGCATTGTTCTAGAAGTGGCTGTAAATAATAATAATTATTGTTATAACTATTATGATTACTATACCCTTTTTTTTTATACACACAAAAATAAATTGCAAAATTTAAATGACAAAAAAATAAAGATAGATAAAAATAAGTAATTTAAATTGTTTAGTCGAAAATATCAACAATCCCCGGCAATGGCGTCAAAAATGTCATGCGTATCGGATATGGCAAGTGTACTAAATAATTTACCAAGTAATAAAGTGATAAGTAGAGTATCGTATCCACAGGGTTTGTCGTTTCTTCCAAACAATTCGCGTTACTTATTTTTGTAAGTTTGACGATATAAAAGATAAAATGTTAGAAAGGTTGCAATTTTTATCTGTTTGCAACAGACCAAGTTTACCTGTTTTGGTTGCAGAAAAGTAAGCAGCGGTTAGGATTCTTCGAATCCCCTGTTTATATTTTTGGATATTATGTAACACCCATACTGAACTGTCAAGAATATTTATTAGGAGTCTAATTAATCTGATAGAGGAGAGTCAGATCAAAAGAGGTAGAGGAAGACATAGAAAAATTATAAGAGAACTATTAGGAAATATTAAGAGGTTAATGAGTTGGATTCAAATTTGGTTATGATATAACATTATGACATAATTTGATTCATGTAGCAGACCCTACATAGTGGGATAAAACTTTGTTATTGTTGTTCACAAGTCTTTTTAATCATGAGTAAATCACATATTTAGTGATTAGATTGTAAAATTAATTGTTCATAAGACCTATCCAACTAACAATGTGTGGATTGTTATGCTTGATATTTTTGTGGTTATTCGGGATTGAACCTGATATCTCCTATTTGTGTGTCAGTTTTCAAGTGATCTAAGAAATGTAGATTTCTATGCATGTGGTTTAAGAAATGTATATGTTTATTAACTTAGTGTCGCACTCTTTCATTTAAAAATTGATGAGTCACCCATTAGCACATGGATGAGATGGTAAAATATATCTTTACGCTTAACTGAAGGTCTTGGGTTTGAATATCTTAAGGGTAAGATTTGCATAAATTAAGGTTCTACTTGACTCGAGAGATTAGACTTTGTAGTTGTACGTATAGGATATCCAACTCACACAAAGTAAATTTTATACGAGTCAATGAATACTTACTGCAGTTTGTCTTGATTCATGCATCCTTCAGGGCATGCCTTCCATTTGGGTCACAATCCATTTATGATGCGTTTATTTTTTTATTTCTTTTTGACTAATTTTATGTTTCCAAATACCGATTTCTGAATTTAATGCACGCTTTTCTTTTAATGAGATTTGTCGTAACTCTTAGTATTATTAAATTATTATATATAAGTTGACTTTTTTTATTTTCTTTCTCAAAATTTAGAGAAATATGTTTAAAAATATTGAATAAAATTTATCTAACATTAATGTAGAGTTTTTATTCAATATTTGTTTATTTTATATGCAAAATTATCAGCATTAATGTAATATTTTTATGTGTTCATATATCTTTTGAAACTGTACTAGCAAAAAGCACAATAGAGGATACTAGGGTTCAGTATCGTATTCTAGGGTTTAGACCGATTATTGGATGCCTTGAAAGTGTTCTCAAGGGTTGTATTTATAGTCCTCTATGGGTTTGGGTTATGTTTACTTGAGCCCCAAGTAATAAGGGTATTTTTGGTATATTGGACGAGTACTAGAGGCGGTCTAGGCACGCTTTGGGCCTAGTAGCCTTCATGTAGGGCGTTGAGGCCTTTATGGGGGTATAGAGCCCTTCTGGAGGTCTATTAGTCTTTTAGGAATATATTGACGGTCCACACACCCTCCCCCCAAGCACGAGTCTTGGGACAAGGCGAAGTGATTTGAACTGTTTTTATATTTTCATACTTCGTATGTTTTATTGGACATAAGTATCTATTATTTAGGTGTCGCCTCCCTAAGGCGTCTTTGACTTGTCTAACCGCACCGGGGTTGGTGTATGATATTTATCTGGAAAGCCCTCCCTTAGATGGTATTAACTTGTTTTAAGAGCACCTAGAGGTGTGGATATGATTCTTTTTGAGCCATCTCCTCCTAGCCCCCCAAGCACAAGTCTTTTAAGAAAGGCGAAGTGGTTTGTTGTGACGCGAATAATTTCGTCACGGCGATTTCTTTGCTTGGGTGAAGTATGTGACTGTATTGAGGTTGGTTGTGCATTTTTGTGCATCTTCTTTCATTGGCGAGTTGTCTATTTCAGCCTATAGTGTGCTTGGTGTGGATGTTCCTTATTGGTACCTTGATGATCAATGTTTAAGTTTTCCCTAGCGAGTTCCTTTGTGGGAAATTTTCGCACTTTTAACTTGGTGAATCCTCTTCTTTCTTGTACTGTTTTCTTGTTTTTATGGTGTACTTTGTTGATTTGAGTTGTCGCAGAATTAATCTTTACTGTCTTCGTATTTTGGCGATTTGAGTTTACCAACGACATGTTATCGGTCCAGTTTTCTTTTGTTAATGTAGCTTTGTAAACGCACCGGCGAGTTGTTTGTCGACCTGGATTTTCTGCGAAAATCAAAGAACGTGTCGGCGATATGTTATCTATCCGGTTTTCTGCGATAAAAATAACTTTGTAAATGCACCGACAAGTTGTTTGTCGATCTGGATTTTCTGCGAAAATCAAAGAACGCGTCGGTGATATGTTATCTATCCAGTTTTCTGCGTTAAAAATAACTTTGTAAACGCACCGACAAGTTGTTAGTCGATCCGGATTTTCTGCGAAAATCAAAAACGCGCCGGTGATTTATTATTTATCGTTTTGAGAGGAACAATGAATGAAGGGCAATTTTGTAATTACCGTTAAGGCATATATAAAGGAGATAAACCACTTTTCTCTCATTTCACTCAAGAGTTCAAGCTCTGATGCCACTTGTTGAACAAGTGACTTCAAACACATAAGAGGGAGGATGAATTGTGTTCTTTAAAAAATGATTTAAAATAAGCACTTAAAAAAATATTTTAACCAAGTAAAATCAAGTGCTTATAAAGGACTTTAATAAAGATGAAAACTAGAGATTTTGCGTTAAAATAAATAACAAATAAAGTAAAAGAGATAAAGGGATGAGAGAAAAGGACACAAGAAGTTTATCCTAGTTCGGCCTAAAACACCAAGGCCTACATCTAGTCCCCAAGGAAAAGTCCCTTGAGATTTTCACTAACCTAGCTGTTAAACGGGATAAGCTAGTAACCTTACAAATAAGCGAGCACTCTTCAAACAAATTACAATCATTTTGTAGAAGAGCCTCTAAATCCAAGAGATATCACCTCTCTTGAATTTTTTCTTTCAAGTTTTGTTATGATATCACCTCTCTCATGTTTGAGGAAAATCATCAAGTCTCGGTGCTAGTCTAAAAAATTTGTTCTATATAACTAATCCTTCTCGAGGAATATTTTCTAGTGTATTGAAATACATATTTTACTTCATTTTTGAGTTAGCAATGGGATGATCCCTCAAAAAATAGTTATTTAGGTAGGAACTCCTCCCTATTTTATCTGATACAACTTTCAAATCAATAGGGTGAGTAACTCCTTACTTTTATCTATCGTATAAATGTTCCCCCAATCATTGCTTCTAAATTTATATTAATTTTATTAAATAAATTTTGTTAAGTTAGACCCAAAGAATGAAGATTTGGTATATTAGAAGTTACCGAATTATAACTTATAATATAGAAAGTGTACTTTACGGAAGCGAACTGACACACTTTGATATTAGTCTTGACGGATGTTATCCTTTAGAAAACAATCATCTTAATTTTTTTTAAGGATTTTAAATTAGTTTAATCTCACCTCATCACGGCTTATATATCACATAGGGGAATTAGTCACTTTAGTCCCCGAATGGGAAAGGAGTAGTCACTTTAGTCCCTGAATGCAGAGAAATTGCAAAACAGTCCTTGAATGTAGACTCTGATGGTCAATTTCAGGGCTAACGGAGTCTACATTCAGGGACTAAATTGAATAATGGAGTCTGTCATTCAGGGACTAAATTGACGAACATAGTATACATTCAAGGATTATTTTGTAATTTATCTACATTCAGGGATCAAAGTGACGATTCATTTCCTATTCAAGGACTAGAGTGACTAATCTCCCGTATCACATATAAACATCTCTCAAAACATAGAAACATCCATCATACATTAATAAAGGCGAGGTGGTTATGGCCACCTATTTCGGTAATTCTCTCGGTCAATGAGAGAATCTTAACTAATTGTATGAACGGCCATGCTTCTCCAAGCTTGACCTCTAAGGTTGTTGTCACTCTATGTATACTTTTGCCTTTCTTTCCTTCTAATTATATTACATTTATAAAATACTCGTTTTACATACAAGGTAATGTATGAAAAGAAAATGTACATAAAAAATTCAAGCGAGAGCAATGGCATGTAGGCTGTATTTTTAAATTTTCAAAATAAATTAATATAAAAGGATTAAGGTCATAACCATTCACCAATCGTTAACAATAATAAACACACTATTATTCTGCTAAAAACTACACACTTTATTATTATTAAACTATTTAATTGAAACTATTTAAATTAAATAATAGAATTAATTTTGGCGATTGATCACACAACGCAGAGGAGTAGTCAAAACCATTGATTCATGTATTATTTTGTGCCATATTACATCACTTAGGAAAACTATTGAATCATGTATATTTAGAGGACGACACAAAACTAAATATGCTCAAACCGGAGAAACTATTTAGGTTAAACCCAACTAACGGAATGGAGAACCATTGTTGATGTTGTTGAAATCCAAAAGGAAATCCTCTAACAATTTTATTTTTTTGACAAAAACAAAATGATATTCATTTATTCAAATCGAGAGATTACATCATTCAACATCGTTAAAAACATAAAGGATGAATCTGCGAACAAACTCACAGCATCCAAGTTAATAACATACAACGGCATAATGCCTACAAAAATATATGATAAAATTAAAGTGACCGGAATATCCATGGCATCCGGATCTGCAACGTTGACGCCCAAATCTTTGATTGTATAATCGATCTCAATATGAATCAAATGAACACCGCATGAAGACGGGAAATCAAACAACGCCGCACAAGACGACGAACAACAAACTACCACACTTAGATGATGAAATCACAAAGAAAAACCTAGATCTATGTGAAAATCACTTATTTAAATTGAAATATAGAGAAAAAGATGAAGAAGGGTGATTTCAGGTCAAGAATTGACGCAAAACCACCCGTCAATGGAAAATATGGAAGATAAAACCTAAAGAGAGAAAACTAGGGCCGACTTATTGGAGAAGAAGGATAAGAGAAATATATCCTCTAACATATTTGTCATGGTATCAAAATGTCGTCTTCTTTCGAGCTTTTAATCAATTTGGTTTCTGGATCAGGGATTTTTGATTCATCTAAAAAAACATTAGTATTTTCGCTCTCTAGCTCATCAAACTGCAACATAATCATGTTAGGTGAATCCAATTTTCCAGCATTTTTTATTCACCAGCAAAAGCCTAAGCCTTGCTGCTCTCTGGCTGATCAAGCTCCGACATTACCGCATTATGAGAACCCAAGTTTCGAACGTCTGAGCAACATCCAGCTTCTCCGACATCAGCTAATCTTGAATTTGATGACATATTCTGGGAGGTACCAACAACGGAGTTCCGATAATTTGTTGGTTCTTTGTGATTGTGTTCTCCTAGATACGTCACTTCATAAGTGTCATCTCCGGCGTCTATTTTTTCCACTAGTTTTTTTGCGAAACAATCATTGTAACTGCTACATTTGAAGTAGCTCCTGCAAAGTCATTCATTGATTGTTTTTATATCAAACATCACTAAATTGTAACATTTTAATAGCTAAAATCATATAAACACATACGTAAATAGGCGATGCTTTCAAAAAAAATCTTTACAATCCGAGTCTGTCCAATAATACGTGTAAAGATTTATTTAATTAATACATATTAAAAAAAAATACCGTAAATGTAAGGGAAAACATGAGTTTTACAATTCTAAAGTGAAAGATATAGATATGTGAGTGATGCACTTAATATTCTTTAAATTTTACAATTGTAAAATAAAAAAGTGAGATTTAAATATGTTTTAGTTCCCTGAAAATAAATAATTTTTTTAAAATTTAGTCTTTCTGATTTTTGTTAGCTTTTTCAAATATACCACATTTTTCTTTCAGTGTTTTGTTTTTTTTGTCCCTAAAAAATTTATTCATATTGGAATATTTTATTTTAGCCTATCAACATAAGGGTTGAAATTAATATTAAAGGAACCAATTTCAATATAAAACAAAATTGCAGGAACTAAAACAAATACCAAGCATTAAAGAACAAAGGTGGAATATTTGTGATTTCAAAAGCAAAAACAAAAACAAAAAATCACAGAGGTTAAAAGCAAAAAATAATACATATAGAAGGCCTTAAAACATACTACAATAATAACTAATCATCGTTACATACAAAATTTAAAATGACATTTACTTTGTAAAAAAAATAAAAAATATTTTTCAAATGTGTCTCTCATTGAAAAGAAGAGAGTAACCTTTTTTTATTCTTTCAAAATTGAAAAGAAAATTAAACCACTATTAAGACCATATTTGTCACATTTAACTAAAACTCTTTTCAATGGGGATGATAAAAATGGATGTGGTCACTAATTAAAACACATGTTATGGTTGAGGGTGTGTGTATTAGGTAACAAAAATATAGTGTTGATATGCGAAAAAAGAAAAATATGATAACGCTTGAGTTTTGAATTAATAAAAACCTTGGATGTGGAGACCCTTTAATGGGTTTTTGTCCATATTTTCTCCATCTCCATGGATCTTCTGAAATCTTATCTTCCTTCACATAGCTCACCAATGTCACTTGGTTATCATTTTTTCTACAGGAAAAGAGATAAGATGATTTTAAGTCAAAATGAGTTATGTAAAAATATTTTAATAATTTTAATAAAATGAAGTATATTTTACATATAAAACATATTAAATAGTAGGAATAAATTCTTTACCTTTTTCCTGGTTTAAATTTTTGTTGTTTTGGGTTTGTATTTTGTAAAGTTGTAGAACTGGTTTGGGGTAGTAGAATCGGTACTTGAGAGTGATTTCTCTGGGGTTCTTGTGGATTTAATGGATGGTTGAGCACAGGATAAAAATTGGTGGTTGTCGTCTTAATGCAGGAAATAGAGTCGAAAACAGACACTCGATTTTGGTTTGCTTGAACTTGTGTTTGTTCAACGAGCATTGGGACATTAAAAACAGTTGGATATTGATTGAATCCATTTTCCTCAGAGTTAGTCATGGTTGTAGTGGTGGTGGTAGGAATGATAGGGGTAGTGGTGGTTGGGATGTTGATAGTGGTTGTGGGGGTAGTGAAGGTGATGGGGGTAATAGTAGTGGGGTTGGGAGTAGTGATAGTGGAGATTGGGATAGTTGTGGGATTAAATTGGAGTATCCATTTTTCTAGCTCACTGAACTCACTTGGTTGCATCTGTTGTTGTTCAATGAGTGTTGGAAAATTAAAAGATGTAGAATTTTGATCTGATCCATGAGAACCGGTGTTAGTGATGGTATTGGTGCTGATGTGATTAGGGATGGTAATGGTCGAGGGGGTGGTGATAATGGTGGTAGTGGTCGATGAGGTGGGGATAGTGGTGGTAGTGATTGAGGGGGTTGGGATATCGCTTGTAGTAGGGATAGGGATAATGTTTGTGGGATTGGAACGTATTATCAACTTGTCTAGTTCGATAAAGTCATTTGGTTTAAGTGCGGAAATTGGGATTGTGTTATTTTCTTGGGTAAGTGTAAAATCATCAAAGTAATATGGTGTGGTGTTCTGAGGGGATATGATGTTATTGTTGATGGTGTTGGTGGTTATTGGTAGGGTTGTCGTTGCAGTTTCACAAATGGTGGTAGGAGCAGCATAGGTGGTAGCTTTGCAGCTACGCACGATAGAAAAGAGATCCCAATCATCATTTTCCATGAGAGAGGGGGGGAGAGAGAGAGAGAGAGAGAGAGAGAGAGAGAGAGAGAGAGAGAGAGAGAGAGAGAGAGAGAGAGAGAGAGAGATGATGGTGAGGTGTGAACAAGTTGAAGACTTAATAGCTATTTATAATAAGAAAAATAATATTTTTAATTAAAAAAATATAAAGGAGATAAATATTTCCATAGATAATTGTAACTATTAAACTATTTCTGATCTTTTTTTTAAATATTTTACTAATTTTCTATCATTTATTATTATATATATAATAAGAAAAAATTTATTAGGAGTCTAATTAATCTGATAGAGGAGAGTCAGGTAAAAAGAGGTAGAGGAAGACCTAGAAAAATTATAAGAGAACTATTAGGAAATATTTAGAGGTTAATGAGTTGGATCCAAATTTAGTTATGATATAACATTATGACATAATTTGATTCATATAGTAGACCCTACATAATGAGATAAGACTTTGTTGTTGTTGTTCACAAGTCTTTTTAATCATGAGTAAATCACATATTTAGTGATTAGATTGTAAAATTAATTGTTCATAAGACCTATCCAGCTAACAATGTGTGGATTGTTATGCTTGATATTTTTGTGGTTATTCGGGATTGAACCTGATATCTCCTATTTGTGTGTCAGTTTTCAAGTGTTCTAAGAAATGTAGATTTCTATGCATGTGATTTAAGAAATGTATATGTTTATTAACTTAGTGTCGCACTCTTTCATTTAAAAATTGATGAGTCACCCATTAGCACATGGATGAGATGGTAAAATATATCTTTACGCTTAACTGAAGATATTGGGTTTGAATATCTTAAGGGTAAGATTTGCATAAATTAAGGTTCTACTTGACTCGAGAGATTAGACTTTGTAGTTGTACGTATAGGATATCCAACTCACACAAAGTAAATTTGATACGAGTCAACGAATACTTACTGCAGTTTGTCTTGATTCATGCATCCTTCAGGGCATGCCTTCCATTTGGGTCACAATCCTTTTATGATGCGTTTATTTTTTTTATTTCTTTTTGACTAATTTTATGTGTCCAAATACCGATTTCTGAATTTAATGCACGCTTTTCTTTTAATGAGATTTGTCGTAACTCTTAATATTATTAAATTATTATATATAAGTTGACTTTTTTTATTTTCTTTCTCAAAATTTAGAGAAATATGTTTAAAAATATTGAATAAAATTTATCAACATTAATGTAAAGTTTTTATTCAATTTATGTTTATTTTATATGCAAAATTATCAGTATTAATGTAATATTTTTATGTGGTCATATATCTTTTGAAACTGTACTAGCAAAAAGCACAATAGAGGATACTAGGGTTCAGTATCGTATTCTAGGGTTTAGACCGATTATTGGATGCCTTGAAAGTGTTCTCAAGGGTTGTATTTATAGTCCTCTATGGATCTGGGTTATGTTTACTTGAGCCCTAAGTAATAAGGGTATTTTTGGTATATTGGACGAGTACTAGAGGCTTCTAGAGGCGGTCTAGGCACGCTTTGGGCCTAGTAGCCTTCCTGTAGGGCGTTGAGGCCTTTATGGGGGTTTAGAGCCCTTCTGGAGGTCTATTAGTCTTTTAGGAATATATTGACGGTCCACACACACCCCCCAGCATGAGTCTTGGGACAAGGCGAAGTGATTTGAAATGTTTTTATATTTTCATATTTCGTATGTTTTATTGGACATAAGTATCTATCATTTAGGTGCCGCCTCCCTAAGGAGTCTTTGACTTGTCTAACCGCACCGGGGTTGGTGTATGATATTTATCTGGAAAGCCCTCCCTTAGATGGTATTAACTTGTTTTAAGAGCACCTAGAGGTGTGGATATGATTCTTTTTGAGCCATCTCCTCCTAGCCCCCCAAGCACAAGTCTTTTAAGAAAGGCGAAGTGGTTTGTTGTGACGCGAATAATTTCGTCAGGGCGACTTCTTTGCTGGGGTGAAGTATGTGACTGTATTGAGGTTGCTTGTGCATTTTTGTGCATCTTCTTTCATTGGCGAGTTGTCTAAATCAGCTTATAGTGTGCTTGGTGTGGATGTTCCTTATTGGTACCTTGCTGATCAATGTTTAAGTTTTCCCTAGCGAGTTCCTTTGTGGGAAATTTTCGCACTTTTAACTTGGTGAATCCTCTTCTTTCTTGTACTGCTTTCTTGTTTTTATGGTGTACTTTGTTGATTTGAGTTGTCGCAGAATTAATCTTTACTGTCTTCGTATTTTGGCGATTTGAGTTTACCAATGACATGTTATCTATCCGGTTTTCTGCGATAAAAATAACTTTGTAAATGCACCGACAAGTTGTTTGTCGATTTGGATTTTCTGCGAAAATCAAAGAACACGTCGGTGATATGTTATCTATCCAATTTTCTGCGTTAAAAATAACTTTGTAAACGCACCGACAAGTTGTTAGTCGATCCGGATTTTCTGCGAAAATCAAAAACGCTCCGGTGATTTATTATCTATCCGGTTTTCTTTGTTAAAAATAACTTTGTAAACGCATCGGCTAGTTGTTTGTCGATCCGGATTTTCTGCGAAAATCGAAGAACGCACCGGCGATATGTTATCTGTTCGGATTTTCTACGCATCGGCGATGTGTTATCGGTCTGGATTTCCTTTGTACCGGCGATGTGTTATCGGTCTGGATTTTCTTCGTACCAGTGATGTATTGGTTCTGATTTCCTTCGTACCGACGATGTGTTATCGGTCCGGATTTTCTTCGTACCGGTTATGTGTTATCTGTCCAAATTTTCTTTCTCTGGTTGGAGTTCTTTCTTTTTCTTTCACGATTTGGCAGCTGTAGAGTGCATATAATATAGCATAACATGATGCGAATCTTTTTTGAAAGAATAGGGTGCCTCGTTAAAAACCTGCAAAAAAAATCTCAAAGATCGAAAAAAGTTAGAATAACTTGTGTTTTATCTTACCGCTCTTAATGGCGGGACCGTTGCTTCTACATTTCAATTTGGCGTGTTGTTTGGTGAATTCTTCATTTTGTTTAATCTCGCCCTTGGGGGGAGTGTTTGCCTTCCAAACTTTATTAACTCGCCCATATCTTCTACTCCCTTTCCTACTCCTTTCATTCTCTTACTAACCTTCTTAATTAATTATCGTGTGCTTTTAATCCTTTTCTTTTTTCTATTGGATTGGAACTGAGTCTTCCTACTACTTTTCTTAAATCGAAATTCACTACTTCCTAATTAAATTTAAACTTACTCGCCCACTTTGTTCCTTTTATCTTATACTCCCTCGTTTTCTCCTACTAACTTGAAGATTAACTTGCCTAGCATTTTAATTTCTATGTCTCTATTTCCTCCTATAAAGTTGAAACTAAGTCTTATGCTCGTCTTTTTTATTCTACGTGGGTCTAGCGCTATTAATCTATTATTTATGTTTTAACTAAGCAGTTAGTTATGTGTGCAAAGTAAATGGTACATGAAAGGGGTTCTCAGGAAAGAGAGGTGGGTCACTCTGATCTCTTAAATACCAAAGCTTTCCTTGCTATAATCCCTCATATGTGACATTTTAATAATACTACACTTTACTTCTACCACGGGGTACCTAGAGTAGTCTTTCTCTTATTAACTTGGTCCTACCTCCTGTGTTTTACTCATCATTCTTTCTTTATTTTCTTCAAATCAAACGGTATATTTTCTCAAAATATATTGGTGAATAAATCTTCTTCAAATCAAACAGTATATTTTCTCAAAATATATTGGTCAATAAATCTTCTTCAAATTAAACAATATATGTTCTCAAAATATATGTAATAAAGAAAGAAAGATGAGTAAAACCGTTGCCCATAGCGTTGTTGGCATCGAGATAAACCATAATGAATTCATCTCGAGCTCCTCTTGTTGGTTGAATCTTGTTGGAATATTTAATTATTTTATTATATTCCAATATCATTATGTGGGCAAATATCGTAATAATAATTATATTAGCTATTTATCAATGTGAGCCTTAATTGATTAGTGATCAAATTGAGTAATAAGGCTATTAGGTTTATAATTGGATAATTAATTAAATATTTAATTAGTTGATATGGACTCAATGAGTGGATGTCCGGATGACCCATTAACGGAATAACGGGAAACCCTAATGGACATCCAATATAAAAGAGGCTATGGTTCCCTATATACCGTACACGTAAAAACTCTCTATTCTCCCCATCTGAAAGAACTTGGAGAATAAAGGTACTGGTTGAGGAAGAACCAAACTAGCCGCCGCCAACCCTTTGTTTATTTCAGATCACCTTTGTTTATCGTTGCTGTTGAGAGGGCTACCATGAAAGCTTTATCCAGTTATTCCTAATACCTCAATTCTTAATATCCTTAATAAATGAAACATGTTATAGATCCGTTCATATTCATGTTCATTGTTTTGTCTTGCTTCCGCCGTTGATTGATAATTGTTAAACATGATTTATAAAATATGTTGTTATTAAGACCTAAATTTCCATCAGATAAATAGATCCAAAGCATGTACATATCTTCTATCTTCGTGTGATCCTTTATTGGAGCTTGGAATCAGAAATCCTTGAAGTGCTATAATATCGTGTGATTGATGACATAAATAAAAAACATCGTGAAGCCATACAAACACACCAAATATGATTCATGATTGTAGCATATTAAAGATTTTCACTAATAAGAATATGTAGGAGATCTAACCTTTATATGGAATTAACCCACTACTTATGGGTTTCTATTTTAGATGCACATACCTTTTATCTCCTTAGTCAATGAACTTGTGAAGTTGTAATGTAAAACTAGAGCAATATCACACCATATCTATCATGGTAATCGAGTTGCTCGGAATTTCGAAACAGGGGGCAAACATTAGTACACAATAACACTACATCAATTATCTCATGATTACAATTGATAATAAAGCCATATAACCAACATACTTATGCAACATGATGTTTTGACAATAAAAACCGTTATGTAACCCAATTTCAATGGCACAATTGCTAATTTCTTCCAACATATTAAATTTTGCAACAATTTTAGATTTTGGATATCATAATGAAAAAGTAATAACATTTAGTAAAACCAACACTATCAATTCATATAATTATAATAGCTGAATTTTAATTGGGTTGGTGGGGCATCAAAAATTATAAACTACTTAATCCCCTACAAATTCATAACCGAAAGTAGAGGTGCATCGAAATTATGCAGTACAGATCAATTGAGATGTAATTGAGTTTTAGAAACTTTGATTTGGAATTAATTCTTTTAACATAGTGAATCACGTGATTGACACAACAATTGCAAAGTCATAATATTTTCCAAAAGTCAAATCATATTTCAGGAGAAACTAATATACTAATCGGTTAGTAGATTAACAACACCAACTATTGCACAAATATTACCATCAAATATGTACATAGGGTAGAATACAGAGATAGCCGCACAAAAATTATACTGAGATAGCCATACGAAAATTACAAGACTTTTACCAAAGAATTGATGAAACAGGAAACTCCTTCGTGGTGCATCGTACAAAAAGTAAACAAAAGGCGACCAAAAAAGAAACAAAAACGGCGAGCTCAATACGTGAATTAGGATTGAAATATGAGAGGTTGGTTTACCTTTGAGGAGTGCGATAAAGCCTTAACAACAAGGAAGAAACAATAAGTTAGACCAGCCTGAAAAGGTCATCGTGAACGACTTCCTTTCTGTGACTGTCGTGGTCGTGAGATCTTGAGGCTTGATGATGGTTTGGTCTTCGCCTGCCATTCTCTCGAGATCATCGAGAGGTTTTTAGGTTTATGAATGTAGTATATGTTAGTTTTACCGTTTCCCAACAGACGGCGCTAGGGCTGGCAATGAACCGAACCAACTCGTCAATAGTTCGGAACTCGATTCGACAATTAACTCGTTGAACTAGGTTCACGAACCATATGAGCTGAACTTGAGCTGAAAATTAAGTTCGTTAAATAAATGACCTGAACTTGAGTTGTATATAGTTCGACTCGGTTGGTTCATGAGCTGATTCGATAACATATATACATATATCTTTATATATATTAGTTTAGTAAAAATTAATATAGTACAAACTTAAATATTAAAAGAAAAAATATCTAATTTATTAGAAGCTTCTCCTGATATTTAAGTACTTGATTTTAGAGACAATACTACTAATTTAATTAACAATTGTCAATAATTATAAGAAAAGAGATCCTTCAAAAAAAAAAGAGAAAAAAGAAGAAGCTAATAATAAAATGGTGGAAGCTTATGCTTTTAACTACACATACATATACTCAAATTTGTCCCACATCGATTAGTTTCAACACATTAGTAAGGATAAGTAATCATAAATAGAAGCGCAAGTACTAGTAGCAATACAGTAGAACCTAAAAGGTTCGCATGATATTTTCCATAGTGGTCTTCAGACCAACATGGCCAACAGTTTAATATTAGTTCAATTTTTGTTTTCTTAAAAAGTAAATTAAAAAGTCAAAGGTATTTTTTTTGACAAAAAAAAAAAGTTGAATTATGTTACTCGAGCAAACGAGTTGAACCTAAAGAGCTGAACCGAGTTGTTTGTAAACTTTAAATGAGTTGAACTCGAGCTAAAAAAATGGTTCGTATCAAACTCGAGTTGAGTTTTAAGCAGAGTCAATTCTTATCGAGTTGAGCCGAGCTCATACGGATTCGACTCGACTCAATTCCAATCTTAGACGGCGCCAACTGTACTTGCAAAAAGCACAATAGAAGATACTAAGGTTCAGTATCGTATTCTAGGGTTTAGACCGATTATTGAATGTCTTAAAAGTGTTCACAAGGGTTGTATTTATAATCCTCTATGAGCCTGGGTTATGTTTACTTGAGCCCAAATAATAAGGATATTTTGGTATATTGGACGAGTTCTGGAGGCTTCTAGAGGCAGTCTAGGCGCGCTCTGGGCCTAGTAGCCTTCATGTAGGGCGTTGAGGCCTTTATGAGGGGTTTAGGGCCCTTCTGGAGGTCTCTTAGTCTTTTAAGAATATATTGACTTTTCAAAAAGAAAAAAAATTATGTCTATATAAGAAAGTTGGTATGATGAAATTTTAAAAATTCATGTGTATTTTCAAAATACCCAAAATAATGCAGTGTTTCTATAAAATATTTACTTATTTTATATAGGGTTAAATATATTTTTGGTCCCTATGAATAAGTCAACATTTCGTTTTAGTCCCTCTAAATATTTTCTTTGACTTATGGTCCCTAAAAGTTTTCCATCTTCACTTTTGATCTCTTTTTTTAAGTAAACTCCTATGTAGAATTCATATTTTTGAATAAAAATTTCGCAGAATTTTTTTAATATTATAAGAAAGTCTCCCAATTTTTTTTTTAATATTCTACACATTTCAGCACAATTACATTAAAAAAATACAAAAGTTGTCTTAAAAATAAGGATCAAAAGTAGTGATTGCAAATTTTATAGGGACTAAAAGTTGAATAAAAATTTTAGAGACTAAAACAAAAAAGTTGGTATATTTATAGGGACCAAAAACATATTTAACCATTTTTTTATAAGGCAAGAAGTAGGTTAGGCATCAAGGAGTGCCAGAAACATCCCAACTAGGTTGGCACCCAACCGGAGCTCCCATCCACTACCACCTACTGCATATATATTATTAAAAAAGGGAAAAATATATATACAAGAGGGGGAACTAGACCAAAACCCTCAGAAAAAGATGCAAAGAACGGAAAGAAATAACAGAAATCCTAGGAAAAACGATAGTTAGGTAAACAATTCATATCCCTAAAGAAATCTAAATACAAAAAAGATGGCATCATGTCAAACCAAACAGACTCAACCATAACATAGACCCGAATCTTATTCCTAAACCTAACAATTCGTTCGGCCAGGAAAACCAAAGAGACACGTGAATCATGCTTTGCCCACTCCCTGAATATTCCAATAAATATTCTTCTTTTGGAAGGTGACGGGGGTGGACCTTGAGAACGGTTTAGGTATGCCACCTCAACTTATTTTTTCTTTCGTGCCTTCATCAAATTCATTTCCATCTGTAATATTGGATCCGCCAGGTCGTTAGGACCTGCCATTATCTTTTGAACATCTGGCATAAATTCAGAAGCCAACGTGAGGATCGGTTGAACATCATGAACTGGAGATACAATATGAGACTTAACCATCGTGGAGCGGCTTTTTGCAAAAAGATGAGGGATATTTATTTCTTAGGGTGCTGATATGAGAAACAAGGGTCAAATTTTGGCCTCACTATTTCATCAGAAACATTATGCAACGACATATGAAAGGTAGTCCCAAACTTTTCCATATGTTGTAGGGTTGATTCAACAAGCTGGCTCTATAGATCTACATCTAAATCTGCAGGAACAACCTGCACCTTCTCTATTGGTTGTGCAAGCTAAGTGTTATGTACCTCTATGCTCTCTTGTTGAATGGCGGCCATCGAAAGGACCTTTTATTTGTGTGCCTCATGTTGCTGCTGGGAAACTGATGACAGGTCATCTTACATTATTCTTAGCATGTTTTTCAGTCATTTTCAGTAGGTTTCCGCAACAAAAAGGAGGAGTATTAAAATGATTGCCTATGATTTCGGTACTTTTGTAATGTTTTCTATATTCGAGTCTTTAATTCTAGTTTTCCCGAAACATATCAATTTTTTGGGGTTTTTGAAGTAATTCACGAAGAAATCATGCAAATTGGCAAATGAAGAACAATTGAAGATTGTCAAGACCTTAGGAAGATAAAGATCGAAGATTCAAGAGGCATCAGGAGCCTTTACATAGGAAGGAATTTTGTTTCCAAGTTCCAAGGCAAGTTATTTGAAGACGAAAACCTAAAAACGACGAAGATCGAAGAAATTGGGTCCCGAAGCACAAGAGCATGCGCCTAGGGCATGTAATTTTGTTACCATGCGCCTAGGGCATGCAATATGTTCCTAGTGAATATGAAACAAGGTATATGTAACTAAATCTTTTTAGGTTAGAGTTCTAAGATGAACCTTTGTATATTTTTTTGGATATTTAATTAATTTAATATGTCGTTTATTTATTTATTTATTCTTTTATTCGCTATTAAGTTTTATTAGATTATAGTTTTTATTTCTATGAGAGGTGCAACCCTAGATTAGGTACTTAGGTTGCGACAGGGCCTAATATTGTTATCACTAACCGGATGCTTATATCTTGATATTTATATCCCTTTATTGATAACTATCTGTCTAGGAAGTAAGTGATTGTTAATTAGAGAAAGAAAACCATAGGAATTGTTGACCCTAGATGTAGGTACCCAGTGGATGATACACATTGGGTCTTGTGGTGCATTATCGAAGCTAGGAAGTAACTGGTTGTTAATTAGGGAAACAAGCACCTAGTTGTCCGACTTAAAGCAATAACCTAATAGAACCATTCTCTTGAAACCCTTAGTAAGGTAGATGTAGATTAAGGATGCATGTTTGCAGAACTACTAAGTAAGCGTAGAGTGAGTGTGCTAAGATTCATAGATGGACAGAACTAAGGGAACCTTGGCCTTCATTGCCTTGGGAAACACTCTTAAGCCAATTTAGATTTATGTTTCAATTACCTTTGAATTAACAAGACCCCGCACGTAAGGATCACTGTACGATCAGCAGGTGCAGTTAGCCATCGGAGGGAAAGGCATAATTAGGTACCTAGTGGATGATACTCATTGGGTCAGTTGGCGCCCTACCTATTTAGGAAACTCCCAACGACCTCATCACTTGTATAGTCTACCTAAGATAAATAAACTCGGCATATTTATTACTTACTATCCAACAATTCATATACATAGGGGATTCGAAGAATCCAAACCGCTGCTTTACTTTCTGCAACCAAAAACAGGTAAATTCGCTTTGTTGCAAACAGATAAAAATTGCAACCTATCTTTTTTAAACCGTCAAACTTACAAAAATAAGTAACAAGAATTGTTAGGACGAAAGAACAATCCATGTGCATACGATACTCTATTTATCACTTTATTACTTGATGAAAACGACTGGTACACTTGCCATCAAAACCGTTTCATAACCAAACAAATGATTTCGGTACACTTGCCATCAAAATCGTTTCATAACCCAACAAATGATTTCCACACCATCAGAAGCCGCAATTTCAAAAGCCTTAGATGATCCAATGCCTTTTGGAATATCCAGTGGCCTCCACCCTTTCGTGTAATATTTCTGCGAGTTTACCGGCATCTTGCCTTTCTCAACTGGATTCTCTTGTTTGTCGGATTTTTACGGATATAACCATCGACAAGATGTTACATTATGGCCAATGCTTTTACAATGAGTGCAAAAATCTGGCAGCCTCTCGTATTCAATCTCCACAAAGAATGCAAAACCTTCCCGTTCCACCATAACTTCATAAAAAATGTCTTTGGAAATATCTAAATCCACCAATACCCTGGCATAGTGTCCAAATCATTTGTTCTTTGTAACATTATCAATTAATAACAGTGTCCCGACAACCCCTGCCATCTCATAAAAGTTTTCTCCATCCAATATTCATGCGGAAATTCCTACAATCGAATCCAAACCTAGGTATGTGTCTATTGTTGTGTGTGAGCATTAAAATCCTTCGTCCATTCAAGTAAACGCAACACACCCAGCTTAAAATTGACCGTACCTGCTGCCCATACTGATCGCAAGTCATCATAAGAAGCAAAAGAGATCTCAGAATACCCCCGACCCAGGGATAGCATGTGCCACTGCCCATTAGTTTTCTATAGTTTCTGCAACTTTGCAACAATATCCATGGAAGAGTATGGTTTATCCCCCTTGTTCAATACTAGTCTACCCCAAAGGTTAACCTTACACCCTTCTAACCCTTGAACATAAGACTCATTCGTAATCTTAATTGAAAGTGTGTCTCCACGAATTGACGGTCTTGGAAGCGGTTCAAAGAATTGTACCTGAGGTCCTCTGACAGTCTGTGTAAAGGATGATTTTGTGGTAGCAGACATTGCATAAGGAGAAAGGGTTGCCTACGCGAATGATTTTGAAGAAATTGCCACTGCAGAAGAGGAAATCAGTGCTCACGGTTGGTAAAGGGGAAACCGGAGCCGCAAGTTCATTCTGTCAATCAAACATGGTGAGGCACGCGATGCAGTAACCAGACTGATTTGAGCAATCGAACCAGAAGAAAGATCAATAGCTTCAAAACAACTTCACGTGGAAGTGAATTAACCCACGTGATTATGAAACAACCAATCAGTGATATAATAATTATGATGACGACAATTAAGAAACAACCAATTGGTGAGAAATTGTTGAGTGGATGGAGTAACTGATGTTGGAAACACAAAAACCAAAATGTTGCTAAAAAGTGGAAATGAATGACGGTTTCAATTGATCACCTAATGAGTGGAAGGCAATTAGAATCTATGGAGATACAATGGAATAAAGTTAGGTGGCGCTCATGTTAGGAAGACCCAAGATTAGCGTTTTTTTAATACCATTTTATTACAAAGATTGTTAAATATTTCCACCCCACCCATTGCAAATTTTATTAGTTTATATCTTTTAAAACAAATTTGTATGTCTCTATATGAGAAAGTTTATATGTGATGACGTGATATTATATGTTTTTTTTATCCATTTATTATGTTTGTTAGTTTAATCTTAAGCAGTTTTAGACCGCTTGGAGCAAAATAAAAAAAAAAAAAATCAATGGTTTTGTTTTTATAGGTTCATGACATGATTTTCAGTATTGTGGCACGATTTTCATCTCAGCATGGAGCATTTTCTACTAAAAAATAAATCATGGTACAAATTTGTGAGCGCGAAACTAGGAATTTTAAAATTAATGCAGCATTGTAGCACAATTTAGAGACATCGTGACGATTTTACACGTTGAAAACCCTGTCTATAAAAGAAAAACATCATTTCTAAATAGGGATTCAAATTTTCTTGATCTAGAATGCAAGTTTTTAAGTAAGAAACTAACTATCTCGTGGTGGCTCGCCATCCAAATTATAGTTTTTCGTATTTCATGTAATGTTACCTTCTTTTAATATAGTTTTTTCCAATAAACCAAAAGATACAATATCCATCAAGAATCAGAAACATCTTAACTAAATTGGAACCTAACTAAAACTCTCATCATTTGCCGTCTACTAAATATATAGTATTAAAAAAGGGATATATATAAATACATACTTACTTTAAAAGCTTATTAGGTCAAGCTTTTGCTTACCCTAATAGCTTAAGTGTTTTCCCTCCTAAGCCTCATCTCAAAGCGTGTCCTACAAGCCAATGCCATATCATTTAATGCTATTTTAAATTTGAAATTTCCTCTCAAATGTACAAGTGCGTTGCTCAAGTGTCTTTTGGTTGGCCAACTACCTAAGTTAATGCATAATAATTACATCATTAGGCTCATTGGAAGACGTATGTCATTGCTCATAGATCAGTAATCACTCATAATTGATAATTGTGCAATGGTTTCTTATTGTTTGGAAGACCTCATTAATTAGGATAGAAAAAACTGAGAGGAGTATTGTATTTGTGTTAGATCGTGAATGAGTAATTTGCAATTTTAAAAATCAGCTATCTTCTTTCTTGCTAAAACTTAACCCCCAAAATCATCCTTAACTCTAATTTTTCCCCTTCATTTTTCCCTCCATTTTTGCAAGTCATTGGATGCTGATCATTTAGACGCCATTCAACATTAACCGTTGATCATCTACACTTAAGTGCTAATCCCTATCAACTATTCCCCTTTGTAAAAGCCACTTCTATCAACTATTCCCCACACTCATTTATTACATATAACCATAGTTTTGAAACTCGGCTCGGACCAGCCGGTCGGACCGGTTGGACCAGGAACCGGTGACCAGACCGGTTCGAGCCAACATTTGGATCGGTCATACAGTTAACTCGGCGAGAACCGGTAAAACCCGGTGACTCGGCCGAGTTGATGGTCAGACCGGTTCTTCCCTTCTTTTTTTTTTTTGCTTTTTACTTAACTAAAACGACATCGTTTTGAAATTGGCAATTAAAAAAAAGGGAAAAACTAGAATTAGAAAGGTAAAACCCGGTGACTCGGCCGGTTTTCCGAGTCAATCCGGTTTAGTAATTTTTTTCTTCAATTTCTGTCATAGTTAGTTATTAAGAGCTGATTAATACTAATTAATACTCGGTTTAATAGATTTAATACCGATTAATACTTCAAGTTTGGACGTTTGTAGAAAAATCTGAAATATGAAAAAGTTAGCGACAAGAGGAATCGAATCGTGAACATTAAAATGAATGCTTGGAAGCTTAACCACTACAACAACTTCTAATCTTTGTTACAAATTGAAATATATTATATATGTAAATATAATACATTTAAATTTTATAAGAGGAAAGAACACATCATTTTTTTTTTTAGAAAATCTACATATTATATTAATATTAATATATTTCCTATCAACAAAATATAGTTGTACAAAGATTAAAATACATATTACATGTTAGTTTTTTTAGTTTTTAAGTGAACAAGTCATCGATTAAATCCGATTTAATCCGGTTAAATAGCTATATAAATTTAATCTCAAGACCGAGTTATCTAACCGAGTCATCCGAGTTGATCCGGTTCAGTCATGCGGTTCGACCAATGACTCAGTGGTTCGACCATTGACCCAGTGACCCAGTACTCCTGCCGAGTCGATGACCGAGCCGAATTTTAAAACTATGCATATTAGTCTCTCTTCCTTATGCATCTTCCAACAAATAATTATGATTCCACCCTTTCATTTTCCAATGCCACATCAATTGTGGTCTTCTCACTCTGGATGTAACACCCCGTTTTCCCAACATTAAAATTTCTTGATTAAATCAGAGTATCGCATGAACGGAATGCTACATTTCTTAATATATCGAAAACAACGGAATAAATAATAATTTATTCTAATCAAAATCATTTAAACTTTGCAGCGGATAAAATTCAAATTAACATAATGGTTCTGGCTCGCAGGCCTAATCAAAAATCTAACATAATTCAAAACTACTCTTATTCATGTCAGTTCAAGGTAATACGTAAGGAATAGAAAATACATAAAAGTCCCCATCCCGTTACGTATCAGAGCACCTAAGGACACAGTGAGGGTAGCCACTCACAACAGCAACAGCAACTAAAGCGTAAATACCTGCACTTGCCCACGAGGCGGCAATTCCAACAGAAGGGGTGAGATTCACAAAACAAAACATTAAACATATAATTCAACAATTATATTTAACAACATAACTTCATCATCATAATATCACCACAACAGTCAAGTAACACCTTATTCATAAACAACGCCATAGTCATCATCATAAATCAACGTCTTAATCAACAATCTTAGTTCGACTCGACTATGCAACTTAGACTCAACAATGCAACTTAGACATTTTAATCATGCATGTGGTACCATATTGAATATAAATATACTCCTAGGGCATAAGCCCTCGTCGCCATTGAGCATAAAGATACTCCTAGAGCATAAGCTCTCGTCGCTATTGAGCATAAAAAATACTCCTAGGGCATAAGCCCTCGTCGCTATTGAGCAAAAGCTCCTAGGGCATGAGCCCTCGTCTCTGGATGCATATGCATGGACTCAACTTCTTAAACTTAGACCTCTCAAATAAATTCCAATAATTGGATTACAACATCGTAAATCTTATAACAATACATGCAGCTTTTATTTAATAAAACATAGCAACATGGCAGCAACGAATCATCACAAGCATTCACATACATCATCTCTTATAATTCAAGGAAAGCATATACTAATGTATAGGTCACTATAACTAATCAACTAGCAGCTCTATAGGTCATCTTAATATTTCAGTACTTAATCTAATCCAGGGGTAATCTCATAATCAATTGTGCGACAAGAGTCGCATTATTCCAAGAAGGTAGTCTGATACGGGACTACTCGCTATGGCGAGTGGAATCCTCGCCTCGCGAACCATCAGGGGTAACTCGCTGCGGCGAGTTGGGTTGCTCGCCTCGCGAGCTTCAGGGGTACTACTCGCTATGGCGAGTAGGGTTGCTCGCCTGGCGAGACATCACGGTTTGCTCGCTATGGCGAGTGGGGGTTGCTCGCTTTGCGAGCCTTCTCAAAGGTTGCTCGCTATGGCGAGTGGTTTGCTCGCCTCGCGAGCCTACTAGAGTTAACTCGCTATGGCGAGTGGGTTGCTCGCCTCGCGAGCTGGTGAAGAGCACTCGCCGTGGCGAGTTGATTGCTCGCTGTGGCGAGCTGCGACAGAACAGTTACGGGGTTACGAGGGTTTTCACCCAAAACCCCAAATTTCATTCTAAACCTTCCAAATTTCGACTATAAAGATGTACAAGGGTTATTCTAAGGTCTGTAAACAGTTTTCTACGTCATCGGTACAGTTTCTCATCATCTAATCACCAATTCATCACTTTTTAACCTAATTCTTAGTTCTTAAATTCTCATGAACAATTCCTAAACATGTTAACTATAATCATGAATCATAAGCTTAATGAATTGCAATGCTAGGCTCACCCTTACCTTAGAAAATTGAGCAGCAGCCTCTCTTGTTCTTCTCTCCTGCTTTTCTCCCTTTTTCTCCCAAAAACTGAATTGTACGTACTGTACAATTCTAAACCTAATCTTCCTTTTTAAACCACTTCTATTATGTTTTATCTTATTTCATTTAATCCCTCATAATTCTACCTAATTCGAAAACAGCCCCACAACCTAATATTTATTATATTTTCAACCCTTATTCTATTAAATAATAAAATAGACCACCTAATATAATCACAACAAAACACACAAATCACTTAAATATATTCTAACTCGACAAATTAATTAAATAAATGAGACGGGCGTTACACTGGACATCAAAATCTAGACATATATTTCTCTCTCATACACAAGCTTACCACTCACTCTCCCGCACGTAACAACACAAACCTTTTTTTTTTCTTCTTCTTCAAAAACACACACCAACCCTTCTTCTTCTACTTTCCTTTCATTCTGTCCTCACTAGCTCGGAATTGAGTTGTTGTAGGTAACGCTTTTTTTTCACTAAGTTTTTGTTAGTTTGGATAGATGAATTAAACTCATGGTTTAAAGCTTTTGAATAGATGAATATTTGATTTTAATTGTTTTGGACAATAACTGATTCCCCTCACAGTGCATTGGAAAACCTAATTGTAAAGTCTCCTAGCTTTGAACTTGGAAGAACATTGGAGCAACATGCAAATAGAGTTTCTGAATCCATATGTAGGTAATTTTCATATAATTTTGAATAAGTCTTCTTATTCTTTCTGTCCACCGTTGAGGTAATTCTTTGATTTTGACATTTTGAAATTAGATTATTTCAATTTTAATTGCTTTATAGTGATGTTTGACTACAATGAGAAACTGAGTATGACAAGAGGGGACTAGATTCAGTATCAGTTATGTGGCATTTACTTTGACGAAAGCTACTCTGCATTCCAAGTGTTCGATGAAAGGATCACTAGAATTTACACGAGGCTTTGTTGATGGCAAGTTCCATTCTTATTTTATTCTCTCTGAATTTCTTAAATTTACAAATCACTTGAACTTTTGACATGAATTTATATAGGGAGTATTAATATGATCACAGATGACTTTTCTTTTATTTTCTATGAGATTTCTTTATGTATTTTCTATATTAATTTTCGCCACAAAGCATTTGTGTCAAATCCAGATTATGGAATTTAATGTTATCAATAAAAAAATAGTCGACTCTATACTTAGTCTACTTCAAATTTTAAGATTTTTATACACTCTAATTTCTCTCTAACTATGTTATGGAGTGTAGTTCCATGAACACCTCAAATAACCTTCTAAATGCAGATAGTACTATAGTAAGATGAGTATAGATTGCTATGTATATCAATAAACAATTGAGAGTCTCTAGTGATAAACTGTTTGTGTAGATTGCTATGACTATAGATTGCTAGATTTTCATGATTAGCATACTGAGAACTCTTGAAATCAATCAGTTTGCCAAAAATATCATTTGTTTGTGTAGTTAAGCATCCCGTTGCAACTTACCAATTCCAATTTGAAACCATGTCGAGTATAGTTAGTTAACCTTTGTTTTAAATTAGGGAGTGCACATCATTATTTGAAGTTAATATGTCTTTTTTCATATTGAAAAGAATAAAGAGTAGAGGCAATATATGTATGGCGGTTGCAATTTTGAACTTTGTATCAAATGTAAGCTTTTGAGTTGTTCTTTAATCATGCTTTTACTATAAATAATGCATCAAATGTAAGATTTCTACTCTTATAAATCCAGTTAATGTATTTCAATCCATTGGAGTATTAATTTCAGATTTTTTGCTGTTCAAATAAAATTTTCAATTTCTTCTGTCTCACTCTCTCTCATTGCCACTAACTCGAGCCCACCAGAGGCTTTCCTCATATTCAAGTGCAGCCGATCCTGCCATTGTAAAATTCAGCACTCACCATGTCAGGTATAATATCACTGTGTATCCAAGCTCTTCTTAAAGCTCAGCGACAAAATATGCTTAAAGCTCATTGTAATTAAATAATGGTAAATGTTACATGTTTAGCACTCAGCTTTTTTTTAGTGCACTAATGTGACAATTCATCATGTCTCTCTATAATGCATTGATAATAATATACCATCACCGAAAATTATTGATAGAAGAATATGTATGAGTCTGATTGTGTACCTTTACATGTTAATCCTGGTGGAATCCTAACTCATGTTTTAATCACTGGATTTAATCTGTAGTACTTTGTGAAATTCCTATGAAGATATTTCTCTTTCAGATGAAGATAGAAAGAAGGAATATTTACATTTCACCGAAAGCCAATGCATTATAAAATTAGGCTTGGCTTTTGCATTTCACCATGCGTTATAAAATTAGGCGAGGCTTGAAAAGTGCTCATAACATGACATGTCATTTTCAATGAACGTTAACTTGGTATTTGGCTACCTGTGAGGCTGTGAGAATATAGACATGCTTCCAACACTTCTCAACGTAGGTTTCTTTGAAAAGAAAAATTGGTACACTAAATTAATGGTGTTGAATGAATTTCCAACTATTTTCACAATTGTTATCTGCTGCATGAGCAATGCATAATGCATTGGTGGAACAAGTATACTAGTTCCAACTGATGTTGATTTATAAAACAAAGTGTAAATCTATGCCTATGTTTATGATTTTGGAAGTAATTTATTTAGATTTCTTTAGTTTGCTTCATAGATAGATATGGAGCTATATAATATCTCATTTTGTATCTGCAACACAGTTGTGTGATTGTAGAATATCCATAAGGCCCTCTTCACATGTTTCCTTTCTCTGCACATGGTTCCTTCACTACCTTCAAAGAAAATCACTACATCCCCTTATTCAAGCAATTTATAGATGTTGGTTTTATATGTACTCTTTCACTTGAAAGTGTCGCTCCTTATAATTTAGTGAATTTACTTACTTTAGTCGTTATTTCTTTCTTAATTTTCAGCATTCATTCAAGGTATTTTGGCGGCCAAGAAATTGGTAGTCTTTCAAAAATTTAAGGTCAATCATTCAAGGTATTTCAGTGGTATCTTCAATCTCAGAATAGATATCTTCTGTCTGAGATGCTACAAAGCTGATTTTGAATGGAGCTTTATCTGAAGTAGAAGAATATCAAAATAAGTATGCTTAGTTTATATATTTTAATCATATATGGTCATTGTTTAACAACGTTTACAAGATGCTTGGTGGTGAAGTTCAATTGACATAAGGTGTCAGCCAAATTACTTCTACTACGGCTGTTTCTATGCCTCATAATATGCTTGATGTTTTGCATCTATTTAGAAATCCAAACCAAACCAGAGATCACTATAATTTTAGCAGTAATTAGTTCGTCCTCATTTTGCTGAATTACTATAAAAAAAAAAAAAAATTCTATCTTCTGGTTTGGATTGGGATAGTAATTAGTTCGTCCTCATATGTTTTGTATGCCTTTTTGATTCATTGTGAGTTGAATTAATCACTATAATTTTATTGATACCATTCTTTCAAAAGAAATATTGATACAACCTAATATTCTATAACCTTGAAGATTGACTAAGTTGAAGAATACTATCATGGAAACGGTGTTAGATTTAATTGAAATAATGGTGAAATAGCTTCTTATTGTTTGAGAGATCACGTTAATTAGTATAGAAAAAACTGATTGAAGTATTTATGTTAGATCACAGAACGTGTATTTTTAATTGTGTAATTTGTCAATGATGGACATGGACTATTAATCTAAGTAAGGAATTTCAATGTTAAGATATGTAAGCGATATTATGTCATGTAGTTTACAAAGATATACTCCCCCTGTGCTTACTATAAGAAAAAAATTATCAAAATCAATGAAGCTATTAATTGTCGCAACTTTTTTATTGTTGTCATATTCATATAAAGTTATGAGACACTTAAAAGCATCCACCGAATAATAATAACTAATAATAAAAGGGTTTTGTTGTCTTGTGTCCTAAGGGCACAAGTTAATAATTTAAAAATGAAATTAAAACATAACTTTTGTCTTGGAAATATAAGATTTTAAATTTTTTGAATGTTTCTATCTTTGGTTTCTTAACTTGTGTCTTAAGGGCACATGTTAACATTTTTCATAATAAAAAGACAAACATGTAAAAAAGGGTAAAAAGGACAATAATATGGAGATCAATGGTGAAGACCTTTACATTATTTTCTCAAATTTTGTTTCTGATTTAGATCAATTTCCATCGTATATAATATAGCTTAATATTTTAATAACGAATTAAAGATAAAGTGTTAAAATATATTAGAATTTTCAACTCTATCGGTCCCATGTGATAGCACATGTCAAAGAAAGATCATACTTTATCTTGATACTTCAAAACTACTAACTCTTATCATGTTATGATTAATGTGGATCAATGTTTATCACTTTTATAGAGAAACATCATTTTATTTTATTTTTGTAAACAAAATCATTTATTATTCATATTATTATGATGGTTGATACCGTTAAAATAACCCGTTCGATAGTACGGGTCGGCGATCTAGTTCTTACTAAAGTTTATCCTCTCAAGCTATTGTTTACCCTAATTTTTCCCTCCACTTTACAAGCATTAACTCCCTCTACATGCTAATCATAATCACCATTCCACAATAGTGTGAATTCACAAAACCCTATACTACTAAGCACAAGTCACAACACAAGTTTAAAATTCAAATTTCCCTCATTTCTGTCATTGAATACTTTGCCACATGTGCTATCTTTTCAACTACTAGCCAAACATTAAATGTGCGTGTATTCCCCATGTGTGGTTGTATGACTTGCCTCATTGTGCCTCTATACACACGTACACTCTCCGATCATTAATATAAACAAAAGTTTGATTTTTAGATTCATTCATTAAATGACGTATGTGGTCTATAACAAAGACTACATGCATCATTAATTAAATTAATGTAAAATTTAAGTTTTTGCTTATAATAGTGACCGGAGGGTGTACTCTTCACCTTCTTCCTCAATGTTGTGCCAACACCTTTCACTCTTGATGATAATAATTTTGAGTTTTCTTATGAAAAGAAAACTAACTTCTGATGAAGCAGAGTCCATTCTAATCACATTGATTAATTTTGTCCGCCTTTCCATTGTAGAATTTATTCTCCAAAGGCCCTTAAGCATCGCTGTTCCTATGAACACACGCTATTCTTTTGAGGTAAGTGGTAAAATCAATTTACACTATAGTATCATTGATGTGTTCATATGTGTGTATATATTAGTGAAAATTATACAGTGAATTGATGCAATCGGTGGAGGTCTAGCTTGTGGTGACGATTTATGCGGTAGTGATTGCCTGCAAATTAATCCTGATCTAGATTGAGTTGTTTCCTTCTTCTTCCATGTATTTAGTATTGGATTTCACTTTCAGCATTCATGTTCTTTTTGTATTGTCTGATCTGTCAATCTGGTGGTCAAATTATATGACATTGGATACATGATAGAAATTTTTTGGTATCAATTGAAGACATGATATTGCTGAGTTATAATCCCAAAATGGTTTTTGTCTTGTAAATATTCATGTTATAAAGATATTATTTCAATTGTATATTTGTCACGCTTTTGCCTACAAATATTTTGAATTCAATTTTGGTTGACTTACAATTTATGGTAAAATTGTATCGTTTTATGTTCTATGACCTTATGTATATCCTTTTGCAGCTCCAAGAATTAGCTTCAAAATCATTATTTGACCATGAGCTAAGCTCAGTTTTTCTCAGATTGGTATTTCTAACGAGGGTAAGGAGCACAAAAAGTATTCAAATTTTTACCACTAATTGAAGAATATATGTGTAAATATGAGTTCCATTAGATCTGTCCCTGATGTTGTTTCATACATATTTTCATGTATCAAAGTATTGAAATTATATATAACTATACAAGAAAATATTTGTATAAGAACAAGCATAAACTTCTTAATCAATCAGAAAAATTGCTCAATGAAAGCTTAATCTTTTTGTATAATAAGTCTTTGCTTAATCATTACTCAAAAAATAATGATTTAAGTAAAATATTATCTCAAAGCATAAATGATCATGAAAAATAAACTTTCAATACCTTTAAAAGACTTCATTAAAAATTGCTCAGTTTAAAATGAACTTTTACAATAACACATAACACCAAACTCCTAAAACTCTAGACTCTGGACGTATCCGACCAAATGATCTACGGATGACGAGCTACAAGCACCCTTCAGTCCACACTTGTGCATTTCTATACTTGGAAACTCTAGACTCTGGACGTGATTCGGCTCCGACCAAATGATCTACGGACGACAAGCTACAAGCACCCTTCAGACACAAATACATAGTGAGTAAAACTCAGTAACATAGAATTTAATTAGAAATAGTTAAAAAAACGCTTCCATCTATGTCAGTGAGTTAAACATGGAAAATCTTCTCAAAGGTTGATTATTACTTCTACTTTTTTTTCCTTCTCATTAAGCCTCAAAAATACAATAATTTAAGTAACAAAGTGTGAGTAACTTGATGACTTAAACTTACTGATATGATGTCAATCATATTATACCTCATAGTTTTAACCTCTGTTGGTAAGATTGGAGATAGATTAACTCCGTAAACAGTGTCTTGTTTACCCTCGCTTACACGTCCCGTCGTATATAGACAAAAAATTCACCTTGCAAGGGTGAATCCTAATATTCTCACTTATAATATGTATAATATGATATATAATACTCCCTCCATCCCTATATCTAAGTACTCTTTTATTAGATGCAAAGGGTGCTTACATATAGGGACGAAGGGAGTATGTACATAAGAAACATTCATATGCAAGGTATGCCTTTAATCCTCGATTTCAACTAACAACATTTAACATTTCATTCCATCAACTTATACAATTCAATGTTTAAAGGACAAGACAAAGCAGTCCAAATTCACATAAAATATGAAACTATATATAGAATGCTAAATCAGTACCAACATAAATTTGCTGCAAAACTATCCTTCAATTAAAACCATGAATGATGTTTAAAACGAAATCAAACATTTTTGTAAAATTTATTGGAGATAACCAATTAACATAAGAAGGTGATGCATTTGGTGTTGGAACAAAGGTGTTCAGCAATACCACGTTTTGAGTTTTGATGATAACAAGGTATTAAAAATTGTCAATTGAATATGCTAATATTTGTTTAAGTATGCAGGATATTAATCAAGATTTGTATCTTAGAAAGTATTCTGTTTGAACATTTTGAGAGCAAGACCAAGAGAAGCTTGTTGCTTGTGATTCTGACGATCTGAAGAGTCTGAAGACTATCAGAACCTGTAGTTCAAGAGAGTCTGAAGAATAAGCTGAAGAGAGTCTGAAGACTATCAGAACCTGAAGACCAAGAGAGTCTGAAGATCATCAGAAGCTGAAGTGCTACAGTGAGTCTGAAGCCTGCAATCTGAAGATCTGCTTAGAAGGTTTTCTAAAGGCAATACGATGCACAAGAAACTCTCATTTGGAGTAACGGCTAGCTTCAAAGTCAACTTGAGCGTGGGATGCTCAATGACAAAGAATGCAGTATAGTACAGAGTACGTGTGTACGAACTCTGTTTCCACTACTCCACTACCTCGTACAGTTTGGCAACTGTGTCTACCGGTATTAAGGTTTAAAAGGAATGGAATTCAAAATATGCATTTGAAGGACTATTACCATATCAAGCAACAGATCAACAACTATTGATCAAACTTCCAGAATTCTCTTGATGTGCCGGATTGTCTCAACGTCTCTATCCAATGCCTATATAAAAGATAGAAGACTTGAAGAATTGTAAGACTCTACAACTGAAAAAACTATGCTACTAAGCTATTGTATTCTTACTGAGTCAAACCAGAAACACATCAACAACTTAGATTATTCTTACAAACTGTGTATTCTAGAATCTCTAAGTTTATAAGAAAAACAGAGTCTGTCTTTGTTTAAAACAGAGTCTGTCTGTGTTTTGTAATTGGAACACATTTGATTGTTTATCAAGTGTTTCAACTCTATTCAATTTTCTGTAAATTGTGTCAGAAGTCTCTTGGCTGTGTCCTTGAGCAAAGAAGTCTCTTAGTTGTGTCTTTGAGCATTGAAAGTCTCTTGCATGCGTGTTTGAGCATTGGAAGTCTCTTACTGTGTGTTTGAGCAACTTGTAATTGATATTACATTTTAGTGGAACTCTCCTTGGAAGTGCAAGGGGGACAGGACTACTTCCGGTTTGTGGAAGGAACTTGTATAATTGCTTGTGTTCTCTTCTTCTCTCTATCTCTTGTTTATTTCCGCTGCAACAGAATCTGATCTCCCATCAGACTCTGAATCCATTCAGACTCTAATCCTGCAGAATCAGATTCTTACTCTTCAAGAGTTGCGAAAAGTTAACACAATTCCCCCCCCCCCCCCCCCCCCCCCTCTTGTGTTTTTCTCACCTTCATTTGGTTCCATATCAAAATTCCAAGTAATTAACTCAATAAAAATCACATATTCAGACTGATCAACTTAGGATTAATCCAGAGCTGCAATCAACAAAAACTATAAACGGACAGTCATACAAATTCTGAAAACATGAAACTATATATAAAATGCTAAATCAGTACCAACATAAATTTGCTACAAAACTATCCTTTAATTAAAACCATGAATGATGTTTAAAACGAAATCAAATATTTTTGTAGAATTTATTGGAGATAACCAATTAACATAAGAAGGTGATGCATTTGGTTCCATATCAAAATTCCAAGTAATTAACTTAATAAAAATCACATATTCAGACTGATCAACTTAGGATTAATTCAGAGCTGCAATCAACAAAAACTATAAACGGAGAGTCATACGAATTCTGAAAATTTTATAGATTTTATTGAAGGTAGTCAGTTAGCATATGAACATGATGTAATTGGTCCCGTCTAAATACATTATTCCTAGAAATTATGAAAAATCACGTACTGCACCTGATTTGTGCAGAAATTTCCAAGATTTCTAGTTCATCTAAAAAGGTTTCTTTCTTTCTTCTTAAGTATGTACAAAGTCTCTCTCTCTCTCTCCCTCCCTCCCTCCCTTTTTCTAGTGAGATGATAAAATGATGAAAATGAATGGTGTGAGTAAGTTTTCTGACTTTTGTTTGAAAGTGTTTGTTTGTGTGGGCTTGAGTATAATAGGCTTAATTACTAGGTGCACTCTCTAGTCTCTCATACACCCCCCTTATTATTTCTAATTCAACTTATAACTCCGTGTCTAGTAAGTAACATGTATGTATATTCGATAATAATTAATCTTATCAAAATTATTTATAGAGGTGATAATGCGGGATGTTACAATAAATAATCGTTGCAAAGCCTAATTCAACCACTTTCACTCAACTTTGGTTTCCTTAACTCCTCAAAAAGTGTTAAGTATCGAATTTTGTTTTTATTAACTACTAAATTAAGAAATGCATACGTGTTGAAACATAGAGTACTGTGTGTGAATTGAAAATAAAAACTCTTAAGTTCCATATTGGATAGTAGAGTATAATAGTGAATATAATTTGAAAACACTTAAGCCTCACATTGTTTAGTTTACGCACATGAAATATTTAGTTTCCAACATTATGAAAGGAGTGGTCATGACTTTTTCCTAAATGAACCTAAGATTTAGGAATTTACAAGTTTTCTCTTGTCTTTATTCTTCTCGACACACTTTTGAACTTCTTCACCTCTTTCTTTTCCTTCCCCACGATAATTTTTCTCTTATAGAAAATTTTCTCTCTTTAAAGAAATGTTTCCTTTCAATTTATTAGTGGTTATAGTACCAATTTAGAGCGGTTATAGTATCATTGTTCCTTCAATTATGAGTGGTCTTGGTACAAATTTAGAGTGCTTATAGTATCATTGTCCCTTTGGTTGAGAAGTGGTCTTAATATCATATTAGAGTAGTCATAGTACCAAATCAGAGTGGTCATAGTACCATACTATAGAGGTCTTAGTACCATATTAGAGTTCTATTAACACCATATTTGAGGGTGTATTTTTAGAATGGACCCTATAGTGCAATAGGATTACGATACAATTGTAGTTGGGTTGTTTTATCCTAGGGACGTCATGGTTGATAATCTGTATACACAATTTTGGACAGTGCTACAAAACATATTGAATGTGTCTTCGTGTAATTACCCGCCTAAGTTAGTTTCCATATAAACATATTACAAACCAAAAATGTAAAGTTGTCAAGTTCCACATAACTTTGATTGATTTTAACACTTTCGCAACCCTCATGAAGCTCTGTGAACTTGAGAAAGAGACAGTTGTCTCATAATTGATTGTTTTTCCATGACTAACCTTCATTCGACTAAAGAAAACTCACTTGAGCATAAATTCAGTTACATGTTATTCTTAGCTGATAACTTATTTATTTTGAATGACCTATTAGGGGGTAAATCAAAACAAAAAAGTTTTACGCGGGTAAATAAATAAAAATTACAGGGTGTAAAATCGAAAATGACTTATATTACATGAGGTAAAGCACTATTGACCTTTATTTTTATTAGCTACTAAACTAAGAAATGCATACATATTGAAACATAAATACTATGTATGAATTGAAAATAAAAACTCTAAAGTTCCATATTGGATAGTAGATTATAATAATGAATGTAATTTAAAAACACTTAAGCCTCACATTACTTAGTTTACACACATGCATTATTTAGTTTCCAAAATTATAAAGGAGTGATCATAACTTTTTCCTAAATGCACCTAAGATTTAGGAGTTATAAGTTTTTTCTTTTCTTTATTCTGCTCGACACACTTTCGAACCATTTCTCCCCTTTTTTTATCTTTCCCCACGATAATTTTTCTCTTATGAAAAATTTTCTATCTTCAAATAAATGTTTCCCTTCAATTTATGAGTGGTTATAGTACCAATTTAGATCAGTTATAGTACCATTGTTCCTTCAATTATGAGTGGTCCTGATACAAATATAGAGTGGTTATAGTATCATTGTCCTTTTGGTTAAAGGGTGGTCTTAATATCATATTAAAGTAGTCATAGTACTAGATGAGAGTGGTCATAGTACAATAGAGGTCTTAGTACCATATTAGAGGGTGTCATTTAGCATAGGAAAGGAGAGTTGCTTCCCACCATGGAAAAGTTTTTATTGACCATTAGAATAAATAATTGGAACACACTTTTATCATAGACGCTCAACACATGATTTTTTTCACTCTCTTCCACCACTTGCAGCAATCTCACAATCTAAAATTCTTGTTGCTTTACCACTCTTTTGACTCTCATTCAACCTCCATGATAAAGCCTTTAAAGAGCAAGAGCAAAAGATTAAGAAAAAGAGAAAAATTTCCTGGTTGTTTTGTTCTTTATCTGAAATGGTGGATGATAAAAAGCATGATCCATTAATCTACTTGTTTCATTTTTTAATCTTATTATACCATTTTTCTCTATCTCTGCTAAATATCAATTGAATTTTTGTTGTTTTTATCTCCTTCTCTTCACTATTTATATATTTATGTTTTGGATTTGTGACAAAAGGGTTGTAAAAGGGTATAAATATATAACTGGAAAATCCAAAAAACGTAACTCTGTCAAATTCAATCCAGCGTGCTCTTATACAGGTAACTTGAGTGAATTTGTTATCATGATGCAATTCAATAATTGGGTCTAAAATTCCAGATTTTAACAAACAAACAAAAATCATGTAAAAGAGAAAGAAAAAAAAATATGGTGTAGGCAGTCCATGATAAAATCAGTATTCCTCTTTAATCTAATGGTCAAAAATAATTTTCCTATGATGTGAAACAACTCTCCTTTCTCATTCTAAACCCCACCATATTAGAGTGCTCTTAACACCATACTTGAGGGTGTATTTTTAGAACGGATCCTATAGTGCAACAGGACTCTGATACAGTTGTAGTTGGGTTGTTTTATCGTGGGATGTCGTGGTTGATAGTCTGTATGCATAACTTTGAGCAATACCACAAAATATTTTAAGGAGAACAACCTAGGCCGCAACTCATCCCAATAATTTCTTTGGTGGTTGAAAAATAACTGTTTTAACTGTTTTAAAATATTGTTCCAACAATTAGTAAAATGTAAAGCAGAAAGGTGCAAGGATAAAAATACGAAAATAGTTGTTTGATTTATAGTTTGAATGTGTTTAATAAAATATACAAGTGATATTTATAGGAAACATTGATTCTAGTGACCAAAATACAGTGTCTTAACTTAAAGTATTTAGCCTTGCTTGTCTATTTTCACTAGTGTTTGATTCTTCCCATCTAGGAGTATGTGTCTCCCCAAATATGTTTAGGTCATTTATCCTTCCTTCCCTCCATCCATACATGCATTTTTTTTTCTTTGAATGTGTCTCTGTGTAAATAGTCACCTAAGTTAGTTTCCCATAAACATATTACAAACAAAATGTGAAGTTGTCAAGTCCACACAACTTTGATTGATTTTAACACTTTCGCGACCTTTATGAAACTCTATGAACTTGAGAAAGAGACGATTGTCTCATAATTAACTGTTTTTCCTCGATTAACCTTCATTCGACTCAAAAAAACTCAGTTAAACATAAATTCAGTCATATGTTATTCTTAGCTGATAACTTATTTATTTTTAAGTGTAAATAGAGTGGAACCACAAACATCCCAAAAGTCTAAGTATGGTGTTTTTTTATATAAAAAAGAGAAGACTCTTATCTATTCTCATCATTTGGAAAAGAGAAATAACTTCAAACAATAGTCATTTTGTTTCTTTCTTTAATTTGTTTAATCCTCCACTATATTCTTAGCATCTAATGGAAACAAAAACAACCCTGAATCAGCAAGATAAAATTAGGTCACTCACTTTTTTCAAGCAAAACTTAGGTATCAACATAGTTTTCTATGGGCGCATTATCTATCTATCTGTAATGAAAGCCAATTGATGGATGGTGGGGACATCTTGTCTAAGGACCCACTTATATATGAGAGGAATGTAAATTGTAAAGTGTTATGTACTGGCAACAATCACGGAAAGGTACACACTTATGATGGACTATGGTACCGCACACACAATATCAAGATTCAAAATAGCTTGAAGTACCCACTTCCACAGTGAAATTAGGTCATGATAAGCCAATTTGGAGTACCCTATTGCAAGATGACTCTATGTGGGTCATAATCTATCATCACTTTCTTTGGTGTCTTAAAGATTCGTGACCATATAAGTGGCCAACATTAATCCCCCACTGGCTTAAAATATCCGTTTTTTTATAGTAATATATACCAGGAAAATGCTAACTAATGTCTCAGAACACTGGTTGAAAAAATTAATATGAAGTATTGTATAAGAAAATGTGAAAAAGTGGTATATTCAACTTTTTAAAACTCAATATTGTTTTTTTCTTCTAATAAAAATTTTCTATTTACTTAGCACCCTATACACAAGAGTACACAATTGTTTGCAAATGATTAATTTTATTGAAAACTTTGTTGAAGATATAAGAAGAGTTTTGTTTTTTTAGGCAAACATAGAAGAGGAGTAGTTACTCATCCTAATCAGATTTTTTTTATACGTAAAAGTCATTTTTTTTGAGATAATACATAAAAGTCATAGAATCCATAATTGATCACTTATCTAATGAGTCAAAACAAAATAAAATTGGGACATTTTAGCCTATATCTCAATACATGTAAAAAAAGTGGATTTTTTAAAATTTATATGTGACGTCTTAATCCATCATGTGAGTATATTCACTGTCACCATATTAGGTATGTGTCAAGTCCCTGAATTAAATATCAATATAGTTTTGATAATAATTCCAAATGAACATTTTAGTTCATATAGCGATTTAAATTCTTAGATTTTGTGTTATCTCTCAACCACCTCAATAAGATTTACCAATTAATTCGTATGAAATGATATCACCACCAAAAGACATGCACACATTTTGTTCTTATACACCTCTTATCCTCCCCTATGGATTAGGATTTTTTTTGCAGTAAATAATACACGCAGTCGCACGCTGTAGAACATTTTGACTGGATAGAAGATCAGTTGTTCCAAATTTTAATAATAGTTTCACAAAGTAAAATGATCTCAATCATCAATTTAAAATTGAATGACCTAGATCAGTTACAGCACCCTGCTGTAAGAGCGATGAATCTGATTCCCATCCCCTGTGTATATCACCACTACCATCTGATACACTACGCCACGTATCCAGAACCATCTCTAATCATATATTGTCGACTCTCTCAACATCAAATATATTCATATTTACTTTAGGAGAATGTTAACTAGTGCCCCAAAAGTATTGGTTAAGCATCCAAAACAAGTAAGGTTTTATGAATAAAAATGTGTAATCATTACTTGATCAAAAGTAACATCTTATGTTCTCAAGACAAAAAAAAAAAATTTATAGATTTCTTAATCATTATCTTGAAGGCACTAGTTAGCAAAACCATTTTATTTTACTACTCAAGTTTCACGCCCTTCATTTTTTTGTGGATATACAAAATGAAAATAGCATTGCAAAGTCGAACACTTAAATGGTAGAGCTGAAGTTCTAATCTTAATTATAAATCAAACGTATCAATTTTGACATTTTTGTTAATCGAGCTATTTTATTTGCATATTAGGTAAATCCCATTATATCAGTTGACATAGTTGATGGAATGCCTGACTAGTTACGAGTTACCACCTAATTTAATCAATCATGATTTCAACACAACGGTGGCACATTCTAGGCATCCAATATACATCATTTTGAGTGCACATTCTTATTCCTGAAAGGACTGGATCCTAATTTTATTAAATATTTTTTCATCCATATAGATATTATTAGATTTTGTCTTAATAATTTATGGTAAAAAAAAAAATTAATTGATTTGAATTCCTGAACGCAAATGAGTGCCTTTTTGATTTGTTACATTTGTCCCCTTTATGCTTTACATAGGTCTGCACTATTTAGGAACATTGCCAATTTGCAATTATTAAGGCACACGAATTTTTTTTTTAACAGCTAGGACACATGAATTTTCATGATAAAATTGAAAAATCACTTTCTCAAATGTTCCATCTTGATCAATCGTTAGAGAATCCATTTCTAACCCTTAAGAGCTTTGGTTAAAAACTGTGGATGGGAAAGTAGAGAATGTATAAAGCTAACCAACCAACCCTTAAGAGTAACATCTCAATCAATGAGATTGTTTTCTCATAAATAATATCACCAACCAAATAATATTTTTAAGTAGTTTTCTCATAAATAATATCACCAACCAAATAATATTTTTATGCTAGCTGTATATATAGTGTTCAAAGAAAGCAAAACTTATCCATTAAAAAAAATCAAATCCATTTCCAAAAAAATGAATAATATAAATTAATAAGCAATAGAGCCAAATTTCTTATTGGATTTTAGGCCAATTGATTGTACAACTTTGTTCTATTTAGATGCTCTAGAACATAAAATCAATTAGCAATTTATATACTGTGTTAAGTAAAACAAAAAATTGCCATGTGATGCCAAATTTCTAAGATTATAAATCTATTATATTATATTATATTGTGGAAAAAAAAGTATATACACATTATGGCTTTTTTATATTAGTTATTAAAATAACAACTCTTGATTTTTTTTAATTTTACATTTTACTCATTTCAGATTCAAAATTCAAATCAGTACGATGTAGATGTAATTTCGTTTTTTACCATTTTTTCTTTAAATCACATCGTTAGTTATAAATAATTATTTATATCCAGTGTCAAATATATGATAAATCCTTTTATGATCAAATAACATCACTCTATCTAATATATGGCGAACAATATTAACAAACCTACCCATCAAATCAAATGGGTCGCATGGAAGAGAAAGACAAATTGGACTTTTGCTTCCAATAAACTAAAATTTAGTCATCATAAAAAAACTAAAATCTAAAAAATATTTTAAAGGCACTTGTTCACAAGATCCAATAAAAAAAACTAAAATTTAAAAACCATTTAGTGCTGAAAGTAAAATTTAAAAACCATTAAGAGCTCTTTAATAGTTACATTAAATACCAAAACACAACACAAGGATTGAATAGAATGAAATGTAATGGTGATCAAAGTCCTACTAAGACCTTCTACCTAACCTATTTCTTTTTTTTTTTTGCTCATTTTTTTCTTTTCAAGCTCTTCTAATACCCACAAAATGTTACCACCATTTTCTTCACAAAAAACATGTTACCACCATTTTTTACTCAAAAACAATTTCCTAGGAAAATGATAAAAACATAGATACATTGATACAACAAAACGGTGGCAACATATGATGAGAAGAGTTGTAACACAACACGACTAATTATTTACAAATACAAAGGAATCGGTAGTTGCGGTGGCTTTAGCGGTGGCGGCGGCTTCTCAACAGTCACAACAATGTTTTCCGGCCGTGATGGTTGACATGGACATGGCATCGCTATGAACTTTGGCACATCATCCCCTGGCATCATCACTGAAAAACTTTCTCCTCTGTTTTGCTTCAATTCCTAATCAATCCATGAAACAACATTAGAAACTATATTCTAGAATGTGTCACAAATTTTCTAACAAAAATTTCACTTTAAATCGTCTGCATCAAAACAGGTGTAATATCGACTGCAGAGTTACTATCTTAGGTTTAATAACTCTAAAGTACGTTACACCATGTAAATAATGCAGACGATTAAATTTATATAGTCTTAGTAAAAAAAAATAGTGTGATTTAATACGTACGGTGGAGTAAAGTTTAGATTTATTTGATGAATGAGTTTGAGGGTCAGAATCTGAAAAAGATTGGCGTAAAGAACGAACTTTATCCCAATGGTAGCAACAAGAGAGGATACCACTCAAGCTAAAAATGATGATCAAGAGAAGGGCAGTGCCCAAAGGGAAACCAAGGGACGGTCTAGATGCATCCACATGGGATGGTGTAAGATGATCTTGGCTCTCCATTGTGTTTTGTTGTTGTAATTGTTTTCTATAGCTCCTCTTACACTCATGTGTTTGAGGAACACAAAGAAGAAAGAGAAAGAAAGAATCACTTTTGGAATGTGAATTTGGAGGGTATAGAGTGTGTGTTTGTGTTGGTGGTGATGGTGAGGTATTTATATAGAGTATGGAAATGGAAATTTTAGAGATAAATTGAAATGGGATTGGGTAGTTACGTGTAAAGATGGGATATTAAGTTGTTTACTATCTTATGTCATGTGAAGTCCTGCCCATAGTACGGAAATATTGTAGGGTCCATGTTAATTTGGTGTTTGTTTTTCAATTTTGTATCGGTGATTTGTTGAAATTAGGACTTGAGAAAGACAGAAAGTGTTGTTGACAACCATTACGTGCTCAAATAGTATATCAAAAAGATTATTTTTTTAATTACATATTAGATGCTAAATGATTTGAAATAGTTTAGTTGTACCAACCTGATTAAAAAAATTAGAGAGTTTATCTTAACTTGACGAATTAAAGTTTGAATTTTGATTAAAAGATATCCATATCTTATGTGGAATTAATCGAAAAATGTAAGAACAAAAAGTTAATCGTGGGAGATATCAATGAAATGAAAGGAAAGGAAAGGTTAAAGAAATTTCCATTGATTACACAACTACTTATGTTGATAGAGTTGTTGGATGTGGTGGATGTCCTCTATTGAGATAGGGTTATTGGTCGAAGTGGATATCGTGGACGTCGTTTATCGAAAAGATGATCAATATATTTGTGGTTACTCTAAACCAGTGTGTTTTGTTTATGTGTGTGTAGTTCAATTTTGCATGCTTATAAAGGACTTAAGTTAGCTAAGAAGAGAGACTATAATTTAAACTTCAAAATTGTGGTGGATTGTTTCAAAGGTGTGAATACTTGCTTGTGTTTCTAGTGAAAGAAATCATGTCCAACAATTCAAAATGATATTGACTTAAGATTAGACGGTGAAAGCAACTCAGACTTTTCAAGAAGGCAATCAATGTGTTGATTTCATGGTACGTTAGAGATATCACTTCAATCGAATTTTGTCATTTATGAGTTTCATTCTACTCTCTTTAAATCTCATGCTTGTTTAATTGCTTTCTAGTTATCTTTTTATTGGGTTTTGGCCCTTCAATTAAAAAAAAAATTAAGAAAAATTTGAATGTTTTTTTTTACGATGTTAAATAAGTCCATCTAAAATTATCTGAAGAAAATTGAACTTGAGACTTTGAAGAGAAGTATACTCTTAGATCTCAAACCACTGTCACTAGGGCAACCTAAATGGATTGAAAAATTTAAATTGCTAAAATCTATTTTAGAAGTGTTTGCTTGAAGTGCAAGTGATTTAGATTCTTATATACTATGAGATGGAAATTAAGAAAAAGTAGTAAAAAAGAAAGATGAAGAAGAGTGGCAGGCAAGAAAGTAGTGGAAACATGAACGGTGAAGATAAAATGAAAAACAAATACGGCTATTGGAAAGCATGAAAAGCTATTTCTATTTGGCCACTTTATTTCATTTTATTCTGTCCTTTCCCAACTTCCTAAATCTCAGTCTCACATGCTTTTTTTTATTTATTATTTTAGTGCTGTCAGAATCGGATATGGCAAGTTACATTAATTTTTTCATTTAATCATTGAATGTGTTAGTTAATGTTAATTTACTTTAACCTACCTAACCTTACAAGGAACATCTTCCAATAGTGCTATGCTAGGGTTGGGTTCATTGAACTTACTACAAAGATAATTTAGATAAACTCTAGTTTTGCAGTGATCACTGATCAGTCATGTTACATATCACGCTGATGCGGCAATCATTTGTCTCTTATGTCTTGTAACCGATTGTTGATTGCCATTTGCCAATAGAATTTTTTGACAGAAATAAGAATTAGAATTTTCATAGGGGAGAAATAAGGATTAGAATAATTGTTTGTAAAATATAGTTCAACTATAATGTTAAAATTGTTCGGTGAGGATTGAAGATATAAAGTTATGGTTTAAGGTGCTTCGGTATAGAAGAGATTGAGCTTCTTGGATCGAGGATGATGATGCATACAAACACATTAGTACTTTAACGTTTAAATCAGTATCTGAAAGAGGTAGTTAGTGTGACTCATCTTTATATAGACGCTTCAATGTTATCTGAAAGACAAGTTAGCACTTTACTGTTAACGCTTCACGTTAGCACATCAACGCTCAAATACCTTAGGGTGACGTTGAATCACCCTTATATAGACACGGAGGACTTTAACCATCTTCAAAACATGTAGCGTGGTCTACATAGGTTGTTAAAGACGAGATAAACGGTGGAGATTAATTCAATGTGCGCTTCTATGCGGTGATCCACAGTACTACGTGTGCACCCTCACTGTATTTCACCTCGTGTGCTCTTGGGCTTTGGCTCGTTTGGGTGCTTGCTATTGGACTTTTGCCGGTCCCGAACAACTTCATTTACCGACAAAAAAAATAGAATGTCACTCTTCACCCAGCAAAATACACTCCCGACCAGCCAAAATGACCAAAATGCCCCTGCACGTGTTAACTAACGCACGTGTAAAACTGTGCGTTAGTTAACATGCGCTGGGTGACTTAAGTCACACATGTGTTAACGCTGCGTGACTTAAGTCAGACACTGCGCAAGTTAACTCACACACAGATTTAACACGTGCGTGAGTTAACTTGCACAGTGTCTGTACAGCAGATATAACGTGCGCTTAAGTCACGCAGCGTGACTTAACTTGCGCATGAGCATTTTGGTCATTTTAGCTGGACGAGAGTGTTTTTGCTGAATGAAGAATGACATTAAAAAAAAAAATTACTATGACAAACATAATAATAACATAATAAAGTTGTAATTTTCGAAGTGAAATAGGTTAAAAGCAGATTTAATTGTTTTTTTTTTCCTTCTTTTTTATCATTCTCATGAATATAACCTCCTTATTTTTGGATTGAATAATTGATATCTCACTTATAACATTTGGTATAATTTAGGTTCCAACTTCTCACTTTTTACAAAAAAGACGATGATTTTCTGTTTCAAAACTAAAATTTCTATTCATAATAATCAAAACTGAGACAACACATTAACTTTTGTCGGGTCAAAACCATTATGATGTGGTGGTGGTGGTAATAATGGTTGGACAAAAATTACAACAAATGAAGCAGAAGATATTTTAGTTGAATCGAAAATGAAGCAGAAGATATTTCAGTCATAGTTGAATATTTCAACTTATAAAAAAGAAAAATAGTTTTATAATTCAAGAAGACCGAATTGAATGATTAAAAACTACTACATAAATTAAAGAATAAAAGATTGAACCAGTATATGTATTAGCTAATTAAAACCATTTGAAAGAGATGTTTCAAATTTCTTTCAATTTAATAAAAACCATATTGGATTCAAATTCATTGTGAATGCTTTGATGTTAAAAAAATTGAGAGAGAATTATATTTTTTTTATCTTTGAGAGAGAAGTCTAATCATATCAAACTTCATATATTACTAGTTTTTAGTTATATGCGGAGAATATCCAACCTAAAAAACATGCGAACCAATTTATTTTGGGTGACATTCTAACTAACTAATTCTTAATTCAGTTTAATTTTTTAAATATTTATTAAGATGTCAAAGCATTCACTTCATTAGAAGTATATGCTGAAAAAAGGCATCATCTATGTGGTTTTGTCAAAATTAAACAAAAAAGAAGCTTCACTCATATCGTCTAGATAATTCTTGTTTCACGTGTATCAGGTTAGGCATGGAAATCTTAAACCTTTGTTAATTAGGACCTTCTTTGACAATTTAAGTATTTTAGGTTTTATTATGCCCAATTATTCTTTGCTTCTTCTGTCTGAAAATGTCTCAAATAAATGCCACGTTGCTTTTCATTCCAAGTTCTCACAACAAGAAATATCATCAATCCAGTAAGTGATAAATCCTTGGAAACTTTGAGGATTTGTCATTTTCTCAAGTAAAGGTATATTTTAACACCAAAAGAACAAAATTGATGAAGTCATCAATAAATCTATGATATTCTTTGCTTCCTTGTCGATAAGAATTAGTGTTAAATGTGTTTTTAATCCTTATAAATATATTAAATTTTTGTTTTAATTCAATAAGAATTAGGGTCAAATATGTTTCTTTTTTTTTGGTACTAAAAGTGGAAGAAATTTTTTTAAGATACTAAAATGAAGTTGATATATTTATAAGCACTAAAAATATATTTAACCCTAAAATTTATACTTAAAATTTTGATAAATCATAGGAAGCAGGTCAAAAATGAAACTCTTGATGTACCGTACAATATTCATACCATGGATTCATACCTCCACGATTAGGATAACACTTGAGTGACATAAAATTGATGACATTGGCCAATTACAATGTCACAATCCTTGTGAAAGAGAGAGAAAATAGCCACATATGATATTGTAATCGGCCAATATCACTAATGTTACCAATTCTATATCATCCAAGTGCTACCCCACGATTAGGGAATCACAAAGTGAAATTAAACTTAAGGTATGTTGCTCAGAAATATAGACCAACTATTAAGACTTTATTATATTTTAATTTATTGTAGGTTGCCTAAAAAAATGTTATTGTTTGCTATGAATTTTTCTAAAAAAAAGTCCGCCTTTTGATAGCAATACTGTTTTTTTTTTAAAATAGAGAGATAGTGATACCGTTAAAACCTATAAATATAACTAAATTTAAATGTTTGACTTTTGAAATTCTCATTTTCCGGGTAACATTAACAACATCAAAGTTATTGATTGAATCTGCATTACATCAAAACTAGTTTGACAACTAAATTGAACAAACACTATAATAGAAGTGAAAGCAAAACATAACCATGTAAAGACGGAATAACAAAGCAACATCGCAATAAAACGTCAACGAAATCACGAAAAAATATATATGCGTAAAAACCACTTACATCTTTAGTGTAGATCAAGTAGAAGAAAATAGAGTTGTAGGTAACGGTTCCGAAGAGAGAGGAGGAAGAAATTTTGTTAAAAAATAAAAATAAAAAATTGACAGATGAGGCATGACATTAACAATCTTGCTAGACATATTTATAAAAAATTAAACAATCTTTCAAATTTTAATATTTTTTACATGTTTTTGTCAAAAATAATATATTTTTAACATGTTGACACCAATAAAAAGAAACCATCAAACTTAGTATCATTATGCGCCTTGTTTCGTAGTTTCATCGGAATGGGCGGTTAACCAAAGGAATTAATTCCACTTATATGCGCTTTTTTCAATTATCTTTAAGGTGGTAAAACCCTACACGTAAGGATCACCATGTGACCAACAGGTGCAACCAAACATTGGAGGGATATACCTAGTCAACTGAGAAAGTATATACCCCAAACGTAAGGATCACCGTATGACCAACATGTGAAGATTGACGATTGATTAGGTTAGTAGTGGCCCAACGGCCTCATCACTTGTATAATTTATATCTATACTATATATAAAGAGAATTACCCCTTTCAGCCACTTTTGGGTTGGACTTTTCTTTCCAAAAATACCTTTAATATATACTATATATAAAAAAAAAACTACCTCTTTCAGCACATTTTTGGGTTGGACTTTTCTTTTCAAAAATACCATTAATTTTTAATTTTAATTTTAAATAAAAATAACACATGTAACAAATAGATAATAATAAATTTAATTTAAGGAGAAAATTTACAAACAATTCCATATGAATTGTTCTTATTGTTAACCAATTATAAAATAACACGTGGATTACTAATTATATCACTAATCGTCCCCGTTAACCCTTTTTTACCTCCGTTAACCACATATCAAACTCACAAAAAACTAGCACAAAACAAAAACTTATGTTACTTTTTTATCAGCCGATTTTATGTTGTACATCTGTGTTGTTCCCCTTAATACAACCGACAAAGATTGTCAAGTATTTTCATATCTCTTCCACAAAAAACAGTATTTCTATATTATTTTATTACTTCTACAAAAACCAGTATTTCCATATTATTTTATTAATATAAGTTAATCTTTCTTAGCCTTTGATCAATTGTAACAAACGTGAGTAAAAAATAATGGTAAAGATTGGACTTTAAATTATTTAAAAAAATATTAGTAACAAACGTGAGCAAAAAATAATGTTAAAGATTGGACTTTAAATCCTCTAAAAAAATAAATTAGTAACAACTATGAGCAAAAAATATTGCTAAAGATTGGACTTTAAATCCTCTAAAAAAAAATATTAGTAACAAACGTGAGCAAAAAATAATGTTAAAGATTGAACTTTAAATCCTCTAAAAAAAATTAGTAACAAACGTGAGCAAAAAATAATAATGTTAAATACTGGACTTTAAATACTCTAAAAAAAAGATTAGTAACAAAAGTGAGCAAAATATAATGTTAAAGATTGGACTTTAAATCTACTGGAAAAAAGATTAGTAACAAACGTGAACAAAATATAATGTTAAAGATTGAACTTTAAATCCTCTAAAAAAAGATTAGTAACAAACGTGAGCAAAGAATAATAATGTTAAAGATTGGACTTTAAATACTCTAAAAAAAAGATTAGTAACAAAAGTGAGCAAAAAATAATGTTAAATATTGTACTTTAAATTTTCTGAAAAAAAGATTAGTAACAAACATTAGCAAAATATAATGTTGAGGATTGAACTTTAAGTCCTCTAAAAAAAGATTAGTAACAAACGTGAGCAAAAAATAATGTTAAAGATTAGACTTTAAATCCTCTAAAAAAAAGTTTAGGACTCAAAATATTTTAGAAAAAGATTTGTTAGCACTATATTAAATATTAATTAACAATCAGTTTTTAGGAGAATAACATAATTTGTTGTCATTTGACGAGGTTGAAGGGGTTACTCATAACTTATTCCAACAGGAATTCCTAATTAACTCAATTGCTCAAGGAAGTATCACACCACATATTTTAAAGGTAAAAAAGGTGAACATTTGATGTTGTTGCGAAACATAGACCCTAGATATGACCTGTGTAATGGAGCATGACTATTATGTCATGGTTTATTTAAGAATATGTTGGATGTGGAAATCGTAACAGGAAGCAATGCTGGAAAAAGAGCATTATTACGCAGAATTAAATTAAAAACAAATGTGAGTTCAGGACTTCCCTTTGTGTTTAGTAGAAAATAGTTTCCCGTTATACTAAGTTTTGCTATGACCATAAATAAGTCACAAGGGCAGATCATTCCCAACGTCGGTTTCCACGACATGTTTTCAGCCATGGTCAATTATACGTAGCTTTATCAAGAGGAGTTTCTCAAAATTCAACAAAAGTTCTCATTAAAGAAGGGAAAATAGATGGAGAAGATGGAGACTTTAGGAAAAATGTAGTTTTTAAAGATATTCTTTTATCTTAATCATAACAATGTTTCTTTTACAAAACATGTCATTTATACATTTATGTTATGATGTTACTAATTACTATTATAATAAACAATAAATGATCATTATTTTATCTTAATATTATATGCAGACAAACTAAAATATATTGAGTTCAAAAATAATTTTGTTATATGACTTGACAATATTTTGTTTATAAATCAATATATTAATAATTTTCATTAATATTTTAAAATTTTAGTCAAAATTATACAAACAAACATAATAAAATATTCACATGCGTAGCACAGTAGAAAGAGCGGACAGATGGGCACGATAGTGCCCATCTTTCCGCTAGTCTATCTAAGATAAATAAACGCGACATTACTGTTATTTAATACCCAACATAATAAATAGGGGGATTCGCAGAATCTTGCTGCTTACTTTTCTGCAACCAACACAAGTAACTTGCTTTGTTGCAAACAGATAAAAATTGCAAATCTCTAACTCTTTAACTTTTTTATTTTATTGTCAATTAAAAACAAGCAACGCAAATTGTTTGTATAACGACAATCTCTGTGGATACGATACTTTACTTATCACTTTATTACTTGGTAAACGATTTGGTACACTTGTCTAATTTGCACATCAGTGGACAATGTTGGGTATCGACGTCTATCAACTGACTCAGCCGGAACTGTGTGATTCAGCTAGACGAAGCTCGGAAACAACAACGACGCGAGAACCATGTTCGCGATCTTTGGTCATTACAGTACTAAAGAACAGATCGAGTTGCACAAATTCAGAAAAATTTGATCCGGTGCAGGAACTACGAAGAGATCAAGGGCACTACTGGACACACCAGACGAAGACATTAGTTTAGCTGATATGTGATTTGTTATGCTTTATTTTATTACATGTTTTATGTTGTTGAATTATGCTATTAAATTAAATATAGATTTATGGTCAGTTTTACGTTATTGAATTATGTTGTTTGATTTTGTTTTTTATCTTCTTTGCACAAATTTATTTTTATCGACACCGAAGGAACACATTAAATAAATACGAAGAGAAAAGTTTTCTAAAGATCTTGATCATGCAGTCAAAAATTTCTTTTTTGAACTTTACGCTAAAGATGTTCATTTAAAAAGATAGATAGATAGATTGTGAAGATCTTCATCATGTTGTCAAATATCTCTCTGTTGAACTTTACACTAAAGATGTTTATTTAAACCCATAGATATATAGAAAATATAGATCTTTATCATGTTGTCAAATATAACATGATATATAGGGTGCAAGTCAGTTTCAGATTATATAATTTGAACAAGTTCAACACAAGTTTTTTGAGTGGTCCTGATTGCACCGATAGTTTGTGGTCCACGACGCACATAAACTTCTATAAATAAGAGTGCTTGGTTCAGCTACTATAAAACACAACGAAAAATATCTGAAAATATTTTGAAAGATATGAACACCAAGAGATTGTTATGAACTAGATCTTACTTCATTGACAATATACCTATGTCAGTTAGCAAGACAACACGATTTAACTCAAAACAATCCTCCTGAAACACCTTGTCTTTCGTCATTATGTGGCAGATCTGATTCTGAAGAGGTTCTTATGAACTTGATCCAATTGACTTGCCGATCGAAAAATGTCAGTTCACAGGCTAGCTAGATCAAGTACTTTAAGCACATCTTCGAACATATTCCCAGAAGATCCATCACTTATGTTATTGTGTTGTTTTAAGCTGTTTAATTACTTTTGTATCTTTTTTTAAAAAAAATATCTTATGTCATTCATCTTGAAAACCTACCAAAAATAAAACTTAAACAGAATTTTGTGCTATTCGAATTATACAATCCGAAAATATTTAGACAGGTTCGGATTGTATAATCGGAAAACTCTCAGACTAGTTGGACGGTGATGTTTCACTAAAGGCTTGGACGGTTTGTGATGTGTTTAATGCATTTTTGGTTGGCTGGACCATGGAAAATGTTTCCTTTAACTTTAGTTATGATTTAGGACTGATTTAAGGCTATAAATAGGCTTGCATCTTCAACAAATTCATTCTTTCTTCACTTCCCGTCTTTTCTTACTTTTTCTTAAACAATTTTTAGTTTTTTAGGAGTGTTTATGGTGTCATGGTCATTGTTGACAGTTCATAGAATTCCTGCAATTACTTTGTAGTTTATGCAGGAATTCTACGACGGTCAACAGAGATCTTTGACATCAAATACAACACAGAAAAATAAAATTTGTAATATTTTATATTTTAAAATCTAAAAAAACTAACAATCTGGTTCGGATAATATAATCTGAACTAAAGATATTTTTGGAATTTAATAGGACATGTGAGAATATTAAAGGTGGAAAATTTAAAAGCCTATATTGAAACCTTGAGCATCAATAAAGCACCGATAAATAATAGTGAACCTTTAGATTTTCCATGAGTGATGATATCATATTGGCTTTGTGGCCTATTGGCTATTGCCAGTGCAAAATATTCTATTTTTGTGTATACATGTGAATTATTGAAAAAATGATGGATGTTTATACTTATATGGACTAACAGACGTCACTTGAACGATGTGGTTCATTAGATTTGAGAATATCATCTATGGATTTGCCTTCAATGGAATTTGTATAAAGTATTGAAATATCTATGTCATGTCAACGGATTGATATATATATATCTCATGAACTTTGTCATGTGCCTATTTATTTGTTAGGACTAAAAATTCTTATACTTTTTCAGAAACTAAATTATGTTTTGTAAATTTTTTGATGGATTAAAATGATGAATGTTCACTTTTCATCAAAAAAAAATATTGTCCACTCATATATAAATTGGGTGGCTATTATTGGGTCCTCTTCATTTCATAAATAAATGGAAAATGTCAATTAGTATAGTTTTTGTGTATAAATGTATAATTAATGTCTTCAATTCTTGAAATACGTGCATTTATATCATATATTTACACCAAAACTATAGTACTTGACATTTTCCATTTATTTAGGAAATGAAGAAGATCTTCATCCGCCATTATTATCGTTATATATTGTCACTATAAGTATTATTTGGGCGTGGTATGTTTTTCTAATCAATTCATAATTCATAACTGTGCATATGTTTACTTTGCAGGTTTGTTCAGTAAGTAGTACTACATAGTTTATAAATACGTAGTTTATAAGCTTGTATGATTATAACAAATTCATTTGGTAATTGTCATTTTATAACAAGCTTATAACTTACTACTATAAGACTAAACTATCAAATATAAACTGTAACTTATTGTGCTTATTATACTATAGTTAGTTAGAATGCTATATAGTTAGTTAGTTAATTAGAGTGCTGATCAGCTGTCACACCCCGAGTTTTTAAAATCTACGCATATAATCCTAAGTTTATTTTACTTTGCACACCCTGAAAAAATCCATCAGCACTTAAGTGTCGTAGAGCTATTTCATGTTTTTTATTTTACTGGATTAACCCGCCATCCCTCTTGTTGATCATTATGAACTTTTTCCCTACAATTACATGATTCAAAAGAGTGTTTTCAAACCGATAATGTGTATTTTTTACTACCAATTGAGTATCCATATTATCTCACTTCCTATTTAAATAGTCCTTAAACCCCCTTTTTTTTTTTTTTTGAGGAAATGGTTCATAAACTTAGTTATATATGAAAAATCGAATTAATAGCTAGCAAACCAATAACCAATGTCGCCAAACACATACATTGCTAATAAATATTACCATGATCAGTAACTATTCCCTTCCAAAAAAAAAAAAAAAGAATCAGTGACTATTTTTATGTTATATCTAGAATCATATTTGGGATGACTGCTCTTTTTGCCTCTTTATTTACTCTTTAAATCTATAAAACAGCGTTTGAGATATATCTCCAGAAAGGTTTGTATGCACAAAAAAAAATGTTCAGGAGTTCCAAACTTATTTAGATTTTAAAGGGGGAAAAAGGAAAAATTCTTATATTTGTATTTCAATAGAAGGCTTTTTGGGTTTTGCAGGATGCATCGTTTCATCTGGTAATACTACACGGGTGCGGCTCATTCCACCCCGCGGTGATGCTCGACATCCCCACCCCCCACCCACCATGCATAAGCTTGCCTCCATGCGTGTTTTATTTCCTTCACGATGCCTACCAAAATCCAACTTTTGGTAAGGCTTTTTGCTGATTTTGATAAATGTAGGGGGTGGGAATAGAATTTTGCATGCTATATTTATGCAAGTTAATAAACTAACAACTGTGCAGCCCATACTTAGTAAAACAGACCAAATTGGGCTGGGCACTTTCTGGATTGAGGAAAGCCATATAATTTTATTTAATATTACTTTTTCCAACCTATAAGTTTCTCACACGCCCTATTTTGTTTTCTAAAAATAATCTTTGTTTGAATTTTAGAATTCAAAACATATTGTTATGATTTTTGGATTATATAATTCGAAATATGCTTTTCTCAGATATATAAAGAGACATTGGTTTATATTATTTCAACTAGAGAAAAAACGGGCATGTTACGCAAACGTTTGAAAATTATAAACAATGTTTTTTTATGAAATTTTAATTTTGATTTAAAGTAAAAATATAAATATTTTTTGTTTTCAAATTATAAAAAATTAAACTAACCATGATAATCTATTTCAATGAAACCAACAATATAACAAAAAATATAATCTAAATTCTTTTTTTTAATGACACCAACAACTTCTTTATTATATAAAAAGTTGTTTTTAAGAATATAATTGGAATAATAAAAAAGTAATTATAGATATATTCACCTAGTTCATTACACTTTTTAAATGATAAAGAAAAAAATTGTATATTTCTTTATATATAGTATAGATGACATAAATATAAATTACAAAAACATAAAATAAATATAAATATAAACAAAGTTAAAAGGATAAAATGATATAGATAAAATCTCGTTTTATTAATATATCAATACATTTAAAATAAAATAAAGCTTAAGCTTAAATCTTATTATATAAAATATTCAAACTTAATGTTAATAATTTTAAAACCTAAATGTAAAGTTGTAGTGCAAGAAGTTGAGGGGGGCAGGAGGGGGAGGAGAAAAATATGGTGGGGGAAGGGGGTTGAGGTAAGGTTTGTTTCCTTTCTAGGACTAAAGAGACCTTGATAGTTGACCTTGCACCCAGACAGACCAACCTCGTATCCAGACAGATCGCGCTTCTTTGCAGCGTGTCACCATCCCCATCGACCGTTCATACAATCCCTGAATTTCCAAAGTAGCATTTTTGTATAAAAGGTCAACGATGGAAACACATTGTTGTATAAGAAATGATGAGGAGAGAGTGTGAGATGAAAAATTGTGAAGGTTTAAAAGGTATTTATAGGGGAAATTTATGAAGATCGTGATGCATTGAGTGTAACGACTCTTAATTAAGGATAAAAAGCGTGTTCAAAACGTTTTACAACCATTAAACTGATAAACTCCTTGAAAAATGTGTTCCAAGAGTTACTCTTGCTAAGCAAGTAACCATCCAAACCTCTCACCTGTTTCAGATTATGTAATCCGAAATTTTTCCAAACTTTTCGGTTTATAGAATCTGAAATGCTTCAATAATGGGTGAAAAGGAGTGAAACTTCACACTTTGTAGGGCGAGGAATATTCTGGATTATACAATCCAAAAATCTTATTTACAGGATTTTTTTTTGTGGTCCACGATGCCTAGAAACTTCTATAAATAAGTGTGCATGTTTACAAAAGCACTAAACCACACCAAAAAAAACCACGAAAATTTATGTCATTGATCTGAACACCAAGCTAGCTACAATTTACTACAACGGGGGAAAAAACACCCCATCTATTCATGATTTGCACTGATGTCATGCTTTTCGAGTTGAAGGATCTGTTGGATCAAATCAACCGTCAACTCAACCATAGAGACACGAGGGTGGATGGTGTTGACTATTAACAACCATCGACTGACTCAATCAAAACTTTGCAGTTCGTCCAGATAAAGCTCAAAAACGACGACGACATTATAACCATGTTCTAGATATTCGGTTAGTGCAATATTATAGGATTTATCGAGTTGGAGGCCTTGTTGGTCAGAGTTGTTGAACAAATTCAGTAAAGTTTGATTCGGCCCTGGAACTATGAAGAGACCAGGTCTATGTTGGATGCATAACACAAAGAAATTAGTTTAGCTGATATGTGATATTTGATGTCTAATTTTATTATGTGTTTAATGTTGTTGAATTATATTGTTAAAATCAATATATATCTAGTCAGTTTATGAACCTGGTTTCTCTCTGTATCATCATCTTGTTGTCAAAAATATGTCCGCTGAAATTTACATTTAAGATATTCATTTAAACTCTGAAAGATCTTCCAAATGATATGAACACATAGATAAAAAGTATACGAAGATATATTGGGTGCAAGTTAGGTTTTAGATTATATAATTTGAACCAGTTCAACACAGGTTTTATGCAGTTTCTATGGTTCACGACACACAAAAACTTCTATAAATAAGTGTGCTCGGTTCATTTGTTGTAAAACAAAAAAAAAATCCAAAAAATCTTCTAAAAGATATGAAAATCAAGAGGTTACTATAAGCTATATCTTGTTGCCTTGGCAAGATAAATATGTTGGATGGCAATGCATCATGATCTAACTCAAAACAATCCTCTTGAAACACCTTGCCTTTCATAATTATGTTGCAGATTTGATTCATAAGAAGTTCTTGTGAACTTGGTCCACTTGACCTGTCAATCGAAATATGTCAAATGGCAGGCCAAATGGATCAAGTAAAAAAAACCTCTTCGGACACCTTCCTAGAAAATTCATCACTTTTGTTATTGTGTGTTTTAAGTTGTTTACTTATTTTTGTACCTTTTTTAAATTTTTCCTATGTTATTCGCCATGAAAACCCTCCAAAAAATCAAACTTAAACACAGTATAGTCTTGTTCGGATTGTAGAATCCGAAAATATTTAGAGAGTTTCAGATTGTATAATCTGAAACCTCCCATACTAGGTGGATTGTGGCTAATGTTATTGTTATTCAAGGTAGTTTGTTGAAAAATGGTGGTAATTTTTCTCTCGCAAATGTTTATGCCCTCTGTGACTCTATTTGCCGGAAAGATATTTGGAATCACGTTGACAAGGTTATTAGTAATTTCAGATATTTGTGTTGGTGCGTTTGTAGTGATTTTAATGTCATTCGGTCTTAAGTTGAACGAAGGAGCAGATTTGTTGGTACAAGTGTTGCGGATTATTCCCACTTTAATCAGCTCATCGATAGTAACATCCTTTTTTATCTTCCACTATGTGGTAGAAACTTTACTTGGTTTGGAGGTGATGGTGTTTCTATGAGTCACCTTGATAGATTCATTCTCTCGGAGGAATGGTGTGCTCGCTGGACGCAAATGATTCAGTGTGCTTTAACCCGCGGTCTTTCTGATCATTGTCCCATTTTGTTATCTATGGAAGAAGAAAATTAGGGTCCGCGGCATAGGTGTATGTTGAAGTGTAGGGCAGATTTAACGGGGTATAAACAGTTTGTTAAAGACAATTGGCAGTCGTATCATGTTGATGGTTGGGATGGATATGTCCTTAAGGAAAAGCTTAAGTTGATCGAGGGGAGTTTGCATACTTGGCACCAGAACCACGCTGAAAATCTTGAAGGTCAAATAATCAATTTACAAGATCGTATTTTTGCTCATGATACTAAAGGGGAGGAATATGATCTTGAGTTGGAGGAAGTAGACGAATTACATTCCCTTTCATATAATTTACATTCTTTATCTCGAATCAATACTAGCATGCAGTGCCAGAAATCTAGATTACTTTGGTTGAGAAAAGGAGATGCTAATTCTAAAAAAAATTCATGATATTATGTCTGTTAGGAGAAGGGCGATTATTGAGGCTGTCGAAGGTATCAGGGGTGTTATGTTTAATACTTCACATCTCATTTTCGGGTTGCTGAGTTGGAGAGGCATGTCATCGATAATCTCCCTTTCAAGATGCTTAATGGAGGGCAATGTGGAGATTTAATCAAACCTTTTACAATGGAGGAAGTGAAGCAGAAAGTTTGAGATTGTGATAATAACAAGAGTCCTGAACCAAACGGTATCTGTTTGGCTTTATCAAGGACTTTTGGCCGGAATTAAGGGAAGACTCTATGCGTTTTATTTCTTAATTTCGCATGAATGGGAAGTTTTCAAAGGGTAATACTAGCACTTTTATAACTTTGATTCCTAAAATTGAGAGTCGCCAACGTCTAAATGATTTTCGACCTATCTCTTTTGTTGGAAGTTTATATAAGGTTCTTTTTAAGGTGCTCGCCAATGTATTGCAGTGTGTTATAGGTAGTGTAATTTCAGAAACTCAACCAACTTTTATTCGTGGTAGACAAATTCTAGGTGGAATTTTGATTGCAAATGAGATGCTACGCGCTCAAACTAATATATGTTTCTTTTTAAAGTTGATTTTGAGAAAGCATTTGAATCAATATATTGGAGTTATCTCGCAGTTGTCATGAAAAAATGATGGATGAATTTAAATTTGAAGGTGGTCTGAGACAAATTGACCTACTTTCTCCTTTTTTTTCCAGATAATTTACATTCTTTATCTCGAATCAATACTAGCATGTAGTTCCAGAAATCTAGATTACTTTGGTTGAGAAAATGAGATGCTAATTCTAAACCTTTGCATGGTATTACGTCCGCTAGGCGAAGGACGATTATTGAGGGTGTCGAAGGTATCAGGAGCATCATGTTTAATTACTTCGAATCTCATTTTCGGGCTGCTGAGTTGGAGAGTCATTTCATCGATAATCTCCCTTTTAAGATGCTTAATGTGGGGCAATGTTGAGATTTAATTAAACATTTTACAATGGAGGAAGTGAAGCAGAAATTTTGAGATTGTGATAGTTACAAGAGCCCATAACCAAGCAGTATCAGTTTTGGCTTTAATGTGCGTTTTATTTCTTAATTTCACATGAATGGGAAGTTTTCAAAAGGTATTATTAGCACTTTTATAGCTTTGATTCCTAAAACTGAGAGTCCCCAACGTCTAAATGATTTTCGACCTATCTCTTTGGTTGAAAGTTTATATAAGGTTCTTTTCAAGGTGCTCGTCAATGTATTGCAGTGTGTTATGGGTAGTGTAATTTCAGAAACTCAACCAACTTTTATTCGTGGTAGACAAATTGTAGATGGAATTTTGATTGCAAATGAGAACCTAGGCGCTCAAACAAATATATGTTTATTTTTAAAGTTGATTTTGAGAAAGCATTTGATTCAATAGATTGGAGTTATCTCACGGCTGTCATGAAAAAAAAATGATGGATGAAGTTAAATTTGAAAGTGGTCTGAGACAAGTTGACCCACTTTCTCCTTTTTCTATTTTTATTAGCGGCTGAAGGCCTAAATAATATAATGAAGTCTTTAGTGGAGGCTGGTCTTTTCTCTAGTTATAAGGTTGGCACAAATAATCAGTTTTCTATATCCCATCTATAATTTGTTGATGATACTTTGTTGGTGGGTGACTGTAGTTGGGCTAATATTCGTGCTCTAAAAGGTTTGATTCTCCTTTTTGAGACGACATCTGGTCTCAAGGTTAATTTTCACATAAGTATGCTTGTGGGAGTTAATATTCATGATTCTTGGACTGCGGAGGCATCATCTGTTCTTAATTGTAAATTGGGTTGATTACCTTTTATTTATTTGGGGCTGCCAATTGGTGGAGATCCGCGTAAAATAAATTTTTGGAGTCTTAGATTGGGTGGTCGATTAGTACTTCTGAAGTATGTCTTGTCATCTATCTCGAACTATTTTCTTTCCTTTTTTAAGGCTCTCTCATGTATTATTGCCTTTATAGAATCTACTTTTTAATTTATATTTTTGGAGGGGGGGGGGGGGGGGGGGGGGGATTTGAGGAAGTTAGGAATATCTTGAATTAATTGGGACACTATTCGTTCTAAAAATGAAAATGGAGGCATGAGGTCCAAAGTATTAGAGAATTTAATTTGCTTTACTTAGTAAATGATGTTGGAGGTTAAATGTGGATAATACGTGGATTGATGGTTTAGTTTTAAAAAGTAGTTTCAGTTGGCTTTTTGATTTAGCCGTTGATAAAATGGCGACGGTGGCTGATATGTTTTCTCTCAGGTGGGGGGAGGATGGTGAGACATGGTAGTGGAGAAGTAGGTTATTTTCTTGGGAGTAAGAGTTGGTTAGAGAGTACATTGAATTTTTAGTTAACATTGTTCTGCAATCTAATCTTTCTGATAGATGGTTATGACATTTGCATGCTTTAAAAAATTATACCATTACAAGTGGCTATAAATACATGAGAAGGCAATCACCAACCAAACAGCCGATCCAACTATATATGCTTGAAACAAGGAGACCCCTTTAAAGGTCAGTCTATTTGATTGGCGTCTGTGGCAAAACCGTCTTCCAACTACTGACAACTGAATAATGAGACATGTTCTTCAACATAATGTGCAACCTTGTGTGGGTGGATGTGGTTAAATGGAAGATATTGATCACTTATTCCTCTCTTGTGATTATTTTAAAGAAATTTGAAATGGTATTTTGCAATGGCTTGGCTTCAACATGGTGTAACGGGAACATGTCGTAAACCACTTAAATCAGCTAGAAAGTCTACGTGGTTTTCACGAAAGCGTCTGCTTAGTTTTTAATCTCATCCGGCTATCATGCGCTTGGGTCATTTGGAACTAACGAAATGCTTGAATATTTAGACAAAAATGAGTCCTCGTTGCAACATCTTCTAGATAATATCAAGATTCAATCTTTTTTGTGGCTAAAAGTAAAGCGTCACAGTCTTGCTTTTGCCTATCACTTATGGTGACTACTAAACCATTTACATTGTTTGAGAATCTTTTTGTAACGGAGTTGTTTTTTGCTATTTTGGTTCTTTGTTACTATTATTCTTAGACTCTTGATGTAATGTAATTTTTTTGGGTTTTCTGACACTCTTTGTGCTCGAAATTTCAGATCGATGATTTATAATATTTCATTTTAGCATTTTAAAAAAAAAACGAAAAATCAAAATAAACAAAATTGTATGAGAAGACGAAATCGCAAAAACAAACGAACGAAAACTAAATGATTTCAAGTCAAAATTAACCCTTACATTTAATCGGTAAACAGTCACTAACATTTTCCTAATTTATTTTTAGACATATTAAGAGTAGTAAGTAGTAGTAATGATGGAGACGGAATAATGAATTGATGAAAGAGAGTGGGGAGGTCCCTTGTCTAGGCCACCATCCGGCAAAATCAGTTTTATTGGCACTTTCTTGTCTCCCAATCCCTCTTTTCCTCTGTCTCTATCTTTATTCCTTTCTGCCTTCTTCACCCACTCAACTATTTTATTTCATTTCTACATTTGACCAAAATCCCCACCCTTTTTCATCACTTTTCCTTCTCACCCTGCCTCACCTCTTTCATTAACTTCATTTAATAATGTTTGACTAACATAATCATGTTCATACATACTACTATAATAGTACAGTACGAAGCATCATGATGATCATACTGTGCCAGCTACCTAACATAAAGTTTGCAAAGTACTGTAAAAATATTAGTTTTACTATAAATATAAATTGATTTTAAAATAAGTGGTTAATTTCAAAAAAATTAGCGATTCAACTTTATATTTTGTCGGGATTAAACTTTATTTACACATCATGTCTTTCACGATATAAAACTTTTATACTATGTCTGTTACAAAATATACCTAAGTTGTTGATTATTTTTTGTTAAGAATTGAGGCAATGAACTTTTTTTTTTTTTAAGAATTTAAACTATTCCGCACTAATTAGATTTGAAGAAAATCGAACCTAAATATATATATATATATTTTTTTGAGGGAAACCTAAATATATATATATATATATATATATATATTAACAAATCAAAATGAGATATATTAATAACCAAAAGACTATCATTCGAGCTCAAGATGTGCCAAAGAGAAGAGTCAATATTTACAATAGTGTATCAAAAATAATAATAAACATTAACCAGCAGCCATTGGGTTCTGGCACCGATCATAAAATTTATAATCATAAACGTAAAATTGAGCTTTAAGCAACCAAAAGAAAATGAGCTTTATGTTCTCCACAAGCCTGTAAGGAGAAGCTTCTTTGGCACGGAAAACTCTAGCATTCATTTCCTTCCAGATCACCCACGAACTTGCAAGCCAAATTAAATTCATAAAAGAACATCGAGACTTTACAAGACCTGATGAAGTAACAAACTGAGTAAAGTGTTCAATAGCGGTAGAGGGGTCTATTGAATAAACACCCAACCACTATCGGACTAGCTACCAGACCTGGCCAAACACGTTGCATAACAAAAACAAATTGTTATCCGACTCCAGTAGCCCGCATCCTGTAACACACAACTAATCATCCTACTGAATAATCCTTCTTCGGAATAAATTGACTTTCGTAGGCAATCTATTCTGAACAAGGCGCCAAGCAAAAATCGAGACATTTGAAGGAACCTCATTCCTCTAGAGTAGAGCTGAAAATGACGCAGAGACATTATGAAGGGACTGAAAACCCTTTGTGAGAGAGCGGTATGCTCCTCAAACTGAATAACCTACTATCGGACCAGGTACCCATATCCAAGCGTCATCAACATTAACCTGTAAAACCACAGACAATAATAACGATCTACACTATATTATTTTTATATAAAAATACTAGTATGATTAATTGAAAAGCGAATTTTGATACAAATGTTATTCATTCAAAAAGGACTTTGATTTTTTTTTTAGGGAAAAAAATGACTTTGATGTTGCTTATAAAAAAATGATTAGTTTGTATTGTAAATCAATATCCTAAGGCATTGATTAACCTAACTTATCCCAATATATGATTTATGTAAAAATCATCACTACTTCACCAGACATATTATTACCTCTAATTTAGTCCTTTTTCAATAGTCTTCATAATTTGATTAGACGAGTCATGATATAAACGTTGCCTGCGGCCATCATATCTTCCCTTGCAGTGCCATTCATTGCCTGTTTTATTGTCCTCTGAGATTGGTTTTCACATTCAATACAATCAATCCCTTGAATGATTTTTGTCTATATTTGTCAAGTATATTTCTGTTAGAAGAATATTCCCATTGTTTTGAAATTCAAGCAAGCATAATAATTTGTTATTATTAAGAATAGTAGGTAAATTTCCTCTCAAAAAAATAATAGCATGTAAAAACTTTGTATTCTCTAAATTTTCTTTCAAAAAATGTTACTGCATTTACCATGAATAATGGAAATGAGCATTTTACTGGAAGACTATATTTTCCAAATATTGATCACATGGGAACTAAAACTTTGATTCATAAATCATAAAAATAGGAGACACGGTCCATAATTTAGTTAGGTCGACGTATATATTTTGATAGGGAGTTAGAATTTGTCCATATAGTTGACTATATTGTTGTTATATAGTAGCTGGCAGGGCCAAGATTTTGGTTTGCAAAGTATAATCATTTCATGTCAGCAAATATGTCTTGGCATGGTTACTCTCTCTCTCTCTCTGCATGCATAATGCATAATATCTCTTTCCCTATACGGCCAGGGAGGGTCACCCCCACCACCCTCCAACAAACAAGAATCAATATTTGAGATCATAGTTTTCTTCTTAATTGCGTGTGCGTTGGAGTGACACTATTTGCATCTTGTTGGTTGGACATGATATATTGGCAGAGCTTGAATTTCACTCTATAGGTTATAGTACATTTTTGTTATAATATATGCCCTTTTCCCATATGCATGTCAAATGTCAACATCCTACAAACATCGACTGTGGTATCACTCATTATGATATTTTGAGCATGAAAAAGGACGTCCAAAAATAATAATGTCATTTTGAAAACGATCGATGTTATAGTTCCACATGTGATTTCTCTTAAGAAAATGAGGAGAGTCTAGAACCAAAAGAGTTGTTCCTTATGTGAGAGAACTTGTGCTAAAGTATATTACATTAAATATTTTGATGTAGTCGATATTAGACTTTTAACATTAAGGCTCTTTTTGGTAAAAAGAAGCTATAAGCTAGCTGATAGCTGAAAAGCTAACTTATAGCTGATGACTGATAGCTGATAGCTTATAGCTGAAAAGCTCGCGTATTAAAAATAATTTGTTTGGTAAAATTAGTTGCTGAAGTGACTGATAAGTATAAAATGACATAAAAGGACATTATTATTTTTTATAAAATATATAACATAAAAAAATTACTTAATTTATTTCTTTTTAAATATTTAAATTTATTTCAAATTACTTTCATCCCGAAAATGATAAATGTGTTTTACTATTTATTGTATATTTTATTTTAAATTATAATTATATTGCATGAATTAAAAGCAAGGTAATAAGAAAAATATAAAAAACTACAACATGAGGTAATAAGGAAAATAGAGCAAGGTAATAATAACGTGCACCATGCTGATTGAACCTAAATATAAAAAGTGGGTAGTTATGTTTTTTTTTCTCACTAAAAGTGGGTAGTTATATATGATTGTGGGTTGTTTTTTTATTAAAAATATAATAAAATTAAATTAATGAGGTTAAAAATGGAAGAAAATATAAAAAGCTACCAGCTACAAGCTAAAAAGCTACTTGAAATAGCTTTTCACAAAAAACTATAAGCTCATGAGAAAAGCTTGTTACCAAACACGTCACGTTTTCATCCAACGAGCTTATAAGCTAATCCAACAAGCTATAAGCTAACTTATTTGTGTTACCAAACACAGCCTAAGAGTTAATGTTTATGATGATTTTCGCTGAACCGACATTGATCAGATAAGCTCTTTTATTTACGAAGACGTCATCCATCTATCAATATTTGGTCGAACACTTTAATCCAAGTTTAGATGTTGCTCTTTCAGTGGTCTGATTTTCAATGAAATCATTAATTGTTATGGCTTATCCGTGTGGGGAGAACACAAACCAAAAAACGAACATTAAGTGGAAGTGTCACATGACTTAAATATCACGAACACAAACCAAAAAACGAACATTAAGTGGAAGTGTCGCATGACTTAAATATCACCTTGAACATTTTTCTGTACTCGGTGTAAGATTTCTAATAACTTCAGAGTTGATCTTTCTCAATGTTTTCACACTGTTTTTCTCCCGTCCATGAAATAATTCTCTTTGATGAATGTTACATAAAATGATAAAAATGACATGTTTTCCCTCATGTTCCATAATGTAGGTAATTTTATTAAATAGGAGCGTCTCTCTAAGTCATAATTCATTATGGTGTGACGGTCAAACCCCTTCTGCTAGTCTTAATCCTCGTTGATCCATAAAGAATATTTTAATCCCTCCATGTTTTTTAAGTGTCATATTTGAAAGAAAAATTCGTTTGTGTTTAACTGTCGTTTTTAAAGTTCAATGCAACATTAATCGTTGATTTGTTAATAATACCCTTGTTATTTTTCTTTTAAACTTGGTATCTGATCCAAAGGTTGACCGATCCGAAGAGTTCAATCCAATCGACCACTTGCGAGAGAAATACCCTTTATATTTATTCCAAAGAGAAAAATAGATGGAGTGAAATATAAGTGATTAAGGGTAATTTTGGCAAAAAATAAATAATAATGTCAAATTAACCAACTTATTACCTATCGTTGGTACGTGTAAAGAGTTACAAAATCACACTTAAAAGGATAGGAGAGAATGGACGGAGTTCTAATTAGTACTTATTTTTCTTGGAGGAACAAGGTAATCATGAGATACCATATTTTTCCAAAGACGACATACCAAAAGAAAAGAGGAAGACATACCAAATTTTCTTTTATCATTGTTTCGGGATTCATCATATATATTTAGGGATTTCCAATATTTAATCAACTCGATAGAAAACCGCAATACAAAAATAAAACCGCAAAAATCATGTTTGGTTTGGTGGTATTTGAGTCAATTTTTCACTCAACTGCGCAATTCAGTTCAATTTAACTTTCACTAATTAAATTAGTAACTCAACCTAAACATTCTTTACTTTAATACATAGAATGACTTGTGTTGGTACCTATTGTAAATTCGGATTCAAATCACACACCAATACACTATGATGTGTGGAGCAAAGGAAAATGGTGACCAATATCAAAGTAATCGCAAACAACAACAATAATGACAACACATAAATCTAATATAGGAATCAAAGTGAAAAACTCAAAACCACAATCAAAAGATAAGGAGAGATGAGAAACAAACAGACCAAAAAATGTTTACTCAGTTCGGTCCAACTTGACCTACTCTAGGGGAGAGATTGATTTCTCCAATCCACTATCAATGAGTGCTTACAAGGAGATACAAATGGGTTACAAGAAATTAGCTTCAACAAGCTCACAAAGAACAAATCTAATTTCTACCAATTTTCCCAATCTCATTAAAGAACAAGACACTCAATGATTTTCACTCACCTACGGTGTTTATAATGTTTCCCAACCCAAGAGAACCCTAATCAAAGACACTCAACTCTAAAATTACCTCCTTTGATTTCCCAAGTTTTTCTCTCTTGAAGTTCTACTTCAAAATCTAAATAGAAACACCTAAATAGTACCCTGCAACTATCAAAATCGTGTCACGATTCGTGACGTACAACCCAAGGTACGAAAATCTTATCCAAAAATCGTGGCAAGATAGCTCAAAATCATGTCACGGTTTGCCTCCAGGACCAACCTTACATTCTGCCTAGAAAATCATGTCACGATTTGTGAATCGTGTCATGATTCTTACAATTCCAAAAGTTTCAACAAGACCTTTTTCAATTTAGTATCCATGATACTTTATTTATTGTTGGAATCACATAAAAGAATAGTTATTTTCTTTATAAATAATAAATTTTAAAATAAGTGATGTTTAAAATTGCCAATAACGATTTTGTGTGAATAATATGTGTATGATATATTGATTTGAACCTCAAACGGTAGATAAATGAACAATAACAAAATGGTTAGGACAAGGTTCCAAAGATGAATTATAAATAAGGGATAAATCATGTTTTTCGTTCATTATCAAATACTTTCTCAACAATTAAGAGGACACACAATTATAAGAGGACACACAATTATAGCTCTTGTTTCTAAGATCGTTCAACAACAAACAGAATCGAATACAAAAAAATTTGGATAAGAAAATTATGAGCAATTTAGTGCTGCTATCGAATCTCAACAATTTTGATCGCCAAAATAAGATACACAATTTTTTTTTAAAGAAATTTGCACAAAAAGACTCTGATTATGTTTAAATAAATAGTAGCTTCAAATTATGTTAGGTTGAGTTAATTGTTAAGTAAGTAAGTAATATACCAATCCAATTCGTTTAGATAGATTTGGGAAAACTTTAAAACTCAAAACCATACGCTGCTTCACTCAAGGCCGGTCGAAGGGTCACGTGGCTCAAGTAAGGGCTTGATGTCTTGATGACAGTCAGTTATTTGCTATTTTTAGTGTTATTTTCATGATATTTTGAGTTTACAAGAAAGCTTAAATAACAAGGAAAGAAATAAAAATAGAAGATTTTGAAGAAAGCAAAAACGTGTCACGATTGTTGAAAACGTGTCACGATTTGGATTACAGGATGAGGTTCATTCGACATTGGTTAAAACGTGTCACGATGGCTATTTCGTGACACGATTTTAGGAACCCTAATTTGGAAGTTTGTTATTCAAGGCAGAACCGTGTCACGATGTCCTCAAATCGTGCCACGATTTTAGGAGCAGTTGTTGCCTATTTAAGCTTAATTGTTTTCAGAAACAATGGTGAAGAATCCTGGAGTGCGATTTTGAGACCTGAAGACGGCTGCAGGGGCGATTTCATCACCTTATAACCAATTCATGTATGTTTTAATTCTTCCATTGATTATGCTATTTGTAAACTCGATTATGAGTAGCTAAATCTCTTAGAGATTAGGTCTGAGATGATTATTTGTAACCCTAATTGATCTACGTTGCTGTGAAACTCTTTTTTATTGTGAATGACAATCTATTCTTTATTCAATTCAATTGTTCTTAATACTTTTTATATCCTGATCAAATATAAACATGATTTAGTGAGAATGAATGACTACTGACCATAGCTTTCTACTTAGACCTACTTGAATTGTTCTAATAAACATGGTTAGTCTAGGAATGGATAATCGTTTGTTAGTGATATTAGGTTAACGTTCTTAAATCCTTCGACGATTATTAGACCACCTAAGGAATTAGGGGTTGTAGTGTAGTTTGAGAAGAGGGTCCTAAGTCAATGGATTGATTAGGGCTATTTTGTTAACTATCATGGGATTAGAAAATCATTCATAAGAATAGGTGCAGTATACCAATTAGGAGGAAATTAGATGATTCGAAAGACCTGATCTCATCTCTCTTCATATTTTCTAACCAAATTTATATTTTCTAATCGAATCTATATTTTCTAACCGAATCTTTATTTTCTGTTATTTAATTTTATGCAATCAAATCTACTGCCTAGGGCAAACAAAATAATTTATACATCCTAAATATTTACTTTCTTGCTAAATTGAGATTAACACAGTCCTCGTGGACTTCGATAGTATTTGGTACACTTGCCAAACATCTATCATGTCTCAACATTTTGAGTTGAGAAAATTACTCAAAATATATATATTTTTTAGTCAAGGAAAAATATATAAAATAAAAAAAAAGGAGATACAGAGACTGTGGGACATTAGATTTCACCCAAGTAAAACCCAAAATTGGCATACAACATGAAAAAATAGACCCGAGTAGACCTACCATAATCTATCCAAACAAAAGTTCACTAATCACGTGCGCAACCCAGCGCACCCGCATACGAAACTAGATTACAAAAAAATATGAAGAATGAACATCTATGAAGAACAATTAGGGTTTATATTCGGCGAATGGATAGGCCGCCAACACGGTGCAAAATCCAAGTGTCGTTCCCTGAACAAGCAGCAAGCATAAAAAGCTCTTTCAAGCGTACAATACCATAGTGTAAGCAGACAATACACCTTGAAACCTACAGATCTCAGCAAATCTGAAAACATCAGTGTGTTGAAGAACTCATGCTACCAAACATGACAAGTATCAAACAGTCGCGTAAAGACTCAGATCAAGGGATGAGTCCAATACGATAGTAACCATAGTAACCAAACCCTTTCGGGTTAATAGGAGAATGTTAAACAGTGTCTCAAAGACATTTTGAGACATGTTTAAGCAGCCAAAAGAAGTAAAATTTAATTAAAAAATTATGTAATAATTATTGATTAAAATATCATCTTATATTTTTAAAACAAAATTTTTACTTAGAAATTCTTTAACCAGTGTTTTAGGGACATCGATTAACAAGACTCATAATTAGGGGTGTTCAAATCCAAACCGATCCAAATTAAAACCGCAAACCGATCCAAAAAAACGAAAACCGCACAAAACCGAATATTATTGGATGTGTTTGGAAGATATTTTGTGAAAACCGCTCGGATTGGATCAGATTTTGGATAGATTTTTCAAAATCGAATCAAACCGAACCGCATACCTATATTTTAATACATATTTCCATTTTTATAATTATAATTATAATATATTATATTAAGCTATTATTTTTTTCTTTTTAATTCTTTTAATACTAAGTATGAGTTTAATTTAATCAATTTTGTTTCTATTTCGTATGTTTTAAAGATAATCGATCATTTTTATTTCGTACTATTAATTTTTTATAAAACATATGTTATATTTTATATCAAACCTATTATTTTATCGTATTTTTATAAGATTATTATTAATAAAAAAGTTACAATTTGTAATTTGGATATCAAAAACCGATCAATTTTTTAAAATTAATCATCCAAATCAAACAAAACCGCATATAGTTTTATCTTTGGATCGGATAAATTTTTTCCTCAAAACCGATTTAAATCGGACCACAAACACCCTGCTCATAATAATTTAATAAAAAAAGCTAATTTTTAATATGAAAACGAGTGTATGTTACCAACCTTAAGCTAGTAGACTAAAAATAATTTTTCCAATTTAAAGTAAAGAAAAGAAAGTGTGAGAGTTGTTACAGTAACAGTAGATGTTTGGTCTGTTTTGCCCCTGTCCCCTAAAAACACATAAAATATTAGTATTATGATGAAAAAGGTATATTTATTTTATGAGTATGTATATTATACTTATACACACTCCAAAGCACACTACTTTTTGTTGCTTTGTGCTTAATGGAATGGAAGGCCCTTGAGTAGAAGTAGAATAGACTTCACTCTCTCTCTCTCTCTCTCTCTCTCTCTCTCTCTCTGCTCTGCTCATTTAGGTTTCACTCTTCTTCACTCTGCCATCTCTTTAAACAACAAGGAATAATCTCTCTTCCTCTTCTTCTTCTTCTTCACTCTCTCTTCTGTCTGCTACACCAACCTTCCATTTTCACAGGTAACTTACTTCTATGCAAACTTCATTTTTTTATTTTATTCTTCTTGTGTTTTATTCGACAATAATTGTTCTTGTGTTTTTGTTTATGTTTGTGTCTTATGTTTTTGTCTTTTTTATTTTTATTTTCTAAGTTTTTTCATTCACATTCCTTGGTAAAAGTTTTGTTTTTTGTGTTTCTTTTTATTTGAAGGAAAATAATTTGGAAAAAGGGTTGGTGTGGATCTATTTTAACAAATTCACTTTTTTTCCTCTTTGCAAGTTGATTTTTTGTTTAATTTATTGCTTAATATGGGGCTATTAAATGTTACTTAGATTATGATTGTTTATTTGGCTTCTTGTGTTGGATTTTCTTTATTGCAAGAAAAAAAAAAACCCAAATTTTTTATTTTTTACATTTTTCAATTTTTTTTTTGGGTAGAATGCAGTTGGGGGTATTTTCCTTATTGTATTTATTCTGGAATATTAATTCGTGAGATTTTTTTTAAAGAAGCTAAAATGGAATTATATTACACCAAGACTATTATTATATATATTTTTTTTATGATTTATTGAGAAATATTTATCAACTCTGTAGTAATTTCTTTTGTTTCATTGCTGTTTAAACTGCCTACTATTATATTGAATATTGATTGATTAGCGTGAGAGGGTGAGATTAATCTTGGGAGATAAAATCATTCATAGTTGATCAATAATAGGTTTGAGTAAAAACCAAATTTGACCATCAATTAATAAATGAACATAGTCAAAAATTTCTCCTCACTTCTAAAATTATTGATTTTTGACTAATAAAATTATTAGTCGGATATGAAAAACCAATGGAGCACTGATGTACACTGACACCAAGAGTAATTTGAAAAAAAAAATGACATAATTGAATGTAATTACATGTGTCGGTGTCAAAACACGAATACGCATTCGATCAAAAGTGTTGGTGCTACAAAGCTTAATACACACCTACCAATATATGTTATAACCAGGAGCAAAGATTTAAAAGGTGATTGTCTATGCAATCCTTGTTATTGTGGAGAATCGCGACTAAATCCGGCTGATGTAGCATCTATCGCAGTTGTACATATATCGGATATCTTGATGTCACAGCCGAGATCGCAGTTGCAACCCTTTTTTAAAACATTGTGTAAGAGTGTTCACATGCAATTGGATGCCCTCTTATTAATCCTGATTTAGTCTTTGCAATATGAAGTGCACCGCTGACACACTAATACTGATATACGACACCGTTTTATTAATTTAACAAAATGGAATAATTGAATGTTACTAGGTTGTCGCTGCCAGACACCAAACACACTTTCATTTTGAAGTGCTGGTGCTACATTGTCTGTGCAAGCTCTCTTGTATGATTCCATTTCTAGTTAGATTAGTTATACGAAGTGGTTACCATGTTCGTACTATATGAAGTGGTAGTACATCATTCCTTTCTGCCAATGTATTGAGTGAATTGGGCTTTTCTAACGTTTTCTTGTGTGACAGTTTGCATATTTGGAATCTGATGTCTCCGCCACTGCTGCTTCCTGAAGAGGAAGGGCAGAGCAACCCCTCAACGGTAGCATCTGCATCTCCACAATCCTTGGACCGTTTTTCTCAAACTGCAGCTGGGTTGAAAGAACGCAATTACCTCGGATTGTCTGATTGCTCATCGGTTGACAGTTCTACTGTCCCAAGCTTGTCTGATGAGAAAAAAGAGAACCTAAATTTGAAAGCAACAGAGTTAAGGCTCGGACTTCCTGGATCTCAGTCGCCTGAAAGGGATCTTGATCTTTTTCCGTTGAACTCAACAAAACTTGATGAGAAACCGCTCTTCCCTTTGCTTCCCAGTAAAGATGGAATCTGCTCGTTAACCCAGAAGACTGTTGTTTCAGGCAACAAAAGAGGTTTTGCCGACACACTGGAAGTGTTTCCTGAGGTGAAAAGTTAAACCTTTTCCTTTTAGTAGAGTAATATATTTTTGGTGTGCTGCAAATGATTTTAGTGTCTGGGATGTTAACCTAGCTGGGATTGTTGAAACTACATTGATGCTTTTGCACATCAATTTTGAATGATAAAAGGTCAAATGGATGTTCATACTGCTTTTGAGTCTGATTCTTAACAATATGTGATGCAGGCAAAATATACTGGTAACACTCGTGTAAACATACTGCTTTCGCCGAGACCTTCTGGAGCTCAACCTACTACAACTAAAGAAATGCCAAAGAAGGTGGTACAAGAGAGCCCTTGTACAGCAAATGGAACTGGAGCTCCAGTCAGTGGCAGTGCACCGGCTGCTAAGTAAGTAGAACATGCTACATTAAGGATCCAATATTTTCTGGATAATCTAGTTGGACAAATATATTAATAGTAACCATTGGTTTATTCCTTTAAGTATCACTCTCTCTTCTACTTGGTCTGTAAAATATATAAAAGTAATAGGTAATTCTTGCTATTATATATTGACAAGAGCTACTGGGGACTAAAGAGACAGATTTCATATAGTTTAGGGACTAAATAGGAGAGAGAGTGATTCTTTAATGACTTAAGTGATGGTTTACTCAATACCTTAAAAGGGATTTTTTGATGTCTCTGTAATAATGCTAATTACTTTCTATGTACGACAGAGCACAAGTTGTTGGTTGGCCTCCTATTAGATCATTTAGGAAAAACTCACTGGCCACCACTTCAAAGAACAATGACGAAGTGGATGGAAAACCTGGTGCAGCTGCACTATTTGTGAAGGTTAGCATGGATGGCGCTCCTTATCTTAGGAAGGTTGATCTAAGAAACTATACAACATACCAGGAACTGTCGTCTGACCTTGAGAAGATGTTCAGCTGTTTTACCTTAGGTGATCTGTTGCAACTTTAATTTACTTCTAATGAATCTTGAAATTAGTTTTGTAATCACTATTTTTTTATTTTTATTTTTGCTTTCTGAAATGTATCTTTGGCGTGTATTACTACACTCGATGTTCCTCATCAGGTCAATGTGGTTCGCATGGAGCTCCAGGGAGAGAAATGTTGACTGAGAGCAAATTGAAGGACTTCCTGCATGGTTCTGAATATGTGGTCACTTATGAAGATAAAGATGGTGACTGGATGCTTGTAGGAGATGTACCATGGGAGTAAGTTTTTAAATCTTCTTTGACACTTTATTTTCATGTGCAGTAGTGTAGATACAAAATTATTAAATACTTGCCATGATGTTATCGCACATGTAAATAAGTATCGTTTCCTTGAACACTTTGTCAAAAACATGCCTGTGCAACCCTTTGGGGACAGTTTATATAGTGTATATTAAATGGTAATTGAGGTATGACCATAATTCCTTACAAGAATGAATTGTAAATTTTAACTTCTTCCATGTAGTATCTTTTTTTGTTTGGTCCCCCAAAAAACCTTTCTAATTGAAACCACATGAGTGAAAAGTGCTTTTGTTTCCGTTTAAATTTGTTACTTAAATAGGAACATAAAAAGTTTAGGTATGTTATGGTCTTATGGATTTTGTTTTATAGACGAAGAGTGCAGACTTAGGAACTTGATTTTGGCTTGTACTTTGTTTCTGAATTGAATCTTTTGACGCATTTTCAGCTTGCTTCCTATTGAAATGTGTTAATATATCCATGTTTGTACCTAGGCATTAAGTGTTGGAAATTACTACTATTTGTACGAACAAACTGTCAATTTGAAGACTGATGGAACGAAATCAACTAATTGTTCACCGCACTCTATTTTGCATACTATTCTTAACTGTTATATCTCTTTTGTCTGCAGCATGTTCATTGACACATGCAAAAGACTGAAAATCATGAAGGGTTCTGATGCAATTGGCTTAGGTATGTAAAATTCATTAAAATTTGTCACACATGGATAATATCCAATAGTAGATTACAATCTTGATATGTTTGAGTTATATGTTTAAGTTAGACCATTGAGTCTGGGTCGATATGTCAATTGATTTTATATCATTTAAGTTTATGTTGTTTACACAGGCATAATCTATGGCTGAGAATAAAAATTTCATACATGCTGTGAAGAATGAAATTGTATTCTTTATTTCTAAATTGTTGTGTTTTGTGAGTAATCACTAAACTAGTCTACTTAATAATTTACTTATAAGGTGTTTTATGAAATTGTATTCTTTAAGAACTCTAGGTATTGGATAGTCTACTTATACTGAATTTATGATGTGTAGCTGCTCAGCTTTGGGCAATATTATTTTGAAGCATAACATTCCATCCGTCTCATTATAAGTGTTATTTTAGGTCATGCATACTTCTTGACAAAATGATTATTGAATTCTATAGTAAAATAACGTGTATAGCCTAAACTACCCATATTAATTAGGGTGGTTGAAAGTAGTAGTAAGGGAATAGTTAGGTGTACTATTTAATTTGATAAGGGTATCGTTGGAAATAACAACAATGAATCATCTCTTGGTGTAAACTAAAGTGAAAATAATTTGAGACAAAAATATTGCAAATGTGAGCGTGACACTAATAATGAGATAGAGGAAGTACCTAGTTTTTGACTTCTTTATCCACAAAAAAAGAGAAAAAACAATTTGAATATAATGATTCAGTTGGATTGTGATTGCTTGCATTCGCAACTTGTTTGTAACTTAAGGAAATTATGATTGAAAGTGCCTCTGGTTTACATCTGCAATGATACTGTTATGTATTGTGAAGTTTCTCTTTTCCTTGTACCACAAGAAAACTATTATTGGTAGTGCAAGTTTGCTTAGGTAGTTTTTTCTTCTCTTTGCAGCTCCAAGGGCCATGGAAAAATCCAAGAGCAGGAGCTAGATAGATGCTATTATTGGGACTGCTGACTATGCTTTTTGTCTAGTAACGTAAAGTTGTACTTGAGAAGGGTGTGGAAAGAAAACCATGGTACAAAGAACTAAATCCATGAGTTTTGATGGTTAAATATGGTTCACATGTTATTATGTTTTGAAGTCCCTAGTAGTGTCTTGTTCTTTATGTTACATTTGTTATTACTATTACTATTACTTTAGTACTTATGAAGCTAGCTTCAGTATTTGTATGTTGGGAGTTCTGTAATATTTATAGGAACCTTATGTTTGGTTGAATGTCTGTTGCAATTAGTTTATTGTTCTATGTGATTTGTTATCCCTTAGTTTTTCCTTTTATTTTACCCCTCATGTGCATTTATTCATGCCTACCTTTAATAGTTCCACATTGGATGGGATAAAGTTAAAATGAGTTTTTAAGTGTGATCAGTATTCCCCTTATAAGTTGATTTTTCTGATCCCAAATTTCAAAACCTATCTTTACATTTGAGTTCAATAACTCTGGAGCATGTTGATGAATCTAAATTTCAAGCTACGCTTAAACTAAAATTACGTTAAAGCTATTGGTAAAAAGTCCTACAATGACTGTTTCTTTTTCTACCATACTCTCTTCTCATGCGTCCTCCTATATTCCTAAAATACCTCGTTTGAATTATATAATATGAACTCATTTTTAGGGATTCTTGGATTATACAATCCAAAAACTACGAAAACCTATAAATTTTATTCTAGTCGATATGAAAGTCTCTGCTGACTTCTATACTATCTTTACATAAACTAAACTGTTACAAGTACTAAAGCCTCAACTGTTACCCGTTGGATGCTCCAAGAGCACTTTATTTGGAAGAATTGAGAAGCATTTTGGTTCGTGTAACTTGAACAATGTTTGCCTTCATACAAGTTATATTTCCATTCTAGGTCACAGCCTAGGCACTTCTGTTTGGTCATGGCCCAATGGGGCCCACATTTTGTATGTTTATGAGTGATCTCCATTTCTAATAACCACCCACTCATGGAGTACTAAATCACCGAATACCAACATTACATTACTGCGAATTTTAACTATTAGACTTTGATGTAGCCATATTTATTTTTGATTTGTTATTTAACAATTGATATTATTCATATTACATTCTAAAATAAGTTGTTCATATTAGAGGAACCAGGTCTAAGGTGTGTTCTCCATTCAATCTAAAAGGCTTGAAATCATGAGTGACTTAATAGTAAGTTACTACGTATACTTCACTCCAACTAGGCTGATGGATGCAACTATGAAGTACTAACAAACAATTCTAATAATTAAATCTATTTTAAATTGTTTTTTTTGGAGTGAGGACCACAGAAAAATAGCATGGGTTGATTGGAACTCTATTTGTAGGAGTAAGCAGGTTGGAGGTTTGGGGGTAAGGAGAATTAGGGAGTTTAATGCCGCGTTACTAGAAAAGTGGTGCTGGAGGATGTTAGTGGAGAGGGATAGTTTGTGGTTTAAGGTGCTGTCAGCCAGGTATGGATTGGAAGACGGGAAGTTGAGGGATGTGGGGCGCCATGCTTCTAATTGGTGGCGTGAGTTACAAGTTTTGTGTAGGGAGGAGTGGTTTACGGATAACATAGACCGAGTTATTGGGAATGGGATTGACACGTTGTTTTGGAAGGATGTTTGGGGGAACTTAAATTATTACTTCACAGGGTGGCTTTGCAGGTTGACAAAGAAGATAGGTGGCTTTGGAATTTGGAAACATCTCATGTTTATTCTGTCCGTAGTGCATATAAGCTGCTCGCTATTCAACCTCCGATTGCTAGTGTGGTGTCTGCTTCCTCTCTTTGGAATAAAGACGTCCCACACAAGGTTGTTTTGTTTGCTTGGCGTTTGTTTCGTGGCAGGTTACCAACGAAGAATAATCTTATTCGTCGTGGAGTGATTACTATTGAAGCCAGTTTATGTACTGCTGGTTGTGGGTCTGACGAGACTTCGAATCACTTATTTTTGCATTGTAATATTTATGGTACAATTTGGTACTATATTTACAGGTGGCTGAATTTTTCGACAATTCTTCCATTTTATTCAGTTTACCGCTCTTGGTGGTCTTGCAAGGGCGTGTCAATCCATTTTACAGGTTCTTTGGTTTGCAACATCGTGGGAAATATGGAAAGAAACGATAGAATTTTCAATGGCAAACAATGCTCAATATTACAGGTGGTGGATAAAATTAAGTCGATGTTCTTTGCGTGGATGAAGGCGAAGTTTCCTTCTCTTCACCTAAACTATCATGGATGGTGGCTTTCACCTTTCACTATTTTAGGCATTAGATAATGGTTTCTTGTCTGTTTTGTTTTAGGTCACTGTTTTCAGTATGGTGACTGTTGTAATTATTGTATAAACTCTGTTTTTCCTGGCATGTCTTATGCTAGGATGGACCTTTTGTTGGCGTAATATAATTCATTTTAGCTTCTTCAAAAAAACACTATGATAATTAAAATAATAAGTTGTTTCAATGTAATTATTGTTCGGACTTTCGATGGAATATACAATACTAGAGTTGACCAACACATTGGATTAGAGCATCCACACAGAGTTTTGATACTACATTTTCATCCAAAAACTTAAATCATTATGTATACAAGTCTTTTCACTTATATATGGCTTAACAACTACTCTTCAATTCTAATGTGGATATTTTTAACTCACATGAGGAACCACTCTATGTTCCCTCACCAAGTTGAAGCGGATTTTGACACTACTATTGGAACTTTTGGAGAATCCTACAACAATGAGGTGGATCAGTAGATTGGGCAACCACACAAGTGAGTTTTGAAACCAAGTATTCACTCAACATCATAAGACGATAAGTATAAGAGGTATTCATCTGTGTTTGCCGAAAGTTTTGAGTGAATATGTGGTGTTTAAACTCACTTCTACCCCGCTTAGCATATTAACAACTACATATTTTGGTGATGTTTCAATCAAACATCAGATACACCTTTAATCCAAAATGTCCGTGGTGCTGGTACTCTTAGGGGTGATCAATTTTGTTCACCGCCGACCATTAACAACCGAACATTTTAGTGATGTTTCAATCAAACATCAGATACACCTTTAATCCAAAATATCTGTGGTGCTGATACTCTTGGGGGTGATCAATTTTGTTCAGACCATTAACAACTGAACATTTTAGTGATGTTTCAATCAAAGATCAGACGCACCTTTAATCCAAAGTGTTTGTGCAGATACTCTCACAATCACAAGTGGTCAATTTTTTTCACCACCGGCCTCCTTGAATTTTGGTCTGAAAAGTTGCCCTAATGTAATTTTTCCATGTTAATGGGTTTGGTTAATGTTTCGATCCACTACAACATTATCACAGGATTTTCTGGAGCATATTTAGGTGCATCACATTCTACATTTTCCACTACTAACTTGATCTATGTGCTACCTTTGACTTCACAATATATTGTACTGTACGGTTGTCAATGGTCCAATGCTATGAGCCAATGAGAACTTTGGATGGTTAATATTTGAATAAAGTATTGTTAGTGATTGATGCACGATGGATTTGAATAATTACTAGACTAGTGCAGCTGGAATGTTGGATTGATTAAATACCAAAAACATAGAATAAGAATAAAGGTACACTGATCACGGTTTGCTGTTTCTTCTAGATTTATGGATCTATTGTTCAATCTAATATTTAATTATGCTATGTTGAATAATGTCATATGATGGTGTTGCAGCTCAAGGAAACACAACCTTTACGTAAAAATAGTTTAATGATAATTATATAGGGCTTATATATTTATTTAAAGAATTAAAGTAGAATTGTAGTGAAATGATGGAACACAGAAATAAAGAAGTTTGTGTCAATGTTATTTTTGCAAAAAGCTATTTTTAAATGGAAGATAAAAAACTAAGGTTTTGAAAAATGGTCCATGATCATAATTGTGGGTAGGTATTTCTCATATTTTTCCACAACTCCACTATATATATATATATATATATATATATATATTTTAATATGTGAAATGATAATAGTCTCTTGAAAATTCACATATACAAACAGAGAATTAAAGTTTGGTCACGAGTATGATCTAATAATTTCAGTATTTTTTTTGGTTGAGCTCAAATTGGTAAACTAAAGACTATATTTTGCTATTACAAAAATTACCATGTAATCAAACTTATGCTATTAAACCTTGAAGATAAGAATAATTATTGTTAACAGTAAAAAAACGATAATTATTTTAAACTATTATCAAACAAACAATCAATTGACAGAGTTAGATGTTAATAATTAATTAAAGATTGGTGTCACTTGTTTGAAATATTGTTACTCCATTGGTAGATAGAAGAGACCATGCTTTGATGGTGAGTGCATAAGCCCTGTATCATGTAAACTGTCTTTAAAATTTAATATAGGTACGTTATATTTTTACAACATTAACATAACTCCTCATGCAAAATGTTTTTGAACTTTAAAGTATTAATGATAAACAAACTCAACTAATCTATATAAGTTTCAACTTCTTTGTCAGAAAAATGATTACTTGATCATATGCACCAAAATCTTATATATAATGAATGACTATTCTAAAATTTCAAGTGGATATTAGTGAAGTTACATTAATGATTTTATTCTTAAAAGACTTTAATATTTTCATATTCATTCATTATCCAAAGTACAACCAGTTTTTAAAGTACAAATAGTACACCCAATATTTACCAAATCTAGAACCCCAAATTGCATTTAGAGGCAAACAAGAACCATACAAAGTGGCTAATTTAGTGGGAATCAATGTCCATCTTTATCAATTGAAATAGTTAATTGGGTGGACTTACTAACAGAAGATTTGGTTGGCCTTTCATTTTATTCAAAAGCACCATAATTTAAAAATACCACTACCTATTGTAAAAATATATTGCAGTGTGAATCTCGGAGAAAGCTATATTAATATACAAAATTCAGCATATATTATTGAATTGTATAATGCAAACTTTTAACATTCCCCATAAACATCCCTTTCATCACGGGAGAAGTAGGTTTCTTGGTGGGGCTTTGATTGAGTGAAAATGAGAAGGTAGAAAACCCAAAATTACCTAGAGAAGTAGTGGTTGGACACTAAACACATTAATTCCATGTATAAGAGTTATGATTCGACGACTTGACGAGGAACACGAGTAGATCTAAGATACCACATCTCATCTAAAATTTTAAAACATTAAATATGTGATTTGTTTATCTTAACAAAGACTAATGATCTAGACCATCAACGAATATAGACATCACATTTTCATCAAAATCTTTAGACAGTAAATATATGAATCACTTCTTTACATGTTTATTATTTAACTCACCTCTAATCTACGTGGACCGACCACTCTCACTTGAATTTCAACAATTTTGTCTATAGCCAACTACATCACATCTTTCTTCACTCTCCTCTTGATATTTAAGCTGTCCTTAGAACCACAGAAGAAGCAACATAAACATAAATCAAACAATTTTTCTTACTGTAACTTTTAATTACCAAGTTACCCTTCATTTTCTAGAAAATTAAAACGACCCATGTGTTTGAAACGTGTGTGGCTTCCTTAGAAGTCACATTCATATATTTGCTGGCAACAAACTATATTATATGCTTTGTACCAAGTCATGATCATTTAATACTTGCATGCTTAGTCTCACAAGTCCATCAACTTAACTAAAGAAAAACAGTGGAAAAGACAGCAGAATTAAACTTGTTTTATAGCATCATCAATCTCTTTCAACCAATTTTCTAGAATTTTCTTCTCATTAAACTACAAAATAAAGGAATAAGAAAATCTATAGGTTACCAAAATAAGCTAAAATCTTAATATTATTCTCTTGTTTGTTAATTAGGATTTGTTCTGAACCAATGCTGTCAAAATATGATTCATTTCCTCCTATCCAACCATAATTGACAATGATGATTAAAAAGACAAAAAGACCCTTCAATTTTTTATGGTATAATCAAGTGGGTGGATTCAAATAGTTAATGAATTTCAGTTAAAGACAAATATTTGGAGAGAATCTAGATTCAAATCCTGACTATAACAATCATCGATCATACTTTATTTATCTTTCAGTCAAACTCTAAATTATGAGAGTTCATTCTTCGTGAAAATCGAAGAGTTAACTACTTAACTTAAAGACAAAGAAATACATGAGAACATAATGTGGTGCTTCATTTATGTGTTCTAAGCTGCCACATTGCCTATTACAATACCGTACATGAACCATGCATTAAGCTAAGGCTACAAATTAAACTCTATCACAAATTCTCAACTATCTTTACTATTGTTAAACAATGATTCCACGCGTTTGTTCTTAGACCACACTCCATTAAGGAATGTCGTATGCTGTGACTTTGTGAGTCAGTGTCAGAATTTATGAAACTCTTTTACTACTCTTTCTATTGCTTCATGCAATGTGTATGGTTAGAACATTTTCTCTGATTTCATCGTTTTGTTTTGGCAGAATTTATTAGGTTTGAGCCAATTGTGGTTTTGTTTGATGGTGAAAACTGTTCCTTGCTTACACCGTTCATAGTATTTTCATTGAAAAGGATTTGACATTGATATGATGTAATATTGATCAATATTGAAAGGTATATACTCAATAGGACTTGATTGTACTCTTCTTCTAGATATGATGTGGGATAAAATGTGAACAAATGTGGTGATTGTTACAAATTACATTTTGTCCCATATATGTAATTGCAAAGACTCAAATAGGATCTTACAAAATAAAGATCTCAAATATGATATTTGCGGTTGCAAATCAAGGTTTAATAAACCGTTTATAACTGTGTTAAAAGTCTTACATTGAATTGATAAAAATGTTCAATATGATACTTAGGCCATGAAGTTTTCTTACATAACGGATTAGTATATTAAGTTTTGACTCGTCTCAGAGACTTAAGAAATCTTAACGGACCGCACGTGTCATTTAAGGTTTTTATACTTATGTGTGACCGCAATTGTGGTTGCAACATAGTTGTACCCGAGGTCTCAAAATCTTTTATGCCTATACATGAACGTTCTATGGTCGCATCAATTGTATATATTTGAGTGCATTTTTTTATAAATATCAAAATTCGCAATGAAATCTTAACGTGATCGTTGCTTAAAATTACCTTTGCTTCAAACTAAATTTTTTAAACTCTCTTACTTAGCAAGAAAAGGGTACAAGAAATTTTATAAACAAAAAAAGGTAAAAGAAAGAACATAGATCATGGTTTGATTTATGATGCCAATGTCATCTTATTTACAACATTATCTTGGCAAATATTAGACACATGATGTGTGCATGTGTAAACAATACACTAGAGTGAACTATTTTATGATACTATACTACTAGTATATGTGAGACTAAATTAATTAAAACTGGTTGGTAGCTATTCTTGTATTTATGGAGCATGGAATGCATGTGCGCTCTAATTATTGCCACCACACAATAACCATTTCACCAACCTTGAGAACAAGCCCTTCATTCTTTCTTCACAATATAGAACAATGTTTTAAAAATCGAATCGAATTAGCATGTTAAACGGGTCGAACCCTAAATCGATGTTGTGTACATTTCAGTTATTTGAGTGATTCAATCGCAAGTTTATTTGGGTCTTGGCGATTTTACGCAACTAAACCATTATTTTTTTTCAGATGTCTCGTAAGTTTGATGTCCAATTCAATTTTTAAAATATTGATATAAAACATTTTTGTCCCCAATTAGATTAGATTTGTATAACTAACTGTCTGTATGTCTTTATCTTGCTTGTTCATATGAAAGAGAACAGATGGCTAAGGGATTCTCTTGATACTGGTTATAATACAATTTTGTTTGTTTGATTAGTTATTTATAATTTATATGATCACCTTGTTTTGAGTTTTGACATGCTAGTTCTAGCAATTTGGTCATCTTTCATGTCTGTCATATAGAAAAATGGTCTCTTACGAGAAATTGTTTGTATAGATGAAGAAGGAATGGACTCAATCTTTAAGCCCAAACAATGCCAAAAAAGCATTCAATAAATTGATTTTATAACATACATCGTTCATTTACAGTTGAATAGAAGACAAACGAATAACAAGTTGCATTGCCAGGTCTTTTTAGATTGCAAAACCAATCCTCGTAAACATAATATTCATGGACCAATAATTTTTCCTTCAGAGCTCCACTGTGATAGCTAACATAAAACTACTTTTTCTGCTACGTGCAATTTGTTTAAAGCAATTATTATTTGATATATATATTCACCCTCCTCTAGATACCAACTTGACCATTTAACATCACTTCAACATAATCTACACGGTATAATTCTTTTACCAAATGGTGCAACACCTTTGAAACTTGAAGCTTTGCATACCAATCTACTATTCATTTGGAAATCTCTTAGAAAAGGTTTCTATTAGTTCCCATTCTTCTCTTTGGATGATGTTCAAAGTGTTTGATTGATTGGATCATGGACCTTAACTCTAGATTTTTCAAACTCTTAGTTTGAAGTAGTGACTTCAACCCTAATAAGCAACAAAAAATCTTCAGTCCAGGTTTGGATTCGTATTTATGGTACTTCACAAGAGTATTGAAGACCTAAAATATCATTTTCTATTGCAAGTAGTGTTAGAACCCTTGTTTGTACTGATGTTGCGACATAAAGGCCAATGTTTGATAGATATTTTGGTCACTTTGTGCGTGTTTTGGTTTATATGGATCTCTCTAAACAACTAAAATATGAAGTCTTTGTTGAAGATTTTTTATTTTTGTTGAACTTGATTATGAAAATTTTCCTGACTTTTCCACTCATTGTAATTGTATTGGTCATTATATAAGTTGTTGCAAGCGAGTCAAAGTCACCCAAGTTCGAGGTGAGCCTGATATAGCTGATAGAAGAAAAACCATACAAGAACAAAAGGAGTGTGACACCAAAATAACATAGGAAGGCCAAAAGGAGAAAAAAATAATTAATTTTGATGGTTCCCAATGAAAAGAAGCCAGTTGAGGTTCATACTAGCATTAAGGAAATTGTTCAAAAATATATTAATTAGCTCAAAGTTTTCTTCGTCGATGACAACATTAAGGACAACTTCGCTAAAATTTTTTTGTCTCAGGTTGGAGTCCTTCACGTAAAAATATATGTGGACTAGTTTATATAGAATTTTGTTTTAACTTTAATTGAGACATTTGTTAGTGTGCAGTAGAATTGGTCCCTCGTACTAATCGGTCTTGGGTTGAATACCAAGTTTTAAAAGAAATGTTAATTGGCCTTGGGTTGAATACCAAGTTTTAAAAAAAATATGTTAAGAGAAGACAACTTTGAGAAGATTTACCAAAACAACATGCATTTGTGCTTCAGTGGAGACTACAATACCATTTTAAGAGCTCGTGTAACAAACTATAATATGAACTTGGTCTCTCGTTTTGATTAAAAATGTGAACGATGATAGATATGGTGAATACCATTGATGTAGTATTGATGTGTTACATGTGATGGAGACCAAAAAAAATCCACGAGTATTATTTGTGGTTTTATAAATTTTACTATTCATGGTAATAGTGTAGTAATTATTTTAAATAATGACATATAAACTCAAATATATTTTGATGGATTTTAATTTCTACATGTGTAATTCATATATAAAAATATTATTTCATGCGAATAAATGATAAGAAGAACATGTGATATAGTTAGGTAGTTCCTAAAGAACTAGATCATTTTATGTTCTTATTTTTCTTGAACCTTGTTTGTTCTTATCTTCTCTTTACATTACCTTAATGTCGTAGTATGTAAGAAAGAACAATGGTCATATCTTTTGTTACATGCAAAATTTTCTAAGAAATACAAACAAGTTTAAATGAAGGTACAATGTAATTTTCATCTTACATATAATATATATTTTAGACATGTCTATATTTTGGGGATAATTTTTATTGATAATATGATTTGCTAATTATTTCCTTTGAAATTATTATGTGTGGCTTTAGGTTCAAAACTAAGCATATAGGATTTTTTATTTTTTTTTGGTTACAACTAAGCATATTGGATTAATATGTTTTGACTTTTGATTTGGTGGGTGGAAAATAGATGTTTCAGTTGGCGTTAATTTTTTGGGAGCTTCTACGATGCAGTCAGGAAACTGATTTTTTTGAAAAAGTTAATTTTGATCTTAATGTTTGATTCATTTTTAAATTGTTGATTACCGAATGATGATCAATAGTAATTCATCTAGTAATGTTTGCAACATCTTGGACTTACGGGTACTATTTTATTGTTGGCGTGTTTAAAATGCAAAAAGAGTTAATGATATTATGTGATAGTCTTAAGTGTTACACTTTGTGGGGTGTTACACCTAAAACAAGGTAGGATAAAATTAGATTAAGTGTAGTCTTGTTAATCTGATGAATTGATAATACTATGGAGATTGAACTTTTGATGCCACTGTATAAAAAGTGGGGTGTTATTCACTAAACTTTTGATGCTATAGTGTTAACTTCACCAGAAAAATCATTCTCATGACTTCACCATAGAATTTTCCTAATTGTTTTTGTTAGTTTAACCGAACTCGGTATTATGGAGTTTACAACACCTACACACTATGTGCACCAACTATTTGTGGTGGTTTATGTTGGTTGTAACTATGTCTTAGATTTTGTATTCAAGCTTTTTAGATTGATGAGATTTTTGAATTTGTCTATATTTTGGAGATAAAGCTTAAAGGACCAAAATGTAACATAAGAATTACTTAAAGGACCAAATTTATAATTTAGCCTCCTTAAAAAAATTATAATTTAACCATATGAAAATAATATAAACATTTTCTTAAAACGTAATTACACCCGCAACTTGTCAATCTTATTAACAAACGAGCGCTACTATTTATATAGACACAATTTATCAAGAATTACTCACGAATCAGTTATTAACCAATCAAATCTCTTGTTTTCTGGAAAACACAGTAGGTAAAGGGGTTAGAGTTTTAAGACTTCGGTTACTTTGAACACTCGTGATGTTTTTAGGTTCCCTAAATTCGCGATGCCAAGCATTTTCCTTAACAAATTCTTTTGAAAAGTTTTAATATATTTTGCATTATTTAACTAATTATAAAAATATCAACCAAAAAATAGACAAAATCCATTTTGTGTGATATTTTCAGCTTAAAAGCTAGCAATAAAGGCTTTCCATTATTCCCAATATAATAGTATAAATAGACATGCATGAGGAATAAACAAATATGCATTGAGTGAGGAAATCAAAATATAAAGGAGGAAAAGAGCATAGCTCTTTTGAATCAAATATTCCACTGCCTTTTCTACCATTTCTAAAGAGCAAAAAAGCTCTCAACTTCTCATATATACACAATAAGTGAAGTGTATAGAACACATAAAACAATTCCATTATGGTTGCTGGATGGAGAAGAGCGTTTTACACATCCAAAGACAAAGACACCAAAATATTAGCTGAGAGCCACCAACAACAACATTTGGACTTTGACAACATCAGTGGAAGTCCTCAAATCAATCCTTCTAAATTCACATCTTCCACCACCCCAACTAGTCCCAACCTCCATTGTCGAACCTCAGATTCTTCACTTCTCGACAACAACAAAATCAACAACAGTCCTAAGTGGTCTTCCCCTAACTCACCATCAACTTATTACTCTCTTCTCAAAGCCACCTTACGCCTTTCCAAAGTAAGTTAACCTATTCACACTCTTTTCTACTCATAGTTCTATACTGCGTCTGCTATCGCAATTGCAGTTGCAGTATCGCTAAGATATCAAACTGCAACTGCGATCGCAGACCACGGTGTAGAATGCTTTAATTCTCGATTTAGTAACATTTTTTCCTAACTTTTATTTATTTTTTTGTGTAGAATTTATGTGGAATTTGTACTCATAGTGTGAAAACCGGTGAAGGGAAAGCAATTTTCACAGCAGAATGTTCTCATATCTTTCACTTCCCATGCATATCAGCTCACGTGAAAAACCAACAAATTATCACGTGCCCTGTATGCGGAACAAACTGGAACGATCTTCAACCGGAGAAAACCGCAGAGAATGTTAAAACGACGACGACGGCGTTGAAGCTTCCAAACTACAATGACGACGAGCCACTCTTGTCGTCTACCTCCGTTTCCCGCTTTAACACCATACCGGAGAACGAAGAAGAAGAACAAGAAGAAGAAGAAAATGAAGAAAACAAAGAACCTGTTGAATTTCAAGGCTTAGATGTCTGTTCAACAAAAACATTTGAAGCGTTTTTGCTACCAGAAACTGCTCTTGTAGCATCTAACAAGAGCTTCCAGACGTTAATTGCAGTGTTAAAGGTGAAGGCAAAGCCGTGTAATGCGGTGGTGAATCGGCCGCCGGTGGATCTTGTTACGGTGGTGGATATAGGTTGTTCAATTTCCGGTGAAGATATTTTGAAACTGAAACGTTCAATGCAAGTTGTAATCTCTTCGCTTAATTCCTCTGATCGTCTCTCCGTCGTCGTATTCTCCAGTGGATCAAAACGGTTGTTTCCGCTGCGGAGAATGACCGGCCGCGGTCGCAGATCGGTGCGTCGGATCATAGAAGCACTCGGTGTTGATGAGATGAACGGTGATGGAGTTCCGGCGAGGAAAGAGGCGGTGAAAAAAGCCGCGAAGATTCTAGAAGATCGGAGGCAGAAGAATCCTGTTGCCAAAATTATACTTCTTACAAATGGTCATGAAGATAGGAGATTATCTTCCACGCGCTTTCCTAATTTGGAAACTCCAGTCCACGCTCTCAACTACTCACATGCACTTCATGACGGTGCGTTTTCAGAACGCATCGGTACTTTGTTGCGCGTGGTTGCTCAAGACATCAAATTTGAATTCCAAAACGGCTCAGAGTCAAGTTTCACCGCTAAACTCTTGCAAGGATCTGCCACAATGGGAGATCTTCACGTGGTAGAGGAGAGAGAATTGCTTGTTGAGTTAAAAGTACCTTCGTCACATGGATCCCATACCCATGCTCTTTCCGTACAGTCTTCTTACTGTGACCCGTTTACTAAAGAGGTTGTTCATTTGAAGGAGCGTTCAATTGTTATCCCACGTCCGGTCTCCATTAAATCGTTAGACCCTAAGATCAAACAGTTGATACGTTTACACGTCAACATCCGAGCTTCAATTAAACATTCGAGTCCAGAAGCGGCTCATGAATGGTTGCGAAGGCTTGAAGCCGAAGAAACCGAGTCACGGCTTCGCGGACAACCTAAGTTGAGGAGTCATAGGCTCAGAAGAAATAGTTTGGAGGAAAAGATGGAGCCGCTTACGCCGATATCGGCTTGGAAAGCAGCTGAGAAACTGGCTAAAGTGGCTATCATGAGAAAGTCTATGAATAAAGTCAGTGATTTACATGGCTTTGAAGATGCCAGATTCTAAATGTATTTTTTTCTTATTGTCATAATGTTTTCTTTAGGTTATTGTCGGTGAAAATATGTTAATAAAAATTTTGTAATAAGAAATTAAAAAAATTATGGCAAAAGCATAAATGGAATTGGCCCATGACTCATAATAGTGACAAGAAGTACCAACCGGCTTGGCCCTTTTGTGAATAGAAAAGAATTAGATTGTGATTGCCAAGTGAGATTTTAGGTATAAGGAGAATTTTAGAAATACAATTATTGGAGTTGTAATTTTTGTCCTTTTGTTTTCAAATATGTATGTATAATTGAAGCTGTTGTTGGGTCTCATCAAAGGAAAATGTTAAAAATTATATTCCTGTTTAAGTCATCAACAGTTTAGTATGTTTGAATGTGCTGTTAATTCTCTGGTAGTGTACTTGTGTCCGGAGGGTTGAGAGCAAAATTGGTGGGTCACATTTCTGATAATTTAGACAATGGATGGTACAAAGTAATTAAGAACTTTTTGGCTTTACATACATTGCATTGGTGTTTGAATTTGGAACTGATTTAAAATTTTAAGAAGGTGGGGTTTTGCTTTAAATTCCAATCCTATCTAAATCTTATGTATTTGAGATTTTGGTGACGTTTAAGTTAAGCCTATGTGTTGTTTTCACAATCACACACTCTATACTTCAGCTTGGTCAAATATGGTTTGAAGTTTGAACACAAATTAGTCATATTTGGTAATTTCATCTTCAATTATAATTTTTTGGTACAAATTTCATCTTCAATTCTACCTAAGTTCAAATGTTCAATTCTACCTAGCACTAAAAGCTTACATTTTTTTTTTGTTGATATAAAATTTGAGTGCACCAATGTAACTAAGGTAATGTGAGAAGTTCTGAGATTTCCTACACTCTCAAAAATTAATTGATCAACTTTTTTTTCTTTTTCAATTTATGGTTTGTTTTGGATTGGTGTCTGGTTTACCCAAAATCACATTTAAAATCACGGTAACACAGAAACTATGTATAATAGCTTCAGGTTTTCAGCAATACGAGTGTATTGAAACATGGTATTACCTTGACAAACGCGTATCCAAACTCCGACTTATACAAACATTAACCACTTTGCAATATTTTATATAAATATTTCATTCAAAAATTAACTTATAAAGTCACATAACCAAAAGAGAACCAAGTCAGCATGTACACTATAGCTGGTTGAAAATCTTATCCTCTAGAGTTTGCTTGGTGCTATCTATGTGTAACGCACTAGATGGTGGGGTTTTGCTACTATGATGCCTAACAAGAACTTCAAAGAATTAATCAAAAGTAGTGACAAGCAACTAAAATTATGATGAATGAGAAAGTGAATTAGTGTGCCCCACTAATGACAAAGTGTTCATATTTTTCTTGAAAATTAAAAATGGTAGACAATTTAGGGATAAAACGCGTGAATGTGCTCTACCATCTTTTCATTATGCACATTTTTTGGTGATAAAGTTATACTTTCATAGTGTGTGTGTACTTGTATGATGAGATTCATGTACCTTATCTTTTGTTGGAAAATGATCTACTTGTATTCGAGTTTCATGCTGTCACATGTCAAGTGTTTGTGAAGAAAAGGTAATGTAATACAAACAAATCTTAAGACGGTGCTTCAAATCATCAATGACAATAGGGCATTTATACTTTACTTTTAAGTCAGCAACTAAATAATGTTGTTGAATTTACGTGCATTTCTTGGATTCCGGATGACTTATAAAGCATATAGGAGCCAAATAGTCAATAATAGAATAACAATCTTAAAAAGAAGAATGTTTTTATCACCATATCATAGGACCAAAGTATTCATTATCTTTAGGCTTAGATCCTCTTTCATTTTAAAAAATAATAGTAATATTCATCGTCAGAATCTGTTGTGTAAATCTCCGCTAGAGAATTTATTGAGCACACAAGATGAATTCTCATTTATCAATCGGGTTTTTTTATACAAAGAGTTAGGAGATCGAACCATAACCAATTGCATAAAGAGTCCGAGTCGGTTACTTCTTATACCATCCACATGTTGGTGAAGTTGGTTGAATAATATTTTGGTTAATGTTGAAGAGACGGAAATTTATCTCATTAATCATTATTACCGTGATAATTCAACACTTTGAATTTCAGTTCTTACCAGATATATTATATATCACCTCTTACTTAATCTATATTTATAGTTCCACAAATGAACAAACAATATTATTCTGTACACCAACTTTTTTATTCCAAGCCAAAATCTAATCCTGGATAATTGATGATATTATGGATAATCTTCATTTACTTTCTTGTCCCGCACTCAAAATCTCCATTATTACTCTAGTTTTGTTGTACTTCATACGGTTATAAGCTACTATATAGACTATAGTTCTAGTGTACCTGTCTTCCTTTACTTCATCCAGTTATAAAAAAATGTTCTGCAATTTTTTCTTGTTCCAATGAACTTACGGTGAAATTCGCACCTACTAAATACCGAGAGTGGAAAATTACGGGTTCAAACTCAGACCACAGCCCAACATATCAAATATCTATTCAGTTTTTTACAATATGAGTTGTCCTCACGGAACATGTGGTCTGCAATTTAAAAGGCTAATATTTATCCTAATTTCCTATATAATGTCTGCATTTATCCTAAACAATTTTGTGACATCACATTCAAATGTGGTCTTATGATCTGTTGTTGTGATTTAGTCGTTGTAAAATACAAAAAAAATGTCAAACCCATATTTTTAAGAAATATCATGGATCGAGTGAATGACATGTTTTTGGTGAAAATGTTGAGGAATGAGAAGTGTGGATGTTTTGAAAAAGAAAATACAATTTCAGGAAAAAAATCTTAACGCTGAAATTTGAAGAGGATCGCTGAAAATCAAAAGCAATTTGTTATACCAATATTCTCTTTAAATAGCATTGCTCTTTTGAAAATGTAGAAGTGTAAATTGATTTTGATATGCATTAATGTTCTCAAACATGAACATTGCTCTTTTAACTTCTAACTAAAAAATTTAAAACTCTTACCACTAAACCTTGTTGGAATTTAAAAATTTATTGTTCAATTCAAATAGCTCATTTTAATCCTCAACTCAACTTTTGTTACTGCATAAACAATTTACTTTTCCTTTTAAGAGGATCACAACGTGACATTAGCAATTGTAGATCAGTTTCTCTTTCAGAAAGGGGTAAATACGAACATGTATAAACATAAAATATTGGTTATACTCCTACTAATCTGGCTAGAAAAATGCATGAAAAGTGAATGCTGGTAATTAATCACGAACATAAGTCATAACAAAACTAAAAAGAATATATTTACAAGTATGTGAAACATACAGACATCACACCTAGCCATTGGCTTTTGCAACCAACCATACAAAGGTACACCTATACTAACACGTAATTCAGATGATACAAGAAAGTTTGATACAAACACAAGAAAATCACAAATATAGTTGCTTGCACTGTGCTGCATCGATATCAAAGGGACAATACGGGCACTTAAATACTTTTGTGCTATTCTTGGACATTTTCAAGATAGACTGCTTACAGAGGACATGGCCACAGGACATCAACATTGGAGGGTTCTCCTCGGTTGCTTGTTCCTTTGAGACAGGACAAACAAAAACAGAATGGAACTGGAATTCGCTGTCCATCTCAATTGGCACCGGTAACTGGCTCATAGACTGCCATTCCTGCTTCATAACAATCATAAATTTGAGGAGAGCCGGCAAAACCTGAATCCCAGCTGCTACCGTCACACTCAACGGACTGTTGTATGACTGTCCCAAAAGATTGCAGAACTGCCTTTTAAGTTCCTCGGCCAACCTATCCCAGTTAGATGGGGAAAGCAATGCATGGTATGGAGACTTTTCAATCTTTCCAGGCCACAGAAGACAAGCCATAAGCTTCTGGACTTCAGCAATATGACTGGTAGCGAAAGGAGAAAGGTAGGTTCTTGCATAATGAAGGGCTTCATCTCTACTTCCACCATTTTGAAGTAATTTCACAAATTGCATTGAGTGAAGTTTCAACACAATGTCAGATCCGCTTTGAGCGAGTTTGTCAGAATTAGTCGCAGCCCAGTTGAGGGCTGGCTCCAGGTTCTGATTCTGCATGGCTTGGAGTATTTGATACATCTCCAAGAATGGAGATTTCATACTTGCAGCAGATTCAGGCTCACCGACTGCACTAAGAAAATGGTCCCCTACATCGAAAAGGCCCTGGCGATAAAAATGGTTGGCAATTATTTGATTTAAAGTGCGTATATCAAAGTTAGTGTTTCTGTAAGCTTTTGATATATCAGGGAAATTTTTCTCAAGATGCTTCCCATACTTGCTGAGTGCTACATTTAGCTCCTTCTGTGTACTTTCCATTTGGCCAATTGGGGAAATTTTAAGTAAACTGGCCTTCAGCTCATTCAGGACAGTTTTAGAATCAAGCACTTGGTCAGTGGTATTGACTGATTGCAGTGATTCTAAAACAGTCTCAATTTCATGACTGATCTGATCAATCATCTCTTGAGCCTTAGAACTGGATAACTTTTGCTTCTTTGTAACTCGGTCAAAAGCATCTTTAACAGAACTTAGCTCCATGATGAGTATTAAGCTTATCTGCAGTTTGTAAGGCTGTAAGCCAATATTTGATACACCTGCAAAGGTCCATGGTGTTAATAAAGGAACTTTCTAAGACCAACCTTTCAAATTGCTAGCACTACAGTTTGCTATACTTATTATATTCTAATTCTAATAAATACATGAAAGAAGACTTTAAAAGACACAGGTAGAGGAATTCACATACAGTCTTCCCAAAAGCTCCAATTCACTCACAAATGACTAGCAAGCTTCCCTCATCGTAAGATACATCACAGCCTATAACCATATGATTAACTCAACCTAATTACTACCAACTAACTAAATAATCGAGTAACGACTAATTGGGTGGACTCTAGTAGCACTGAAATCAGATGACTATTTTCCCTGCCAACACCCCTATCCTCTCTGTTGATTTGGGATTGGCTTATCCTTCCCTCCTCAAAGACAAGTCTTTATCTTTGAGCTACATCATTCAAATTTACTGCAATGAGTTGAGCTTGGTTGGTTCAACAGGTCAAAGAAGCACCTAATTGTACTATTGTTTTACTCCTATTTCAAGCTGCTACTTATGCATCAGTCCACATTTTATAAAGTCCCACTTCTTCTTTCCAATACATTGAGCTGGTCTGAAATAACAATTAGGTCAAAAATTGATTCAGCTATTGTGATTCAAATTATGTTAATAATTTGTAATCCTTCACAAACATGCGTTTTGCTAACACAGTCTTCACTTGGTTCCTCAAGTCTTTTACCGTCCACCTTGAAAAAACCTCTAGTTTGCTTGCTGCTGCTTTCCCATCCACAGACGAGGATGAGTCTGGCGGTTTGAGTGACGGCAATGGGCCGCTTGGCCTGCAATGTCCCGTCACACCAAGGTATTGTGCTTCTGAAACCCACTTCTCTTGATACATACCTTGACATTCCTCTTAAGCCATTGACATTTTTATGACTGCATTTTGTCCATGTATGATGAAGCTCTTCCTGCATCACTTCTATGGTCTGGTTTGGTTCCTTCACCTTTCTTACTTCTCCACCTTGTTCCTCCTCTATGTTCACAGTTCCATCTTTTCCTACTGCTTTTGTTAGCTTTCCCCCCTACCAATAGGCTTCACCTTCCAAGAATTTTAGTTCCATTGATCCTTGTTTCTTATATGTATCGATCTACTATCTATTTCTGGCTTTCTCATTTTTTATTCTCTGATTTAGTTCTGAGATCTCACTGATATACTGGTTCCAATGTGGTTTTTACTTCCTCGTCTGGATCAAACTCTGGCTGGAAATGCTTGAACACTGACTTGTCAAATGTCCACAAGGTTGATCCATTTCTAGAAAAACAACCGTTTGAGATTGCCCCCTCTCAATGCCATTGCAATCCATCATAGCTTCCCCTTCTTAATTACTTAAACGACCCCAAAAGAGACGCATATAACCTTCCTTTCCATCAAAAACAATATACCCCATGACTCCAACACAGGAGCTCTGACACCAGTTGATACAGACCAAAAAATATATTAGCAAGAATAGGGGAAATCCCGTTGATTACAGATCTACAGAGCTTCAAGGGTCTGCCATGCAACCTCCCCACCCTAAGGATCTGTTTGGGAGTTCAGGAGGGGAGGGCTTGGGAAAAAAGGAAGGATGAAGTGGAAGGAATAGAGGACTTTGGGAGGAGAGGATGCGGAAATTTCATTTTCCTTCATAATACAAAATCCACCTAATTGGTAGGAACTAGAACAATGTATTGGAGGGGGATTTCGGAGGGTTTAGATAAATTCTTCAAATTCAATCTATGTTGTTATAACACTCTTAAAAATATATTAACTATAGGCTTTCATTTATCATTTTCTAAGGGTGTTATAATTAATATATTTTTAATATTAAGAGTGTTATGACAACATAAATTGAGTTTGAAAAATTAATCTAAACCCTACAAAATTCTCCTCTGATACATTTTTTGAGTTCCCTCAAATTAGGAGGATTTTGTATTATGAAGAAAAATGAAACCCTCCAAATCCAACCCCTCCCAAAGTCTTCTATTCTTTCCACTTCCTCCTTCCTTTTTTCCAAGCCCTCCCCTCCAATCTCCAAAACAGACCCTAACCAACTCAACCTAATTCACTCCTCTTCACTTCCATCTAAGTTAGACGACAGTCCAACCAACTAAACAACAACAACCACCAAACCTTATCCACTAAGTAGGGTCGGTTACTTGGATAAAATTACGCCATAATGTTCTATCATAAACCATATTAAGATCCAACTTATTCATCTCTAAATTTTTCCTAATAGTTTCTCTTATAGTTTTTCAAGGTCTTCCTCTACCTCTTGCGATCTGAATATCCTCCATCTGTAACCCTCTAACCAACTCAACCTAACTATTTCCAACCGACTAAATAATTGGGTGGGGACCTAGCATAATCAAACAAAAACATAAACATTAACTAAATGTGCCGCAGCTTATAATAAAATGTACTATTAACTGTTTATTGTTATCATACATAAGAAGAAGCAGATTCAAATTCAAGTAACAAGTATATAAATCAAATTAATTAGCTTTTTATCAATGTAAAAGTTAGATTTGGATCCTCTCATGTATAATAAAAAAAACATCAGAAATCCATTTATTCAAAAAACAAGTTTAGTAAATTCAACAAAACAATAGATAGCAATATTTTCAATTGGAACTACAAATTCTAGCTCAATTACACTGTCAGTGCATCATAGTTTGAAAAGATAAAATCTAGCATACAAGTTTTAACATCAGATTTACACAATAATTAGAAGGAAAAGAAGTTAGGGTTTGGAATACGATGATAGTAGAAATTAAACGAACGCGAATGAATTCGAATAACGAGAATTGAAAGGAAAAAGAGAAAGTGGCTTACTGAAAATGGAGGGAACAGATCTGTGGTTGGTGATTAGGGCAAAAGAACTAGAAACATGGAAAACGGAGAGAGACGGGGGTTGTATTGTAATAATCAAGGAAATAAGACTTACGTGTCCCTCATCCCTTCTTTGATCTTTATCTTTACTCTAGAGACACATATCCTTACACAAACCCTATTTTCTTTCCCGGTCCATCTTCAACTTAATAGTTTGAATCATTGATCAAAATAAGATAAGATAAAACAAGATACATACATCCTTCGGTCATTATTATAAGCAAAAATTTACTTTTTAGATTCATTCAATAAATGATGTATGTGGTCTACATAAAAGACCATGTACATCATTATAACAGTGATTGAATGATGTATATTGATAATGTTCTATTGATATATTATTTACACCTAAAAATAAGTAATTAATAGTTGAGAAAGACGAACAATCGAATTTAGTGTTAGTTGAATTGAATGAAGAATAGTTAAATTCAAGACAATCAAATATGAAGTAGACAAATATTTTTTAAGCTCATTAAGGTTCATGCAGATTATGAGATGTTAAAAACGGTTAACATCATGTGGAACTTGACAATTCAACGATTAGCTCGTATTTCATCTCATTTTTATAGTACTAAAATAGTCAAAAGAGATTGATATTTTGATCAATATGACTAGTTCTGTATATAAACTTAGTTCTCGTGAACTTAACTCAGTTGGTAAGGATAATACATAAAATATGCAAGGTCTGGGGTTCAAATCCTGGTCACCACCACCCAAAAAAGTTATGTATATAAACTTAAGCATTTCATTAAACATGCATAATGAATCAAATCAATCTTTTTCAAAAATTTATCATTTATCTTTTTGTTTTACCTTTTTACTTGTGTAACTATTGGTTTAATAGATACAAAAAACTTAACTTTGTGTTAACACTATTTGAAGGAATTAAGGAACTCGTAGATGAAAGACATAATTTTTTTTATCAGTGTAATTGTTTGAAGCGGAAAGTGAGTCACATGTTAGAGCTGAATGTTAGTTGTATGGTTGATGGTTTACTAATGTTTGCATTTTATTTTTTGTTGAAAGATCAAGAATCACATAAGTGAACAGGCTAGAAGTGACATCATAAGTTTCATAAAGATATCAAAAGACTATTGTTGAAATTATTAGAAGATTGTTTGACAATTAAAGCAAGAAAATGTTATTCATCATTAATTCATTATTCCTCACCACTCCAAAGTTTTCAACAAGCTTTAATGATATAAGGAAGAATAGTAGGTTCGTAATTGAAGACTTGTGATATAATAACTTACATCACAAGCTACACAAGATTATTCTGGTAATGTGACAAAACACATTGAGTTGTGTTACATGCCGTGCAAATTTACTTCAACTATACATGCCAAAAGGGATTGTACATACATTTACGAGGATCTTAAAGTTTCATCTCGCCAAAGCTTATCAAGATACAAAGATTCAAGAATGATCTTCAAATAATTTTTAAAAAAAGCTTATGCAAAAGGCATAAAAGTTTTATTCAAGAGAATGATCGTTGTATGTTCACAAGTACATTTATGCTTAAATTAAAGTATCTCAAATACATACCCCGACGACAAAAAACAATGTGTTCAAACACCAAGGTGAATGATAAGAAGTATTGCATCTTAAAATTACTCTTATTAGTTCATCATAATCATAATACTTATTCTGTTTTGATTGTGTGTTTGACTTATCATTATTTATATGACCTAAAAAAACACTTATATTTGTTGGTTAAATCTATCCCTCGTAAGCATAAAACCATACACATCTAATCTTTCTTTTAGATATGATAATAAGTGCATCCAAAAACTTATTAAGAAATAAAAAAAGAAATATTATATATTTTTTTATATAGATCAAGTAACATTTGTGTACAACTGTGAAGACTAAAACTAAAACCTTTTTAAGAGTTTTAACATTGCTACATGTAGAAGGCTGAAATCTTAATTTTTTATTCTTTATTTTATTGCTAAAAAAAACTTTCTTATATAACTAAAAAATTATGTTTTTCTTAGAGAGAAAAATCCATAATTTTTTGAAAGCAGGAATTTCATCCGTTAATAATCAATGAAATAGTTGGCTGAGATTCGAATCCCCTATTAATTCACTTTAAAAAGTAAATTATATCCATTAGGACACGAAATTCTTAAAAGAAAGAAAAAAAAAAACCACCAGATTACTTTTAATGAAATTGTTATTTTATTTTTATTTTTTATGTGGTTTAGATTCAGAAAAATCCCAATTCATAGTTGGAGCCTCCCTTTCTCTCTATATCGGCTCCAAAGTGAGTTGTTGTCAAACAAAGATGGATTACCGTAACAAAAAGATTCTCGCTCCTATGGTTCGCGTTGTGAGTTTTTATTTCCCTTCTCTTTCACGCCAAAATTCAATTCAATTCAACTACTATACTATATATTATTATTTGAATATACTGTTTTGTTTAGGGCACTCTTCCACTTAGATTACTAGCTGCTGAATATGGTGCAGATATCACTTACGGTGAAGAAATCGTTGACCACAAAATTATCAAATGCGAACGCAGAATCAACGGTATACTCTTCTTTTCATCAATTCATTCATTATCAACTTGTTCTGTTTATGCTTTTACAAAATCATGATATTCATATCTTACTTCTTGGTTAGAACATCTTGGATCCACTGATTTTGTGGAGAAAGGGACGGAAAGTGTCGTGTTTAGAACCTGTGATCAAGAAAAAGATAGAGTTGTGTTTCAAATAGGAACATCTGATGCTGTGAGGGCTCTAACTGCTGCTCAGTTAGTGTAAGTTAATTGTATACTTATTATTGGTAGCGACGTAATGTACACTTTTCTTACATGATTAGATGCTTTTTAGCATTAATCATGCCTTATAGATAAATGTTGGTTGTCATTGTTGTTGTTGGATCTTTGTTGTTGTTTATTGATTTTACTTTATTGGAGGAGTAGAGCCCATCTTTGTTGTTGCTTTGTTGCAAGGAGTAGAGCCCATCATGACTATAACTAAAATTGCCATGTTTTTAATGTAACAAGATCGCCAGTTCCTATCATGTTTTCACACACGCACCGAGGATCCTATACATGATCAATTCATAAGGCTTTTCTAACACTAAACTAGCAAATAGAAACTTAGTAAAAATGTGTTAGCTGTTTTCTCTGAGTTCCTTAGTAACGAAGTGTTCATTGTTTTCTTTATATATTAATTTTTTGTATGTTAATTTATCTTTATTGACATTGCAGGTGTAATGATGTTGCTGCAATAGATATTAACATGGGATGCCCTAAGGCATTTTCTTTGAGTGGTGGGATGGGTGCTGCTCTGTTGTCCAAACCAGAGCTTATTAGTGATGTAAGTCTAATAGTTTATCGTTGCTTTGGTTGTGATAGGATACTGGATTTGGGCCTAAGACCAACATCTGGGCTGAACATGAAGTTAGTCGGGAATGCTGATGTGGGTAGTTTGTTAAGAGGGGAATTATAGGGAGAGGAGATGGGAGAGAGAAGGAAGTAATACATTCACTTTCATACTATTTTGTTCTTGGGTTCCTATCAGATTGTAATTTTGCAACATGTTTGAATCCTTCTTTAAAATTCCAGATCTTAACAACATTACGGAGGAATTTGAGCCTACCAGTAACATGTAAGATTCGACTTCTAAAATCACCGCATGATACAGTGGAGCTAGCCAGGCGAATTGAGAAAACTGGTGTTGATGCTATTGCAGTCCATGGAAGGTAATATCCAAATTTTGTTTATTTTTTCTGGACGTTTCCAAATTAAGGGGAAACAACCATATGGCTGTTTTACCTTTATAGGAGCTCATTTTCACTTAACAAAACCAATGAACAAGCATCATCCTATTAGTTGGTTTACGTAGATCAATGTTTTAAAAGATTCACCCAAATTTTATTGAACATGACATCGGCTGAGTTGACTGTTCTCAAATCGGTCAAAGTAGGATAATTAACTTCCAGATATGTTAACTGTTTTCAAACAGCTAAGATATTCCAAATGACTACGATATGCCAAACTATTGGCACATTTTTGTTAGAATATCTAAATAATCTTAGGGAAGAAAATGATGCACAATAAATTAGTGTGTGTGTGTGTCAGCATATATAAAATATGCCTCACGTTAGATCATGGATTTATTAATCGTTTATCTTTGTTGCTTTAAAATATGCCTCACGTTTTTCTTTTAATCTATTTACAGATATGTCTTAGATAGGCCCAGAGATCCGGCAAAGTGGAGTGGAATTGCCGATGTTGTGTCAGCACTATCTATTCCAGTTATAGCAAATGGTGATGTCTTTGAGTATGACGACTTCCAACGCATTAAATCTGCTACAGGTATCTGAATTTTTTTTCAAGATTTTAACAGATTTTCAGTTATTTATTAGAATTGTAGAGACTATTCCATGAAACAAACTTATATGAGCATTTTTTTTAACATAAATTTCAGAAGTATGAGTTGTCTTTTCCCTACTTCATATTCTGTTGCAACCTAATCTCTGTCCTTGTTAATGAGTTCTTCACAAGTCGCAATAAAAGATCTGAGTAGAAATAACTCTGTTGTCAATAGCGGCCGAACGCGGCGCGATCGCGGCCAAAAACATCAAAACGCGACACAGCACTCCAACGCGGAGCGTTTGGAGAAAGCGGCTGAAGCGGGCGCGATGCGGGTCAAAGCGGGCGCTTTTCACTTAAAACCGTTTTAAAGGTCATTTTTGTAATTTTTAAACCCTAACTATCACTCTTTTCCATCAGAACCATATACACAGCCGCAAACACAATTTCTTCATCGTACAAACAAAAAAAATCCATCTCCTCTTCTCATCTCATCATCTCTTGATCGCAGAACCCATCTCTCCTCTTCTCATCTCATCTTTTGATCACATAACCCATATTTGTTCTCCTCTCTTCATCTCTTGATTTCAGAATTTGTTAGTTGTTAATTGGGAGGATGAACTTGTTAATTGTTAATGTTTTTCACTTTTGTTACTTTAAGCTTTAGAGGCTTAAAGTGTTGGTTTCCTTGAATTTTATTAGTATTTTTTGCAAGTATGTTTTATGTTTTGCTTAAGACTTGTGACTTTTATTTCAAATTAGGAATACTTCATGAATTTTGAGTAATGTTTAAGGTATTTTAGTAGTTTTTTCAACAGTATAGTATTTTAATATTAAATATATTAGTGTCCGCGTCACCGAAATAGCCCCCGCTACGCGCCCGCACCCTGCGCCGCGTCAATTTTTGGGGTCGCCGCGCCGCATTTCCGCTTTGACAACAGAGGAAATAACTCAATCTCTTGGAAAGTGAGGAGATGGACCAAAGCTAACAAATTTGTTTGTTCCATGACATCTATATATTGCATATTCCTTGCCCTCTTAGGCCATGATAGATTCCCCTCAATTCTGCAGGAATGTTTGGGCACATCCCTATGATTAGCCTTCCCAACAAATGTCTTAGATCAAGCCGCCACATTGTCTTTTTGGTAATCTTTGCATTCCCATTTGTGTAACTTCAAGTCTTCAACTCAGCCCTTTCAGGGAAAGCTAGTCATATTTCGTCCTCCATATGACAACACTTGACATTCAATGCTAGAGTTAGATGAGAGATTTCATAATATGGAGATGTAGACATTCTTATTTTTGTAAACTATATATTGAATGTAGGAAACAAAAACACTACAATAAATCCAAGGCAGTTCTTATAATATTTAGAATATCCAAGGTTACAAAAGTAACACCAAAGAGTTTGAACTAAACTGATCTTGTGTGTGTGAATTTTGGGGGCCGCAGTGGCAGTGATGAGGAGGTTGTCAATATTATGTATGTATGTTGTGGCTTACGAAGACTGATCATGCTGCTTACTGCAAGTCCCTCGTGAGTTGATAAAGGTAACTTACAAGACTCACAAGTCACAAGTTAGTTTAAAGGAAAGTTAGGCAAGCACACATTTGAAGAATGTCACATAAAGTCTTAAGTGAAGAAGGTTATAAGTTTTTTATTGCATTTGATGAGAATTCATTTTGACCTGGACAATTACTTTTGTATTAAACATGTATGAGAATTAAACTTCTTGTTCTGATCTGATATATATAGGCCACTCGTAATAAATGCTAATCGGTCAATAAGGAAATATATGCTTATAAATTAACAATTTCATAGATTATTCTCCTATTAATTACAGATGAAATACCTTAAATTAGAGATGTCTACGTATTTACAACACCACCCCCCCTTAAGTTGGTGAATAGACATATATCATTCTCAACTTGCAAGTAGTTGTTTGAATCATTCTGTTGATAATCCCTTGTCAAAACATTTGCTAGCTGGTATCGAGAAGGAACTGAAGATAGTTTCTGGCGGGGACAATCATCTCCTCTTTCATCATAAGGTAGTACAACCATTCTTGTCCCTTAGCTACTCCAATCATCCTCCCACAAGATCCTAATATGTACATTGAAAAGGAAAAATGCTACTGGATGATTTTGGTCTCTACTATGTTTATGGATAGAGATTGAGTAATTAGAAAGTTTAGGGACAACAAGCTCATGGTTCAATTTAGTGAAGATTGAGTAATTAGAAACTAGAAAGTTTAGGGACAACAAGCTCATGGTTCAATTTAGTGAAGATTGGAGTTCAATAGTTCTGAACCCAATTCGATAAGAGAACTACAATGAAGGCGGCTTCAGAAGTAAAACCCCAAGATCAGGAGTTGTTTATACCATATGAGAATTGAGCTTCTGAAAATTATTCGATAATCTGAAGTACAAGCTTGAATCATGATATATGAGCTAAGCCAAAGAGATGCTAATCGGGAAATAAGGAAATACAATATACTCTAATGGTTACAGATTTTATTTTCCTAATAATTAAAGACACCATTCTACCCTTAGAGATATCTGCATATTTACAACAATATATGTGCTTACTTTTCATCATGATAGAGACTGGAAACTCACTTTTCATATTTATTTTCTAATTGACATGGTTTGGCATAAGGTGCTTCGTCGGTGATGGCTGCAAGAGGGGCACTTTGGAATCCTTCAATATTTTCACCTGAAGGCGAAGTTTCTTATGAGGTTACACAAAAAGAATATATTAGGAAGGTAACATTTTTTCTTTGTTCAAAATTAACTACAACACAATTTCCAACATATTATCTTTTAGGGTTAATTAAGTAATTGGTCCCTATAAATGTTCAGAATTTTGTTTTTAGTTCCTATAAAATAAAATCACACTTTTTAGTCCCTGTAAAAATTTTCATCAGCATTTTTGGTCCCTAAAATGCTAAAGGAAAATGTCACAAGACTAAAAAGTGTGATTTTATTTTATAGGGATTAAAAACGAAACTGCAGATATTTATAAGGACCAAAAACTTAATTAACCCTATCTTTTATCATATGCACTATCGGCTTGTGGGTGTCATGGTCCTAACTAAAAGATGTTGCTGTTTTATAATTTTGATTTCAGTGCATCTTGTGGGATAATGATATTAGAAGCACCAAGCATACATTAAGGGATATGAAGTCACATTATACCTCTCTTGAAGTCCCTGAATGGAGGGCCGTGGTCAAATCCGAGACCACAGCAGAGATAGCGTAAGTTTATTTCTTTATTGCTTACCTTTATCCTTGCAATATATGTTGTGTTGACTTTGAACAATGTTTGTTTGATATTCACACACTTATTGTTTCCAATCACTTTTCTGTGATTTTAAACTGTCATAATGTCATATGTAAACAGATTAAAAAAATAAAATTAAATACACTAAGTTCCTTAGGGGACTACTTGATCATGGGGTAGAATCCTAGTCAGGCTGTTTTCATTTTACTTTAGCCACCCTCTCCTTCCCCGCACAAGGTCCTAGACCTCCGTATAATTTTTGTCCAAAATAAATGCGCATAACATTATCTGGCATTTGTCGTTAATCCCACTGCATGTCTACTAAGTGAGGAGGATCTGAAATAAACCTTGGTCTGAATACTAATAAGAAGCCATGAAAATATGGCCTGTCCTATACCTATAGTAAACCTAGAGAAAAATATTTTCTTTTGAAAAGCAGAATTTCTCTCCAACTCAGGATACCAAATGGTGTTGCTACGAAAATGGATCCTTCTTGGTCGAAACCCTTGAGATCACTCAATTCTTGAGGCCTTGCCAAGATGCACATATTCTTCATGTAACTAGCTCCTGACTTTGAGATTAGAGTGAATTACCAATTTAATTCCTGAAATTGTAGGGTGCTGTCAATTTAATCTCTAAAATTATTAATATTTCAAAATAGTTTTTTTAATTGAAAATCTACACTCACATCTGTTCTTTGGGACCACCCAATTTGGTCCCTAAGATTGCTTACCGGGAAATGATGTGATTGGAAATTTTCAAATTCAAGAACTAAATTGTTGTATCACTCTTTAGGATAGAGTAGAAACATATGATTTGTAGTTCCCGACTTACTAGATTGGAGCAACACATGACATTCATTTCAGGAGATAGATACTCTAGTTAATCCCTTTGTCAACTGGATGTAAAAGTATTTCACCCATGTTTTTTTTTTACCCAGACAAGGTCAAGGCATTTCATTAATAATGGAGGAAATACAATCATAAATGTAATGAAAAAAGTTGCAAGGAGCGAGATAGATACTCTAGTTAGAGAATGAGCACTATCACTTGCTGATTGTCTAGCAAAAACAACTTAATAGTTGTTGTACATATTCAACAAGGATCTACATGCATTCACTATAGAGTAAAAACTCATATTTGGTACTATTAGATTTAACTTTGAGTACATCTTCAGTCACTTGCTTACATTCCATCTCAAATATGACATTTGAGAGACCAAAAGAGGCTATCTATTGTGTTGCTTGGGAAAGGCTTCAAGCTTCTCCTTCAAGAGACTCATATTCCATTTTTCCATTCAGAGCTGCCAACACCTGTTTGACTGAATTGCGCAAACAGAAACCAATTCCAACGCACCTAATATCAATGAAAATTGCTGCATGAAGGCTGCACTTCACATAATCACCCATAGGAGCCTACTAAGATGCAATGCGCTGCTGATGGTGCTGTGTTCCTCCTAGACTGTCTCGGGCATGAGCAATCTGCCACTCAGCCAACATCTGCTGTGCCTGAGTCACCCTTTGGTCTGCTGTATCACACGCGTCTTCACATAAAACCATAGTACGCTCTTCCAAATGCTCCATGCCTTGACTGAAAAACATTGTAGCTGGTCCATGTCAAAACTCTCTAGATACATTTGAAAAAGTCGTCAAAACCATCACAATCAAGCATATTTGCTTCCAAGACTTGCCATAAATTTGATTTCCTCCAACAAGCAATACTTTCCCTATAAACAAGAAAAATATGTCAACTGAACTCCAAATCATTTATCTTTTTTAAAACAAAACACTTTTTATGAAAATAACTTCAAGGTTTTTGTCTTGTATGAAGTAAAGTTTAATGATTTTGCTTTCGTGTCTTCTGTTACTGTTTCTTTTTTAATAATAAAAGTTAGTGAATACTTATGTTGACATGGACACAATACTTATACCGACACATTGACGTCGGTAATAATTCGAGAAAATCAATTAATAGAATATAATATGTATCGGTGTCTGACACCAACATCAGATACCAAAGACACCGTCAACCAATAGTGTCGATGCTACACAGGTCAATAGACTGTTGAAGCTTATCAGCATTTTCACATTACGTTGAACTTTATTACATGTACTATGTGCTCTTTGATGTTTCAGGGAACTCTACGGGGAGCAAGAATACTACCGATTAATAAAATCAGATTCCTACAGAGTATAGATAATATTGTTTCGCAACACAAAAATTCATGGTGAGGACATGGCAACCCTGGTTTGGGATTATTTGCAAGAAATCATACACAACCCAATTATTTAAAAACTATAGAATTTGAGCTCAACCAACATGTTTGTGATGGATGGAGCAAACTAGATCAGCCTACACCTGCAAGCATGAACATAGACAATGTTGGAGGCTTTATTCATGAATTGTAATTTTGAAATATTTTTTTTTGTAGAATACTGTCACATGAAAAAATGCGATTGACTAGTTCCTTATTCAACCCCATTTTTAAATTATGAAAACATCATTTGTTAGTCGGTATAATTTATTTCAGTTATTTTGTTCAACATTCTTTGGTCAATAGACTCCTTAATAACAGTAAGAGTACGTGGATCTTTGTGGATAGCTTTTGAGGATGTGGATAATACTATGTTTGAATGTTAATTTTAGAACATATTATTTTATTTAGTTGTGTTTTTTTAGATTTAAATCGTTTAGACTTTTCTTTTTGGTTATAAAAAATGTGGAGAGTTTTTTTATAAGTCTATCTGAGATGTTATGTTCTAAATAATTGTCTTAATATTGTGTAATCTTTCAAGTCATAAGTTTGTCTTTTCGATCACTATTGGGTCACTATTACCAATTGTTGTCTTCCATCTATTAACAAGCAAAACATAATTCTTAAGATTATGAAACTCTAATCAACTAAATATATTACGAAGAAAATTATTAAAAAAATATTTTGTAAATGTATTTCGTATATTATGATATTAAATATAAATGATGAAATTGTTAGCTCAACTAACAAAGCTGATATTGTTAAATCGGACGTCGTGATCAGGATCCAAACCCCGTTCATTCATTTATGTGTGTGAATATTCAATGAATATTGTCATTTTAAAAGTTATAATGTTTTGCATCGATGTAATTAAATAAACTAGTTTAACAATAGTCGGGTAGAAGCAAAGTGCTCATAAGAAAGTGGACTCCAAAACTCGAGTTCAAATTTTAAAAGTCACCTATTTCGAGGTTGAAAGTCGATAAAATCATATTCAATCAATCAAATTGCCTCCATAATTGAAATAGATATTAGTTTGATAATCAATCAAAATGGTTGAAATTTGGATATATCCAATGCACTTGCAAGAGTTGCCAATTTTTTATTTAAGAAAAATCAAATACACATATAATATTCTCTCTAATAAATGCATTTTTTTTTTAATATATCTAATCTAATTTGGACAATGTGCAGATGTTAATGCATTTTGTAAAAATGAGGTTTATGGAAGTAAAATAATTCCATTTATCCCTGTTCACTCCATTTTATTTTTGCCACATGTCATAGTAAACAAGGGTAGTAAGTTGGCATACTAAATATAGATAGGAAAGTAAAGACATTTTATTTGAGTCAAATTCTCGTATATGTGATTTGAAAATTTGAACTATTCTATTTTAAGAGCTTGACCCTAAGGTTAGGGATAATATGGTTTAATCATGTTTACTTTTTCCTTTACCCTTTAAAAAGCCACACTTGGAAGCTACAACATAAAAATGTGCTGCTCATTTTAACGGTTTTCTTTCTTTGCATCTCATTACTCCCTGCGTTCTCTCTTTAAACTAGCTCTCATTTCTGATCTTTCATTTCTCAACAAGCTCCAAATTCTGGTTCTCTCATTTCTCTACATTCAACAATCTCTCTCTCACACACACACTTATGTATATACATCTGCAAATGCATATATGCATGCTAAGTTATTGTTATAGTTTCTATAATACCGACACTTCTGATCAAAGACGTATATGAGTAAAAACTTCAATTAATTCATTTTTTAAATTATTACCATCGACATATCTATGAATGTATCACAATGTCCGATATCCTTGTTCGCATATGTGCTTTATACGTTATATAGTTATGTAACACATGCATGTATCATGTCACAATTTCATGTAGTTGTGGATCATAATAAACCTAACATGTCCTAGTGTCACGATCTTTAACCATGCAATGATAGGATTTGAAAATATTACTATATTATGAGATAATGTTACAAATTTGTTTGTTGATGTGTGTATTGTTAATGGCAGATAATTATCATTAGATTCCAGCAAGTGACAACGTTGCAATGGAAAGTAGTAATTTGGATGAGACACATGATAATAATGTGAACAAACAGCTTTCTGATGATGAAGGAAGTGTTCAAACAGTAAAGGCTAACACCATTGATGAGCTTCACTCGCTGCAGAAGAAGAAAAATACCACTCCCTCCGGATCTCAGGTGGACTTGCCTAATCTTACCGATGACAACCGTCAAAAACAACAACTCCAATCTATCAGGTATTTGTTTGGATCCTCTGTAGTAACTGCACGATGCAGTGCAGCTATCGCAAAGGATCCAAGTATATATGTATTGTTACATTAGAAGTGAACCATTGCATTTATGTGTTTAACAAATGTTCATGTAGTTGTATTTCCTTTACTTATGATAAATATGATGACATGGTTGGATTTCCTTTTCATTATGCAATAAAATTTTATTTCTTAACAAATCACCTCAAAAATAGAAACAATGTGATGAATAAACCATTTCTTCCTATCCTTTTCCTCCATGTCCTTTTCCTCTAGCTTTTAGGATCTGGTAATGTGAGGTGTAATTTTTGTTCACAAAGAAAACGTGTTTTAACAAGTATAGTGTCTTTTATTTTTCTATAATATTTGGTAGGTATTATTACTTGGTGGTATTAGGAAAAAATATAGTCATGTTTCTCTGGTCCAAAATAACAAAATAATTTGACCTAGCCAAAACATAATCATCTGCCCAAAATTATGGGAATAAAGAACACGTGAAAGTAATAAGATTCTTGACAAAAACTATTTGGATTTCAAACTATTTTTCATAAACAAAAAAATTACGGTAAGAAATAACACTTTGAAACAAAAAATGTTCCAAACAAGACATATAATGTGAAGAGCGGTGATACGTTGACCACCATAGAAGCCACACACCTTTTCTACCATCACACACAAATGTGACACGTGATTATGTGTCCTTCACCATCCCACCTAACACTCTATTTCACATGGATGAAATTACTAAAATGTCTGTTCGCATGACATGTATAATGGAGGTAGAAAAAAAAGGTGTCAACTAAAATGAAACAAAAACATGGATGTCAACTGGGCAGGGGTTGGGAGTACTTTCTCGCTCCCATCCCCCACATTATTCACCTCCTCGCTCTTTACCTTAGGGAGTTTTTCTTCACTGTCCTCCTCGCGGATATCCGATCAACGTATAAGTTATTATCAACATGTATTATAAGAAAAATATTGTCTCCCTACATTTTAAGCAAATAATAATGAAATGATTAATGACATAAATTAATTTGTTGAAACAGTGCATCTCTAGCATCATTTGCAAGAGAAACTGGACCAAAAGTAGTGAAGGGAGATCCAGCTAGCGGGTTGGAAACACAAAGGGTTGCTCATGTGCCTCATCAACGTATCACACCCACCATTGCTGTCAGTGACAGTTCTCTCAAGTTTACTCATGTTCTCTACAATCTCTCTCCTGCAGGTTCTCTTTTATTTTCATTCATTTTTTATATGTACTTTATCATTCTACGTTTTCATAAAATAAAATGTACTTGTTGTGTATACGGCTTTTTTCCAACTAAGCTTCTCATCATCATAGGATAAGCCTTATTTCTTATGTTAATATGATATATGATATAATGTCAAACACCATGTGTTGCATTAGTATTCATTATGTGTGTACATCAATGCACGGACTGTCTCACATTTTATATTTGAAAGGAGTTGATCAAGTATCATGACATCTTAATAAAAGTCAATGAATATACATTTAAAAATAAATAAATAATAGTCAATGAATAGTATAATCTGAATTAATTTCACTTAATAAGAACGTGTATAAATCAGTTTATTTTGAAAAATAGAGTTTTATTTAAAAATTATTATTATTATTTGTTTTTTTTGGAGGGAAAAAATATTATTTTGTTAGGCATGTTTTCTCTAACAAATATATGTCCAAAACAATTGATCAATATGTTTAGTGAACAATGGATTGTACCATGGATCATCTTGATAGATGGTCTATAACTTATGTCACACTTGAAAATCACTAAAAATATTAACTAGAATAATACTATCTTTCAAAAGTAGAAGCTCACAATCATAATTATCTTTATAAAAGTGAGAAGGTGACTTGGTATTTGACAAAATCAAAAGCAAATGAGAATTCGTTGAGTCACTCATTTTTTTGTTTTGTTTTTATTTTATTTTTTAAATTGACTACAATTATGTTACCATGTCACTTGTTAGGATCATGACCGTGAGCTACTTCTTTCAAAATATACCTCGAGTCATCTTTAAAGTTTAGAATGATTTTTAAGTGTCAGTCTACAATGGTCACCTATAAAAATGGTGTGCCGTAGAATTTGCCTTAAGCGTAAAATCTACTTATTAACTAATGAAAAAATAACGATGTATATTAGCAAAACTATTAGTAAATGTGAAAGGATGTTGCAGAACTTTATGAGCAAGCAATCAAGCATGAGAAAGGATCGTTCATAACTTCGACTGGAGCATTGGCTACACTTTCAGGGGCCAAGACCGGACGGTGTCCAAGAGATAAGCGTGTCGTCAAGGATGATCTCACTGAGAATGAGCTTTGGTGGGGAAAGTAAGTATCTTTATTTAATGTGCACCATATTTAATTAATTATGTTATCTTTATTCTCTTTCATTTTAAAGATTAACCTGAAATTTAGTTAAGAGACTTCGAGAGCAATTTTATCTAATATTAATACAAGTCCGTGTTATATATATATATATTTTTATTTTTTTTTACGTTTTTCCTCCTATTCGATGCTAAAATTATTATTTTACTTTGAAGGGGTTCCCCTAACATTGAGATGGACGAGCACAGTTTCATGGTGAATAGGGAAAGAGCTGTTGATTACTTGAACTCTTTGGACAAGGTCATTTTTCACTTTCTCTATACTCCTTTCCATGTAAAACGAATCTTCATATTGGTGCAATTAAGTTTTACTTATCTTCTGATCGAACTCTAGATTATTAGAGTCATTTTTTTCTAAGTAGAAAGTTAAGACAAATAATGAAACAAAATTAACTAGTCTCTCTAGTGAATTGCACCTTAAGAATGCATTTCTTGTTATATGTCAGCATTACTAAAATGATTCAAAGTTTGTAACAATAGAGACCTATGGTGCCATGTAGGCTAACATTGCACAATCATATTACATAATAGACTAAAAATGTAATTGAGACTGAATTTGAATTCTTAAACTATATAATTGAATTTTCAGGTTTTTGTGAATGATCAATTCTTGAACTGGGATCCAGAGAACAGAATCAAAGTCAGGATTGTCTCTGCCAGAGCTTATCATTCACTCTTTATGCACAACATGTAAGCTATTACAGTTAACAGCATATATCTATTATAAGCTTGTTTCTTAAATCCGTATACAGATAACTTTTCATGTACAACGCAGGTGCATTCGACCAACTCCTAAAGAGCTTGAGAATTTCGGCACACCAGATTTCACTATTTATAATGCAGGAAGGTTTCCATGTAATCGTTATACACATTACATGACATCTTCAACCAGCGTTGATCTTAATCTCGCAAGGAAGGAAATGGTCATTCTTGGAACACAATATGCTGGTGAAATGAAGAAGGGTCTTTTTAGTGTCATGCATTATCTCATGCCTAAGCGTCAAATCCTTTCGCTACACTCTGGCAGCAATATGGGCAAAGATGGTGATGTTGCTCTCTTCTTTGGACTCTCAGGTATATACCATCTATATCTTCCTCTAACTAATCATACTCTCCTTTCATTTGAGTGCATGCTATTGAATGTTCCAAAGCATGCATTTAAATTAGGATCTAATGGATTTGCACATTCAGTGTAAACTAGTTTTATACTGACATCGAATCAAAATTCATTAGTTTATCATATCACCCTATTGTTGTAATGTAAGTACGTCTTAACTCTGTATGATCATTAATCTCTTTCAATTATTGATTATATCTAAATTACTACTAAACATAACACTTGCGTAACGCTTTATATATCAGATAACATGTGTCTGCCCGAAAGGATTTGGATTCTTTCCCGCAAAATTTCCCTACATATCTCTACAACATCTCATTTTTATCTATCTCTCTTAACTATTTTCTCAGACCTAATCATCTCCTCATTTTTTCATCATCTTCTCTCATCTTTCACTCAAATATTTATTTTCGAGAGGATCCAAGTCCGTCTGAAAAAGCGTTATCTGAAATACAACTAAGATAACACTTTGAAAGCGTTACCTATAAGTATTTCTCCATTAGAAAGTGTCATGTGACTCTCATTTACCTTTTCTTTTATAATCATGTATGTTAGGTACCGGAAAAACTACTCTTTCAACGGATCATAATAGGTACTTGATTGGAGATGATGAGCACTGCTGGAGCGAGAATGGTGTCTCAAACATTGAAGGTGGTTGCTATGCAAAGTGCATTGATCTCTCTAGGGAGAAAGAACCTGATATCTGGAATGCAATCAAGTTTGGTACAGGTATTACTCAATTAATCCAAAGCTACTTTAATATTGATCTTCATCTTTAGTTACCTCTTATGAGAAATACGCATTTTGATATGTTTTTCATTACTTGCTTTATCAGTTGTGGAGAATGTTGTTTTTGATGAGCATTTTCGAGTTGTTGATTACACAGACAAATCAGTTACTGGTAAGTAATGACTTTATTTTTAGTTATTCATTAAATAAGTGTGAGACCTACCGTGATTTTTAGAATGTCTAATGTCTAGCTTCTGATCCACTGTGAATTTCCACCATGATCAACTTAATAGTCACGGTTAAGTTCCCTAGGGACGTGAGAAACACTATTGTAATGCGTTTTCAAATACATTCTTAGTGCATGTTTGGATTCAATTTTGAGAGAGTAAAAAGTGATTCTGAAGACTTAAAAATTTGATTTTGGTCTATTTAGAATTTATTTTGCGTCCAAAAATGGTTTTAATTTGAAGTTAGGATTGTAGCTTTTGCCTCAAAACATTCCAGCCCTAAGTTTTATTGTTTAACTCACTTTCACATGTATGTATCTAAATGTGATTTTTTTTTTTACCTAAAACTAACTAAAATCATATGGATATAAGCTATGGTTTATACCAAATAAAAATGTAAGCCATGTGTATATGATGGTGAATTTAGTCAGCTTTATTGTTTATTGTCGAAGTGAGTGTTTGATTCTATGGTGGCGAAAATTGATTTTGATTGAATTGATTTTTATATTGTTTTTTATTGCAGAAAATACTCGTGCAGCTTATCCAATTGAGTACATTCCTAATGCAAAGTTACCATGTGTTGGTCCTCACCCAAAGAATGTGATACTTTTGGCATGTGATGCATTTGGTGTGCTTCCACCTGTTAGTAAGCTGAGCCTGTCACAGACAATGTATCATTTCATCAGTGGATATACAGCTTTGGTAATGTCTAACTTACTAACTTGCCACTCTCCTGTATATAATCTTGATAATATCTATGTAGCACCGACACAAACATCAGACACAACACCTGTGTTGACACGTAGACAATTTGGTTATAATTTGAAGAAACAAAAGTGATTGCATATAATCATACAACAAACATCGGACACAACACCTGCGCTGACACGTAGACAATTTGGTTATAATTTGAAAAAACGAATGTGATTACATATAATCATACGTGTCAGTGTGGTAAAGTGTCGGACTCTAACACATGTTGGATACTCATACGTGTCTTCAACTTAAAGTGTCGGTACTATGTAAGGTAATATTGATTCTTTATGTATCTCTCATTAATTCTTTTATGGATCATAACTGAAGGTGGCTGGCACAGAAGAGGGTATAAAGGAGCCACAAGCAACATTTTCAGCTTGTTTTGGTGCAGCATTCATAATGCTACATCCTACAAAGTATGCGGCCATGCTTGCTGAAAAAATGCAAAATCATGGTGCTACTGGATGGCTTGTTAACACTGGTTGGTCTGGTGGAAGGTATGCGTTTTTAGTTACGAATGTGATCATTAAAATGATTTTTGTTTCTCCTATAGAATCTGAAATTAACTTGGTCATGTTTTTGTCAAACTGCAGCTATGGCAGTGGAAATCGCATTAAACTAGCCTATACAAGAAAAATTATTGATGCTATTCATTCAGGAAGCCTCTTGAATGTAGAGTACAAAAAGACTGAGATTTTTGGGCTTGAGATCCCTACAGAAGTGGAAGGAGTCCCCTCAGAAATTCTTAACCCCGAGAACACTGTTAGTTGCTCTTGAACTCTTTACTGTGGTTTTAACAAGTGAACGTGGTAATGTTATTGGCCATGTCGCGGTCTTTGATATTGCGGAAAATCCCAGCCAAATACGGCTGATGCTGCCTCAATTGCAGTCTCTGTTATGGTTTTGTGACAACATAAAAAATTGTTATGTCGCGGACCAAATTGCAATATCGGACCTTTGTTAAAACCCTGCTCTCTGCATGTTATTCGATTCTATCTATTCTCAGTTTTTTAACCTTCGGATATTTTGTTTCATTGCAGTGGTCAGACAAGAGTGCATACAAGGAGACACTGTTGAAGTTGGCTGGATTATTCAAGAAGAATTTTGAAACCTTCACTAACTATACGATTGGAGAAGACAACAAATTGACAGAAGATATTCTTGCAGCTGGTCCAAACTTTTGATGCTTAGGAAACTGAGTCTCTCCTTCCTTCCCCGCTCTTCCTCTCTACATCAAATGTCTTTTGATTTTGCATTTGTTGATTGATTGAATTTGAAGAAAAGACGATATTTAAGTACATGATCGCGATCATGCCTGAAAACTTACAAGAAAGTTTATGTCTTTTTGTTGCTATTGCAAATGAATTTCTGCTGTCTTTTTGTTTTTGGTTTGGCAGAAAAGTTGAAAGGGATATTAAAAGTCTAAGACTTTGCTAGAAAATATGTTTGGAAGCAATATATATTTATCTATCTATCTTTTCAGACAGTTATTTCTAACTGATTTTTATTAACTTAGATTTGTCAATAACTTTTGAGACTTATCTTTTAAAAACTAACATTGCAAAGCTTTAGTTCTGCATAAGTTTTTAAAATGATTCAACATTCTCTCACGGTTTATTTCAGGTTCATTGCAGAAACCTTGAAAATATAAAAGATAAACACTAACCCGATTAGTCTTTGTCCATATATAAGCACCTGTCATTCCTATATCCTTAGTCTCACCAGTCAAAAAGTCTCACCCGAGTCTTCAATCTACATGAGGATTACCTTGTGTAACAACACACTCATAAAGCAGTGGGAAGAAGAAGAAAGAAAAAAAAGCACTCCTGCAGAATTACACCTCCAAAACATGTTTTCCCATATTTCCAAACCAGTCCTGAGACTACACTCCTATTTTCCTGAAAACTTCAACTCCAAAATATACATTGTCGCCTCTGCTTCATTTTCAGCACAAACTTAACATGCACTTTGTCCAAACGCCTTTCTGTATGTTCATGTTCAACCAGTTATTGGTTGTTACTTGCAGTTGCTGTTAGTTCGTTTTGTCATCACCAAAAATACTTTGTTCATTGTGTTTAAGCGTATTTCTGATTGCTTAGACCTGATTTTTGTGGTTACCAACTTTGCTACAAAGTGCTGGAGCCACTGTAGCTCATTTTGGTAACTATAGTGTTTGCTTATCTCACTCGATGAGATCATGGATTTTAGATTCTAGTGTTTCTCATCCTATTCCTTCATTTGTCTCTAATTTGTTAGCTTCTATAACATCTCACTATATTAGAACTTCCTATGTCAATTCTAAGAACAAATTTGATATCCTTACTAAATCTCCGCAGGGTCATCAGATAACTTATATGGTCGACATGATAAATACTTATGGTATATATGCTCCATCTTGAGGAGAATGTTGAGATATTGTTATTGATTGTAATCAAATTTTATAGGACCACAATTGCATTTAGATTATACTCTTCACGCATATAAACACTTCTACAATCCTTGCTATTAGAAAGAGAGAAATATTCAGATTGAAGTGGTCTATTCCAATTAGATTTGTGCCTGTTTGGTGTAGCGGTTGAGTTGCTGCAGCTGTGCGGTAAAAGAGAAGCTAGAATTTCCAGCTTCACAAAATCACGGATAAAGCAGCCTTGGGATGTGAGAATTGCAATTCTACCGCGGAACCAAACATTGCATTAGGATCTGAATATCATAACTCTTAGAGCCACTCTTTAAATATAATTCTTTATAAATAGGGCAAAAACTTAATCTAGGCTGATGGTAACTGATTCTATACAATAAAAACAAAAGATTGTTCAGTGAATGTATTTCCAAGCCTGATGCGTGATTTCATCATTTATGAAGGGATGCAAAGACCACATTTGGCAGTAGTTTTCCAGTTCTTCCGTTGACATGTTGAGATCTAAAGCAGAGACGATCCTTTCCTGTAACAAAATGGAATATTTTAAGAGTTCTTCATTCGACTGACAGTAAAATTACAGACATATTTTTTCATTAGTTTTACCTGCATCAAATAGTCTTGTTGGACCATTTCGTATATGCCAACCATAAGGAAAGCTAAATTTGTATAATCAGTTTTTTCCTTACTATTTCTAGCTGTGACATCAGTACTTCCAGAATGACCGCAGGCAGCATTTTTGTCCTGAATAAGAAGCAATTGCTAAACTAGTGAGCTAGAAATCCATAACTTCCACTGTTACATTTATATCAAAAAGCATGTAAATGATGCACAAATCTAGTAGAGAGGTGTATAACTTCCGAACCAATTGCTAATCTAGTAATGCATTTTTATTCAAAAACATTTTGATAATCTTGACATGTCTCTATCAGTATAAAACTAAAAATCAGATAGTGCATGTAAAAAAGAAAGAAATTGCATAAGAAATACTCTCAATTCAAGAATTAATAGTATTACCACATCATCATCGATTCGTAGCTCATTCAATTTAACATCAATATCAGGATCTGAAAGGGCTGATAACTTTGCATGCATTCTTTGTGCAACATTTGTTACATTGGCCTTTATATCATCAAGTTCATCAAGTACTACCTTCACTGCAAGACATAACTGATCAGTTAATTGTTAAATTACAAGAAAAAAGGCAAAATCACCAAGATGATTATGACATAAGACCCAAACAATGCAGACAACACAAAACTCAATAAAAATCTGGACTAACAACTTACTCTTCTTATCTCACTGCAAGAAAGGGGACTTGATTTTGTCAGTAAGAATCTTTACATTAACAATAGCCAGTTTGTCAAACACAACTCAAGTATGTAAAAAAAATGTACTGAGGGGTCGGAAGGATGTCCTTTAAGGGTTAAGTAATGCAAATTGAAAAACGAAAAGAAGCATCCTCCAAGTTGGAGTTGCATCTTCATAAATTAAGCTGACATGTTGTTTGTTCCAGGCACAAATGTTAAATGTAATCCATAGAAACAAGCTAAGACAACATAAATAAAGGCATAACAGTTCAAATGGTTACAACAGAAATGTATATTCAACCCCCGGTAGCATAAATATGTGTGCGTGCGCGCGCCCGTAGCAGTAAGTAATCAATCGTATAAAAGAAAGTCATACCTTCTCTTATTAAGTGAAGAAGTCCTTGTTTACATGAGCCCACTTCCATATGCATTTTTGCCATATTGTAACAATCATATAGTCAGGGAAAAGGAATAGCAAAACAATTAAATAAGATTAAAAAGGAGTATTAGTTAGACGTCAATATAAGAAATAACATGTTTCGTAATGAAACATGTCACCCTTTCCTCTTAACTACCAACAAATAAGAATTGTACTTACAATTGGTTGCATTCTGGACAACATCTTTGCGATTCTTACAATCAAAGTTGATATAAGCTTTAAGTCTTTCAGTTTCATTAGCTTTAATGATACTGCTGACTAATTTAGAATTTTTGTCTATAGCAGGCTTGCGAATAAACTCTGCATGACAAAAGCAAAAAGATAAAACATCATCGAAAAGATAGCATTATTATGATTTTTTGCAAGTACTAACATATGCTAAACAAAATTCTGAAGAATACCTAATGCCTGTTGAAAGCCAGACAGCAGCTTACTTCCAGCAGTTCCCAATTCATCAATCTTTGTAATCCTATCATAGAGTAGCTGTTGAGAAATATGAAATTATACAGATATATTCTATGATAACACAAGTACAAAATTATGCTACGGTAGCACTAATTCCCAAAAAACAAAACTTTTATATAAGAATCACCTAAGTTATTGAATATCAAGATCTAATTGTCTTGAAGCCACTGGGAGAGGGTTACTGGTTAGTGTTTGTATGGTTTGTAGGCCTTAAAAATCAGTTATTTATTATGTATTTCTACAAAAATACAACATTTATCAAGAATTCTAACTATGCATAATATGTTAGTACTTGCAAAAAATAGTACTTTCAAATAATTTATTTCATTATTAATATAGATAGATATGAATTGGATTTAGTTTTAGTAGCTATTTCATGAGCTTCCTAAAAAACTATGACTTGAAACACTGACACAGACACAGCGGCACCAACACGTTGACACTTGTAATAATGTGAGAAAATAGAAGTGATTGCATGTAATCAAAAGTGTCAGTGTCATGTTGGAGTATGTCAATGTCACATAACCACCAGAAATACTTTTAATCAGAAGTGTCGGTGTTTTCAACCAACATATTCCAACGAAATATTCAATTTTAAAGGTACAATAAAGACAAGCATAAAACTTATTTACTCCTACTTGATAAGAAAACAAAACTAGTCTATATTACCAATTATTCCAGGAAACGGTTAAAAAAAAAAGAAAGAAGAACTTAGCAATTACCCTGTCATGAAATCTTTGAACTTGTTGAAAATTTCTTTCTCAAAATCAGAAATTGACTTGTCTTCTTCCATGCTTACCATTCTGCATTTTACATGAAAAATAGCTTATATGTGAGAAGAGACACTACAGATAAATACCATTCATTATGTTGATTGAGCTCAGTGTTTTAAAAACGGACCGGAGAAAGAAGTAACTGAGTACATAGAAGAAGAAGTGGCGTTGAAGATAATACCTGTGATGGGGGAAGCGGTGGCAAGAGAGGGGGAACACTGTATCGCGAGGGAGAGGGGAGAGACGGGGAAATGAACTAGGTTATTTCATTTTCAAAAACAATGTTTAAGATTTTTTCTATTCTGGTCACTCCAGAAAGTACTCTAAACGGGTTTAACACGCTATGTAAGTTAAGATAACACAAGACAAAATTACAAATAACTAGACTTTTGACCGTGCGACGTACGGATCCTATTGACTGTAATTGATACCAATGATTGATCTTTGACCCGTGAGAAGTATATGATTATTCTGTCTGTGTAATTTACCACGGTTAGTTTTTTTTTAGAGAAACACGGTTTAGGGTTTGCTATATAGCCGAGTTTGCATGAAAATTAGAGTATTATGTTTGTAAACGTATTAAATAATGTACAACAACTTGTCAAATTTTTTTTAGAGAAACAATAGATATATATAAACGATGACACAACATGGATAAGAATGAAAAACTCATCAGGAGAAATATTAGGGATTGATGTATTTTAGAGGGAATTTGTTAGGTTAAATTGGTTCGCTGCATCCTTATTTAGATTAAATTTGTTATGTTAAATTGTTGCTAACCTAATGCAGCATTTTAGAAGGAAATTATTAGGTTAAGTTGCTGCAGATTTAATAAAATTAATAAATAAGGATACATGCAGACTTTTAACATATTGAACAACTTTGTGTCTTGTAGGATGTTTGAAATTGTACTTGAGATAAAAAATAAAATAAAAATTGTGATGTAATTTAGTGAAGGACAAGTTATAAAAGTACAAGTTATACCATTAAATTTGTCTCTCATTAAACCACATCGTAAATTTAGGACCGGACAAATTAGGGGCAAGGGACATGACAACTTTTAAAAATTGCAAATGTACACAAACTTTAGTAAAGTATATATTGGTGTACGTGAGTCGTTTGAGTTAGATTTAGTCAAACCAAAACTCGATCAATATATGTATCATGGTTTAAGCGAGACAAAATAACCATTTGTTATACCATTATACCTATTTGGCAAAACCTACTAATTTTTAGGTTGAGTTGAAAGAGTCGTTGTAGTATGTAGAAGAGAAATTTGAATCTGGATTCTCCACTTATTCATTGTGTGTATTTTTTTGTGTTAACCTTTCGATTATTAGACTAAATTCGACTAAAAGGTAAATAAAGACATATCAAAAATTGTTTCATCAAGTAATCAAACTCAAATACTTTCAAACAATTTGTTCGATCTTATTAACCACTTATCCAACCATTCAATTTCACCAAAAATTTTATTTGTCAAGTAGACTAGTGATGGAGCTCACACGTATTAACGGTGTTCAGGTTTGAACCTCGATCCGGCATATATACATGGTATCTATTTATCTCACCAAAGACATTTCACCACAATCAAAACCCAAAAAATAAAATCACTTTTCGATCCATGCTGAAAAGGAGTGTGGCTTAGAGCTGGCTTTTGTGCCTCTGATTCCCAATCTTCCCTTTTCCTTTTCCAACCAATCCATTTCTCACTACATTTCAACCACATCTCTCCCTTGTCCTCTTCTCAATCATCTTGCGGCTCTCTCATATTCAATTACCCTTTTTCTTTCATTTCATTGTCTTTAGATTCTTCCACGTCACTATAACTCATCTCTTACATTCTGCCTTGTGGGATTTTGCTCATTTTTCACCTTTCATTGATCCATTCATTCTTTTGGATTCCGTTGCTACAGCTCGGTAAGATTCTAGCTTTACCTCCAAGTTATTAGAAACAATTGCTTGCAACCACTTCTTAGCGTGTAAACAATGTGTGTGTATTCTTCTGAATTCTATTATTTTATTCAAAATTAGTGTTTTAAGTTTCATTCATGCTTTTGAATTGTGACCCTTTACCAGAATTTGCCTGCTATATTCTATATTATCAGTATCATTGCTCGGTGTCACTTTTGTAATGCAATTGTTTTAGTCTACGCCAGACACCATACTGACACGACAATGAGACATAAAAACTCGTAGTAATTTATAAAAATGAAAAGGATTGAATGTAATCACATGTGTTAGTATTGTGTTGGCATCAAACTCTGACACGTGTCAGACACTAGCGCTTTGATCTGAAGTGTTTGTGCTATGTAAACAATGGCGGAGGCCATAGTAGTCAATAACGGCCGCACTTAGTGTAGCGGCGACGAACTACTACGCTAATTGTTGTAGCGGTGCGGAATGAGATAGAGGTCGCTTCAGCTGCTATAGCAACATAGTGGAGCGGAGCGGATTTATGAATGTTTCATGAGATTTGAATGCTATATTTAATTTTATAATAGATATATGTTTGTTTATAATTTATAGTATTATTTACGTAATTTGTCAAAAAAGTTATCAAATAGCGGTCATAGCGCTATCCCACTATAGCATTTTTGGGGTTGGGCGCTACGCGCAGCTATCCGCAATTGACTACTATGGCGGAGGCAGGGGGTTTAAGAACCCTTTAACTTAGAAAATGCAAATATACCCTTATATATTTTGCATTTTGAGCCTCTTGAATATATCTTTTACACCACTAACCCAAAAGGTTCAAGAACTCAAGAGTTTGAATCCCTAAGCTAGGGTTTGGCTCCGCCATTGTCTACAGGTTTTAGTTATTTTCAAGACGTTGCCTTTTGTCGTGTCTGTGTATATGTGTGGTGCTTTGTGAGTGATCCAAGGTTATTAAAAAGATCATGATTGCTATCTCGACCATACCAAGAAGGTTTTTGATGTCGCTGTAAATGCAATGTGACTCTAGTTGAGGCTGTATAGTTGCATTTTAGTAAAATTTGTAGCAATGTCAAGGATTGCAACCACAATTTTAAACCTCTTTTTTTCTTTTCGGATACAAAATTTTATAGATGTATTGATTTGATTGTGCCTAAAATAAGACATCCTGCTTTGCTTGAGCAATTGTATGTCAAACTGTCTTTCACTGTTTTTGTTATCTAAAACAAAACAAAAGACGGTGGAAGATTGAGTATTATCTTGTTTGACGTATTAAAATCTGAACCAGAAATTACTTAAAAAACTTTCAAATTATTTTTTGTTGTCGATTCTTTTTCAGTGTGATACTTGTATATGGACTATGATGTACCTTGTATATCTATAAATTGAGAATCTTATCCTTCTTAAGTTATGTCATGGTAAAACAATCTTTGATATGATCGGTTTCACTTGTTATCTTGAATCTTTTCATCAACTGTATAGTTCTCTTGTCTGCATGATTCATATTCTGTTACTATTGAGCCCTCTTAAATTTGTTTTATACAACAAAATTAGATATGTGATAAAGCAAAAGACTTCGGCTTGTCATTAAAACTTCATCGAGCTATGCTACAGAAAAACTGAAGGAGTAGTATGCCCCCTACTAAGTTACTAATAATTTCGACTGTAATACTTTACCATGTGAAATTTGACTTTCTTTTTAGCACTGTTTGTTCCCTGAAAAGATATGTCTTGAACATAAAAAGAAAATGAAATTTTCGATAAGGAAACAAAGACACCAAGTTTCGGAAAAAGTAAGAATTCCATCAGAACTAAAGCTTAATCTAAAGATGTTTGTTCTGATCTTGTGTATTTTTTAAAGGGAAGCTTTCTCAAGGATCAATTTTTCATACATTTCGTGTAATAGTAACCTGACTCGGTGTTTTCAAATAGTCGTGGTATAACGTGGCAGGATTTTAACGAACCCCTATTGTTCCGCATGTGATTTAGTACAAAGTGTTGTCAAATAGCGGCTATTACACTATTGCATTGTAACGTAGCAAAATTTAATGAAACTGCTATTTTGCACGATCTGCGATTGACAATACTGATTTGACTTCACATGTTCATATATGATTATCATAATCCATTGATTCCCTCTTTGAAAATTATATTTTGTAGATGGGAGACGTGGCTAAGGACCTAGCAGCCGGTACTGTTGGAGGGGCTGCGCAATTGATATGTGGACATCCCTTTGACACCATCAAGGTCAAGCTCCAAAGCCAGCCTACACCACTCCCTGGTCAGCTTCCCAAGTATGCTGGTGCATTTGATGCCGTCAGGCAGACAATAGCGGCTGAAGGTCCAAGCGGTTTATACAAAGGTATGGGCGCCCCACTTGCTACGGTTGCAGCCTTCAATGCTGTCCTGTTTACAGTTAGGGGACAAATGGAATCATTAGTGAGGTCCCATCCCGGTGCTCCCCTCACAGTGAATCAACAGTTTGTTTGTGGAGCTGGAGCTGGTGTTGCTGTTTCCTTTCTTGCTTGTCCAACTGAATTAATCAAATGCAGGTTGGTCAGTTGTTCAAATTTTCGTCCTTTCCTTTCAATCAATTTCTATAAATTTTTAGCGTTCTTTATTCCCTTCCCTTTATAAAGTTTTCATTGATTTTGATCTCTTTAGGAAAGAATAGAACTTTTTAGTTTTTGTTTGTTTCCCTATAAACCATCCTTTCATAGTTGACATAAACCAGATTGTCATAAGCTTAGTTATCAGTATCTTCCGATAAATATGAGGCATATTTCAATTTGATTAAAAATTGAACCCAATCGATACAAATCCTTAGCGTCTATCTATTTTGCACATGTATTTCGTCTTGAATCCTATCTATTTTGCACATGTATTTCGTCTTGAATCCCTAATGAAACGTTACCTAAACTTAGTGTACTCATCCTCTTTTTTATTTTAATTTTGAATAGTCGGTCACTTTTCTTTTTTCATTTGATTCATAACTTAATTCTTGAATTATTTTAAATTCATACATGATATATCAGCTCATGATTTTGCTACGTCACTTGTTTTTACTTAAAATGTCTTATTTTAATCAGTAATGTATCATATGATTCATAATAAGATTCAATTCACGTTTCAGAAAATAGTTCTTCCAATTCACAACATGAATCTTGATTTGATAACCATGGTCATAAAATAAACCGAATGAATTCAGCAGCAGTTTAGTCATATGATTATCTACTGCTTATGATTTTTCATATATTATTTAGACACAGGTACTCTGATACTCAAACTATGTATTGACTTTGTACTTAATTTTTGGTTTCGTTACGAATATCATTAGGTTGCAAGCACAAAGTGCACTTGCTGGCACTGGAACAGCAGCTGTGGCTGTTAAATATGGAGGACCAATGGATGTGGCCCGACAAGTTCTCCGATCAGAGGGGGGCGTGAGAGGTCTTTTCAAAGGCTTGCTTCCCACAATGGGACGCGAGATACCTGGAAACGCGATAATGTTTGGTGTATATGAAGCATTAAAGCAACAGTTTGCAGGCGGCACCGATACCTCTGGCCTAAGCCAAGGTTCTCTGATTGTTGCTGGAGGCTTGGCCGGTGCTTCTTTCTGGGGCATCGTTTACCCAACCGATGTTATTAAAAGTGTGCTTCAAGTAGATGATTACAAGAACCCCAAGTATTCTGGTTCATTTGATGCTTTCAGAAAGATTAAAGCCACTGAGGGATTCAAAGGCCTATACAAGGGTTTTGGTCCTGCAATGGGCAGAAGTGTTCCTGCAAATGCAGCATGCTTCTTGGCATATGAGATGACAAGATCAGCTTTAGGATGATTAATTCTTATGGTAAAGCCTAATATCAAATTATCATGTTTCTTATTATCCAAAAACAAAAAAAAATCTCATGTCTCTTTTCACTTTTGTTCCCAAAACTTTTTCATTCCATTAATTACCATGTCCATATGGCCACACATGCTTGTCGTTTGTTATTGCTTCAACTAACAGCCATTCTTTAACAAGTAGTCATCCCTTTATTATTGATTTCCATCTTAACAAAATATATACTATAGTCATTTTATATATGGTAACTGTGCTACTTTCATTAGTTTGTTTTTGGTAATTTGATGTTGAGTATTTTTAAATAATTTTTACTTATGAAGCGTCCGTCTTTCTGTTCTCTTTTCTTGCACATATATCAATTATGAACCGTGATTTTGTGAAATTTTGATCTTGATTAAAATTATGTATAAATGTTTGTGTTTACAAATTGTAATAATTCATATTCATCTTTTTCAATGACACTGACGACGTAACATTCTTATAAGCCAATTTTTGCAAGGGTATGTGTGACCAAAAGAAAAGCCAATCTAAGTATAGAAGTATAGATATTTCATTCATCTTGGAATACTTCATATGATCCATGCAGTCCAGATTTAGTTTGTAGTTTGGACCATGGTAAGCGTCTCCCACAATTTGTCCACATATCCTCCCAATCTTCATAAAAGAAATTCGAATCACATGTTAATGAGTTATACGAGTCTTCCTTAAATATTAAATTAGTAATACATGTTGGAATCTCATCAAAGATACAAAATCTAGGAAGAAATGTGGATGTATTAGCTAACTTATGAGTAGCCTCATTTGTTTGTTAAATATGAGTTATAGAATTGGAAACTATTATCCACAATGGAACCAAACTTAGTGATATCTCCTCTGCCTTTGTTAAAATAATCAACTACTCTTTTCGAATCAACCTCAATATAAACAATGTTAGTCAACTAATAGTGAACAACAAAGGGAACATTATCCTAATATGCATTTGATTGGTTCATTGAGTGAGATGATGTTGTCACTGATGATGATTTAAATCCCTACATCAACCACGACTTGAAGATTTTGAGGCGGAAGTGAACTGATGCTACAAACACCAGGCCTCATGTTCATTATACCCGCTCCAATGGTAGGTTACCGATTGACTAGAAGACTTTCTTCGAGTTTGTTTTCTTGCTATCTCTATTATCCTTTCGGTTTCTTTGCTTTTTAATTTCTCGTTTTCTTCTCTTTTGTGGGTTTGGTGTTGTCCTCCCAATTTTTGTTTAGCTTTTATCGCTTGAGAGGGTTTCGGTCAATGTCCCCCTCTCCTTATGTTAGTGTTTCCTTTATTTATATAAAAAAAGTTTGAAGTGCTCCTATAAAAAGATGATAGAGAAAGTATTTGGTGTAGGTGAATCATGTTGATGATAGTTTTAAGCCTTTGGATTAAATGAAGAAAAAGGTGTTCTTATTGTAATGAGGTTGTTCCTATTTGAATTAGATTTAATATTTTTTAATTAATAATTTAAGTAATATTATAAAAAAGATAAAATAATAAATAAAATACTTTTAATGAAGGGTAAAATTGGAAAAGGAAAAAGACAACCAAAATCTTTGTACTTTTTTATATATAGCATAGATAATATTAGACCTATTGTAGTGGGGTGGTTCGTATTTTAATGGGATTTAACTATTTTTTAATTAATAATTTAAATAATATTATAAAAGGATAAAATATTATTTTTTTAATAGGCCAAGAGAAATGTTAGGTATCTGGACGAGTCTGAAGCATCTCAACTAGGCTGACACCCAACAGAAACTACCACCCTCTACCGTCTTTCCAATACGTAATATTATTAAAAAAAAAAAAGGGGAAAAATATGTACAAAAGAGGGAGGACTAGGCCAAAACCCTCATAAAACAAAAAGAAATGACAAAAAGAAAAGATTAGAAAAGGCTACAAAAATCGAAAGTTAGGCAGCTCATGTCTGTCTCTAGCAAAATCAACTGACATTGAAGCAGACATATTATGATACCCAGTAGTGACATTCAAATCGTGTCCCAAGGCTGCTTTTTGAATGCATTGACCGCACTTGAAGAATCGATCTCTAGCCACAATCTAGTCCAATTATAATGGGCAGCATACTCCATAGCAATTATGAGTCCCATAATCTCCGCCTCATAAACAGACCCATCTCCGAGCTTACTAGACAAAGCTCTAAGAAAAGTACCTCGAAAATCCAAAAATTAGTAACTTGGAGATTATTCCAAAACCAATTAGGAATTGAGTCATAAACTACCATCGACTCAGCAATAAAAAAGCAAAGCAGGATTATTTACACGATACATGTCACGAAGAGCAACTCGAGATCATTATTATCAATCCCCTAAATGTTCTAAAATATAATATTCATTGAGGAGGTGGAAGAGGACCCTGTGGCCGGGTTTGATAACTTGCCTTATTCTGCTTCATTTTCTTTTTCTGAGACTTAGAAATAACGGGGAAAAATGGCACATCCTCATTAACCACATCCTTGTCCTACCATGTCATCATAAAATCCATATCTCTCTGTAACGTGGAATATACCATTGCATCAAGATCAGCCCTGATAGTACTGACATCCAAAGGCTCTACCGGTGTAATAATTGGCTCATGATACACCACCAGTTCAGCTCGAGCCACAACATCTCTTACATTAACAAGTGTCATACTGAAATAATGTTGAGAAATATCAAGGTTACGACTTACCGTGGCTGCCGGAGGAGGTGAAATATCAGTTGTAGTATCTAAATTCTGCTCAATATTTCCTTCAATATTGTTGCGCAAATTCTGTTGCGCATCAGATACATCCACAAGGGCCGATTAATGCACTGGTTCATCATCCACAAGGGTCGATTGCTGCACAGGTTCCTCAAAGATTTCTTGTTGTTGTACATGAGTGGTTTTTTGCCCTAAACAATTGTTTCCTTGTGTGCATTACTGTCCTTGCGAGGATATAGCCACCTACAAGCGGAAACATCGTGACATATGGTTTGACAATGAGTACAAAATTTTGTAAGCCACTCATAGGCCACCTCCACATTAAATGCATAACCCTCCCTCTCAACCGTGATTTCATGAAATAGCTTGCGTGAAAAATCCATGTCAACAAGTATGCGAGCGTAATGACCGTAAATGCGCTTGGAAGTCGCATTATCAATGAGGAGTGGAGTGCCCACAACACTTGCAATTTCCCGGAGCATCCTATCCATCCAATACTCATGTGGCAGTTCTAAAAGTCGAATCCGCACATGGGCATGAGTGTTACATTGTTTGTGCATATTGAAATCTTTGGTCCATTCAAACAGTCGGAGGATTCTAGGAGCTTTCAGAAGGAGTTTCTCTCTCCTCTCCATGTTTTTAGGATAAGTTTTATTTCATTTGTAATTAGTCGTTTAGTTAGCATGAGTAACTAAATCTTTTTAGGTTATGGTTCTAAGATGAACCTCTGTTTATTTAGTTGGATAATTATTTAATTTTATGTCATTTATTTAGTTATTTTCTTTTCGCTATTAAACTAGTGCAACCCTAGTTTAGAAACTTAGGTTGTGACAGGGCCTAATATTGATACTTATATCTTTGATATTTATAACTTCCTATCTTGGAAGTAGTTAGTTAAGAAACTAGACGAAAGATACCGAAAGGGAGTTGACCCTAGTAGTAAGTACTTAGGAGATGACATTACTAATATTGAGTAAAATCTGTTGAACCTAGGATGTAACTAGTAATTCTTAATTAAGGAACCAAGTATTGCAAGTTCTATACCAAACATAGTAGAACCATTCTCATTGACCCTTGGTAAGGTAAACGCTGATAGGGCTTCCCGTTTGTAGAACTACGGAGAGAGAGAGAGTGTGCTATGAGATACATAAGATTCATAGATGGGAAACCCCTTTAGGAACATTGGCTTTAATTTCCTTTTGAAATTTAAGAATGCAATATAAAGTCTACGTTTCAATTACCTTTGAGGGAGTAAGACCCCACACGTAAAGATCATCGTGTGACCAGTAGGTGAAACTCAATATTGGAAGGATATACCAAAATCAACTGAGAGGGTAAGACCCCGCATGTAAAGATCACCGTTCGATCAATAGGTGCAACTTGACGAACCGATTAGGTTATAACATCCCAATGACCTCATCAATTGTATAGTTTTCTTAAGATAACTAAATGCGACATAAATGTTAATTAATTCCAACAAGTGAATAGAGGGATTTGAAGAATCTTAACCCCTTCTTACTTTTCTGCAACCAAAAACAGGTAACTTGCTCTGTTGCAAACAAATAAAAATTGCAATCTCTATCCTTCAACTCTTTTATTTTAATTTTGTTAAACCAAATAAGTAACGCGAATTGTTTTAACACAATCCTTGTGGATACGATATTCTACTTACACTTTATTACTTGATAAACGATTTGATACAATTACCTAATCCGACCATCAATAACCGATTGAAATTTTCAAAATATACAATCTGCGTATGAATAACCAGCCAAGATTTATGGAATGAATTGAAACAGGATAAAAGCATCGACAATTAGAATTGATATGAGGAATGGAAAGAAGAGTTGCAACCGCGTTACTGCTAGGAAACCCTAGCAGATCGTGTTAAATTGCAGGTCAAAATTGCATGAAATTTAGCTATTATAAAAATTAAAACCTTTTTACATAGAGAATATGATTGATAACTTTTTGGAGGCAAAAAATGGCAATTTCAACTCTTGGAAACATGATTGGAGGATCCAAACTGAGATCTTAAATTTTTCATTTCCCAAACTCTATTGTAATGTATGTCACTGTTATAAGTAGATAAGTCTCTCTAGATTATGATGTACATGAATCACCTCTAAAATCATTATCTATAACTTAAACTCGAGCCATTCTCCGGGAATAACTAAAAATCCTAACCCCCTGCAGCTGCATTTTCATTGTTTAACTAAAAATCCTCACCTTGTACGAAGCGACTGTCAACCATTACATTGAAACAACAACTAGGAACTACTAAAACCAGACCAATACATTCTCCAAACGTAGTAAAAAAGTAACAAGTATGTTGGAACAAAATGTGTTTGACAATGTCTCATTGTGTTTTGATGATAACAAGGTATTAAAAGTTCAATTGGATATGCTAATATTTATTCAAGTGTTCAGGACCATAGACTAAAATATAGAAGTCTTAAAACAAGGTATTGGTTCTAGAAGAACAAATGAGAGCAAAAGAATTTACAAGAGAAGCTTGTTGCAAGTCTGAGTCTGAAGACATAAGACTATCAGAAGCTGACCGTTAAAGTCTGAAGATCACTCAGGGTTTGAAGACCATCAGAGTCTGAAGTGAAGAACCTAAAGTTAGTTAAATGGTTATTTGAAAACACAAATGTGCAGAAGGAATAGAAGACTGATGCAACAGTTATTTCCGGAGAATTAGAAGGCATTGGATGCTTATTCACAAAGAAATGACAAATAGTGCAATTGTACAACTACTACTTCACTATCCAACATTTCCTTCACATAATACAAGCTACAGTTGTGTCTCTGCTGGTTAATTCTTCATACAATGAATGATTTTCAAATTATTCCCTCCTAGAAAATTAACCAAATCAAGCAACAAATCATTGATGATTGATTAAGCTTCTACAACGACTCTTTGATGTGTTGGAACCTCTACAACCTCTCTTTCTTACCTTTACATAAAGGAATGAAGACTTGAAGTATAAGAGAGACTCTACAACATTTAAACTGTGCCAAAACTTTGCTGAAATTGTTGAGCATCAAACACTTAGAATTTCTTAGCAACTTTCATATCTTAGAAATTCTAGAGTCTTAGAGTCTGATCTGATTTGTATTATGAACACCACTGATTGTATATCAAGTGTTCAACACAAACTTATTTCTTTGTAATTTGTTTGTTTAGAAGTCTCTTGCTTTTGTGCTTGAACATAAGAAATATCTTGCTTGTGTGCTCGAGTATTTGAAGTCTCTTACTTGTGTGCTTAAACATTTGTAATCAGATTGGATTATAGTGAAAATCTCCTTGGAAGTGCAAGGGGAATAAACTACTTCCGGATTGTGGAACCAGGATAATTGTTTTGTGTCTTTCTCTTCTCTCTCTCTTATCTTTTATACCCCAAGTTATTAGACTCTGAACATTGTTCCAGACTCTAGACTTTAGACTTAGTTTAAAAAGAAGAAAAAGCTAATACAATTCAACCTCATTCTTGTGTTTTTCTCACCTTCAAAGTCATGCTAAGTAAGAAAGAAATACACTACATATCGTCATTGCAACATATAGGCATGCAAAGTAACTAGTCATTACAATTTATAACATATATCTAAAATAGTAGAAACATATGTTCAACTACGCATACCTACATATTATATATCGTGTCCTCAAACCATCCAAGAAATTGATCTACCATGCTTTTGTCTTGCTATATATGTTACCGCATCAACCTTGAAACTCACCTCTATAGTGATTCACGCACTGCAGCAGAGCAACTACAGACATGCCTGATTTCATCCAGAAACTTTGATACATCATTCACATTGAATGTTTACACTATACACATTATCACGACATGCAAACCACGCAAAGTCGAAGTACATATAGGACAACAAATTTGTACAAAACATATAGTAGCATAAACTTTAAGATGAACCAAGTTGGAAAATTCCAGAAATCATAAAACTTAACCTGATTTAGAGTTCAAAATGTAAGTCTACACATGGTCTGCTCACCAGGTAATCCAAAATTGACATAAACAATGATAGTTTTTGTTACATTCCGAATTTTTTACATGATCTCCTTAAGAAAATTTTATTTATTTTAAAAGGCCTCGCAATTTTAGGCCTCTAAAACTATCCTTGTTTTTTTTACTATATAAGTCGTGTGTAATTTTTATTTATTTTAAAAGGCCTCACGATCGGAATGTAACAAAAACTATCCTTAAAAAGAAAAATATGAAAGTTGTTTTAGCACACATTATGTTATTGTCGAGGTAGTATCACCATTCCTTCTGCAACTATTACATGTAGACAAAACTTTTACTCACCACTTCTAAGTACGTTTGTGAGAATAAGTTGTCTTATTGTATAAATTGTCTTATTATATAAACCATTTTAACTATCTAATTTGTATTTGAATTTTGATATAAACTTTGTGAGTAAAAGTATGATCTCTCCTCTATTATATGGGCTAGAGATACTTGTTTGAAAATTGTTAAAAACACTTTATTTCTAAACAATGTCTCTAACACTTATTCTCTTATTGACTTAAGCCAATGTGAGTTTCATTAATGAGATTCATTTTTGAAATATGAGAATATAAGAAAATGAATGTTAAAGGAAATGTTAAAAAAAATAAAATTGATAATATTTGTATTTTTGTTTTTATTATAAGAAAACAAAAAGAGAGAGACACTTGCTGTATTATTATAGCTGAAGACGCTTTGGAAGAAAGAAAGAAAGAAAAGAAAAAAAAGGACAAACGGTGTCATTGAAGTAGTATCCTAGTTCATGAATGTAGCAAATTTAAAAATTAGTTTTTGAATGTGCATTTTTAAAATAAAATAGTATTCAGGCTCTTTAAAATAGTCGTTAATTATGCATTTTGTTAATTAAAATAATCTTTTACTTCCTTCGGTCCTTTTTATAAAAAATAAATAACATAAATCATCAAAACCAAGGAAACACATTGAAAATTTCTATTTTCATTTAATACTCCTATACATTTAAATTTCTTCCATGAATACCCTTTAATCAATTACTCTTGATTGCATCAACTTACTTTTAATACTCTCTCATAGTAAATAAGGGCACAAATAAAATTTAGTTTCCATCACACTTGAAAATTGTTCAATGTTTCTTATAAAATTGACTAAAAAAATAATCATTTTTGTTTCTTATAAAAATTACTATTTTGACAAAAGGAGTTCACACTGAGTGACTACTTTATAGTTATATTGAAGGATCGAAAGATTAGGTGACTGAAAGATCACAAATTGATAAGAGCATCTTCAATGAGAAGTCCCTTACTTAATAAGGATCTCAGCCTATTAAGGACTTCTATATTGAGGAATGAAAAAATTGGGTATCTATTAGTTATTGACTCTCTCTTCACCAACTAAAGAGCCGCACAATTAAAATAAGAAAGAAAGTAGATAAAAGCGTCTCACCATCTTAAATTCATATGATTCTTGCTTTCCTCAATGTCTTTTTATTAATTTTATAAATGAATGTATTAAAGTACGTATTCGTGAACATATTTAAAGCATAAATGATAACTGAACACAAAATAGTAAACACAGTACAGACACCGTATTTACTATTCATTCATTTATACTCATATTTAAAAAAAAAATCATTTTCTTCTTTCTCCTTCAACAGATCTATCTCTGCCGTCCTCTCTTATACGCCCCTCTCTCTCGACCATCAAGGTGCTCTCTCTCTCTCTCTCTCTCTCTCTCTCTCTCTCTCTCTCTCTCTCTCTCTCTCTCTCTCGCAACCACCAGTATCGTCATCGGCGGCGTTTTTCTCCGATCTGCTCTTCACCGGTGTTGTCACTTGTAGGTTGAACTGTTTGTCACCGACGTGAGGAGATGGTGTGGGAAGGCGGTGTTTTGAGAAGGTCGTCACCAGCGTCGTGATGGTGATTTGAACGGTTTTTGGCAGCGTGAGGAAAAGAGGATGTCGCTGAGGCGGTGTGAGAGAGAACAAATCTGAACGGATTGGTGGCGGGTGTGGATGATGGTGGTTGAGAATGGAGGGAGCGCTGGTGGAAGACGATGGTGTTGTGGAGGATGGTGGTGTGTGGGAGGAATATAATAAACACAGAAAAATAGAGAGATGTTTCTATTGAAAAACCAACAATGCCCTTCCATTTTATTGAAAGCTACAAAAATACCCTTGATGTTGTATTTGTGTCTGAAATTGTGTGTCTAGTTATCATTCCTCTATTTAAAGGCTCTTTTTAGTTTACTATCATTGAAGTTATTGAGTCCTTGACCGAAACTTTTATTAAAAACTTAAAATAAATTATGTGTACATGTGAGATCAATTTAAAGATCATTTGCTACTATTGTGGATGCTCTAAGGTTGCATATAATACACAAAATGATGGGACATCCTCTCGGACTCCGGGCATGCATGAATTTTAATACATCAAATTACTTTATATTTAAAGAGTAAGACCATCCACAATGGAAGGGTCTCTCATGTTTAAGACCTATTAGGTGCCTCCATTAGGAAAAAAAATTGGTACCTGATGAGCATAAGCTCTCAAATAGGTACCATCTCTACGCTAGTTCCACTCCTTTAAAAGATTAAAATATTAAAATGTAATGATATATAGTTTTTGATAGATAATTAGTTAGTCTCATTTAAGATATTTGATTTTTTTTTGTTTTGAAATATTAGGTTGGAGAGATTAACATTTATTATATACTATTATAAATTTATCTAGTTAAATGTTTAAGTATCCAAAAAATAAGTTTCTCGGTAGATTAAAAAGAAAATGACTATTTGTATTAAAAAAAAAAAAAGGAAACATTAACGAGATTGCTTTAGACACTCTTAACCATAAGTAGTAAATATTTATAAAAATACAGGTGTTTAATATCTTAGAAATCGAAATATTTATTTTTTTAAAGAATTTTAAAGAATAATCGTTTAATTTAAAATGTTTAAAGTGAAGAGAGGCACCGAAATATTGTTCACAAGACATTCAAATTGAACGAAACAATCAAATAACCTAAACCCCTCAAATAGCTTCACCGGCGGCCACCCATGAAAATGGAGAGAATCTCTCTCACGCGATCAGCTGCTTCCATAGAAACAACTATGGAGTCTACTCAAACAAAAAGAAGAAGAAGAACAACGGGTTCCATTAACGTAAAAAGAAGAAGAAAATCAATAGTTTCTGGTTCATATTTACCAAGTGAGTGTTGGGAATGTGTTTTCAAATTCCTCAATGACGATAATCGCTGCTTGAAATCTTTCTCTGTCGTATCGAAACAGTTTCTCTCCATCACTAACTGTCTTCGACGCTCTCTCACAATCTATTATCCAACCCTACCTTCTCTTCCAAGTCTCTTCCATAGATTTACCAACCTAACCTCACTCGATCTTTCGCGCTTCCAAGGTAACCTCATCGAACTTCTAATTAAAATCTCTCATTTTCCATTGAAACTCACGTCACTTAATCTCTCAAACAAAGACATCATTCCCATAATTGGGTTGCAAGCTTTTTCCAAAAATATTACAACTTTAACCTCTCTCATTTGTTCCAAATTGCATTATGTCAGTAGCAGTGACCTCATACTTATCTCTCATTATTTCCCTTTGTTGGAAGTCCTCGACGTCAGTTATCCCTTACAATGCTACCACGGTGCAGTAGACCTTTCACATTTCAAAAAACTCCGCAAGGTTAATTTCTCTGGTCATTCCGACATCAATGACAAATTGCTTCTCCATTTGTTCAAAAGTTGTAAGGTTCTCGAAGACGCCATCATGTTGCAATGTTTTGATATAACGTTTGATGGAATTGCTATAGCTCTCCGCGAGAGACCAACCTTGAGGTCTTTATCATTTTCCAAAACTAATGGACTAGTAAAGGTGAGATATGAGTCAACTTACATTACTTCACATTTCATTTCCTCCTTGGTGAGTTTGAAATGCTTAGCTTCTCTTGATTTATTGTCTTCGAATATCTCGGATGAGTTTCTCTCCTCTATTGCCATCGAACGCCTACCTTTGACGAGGCTTGTTCTCCAAAATTGCATCGGCTATAGTTATTCCGGTATCATTTATTTGCTATCCAAGTGTCAACATTTCCAGCATTTGGATCTTGAAAATGCTGTTTTTCTCAAAGATGAACATGTTGTGGAGATGTCTTTGTTTCTTTGTGATTTGGTATCTATAAACTTGGCTCGTTGCTCGATGCTCACAGAATCAGCCTTCTTTGCACTTCTTAGGAACTGTCCTTCACTTAGTGATGTCAAAATGGAAGCCACATGTATTGGGAAAAAGAGTCTAGAGAGTTCTAGATCTTTGATGGATTTTGTTGCATACCCTCAATTAAAGTATCTTCGTTTGGCTCACAATCCATGGTTATTTGATGAAGACATCATAATGTTTGCTTCCATTTTCCCCAATTTGCAGCTGCTTGATTTGAGCAATTGTTGTCTTATATCTGAAGAAGGTATTGTTCAAGTTTTAGGGATATGTTGTAAAATTAGACATTTGAACTTATCCCAGTGTTTAATGGTGAAACTAGAAATGAACTTTGAAGTTCCCAAATTGGAGGTGTTGAACTTGTCATGTACAAATGTTGACGATGAAGCCCTTTACATGATCTCAAAGAGTTGTTGTGGGCTTTTGAAATTGTCACTTGAAAATTGTAATGATGTCACAAAGAAAGGAGTGAAGCATGTGGTAGAAAACTGCACTCAACTGAGAAAGATTAGTTTGGATGGTTGTCATAAAGTACATGCTAATGTTGTTTCTTCAATGGTATCTTCAAGGCCGTCGTTGAGACAGATAACAGCTCCTCCATCTCGTACAGGTGCCTTTAGTGCGAGAAAGACGAAATACTTCTTGCGTCATGGATGCCTTGTTCGCTAGCTTTGTTGAAGTCATCTGCTGAAGTTTAAGCTCTGAAATGTAAGATGTGAAATATAAGATGTTTTTCATTTTTAGATGTTCTCCTAATAAATTATTCTCATTTAAGAAAAATGTCAACTTACACATGTGTATTCGCTTCTGTTCATGGTAATTGGCTAAGTATAGGTGTAAGATTTGAATTTGTATATAACGCTTCTGTTTTCTTAGCTTTGTCTTGAATTGTGTTACTTGGATAAGATTCTGGTGTCATAGTTATTGCAGCCCTATGTGGCAGCAAGGGTTTTACATTCTTGCTATATCACACTTTTTTCTGAGTATTCATGGGCATATCAACTCTCGAGAACCAACTTTATTTATTTCTTTTTGGACATAAAACGCACAATCATCAGCCTCTATTATTTTTATCCCGATTTTTAACATCCTTAATAGCAATTTCTAGAATATTGTAAGGAATCAAATTTTATATATTTCATATTTTGATATGTTCTTATATGACTTCCAAAATCAGGAATTTCTTAGCCTGGCTTTAGTTTTGTTCAATATGAGATACTAAGAAACTTCCCTTTTTATACTGTTGTGAATTGAATATAATTTATGTCTTTAGTTCATGTTACATTGTTGGTTTTTAGTTAGAGCTGTACTCTGGGATCAGAGTGTTGCTTTTTGAGAACACTGAAGATCTTGAGGCCCATTGCGGTTCGATGTAGTCATTACATGTGTTATTTTGCAATCAATGCAGTTTTTATTTTAGAATTTCCTGTAATTTTCAAACCTATTACAATTGGAACATGATACAGTTGACAACAATATTGCGGCTGCATCATTTGATTTTATTGCAGCCCACTATATAAAACCACTGGTTAAGTATAATATATGTGACAATTTTAGATTTTGTGTGAACACCTGCAAAAATGAGTAAAGTAGAGCATTCTGTTTTTTTTTAAAGAGCAACAAGAGCAATCAATTAAAGCTGTGAAAAACAAGTCATACTTAGACTTGTCTTATGGGCCATTATGATAGATATGAAATGATAGAGAAGAAATAAAGCAACTTCTCTGTTTTATCACTTCTTTTTCAGAACTGAGTCAAGTCATTCAAATCCTCTTAGATAACAAGTTGGTTGCAAACTGAAAGAAATGCTATTTTGCCTGGTCGGTGGAATATTTGGGACACATCATTTCTCGTGGAGTGGCTATGGATCCGGCTACAATAAAATGTGTTCTACAATGGCCGGTACCAATGAACTTAAAGGGAGTAAGGGGTTTTCTCGACCTTACCGGCTATTATAAGAAGTTTATGAAAGACTATGGTAAGTTAGCCAAGCCTTTAACAGACCGCACAAAAACGGAACGATTTTAGTGGGGAGCTCAAGAGCAAGTAGCATTTGAGAGTCTGAAGCACAAGGGGACAACATCACATGTTTTAGCTCTTTCTTATTTTAGCCAAGAGTTCTACATTGAGAGTGATGCATCCGGGAACGATCTGGGGGGAATTATTTTGCAAAAAGGGCAGCCAATTGCATATTTCAGCAAAGCACTCGGGGACGGAAATTTAACAAAAGTAGCTTATGAGAAAAAGTTAAACGCGGTAGCTTTATCATCCAACATTGGCGTCCATATTTCACGGGGTGAAAAGTCACTGTTTGTACTAATCAGAAAATTTTAAGTCAGCTATTGCAGCAACCAATTACCACTATGTAACAATAGAACTGGAAGTGAAACTGTTAGGTTACCAATTTGACTCAGTATACAAACCAGGTTTGGTAAATAAAGGAGTGAATTACTACTATGGACCAATAGAACTGGGCAGTGAAACTGTTAGGTTAAGGAAGTACTCTTGAAGGGAATCATTGCTGCCCTGTGCCTGCAAAAAAGAGAATCGACTAGGCCCGGCTTTACGTATCTCCAAGGGGTTCTGTTTTATGAGGATAGATTGATGCTGACTGCAAATTCAAGTGGATCCCAAAACTGTTGGAATTTCATTCATCTCCAGAGTGGTCACTCGGGGTTTTATCGTACATATTGGCGGGTTGCATCTAATTTATTTGGGTTTGGCGTGAAGAAACATGTCCAGCAGTTTGTTCAGGCATGTGATATATGCCAAAGGAAGAAATGTGTGGCGGCCCCACGCGGAGGACTTTTCGCAACCACTTCCAGTTCCATCTCAAATCTTAGAGGAATATGTGTCAACGGATTTCATAACCGGATTACCTAAGTCTCGGGGCTATGAGGCAGTAATGGTGGTGGTGGATAGGCTTTCAAAGTATGCATACTCTGCCTTTGAAGCACCCTTATATAGTCATGGAAAGGATTGGATCCATGGCTTACAAGCTCAGGCTTCCCGATACAGCTAGTAAAAGTAGGTTTTTAATCAAGTCAAACCTATATATTCTGAGTTTTTATTTCTTTCTGGTTTGTCCATGATATATTCCTATTTTTTCCCTCCATATAAGGTAACTAGAAAACAATTAGTAAAAGTTATGCATAGCATACTCTTCTAATATATACTGACTTCATATTTTAACGGTTAGAACTGGAAATTTGACATTTTTTTTTATTTCTACTGAACTATTTCAAAGTTGAGTTGAAAATACCCGCTACAAAAAGACATATCTATTGAACTAGATGGTCTTATAGCATCATGTAAAAAGAAAAACCAAGCAGAACCGGTGGTTTTTGTTATTAAGTTATCATGCATTTACTAGACTCGACTATATTAACTGATTTGTCTTAATCGGCATGCCGAAAGAGTGCTAGTACATGTTAAATAAAAAAACGGATTCCACGTCATTTGAGTGACATTGAGTTTTGATGACATTGATAACATTGTTTTTATCTTTCTTCTAATCAATCAACTTTTTCATCAAAATAATTTATTTTACTCATTCAGGTATCATTCTTTCTCATAAAAAACACGCTAAGTACCGATGCCACAATACATTAGTGTCATCTAAGTATTTTTTTCTCTTAAAAAAACCAACATCGTAGTTAATGCATATATGAAATGCTAGAGGATTTTTCCGCATTATACCTCATATTGGAGCAATATACATAGGCAAAATTATTTTAGAGACCCTTTATTTTATTTATTTGTAATAGTTAGGCGTTTATCTTTTTTTTTTCCGGTGTAGATTCTTTATCTTTATAAACATGCACAAATTAATCATTTTTCCTATTTTTAATTAAAAAAAGGGTGATGTGACATCCACATAGGATAGTTTTAATTTTTTTATATTGAAAATTAATAAAAACCCAGAAATATATGCAGACTCGTCTTCATTCTCATTCATTGTCATCTTCATCTCATTTCCTTGAAAAATATTCCTTTAATCAAACCCAAAAATCACCAAATCCATTTCAATCTCAACATTTTTTCTTCTCAATCTTTAATCTCATCATCATATCACAATTGCTTTCCCTCTCTAGAATTTTATCTTCTCCATCTCTCACATCATCCGGTGGAGATCAAAACTCTTATACTCTATCTCTCTTTTAATCTTAGTACTCTTTCTTCTTCTTCACTTTTTTTTATATCATCTTTCAAACAACTTAATTGTTGTGAATTCAGACTCAAAATCACACCAATAAACTTAGATGTGTAAAGCAAAAGAAAGTGGTAATCAATATCAAAGTAACTAGAGGCAACAACAATAATAACAAACTTTGATCTAATCTAGGAATCAAGTGAAAAACACAAAACCACAAGCAAAAGATAAAGAGAGAAGAGAAACAAACACACCAAGAAATGTTTAACCGGTTCGATCCAAATTGACCTACTCTAGAGGAGAGATTGATCTCTCCAATCCACTATTATTAAGTTCTTTACAAAGAGATATAAAAGGGTTGCAATAAATTAGCTTCAACATACTCACAAAAAACAAACCTTAATTTCTAACATTTTTTCCCAATCTCACCAATGGACAAATCACTCGATGATTTTCACTCACCCAAAGTGTTTACAAATGTTTCCCAACCCAAGAGAACCCTCGCCAAAGACCATCAACCCTAAAGTTACCGCCTTTGATTTCCCAAGTTTCTCTCTCTTGAAGATCTACTAAAAAATGAACAGTGAATGCTTAAATAGTGGTCAAATACTGTCAAAATTGTGTAGCGATTGTTAGAATCACGTAACGGTAAGTCTTGTACATAGTGTAGTACTATAACCTTATTTAAAAATCGTGTCACGATTTGCTTCTAGTAACACCATCCCATTTTTCCTCCAAAATCGTGTCACGATTCTTACAATTCTAAATTTCTAATTTTGAGGCACATTCAACAATAATCATTTTCATCTGTCGGAAAAAAAAATCAGGCATCATCAATTCATGGTTTCATATTCTTCATGGATTCTGAAATAAAAAAGAAAATAAAAATAGAAAACCCATTATATGTGTATGTTACCTTGATGGAGATTATTAGTTTATAACATGTTTAAGAACTAAAATTCAAAATCAGAAAACCTAAATCCCCAGATTTATGCTCCTTGAAGGTCGGATTATGCAAGTGTATCAAAACGTTTACCAAGTAATAAAGTGTAAGTAATTTATTGTATCCACATGGATTGTCGTTTCAACCAAACAATTCACGTTACTTATTTAGGAACAAAATAAAATAAAAGAGACAAGGGTTTAGAGTTTTGCAAAGTTAATCTATTTGCAATGGATCAAAATTTACCTGTTTTGATTGCAGAGTGTTAGCAGCAGTTAGAATTTTTTGAATCCCCTCTATTTATTTATTGGAATTAAGTAACAGTCAAGTTAAGTTCAACTATTCTAAGTATATTATTTAAGTGATGAGTTCGATGAGACGTTATAACCTAATCAACTGCCAAGTTGCACCGCTGGTCACATGTTAATCCATACATGCTGGATCTTACTCTCTCATAAATGTACGTCTATCCCTCCGCCTGTCGAGTTGCACCTGTTGATCCACGTGACGGTTCGTGGGTCTTACTCGCTTAGAGGTAATTGAAACATAAACTTAAATTAGAGTTCCTAAATTTCCAAAGGTATGACTTCCCAATGTTCTTAAAGGTTCCCTCATTTATGATTTTTAGAAGTACATAGCACATTCTTCCTCTCAGTAGTTCTGCAAACGGGCAGCTCTATCAACGTCTACCTTACCAAGGTGAAAGAAGAACGAAGTTACTTGGCTGATTTAAGTCGTGAAGTCACATGTTTCCTTAATTACTAACTAGTTACTACAAGATTTCAACAGATGTTCATCAATATTAGGTATGTCACCTCCCTAAGTACTTACTATCAGGGTACACTCGCTTTCAGTTTGTTTCGCTAATTACTAATTAATTACTTCTTGATTAGACAGATATACATCAATATTAGGTATGTCACCTCCATAAGTGCCTAATTTAGGGTTATGCTTCAGAGGAGACAAATCTTACGCATTATAGTAAAACTAAATAGCGAACATAAAATAACTAAATAAAAGACTTTAAATTATTTAATTATCCAACAAACAAAATATAGGTTCATATTAGAACTTTAACGTAAAAAGATTTAGTTACTCATGGTAACTAAAGACAACTTACAAAAGAAATAAAACATACTCTAGAAAAACCTTAAGTGAGGAGCGAGACTCCTCTCTTTAAGCTCATAGTGTTTTCCTTTCTTTTGAACCACTTCGTTCTGAATGAGAATTTTGAATAAGGAATGTGGTATTTATAGGGACAGTTTTCACCTGAACTTGGGCTAAAATATCGGGCTTTCTTCTCCCAAAAAAAGTCACAAAACAGTGCCTTGGCCCGCAAGGAACAAGCGTCGGGCGCCTCGAACCACGCGACAGGCGCGTGTGAGTGGTGTTTTGGGCACCAGGCGCCTACATTCATGCACTAGGGGCTTTGTGTAGAGTTCTTGGGCGCTTTGCGTCCCATTATGTGTGTTGGGCGCATATGTGTGTCATTCGCTTGTTTCTTCACCTTTTTGAGTGTTTGCTTCTATGTAAGATGTCTTGGAACTTGGGAACATAATTACTCCATCCGTAACGTCTTCTGAGACCTCTTGAATCTTCATTCTTCATCTTCCCTAAGACTTCACAAATCTTCAGATGTCTTGCTTTGCCGCTATGCATGATTTCTTTGCGAATTATAACAAAACATCATATTTTATGTTTCATGGAGAATAGCATTACAGACTCAAATATAGAAAACATTACAAATTTCTCAAAATCATAAGCAATTCTAAAACTCCTCTATTATGCTTGTAAAACCTACTGAAATTTACTAAAAAAAACATGCTAAAAATAACGTAAGATGACATTTCATCACTCCTAAATAATTTTGTGTTTCACAAATTTTATGGGTTTATTTTTTATTTAACGGCTTTATGAGAAATAATAATTATATTGTGGAAGAGAGGTGAAAATTAAGGTTCTTGAGAGGATTATAGTGGCGGATATGGTGATGTTGGGGACGATGTTGGTTGACTAATTGGAAGGAGAAATAAATTGGGGTTAGGTTTTTAGACAAAACCAAATTAGTGTGGAGAATGAAATAAATTGGAGATTTGAGAATTTGATCATATAATTTGGAGCTACTTGAGCTATGTAATTCATGAATTCTCTTTATTATATAATTGAGTTCCTATGTTTATTCAATTATTTTTGTGCTTAGTGTTTTTCATATTTTGATCAATTGTGAATTGAACTTAGAATATAAGTATATAACTCACTATTGGAAAATGGGTTTTCTAACTAGACATAGAATAACTGTTCATGTAGATAACTGCTATAGAAATATGGAATTATCAACATGTTATTATAAAAATTAGCATTCAATCGTGCTTTAGATTGAAATAGTACTCATCTATGGAATTAGGGATCTTAGTTAGATAAATTGAATTTTGAGTAAAGTAATTGGTTTTATTCTGATGTGATATACTCTAACTATGAAATGAATTACCTAATGAAAATAGGGGATTCAAAGTTTTTTTTTTTTTTTTAATTCATGGTCAATTACCTGCATCTATTTACCAAGCTTCAAACCCCATTGGTCTAAAAGTTCTTATGCTTTCATCAATTTCGACTTTCAAAGAGAGTCATTGAGATATAACTGTTGTTAAAAGTTTTTATCATATTGAAGAAAATAGTTGTTGCTATAGTATACTTCACTATAGTAGGAATTTACAACATTTTGTAATATTCAACTCGTACAATGATCTTCTTCTTGTGATTTCTTAAATTTGATGATGAATAAATGTTTGAGTTTCTGGTTGTTCAGATCAAGTTCTTCAACTTTGGGTGGATTATTCTTTTTAAGCTTGTTCCATACATTGCAGGCTATAAGTACAATTACTATTATCTAATATTTCACATATTTCAAACAACAGTGAATCATTTTGATGAAATTTTCTTCGAAATATTTCAGTACTCTTGACAATCAAGGTTTCAATGATATTTCTTTTATCCTTGACTCTAAGATTTAATTGAATCCAAAGCTATTTGTACCAATACTACCGTGTTTCACTTTAAGCCAACATATAGTGAACACATATGTCAATATTGTATCGTGGTACCCGATACAATATTCAAGTGTTCAGCTCGCGACTGAAGCAAAGAACCACGCATCTTCCCTCGAGCAAGGAGGGTCTCATAGCACATAGAGGAGTAGTATGTTTTTAGGATGGCTTTTAATTAGATCGAGCTCTAGTAATCCATTCTCGTGTAAGAACCCCAATTTGCGTGTCTTAATCGTGAAAGGCTTTGTCTCGAGACTCTTTAACTCGAATCCATATTTGTTCTTCTAGTCTATCAACCTTCAGTTGATGGCTTTGAAGTCCTAGAATAGAGGCTGATTCTTTTTAAGGTCGCCCTTTCCGTACCTTATATTATTTACTTTTTAAAAAAAAAAAATCAAAATGAAATATATTAAACTAGCTGGCTATCCCCCAGCACAAGGTGTGCCCAAGATTATAACAAATAATTACAACAATGTTCTGATAATAACAGTAAAGGTTAGCCTATACCCACACATAAGAAGGGGTTATGGCACCATTCATGAAACTTATAATGATAAATTACAAATTTTGCTTTGTACCACGAATAAGAAAGCAATCTAATGTGCTCCAAAAGCTGAAAAGGTGAGCATTCTATTGTTCGAAAAAGTCTGTTGTTCCTTTTCTTTCAAATAACCCACGAACTAGCAAACCAGATTAAATACATGATTGAGCACCGCGACTTTGCAAGATCTGCTGAAGAACCAAACTGAATGAAGTGATCCACCATGGATGAAGGATCTGCATAAGAAACGCCTAGCCAATTACAAACTAGCGACCAAATATTACCAAACTGACTACAATGCAAGAAGATATGGGCGCATGTCTCAATCGAACGACACCCGCGGACACAAAATTGGGCATCATGTTGAATTACACCCCTTCGAAATTAATTCTCCTTCATAGGCAACCTATTCCAAAAGAGCCTCCAGGCAAAAACTGAGACCTTAAGAGGGACATCTTTCCTCCATAGGAGATCCGCATAGACCTGAGGAGTATTAGGAATAATGGTGGGGCGTTGGGTAGCTTAACTTGTTTCAGATAAGGTAAATGAGTTCAAGGTTTAGGGTTTAAATCCCGACAAAAAAGAAAAAATTAATATAACAATTAATATACTAATACTTGTCATTAAAAAAATATATGACTGGTATCTTTGTTAATGTATAATACAAAACTTCGATGTACAACAAATAGGTAAAGAAAGCATTGAATGACATCATTTTGTTTGTTTTCCTATAATGTACTTGAATTTATTTTCCTAGTACTAGTTTTTATTTTATTTTTCAAAATAATAACAAGATGCGGGGAAGGGAAAGTTTCCTGTTTTCATGTCCCATGCGGGTATTTGATGATTTTGTATAAGAGTATATTTTGATCTTTGTTTATCACCTAATTTCTACAACAAAATCAACAGTATACCAAAAATTGTTCGTCGATTTTCACATCTTTCCTTTTCATTGATCCTTTTCTACAAAACTTTCTCTTTTATCTTAAATGATTCTAACAACGAATTATAATGAATTTAAGTGGTTAATGTACTTCAATTTAAAATGAATCGTTTGAAAGAAGCAAAATTTAAACCTAGTTAGAAATTAGAATAAGGGCATGTTTGGATTGGCTTGTTTTTAAGCTTATGAAAAATAACTTATGCAAATAAGCAAGCTTTTACGTTAATTCATAAGTTTTCATTAACGAAAATTGTATCTTCATTAGCAGTTTATCATAAACTACCATGACAAGCTTCTGAATAATATATAAAAACTTATTTATTTACATAAGTTGTTATGCATAAGCTCAAAAAGAAGTCAATCCAAACGGGTCATAAATCTTAACCAAGTTTACTTTCCTTTTAAATGAACTTTAGATTACCATGTTACTTTCCCTTGAAGATTGGATGGTCAAGACAATAAAAAAAAATAGTCAATGCCTCTCTTGCTTAAAAAAGTAATTTAAAAATAATAATAGCTTGTTTTTAACATTATATATTGAAACCACCAATTTACCCAATATGCATACGTATGTAATACTAGTAAGCCAACTTTACCATTGTAGATTTCTAATTACGCCTTGTTTTACTATCTTACAAACCTCATACTTGAGGTGCTTTATAATGTGATAAAATATTTATTAGACATTGAACTAATCTAATAGACTATCTTACAAGTTCAACCCATAATATATCTACGCTTTTAATATTTCTTTCAGTCATTCTAAAATTATCTAAATACTTTCAATGATAGTTAACTGTCGTTTTATATCGGTTGAACCGATCTAAAAAATTACCAAATGACACTTAAATACTGTTGGAGAGGCCAACGACACTTAAGTATCGATTGGTGAAGAAAAAGAGAAAAGCATAAAGAGTAACTCTTTGATATGAATATATATTTGGTCTATCCTCCTATTGCAATGAATGAATAAATAATAAAAGAGGAGAGACCCAAAAAAAAAAAAGTCATTTGATCTAAACACAAAATGTCAAACCTCAAACCGTTGGCAAAGTTCCTTGAGGCTATATGCATGAACACCAACCACTTGGGTCTTTTAAGTTAAGTTTTCCTCATTTATTTTACTATTGCATTGACAATTAAGTTAAATTATATGAAATATAACTATAAATATCAACAAATTGGAAAGAATCTTCATTGGAGAAAAGAATAAGGGGGTGTATTGGATCATGATTCTAAGGGATTTTAAAAGACTTTTTAATCATCAAAAAATCTTGTGGTATTCAATCAAAACTCTTTCCAATTTAAAAAAAGTCTTGTGTTATTCAATCAAGATTCTTTGTCATTTAAAAAAAGTCTTGTGGTATTCAATCAAGACTCTTAATCACTTAAAAAAAGTCTAGTGATATTCAAAATCATTCAAATTTCGAAGGATTGTTTAATAAATCAGATTTTGATGGATTTTGTGGGATTTTCTAGTGAAATTTTATCATGAAAAAGTCTTTCATGAAAAGATGAGATTTCTTAGGATTGTTTTTTTAAAGATTTTACTATCTCTCTCCCTCTCTCCTCCATTCTCTCTTACTCTCTTTTCCTCTTCCATCTCTCTCTTTTCCTCTCTTCCTCTCTCTCTCTCTCTATTCTCTCTTCCCCTCTCTCTCTCCTTCCTTCTCTTTCTCTCTCACTCTCTCTCTAGCTTTCCCCCGTAAAAAATAAAGTAAAATAAATAAAAGAGTCTTTATTGAGATTTTGTGAATGAGAGTGTGTTATGATCATTTGTTTTTTAATTATTTCTTAAAATTCATAAAATCTGTTGAAATCTCTTGAAATCCATAAAATCATTTCAAATCCTTTAAAATCTTATGAATTAAATCCGTTGAAATCCTTAAAAGTCTTTTAAAATCATCAAAGTCATCAAAATCCTGCAAAGTCTTTTAAAATCCTCAAGACTTTTTTAAACAAAAATTATCCTTTAAAATCCTAATTCAATACAACCTCCTAAATCAAACCAAACAAAACAAAACAAAAAATAACAAAATTGGTGCAAAAAAAAAAACTCTACATAATTTGTTAGGCACTTGAAACTATAATGAACAATCCTTCTTCCCTCTCTGTACACCTCCCACAACCTTCCCATCAGAGAACCCAACGTATATCAATACATGGAAAACATTATCGAAATTTGAGTTTGGATTTTTCCCAACATCAAAGGAAATTAATTTGAAGAGAAAATAACATTATAAGTTTCTTTTTCCTCTTCGAAATTAGGCCTTTTCAATATTATAGATGATTTAAATTATTGAAATATGACGGTCGAATTTTACATTAATTGTGTCACATTTAGTGATTCTTTTTTATTTTATTTTTGCAATTTAGTGAAATATTTCATCAATGGCATCCAACTCCACTTTCTTTTTGTCCAAGCAATTCATCCAAACGCCAATCCCTTCTCATTCCACTGCTCCTTAACAATCTTGGCCCAACATCTCCAGCACTATTCGCACGACGATGTTCTGCTTTTATCTTAGCCACAGCGCCGGCGCCACCCTCGCGTTGTGGTGGAGATATATTACCTGACCAACTTCTATCAACTTGTATTCGAACATTTCTAGTAGAAGACTTGTTGCTTACTGGGTAATTAAAATCTCCTTCAAATTTTTCCCTTTTAATTTGGCCACATGTAAGGCAATTGAAACTCATTGTGGTGATGTTTTTTGGTGTGTCCCCTCCTTATCCCAGCCTTTCCCATGAAAGGGTAGCTTTTGGTGGGAAGGTATGTGGGTAGGGAATATATGAGCTTATGATTTACATTATAAGAGATAGGAGATGAATGATGAAGTTAGAGATGACATGTTGGATTTGATTGGAAGATAATTCATCATAACAACCTATATGTTGGTATGTTCTAGCATGAATTTCTGATCAGGAAAATAAGGTTAGCCAATAATAGATTGCTAATATAGGTTGTATATGGTTATTTAGAGTTGATGAACCATGTTTGACTATAGTGGTGTCTACATTCCAAGAAGAATTGACTCATCACATTGTCAATGTTATGACTTAATTATCTAAAGTATTAATTAGATTCTTCATTTCTATATAATAAAAAAAAACATTATTCATTCTTGTTGTTTTAATCTAATTAAAAAATTAGGGTAAGGCTAACGAGTGCCCCGTGACACTGGTTAAAGAAATTTTAAATTAATTTAATGCATTGATTACACAATGTGATGAAGAAAATTGGAGTAAGAAAGTTGTGTAATCTAATTTAATGCATTGATTACACCGGTATTATTTCTATTCTTACTCCAATTTTCTATTAAGGATTTTAAAGTTTCAACTTAAACTTTTTTGACAAAAATAAACGATATTTATTCACTCAAATTGATACAGTATATCAATACAATGAAAATTCTAAAAACAAAAGGATGAATCTGTGAACAAACTCGCAACATCCATGTTAATAGCATAAAACGACAAAGTACTAAAGTCAACACATATGACTATATTTAAGTCTCCGGAATATTCATGTCTTCGGATCTACAACGTTGACGACTCCAAAGTCCTTGATTTGATCTACACTGGATCGAAGCTGATCTAACAATCTAAATCGAACAAATACTTAAACGAAACAAGAAAGACAAACAACGTCGTACTAAGACGATGAAATCACGAAAGAAAAATGAAATAGATGTGAAAATCACTTATTTCAATAAAAGAGAAATAGAAAAAAGAGTTAGAGAGGTGATTTTGGGTCAAAAATTGACGCTAAATCACCCCTCTTTGATAAATGAAGGAGAAGAAACTAAGATTTAGGCGACGGCTCACAAGAGAAAAGGAGAAGCAAACTTCAAAACTAACTCTATTTCTTATTATACATATACAAAATGAAACTGAAAATATATTCTGAATTCAAAATGGCGTAAGAAAATATATTTTAATTAGTGGTCATTTCACTGATCTGCATAATCTCAAGAAAATGAACGGATGGTCTAGCTAATAGAAACAACACTAAAAGTTGTATGCTTTGTTCATTAACTGATGTTGATAATTAGTTGTATGCCCTTGATAATTAATCTGATAAAATATTGTATTTACGATGAATGATTTTGTCATTTAAAATTACTTAACGACACTCTTTAGTGTACATGTTTACCATGGATTATTCACATTATTTCATCATTTTTTTCGCATGTGAGGATTTTCATCCATGAATAACCATAAACAATATCAACCAAAGTTCATTTGATAAAATGAAATGGAGTCCAATCAGTCACCATGTATAATGTAAATACTCTTTCCATCTCATATTAGAAGCTGTTTTGAAAAAACATTATCCTAAAATATAAGATTGTTTACAATATCAATAAAAATTAATGTTGTTTTTTCTATTATATATGTTACTGTTTACTACTCTATTTTTCTTTTAATTATTTAATTTATGTCTCGTGATAATTTATAAAGCAACTTATAGTTTCTCTTTCTCATATAAAATTATTTATATTTCTTACAATTTATAATTTAAATCGGAGGGAGTAATGTTACAAGAGAAGCTTCAAGAGTGCTACGTGGATGATAATGTTATCATTCATATATGATATAATGTCATCAGGGGCGGAGCTACCTTGCTCCCAGGGGATGCAAGTGAACCCCTAAACTCTAGAAATTTATACCAATTTTTTTATGTTTTGTTGTTTTGAACCCCCTCAAAATTCTATCTTGCACCTTATTGGCTCATACACAAACACTATCTCTTCTCTTAAATATCAATAATAAGTTAAATTAAGTCATTGTGACACTGCATGCTAGGTGTCCAACCTGTAAAGCTTGACTCAAACACATGTTTTATATTATTATGAAAATAGTATACATAAAATCACAAAACTATTTTAGTGTTAACGTTATGGTTCCTATGGAAATGGGGACGAAGAAATTTCGAGTTCGATCAAACGATATGAAAAGTTTGATGAAGAATTGTTTCATTCAAAAATTGAATTTGAGTTCTTCCTAGCTATTTTCTCTTAAGTGAAGTTCATTAATCATTTAAGACCAATCAATTTGTTTGTTATAGGTTAGTTCTATACATGAATATATATTTATAGCATTTGAATTGTATTAGGATGTTTAGTATGGTATTTATAGCATTTTATAACAAATTATAATTGGTATTTACAAATTATAATTGATATAAGATTTTACGCGTCATCTTCTCACTCTAAATTTTTTATTTAAAGAAAAAGATTATATAACAAAAAATGTAAAGTATTTAACTATATATTAAAATTTATAATTTAATATCACTGTCTCTAAATAGATGACTCTTTTAAGATTTTACTTTATCCTTTTTTATAATCCACATTTCAAATTTTCAACCGCATTAATTATTTTTTGCTGTCTCAGTATCAAACACATGTTGAACCCCCTGACCCGGGGTCCTGGCAACGCCACTGAATGTCATGATGCACTTATAGATCATACTGACTCGACTTAATGTTTCAAACGAGTAGTCTATTTAATCAAACAATTATGCTCAAGTAGTTAAAAGTTTCATCAAATGATAAATTATTTGGAAGAACTCAAATTTGATTTTTGTGTGAAACAATTATTCCTTCCGGTCATTATTATAAGCAAAAGTTCAGTTTTTAGATTCATTTAATAAATGATGTATGTAGTCTTTATATAGACCACATACAACATTTATTGAATGAACCTAAAAAGTCAACTTTTGCTTATAATAGTGACCGGAGGAGTATTTTATTAACATATACTCGGTCAAACTCTGAATTACACGATATCCTTCCCCGAATACCGCAGGATTATTAACTTAAAAAAAATAAAAAAAAGTAGTCTATTTCACGTCATTCAATACCTCTGGATTCCTTACCTTACGTATGTTGGTTGGATTAAACCCAGCTTTTTAAGTCTTGGATATTCAAGAATTGCAGCTGTTGAAATAAATGTAAGGTATTCGTAATTATTAGGAGGGATATGGTTATGAATAATCGGCTGTTGAAATAAACGAGGCTACTAAAGATCTGACTCTGAATCATCAACGTTTAAGTTAACGTTTCTATGTTTGATATATACTTCCTCCGGTCACTATTATAAGCAAAAGTTGACTTTTTAGGTTCATTCAATAAATGTTATATATGGTCTATATAAAAACTACATACATCATTTATTGAATGAATCTAAAAACTGAACGTTTGCTTATAATAATGACCGAAGAGAGTATGTCATTGTATCAGATGATATGTCATCTTCATCTTCCTCGTCATTTATGGTGGATATTAGGTTTAAACATTTCCCTCTGCTGGCATGTATCTTTTCTCTGTATTGGTTGAACTTCTTTATGCATGCTCTACAAAAAGCATGTTCATTCATGCCATGGTAGGCATGTCCAACCAATTTCTCTTTTTGTTGTGGGCATGTCGTTGATGGCCATTGGTGCATATTCAAAGTCAAGAAGATGAACCGGGCATTTCACATCAATCTTCCAAAACCTCTTGATTAAGTCAACATTCAATTCATTCACTTGTTGTCTAAGACTCATCAAATTAGATGTCATGGAAACACCTTTCCATGTCTACCCATGTTTGGTTTGAGTTTTTTGGGAGGAAAAAGTGCCACGATGAAGTTGTTCTAGGTTGAAATAGCCAAGCTAATTTGTTAAATTGCTCCATTACTAATAAATGTAAACGAGTCCATAGATTTATAGTAAGATTATTATTTATTTTTTAAGCAAAATAATGATACACATCCGCGCGAAAGTGAATGATAGAGAACACACTCCCAAACAACTAGATACAAGTGAACACCACAAAAACAACAAATCACTTAAAACCTCAACAAGTGCAAGAATCACCACCCAAAAACAACAACCAAGAAAAAAAAACAAAGCCCACACCCAATCAATTAGGAAAAAAACTACTAGGCTACCAAAGAAAACAAAAACAAACACTTCACAAACCAAAAGGAAAGTAACAAAAACACAATGAAAAGCTCATATCATGCCACCATGCCTAGAAAAACCAATGATACAACCACCCCGAGACCCCATTCTGCACGGATGGACCAACTACCGACGAAGGCTTCCCCCTAACCATCCTCACACACCCTCTATTTGTCCCAACAAAGGACATGTTCCACCTCCCAAACATAGAAGAAGCGAGAGAGGCTAGAGTGTCTACATAGAAATTATTTACAAAAAGAGAATTGAACCTCATCGATGAGGAGATCGATAAAAATTTGTTTCCTAAAAAAGAGTAAGTCATTATGGACATTATAGATAGCCCACAAGACAACATGTCAAACTAAAGTCATTGTGAGAAAAGAGTAAGAATGTTATAATTATTTTTGAAGGAAAGAATGTTATAATTATGTTACCTTCAATTTTAGAAACGTAAAATAAGTGACCTCCTAAAGCCTTGTTTGGAAAGGACAGCTTTTTAACAATTCATATGGTCAAAATAATTTTGTTTGGCATTACTTTTTTCTTACGAGTTTATAGCAATCTTTTATCAACTTATAACATTTTTTTAATAAACTATTTTAAATAACATTTTTCTCTCAATTTTATCTTTGAAATCTTAACTGAATTTTTTTAATGCTAATAAGAAATATCATTTTATATTTATTAATTAGTTCAACCGTCAATTTTACTAAATAGTACAAATTTATTAAGCTGGTTTATATGTTACCAACTATCTGTTAACTTACTTCTATATATGCTATAAGTTTATGTGTTGTCTATTAGTTTATCATCTATCTATCACTTTTTAACATGCAGAGCTTAAATATAAAAGAAAATTTTAGGAAAAATTAATCTTAAATAAAAGATATTTTAAAAGACATATATGCAACAGTCAATTTTAAACCAATAACATATGAACAATACATCACTCAAATAATAAATTTGCATAAATATAAGGAAATATGAGTGTTACTTAAATTAAAATAGTTAATTATTATAACTTAAATGTATTATACACCATCTAGTAATCACCATATAGAAAAGGAAATGGACAAGACTAGACTAGACCAAAAGCAATTAAGGTCATCCATCCACATTATTCACATGGATATTGTTGTTTTTGACTGAATGAATAGATTCACTACGCATACAAAACATTCTAAAATACCAACGAACTATTATGCAACTATAATTGAAGTAGCAAAGTCATGCGATTGAGAAAATACCATTTATGACTTAGCATAAATTGTTGGCAAAAGGAAAACTTCAACTTAAAATGGTAGCTCCAGATTCCGTGTTTGTTTCAAACAATCCTACATTACGTACTATATCCTATATAGCACCTCATTTTTGAAGTTTTTAGTCCTTTTATTTAATGCACCAATGTTAAATTTGTCTATCATAGATATAGATCAATTAATGGTGGCTAGCATGGGACAAATAATTTTGTTTCACCATATTACAATCCCTTTGGACATTGATTATGTTCTGAACCACTCACACGGCTCCACATGTACAATAATACACCGCCTTAAGGTTGCACATTCAAAGGAGCACGCCAACATGCATGCATCGTGCCTCACCAGCGCATGTCTCTATGTCGGGATCACGCCACACATATCCATTCCCGCTCCTAATCATACACTGTATAACTCGGAGATGGTTATGCCAAGAGCGCGCCTATATAATGGTGAACTTGCTTCACCCTCAAGGTACACAACACTTTTTCACAACACTTCTTAGACTTTCTCTCTCAGTTTCATTACTGACTTGATTGTCAGAGTGTTAACGTGCCTGCAGGCACCCTTCGTTCCACCGTAGAAGACGCATCGATGCCGCGTCGGAAACAGTTACCGATCATCGGAGTACTTTCTACAACTGTTGCAACTCAACTGTTCCTACCGAACATATCAAATTTGTTACTTTCAATATTATGTAATTTAGATATAATAAGCGTGACTTCCTCTCAAAATAAATAAATAAACGTGACTTGCTTTCTACACATTGTTTATATTGAGCCTTATTTTATTTTGGCCAAATACCACGTTTGGTGCTTTTAATTTAATAGAATTATCAAGTTAGTCATTTAAGTTTCAAAAGTTTTAAGTAGATAATTTTAGTTTGATAGAATTCCTAAATAAGTCCTTTAAGTTTCAAAAATTTCAAATAGATCTTTTTAGTTGATAAACTATTTCACCGTAACCCTTTTTGTCAGTTAATAATTAACTGATGTTGATGTAGCCTTTAAGTTGTTGACTTGGATCAAAACTCTGCTTTTTAAAAGCTATAATGTGTCAAAATATTATGTTTAATTGTCGCAAATGATCATTCTAGCACTATAAATATCGTTTAATAGGGCTAGAAAGACATTGTTGTTGTAAATAGTTGTCATTCTAGCACTATAAATGGTCATTTGTAACCATTAAATGTAACGTTTTGACACCTTGTAGCTTTTAAAATGCAGCATTTTGATTCAAGTCAACAACTTAATGGTTACATTAGCATCAGTTAAACAGAGACTGACAGCAGGGATAACGGTGAATTAGGTTATCAACTAAAATAACATATTTGAAACTTTTGAAACTTAAAAGACTAACTTGAGAATTTTTTCAAACTAAAATGACATAATTGAAACTTTCGAAACTTAAAAACTAACTTAAGAATCTATCAAACTAAAATGATTAAAAGTGATATTTGACCTTTTATTTTTTTTAGGAATATATTGAGCCTTATTTCAAAACTGGGTATTCATCAATTATATAATTTCAAACTTTTCCAATTTTTATCATCGTAGGTGTTGATGACAGTGGTTAATCGCAGTGTAACATTTCTATTGGTGGACTTTACCATTATGGTTTGTAAAAATAAGCAGTATTATTATATTATGGTGTGTTTGTTTCAAGTTATCGTTGAATATTTTTGAGAATAAAATGATAGAAATGTGTATTCTTATATTTTGTTACAAGTTTATTAAACTGTATTCATGTGTATAAAATATAATAGAAAAATCTCGTGAACATATCTCAGTTGACAGAGACATTATCATATGCACAGATTAAGATTTAAATCCTGTAATCTCCATTTATTTATCTTAAGGGGTGAGTTTATGGCCACCATGCTACTTGATCCAAAAAATGTAATATGATTTTTTTTTTTTAAGAAAATGATGGAAATAAAGTTTCCATGAAGATCGAAATAAATTCATATGTAACATATTAACCTTCCTACTATAAACTAAATGTTCCCGATCAATTTACCAATAAAAGTTGAAATAAAACTCTCATCCTTATATTCCAAAAAATGTATTCGTGTAAAATTTATTCCCGTGAATAAATCTAGTAAATTTGAAACAAACATTCTAAATTAATTTTTTTTCAAAAGTAAAGAATGTATTTTATCAATTCACATTGAAAGATGAAATCAGATTCAGGTCTTTGTAGGATCTGAACTAAATCCTTACCAAGCAGATGGATCTAAATTAAGATTCTCAATTACTGTCTGAAATGGGTTTTATTATAGCAAATGATTAAAATATGGAGCAAATGTTACAGATATTAACAGTATAATTGATCCTTGTGTGATGTCCCATGCTCTTATGTGTAGAGCTGCTAAAAATGGTTTTCAGTTGTTGGTTGTTTGGTGATTCAAAGAGAAACAGCTAGAGATAGCAAATTGAATGAATGTAAATGTTGAAAGAGGTATGAAAGAGAAATGTTATTTGAATAACTATTTTATTGTCCAGTAACGTATTTATATTTTGTATAGATATAATTTCGTTTTTTATAAATGATGTCTTTTTATACAATCGTCAAATTTTAGTTGTTGAAATAACCTTCCTCTTCCGGAAAGTAAAGTCGTTGGCCTTTAGAATAACCAAATATGTAAATAACTTATAGAGGACAACACATGGGTAAGTATGTTGCTATTCCTTCCTCATATCCACTTACATCTTTACTGTTAAATCTATGGCTGATAGGTGCATATTGGTATATGATGGAGACATTTGACATTCCTCTATGTTAAAAGTCACTCCTTTTGTACCGGTGATCTGTTTCTTTTTTTATTCAAAGAGTCCAGCCATGGAATTTATACACACTAGATGCATAGAATTCAAGAAGAGCTATCATACATAGACAAGTTTAGGTGGCAATACACTCTTTGACATGTGGTCACGTGAACTTCATACAAACACACTTTCTCTTTCATCTTCTCTTCTCTATTTCTAATTCATGGGCTGTACAAGGGTGTATGAGAATAAAGGGTATCGATATAACATTATTCACTCAAGAATTGTGAATTCAAGTTTTACTCCAACATATTAAATGTCTCGACATCCTTTTATCTTGAGTTGAACTCATGAATGGTTGTCTATTTTCCTTAGCATATTCAAATTGGTGCATATCCTTTGGTTGGGTTTCAATTGAAACATATATGGCAAGAGCCTTATACACTAGACTACACATCTAAATTGGGTTACTTTGTGTCAAGGAAAATTGAATACCTTCATTTTTCCCCTATAATACTACCATGCATGTCGGAGTATATTTTCATCGGCAAGTTGGTAGGGTCAAACCTTTAGATAGCATTATACTTGAACAGGAAAAAATAAACTAGAGGTCTAACAGAGTACACCAAAACCATAAAAAATGTCGCAAAGTAACACTCAATATATTAAATGAAATGAACCACCATCACTAAGTAGGGACCATAAACTTTGTTGGGGTGTGTATTTTTCACATGCCTAATATTGAACCCACCCACTTGTCTATATACAGCAGGGTTTATGTCCTTATCCAAGACAGTGATATAATATTCTAATCAAAAATCAATTTGTCTCTAAACACGTTTTCCTCGCCTCATTATTACTTTTGTTTTTATCCTTGACACAAACAAAACCACACAAAGATTGAACCTATTCCAACAATAGATCAAACAACTAAAACACATAGAAAACTCATATCAGAAAATTCACAACAAAAATTGCTCAATTCTATTTTCATCACATAAGATACACCCCAAGAAGCAGCATCCTCAAACAAACCGATATCACATGAATCACACACATGGTATCACAAAACCTTAATATAGTTAATAATCATATCAATAATCCTTAAAATTTATCAAGTTGAATTCACATTTATGGTAATTGAGAAACATATATATACACTCACTCAACATAGATAATAATGATAAAACAAAAATAGTTCACTTTAGCTGCTGCATTTCTTTCTCCCCACAGACATGAAGAAAAGATGTCCCCTAATTCTACAACTCCATCTTACATAGCCAATAAAAATAACTCAAAAATCTAAAATAAGCTAACAAAAAGTACTAGTACTAGCTAAAAATATAACTAAGAAAAAGGAACATAGTAACTTTGACAAAAAAAATCCAGAAAATTTAATCTCCTTGTGCATCACCAATTTTGGAAGAAAGAAGAGACAATAGCTGTTCTTGTGTGTAAAATTGACTTCCCATGTTAACAGAAGCTTGTTGAATCATCAAATCATTCACAACAGACACACTAGCATGATTCACATCAAGGTCTAATTCTTTCAAAGCCGCCATCAACTTCGCCGCAGGATGATTCTTCTTGCTACATTGAATTCTAATCATAGCATCCCAACCCATGATTTTCACATCAATATCCAAGTCAATTAACTTAGTTGAGCTTGTTGTTTTTTCCTTTTCTTTATTTGGAATTGAAATTTGACTTTGATTTTTGGTTGCAACAATTTCTAATTCCTTCTTTGTTGCACCCAATTGTTTCTCCAATTCACCTTTCGACAATTCCAGCCCTTGTAGCTTCGATTTCAATTCGTTTATGTAAGAAATAGCGTCGCCCAGAAGCGATGCTTTGTCCATTTTAGAAACATTTGGAACCACAGCACGTAGAGCATAGAATTTCTGATTAAGCTTTTCTCTTCTCTGTCTCTCTGCTTCTACATGATTCAATGGTTCTTCTCTTCCATTCGCCGGTTTTCTACCTCTTTTCTTCGGTCGCTTCCCCGGCTCTACAACTCTGCTGCTCTCACCTTCCTTCACCACAGAAACATCTAGATCTGAATGATCAGAATCTCCACCTCCACCTCTGCTTGATTTCATATTTGAAGACGGTAAGACTACACCGGAAGTGAACGAAAGCATTCCATCGTCAATGCTGCTTCTGGATACCGGAGACTTTCTTTTTCTGTTTTCTTCACCGGCTACGAACTGTGACTGACCAGAAAAGAAAGTTCCATTTCCGGTGATATAAGAACTTTTTTTACTTTCACCGAAACTCAAAATCTCCCCGGATTCTGGTTTCATTGAACCAGAAAAATTCAGTTCCTTCAGAAAAAAGCTCTGGTTCTGATTCTGGCGCTGAGCAAAGTTAACTGCAGTTGGTGTTTCCGTTAGAGTACTGGTTGAACCATTTGTTTCAAACGGTAATGTTTTACCGATTGTTGCATTTGCAGAAATGGTTGTGTTCATGGCAGGTACAGTGGCGGCGTTAACGGTGCTATCTCGAATTTCAATAGCAGCAGAGGCGGAGAGATCATTGAGCCAGACAGAAGAAGGATCATTTTCGCTAGTTGTAATGGAATTCAACGGCCACGAACCTGTTTCACGATTGTTAAAATTAAACAAAACACGAATCTTCTCCATTAGATCAGCGTTGTATGGAATCATTTCCGTAGAAGCAAGCTCAACCACCCCGCTGTTAGACGTTGTTGGTATACATACCAACGTCTGAAACCCATGGACCCGTGCTTCACGGGCCCGTTCACAAACAGAATTGGAAAGCCTATCAGCCCCGGTGATCCACACCGGGGTTGAATTGAAATAAGCCTGACTCAATGATCCGGTGCCGTTGACAAAGGATTGAGTCATCGACGTGAGGAAAAACCACTCAGTGTCGGTGACATCTTCCTCAACGGCATCATCTGAGACAGACGAACCACCAGAAATCAAAGTATTAAGCTCACGGAGAATCTTTCTACGATGAGCTTGTTCTTCAGGAGGTGTAACTCGTTTCATTTTTCCTTTGTCATCTTCGCCTTTATAATATCCATCACCCCAGCCGAGTAGGGGTGTAGCCATGTTGTAATCATAAGAGGATTGCCAGAATATCGCGTAGGTCCAGCTCTCTTTCGCTCCTTCGATAAGCGCTTGAAGACGGTGTTGGAGAGTCTCTTGATTGAATAGAGACTGTTGTGGTGGAGGAGGTATTGGCGGTGCAGTTGTTGAAGTGGCGGAATGTGGTGTTGGAAGCCAGAAACTAGAGAGGTCGGAGGTGGTCATGAAAGCTTCCATGACGGAGGAGTTGTCGTCCCAGATGTTATTCATTGTTGTTTGTGGTGGTGGGAGGTGTTGTATTATTCCATGGAGTTAGAATAGAAATGAGAGTGAAATGGTGTTTGGTTGCGGCGGAGGGAATGGGAGTTAGTTAAAAATAGAATTTGTTGAGAGAGAGAGAGAGAGAGAGAAAGAGAGGGATAAGGCTAATGACTAATGAGTGAGGTGCATGTGTTGCGGATTTATTTGGAGTGAAATGGGTTGAGTTTAGGGAAAGAGTGTGAGTGAGGTTTCGAGGAAAAAGGGCACACCGATTAAATTGCACGTATAGGCCGGAAAATGACGGCTTTTTTTTTTTTTTTTTTTTTAAGTTTTTGACTGGAAAATGACGGCTTTTTTACTTCATTCTAATCTATTAGATCTCTCAACTAATTCTTTTGCTAAATAACTTTCTTTTATTTCATTTTTTTCTTTTACAAAATATCTAAAACTAAATCAGCTTTTTGGTAGAAATAAATAAATATTTAAAGCTCACTAAGATTTTCAAATAAAGTGATCATTAAGATTTTTAATCAAAATAAAACTCACTAAGATTAACATAAACATCTCAATTTCAACCCTTCTTCCCTCAAAAAATAAAAAATAAAAAATCTCAGTTTCAATCTTGGATAGCATTAAAGATGTTTTTGTTTGGTTTGAGCATATTAATGGTAATTACAATGCTAAGAGTGGATACTAGTGGTTTCTTAAGAAAAAGAAGAGTGCCATAGTTGATCATCATGCCAATATCTAATATTGGTCTTAGATTTAGAAGTTTCATCTTCCCGAGAAAAAAAAAATCAAATTTCTCTTTGGCTCGCGTCCGAACTTTATCTTTAGTACATCATAATGTTATGAGCACCTCCTCCTTGTCCACTCGTTGTAGTTTGGAAGACGAGTCCTTCCTCCACTGTGTTTGAAATTGCATCCACTATGAAAATCTATGGTTAAACCTTCGATTCTTCACCCCTGATTTTTTTTTTGCAACTCAAGACCGTATCAAATGGCTTAAAGATGACATTGCTAACACCTGTTCTAGTTTGTTCACCGTCAACATCTTGGAGGATCACAAAACTCTTTGTGTCTCGATAATGAAAGCATGCCCATTTTCCATCTTAGTTCGACAGCTTGATCCATGGTGGATATAATCTTTTATTGTTTTCACACGCCTAATAATAGGTATTTTTTTAGGAAGGAACATTAAGTGGAACTTTTTGAATCTCTCTGGTCCCATCATCAACTTTGACGGAAGTTGCTTTAGCAATCCTTCTCGAACAGGATTTGGTGGTCTCATTCAAAGCTCTAATGGTGCTTGGTGTGCTAGATTTTCTAGTTTCAATCAGGGTTCAGTTGGCATTCTACAAGCATAAATGTGAGATATTCATCAAGGGCTAAGTCTTGCTAAGGATATGGGCCTTTATGATTCAGTCTGTTACATTGATTCTTCGCTTTTCTTGAAGCTTGTATAGGCTCCAATTAACAAGTTTCACAATCATGTTGTATCGGTTCAAGACATCAAAGACTTATTGTTCACAATTGTCTCTTTCGCATTGTCTCTTAAGGCACGCTTCTCCTCTTCCAATACTTAAGGACGTCATTTCAACAAATTCAACAAGAACTCATTTTTATGGTTGTAGCCATTTTCATTTCTTTTTTCCTTCAAAATTTAGCCTTGTAACAAAAAAACTATCTATATTGTTAATATTCCTAAAATATATATATATATATATATATATATATTGTCTAACATGTGCAAAAATAGCAACTTTTTATTGAAAAACACTAATTATTAACTAATAAATTGTATATTTAATATAAAATGCACAAGTTACAAGATAAACATACCATTTTATTAATTTGCACATGATAGAAAAACCACACACACACACACACACACACACAGAGAGAGAAGGGGGGGGGGGGGGGGGGGAGAGAGAGAGGAATATGACGATAAAGGCAATTAAGATCTTTAACTTGGCCTTTTATAATTTTGACAACATTTGGGGGGGGGGGGGGGAGAGGAATATGACGATAAAGGCAATTAAGATCCAGTCCAAGGAGGAGGATCCTTTTTAACCCTCTCATATAGGGGTTTGATAATATTACTTAGTTGGGGAAAAAAGGTTAGAAATATAATTTAGGCATTCTGAAAATCTTTGTAATTATGTTTTGTTAGTCTCAGGTTGGAGGTCTTGGATAGCTACATGTTTAATTGTGGTTCTTTCAAGTCTTTTAAAAGTATCTTTTAGATTGAATGTATGACTTACTAAAGTGTTTCTCGTTCGTTTAGCTTCAATAATTGATTTCAATTTTTCAAGATTAAATTTCTTGTTTTAGAGATCAGTGATAACATTAATGGCGTCGAAAAGAAGATCTTGCTCTTTTGTTAGAACATTAATATGACTACATGAATCTGAACCTTCCTTAGATAAATCATCATTTAGAATTTGATTTAAATCCTCAGAAGATTCTTTATGTGATTCTTCCTCATCTGACTCAATTAATAGATTATTAATACAATCTTCGACGTCTTGATCAAGGTTAAAGGGCCTTTATTTTTCCTTTCAGCATGTAGTATTTGCTAAGATGGTCATGCTTGCAACGATTATAGCAACAAACTCCAGTTCTAGGTTTCCTAGGGACATTATTAAAAGGGAGGCTAGAGTCAGATTGCCAGGGCCGACCCATAGCCCGTCGAGGCTGGGCTATGCCACTGGGCCTCAATTTTTTGGGTCCAAAACACTTTTTTTTAATTTGTATGTCACTAAATTAATTGTTATATACATTAAGAGTGAAATTATGTCAAACCGATCATGTTGTCTCAGTGGCACGGCTACTGGAGTGTGTTTTTTAATAATTTTTCTTTACAATGCCTTATTTAATTGTTTTGGTGCCTAATTTTTTTTTACATTCTTCAAAAGAGTAGAATCGGGCCTACAAATTTGTTGAGACGGCCCTGCAGGTTGCTTATTTGGCTCAGAATTACAAGGTTTACTGTAATTCTTATTGTATGGTTTATTATGACTTTTGTTGTAAAAAATTGGCTTGGGTCAATTCTTATTTGGTTTAAGTTTAGATTTCTTTGCACAAGATGGTAAACCAAATTGCTCACAAAAAGTTCCTTAACCTCTACGATTTTGGTCTTTTTCTTTAGCAAGTTGTTGTTGGATCTTATCATCTTAGCAGACCTTTAAAGCCACCTTTTGAATATAAGCAATTCATTACCATAACTTAATTTCTCATAAGGAATATCACCACTAGGATTTTGGCCTCTAAGTTTCTCTCTAACTTTATCTTTTAAAGACTTAGGTGGCCCAACTAAAAAAAATTCTTTCTAGAAAGGTTGTTGATTATCATCTCTAGTGTAAACCCTAGTAAGGAAAGTATCTTTGTACCATAAAAAATCTCATAAAGATTCACACTTAGATTAGATAGTAATTCACCATACCTATATTTGATTAAAGATGGATCACCAATGAAGTGTTGGGCTATAGTAAAGATTAAAGAGTTATCAACGTCAAGGATACTTTCACTGCCATTAAGAATAGGATTACAGTCTGAATATGTTTTAATTGTAGTAAGAACTGCAGATTTTCACTTTTAGTGAGATAATTATCCCACCAACCTTTTAACTTTCGAGAAAAGCCTGCAACCAAGATTTCAACAATAATTGTTTCTAGGCAATTATTAGAAGTTTCATAGGCAATAGCTACCATAGTCATATTTTGAAGTATTTGGTGATTGAATACTCATTTTTCCATCTATGTTACATTCGTAAACATTGTTTGCACCGAAACTTTTGAAAACGGAATCATTTTCTTCTAAGAGAAGGTCAAGAGCAGTTGCCCTAGGGTAATAGAGTTTGGTTTGGTTTTTTCAGTTAAGCTTAGGACCGGTAATGACATGATTGATGTTTATCTCATATTTTCCACCTTTATCAGAAAAGATTGTGATCCTATCATAATGATTGATTTTGTAAGTGATGTTTGATGTGTTTGAGGACTATCAGGTATAATCGTATGGTAAAGTTTTAACTTGTCATTAACCATGTCAAGAAGTTCATTTTTAACTTCTTCCTTTAATTTTAGCTTTTGGTTAGAGTCTTGCAACTCTTTTTTTATTTGTTTAGACAAAATAAAAGGTTTAAATAAAGATTTCTCTATCAGGATAGAAGAGAATGTTGAGGCCTGATTAGACGAGTTTGTTATTTCATTCTTTCCTATATTTTTTCATATAGCTTGAAGATATTCATTTGTATAATTAGATTGTTCAATAAGGTTTTTAATATCACTTGAGTTTATAAGTTCATTTTCAAGTTTAGTTTTGAAAGGAGAGGCTAAAACTGGATTATCACCTTTACTTTTAAGTTTAAAAGGAGCATTAAGAGTAAATTCAGATTGGATAGTTTTATCATTCCATAAACTTAAAGGGCCTTTATTTTTCCTTTCAGCATGTAGTATTTGCTAAGATGGTCATGCTTGCAACGATTATAGCAACAAACTCCAGTTCTAGGTTTCCTAGGGACATTATTAAAAGGGAGGCTAGAGTCAGATTGCCAGGGCCGACCCATAGCCCGTCGAGGCTGGGCTATGCCACTGGGCCTCAATTTTTTGGGTCCAAAACACTTTTTTTTAATTTGTATGTCACTAAATTAATTGTTATATACATTAAGAGTGAAATTATGTCAAACCGATCATGTTGTCTCAGTGGCACGGCTACTGGAGTGTGTTTTTTAATAATTTTTCTTTACAATGCCTTATTTAATTGTTTTGGTGCCTAATTTTTTTTTTACATTCTTCAAAAGAGTAGAATCGGGCCTACAAATTTGTTGAGACGGCCCTGCAGGTTGCTTATTTGGCTCAGAATTACAAGGTTTACTGTAATTCTTATTGTATGGTTTATTATGACTTTTGTTGTAAAAAATTGGCTTGGGTCAATTCTTATTTGGTTTAAGTTTAGATTTCTTTGCACAAGATGGTAAACCAAATTGCTCACAAAAAGTTCCTTAACCTCTACGATTTTGGTCTTTTTCTTTAGCAAGTTGTTGTTGGATCTTATCATCTTAGCAGACCTTTAAAGCCACCTTTTGAATATAAGCAATTCATTACCATAACTTAATTTCTCATAAGGAATATCACCACTAGGATTTTGGCCTCTAAGTTTCTCTCTAACTTTATCTTTTAAAGACTTAGGTGGCCCAACTAAAAAAAATTCTTTCTAGAAAGGTTGTTGATTATCATCTCTAGTGTAAACCCTAGTAAGGAAAGTATCTTTGTACCATAAAAAATCTCATAAAGATTCACACTTAGATTAGATAGTAATTCACCATACCTATATTTGATTAAAGATGGATCACCAATGAAGTGTTGGGCTATAGTAAAGATTAAAGAGTTATCAACGTCAAGGATACTTTCACTGCCATTAAGAATAGGATTACAGTCTGAATATGTTTTAATTGTAGTAAGAACTGCAGATTTTCACTTTTAGTGAGATAATTATCCCACCAACCTTTTAACTTTCGAGAAAAGCCTGCAACCAAGATTTCAACAATAATTGTTTCTAGGCAATTATTAGAAGTTTCATAGGCAATAGCTACCATAGTCATATTTTGAAGTATTTGGTGATTGAATACTCATTTTTCCATCTATGTTACATTCGTAAACATTGTTTGCACCGAAACTTTTGAAAACGGAATCATTTTCTTCTAAGAGAAGGTCAAGAGCAGTTGCCCTAGGGTAATAGAGTTTGGTTTGGTTTTTTCAGTTAAGCTTAGGACCGGTAATGACATGATTGATGTTTATCTCATATTTTCCACCTTTATCAGAAAAGATTGTGATCCTATCATAATGATTGATTTTGTAAGTGATGTTTGATGTGTTTGAGGACTATCAGGTATAATCGTATGGTAAAGTTTTAACTTGTCATTAACCATGTCAAGAAGTTCATTTTTAACTTCTTCCTTTAATTTTAGCTTTTGGTTAGAGTCTTGCAACTCTTTTTTTATTTGTTTAGACAAAATAAAAGGTTTAAATAAAGATTTCTCTATCAGGATAGAAGAGAATGTTGAGGCCTGATTAGACGAGTTTGTTATTTCATTCTTTCCTATATTTTTTCATATAGCTTGAAGATATTCATTTGTATAATTAGATTGTTCAATAAGGTTTTTAATATCACTTGAGTTTATAAGTTCATTTTCAAGTTTAGTTTTGAAAGGAGAGGCTAAAACTGGATTATCACCTTTACTTTTAAGTTTAAAAGGAGCATTAAGAGTAAATTCAGATTGGATAGTTTTATCATTCCATAAACTTAAAGGGCCTTTATTTTTCCTTTCAGCATGTAGTATTTGCTAAGATGGTCATGCTTGCAACGATTATAGCAACAAACTCCAGTTCTAGGTTTCCTAGGGACATTATTAAAAGGGAGGCTAGAGTCAGATTGCCAGGGCCGACCCATAGCCCGTCGAGGCTGGGCTATGCCACTGGGCCTCAATTTTTTGGGTCCAAAACACTTTTTTTTAATTTGTATGTCACTAAATTAATTGTTATATACATTAAGAGTGAAATTATGTCAAACCGATCATGTTGTCTCAGTGGCACGGCTACTGGAGTGTGTTTTTTAATAATTTTTCTTTACAATGCCTTATTTAATTGTTTTGGTGCCTAATTTTTTTTTTACATTCTTCAAAAGAGTAGAATCGGGCCTACAAATTTGTTGAGACGGCCCTGCAGGTTGCTTATTTGGCTCAGAATTACAAGGTTTACTGTAATTCTTATTGTATGGTTTATTATGACTTTTGTTGTAAAAAATTGGCTTGGGTCAATTCTTATTTGGTTTAAGTTTAGATTTCTTTGCACAAGATGGTAAACCAAATTGCTCACAAAAAGTTCCTTAACCTCTACGATTTTGGTCTTTTTCTTTAGCAAGTTGTTGTTGGATCTTATCATCTTAGTAGACCTTTAAAGCCACCTTTTGAATATAAGCAATTCATTACCATAACTTAATTTCTCATAAGGAATATCACCACTAGGATTTTGGCCTCTAAGTTTCTCTCTAACTTTATCTTTTAAAGACTTAGGTGGCCCAACTAAAAAAAATTCTTTCTAGAAAGGTTGTTGATTATCATCTCTAGTGTAAACCCTAGTAAGGAAAGTATCTTTGTACCATAAAAAATCTCATAAAGATTCACACTTAGATTAGATAGTAATTCACCATACCTATATTTGATTAAAGATGGATCACCAATGAAGTGTTGGGCTATAGTAAAGATTAAAGAGTTATCAACGTCAAGGATACTTTCACTGCCATTAAGAATAGGATTACAGTCTGAATATGTTTTAATTGTAGTAAGAACTGCAGATTTTCACTTTTAGTGAGATAATTATCCCACCAACCTTTTAACTTTCGAGAAAAGCCTGCAACCAAGATTTCAACAATAATTGTTTCTAGGCAATTATTAGAAGTTTCATAGGCAATAGCTACCATAGTCATATTTTGAAGTATTTGGTGATTGAATACTCATTTTTCCATCTATGTTACATTCGTAAACATTGTTTGCACCGAAACTTTTGAAAACGGAATCATTTTCTTCTAAGAGAAGGTCAAGAGCAGTTGCCCTAGGGTAATAGAGTTTGGTTTGGTTTTTTCAGTTAAGCTTAGGACCGGTAATGACATGATTGATGTTTATCTCATATTTTCCACCTTTATCAGAAAAGATTGTGATCCTATCATAATGATTGATTTTGTAAGTGATGTTTGATGTGTTTGAGGACTATCAGGTATAATCGTATGGTAAAGTTTTAACTTGTCATTAACCATGTCAAGAAGTTCATTTTTAACTTCTTCCTTTAATTTTAGCTTTTGGTTAGAGTCTTGCAACTCTTTTTTTATTTGTTTAGACAAAATAAAAGGTTTAAATAAAGATTTCTCTATCAGGATAGAAGAGAATGTTGAGGCCTGATTAGACGAGTTTGTTATTTCATTCTTTCCTATATTTTTTCATATAGCTTGAAGATATTCATTTGTATAATTAGATTGTTCAATAAGGTTTTTAATATCACTTGAGTTTATAAGTTCATTTTCAAGTTTAGTTTTGAAAGGAGAGGCTAAAACTGGATTATCACCTTTACTTTTAAGTTTAAAAGGAGCATTAAGAGTAAATTCAGATTGGATAGTTTTATCATTCCATAAACGCCAAACAGTTATAACATTTGTAGTTCTATCGCTTATTAAATCAGTTTGAAAAGGATAATCTCCGTTGTTTTTTATGGTATATTTGTGTGAAATCAGTCAAAAAAATGGAATATTAAATTTAATTTTGTTTAAGAATTTGTAAAATTCTTCTAGTATCATACTCCTTTTGTAAAATAATTTGAGACAAGGAAAAATAGGAAATATGTTTCTCACCTATCCCTTGACTTAATAATAAAAAAAGGTATAATGTAGTTTTTCGTTTTTAAGAATGAATAATGTAGTTTTTTTTTTTACAAAAACAATGAATAATGCAATTATCACCTTTATATTAGACTAAATATATTATTTATTGAATGAATCTAATTTTTTTCTTTGTCAAATAGCATAGTGGTTAGAGCATACATTTTTTTTTGGGTCAAATAGTATAATGACTAGAGCTCACACATATTAAATATAAAAAAGTGGAGTGTCCGGAATTTGAACTCGTCCCTTACATATAATATACAATATCTTTACCAACTTAACTAAACTCACGAGTCACAGGAATAAAATATACATTTTTCAATAATAGTGACCAGTGTACATAATGATATATAGACAAAAATAGTAAAATCTCATGTTACACTTCAACAAACAATATAATTCACGACAATTTGGAACGAATAGTAGTACTATTTTGCTACGTTAGTGTAAAAATATGGACGGTGAACAAACTAGGAGACAACAAAATATCTATCCAACCAATAAGAGATAGGAGTATCATTTATTTATTTATCGGGAATCACTTTAGTCCTTGAATAGAAAATAAGCCGTCATTTTAATCCCTGAATGCAAATAAATTGCAAAATAGTCCTTGAATGCAGACTATGTAAGTCAATTTAGTCCATGAATACAGACTTTGTTAGTCAACTTAGTCCCTGAATCTAGACTTTGTTTATCACTTTAGTCCATGAAATTTATTAACAAAGTATAAATTCAGAGACTGTTTTACAATTTATCTGCATTCAGAGAATAAAGTGACTAATTCTTCTTTATTTATCACAGCGAGTCAAGTGATAAAATGGAAGGTCAGCTTCCTTCAAAAAAAAAAATGGAAGGTCAGCTCAAAATAACTGCCGCGGCTTTTGTGTTGTGGTCGTTGAATACAATACATCCGTGTTAGAAGAGGATGCAATCATGCAAGCGCGTCTCAGATAATCGCGTAATGTTTGACCACTACGTTGGCTTTCAGTTTCAGTGGTCCAAGCTTTCTTTTTTTCAGAAAAAGCTACTACTAACATACTAACAAGTACTTAAGGTAATGATTCAAAAGAAACAGTTTTTCATAGAAAATAATGTGATTATAGCTTTAACATATGTTTCACTTGTGTTTTTATAATATATTTTTTTCTTCTAAGTATCTGAAATCATGTTAGGGGACAACAACAATAATTTTGCCGAAATATTGTATAGAAATACCACATTAATATTGGTATTTTGAAAATATTCATGAGTTTTCAAAATTTAATGAGCGCAATGTAAATATTTAACGGATTTTCACATATAAAATAAACAAATATTTTAAAGAAATACTACTTTAATGTTGGTATTTTAAAAATATTGGTTTCAAAATTTTATCATAAAAATATTCACAAGGCTTTCAATGGTCCAAGCTTTCGTTTTTAGAAAAAATGCTAGTACTACTAACACAAGTACTTTAAGGGATTAAGGGAATGATCCAAAAGAAACAATTTTACATTAAAAATAATGTGATTATAACTTTTAATAGTGTACTTATCCTTTTGTTACTAGTCTCACTCCCATTCTTTTACTTGATTTCTAATGTACTATATATAGATAGGATCTGTACTAAGAGTTTCACTTCAGTGATTGAGTTTGGTCCTTTTGTTATTATCTCTTTTTTAATGAATCATTTTTTTTTCATCAAAACAATTTAATTGAATCTTTCATCTATCAATTAAATACATTAAAATCATCGATATTATCCAAACTCCACGTCACTCAAATATTTTCTCTGAACCAACCCAAGATTGTGAGTTACATCTGCTAGTTAAGGGTGTATTATATTTAGTTTTTTTTGAGATTCATTTTTTTTTTTTATAAAACTCAATTCATTATTTTTTGTTTATACCAGATTATTTAAAGTGTAATGTCATTGTATTATATTGATTTTATCATATCGAAGTATCAAAATTATTTTTTAGATAATTAGATATAAGTACACAAAAGAGGCATAAAAAAATATACAAGAGACGCAATGAGCTCGATGCAAATAATTAAAGGATTTTCACATGTAAAATTAAGAAATATTTTCTAGACTATCTGATTTGGCCATAAATAAGGAGAGTACGGTAGAGGAGATGGCGCATTTAGGTTGGGAGGTGGAGGGGAGGGCGTGGGAGTGGAGACGCCGTTTGTATGCTTGGTAGGAGGAGAGTGTGAAGGAGTGTTCCGAAGTGCTTCATAACATTGTTTTGCAGGTTGAGGTTCATGATGTATGGAGTTGGCTTTTAAATCCGATGCATGGTTATTCGGTGCGGGATTCTTACCGCTTTCTCACAACTCCAAATGAGCAGATAGATAGAAGTCTTGTAGATGATGTTTGGCATAGGCATATTCCATTGAAAGTGTCTGTCTTCGTTTGGCGCCTCTTACGTAATCGACTTCCAACAAAAGATAATCTTCTTCGGCGTAATATTATTCATACTAACGACCTGGCGTGCGTAACAAGGTGTGGAGCTTCTGAAACAGCTACACGCCTATTTATTGCTTGCGACTTGGCCTATACAATGTGGGTTCTTGTCTGGAATTGGATTGGGCTGTCGATGGTCCCCCATTGTCAGCTTCGTGATCACTTCATTCAGGTTTCCTCCATGGCAGGGATGCCGAGGGGTTCTCGTTCGTTCTTTAAGGTTATCTGGTTTGTTTGTGTTTGGGTAATCTGGAAGAAACGAAATAACTGTATTTTCAAAGAAACGGTGTCTACATCTTTGGTCCTTTTAGAGAAAGTCAAGTTACTATATTTTCTTTGGCTGAAAGCAAAACAAGCTTCTTTTCATTACTGTTGTCATGATTGGTGGAGATACCCGCTATTTTGCAAGGGTGTCTGCTGATTTTATTTTTGTTTGTTTGCTGGTTCTTTTGTAGGACTTTGATTTTGTAAACTTTGTCGGTGGGGTTCTTTGCACTCCTTGTGCATGGAGCTTCACCGTTGTTATATATATATTTGATTTATCAAAAAAAAGAAATATTTTATAAAAAATGATAACGGTAGAATTTGGGTATGAGACTTGTACCCATATATGTATCCTCTGGCTGATTAGGTAACACAATTGCTTTGAGTTAAGGGAAAATAAATTGAAGATTTTGTGTTCAAATTCACATGAAGGGTAGAGCTCAATTCGTCATAAGGTTGAGATTTTCGAGATTTTTTCGTCATTTATGAAGGGTTTTTCCAGAACCTCTTGTGGATGCCTCACCAAACCTCTATCTGTCTCAAAGTATTGGCATCCTTGCCATCAACTTTAATTCTTGTAAGGGGACCAATAGAGTAATCCATATGGTAGTTATGATAGTTATGTAATATTCTATGCTCTTAGGACTTAATAGTTTGATTATATGACCAATCCTGCGTGGATGGTGACATGAATGGTAGAGTCTTCATCTTTTTTGATATATTTTGAGAAGAAGTGTTTATACTTCGTCTATAATTATAAGACAATTTATAAAAATATATCTGTTCTTAAATATAAGATCATATACAAAATTTTATATTCATTCATTATTCTTCTTTCAACTCTATTGTTATTTCAATTATCTTGGAATATAAAAATTAATATTTAATGCATTTATACATAAAATGCAATTTAGTAATAGTTACATACATTTTAAACAAAAGGATTTGGAAAATGGGACTCGAGCTTTCTTGGTATTGGATTTAGAAAATGAAAGTCCCGGAAAAATATAAATTTCTTGTTTGGTTAGCTTGTCATGATGCCTCTCCAACCATCTCCTTACTTCACCACCGCAACATAGCGATGTCAGCCATTTTCACCCATTGTGGTGATCATGAAGAAACCTTCCTCCATTGTGTCCGAGATTGTACTCACTCAAAAACCATTTGGCACAAAGCTGGATTTTTTAGTCATGATTTTTCTCTTCTATTTGTGTGAGAGGTTGGATCCGTTCTAACATTAATGGTACTCACTCTTCTTTATTTCTTGCTAGTCTCTGGTGGATTTGGAGGCATCAAAATTTAATGTGCCTCAACAACGAAGTTTGATCCCATACCCGTCTTATCACTAGCATCCACAAATCTGCTGACACTATCATTTCTTCCTTTAATCAAGAAGATTCGATTGCCTCTCCTGAGCGTTTTATTAAGTGAAATTGCGGCAATCATATGTGTACCATTCTGAATGTCGACGGAAGTTGTAATGGGACTCCTATACGTACCGGTTTTGGCGGCATTTTCTGCAACAATGTTGGTTTCTTCCTCTCTGCCTTCTCAGGTTCGATCTCTCACTCTGATTATATTATGCTGTTGAGCTAACAACAATCTATCATGGACTTAGATTGGCAAGAAACACGGGCATCAACGATTTGGTTTGTTACTCGGATTCTCTCCTTTTCATTAATCTCATAAAGGGGCACACTCACTATTATCATGTTTATGTTGTCCTAGTTCAGGATATTAAGGACCTTCTGACCACCGGTAATTTCTCTCTTCAACACACTCTTAGAGAAGGCAACCAATGTGCAGATTTTTTGGCCAAATTAGGGGCGGCTTCAGATATTGACATCATTATTTATCCTTCTCCTCCAACAGACCTCTTTGGGCTGTTAAGGAGTGACGCTTCAGGAGTTTATTTCCCAAGGACGTAGTTGCTCTTTCTTCTTTTTTTTTATATTTTTTCTTTTGTTTTGATTACCTTTGTAACAAAAAAAAAACTTTTCAAACAAATTTATCACTTCAATAACTTTTCTTATTACCGTGAATTTTGTTAACAACTCATAGATTACAAAGTGAGTATCATTCATTTAATTATCACAACTAAATCATTAGTGGATTTCATTTTCTTGTATTCCAATTATATAGCTTTATCACTTCAGTAACTTTTCTTGTATTTCATTTTAAGTATTAAGTCACACGTTGTAAGAATGGGCAAGTGATGAATTCGGGATTAAACACTGTTTGTCAAAAAAATATCTATGGAACTATCAATTAAGCTGAAGTTACATGACAATCATTGTCTAACTATATAAGTAGAAACAATAAAATGAGTGATTACAAGACACAATTATCAACATATTCTCTTTATTGGTAAAAATTTACGTGAATCCCACCAAATTATATTGGTCTATTTTATGGATTCAAATAGCCAAGTAAATTTTAATCAACATGTTAAAGAATGTATGCCAAATAGTGTATTGCTAGCTATTAATAATCTGGATAGCTCACCAAATTGATGTAACTTTTAATCATTTATTTATGATTTATTGGAAAAACTATTTTGACAGAATATAATACACACACATATATATCAACGGTATCAATCGAAGAAACGAAAAATACATTTTTTTTTTTGGTTAATAAAAAAATACTTTTTTTTGACAAAACTTGAAGAATTACGTGGTCCTAAATTAAATTGGATAATGCAAAATAGAAAGGGACGCGTTGTGGTCTCAAGAGAGAATCACGGTCTTTGATTTAGTCGTCAATTATTTTGTCTTAAAAACATAATAAAATACTATTAACCAATTATTATTGAGCCACGTTTTCCTTGATGACTGACCTAGGACGTGTATGATTTTTTTTATTTATTTCTCGGTTGAGCACATGTATATACCACTTTTTGCATGTGAAAAACCAACCCCTCTCTTCTATTATTTTATTTGGTGCCTAATATTTTATTATTATTTGTACTAAGCCTGCAACATTTCTTGTTTTATTATGGAGTAACTTTTCATTAAGGATAAGCATGCTACAGATCATCATGGATTTTATTATTTAAATTACACTTCAAGAAAATTGGATTTGCTGTCATGATTTCACTGCTAATTGTGTTAGTGTTAATCTCAAGTTACAAAACTGACATTAACTACCAATATAGGATGCAAAGTAATGTATTATTTAATCATTTTTCAAAGTAAAGAGAGGTAGGATGCAAAAGTAACCACTCATATAAATTTCTAAAATTATATAATACAAAATCATCTTTAGGAGACACATATGTTAGCGCACTAGGGATTTCTTTCTTGCTTTACAAGCAATCACCATTGGAAGAGAGTTAAGAGAAAATTGAGAGAAGAATGAGATATAGATTGTGATTGTAAATTATGTTCTCGTTAGTAAATGAAGATATGAGATTACAAGCTTATATATAACTATTTATATGACTTACTTCCAATAGAAGTAATTATTCAAAACTAATTAACTCCATCAAAATAGCTAACAAACTAATAACCGTTTTTAACTACTTTATTTTGCAACTAATTTGAATTAAAATACACCATCCTCCCTTAATTCAATTTCTCTAATTTTACAACTCCAATCATGCTTCTCAAATTGACAAATATGTCAATCTTCACAGCCTTAGTAAATAACACATCTACAAGTTGTTCTTAAATTGGAAAGTGTATCCCTTTCAACATTCCCTTGTTCACTTGCTCTTTGATAAAGTGAAATCTTACTTCTATGTGTTTGCTTCTACCATACAACATTGAATTCTTAGCCAAATAATCAATAGTTGATTTGTAGTTGAAGAACAATGCACAATAGGCTTTCAGACTTCAATTTCCAATTCTTTGAACACATAATCTAACCATATTGTTTGACATGCTGCTAAGTATCACCCTTTTAGCTTCAAGGTTCATTTGAGTGTTGACTGAATTACTAGTTCAGATTCACTTCATCAGGAGTAGAAGCAGGATTGCAACTCATCATAGTGAATCTTTTTAATATGTATGTTGCATATTTCTTCTGGTGTATCATTAAATCATTTGAAGTTTCAGTGAAATCCATTCCAAGGAAATATTTGTTACCTTCCCTAAATCAGACATATCAAACTCTTTCATTATCCATCGTTTGAATTCTTCTATCTTAGCTATATTGCTCCTTGTGACCACAAAGGCATCAACATATAGATAGATCAACATCAGTTCGATACATTTTCTTCTGGTCACATACACATCATATTCAGCTTTGCATTTGAGAAAATTTTGTTGAACCATAAAATTTTGCATAAAGTTTTATCGCTTTTTAAGTCAAAGTAAGAATCTGATTTATGTAACATCATCTCTTTCATGCATTTTTTATTATTTATTTCTTTTATGTTATTTTCTTTATTTTCTCTTTAGCATATTTATTTATTTCATGCATTTGTCATTTTATTTTATCTTTACTATCATTTATCATTTTATTATTTATCTATATACTTATGCTTTAGAATGTATTTAGGGCCAATGTAATCCATAAATGAGAAAAGTTTGTGTGCGTGTGTCGCTTTTTATTTCTTTTAATGCTTTATATATATTGAAAAAAATGCAAAAAAAAAAATTAGGTTAGGGATTTTGTGGTGATCCAACGTCACTACAAAATTCACGCGCTTTTATTTTCATTGTCACGTTAGTTTATTCTTATGTTTTAATTAATAATCAAAATTCACAGAAAAAAAATTCATAACAAACCTTGATTCTAAATCAAGTGTTTCCTCCCATTTTTAATTTCTTTCTTAATCAAATTTCAAATCAATTTAATTATAGTATGAGTCATTTCTTTCTTTTAATATAAAAAACACAAACAAATTCTTTTACCATTTGGCTTTTCATTTGCAAACTTTTTTCAAAACTAATAAAAAATACAAAACCAGTCAAACGGTAATTTATACCTCGAACTACGAGGTTTTGATCCCTCACGGATACGTAGGCTCATCCTTCCAAATCATAAAAAATGTAAATAAAAATGTTCTTTTTCCTTTTTATCACTTTAATTCCATTTTAAAAGCAAATAAGTTATAGCACGAAAAATAAATAAAATCAAGAGGTTCTCGTAGAGTACTACGAATATTTAGGGTGCCAACAGTTGAACTTTTTTCCCCCTTTTCTTAAAAATTTAAAAGTCCAGTCGTAAAATAAATTAGTGAATCAAATGCTAATCAAATAGCTATTAATCTCTGAAAAATGATGCGACAAGAAGATTCTTATAATTTTCAACAAGAAGCGAAACTATCAAGGTAGGGGGGTGAGGAATCTTAGAAATGGTAGTATTGTAGAATCAATTGAGTAGAGTGACCCTAACTCTTTTTAAATTTTATATGGCTTTTATAATGTGCATTAATCATGAATTAATTTTATTTATGATATTTATAAGTGTGTTTTGCTATAAATGTGTGTGTATAACTGCAAATATTATAGCCAGGCTACTAAATATGTGTCAAGTTAAGGTTACATTTATTGTAGCTAGTATAGGCATAAGAGCTTATATTCCATGAAACTGTAACTAGTATTGCAAGGCATAGTATTTTCTTAGAATATGCGGTCATGACTAATGTTAGGTACTACAAGAAAATTCATGTACAATTTAACTCTCTCCACTTTAATAACAACAATGTACAGTAACTATTGTTAGGTACTATTTAGAATAAAGACTAAAAGTAGTGATAATAATAATAATTAATAATAACATTAACAATAGTAATAATAATAGTGATAATAGATTGATTAGTTTAAGAACTAGTTTCCAGAATCTTAACAAAAACAAATAAATTAGTTTACAAGTAGAAGTGCATATAAAAATAATAATAAATGAATAAATAAAAACTAAAATTTACATTTTGGTTTAGTAAGATTAATCTTTATAGTTTGAAGTACTAATTATACTATTAATGCATTTTTGGGTGTTATAGAAAATATTTTATTGACTCTAAAATAAATTAAAGAAGTAGAATACATGTATATTCTAAACCAAGAAATAATGAAGAATCTCAAAAAATAAATTCACATGAGTCCAGTAGTGAGCCACACTTTGGTACAAGCGAGCGTGCATAAGTGAAGGTTTAAGAAACTTTGAGGGTGTCATAGTGCGAAACCCCACAAGTGACCAGGTGGTAGCTCCCCTAGGTCGTGGTATTCGATGCATCACAGTGATGAACTTGACGTGACACTACAAGAACTGCATATAAAAGTAGTGTGCCGTAAACAAACAAACAAAAATAATAATAAATGACTAAATAAAAACTAGAATTTACATTTTGGTTTAGTCAGATTTAAGTTATTTGTTAATCTTAATAGTTTGAAGTACTAATTACACTATTATTGCATTTTTGGGTGTTATAGAAAATATTTTATTGACTCTAATTATGCCGGTGAAGTATTTTCTTTGAAAAATATCATTCTTAAGATCATAAGAAATAAATTAAAGAAGTAGAATACATGTATATTCTAAACCAAGAAATAATGAAGAAACTCAAAAAATAAATTCACATGAGTCCAGGAGTAAGCCACACTTTGGTACAAGCGAGCGAGCGTAAGTGAAGGTTTAAGAAACTTTGAGGGTGTCATAGTGCGAAACCCCACAAGTGACTAGGTGGTAGCTCCCCTAGGTCGTAGTATTCGATGCATCACAGTGATGAACTTGACGTGACACTACAAGAACTGCATATAAAAGTAGTGTGCCGTAAACAAACAAACAAAAATAATAATAAAATGACTAAATAAAAGCTAGAATTTACATTTTGGTTTAGTAAGATTAAAGTTATTTGTTAATCTTAATAGTTTGAAGTACTAATTACACTATTATTGCATTTTTGGGTGTTATAGAAAATATTTTATTGACTCTAATTATGCCGGTGAAGTATTTTCTTTGAAAAATATCATTCTTAAGATCATAAGAAATAAATTAAAGAAGTAGAATACATGTATATTCTAAACCAAGAAATAATGAAGAAACTCAAAAAATAAATTCACATGAGTCCAGGAGTGAGCCACACTTTGGTACAAACGAGCATGAGTAAGTGAAGGTTTATGACACTTTGAGGGTGTCATGGTGCGAAACCCCACAAGTGACCAGGTGGTAGCTCCCCTAGGTCGTGGTATTCAATGCATCACAGTGATGAACTTGACGTAACATTGCAAGAACTCATGATCGGTGGTAGAGTGTTCCAATAAAAATACATTAAGTATAAAAAAGAAAAGAAACGTACCAATGAGAGTTTTGAGAGAGAACATGTCATCCCGATTTCTCCTCTCATGTAGAATCTCCATGGAATAGGAAAGAGTCACATACATGATGAATAGAATGCATTTGCATTTCATTGCATAATCATAATTTGAATATTGTTATAATAATAATTGTTAGAGATTCTACTACTTGTAATATTGTTGATGTGAACTCACCCCTTGTTTGTTGTTTTGATTTTATATTTTATCCATTTAAAGATGGAGAATCACGATCCCCGCCCTGCAGTTCGTCTGGAGTTTGTCCACGGAACATGGATCACTGACTATCCTAATTTTACTGTAACTTATGATGGTGTAACTGTTGTTAACATCACTGTCGGTTCATACCCCAACTTCATTACTAGAACTCGTCATCGTCCTGTGACTTTGTCTTTTTACTTACCTCTTGTTGATATGTGGACCACTTCAGTGTATGCTTCTACAAAGCCGTATCCAGGGACTATTTGTACCCCTAACCGCTAGAGGGTCTAGTTAAATAAATGAGTCAATGATGTAGTATATTATGAACCAGCCTAAGAGAGACCTGAAAAGATCTATGTACTCTTCCTAGGATTCATTTTGTAAAAAGAAAAAAATGTATATGTGCATGTACTAGATGCATATAGTAAGACTGATAGTAGTAAGGTTTGTAGGTAGAACTTATGTTGACCAGAGTATCTTAACTATCATGGAAAATATGCACTAGTATCAATAACTGCAACTTTTGTCTAATAAGTTTTATGTATTAAAATTGTAATTCATATAACTTAACTTTTATGTACATTAGTTACTCTTATAAAATAAACTATTAGTAGTATTTTGAGTTATCGATAATTGAGATTTCTAGAGGTGTCACAAATGACGTTTAGTCGAATGATGCTCACGAACGACGATGACGTGAGGAACATGTTCTCGATATTTGGTCAACACAACATGTTCTCGACAATCGAAATGGATGTTTCGTTGCTGAGATTACCTGAAGATATTCTCAAGAGTTTGATTCGGCCAATTGAAGATGTTTAGGTATTATTATTATTATTATTGTTGTTGTTGTTGTTGTTGTTCTTATTATTGTTATTATGTTGTGTCATTATTTGTTGGATTTTAGTTTAATTTTTGTTAGTTTGCTGAATATGTTGGCATTGAAGTGTCTTATACTTAGCGTAAATGTTTGCATGTCTCTTTGGAAACCCAAAGGAATGAACATAACACATTTGTATTCTACTGAATCAACTATATAGGTTTTCAAATTGAATTGTTTCGTATACGATGAGTGTGACGAATGAGATTTCATTTTTAATATGTTGTTTTGTGCAAAATCATACTCCTCTGTCAATTGAAACTTGTCAGTTGACAGGGTAGTAGGATTATGTTCAAAAGAATATATTGGAACGCATTCTTGTTCGTTACTACTTATCTTATATGAAGGAATTCGATGTGAGAATATATATAATTGATTTGGTAGAATACATGTGATTTGTTCTCTTCATTCTATTGAGTTTTTAAAGAGACTTGTAAATTTTTATACTTAAGTATAAGACACTTCAATGCCAACATTTTGGACAAACTTTCAAGAATTTAATTTAAATCTAACATCATGATGATTCCACATACTTTGGGAGAATGTAATGTAACATAACGCTCCGTTTATTGCCCGATTTTAACGGAGATGAAATTAAAACTAAATAAATTGGTCGTATTCTATTATTTTGGAATTGATTTCGCATCCTTGTATAATTTTAGTTATGATTTATTTTGGACCATGAATGAAATGATCTTTCTATGATATGCTTTTAAAAAACAAACATAACATATTGTACGTTTAGGGGCTTAAAAAATAGCACATTTATGAAGAATGGATGTTTGTTAGCTTACCCAAAACCAACACAAGTTAACTCACGTTGACCAACATTGCAAGTTAACTCATGTTGGCTCAACATGAGTTAAGTCACGTTGGAGACAACGAACGTGAGTTAACTCATATTTGGGTTATTTTAAGCTATTTGAGTTGGGAATGAGCAAAAGTGTATGAGAGAAGAACAACTTTCCATGTTCTATATCATTTGGTGGGTTTAAGAAGATCTATGGGCTATTGTTTGGAAAGTTAATATTTAGACTTTTAAAATTTCTCCCTGCCACCTTGAAATTATCCATTTACCCTCAGCAACAATTAAATGTCGTTAGTATGCTCCTCCTCAAAGTCTCAGGTTTGATTCTCTCTGATGCCCATTTGGATGGGTTAATTTAGCTTCTTAAAAAAACAATTAAATATCATTCGGAAAAATTTTTAAATCAATTAAACTGATTAAAAAAGAGGTAAAACCGATCTAAAAAATGTCGAACGACGGTTAAGTGTTGCTCATCCAACGATAGTTGAAAAAAAAGAGGATAAGTTTTAAACATGAGAAGAAGAATTTTTTATTGTTTGTAGTGTATGTGATACTAATCCGCAGTCGTACGGTTCTATCGAGTAGTAAAAATATCGTTTCACAGAGAGTTATTTTAATTACCGATTTCGTTTTCAATGTTGATTAGCTTAAAAGATTAAGCATTCGAAGTTCAACAGTTTTCTTGGTTAAAATTAATATTATAAAAGGGTCTTGGGATTATTGGTTCATCTTAATAACAAATCACAAACAATTCAAGCTTATATTTTTATCTTATGTTAAATTCATTTTTTAAAGACAAGTTTCTCTATTATATTTCATGTTTCCTTTCAGAATCTACGAATGTATTTCAATAACAACCAAACATATTCTCATGGTTGACTGTCATTGAAACCCTTTAAGTGCGAAACTTATGGTCTCAAGGTTTACAAAACTATTCTCATGTTTTGATCACCTTGTCTAATCTCATTTGTTCTAATATCAATCTTCATCTTTCGATCCTTCGATTGATATTTGAAATAGAACTTAAAAATAGTGAGATATTAGAAAACGAATTTAAATAAAACAAAGTTCTAGACTTGGCTTGAATAGGATTTAATCATAAGACTCATCCAACAATCTCAAGACTAAAAGGATCTACTCATACATGTTTATTCTAGACAAAATGTAATAGTTAAAAGACATGGAATGATAATGCATAAAAGTAAATGGCTGAATAATAAATTGCAGAATTGTAAAGGGCAAGAAAATAAAATGCAAGAAGGTAAAAGTGCCGAAAAATATAGTAAGAACTTAGAACACAATGATAAACTTTGATTGCAATGTAAACAAGTTCACAAGATATTCCAAGGTGGTTTACAAGTCTCGTATGAGCCTTGTATATACCCTTTAACCTTAGACAAGGAATTAAACTCGCATTACAAGAAAATAATTGGCAGTTTCCAAGAGTTTTCATCATTAATATTTTAATTTGACTGCATAATGTGCACACTCGTGTGCCTCACACGACCATGCTTGGTTTAAAAAACGGCCAGAAATGAGCAATGAAGGGACGCACGGTCGTGCGGCTAAGACGCACGGTCGTGCGGCTAAGGCGCACGGTCCGTGCGTATGGCTCGCTGTTGCTGCACACAGTCCATCAAACAGGGGCGCACAGTCTGTGTAAAATGTGGCACGACCGTGCCAAGTGAAAGTGGTATGTGAACTTGATTTTTCTGCTTTTTCTTGGTTTTGTATCCATGCTTTTGTTCCAAAGACTTGTTTAACATTATTTTGATCCTGAAATTAAAACACAAACTTTTGAAGTAAAATAGTTCTAAAACGCACAAAATCTTATTGAAATCAACACCTAAAAACATCACAAATTATGGTTTATCGGTATGGATCTCACACTTATGTGTAAAAGACTTGTCTGGATCATTTTCTTATATGAGTTATGAACTTTTTGTAACGTGTTTAATCTTTTGTAGGGTAATAAACTTGTAGCATTTCATTAAATATCATCTCAATATATGGTGGTACATCAATGAAAGTGTGGGGACTAATTGGAAATATGACCTCTCTAGGTAACATATGATCGACTTCATTCACTTGTCTCCATTTAAACTCAACATGAGAGGTTTCAAAATGCATGTTACGATGACGCTTACAATCATCTATCACTACACCAAGTTCAGTAACATCGTTGTTGCTTCCGTTAAACTCATCCACAACTTTCTTTGACAAAAATACTCCCTTTAATATGTGTGAAATGAACAAAAGACTCACTTATAATGAGACAAGGGAGTATCAATTAAATAATACCAGTAATATTTATGTAAAATATTATTTTAAATTGAATAGACGACCAAAGTTAAGATTATTATTAAGGTTAATTGTTAAAATTGAATATGTAATATATGCGAAGTCTGAAAAATGATTGTGTAACAAAATACACATCCTACCCTTATAATTTGAGATTCTTATTTTTGACAACCTAAACTTTTTTCTGGTAGACAAAAAGTCTATAGAAGTGATTTAGAAGTAGAATTTTTTTCATGATTTTTTGCAGACATAATAAGAACGTTTAAATATGACTTTTCATATTAAAGACAAATTATATTAAAATTGATCCCCCTTAATATTCATTTTAACCCTCATCTTGATGTACAAAAATGAAATGCTGTTCATATTTGAGGGGTCAATTCTAAAAACATGAAATATGACTTTTCATGTTCATTTTATTTTTTCTTAAAAAAATACGAACAAATTTCGCAAGGATTAAAACAAAACGACAAAGGCCAAAAGAAAAATGTGATATATTTGCAAAAGCTAAAAAAAACTACCAAGACTAAATATAAAAAAATGATATATTTGTAAGGACGAAAAACATATTTAATCTTTTTTTACAATCGTAAAATTTAATGAATACCAAGTGCATCACTCCTATGTCTATATCTTCAACTTTATTATTCATAAATTGATGTGTATTAATTGAACAGATCTTTCACTCGTTGTGGAACGGAGTTAGATTGCATCAATTTTTGTAAAACCCTGGCCTGTATACATGTGTTTATATGGTTTTAGCTATATATGTGTTTATATGTACCTAAGGGGTTTACAACAACAAGCCAATGGATAACTACAAACTTATCTCAATTCTAATCACAATCTTTTTCAGCTTCATACTAGTACTAGCCGTGATAATAGAAAATTTCACATTAACACTACTCATGAAAACTTCAAAACAAGCACCTTGTATTTATTTCAATCCCACCATATCACATGACCTAAGCTTTCTTCTTCTGAACACATAAAATTAATACCATGCGTGCAACACTGCCGTCGTCGTCCGTCCATATGGCCATGGGTTTTTGGCTTGATAATTTATTAGCACTTGAAAAAAAAATATTTTAAAAAAAACCGTGCGTATCTTTTCCCATATTGTTGGAACTTTATGAGTGTTAATTTGTGAATTAAAAAATTCTCATGTCAACTATCTCATTTAGTGTTCATTTATGATGAGAAACCATGTCATTGATTTTGTAGCGGTCAACTAATTCTAGCTATTGGATTTGCAACTTATCTTTGGCTCCTCACCTATAAATAGCGCTCTCATTCCTCACTTGTAATCACCCCAAAAGTTCTCTTGAGTTGTCAAAGAACTTTTCTGTCTTCTCTCTCCTTTAGCTTGTGTTGATGAACTATTCTTTTCTTCTCCATCTTTTTCTGTCCATTCGGATGTAAAGAGTGTTCATAATCCCTTCGGTTTAAAATGTCCCTTCGGAATTTAGAATGGTCTTAAAAACATAGCCTCTTCGGTAAAATTCGTCCCTTTAGAAAAAAGAGTATTCTTAAGATCATAGTCCCTTTCGACGTAAAATGTCCTTTCGAAAAATAAGAACGATCTTAAGAATATAGTTCATCATTTATGTTTTATGCCCTTGGAGAAGTTAGAGGTTAGAGTGGTGGAAACACCATATTAGAGTGGTCCTAGTACCATATAAGAGTGGTCTCAGTACCATAATAAAATAATATCAATACCATATAAGAGTGGTCTTAGACCATATTTGAAGGTGTATTTCTAGAACAGATCCTATAGTGTAGGACTTTGATACAGTTGTAGTTGGGCTATTTTATCGTGGGAGCGTCGTGGTTGATAGTCTGCTTGCACAATTTTGGATAGTGCCACGAAACGTCTTAAAGAGCGACCCAGTCCGCGATTCAGCCTAGTAATCTCTTCGGTGACAGAAAATATTTTTTAACTAATTTTGACTATTGTTCCAACACATATACATTTTCCTCACTAGCCTGTCGAGTATACATTGGTTCTGCAAAATTTCCCATCCATTTGACCGGGTTGGTTCCTCCTCCCCAAAGTCTTTTCCCCTTCTGCTTTTGAGTTTTCAAGCTATTCTTTTCTTCTTTCCTTTCTCTCCTCATCGGTTTCAAGTGGTCTTCAACCATATTAAAGACCGACCATCATATCTATATTAAAGGTGTAATTCTACAAGATTTTTCTACGGTTCAATAATGAACCAAAACAATGATCTCAATTGTTTTATACCAGAGACGTCGTAGTTGATTGTCTAACCTTGCACAATTCACTTAATGCCACAAAATGTTTTAAACCTATTCCACGACTCAACCAAATAACATTTTCGGTGATTGATTTAAACATCCGCAGTTAATCGACAAACCACCCATACCTACTCACTAAATCACCATCTTCAACCAATGATTTAACTCAATAATAATCAATCTCTAGTCCGAGATGATTCGGTAAGTGCAGTTTGAATTTGAACGTTATTTTAAAGAGACTCTCCTTTTCTAATGACTAATGTATATGCCTCACTAACTCAGTAATAGAGTCTACATAGAATTATAGAACTATTGAGAACTTAGATAAATTGGTGGTTAACTCTTGGTCATGGACAACAACCATTCACCGACTCCTGAAAACCCAAACCCAACGACACCTTTGTTTTCCCTCAATTTTGAAAGGGTATTTCCATCATTTCAACAAATATAAAAAAGCACCTTATTAAGACGATCGAATCGAAAATGGAAAAGGAGGAAACACTAAACTAAGAAAAACAACACACACAACACAAACAACACCAAATTTTGCGGTTTCAAATTACACAACAATTTTCATCCCCTAAATTAAAAATAATCTATAATCTATATTCTTCAGGTGGTGCTGCTTTTCTAATAAGCACCCCTAAAGATTCAAATTCACATTCAAATTAAGCACAAATTCTAATTTCATTTCTATTTCCATCTTCATCTTTTGTATTGGTTTTTCATCAATGGCTTCTGATGGTTTCACCGATAAGAACCTCGTGTTCAGAAAACTCAAGTTGAAGTCTGAAAATAAGGTTCTGCATTTGAATTTTTAATTTTCTTTGATATTGGTTATTGTGATTGTGATTTTTGACGCATTTTCTGATCGGGTTTTGGATCTGTGATTTTGATTTGGTTTCAGATGTGCTTTGATTGCAATACGAAGAATCCAACGTGGGCGTCAGTAACGTATGGGATCTTCCTCTGCATTGATTGTTCTGCTGTTCATCGAAGTCTTGGTGTTCATATCAGTTTCGTGAGGTAATTTGTTGATTGATTTTCTTGGTAGTGTTGTGTTGTGCATTGGTGAGATTTTAATGTGCGCGTTGATTTAGAGCAATTCTTTATGATTAGGGATTTTCTTGAATCGAACGGTTAAAATTTGAATAGTCGTTGACTCGGAGGTTTTGCTTGTAATATTTAGTTTTTAGTTTGAAAAGGGTAAAATGATTTTGTGGTTAGGAAGAATTATAGAATATGTAATGCTGGTCGATATTTATAGGCATAGTATAATCAGAATAACATATCACACGGGATTTGTATTTGATTGAAAATATCACTTTTTTTTTTGCATGTGTTGGAGAGAAATTGATTCCCTGCCTTTGTGGCGGGAAAGTCACCCCGACTATAGTGTATTTTTGTGTATTTCATGAGAAAAATGATAGATAAGATGAGAGAAAGAGGAATGTAAGATAGAGACAAACACAAAGGCACGGCGCCTATTAAAGTAGCAGATCCGGATCCGTGTTGAGGGTGGGGGGAATGAGTAATAGTTTCTGTTTAATTTGAAATTTATACAACGTGAAGACGGATCCGAGTCCCATACTTTGTCCTCGTTTACTCTGATTTTGTCTCATCTGGATCATTTAGAAATATTATGGTGGGACCAATGCACAGTCCATTATATGCAATGCATTCTGATATTAAAGCCTAAGAAAGTACCATTCTTGTTTCTGTTATCCTTTTGTGTTTTTCATTGATCAATATTATTAGAATCAGGATTGAAAAGATGATTGGTGATACAAAGTCATGTGTTTGTGCTTCTTGAGTTTCTATGCTTGTGAAGACTTATAATGAAGAGTTTTTTTTAAAAGACAAAACTTCACTTGATTAAAAGGTTTAGTTTATTAACCCACTTGGGTTAGCCTGGTGGTGTTGGCTTGGGACCTTGGAGTGTACTCCCCTCAAGGTCTTTGGTTTGATTCTCCCCGGTGCCAATTTCGGTGGGCTAACTTGGCTTCTTCAAAAAAAAAAAAACGAGGTTTGACAGGCATCGGTTTTATTGCTTCAACTAAAACTTTTTACTCTGTATCCATCTTTGTTTTGTTATACTTACTTATTTTAAGAATTGCATTACAAACAATAGAGAGGAATCAATAGAATAAAAGGAAGAATGCAGGAAAGATTGAAACCTATATGCTTTTTTTTGTTATTTAGATCTACAAACTTAGACTCATGGACTCCGGAGCAACTTAAAATAATGAGCTTTGGAGGAAACAGTCGTGCACAGATTTTCTTTAAGCAACATGGTTGGACCGACGGTGGTAAAATAGAAGCTAAGTATACATCCAGAGCTGCAGAGTTGTACAGGCAAATTCTTGCGAAGGAAGTAGCTAAAAGTATGGCTGAGGATAAAGGCTCGCCTTCATCACCTGTTGCTTCTCAGAGTTCTAATGGACTTCCTGATGTCAGGACCAATGAGGTACTGAAAGAAAACACATTAGAGAAGGCAGAAAAGCTTGAGAGTACATCTTCACCTAGAGCTTCGCATACAGTATCAAATAATTGGAAGAAGTCTATTGGTGGTAAAAAGCCTGGAAAGAGTGGGGGACTTGGTGCCCGTAAGCTCAATAAGAAGGTAAGCAAATAGTTAAGCTCAGTAGGAAGGTGTGCAAATTGGTGTCTTTGTTTGTATATGGGAACTGCCTGTTGGGTTATCATTGTCTTTTTCTTTATTTTAATTTGATGGTAAGAATTGTTGATAAGTTATCCTTGTAAAATGTAGCCAAGTGAGTCTCTCTATGAGCAGAAACCTGAAGAACCACCTGCTCCAGTTCCATCCACGACAAACAACAATGTGTCTGCCAGGCCATCTATGACTTCTCGTTTTGAGTTTGTAGATAATGTTCAGTCATCTGAGTTGGATTCTAGAGGTTCAAATACATTCAATCACGTTTCTGTACCAAAGTCATCAAACTTCTTTGCAGACTTTGGAATGGATAGTGGTTTCCCGAAGAAATTTGGGTCAAACACCTCAAAAGTGCAAGTAAGCCCTATGCCATAAACCTCTATTTCTGTATAGTGTAACTTCTTCTGCACGTGATCAGCTTACACAATTTTGGTTATATAAGAGTTTGTCTTCGAAGTTTGATATTGAGTCTATGTCCAGTTCAAAGTTTTAACTATATACAGATCCATCATGCAAAACATGGTGGAAAGTACTGACATCAACGTGTTATATAAAAGGAAGAAATACTAGCGTAAAACTTATTTTAATGTTTTAAAAAAATTTTTTCCTCAAAAATTTGTCGAGCTCAACATTTTAATGTGACATTAACATAACCTCCCTGAATTTATTTCATGGTTGTGCCAATCTAATTACCAAAACTAGAAGATATACTTTAACAAGGGTGCATATCTTGATTGCATGTGCAGAGGTTGGGGGCTATAATAACAATATCATGGTATGGTCTGTCTTACATGGTTTTGCAAGGGGACTTTCAGTATTCTTTAAAAATTAAAACTAGAACAGTCTAAACATGAAATCATTGAAAAATACTAGGAATAGAAACAAACTTAAGACTCAACTGGACAACTCTACAAAAATCAACCATGGTTGTTACACAACACTTCTTGCCATGATCCCAAAAATAGATATGGAGTGAAGTTACACAAACATGCGTATCTGAATAAAAATAAACCAAGAAAGACTATTTAGATTTGATTGTTTCAATGTGTACTTAGTGTTTCTTTCAGCAATCATTTTGTGATGCACTTATTTATTTTCTTTTGCCATGCACTTATTTATTTTTTATTTTTTTGTGATGTATAAGATTGAGGAATCTGATGAAGCAAGAAAGAAGTTCTCAAATGCTAAATCTATTTCGTCGTCTCAATTTTTTGGAGACCAGAACAAAGCAAGAGATGCTGAGACTCGAGCTACTTTGTCAAAGTTTTCAGTATGTGTCCTTCTTATAGTAACTTACTGCAACATACAGTGTGAAAATACACATTTGTGATGGTCTTGGATGATCAATCCCCTGTTATGGGACTATATTGGATTGCTTCTTTCAAATCATATTCTTTTGATTGCTGGAACTTATATTATTAATAAACAAACCCCTAAACTCTTCTCTAAGAAATTTTGTCATGGACACATTAATCTCGAATGTAAACCCCTTTCCTTGTCTCTATGGAACCTAGAATACTTGTCATATTAGTTTTTAAGCACTATTTACAATAATCTCGAAAAAGTACTAATGTTATTGCCATTTGTGGCTCTTTAGCGACTAGGGGGGGACTCTTACATTATCAAGGACAAGTAGTGTGTCTGGCACCAAATTTCTTTAGGAAAATTATTAACTGATATGAAAATTAGGTGGCAAAGAGCTAACTTGATTTCCAAAGTTTATTTCTTACTGAAAAATCTTATATGAAATTCGAATCACTTTGTACTCTCAAAATTAATTCTAGTCACTCTTGTTACTTCAGAGTTCGTCTGCCATCTCCAGTGCGGATTTTTTTGGTGACTCCGGAGATTCCACCATTGATCTTGCTGCTAGCGATCTCATCAATCGATTATCATTTCAGGTATTCCTTTCGTTATTGATATTGAAACTTTATGGTTAATGTTGTCCCTAATTTCATTATAATTATTTGGTTTTAGTTCTTGGATTGATGTCTGATGGGATGCTTTCCCCTTTTCCCTCCCAATCCTGATTCTTTTGCAGGCACAACAGGATATCTCTTCCCTTAAGAACATTGCAGGAGAGACTGGGAAAAAACTCACCTCCTTGGCCTCCTCCTTGATGACAGATCTTCAGGACCGAATCCTCTAAAATTGTATGTTCTGTATTTAAGAGAATCCTTCGAGTTTTTTCCGATACCAGCCAATTGTATTTGTAATGTAATAGGAAAGTTTAAAATACCATTCTTTGTGAAACAAAAAAAATAATATACTATAAATTTCAATCTTGTGATATAGACCGGTGTCATGAATAGAGGGGGAAAAAACTTCCCATTTACTTGTTTAAACCAGTTTCAATTTACTTACGGTATTAAATCTTTACAATTTGTAATTGTAATGAAAATAAGCAGTGGTCACAATAAATACGTGTGTGTAAGATATTTATATTTATAATACCTGTATTTCATAATTCTTATTTTGTAGTATATAGTTTTGATACCACTTTATATCATCACAACATCAAGTAGTATTCCTTATTTTCATAATCTCTAACAACACAAGTTCAGGGGAGGCATTGATCTTAAATTGTCCAATCAAATCAGGTTTTTATCATTAAAAAAGTGAGGTTGGAGTGAAATGGCTGATACATCGTTTCCCAAAAATTTGATGATAACAAATATTACACTTGAGTAAAATTTAGGCTCTAAGGTATATTCGCAAATTTGGTTCTATGTTCAAAAGTTTAAATTTTATTCGAATCATTTTATGCTCAAAAGGTTTTATGTTAAAGATGACGCTAACATGAGCCAGTTAAATAGTAGATGGTAGTGGTCCATGGTGAACTATATAAATATTAACATTTTGATTAATCTGTATCACACTGCAACAAAGTGCACCTTTTATCACTATTTTGTCTTTTTCTAATCTCTCCTCATGTTCTTTGTTCGGTCTATGGAGTAGCCACCCCTCCCTTACCTCTTCTCCTCTCACTCCCACATCTTTTCAACCACAAAAATAGAGAAGATTATAGATGTCTTCTCTCAAGCTCCCTCCCCCGGAAATTTCATCTGGAACTCTTGAAAATTTATCAGCCTTGAACTGAAGCCTCCTCTCTGTTCCCTAAGCATTTCTCCATGTTGCCTGTAACATTCTCAGTTATAGGGAGATGCCCAAGTTTGGTTACGTAAACGGAATCATCATGTGTTATGCTGTTTCAGTAGTCTAGTATGTCGATTCTAAAAAAAAAAAAAAAAAAAAATCCAAAACCCCATACCCAAACTTCCATTTTATATGGTGGAAAAAATTAAAAAAAAAATAAAATCCAAAACCCCATACCCAAACATCCATTTCATATGGTGGTCAATACAGTGCAAGTGACAGGTGCAGTATTTAGGTAACAATAGGTAAAATACATGCACTAAAATACTACCTAAGGAGATATGACATTTTTTTGACTTTTTTTTTTTGGACGCAAACTAAAGAGATATGGCACGAGTATGTGCTAATGATATTTTGTAAAACGTGGGTAAAAAATAATTCTATCTGTTGTCATTTCTACATTCTAATATGTATTGACCAAATATTTTCAAATGATTAATACAATTTTGTATGTCGAAATCAAAATAGAATTGATATTATATGACCGTCTTAGTAAGATTATGAACAACCATATTAAACCTTCTCATAAAAAATTTGCCAGAAAAGTTGTTACAAATACAGATAAATTATCTCTACATCTAGTTAAAATAGAGGCTAACTCCGTATCATCTCACATATGAAAGTTCACATAATCCACAGCTGCTTTAGAGTCCAAGCAGAAAATAACTTTAATGCAAATTCTCTCACCCATTCAGCCGCTGCTACCCGTTCTAATGCTTCTCCAATAGCAACTGTCATAACCAATTGCACCCAGATTGTTTTCACTCCTATGAACACAGAAAATTCATCCCTTAAGCACATTCTAGTTAAATTATGTTTGAACCAACTTAAGTTGATCTCGTTGGTAACAATATGAACCTGCAAACAAGTGGTTCGAGTCCTAGTTTTACAAATGAAAAAAGAAACTGCTTAATTAGAGGGATATTTTTATTTAACTTCTTCAGGTTGATTAGTTGTTACCGACCATAAATACTTTCCACCTAGCTCAATTGATTTAAGCTAATGGTTTAAAGTTAGAGGTCCATAATTCAAATCTGACCAAAAAAAAAAAAAAATCATAACAATTAACATACTAACATTTTAATATTTGTCATTTTAAAAAAATTGAACTTTAGTTTGAGATATTACCAACTTGAACTCTCACCTAATTTTTAAAACATTAGATTAAAGTTAGAGTAACAAGTAAATTTGTCATCGTAAATGGGAGAGTTAACAGATCGGACAAATAATTTAATCTAATGTGTTACAATGACTTAAGGTCGCATTAGAAATCAATCATGTCAAATAACTTGAAGGTCACGTTATATAATGTGTTATGGTGTATTTGTTTCATGGTTTCTAATATGATTTTCTAAAATGTGAGATTGAAAATGCAATATTTTCATGTTTGTTTCAAGTTTTGAAAATTTGCTAGTTGTAATGTTATATTCCCATGAAGATTATTTACACACAATTTCTTCTATTGTTGTTCTCATGCTTAAATGATGAGAATCTAACATTCCCATGTGAATAAAACTCAACTTGCTATAAATTCTCACTACCACTCACATTTATTTCTTTTTTTATTTTTTAATTAAATGATTTCTAAAACATTCTCAGAAAATCTAAATTTTTACCAAACACAAGGGTATGAATGTTATTCCTTAAAATATTATTCGTAGGAATATTATTCTTAGGAATATAATTTCTTATCTTAAAACAACTATCCATATGTATCAATTTAGCTTCCCTAATTTTTTTTATCAATTTAGCAACAATTTTGATTTAAGTAAAAAAATATAATTACGATTGAAGTTAAACATTATTAATTATTTAACATTTATAAATGATTAAACGTGTAAAAACTTTTTCTTTTCATAATGCGTGTAAGAATATTTTAATGCAATAACATCAATAAACTTTTTTTTACAAACGAGTCAAATTAAGTGCCTCTTTGGGGGCAAAATTATTATGCATAAGACATTTCCTTATGCATCCTGCATAAACACTTTACAACCATCAGATCTAGTGTACACATGTAATAATCCTAGACTTTTAAAACTACACCAAATCAAGGAATAAATGAAAGAGGTATAAGTGCAATGCTGTTAACGTTTTCTTCATTTTGACAAAAAAACCTCTCACTAAAAATGCTTTGCTCGCTTCTCTCTCTAGGACATTCAAACCAGCGCCACCTTATATCTTCTTCTCCGGCGAGAATTGCTTTTCCGGCGCGGTGGCCGGTGGTGGCACCACCGCGTCGGAACTCAAAACTCCGCCGTTTCAAAAACAAATTATATATTCAACAATCCTTTTCTTCCTACTTCTCATTTTCAAAATTGTTTTTCAAAGACAAACAGTAAATAAGCGTAGATCTAAGGATTAAGATATGAACATAAAAACTTTCTACCTCCTTCTCTTTGATCAGTTCGATTCTTGATGGATCGAAACAGTGTTTGAGCTTAGTGATTTTGGTGGCTTTGTAGTGAAAAACTCAAAAAATGAATTGCTGGAAAATGAATTTACTATTCAAGAAGAAGACACCGCCGGTGGAGATTTTGGTGGTTTTGGGGTACAACTCACAGAAACCATTTCCACAACAAAATGATTTTGGAGTACAACTCACAGCAAAATAGTTTTGGATTACAACTCACAGAAACCATTTCTTTCCTCCTCCTCCAATTGTGTCAGTCCAAAACTGAATGATGGCAATGACTCTAGGTCCTTAGTTTTTTTCATCTGATGGAAACCATTAAGTATATCTAATGGTTTTGGAGTACAACTCACAGAAACCATTTCCACAACAAAATGGTTTTGGCATAACTTTATACAAAACATACTATAATAAGGACATTTGTGACTGTCATTGAACCAAATCAACACTCTGAAACCATTTCCAACTAATATATACAATTTTGATTGACGGTGATGATGATGAATGACGGTGGTGATGATGATGATGATTTCGGTACGGTGATGATGATGAACGACGGTGTTGATGATGAGATTGAAGATTCCGGTGGTGATGATGAACGACGGTGATGATTCAGTTTGTTTCCGCGTTTGGTTCGTTTTGTTTTGTTTTGTTTGGTCCCGCGTTAGGTTTCCTTTGAGTGTGTAGGAAGCAATTATGTTGGGCTACCAGATAATGGGCTGAGATTTATGCACGGTGCATAAGAATTTCCTTATGTATGATAACCGCACCCCCTTTTTGGATATGTTTATGTTCACCAAACACGAGTTTGCATGATAACTAAGACAAAATAACCGCAACTTCAAGAAACTAGGAAAACAAGCTTTTACCTTAATGCAGTTTATTGTCGTGAAACATGAGTTTTCAACACACATCCAAACAGATTATAAATTACATTATTATAAGTTATAACACTACTTTTTTTTAGTTATTTTTAGGGGTATTCGTGGTGCGATTTGGTTCGGTTTTGAGGCTAAAAGTAATCAGAATCGCAAGATAAAAAAACATGCAGTTTTGTTTGGTTCGGTTGACTTTAAAAATGAAAATCAAACCAAAACCAACACTGTTTGGATTGGTTCGGTTGTTGCAGTTTTTTGCGAGACAGTTCAATTTTTAGCTCTGAACGTTAAAATGAAGTTAAAAACAACTTATTTTCAATAATGTTTCAAATTTGATCCAACATTACAATTTTATTTTCATCCTCCCATAAACATAAACCAAATTAAAAACATGGACCAAAATACAATTCTCCTTGGTAAGAAATGCAAAAGTCTAAGATTTTACCGTCTTTAAAAGTTTACATTGAATTTCTGTTCAAGATATATCTAACATAAATATATATGTAAAAGTGCAAGTATAATTAAATTAAGAGAAAATTACATTCATCACCTTGGGGTGTATGAAAATGACACTAACACCTCCTCTAGTTTTGAAACTTACATTAGCATCTCTTAAGTTTTCCTTAAATAGACAAACACCCCTTACTATTAACACTGTTAATTTTTCCGTTAACTTTTTTTAGAATATTCAATTAACCGTTAATGGGGGCAAACCCCGTTGTTGAACTTGAATTCATTCAAGAAACCAAATTCAAATTCAAATGAGTATCAAATCAAACATTCAATAAACCATAGGTTATGACTTTTTAATTTCACGCCAATTCTAGGAAACCCCTTTCATCTATGAAAAAATAACAACGGAAAAAGTAACAGAGTTAATAGCAAGGGAGGTGTTTGTATATTTGAGGAAAATTTAAGGGAGGTTTGTGCAAATTTAAAAACTAAAGGGGATGTTAGTGTTATTTTCACAGAGTCCAAGGAAGTTGAGTGTAATTTTCTTTTAAATTAAAGCACATAAATGCAATTTTAAAATCAAAAGCATAGAAAAAAACTTAACAAGAGGAACAATATCTATTAGTAAAAAAAAAAAAAAAGAGAATATAATATTTCTCATAGAATTTCTATGAATACTAGGTTCGTGACCTAAACTTAATCAATATTTCTCTTATGTTGCAGTTTGATTCGATGCTAAAATAAAAACCGTAAATTAAACTAAACCATACGATTGAGTAAAAATATATTCCAAATACATCCGTATTAAATACGGTTTTCGGTTTACAATTTTTTTATTGAGTTGGTTCGGTTTTAAACATCCTAATTTATTTTTCTTTTTCTAAAAGGAGCCAATTTCTTAACTTATTTCTTGAAATATCTTTGCAAATATCTGCATCATACCTCTAAAAAATTGCCACACTTTGGTTTGATGCATGTGAAATTTTTTTACACTTCCAAATCAAATCCAATTTTCTTACACGATATACATAAACTAAATTATTTGCTATTTGCGGTTAAAGTTATGGTTGTCATTTTTGAAGAGTAAAGAACAATATTTGTACCAAACAAAAAAGAGTAAAGAACACTAAAAGCTATTTATTCTCATTTTTAAATAGAAAACAAGTGAAATAAAGTTTAATAAACAGAAATAAAGTTTTGCGTTTCGTTTGCAAATTGCTCAGGAGGTGCTGTTCTTCTTCCCCAAAAGCACCCCTGAGATTCAAATCAAATTCAAAACCCTAAATAGATTCAAATCAATTTCTACTAATCTCAAAAAAAAAAAAAATCAATTCCATTTTCCGTTTCATTTTCGTTTTCAATTTTTCACTTTATCGAATTTCAATGGCTTCCGATAGCTTCACCGACAAGAACGCCGTTTTCAAAAAACTCAAAACCAAATCCGAAAACAAGGTTCGTTTTATTTGAAATCTTGAATTTTCATTTTTGATTTCAGTTATTTTTGAATTTTGAATATTCATGATTTTCGAGATCGGGTTCAGATCTGCTATACCGTGTGTTCGTGTGTTTGATTTTTGAAGTTGTGATGGTTTTTGTTTCAGAGTTGTTTCGATTGCAATGCAAAGAATCCAACATGGGCGTCTGTTACATATGGGATCTTCCTCTGCATTGATTGCTCTGCTGTTCATCGAAGTCTCGGTGTTCACATCAGTTTCGTGAGGTAATTTGTTGATTGATTTTATCAAATGATGAATTTGTTTACTGATTTTTGAAATTTGATTTTGTATGTTGATGAGGTTTGGATTTGTATGTTGATTAATTTATTGATTAATGTGTTGTTTTGCGGTTATGTGTGTGTGCTGAAGTTGTAATTAGATAAGTAGTGGGGGGTCGGGTAGCTCAACTGGTTTGAGCCAAATGTTGAAGGAGTTTGATGATCTGGGTCGGTTACGTGTTTTTGATGATCCTGGTCAAACTCTGGTGAAAAAGAAAAATACTATGAGCATGTTTGGATTGACTTATTTGAGCTGATCTACTGACATAAGTTTTGTGAGATTGTTTAGGAGAATTTATGAAAACAGCCTATGATAGTTTTCATAAGTTTTTTTTTTTTTTTTCGACTTATTTTCATAAGTTCTCCAATATAGCTTATAAAAACAACTTATAGCATACACAAATAATTTGAAGTTATTTTATCTTTTACTATAAAAATAGCTTATGCAAGCTTATACATAAGCGCTTATCATGATAAGCATATGTGCTATAAGATGCAAATAAGTTGTTTATCCAAACAGGCCCTATGTCTATTTGGGAGGGTTTATTTTGGAGGGTTTTGGAAGGGAGGGCTAAGTTTATACTCTGATATATATTTGATATTTAAAAAAATAAATAAAGGAGCATCATGATTTATGATCATATAATAGTTCAATCACACTTGGTTGATTTAAAAAACACTTTGTAGTGTCCATAATTTACAAAAGAAAAGTAAGCCTTCCTCTCCTAATCCTAAACCCTCCATCCAAACATACCCTAACATAACAACTAACTACAAACATTTGCTTATAAAAAAAAGTTAGTAATTAGTTGGTGATTTACTAGTAGTTAGTTACACACTTCCTCGCTATGTCAGTGATGTAACACCTTTAATGCAACACACTTTCTCATTTTTTCTATAGAGTTTCATTGAAGGTTATTATTATTTTCTCACTTCTATGGGTTCTACCATGTTTCTTAACAGAGTGATTAGTAATTTTCCCAAATCAAATGGTTAAAACTTGGAACGTTTATGAAATCATATTGGGGGTTTTGCCTCTTAGTATTTGTGTAGTTGAAATCATTCATTCTACTTTGGAAAGAGTAGAATGATATTATGCTTGAGAAGTTGTGTAGAATGAATAAATAAATGCTGGTGAATATTTATACCCTAAGTTAGTTTTTGGAGCACAAGGTTAGACATGATTTTACTTTTTGCAGCAGGTTGGAATGCAGATATCGTTGTTGATTCTGGTAGCCTTATATTATTTCCCTTGAGATTCTTTACTGAGTTAAGAGGAGTGTTTAGATTGGAGATTCTTTATTGAGTTAAGAGGAGTGTTTAGATTGGAAAATGATTGATTATGTAATGTAATTTTCTGGTGCTTCTTGAGTTGCAATGTCTGATTAGAATTTGGAATTTAGAAACTGATTAACTGGTTTAAAATAGATGAAGCAAACTTGGAACCAGCAAAAATTAAGTTTGATTCTGTAAGAGAAAACTTCACTTATTGCCACTGCAAACCAACATTTTAGTTTGGTTTTTTCAGAGTATATCATAGAAAAATGTTGAGCAGGAGCTATATGCCATTATGCCGAGTAAAATTTGTTAGGGTAGATACGCTTAATTTATGAATCAAAAGTAAAAACTATTTCATCAAGCTTCTGTTTTCTCTAACTAAAAATTTCTCTCACCCTGTTTCTGTGTCTTTGTTTTATATTTAGTTATTCTATCAATTACATTACAATCAATTGGGATGAATTAGTCCTGTACTGTAGTAAAATACAAGTAAGAAGGCATAAAAGATTTATACTTATATATATTTTTTATATGTAGATCTACGAACTTAGACTCGTGGACTCCTGAGCAACTTAAAATGATGAGCTTTGGAGGAAACAGTAGGGCACAAGTTTTCTTTAGGCAGCATGGATGGAACGGAGATGGTAAAGTAGAGGCAAAGTATACATCCAGAGCTGCAGAGTTGTATAAGCAACTGCTTTCAAAGGAAGTTGCCAAAAGTATGTCCGAGGAGGCTGCCTTGTCTGCACCACCTGCTGCTTCTTCTCAGTCTGCCCAAGGGGCTAATGGACTTCCTGATGTTAAGACAAATGAAGCCCCAATTGAAAAGACTGTGGAAAAAACTGTGGAGAAGCCAGAAAAGATCGAGAGCACTTCTTCACCCAGAGCTTCATACACTGCAGTTTCGAATAATTTGAAGAAGCCTATTGGAGCCAAAAAAACTGTTAAGAGTGGGGGGCTTGGAGCCCGTAAGCTCACTAGAAAGGTATGCAAATAGTTATCTTTGATTAAAGATTGTTTACAGAAAGTTCCTTGTGGTTCATCAGCATCTTGTTCTCTATTTTAATTTGGTGATATAAAATTTTAACCGGTTATTATCGTATGTTCTCTATTTTAATTTGGCGATATGAAATTTTAACCCGTTATTATCATAATTCAATGCAGCCAAGTGAGTCCCTCTATGAGCAGAAGCCTGAAGAACTACCTGCTCCAGTTTCATCATCGACAATTACAAAAAACAACTTGCCTTCTGGGCCACCTCCAACATCTCGGTTTGAGTATACAGAAGATGTCCAATCATCTGCGTTGCATTCTGGTGGTTCAAATGTAACCGGTCACGTGTCTGTACCAAAGTCATCATCAAGCTTCTTTTCGGACTTTGGAATGGATAGTGGCTTTCAAAAGAAATCTGGGCCAAGCTCCTCCAAAGTGCAAGTAAGCCTATGCCTGCAACTCTTACCTCTGCATAAATTAACTTCTGCACGTGGTGAGCTTGCAGAGTTTGTACACGATTTAGTTCAAATTTTGATCTTTTCGCCCAGTTTAATGTTTTTAACAAAATACAATCTTTAAGAAAAATAGTGTTTGCAATTTCGGGAGAAATTCCCAGCATTGCAAGTATTATGCAAAAAAGATGAAATTGCATCCATACGTATGTAGAATCACATGTTTTCACACCTTGTGCACTTCCAAGTTTTTAATGGAATACTATACCCCTTGATTTATTTTACTAGGGATTTCCGTGTAATTTTGAAAACAGAGATTTGTGGTTGAAAACTATGTGATTGCAAGTGCAGCGATTGTGTACTGCTATTATAGGCTTAAATATGCAAATGGTCCCTGTGAATATATGCGATTTGATTTTAGTCCATGTATTTTTTGTTTTTGTTTTGTTTGTCTTGCAAATATAAAATATTTTGTTTTGGTCCTTGGTGTTTTGTTTTAGTCCCTGTAAAATCTATTCATATTAAAATTGGTCCCTATAATATTTATTTTAGTTCTAATTTTGAGGGACTAAAATCAAATATTCTACATATTGCAAGGACCAAATCCAATATGAATGCATTTTGCAAGGACTAAAACAAAATAAAAAGTATTAAAAGCAAAATATTATATATTTGCACGAACTAAAACCACAAAATATTTTTACAGGGACTAAAACCAAAAGGCTTGATATTTGCATTTGTGTATTTAAACTTACTATGATATCATCAGTGTGGTCTTGGATGGTTTTGCAGTAGGACCTTCAGTATTATTCAAAACTACAATAGTATTACCATGAGAATGAGATTGCTGAGAGAAGTGCCAGTAATAGAAACAAACTTAAACAAGACATAGATAGAAAACTCTAGAGAAAAAATAACCACTGTTACATTACAACTAACTGCTATAGTATCCCAAAGGAAAGATATGGAATGAAGCAACACATGTATCTGAACTAAGATAAGCATTATAGGTCCGCGGGTGTACCTTTTTTAAATTAATTATTAGTAGATGAGCATTATTGCAATCATAGGTTGAATGATATTGATTATCTTTTGACAAATTAGTATTTTTGTTCCGAATCTAGTGTTATTTTTTTAAACAATGCCTATATGTTATGCACATGTAATCTTTGAACATTCTTTTATATCTCACCTAGATGTTGCCATTCATCTGAGTGTTTTTCTCAATAAATTCATTCAACCTGCACAATCAATTTTTTTTTTTTTTACCACAGTTATGCATCTCATTTTGCTTTGTCTGTGTCTATATAAGATTCAAGAATCTGATGAAGCAAGAAAGAAGTTCTCAAATGCAAAGTCTATTTCTTCATCCCAATTTTTTGGAGACCAGAACAAGGCCAATGCGGATGCTCAAGCAACTTTATCAAAGTTTTCAGTATGTGTCCTTTCTTTTAGTAACTTACTGTAACAAAGCGTTAGTATGTATGCACATGTAGATCGTAGATGTTCAATGCCCTTTAGTGGCACTGTATTGGATGACTTCTTTCATGTCACATACTCTTTTGATCGGCAGAATTTATACTACCTACCAAATTTCCAAAATCAACCCTGATTAATTTGATGTCAAACACTCTAATCCTGAATACAAAAGTCCCACCTTATTAGTCCCTAAGGAACTAATATCAGTCAAATTAGTCTTTAGGCACCAGACCTTACAAGGACTAATGTGATTTACATTTGGGATTCATGCATATTAGTATTTAAATTAGTCTTTTTGCATTATCAAGGATTACTATTTACGCCATCAAAATTTTCTGGGGAAAATTAGGCAAAATAATCTATACTTACACGAAAATTTAAGGGCTAGTGATTTATATTGTTTTGAAGTGAATATTTCATAATGAAGATAAAATATGAATGATATTGTACTCACAGGTGTTTTTGTAAAGATAAGTTATTCCAGACTTGTTTTATAGGTCTCAGTTTTTTTTTCTTCTGTCCTACTGTACTCTGTAGGGATTACAGTTTTACGTAAACACCATTGTGGCAAACCATTTATATCATACATAATTGAAGGCCTGAAATTATTTCTGAACACAATGTCTGCGTAATTTTTTGCATTAATATTAATTGTATAATCTTGCAACCCAATGTTTACGAGTGGAAACTCATTTTTTGGTGCTTTAGTATGGTTTTCTCTTATGTCATAATGGGCTGTAGTGCATCAATTTACAGAATTTAACCCAATGCATTTGAACATGCTTTTCCTTCTTGATAAAAGATATCTCTTCTATTCGTTATAATTTATTGGCTAGTGTTGGTTGAGTGGGACGAGTGCAAGAAAAGACAAGTTATGTTCCAAATTTAACCAAGTAATTTTTGGCATCTATTTGGTGTAAAGCAAATTAAGCCATGGAATTTCAGATATTATAGATATAGATATGTTGAGGGATTGGTAAGCTCTGTTCCGGTAATCTTCTCTTCTCTTTCTTGGGTATTTTTGTCTTTGTTTTGAAGATTCCTTATTCTCCCATGTCTTTGCAACTAGGATTGGAAAAACGAAAAGGAGGGCCCAGGAGAGAGGGAGTTAAATATTGATACTTAACTCGGTTTATCCTTTTGTATTTCCAGGGTTCATCGGCCATCTCCAGTGCTGATCTTTTTGGTGATTCGAGTGACAACTCCGTTGATCTTGCTGCTAGTGACCTTATCAATAGAATATCTTTCCAGGTATTCCTTATATTATACTGGACACAAACTTAATGAGCAAAGAAGGCATTATTAGATTCTTTGTATTTGTTCCGTGCGGATGTTGTGGTATACTGATCCCCTACTTCCCTCCCTTAAACAGGCACAACAGGATATCTCTTCCCTTAAGAACATTGCAGGAGAGACTGGGAAAAAACTCACCTCCTTGGCATCCTCCTTGATGACAGATCTTCAGGACCGAATCCTCTAAGAATTGTATGTTCTGTATTTTAGAGAACCTCCGGTGTTTGCTACAGATACTAGCCGTTTATGTTTTGAATGTAATAGAAGAGAAGAGCTCAATACACAATTTTTTGATGAACAAAGAATAAGTCACTTTAATATTCAAGTTTGTCATTTAGACTGGTGCTTTTGATTTTGTATCATAGGTACTGTTTTGAGGTTGCGAATATTTTAGGTGGTTTATATCTTACATTTTTAATTGGTCAATACTGGTTTGTCGCAAGGTCAATAATGTTATCCTTTAATGTTCTCCTGTTCTGATCACCATTTTTATTATTGTAGTCTACTATGTATTCATGAGCTTATCATGAATCATGAATAAAAAGAGTTGGGTTTGTTATTGTAAAGAAAAGGTTAAACATTGTATTTTAAAATATCTTAACAAAAAAAATTCAAAAAATAGTTGAGATAAGCTCTTACATACATGATCAAAACTCATTGTATGATGAGAATAAATAGAATTCACCTCTTACAATCGGAAATATGAAGCCGAACTCATTATTGGATGTTTGATTAAAAAAAATATGATTAGAATTTGCGATTTCGAGCTTTTTCCACACCCTTTTCTTCTGCTTCTTGCATATTTGGTAGATAGATCCTGAAACCAACAAGTCTATGCTTGAATGAATATGCACCATGGTAGTCCATGATGCATAGTCGTGCATAGTAACCCTTGGTCTCACAAAATGGCCGCGCCTACATTGCAGGTAAATATCTACAGACTACAGATGGTTTTTGACTTTTTTTAAGAAGTGATGCCTCAAAACTAAGCATCGTTCCATTTCTTACTACACTGCGATGTGTTACCTGCCAGTTTTGGACCATGTTCTCTGATAGTTCACTGGCACGTGTATTGGGAGAACCTCACCATCCCAAAAAGGAGTATTTCTTATTTTCCAGAAACACCACATCCCTGTCAAATAGACTCAACAAATGAGGTTCCAGAACCCTCAACACCTCCAACACTGATTTCGCATGAAAAATACTGTTTAACCTAACTTCTTTTTTTTAAGAAGAGAAGTCAAACTCTTGTATATGTTTTTGTTGATTGCAATTGGCGGGTATCAAGCAGTAACTAAATTTATATAACAATATAAGTGATAAGTGATATCTGTTTGATGTAGCAAACATGACATTGCTTTTTTCTTTTTTTTGAGGTAATGACATTGGACGTATTGATTTTATTGTGCCTTATTCTTTTAATTTTTTTTGTAAGTGGTTAGAAATTCACCTCTTAGGTTAATAAATGAGGTGTATGAGATTCGAACTCCAACCTTGTATATATAATGCAATGTCCCTACCAACTAATCTAAAACTCATGCCAACATTTCTTTTAAATTTTAATTTACATTTTTTAATTAAAAATATACAATATTCATTTATTCAAATTGATGGAGTAAATCGATACAATATAAATTAACTAAAAACAAAAAGGACGGATCTGCGAACAAACTCACGACATTCATGTTAATAACATCATGTTAATTTATTAAAGGCTAAAATGCTCTTTTGGTCCCTTAACAACATTTTTAGTATCGCTTTGGTCCCATAAGTAATAAAAACTCCGTTTAAGTCCCGTAACTTTATTTAAAGTATCAGTTTGGTCCTTTCTGTTAATTTAATTCAAAAAAACGTTAAATTTTGGTCCCTTAACTTATTTAATTAGTATTATTTTGGTCCTTTAGCTTATTTAATTAGTATTAGTTTGGTCCCTAAATTTAACGTTTTTTTGAATTAAAATAACAGAAAGGACCAAACCGATACTTTAAATCAAGTTAAAGGACCTAAACGGAGTTTTTATTACTTATGGGACCAAAACGATACTATAAATGTTGTTAAGGGACCAAAAGAGCATTTTAGCCTTTATTAAAGAACTAGTGTAAGTGACATTATTTTTGACTTACAAGAATATACAAGAATATAGTCTGATAGATACTTTTATATGATTTGTCAGAAAAAAAACTTTTATATGTTCTATTTTTTATTTTTTTCTTGACAAATATGATGTTCCTGTGGCTGAGATGCTTGTGCTTGTGGCTGAGATGCTTGTGCCTTTGGCTAAGATGCTTGTGTCTGTGCTGCCTGTGCCTGTGCCTGAGAAGCTTGTGCCTGAGAAGATTGTGGCTGAGATGATTGTGGTTGAGCTGTTACTTGAGTCTCTGATTCAGGTGGTGGACGTAGTTTGCATGTTGACTTGTTGTGTCCAATTTCCTTGCACCTACTACACTTAATTCCATATGTAGCCATCTTCATTTGTGAGTTATCTCTCATCAGCTCACTTGCATCCAATCTCCTTTTCTTTTTAGGTCTACCAACTTGCCTTTTCACAAGTGGTGGTTGAAGATCAGTATATTCAGTCCTCATACATAGATCTTGGCCATTGACAAGAAAAATCATGTTGGAATAACATGCAGCATATTGCTCTTTCTTGTATATTGATGGCACATAGTCAGCAATATTGTAACTTTTGTGTTTCATGTGAGAAATGCTATGACAGCACGACAATCTTGTCAACAACCATTTCCTACAATCACATACCATCTGCAACAAGTTTACAACATACTTGTCTCCAATATTTAATATATGTGTAACTTGGAAATCATGATATCCACCTTGCCTAACAAAACCAGAGGACTACATTAAAATTGCAAGAAATATTGTAATATTTGTGTTATTCATACCAGATGACTACAAAAACCAGATGATTACATTATTTGTTGTAATGTTTATTTGTAAGAGTTGTGTGATATTTGTTGTAATACTTGTAATAGAAAACCAGATGACTATGAATACCATAATTAACCATATGACTATAAATAAAAGAAATGAACGATTAAGTTACTCATACCTTACTAGCCAGTTATTGGTATAAGATGATTCCTTTTCAAGTTTTTTCTTGATATTTGGCATAACTTCACCATCAACATAATTAACAATTTTTTGCCTATTCATCTGCCACCTTTCCATCACATACACTCTGATATCCTCCAACATAGAAACAACTAGCTTGGACATTTGAACAACAATAACAAAATTAAATGCTTCTCATATGTTGTTCACTAGCGTGTCACATTTTGAATCACCTTTAAACATTGCCCTAGTCCAATGCCTTGGTTCAATTTCACACAGATGGTTAAAAGCTTCCTCACTAATAGCCTTAATTTCCTTTATCTCCCTCTCAAATGTATTTCTGTATGTAGTTTTTGCAGCCCTCCACATCATTTCTTTGAGTGTTTTTCCATGGAATTTCTTCCTAAAGTTGTTGTAGAGGTGTCTGACACAAAACCTCTGCTCAACTCCAGGAAACAAGGTATCAATTGCTGGTAGAAGTCTCTGTTTTAACAGAATACATTTTAAAAAAACAATTAAAATTAACATATCCATATAATAACAAAGTTTTTCAACATATTAAAGAAAATACATCAATTATTTTACATTTTGCTGATCACTGATTATAGTGTAAATTTTGCAAAGTCTTGTGCCACCCAAATCAGCTATGAGAAGCTCCAAAAACCATGTCCATGATTCTTTAGTCTCCCCTTCCACAACAACATATGCAATTGGAAATATTTGGTCATTAAGATTCATTCCAATTGCAGCCAATAGCACTCCACCATAAGGGGTCTTAAGGTAACACCCATCAAGACCAATAACGAGTTTGCATTTGAAGAAAATATCCCTACACCCCTTAAAGTATACATACATTCTCTGAAAGTGAGGACAAACTATTACTTCAGGATTTTCAAGGTCAACCTCAATACCTAGATAAGGGGTACTAGTAATGCTTACATATGAATGTGGCTTGGATCTTAGTAATTCTTTGCCCTATATGCTTTACTTCTGTTGACATCCATACCCCACTTCTATTGCGCCCTCTCCATAATAGTAGTAACCTTTAAGTCCCTATTATCTCTAACCCTTGTCTGTAGTTTAAAACCTAACCACTCTAAATTATGTACCACATGTATGATCCCCTGCAACTTTCCTCAACTGCCATGTTTCCTCACCTTGAATTTTAGCACAATACATCTCCCAATTAAAACCATTAGCCTTGCAAATAACCCTCATTCTCCTCATATAATTTTTTTAAAACTTTAAATCCTTTGCATTTTCAACAACATAAATTCTAACAGCATCTTGAAAATCTGACTTTGTCAAAAATAAATAAAATCCTAGATAACTTTTTTGACTTTAATTAAACCTAATAATTAAAGTTGTGTTGCAGATAACTTAAAATTGCAGTATTTTTTTTTTACACTGTTGACACATAACTTATTAGAACACACATTAGCTAGTAGGTAAAAACACACATAAAATCCTAGATATAATTGTCTCTATACATACTCCATGTAGACTTTATTCACATCTTCAAATGCATGGCAAAACTTGACCAAATTCTTATGTCCGGATATGGAGTGTACAGATGCAATGGCTGCAACATTAATACATATTTTCATTTGAAGTAATTTATGAAAGAATGCACCTCTTTGTTAAAAATATTCCCTCCATGAAGTGGTATGAATTCCTCTACGAATAGAACAACTATACATGCTGAAGGATAACAAAAATTCATATCTTTGTGCGTCAAAGTTTTGTTAAAATCAAAACTTTAGTTCTTTTCTGCTGTTCTCTTCTCTTATGCACAAATTAAAAATAAAGAGCCATTGCTTTGTGGAAGTGTAATTCATATCAAGAAACTTCAAAGTTGTCCCGAAGAGGGGATTCATGAATACCCTCTGCATCTTATTTGATTAGAGAAACTTCAAAGTTCTCAATTTGGTTTTTCTAAGGAAGTATCTTATAAGTTATAACATGTTCGTTCTAATTAACAGACTGAATATCTCATCATTTATATTCATATTCTTGTATATCTCCAATCAAAGATAGATAACTAAATCCTAAACCTAAAAAGAGAAGTATATGTAGTAAGATGACAGTGTATCTTCCAAATAATAATAGAATGATAATGGAAATAATCAACACAACATCACCAAATAATTACATGAATCAGTCTTAATCTATTGAACATTAGAGAGAATATAAAATAAATTTACCTGTTTTATATATTTCATTTAATACTTCATTTAACAAATTGTTTTCAAAGCATACAAAGATAGAGAGGAAAAAACTTTCATTAGTAATACACATACAACATAGTGCATACACATTACAAGCAGAGCGTGGATATAAGTTCAAAATACTATTATTTTCTTAATAGATCGGCATTAGTATAAACATAATGCATACATATCACAAGCAGAGTGTATTTAAGTTCAAAACATTATTATTTTTTAATGGATTAAATAAGTAAATAGTTCCCCTAAATATACTAACATTTGATTTTATTTCCCCTAAAATATTCTTAAGGCTTATGGTACCTCTAAATTTTTTTATCTATGAAATTAGTCCCTGCTCTAGTGTAATACTCAATGTAGAGGAGGGACTAATTTCATAAATGAAATTTTTTAGAGGGACCATAAGTCTAAGAAATATTTTAAAGGTTGTAAAATAAAATGTTGGTATATTTAGAGGGACGGTTTAATTATTTAACCCTTTTTAAATTAGATCAGCATTAGTATAAACAAGTAAAGAGGTAAGTAAAGCTAAAAAATAAAAATAAAATACAGCATGCATAGATCAACAAAAGTTTTTGAAATATGAGATATATTTCTACAAACATTTAACACAAGGAAGACCTCGTCCATATAACAAAACTAAAAATCAGTCTAAAATGTCATAGAAAGATAGTAAGCATTTAAACAAACTGGTGAATCCAAACAAGTACTACATCATATTGTTTAATAAAGCATTAAGTCTTAGTAACTAGACTCATAAAACTCTAGGTTGAAAACTTTAAGCTTTGACTACAAAAGCAATTAACTGTTTATTATTCCTCCAATTGGACCAAGGTTTTTCTTTTAATGTACGATTTGACAAATATGAATTTCTCCTTTAAAACTGATCTCCTCAATCACCTCGGTTGTTAAATCAAAACATGCTATTTTACCATTCTCTTTACTTAAGAATATATTTCCTTTCTTCCCGGCGGCGATAACACCATTAACATAAGATAAAGATCCAATATTAAAGAGTCTAGTCCATGATTCCTTGACACCAATTTCACCCAAAATTGATATTGTGTAAGACTCCATAGCATAATAATGTATGATCATCGCTATGAACCCATTTAACACCACCAATCTAGAAGAAGAACGATGATGCCAATCTACTGGTGTAGTGAAAAAACACATCATTGGCCAAGTTAAATGACACAACAAAAGTTGTTCCATTATTGAAACCCCCAACCAATGGCACACCACATTCAAGTACACTTCAGAGCCTAAACAACGGAAGTGTGGAATTGGTATATCAACAATAATTTTTCTCCAAAAGTTACTTCTTAGGCTATATATCTCCCATAATGAGTTAAGTAACATAGGATAATCTTCTTTCCGAGGATAACTATTAAGTATATATACCGATAACCAACATGCCGAATAATCTTGTAGTCATCTCTGACATGGTCATATCCAAATCCATGAAGACAAAGGGTACCATAAACACGAATATTAGTTAGACACTCTACAAGACCAGGACGGATTACCTTAACTTCCCGAGTAACAAGGTTCCAAAGTGCTACCTCGCTATGATCCCAACGGCTATAAACACAAACAATGCCATTAATAGCGGAACAAAAAATACTAGGGCAAAAAGGCCTAAAAAATTGATTCTCAAATGGTGGAAGCAGATCCAGGTTTACCACATTCTGAAACCTCTCGCCAGAAACCAAATAAAACAAACTCCCAAACGCGTACGAGACAAAGAGGAGACACACATTATCATCATCATCATCATAATGAGATTTGGAAACAAGATTGTTGCGGAACAAGTTGATGAAATTAGAGTTTTGTGTGAGAGTTAACTTAAAATCAGGTTCTCGAGAAATCGTGCCACGAAGGGCTTCTGAGTAAGAAGCAACGTGCCACAATTGTTGAACAAGATCCTGAAGCAAGTCACTGGAAAAATCGTGCCACAATGGAATCGTAACGTGGCACGATGGATTGCTGATTACGAAAAACAGAAACGTATTTTCAGTGAAGATTTGTTCCATATTTTAAGGGTTACTTTTACTATAAATATAAATCTTGTATCGGATGAAAAAGTGTGTAGAAAAACAGGGTTTAGAAGCCAACAAACAAACTAGGGTTTATAGAGAATTCTCTTGGCAACAAACACTAGGGTTGGGATTGTTTTGATTCACCTTGAACAGAACACCGTTATGATTGAGTCTCTTGGTCACGGGAAGAGATTGAGACTTTGGGTAGAATTAGGTTTGAAGACTGATTCTTGTAACCCTCTAATATCTCTTTGTAAAGAAACTCATATCATTATAGTGGAACGGAGAGCTGCTCTCTCCCCCAGAGTAGGTCATCATTATACCGAACTGGGTAAACAATTTCTTGTGTTCTCCTTCTTCCTTTATCTCTTGCTGTTTATTTTTGTTTGAATCATTTTGTCACCCGCTTGATTTGATTACTTGATATTAATTTGCTCCATGCATCAAAAGTATTATTGGTGTGGTTTTCACAACGAATTCACAACAATTGGTGCCCACCGTGGGGCAAGGATCAAAGAATAATCAAGTACCATGGGTTCAAAGTGGGATATTGAAAAGTTTACCGGTAGTAACGACTTCGGGTTGTGGAAGGTAAAGATGAGAGCAATTCTAATTCAACAAAAGTGTGTTGAAGCATTGAAGGGAGAAGCACAGATGCCTGTGCATCTAACACCTACTGAGAAGACTGAGATGAATGATAAAATGGTCAGTGCTATCATTCTCTGTCTTGGGGATAAGGTGTTGAGAGAGGTAGCAAGGGAGACTACTGTGTCTATGTGGAATAAACTTGATTCATTGTACATGACCAAGTCCTTGGCACATAGATAATTCCTGAAGCAACAACTCTACTCATTCAAGAAGGTGGAGTAAAAAGCCATCATGGAGCAACTTATGGTGTTCAACAAAATCCTTGATGACTTGGAGAATATTGAGGTGCAACTTGAGGATGAAGATAAAACTATACTCTTGTTGTGTGCTCTACCGAAATCTTTTGAATCGTTCAAAGATACCATGCTCTATGGCAAAGAAGACACTGTTACCTTGGAAGAAGTTCAAGCGGCTTTGAGAACCAAGGAGTTGACCAAGTCCAAGGACTTGAGAATTCATGAAAACGGTGAAGGCCTAAGTGTCTCAAGAGGGAATGGTGGAGGTAGAGGTACCTAGAGAAAGAGCGGTAACAAGTCAAAGTCTAAATGCTTTATCTGTCACAAGATGGGTCACTTCATGAAGGATTGTCCGGATATTAATGGTAACTCCGCACAAATTGTTTCTAAGGGTTATGAGGATGCAGGTTCTCTGATGGTGTGGTGTTGTTTGGTGGACGAAGAAGGTGATGTGTCTAACCTTGGGATTGATGCCTAGTGGAGCGGTGGTCGTTTGGAGAGACGTTAAACACTCAACATCAGCTTGAAGAGGCGGTGGTAAGAATACTCATGATCAGTCTAGAAAGACGGAGGCAACAATACTCATGATCTACCTGTTGAGGTATAGTTTCAAGGTTGAAGACATAGTGAGATGTACACATTTGTTAGTTGAGAGGTTGGGAGCTCAGCTTGAGGTGAAGTTGAACACACCGGTAATGGTACGACTATGGAGGACTTTGGGTGCTATGCTCTAGTGGTGAGCAAGGGATTTCTTCATGAAGACGGAAGGCATTTCGGAGGTTGAAGAATGTATAGCACGGTTTGCGAGATTACCCTAAAAAAGGCCAAGGGTGATTGGATGCAAGGTGATCTTCAAGGAAGCGGGAGATGTCCTGTGTTGAAGATGTTATGGTGAATGCTTGTGGAACTACCTAAAACTCCTAGCGTAGTTGGACTGCAAGGACCTTCGAGAAGGCGGAAGACATTCCGATGGCTGAAGGGGTTAAGATGTGTACTTGTGGAACTACCTAAAATTCCTTGAGTAGTTTGGACACAAGGATCTTCAAAAGGGCGGAAGGTATTCCGATGGTTGAAGATGTTAGGGTGTAAACTTGTGGAGCTACTTGGTGTAATAGGAAGAAAGGGAAAGAGCAGCAATGGTGGTTGATGGTCAAACTGGCATCATCACTGTTTGAAGTCAAGGTGAAGAATTGTGAGAGTTAACTTAAAACCAGGTTCTCGAGAAATCGTGCCACAATGGGCTTCTGAGTAAGAAGCAACGTGCCACGATTGTTGAACAAGATCCTGAAGCAAGTCTCTGGAAAAATCGTGCCACGACGTAATCGTAATGTGACACGATGGCATCGCAACGTGCCACGATGGAATCGTAACGTGGCACGATGGATTGCTGATTGCGAAAAACAGAAACGTATTTTCAGTGAAGATTTGTTTCATATTTTAAGGGTTACTTTTACTATAAATATAAACCTTGTATCAGATGAAAAAGTGTGTAGAAAAACAGGGTTTAGAAGCCAACAAACAAATTAGGGTTTATAGAGAATTCTCTTGGCAACAAACACTAGGGTTGGATTGTTTTGATTCACCTTGAACAGAACACTGTTAGGATGGAGTCTCTTGGTCACGAGAAGAGATTGAGACTTTGGGTAGAATTAGGTTTGAAGACTGATTCTTGTAACCCTCTGATATCTCTTTGTAAAGAAACTCATACCATTATAGTGGAACAGAGAGCTGCTCTCTCCCCCAGAGTAGGTCATCATTAGACCGAATTGGATAAACAATTTCTTGTATTCTACTTCTTCCTATATCTCTTGCTGTTTATTTTTGTTTGAATTATTTTGTCACCCGCTTGATTTGATTACTTGGTATTAATTTGCTCCACACAGAAAAAGTATTATTGGGGTGGTTTTCTCAACGAATTCACAACATTTTGAAATAAAACAGACCATGATTTGGAAACACAAGTAAATCGCTTGAGAGATTTAATAGGGAGTTCAGAGAGAATAGATAAAGCAATGTCATCGTGGATATAGCTACAACTAACCTTCTTCTTCTCAGACGTTGGAGTCATGGAAAGAGTTCTTGATCGTAAGATGAATGAAAGAATGCTCCATGCAAAACAAATCAATCCTAAATAGAACAATAATAAAGACATGCAAAGAATTGAAAGTATCGATTAAGATTTTGTAAAGTTTGGGGATTATGTTTCTTTGTGGCCGTGCAATCAATTGAGTTCGGTCCGAGTGACTATGAAAAACAAGTACTCTTTGTTTATTTACCCTTGTTTGTGGAGAGGAACTGAAACCTGCTGAATTCTTTTTTTGAGGGAATTCCTGTTGAATTCTTGTGCCCTGATTTTTTATTTTTTTTAATTAGATTTTTTCATAGTCAAAAATTGAATCTTTCACCACTTGCTTATGAACCAAGTTTCTTACTCCCCCATTATTTTTTAAATGTCTTTTTAGGATGAATTTTTGTTTCTATTTAACTGTTTTTGGTATTTTAAGGGAACGATTTGTCGATTATACCCTTTGCGTCAATTACTCTTATCTTTTTCAATAAAACTAATTAATGCTATCTATTTGAAAAACTAAAGTTTATTATTATTTTTTTAAACAAAGTTTGTTTCTTGTTATCTCAAATTTAAACAAAATTTTGTTGCAAACAATTGTTCCAAGAAGAGTTGAAATTCTATAAATATGATGAGTAACAATTGTTAAAAATTTCAATTACAAAGTAAAATAACAGATTTGAGAGAAGAAAAATAAAAGACTCCATGAATATTCAAAAGAAAGAAAAAGTGGAAGACTCATTGAAACTGGTTATGAGAGGTTAAGAGGGAATAATTTTTATATTGACTTAAAATAATTAAAAAGATGTGTACAATATTTAGAAAATTGACAATTGTTTGTTACGAGAGAGAGTGAGCAAAAAAAATATGAATTTGTTGGAGAAAAAGATAATATCTGACAATTGTTTGTTACGAGAGAAAGATAACATATTAAATTTATTGGAAATATAAAGTGTGTGCAAAAAACTAACAATTTATTGGTTGATTAAAATGAGGGTATAATAGGTGGAATATAATAAATCTTATTATTGATTATTTTCATGATCAAACACTTTTATGAAATTTACAACTTTATAGTTATGTAATTTGACATGCAATATTTAATTATATTTTTAAGGCTAAATATGTCTCACGTTCCTTTAAGTTTTATGTGATAAATGGCCATTTAAATCATAAGATGTCTTCACTGTTACTCTATTTTCATCAAACTCGATTAAACAGTTATTATGAGTCTGTTTAATGTTAAGTTATAAAAATTAGAGTTCATAGATGTATTATTCACTCTTGGTTTCCAACAAAATCAATAGGTTACTTAATTTATAGTTGGGTTGATAAAATATTTATCTATAAAATTAGGTTTAATATCATAAACAAGAAGAAAATGTGCATAAACAATCATGTTTGGTGTCAAAAGCACTTTATGAACTTTTACATGTTAAGTGATCACATAAGTATTTTTTTTAACGAAGTTAGATAAAAAATGGTAACCATGTATAAATATTTTATAATTTAAGGAACCAATTTATCACATAAAAAAAACTTAAAAGACTAAATTATTACAAACATCTAATTTAAAATATCACGCGAGGTATTTGACCTTTTTTCAAAAAACATATTGTACGTTAATTTGAAGTTAATTGATGCAGTTGTTGGACCGTATTTTCATCTGAGAGACAGAGGTTTCTTTAGTAATCTGAGGGTTGTTTTTGAAAATCATAGTGATGTGGTTGTTTTGGTGAAGGTTGATGAAGATGTGAATAGAAGAACGTTGTTATGGGAAAAAGAGAAGTTGAATGATGTTTCTGAACTTGGGTGAAGAGAAAGCCAAGGCAATGATATGGTGGAAGTTATTGCGAGTAGTTGGTAGATTTTGGGAGGTTAGAGAAACTAGCCCTAGATTATCGTGCAATAAAGAACCTATTTGAAATTATTTAACTGTCATAATTTCTTTTGCAGAATAATTCCTAATTTGCCCCTTACATTTTTAAGTTGTTTGTCATCCAAGATTCTTGAACAAAAACTTGATGATTGTTCCCTGGTATCCATATCTTCAAGAATCATAAAGCTTTTCTCAATAAGTTCTCTGAAGGAGTGAAATTTGATAATAGTGTGATTTGTCCTACTAGACTGGACATTAATCTTTGGAACACCAACTATACTTAAGTTGTCATAATACAATGTTGGAACATTTTGTTCAACATTTTTTTTTTTTTGCACCTGCTTCATATAATCAAGTTTTGGAAATTTGATATCAACTGCTGTGAACTTCTCCTTAGCAGCAAATTGGGAAACACTTTTTTGTTTCTCCCAAGACAAAACAATCTGATTATTGCTTGGATAACACAATCCTGTCTGATCCTCATTGTGAGGAATCCATAAGTAACAATTTCCTTCAGATTTGATACCTCTCATCAGAATTTCTCCTTTCTCATCAGCCACTAAGCATTCAGATTTGTTGAATTTCACATTCATCCCTTGATCACACAATTGACTTATGCTGTTCAAGTTAGAGGTCAACCCCTTTACCAGTAGAACATTGTCTAGTTTTGGAGAACTATTTTTGACTAGGTTTCTAATGCCTAGGATCTTTCCATTTGCTCCATCACCAAATGTCACATGGCTGCTAGTGTGAGGTTTCATAGTGTCAAGGAATTTAACAACTTCAGTCATGTGTCTAGAGCCATTAACACTACAGTGTCTGATTTTGGTTTCCATTCCTTTTTGACCTTCTTCACTTCTAGTTTAGGGAATGTTTGCTGAACATGATTAGGGTAGCCATACAATTTGAAACAGAATGACCTTATATGACCTTTTCTTCTACAAAAATGACAGATCCAAGGATGATGAATCTTCTTGCTTTTAGATTGATGTTCCTTGGGATGTTACAACATTGATTTGTTTATGGTTGGATCATGTGTTCCACTGGCAACAACAAATTTTATATCTTTAATTTCCTTTTTCTTCCTTATCCAGCCACAATCTTCCAAAGCACTAAACAAATTTCTTGTTTTGAGCTTTATGAACAAAGTCTATACCATTTGGTTTTCCTTTGATTTGATCTTCTAATATCTCTTCCAACACAACCGCTCCAGTGTTCATCATTTTCAAGTTGAGAGTTTAGATGAGCTACCATGCCATTTATATCGGATATTTTTGCCTGATGATTACTTCTTTCAGCACTCAATCGACTGATATCCTTTTTCGGCTTTTCTAGTAACTTGCATATATTTTCACTCTTGCTATATAGATCTTTGTAAGAAATGACTAACTTTTCATAAGTTAGTTCTTTATCACATGATTCAGTATCAGATATGTATCTACCAGTCAAGGCAGTGACATTTTTTGCAGCATCATCTTCCACTTCTCCTTCTGAATCTACATCAGACCATGAAACAGTCAAACTTTGATTCTGTTTCTTGAGATATGGAGCACATTATGTTCTAATATGCCCAAATCCTTCACATTGATGACATTGGATCCCCTTTGATTTAGTGCTCTTTTCATCAGTACTTACATTCTTCATATTTCCATATTGAGTATCGATGTTGGACTTGATGTTCTGAACATTTGACCTAGGTCTTCTGTCAACTTGTTTCAAGACTCTACTGAACTGTCTTCCATGAAGCACAATGTTTTCTGACACACTTTCGTCATCCTCATGATTTCCTTGTGTTTCTTCAGCATCAATGTTTGAAACAAATGCAATACATTTGCCTTTCTTATCAGTTTTGTTATTGACATATAATTCTAAGTTTTGAAGTGATTCTATTAGTTCATCAACCTTTAAATTTGAGATATCCCGAGCTTATTCAATGGTAGTAACTTTCATGAGAATTTTTCTGACAAGTTTTTCATCAGAAATTTTCTTTCCAAGAGAGTCAAGAGTATTAGCAATATCAAGGATATTCAAGTGATAATCATGTATGCTCTCATCTTCCATCATTTTCAAATTCTCAAATTTTGTGGTAAGAAGTTGAAGTCTTGCACTTTTTACCTTAGATGTACCTTCATGAGAAGTTTTGAGAATATCCCAAGCATCTTTGGCCACAGTGCATTACTTGATCAATCTAAACATATTCTTGTCAACCCCATTGAATAAAACATTCAATGCTTTAGAGTTACCAAGAGCTAATTCATCTTCACCAACATACCATTCTTCTTCTGGTTTCAGAGCATCTGTCATGTTCCCATTTGCATCAAGAACCACAGGATGTTCCCGACCCTTCAAAGCTTCCTTCCTTATCTTGCTATCTATGGATTTAAGGAAATCACTCATACGTGATTTCCAATAATCATAGTTAGTGCCATCCAACAGAGGAGGCCTATTCACAAATCCTCCTTCCTTGTCCATAGCACTAGAAATTATCTTCCCTGGGTCTCACCCTAAAATAGGCAGGGTGCCTGCTCTGATGCCAATTGAAATTCTAGCATGTTAGTTTTAAGATGTTCTATGCGATGTTCAACCAGACGCTCAAAAGTGAATGTTGAACTTAATGTTTAAACATCGTAACGATTAGCACAATAAAACGTAAAAGTAAAAGACAAGAAAAGTAAAAGGCACAGGAAAATTGTTAACCCAGTTCGGAGACAAACACACCTACTCTGGGGCTACCAAGCCTGAAAGGAAATCCACTAGTGTAGTCCTTATTCTAAGTTCTCAGCAAACTCCTCGTTTACAACTCTAGATTTAGGACCTATCCGTCGTGACTTCAACCTAGGTACTCCTAGATCTGATATCCCATCTCACTTCCTACCAATTAACCACAACCCCTGTGATTATATGTGTACAACTTAATATGGTGAAGTTACCTTCAAACACAAGTAAGGAGACTCAGTTCAAATAAACAGAACCTACTCTTTGCTTCAAAGCTTTAGAGAGATTTACAATTAACAACTCAATAAACAGTTTTAAGCTTGCATCAACCTGATACACGAAAAGGCTCACAATTAACAAAGACTCAAAACTCTAAAACTCTATTCTTTAGAACGACGACTTGAATGATCAATTAGGTCTTCTAGTTTTGTATTTATACTGAAGCAGCACGGGCTTGATAAGCTTGTTCAGCTTCGGAACAATTGTAGATCTTTCAGCTGATCCACGTAAAAAATATAGCAATTCCTAAGAAGTAGGAACATCTTTAGGAACCACCACACGCAACACCTAGTAACCCTAAAATATTATCTATTTTTTAGAAACAAATCACCCAGAATATTATGGACTAAAATACCTTACTTAGTGAACAAGATATAAGGCGAGGTTTCCTAAAAAAGATAAAGCGCGTAAAAACCAAGCCACACAAATAGGGCACAGTAAACCTTGCCATGATGTTGAAACATTATATCCAACATCGTACAAGATGACATGATGTTGGAACTACATTTCCAACATCTAATAAGAGTATTTGTTTTAGCAACAATGAAGCCAATACATCAAATGCTCAACATAATCCGGAATGTATAAAACCAGTTTGGATTATATAATCCGAACCCAATCAATGCACTTTAGCATAAAGATCTTTCAGGGTGCTACAAACTCTTAAATACTCGAAAATTTTCGGATTATATAATCCAAAAGTAGTTCGGATTATATAGTTCGGACGAGGGGTATTTTTGGAAGAAAAAAATAGGCCGTGCTAAAAACAAGCAGGATGAGAAAAGTAATAGTCAAAAAATTATAGGCATGACCTTTTTAAAGTCTGGCGAAGCCTGAAAGCATATTTAAAAGCCTATTTTACACTAAGGCCTATCAACACTTATAAACGTACAAATTTTGCTCATTCACAACTGAAATGAGCATTTTACCCCTATGTGAGTTAACTCACGCTGCGTGCAGTTATATTTCCAGGCAGAACCTCATTTCCTCATTTCCAAAACCAAATCTCTCTCAAATTCCCCAAATCTGAAATTCCTTTAACTTCAAATTAGACAGCACTCCAATAACAAGAACAAGTAAGTTTTCACTTAAATTATGTTGGTATGATAGATTTTTTCACTTAAATTAGAATTTTTTAGGTTTAGTGTTTTGTTAAAATTTTGATTTTTTTTGCAAGAAATTATACATTGTTACATGCAAATGACTTTCAGTGCTTAATTGTTATGATGTTTAGATGTTTACATGTTTATGTTAGATTTTTTACACTTAGGTTAGATTTTTTTAGTTTTAGGGTTTAGTTTAAAGTTTGATTTTTTTTGCAAGAAATGATACAATGTTACATGAAAATGAATTATATTGCTTAATTGTTTAGATGTTTGCATGTTTATGTTGTAGTTATCATTTTTAGGGTTTATGTATAATTTGCACTCCAAGTGTTTGATGAAATGTTTGAATGAGTTTTTCATTGATTGTTTTTAATTTCTTATTATGTAGATTCGAAGCAATGGCCGACATGTTCGACGTTCATGCACAATTCAACGATGGAGAACCTCAGATGTTGAAGGTTCGGCACCTTGGTGTCACGTTAAGAGGTATCAAGGATCAACTGAATGAATTCAACCAAGGAGTCAACCCCGGAGACACAAGGAGGGTTGAATACGTTCGGTATAAACATCCAACACTCGACGATGGGAGAATATCATTCACTTGGGTGGAATTAACGAACGACGATAACATGAGGAGCATGTTTTGGGAGCACAACATGTTCAAGTGGATCGATATGCGTGTAACCTTGCCGAGATCAACTGAAAATATCATGAAAAGTTTGATTCCGTCAGAAGTTTGGTCTCGTTTGCTCCAAGCACCCCCCCTCGCTAAGAGGAGGTATGTTGCGAGTAATACTGCCAAACATAGTATTTGAGCTTTGATAGTATTATGCCTAAGTAAACGGGCCCGAGGTCGTTTGACCGGTCCAGAACAATCTGTTTGATGTACCAAGCATGACATTGGACTTATTCTATTTTATTGAGGTAATGACATTGGATCAAAGAATTCTGTTGAGTTGTCAAGAACTCTTTCTCTCTTCTTTCTCCAACTTGTGTTAACGAACTATTCTTTTCCTCGACATTGGACGTATTGATTTTATTGTGCCTTATTTCTTTTAAATTTTTTGTCAATAGTATAGTGGTTAGAAATTTACCTCTTAAGGTGAATAAGTATGGTGTTTGAAGTTCGAGCCTCGACCCATATATATATATAATATAATGTCTCTACAACCTGATATAAAGCTCATGACCACATTTCTTTTAAATTAAAATTAAAATTTTTATTAAAAATAAACGATATTCATTCATTTAAATTGATACAGGAAATCGATATAATACAAATTAACTGAAACTTCCATGTTAATAGCATCATGTTAATTTATAGTCGTAAGTGTTTTTTTAAAAGCACCAGTGTAAGTGACATTGTTTTTGACATAGACCGATATATACTTTTATATGTTCTTTTATTTTATTTTATTTTTCAATTAAATATTGTTATACATGTATATTAAATATTACATTTAAGAAAAAAAATTAATATACATTTTTTTGGTCAACACTTAGGATATTTTATATTTAATATAAATGTCGTAAAGTACAATGAAATAAATAAATTTAATTAATATTTTTAAAAAAAATAAAAAGTAACTAAAAAATTAAGAGAAAATGCTAACCAACGTTCCAAACACATTTGTTAAAGAATCAAATATATAGTATTACAATGTACATCGACTTTAAAATTTAAAAAAAAAAATATCATTTTCAACTTAAAATTTTATCGTTTGACTTCTTTAATCGGTGCCCTTATCTCATAGACACTTGTCCTTGCAGGGTCACTGCATGACTCTAAATTAAGAACTTAATTGACTTTAAGGAAAATGATGTGAGAATTAATCAAAAAAATAGAGATGATGTAAGAAACTTTTACGTTAAAATGACGGCTAAAAAAATGACACATCAGATGCATGAGTCACTCAAAGCAACTCCTCACCTCTCTCATGTTTTCCCTCCATTTACTCTTTTTTCGAATAAACTTTACAACAACAACAAACACATTCACACTCCCATTTTCAACAACAATGAACAACATTGCATAATTCATTCTAATACATTGATCAAAAATAATAATTTCATAACCCAATCTTATCTTAATTTCCATATATATACTAACCCAATGGTAGTAATTTCAGATTTCCCATTAATGTTCATTCCACCAGCTATGCCTTCTTCTCCCGAACTCATTCCCTCCCAACCCAAACCTAACGAACCTAACCCCAATCCCATTCCCGAACCTGATCCTATTCCCCAACCTAATGCTTCTCCTCCACAAACCACCGCAAACAAACCACCACCAACCGCCGCAGAAAACGCGGCGCGGTATATTCTACAATCCCCGCCGTTATCTTTTGCACCAAAACCACTGACTACGTCGGAACTCACTGCGGCTTTAGGCGGCGTCGATGTTATCGATCTTCCATCGTTAACCGATGATGAACCGAAGCCACTGACTTCGATCTTGACAACTTCCTCCGGTGATCAGTTTTGTGGAACCTCTTGGTGGAATAAGCAGTTGGAAACTGGTATTGCTGCTCTTGCTGATCTTGCTAATCCTTCTGATGATGATTTTGGTTATCAAGGTTACTCGATTGAAACAAATCTTGCTTCGTATAATAGCGGTAAACCTTTCGAATTTGATAATGGCGGTTGGTCTCCCGTTGATTACGGTTATAATTTCAATAATTTCTTCGCCACCGCGGCCTCGCCTGCGTCGCCTTCATTGAAATTGGTGGTACGTTATCATCATCATCATCATTATTAATTCGTTACTATTATATTTATTATTGTTTAATTATTATGCTGTATCGTGAATTTTGATAATTTCTGAATTTTTTTGGTGCATGCATGAAGAGCTGAATTATTAGTATTATTTTTTATTTTGAAAACTCGGTATCCGACTCAACTGTTTTGCAGGGAGCTGGAATTATGAATATGGGAAACACATGTTTTATGAGTGCAATTCTTCAGTGTTTTACACATACAGTGCAAATGTTTCTTGGTCTTCGTTATTGCACTCATGCATCTTCATGTAAGGATTTATATTTATTTATTCAGTGTTGAATTTCTTGATATTCTTCAGTGTTTTTTCTTTAATTTTGAAAATAAATGATTATCAAGATTTTGATGTATGGAAATGGTTGAATTTGATTTTCAGGTGACGTGGAAGGTTTCTGTGTTATTTGTGCTTTCCGGGATCACCTTGACAATGCTTTAGAAAGTTCTAGATTTCCAATTGTTCCTATAGAGCTTGTTAAAAATTTGAACTGTATCCTTTTTTATTGTTGTTGATTGGGAAAGTTTATCTATTTATTATTTGAATGTGTTGTGAATTGTGATCCATGACATATATGGTATCAGATTTTTCAGCTGGTTTTGTAAGAGGTAACCAGGAGGATGCACATGAGTTTATGCAATGTGCTTTGAATAAACTGAAAAGAGGTTTCCCAGTTGGAGAAGAAAATCTAATTGATCAAATATTTGGAGGTCTTCTTGTTAGCAAAGTATGTTATGGTCAGCACTTACATTGCACCATGTTTTAAGATAATATATAGAACTACAAATTAGCTACACCATTAGGCTTTTTGGTATCTCTGCAAATTGCAATTGATTTTTCACAATCTCAAAATTGCACAATGGATGCGACTGCAATTGCAATTGCAATTATGTTTTAGAAAAATATGGCTGATTCTGCCACAATTGTAATCGTGGTGGTCGAAAAACCTTGGTGTGATGGTGTCACATCACCAAGTGTAGTTGCTAACTTAATTTAAAATCACACTTCTTTGCATAGTTTTAAATTGGGGATGCGGTTTTTTTTTTTTGTTGTGGCTACACTGCAAACCGTTGCAGTTGAAATTGTAGTTGTGATATCATTGCAGAGACTTAAAAATCCAGAATATTGTGTGGTGGAGGACCGCAATTTATAACAATGCTTCTTTGTGCTTTCGTTATTCTCTGATGATTTGAATTTTATCTTGTATTGATGTTTGTTATTATTCAGCTTCGATGTTGCTGCTGTGGTCACTCTTCTGATAAATTTGAGCCATTGATCGACATGAGTTTAGAGATAGAACATGTGAGTACCATTCAGCAGGCTCTGGAATCTTTCACCATGGTAGAAAAGATGGATGGAAAGTTTATTTGTAGTGACTGCAACCAAGAAGTAACTATGGAAAAACAGTTTATGCTTGATAAAGCTCCGTCAGTTGCAGCATTTCATTTGAAAAGGTTTCTAAAAGATGGAGATGCTGTTAAAAAAATTGACAAATATGTTGATTTCTCTAAGGAACTGGACCTGAAGCCTTATACATCTGGTAGTAGCAGTGACAATGTAAGTTTGGAATTCATTTTACATTTTCATACATTTTTCAAGTTTTTGGCTTTCAATTGTGGTTAAACTACAGACATTTCAGTTGCAGTAAAATGCGGAAAATTAAGCTCGATGTTTTAGAAATTACGATTTTAATGCTATTGGAGAGATCTTAAAATCCTTTATGTTGCTGCCACAATTGCATTTGTGGACTGCAATTTAAATAATTGTTCCAATTTCTCTTTTTGAGTTCCATATTTTTGACTCATATAACAGGTACTTTTGAAGTATGAGCTATATGCTGTTGTTGAGCATAGGGGACCTTCGCCAAATTCAGGGCACTACTTTTGCTTTGTGCGTTCTGCTCCAGATAAATGGTATTGGATGGATGATGATAAGGTAAATTATAGTGGAAAATTCTTTCTGTAGGCTAGCTTAACCCTTTTTACCTATTTACATATATAGGTTCTGTCTTTGAAAATAAAAAGTGACAGTATAATTAGTATTGAGTCATATATACGCTCATGCATTGTTTAATTAATGCCTGTGTTTTTTGCAAAATTTTAAATTGCACACATAATATAAGCATTACTAGTAATTTGCTACTTTAAATTACTATTTGCAGATAGATCATAGATTGTGCTTTTCTAAAGAATGTTTTGTCAATTTTGTTGTTAATAATTTGTTGAAATGTGAATTATTATTTGTCTGATAATTAATTTCTTTTCAGGTTTCTAGTGTTTCTGAAGAAAAAGTCTTGAATCATAAGGCATACATTCTGTTTTATGCCCAACAAGGTACGCCCTGGTTCTCTAGTATTGTGGAAAATGAAGAGACAGCTCCAAAACCAAGATATTTAGATAATAAATATGGTTTTGATTGTGATAATAATGGAGAAAAGGATGATAATGACTCAACCGATGCAAATTATGATAATTGTGTGAGTGACATGGATGAAGAATGTGATTCCGGAATGCAAGACGTTTCACCTTGATCAAGAGCTAGTGTCATGTTCAACAGAAGTTCAGTTAATGGGGTGAGAGAATTTGGTTAGTTTTAAGGTTCCCCATCTTGTAAAAATTGTTCAATAGTATCTCCTTTTTCCTGTTACAGAAAATTTGTTTGTATACATGAATATGATTCCCGTACAGACTAATGGAAATCATAGTGGTGAATACTGAATGTCGTTAAGGTCAATGGTTTAAATTTCAGTGTTTTGATATTGAAAATTTCTATGGTTAATGGTATATTTGGATCTGAGTTGACACATCAAATCTTGCGCTCTGATGTATGTCGAACGTGAATATTACAATGCTACAATGTTAGGCTTCTGTGCAGCCGTGCTATTTCAATGCAATTTCATAAAAATCTAATGTGGATCCAAAAGCGTTCACTAAATGCATTCTTGATTCAAGTTGTGTTGCAGCTGACTTGAAATCGTGATGCTGCAGTCGAAATCACAATTGCAGACCTCTTTTAACAATTGCGGTAAAGGTTTTAATTTTGTTCCAAATAGTTAAAGGCTTAAAGCTGGGTTTTCATTTAGGAACACTAAAAAATTTATACTGTTAAAAGAAGTTTAGATAAGAAAAGGGGTAGCAATATATTATCTTTCCAACATTTTTTCTGTGGCAAGTAATTAGAAAAAAGTGTTTTGCTAATGAGATTAATGTGGAACCTACAAATAATAGAGTGTATTGAAAGAAAGTGTTAAGGAGTGTTTCACTATTTCTTGATTTATACTAACTATTTTTGCTTTAATATCTTACTCCTTGTGACTCTTTTCTTATTCATCTGGCATATAAAAAATATCCTCCATAAAATCCAAAATAAAAAATATAATTGGATTTTGGAAATACTTTTCCCAGTAGTTCACCTGTTTTAGTTTGAATTGAGAACGGCTAGTTAAGTTGGATTATTGATTTTTTTTGGTTAAAATGTACTTAATTTAGTCATTTATCTTTTTGTTTTAAAAGCAAAGTGAATTATAGTGTTAGCCTCTTTGCATGCAATCTAGTAGATTACACCACAAGTTCAGAAATACAAAGGTTACTCTATCATGAATCAAACATCAATTAATCCCTTTCATGCACAATTGGGTTGATGCTTAGTTTGCTTACATGTAAAGTTTCCTTTTTTTTTTTTTTGGAATTGTGAAATTTCCCCTGCATCAAGTTCTCTATAATCCAGTGGAGTTAACATCGCCACCTTAAGTTGCTCCTTTCAAGCATTTTTTCAATGAATCTTTTAGAAGTAAAAAGGATCAAAATGAATATATCGGAGAGAAGATAAAGAGTAGCCCAATAGCATACTTTAGCATAAACTTTTTATTTTAACTTTTATAATAAATTAGCACCTGGTTGGATTCCTACACCCCTAAAAAAAATGTTGGTCTCCTAAAATATAATTTTTTTTAGGGTCTTGTGTTAAAAAGTGCTTTAAGGGTTTAAGGAACCCATAAAAAGAAATTATACCTTGAAAATATAAGTCAAACATGTGTTGAAGTTATAACCGTACAATTTCCAATGCAAATACTTTTAGATGCTTAAACAACGCCCTTAGGACACTTGTTAACATTTTCCTTTCTTTTATTCTAATCAATGTAACTTTCAATGCAGCACGTTTTACTTATTGTTACTAAATCCACTTGAATTGACCTAGTGATATTACTTTGAGACTTTAGAGTGTGCGCCAACTCAGATTCGATTCTCTCAAGTCCAATTGATTCTTGATCACGTGAAACTCATTGAGTGCTAGCTTTTTGATTAGCAGCATTATGGTTATGTTAAAGAGTGTGCTCATACTAAGAATGATAATTGATACTAAATCCACTTTGATTTGATGGTGTAAGCTCGAGACATAGAGTATGCTTCCACTCAGATTCGATGTCAATTTTGATGGTTTAGTTTGACTTCTTAAAAAAACATACTAATTGTTACTAATTTTTCCTAAAAAAACTAACTGCTACCAATTGATTCTTCATCGTGTGAAACTCATTGAGAGCTAGCTTTTTGATTAGCAGCATTATGGTTATGTTTGGCATATGAAGTTTTCGATAAAAATTTTAATGGTCAAATATAAATTAACATAAAAATTATTGAGTTATTTTTTTTGAAAGATAAAATTTATTGAGTTCTTGAAAAAATAATAAAAAAAAAAGTAAAGAAGAATTTTTTTCTCTCATTTTATCTACTTTCAATAGCAACAATTCAAATTATCATAAAAAAAATAGCAACTATTAAATTCAAATTGAAAAAGTGATGTACACAAGCATTTTTATTAGAAAAGAAATGTGAATATTCTTGTTTCATCAATTATGATAGATCACCATTTTTTTAAAATCTTAGCATAAATTAACATTCTTCTGGAGCAAGTGTTATCAACCCCAAATTCAAAAAGCCAACAATTTCCACGGTTTAGTTTTTTGATCAATTAGCTTGCACCTTCTTTTGTTTTCATTTCTCTACTTATAAATAAATTAATTCTCTCTATCTCTCTCTACTTTTTGATAGATTACATTAAAATAAATAAATTTATTAAAATGTAATGATATATAGTTATTTATATATCTCATTTTTAATAAAATAATGAGGTGTTAAGTTGGAATATTGATCTCGTCGAAGAAAAGTTGGAGATATTAAATGCTAATTACGTAATAAGTAATAACATTAAAATAAACTTTAACTTTGTATATCATTAATGAAACATATATATTAGTGTTGAGGCAAAATTCCTAATTAATTTTAAAGATAATAAACTTTGATGATGAATGAATTAATGAATTTTGATTAATTTATTGGTATTTAACCGTGCTCTTGAGTGTTTAACTAAGACAGGAACAAAGTTTAAATCATACCAAGATACAAGAAATCAAAGGACATTTGGATTCATGAACTAACTCTGAGTTCAAAAAGTTAGTTCAGAATGTTGCTCAGTGTTCAGAAGGTTGTTCTTATACAAACCTAGAAACTCAAGAACATTATCAAGAACATGCAAGGCACACGTGACATGAATAAATGTTCAGTAAAATACATTGTCATGGATTAATCAAGTAATAAAAATATCTACTAGATTAATGTCAAAAAGGATATTTAATGCTCATTCAAGATTATGAACATTGAAGTACTAGGAATATTCCAAAGAGGATAGACACGTAATGTTCACTATTATGATTTGATTACATCAAATAAAAGTTTTACAAATCATCCTAAGTGAAACAAAAGGAACATTCTGATGATTAGAATGTTCAGCTCAGCACATGCGTTGAACTGTGAACAGTACACTAGGTGAAAAGTGAAAAGCAAAAGCAAAAAGCAAATCTTGTCTCATTCAATCAGAGTTAGACACGTAAGAGAGTTGGTACTGTATATATGGACCACACAATCCCTCAAAGCATGGACATGAAGATGCATATCCATTCCCCCCCCCCCCCCTCTCTCTCTCTCTCGCACATATTTCAAGGCAAATCTGGAAAGGCATTATCCAGCAACATTATGATGTTAGTGCAAAAGACACTACTCATGGATAATGCCCAGAAATTCATCTAACATGCATATGATGAACCCAGAAACACATATACATTCAATCATGATGAACCCAGATGAAGATCATCAAGAACACAACAATATTCTAATGTATTCTTAAGAACTCAACAACATTCTGATGTTCAGAATGTTCACTCAGATTTTCAAGTAAAAGCTAGTGGGGTCCAGGACACATGCCACAAGACCATTGGTCACTCTCCAACGGCTACAAGAGGTCAAGACACTCTATAAATAGGAGTAGAAAGCTCAACATTACTTGCACCATCTCAAAGCACACAAGAAAACAATATAAGAATGTTTGAAACTTGAGCAAATAATTGATCTCACAAAGATTCCAAGAAATCTTAAAAAGTGTGAATCAATTCTTCCTTATCTTTTTAATGATAAACTTCTCACTCCATTATTCTTCTCTTGTCTGATGGCAGGTCATCTTACGTTATTCTTAGCATGCCTTTAAGTCATTTTCAGTAGGTTTTAGCAGCAAAAAGGAGGATTATTAGAACGATTGCCTATGATTTCAGGACTTTAATAACGTTTTCTATATTTGGGTCTGTAATTCTAGTTTTCCCGAAACAAATCAATTTTAGGGGGTTTTTGAAGTAATTCACGAAAAAATCATGCAAATCGACAAATCAAGAACATATGAACAATTGTCAAGACTTTGGGAAGACAAAGAATGAAGATTCAAGAGGCCTCATGAGACTTTACATAGGGTGGAATTCTGTTCACAAGTTCTGAGACAAGTTAATTGAAAACGAAAACCTAAAAAAGACGAACATCGGAGAAATTGTGCTCGGAAGCACACATGAATGCGCCTAGGGCATGAAATTACATTACCATGCGCCTAGGGCATTCAAGATGTGTCTTGGGCATTGTTAAAAGGCAATATGCGCCTTAAGCATATGTGATGCGTCCCAAGCATCTCAAAATGCAGGGGCGCATGCATAATTTTATTCGTTTTTGTGGGTAAAGCCCGTAATTTTAGCCCAAACTCAGTTATAAATCTTCACTCTAAATACTAGCCTTCCTTATTCAGAATTTCTCGTTCAAAACTATGGCAGTTCAAGAGGAAGGCTACTTTTGAGCTTCGGGAGAGAATCTATCTTCTCCTTGATTTTCTAGGGTATGTTTTTATCTTTAGTAATTTGTTTTTGGTTACCATGTGTAACTAAATCTTTTTAGGTTAGACTTTTAAGATGAACCTCTGTATATTTTTGTTGGATATTTATTTAATTTAATATGTCGTTTATTTTATTTATTTATTCTTTTGTTCACTATTAAGTTTTATTAGGAAGTAGTTTATTTATGTGATAGGTGCAACCCAAGATTAGGTATTTAGGTTGTGACAGAGCCTGATATTGCTATCACTAACTGTATGCTTATATCTTGATATTTATATCCCTTTAATGATAACTATCTGTCTAGGAAGTAAGTGATTATTAACTAGCCAAAGATACCATAGGAATTGTTGACCATAGACGTAGGTACTTAGTGGCTAAAACCCATTGAGTCAGGTGGTGCCTTACCGAAGCTAGGAATGAATTGGTTAGTAATTAGGGAAACAAATGCCAAGCTGTCCGAAATAAGCTGCAACCTAATAGAACCATTCTCTTGAAACCCTTAATAAGGTAGACATAGATTAGGGCTGCTCGTTTGTAGAACTACTAAGAAAGCGTATAGAATGTGTGCTATGAGTGTCCTAAGATTCATAGATGGGAAGACCTAAGGGAAACTTAGCCTTCATTGCCTTGGGAAAAACTAGAAAAGCCAATTTAAGTTCATGTTTCAATTACCTTTGAATTAATAAGACCCTGCACGTAAGGATCACCGTGCGATTAGCAGGTGCAATTAGCCATCGAAGCGATATACCAAAATAGGTTATTAACGTCCCAACGACCTCATCACTTGTATAGTTTACCTAAGATAAATAAGCGCGACATACTTTTACTTATTATCCAACAACATATATACAAAGGGGATTCAAAAATCCAAGCCGCTGCTTATTTTTCTGCAACTAAAACATGTAAACTTGTTTTACAGGTAAAAATTGCAAGTCTTTTAACCCTTAACTTTAATACCGTCAACTTAAAAAAAAATAACGAGAATTGTTTTGGACATTTTTGGACTTATAAAATAAAAATAAAAACCAAAAATAAATAAAAAAGAAACATAAAATAAACTAAAATGAAAATACAATAAAAAACTAAAAATAAAAACTAAAAATAAAAAAAACTAAAAAATAAAATAAAATGTGGGCGAGGAAACCAAACAAAATGAGGCATTTTAAATACCTCTCTACCGATTTCTTTTTTTGAAAAGTCAAAGAATTTTCGAGCTAAAGAACGTGTGAAAGTGGGATCTTAGGGTCAAAAATTGGGACATAACAATAACCATTTAAACTTGCAGGTAATACCCGGACCCAAACCCATATCCAAAAAGTGGGGTATTATCCTACCCATTGTGGGTATTTTTTGCGATACCCATAGGCCTGTATCCAATGGCCATCCATATTTAACTCCGCTAAATCATGTAAGATTTTTTGAGAAGTTTGTAACAATTTATTCGTAGATGGGTAAGGTGATGGTGATGAAGATAAACTCTAGACATGGTTGAATAAGATGGAATGTAAGATTTGTATGTCATTAGAGATTCTCTCAATGAAAGCACCATGTAAAGTAAAGTGCCCTCTTTAAGTCAGTGCCAAACTCCAAAATCTTTTTCACTAAATAATTCTCAATATCTTTTTAAATCTCTAAGGAGTTATTTATACACAGTATGAAACTAAATTTCCTATTATTACTCTTAGCATAACAAACGGAAATAAACTACTTTTCCTAATATGAATGGATAGTAACTATTGTGCTAACCTTTTTATTATCGGATAGTAACGTAATCACTTTACTTTAGCATCGTCCGTAAATAAGATAATTTTTCATGATAGTAGATCAATTTGCATGAACTCAACATTGTAAATATATTATCAAATAAAGTTTATAAACATCCTTACAACAGTATCTTATTCTTGTTGATATATTCTACATAATATATACGGTTATTAGGAGGAGAACTATAGATATTATTTATTATTTATGAAGATATCATTATAGGCTTAGTGACGACCATCAGGTACAATGCCATCACTATTTCCAAGAAGTGGACCAACAACAGGCAGTGTTCCTACACCAGGTAATCAACCACCACCAGGCAGTCATACACCAGGAAGTCCACCTCCACCAGGCAGTACTCCACCACCAGGCAGTCCTACACCAGGAAATCCACCACCACCAGGCAGTCCTACACCAGGAAGTCCACCTCCACCAGGAAGTCCACCACCACCAGGCAGTCCTACACCAGGAAATCCACCACCACCAGGCAGTCCTACACCAGGAAGTCCACCTCCACCAAGAAGTCCACCACCACCAGGCAGTCCTACACCAGGAAATCTACCCCCACCAGGCAGTCCTACACCAGGAAGTCCTCCACCAGGAAATCCACCCCCACCAGGCAGTCCCACACCAGGAAATCCACCACCACCAGGAAGTCCACCTCCACCAGGCAGTCCTACACCAGGAAGTCCACCTCCACCAGGCAGTACTCCACCACCAAGCAGTCCTACACCAGGAAATCCACCACCACCAGGCAGTCCTACACCAGGAAGTCCACCTCCACCAGGAAGTCCACCACCACCAGGCAGTCCTACACCAGGAAATCCACCACCACCAGGCAGTCCTACACCAGGAAGTCCACCTCCACCAAGAAGTCCACCACCACCAGGCAGTCCTACACCAGGAAATCCACCCCCACCAGGCAGTCCTACAGCAGGAAGTCCTCCACCAGGAAATCCACCTCCACCAGGCAGTCCCACACCAGGAAATCCACCACCACCAGGAAGTCCACCTCCACCAGGCAGTCCTACACCAGAAAGTCCACCACCACCAGGCAGTCCTCCACCAGGAAGTCCACCTCCACTAGGTAGTTCTCCACCAGAAAATCCTCCAGATCCTTCTTCATTAGAAACTGGATCTGAATCACCAATGTCATAGAGTTTTCTAGTAGCAGAACACATGCTTAAACCCAACAGCACAAAGATAGCAATGCTTGGAACTTTTGAAGTTGCCATATGAAATTTTGTTTGAATCTTACACAATTGAGTTGTGGTTTCAAGATTCATGAGACGGGTATTTATAGGAATGGAACAACAATTTGAAGAATTTTAAATCTTAGAAATCTAAATTATTTAACGTTTAACATTAACTTAAATAACTTGAAAGATGTAAGCGGTACAAAAACAACTTAAAGGATTACTTTACTAAATAACATAAAGAAGAAGGAAGTACTAAAAAAAACTAAAAATCAATTTGTTATAATTAAATAACTTAAAAAAACATATAATATAATTTAACCTTTAATATAACCCTTTAAAATTTTCGTGTGCATTAATTATTTCTTTACTAACATATACTTAAAAAAATGCTTAATGGCATGACATGATATGTTGTGCAATCCACACGACTTATATTTCACAAAAAGAAAATTTTAAATTTTGTTTTAATAAGAATTTATATTATATTTGTTATATTGTTGATATTATTAAAAAAAAGGTATAGTTTCCTACCAAATGAAATAGCATAATATCTATTATTTATACTTATAATTTTAATTAAAATTAAAATAATTTTAAATGAAATCTTATGAAAAATATTGTTCGTAATTTATACATATTAGCGTAAAAAAAGCGGACAGACGATTACGAAATGTACATCTCAACGCTACAGTGATCACAAAGCTCTTGCTTTTGTGTATTGGTGGATTTTGAAATATTAGTTTAGTTTATATGTTTATCAAACATTAATTCGTCATTATAGCTAGAAATAGCATATTTGTTTGTTCTCTAAAAAAAAAAAAAGCATATTTGTTTATGTAATACGCATCTTGCTAATATTTTATCTTTATCTTTTTTGTCAAGTAGCCTAGTGATTGGAGTTCAGAAATTTAAAATGTGAAGAAATGAGTTGTTTGAGGTTCGAACTCCAATTCTAACATATATTATACAATATCTCTACCAATTTAACTAAGCTTTATCAGTACCATTTATTACAAGAACTTCTAGAAAAAAATTAACAGCCATTAAAAAAAATTGTTTAACTAATAAATTTGTTTTAAATGCATGTTAGTTATGCATATTTAGGCCTCCACTAGTTACTCGCTCCATCTTAAATTAGGTTTTCCATTTGAGATTTACATGATTAAGAGTTGATTTTAATGGTAAAATATATACTCTCTTCGGTCATTATTATAAACAAAAATGATCTTTTTAAATTCATTGAATAATTAATGTATCTGATCTACATTATAGACCAGATGCATTAATTATTTAAGGAGTATCGTTTTGTAAAACAGTCTTATTAGTTATAGTTAGTAGAATAATTATAGATGATTGAAATTTAATAAATAAGGGTATGTGAGTGAAAAAGAATAAAAGAAATGTTGTATTGGTATTATAAAAGAGACAAATCATTTGAGACAAATAAAATTACAAAAGAGGACACCTAATTTAAGATAGATGGAGTATTAGAGAGAAAATGTATTTAACTATTTTCATTCGTGATTAAATAGCGATATTTTTGTAAGAAATGACTAATGCATTGTGAAATTTTGTATGTTATCTTATATTAAGGGACAAATAAAATCATGTTATTGTGCTTAAGTGGTTTAATAAGCTCAACCAAAGGGTGAATCGTTCGGAAAACTCAAGTTCAATTACACGTGTAATAGTTCTTGATCAGACTTTACTTATCTCCCGACCAAACTCCAAATCATTAGAGCCTCTTTCTCTAAGAATCAGATGGTTAACACCAAAAAATATCAAAGGACAGTTAAAAAGTGAAAAATAATTTTCTTATAAACAAAGACAATGGGAGTAAAAGTGTTTTTTTGGTGTTAAAACCGTCTTCTTTCTATGATATGAAATCTTAGTAATCTGAAGTTTGATTAAAAGATAAATTAAGTGAGATTAATAATTGTTTCACTCATGATTCAAACACAAGCAACTCCAAACAAATTTGTTGTCATTTAGTAAAGTTTATTAATCTCTTGAAAACAATCACTTAAAGGGAGTAATAGTGTAATATGATTGTCTACCACTTACATGCATAGATTATTTATTTTTATTTTCTTATTTTTGTGTGTTGATTAATTCGTCCACACAGATAGAGAAAAACTATAGGATATTGTTTTGAAGATGTTATTTTCTTTTAATTTATGTAAATAATAACTAAACCTATACACTATGAAATTCGTACTCTAGCTAGTTTTTTTTACGCCGTATTCTAGCAAGCTAGGGAGTTTAGATTCGCTAATCTTGTACACTAAATAAAAGAGCAAATCTTCCGTGTTAACGAAGGCAAAGGGTTAATTTTCATTAAAAAAAAGACAAAGAGTCTAGGAAAAGATAAAGAGTTAGACCATCCACAATGGAACTCTTCTATTTGAGTGTTTAGGTGAGTCTCACATGTACATCATTTATTTTTAATCTCAATATCTAATAAGTACTTAATCTTTCTAACTGAGCACCACAACAAAATTTACTAACAGATCCCCATTAATAACTCTATTATTATATTTCTAAAATGCTCATTTATTTTATTATAAAATATTAAATGAAATTCACAAAAAAAAAAAGAATGAAGAGAGAAAATGTTCTTATATAGGCACTCTTCTCTGTGAGCACTAATAAATTACCACTCCACAATAGGGGTGTCTATTTAACGAAATGTTAAATAGGTGAAACACCAACATTGTAGATGGTCTTAAGACATTACTCTCTCCATTTCATAATAATTGCTATGCAAAATTGATTAGTTTAGGAGTGTATTATTTAATTAATATTATATCCTCCTAATTTTTGTTAATATAATATCAACCACTCTGAAGTTTTTTTTTTTTTAACAAACAAAAATAGAATATATTAACATCAACAGAGAGTCCTTATAAATATAATATGCGTTAATAAGGACCTCAAAAATTTACAATTTTCCATAGAAAGCAATCGAAATGATAGGAAACAAAAAGAAATTAACATATACCCATTTACCCAAATGGGTTCTACCAATTATCTTTCAATTTATATTTTGAAGAGTTCAATTTACATCTATCTATATATTAATAAAAAGGGTAATGTAACCTATTTTAAATATATCTAAATTATCTTCAAACCATTTAACTCTTAAGTTTATTGATTATGATTCAATTGCTGAAAATATACATTTGTTAGCTCTCTTTCTTAATCCTCGTATTTACGTTATCAAATATTGAATCCTATGAGTAAGTGTAATTATTACTATCAAACTAATCTCATATACCATGTCTTATATTCGGCGAGGTCTAGATTATCCTCTCTTGTTTAGGGAGTAATTTACCCCTTCAAAATATCAATCAATCAAAATGTAATATACATATAAAATATCAAATACAAATAAATGAGTCACTTTTTCTATAAAAAAAAAGTCAATTTTAATCCTAAGGTAACTTTTAATACTTTTAATTTTTATTTAATTATATTTAGGTGTCCAATCTTATTTAATTTACACTATAGGACTTATAACAATTAAAATTTCACATCAAAATTCTTTTATCTGGATGTCCTTAAATCCATCAGTTACGTTCATAAAATTTCTTCCATTCCAAAACCTAGAACACCAAGAAAGTGAGAACAAACATTTCTTTTTCATTATTTTTCCCTATTGATCTTTTTCTGTTTCTTCTTAATTCTTCTTCCCATTTTGATTGTTCAGTTATGTCGTTCCAAGCTGCCGCAATTTCCAATTATCGTGAGAATCACTGTCGTCCGTTTGATTTTAGACATCGTTAGAATCGTCGTTGTTTCCATAACCGCATCAGGTATCGTGACTTGATTTTTCTTCTTGATTTAATTTTTCATTCTCGTTTCTTTCTCGCTGATGTTAGATTGACATGAGTATGACCGTTGACGATCTTTAATAGAATGTCTTAGGCATCAATAATGCTAGTTGTAGCGAGAAACAAGTACTCATGAAGATATCACGAATTCCTGAAACATCTATAATGCTTTATGCTGTTAGTTTCTCGGTTGCTGGATTAACCCAAAGATTTATAATATAAAAAAGTAAAATAAACTAATGTAAAATTAATTTGCAACCGTTTCACATGTATAATGCGACTGTGGTGACTTTCAACTTTGGCATGAATTCCAATGATGCTTCCATTTTTTATTTGGGTTTTGAGTTTGATTGAGTTGTTTGAGATTATATAAAATTGTATTTTATCACACAAATTTTGTGTTTGATTAGGATAAATGGATCTTCAGTGTCTTGATTATTGATATTTTTTTTGGGTACATTATTGATTATTAAATTTACTTTTGAAAACAACGACGATTTTCACGATGTCTGAAATCAAACGGATGGCGGCGATTCTTACGATAATTGGAAATTGCGGCAGCTTAAAACAACAGAATTGAACATTCAAAATGGGAAGAAGAATGAAGAAGAAACAAGAAGCGATCGACATGGAAGAATAATGAAGAAGAAATTTTTGTTCTCACTTACTTGGTGTTCTAGGTTTTGGAATGGAAGAAATTTTATGAAAACTGATGGATTTAAGGATATTCGGATGAAAGGAATTTAATATTGAATTTTAATTGTTATAAGTCCTATAATGTAAATTAAATAAGATTGAACACTTAAATATAATTAAATAAAAATTAAAAGTATTAAAAGTTACTTTATGATTAAAATTGACTTTTTTTTTTTATAGAAAAAAATGACTCATTTATTTGACATTTAATGTTACATATGTATATTACATTTTGATTGGTTGATATATTGAAGGGGTAAATTATCCCTTAAACAAGAGAGGGAAATCTAGAAAAAACCCTTATACTCATTTCATCCCATAATAAGTGAGCATTTTGTAAAAAAAACATATTATTCTAAAATAATTGACTTATTTCGTTTTTCAATGCAATGTTAATTATTATTTTTTCAATTATAACTCTAATTAATACTATTTTCATCGCTCCCAATTCAATATATTCTACTTTGCATTTATGATAGTGGTAAATGTATCAATACTTGACAAGAGCACTTAAAACCATTTTTCTCCCTCCTTCACTAATACATTTTTCTTTTCTTAATAAATGTGAAACGAACAAAAAACTCACTTAAATTGAGATGGAGAGAGTATTCTTTTTATTTTACTAGATCTTTTACCCGTGCGGTCATATGTTTAATAAATAATATGATATACATGAGTGATAAGATGTTGATAATATATGTTGTACGCGAAAACAGATGAACTTGTTATCATATTTAATAGATTCAAAGTACATCAGAATGGGAAATACACAAAACATAACTTTGAACATTCACCATAGATGGCTCAACAAACAAAGAAACAAAAAGATTTGAAGCAAACATAGAATATCAGCTGCAACTGTGACTCAAAAACACATCAAAAAGCTAACAGAATATCTGCCACACACTAAAACACTCAATCAATTTTCTCGATTTTGATGCATGCTACCTTAGGCCTACTCTTGCTGGATGACAGACTTCCGAAATCAGTTTTAACATCAGCTCATGCGACATTTTCAACGGACCTCTTAGAGCATTCACATTGGTATAAATGGGTTTTACATAATATATTATATTACTTCACACTTTTTAATTATTTAAACCATTCAACTACATTTTTTAAATATCCATACTACTCTTCTAAAATTTTAAAATGGGTCCCACTAAACCTAACAATATATCAAAAGAGTCTTTTGTTGTTTTGTACATACTATTTTTTATTATTTTTTAATGCACAAAAAGCATAACCAACTGTAGCAATGGAGAGGAACGGTGGTAAGAATTGGAACAGGCTTCAAAGCAAAATATCAAAGACACTCTGACATGTGTCCTTGGTTTTGGTGAAGGAGTGGTAGAAAATCTACCGATATTCATGCTCTTAGCATTTAGTCTCGCATATCATTTTAATTGGTCTCCAAAATCATGGCCAAACAGTGATTGCAGAACAACAACACCCTGAGAACATAAACAAAGGAAACAGTTCAGTACGAAAAATAATAATTCAACTTAACATCAACTTATTAATAAGACCTGAATATCCATCCATATCACAAAATAGTTCAGAACAAAAGGAAAAAGAAGAAGCTCAAAACACGGCGACATAATTGACTTATCAAGGTTACATGTAGAGTTGTCAAATGGGCCGGTCCGGCCCAGGTCCGCTGGGCCAATGCGTATAACTGGGCTGAGCCAGCCCGGCCCGATTGATGTATGGGCTGTAAAATTGAGTCCGGCCCGGCCCTTACTTGGGCCAATGGCCCGATGGGCCAGCGCGGCCCGTATTCTATTTTTTTTTTCAAGTGATGAAATGTACAACAAAAAACTACTCTTTTTCACATACATACAAGGATGAATAAGACAATAACACAAACAAACAACTCACAAAATAACTACCACATCATCAAATATTATCCACACAAAAGAGGTAGGGCGATTTAACATTCACCCAACCTTAAAAATTGCAACCTTAAATAATAAAATATTACAAGTCTAACAATTCAAAATAGATTAACAAAAGAAATTATAATACATGAGAAGTGAGAACTTGGTTCAAAAAGACAATTCAAAATGAGTCCGACAATTTAAAATGTTAGGAGTCCCTTTGACTTTGAGCATTTCAAAATGACTAAAAAGTGTATCTCTTGAACACTTGGTTCTTCATACAAATGTATCTCTTCTACTTCTACCACATCTGTGAGTCATAATATAAAAATGACTAAAATGTAAATGTAAAGCAAATTGCAAAAATGAGGCTAAAGGTATACATTGAAAAGGACCCCTGTGAGCTAAAAACAACAACAGGACCCTATAAACACAACACAAATGCATACCCCTACCTCAAGATAATGAAAAGGAAACAAAAACAAAAAGCTAGGCACAATTATATATAGTTGCCGCCTCTAAAAGTCCAACAAAAAGCTAGGCACAATTAAACACAGGCACACAGGACCGAAACCACCACCAAAGAAAAAACTATTATTAATAAGTAATAACAACTTACCAGAAGGTCCAGCCTCTTGAAAACCATGCAACCAATTACGTGTACAAATAAGAGCTTGAACAGTTTCAGGGAGTAAGTAATTCCTATACTTATGTAAGATACGACCTCCAATACTAAATGTAGATTCAGAAGTCACTATTGTGATTGGAATACTTAAAATGTCGCAAGCCATTAATGCAAGTTGCGGAAAGCGAGCACTATTTAACTTCCAATATTGAAGGACATCTACATCATCCACAAGACATTTTTCATCCAAATATATTTCAAGTTCAGACTTGCCATCATTTGAAACCTTTTGTATCTTTTCTTGATGGTATTCCTAAAATAAAGTAATGCAACGATATAAATTACTAAAGCAGTAGAGAAACCTCATCAAGCAACATCACACGACAATGAATTAGACATGGAAATATATTTCAAATTAGGAATAAATAGTAAATTAATGTAATGTAACAATATAAATTAAATTACTAAAGCTTGCCTTCATGAATGTTGTCTTGTTCAATGGTTGGCCTGATGATGAGTGGCAATGAGTGTTTCCTGATGAACTAGCTAAAGATGTGTTTGCTGCAACCATGTTATTTTTGTATGCATTAAAGAGATGATACAAATCCTCCTTCACTTGTTTTACCTTCTCTTCATAATCACTTGGGAAAAGTTTCTTGAAACAAAAGTTCACAAATTCCATCTTTGATGTTTGATCAAGAACATTTGCAAGTGAAAGAATGACAGAATAATTATTTCAATACTTAGCAAACTTTTGTTTCATCGATATTGCCATCTCTTCGATCACCACATCTTGACTATTCAAATTTGCATTCAATTCCATCTCTATGAGTGCAGCTTGCATGAAGTATAAGTTTGAGGTTGTGTAAGATGAACCAGAAATCAAATTTGTGACATTATAAAATGGGGCCAAGAAACTACACATCTTCTCCGCTCTTTCCCACTCTTCAATGCTTGGACAAATCTTGTAGTTCTTGTCATTGTAGCTCAAGTTAATGAATGCACGCCGATACCTAATAACACTTTCAAGCATCATATATGTCGCATTCCATCTAGTAGACACATCCAACCTCAAGAAACCACCTTTTACATTACTTAGATGCACCTCTTCAATACATTTTCTAAATGCCCTCAACCTCCCCTCTGAGGCCTTCACGTACTTAACACTTTCTCAAATTTTATATAGAGCATCCCCTGCCACAACCAAACCAGCTTGAACTATGATATTCAACACATGCGCACAACAACGAACATGAAAATAATCACCATTACATAACAATGCATCTTGCAAATTTTAGTCTTTCTTTCAAAATGGTTACCATGCTATCATTGTTAGATGCATTATCCAATGTGAGTGAAAATATCTTACCATCTATCCTCCAATCCTTAAGAGCACCAAGTACTTTTCCAGATAATTCCAACCCTGTATGTGCACTATCCAAGTGACAAAATGAAAGCAATCTACTATTTAACTTCCAACCCTTGTCAACATAATGAGCAGTGACTGTCATATAACCTTGTGTTGTTACCGCTGTCCATACATCAGAAGTCAGACAAATTCTACCTGGAATAGATGCTAACTCACGCTTTAACTTTTCCTTTTCAATCGAGAACACACTCATACAATCAGATTTTGCGGTGTTTCTACTTATTGAAACAAAATTAGGATTCAATACTTTGTTTGTTTCATTCACTCCATCATACTCAGCGTAACTAAAAGGAAGATCATGTTTAATAATGCTTCTAGAAAGTGAATCTCTGTAAGTCATAGGATCAAATTTCCACCGCTTCAAAAATTTAGCGTTATCGTCCAACAACTCCCCCACATCATGATTCTTTAGAGTTTTATTACATTTCTTCAGATGACGTTTTAAGTGACTAGTGCTATCACCACTTGAATACTTACCTCCACAACCATCACATTTACATTTTTCTGCCCCCTCGACTATACCAATATTTGTAAAGAATTTCCAAACATTTGATGAACCAACCTTTGTTGTACCAGGAGGACCATCTAACATAACCAAATCATCATCATCATCCTTTTCCTCATTCATAGTTTCCATATGTGAATCGTCCATGACTGCAAATGTAATAAGTAATAAAAAATTAAGACAAGACAAAAAACATTCATGTTTCACTAGCTAAACAATAAACTAAATAGACTTGAACAAAAAACAATTCAAATGTATGAGGTGATACTGATAGTGATTAGTGATACACATACAAAGGAGATAGAGAAAGTATGTCAAACCTATAAAATTATTTACAAAAGCAAGAAAGAAAAAGAAAGTATAACTTTGTCGTTGTCTATGTTGTTAACTAAAGAAAGCTACATGAAAAAGAAACTCACCGTAAAGGAGAAAGATTTTCTTCCGAATTTGCCGTCGTTGTTCGTTTAGCAGCGCCTTTGGTTGGAAGAAGAGAAGACAGAAAGCTGAGAGATACTAGAGATTAGATTTAGGTTTTTTTGTTGGAATGGGTTGTTTGTTGTAGGGGTGGACAACGGCCGGTTACGGTCGGCGGCGGTCCAAAAAAAAGCAACAGTCGACCAACCGTGGGCGAGAACTCTCCACCCGATTCCGTCCGTTAATGTAGTCGGTTAGATCGGGGTCGGTTTAGATGGTTTGTCGGTCGAAACGGCTGGGTTGAAACGGTTTGAGTGTGGACATCAGATGCAAAATCAAAACAAAAACTTAGAACAACCAATAGATTTTCCAGAAGAACTAGATCTTAGAAGAAGAAAAAAAACAAACTAATTCTCTTCAAACTGAGATAAACAATGAGTATTAGATTTTGAGAAATAGCTTGTGGTAATAGTAATGGATTGAAATCCAACACAAATTATTAAAATCAACAAAGATGAAGAACAAATATCACTTTTATTAGATTTAACAACACAATTTTTTTTGCTATTGGAGGTTTAAGAAGAAAGGAGATTGAAGAAGAGGTTGAAAGCAATAAGATGATTTAGATTGAGACTTGAGAATAGTGAGTACAACTGTTGTTGCTGGTGTTTGTAGAGAGAGACACGAGTGATTGTGGATTTGTGGTACTGGTGGTGTTTGTAGAGAGAGCCATACGGTTCACCCGGGTATCATGTTTTTGTCCAGCCCTAGTTTGTTGTGTTGTTGTGGGCCTACAAGTTAGAAAAGATCAACAAACAATGGGCTTTTGAAAAAAAGAAAGAATTGTGAAATAACTCAGCCAAAAAAAAAATTAAAATTTGATTTTTATTTATTTTAAATGGGCCGGCCCAAAGCCCAGTGGGCCAGCCCGGCCCGGCCCATTTTAAAAATTGGGCTGAATGGCTGGGCCAAAAAAGCCCGGTGGTGCTTTTGGGCCTACTTTTTAGGCTTGGCCCGGCCCAAAAAATTGGGCCGATGGGCCGGCCCGTTTTTGACAGCTCTAGTTACATGGCCAAGATTAAAAAAGCTTAAAAACTACGGCGACAACGAACAACAACAGTTACGGTAGAATCTGTCTACACTTTCTCAATCTTCACTACTAGAAAACTCGGATTTAGCGACGAAATTTTGTGAGGAGATATATTCCGTCGCAAACTGCGACGGATTTTGTGAGGGTTTGACCAATTTTACCATTAGCGACGGATCTGTTGACGGATAAGTCCGTCGCTAAATTTCGGTCACAAATTCCGTCAGTAATTTGAATGAATCAGATTTTGCGAGGGAATTAGCGACAGAATAGTTCCATATCTAAATATTCCGTCACTGATTCCGTTGGAAAATCTCCTAATGCTTAGTGACGTCTTATAATTCCGTCACAAAGAGACTTTCGCGTTTTTTATATTAAATGATGCAAAAATACATTAATTAAAATTTACCACCAGGCCATGATGACTATTTTGATATATTATTCAAATTGTATTATTTATTATGTTATCACATTTTTTTTAAAAATCTTCCATTTCCTTTCAGACAAACACGTGAAATCCTCCATCATTTTAATTTTTCCATTTTCTTCTGAGCGTGCGTTTAATTTTGCGGTAAAAAAAATTGATTTTGATAGAATTGATTTTGTAGAATTAATTTTAGTTAATAGTGAGTTGAATGTAAATTGATTTATGTTTGGATGTCTTAACAACATAAGTGATTTATATCAAAGATGGTGTTTGGATAGCTTGAATCAAAATTGCTTTTAGGTGTGTAAATTACACAAATGGGTTTTATTCTGTATGTGTGTGTGTCTATATATATATATATATATATATATATATATATATATATAGATATTTCTCCGTTATTTATTTTTGATAAAATTGACATTAAAACTACTAAATTTGCACAATTTTTAAAAACGAAGTATTCAAATAAATATAGGGAATACTTAAAAAAAACAAAAAACAGGGAGTACAAGTAAATTTTTGTAACATGTATTCATGTTTTTATTATTCTTTTTTTTTACTTATGTTTTTATAATTTTTTGTTTTTGGAAAATATTTTTTTTACATATATTTATTGCTTTAATTTATTAAGAGGAATGGGCGAACCACACAATTCCTTAAATAAGGAAAAACAATGAGGGACGGCATCTCAAGATGACAGCCACCGTAAGATGAACACCACATCAGAAATTAATGAGCGCAGGGACACTTTGCTCTTTTTATTAAAGAGGGCAAAATTGAGAAGTTGCCAATAATTGTTTGAGAATCGATTGAAGGAAACGTAAAAGCTAGAAAATGCTGCTTCACCTAGAATCAATTCCAAGATTAAGAATCAATTACCCAACTGAGATCCAAACACCCTAAATTTTATTCAAATCATGGTGGACAGTTATGAACGTGCGTTTGCGGTTTGTTACCTGGAAACCAAACAGGGACTGAATCTATGATCTCTTGGTTGGAATCACGTTGGGTTTTCCATTAATTTTTCCCTTCATCGAAAACGCATCTGATATTGAGGAATACGAAGTGTGTGTTTGGTAATGTAGTGGCTAGAATTGATTTTGATTAAAAGTGAGTTTGACATAAATTGATTTATGTTTGGATATACTACTATAAAAGTGATTCTTTTTGATTCATGTTGTTTGGATAATTTATATCAAAATTGATTTTGAATGCGCAATTACAAAAATGAGTTTTTATTTTTAAAATGGGTTTTTCTAATTGTATTTAAAACTACATTTTTTTTTTAGCAAAAAAAACTACATATTTAATATCTATATAGATAATTGATTTTAATTTATGCTGATTATTTTTTGGTTTGTTAATTAAGTTATATATTATTCCTTAAAAAAAATTAAACTAACAAATAACTTTCAAAAAAAGAAAAATAAATACTAACAACATTACTCTTGTGCTTTAAGTTAATTAAACTTTTAAACATATCAGACCTTTGTCATATTTAAATCCAGTATTTTATCTAACAAAAATAAAAGTCCATTATTATTATATATTTAAACTAAAAATATATATTTCAAATTTCTAATATCTATATTCTACAGTCTTCCCTAACCTTGAGAAGGGTATGCGCCGAAACACCATCAACATTGGAGCACTAGCACCGCCAAGTCGAAAAATCAAATCTTTGCTTTTATTTTTTAATGGTTTTTTGTTCTTAGTATACATTTTAATTTTCTTTCTCCTCTTCTTTGAATTTTAACTTTCAAAGTTTGAACTGGTTTGAAAGGGTAAAGTTGAGAAATTAGGACAAACCATGCTTGATCTTTTCTTTATATTAGAGAATCGATTGTTGCCGGAAACCAGAAGCTACAAGGAGTAGCTTTGTTTAGAATCGATTTTAGGATGGAGAATCAACTTTAGATATGGGTAACCAAACATCACTTTAACCATCAAAAGCACTTTAAACCACTATAAACGTACGTTTAGTCCATCCGAACGTGGAACCAAACACGTACGAAGCCGGTTTTAGATTCAAAGGATGCGTTAATGTACATGATTCACAAGAAGATGAAGATAACGCAGAACAAAAACTCAATCGTACTGGTCCTCGAATTTATTTCTTTGATGTTGAAGCTCTTGATGTTCCTGGTGCGAATAGAAATGACTATGAGGTTCTTCCTTTCTCTATGCAAAAGAATTGTGATTTAGTTTTTAGATTCTGTTACTTATTTTTTAGTTGAATGTGGAATTTTGAAGATTGTTGTAATGCTTGTTTATGAGCTATTTTGTTTTTAGATATGGTAATCGAAGTAGAGTGAAGTTGTACTTGGGCCTGTTTGGATTCACATATTTGAGCTTATCTACTAGCTTAAGTTTTGTGAGACTGTTAGGGAGAACTTATGAAAACAACTTATGACAATTTTCACAAGCTTTTTTCAGCTTATTTTCATAAGTTCTCCAATATTTCACATGTTTTTTTCGACTTATTTTCATAAGTTGTCCAATATACTAGCTTATAAAATCAGCTTATAGCATATAAAAAAAAATCTAAATTTATTTCATCTATGTTTTTTAAATTTATAAAAACAGCCTATGTAAGCTCAAGCATAAGCTCTTGTCATGATAAGCACTTGTGGTATAAGCTGCAAATAAGCTGTTTATTCAAGTATGATTTACTATGACTGGTGAAGATTAAACAAGTATCAAGTATCTTCCAATGTACCGAATAATGAATTCAGATTCACTACAGTAGACCTTATCTCTCACAAATTTTACAACTTATCTAATGATTTTACAACTTTACAACACAAGCTACTTTATAATGTTTAGTGTCTATAGATGTTTATTTTTGTTGTTGTTCAACTTCTATTACTTTTGGATGTTGATAATTTTATTTAGTTTATGGATTGTATGAAACCTACTCCACAATTCACTGATGCGCTGTATAAGGCTTGTTCTCACCCTTTAAAATCTGGTGCTGCTCATCATAAGAACATGAAGTTATAAACTGTAGTGAAACATAAAAAATCTGTATATAACTGTTTTATGATTGCTGTCTTTATAAAATTTATTGCAGGATATCAGCGTAGGAAGGAAAATTGTATTGGCTTTTCAGACTCTTGGTGTTGTCTTTAGTGACGTTGCAACCAGCCCATTATATACATTCAGTGTTATGTTTAGAAAGGCTCCTATAAATGAAAATGAAGACATTCTTGGAGCATTATCGCTTGTGTTGTATACTTTAATCTTGATTCCTTTGGTGAAATATATCCTGGTTGCTATGTGGGCCAATGATAATGGGGAAGGTATATTAAGTTAAATATTCTAAAATGGATTTAATTTGTATACACCATTAGTGTAAAACTTTTTTACACATGCATCTAATAAAATCAAACCATAGTGCCACATGTAGATATTTGTGGAGACATTTTAGGAACCAACTTAAGAAAGTGGCACTATGGTGTTATTTAATTGGATACATGTCTTACTAAGTTTTACACCGCCATTGCATAAAAATGAATCTCTTCTAAAATAGACCTCCAATATTACTTGCCTTTCTCTCTCGGACCGTTATAGTGTTCTGACAGTTATGTCCTTAATAGCATAGTTGTTTTCGAACCACTGCAGGTGGTATTTTTGCCTTGTACTCCTTGATTTGTCGTCATGCAAAGGTGAGTCTTCTCCCCAATCAGTTACCATCAGATGCCCGTATATCAAGCTTTAGGCTAAAGGTGCCATCCCCTGAGCTTGAAAGGTCATTAAAAATCAAGGAAAGACTCGAGTCTTCTCTGACTCTGAAGAAGACGCTACTGATATTTGTGCTTGATGGTACTTCTATGGTGATCGCTAACGGTGTTGTAACACCATCAATGTCAGGTTATTATCTGCTATTACTTTATTTCGCCAAAAACTGCTATTACTTTATGTATTTTTGAAATTTATTCGGACTTGCTTTGGTCATGTGTTTGGAATGATACTCATAACATACGTGTAATGATATCTTGTTATACGTGTTCGTGGACAACCAGTATTTTCATCGCCATTTGTCTGCTGTTTAGATTTTTTTTTATCAATTCTCACTTTCTATCTTTGTATTGCTGTAGTATTGTCATTTGTTGGTGGTTTAAAAGTTGGGATAGATTCAATCAAGCAAGGTATTAACCTATAAATCAACTATTATCTGTAACCTGGGCTTGTCCAAGGCAGTAGTGAAATAAGGGATTTAGGCCTGAACAAAATATTTCTTAGTACTATTCTAATTTTTTGTATATTTACATGATAACGCACGGGCAGAACTGTCCTATATACACGAATTCTAACAATTTATACAAATATTTGCTACTAAAGTCTGTTGACTTGATTTGAGAGAATGGAGAGCCTTTCTTGTTTTAGTTTTGTTTTCGAGGAGGTTTGATAAGTGGACATATTAATAAGCTGAGCTGATCTAAGCTTATGATATGGTCATTTCTATAGTGGCTTTAATCTTTTCTCCATTTTTTAACTATGCAGATGAAGTGGTGATGATTTCAGCTGCCTGCCTGATTTTTAGTCTTTTCTCCATATTCATTGTTTTCAAATAACGGCACTTCTCCTTAATCATTCGATTACCATTTGCTCATTATCGGAGCTGGTGTCGGTGGTCGGTGCTCTTCTTCACTTTTCTCATAATCAAATTGTGAATCAACCTTCTTCATTTTTCACACGTGAGTTTTTCTTCTTCATTTCTTTCAATACGCCTTCACCTGTTACTTCTTTTAGGATAGTTAGTTCATGACATGGTACCACATAGCTTCTTTCAATAAGAAATCTAGTTTGATTTTAAGTCTCCATTTTATGAGTTCATCCATTTCTTAGTTGCTGTCAAAAGTTTTTTTTTTTTTTTGTCTTAACCCTCCGTTCTCCAAGGGTCTGGTGATCCAGAGTTCGACTGCGAAGTAAATAACGTTTGGCAAACGATTGTTCTAGTCAGCAATTGAACTCAAGTTCTCTTGAACAATAATTAGAAGGGGTTTCACTCATGTCTAGCAGCAATGTGATGTTTTTTTGTTGTTGATATGATTAGGTTGAAGCCTATTCAATTCCTGGAACTTGTGAAAAAGCAAAAGATCCAATTTTTGGGCTAACAATGGGTACTAGCTCTCAAGCTACTTGCGATCGTTTGAGGTAATTAAACTAAGTGTATCATTATGTCAATGATTATCTATTTTCGAATTAGAAGAACACATGACAAATTAAGGAAAAATGCAGTTATTATCTCAGTTGAAGTTAAGCTTGACATTTATATGTAATGCTGAAATACTTAATTAAGAATCAGTTTCAGCTTCTTCACTTTATTTTATTCCTAAGTTACTAATTGAATCATATTATTTGAATATGATTCTCTAAAATAGATGGCTTTGTGTCGAACGCGGAAGTGTTGATAATCCTTCAGTGATATTAATCCATGGTTTCCCTTCACAGGTGAGTTTCATTTGTTTCTCCCTAGGCATATTCTTATATGATCAATCACAATTAACATGATTTCTATGTTGCTGCCTTGGCATATTCTTATCGTAAGGTTCTTCCAGTACTCTCCAAGGACTATCACGCTGTAACATTTGATTGGCTAGGTAAGATCACACTGTTTTCATTGAATAGCTAACTATAATTTCTTCTATTTTATTTGTAGTTATATATCCTGACATATTCAACTATGCTTTGTGTCAATGCTTACTTTATGGCTTTTAATTGATATAAACCAAATTAATGGATGCTTTTAGAAGCATAGAATTTTGTAAAAATACTTTCAGTTAATAAAATCTTTGAGAACAGATATTAAGTTTGTTAATGTTATTTTTGGGATCTATAGTTTCCTTGATAATTAAGCTTTCATTTACCTCAAATTTAGTAGATCTGTAGTTCAATTTGTGTGTAAGGAGTCTAAATGTTCACTCTATATTCATTTTCTATTTCAGGATTTGGGTTTTCTGATAAGCCTTAACCCAAAATTGGTTCGACTACACCCTTGATGGTAATTGCTTGTGTGTTTGGTTTCATAGTGACAAAAATTGACATTGAATGAGTTGATTCAGAATAAAAGTGAGTTTAATGTAAAATGATTTATATTTTGATACATTCATGTAAAAGTGAGTTGGACAATAAATTTGAGGCTAAAAGTCAATTGTAGAGGCAAAAACATTCAAACATGCCAAAAAAATTCAATACCTCTAGAATCTAATTTAATTACTAAGGATTCTTGCTTTGAAAAACAAAAAAAATGAAAGATTCATGAAAAACTGAAATGATTTATTTTTCTTATGCCATGCAGAATATTTGTCATCATTGGAGTCACTTATTGATGAGCTAGCTGTTACCAAAGTCTCACTTGTTGTCAAGTAAGTTTCCATTGGCTAATAAGAATCATGGATCGACTGGTTAAAGTAATCTCTTCTTTGACATATCATTAGTCTTGTTTGTTTGCAGGGATATTTTGCACCAGTAATAGTCAGTATTGGGTTGTTTTTCAGGGGAAGAAAGAGTGTTTTGCGTCGTGCCTCTCCACTTGTTATGATCTAATACGGCCAGGTGTTGCATTAGAGCTAGCCTGGAAGAACAATATGATGGATTTTTCCTTCCCTTATCTCTTACAGGTATGTTTTTCACAATGGTCTCTTTCATTACAATTATTAAGGACAAACTTTTTTCCGTTGTTAATAATGATTTTTAATTTTTCCTTAGTCTATTTGGGAGTATACGAGCAAGGTAGATGAGCTTATAAACGACAGAGTTAAAGTTAAAGAAAAGGAGAGAAAAAACATTACTTCCCAACAAGTACTTTTCTTCCTGGATTTTTCGATTCTTTTTATAAATAAAAGCCAGATTTTATCTTTTATTTGACTATTCAATCGACCCCACAAATATTTTCATTGAGTTTAAAAAAATGGGTCAATTCCAACAACTGGGTATTCTAAAAGATTAGTAAGTAAACAAATTATATTTGCAGGAAGGCATAATGATTTAAATTAACAATACTAATCTATTTATTTTTTACTATACAAAACTGACTCAAACATGACTCCAACATGCTAGGAGGTGTATCTAAAGACACACAAAATGAAAGGCGATCCATCGAAGTGGGTATCCTCCAAATCTCAGATGGTTGCGGTAAGTTACAATTCGATGAGATTATCATTTATAGCCTTTTGTCAAATAAATATAAAACAATTGAAAATTTTCTAGAATTAGTTATATCTTTTGTGGACTTGGTATGCTGGTGGAAAGTCAAGGTGAATGGAAATACTTTAAAATTAGTATTTATAACTGTCCTCATGTGTATTGATGCATGCTGCTATACTATAACTATACCATCATGTGCTATAATTATTTTTTTGTTATCTAATCATGTATATTGTTGTATGTTGCCTGCTTTTGTACTATAATTTTTAATGTTAGGCATGATTATTATTGTTCATCAGGTTCTGACATCTGAACATGATAATCTTATGTTTCTTCAATTGGAAAGAAGTCATGTTAACTAAGTTATTAATTAAAAGCTAGTTTTAATTTGTCTAAGTTGTTATTGGTTGGTTTATATATGAATTTAATTAAGCTAATTGTAGTAGTTAATTTAATTTCATATTTTTGTACGTAAGAATTAATACGAACTCTAATTTTGTAGGATGAATATGAAAGACAGATTTTTGAAAGGAACTCACAGCAAATGGAGGGGGATGATGTGTCTACTGACCATCAATCAGACAACTTCATCTTCTTAGACGTAGTTGGAGGAGTCGACAAGAAAGGACACATATATGGTTTGGGAGCAGAGGCAGGAAAATACAAGCCTTCTTCATCGAGATTATCCGACGGCATCTCACCATCTGAATATGAGCATATAAGGACTGCAATATCTAAAATGTCAGCTGAAAACATGGAACTCAAAGAGTGGTTGAAGACTAATGAGGAATTGATTCGTACATCACAGGAGGAGTCACGTTTAGCTCGAGAGCAGTCACAACAGTCACAGGAGGATTCACAATTACTCCGAGAGCAGTTACAAAAATTCATGGAGTCTTTTGCACAAGGTCATTCACATCTACCTCCATATCGACCTCATTCTTCGAGTTAGGATCAACATATGTGTCCACTTACTTATTTATCATATTATTTTGAGAATTTGATTATAATTTTAAGTTTAAGGTAAATATTATAATATTATTTATTAATTATTTTAATATATTTTGATGCAAAAGATAAGTAGTGTGATTCTTGTGAACGCAACCAAAAAGGTTTTTCATCAAATATTAATGTGATTTTTATCGTATTTTATCATATTAATGTATTTTATATTGTGATTTTTCATCACGTTGTTTTATACTATTTCAAAAGTGTTTTGAGAAAGAATTGAGAAATTTCCTAAACTAATTTTAAAGCCAAAAAAAAAAAAAATTGCTATTTGCGACAGAATATTATAAGTCACAAAATCTTCCGCTTGCACCTTAGCGTCGGCCTCAAACGCGAGGCTAATCAAATTCCCAGATATTTAGCGATGGGTATATTCCCTCAGTAATTTGCAACGGTTTTTTTCCTCAGTAATTTTTGACGGATATTAATTACGTCGGTAATTTGTGACGGAAAACTGGGTTAAACCTATCCATATTAGGAGAGCATTAGCGACGGCTTTTTTATGTGTGCGACCAAAGGAAACCGCCGCAATAATAGACGGAATAGACTTTCCCTCGCTAAAATTTTCCGACCCCCATTATTACGACGGAATTTTGAAGCGTCGCAAAATCCGTCAGAAAGTCGTTAGTTACGGATTTTTGCCTATTTTGCGACGGAATATGGCCGTCGCTAAATCTGAGTTTTCTAGTAGTGCTTGACGGACTTCAATTTGGTAGGTTTGTTGGATGATCCTTGAGCAACATCATCTTCACTCATAGTTGGAATTACGTCGTAGCTTGCCATGTTGAAACGTGGACGACTGGATTTGAAAGGATGAGCAATGAACATAAGTCATATGGTATATATATACACTTACACATATGATATGCCATAGAATCAATGTACATTGGTAAACACAAATGCATGGGAAAATATAACATCATTTAATGTACTAAGAGAAGGTGGAAATGTATGTGATGGGAACTGAAGGGAAGTGATCTGACCATAGTGTATATATACATAGACAGATATGAGAAGCCATAGAAGCATTTTACATTGGTAACTCCCAAAGGCATGGGAAACTAAAACGCCATTTAATGTACCAAGGAAAGATGGAAAGCCATTGCAAAAGACATTAAGTGTAATGGGGGGAATTTTAAAAATGCATTGTGTGTTTCTTTCTAAAAAAAAATGCATCGTGTGTTGTGTGATAGCAAACAGATGAGCATTAAGTGTAGATGATCAACGGTCAATGTTGAATGACCCCTAAATGATCAACATCCAATGGTTTGCAAAGTGGAGGGAAAAATTGGGGTTAAGGATAACTTTAGGGGATAAGTTTAGTAAGAAAGATTACAAGAATCTTACCTTTTAATAACTACTCTTTTTTATTCCTCTATTTTATCATTTCTTACCAATCAAATAATTTAATATTTTAAGAATAAGATAAAACTTTACAACTTTTATATTTGTATTGATGAAAGTGGAAAGAAGAGCAGATTCATGTCTGTCTTGACGCTAATTTATGATAATGATAATGCAAATATATTTAATAAGGATGATTTAGTATAATCATTATTATATATATATATATATATATATATATATATATATATTCTTTTCTTAATCTATGTGCAATTTTCAAATATCACAATTACTGTGAGTAGGGCCGTCCCTGTGGGGGTGCAACCAGCTATACTGAGCTGGGCCTCCCAAATTTGGAGGCCTAAAATATTTTTTTTATTTGTACAATGCATGAAAAAATATAATATATACTAATCGCGCGCTCAAATGCTAGTAATGTTGAGATGGCATGGTGGTAAGACATGCGTGTGCACAGTAGATGCATTTTTACTATAATTATTTTTTTTAGTATTATTGTGTCTTAATTTGGTCCTAATTTAATATGGATTTGAGTTCTAAATATCCTCAATACTCTCTTTACCATTAAAACACAATATATATTTTTTCCTTATATTTTTAAAACACTTGTAACATTTTTCTCTTAAAAAAACGTAATGTTTTTTTTTCTTTTAGGGACTTATTGGATCCTTGGCAATTCACGCAAGGATTGGGCGTTGGGGGTCTATAGAAAGTCCATTTTTAAAAAAAATCTGAGAGATCAAAACGAATACGAATGCTTTATTTATCACCAAGTAGAGATGAATACTATATTACAGTTAGAACCGAGTCTCTAATTTTGTAGGAACGGCCCTGACTGTGAGATAATGCTTCAAATCAGCCATGTTAGGGCGTTTGGATAAGAATATCAAAAATAGCAGGGAAAGAATATCAAAGATAGTTGGGAAATTAAGTTTGTCTAAGCAATAGTTACACCACTTTTTGATGTAAACTAACTTATTTTAGTATTTTAATCAATACTTCAAAGATACTCGTTAACATTCTCCATAAAAAAATGTTAATTTTGTCAGGCGGAATAACGGTATAAATATCTTTTTTTCGATAAATTTACAAGTTAGAGTTTTTCCTTGAGTGGATTTAAAAGTTAGGGTGTTAAACATGGTTGAAATGAATAAAACTCTAAACTTGGATTTAGCAACGGCCTTATTCTGTCGCAAAATAGTCTAAAATCTGTAGCAAATGACTTTCTGACGGATTTAGCGAGGGAAAAACTCACTAATTGCGGCGGCTTATTTGTCGTATATATAAAAGTCTGTCGCTAATCCTCATTATAGGGATATGTTTAACCAGTTTTCCGTCACAAATTACGGACGTAATAAAACTCCATCAGAACTTTCTGAGGGAAAAATCGTCGCTAATTATCTGAGATTTTGATTAGCGTCGAGTAAATAGCAGACGCTACTTTGCCAGACTGTGACTTTATTTTTCCGTCGCAAATAGCAATTTTTTTGGTAGACTTTTTGACCTTAAAATTAGCTTAGGAAATTTCTCAATTCTTTCTCAAACACTTTTGGTATATAAAACGTGATGAAAAATCACAATATAAAATACATTATTATGATAAAAGCGATAAAAATCACATTAATATTTGATGAAAAACCTTTTTGATTGGGTTCACAAGAATCACACTACTTATCTTTTGCATCAAAATATATTAAAATAATTACTGAATAATATTATAACATTTACTTTAAACTAAAAGTTGTAATCAAATACTCAAAATAATATGATAAATAATCAAGTGGACACAAATGTTGATCATAACTCGAAGAATGAGGTTGATATGGAGGTAGATGTGAATGACCTTGTTCAAAAGATTCCATGAATTTCTGCAACTGCTCTCGAAGCAATCAGAAATCCTCCTATGACTGTTGTGACTGCTCTCGAGCTAAACGTGACTCCTCCTGTGATGCATGAATCAATTCCTCATTAGTCTTCACCCGCTCCTTGAGTTCCATGTTTTCAGCTGACATTTTAGATATTGCAGTCCTCATATGCTCATATTCAGATGGTGAGATGCCGTCAGATGATCTGGATGAAGAAGACTTGTATTTTCCTGTCTTTGCTCCCAAACCATATATGCGTCCTTTCTTGTCGACTCCTCCAACTACGTCTAAGAAGACGAAGTTGTCTGACTGATGGTCATTAGACACATCATCCCCCTTTGTTTGCTCTGAGTTCCTTTAAAAAATCCGTCTTTCTTAGTTATCCTACAAAATCAGAGTTCGTCTTAATTATTACATAAAAAAATGAAATTAAATTAATTACTACAATTACCTTAATTAAATTCATATATAAACCAAACCAATAACAAAATCAGAGTTCGTCTTAATTCTTACGTAAAAAAGTGATTTTTTTTCCATAAGAAGCTTATATAAAAGTGATTTTTTTCCATAAGAAGCTTATATAAAAGTGATTATTTTTCTTTAAAAAGTGATTTTTCTCTTGATAACAAATGAGTCCAATGACTAACCCTACAAGCACTGCAACCTAATTCAATGGTCAACAACAATAAGTTCAATGACTAATTAATATACAACTCCAGGTAAAAATTAAGAATTGTGAACAGAAAATGGAAAAGAACATGTAACACTGTCCAAGCTCAATAATTTGATGTACAAATTTTACTTAAGTTATTAAGACTTTATTTATTATGTTAAACAGTAAAAAAATCTTCACACAAACATCGAATTATATTTTACTAAGTTAATATTTGTATATAATAACTAATATAATGACATAACTCTTAATTAAGATAGGACTAAGTTAGTTAGGAATGGTATTTTACTTTTTATGAGAGTTGTCCCACTACTTATAACTATTTTTCATGTCATGTCTATATCATTTTGTCCAGGATGAGACTACAAGTAGATAACATTTTGAGCTTACCTAGGTTTTAATGTTGTTATTGATTACATTTGTAGCATCATAAATATTATAAAATTGTCCATATCAGCGATATCACATTGCTCTGAATCAGAGCTTACCAAAACATAGGCGAAAATATATGCATTCAGAACAAATGCAAGATTCCATACCTGATGATAGACCCTGAGAGCAGCTACAAAAGAAAAAGGATCCATTCCTTTGACAAAGTGGTTCAAAAGAACCTTTGAAGTTGCAGTAATAATCATAATTCCTCCAGTTACACCTACTACAACTTTCACTTCCCCGTCCTGTAGTAACACAAATATTACAAAATATCTTCAACAAATGACAATAGAATTTCATAACCATTGCTAAAAAACCTTGAGAGCAATAGTTGGTGACATGGATGATAATGGTCTCTTCTCCGGCACGACGAAATTGGCAGGAGAAGGCGGTCGAACATCCTTAGAAACATTTATCTGATTTCACCTATAAAGAGGGAATGAATGAAATTTACTGCAATTACTTAAATTGCTAGTACAAGATTACTGTGAGTTTGAAGTTAATAAGCTCTTCAGTCAAAAAAAAGCATAATGTACAAAAGGGTCAACAAAACGGATAGCAAAAATCAATCAGTACAAGACTACAACATTTCGTTTTGAACATTCAACTCCAAACATGGTCACAAAGGTCAACAAAAACTTCATCCCCTAATCTAAACTAAGATGGTGCAAAATGCAGTAATACCTTCATAAATTTAAACTAAGATCATAGATTTCCTCTCATAAATCATGAAGCCTCTTCAACCAAGCAAGTAGCAACCTACAAAAGAGATGAAACTTTGGAAGTAGAAGTGAAAGACTGAGAGATAAATAGAGAATTGTAACATTGGAAACAACACAAATGACTTTAAGAGAAAATGATTGATAGAAAAAATAAAGAAATTGATTTTTTTTTTAAAATCAATGTTCCAACTTAATTAGATATTATCAGTCAAAACAAAATACAAAAAATACACAGAGAAAAAGGGAATGAGGGAACTCCTGGCACAAATTGGGACCACAATGAGAAGTAAACAGTGACAAACATTCAGATGGGACTTGAGAGACTCATGAGAAGGATGTTTGCAGTCATTAATGTGTGCAGCAGATATAAAATGTAAAGATTAAACAATTTTAAAATCCAAAATCAAAATAATCATTGAGTAATCCAATTAGAGAAAATAGTGAGAAATATCTATCTGCATACATTGCATACATGACACATAAAATGATGGATCAAAAATGGATGAATTTAAAATTAGAGGGACCAAAAGTGGGAGGAATATGAAATTACATGAACGTAATTTATGCAGATTCTACTGACGTGATGAAAGGAGGGACCAAAAGTAGAAGAATCTAAAATTACAGGGACATAATCTAAATCCTTCTTTTTACAGGAATTAAAACCAGAATTCACTAATATTACAAAGACGAAAAAAAGGTATTTACCCAAAAAAAAACGCATTAAGTACGATATTCTGTTAATTTTGTAATGTATCTTTATTGCTGTTAATTTTTTCGAGTCATGTTAAGTTCTTAAAACCTGATGTTATATATATGGAATTTGTGGGGGGAACTGGAGGAGGGGAGTAGGAATAATTTGGTTAAGTTGCGGTCCGTTAGCCACAAGGAAAGAATTTGGAGGTATGGGTTTTCATCTTTTATATGGTTATAATTTGAGTATGTTAGGAAAACAAAGTTGGAATTTGAAACCAAACAAAATACTACCGTTTCACGCATTTTTAATAATATGTATTTTCCACAACCTCAATTTTGGGCACTTAATTAGAGAACATCCCAACCGTGATAGGCAAGGGGTGTAGCCCTTCAAGAGCATAAGGGAGTCAAGGTTACCCAAAAAAATATCATTTTTGAATGGGTTGGTATTTTTATATTTAGCTACCTAAAATAGTTTATTTGTTAAAAATTAGCATAAAGTAAAAAGTTATTACATGATTGATAAATTTATTTGTGTTAATATGATACTTTCAGTCACAAAAATAAATATAGAGAAAACTTAATTAAGAATAGAAATTGTCAACAAAAAAAAAAGTCAGAAACAAATTAAATAAATAATGAGTTTGTTGCAAATTATTTATTTATTTACATTGAAACATACATTATTACTCTATCTATCTATCTATCTGCCTGTCTATTTAGTTATTATTATTATTTTGCACAGGGAGGAAGAAAGGAAAAGAACAAAAGGGGAATTATCTAGCAAGGAAAGTCCCTCTAGCATCTGCTAGCAGGAGTTTGATTACATTTGGGTAACATCTATAGGTGAATAAGCCTCAAGAGTGTGAGCTCCAAGCTTGGCGAGGTAGTCTGTGCAACCGTTATCCTCCCGGAGAGTTTGAACGAAGGGAACTCGTTCATAACGATGCTAACTTTCAATATGTTCTAAAATCAGTTTAATTGCAGTCTTGGAGTCTGAGTAACACCACAAGTTCGTAATACCAAAATCCCAAGCCATAACTAAACTATAATACACTGCAGGTAGTTCCGCAATGAGGATGTTGGAGAATCCTATATTACCAACAAATCCATGAACCTAAGCTCCATCATCATTTCGAATCAATCCCCCAAAGCCTGAAATCCCTGGATTACTGAGGCTACTCCCATCAACATTCAAGATCATTCCATACCACCATGATCATTCCACAGAACCAATCTAGTGACCGGAATCATGTTTTGATTGAGGAAACACTTGGCAAACATATGGGCATAATTCTTCATGCACGTTCTAATTGTGAACGGTGAAACCCATTCATTATCTATACACAAATGATTTCTTATGCGCGACAACCACCATACAACAACCAAGAACAGAAAAATTGACATACCAGCTATGCCATTGTGTAACTAACCATACATATCATCTCCCTGGAAAAAGGACTGATCAATAAAACCAAATGATTTTCAAAAATGAGTCATAAACACACAATCTCGTGGGTAGTGAAGAATTGTCTCAATTTTTTTATTACACCGCAAGCAAACATTCGTCTGAAGCATGCCACGATGATACATCATTGACTTGGTTGGAAGAGAATTCTGCAAAGCTGTCCAAAGAAAGAACTTCAGCTTTTCTGGCGCAAGGATTTGCCACAATTAATTCCACGAAATATTATCCACCGTATTTTTAGAATAATCAACTCTATTAAAACAAAAATAACCATCTCGAGCAGTATAAATGCCATTCAGATTACCTTTCCACGTGTACCGATTAGCCAATTGGGAATTCAAAAAAACAGGAATCATTTTCAAACGATTTGTGACAGTTGTAGGAATAGACGTATAAAGCAAATTGATAAAGAAGATCTATAGGAATATGTGATAGTAATATTACCTCTCGAAGTGCATAAATCTTTGTGTTCAATCGCTTTTGATCACAAGAAAAACAAAGTAGTGATGCCTCTACTCGTCTACATGAACAAATATTTTCTGGTGACTAGTATTAACAAAGTCGGTTAGAGCATCAGAGAAACAAGGGTTTAAAGGTAGGGTTTCTGAAAAGTGGTAATGAATTCCGCACTTTATAGACTCTCTAATGCGCACCATATCTTATGGTGTTCTGCATTCCACTTAAACACATAGTACCTTACGGTATATTGTGTTTCGTAGTTAAAGAATAAGTCATACTTATTAATTTTATTACAAATAAGTCTCATTTATTAGTTTATAAATAAGTCTTACTTATTTCTTTGTTTCTGCCTTCTATATTTCCTTTGTTTGTGACAATGTAAGTTCTTGTAATATTGGTAATAATAATAAATTATATATTGATTTCCTTTGGTTTTTGTTGTAAATATTTGTTCTCTTCCTTATTTCTCGCACTTATTTTGGTAGAAAGAGTAATATCGTTGGTTAGTATAATTCATTTTATCTTCTTCAAAAAATATATTAAATCATATATTTATTATTATAAACAACGATATGTCAAAACTTTTCCCTGATGACGATCATGTGTATAATTACCCATTTTCCCTTTATTTATATTAAATACAAGCATATGTTGTGTTTAAACGCATTGTAAACTACAATATATTGTGTTTCTTAATTAAAGAATAAGTCATACATATTAGTTTATATAGGAATAAATATCCTTTATTAATTTATAAATAAGTCTTACGTATTTCTTTATTTCTCGCATTTATATGTCCTTTGTGTGTGACTATGTAAGTTCTCATAACATTGGTAATAATATAAAAGTAGATATTTATTATTATAAACGGCGATAGGCATATAGTAATATCAAATGATAGATCATCATATGATATTTTAGGCTATTGTTTAGTTACTTTCTTTGCCTTTGAAGACAGATAAGAGGTAATTTGGTGGTACAAGGCAAGGGTCAAGAATCAATGCTTCATAGTAGAGGGTTTTATCCTCCTCTTATTCTATCTAGGGTTTGTTTTTCTATTATTTTTTAATGATGTCGGTTAATAGGTGTAACTAAACCTCTCTTGGTTAGGGTTCCACGATGAACCTCTCAATATTTGTTGGATTCAATTAATAAAGTTTTCAATTCGGTTTATGATTAAATTGCCTGATTTAATTTGTATATGTTCCATTCTCAATGCTTTTCAACTAGCGATTAACATGACCTATAAGCTAAGGTATAAGACTGACTATCTTGTTGGTGCTCGAACAAGAACATCAATAAATTGATTATTTTCTAAATTAATCTCTTTTAATTGAGTATGAGTATGATTGTTAGGGTTATGATTCATCTTTAGGGTAATTCACCAGTATATCCCTTGTTGAGGCACAAATACTCGAAATTCTCACCGTTGCATCACAAGGTCATATCAGAGCTTTCATTTATCAAGACAACGTCATAACTAATACTTAAACAGTGTTAATTCCAGCAAAGATGGTGAAGTATGTATAATAGTAAAAAAAAAAAAAAAAGGGGGGAGGAGAGTTTTAATTGTGACCCTTTTTTAAATTAATCCTACACTTTAAAAAAAACATATACTTTTCAAGTTGAAACATAGAAGAACAATGTTATAGTTGACTTTAGAACATTACGAAGGGTAAGTATAAAATAGGATATGAAAACAAAATAACTTTGTGTGTGAAGTGTGTACTTCAAGTAAAGAGTATATGAAGAGAATATTACAACACAAAGAAATTATCCTGGTTCACCCAACGTAGGCTGCTCTACTCCCACCATAGGTTAGATTTTCCACTATGATGCTTGAGACAACCTTCTAAACTCCTGCGCCTTAACATTTTGTTCCCTTTGAATGTTTACAACTTGTATTCTCTAAGGCTCAGCAGACTTACAAGTTTTCTTACAAAGTCACGCATGACCTTACACTTTTCTCTTACTTAACTAACATTTTACAACGTTAAAGCTAACTAGGATTTTCCACACAATGTATTTGAGAGTTTATATGAATGAAGACAAGAAGATTATCTTTAAAAAAGTAAGAGAGAACTGTTACACACTCTTGGATTTTATGAATCTCAAGAGTGATTTGTGTGCTCAGTTACTTAAAGAGATTAAACACTTTTAATAAGTTATTTAATTATACTTGATAATTGTGTATCTTCAAGGTGAGATTTCCTACCCTTTTATAGAGTTCTGAACCTCAAGTAATTGGTAGAAGCCTTTCAATAGCCTTTTTCCACATTGTATGGAGGTAAATTATTATAAACAATTATAGGTAGCAGAATATTACGATGACATTGTTGATGATTATCTAGGTGGGGGAAGTTTTAATGCAATTTACATCATTCCCATGTTCCTCTCAACACCAATTCAAATTGCAACATCATTGTTGTTGCAAAAGCCTTCGATGATGTTTAATTCAGCTCTGATCATAGTTACGTATTGGTCCTCTATATAAATAGGGATACGATCGTATTTTCAAGGGTAATATTGTAACTTTCAAACTGCAAAACCCTAACCTCGAGGTTACTGTATGAAATGGGTCATTCATCATTTTTGGGAGTATGAAAAATGAACCATAAATCAAACATGGCCGTTAAATTAAGGGCTTCGGTATTGAGGTTAGTGATGTTGGAGGAGTCAAGGTAAATGGTTGGAGTGTGGAGGTTAATGGTGGGGTATCAAAAGACTAAGAACAGCTGGCTATAAGGAAGAAAATGTAAACCAACAGGGTTAAGGCATCAAGGAAATTGCACTTCAACTTGGAATGAATGTGATGATATTTAGCCATGACTGAAATCAATTTTGGATATATCAAGAAAATTTCTATCATGGCAAACTTCCATCAAATCCATTCCGAGTTGAAGTGCATTTTCTTTGTTGGTTTACATTTTCTTCCTCTTAGCCAACTTAGATGTTCTTGGCCTTTTGATTCCCGCCTTTCAACTTTAAACTCAAACCATTTATCTTGGCTCCATCAACATCACTAACCTTAATACCGAAGCCGTTAATTTAACGATCATGTTTGATTTATGGTTCATTTTTCATACTTCCAACAATGATGAACGACCCGCTTCATGCAGTGACCTTGAGGTTAGGGTTTTGTAGTTTGGAAAAGAAAATATTACCATTAAAAATACAATCTTGTCCCCGTTTTCATAGTAGGCCCACAACGTAACTATGGTAGAGCTGAACTAAAGGTAATCGATATCTTTAGCAATAACAGTGATGTTGCAATTGGAATTGGTGCTGAGAGAAATAGCGAACTGAGAACTGATGCAAATTGGATCGTAATTGGACCCCACCTAGATAATCATAAACAATGTCATTGTAATTTTCTACTACATGTAATTGTTTCTAATAATTACCTCCATAATTCTTATGAAGAATAATGTTTATATACCACTTACGAATTCAAAAAAAAAACATAGATAGTACTTATATATAAGGTATAGAATTACTCCTTATTAAATTCACCTACAAAAATAATTAGAAAAATAGATGAAAATAAATTAAAACATAACAAATCGATACAATATATAAAACATTACCAACCACAGACTATAATCAATCAATTCAAAACAAACTAAGGTAGACGAAGAATATTATGTCTTAATTTCATAATAATTATACTTTAAGACAAAACATGTTTTCATTCATGCTTACCATTTTTTCTTATTTAATGAAAGAAATCATAGTCGCAGAGATTTGTTTCCATTGTTACAGAACCGAACGATAGAACAAACAATAACAACTAAGTTGTAGAAGTGCAAGGCAACATCGATGATTTCCATTAAATGAATCCTGAAATGTCATTCCATCAATCATATTTTGTTACCATGTGATAGAGAGTAAACAAGAAACAACATAAGATAAAATAATAGAAAAGAAGCAAACCACGACAAAAAAATAGATACAAGCAATGGAAGAATAAGATGAACGACCTTACATTGGACATATATATGAAATTAATTTGAATGAAATGAAATCACAAAGAACGTATTCCCGTTACATATCAAAATCAATTCAATCATACACATTATTTGTGTTAGAATATATATGAACGAGACAAAGAGAGGACGAGTTCAATCGCCGCGGCTTATACTATGAAAGTGATTCTATAAGAGCAAATTTATAAGGAGTTCAAAGGAGGTGATTTTGGTATTAGGTTAAGTTTTTCAGTTATATTTTTTAGGGCCAGCCCAACATATATTCATGCCCATTTGCATACTAGAAAAGAAAATTATACTCCCCCCTTTCACTTTTTCTCATTCCCACCGCTGAGAAACAAAATTAACCCCAATGACAATTAACGGCTGCTTGATACTCAGAGTGAGTTAACTACCACTACTCCAACAGTAGTTAACTTGTGTTAGCCCAGCGGAAGTTAATTACTGCCGAGTTTGGGTATGCTGCAGAACATCATTTAATGTTTCAAAAACAGGCCATTAATGACCCGTAACCTACAAACAAAATTTGCCGCAACGATACAACGCTTTCAACAACAAAACTCACTCATAAGCCACATCATTACATAATCATTCATAATTGATCCATATTACACGAATTCGACATTACGAACACATTACACAAAAGATTAAAATTTATTAAAAGTGCAATATTATGGATTTTTTCGAGCATATTACACTTAAATACATAAAAAAGCTTAAATCTTAGTCGGAGCAAACACAAAGATGTAACTTATTATTTTCAACCATTAGCCTAAACATATATTCTACATCGTCATCATCATGAATAACCTATGGAAAATAAACGGTCTTCTACATGTTTTCATCTTTATCTGCCCCTAGATCTACGCATAGCACCTGTACAAATACATGAAACATTGTTTGATTTTCACTAAGATGGAAAAAGTATTTGTTAAGTTGTGTTTTCAACTCATCCAACTTGTCGGTGGTGGTTAAAAAAAACCTTAATCGTCCTCATGAAGGAGGAGTATCAGACATGAGCATCAACTTGTGCATCATCAGACATGTTTTACTTCACAAAAGTTTATGGAATAACAAGTATAAAAAAAAACCAAATGAAAGATAAAATAAATATTTGAATAATTCGGGACATATAATTTTATAAAATATGAGCGATAATAACCACATAAAAGTCATGTATTTATTTAATTTATATAATGTTAGTTACATATTGGCCACAAAAAATGACATTGCATAATCAAGCACAAAAAATATGTCGGTGTAATATCGCTAAAAAAAAAAGATGACCACCGACAAAAAAGTGTCATAGCCTATATAGCTAGCTAAAGAAATTGAATCATCTTCATCTTTAGAACGTCAAATTTTCCTTTTGATTTTTCGAGAGTGGGAGTGTCACAATAAATTAGTTTTTTTCGGCGGTTTCTCTACCTTAGCCGTGATGGCTTGGAACAAAACTTGTATGTCCATAACCGCAAATTCTCATTTTCGACCTCATCGATTTTGTGTATCTTCCCCTTTGTGCATGTAGGTGGTATTAGACAAACTTCTTTCAAATAAACATGAATAAAGTGGTTTGAAATTATGTCAAGGCACATGATGTGGGCATGTGGGTTAAGTGGTGGAGTACCTCAAATAGGGAAAAAATCTTACATATATATCTTTTGGGACTTGTCAACTGAACAACAACTCTATTGTAACAAGTTGCAACATTGTAACCCAGTTCCGGTAGTGTCAACTACTTATCTGAGTATGCAATTCCACCTCTATTTGTGGGAGGGTGTAAACAATTCATGATATATCTAAAACACTCCTCCTCCCAATGGTTGCTTGCATCTTAGTCAACATTGATCGTCAATATTTTGTCTATTGCACTCCAACATGTTGCCTAATCTCCCACGCTATTAATCAAATATTTTTTGAACTTTCCATGAGCCGATTCAATCCTATTGGCGGTTCTGTAGCCTAGATGCAAGGCACCATCTGCCCATGCCCTCACAAAATTTTCCTTAATAGTGTTCTTAGTTTCAACATAGTCAAGGAACTTTTGGAATTTTTCGCATACATCTCAGAAATACACAACGACATATGCATATGATTCCTATGAAGGAGACTTAACCACGTTGTCCCAAGTTGTCATGATGTTGTTAACTATGTCACTTGCCTTTACCTCCTTCACTTATTTTTCTTTCTCATCAATTTTTATATCCTTCTGCTTCGGTTTGAATTTGCAGTTCGTGATGCATTTAGCTCTTATATTTTTCTTAATATGAAAATGAAAAAGGAAGGCAACTGTTTCAGGGAGAACTTTGGCAAAAACATTCATAAGAGTAGTGTCCCTGTCAGTGACAATCACTTTAGGCATATTGAGTTTTGAGTTCAAAAGACCAACCAACATCTCTAGTAACCAAGTATAGCTTCCCTCCTTTTCAAAGGCAAGAAAAGAAAAAGAAAAAGAATATGTGTTATTGGTAGAGGTAACACCAACTATCTCAAATAAAGGCGTTCTCGATAAGTTGGTTTTATACATGGAGTCCATGATCAAAACGGTTGGGAAAGTGTTAAGCAAATTAATAGATTTGGGATGATCAAATAAAAACGTTTTCAAAAGTGGTATCCTCAAAGTTTGTTATTGTGAAATAGACATAATTATGCTTCTCCAACTCCGTAACCAAGTGTGTATCTCTGTCGTGTCACCTCTTATAGACTTTCTATATCTAGAACGTGCATTGTCCACTTGTTTTACATTCGTCAAACTTTATTTATTTTTTTCCTTCAAATCAATCAGAATATTCCTAGGCAACGCCAAACTCTTGTCATGTCAACAACTTTTTTCTTCTCCTCCTCTCTTAGTGTACCTGCAATATGGTGACCGCCTAACTTTGGCTCCAACTCATGGTTGTGAACTCCATTAAGAACGGACAACAACCAATCATTTTTCTTCATCTCAAATTAACCACGCATACTAAAAGAACATCCACATTTCCTTGAGCTCGTGCCTTTAAGCTTCAATTTCTTCTTTGTCTTTGGTGGTTTGTACTCACCACTCATTTCACAATGCAAAATCAACCATTTGATTTATTAGATTGGATATATCTATAGATATAGTGAATCCCGCCTTTGCCGCTTGTCGATGAACCCGATTAGGCAAATCATCTCGCACTAGACATCTATCCTTCGTGAAAAAGATGACGCGGTGATTACTTTATTATCTTGTAAACACCGAAAGGTTTCACTTCAACAGATGCTTCAATGGAAAGCTTCAATCGAAGGTTTGACATCAACGGAAGCCTCAATGGAAGCTTCAATGATGGCTGGTTTAGGCTCAACACCATAATCCACCATATTTTCCACCATCACTATGATGAACGAATAAAATATGACAACGAATTTTTTTATAAATAACTTATAAATAAGCCTATGGAAAAAAAATTGATGCAAAAATTCAAACAGTGCAACACACACTGGCTCAACGGAAGTTAACTTCCGCTACGTCTAGGCTTCCAAACTAACAAACGTCACAAAAAAATGGCAGAATGTAAAGGTGTTAGATGATGTATTACCTTTTTTTTCCTTTACGTTTGAGGAGCGTAGAAACTTGCTTCTTATCCTTTTTCAATGATTTGAACCCAAGCTTTTTCATCACACTTGAGTTTTTTTGAGGTGAATAGGGAAAGAATTGTGTTTTTAAGGTGTTATGAGCTAGTGTTGGCTTAAATAAAGGAAAGGTTTGCAATGCAAGTGAACTAGCTCCGGGGTAGCTGCAGTTAACTCTTGTTGGGTACCGAGTGGCGTTTAATTTTGTAAGTTCGGGGTAGAAAGGAGAAAAACTAAAATGGAAAAGAGTAATTTTCATTAGAAAAAGAGGTATTTTTAAAATGAAGAGTTATATTTAAGTTAAACTGTTATACTTTTTTTTCTTCTCTTTTTAAGATCCATAATCATTAAATTGTAAATGACCAACGGGAGTTAGGCCTAGCGCAATAGACCTTACAATGTTGAAAACCATTGTTTGAATCTCAGTGGAGAGATGGACTCATAATTTTTGGCTGACACGTTTTAACTAGGATTACCTCTAGTTGGGGGAATCTACAAGGAGCCAAAAAAAAATTATCGTGATAATTTCATTTAATTTTTTATTTCAATCAATAATCAAGTTAATTCATTAAATTTTTATTGTGCAATGTTTATCTTAATTAAAAATTTATAAATTTTAAGATTTTGGTGATATTATTAATTTTAAATTTGACTATTAATAATGTGATATTGTTAATATTACGGACAAATGCATATTTATGTTCTATTCTTTGATACTTAGTCAAAATCATTTTTTTAATATATAAATCAATGAGTCTTTGAGTCATTCTCGGAGAAGAAAACATCCAAACTAGGTTTGAACCCTAAATCCTCCCAATTATCTACAAGCAACATATTATAAAAAAATTATGGAAAGAAAAATAATCTTTGGAGGTATGGGCCAAAATACAAGGGAACAAATATTATATACAACTGCCCCATTAAAAACCTATCATAAAAACTTAATGGGATAATACCTAGTGAGGGAAAAAAGTGTAGTACATACATAACAAAAATCTCCAATAAAATATGAAACTTGGAAGATAACGTATGTTTATAATAAAATCATCCTTAATTCAAGTAGGTAAAGAACCCCAGCAAACAAAACTAATACCGCTAAAAGATGCATTAGCAAGACAATTAGCAATAACATTCCCCTTTCTAAATATATGAGACCCTTCGAAACAAAAACTTGTGATAAAGTTGACACACTTGGACCAACGATTTTGAAGCATCCAAGGCACAACTTTAAGATTAGAAGAACCTTGAAACATCATCATAGAATAACATTTAAGCTATAAATTACTACATTTCATAGCATGAGTTATTTCCATGGCTAACTTGGAATCAATCAATTTATCATTTAAGGATTTAGTGATACCAACTTGCGTATAAAGGCACCTAAAAAAGAACTATTATAATCTCTGAAGATTCCAAAACAAGTAGAAATATCAAAAGAACCTCCAGAGAAGCCATCTATGTTACTTTGATCCAATACACTGGAGGATCAACCAAATTAATCTAAATGGTATTAAAAGTATTAGGGGCATGACAGGTGGCCCAAAAAGATTTGATTATTTAGAACTCTTTAAATTAGGAGTTAAATGTGCCTTTAAAAATAATTGTAGAGATCATCACATCATTGTTATTCCTATGCAATGAATATTTAAGTCCTTTTCTTGACTCAATACGAATGTAAAAACCTTTATGTTTTGCATCAGTTCAACTTTAAGTTTTGAAGCAGTTCAACTTTTGCATCTCCTTCCAAAAATGCAAAACCCTGACACTAACCATTCCATTCTTCATTACACAAGTTCTAGAAATTTCAAAGGCCACATGCAAACTAAAAAAAAAATTCTTTACAACTTTTACCGCGAAATCATTAATTATTCATTCCTATTCAAGATTATTTTTGAAAAAAAAAACGTTTTAAATAAAAAGTAAAGCAAAAACATACATTGTAATAACATAGTTGTTTTTGTATTGAAATATGGATGAATCCAAGGAGTTGGTGATGCAGACTTTACGACTTGATATTAGTAATTAGTGATCTACACGCCTTCTTTTTGTATGCTCTTTCACCAAATAGGGAGGATGAAAGTGTAACTTCAAAGAAACTCTTGTGTAAAAATAAGATATTATGTATGCATACATATATATATATATATATATATATATATATATATATATATATATATATATATATATATATATATATATACAATCGAGTTAGTTGATATCTTGATTGAAGTTGTTGAAATCATATTAGGATTTACTAAAAGAAGCATATAAAAGAAACGGGATTGCAATATATTATCTTTCCAATTACAACAATTTTTGTGGTAAATGTTTAGAAGGAAGTATTAGAAAGTGTTGTGTGTTTAGAAGGAAGTATTAGAAAGTGTTTTGCTAGCAAGATTAGTGGAACCTACAAATAGTTGAGTGTATTTGAAATTACATAGGAATGAAAAGAAAACTGAGGAACAAGATGCGCCGTCTATGAAGCACGGACACTCCTTGAATTTGGTGTGTCCTGGTGTCGGACACGTGCCGTGTCCGATATTGGCACAATACCGACACTTGTTATTACATTGAATTATATAATTTTTTTTAAAATTATTAGTTGTGTCGGCGTGTCAGTGTCCATATCGTGTCTGGTGTCCGTATCCGTGCTTTATAGTGCGCCGCTAATACTGTGGATCAATCAAGAAGTTTACAAGAGTTTTCTTCATCACACTCACTTCCGCCTAAATATAAATAATTCCTTTCAAAATAGTCTTTGAGTTCTCAATGAAATTGAATAATTCCTTTCCCAAGGTCTTCATTAAAAATTGAACTAATGTAAGTAGGTTTAGGTTTCTCACCTTCTTTAGCAAAATCTACTTCGTCAGTGGATCTTGTGCTTCCAATTTCCCTATTTCATCAGACTGACTTCCTGTGAATCCCAAAGGAAAATCATCAAAAATAAAATCGAGCGATTCATACTCTTGGGAAATTTTAGATCTTCATTATTATGAACAGTCAGAATCTGATAGTTCTTCAATAACCTCAATAATATTGTCTTCTAGTTCTTCATTTGAAACTATCTCTCTAGAAAATTGTTGTATGTTATTTATTTAGTTCTTCAAGATTGGCTATTAGAGTCACCTCTTTGAAAGTCATTCTCAATCTGTTTTTGGCCACATAAGACAAATTTCATGAAATGAAGCTCGAGTGGATTATACGAGGATCCAGTTGCTGTCTGAATCTTTATTATCTAATCCTAATGTACATTGTAAACAAGACCTGAAAAACCCTAAACCTAGATTATGAGCGGGAAAATTCTTTCTTAACTACACTTAATGTAAAATTTGAATTTCAAATCCTTTCCCTACATTGTATGACGCCACATCATTGATTGTTTCACTTAAATTCTATTAACCAGGTATTATAAACAATAATTGCAAACTCTACCTATTCATATTCCACCAGCAATGAATGTTTCATGTTTTCCAATGTTTGGGTTATCAATGGAATGCACTAAGTTCAAACCTATAAATCTCATACATTTCTATGCCTCCTTACCCACACTTCCCATCTTTTCCATTCTTCTATGGCACACAACAACTAATGCCTCGATTGAGATTCATGCGGTTAGTGAATGGATGCATTCAAACATTCAAACAAATCTCAACCATCAACTCTAATACACATTTAGATCTAGCATTTCTCTGTTCTCCCACCATAAAGACACAACCACACGAACACATGAAAAGTGAAAAGCCAATTTCCCATTAATATATAACTTTGGTGTCACTTTTGTAAACTCCAATTCAGTTTCTTCATCAACTCTCGCACGACACCGGACGTCACTTATATGCGTGTTTTACAATTTGTACTATTATTGTGCCTTTTATTTTATTAATTTTATTAATGTAGGAGTTACATATACCATTGAATGAAGCTCAATGAAGAATGCAAGTGTCATTAGCATGAATGACCCTCTTTTGAGTTGTTGGTTTTTTCCAGAATGCAAATAATGCATGATACTGTCGTTTATTTGAGTTTGTTTTATTTCTTTTTATTCTCATTGAAGGACAGATGTTCAGTCCAAATATGATATTGTTGGTTAAAAGAGTGAGCAATTACATGTTCACTTCACTGTTGTGGTTTCTATGAATCTAGCCATTTGAGACACTCATTCTCTTCTTTCCACAAATTACATTTATTGGATTTATGAATAGTCAAGGAACAACTCAAGGGGTCCTATTGTGTGGAGTTTAGGAAAAATTGTGGAGAGTGCCTTCAAACATCAGATTCTGAATCAAAAGTTAGTAGAATAATTGCAGAAGCTTTGAAGCTACTTCAATTTGTTTTGCAACAAAATTTGGTGTTCATCATCGCCGACACCAACACAGACTGATGACAGCGCAGAGAGAGATTGATGATGGCGGCAATAGAAAGAGAGAATATAGATGGCGGTGTTTCCCAATTCTGCTTCAAAGTATTCTTCTTACCTTATCGCACGACATCCATGAATATTTTGTTAATATTTCTTTCCCTTATTACTTTGAGAGACCGTTATGGTTCGGTGCTTTAAAAACATTCCTCTACAACAAATGCTTATAACAATCAAATGCATTTGTCTCGCGTTTTTTTTATATCAATCAACTTAACTTTTATTTATTATCTTGCAGACATTGTCTTATGGCAAGTTCATGGATTCGATGCTTTTAAAGAATTGAAATATTTCAGCTGATTGATTGTACTGGACATGCTTGGAACTGCACAAATAATTGGTGGAGATTGGAATAACTGTGTGAAGGACAGGTGATAGAGTTTGGTGCTCCGTCGCTTGGAAACAATTTTGTTTTCTTTATCACATTGTAATATTAGGGATTGCGTTGATTTAAAGTTGATTGTAATAGTTAAATCATTTCTGTTTGAACTTTTTTTATTTTATTAATGCTTTGTATTTTGGTGTTATCTTAGGATGTCTAAGACTAAAATCTGGGATGCTGTTTCGTTATTGAGTGCATGATTTAAATTGAACTGTCTTTTTCATTAACATGGATAGACTTCTATGAAGGCCAATCCTTATCTATATTTAATACTATCAACTATATGCTTATTTGCTGAAGCCGTTATTTTTCGAACCTTTGGTATAATATCTCTACAATCATCAATCCTTATGTTTTCAGTATCAAATTTGTGTTTTTTTAAAGCTTACTCGACAAGTTATAGAATAAGTTCCCTAAAAACTAAAAAGTTTTAGAATAAGTATATACTGATACTATTACAATCATGATGATCATGTTCCAAATTTAGTGATGGGGTTAATTTATAGTTTTCCAACTATATAGTGAAAAATAATATTAAGTGAGTAGGGCCGTGATACTCATATAACTTTAGCTATTAAGGATGGTCATTGACGTTCTTGAAGGACATTTGATAACAGGTAGCAACATTGGCGATGAGGCCTATATACCTAGGCTATCACTTACACAATCAGACACAAGAATTCCGTTTAAATTTCAACGTAGGCAGTTTCCTTTATCAGTATGTTTTGCAATGACAATCAACAAGAGTCAAAGACAATCACTCAAGCAAGTTAGTGTGTATCTTCCACAACCTGTATTTTCTCACAGTAAACTTTATGGTGCAATATCTAGAGTTACATCAAGAGGTGGTCTGAAGATTCTTATGACCGATAAAAATGGTTTAGCATGGATAACACGTCGAATGGTTTAGCATGTACCAACATGAACTACTTTTTTATTGTAATTTTATTATTTTCATTGTATCTCCACCATAAGAGCGTTATTCCTATATTATTTGAATGTTTTGTTTCCAATAATTATGACCCGTGCGACAGCACGGGTGCAAGGTCTAGTCATGGCCTAAGCTTTCTTCCTCATCATCATTATGTTTTATCTACGTTCAATAACAACAGTTCAAATTATCAGATTTTTTTTTCTTTTAAAATTGCAACTATCAAATTCAAATAAAAAAAGTGATGTACACATTGAAAGAGATAGACATAATAAAAAAATGATGTACACATTGAAATTGGTTATTTTTTAAGATATGTAATAGATTGGTGATATGATAGAAAAATATAAATTACAAGAAAATATGTGTTGAATGCGTATAAGTATTTGGGATGTCCAAATATCATTGTTTTACAGTGAAATACAAACATTTTTATTAACAAAAAATGTGAATATTCTTGTTTCATCAATTATGATAGATCACGACATCTTTTTAAAATCTTATCTCAAATTTAACATTCTTCTGGAGCAAATGCTCTCAACAATAGTTTCGGATCTGCAACGTTGACGTCCAAATCATTGATTAAATATGTGATTGACTGAAATTGTTCTTTTAATATGAACCAAACGAACACCGCAACACGTTAAGACGTAAAATCAAACAACGCCGCACAAAATGACGAACAATACATATACAACGCCGCACTCAGACAATGAAATTATGGAAAACACTTATATATATGGAAACCATTTATTTAGATCAAAAGAAAGCGGAAAAAGATGCAGAGAGGTGATTCTAGGTGAACAAATGACCTAAAAACAAGACTCTTCGATGAGTGAAAGAGAAAGAAAACTTAGAAAGAATTTAGAGTTTCTCTCCTTAAAAAATTAGGGCCGACTAAGCCGGTTGCCAAAATCAACATAGTAATTCCAAATATTGTTGCATAGTGAAATACAAGCATTTTTTTATTAAAAAAGAAATGTGAATATTATTGTTTCATTAATTATGGTAGATCGCCATTTTTTTAAAATCTTAGCTTAAAATTAACATTCTTCCGAAGCAAGTGTTCCTTCAAAAAAAAGCCAACTATTTCTACGGTTTAGATTTGATCAATTAGCTAGCTTGCACCTTTTGTTTTCATACTTCCACTTATAATAATATTGTTAATTACAAAAACGAAAGTAACACCACAATTATTTATTTTTTTACCAAAATGGAAGGAAATATAATCATTCGGTGGACATAAGAAGATAGTTCTTCATGATATATAGTGCATCAATTTGCATGAACTCAACATATTGTAAATATATTATTAATCAAAGTTTATAAGCATCCTTACAACAGCATCTTTCTTATTCCTGTTGATATATTTTACAGAATATGGTTATTAATTAGGAGGAGAACTATAGATATTATTTATGAAGATATCATTATAGGCTTAGTGATGACCATCAGGTACAATGCCATCATTGCTATCACTTCCAATATAGCCTCCTTCAGGGCGGTCCTCCATCACCCAAATCTCCTTCAACTGTTCCAGTACCAGGCAGTCCTCCAGATCCTTCTTCTCTAGGAACTGGAAGGAGGCCGTCACTTTGCCATGGAAAGCTTCCATCAGGATTGATTTCTTCACCAGGCAGTCCTCCATCACCCAAACCACCTTCACCTGGTACACCAGGCAGTCCTACAGGAAACCCTCCAGATCCTAGGACTCCTATAAATGGAAGGTGCGCACCCTGGGGATAAAAGCTGTCTATATCGGGATTGTCGGAGAGTTTTCTAGTAGCAGAACACATGCTTAAGCCCAACAACATAAAGAAAGCAATGCTTAGAACTTTCGAGGTTGCCATATGAAATTTTGTTTGAATCTTACACAACTAAACAGAGGTTTCAAGAGACTGGTATTTATAGGAATGAAATTGGCATTTTGTGATGCGTTGTCTTGCGGAAGTGATAATTAATACTACGCTTTCAATAAATATTTGCGTTTGCTGCACATTTTTTGATCTGTTAAAATTGATATGAATCACATTAAATCATGTGGGTCGTATATAATTTTGGTGGGATAGTTAAAAATTTCAACTAATAAAAGAGAATGCCACATTTTAACCGTATAGCTTATAAGTTCAAATGACCAAAAAAAGACTCGTTTGATAACATTTTTTATCACGAGTTTATAGTTTACTTTTACTAGCTTATAACTTATATTGATTAGCTAGTTCAAGTAACTTATAACTTAAAGGTTATAATTTTTCCTCAATTTTACCGCTCACATCTTACTGGAAAAATAAATGAATTTTAATCAAATATATCCTTTTAAAGTCATTTCTTGTTTATAAACTAGTACAATCGTCAATTTTACCAAACACTACAAATTCAGGTAGCTTATCCAATATAATTAAGCTAACTTGTCACTTATTTACAATTTTTGAATCATCTTCCCTTCCCTAGTAGATCCTTAAATTACTCTCTCATCCAGTTTTCTATAATTAAAATATACACTACACTTCCTTAATAAGTAAAAAAACTAAGGTAAATTATGATATCATATCCAAAGAGATGCATTAATTATTATAGTCTCCCTTAATAATTAAATATGTAATACATTTTATTTAATTTTAACTTAAATAAATATTTTTATGATACTTATTAACTTCAAACCACCATTAAAGAAAAACAATTCATTTATTTAGAATTTCAATGTCTATGAAAATTAAATTTTAATATTTTATTATTGATTTAATTATCTAAATATAAAATTTATTTTTAAATAGTCGTATTTTACCGGTTTTAGTAATTAGTGCATTACTTTAAATTTATTTTGTATTGTTTCCTATTTATACTGTTTTAAACTAGATGTCAATGATATTGTGAATTAAAAATAAATAAAAAATATACATTTGAATTATATTAAAGAGGATGTGTAATATTCCTTTTTTTTTTTTGACTTTTTGTTAGATTTTTGTCGCTGGATTGTTAGAAATAAAATTACTATTAATAAAAGATTAATTCTTTGTCAGACTTTACTTGGGTCAAACTCAAAATTGCCAGGGGCCCCTTTTTTGAAAACCAGGGGGTTGACATCAGAAAAATACTGTTAATGAAGAAACTTTATATTTTAAAATAAGAGGGGGAGAATAATGTAATTCGAACTTCTCTCGAAAAAGGGGAATGCAATTTTTTATGATATTACGTAAGAGTAGAGGAAATGTATGTTTTAGCACAAGTGTTGGATCACATGGGGAGCTCGATGGACCATCCACATGAGGCAAGAGCAGCCAAACAGTGAGTGAAACGCCACACTTTCACCCAAATTTTTTAGGAAATGTGTCTATGGGTCCTCTCACTTATAAAATGCTCAACATTTGTGTTTTTAACCGATGTGAGACTTCTAGCTCATACTTTTATTCACGAAAATCTCTCTCGAGTGTGAGTCCATCAATTTATGATACCCTCAAGCGGAACCTATGTCATCCACATGCACTTTCACTTGTACTATTGTTGCTAGAGGCACCAATGGAACCCGCCACCCGAACACCCTTGGTCAGTAAGACTTTCTTAGGCAAAAGAACCACAAGTGAAAGAGACACCACACTTTTATCCAAAATCTTAAGGCAATGGGTTTGTGGGCCCTCTATCTTATAATATGGTCAACCTCTACTTTTTCAATGCATGTAAGACTTTTAACTCATACTTGCTTAGGGGTAGAAATGAGCTAGGCTGGGCAGGGCTTTGTAAGGCCTAAGACTGTCCTACTTAAAAAATTAGACTGTTAGTTTTCCCACCATATGCCATACTCACGCGCCCTGCAGAATTTCTCAAAATGTCCTTTCGATTATACAATCCGAAAAAATACGAAATGCAATTCAGTTTATATAATTCAAACTGCTCCTATATATATATATATATATATATATATATATATATATATATATATATATATATATATAAGGAAAATAACCACTCCCATTTTACAGTTTTATATTTTCAACTTTTCATTTTCTCTCGCTCTCTCTCTCCCCCTTATCCCAACATCTGAACCACACAAATCTGTCTAAATTTGGATTTTTTTTGCTCAAAATCACCGCATTTAAAGCTTTAACAAACATCAAATTGAAGGTTAGTACTGATTCCTTATGCTTTCAAGTTAACTAGGTCGAATTTGTTTTTTCGTGTACACTAAAGTTGTTCGGATTTTATAATCCAAACTGTATTGTTGCAGATCAGATTATATAATCCGAATTGTACCAGTGTTATTTTTTCCTTGTGTTGTGCATTTTATGTTGATTGTGTGTTAATGCTGACGACGAGCCTCAGCCTCAGGCTGAGCCAGCGTACGATCATATGGACGTGGACATGGAGCTTCAAGTGGAGGATGATGTTGAGGCTGTGGACTATGTGGGTGATGATGATGTTGTCCAGCAGCGGCGGCGGGGGAAGCATGTGCTGGAGCTAGAGCCTGAGCCTCTTGATGATTATCCCGATGGCCCACACGACACTTTGTGGATGTTGTCTATCTGAGGTACTTCAGAGACTTGGAGGATGTTGTTGGTTATTCATGGGGAGCTACTGCACTATCACACTTGTATAGGGAACTTAACAATGCTTCCCATTACAACACCAAGCATTTGGGTGGATACTTAACTTTGTTGCAAGTATAAATAGATAATTATGTTTGTTTTTTCATCTTTAAGTGTTATTGTTTGTACATTTATATGTGGTTGTCTTTGTTGCAGGCTTGGGTGTATCAACATTTCAGGGGTATAGGAAACAAGGATGTGTGGGGTGGATATCTGGATCATTAGCATCCACGCGCCATGGTTTTTGTACCACAGGTGGGTTTGTCTACACCAGACTAGTACAAAGATCTAGATCAGTTGTGGATCTGGAAGGCGTTGTCATGACCCCATATAGCACCTCCAGGCATTTTCGTTTGAGCGGGTCAACCTTTACTTTGGATGGCTCAGATACGGTAACTGCAAAATGAGATATCTGTCGGAGCGGGTGCTTCATCAGTTTGGGTACTGGAAGAACGTCCTCAGACATCCATATGAAAGTGCACCTCCTGAGGAGACCTTAGTGAATATCACCTACCGCTTTCAACACCATCTTGATCATGCGCTGACACCTCAGCATTTGGGTCACCGTACATTGTAGGGTGTGGGCGGAAGATGGATACATCATATGGTATTATAATGCCTCACATCCACGCATGATTCTTCCAGTGGAGGATTTTCAGGTCCCGAGACCACCAGAGCGATATGGCCTTGATGAAATTGCTGCTGAGGAGGATGAAGAGCGTGGGTTCTTGGATTTGGCCGAAAGGTTGGGCCGTATCAGAGAACATGTATATGAAGTTATGTCCAGTGGTGTGGTGCTTCAAGGGTCTGAGGCATGACAACATTTGAAGGAAGTCTTGAGAGAGGTTCATGGGGGGAAGGTTTATCGCCGTAGGCATAATGTTGAGGGTGACAGGGGTGTAATCATTGGATAATTTTAATTTTTGATTATGTTATGTTTGAATATTTTTATGTTTGATTAATGTTATGTTTTGAAAATTATGTTATGTTGTTAATTTTTGTTTTGAATTATGTCATTTAGAAGCAATCTAATGCGCCAAATGTATGGTTATGTCAATTCACCTCAAAAGAGTCTAGACTGTATCTGTGCTGGTGCAGCTCGGATTATATAATCCGAAAACCTCCTTTTTCACCCCAAATGTTGACTTTTTACGCGGTGTTTGAGACATTTCAGAATATATAATCCGAAATGCGTAAAACTAGTCCGGATAATATAACCTGAACCCAATCAACGCACTTTAGCATAAAGATCCTTCAGGGTGCTATAAACTCTAAAAGACTCGAAAAGTTTCGGATTATATAATCCAAAAGTAGTTTGGATTATATAATTCGAACGAGGGGTATTTTTGAAAAAAAATAGGGTGCGCTCGAAACAAGCAAGGTGGGAAAAGTAATAGTCAAAAAATTATAGGTCTGACCTTTTTAAAGCCTGGTGAAGCCTGAAAGCATATTTAAAGTCTATTTTACACTAAGGTTTATCAACACTTATAAACGTACTACTAAATATGTCAAAACTTATGAAAGCTTAAATCACACGAATATGTCTGTTACTAAATAAAATGTTTTTACGAAGGTTTAATCAAACAAATATATCTGCTACCAAAAAACAAAATAATATGAAGGCTTGCGTTTATGAAAAAAAATTCAGCAATATCAATAATAGAAGATATATTATATACACAACTTAATAGGGCGGCTTGATGATTAATAAGCTTTTTTGAGAGTCTTAGTTTAGTCTATTTAATTAAATAAGCTTTACAAAAAGTTTGAGTATGACTTTTTATTAAACGAACTAGGCCGAGTTAGGTTTAAATAGAAATTAGGCCGTAGACCTCTATCAAACGACTTGGCGTGTTAACATCCCTATACTTGCTACCCGATAACAAGAGGGGAGGTGGTGCAGAGTGCAATTCAAGTTGGGAAATGTAATTTACTTACTAGACAACTTGAAGAACATTGATTTTAAAAAATAAAGGCAGGTCACACTACCTTCTTCAACTCCTATCGGAAATTTAGCTAAAAAAATTGAGCATTCAGTCCTATCCAATTCCGCTACAGGGGTGCCGAAAATTTGTTCTTGATTACAGGATCTTAAATGATTAACTCCAAGGTGAGGAAACATGAGTTGCAGGAGTCAACAACAACATCAACAACTTGCATCCTCTTTTCTAGTTTATCCAAAGTCTTGTATTCATATTCAGTTCTGAGTATGCAACATCGTTAAAACTTGAGAAGTAAAACTTTTAAGAAGAGTTTGTCGTTAAATTAAATTTCAAAAATATCAAAGGTTTAATCTATGCAGTTGTGCGCAAAGTTATCCAATGTACAGAGGAAAAAAAACTTTCTTTTAAGGAAGCAATAACTTGTTTTTTAATGGTGGAAGCAAAAATTTGTCATTAATGTAAACCTAATTAATTTCCAGCTCTTGTTTCCGTGTAGTGATATATTTTCGAATATTAAGTTTTACACGCTATGCAAACATTAATTCACTATTATAGCTAGAAATAGCATATTTGTTTGTGTAATACGCAACAATTAAAAAAAATTGCTATCCGACTCAAAGATGAAATTATTTGAAGTGTCTAATTCCATCGTCCATCTTATGAGGACTTTATTTAAAGTCAGCTTTTTATGAACTAGCCACCAAAATTGACATAAGGTGATATTGAAACCTAAAACCTTGAAAGGATCATTTTCTCAGGTCTCAAGACAACATCACTAGGTCAACCCGAATAGGTCTAATACACAACTTGTTAATGATTGTTATGAATTAATACTCCACACGTCTATTATTATAAGAACTTTAGAAGAAGAGTAGTATGAAAAGTTGTTGGAGTAATAAATTTGTTTAATATGCGTTATATTTTAATATTTATCCTATATTATAATTATTAATGTCATAAAAGAGATAAATATTTTTGTGTTTTCAATGTAAATTAAATAAAAATATTTTTGTAAAGAAATCATTAATGCATGTGAAATTTTGTAAATGGTCTTATATTAAAAGAGAAATAAAATTTTAAAAAGGTGTCTTATATATAAATACGAAAAGAGGGAGTAATCATGTTATTTTGGTGCGAACTCTCTGGTTTTTATGGGAAGAGGCTTTTGATAGTACATAGTTTGGCCTATTTGTGAATAAAGTTTGATCAACATTTATTTTATTCATAAATCGAAATTGGGTTCTCCTAAACAATTGAAGCTCATTAACCACTTAAATTCAATCATTTTGTTAGAGAAAATATTGGAATACTTCTTGTTTAAGTTTATTGTCAAAAAGAAACCATGTGAAGTTATTATTTCATATTTCGTAGAATACTGCTCTTCCCCCTGCACTTTTCGCTCACGCTCAGCATAACTTGCCAAAATACTCCTGCGCTAGTTAACTAACGCAAGTGTAAAATTATCTTGACTTAAAATTTCGTTTTTCTACACTTACGTGACTTAAATCACGCCGTGTGAGTTAACTCACGCAGGAATTAACATCTGCGTGAGTTAACTCACGCTAGTACTAATCTTGGCAATATCAATATCCTTATTCCTACAGTTGGCTCGTAACGACTTTTTGTTGTTCTTGGACAATTAAAAGCTTTATTTATTTAAAAATGAAAGGTTTTTTCCTTGATAATATAAACAATTGCCCATGAGTGGCAAATCAATGGTGTGTCATGGTTTACATGGTATCTCTTCTTTAGCTTCAACTTTAGATTAACGTGTGTATATAATATTAATTGAAACTTGTTGGTCTCTTAATTAAAAGAAGTTGTTCCATAGACAATGTATGCAAATGCAAATGCACCTATTTTGGAACTTTGTAACTAGCGTGAGTTAACTCACGCATGTGTTAATTCCTGCGTGAGTTAACTCACGCGGCGTGACTTAAGTTACGGAAGTGTAAAAAAACAAAATTTTAAGTCAAGTTATTTTTACACTTGCGTTAGTTAACTAGCGCGAGTGTATTTTTGGCATGGCTGCAGGACGCGAGTGTTTTTTAAAAGGGCCAGCTTTACTCAGTTTGTAAAGATAATGCATAATATATGTAAATTTCAGAGTTTGATCCCCCGACACCACCAAAAAAGAGATCTTTCAAAGTTGTAGAGTATACATTTACCACTGACTCACACATTCAACCCTAGTCCCTATAATATCATCTTTGAAAAACAATTCAAACCTTTTAATATCACTTAATTGAAGAAGCTCTATTATGAAATATAGATATATAGACTCGGCCATCAAAATTACCTCCTCTAATATCTTTAAGATTCTTATCAATACACCCCAGCATAGTCAATTTGAAGCATCGTCCCACAATAATTGTGATATTTAACAAGTTCGTACAAATTAAGAATATGATATATATACCTCTTCAAAAATATTAAATATATAAAAGAAAATAATAAATTTACTAATTTGTCCTTTTTTGAGAGTTACAAATTATTCTTATGAAATATCAATTCATTATCATCAATACGAAATAGGTTACTGCTCTCCCCCTACACAAAACACTCGCATCCTGTAGCCATGCCAAAATTATTAAATTATTAAATTAAAGGATTCAAAAACAGAGACGGATTCAAAAACAGAGAAATGGCCGCTCCAAAAACAGAGAAACAAGTTAAAGGATTCCTTGGGAGACGGAACTACATCTCCAGATTCATCTCTTATATGACTGCCACATGTGGGCCCATATTCAAGTTACTCCGCAAAGATCAAGGGATCGTTTGGACGGAAGACTGCCAGAAAGCCTTTGACAACATCAAAAAGTATTTGTCAGAACCTCCAATTCTTATCCCTCCAGTTGAAGGAAGACCATTGATCATGTATCTGACTGTGTTAGAAGACTCCATGGGTTGTGTACTCGGACAACAAGATGAAACTGGTAGAAAAGAGCATGCAATTTACTACTTGAGCAAGAAATTCACAGATTGTGAATCCCGATACTCGGCACTTGAGAAGACTTGTTGTGTTTTAGCCTAGGCTACCAAACAACTTCGACACTATATGATCAATCATACTACTTGGTTGATATCCAAAATGGATCCAATCAAGTACCTCCTGAAGAAGTCTTCATTATCAGGAAGAATTGCTCGTTGGCAGATGTTATTGGCCGAGTTTGATATTGAATACCGCACTCAGAAAGCAGTCAAAGGCAGTATCCTTGCAGATCATTTGGCTCATCAACCAGTTGAAGATTACCAACCTATCAAATTTGATTTCCCTGATGAAGAGATCATGTATTTGAAGATGAAAGATTGTGACGTACACGTTGTTTGGTGAAGGTCCTAATCCTGAATCTAAATGAGGTTTGATATTTGATGGGGCCGTTAATGCCTATGGTAATGGAGTCGGGGAAATTGTCGTTACACCTAAGGGTACCCACATCCCTTTTACTGCAAGGCTATGGTTTGACTGGACAAACAGTATTGCGGAGTATGAAGCTTGCATCGTGGGTATTGAAGTAGCTATCAATCTGAGAATTAAAAATATTGATATATGTGGAGATTCAGCCTTGGTGATTAATCAGATCAAGGGAAAATGGGAAACTCACCACGTTGGTTTGATTCCTTATAGGTATTATGCAAGACGGTTGTTAACCTTTTTCAACAAAGTAGAGTTGCGTCACATTCCGCGTGATGAGAATCATATGACAGACGCTTTGGCCACCCTGTCTTCGATGATCAAGGTAAATCATCACAATGATGTACCATTAATCAGCGTCCAGTTCCTTGAAAGGCCCGCTTATGTGTTAGCAGTTGAAGCAATTTTTGATGATAAGCCATGGTTTCATGATATCAAGGTTTTCCTTCAAACTCAGGAGTATCCATCTAGGGCATCCCGCAAAGACAATAGGACTTTAAGAAGATTGTCTGAGAGTTTCTTCCTGAATGGCAATATAATGTATAAATGGAATTTTGATTCAGTGTTGCTCAGGTGTGTGGATCTACATGAAGCAAGATTATTGATGCATGAGATACATGAAGGATCATTTGGAACCCATTTCAATGGGTATGCGATGGCTAAGAAAGCGTTAAGAGCATGATACTACTGGATGACGATGCAAGAGGATTGCTACAATCAAGCCAAGAAATGCCACAAATGTCAGATTTATGCAGATAAAATTCATGTACCACCATCTCTGCTCAATGTTATCTCTTCCCCGTGGCCTTTCTCTATGTTGGGCATTGACATGATTGGTCAAATTGAACCAAAAGCTTCCAGCGGACACCGTTTCATACTAGTGGCTATTGATTACTTCACCAAGTGGGTTGAAACAGCATCTTATGCCAATGTGACCAAGCAAGTAGTGGTCCGGTTCATCAAGAATAACATCATCTGTCGCTATGGTGTTCCTAACAAGATCATCACAGATAATGGTACCAATTTGAACAACAATATGATAAAGGAATTGTGCGATGATTTCAAGATTGACCATCATAACTCTTCTCCTTATAGTCCTAAGATGAATGGTGCAGTTGAAGCTGCAAATAAGAACATTAAGAAGATTGTGCAGAAAATGGTGGTCACCTATAAGGATTGGCATGAGATGTTACCCTATGCTTTGTATGGATATCGTACTTCAGTACGCACTTCAACAGGGGCAACCCCTTTCTCTTTGGTGTATGGTATGGAAGCAGTACTCCCTGTAGAGGTTGAGATCCCATTTTTGAGAGTCTTGATGGAAGCTGAGTTGACTGAAGCTGATTGGTGTCAGAATAGGTATGATCAGTTGAATTTAATTGAGGAAAAACGCATGACTTCTTTACTCTTAAGTTTATTATCATTCTAACAGTCGAATTGAAGTCTAGAAGATATGCTGATCGAGAGGATGGTTCGACAAAATGAAGAAGATGTCGAAGGAAGGTTGGCATCGAAAGGAGGAGCTGAGTAACGGTTTCTCGTCGAAGAGGCATTGTTTGAACATGTCTGTAGAAGTTAACAACAGTTATTTCAAACGTGTCTATAGGTAGTTACTTAGTATAAGTGGCATTTTCCTCTATGGAAAACGGGTCACAATTCAAACATACTGAAAAATTACACGCTCAAACGATCCGCCTGCACAAGAAGAAACGAGCACAAGTCCTAATGTATGAATCTGTGTACCACTTTTACATTCATTTTAATGCAATTCTCATTTAACTTTTAGACTCTTTTTTCGTTCAATCTTTACTTTTTAATCTTTCGCTTCAATCCCTTGAAGATAATCTCGATAGGTCTCACCCTGTATCTGGATTTCGACGGTTATATTCATAGTTCGCCACAGTTTTCTGGAAAACAATCAAGCATAAAATGTCTTGAGATTTGCTGGTTGATCTCACTCGCATTTGTTTTAAATCAGTTCCGTAGTTTACCAAAATCAAGGGTAAACATGAGCATACCAAATATGTTTAATAAAGGGGTCCGTCCGATTGTTTCAGAAATTCCAACTCCTTTTGCTCAATAGCCAATACCGATTTCTCAACCCGGTGTATCTTTTCCGCAAGCTGTTATGACTTATTCGACGCCTTTTGTTCACACTACTCAGCAAGACCATGGACCTATCTTCCATGCTAAAAGTGTAGAAGCATTTTATAGAGTGGATGACCTGCAAGACAAATATAATGAGATGCAGCGAGAGATGGAAGCTCTCTGTGGTAAAGAATTGTTTGGCGAGAACGCTCATGAACTCTGCTTGGTACCCAATGTTGTGATACCACCCAAGTTTAAGGTTCTAGATTTTGAAAAGTACAAGGGAAATTCTTGCCTCATTCACTTTTTCCAGGACAGCTTGACCTGTGTCGCTTTGAAGTTGTATATGAACTTGGATAGTGAAAAGATCCATACCTTCAATAACTTGGGAGGTGCTTTTGTTCACCAATACAAGTACAATTTGGATATGACTTCGGATATGGAAACAACTTAGGGACATGACTCAAGGGGATAGGGAAACTTTCAAGGAGTATGCTCAGAGATTGAGAGAACTTGCTACTCAAATCATCCTACCGCTAGAAGAGAAAGAATTGACCAGGATCTTCCTCAAAGCACTTGGTCCGTTTTACTATGACATGATGGTTGCTAGTGCGTCAAATAATTTTACTGAAATGGTAAGTATGGGTATGCGTCTCGAAGAAGGAGTCTGGGAAGGACATTTGGCGAAGGAAAATGTTCTGGCCAGCAGTGCCAAGAGGTTTGGAAAAAATTATCCAAGAAAGAAAGAGCAAGAGGTCAGCATGGTCACCCATGGAGGACAACAACAAGGATATCCAGCCAACCCGCACATTGCTGCCATCTCACCATTTATCCCTGCTCCTGAAAACCCAAACTATCAACTACAAATGCCTCAAAGGCATCCATCACACTATCCACCACTATATCAACAACCTTACCCACAAAATCAACAAAAACCTCATCAACAACCATATTACCCATGACAACAACAACAACAATTACGCCCACAAGCCCTTCAACAACCCTTTAACCAACAAAATCGTACCCAAACAACTCAATCATTCGACCCTATACCATTGAAGTATGAAGATTTTCTTCCCGCTCTACTTGACAAGAACCTTGTCTAAATTAAAGCACCTCTTCGCGTTCCAGATGTACTACCTATTTGGTACCGTCTCGACCTCACATGTGCCTTTCATTAAGGGGCACCATGACATGATGTTGAACATTGATATGATCTTAAGAATGAAGTCCAGAAGTTGGTTCGTGCCAACATTCTATCTTTTAAAGACCGGAACCTAAATGTTCAAGCCAATTCTTTGCCAAACCATGGGTCTTCTGTCAATATGATCCAATATTATCAGGAAACCGACCTCATTTTTAGCGTACAGGATATCAAAAATCCTTTGGTCTCAATGCACATCAAGATGTGTGAGGTAGCTCTCTTCAGTCATGACCATGCCACCTGTGAAGTGTGTTCCGTGAATCTTCAAGGATGTAAGCAAGTTCAAGATGATATACAAGGATTGATGGATAAAAAGGAGCTTGTTGTTACAAGGAAAGACAAGAGTGTTGGTTTTATCACTCCTGAGTTCAACATCCCAGAGCAGATTGAAGTGGCACTCAACAGCGAGAAGCCGGCTGTCACCCCTCTTGTGATCTGTTTTCCAGGACCCTTGCTGTTGTTAGCTTGTAAATTTGACAGGCACATTTAATATTGTCGACATTTGTTTGACCTTTAAATTTGCAGGAATCGAAGAGCTCTCATACACAAATTGAAGAAGCTTCGACAAAGTATGAAGCCTAAGGCGCATAATTGGAGTTTCAACGAAGTAAGGCTAAAAGAGAAGTTTCGCGTCAAAGACAAGCAAAAGGGGGGGAAGCACGATTTCAAGCAAGGAGACATTTTCTTTTTAGTGGAGAATGCGGGGAAAGTGGTTGTCCAAGATGGAAGAAGTGTTAATCATGGAGTTAGTGGTTCACCATCTAGATTTTTAGTATAAATAGTAGTTTCCAAGCCGGAAAGTGGGTCGCAAATCATATACAAAGTTCTTCAACACTCAAACTACCGATGTCTAGGAAAACGAGTTATACATAATGTATGTAAACTGATTTGTAGACCACCCCTTTTAATTTAATGCATTGCATTTTACCTTTTCCTTGAGTTTACATGCGTAAACTTACTTTTATCTTGCTTTATTTTAAGCTTTTACTCGCATTCTCAAACCTGTTGAGAGACAATGCCTTTTTATATTAAACCCGACCTGCTCTCTATGAAACCTGAGTGAACTTCGTGGCCTTTTTCCTAACTCTTCTCCTATAAAACACATTAGCACAACGGTCTTGAGATTTCTAGTTTGATTTCGCTTGTAATAATCAGAACTAGCCCCCGTTTGCCAAAATCACAGGCAAACAACCGTATACTTTCGAGAAAGCTATGCCCTACAAATATGATGCTACAATATTGAAAGATGTTCAGGAGATGCCCATACCTCCTTTGGCCTATGTGGTTAACATTCCTGATAGTAGCAAAGTATTGAGAAGTGGACATATTCTCCCAACGGCTGTTCAAGGAAAGACTAATGCTTCGGTTTTGGAGCGAGTACAAGCACAAAACCCCGGTAAAAGTAAGGATATGGGTCAGTCTAGTGCAAATGGTAACTCTGACTTTGAAGTTTTGAAGATGGTCAAGAGGAATGAATACAAGATAATGGATCAGTTGCTGCAAACTCCTTCCAAAATCTCCATGTTGTCTCTGTTAATGAATCCTGATGCTCATAGAGAAGTGTTGATGAAGGTTATGGATAAATCTTATGTGGACCATGACGTAACCCTTGGTCAGTTTGGAGGCATAGATTGGAACATTACTACATGTAACAACTTGAGCTTTAGTGATGAAGAACTCCCGGGGGACGGAAGGAACCATAATTTGGCCTTAATCATTTCAGTTAATTGCAAGACGGACGTTATATCCAATGTGTTGGTAGACACAGGGTCATCCCTGAATGTAATGGCCAAGACCACTATGGATAAACTCTCATACCAAGGTACACCATTTAGGCGAAGCGGGGTGATAGTAAAAACTTTTGATGGATCAAGGGAATCAGTAATCGGTAAAATGGATTTTCCCATCACAATTGGGCCCCATGTATTTTAGATCACCTTTAAAGTCATGGACATCCAAGCTACATATAGTTGCCTACTAGGAAGACCCTGAATTCATGAAGCTGGAGCGGTGACATCCACACTCCACCAGAAGCTTAAATTTGTGCAAAATGGGAAGTTGGTGACGGTAGGCGGAGAGGAAGCTCTAATAGTAAGCCATATGTCGGCCTTCTCTTTCATTGGTGCCGATAGTACAGATAGAACAACATTCCAAGGGGCTGGGGGCGGTTAGTACAATTGCCCGAGAACAAGCGCAAGGAATGTCTAGGTTTCTTTGCTAGGAATTCAGGTGTGGTCATCAAGCCAACTAGAGGTACTTTTCATAGCGTTGGGTTCATTCATTCCCCGCCGGAAGATAATGCAATTATTGTAGACAAGTCCGAAGAAGTGGCACTTGTCCATGTGATACCGGGAGGAATCTGCCGCAATTGGGTTGTTGTTGACGTCCTTTATGTTACCCATTTATCAGAGTAATATGCTTGTTTGTTTGTCTTTTTCAAAAAATCCTTTCGTCTCGCCCAAGATGAAAGTGAACTCATGTAGGGCTTTGTTTTAGCTTCAAGTATTTCTATTATTAATGAAAATCGTCGTTTTTATCACGACTTTTATTTAATTTTATTGCTTTTTCTGGAAAAATGGTAACACAAAAAACCAAAAAACTTATTTTTCTTTTTTTAAAATCAATTTCAAAATTATGCATTTACTTTTTTTACTAAAATCAATCATGAATCATATGCAGACTGAACATCAATAAACTCGTTGAACACAGTAACCCTATGCTCCCTCCCAACTTTGAGTTTCCTGTCTACGATGCTGAAGAAGAAGAGGATGAAGACATTCATGATGAGATCAGACTGTTACTAGAGCTGGAAAGGAAAGCCATTCAGCCTCATGAGGAAGCAGTGGAAATCATCAACTTGGGTTCCGATGAAGATAAGAAAGCGATCAAGATCGGGGAACTGCTGTAAGAAATTGTCGAGGAAAGAGTAATTGAGCTTCTCAGAGAGTATGTGGATATATTTGCATAGTCGTATCGAGATATGCCAGGGTTATATCCCGAGAATGTCGAGCACCAGTTGCCTTTGAAGCCTGAATGTCCTCCGGTTAAGCAGAGGTTGAGGAAAACTCATCCTGATATTGCTCTCAAGATCAAAGAGGAAGTGCAAAAGCAAATTGATGCGAGTTTCCTTGTTACATCTGAATATCCTTAATGGTTGGCCAACATAGTGCCTATTCCAAAGAAAGATGGTAAGGTCAGAATGTGTGTTGATTACCAAGATTTGAACAAGGCTAGTCCGAAGGATGATTTCCCATTACCTCACATTGATGTATTGGTTGACAGTACTGCCAAATCCAAAGTCTTCTCCTTCATAGATGGTTTCTCCGGATACAATCAGATGAAGATGGCAGTTGAAGACAGAGAGAAGACATCTTTTATTACGCCTTGGGGCACTTTCTGCCACAAAGTGATGCCTTTTGGTTTAACAAATGCAGGTGCTACTTACTAGAGGGGCGTGACCACTCTCTTCCATGACATGATGCACAAGGAGATCGAGGTTTATGTGGATGATATGATTGTCAAGTCAAGCACCGAAGAAGAACATGTGGAGTATTTATTGAAGATGTTTCAACAACTGAGAAAGTATCAACTCCGTTTGAATCCTACCAAGTATACTTTCGGTGTTAGATCCGGGAAGCATTTGAGTTTTATTGTTAGTCAGAAGGGTATTGAATTTATATATATATATATGTATGTATATATATTATGTTTTAAATTTATTTTAAATCTTTGCTAATTTGTCTAAGCTTATAATTTAGCTGCTCCGGTGACTTGGTCGTGTTCTAAGCTTTTGCATCATAGAGTATAATTTGTAGCAGTCTTGTGTGAATGGTTCTTTTATTTTGCATATGACAAGAATTACAGTAGGCTCATTCAGATTCTCTAAGGGCTAGGATAAATAGTTGGTAGATAGTAAGTTGGAACTTTAGCCTTGTGTTGATGCTTTTTTTGGATAAATTTTATGAATTTCAATTATAATATTTTGGATGAAATTGTATATGACTTTTATGAATTTCAATTATAATATTTAGTTAATATTTGCCACTTTCCCAAATATTTTGGATAAGATCCGCTACTGATCACCTTCTGATCAGGCACGATCAAATAACCTCGATGCTATTGTCTTTTAGTTCTTCATTTGAAACCACCTCTTTAGAAATTTGTGGCATGTAACTTAGTTCTTCAAGATTGGCTATTAGAGCCATTTCTTCTTCATGATTTGCTATTAGAACCACCTCTTTTGAAAATCTTTCTCAGTTTGTTTTTAGCCATATAAGAAAATATAAAGAAATGAATCTCAAGCGTATCATACGAGGATCTAATTGTTGTCCGAATCACAACCTACGTTTGATAAAAGTTTAAGACTTAGCCATGAATCATCAGATACAAATTATGGTATATCATCGTTAACAAAGAAGGAATAAGAAAATATGTACCTTGTATTACGTTAATGAAGGATAAGAAGGATGAGAGGGATAACTACCTTTATTTCATTTAGCAGCAGAGTGTTCATAATAGTTTTAATTGTTTGATGGCATGACGTTTAAATAGCTAAACGGCTGAGGGCAGGGACCTCTCATTGAGCTTAGCTAAATGGTCCAACCCATCACGGTCCACTTAGAAAAGAATAGCCCAATTACACATTTTCATCAACTAATTAGTACTTAACACAATAGACCATAATTTATATTATAACATTAACTTATAATAATTGATTATTGTCAATCCATAATTGATTAATTAAATAATTACTCTAACAATCTCCCACTTGGATGACAATACTCAATTACTAAAAGAATATAAAATTCCAATTGTCATAGAGAATTTAAATTTTAAAATTATACGTATGGTCAAAGCACTAATCATTCAAAAGAGAAGTAAGCTTTAACGCTGCAGAAATTGAATCCGATAGGGAAAACAAATCATACATGTCAAAGACTCACTTTTCTAACAAATGATGAATTCATAGTGACACGTTTGAATTAAAAGAATGTGTCATTAAAAAATGGCCCAAGCATTTTAAAAATGCTATAACAAACTCCCACTAACCCAAACTAGCTTAGACTTAATCAAATCATTATGAGTTTCAAAAGTGTGACTATGAAAATCCATAAAAATAAAAAATAGAAAATTCAAGAATCTCCAAATTGGATTAACATAGACACTTAGTTTAAAGATAAAAACAAAAAAGTTGTGGATTAATGTGGCCATTAGAATGTCAATAATAAAATAACATTTATGATTATCTCAGTTTATAAGTACTTCAAGAACATAATATCATACTCGATAGGAGTATTAATATTGTACATTGTACTTATTATTTATTACCTCATAAAATATGGAATGTTGGTAAAAGAGAAGCACAATATTTATTTGCATGCTAAGAGGTTATTGTGAAAATTCCAACAAAATTGACTTAAGCATCTAATTATGATGCTTATTGAGATTACAAGAATTTTAATATATATCTCAATACAATAGAACGAGACTAAAGTTTAAAGTCTCTTAAGTTATGCCATATTTTATAATGCGCACAAGAGTATATGACAATGATGATAATTTTAAATTGTATATATATAGTATGTGTACACATTTCTCTTGATCTCACATATATATTAACAAGAGTGAGAGATTTCTTATTTGAGCTCATAGTTTATATTGTTGTGTACACACTCCCACTGATCCCACACATATATAAACAAGAGTAAGTGGAATTCTCATTAGTGATCACTGAGATGTAGAAATATCTTAATAATGTAAAATTCAATTCAACAGTGGGATACATGATTACTAATGCAAGATTATCAATATAAGTGGTTATGTAATTTTAACTAGTAGAGTTTCATGAACTCAACCACATATTTTGCACATGGGTATAGCAGAATTATTAACACAAGTGATAACTTAATGATAGTATGAAACCTCATGAATGTATAATTTATCAATGACAGATATTATCAAGAATTGAGTTTTGCAGTTAACCACATATTCTGCATTTAGAATTAAGGAGAATGTAAATTTTCATTTAAGAATTTTATAACACAAGATCTTCTTTTCACAATTAAAATATTCAAAGAATTTATAAATATAGTAACCTTTATATGATAGAGTATGATGATTATATAAAAGGTTTATCATCATATGAGTGAGATAAGTCCCTAGTATTATAAAATAAGATATGAGACTCTATTCACAATTTTGGTAACTCACTCAAAACTCAAATGCTACAATTATAATTACACACATTTGAGAAAAGGATCAGGTTACACGCAGCGGAAATACACGAGACTTATACCTTTATTATTATTATTGAAGATATAAGAGAAAATAGTTATAAACTTCCATCAGTATTAAAGAATAGCAATAGCATGAAATATGTCAAAATATAGTGAAAATGGTAAAATTAAATATCTCAAATATACCATTTATAATCATTTAGAATAATGGTATAAATAAATTTTTCTCAATGGAGTTCTTAAGAATTTTAGTTGACGTATTGCTTTTACAAAATAAGTTTACAATAATATACAAGGATATGATAGTGTATAATAATTTATGAGAAAATAATATAATTAATATCCTCAATATAAGTCTTTACAATATTTTTATATCTAGAGTTATGAAACAAATAAACATATTTGTTTATGAGATATAGTTAATCGACATGTAGAATTTTCCTTGCTTGTTGAAGAATTATATGTTCTCCACTTGAGGAGAATGATAGTTAAACTAATAAGGTATTTTTATTACCCACAAAAGGATGATTATGTTAAGTAATGTCATACCGATATGGTATGTCCATCAGGTTACACAATACATAGCAATGATTCTCCCACTTGATAGAGAATAGATAATGATAGTTGAATTAAAAAGTTTGAAATATATTTTAAATAAAATATTCAACTATTTCTCTATCACAAAATGATCATGCTAAGTAACGTCACACCGATAGGGTATGTCCGTCACTCACATAACAAAAGGATAGTAGCAATCCAAAAAATTTATATATAAACAATAACATTTAAGTAGAAATTTAATTTAAAATTAGAATAATATTGGATTGCAAAATCTATATAGTTGTCTACGTGACTTTTAACAAAGTAACTTACTTATTGTAATCCCATTCAAGGATCTTAAGGATAATAAGTAAGAACTATATCATCACAATGTACAATTCTTATTTCTCAAATTAAATATTGATAGGGTACTCTAATTATATTTGACATAGGTATAAAAATTAAGTATAAAAGTTAAGGTACATTGAATAATAGTAGTTATATTAATAACAACACACCGGTAGGGTATGACTGTCATCAATATAATGCTAATCTATTTAACAAAATTTGCATAATTGTATCCACGATAGGTGAGATTAAAATTATACAAATCAATAATATTTATGCTTAAGAGAATATGATAAAATAATATTATGCATAAACAATTGTATTTAATTTACTCAACTTCGGTCATATTCAAATGATCAAATAATAGAAAGACATGCTTAACGATATTTTAAATTAGCACATCATAAATATGACTTTAGAATTTATTTATATGAAATAGTATAATAACAAGAGTTATTATTTAGAATACAAGGGTGTCAATTGGTTTTCTATTTTATCGAGAGTAGAACTCTTAGAATAAAAAAAAAAATCTTCAATACTCCCACTATAAATTAGAATTAGAATATAAATACAAAAGGAGTATTATAGTAAGAATATATAAGAACTATAGAGTTCTATTTAGAATATTCTAAATACAAAAGGAGTATTATAGTAAAAATATATAAGAATTATGACATTCATCTTTATACTTAGAGCCAATGATAATATTTAACGGATAAACAACAAAGAGGTGTTCAATTTTTAATTCATAATTAGAATTTTAGCATAAAAAATGCAACAATGCATTATTCACTATGTATAATTTAATGTTATTGTGATCCAAACATTTAATTGCGACAAAACACATAATTAGATAGTTAATAGTGTGTGTCACAAAATTTAGAGTAATAAATTACAGGTCTGGGTTACAGAGTATAGTAGAAACTATAAGAATATATATTAAAGAGAAATATACCAATTTTCGATTCAATCAATATAAATGACATATATAATATACAACCCACTATACTCATTTTAAAAACAAACTATTATTAGGAACCTTTAGGAACAAACTATAATCAACCCACTATAATCAATTTGTGAAAACAAACTACCTTTAGGAACCTGTAAACTATTCTTCTTCATGATTTGCTATTAGAACCATCTCTTTTGAAAATCGTTCTCAGTTTGTTTTTAGCCACATAAGAAAATATAAAGAAATGAATCTCAAGCGTATCATACGAGGATCCAATTGTTGCCCGAATCACAACCTACGCTTTCTTCCTCATCATCATTTTTACCGAATATTTTATGTGGATTTAGTCTCTTCAACAATCTAGCAATGTTTAATATTCCAGCGTGTGTGCCTTTGTAAATGGGTTGATATGCTTCTACATGCTCCATACAACCTTCTTTGTTCCAAATAATTGATGGGTTGTGTCGTACCCAAATTTTTGACAAATTTATTTTTATTTTTATCTTTTTTCGTACGTTGATCGTTTTTTAGTCGTCCGTTAGTGCGCTAATTCCCGTAATATCTGCCTTTGTTCGTACTTGTGGTCGCATTTATTTTTCGTTCATCGTTTTTTTTAATGTCGCTCGCGTTTTAATTTCGTAATTTTTACTCGTGTTTTGTGCGTATTTTAGTGTAGCGTAACGTTTGCGTTCGTAAAGTTCATTTTATTCACGTCGTCGATTTATTGTTTATTTAGCGTAATTTAGCCGAGTATCTCAGTCGTATCAGACGAAATTTCGGCAGAGAGGTATTTTAAAATACCTCATTTTTTGGTTCCGACGGGACATTATTATTTTTATTTATTTAATTTTCGTTTTTTATTTTTAATCATTTATTTAGTTATTTATTTTTTTTCCATTTATTTATTTATTGTTATTTATTTATCAGATTTTATTTTTCTTTTAAGTCATTGTCCACTTGTCATTTTATCATTGGTCTAGTCCAACTTTTCCTCCAAGAAACAACAAGGGTAGTTTTGTCCATTCCATGTATCAGATGATTAAGAGTGTATCAGAGTTAATGAGGCCAAACACACTTTTCAACACACAGAAACAGATTCCAAAATCAACAATCACAAAAAAATAGATCAAAGACCATTTTTCACCAAGAACACATCAAGAACAAGCTAAAACCCTATTTCTCTAGAATCAAATTTAACACAAGATTCAACAATTTCATCATGATTCTCAGTGATTCATCGAAGAATCATCATCATTGAACCGTTTTCTCTGCAATTCAAGTGCGAATTCATCACCATTTGGTGACAAACTCCAGCACCGATCACAGAGAATCAGTGAGAAGAGAAGAGAAAAAAAAATCCGAAAATAGCAACAGATCCATCAACACAAACACCAACAAAAAATAGCAACAGATCCATTATCACAAATCCAAACCTTCATACATCACAAATCCATAAACACTATACCATTTTCGGCCAAAACATCCCTAACACACCAAATCCGAATAACACCCAACCAAATCCATAATACATGAACCGAATCTGAACCACATCAAATCCATAACACAAATCCGAACCATGGCAAGGCAAAACGCAAGGCAACACAACCGAACCAACACGTGAAAGAAGAAGAAGATAGTAAGAGCAAACCGAACCAACACGTGAAAGAAGAAGAAGAGGTAAAGGTTTATTCTTTTTTTTTTCTTGAAGTTTCAAATGTAGATCTGCTCCGTTTGGCTTTCCTTTTCGAAAATCTAAGTCCGGATTCATGTTTAGAATAGAGAAGTGAAGAGAATGGGTAAAAAAAATTTTAAAAAAAAGGGGTTTGGCCTTTTTCCAGCGGCGGCGCCGCCACCCTAGGGTGGCCGGCCACCGCGCCGGAGCGAGTTTCACTCGCCGGAGAAGATGAATCTTCATCTTCTCCGGCCACCCCCTTCATGGTGTTTTCGGTTGGCTTTAGAGAGAGAGAGGAGGATTTTTGAATCTTTAGAGAGAGGAAATAGGAAGAAAATGAAGGAAAATATGAGAAAGAACCTTTATATACTCACTGGAGCTGGGCGGGTCACCCATGGGTTGACCCAGTACCCGCCCCAGCTCCATTACCCAGTACCCAAGCCCAGTTTTTGCTTCTGTTTTGATGTTTACACCCCTATCCCTGCTGCTTGCACCTCCCTGCATTTTTTTTTGCTTAGTAACTTTCTTATATAATTTCATACTTTTATTTTTTGATTTCATACCATATTTAAACCATATTCCATGCCTTTTAATCAATGTTTTCATTTTTTTTATCATGCATTTTTGGTTTATTTAATAGTTAAGTGTCTACATCACATAACTTTCGTTTATTCAAGCATTAAAAAAAATCCTCTCATGCATTTTTGTTTCTTTTAATTTTGTTTACTTTGCATTTTTGCTTATTTCATATGTTTGCATTTTATTGTCATCTTGTTCTAATTTGTTTAAATTGCATTTTTAGAAATAATTCTCATTAGAAATATCATATGCATATTTAAATTTCTTGTCATTTATTTTATTTTTTGGTTTAGTTTGTAATTAGGAAATTGATGTAATTTATTTTCGCGCATTTTTTTTCTTTTGAGACCATAGAATGTATTTAGGGTATGTAATATGTAATCGGCACACACACTGACACGCGCACCGACACTCCACTTTATTTATCGCTTTATGCTATTTATTTTTCCGCCGTTACGCGATTTCATCGTTAGTTTAGAAAAATATTTTCTTCAAAAAAATCAAAAAATCAAATTCAATTTTCTTTTAAGTAAACCTTGGTATGTAATCCAAGTGATTTTCTTTTTATTTTCCTTAATCAAATGTTAATTAATTTAATATCCACATTAGACATGGATTTCGTGCAATTAAAATTGACCAACTTTATCGTATTTTCTTCTCACACCTTGAGGCCTCTCATCTCTTCTTAAAATCTTTCTTTCAAAAATGTTAAAATTAATTTAACCCATCAAAAAATTCTTCAGCCGAACTACTTGATTTTGATCCTGATTTATTTGGGTAAGTAGGAAAAGGGTTTCGACCCTTCCAAATCAATAAAAATAACCAAAAACATGCTTCATCTTTCTCCCTTCTCTCACTTTAACTTTTAAACTCTTTTGATAAGTAAAATTAATTTAGCGCAAGATTAGAGAATAGGTAGAAGGTTCCTATGGGATACCATAGTCGGTTCGGGTGCCTAACACCTTCCCCAATCGAAACCAACCTCCGAACCCAAGGTCCACAAGGGTTTTTACTCACTTTTTCCCTTCCCGCGAATAAAAGTTGAGAGTTCAATGATTAAAGGTTCAAATCCGATCAATGATTTTGATACCCGAAAATCACGAGCACAGAAATGGCGACTTCACTGGGGATCTTTTTGAGGGTTAAGCCTATTTTATCTTTCTTTACTTTTGCGCTTTATTTGCTTATACCTTTGTAAATACGTGCCTAATTGTTTATTTTTTTTCGTGAGTGGCGAGATAAGTCCTATACCCGGGCTTGAGTGAAATATAAGATAGGAGTGGTAGAATCATAGTGACATGCCGAGAGTATTCTCGTGTGGTGGAACATGTGATATAACCACACTTAGCGGAGGATCTTGAAGTGATATACGTCGGCGTGTGTTGTCGCGCTTAGACATTATTGCTTTTAAGTTTCTGTCGAAGCTAAGGACCTTAGTTACCTTTAACCCATCTTGGCCATTAGGATGTAGTGCGGTGGCTAACCAAGTGTTGTCTTGGTCTTAGTCGATACGCGATGCTACACTCAAACTAGACTCTCCTACGGACGCTGTTGGACCGGGTGTCGTCTCGGGAATCCAATAAAGTTCGGAGGGGGTTGTAATTTGGGAACTGTGTTAGAACCCTGCTTACAAGTGCATCTGAAACCTTAGTCCTTACCAAATGACGTGTTTACCCTCAGCTCCAACTTTGTGGACTTAACCTCACCATGTTTTCTATGTTCTTTAGCATAATCATGCATACATGCATTCATACATAGATACTTTTTTTCGCATCCATTAAAACATCAAAGGACTTATGTAATTTTTTTTGTAAACATATTAGATATGGAGGGTGTTGTGAAGAAAATTGTGAAGAGGACTAAGAAGTATGATTTCAAGAAACCGGATTTGGAGAATTTAAGGAAGCTAGCAAGGAGGTTGACTAGCCCGGACCACTTTCGTGAGCGGTATGGTTATTTGCTTAGTATTCTCAAGACGGATGTCGACGAAGGGCTTCTCCATACTTTGGTCCAGTTCTATGACCCACTTTATCACTGTTTTACTTTCCCGGATTATCAGCTTATGCCCACACTTGAGGAGTATTCTTATTGGATCGGCTTACCCATACTCGACAAAGTACCTTTCCATGGTCTTGAACCCGCACCCAAGTATTCAACCATCGCGGCTGCTCTTCATCTTGAAATCTCCGAGATAAAAGCCAATCTCACCCTTAAAGGAGGTCTCCAATGCCTACCCTTCAATTTCCTATACCAAAAAGCCACCACTTTCTCCGAGAGATCCAATGCCGATGCCTTTGAGGCCATCCTTGCTTTACTTATCTATGATATTGTGCTTTTCCCGAATGTTGACAATTTCGTTGACATGAATGCTATCCAGATTTTCATTACCCAGAACCCTGTCCCTACCTTGCTTGCTGATACCTACTTGTCCATCCATGACCGTACATCTAAAGGACGTGGAGTTATCATTTGTTGTACACCCTTACTCTACACCTGGTTTACCTCACATTTACCTCGCCCTAAAATTCGATCTGAATTCATTCCATGGTCGGAGAAACTCATGGCTCTCACCCCAGATGATATAGTGTGGGTACAACTCGGCTTATGATACTGGAGTGATCATTGACCATTGTGGGGAGTTCTCCAATGTGCCTCTTCTTGGTATACACGGGGGCATCAGTTATAACCCGCTTCTTGCCAGACGTCAGTTCGGGTACCCTATGAGGATGAGACCAGCTTACCTCTTCTTATCCAGTGAGTTTTTCTTGTACAAGGAGGATGTTAATGATAAGAGAATGCAGTTTGTGCAAGCTTGGCGATCCATTATCAGGTTGAACAAGAGCCAGTTGAAGTATAAGTCAAATGTAACTCATGAATCTTACGTCGATTGGGTCATTGATAGAGCTGCTCAGATAGGGATGCCTTACCCCCTGCTAAGGTCTTTAACTGCAACTATTCCAACAATACCAGTGCCTTTACCTCCTAAGAACATGGAGGAGTATCAGGCGCGTTTGGTTGAGTCAGAGCGTGAAAGTGCCGATTGGAAAGAGAAATATCATGCAGCTAAGCGTGAAAATGACACTCTCATAGGTCTTTTAGAAGAAGAGAATTGGAAAAATCATAAGAAAGATCAGGAGATTGCTGAGCTGAAAGAGCGTATCAGGGTGAAGGATGCTATACTTGAACAGGTTCCCAGGAGTAAGAAGAAACGCATGGATTTCTTCGCTGGCCCGCATTCAGATTTGGAGGAGTAGTCTGCTTCAAGAGCTTGAGATCTTCATTTTTTGTTTCCTTTTATGTATTTTTCTAGTTTTCTGTTATGTACTTTGAAGTCTATCCCTTGGCTTAGTTTGTTTAAAAGGGAATTATCTTGTTTTTGCTTTTTATTTTTGTAATGAATGTTTAAGATTGTTATGTTTACAAAAATTGTCCTTATAAGTTCTTCGATGATTTAAAAAATTGCATTATGTTTGCATTTAGCATATCATGCATCATACTGCATCCATAAAATGTCAAAACAGAGTCTCATAATTCTCTCATTTCTGCCTCAGTCAAGGAAAGTGGCCCGGCGTATTCAGTACCAGCCTTCTCGCATCCACAACACTCGGGCAATTGTTAAAAAGAAGATGGATTTGATGGAACAAGAGAACAGGGATCTCAAAGAACAGGTTATTACACTCAGAGAAGGGATGGATAAGTTAACGGTTATGATGGAAGCTATAATGGCCAATCAAGCACAAGCGGCAGCTACCCAACCGGTTCTTGATGTTATCCCGGTCCAACCAGTTCTTGATGCTCAGCCGATTCCTGTTGTTGTGTCTGCTGCACATAATTCTCCTGTGGTTGTTTCGTCTGCCCAGACTGGTCCTACACAACCAATCTCTACTGTTGTGATTTCTGCTACGGCTGCTGGCACTGCACAGCCCACCCCGGCTGGTTTTTCTTTTGGAGATGCATCAAATATGTACAATGAAGGTTTTCGTCCTCCTGGTTTTGCTTATCACCCTCAGAACTACATGTCCAAAGAGTATCCTTGGGGTATGTCTCTTACCGCTAATGAAGGTGTACGCTTTGCTGGCCCAGAAATGCCAACTCCTTATGGACAACAAGCAACGCCACTTTTTCATCATGGACAATTATTCCCTCAAGCTGTCATGAATCATACGGCACCCATTGTGCATACTGCCCAGCAAGATGAAGGACCAATCTATCATTCGGGTAGTGTAGTAGGAGATGACAGAATGGTAAGTCTGGAAGAAAAGTACGACGTAGTGCAGAAAGAACTGAGGGCTCTTCGTGGTAAAGACATCTATGGTCAGAATGTACACGATCTTTGTTTGGTCCCAAATGTGGTACTGCCTCCCAAGTTCAAGACTCCGGATTTCGTCAAATATGAAGGGAACACTTGCCCACAGAGTCATCTGGTTATGTATGTAAGGAAGATGACAGCCTACAAAGACAATGAACCTTTGCTCATTCATTGTTTCCAAGACAGTTTGACTGGTCCCGCACAAATATGGTATATGAATCTGAAGGGTATCACCACCTTCGAAGAACTGGCCAGGGCTTTCATACAGCAGTACCGGTATAACATACACCTGGGGCCCACCCGAAGGGAACTGCAAGCTATGGCTCAAAAGGATAAAGAGTCTTTCAAGGAGTATGCTCTCCGCTTTATTCAAAAATTGGCCCAAGTCCGCCCTTCTCTGGAGGAAAGAGAAATGGCTGATCTATTCTTTGAAACTTTGAGTCCCTACTACTCGGAGAAAATGATTGGTTACGCATCGCAGAAGTTTACTGAGATGGTTGACGCGGGGGTTCGCATTGAAGATTTGGTCCGTAAAGGAATCTTGGCCAAAGAAGGTAGTGTGTCAAGTGCTTCGTCAGGTGGATCGTCTAATGGATCCAAGAAATTTGGAAACAGTTATCCAAAGAAGAGTGCTCAGGAAGTCAGTATGGTAGCCCAAGGGGGATCCCAGCCAATATATCCAAACTACCCCTTCATTGCCAATATTCCACCACCTTTTCCAGCTTCACAAAATCAACATTACCACCCACAAACGCCCCAGAGGCCTCCACCATTCTATCCACCACTATACCAACAACCGTATCCACAACCTTTTTACCAACAACCATATTACCCACCACCACCTCAACAACAACAACCTCGTAATCGAGCCCCACAACAGCCAAATCGCCTTCCCAGAAAAGAGTTTCCCCCCATACCCATGTTGTATGCAGACTTGCTACCCTCTTTATTAGCAAGGAATCTTGTGCAGACTAGGCAGCCTCCTCGCCTACAGAACCCGTTACCTCCATGGCACCGTGCTAACCTTACCTGTGCCTTTCACCAAGGGGCACCTGGGCATGATGTTGAGCACTGCTACCCGCTCAAAGAAGAAGTTCAGAGATTGATTCAAAGCAAAGAGTTGTCCTTCGAGGACACCAATTCCAATACTCAGAATAATCCTTTGCCATCTCATGGACCGGCTGTTAATATGATTCAAGAGGATCAAGATTTGAGTCTAATTCTCAGGGTTCAAGATGTCAGAACACCTTTGGTCCCGATTCACGCCAGGATGTGCGAAGCCAACATGTTTAACCACGATCACGATGCTTGTGAAGTGTGTTCTATGGACCCCCGAGGGTGTGAGAAAGTCCAGGAGGATATACAAGGATTGATTGACAGAAAAGAGCTGATTGTCAAGAAGGAATCCAGGAATGTTTGTGTTATTACCCCGGTGTTTAAGAATCTTGAGGTAGTCCGTGATAGTGTGAAGTCAGACATAACTCCTCTAGTGATCCGCTTGCCAGAACCTGTTCCCTATACTTCTCAGAAGGCCATACCCTACCGGTATGAGGCAACTATTGTGGAGAATGGTAAAGAGATCCCTCTGCACTCTGCAGATGCTGTCATAAATATAGCAGGTGTGGGCAAAGTAATGAGAAGTGGGCGTATTCTCCCCACTGTTGTGCGCAACGAGAATACTGCTCCGAATGTGCCAGTGCAGAATCTTGATAAGGGTAAAGGTGCCAGCCAACCTGAGGGGATCATTCAGGAAGGTAGTGATGAAATCTTAAAGCTGATCAAAAAGAGTGAATACAAGATAATCGATCAGTTGTTGCAAACCCCGTCCAAAATTTCCATAATGTCTTTACTAATGAACTCTGGAGCTCATAGGGACACTCTGATGAAGATTTTGGCTCAAGCATATGTAGATCCCGATGTTACCCTGGGGCAATTCGGGAGCATAGTTGGGAATGTAACTGCGTGTAATAACCTGAGCTTTAGTGATGAAGACCTCCCGGCGGAAGGAAGAAACCATAACTGGGCTTTGCACATTTCTGTCCTTTGTAAATCAGACTCGATGTCGAATGTGTTGATAGACACCGGATCCGCCCTCAATGTGATGGCAAAAACTACTTTGGAAAGGTTGGCATACCGTGGCGCTCAATTGAGGCCAAGTGCAGTGATGGTAAAAGCATTTGATGGATCTAGGAAGTCGGTGATTGGGGACATATACTTGCCTATCACGGTGGGCCCTCATACCTTCAAGGTCACATTCCAAGTCATGGACATCCAAGCTTCATACAGTTGCTTACTTGGAAGACCGTGGATCCATGAGGCTGGAGTAGTGACCTGCACTCTTCATCAGAGGCTGAAGTTTGTAAGTTGCGGAAAGATGATAACGGTAATTGGTGAATCAGCCTTGTTGGTTAGTCATTTGTCTGCTTTCTCCTATATTGGTGCTGATGATGTGGAAGGAACTTCTTTTCAGGGGTTCTCTGCGGAAGAAGGAGCTGCTAAGAAGGGTGAGACTTGTATGGCCTCCTTGAAGGATGCCCGGAAGCTTGTACAAGATGGTAAAACAGGAGGCTGGGGTCAATTGGTACAGCTGCCTGAGAACAAGCGGAAAGAAGGTCTCGGTTTCTCTACCAGTCAATCGAGCGCATTTTCCAAGCCAGCTGAGGGCATTTTTCATAGCGCTGGGTTTATTCATGCTCCACCGGAAACCAATGCTATCCTTAAAGATCAGTCGGAGGAGGTTGCACCTATCTTTGTGACACCCGGAGGAGTCTGCTGTAATTGGATCGCTGTGGATATTCCTTCTGTGATGCATGTGTCTAAGTAATATGTTTGTCTACTTTTCGTTTTTTAAGAAAACTCTTTTCGTCCTGCCCCAGACGAAAATGAAATCTTGTAGGGCTTTTGGTTTTATCTTCAAGTATTGTCGTTATTAATGAAAAAACGTCGTTTCTATCATGACTGTTTTATTTTTATTTACTGCTTTTTCTGGAAAAATGGTAATAGAAAAATCCCAAAAATAAATAAATTTCATTCTCTTTTTCTTTTTAAATCAATCAAATTCAAAAGTCTGCATTTACTCATTTACTAAAATCAATCATAAATCATGTGCAGACTGAACATACATAAGCCCGTTGAACACAGTGACCTTATGCTTCTGCCCAACTTTGAATCCCCTGTTTACGAGGCTATGGTAGAGGAGGATGATGAGATTCCTGATGAGATCAGATGGATGTTAGAGCAAGAGAAAAAGATCATTCAGCCTCACGAAGAAGAGTTAGAATTGATCAATCAGGGTACTGAGGAGGATAGAAAAGAGATCAAGATTGGAGCGTCATTGGAAGTTACCGTCAAAGAGAAGGTAATTGAACTTCTCAGGGAGTACGCTGACATATTTGCTTGGTCATACAAAGACATGCCAGGTTTAGATCATGAAGTTGTAGAACACCGCTTGCCTTTGAAACCTGAGTGTCCTCTAGTCAACCAGAAGCTCAGAAGGTCTCATCCTGATATGGCCCTCAAGATCAAAGAAGAAGTACGAAAGCAGATTGATGCAGGCTTTCTAGTTACATCCGAGTATCCTCAGTGGTTGGCTAACATTGTGCCTGTTCCAAAGAAAGATGGTAAGGTCCGAATGTGTGTTGATTACCGAGATTTGAACAAGGCAAGTCCGAAGGATGATTTCCCTCTACCTCATATTGATGTATTGGTTGATAGTACTGCTCAATGCAAAGTTTTCTCCTTCATGGACAGGTTCTCTGGTTACAATCAGATCAAGATGGCTCCTGAAGATAGAGAAAAGACATCTTTCATCACGCCGTGGGGCGCTTTCTGTTATGTAGTCATGCCATTTGGTTTGATAAATGCTGGTGCCACTTATCAGAGGGGTATGACCAAGATATTCCATGATATGATGCACAAAGAGATAGAAGTTTATGTGGATGATATGATTGTCAAGTCTGGTACCGAAGAAGAACATGTTGAGTATTTGTTGAAGATGTTCCAACGGTTGAGAAAGTACAAGCTCCGTTTGAATCCTAATAAATGTACTTTCGGTGTCCGATCAGGGTAACTTTTGGGTTTCATTGTTAGTCAGAAGGGCATTGAAGTAGATCCCGACAAAGTCAGAGCCATCCGGGATATGCCCGTTCCAAAAACAGAGAAACAAGTCAGAGGTTTTCTCGGAAGACTGAATTATATCTCCAGGTTTATCTCTAATATGACTGCTACTTGTGGGCCGATATTCAAGTTACTCCGCAAAGATCAAAGGATCGTTTGGACGGAAGATTGTCAGAAAGCCTTCGACAGTATCAAGGAGTATTTGTTAGAACCTCCAATTCTTGTCCCTCCAGTTGAAGGAAGACCGTTGATCATGTACGTGACTGTGTTAGAAGATTCCATGGGTTGTGTACTCGGACAACAAGATGAAACTGGTAGAAAAGAGCATGCAATTTACTACTTAAGCAAGAAGTTTACAGATTGTGAATCCCGATACTCGGCCCTTGAGAAGATTTGTTGTGCTTTAGCCTGGGCTACCAAACGTCTCCGGCACTATATGATCAATCATACCACTTGGTTGATATCCAAAATGGATCCAATCAAGTATCTCCTGGAGAAGTCTTCGATATCAGGAAGAATTGCTCGTTGGCAGATGTTATTGGCCGAGTTTGATATTGAATACCATACTCAGAAAGCAATCAAAGGGAGTATCCTTGCAGATCACTTGGCTCATCAACCGGTTGAAGATTATCAACCTGTTAAGTTTGATTTCCCTGATGAAGAGGTCATGTATTTGAAGATGAAAGATTGTGATGAACCGTTGTTTGGTGAAGGTCCAGATCCTGAGTCTAAATGAGGTTTGATATTCGATGGGGCCGTTAATGCTTATGGCAATGGAGTCGGGGCACTCCTTGTCACACCTGAGGGTACTCACATCCCTTTTACTGCAAGGCTACGATTTGATTGTACAAACAATATGGCAGAATATGAAGCTTGCATCATGGGCATTGAAGAAGCAATCAATATGAGGATTAAGAATATTGATATATGTGGAGATTCAGCCTTGGTGATTAATCAGATCAAAGGGAAGTGGGAAACTCACCATGCTGGTCTGATCCCGTACAGAGATTATGCAAGACGGTTGTTAACTTTCTTTAACAAAGTGGAGTTGCGTCACATTCCCCGTGATGAGAATCAGATGGCAGATGCTTTGGCCACCTTGTCTTCGATGATCAAAGTAAACCGTCACAATGATGTGCCATTAATCAGTGTCCAGTTCCTTGAAAGGCCCGCTTATGTGTTTGCAGTTGAAGTACTTGCTGATGGTAAGCCATGGTTTCATGATATCAAGGTTTTCCTTCAAACTCAAGAGTATCCGCCTGGGGCATCTCACAAAGATAAGAGGACTTTGAGAAGACTGTCTGGTAATTTCTTCCTGAATGAAGATGTATTGTACAAAAGAAACTTTGATGCAATGTTGTTCAGGTGTGTGGATGAACGTGAAGCAGGTTTATTGATGCATGAGATACATGAAGGTCCATTTGGCACTCATTCCAGTGGACATGCAATGGCCAAGAAAGAATTGAGAGCAGGTTATTACTGGATAACGATGCAAGCTGATTGTTATAATCATGCCAAGAAATGCCACAAATGTCAGATTTATGCAGATAAGAGCCATGTACCACCATCTATGCTCAATGTTATCTCTTCTCCGTGGCCTTTCTCCATGTGGGGCATTGATATAATTGGTCGGATTGAGCCAAAAGCTTCTAATGAACATCGCTTCATACTAGTGGCTATTGATTACTTCACCAAGTGGGTTGAAGCGGCATCTTTCGCCAATGTGACCAAGCAAGTAGTGGTTCGATTCATCAAGAATAACATCATTTGCCGTTATGGTATTCCTAACAAGATCATCACGGATAATGGTACAAATTTGAACAACAACATGATGAAAGAATTGTGCGATGACTTCAAGATTGAACATCACAACTCTTCTCCATACAGGCCTCAGATGAATGGTGCGGTTGAGGCTGCAAATAAGAATATCAAGAAGATCGTGCAAAGGATGGTGGTTACCTACAAAGATTGGCATGAGATGTTACCCTATGCTTTACATGGATATCGTACCTCAGTGCGTACTTCAACAGGGGCAACCCCTTTCTCTTTGGTATATGGTATGGAAGCAGTGCTCCCTGTGGAGGTGGGAATCCCCTCTTTGAGGGTATTGATGGAAGCTGAATTAACTGAAGCTGAGTGGTGCCAGAGTAGGTATGATCAATTGAATTTTATTGAAGAGAAACGTATGACCGCTTTGTGTCACGGACAACTATATCAGTCAAGGATGAAACAGGCGTTTGACAAAAAGGTTCATCCCTGTGAATTCAAAGAAGGAGACCTTGTGATCAAGTGCATCAAGTCTTTTCAACCGGACCCCAGGGGCAAGTGGTCTCCCAATTATGAAGGTCCTTATGTGGTCAAGAGAGCTTTCTCTGGTGGTGCTTTAATTCTTACAAATATGGATGGAGAAGATTTACCCCGTCCTGTGAATTCTGATGCAGTCAAGAAATACTTTGTCTAAAGATATGTGAAAAGAACAGCTCGGTAGGTCGAAAACCCGAAAGGGCGGCCTAAACCAAAAAAGAGCGTCTCGGTAAGTCGAAAACCCGAAAGGGCGGCTTAGGCAAAAATTAGAGACACAAAAAAAAAAAAAATTGAAAAAAAGAGTTTATCCTGATAGGTCGAAAACCCGAAAGGGCGGCCTATGCAAAAGTTAAGGATTATGACAAAGTAATTGCATCAGATCAAGCATCACCCATTGGGGGCACCTTAGCTGTTAGAAGTCCTCCAACACTAAAGCATATAAACAGTGGTTCAAAGTTGTCAGGGAATGTAGTGGTTGTTGTGTTCAATGTACCTTCCCATGTAATTACCATTTTCCAACTTTTGTAATCCGTGGAGCCATGCCTTTGGCCGGTTACCACCCTATTACATTAATTTGAGCCGGTGCACTCTTTTGGAATTCTTGTTTATTCTATATGCAAATTTTCTTCTTCCATTTTTAATGTCAATACTTGAAGTAAAAACTTTGAAATTTCTTTTACTTTTTATGTTTTCTTTTGAAAAAAAAAAAACAAAAAATGACAAACATATTATCTGTAGATTCATGTATCATGGAAACATATGTCAACATCCATTCAAACACAGGTGAATTCAACAGAGGATCATAGTCTTGCAAAAAAAAAAAAAAGAGAAAAAAGAAAAGCTCGCTAAGTCGAAAACCCGAAAGGGCGGTTTAAGCCAAAAATGAGCGTCCTGGTGGATCGAAAACCCGAAAGGGCGGTCCAGGCAAAAATTAGGGACATACAAAAAAAAAAAAAGAATATATTCCCGGTGGATTGAAAACCCGAAAGGGCGATCCAGGCAAAAGTTAGGGATTCAAAAAAAAAGAGAATACAAAAAAAAGCAATGACTATGTGAAGCACGATTTTGTGAAGGTACTTTGGTTCAGTTCAGAAATGGCGACCTTAGCCAAGTTTTTGTGTTATGTGGTCCTTACCCAGCTTTGGTTTGGTTAACGGGTAGTACCCCGATTGTGTTGCGATTCATCTCCAGTGATATTATCCCCAGTGAAGAATGCTAAGTGTTGGCACTGTAATACCGAGTCACTACCCTTACGACCTGCCCAATCTTGTCTCGTCAGTTTCACCAATATATTTTCATACATGTTCATTCATTCATGCATACATATCATGCATACTGATATCATTCATATGCATTTTACCTATGTATCGTACTCCATGTGTATCCAGTAAAATTTGTCATCATCAATGTGTTCATTTCGGTCTGTTTACCAATCAAGTTTACTACAAGTGGCAGGTCTCACCTTTCAATTCTCCCCAGTATCTTGTTTAAGCTGCATTTCGTACGAAGAGTATTCGTTTGTACCTTGTATTTGTTTAGCAAAATTGCCTCAGTAATAGTAACGCATCATCAGTATTTCCTTTCGTATGTTCGTCGTTACCTCAGTAAAGGTAATTGACAGTTTTACCCTTTCGTATGTTCGTCGTTACCTCAGTAAAGGTAATTGACAGTTTTACCCTTTCGTATGTTCGTCGTTACCCCAGTAAAGGTAATTGACAATTTTACCCTTTCGTATGTTTGTCGTTACCCCAGTAAAGGTAATTGACAGTTTTATCCTTTCGTATGTTCGTCCTTACCTCAGTAAAGGTAATTGACAGTTTTACCCTTTCGTATGTTCGTCCTTACCTCAGTAAAGGTAATTGACAGTTTTACCCTTCGTATGTTCGTCCTTACCTCAGTAAAGGTAATTGACAGTTTTACCCTTTCGTATGTTCGTCCTTACCTCAGTAAAGGTAATTGACAGTTTTACCCTTCGTATGTTTGTCGTTACCTCAGTAAAGGTAATTGACAGTTTTACCCTTCGTATGTTCGTCGTTACCTCAGTAAAGGTAATTGACAGTTTTACCCTTCGTATGTTCGTCGTTACCCCAGTAAAGGTAATTGACATTTTTACCCTTCGTCTGTTCGTTGTTACCCTAGTAAAGGTAATGACCAGTATTTCATTTCGTATGTTCGTCTTTACCCCTGTAAAGGTAATAGACATCTTTTCTCCCCAGTAACATTTTATTTGGTCCTCGAGTTAGTGTTTTAGTCGTCATTGCATTCGTACTTGCATAACAGACAACTCATATCATTACATCCATAGAGCTTTCTCGATTTCTGAGTTGGTCAAAAATTGGTGTACTTGATATTTAAGTCTCTCCGACCCGTCGTTTCAAAAATCTTCGTCTTTTTAAACCCTCGTGGCGGAGAAACTTAAATAGGGGCATCTGTCGTACCCAAATTTTTGACCAATTTATTTTTATTTTTATCTTTTTTCGTACGTTGATCGTTTTTTTAGTCGTCCGTTAGCGCGCTAATTCCCGTAATATCTGCCTTTGTTCGTACTTGTGGTCGCATTTATTTTTCGTTCGTCGTTTTTTTAATGTCGCTCGCGTTTTAATTTCGTAATTTTTACTCGTGTTTTGTGCGTATTTTAGTGTAGCGTAACGTTTGCGTTCGTAAAGTTCATTTTATTCACGTCGTCAATTTATTGTTTATTTAGCGTAATTTAGCCGAGTATCTCAGTCGTATCAGACGAAATTTCGGCAGAGAGGTATTTTAAAATACCTCATTTTTTGGTTCCGACGGGACATTTTTATTTTTATTTATTTAATTTTTGTTTTTTATTTTTAATCATTTATTTAGTTATTTATTTTTTTCCATTTATTTATTTATTGTTATTTATTTATCAGATTTTATTTTTCTTTTAAGTCATTGTCCACTTGTCATTTTATCATTGGTCTAGTCCAACTTTTCCTCCAAGAAACAGCAAGGGTAGTTTTGTCCATTCCATGTATCAGATGATTAAGAGTGTATCAGAGTTAATGAGGCCAAACACACTTTTCAACACACAGAAACAGATTCCAAAATCAACAATCACAAAAAAATAGATCAAAGACCATTTTTCACCAAGAACACATCAAGAACAAGCTAAAACCCTATTTCTCCAGAATCAAATTTAACACAAGATTCAACAATTTCATCATGATTCTCAGTGATTCATCGAAGAATCATCATCATTGAACCGTTTTCTCTGCAATTCAAGTGCGAATTCATCACCATTTGGTGACAAACTCCAGCACCGATCACAGAGAATCAGTGAGAAGAGAAGAGAAAAAAAAATCCGAAAATAGCAACAGATCCATCAACACAAACACCAACAAAAAATAGCAACAGATCCATCATCACAAATCCAAACCTTCATACATCACAAATCCATAAACACTATACCATTTTCGGCCAAAACATCCCTAACACACCAAATCCGAATAACACCCAACCAAATCCATAATACATGAACCGAATCTGAACCACATCAAATCCATAACACAAATCCGAACCATGGCAAGGCAAAACGCAAGGCAACACAACCGAACCAACACGTGAAAGAAGAAGAAGATAGTAAGAGCAAACCGAACCAACACGTGAAAGAAGAAGAAGATAGTAAGAGCAAACCGAACCAACACGTGAAAGAAGAAGAAGAGGTAAAGGTTTATTCTTTTTTTTTTCTTGAAGTTTCAAATGTAGATCTGCTCCGTTTGGCTCTCCTTTTCGAAAATCTAAGTCCGGATTCATGTTTAGAATAGAGAAGTGAAGAGAATGGGTAAAAAAAATTTTAAAAAAAGGGGTTTGGCCTTTTTCCGGCGGCGGCGCCGCCACCCTAGGGTGGCCGGCCGCCGCGCCGGAGCGAGTTTCACTCGCCGGAGAAGATGAATCTTCATCTTCTCCAGCCACCCCCTTCATGGTGTTTTCGGTTGGCTTTAGAGAGAGAGAGAGGAGGGTTTTTGAATCTTTAGAGAGAGGAAATAGGAAGAAAATGAAGGAAAATATGAGAAAGAACCTTTATATACTCACTGGAGCTGGGCGGGTCACCCATGGGTTGACCCAGTACCCGCCCCAGCTCCATTACCCAGTACCCAAGCCTAGTTTTTGCTTCTGTTTTGATGTTTACACCCCTACCCCTGCTGCTTGCACCTCCCTGCATTTTTTTTTGCTTAGTAACTTTCTTATATAATTTCATACTTTTATTTTTTGATTTCATACCATATTTAAACCATATTCCATGCCTTTTAATCAATGTTTTCATTTTTTTTATCATGCATTTTTGGTTTATTTAATAGTTAAGTGTCTACATCACAACTTTCGTTTATTCAAGCATTAAAAAAAATCCTCTCATGCATTTTTGTTTCTTTTAATTTTGTTTACTTTGCATTTTTGCTTATTTCATATGTTTGCATTTTATTGTCATCTTGTTCTAATTTGTTTAAATTGCATTTTTAGAAATAATTCTCATTAGAAATATCATATGCATATTTAAATTTCTTGTCATTTATTTTATTTTTTGGTTTAATTTGTAATTAGGAAATTGATGTAATTTATTTTCGCGCATTTTTTTTCTTTTTTTCTTTTGAGACCATAGAATGTATTTAGGGTATGTAATATGTAATCGGCACACACACTGACACGCGCACCGACACTCCACTTTATTTATCGCTTTATGCTATTTATTTTTCCGCCGTTACGCGATTTCATCGTTAGTTTAGAAAAATATTTTCTTCAAAAAAATCAAAAAATCAAATTCAATTTTCTTTTAAGTAAACCTTGGTATGTAATCCAAGTGATTTTCTTTTTATTTTCCTTAATCAAATGTTAATTAATTTAATATCCACATTAGACATGGATTTCGTGCAATTAAAATTGACCAACTTCATCGTATTTTCTTCTCACGCCTTGAGGCCTCTCATCTCTTCTTAAAACCTTTCTTTCAAAAATGTTAAAATTAATTTAACCCATCAAAAAATTCTTTAGCCGAACTACTTGATTTTGATCCCGATTTATTTGGGTAAGTAGGCAAAGGGTTTCGACCCTTCCAAATCAATAAAAATAACCAAAAACATGCTTCATCTTTCTCCCTTCTCTCACTTTAACTTTTAAACTCTTTTGATAAGTAAAATTAATTTAGCGCAAAATTAGAGAATAGGTAGAAGGTTCCTATGGGATACCATAGTCGGTTCGGGTGCCTAACACCTTCCCCAATCGAAACCAACCTCCGAATCCAAGGTCCACAAGGGTTTTTACTCACTTTTTCCCTTCCCGCGAATAAAAGTTGAGAGTTCAATGATTAAAGGTTCAAATCCGATCAATGATTTTGATACCCGAAAATCACGAGCACAGGTTGCAGAAGGGAAATCACCAACAACATGTATCCACTCTTGACCTAACAATAATTAAGTGTGTGAGAGATATGGATGATGGAGAACGTGATTCCGTAATGCTTCGGTAATGTATTGGTGAATATGATTCTGGTAGATATTAATAAAAGTCATTCTGTTTTTTCATTAAAATCTTTGATATTGAAAAGATATATGGTTAATGATATGAAAAGATATATGATTAATGATATATATGGATATGAGTTGACACATCAAATCTCACGGGGAATTGATAGTTATAGCGAGAAATAGTATAGCGATAATTTCATGACTGTATGGTTGCTAAATACATTTCCAACATTGCACCCATCACCTCACATGATTTTCGGATAAGAAGGCCTTTGATTGGCTAAAACTTTTTCATGGTCGTCTTAGGATAAAAGTTTTTTAGATAAATAGCATCACTCAATCTCACGTGCCACACTTGAATTGACAAATGTCATGGAACATTATGTCACACAAATGTAATACTTATTGAACGTGAATATACAAAGCTAAATTGATAGGCTTTTTTGTAGCCAGCAGCTGTGCTATTTCAATGCAATTTCATTAAAATCCAACGCGATACCAAACTTATGCTAAATAAATTCTTGATTAAAATTGTGTTGCAATTGCACATAAGTTAAATTGGTGATTTTACGGTTGAAATTACAATTGAAAACCTCTTTTAACAATTGTGGTAAAGGTTTTAATTTTGTTCCAATTTGCTAGAAGCAGCATATAAAAGAAACGGGATTGAAAGATTATCTTTCCAATTGCAACAATTTTTTTGTGGTAAGTGTTTAAAAGGAAGCATTAGAAAGTGTTTTGCTAGTAAGATTAATGGAAGCTACAAATAGTTGAGCGTGTATGTGAAATTACATAGGAATGAAAAGAAAACTGAGCAACAAGTATGCTAGCGCAGATCAATCAAGAAGTTCATAAGCTTCTCTTTCTTCATACTCCCGTCTGTCTACCTATATAAGAAAATGACATCCTAACAAAATCATGCATGCTTTTGAAGAAAAAAGCTTCTTACATAAAGGTATCCAAGAACCAATGGCAGATCCAAATATTTATCGGGGTGTGTGTGGGGGTGGGTGGTGCTTGGTATTAAAGAAGTGAACAAACTTTATTTTTTGGAGCAAAGAAGTGATCAAAGTTAGAAGAATAAATGATTAATATTAGTACTAATTTATTATGTTTAATCTATTATGACTAAGATGATGGCTGCTCTGCTAAGGTTTCTAATTATTAGCATCGGCGCCGTTTTCGTTTAGCATTTTAATACAAATTCATGATTTATGATTGTTATTGCTACAATCCAAATTTATTCCAATACAAGCTGATATCTTTTCCAATTGGTGGCATATTGGTACTGGAGAGTCGTAACAACTTATTTTTTCTTTCTACACAAGTTCAGGTTCGGCGATCCAATTTGATGCAAGCATAATTATCACGATTGGCGAACAAAGTCCATTATCGCAGCCCAGCTTTTGATTGGCAAACTGAACTTGTTGTTCCAGTGTTTCCTTCCTCACCTTCATCCTCCACAGTGGTTACTCCTCTAAAATCTCTCTCTCTCTCTCTCTCTCTCTCTCTCTCTCTCTCTCTCTCTCTCTCTCTCTCTCTCTCTCTCTCTCTCTCTCTCTCTCTCTCTCTCTCTCTCTCTCTCTCTCTCTCTCTCTCTCTCTTTTGCGCAGACTGTTAAAGTATCTCTTGTACAATTCACATAAACGCTTCCAACACCTTTAGTTCATGGAGACACTCTTTCGATTGAGATTACGCATGAGGCATATGTGTGAGGGTTAGAAGCTTGTAAGGTTCACCTTCGGGGTAGACTAATACTGAACAAGGGGGATAAGTCATACTCCTCCAAGGATATTGTTGCAAAGCTTCAGAAACTGTGGAAGACAGCGGGACGACGGCGTATGCTTTCGTTGGGGCGTGAGTATTATGAGTTCATTTTTGCCACCTATGAAGACTTGCGAGCAGTATGGGCATTAGGCATGATCAATTTGAAGACGAGTGTGATGTGTCAATTTGAATGGACGAAAGATTTTAACGCATATACTCAAGTTTGGATACGACTGTGGAAATTGCCACGAGAATATTGGATGGAGAGAACCTTGTATGAAATAACAGGGGCTATCGCGACTCCGTTGATAATTGATAATGTTACTAAAAACATGTTGTTTGGTCATTAAGCCAGGGTTTTGGTGGACTTAGACCTTTCCGAGAACATTTTTTTATGAAGTTATGGTGGAACGGGAAGGTTATGCATTCCGAGTGGAAATTGAATACGAGGGGCTGGTGACTTTTGAACTCACTATAGAAGTATTGGACATAATGTAACATCTTGTCGGTAGTTACATTCGAAAAAATTAGACAAACAAGAGAAGGTCCTTCCAGTTGATAAAAGGGAAAAACACTGAACTTTCGCAGAAGCAATCCATGCAGGGATGACAAGCAAAGAATAATCCCTCCGGCATAGACTCCTGTACATATTTTGAGGCTTCAATGCAAGCTGCTCCATCTCCCTATCATCAACAAGAGGTGCACGCAGACCATGGAACTGAGGTTGTAGATGAACACACAGAGAGGGCTGAGGTACCTATTACTCAACATGAGCAGCCAACAGACCATATTGATGTGTATGTAGAGAGTCATATCTATGTTATTTCTATTGATACAACCTCGCAACATATTGAAAAGTTTCAGACTGTGTTTCATATGTCGTTGCTTAATGTTCTAATGAGCTAGTTATGCAACAATCACCATTACATGACACAACCTTAGTGCAGACTGCCCATGGTGTCCAACCGGTTCTCACTTTGGCTACAAACTTTGTGCAAGATATTTAGAATATTACTAGTGGTCTTGAAGACCTAGTGGATCCAGTTCTACATAAGGAAATGAATTTAGTGCAAGATTTATTAACTCAAAGTGCCTTAGTTGAAGTTCCTTTCACTCCCTATTTGTCGGACGCACAAAAGAAGAAAATAGTTAAGACAACATATCAAACCCGATCTAGGGGTCCACCTCTTTCACCCCCTCAATGATTATTGATTAGAATATTCAGGGTGAATAGCTTGCCTAACTACCATTTCCCCTAGGATTTATGTTGTTTATTTTCTTTTTCTGCATTTCTTTATGAGAGTTTTGGCCTAGAGTGGTGCTGTATGGCTGGACATTCTGTTTACACGAAAGGTGCACGAGCATGTTTTTATCCCCTTAGTTTGCTTCCAATTCCATCATCAATGTGCTTTTTCTTTTTATTTCTTAAATGAATATAAATAAAATATTTTTAAAAACAAAAATATGTGTTGACTCACATGTCTACAATATCCAAATACGAGCCAAATGGAAAGTATACATTTATTATTGACTTTACTACACAATTCAATGATTTCTTTATAATGATTCCTTGACAATATTTAATTTTGCTGTATATATGTATAGATCAACACTGGGGTATTGTAGTGTACTGTTGAGAGACTTATTTGATACCTAACATAGAGGATAGAGGTTCACCGCTCACTTCTCATTGGGAAAAGTGAAAAATAAGTGATTAAGCATTTGAATCAAAACTACCGCAGATTTTATATAGATATATGATTGATATAGAGTAGAACAACATTATCACAACCTCATAAGATATGAATATGTTGGTACCCTAGCATAGCACTATCAAATAATAGAGAAATAAGTTGTCGTGTAACATGCACGAAAATTTCTATCTTGCACTTTATCATTATAAAAGGAATAGGCGGTTGATGATGGAAATTTCAGTTAGATGTCAACCTAGTTGGAATGTTTATGGCTTTTCTTGATGCCCAACCTGCTTATTACCATATAAGAAAAATCTATTATATGACTTTCTAAGTTTATTTTCTTAAAAACAATTATTATATAAACAAACTAAATAACTATTATTTTATGAAGGAGAATTTTTTTTTAAAACTCGGTATACGATCCAAGGACCGACTAATTCGAGGGGACCAATTCCACTGCCCACTTGCAGGGGCCGCCGTTCTAAGGAGAAATAAATTTAATAAGTGATTTTTAAAGTTTTTTTCTTTGTGGGGGCAAGAACCCCAAGCACATACAAATTGATCCGCCCATAGCAAGAATGTCTTACAACAAATAGGGAAAACCTCATCAATAAAAATAGGCTAAAGTGGATTTTTCACCCCTTAAGTTTCAAAAAGTTGCAATTTTGGCCCCCTATTTAAAAAAATTACAATTTTGGTCCCTTTCGTTCCAAAATTGCTAGGAAGACGCCACGTGTCCCAAAAAAGGGGTCATAATCGCAACTTTTGGAGAAGATAAGGGGTCAAAAGATCATATTTCCCTTATGTTAGAGGGTCAAAAGAGCATATTTCCCTAAACATAGGGGGTCACTTTTGTCATTTTCTTTCATAGGGGGCCAAAATCACAACTTTTTAAAACTTAAGGGGTGAAAAATGCACTTTAGCCTAAAAAATAATGGGTTAAATATGTATATGATCCTCCTAAATATACCAACATTTGATTTTAGTCCCCCTAAAATATTTCTTTTGCTTTTGGTCCCTCAAAAAATTTCCAACTGTGGAATTAGTCCCTAATTTTTAGTAAACTCGTGTCTAAACATCATATTTTTTTAATGAAATTTTCCATAAATGGGTAGAAAATTACGACAATATTTAAAAAAAATTAAAATTTTTAACAAAGCATGAATTTAATATGAATTTTTTAGCACCATAAACATAAAATATTCATATTTAATTCATGTTTTGCTAAATAATTTATTTTAGAATATATTGTCCTAATATTGTACCCATTTATGAATTTTTTTTAAAATATATGATGTTTAGACATGAATTTACTAAAAATTAAGGACTAATTCCGTAGTTGGAAAACTTTGGAGAGACCAAAAGCCTAAAGAATAGTTTAAAGAGAGTAAAATCAAATGTTGATATATTTAAGGTAACCATTTACTTATTTAACCCAAAAATAATGAACTAATGAGACGATGTCCGAGAATAGTACGATACCTCTCTTATTAAAAAAAAAAAACATCCTGCTTAAAAATCCAAAATTAAAAACGTAATTGGATTTTGAAGATAGCCTGATTTAGTTTGAATTGAGAACCGCTGGTTAAGTTGAATTATTGAATTTTGTTTAAAATTTATTTTAAGTCATTTATCTTTTTGTTTTAAAAGCAAAGGGAATTGCAGGAAGTATAATATATATTTAAACTCAATGCAACAAAGTATAATATATATTTTGAAATTTCCCCTCCATCAAGTTCTCTATGTCCGGTGGAGTTTCCAACGTACCTTAAGTTCTCTATAGTCCAATAAAGTATTTTTATATAAGACATCTAGGGGTAAATCCCGACCTTAAAATATGTAGTTTCCAATCTCGATCAAACAGTTACGATGTGGTGAATACGTGAATATAGGATTAATTTTGTGTTTCCAAGGAATTTGGATTCTACATATTAGTACTTTTGATCATCTCTGTTAAGTAGATCACATATTAGTGTTGCAGATCGAACCATATTGTAGGTCCATTAGTATTTTTCATATTATAGTTCCAGATCAATATACATTCATTCAACATTCAGACATACATGCAAAGTAAATATTATTAATCAAAGTTTGTAAACATCCTTACAACAGTATCTTATTCATGTTGATCTATCTATATATATGAACCAACCTATATATATATAATATGGTTATAGGAGAGCTAGATATTATTTATGAAGATATCGTTATAGATTTAGTGATGACCATCATTATATTATACATACCCTCTTTCATCAGGCAGGACTTCTCTTTCATCAGGCAGGACTCCATCTTCCAGACCTCCTTCAACTGGTCCAGTACTAGGCAGTCCTCCACCAGGAACTTCTGCACCACTGGGTTGATAGCCGTCTCTACCAGAATTGATACCACCAGGCAGTCCTCCAAGTACTTTTTCATCACCTAAATTTCCTTCACCTGGTACACCACGAAGTTCTCCAGGAATTCCTCCGGATCCAGTGGTTTGTGGAACTGGAAGGTGATAACCCTGTGGTTGAAAGCCGTCAAATCCTCCAAAATCCTCAGAATCACGATTTTCGTAGAGTTTTCTAGTAGCAGAACACATGCTTAAACCCAACAACACAAAGAGAGCAATGCTTGGAACTTTCGAGGTTGCCATATGAAATTTCCTTTGAATCTTACACAACTGAGTTGTGGTTTCAAGATTCATGAGACGGGTATTTATAGGAATAAAATTGGCATTTTGTGATGCGTTGTCTTGCGGAAGTGATAATTGATACTACACTTTTTTTTTCCTCAATAAATCTTTGCGTTTGTTACACATTTTCTAACACATTCTCTTTTATCTATTGAAATTCATATGAGTCACATTAAATCATGTAGGTCGCGTATAATTTTCACGGTACAGTTATAAATTTCAACTAATAAAAGAGAATGCGATGAAAAATGTGTGTTAGAGTGTCATGTCAATGTTAATTATTATTTGTGGCTTAAATGCACTTTTGATCTCGTCTAATTTCTCAATTGTTAATATTTGAACCTCTAATTTCAATTGAATAATTTTAGCTATTGATATTTAACCTCTTTTTTGATTTAGACTTTGTTTGGCAATGCTACATTTTAAGCTTATAGCTTATAATCTCAAATGACCAAAAAAGGACTCGTTTGATAACTTTTTTTTATCACGAAGTTTATAGTTTACTTTTACTAGCTTATAACTTATATTGATTAGCTAATTCAAGTAACTTAAAACTTAAAGGTTATAACTTATCATTTTTTGCTCAATTTTACCGCTCACCTCTTACTTGAAAAATAAATGAATATTAATCAAATATATCCTTTTAATGTCATTTCTTGTTTATAAACTAGCTCCAATTACCAACTTTACCAAATACTACAAATTCAATCAGGTAGCTTATCCACTATAATTAAGCTAGCTTGTTAGTTATTTACAAATTTTTAAATTGCACTCCCCTAATAGATCCTTAAATTACCCTCTCATTCTCTTTTCTATTAAAATATACACTACACTTCCTTGATAAGTAAAAAAACTAGAGTAATTTATGATATTATATCCTAAGAGATGCTTTAATTATAATTGTCTCCCTTGATAATTAAATATGTACTACATTTAATTAAATTTTAACTTAAACAAGTATTTTTATGATATCTACTAACTTCAAACCACCATTTAAGGAAAAAAAAAACTTAATTTCTTTATAACTTAAATGTCCATGATAATTAAATTTTAATATTTTATTATTGATTTAATCATTTAAATATAAAATTCATTTTTAAATAGTCATATTTTACCGGTTTTAGTATATTTTACATTACTTTAATTTTATTTTGTATTATTTCATATTTGTTTTAAACTAGATGTTAGTGATATTGTGAATTAAAAATAAAAAAAATATAAATATAAATTTTAATTATATTAAAGAGGATGTGTAATATTCCATTTTTTAATACTTTTTGTTAGATTTTTGTAGCTAGATTGTTAGAAATAAAATTACTATTAATAAAGGAATAATTCTTGGTCAGATTTTAATTCGGTCAAACTAAAAATTGTCAAGGACGCCTTTTCTAAAACCCAAAATACTATTAATGAAGGAACTTTATGTTTTAAAATAAGACGGGAGAATAATGTAATTCAAACTTCTCTCAAAAAGGGGGAATGCAATTATTTATAATATGTGATGCGCAAGAGTGGAGGAAATGTATGTTTTAACACAAGTGTTGACATGGGGAGCTCGATGGACCATCCACATGAGATAAGAGCAGCCACACAAGTAAGTGAAACACCACACTTTCACCAAAAAAAATTAGAAAATGTGTTTCTAGGTCCTCTCATTTATAAAGTGTTCAACATCTACGTTTTTAACCGATGTGAGACTTCTAGCTCATATTTTTAATCACAACAACCTCCCACTCAAGTGTGAGTCCATCAAATTCATGATACCCTCAAGCGGAAGTTGTGTCATCCGCATGCACTTGCACTTGTACCGTTGTTGCTAGAGGCACCAATGGAACTCACCACCTGAACACCATTTATCAGAAAGACTTTCGACACAAGGAGATGTTTGAACACTTGTCAAACCGCGTCTTTGATACCATATTTGGGTCACCAATGGAGCCGGGGGACCACCCACATGAGGGAAAAGAAACCACAAGTGATAGCGACACCACTCTATCTTATAATGTGCTCAACCTCTACTTTTCCAATGCATGTGAGACTTCTAACTCATACTTGCTTAGGGTTGGAAATGGGCTAGGCCGGATTTTGTAAGGCTTAAGACTGGCCTACTTAAAAAATTATAGGTCTGAGTCTGACCTAGTACCCATCATAGGCTCATTTTTAAGCTTTGATCTGACCTTTTTAAAGCTTGAAGAAGCTGGAAAGCATATTTAGAAGCTTATTTTACACTAAAGCCTAGAAACATCTATAAACGTACTAATACATATGCTAGAACTTATGAAAATTTAAAGCACACGAATATGTCTACTACTAAATAACAAAATTTTACGAAGGTTTAATCACACCAATGTATCTGCTACCAAATAACCAAATCATATGAAGGCTTGAGTTTACGAAAAAACACTTCAACAATATCAATAATAGAAGATATATTATATACAAAAAGCTTAATAGGCCGATCTGATGGGCTTAATAGACTTTTTGTGAGTCTTAGCATGGTCTATTTAATTAAATAAGCTTTATAAAAAGTTTGAACATGATTTTTTATTAAATGAACTGGACAGAGTTAAATTTTAAATAGATTAGGTCTTAAGCTTCTATCGAACGGCCTAACCTGTTTACATCCGAATATTTGCTACACGATAGCAAGAGGGAAGGTTATGCGGAGTGCAATTCAAGTTGGGAAATGTAATTTACTTACTAGACAACTTGAAGAACGTTGATTTAAGAAAATAAAGGGAGGTCACACTACCTTCTTCTAATCCTATCGGAAATATTTAGCTAAAAAATTTGAGCATTCAGTCCTATCCAATTCTGCTACAGGGGTGCCAATTTTTTTTCTTGATTACAATATTTTTAATGATTAACTCCAAGGTGATGAACATGAGTTGCAGGGGTCAACAACTACATCAACAACTTGTGTCCCCTCTTTCTCCGATGGATTTCCCAAACTAATATCATGAATTCATCAACTCTTCTTTTCCTTAGATCGTTTAGAATAGACAATGACAAAGGAGAGGGATATGTCAATCTCACCAATCCACGGTGATTTTCAAAACTAACCAAAAACCATTTAGATGTGATGATAAGACTCATTTCTAGTTTAACCAAAATTCTGGGTTTGCATCCAATTTTGAGGATGCGACATCGTTAAAACTTTTGGGGAGGAGTACAACTTTTAGGGAGAGTTTATGGTTAATTTAGGTCTCAAAAATTTCAAGGGGTTAGTCCATGCAGATGTGCGCGAAGATATCTAATTTACTGAGGAAAAAAAAAACTTTCGAAGAACTTGTTTTTTTTAATGGTGGAACCAAAACCTTTTATTAATGTAAACTTAGTTAATTTTCAGCTCTTTATTTTTTTTTTGGAAGGATAATTTCCATCTCATGTTTCCTTGTAGTGATGGTTTTTCGAATATTAAGTTTTACACGCTATGCAAACATTAATTCAATATTATAGCTAGAAATAGCATATTTGTGTGTGTAATACGCAACAATTAAAAAAATTGGTATCCGATTCAAAGATGAACTAATTTGAGGTGTCTAATTCCATCGTCCATCTTACGAAGACTCTATTTAAAGTTATAGGAAAGTTTTTTATGGACTAGCCACCAAAATTGACAAAAGGTGGTATTGAAACTTAACACCTTGAGAGGAACATATTCTCAGGTCTCAAGACAATATCACTAGGCCAACCCAAATAGGTCTAATACACAACTTGTTAATGATTGTCATAAATTAATGCTCCACGCGTCTCTTATTATAAGAACTTTAGCATAATTAATGGTAGTAAGAAAAATTGTTGGAGTAATAAATTTGTCTAATGTGTTATATAGTTTAATATTTATCTTATATTATAGTTATTAGGGTCTTGCTAACCATTGCCCCGTTAAGGAAGCCAAAAGTAACATGTTTGCATTGGTTTCAACAATATTTTGACTTTTAAAAAGTCAAATTTATTACTTTTCACCATTTTTCAATACTATATTTATTTTTATCCCCTTGTCCAATGCCTCAAGGGAAATGGTTAGCATTCTCCAAGTTATTAATATCATAAGAGAGATAAAATATTTTTCTGTTTTCAAGTGAATTAAATAAAAATATTTTTGTAAAGAAATCATTAATGCATGTGAAATTTTGTAAATGGTCTTGTATTAAAGAGAAATAAAAATTGAAAAAAATGTCTTAGAAATATAAAAAGAGGGAGTAATCATATTATTTTTGTGCTAACTCTCTGGTTCTTATGGGAAGATGCTTCTGATAGTACATAGCTTAGCCTATTTGTGAATAAAGTTTGATCAACATTTATTTTATTCATAAATCGAATTTGTGTTGTCCCAAACAATTTGTTTTTTGATTAAGCTTATTAACCACTTAAATTCATCATTTAGTTGATGAAAAATATTATAATACTTCTTGTCTAAGTTTATTGTCAAAGAGAAATCATGTGAAGTTATTATTTCCTATTTCGTATTGATGATAATGAATTGATGTTTCATAAGGATAATTTGTAACTCTCAAAAAAGGATAAATTTGTAAATTTATTATTTTCTTTTATATATTCTATTTTTTTGAAGAGGTATATATATCATATTCTTAATCTTAATTTGTATGAACTTGTTAAATATCACAATTATTGTGGGACGATGCTTCAAATTGACTATGCTGGGGTGTATTGATAAGAATCTTAAAGATATTAGAGGAGATAATTTTGATGGCCGAATCTATATATCTATATTTCATAATAGAGCTTCTTCAATTAAATGATATTAAAAGGTTTTAAATTTTTTCAAAGATGGTATTATAGGGACTAGGGTTGAATTTGTGAGGCAGTAGTAAATGTATACACTACATCTTTGAAAAATCTCTGAATTAAACATTACTCACTCTGCCCAAAACAAGTGTTACTCTACTTTTATGAATAATTTTATATATATAATTTAGAGCAGTATAATTGATTTTTTATGCTTGTAGTTTTTTTATCATGACCCTGTTATTTTGATATGTTAGCTTAATGTAAAAAGTATGTAGAAGTTGATGTAATATCATAGCCTGGCATTTTGACATTTTAACAACCAATATATTAGTTGAAACATGTCTTTTTAAGAATCCAATATCGGTAGGTTAACAAATGAAACTAAAACCGAGATTCATAGAATTGACTGGCCTTAGGATATGAACTTTATCGCAAATTGCAAAAGCTCATGATGTAGTAAGCTTTTTTAGTTACTGATATAATCAATTGCCGTCAAGTTTCTTTTCTATTCAACTATGTAGTTTCAAATAGGTTAAATTAAATGAGAGGTTCTTTAAGTTATTTAATTATAACATGTTGGTCTTTTAAGTTTTTTTTTATATCGTTTACGTTATTTAAGTTATTTAATTGTAACAAGTTAGTTTTTATGTATTTTTCGTAACACTTAGGTCATTTAAATTAAATTATTTAATTGTAACTTTTAGGCCCTGAATAAGTTACATTTTTAATATTTGAAATCCTCTAAATTGTCACGGTTAAATAACTTAAATGACCTAATTGGTTGTGAAAAAAACTTAAAGGGTTAATTTGTAACAATTAATTAACTTGAAGGACCTAAGTGACACAATTTTTTTTTAAAGGACCAATTTGCTACAATTTAAATAATTAAAGGACATATGGTTTGCTACAATTTAAATAATTAAAGGAGATGTGGTGTAATTTAGCCTTTTAATTATTACTTTTAACTTGTCAAGTTAATTTTTTTTATCTTTCCTGTTTCTTTGGAAGATGGTAGAGTAGAGGTTTAGACACCGTAAAAGGCCTCATGATAAGAGAATGTACGGTGCTTCTGGTGGAAGCATAAATCTAATTCAACGGAAGATTGTCCAGGTAGTTTTTAGTTGTTGTGCATGTAGTTGGTTCTACCTATACGTGTATATGAGCAATGAGAGAAAAAATTGTGCAGGTAGTTTTTTTACGTCATTTAATTACTTATATATGCTATCTTCCTCTTTTTGCCCTTAAGAAATTTTTCACTTGAGTTTCTTGTGTCTCTGTGAATTTTTATGTGCTTGTTGTGAATGGTAATTATATCATTTGAATTTTATATCTAGACCGCATAATAGAATTCTGATTTTCTTGTTTTTTGTTTACTGCATCTAGAAGGAACCAAAGTGATTACAAAACCTTGCCCAATGGTCTTCTTTGCATCTCTAATTAATATTCTCTCGTATTCTCTCTGTCGTTGGTCGATCACGCACTCTCTATGTCTTTGATCGATCTTGCTCTTTCTCTCTTTCTCTGATTGATCTTTGAACTCATTCTGCAAAATCAATGAAGTTTGACACATTTTTGTTTAGTTACTATTAGTTTTCTTTCTTGCAAAATCAATCGAAGTCTTTTGAATGTTATTGACAAAGGTGTGTTTCCCTTTGGTAGACTCATTTGTTTTTATAACTATTATAATTAGGGCATATGTTGGAACAATGAGTTTTGCCCTATTGTTTAATTTTTTCTGTTATTGACAAAGGTGTTCTTAGTATTTCTGTTTTATTATGTAATCTTTGTATCTAGATTGTGAATCAATGCATAATCATCAATAACTAGGGGTGGGCAAAAAAGCCAAAAACTGAATTGAACTGTTGAACTGAACCAAAAAAAACTGAACCATTACTAACAGTTTTGAAACTGAACTGAAACAGTTCAAAACAGTTCAGATCGATTCGAAACAGTTCAGTTCAGTTCGGAATAGTTCAGTTTGGTGACTAAAATTCAATTTCATTTGTTTTTTCAAAGAAAATTCAAAGATATCAATAATAACAGTTCAGTTCAGTTCGGTTTGAAACAGTTCAGTTCAGTTCGAAATGCAAACAATTCAGTTCAATTCAGTTCAATTATTTTAAATTTAGCAAAGAATTCAGTTATTGACAATAACTATGCAACCTTGCAAATATATTTTTTTCGAGTAGTATTTTACAGTCTGGCATAATAACTTTTCGATTAGATACAATATAATATTAACAATAATAATATATGCGAAATAGCTAGAAATTTCTACGAATTCACTAGGAAGATTCAGCTAGAGAATTGCTATCAATATTTTGTGGCAAAACATACACTTTTGAGCAATATTTTACCACATATTAGTTTAGATTTAACTAGGATACTTTTAATATTAGTTGCAAATTTGCTAGGAAATATTTCCTAGACAATTTGCCTCCAAATCCATGCAATGGTGAATATGGTTCACAACTAATTTGTAGCGAATTGTGTTTTGCTAGGATAGCTACGACTTAGGTACATTTGTTTCGAAGCAAATCACTGATTTTCCTGTAGTGTCATTTTGTTTGTTTGAATAGGTTATTGGAAAGGAAAGCTTTTCCTATTCTTAATATTAGGATGATGGGTTTGTAAGGATGTTATATGAGAATGATTTGTTTTCTATAATATGAACACATTAAATAAAATTATTTTTTAGGTTTAATTGATTATGAGCATTTGATTCGTTCCTTACAAGTTATTTCCAATTATCTCTCAAAGAAGTCAATGGTGTATGGTTTTACAATCAAGATTGAAAGTGAGGCTGCTACAATTTATTTGATATGTATGTTAATTTTCCCTAGCCAATTATGTTTAAATTGTTTTGTGTGATTATTCGGTCGGTGTTTGCTGCGAACATACTTCGCGTGTAATTATTTCCTTATGATTTTAGGAACCGTAGGAAATGTTAAATAATCCGCAGGAATATTCGGTCAGTGTTTCCTGCGGATTTTCCGCCGATAGTATTATGTGTAGGAAATTTCGTTCTAGTGAGGAAATTTCGTTCTAGTGAGACTAACATGTAATACATATACATATTGGGTTTAAATGTCTAATAGACTAATCTAATCACCGTCTTCTTTCAAGATACAGAAATAAGAGTAAAAACTCATTAAAAACAATTATCTTTTATATGACCTTGACAGAACCGATGGTCTCACAACATAAAAAACATACTAAATTAATTGGTACGTCCAATAAGATTGGAATGACACAGAGAAGATGAGCATGACCCCTGCATAAGGATGACACATAGAAGATGAGCATGACCCCTGCATAAGGATGACACGCACAAATCGAGAAACATACTAAATTAATTATAAATTCATTCTCGTTCTTTTATTCAACTAACACTAGAGACACACATAACTTCAACTAGTAGATAAAAATACACAAAATCCTATCATAACTTCAACTAGTAGATAAAAACACTTATTCCATCGTAAACCTCATTCACATCTTCAAGTGCCACTTAAAGTTGACCAACTTCATATGTCCACTTAAGGCCTTCAACATTTTCACCTTTCTCCTTACATCCTCAGCATCACAAATGCCTATCAATCAAATTAGATACATTTAGGGTGGTTAGAAGATAAGAACTTAAAATAAAAAGAAACAATCATGACAAAAACATAAATAAATAAAAACAAAAAGGTAATAAATATAAAATAATTAGTATTATCTATATCTATTCTATTGTAATAGCTTCATTCACAAGTTAATAAAAAAATTATTAATGGTATAATTAAAATATTTTATATTGAAAGTTATATGGTTAATGGTATATATTTGGACCTGCGTTGACGCATCAAATCTCACGTTTTGTTGTATGTTAAACATCAATATAAAAAAGCTAATATATTAATTTATAAAAGTTGTGTTGCCATTGCAGTTAACTTAAAATTGTGATGTTGCAGTTGAAATCACAATTGCAGACCTCCTTTAAAAGTTGTGGTCAAGGTTTCAATTTCATTCCAACATTTTCTTAATCACTAGTTAGTTAAAATTTATGTAAGTTAAACAAGTCTTGTTTGTGGATACTACAAATAATAGAGAAAGCAATTGAAAGAAAGTGATAGTGAATGTCTCACTAACACATTCTGAATTACTTGAATTGTACTTTTACTATTTTTGCTTTTCATGGGTATATGTTACTCCTTGTATCAGCTCTTTTCTTAATTAATATATTCATTCGGCTTATAAAAATTATCCTTCTTAAAGTTCACCTGAAAGTTTAGTTTGATTTGAGAACGGCTATTTATGTTTTTGTTTTAAAAACAAAGCTAATTATAGGAAGTATAATATATGAGTCTATGTGAGGTTAACTTAGTTATTAGATATATTGCATAATATATATAGAGATTTGGGTTTGAACCCTGAACGGAATTTATTCACTTTATAAATATGAATTTTTAACCATCAAACTACTTGACCAATAAACAAATAAATATAAATAATATATGTGATCAAACTCATTGCAACAAATCATAATAGCCACTGTCATGCACACTAAAAGATCACATCATAAATGCAAAGGTACAAAGATTACTCTATATCATGAGTCCAACAGATTTTTTATCATGCAAACTAAATAAATATACTATATCTCTCAAAAAAAAAATGTAAACTAAAAGATTACACCATGAATTCAAGCAGATTTTTTAAAATATGAGTTGTTCAATCTCGATTCATCTATCACCTACATAGTAACTGTTACGATGCTGCGGGGGATTATGTGATAGTAGGGAATTCAAAGTTTACATTTTATTAATCGTCACTAGCATTATGGATATGTTTGCATAATAATAAATAAATATTGAATAAGTTAGCCAATAGATGACATGTTAGCAAATGGAATGTCTAAAAGGAAATTTTGCTAATAATTGAATATGAAGTATTTAGTAAAAATTAGACACAGAATAACGAGTTCCTAAGTATTTGGTAATTCATCTCGCAAGTACAGACCTTCAAAAGTGAAATACCAACATTATTATGAAATAAATTTTAGTATTCTTGTTTAATTAGTTATGATTAATTAATCACCATTTTTTTAAGCCTAGCTTAAAATATTAACCTTCTTCTTAAACGGTTTTTTTCAATCCCTCTATAATTTAAAAAGCCAATCATTTGGTCAATTCAATTTTGATTTATTAGCTTGCACCCTCTTTAATTTTCTTTCTTCAACTTATAGTATTGTTAGTTTTAAAACTTGAAGGAAATTTTTGTAAAAAAAAAAAACTTGAAATAAATATAGTCATACGGTGGACATGTAATAAAAAAAAAATGTTTTTCAACCGTATCAGTGGTGCATGTGCATCAATTTGAATTCATTCAACATTAAAAAAAAAAACTAATGCAAAGATATTATTATTAATAAAAATTCATATGCCCTCACAACCATATCTTATTCTCCTTCAAAAAAAAAAAAAAAACCCCTATCTTATTCTCGTTTCTTTATATAATATATATAATAATATAGTTAGGAAGAGGGCTAGGTATTCTTTACGTAGATATCATTGTAAGCTTAGTGCCAACACCATATCCAAACACACATATCTTTTCTAGCGTAGCCACCACCACTTCCACCGGGATAGCCTCCTCCACCTCCACCTCCACTACCGCTACTTCCTTCACCAGGTCCACCAGGAACATACCCAACGCCTCCTCCACCAGGAACATCACCACCTCCTTCGCCCGGTCCACCAGGAACATATCCACCGTCTCCTCCACCAGGAACAAGTCCACCACCTCCTTCACCGGGTCCTCCAGGAACATATCCACCGTCTCCTCCACCAGGAAGATGTCCACCACTTCCTTCACCCGGGTAACCTCCTTCGCCTCCTCTACCAGGAATAAATCCACCGCCTGCTTCGCCTTCTCCTTCTCCAGGAACACCATATCCTCCACCTACATCCCCAACAATGAGTTTTCTGGCAGCAGAACATATGCTTAAGCCCAACAGCACAAAGAGAACGATACTGAGAACTTTTGAAGTAGCCATTTGTAAAATTGTTGAAAATCCTACACAACTGAGGTTTAAGAATTCATGAGACTGGTATTTATAGGAATGAAACTAGGTCATGAAGTAGTGCAAAAGCGCATTTTGTGACGTGCTGTCCCACATATTAGATGTGATAATTAATACAAGATAGAATGATACTATTAAAGCCTAATTGAAATGAAAATAGAAAAACTTGTTGATATAGAACACCAAAGAATTTGTACCGATAGTAACGCAATATAGTACTATGATTTTAACGTCCATAATACTTTTTTTTTTTTTTTGAATAAACGTCCATAATACATTTCTGTTATTGGGATGTGAGAGAACTTGATATTAATGTAAACTTAATTAATTTCCTTTGATATATGAATAATATGATCAAGCTCTTGTTTTCGTGTATTGATGGATTTTTTCAAATACTGAAATTAAGTTCAAACACTTGGAAAATCATCAATTCGCCATTTTAGCTATAAAGATCTACTTTCTTAGGGTAATGGAGAACGTGTTAATTACCGTTATGCTAAATATAGTAAATACTGCTTGTCTACCACTTGCATGCATTGATTTTCAAATGTCGGAAAAAGATGAGTGGACACTAAAAACTCCTACACACCTTGGGATAGGAAAGAGATTTATTTATTTTAATTTATTCTTTTTTGGAAGAGAAAAGACGAGAGAATCATTTAATAAATGTGATATGTTGACGACACTGGCGTATCCGCGACCCTGACTTGGGGTGCAAAATTTTTAACTTCATTATTGATAAATATTTTTTTTGAAGGGTTTCGTTAATAATTGTTAATATACACACAAACACATTAATATTCAAATTCCTATCTGTTCATTTGATCGGGATTTCATTTCTCTAGAGCAAACTACATTTGTATCTACCCGTTCAACTATGGATAACGCTCTGTTTGCGTTTGAAATCCTTCATTTTATGAAATGCAAGCATAAAGGTAAAAAAAGGTGAGGTAGCGCTTAAGCTTGATATTTCCAAAGTCTTTGATAGTGTTAACTGGTCCTACCTTAGTGTTGTTATGAAGAAGAAAGGTTTTTGTGATCGTTAGATAACCTGGATTATGACGTGCATAACTTTTGTTGATTACCATGTCCTTTTTAACGGAGATCGCACCAGTCCAATCACTCCGGAAAGAGGGCTTCGAGAAAGTTGTCCTCTCTGATCTCCTTACTTGTACATTTTGTGCGCCAAGGGCCCTTCCGCTCTTATCAAACATCACGAGTTCATTGTATTTGTCGACAACCACCTTCTATCAGTCACCTTCTTTTTGAAGATGACAACTTTATCTTCTGCAAATCCACTACAATGGAAGAAAATTATCTCAAAGACATTCTTTTGAGCTATGAAGTTTTATCTTGGTCAAGCCATGAATTTTAGCAAGTCAGTTGTGGCTTTTAGTAAGAATACATCACATGAGGTGGCCACTTCTATCTCTAGCTTGATGGGTGTCACAAAAATCATTGACAACGGTAAATATCATGGTCTCCCTTCGATGGTTAGTAGAAGTCAGAAAGCAATATCTAACTACCTCAAAGATTGAATCTGGAAAAAATGTCAATCTTGGAACTCTCGATCTCTTTCACAAGCAAGTGTAAAGAAGTTCTAATTAAATTTGTAGCTCAAGTTATTCCGCCTTATTGTATGGGTGCCTTTTTCCTTCCTTCCACCTTATGTGATGAGATTGAACGAATAATGAATTCATTCTATTGGGTTTCTAAGAAGAATGGTTGTGGATGAATTAATTGGGTGAGATGGGATATGTTTAACTTGCACAAAATTTCAGGGGGACTCGGTTTCCGAAACATGGAAGCTTTCAATTTATTTATGCTCGGTAAACAAGGTTGGAAACTCCTTAATGATTCTAGCTCTTACTTACTTGTATTCTAAAAATCTCTACATTGAGGAGCATTTGGAGTTCCCAAAACCTTATCACTTTGGGTTATAGATGGAATATCGATGATTCCTAAATCAATGGTTGGTCCTCTCCATGGATTCACACTCTTCATACGCTTAAATTGTCTACTTCCTTTCCACCCAATATGGAAGTATTGACGATTCTTCGGCCATTAAAGCGTTGTCCATCCATGCGCGTATCATTCATGATATTCGCATATGGAATCACTATGTCAATGGTAACTACACTATCAAATATGCCATTAGGTTATGCATGTCTTTGAAAGTCAAAATTTCCTCATCTTCTGTCACCCCTTCTCGTGATTGGAATGCATTATGGAAACAACAAATTGTTGGAACAAAGGTGTTCATCAATACCACGTTTTGAGTTTTGATGATAACAAGGTATTAAAAATTGTCAATTGGATATGCTAATATTTGTTTAAGTATGCAGGATATCAATCAAGATTTATATCTTAGAAAGCATTCTGTTTGAACATTTTTAAGAGCAAAGATCTAGAGAAGCTTGTTGCTTGTGATTCTGTATCGAAGAGAGTCTGAAGACTGTATCGAAGAGAGTCTGAAGACTATCAGAACCTGAAGACCAAGAGAGTCTGAAGATCATAAGAAGCTGAAATGCTACAGTGAGTCTGAAGTCTGCAATCTGAAGATCTGCTTACAAGGATTTCTAAAGGCATTACGATGCAAAAGAAACTCTCATTTGGAGTAATGGCTAGCTTCAAAGTTAACTTGAGCGTGGAATTCAAAATATGCAATTGAAGGACTATTACTATATCAAGCAACAGATCAACAACTATTGATCAAGCTTCAAAAATCATCCTGATGTGCTGGATGACTCAACGTCTCTTTCCTACGCCTATATAAAGGATAAAAGACTTGAAGAATTGTTGGACTCTACAACTGAAAAACTACGCTGCATTGCTATCGTATTCAACTGAGTCTTAACAGAAACACATCACCAACTTAGATTATTCTAGAATTTCTAAGTTAAGCAGAAAAACAGAGTCTGTCTTTGTTTGAAACAGAGTATGTCTTTGTTGTAATTGAAACACGTTTGATTGTTTGTCAAGTGTTTCAACTCTATTCAATTTTCTGTAAATTGTGTCAGAAATCTCTTGCTTGTGTGCTTGAGCAAAGAAGTCTCTTGGCTGCGTCCTTGAGCAAAGAAGTCTCTTAGTTGTGTCTTTGAGCATTGGAAGTCTCTTGCCTGCGTGCTTGAGCATTGGAAGTCTCTTACTGTGTGTTTGAGCAACTTGTAATAGATATTACATTTTAGTGGAACTCTCCTTGGAAGTGCAAGGGGGACAGGACTACTTCCGGTTTGTGGAAGGAACCTGTATAATTGCTTGTGTTCTCTCTTCTCTCTTTCTCTTGATTATTTCCGCTGCAACAGAACATAATCTCTCATCAGACTCTGATCTCTTTCAGACTCTGATACTAAGGAATTAGATTCTCACTCTTCAAGAGCTGCGAAAAGAAAACACAATTCAACCCCCCCCCCCCCCCCCCCCCTTGTGTTTTTCTCACCTTCACAAATCCCACCTAGAATAAGGTCTATGTTATGGTGTATGGTTCACAGATGTCTTCCTACGCGTTACCGTTTGTTAGAGAATGGTTTCCCAATTGTTGATACATGTGTGCCTTGTGAACAACTAGCCAAAACACACATTCACACTTTTGTGTGTGCCCAACGGTCATGAAGTGTTGTTATTAGGCGTTGTTATTAGGCTTTTTTAGTATTCATATTTCAATTCTTTTCCTTCAGAAGTTGAATCGTTAAGCTTATTTGAGGCCGTAAACATTGATATTAATCGTCACATGACATCTGTTATCTTTGAGTCTGACGGTAGGTTACTTGTTGACACTATTAACTCCAACTCTACTCCACACATAATGAGTTTGGAGATATTATTTCTAGATGTAAGGATCTATTGTCATCTTGCAATAATTTTATTGTGAGTTATGTCAGAAGGCAAGCAAATAAGGTAGTTCATAACATAGTTAAAGCTTCCTTATCTCACTCTACCCCCATATTTTTCATGATGTACCATCTTGTTTGTACCTGTTACTCTTTAATGAAATTAATTAGTTTTACCTTTGCTAAAAAAATTAATATTTAAATTATAATTGTGTATATACATTCTACTAATAAATGGGATACGTATTTTTTTTATATAACCTATTTTAATATTCTTAAATTATCCTCAAATCCATTAATTATATATGCTTCAATTGTTAAAAATATCAAGTCTTTGTTTACTCTTCTTTGTTAGTCTCCAAATTTAAATAACAATGGCTATAAAATTAATTATAAGGATAAAAACTAAAAAGACAGACACCTGGTGTCCGTCTTAACTGCATAACATTTTGTAACTTTTTTTTTTTTTTGGAATATTTTGTAACTTTTATTAATTTTAATAAAATGTAAATAATATCCTAAAAAAAGAATTGTAAATTATAGTATTTATTACTAGGATTTTGAAAGAGGAATATCATTAATATTTTACAATAAACCATAAACATAGTCTATTTTTTAACGGAAGAATTTGAAGAAAAAAAAATAGATGACTAGAATTGAGAGATGGGAAATGTAAAAAAATAAATAAAATCTCATGCGTTATACGACTCATTTACATAAATGGACTTGGTGCAGTGGATGAATCATCGAAGCTTTTATAGCTGATAATCATGAGTAATCCATTTTTATTTTACAATATGTGGAAATAAAAGGTAAAGAATAAAAATATAGGAAAAGAAACAACTCAAGGGTCACGACAGGAGCAACAACTGAGTCTCTGGCACAACAAAAGCATAGCTACGTCAGTAGCAACACAAATGAGACAGGTCTTTGGGTCAAGACTTGCTGCAACAAAAAAAACTCAGGACGTGCAAATAGAATAAAATACATATTGTTGGTGCAAATTTAATGAACTCGGGGTGTGCAGTGCTCACCTTCACATGCACTTGGTTCCGCCCCTGGGTGATAGAAAAAGAGATGAAGACAAAATAAAGTGTTGAACCGAGTCTAGGAAAATTAGAGGTGTGTGTATTATTGTTTTTTGGTTAAGAAATTGTTGAAATTAATAATAACACAACATAAAGGTTTTAATATGTGTTTCGTCCCTGCAATTAGGAGTCATTTAAAAATTGGTCCCTGTAAATTGGAGTAAACACATATTAAAGCCTATGATTCGGTAAGTTAGAGTTTTTTGAATCACAAGCTTTAGAGATTCAACTTAATTCGATGAAAAATGAAGAGGTTAGATGAGGGCTTGTGTGTTTTCGGATACTTTGTCGGTATTGGCGAATGGGATTCTCATGGAAGAGATGACAATTAGTAGTGGGCTTATGCAAGGTGATCTATTAACAACCTTTTGTATCTATTGATGGAAGAGATGTTAGGGGTTTATTGGATATTGTGGTGCAGATGTATATTTTATGGGTTTCTGATACACGACTCAAAGGTATTGTGAGCCATCTACAATATGAAGATGACACATTATTTATTGGAGAGACGTGCATGGAGAATTTGTTGTCAATGAAGGCTCTCCTTAGATCGTTTAAATCGATCGATGTCCGATTTAAAGGTTAATTTTTCCAAAAAAAAATCGGTTGTTTAGGTTTATTGTCAACCAAATTTCTTAGAGCTAGCGACAGGCTTCATTAATTGCAAGGAAGTGAAGTTTCCTTTTATTTAACTTGGTATTGCATGCAACCCCAATTTTCTATTTGTATTTCCTTAAAATTGCTAGTTATGGAAAAATAGTGTTAAAATCAACACAATATTTTTTTAGGGGAGGGTCGGATGGTGGTAACAAAATAAGTTGGATGTAATGGGAGGATATTTGTAGGTCGAAGAGAAGCAAAATACTTAAGGTGATGGATTGAAGATTTTATAACAAAACAATTTTATCGAAATGGATATGGAGGGGGGGTGGGTGGGTTTGACATAATTCAGATTATAATCTAAACTATTAATATTAATGTTTTTTAGATTATGCTTTTTGAACCGTTTGAAAAAAAACCAAGAATTACGGTAATTCGTATATGTTTTTCTGAGTTTTTGATGAATTTGAATTGTATAATTTGAAATACCGTAGAAATGGTTTGGGAAGGCATGTGGGAAGCAAATAGGATGGAAATATAAATTCTCAAATTAAAAAGGTCAAGTGGATCAAAGAATCTAAATGAAAAAATAGGCCCATGTCATGAAGATTCTAGAGAATATCTATTTGCTTCATTCGAACAATGATTAAGTAACAATGGCATTAAAGAAAATTCAAACCAAATAAAAAACACATTCTTCATTTATAATCAAATTAGAAACAACCAAATAAAAATAGAATTGTCTTAGTCATAGTGCTTTGGACTGCCTTCTCCTTATTAGCTTGCCTAGAGGGTTCTCCCTCGATAGGTGGCAGTACCTTCAAGTGAGATACCCGATAGAACCATGCCATCAAAGTCAGAAACAAACACAACTATAAAAACATATTATAATTGAAAATATAAAGTCAGAAACAAAGATAAAATCAATTAAATTATTAAAGTAGAATTAATTACTTGTATTAGGGTCAAGTATCCCCCCATCAAAGTAACTGTCGATTTGGTTGCTTGCCTCAGACATATAATAGTAAAGATAATTCATTTCCATCTCACCCCATGACCATTCATGAAGTGTGTCTAGCGTGTCAAGATCGTGCAGCGCCTTAAGAAATATCTCATCAAAGTGATTATTGCATTTGTTGGCGAATTAGAAAACCCTCACTGATAATTTCATATTGTTATTTCTCTCCTCCTCTCTCCCGACAACATTTTCCAAGTTAGTTGACTTGGTGAGGCGCTCCTCAAATAAGGACTTCATCCATGAAATACTTATATGTACACCAAAGAGTTTTGCAATTAAAGTATAAGCGTAATGATGGTTGAACCGATCATCGACTTTTTGTATATATTTCTCTTTAAAAGTGGTGTTAGAAACACTCTCTTTTAAACATTCTTTTTAACACTCACTTTCTTATTGGGTGAACTTTATTGGTTCTAATCAAAAGTTTATATATCATTGAGACAAATCATCATGGGACTTATCACTCTTTACAAAGTCTGACGTTTTCTTCCATCCTGTATATCTTGTATTATTATTTTTTTAAGGAATATTTGTTTTTTGTTCCAGTTTTTTTTTATATAATTTCATTTCAGTATTACTTAAATTTCATATATAATTTCATATGTGTAACTTTTCAACGAGAACAAAGTTTGTCTTGTAATTCTTTCTTCTTTGATATGAATGTGCCTAAAGTTACCATCTAGTATGCTTTGATTCAAGCATTGTGGTTACAAAACCTTAACTTATTATGGCTTGGTATTGTCGACAACATAATTAGACGACATAGGATTTATTGTGATAACTGTAAGACCGTCTACTTATCTAAGAACAATAAGTACTCCAATGGTATTAAACAAATGAATTTGAAGTATTAGTAAAAGAAAAAGTGCAAAAACAAAAAAAGTATCATTTGAGCATATTGGTATAGATTTAATGATAATGGATTCGTTAACAAAGGTTTTCCGTCAAGCATTTGATGGCTATGATTTAAGGATTGACATTATAGTTTTTTTTTTTTTAAGAAACTAAATGGAATATATTATCAACACCAAATGTCTTTCCTAGCACAAGGTGTGCAAAGGAAAAACAAAAAAATATGTACAATATTTACAAACCGGGAAAAGAAAAATAAAATAAAACAGAGCGATGAAAAAAATAACAATTAACTATTGTCTATCATATCAAGGGTACTAAACCACCATCCATGGTAATTGAAAGAGAATTGAACAAGTTTCTCCTTCAACCACGAAAAGAAAAGAGACTTTATTTTGTCCACTATACGCATAATCGAGCAATCTTTGTCTTTGAAAATTCTGTTATTTCTTTCTTTCCATATTTCCCAAACTGTAGCAAACCAAATGACGTTTAACAAAGTCTTCCGCACCTGAGATGCTCCGCCCCCAAAAATGAACTGTTTATAATGATTCGAGATATGAAACGGAGCCACCGTGGAAAGGCCAACCCAATGAAGAATACCATTCCACACCGATCCAAAGAGAGAGCAATGAATAAATAAATGATTAGCAATTTCCATAGAGCCGCATCCAGAAGCACACAAACAAGAATTAGTATCTAAAACGTTACATCGAACCAAATTATCTTTGGTTGGTAATCTATTTTGAAACAGACGTCAAGCAAAGACCACGACCTTTAGAGGGATACTCTTATGCCACAGTATGTTCACATCTATGGTGTCGACTGCATCAGACTGATCAGACTGAAAATTGTAGGCACTACGAACAGAGTACACATTAGAATTTTCCAAATTCCAAAGACACGTGTCCTTCTTTTCAACTTGCAAAGTTACATTTTGAAGTAATAAAGAAAGTTCCCCCACCTGCTCCTCCTTCCACGCAAACAACCTCCTCCTCCACTTCCACGCCTCACCATTCTCACCCCACCCCAACTGACACATATCAAACACAGACACTCATTTGTCCACCACTAACTCAAACAACCTGTTATACATTTCCTTAAAGGACACCCCACCAACCCAAATATCCGACCAAAAAAATATTTTTTTCCCATTCCCCACCAATCTATCGACATGAGTATTAAACCACTACTCCCTCCTCAAGGAAGCAATAGCACGCCACCAAGCCGAGGCTGACCTCCCACCATCCAACAACCTTCCTACATAATTCCAATCAACCAAATTTACTTTATTGTGGTCGTCACTCCCACCCAAAAAAAAAAAACATTTTAAAATAAATTCAATAGAGGAGACAATACCTGAAGGAGCCTTGAAGAAAGAAAGAGCATAAACAGGCATAGATGACAAGACAGATTTCAACAGAACCAAACGACCACCAAAAGATAAGTGTTTAGCTTTCCACCCTGATAGTCTAGTTTTGATCCGCCGAATCAGTGGTTCCCAAAAAGACAACCAACGCGCATCACCACCTATAGGCATCCTCAAATACACAAAAGGGAGATTTCTAACCTTACACTTCAAAACCAACGCCACCTCGGTTAACCAAGACCCATGAACATTAACACCAATCAACTGACTCTTTGTGAAATTCACCTTTAGCCCAGATATAGCTTCAAACAGAATGAGAACAACATGCATCGCTCGAACGTTTGCCCACAATTTCTCTGTTAATATTAAAGTATCATCCGCAAATTGTAAGTGAGAAACGACTGTTGGATTAGCCGAACCCACCTTATAACCTTGAAAGAAATAATTTTCAGACATAGACTTCATTAAAATATTGAAACCCTCTCTGGCCAAGAGAAAAAGGAAAGGGGAAAGCGAGTCGCCTTGCCTTTATCCCCTCTTCAAAGGAAACTCATATGTTGGGGATCCATTAACCAACACTGATGTTGTAGCCGTGCCTATGCATTCTTTTATCCATTTCCGCCACAAAACTGGGAACCCCATCTTATACATCACCTCATCTAAATAACTCCAGTCTATAGAATCATAAGCCTTCTCGAAATCTACTTTGAAAAGAAGCAATTCCTTTTTACATTTGCGAGTGTCATCAACAACCTCATTTGCCACCAGGATACCATCTAGAACTTGACAACCTTTAACAAAAGCAGATTGAGAATCCGAGATAACCGACCCAATAATTGAACGACGACAATTAGCCAAAACCTTTGCAATAATTTTATACATACTTCTCACCAAAGAGATCGGACGAAAATCATTTATTCGTTGCGAGCTCTCAACATTAGGAATAAGAGCAATGAAAGTGCTATTGATTCCTTTGGTAAGCCTCCCATTCCTATGAAATTCACCAAGAAATCGCATAACATCATCACGCAAAATATCTCAAAAATCCTTAATGAAGCTAAAAGTAATACCATCAGGGACCGGACATTTATAATTATCACATTCCCACACCGCAGCCTTGACCTCTTCCACATAAAAAGGTTTAACCAAGTTAGCACCCTCTCTATGAGACAACGATGAAAACTGAAGGCCCTCAATACTAGGACGCTGAGCATTACTCGCTTGAAAATGAGTAGAAAATTTTGAAAAAACAGCCCTACGGACGTTGTCGACACCCTCAATCAAGACACCATTGACAAGAAAATAAGTCACTGCATTACCTCTTCGTCAGCTTGACATGATTCCATGAAAAAATTAGAATTGGCGTCCCCTTCCCGCAGCCACAGAGCCTGAGATATTTACCAACATATACTCGCATGAGACTGAGCCAAAGAAAATAACTCCTCAGATAAACCATGATACTCTTCTAACTTACTCTCCAAAAGATCCTTTGTCTCACCTTTCAGATCGAACGATGAAATTTTATCCTTCAGCGATGAATTTTTCCTAGGTAAATTCGGAGAATGCCTAATATGCCAATCTTTCAAAGCCAATTTCAACAACTTGAGTTTCTCTTTCAAAACATAGCCACCAGTGATCCGACAACCCTCTTGCATTAGCCAGCTGAAAACAATTTGGCCATGTCAAACACCACTTTTCAGATAATAAAAACCGGTCGATTCGACTCATAGATTTACCATCACCCTTGTACCATGTAAAACTGCGACCCCGAAGAGGTAAATCATTCATGAAATTAACATCAATGAAATGATTAAGACCTGACATCCCTAAATGTCGTTGCATAGACCGCACACTTCGCCTTTCAGACACACACATTGAGAACCGCATTGAAATCACCACATATACAAACATTTTTATCTGCATTTACCAGTCTGTTAGAAATATTATCCCATAGAGAACGTTGACGAGAAACATCACATGGAGCATAAATATTGAGCACAACAAAATGCTCATTTGACTTGGAAAAACGGCATGTTATCATCAACACATGATCAAAAGAAGTGGTCGACCATACTTCAACCACCGAATTGTCCCATAAAGTTACTAAACCACTGGAGGCCCCCGACGAAGGCTGAAAAGAATAACCAACCTTTGCATCTCCCCAAATAGATTTACATAAAAAAAAATTCAAACATAAAAATACAAAAGAATAAAAGGACACTTCTCCCTCACGAACTGACTCACCGCCCTCATTTTCTCTAACCCTCCCAAACCGCGCACATTCCAAGAAATGAGCTTCATTAAAAAAACAAACACCCATTCCACAACCAAAAAACCGTCCACCCTCCTCACACACAATGTAACAGCCCGATTTTTGCGATTGTTTGATTTTAATTGTTTTATGTGTATTCATTCATGTCAGTGTGCATTTCCATGGGTTTACGTATTAGGAGGGTATTTTGGTCATTTAGACTTAAGGCTATTTTAGTCTTTTATGAGGTAGGGTAATTTAGTAATCTTATGACAATAGTTATTTTAGCGTTCTAGTTAGAACCGTTATTAATTGTAAGAGGTTAAGTTGTCCATATAATTAATTAGGACCGAGGTTTCTAGTTAATTACCGTTAGTGAGTTATAGTTAGCGGTGTGGTGTAATTAGATTGAACCAATTAGTTAGTATGGGTTAGGCCCATTAATGGTTTGTAAATATTTGACCCATAACCTTGAGAAACTAGGGTTAGACTTTATAATTCACACAAAACACTAAGAGTAGAGAACTAGAGGCTAGGAAGAGGAGCAAGAGAAGAAGGTTGGGGCTAAAGGGGAGATTGAAGCTTGAGCTAGGATTCTTGGTGTTAGAGGTAAGGGGGCTAGTCTTCATTCATAATCAATTGTTTAATCTCTTCTTCTTCTCCATCTCATAAGTGCTTATGAAATAAGTGATTATTTGAACTTAATTGATTAAATTCGTGCTCCTATTTGATGTTAATTTTGGGTATGTGAAATTGATGCTAAACATGTTATTGTTGTTGATTTTACATGCTTGAATTGTGGTTATATGATACCTTGTTGATTTTTGTTCAAATTGTTATGAACTAGAGTTGTTGTTGTTGATTGTGATGAAATCATGTTTAAGTAAGGTTGTTGTTGAATAAGATGTTGTTGTTGTTGACTGAACCTATGGGTGTTCATAACCATGGAGTCTTGTTATGAATTTGTGTTGTTCTTAAGATTTTCATAAATATGGGTCAAGTGATTATTTTGTGGATATGAAGTTGTGATTCAAGCTTTATATGAATTTGAATCTCTGTTTATGCCTAGAAATGTTTATACAAACTTTGGAAACCAATTTGGGCTATGGGGAACTAAAATTGAGAGTTTTTGGGTGAAAAATGGAGTTTTCTCGTGTACTGAACTGTCGCAACTCGCAACGGCGAGTTGGGGGCGAGCTGGAGGCGAGTTGGGGGTCACTCTCTGTGACCAACTCGCCATGGCGAATGGATTTACTCGCCATGGCGAGTTGCACAGTGACAGCACTCCCAATTTCGTGTTCTTGCGTCTTTTTCGCATATTTCTGTTTCGAATTGGCCTTTGGTGTAAACATGAAAGTTTTAGATAATTGAGTTAGATTTCCAATGGCTTTGGTTTCACTTGAAAATGTTTTGTGGATTTTGAGTTATGATAGAAACACTCCAAGTGGGTCTTGGAAGACTTTTACAAAAATTCAGCATAACCGTTTCTAACTCAACCCGAAACTTTTGGTTTGCTTCCAAACATCAAATGTGAGTATTATTAGTTTAATTATGATGTTTAATAGTATCTAATCTATGTCTCGTTTAATCGAACTTAGTTTTCTTCTCTTAATGAATCGGTTTTGCAATATGATGAAATGAGACGAACTTCGTGATTTTTGTGAATTAATCGCGATTGGCCGATGAAAAGCTTATGTAATCTCTACTGCGCACAAATGTGACTTTAAGAGTATACATGGCTTAGGCATTTGACCTTGTTTGGTTGGTTTTGGTTCATTACATCGATATTTTCAAAGTTGTGAATTGTGAGTAGAATTTTGTGAAAGACATGTATGTTTATAACGAAGTATGCAAAGGAGATGAAATTGTTGAATGCATATATGTTGATTGTATGTTGGTGTATGCATACTTGTTGAATGATGGTGATGATTGCATAGTTGTATATGCATTGTTTGGTGATGATTGCATGGTTGTATATGTATTGTTTGGTGATGAGGTGATCTTTGTGTGAACATATGCATTGAGTCGAGTCATATGTTCATGCATTCATTGTTTGGTGACGGGCTTATGTCCAACTGTAAGGCGGGGTGTGAAACCTTACATACGATGTTTTTGTTGCATCGAAGGTGACGACCTTGAGGTGATTTGGTACCACATGCATCTAGATGAGTCTAGAACATTGCATACATTTTTGGTGAATTGCATTGAGTCGTGATGTGTGATTGATGCATTTGGTTCATTCTTGATTGGTGAATTGAATTGATATTGGAATATCATGTGATTGTATATGTGAAGATGTTTATATTATTTAGTATTCATTATACATGATATTCTCGATTGTTTGTTTACGGATTATGTTGATGTAATGCTAACCCTCAGTGGTTTACCACCTACCTTTCCGTGCGGACGGGTAGATGGAGTGCAGAATAAGTAGCTTGTTTGCTTGGTGTTGCTGAGGAGTAGGAATCTTCTATCTCTTTTGTGCGCGTCTAGATTAGGGGCTCTGATCTAGGATGGCGTTTTATGTTAGGCTTATTTCATCATATGTTGATTTGAGGAGTATGTTATGATTCTTTTATATCCGATGTTTAGGATAAGATTATGTATTAATTATCCTGAGATTTGGAGTTATGGTTTGTATTCTTGAATATATATTCCGCTGCTATGTTTATGAACCATGATAATTTACACTTGTGGACTTGAATTTGTTGTTGGTGTAGCATCTATTTCTAGAATATATTTGTATGTTCGCGCGTTTTACCGCTTAATAGGAATAGGGTGTTACACACAACACCCTCCACTCACTTCCCAATCCCAACTCCCTCTTTATTTTTTGTCCTCAAAACATCAAACATATTGTTATTATCTCCGTCAAATTTTAGGCCAATCCTCTTTCCTATCCCCGTCACATCCTCTTGAGCCATTCGATCAATACCATGAAGTACCAACCAATTCTTCCAATCATTATTAACAGATGACTGAGAAGCACTTTGTTTTGCCACCTTTCCTTTTGAATTTTCATGAACCTGAATATCACCACACGACCTCGTCCTCTTTCTAACATTTCTTTTTAGAGCATGTAACACATCTTCACGATCTTTAGCCGGTAACCGAGCAATACGCCTCATACTTTGCGCCGTATGACGCAGATACCCAACTCCCTTGTTCTTATTTACTCGCTGTCCGTTAGAAGAAGAAGAATTAATAGAAACATGTTTAGCGGAAGGCAAAATACCTCCAGCAATATCAAGGTTTTGGTTCTTTACCCATTCCAAGCTCCACGGACCAGTTGTTGCAGATCGATCCCTAATCGGAGGGCACGGCGTAGTACGTTTAATAATGCGCGAGCCACGCAGAAGCTGATTGCGTCTGCTTCCCCCTACCTCATCTTCAATTGTAGCCTTATTTGAGCCAGCCGACACATAAAAATTGGAGTATTACATGTTTTAACCGAGCCAGTTGCAACATGAGCGTGGGCAGAACCTTCCTCATTAAGAGACAAAGCTGCTCTCGACATAGATTCTTGAGCAAGATTTGGAGCAGCTAAATCATTAAAAGGCAATTGAGAATTATGAACCGGCCCCATGTCTTGTTGCACCTTAACACTAGAGTCAACAGTAGGAGCAATACTTTGTTTTTTAAAAATGGGAGGTGCATCATCAACACGCTAATGAGCTTGCCACTCGTCATAAAGTAGCTTCAAAAACTCATCCACCTCTCTTCTACGATCAAAAGCATCTTGTGGCTCATCCATGTCAGAATTGGCATCCTCATTTTCACCGTCTTCATCTAATAAGCAGGCATTTTCACCTAAAGCAAAACCCCATTCCTCAATGATTTTAAACTCAAGAAAAACCCCCATCCACCACAATCTTTGCATTAACATTAATCACCTCTAGAGACGACGTGGCAACCAGGACATGTGCAAAATCAAATTGTTCCTTCTCTAGAGTAAAGTCATCAACACGCATAAACCGTCCACAGTCCAATACACAAAGTTTGAAAAAATTCAGATTCCAAGCATGGAGTGGCACACCATAAATACGTACCCACGCTCCTCTTTCACGGACCACAATTTCCTTATTCCACCTTACCGACATCGAGAAAAAATTGCTAAAAAATTCTGACGCTTCTAATAAAATATTACTAACCTCCCCATCACCGGAGGACCTCAGTAGAACCTTGTCAGCACCCAACGAAATAAGATCAAGAGACTCAAAACCAGCATCATAAATACGGCGTTGTAAAACCGGTATTGCCTCTCCATTCAACACCGTCACCACTAAACCCTTTGTAGCCCACAACACATCTTGAATATCGGACCGATGCATTGGAACGTATTGCTTTTTTGAGTGCGTCACCACATTAGTGACCTTTGTTATAACATTTCCTAAAGTCCCATTCTCTCGCCTCACCACAACTGTTGCCTCCTCATCCCTCACCACCATAATTTTGTTAACCCCCTCATTATTTTTTACTCCCTCAAGCTTACTCTTTTCTCCCTAATTTATTTTTTCTCCCTCAGCTCGCTTCCCACCCACCACGTGTGTCTTCCCAAATTTATCGAAACTTGCCACTTTAGTCACCACTTTCCAATCTCCAAACCAAACATCATTTATGGCTTTCAGCAACTTATCTGCATCCTTCACCTTACAATATCTCACAAACCCAAAAACACCGCCATTAACATCCGTTTTCTAGCTAAATACACGTCTTCCATAATACCACACACCTCAAAACCTTGCCATAACGAAATATAGGAAATATCATGTGGCACATTTGTAAAGTAGAAAGAGACAGAGTCAGATTGTACCTTACCATTCATATCATGAGGAGCCTGATCACGACGACAAGAAACGGGCCTATTATCCCTCCTATGATGCGTGTATACAGGTTGACATTATAGTTAAGTCCTTACAAACATTATAGCACCATGATCTATGTATATAAATGCATGCTTTTAATGTTCGTATAGTATAATCTTCTGAATTTAATTAAAGTTATGTTTCTCCTATTCTTGTTTGTCCATATTATAAGGTATACATTATGGGTAAATTATTGTTTGATTAAGTGTCATGATCGGAAATGTCTTTAAAAGGACATGAAATAAACCAACTATATTACACACCTCCATAAATTGATTTTTATTAACTTCGAACCAAATTATGCTCAAAATCTTAAATTTTAGAACATGCCTTCAATTTTATTAGAATGACCTTGGTTGCTTCTTTGAAAAAAGTTGCTTTTATAACAAGAAGACAATTCAAAACGATCATACTCATGCTTTCAAATGTACCATGGATTGCCATATTATCAATGGCAGATTAAATTTTACAAATTAAAGGGGCCAAATATAAAGAGTTTTCTTAAAAATTCTTGTATAATAAACTTAAGAGTTAAATATATTTTTAATTTCTATAAAGATATATTTCTCTATAACTATTATAGAGATTGAAAGTGTCAAAATAAAATAAAAATATTTATCGCTAGACAATTTTCTAAATTTTTGTTTTTCTTACTTTTTGGTATATAGATTTGTTTTCAGATGTTAAAAACATATTATTTAAATAGTTTAAAATAAAATGTACTCAAATGATTCAAGATAAATAATTTTTTTGGAGTAATAATCAAAGCTCACACATCCTTACAAGTGGTTCTGCCCCTGCTAGCATAAACCAACCATAAATAATCATAAGTCTTGAAGACGAAGGCATCAATTTGCATTCAATTTGCATTCATTTAACATTTCACGTACATATTATATAAAGATAAATTTTAGTAATAGTTTATAAGCATCCTCATAACCATATCTTATTGTTCTTAATTTTATAGTAGTTAGGAGGAGCTAGGCATTCTCTCATAACATTGAATTTCATCATAAGCTCAAGGATAATATCCACCGTGGCCGCCACCTTCACCACCTCCAGCACCACCACCACCACCATATCCACCACCATGGGCACCTCCACCACCTCCGCCACCTCCAGACCCACCACCTGCACCACCACCACCTGCTGCTCCACCCCCATATCCACCACCTGCTCCTTCACCACCACCATATCCGCCTCCATGCGCTCCACCAGCTCCGCCTCCTCCACCACCTCCACTTCCACCTCCACCTCCATATCCTCCTCCATGATCTCCACCATATCCACCTCCTGCTCCGCCTCCTTCCCCACCTCCATAACCACCACCAGCACCCCCCGCACCACCTCCTCCCCCTCCACCACTACCACCACCGCCACCACCAGCATAACCACCTCCATGTGCCGCGCCTCCACCATACCCTTCCCCACCACCTTTTCCAGCTCCTCCACCATATCCACCACCTTCAGCTGCACCAACACCACCTCCACCTCCACTTCCTCCTCCACCACCACCAACAATAGCATCACCTCCATATCCAGCGCCACCACCTGCACCTTCACCTCCCCCAGCTCCTCCCCCATATCCATCTACACCACCATGTCCTCCACCTCCACCTCCACCACCGCCATAACCTCCACCTCCACTCACACCAATGTCACCATGGAAACCTGCACCAATGGAATGATCCACACCAAAGGTGAGTAGTGTTCTAGCGGCAGAGCATATGCTGAAACCTAACAACACAAAGAAAACAATACTAAGAACTTTCGAAGTTGTCATTATGGAAAATGTTGAAATGCCATATCCTTGAGATGGGTATTTATAGGAATCAAATTGGGATGAGATTGTAAAAGCGCGTTTGTGCTGTCCCATGTAGTAGAAGTAATGATATAGATATGACATAAATTGAAATCGAAGGTTTGTTTCTATAGTGCACCATAGAAATTCTTTGTGCCGAGAGAGTGGCCCAAGCACATGCAGAGAAGAGAAATGTAATTGTCCCCACAAGGTGGGATACAAACAAGTACATACTCACCCTATTAGACCAACTATAGTGTGATTTTGCTGTAACCCATTAGCTTGATCGAATTCTCATTGTGTTGAGCAAAGAGATTTGTTATTTTTTTTTTATCGGAAATGCTAATGAGTGTCCTAATGGCACTTTTAAAGATCTAAATTAGTAAGTTAATGATTTTGAAACTTTTGAACTTATATTCAATACATAATTTAAATGTTAGATTTTTTAATGAATAATTTCTTAATTAATTTTTTTTAAATAGGGCTTTTAGGACATTGTTAGCAAACCTATGCACTTCGGTGTTGTTTACCTAATTTCCCTTATCTTATACTATCACATTTAAAACGGACACTAAATTGTTTCATTTCTTTAGTGTGCTTATTTGTATATTTATTTTATCTTACATGGTTATATATATATATATATATATATATATATATATATATATATATATATATATATTGGAATATAGCAGAATCATATACGTATTTAAAATTCTATTGTTCTTATTTTATTAAGATTTAATTTATATTTTTAGTTAATGATTTAAATAATATTTAACACTAAGCTAAAAATTGCAATTACCGAAAGGTAAATTTGAAATACTAAAAAAAAGTAACTAAAAAAGATGTATCCTCTTTATATTAGATAACGCACTTATTTGTCCTATAAAAAAAATTACTTTTTTTATTGTTAACCATCAAGTTTCAGGCAAAGAATTATTCAATCCAGAATCAAACTCATATTCTGTCGTATAATTCATTCTTTTGTGGAGCTCATTAACCATTTGAGTCCAATTGTCTAATTAAAAATATTCTTTAGTTAAAGAACTTAATAGTTATCAAATGAAAAAACATTAATTTAAAAAAAATATCAAAGTTAAATTTTTGACAATTGTCACTTGTTCGGCAAGTAAGTTACTATCAAAGAGTACCAATCCAAAAAAAAAATTAAAAAAAGTTTCTAAAAATTATTATTATCTCCGTCTCTAAATATAAGACATTTTGATAAAAGCACATGGACTAATTAGAAAAATAGCTTTTGTAAGAATCAATTTGATTTGGTTACAATACTTCACACACCTTATAGGGCAAGGATTCTCTCCAATGGTTTTTTCACTGCACACGGTCCAGTGACAATCTCAGCCATTAAATTACTTTTTAATGATTTTTATAGAGTCTAGTAAAATAAAATGAGTGGCTGAGATCCCACAGGACTCTTCAGTCACTGGAGCAGATCTGCTCCCTACGTTTTGATGATAACAAAGCAAGTAAAGTAAAGGAACATCATTATCTGATGTTATAATTGCAAAGGAATAATTTGTCTAGTGTGGAGGACTGAAGTGTCTAGTAACTCTCAAAGTAAGATACTTGAACACAAGATTCAAGGAAACCATAATATCAAAACCATGTTACTTATTGGAGTATGAACACACAACAAGTGATTTCCAATATCAAGTGATTTTAGTGGATTAAAGTTCATCTCATGGAGAAGGAAAAATCATTCTAGATATGGTGGACTGAGCTAGCCATAAGGTTGATGGTGAACCAGTATAAACATATCGTGTAATTTTATTAGCTCTCTTTTATGTTTTATTGTATATTTCATGTGATATAGAGTATATGGTTTAACTTCTTGATGTTTTACTTGTCTAAAATGAATTTAAATTTTTCATCAATGAACCTTGCTAGTCTACTAAATGGTCAAGGAAAAGATTTTCATAACAGACTTTAAGTTGGAATGGTTACAGAAATGAATTCTTCAAAACTGATTATTCAGAAACTCATCATTGAACTCCTGTGAAATATTTAAGAAGAATATTAGAGTAGAAACATATTTATTATTAGTTATTATGTTTATATTCTAATAAAGAAGAACAAAAATGAAGGAGAGTGTTGCGTGTGTGTAGTGAATTCAATTTCCATTTTGAATGTTAAAATATAAGAGAATATTCTAACATATAATTTATCAAACATGGCTAAAAACTTTGTCCAGTTTCGATGACCTATATGCTTGAGTTCGTATCTTTTATGTTGAGTCTAATACTACTATATGTAGTCTTAACATCTTCCAATGAGAATTGATAAGTAATTTATTACTCAAAGAAGTAGAGATGTTAAGAGCAAAAATTGATCATTTTCTACCACTTGCTCATAAATATATTATTAAAAAGAGAAAAAAATATATACAAGAGGTGGGACTAAGCCAAAACCTTCAAAAATCCTTGATCATCAATTTTGGAACCAAGCCAAAACCCTCAAAAATCCTTGTGCTACAAGGATTCCCTATCCATCCAATTTAAGTTATCTTCTTCGATTTTGGTATGTTTTGTTCAACAGGTTTCTTCAAGGAGAGGAACGATTTAGTTTTTCCTTCTATCTATAAATCCTTGATCATCACACTATCCCTTTTACACAACTCACTTCCATGTATCTATACCTTATCCCAAAAAACAAATCACTTTATAACAAATATTGTAAAGAAGCATAAGGTAAAGCTTAAATTCAAAAAGACACATCATGCGAAAAATCTTCCAAGTATATAAAACAAGATAATTTTATGTTAAAGTTTTTTTAATTGCCATTTTAATTCTTTAATTCTTTTTTTTTTTTTTTATTGAAATTTTAATTTGTTCACTCTATCTTTTTTATGGTTGAATCAAAGAGGACACAGACATCAGGAAAACTTGTAGACATCTCAACTAGGTTGACACTCCCACGTAATTCTCATCCTATGCTGCCGACCCCATAAAATAATATTATTAAAAAGGAGGAAAATATGTACAAAAGACAGGGGGTCTATACCTGGCCCTCAAAAAGCAAAGATAAAAACAGAAACAAAACTAAGGAAAATGATATTTTGGCAAACTGTAACGCTCAGAAAAGAACGGAGCTCGAAAATCCGGAGGAGTTGTCTAAGAGAGGAAATCAGAGAGAGAGAGAGAGAGAGAGAGAGAGAGAGAGAGAGAGAGAGAGAGAGAGAGAGAGAGAGAGAGAGAGAGAGAGAGAGAGAGAGAGAGAGAGAGAGAGAGAGAGAGAGAGAGAGAGAGAGAGAGAGAGAGAGAGAGAGAGAGAGAGAGAGAGAGAGAGGAGGTAGGCGCCCCTGCTTCTCATGGGCACCAAGAATAGTGGAGAGGAAATTCGTTCGCTCTATCATTTTTAAATATTTTTATATAAATAAAATTTAAAAAGAAGTATAGCTCGGATTATCTAGCACGTGCATGACTCGGATACCTACATTAGTTATATCTAGGTGTGTATACGGGTTGAGTTACATCGGGTTTGACCAAACCTATTATGCAATCTGTTTAACTTTCAACGCGGCGGGTTAGTAACCCAACTCGTATTTCATATCAAACCCAAACCAAATCAACCCAGTTGTGAATAAATTGGGTTCGCGGGTTGTGTGTCTAAAATATAATTTTGACAGAAAAAATATTATTTTAACCTATATTTTTTTTTTTGTCCTTTATCTTCAACCGAAAACTCACTTTGGTCCTTTGCTATTTTAAAATCGTTTTAGTCCTTTATCTTTTTAAGAATTGATGTTATGGTCCTTTTGGCACACCAAAATAAATGAAAATAGTGTTTGGTTATTTGAACATCCATTTATATGACAACTATTGAGACAGCCAAAATTTTACAAAGAAAATGAGGTATTAGCACAAAAACCAAAGCAATAAAGAGAGAAAGTAAAAACATAATGTGAGTATGAGAAAGAAAATTATCACAAAAGTTGTCAAAAGATGGTTGTTCACATATCATTTCCCATGAAAATAAGGACTAGAACATCTCCCTTTTCAAAAAGATAAAGGACTATAATGAATTTTCGATAAAAGGTAAAGGATGGAAATATATTTAAGCCTATTATTTTTAAAATTTGAAAAAATAGTGTTTTAGAACGACATTCTATTGTAAATGAAATTAGAGTTAGGCCGGTCCCATATTTGTTTTTGTTAGAAATTGAGCTTAGATTAAAAAAATAGACATATATTTTAAGTTTTTTTTTACTTTAAATAATAATAATATAAGAAATCAATAGCGGATCGCGTCCACGGGTTCAAAAATTTAAACTCAACTAACAAACAAAACTTTGCGGGTTATAGTGAGTTAGGTCGTTTAAAATCGTAAATGGTCATGTTCGGATAATTAACGAGACGTGTTGGTTCGAGTGCTCTTATTAATAAACTTCACTTAAAAAAATAGAGTTTTGATTTATTTTTTTTTAAGAAATAGTGTTTTGATTATTGAATGTATGTTTTTAATTGGTGGTATAGCGCATATGGACATTATAAAAATTGATTGAAATTATACCATGCAGTGACATATTATAAACCATTATAAATCTTAGACCAGAGAATCAACTTGCATTCATTCAACATTTCACGTACATGCAAATATAAATTTTAGTGGTAGTTTATAAGCATCCTCATAACCATATCTTATTCTTGGTATTATTATAGTTAAGAGGAGCTAGGAATTCTTTCATGACATTGAATTGCATTGAATACTCAGGGCTCATATCCACCATGGCCGCCACCTTCACCACCTCCAATACCACCACCATATGCCCCTCCATGTGCACCTCCGCCGCCTCCGCCTCCACCAGAGCCACCACCTCCACCACCACCCCCAGGTGATCCACCCCCATATCCACCACCGGTACCTCCACCACTACCATATCCACCGCCATGTGCTCCACCAGCACCACCTCCTCCACCACCTCCACTTCCTCCTCCACCTCCGTATCCTCCTCCATGATCTCTTCCATATCCACCTCCTGCTCCACCTCCTTCTCCACCTCCATAACCACCACCAGCTCCCCCCGCACCACCACCGCCACCTCCACCTCCACCACTTCCACCTCCACCTCCACCAGCATATCCACCGCCATGTGCTGCACCTCCACCATATCCTTCCCCACCACCTTTCCCAGCTCCTCCACCATATCCACCACCATCAGACCCACCACCACCGCCTCCACCTCCACCAGTTCCACCTCCCCCTCCACCAGCATATCCACCGCCATGTGCTGCATCTCCACCATATCCTTCCCCACCACCTTTCCCAGCTCCTCCACCGTAACCACCTTCAGACCCACCGCCACCTCCGCCACCTCCGATTCCTCCTCCACCGCCTCCTCCACCACCATTACCTCCATATCCTCCACCACCGCCAGCACCCTCACCTCCACCAGCTCCTCCCCCATGTCCATCTACACCACCGGCAGAACCTCCACCTCCACCACCGCCATAACCTCCACCACCACTCACACCAATGTCACCATGGAAACCTGCACCAATGCCATGATCTACACCAAAGGTGAGGAGTGTTCTAGCAGCAGAGCAAATGCCGAACCCTAACAACACAAAGAAAAATATACTAAGAACCTTCGAAGTTGCCATTGGGAAAATGTTTGATATCCCACAATTGAGGTTTTACTATCCTTGAGATGGCTATTTATAGGAATTCAGTTGGGCCAATAAGATTGCAAAAGCGCGTTTAATTGGTGCTGTCCCATATAGTAGAAGTATGATATCGACATATAGATAAAATCTTTTAAATTTGTTTCTATATAGAACGTTTAAATTTGTTACTAACAAATTCTTTGTGCCGAGAGTGGCCCAAGCACATGCAGAAAAGAGAAATGTAATTGTCCCCACAAGATGGCATACAAACAAGTTCATACACTATTACACCAATTGTAGTGTGATTTGCTGTTTCCCATTAGCAATATCTTATTCACAATTTGCTGCGCAAGAGCTTTGTTATTTGAAACCTAATTTCCTTTATCTCATTTAGCACTTGCTAGTTGCTTCCTAATCCTTTGATCTAAAATATCAGTAAGAAAAGCTTCAAATATAATTAAATATACCTACTTTAATTTGATGAAATTATTTCTAAGATATTTATCAATTGATGTAAGTTTTTCCCATAAAAAAGAAAAAAAAATACCAAGCTTGTGAGTGCACGTTTCCTTCAATAAATAGGATAGACTGAATTTGATTAGTTGCAAAACTAATTTTATTAGAATTGAATCTATGAGAATCGCTAAAAGTTTATATCTTCTAAGCTTAAGTTAAATAAACCTACGCATAAAAAACTTTCAAAACTTCATGTTTTTCAGTTTTTGCCTATAGTGATTCCACTAATCACCCTATTATGTTGATCGAATCATGACTTTCAAATTGTTTGAAAAACTTTTTAGTGTGTGAATTGATTCAATGATTCGATTCATGTTCTTTAAAATAGTTTGGGAAACTTTATGGTCCTACTGAATCGATTCACAATGTTGAAAATCACTTCCAAAAAAGTTTTTAGAAACTTTATAATATTTATATGAATCGAATCACATGTTTAAATTTTTTTTAAACCCACTTTGTTTACAAAACACTGAATAAGTTACAACCCACATTTTTCAAACGAAACTTTATCGTATTCTTCTCTCAAAACACTCAAATCCTTTGTGTAACTCTTAGAACTTCGATTGTGATATAAATTCTTGTGGGATACTTTTTAGCTAATCATTGTAAGAATAGTGATATTTTTAGGGTTCTTAAACTGGATAATTAACAGGGTCGTCCCCGAAAATTCAAAGGTCCGGTTATAATCTTGACAAATTTTTGTTTAAAGAATTGAAAAAAATCTAACACCACTTGTAGTGACTGACAACTAAGTTGTAGTTAAATCTGAGCAATGGTTTAAACATGACTTTTACATACAGACAAGTAGACAATGCATAATTGACAGCAAAATTGATTATTTTAGACTTTTACCTACATAAAAAGAACATTTAGTGACAGATTTTTCCTATAGGTATAAGTTTTTCCTTTTTTAAAATTTGGAGGCTCCTCTAAATTTGAAGCCCTGTGCCAAGGATCTTGTTACAGTTACACATGGCTGGTCCTGATAAATCGATGCCTAAAGTAAACATCCAGGTTAATCCTTCAACTCTAAAAATGGGATTTCAATCTTGAAGGTTATGCATACTTGTTGGTGAGTGACAAAGATTAGATAAAATCAAGGTGTTGATTTGTATAGTATCAAAGATTGTGCAAGCTTAGTGGTGAATTCAAGGTATTCTTGGGGTCAACAATCAAATCAGTGATTCAACAAACACTGCTATAAAAATTGGGAATAGAGACGGTTAAAATCCGTCTCAAAACCGAGAAAATTTGTATCAAACCATGTTTGAGACAGAATCAGAGATGGGACTAAGTATGTCGTTATTTTCATCGTCGTTGTGCCTTTAGAGATGAAATTTAACACGGAATAAATATGTCTCCAATTAGTAAAATATGTCGCTAATGGGTTTAAAGAAAGATGAGATAAATCTGACACCGTTGGAGACGAAAACTACCGTCTCTAATAAAAAACTATTCCATCTCTAAGCTCTGTCACGAACTTTGTAAATTCTGTCTCTAATTACTAACATTTTGTCTCTACAAAGATGAATTGAAGTTTCGTCTCTAAGTATGTATATATATAAATTCTGCCTCAATATTCCCAATATTTAGTGCTAAAACAATGTTTAAAACATTCAATGTGTTTGCCATATCTAACTCTCAAGAATGTCACAATAATATTTTGATGACCATCATATTTGAAAAGGTGACATAAAAGTACACTCATATAAGAAAACATCACAACATAATATCAAAATATAAAGTTGTGCAATATATGTGAAGAGAGCATAATATGTTTGATCTAACAAAAATATGATATATAAAGGTAATCAAACTAAAGTTCATCTATCTCATTGTTACCATTATCACCCTCTCCTTCCAGTTGAATTGAAGAGTTCGTATTAGACACAAAATTCCCAAACATTTGCCCCAAGTGCTCCATCTTCTGTTTTATCATTTCTTCTTCAAGATTTTTCTTTTCAAGTTCAACCGTTAATGCTTCATTCTTAGCCTCCATATATAGCAGCAACTTTTTCCAAAGAAACTACGCATAAATTGAAGGCGATGGTCTCGAAGATTCTTTACCAACAACACCTTGAGATCCTAATCCAAATATGTGCCCCTTCTTGTTAACGCCTCCAACAATATCCATGTAAATACCATTGTCAATCTCTTTGGTTGGTTGTTAACTACCATCCTCACAATTTTGAGTGTTTCTCAAACATTTGAATTTGATACATTTCCTAAAAAGAAAGTTGCAATTAGCAATATAATTTAGATTTATGAAAGATAAAAGAAAATACAAGACTAGTCTATACAGACAACTATCATGGCTTGTGTTTTATTAAACCACTCATCTGGTTTCCTCTTTAGTATATGGAGTCGGTCATAAAGCTCGAACGATGTTGGTTCTCTATCCATTTCTACTCTCTAAATTAAAACAATAACCTACATAAAACAAGTTAGTATAAACATGTTTAAATTGTAATTTCAACAAAAAGAATTACTAACCATTTTTTTGTTATGTTATATAGCAGATATGGATCCTCCATTATGCACATTGTGTCCAACTTTAGACTGCCTATTTTGTTTATTAGTCATAGAATTTTTATTTTTTTGCCATTTCTCTTCTTCCCATTTAGCCTCCAATTGTTTCAAGTTGTCTTCACCAATTCAATCGCCTTTATCATGACCACTACACATCTTGAACAAGACATTTTTTAACGTCAAAGCCCCCGTACTATTAAAGATCTTTTTAACGTTAGCTTCATCGTTTGCAAAACAAAAAAAGTATCATGAAGCTATGTATTTGAAAAGGTAGATCAACTTTCAACCTAAGTAACAATGAAACTTATTTCATATCATATAACACAAATAGGTTCAAAGAGCAACAATTCCAATAGAATCATATTGCACGTGTAAATAGCTATATTTTCCTATTTATGTAACTTCCTCTGTTTGTATATCCTCTATGCTACCATATACTATCAGATTATTATGCTAAGTTCTAACACAAAAATGCATGACTCAATCTATAGTATATCTATCACGATATTCATTCACAAAGAAACAATTGTTTCAACCTATTTATGTAACTATCTCTATTTGTATATTCCCTATGCTACTAGATAGCAAATTTTAAACAACTTATATCACAAAAACACCTTAAAATCATTAAACCAAGGCATAGGTACATCCTCCTTTTCGCATCTCTCCAGCATGACCATGCCCCACCAAAATTATCCTTGAAGATTATTGTCATAAGGCCTCTCACTGTGGCTTCTGGATAAAAGTTGAAAGTGTGTAAGAAAAATAACAGACATTAGGGGTGAATTAGCCCACTAACAAGGATGGTGTAGGTGAACCACTATAAAGAAATAGTGGCGTCGATCTTGTATTTAACTTATCTATTTACAATTTAGTATATTTGATTCAATTTAAGATTTGTGATAATTGTCTTTTTTAAAAGATTTGTGATAATTGTTTAAGAAAAATTGCTTTCTTTGAAGAATTTTAGGAGTCCAATATTTAAACTGATAATCATATATCAAAGATTCAATCTTTTCAAAAAGGTGTCCAGAAATTATCTCATAAGAAAGCAAATATCTTATTTTCTTAGTTTGTGAATTCAGCAAATTTCTAAATGTTAAGCTTGTGAAGGAACTAGAATCTCTCGATTTTCCTGCAGATTTTCAAGCGGAAAATAATCCGAGGAATGGATTTTGCTGGGGTTGCCCTTAGTCAGACGAAGTTTTCTGCCGATTCTGATTCCGCAGAAACATCCGCAGGTAATTATTATTTTGCTAATGATTCCTACGGATTTTTAGCCAATATTATTTCTACATTTCCTTAGGAAATTCTGCAGGTATTGCTGCGGATTTTCCTGCAGTTTTTTTGATTTTGTTGAATTTTTTAATTTTAGATATTGAATATAGACCCTGTAATTTTAAGTTTAAGTCCATATCAACATATATCCAAATAAAATGTTAAACTCGATTGTATTTAATATTGTGCCTATTCAATGTTGCAATATTTTGATAATTAACATAACATTAGAAATATTGATCCGAAAGATTTAAAAATCATATGCGGAATAGAACACCTTCACATTTATTGTGTATGTGCAAAGTCAATTTAATTATTTCTTCTCTTTCATCTAAAAATAGACAATTAAATTATGAAATAACTAAAAAGTTATAATGGCATATGCAACATCAGTATCTAGTTAGTTTGTGATCTCAATATAGAAACAATTAATTTTCCTTCGTCTAACAACTTAAGCCAAAGCAAGATATATGATAATAACAACTGTAGCGTTTACATTAGTTCTCTGTAGCTAAATAATTAATTGTTGAATAAACTCCGAATGAAGCAGTTCATATACCTGGTGGTGTTGAGTGTTGGTTTCAAATACAAATGCATAAAGGGTGATTCTTCAATTTGAGATTGTCTACTATGAAATATATTATTGTCATTTATGAATTATTATACAGAGACATGTGTTTCTATTTATTTTATTTTGATGTTTGATAAGTGTAATTGTTAAAGATTCTTTTGTTTTACACTTCGAATTTGTTCTAATTGCTGAAATGGATAGAAATTGTATCGTCTATACTTTAAATTTTTATCGTTTTGGGATGCAATAAAATGCATTAAATAATTTTCCTGCGGATATATCTGCAATATATCTTTTCTTGATAATATTTCCTGCGGGACTACCTGCGCGTATATTCGCAGCAAAGTGCTAACGGGTAGGAGGAAACTCCTCAAACACTGACCGAATGTTTCCTGCAGATATGTTCATATTTTTTGTGGATATACCTTTCCAGCGGATTCTAAAATCCTAATGAAAAATTACCCATGAAGGTAATGTCTGCTAACCTAAAATCCTTGGCATAATCTGCAGAAACCAGTTTCCTGCGGAATGTTATCCAAATTCCGCAGGAAAATCAGGAGTTTCTTGTATTGTGTGTTAATCCTTTGTGTTAATAGATTTATCTTGATACAAAGTTCATGTAACTTTAGTGAAGAATTGACAGGCAAATTTTTCTCAACAATTCGATTTTGAATCAAGTTTGTATTTGGTCAATTTCATAGCTTTATCTAAATTGGTTTCTATCTAGTTTAGATATCGGTTTATCAGTTACTTGTTATAAAAGTGACTCTTTTTACATGTTAAAAATTGTTGAATACACTTTCAAGTAAACATGAAAAGTTTTTTAATACTCTTTCTACCTTTTGTAATGTTCAGTCTAGTTCAGGAGCACATGATTGTGTGTTTCTTTTGCCATCCATTCATAGAAAGTGGATATAATTAATAGACCATGTGATGTTTTAGCTAGACACTATTAATAAAATATCTAGCATAAAAAAAATTATTTATCTCTTATTCCGATCAATTAATTATTGGTGGCATTTAGAGGGAATTGCTTTTTGATAGGTTTGCAACACTAAGTGCTATAAGCTGCGAATTCCATTTGCACTCATACTATTAAAACATACAGATGAACTTAAAATATGTACAATTCCACCAATTGCTTGCCACTTTCATTTCCACCATTTGCAACATCGATATACATTCAACACTACAATACTAGTTTAATTTAAGGATAACTATGGTAGTCTATGGAAAGGATAAGTGCCGACATAATTAATAAGTGTGTGGATAATGGGCTGTTTTCTAGCGGAAATTAATCATTGATAAAATAAATTTGGTGGAAGGTTTTAGAGAAAAAGCTTAACTCATTTCATTCATCAATACACTTTCAATATATTATGAGATATAATCAAAAATTTACGACTATCTAGCAAAAGACCAAAGTTGTCAAAATCGGGACTTTATTTCAGGTCGAAAGGAAATAGCAAAATCGGGACTCGCAAAATCGCAATCAATATAGTAGGATTTTACCCAAGGACTTTTGTAGAATCGATATAAGAAATTGTAAAATCGCAATCAAAATCGATGAATTTTACCCAAAAAAAAAATAATACTAAATATTTGTTATAAATTGTATATAGTCATAAATGACTTAGTTTATAAGAAATCGTAAAATCGCAATTAAAATGAATTTTGTCTATTTTAGGATTCTACTATGGATTTGAGTAGTTGAAGGTGGAAAAAATCACAAAATCCTAGATTTTAGGATTTAAGTCGGGATTTCACAACAATGCAAAAGACAGTGCATTGTGATTAACAAATGAAAACGTTTTTGGCTAATCTCCTAATAAAATTTATCTTACGTCCTATTAAGCATCTTTCAGCTTTACATGCACACAAGATAACACGAAATTCGTATATGGAATTTGATTTACCGACGACTCCATAACTACTAGTTTACAATCTAGTTAAATGGACACACTAGAATAACCCAAATTTCGAGCCAAATTAATGTTTGAATGACATATGTAAATTTATTTGAGCAAGACAACATGGAGATATGGCAGTCATCTTCCTCATGATACTTCACCCTTATATCAAACAAAAATATGCCTTCTCCTTCTTCCTCTCGACCATGTCTCTGCCACCTTAAAGCATAATTTGTTTTCGCTTATGGCTTACTTTCTCATTTACATCTTACAATTTATCAAATTCTGATGAAAGAAAAAAGTTACTTGTTATTTGCTCTTTCTTCTTCTTTTGCTAAACTTTCATTAAGCTAATTTTGAGCAAACCCTAAAAGGAGCCAATCAGCCAAACTATGATTTCTATTTTTGCCTTCAATCTTAACATGCGTTCAATTAAGCTAAACTTTCATTAAACTCTGAAAAATGAAGCATGTGGTATCCACCAATCTTGACATGCGTTCAATAAGTAGTTCCTTTTTTGTTGTACTGCCTCATGCTTTTGCACAGTTAAATAATTTCTTAATGATGACAGTACGTCAACACTAGCTTTTTAGTCATATTTGTGTTCTTTTTGTAATGTTTTGAGAGTCAAATGTTTGTATACATGGTTAAGCAAGATCAAGATTCATAAAAGATAAGTTTTGCACAAATTGGAGAAGAATGCAAGAAATTGGAGAAGAAATCGTGCCACGATGGACCTGAATCGTGGCACGTTTGAAGCGTGGAATTTACCTGAAGATGCTGGAAAAATCGTGGCACGATGGATGTGTAACGTGCCACGATGGTTGAGTAAATTTGCTGCCACGTAGGATTAATGAGAAAATCGTGCCACGATGGTTTCCAAACGTGACACGATGGTGGGCTTTTCTGAAACCCTAATTCTTTGTCTATAAAAGTCAGATGCGATCAGAAGCTGAGGGGGGAGATTTTTGGAGACCTAAATAGAGCATAGACGGCACCAGGAAATCGCAGAACACGCAGTGGATCTCACCTAACTCATAGTTGGTTCTGATTTATGTATGTTCATTATTTTCTATGTATTTGATTGTTTAGTTATGAGTAGCTAAACTCTTTGATTGATTAAGCCATGAGATGAATCTTTGTGATCTGTGATGGTGTAATTTGTTAAGAACTCTCTTTAACATCAATGAAAACCTAGTCTTTATTCAGAATTATTTGTGTTTAATGCTTTTCTTATGATTGTTTGTATGACTACTAACCCTAGCTTCTTTCAACCATATAAATTGATCTTAGGAATTGAATGACTACTAACCCTAGTTTTTAATCCTAAAATAGTAATTCTGTTTAATGCAACATAGAAACCTAGAGATAGGAAATTGAGAGTTATGACTTATGGATTAACGTTCTCACCATGCTTCCGCAGTTATTCAATGGTTTAAGAGATTAAAAGGTTATAACTTAGGAAAGGGTTTTGAGTCAAGAGATTGATCAAAACCACTTAGTTAATCCGTCGTAAAGCTAGGTTAATTTCTTTGAGAGTGAAGAAAGCCAAATTACTCACAGTGAGCAATAGAGGATTCGAAAGGCTTGATCATCTGTTTTAATCCAATTATCAAACCATTTTATTTACTTTGTATATTTTCTAACTGAATTTATATTTTCTGAGTGAATCTATATTTTCTAACGAAATCTTTATTTTATGTTATTTAATTTTATGCAATCAAATCAAATCTACTACCTATATTTTACAAAATAATATATACATCCTAAATATTTACTTTATTGCCAAATTAAGATTAACACAGTCCTCGTGGATACGAACTTAATTTATTACTTCGATGCATTTTTAGTACACTTGCTAAAAGTCTATCACTTAACATACAAATTACAAGAAGTGACGAAGAAGCAGCCAATGATGAGATGTTTGTTTTGACAGGGATGATTCATTTGTTGATATAAGGAGAAAAAAAACAAAATTACATTACTGCCCATTAAATTAAGTAGTTTTTCAAAAGGGCTATTTGGGTTTTTAGTCTAAAACATAAAGGTGTTCTATGCTAATGCAAACCTTGTAATTTTTTATGGAGGAATGATACTCGTACAACCAATGTTAAACAATTTTTGTGACAACCTTTTTTACTCTCTTTTAATTGGACAAAGACAATATAAAGAGAAAAAAGGAGAGAAAAAATAAAAGTACAATGAAAGTATGAGAGAGTTGTTAAAAAATAGTTGTTCAAATATCATTTCTCTTTTTGATTAGGTGTGCATTAACATTCCCATATATGTATGTGTGTGTGTATTATATATATATATATATATATATATATATATATTATATTATATTAGCGAAAAGACGGATACTCATATATCCATCTTTCCGTTTTTTTTATTGCGCTAACACGTGTAAAATATAAACGGTATTTTATATAAAATTTAAATTTTGATTAAAATTTAAAGTATAGATATTTGTGAATCTCAAATTGTAACAAATTCAACAATTCATGTTTATAATTTTCAATGACACTAATAATATAACAAATATAATAAAAATTCTTGTTGCACAAAAAATCTTTCTGAATATATTTATTGTTTAAATGACATTTTTACTCTTATTATTCATAAAAAGTGACCATTCTCCTTTTTTTTTTTCTTACTAAATTTTAGCCGACATAATTACATTTCTTCTTCTTGGTCTATCAAAAAGTGATGGTTGTCGATTTGACCCAAAATTACCTCTCTAAAATATTATTTTTCTTTCTCTTTAAGTTAAATAAGTGATTTTCACATAGTCTTATTTCTATGTTTTTGTGATTTACTCATCTTAGCATGGTGTTATTTGTTTTGATTTTTTGTCTTTGTGAGATGCTTTTAGATATGAGTTTGAGTGATGTGTTTATTTGATTCTGGTTGAAAGATTAGCTTTGATCAACTGCAGATCTAGTCAATTACATTGATGTCTTGAACGCTAAAGATTCAAAGGCATGTGTATTTAAGACATTTGAATATAAACATATTTGTAGGTCTATTTACTTTGTCATTTTATGTTATTAACCTAGATGATGTGAGTTTATTCGCAGATTCATACTTTTTGGTTTTAGCAACTTTGAATTTGTGTTGCATCGATGTCTCTATCAACTTGAATGAATGAATATCGTTTTTTTTATGTCAAAAAAAATAGCATTAATATATTCATATGCATTTAATTTTTATCATTCGTGTGTTTACAAGAACGCACTAGAGCAATGAGAGAACATGGACAATGACGCTCCTTCGTTTGGATGCTTAAACAAATCTTGTTTGCATATATCATTTATTTTATAATTTTCTAATGCTACTAAAGTAAATAAATTTCATCAATAACTCTTTCTCATAACAAATCAGCAAAAAAAAGATTGGTACATAATTTATTTGTTTAATATTATAAGTAAAATAATAATTGAAGAGGTGGATGATGTTTGGTTCAAGCATATTCCATCCAAGGCGTCTTTATTAGTGTGGCGTTTTCTTTGCAATCGGCTTCCAACGAAAGACAATCTGGTGAGGAGGGGCATTATTATTCCAACGGATGGAGCGTGTGTGGCTGGTTGTGCCGACATCGAATCAGCTACACACCTATTTTTGCATTGTAATACTTTTAATCAATTGTGGTCTTCTGTGCGGATGTGGTTAGGCATTTCTTCAGTGTCATCTGGTGAGCTTCGACATCATTTTAATCAGTTCACTAAGATGGCAGACATGCCAAGAACCTCCCATTTTATTTTTAACTGTAATTTGGTTTGCAACTGTTTGGGAGATTTGGAAGGAGAGGAATAGTCGTGTATTCCAAAACATGATATCCAATCCTTCAAAGCTCCTTGAGCAAGTCAAGCTAAATTCTTTCTTATGGCTGAAATATAAACAGGAGGCTTTAGTTTATACTTACCAGGATTGGTGGAGACACCCTCTTCTTTGTATGGGTGTGAACTTGTAATTTTTAGCTATGGGTTGATGCCTTTTTGGGTACTTTGACATTGTAATTATGTAAACTTTATTTTGGTCTTTCTTTTTTGCGCATCTTGTGCAAGAGGAAATACCTTTGAGTAATATATATTTCATTTTAATTTGTTAAAAAAAAAAAATTGAAGAGAGAATATGCATTTTGATACATGTAGACCCCGCAAATGATATTAGAGAGATAATGGTTATAAAATCATTCATATATATATATATATGAACACACACATTCTTCAGATGCCACAAATTAGGAGAAGTGCCTTTTATGGTGGATGTTGTGGTATATCCTAACTTTAATAGTTGGATAGCTTACCTTTGCTTTAATTTGAAGGCACCTGAGTACCTAACCCTATATCATCGCCCACAATAACAATGGAGAAGTTGCTCCAAATTCATGAGATTAGTGGATGATCACATGCAAAATGGTGGCATGGGGTCTATCCATCTCTTTCTGCTGGTATATAGTGGATTTCCCTTTTATGACTCACGCCTGTCTCATGATATGAAAGCGCCGCATTCTTTGATTCTGATGGCCAAAATATATAATGTATATATTTTTCCATTAATTTGTAACATATCACTAAATTGGATTAACTTGAAACATAAACAAAGCCAAGCATGACCACTAAAGAAAAGTATTGTATTTCATTCTATTGTTTGCTAACTTTCAATCAGGCTTATGAATACAAACTTTTTAATAAAAAATAGTTACCTAAAATAAGCTTATGGTGGGTAATAAGTCAAGCTCAGGCCTATAATTTTTTAAATAGACCAGATTTAGGTTTTACAAACCCGACCTTGCTATTTCCACCCCTACCTACTATTAATAATTAACAAGTGTTTTCCATTTCAGCCTATTATACACGAATACAGTTCAGAAAATGTAAGACTTCAACATCTTTTTTTTAATCATAATTATATATTTTATAATCATTTTCATATAAGGGTAAATTTGGAATAAAAAATATATCTCATTTCATTCCGTCAACTTTCCAAACAATGAAAAGTTAAATTTGTTCCCCTCCATTATAGAATATCCAAACAATGGAATGGATTCTCTATTTCATTCCATTCCATTATGTTTCGCTCCATTCCATTGTGTTTCATTCCGCTCTGCTCCATTCTATTCCATCAATACAAATAGAGCCTTAAAGCCATGAAAATTAACGCAAACTAGACAACTTTGTAACCGTGCTATGCATTTTATAAGTTTATAATTGGTGACGCTTTAGGCATAGTCATTACGGATGTTCTGGTGAGAAGAAACGGAGCAAGGAGTCGGCTATTGTCAATATCGCATCCTGGCTATGAGCTTTACATCGCAAAACACTATGGAAAAGCAAGGTGCTCGCTATTGTCTATCGCATCACAGGCTATTAGTCCAACATCGCTAGAATAGAACGACATACCAAAGAGAATCTCACTGCCCATCTCGCATCACGAGATTTATTCTTGCATCGCGAGCTAACTTCCCCTAGAAATTAAGGAAGCGCTTGCCTACATGCACCTAGGTTATTGGGAAAGACCTTTTGACGAGCCGGTAAAGGAAAAAACACAATTTTGGTAGGACCGGAGCAACCATGGTCATTCCGGAGCCAAGGAATCATCAACATGTGATCCTTTTCTCGTGTTTTCTTGTTCATATCTATTTGTATATATTTAGGAATTATGAGTAGCTAATCCTCGCAAGGTTAGGTCATAAAAGAGGAATCGCCATGTAATTATTCGATTATGTAACTTTAAATTATTATATGAATTTGTGCCAATGACTTTGTTATTTTATTTGGTTAATATTGTTCTTAATGTCTTTAATGTGTATGTGTATGTCCATAAATTGATCTAGGTCATAATGAGTACTAACCATAACTTTGTTGGCTTGACTTATGTTAATCATTCTACTATTGATTATATTAATGATATTTGTTATTTGCTTTGGTGTTCCTAAGCCTTTGAGGGTTATGGGCTTCACCGAGAAATCGAGGGGGGAGGGGGGGTAATTGTTATAGACAGTTAGCGGCCAAAACATTGACCTATCTATTTTGTTCAAAGGTATTAAAATCAAGTAATCAATAACACTATATTCATAGTTTGTAGTTACCCAAACAATGTGGGGTAAAAAATTTAACATGACCTAATCGCTTTCTCTCTCCAACATAAATTAAACCAACCAATTTTCCAATTGAAAACCCCCTTTTTTACTACAAATACCCTAATCATAATCATGATCGCAATAGTCGAGTTGAAACAAGACAATCCTTTGGAGACGAATCTTTTATAAATATTACTGTTTGTCAACACACTTGTACACCAGTCAAAACGATATCTCTATTAATTTCTCTTGACGGATGTTATGACGTGACATACTAAATAAACGCACAACTTATTGGATGGACTTCTTTTATAGATGAGTTAGAATTTAAGTCTCCCTCTCCCTCCCCTCCCCCTCTATTCTATTGCGAACTCAAGAACTTGAGTGTACAATACATATGGTCTTTAAATAAATAGTTAATGTGTTGTTTTTTTAAAAGAAAAAAAAAATCTATTTATTTATAATTAAAATAATTAAATTTTATTTACCAAAAGTGTCGGCTAAATAAAATTTAGTTTTTTTAATTTTTGTTACTCATAATAGGGAATATTGATTATTTTTTATGATAAAATGTAAAAAAAAAAAATTAACATGATTTTTACAAACAATAAAAATGATATTTTTTCTTATGAAATGATATTTTTTAGAAGTCCACAAGTAACTATTTATTACATAACTTGTCAAAAAAAAAAACTATTTATTACATAATATATATTCAGAAAATTTAGAGAGTACTTTAATTATGTTATAAATATTAATAGTGGATGTCCAAATAGAAAATAGGTTAATAGGTCATACCACTAGGTTATTGGGCTTAGTTCATAAGTTACTCTATTTCTCTATAAATAGAGCTCATTGTAACATTCATGAGTACTTCAGTGAATAAGAACATTTCTCTCTATTCTCTCTTCTCATTATTCTCTCTATTACTGTTCTCTATTTAGTTATATTCATAACACGTTATCAGCACGCTCTAATCAACCGAAAGGTATTAGTATAATCTATTTAGTTCTATGTGCCTATTTAGTTGTCTTTATGAATTAATATACGTACGATAATAGTGTATCGATGATTATAGGTTACTGTTATAATTCCATCAAATGGAATCAGTACCTTATAGAAACATACAAATTTTTTTAATGAATTCCTGAAGAATTCAGTACTAGTGCATCCCCGAAGGATTAGTTAAAGATTAATTTTTATGAATTCTTGATGAATTCAACGGTGATGCATCCCTGAAGGATTGCACAACTGATTTATCAAAATTTAGTATGTAGTTCTTGCAGAACTCAAGAATTTATAAGTACACATCCCTGAAGGATTGCACGACTGATTTATCAAATTTAGTATGTAGTTCTTGCAGAACTCAAGAAGAATTTATAAGTACACATCCCTGAAGGATTGCAAAAATACTGCATTTTTTTTTCGTTATCATTATCGTACGTCTGTTCTTAATGTTCATTTTTAATAGTTGTATTTTAATTCACACTAATTGAACATTACATACTTAGTCGATTAAAATAATCGTGGCCTATTTACTTGGTAGAATTTGTTGGTCACACCTAATTAATAGGCTATATAGTTTTTGCAACGTTATTATATGTTAATTGGCTAAATATATGGGAGATGAGTTCTCCTGGAAAAAGGACGAAAATAAATTATCTTCTACCTTTTGTTATGTTGCTTACAATAAAAGGTCCATGGTTATTGCTTGAATTTATTACAATAATTCTGGAGTCTAAGATGTTATAATTTCTTTTGTGTATAACTCATATGTCCTGAATTCTTGACATTAGTTTATGATGTATTGATTAAAATTGAAGATATTTGTTGCGTTCTTAAATAGTTTTGTTACAGTGTAGCAGTGCTATAATTAAGTCAATTAGTATAAAAAAAAAAAAAAGGTGATTTTTGCCAAATAATTTTGCTATCCGAAAAATTAATATTTTGCTAGAAGGAAAAGTGAGTTTCTTTTAGGTATGCTATAACATTTGTGATATACCCAATTTAATTTGATCAGACACATATATGTATGTTGTAATTTTTTTTGTGTGTATATTTCAAAAGTTCCAAAATTTATTGTGTAATTGTGGTTAATATACTTACAATTATCTATCTTGTTAATATGGTTGAACCCTGTGAAAGATATCAGTGAACATATATATTAAATTTTGATGAATTTTTTTTCTTGAAAATAAGTTCGTTCAATGCTTGTTTCATTTTGAAGTTTATCCTATTAATATGACAGGAGTGTAATCATACTATTAAAACTGAAATTGAGAAACTTATTAGTTGTGTTTTAATTAATTTTCATATAAGCATGATCAATGTACTTAATTTTCTTTCCTATTAATTTTGTTTACTTGTTATATTAACTTGATTAATCTTATAATTTGATGATAGTAGTAAGAATGTCAAATCAATGAAAAATCATGAAGCTCACCCTGTTGGTGTAGCTCCATTCCCTGAAGTGAATGCATCACAACACAACCATTTTGGAAAATCTCGTGGTCGTGGTCGTGGCAATGTTCATGGTCGTGGTCGTGGTCATGCCCACAATCCTAATGGAAATTTCAAAAACCCATTTTTCCACCAGAAGTGGAAAAATAATGAAAAGGAAAAGGGTGGACAAAGTAGCAAAACAAATGAGAATATCTGTTATCGATGTGGGGGGAAAAGGTCATTGGTCTCGTACCTGTCGTACTCCAAAACATTTGGTTGACCTTTATTAGCAATCACTGAAAAACAAAGGAAAAAAAGTTGAAACTCATTATGCTTATAATGATGGTGATGATGCTGATTTTGATATTTATGGTGACATGGATACTACTCTTTTAGATATGGGTGATTTCTTAGAAGATCCAAATGGAAAAATCGATCACCTTATTGGAGATGGAAATGTCAAGAAATAGTTTTTTTTTCATGCTAGTAATAAAGTTTTAAGTTTAAGTATGTTTTGAATTTCTCCATGTTAAGTGTGTTTTGAATTTCTCAATGTTATTGACAATGTCACTTTATGATAATAAAAGTTATTTCCTCGTTGTTTAAATAATTACTTATCATTCTTATTCTTCTTGTTTATGTAATTTTTTTTATTTTTTTTATAGAATGAGTAGCTATGGAGAAATGTGTCTCGCTGATAGTGCAACTACCCACACAATTCTCAAAGATAAAAAATATTTTTCTTTCCTATTAAAAGGAAAATCAAACGTCAATACCATATCTGGTACTAAAAAAATAATTGAAGGCTCTGGAAGAGCTAATATATCATTATGTGGAGGGACAAAATTATTTATTGAGAATGCGTTGTACTCACCTAAGTCTCATAGAAATTTATTAAGTTTTAAAGATATTCGCCTAAATGGATACCATCTCCAAACAAGAAACAAAGAAAATGTTGAATATCTTTGTATCACAAAACATGACTTAGATAAAACATGTGTATTGGAAAAACTACCTGCTTTTTCCTCTGGATTGTACTACACTTACATTAGTACAATTGAAGCAAATGTAATTGTAAACCAGAAGTTTACAAATCATGATAAATTTGTGGTTTGGCATGAACGGTTGGGTCATCCCGGATCTAATGATGCGAAAAATAATTGAAAATTCATGTGGTCATCAATTGAAGAGCCGGGAGATTCTTCAATCTAATAAATTCTCATGCACTTCTTGTTCACAAGGGAAGTTAATAACTCGACCATCACCAACAAAAATTGGAAATGAATCTCTAATTTTTTTAGAACGTATACATGGTGATATTTGTGGGCCAATACACCCACCGTGCGGACCATTTAGATATTTTATGGTTTTAATCGATGCATCAACAAGATGGTCACATGTCTGTTTATTGTTAACTCGCAACCAGGCGTTTGCGAGATTGTTAGCTCAATTAATTAGAATAAGAGCTCACTTCCCTGATTATCCTGTAAAGAAAATACGTCTTGATAATGCTTCTGAGTTTTCATCTCAAGAATTCAATGATTATTGCATGTCCATTGGAATTGACATTGAACATCCTGTAGCACATGTTCATACACAAAGATCAAATTATATTTTCACTCCCCCATCCTCTTCATCAACAAATCATTATCTGAAAAACCAAGGTACAGTAAACAAAGTGACCCAATGCCTCATCCATTCATAGTTTTTGATATTTTGTGAGCAAAATAAGGTTTATATTTGTACTGAACTGTGAACAACAGTCCTTACCGGTTTAACCACAATAAGGTTATGGGGGTGTAAAACAGCAACAAAACATTGTAGGCTTATTCTAACTCTGTTGTGGATTTGGTTTCTGTTACTTTGGGCTTCATTGTCTTACATCTCTAATATTGGGGTCATTGCTTTATCGCCCCCCCCCCCCCCCCCCCCAAATCTTTTGTGCCCCCTAAATTTCCTATATTGCCCTTATTTATAGAATCCAGAATATAATTACCGAATAATACCATACAATATAGTCAAGGGCGAAAATGCATTCAGCAACAACACCAAGCGAAGGGATTCTTCTCCTCTCCTGTGTTGAAATACTTCTCAGCAACTGAATCAAAGAAAGATTCACTCACTCTATTGTTACGGTTAGTTCCTCACTCATTTCTATCACCTTTCTTTCTTTCTTTCTTTCAATAATCATTTATTTAATTAATAGTTTTTCTCTTAATCACTCCAATCACATTGCATGAATTCTTTTCCAATCAAGCTTTGCCACTTCTTGAATTTCACTCTTCTGCACTTTTCGATGAATTAAGTTTACAAATTCAATATTATACCATGTTTTCTTCTTTCACAAATCATTTGCAGCAAACTTAGGATATGCGATATATTTGATTCATGTTCACTCACACTGTTTGTTACTCATCATGCTTCTCCTCTCCTGTCTTAGGATCCCATCCTAGGGTTTCCGAATTGTGAATTGTTAATTGAAAAATTGCTAGCTTTATGGGAAACAAAATTGAATGATTTATACTTGTGTGAGTGTTGTTCTGTTTGCTTATCATGATGCTTAATTGAAAAGTTGAATCTAATAAGAAGTGATGTTATGTAGAGTGATTAATATGTTTTCTTTTTATAACATTAAGATGGTCATTTTTCTTACTTTCAATGATTTTTCAGTATGCACAAGTTTGATGCCTTCTTATATTTGAATTGAATTCAAGTAGTTTGTTTTAATGTGCTCCAAGTGTTCGACAAAATGACTTAATGAGTAAATTTCGTTTTTCTTTGCAGTAGATATGGATAATGAAGATATTGGTAGGACACGACATGGTAATGAATCATTGGATGCTTCTGTTCGCATAAAGCGAGTAGCAAACACTCAGGCAAGGACACGCAGACGCGGACATGGTCGTGGTCGGAGCGAGGGACTAAAAGGCTCTTGTTCACAATCTCAGGATGATATTGAGATGCCATCATCGCAGGTAGCATCTGGTTCACAACCTCCTTCCGTAGAAGTGGTTCAGGAGCGCTATGGCGGAGGACCTTCTGACACGTCTTTGTTGCCGAGTTTTGGCCAACATATTGCAGCAAAGATTTGGAATGGAGAGGTAAGAATTTATTTTGGATTGGTAAAGAAATAGTTAACATAGTTAAAATTTGTTATTTTTTCAAATGACATCAATGTGTGACGCATGACAGAAAATATTAAGTGGCATAAAGTTCATTCTATGAAATATAGAGATTAAAACACTTTCTTATTATGGGTTGTCCTTACCTAATGAAATATAGAGCTCCAATACTGCATCAATGCAGCTGCATTTTTTTAAAGCATATGATATGCATGTTCCCCTAGTTTATCCTTACAACTTATTAATCCCAACTTGGCGTAAACTCACATCCAATTGAATCCCCCTGAATTCTGGTTTCTTTTTATTGTAATTTTAGAATGTGCAGGAAACAAAATCATTATCTTTCATGCAATGTTTATAATTAGTTTGAGTCCTTCCAATTATCCTATTTCCAACTCATAATTTTTTTTATAAAGAACAAAAAAAACTCCCGTAAGGCTTTAACTAAGAGTGGTGATTACGTAAAGCATTTTTTTTTTTTTTAAATACATTTTCATCGTTTTTTTGTTTTTCGTTTGTAAAGTGTGTGTGTTTTTGTATCAATGTGCATTGTGAAGTAGGATGGGATAATGAAATGGCATAAGGGTCTGATACATTTGGAGTGCTAATGCTGCATTTTATTGTCTTTCAATACTGTGATGTATCAACATGTGATACATCTTGTACCATTATAACAACACTTTCAAAGAGTGCTTGGATTTTGCTTTGGCAAAATTCATTCATGCTGCAAATCTGTTTTGTTGGTTCGTAACAATATTGGGTAGGAGCAATTAACACCCTGAGACATGGCTGCGCTTAAATTTAGGCGTACACAGCTATCTCCAATGTCAATTTCAGTTTCAGGAACGGAGAAAGCAACAACCAGAACATCTCTCAATTTATTTCTTTTTTTGAGAAAACCACACTTAATTTATGAATATAATGTAGTGCAACTTGCGTGCAACTCCAACACAAACAACTTCCTAATCCAAACCTTAGCAGCTCCTAGTCCCACCACTCAAAAATGTAGTTTTTTTTTTATAAGGCAAATTTTATTCACTACGAGTATATGCAAGAAGCACAAAAACCCGCGGATAAGATGAAAAAATACAAAAGGGTGCCGCATATATACGGAACACATCCACACCAAAGCAAAAAAAAATGCAGTTTTCTTGAAACTAGCATATTCCTTCTTCTTCTTTTTACACGTAACTATTTTTCAACTAATTATAAATTTTGCATGAAAGATGATGATTCTGTTTACAACAAGTTGGGATTAATAAGTTGTAAGGATAAACTAGTGGAACATGCATATCATATGCTTTAAAAAAATGCAGCTGCATTGATGTCGTATTGGAGCTCTATATTTTATTAGGTAAGGACAACCCATAATAAGAAAGTGCTTAGGCAGTAGCAGAAAAATAAACAGATTTCCATGTGTTATTGTGAGAGATGAGAGGAGTGAACCACATACTTTCGTCATCCACGCACGGGGATATCCATCATCAATACAGTTTATATCCAATTTTTCTAGAAAAAAAAGTCCAGATTATAGTTATATCACCTACAATGATCTCAGTAATAAAAACAGCAAATTAGCATAATTTTTATTTATTAAAGCTTTATCCCTCTTCTTTCTCGCGAGTTGTTTGTTTATATGCTTCGGCAATTTCTTCTTAATTTTGGCAGGTAGCGCATTTACAACAATTCCAATTTGCTAATTAAGCACTCCTGCATCATTATTCTAATTATTGGTTTTGGTAGTATATTAGTTTAGCGCATTTATATTGGTAGCTTTCATATTTTATGTAAATTGTATGTATTGACTAGATTTGTGTGTTCGCTTTTGGAAATTGATTTTTTTCTTGTGCCCATTTTTTGTCTACAGGATCGTTGTAAAACCCCTAGGGTGCTTAACAATGCCAAGAGAATAATAGACTTGAAAGAAGCATTACCTCCAGAGATTGACGATATGGGGTGGTTTTGGAATGTAATCAGGGCATCTGGTCTTTACCCGCTCTTGAAGACAAATTATGGCCAGGTGGACCACGACCTCTTGATTGCTTTCTCAGAGAGGTGGCACTCAGAGACGAGCAGTTTTCACCTTCCTGTAGGTGAAATGACTATCACCTTGGATGACATCTCTTGCTTGTTGCATATACCTGTTGGAGGTAATCCGTTATTCCATGAGACCTTGACTACTAATCAAGGGACATAGTATTTGGTTGACTACTTAGGATTGGATCGAGCGGAGAGTGCCGCGGAAACCAAAAGTATGAATTCAACTCGTATCACCTACGACTGCCTTCTGAATATTTACACGAAATATTTGAACAAAGCGAATACGTATGCGAATCAGCCTGGGGAGGAAGCATCATTGGAATGGTACCAGACTCGATGCATTAGAGCTTTCCTGCTTTATCTAGTTGGTTGCACATTGTTTAGTGATAAGACTGGTAGTGGTTGTTGTGTTGTTTACTTGAAGTACTTTGACGATCTGACCACAATTAATCAATTGTCATGGGGTGCCGCTGCTCTTGCTTTCCTATACGATTATCTATGTAAGATGACTAAACCCAAATGCACGTCCTTGTCTGGTTACACTTGTTTGATGCATGTAATATTTTATATCTTAAATTGTTAAATTTATAATATTTATCAGATTTTTGCACATCATGTTTAATGATATAATTTTGATTTTCACACATCATGTTTAATGATATAATTTATTTTTTATTTTTTTAGGCATGGATATATGAACACTTTCCAAGAATTTGTGCGAGGGATATTGATATGAGTTATAGAGAGGACCATCCACGCGCTTGTCGGTTCATGCATAAAAAGGGTATTGATGTGGAGTATTCTTACAGGGCGACATTGGATCGTCTTTTGGTTGATGACGTCATTTTCTATCCATATGATAATCATCGAGAGAGTCATCCGTTGGAGGACATCATTTGGTTTTCAGGGTGGATAATGTGCGGCATGTCATGTTTTCAAACACACTTGCCAGAGCGTGTGCTGAGGCAATTTGGATATGTTCAAACTATTCCTAGAAATCCTGCTATTGCCGCACCGCACACATTAAGCATTCATCAGAAGGCAGAGGCTTTCCAGGATTATGATCAACATCTGATTTCTGAAGAAGACCGTGGGCTACTTGTGGACAATGATTGGGATTTTGAGAAGGGATACTTGGTGTGGTTCTACAAGGTCTCGTGCCCTTTATTGATACCTAATGTTCCTAATAATCCGCCGATGCCTGCTAATCTAGAGGTTCTCTTAGAGGAGGAACATGGTGTTGAGCCATTTTCTGTCACTTGCAGGATCAGGGCCCTGGCAATTAATTCCATTGAACAGAATCCGGAGTATGCAAACACTCCTTTATACATGGCTATGAAAAAAATTGTAGCTCAGGCCACGCCTGCGACTCAGTACCAGTCATTGAGGCGTAAACGGAGAATGTCAGGCAATATAGTTCACAACCTGAGTGATGTTTGTACATTGTTTTGAGTTTTATATTTTAAGAAGTTGGATATGAACCTATGTAGTTGGTCCTTATGAACATATGTACTTGGTCGTTATGACATTTGAATGGATTTATGAAATTTTGTAATTCCAATTCTCAGCTTTCATACTTTTCTTGTTGATTTCAATCAATATTATTACTACTATTCCATTTAAATTCCCTGAGTGCTGGTATTCTCCTATTTACTACCATTTTATTAATTAAAAAAATATCTCAATTCATTACTCTGTTGCTATGCAGTATGCTCTAAAATTATATGGATCAGCTGCTTGTGATTGATTACATATAATTGGATGCATTTCTATTGTCCAATCAAGTATGGATGGTCAAGATTTTAAAAGGTTTTGTCAATTTTGATCAGACAACCAAAATTCACGTGAATGTGTGTGGTTATATGGGTTAGGCTGCAAACAATTCAGATCCTAATATTGTAAGACGATATTATTTTGAACTCTAGAATTGGTAAAGATATTTTTTGAAGGAAACTAGAAGGAGACTAGAATTGGTAACATTAAAAGTCTCGAAACATGAATTGGTAAAAATGATTTGCACATTAAGTATCACACATTTCGTCTAGATAGAAACACCATCAGAAATAGGGTGCTACTTGTTAATTCCAATTCTGATTCATTACTGTGAACCTTTGTGAATGTCGCGTGGCTAATTAAACCAACACTGTTGTGCTAGTTTTAATTGCAATTTAACGTACGGAACAAGTTAAATTAATGAAAACAATCAATGTCATTAAATATTTAAAATAAGTAACTCAACGTTGTTATAACCATTACAAAATCCATTAAAAAAAACAACAAAAAAGCAAAACACATAACCAAAAGAATACAATCAAAATTAGTTTGTCTTCAACATATCATCCCCATCATCATCACACACAATTGGATCATTTTTATTTGTTTCTTTCGGTGGTTGGTCGCCTTTTTCAATATTCTTTAATTCATTAAACATACACTGCCTCGCAACAAAGTGATCCTCCCAAGCTTGAGTCTCTGGTCTTCTGTAATTTTTCCATTGCGGTGATGTTGGCGGTATTGGGCATCCAGGTCTCAGAAACACATGAACAAAGTGGTTAGGAATTAATCCTATGCACATAATTCACGAAGATGGATTAGCTGGAGGACGACCACAAAGAGGAAAACATGTTTCTGAAAAACCGTTTCCATATTTCAAAACAACTACAACTTTACCATATAATGTTGTAATGACGTGTCCCATATCTGGCAGTGTCAACCATTTTTCTTCTGGCGCAATTGAAGTCTTTACCTTTGGAGGGTACAACGAGTCAATAAGAACTTGTAGTCGATCTTTACCCCCAAATATTCCCAGATAATCATTCCTCTTACATGTTAGTTCCTTAATGAGAGCAAGATAGACTAGTCTGTAACTATCAGAACCAAGGCCAAGATTTTCAGCTACAACTCGATAACCACAGTAACCGTCACCATCCACATTCACAATCCTTTCAATATAAGGTTTCATAACCTTAGGCATCTGATCAATAAAGGGAATATATTGTGTTGGTATCGGGCTCGAAGAGGGCTTAACTGCACATGCACTTTTCTTTTTGTGGAATGAAGGTTTTGTCTGTGAAGCCTGGCTACCCGGAAATTGCGCGTCAACATGCTCCCAAAAGGATGGCTCTCGAGTAGTAGAACTATCACTCAAAGTAGACCTCTTCCTCTTTTGTGCACCTTTTTGCGCACCTTTTGTCTTAAGCTTTTGAACTGGTGGAGTCAATGATGTTGTTTCTGGGAATGCGATTTCACGCATTTGCTCATTGATCTTCAACTTCATATTGTAATCCGCTTTATTAAATCTTTCCTACAAACACACAAGTAAGACTTAATAATTTAAAACAATACACTAATATAATAAACAATTTTTTATGAATTTATAACATACCTGAATTGCATTCCACTCTGTTAGAATAGAAACATGTGGATTACCTTCTTCTTCGACAACATCATCTTCAAAACTTAACCTCTTCCAGTGAGTGTTGATCTCATCAAGTTGTATGCCTTTCCCTACCTTCAATTTCATAGCAATTACACAAGCACAAGGCAACCCATGAGTTCTTCTTATCACACAGCCACATTTTTTACTATCCGAACCACATTCTTTTGCTCGAGATGCTTCTTTAAAAATATAGTTCATACCTGGTCTAGAAACCGTATACGCCAAACTCTTGTACATTAAATTGCCTTTAAATTTATGTTCCAAAACAGTAGAACTTCTTCCAAACTCTGCTTGTATCTCAGTGAACTGCACTGTTAACATGGCATGTACCGCTTTCCAACCTTTTTCCAAATTTCCCTTACTATCTTGCAAATATTCTTTCAATGTACCATGAGCGGATTCAACCCTGTTAGTTGTTGTGTTACCAAAATGCATAACACGGTCGGTCCATGCTTTCACAATTTTTTCCTTCAAAGGTGTCAATATAGTACTCTCAACATAATTCATAAATTTTGGAAATTGTTCACAAACTTTTCTGAACTGTAACACTGCATCTGCATATAATTCCTTAGTAGCAGAATTAACTATAACTTTCCAAGCACCAATGATTGTGTCAACCAAATCCGAGGACTTCACCTCTTTGCCTTTGGTGTCCTTGACTTTGCAATCCAACTTGCGCCTAGCTCTCACATTTTGTAAAATATGAAATTCACATACTAAAGCAGTAGATGTTGGAAATATTTTTCCCACAGCATTCATCAGTGAGGTTATCTTGTCAGTAATAATTACCTTTGGCATTTTTTTTTTTACACTTCAACAGATTAACACACTCTTGTAGAGCCCAAGCAAAATTGTCCTTTTTCTCACTAGTCAAAAAAGCAAATCCGACATTATATGTCCTCTCAGTTGAGGTCAAACCAACAATCTCAAACAATGGCATTTTGTATTGGCTGGTTTTATAAGTCGAATCCATCACCAATACAGTAGAAAAAGTGTTAAACAATTTCACAGATTCTGGATGCGCAAAAAATATATCTTGAATAGTTGTTGACCCACTAACTGTTCTATAATTGTAAACATAGTTGTTGTCTTCCAAATTTTTCAATAGGTTTTGCATCTCTGTTCTCGTACCTCTGATACTCCTATTGTATCTATGTCGAGCATTGTAAACTTGCTTGGCAACCGTCAAATTGTCTTCCCGTTTACCTTTCAATTCCAACAGAATATTTTTTGGTTTTATCAAATTCTTTGTCATGTCACCAACAATCTTTGTTTCTTCTGCAGTTAAACGACCAGCCAACATATGACCTTCTAACTTTGGCTCCATCTTATGATTATGCAATCCTGAAACAACATTCAGACTCCATAGTTTTGCTCTGCTAAAATAACCACGCAACCTAAAGGGACAACCACATTTCCTAGAACCCGTGTCTTCTAGTTTCAACTTCTTCTTTGTTCCTTTATACTCTCCACTTCTTTCACAACTCAAAACAAACTTTGGTTTTCTGCGTCCGGAACCACTATCAGATTTACCTATTATAAGCGTAAATCCTGCCTTTATGGCTTGACGACGAGCCCAATTAATCATCTCCTCTCGATTTTCATATATGTTTTTATTGTTAGGAACAAAATATTCTGCAACATCACCTGAATAGATATCTTGTTCCTGATTTTGAACAACGGCAGGTTCAACCATATCTGTGCATACAAAACAACCGAAAAGAGAGAAAAAAACAATTTAGTTAAAAAACAAATTCCCCCAACCACACAAACAACATGTATTTGATTATTCTCAACAGATTATTTAACTTTAAAAGATAGAAACTAGATGAGAGAGGCATAAAGTACAGGGAGGTTTTGCAAAGTAATTAGATGTTTGTCAAATACCAAAACCAAATGAACACATCAATTCAAAACTAATAACCCCTGCCCCCAAAACTAATTCAAAGGGGATATGTTGGCTATTACAATCTATAAGGGAAAATATTATCTTGGTCTCGAGGCATGCAAGCATAGCCTGCATGGTTGAGTGATTTAGCAAAATGGGTCAATCCCTTTCACAGTGGCTACCTTGAAGAGCAAGTTATCAACCATATGGAGAGGTTTTGCTCGCAGTAAAAAATAGCTTATAACAAAAAGATTGAAAATAGTTTATTCTGTTTTATGTAATTATGTCAAAATAAGAAAGAAATTTATGTCATGATGTTTATGATGTTTAGAATATCATTCTGCTAACAATGTTTTTATCTAAAATATATATGTTTACTGCTATCACTACCACATAATGAATTGCTATCATTGCCACAAAGTAAATATATGTTTATGATGTTTAACATATCATTGCAACTCTTACAATTCACATATCTATAACTTTATGTCTACTGCTAATTAACATGATGATTATGTCATGTTTAGCAAATGAATTGCTTTCTGAAAATATTTATAAAAAGAAAAAAAAAAGTCATGTTCTCATAATTAAGCATGTGTTCATGTCAAAAGAATGAAAATCATACAAACTTTCAATGTGATAGGAAGAAATATGATTTACCTACTAATTTTGATTGCAATTGCTTTCTGAAAATATTTATAAAAAGAAAAAAAAGTCATGTTCTCATAATTAAGCATGTGTTCATGTCAAAAGAATGAAAATCATACAAACTTTCAATGTGATAGGAAGAAATATGATTTACCTGCTAATTGATTGCAATTGAGTGAAGTTAACATTGTTTGTTGGTATGATCCTTGTGGAAAATTGCAAAGTTTAGAATAAAATTCAAGTTGAGTGCAAAAGAGGAAATAATAGTTGATAAATTGTGTTCTGTCTTATGTAACCGCCGTGTGTTATATAATAACTACCGTTAAACACCACAATTTCCGTAACTCTCTGTTCTGAAGTTATCTCCCAAACGATTCCTGATTATATCTACCGGATTTTGTAATTGACCATCCCGTAGTTATCTTCCTAATTAGTTCGGTATATATCTACCATATATGTTGTATACAAGGGCAAATTCGGTATTTTAGGGGGCCTAAGGAGATTTTAGGGGGCTTAAAAAGCAATGACCCTAATATTGGAATGTCACTCTTCATCCAGCAAAATACACTCTCGCCCAGCTAAAATGACTAAAATGCCCCTGTGCAAGTTAAGTCACGCAGCGTAACTTAACTTGCGCATGTTATATTTGCTACACAGACGCTGCGCAAGTTAACTCGTGCATGTGTTAAATCTGTGCACCAGTTAACTTGCGCAGAGTCTGGCTTAAGTCACGCAGCGTTAACACATGCGTGACTTAAGTCACGCAGCGCATGTTAACTAACGTGCAGTTTGACACGTGCGTTAGTTATGCAAAACAGCTTATTAGGATCTATTTTTTCAAAATAACTTATTCAAAACAGCTTATTTATGCAAAACAGCTTATTAGGATCTCTCTTTTCAAAATAACTTATTCAAATTAGCTTATTTATGCAAAACAACTTATTAGAATCTCTTTTCAAAACAACTTATTCAAAACAGCTTATTTATGCAAAACAACTTATTTGTATCTCTTTTTTCAAAATAACTTATTCAAAACAGCTTATTTATGCAAAACAGCTTATCAAGATATCTTTTTTCAAAACAACTTATCTAGAACAACTTTTTTATGCAATACAGCTAATTAGGATCTCTTTTTACAAAATAACTTATTCAAAACAACTTATTTATGCAAAACAACTTATTAGGATCTCTTTTTAAAAAAACAACTTATTCAAAACAGCCTATTTATACAAAACAACTTATTAGAATCTCTTTTTTCAAAACAACTTATTCAAAACAGCTTATTTATGCAAAACAGTTTTTTTGGATCTCTTTTTTCAAAATAACTTATTCAAATTAGCTTATATATGCAAAACAACTTATTAGAATCTCTTTTTACAAAACAACTTACTCAAAACAGCTTATTTATGTAAAACAGCTTATTTGGATCTCTTTTTTCAAAATAACTTATTCAAATTAGCTTATTTATGCAAAACAGCTTATCAAGATCTCACTTTTCAAAACAACTTGTTCAGAACATCTTTTTTTATGCAAAACAACTTATTAGGATCTCTGTTTTGTATAAGTAAACTGTTTCAAATAAGTTGTTTTGAAAAAAGAGATCCTCAAAGTTGTTTTACATAAATAAGTGCGCAAGTTAAGTCACGCAGCGTCACTTAACTTGCGCACGTTATATTTGCTACACAGACACTGCGCAAGTTAACTCGCGCATGTGTTAAATCTGTGCGCAAGTTAACTTGCGCAGTGTCTGGCTTAAGTCACGCAGCGTTAACACATGTGTGACTTAAGTCACGCAGCGCATGTTAACTAACGCATAGTTTTACACGTGCGTTAGTTAACATGTGCAGGGGTAAAATCGTCCTGCTTGCAGGGCGGGAGTGTATTTTGCAGGGTGGAGAGCAGGATTCCTAATATTACGCCGGTACCGTTGATGAAGCAAGGCAAGGTCCTAATAGACTTGGAAAATTGCTCTTTACAATTTCATTTTTGCTCTCAAGCACCTTTTAAAATACTAAAATAGTCTGGTGGCAGTAAATTGCCATCTGCGAGTATTTTTCGTATTTTCTTCGGTGCTTGTAAGCAAAAAGGATAGTAAGAAGTGCAATTTTCGTATGCTTGGGTCTCTTTTTCTTTCGAGGGGAATTGGCTTAGGTCCCGATCAAGATTATTTTTTAGGCATCTAGCAATGGTTCACAGACACCTAAAAACCCCTCTGATAGTTAATTGTTGTTTGGGTGTTATTTAATTGGTTAAACTAAGGGAATATCAGGTTCTATTTTTAAGGGGAACAATGTTTGGTCAGTGTGCATGCCTCTATGCACAAGCTGGATTAGTCGCCCACCATTGATGGGTTGGAAACCGGTGTGAAAGCCAAAAAAATAAATTGGTTAAACAAATTTAGAAAGTAATTTGATCTGGAAAAAAAAAGCGTCGAATGGTAGTTAACTACCGTTTTGTAACAAGCAATAGTTAACTATCGTTCGTTTGTGAACAATTGCTATGTGCATAAAGAGTAATCCCTATAATGATATCCATGCATATTAAACTTCAACCAAAAATCCTAAATAAAGGAAACAAATTATAGAGAGAAAAAGATTACCGTGAGCATAACTTATTTGGCTAAGATATCATTGATTCCCCACTTATTGACCGAAAAAACTTTGCAGAATATACTCATTGATTTTTTAGAATGAGTGGGTGTAAGTTAGCAACTTCCAGAAGTATTGCTATAATACACCAACTTATTTTTTTAAAGGAAAGTTTTAGCATGTCATAACTAAAAAATGGCAAAATACACCCTAAGTTACATTTTGTTAAAATACACCTTCATAAATACTAGCGGATGTCTCCTAACGTGTGTGTGTGTGTGTCTATATATATATATATATATATATATATATATAATATAATATTTTTGGGTTTCTCATACGCTTTGTATAAAGGTAAACGTTGTTAAAAAAAATGTAATAAAAATCCCCTGCTATAAAAAAATAATAATAATAACCATTTTCTTTTGACCCTTAACCCTTAAATTCATTAAATCTGTTTGGATTGATATGGTGGTGTTGCTTTGAGATTTTGGAATATATTCATTTTCAAGATCTCATATTCGATTCTTTGCGCTGCTAATTTATTATTAAAATTCATATAGACTTCCCCATATCACGTGAGTATATATCATTGATGTGAGAAAAAAAATTACGAATTATTGTGTGATTGTTTCTGACCAAGGGAGTGTTCAAAACCTGAAATGGTAGCGCCGTAGAAGAAGTCACCACATCCATAGTTCAACAGTTAACAGGGAAAAACCTACAACTTTTAATATAAAATCTCGCGTATTATTTGTTTGAAACAAAGATATAACAAACAACTACCAACTAACAAGTAACTGCTAGGGTCTTTTAGTAAATTTGATTACAAAAAGAAAAAATAGGATATTATTGAAACTTGCTGACATCATATTGGCATGCACTAACGTTTTAGTCTTCTATAATCAAGTCATTCAGCCACTTGTTTCTATTTATTTATTTATTGTTGGAATGTATTTGGATTAATTTTTTAAATTTACCCTACAATATATAATAAAGCTAAAAAATGATCATATATATAGAGATAGAATAACATATTTTAGTCCAGCAATTTGATATCCATCCTATTTTTTACCCTCTAATATACGCGAAGGCGTAAAGTCTAGAAACTTGATCTAAATGTTGAATTTTTTTATGATTTTTTGGATGCATGTTTAAGATGTTAAAATACGGTTTTTCATGAAAAATTAGAATTTTTTGGCTAGCAAACGATTAATTATGAATTTTAGTTTCCTATAATTATGAATTTCTTAAACAATTCATAATTAATTCATCACTCTTTTAAAAACTTCAAAATTTTATGATGAAGGTTCTTATTATGATGTTTAAATCATGCCTACAAAATTAGGGAACAAAGTTTGACCCATAAGTATATGCGTACTCAAAACAAAGTTGTAATTTTGCACGTTTTGATTAAAAAACTAAAATAAATTGAGGCTTATACGAAACGCTATAAAACTTTACATATCAATTTTATGTATTTTTATAGATGTCACTCTACAAACAATCAACTCAAAAAAAAATTCTATGTTGAGATTTTTGTTGTTTTCTTTTTTGAATTTTTTGCGCTTTAAAAATTCATAATAATCGATCTCTTGTTAGATTTTTTTTTTTTAAAAGTCATATTTTAACATCTTAAACATGTCTGCGAAATACCATGAAAAAATTAAACCTCTAAGCCACTTTTTTGAACTTCGTGTATATTGCATGGTTAAAAATATGAAGAATCTCAAATTACAAGGTTTGAACTTGTATTTTATTTTATTTTTGCATGATCATTTTTCAGACTTCATGTATATTATAAGGTCAATTTGAACAAATAACCCATTTTAATTACTTTAATTTTTGGGAAAATTCTTTGAAACCTTAGAACTCAGATGGGAGGGTTGTAAAGGGTTCTAAAAGTTGATGAATTCATATCTTTGTAAAGGATTTATGTTACTTTAATTAGGAAGGCATGTTTTATTCCTAACAAATTCAACATTAACCTGAGGAGGTATAGTGTTGAACCAAGAATAAGACGGCAATGTTAGACCTAAATTGCCAAGTTGAACTGCACATTGATTGCCTTCCATGTATATATGAGAAACATTAAAGTTAAACCTAGATAAAGATATAGGCAATTATCACATCTGTTTCTTAGAGCCCAAGGAGCAATCTTTGATGGCTTTCTGATGACTTGAAAGCCAAGAAAACAAGCATGGAGTCTGTTTCCAACCACAAATTGTGCCAATTCTTGAAGTTAGCTATCTCAATTGCTACCATAGTTGCAATAAGTTCTGAGTTTAAAGCAGAAGTGACTCCAAGATTAACTGAGAAGGCTCCTAAAAATTCTGCATCCGCATTTCTAAATATCCTACCACATGAAGCAATGCTGATTACCTTGAGAAGCACCATCAGTGTTGCATTTCACCCAATTAAAACAAGGAGGGGAGCAAAGAACTTCTTTGATGATGTGTTAATTAGGAGGATTAATTTTAACATCAAAATATTTCAGAATCACAAACTCAGATATAGATGACTAGCTGCTAAGTTTTGAGTTATTACCAGAGATAGAAGTACCAGAAATAATAAGACTAGTGGCTGGTGAAACTAAAATCTTCTTACCATTAAATCTTCTATGATTTCTGCAATGCCAAATAGTATGGAAGCAATGAATATTGACCCCTATAATGACCAATTTGCACTGTGGGGACCAATTCCTGTCAAATATTCTAATAATGTCCATAAAAGAAGTAAAGGTGCGGTTTAAGTTGAGAACTGAAGCTAACCAAGACCATAAATGTGATGCAAAAGAATCCATAAACAAATGTTGAGAGGTTTGTTGTGCTGAACCACATAGATTGCAAATGGAAGGAAGCTGAAAACCTCTTAGAGAGAGATTATCATATGTAGGGAGTTTATTATGAAGCAATCTCCAAAACAGTAAGGATTTAGATGGAGGGATAGAAATGTGCCAAATGACTTTGGCCCAACTAATGTTATGAGGTTGATTTGAGGCATGGAAAAGGAAAGCATCTTTAAATGATAAGTTACCATCATGAGATGCCTTCCATATCAGTTTATCTTCCTTAGGGATGAGAGGGATTGTTGCGCCAATTGTAAGTCAGATTGCATTATTTCCCAGCAATTCTTTAAGCTACCAGCTTCATTGATATTAGAAAGTTTTCTGACACCAAGCGCTCCCTCTTTAAAAGGTTTACAAATCTTGTGTCAAGCCACAGTTACTAGTTTCTTTTGGTTGAAGATGAATGTATTTTGGCTTGCCTCTAAAAATTGGAACACCTCAGTATGTAAAAGGAAGTGTTCCAATTTGCAAACCAATTTGATTGAGTCTTGAATTTTAAATTGATCCAGCATAAATTGAAGATTTTTGTAGGTTGACCACCTGAACATTAGGCTTCAGCATATCTCAGAAGAACATTCTTGAGCACATTGATGTTAGAAGTGGTACCTTTGAAAAAAAAAACCATCATATAATCCGCATACAAGATGTGTGAAGGTATATGGATTTGTCTAGTTCCATGAATGAGTGGAAGTTCCTTCTCCCTAACCATGAAGCATCTTAAATAAAGTATCATATGAATTAATCAATTAGTATTGAATATGAGACAATATTGAGTGAAATTAAAAATGGGAAAAAGGTCATTTTGGTCCTTGAATGTGTAACAATTAGTCACAATAGTTTCTTAATATATCAAAATTTAAAATAGTCTTTGATTGTGCACTTCATAAGTCAACATAGTCTCTCACTTAAAATAGTCTCTCCATACTGACATTAATTATTTTTATATAAGGATTGATATGACAATAAGGAAATACTTATAAGGATCGATATGACAATAAATAAGTATATTGAGATATTAATATGACAATATTAATGAAGCATTTTAATGTAAAAGATTATTTTGATTAACATGGTGCAGAAACAAACTATTTTAAAATTTTGATACATTGTAGCTCTTTGTTACGCATTCGAACACCAAAATAACTATTACTCCAATTAAAAATATAAAAACGCTCAAGAGTTTCATAAATATGATCCGGGCATTATGGAACCATATGTTACAGTAGTCTATGAAACTCAAAATAAGTTCTTTAAAAGATAAAAGATAATCATGCTCTTAGAATTTTGTTGAATACTAATGCATTCGGTAGATAAAAGTAATTTGAATTTTAAAATTATTTTAAATAATTAAATATAAAAAATAAATGATTGAATGTTCTTAGTGATTGAATGTTGAATATTATATTAAACAAAAATCTAGAATAGCAAAGTGTTTATTTTTATTTTTTTATGAAATGGGAATTTGTTTAATAATTAGAAGAAGGCTAGCAACACATTTTTCAACACATTCTTTTTCATTAGTTAAAATTCACACGAATCTCACCAAATCATGCAGGTCCTATATAAATTTGGTGGAACTTACGTGAATTTTAACCAAAGTTTATTTCTAACATTTCTCTAATAATTAATTAAAATGTGATCATATCCTTTCCATTTTTATAACAAGCCGTAATAATGATATATTTAACAATAAGACACCACTCCAACACAAGATCTATCTAGAATGGAGTTGACGAAATGACAACATGCATGAAACGTAATTAAATTAAGGATTTTAAGCCCATGTTTGGTTACCCGATGAAAGCCATCAAACGCGCATACAACATCATAAAATGTGATTTTGACGTGTTTGGTTCTCCATCCAAATTCTACCGCCACCATGCTTTTCATCTCCAGAATTGATTATTCATGAAGCTGTTTTTCTTAGCTTTTTAAAATCGAGTCTCCCTACCTTGGAAATACACAACATCCATTTGTCCATTTTGCCCTTGAATCTCATCACTTCCTTTTACAAACCTTTTAATATTTGAAAAATACCTTCACCAATCTGAGAAATTTCTTACTCTATGTTTAGGTTGATTGAAGCCTGCCTATTTTTTTGCTGTTGTGAATTTTTATTTTATTTTTTTGTAGAAATCAAGGTTGAAGAAGACGAAAACTGTTATGGAAAGAAACTATTTTTTTGTTCTTGGCTTTCTCCATACAGGCTTTCTTAATAATAATGTCCCTGTTCGAGCCTTAGCCCATTAACTTTTATGTTTTATAAATTAATAAAATGAATTTTAGTGACCAATTGTTTCTTTTTAATTTGGCAAAAAAAATGTTTTTTAATGATCTCTATACAATTGTATTAAATTTAATATTGCAACATAAAATTAAATAATTAAAAATGGGAATTAAATTGGTTCAACAAAAATGGGAATTAAATTTGTAGCAATAAAATAAATAAAATCTAGTTTAAAATCAACACAAGAAAACCCATTTTGGTCATTTACACACGAAAAAGCAATTTCAACACAAAATATCCAAACAACATTTTTCGTACAAATCACTTTTATCTCAAAGGTATCCAAACATAAATCACTTTACGTCCAACTCACTTTTAACTAAAATCAATTTTGTAAAATCAATTCAATCAAAATCAATTTTCTCCACCGCAGAACCAAACACATGCGAAAATGGGTACACTACAGATAGGTACTACAGTACCCTTCTCTATACCTACAATTTTAAAAAATATATGTATTTAAAGTTTCGTACTCTGTTAGGCAATAGCTTTAATATTTTTTCATACTAAGTACCTAAGTGTTCATACTCATATTCATTACTCGTGTTTTAACTATGAAAAGACAATAAAAACTTCACGACGGAAATAAAACTATGGTCCAAAAGTTTTTAAATCAACTCATAAAATAGAACGAATAGTAGTATTTAGCCAAATAAAAACATCCAAAATATCCCTAAAAAATTGTACACAAGTAGGAGGGAGGGGTTAATGTATTAAGTAGTTTTTAGGTTTATGTTTAGGCTTAAATAGCTAAATAAATTAATTAATTATACACAAAAAATAAATAAATAATTTATCATATTATATAAATATGTATATGCGGGTTGTGGGGCTGGACAACATAGTACCCTCACCCGCGTCCATACTCATTTAAATTTGTGGGTAATTATCCGGACCCACTAAACTAGAGTTTTACACTACCCATTACGGGTACCCATCGAGTCTGGGTCCAATTGTCATCCATAACCATAATATTGAGATCACAACACCAAAGTAAAATCATTAAATGGATAAACCAAGACAAACCAATGGATTATAGCACCAAAAATTCAATTCAAGGTAAACTCGATTTATTAGTCTTTTACTTTATCCAGCACACGAAGTGATTATTATGACGGAAAATTCAAACGCAGACCGACAAAATTAAATGCAAAAAGAATCGAGAGTGCTATTTTCGTTCCATATATTTTCCCATACATTCTTCTTGGATAAGCTTCTCAAAATGGATCTTTTGACATGTAAGTTCATCAGTAGAGTGACTATGTATTTTGTGGTACTCATAGTAAAGGTTCCGATTTTCTCCTGACTTGGTTTGCCTCTAGTGGGGCATATTAATGATGTTTGCATCATAAGAGAATGATGTTTGCATCATAAGAGCCTCAAAAAATCCTTTGAGGTCTCTCTTTAAGGGGGTGAAATTTAGTGTTTACTCCCTGTTTTCGTCTCAATCCCTACGTCCCCCATCATGATGTCAATTGTTACTATGGGATCATTTGACATCCTTATTTTTTTTTAATGCAATGTCTTCAACAATGATTTAGCTTGCTATTAGCTTGTGCAACTCGTCTAGGGTCTCATAAGGTCGCTTTTCCGATGAATCGACAAACACACTATTTTGAGTCTAGAAACAAGTGTGTAGAGCTCTACATGTGGATTCATCTATTTTATTTGAGATGTCTCTTCATTAAAATGATCTATGAAGGCCTTCAATGATTCATCCCGACACTTAATAAGACCCACTAGGCACATTGAACTCTTTTGGGTGATTCAACTTATGGTAAAAAGAGATACACACATCTCAGTCAGATGCATCCAAGTTCTCACCGATCTCCCATGAAGGTGGGAGAACCATAGTAAAACAACAAGCTTGAAGTTGAACGGGTAGAATATGCACTTAAGGGCATCTAAAGATCGTTCAATCTTCATTTTGGAATTATAGGATATAAGGCGCCCCTGTAGATCCGTCTTGTCATCATATTCCTTGAAGGTTGAGAGTCAAAAACGCCACCTAATGGGATCTTTGTTGATTTCCTTGGAAAAGGGGAATTATGTAACTTCCTCTTTATTTTAAGAGGACCTTGTAAGGAAGCCCTACATTTTTCTACCAAACTTGTAGGCCATGTTGTTTCCTCCTATTATGTTCAGCTAGTCTTACCATAATGCTTCTCATCTGCTCATACATTTAGTTCAAGTACAATTTTGCGGGACTATAAGTCATATGCCTTCGTACGAGAGTATGACTACAAGATTTACGACACCATTTGGAGGGAGAAAGACAATTGGTGGGTTTTTCTCGATGCACTAGGGTGTGGCTATGACTATTAGGATGCATGTTTTGTGAGGTATTGCGTTGACGTGATGGTGATCGTTGTTCTTGTGATGGGAAATTGTGTGGATTCTCGTTCCATATGTGGTCTTTGTTGTTGATCATGTTGTTGTTGATAGGGTTTCGCCGACATCAGTCACTAAGATACTTCTCCGAGGGAATTTGGCTCTTGGTTTGATCCATGGTATGTTTACTTAAGGCCTATTTAATAATTTATTCAGACCCATGATGTGTGTTAATATTCCTGTTTAAGAAGATGAAGTATACCTCCTATGAATGTGGTGTGTTTCCTACTGAAACTTGAATCTACCGTGAATTGTTATATTCTCCTTATCCAAAGCCTATAGGGGAAGGGTGTCTCTGAAAAAGACACTCTGACGTCCAAGTCAGATTGGGTACTATAAAGTAGCAAGTTTAGTTCGTAATACTATATAGTGATAAAGTTGGATGATCATACCATAGGTCGAGGCCCCCCATTTACAATTATGTATCTGGTGTGAGGATTCTTGGTTGAATCTACTCCTAACTACCTTGATTTGTGTTTCTCTCTCTAGAAAATGCCCTATTCTCTCTCTATAAACCATAAAATCTATAAAACAGTAGTTGTCTTTACAAACAGAAGAGAAAACTATTTATGTGGCAGAATTCGTGAAATCTCGCTTAAGCGAGATGCCAAAGAATCACATTATGTCCAATGAATTCATGCCACATGGACCTTATCCCTTGAAATTGTTGAACCTTGCTTAAGCGAGCTGGAAGCAAAATGGGCAGCGAGATTGAAGTTGCGCTCGACACACATCTCGCTTAAGCGAGTTGGCTTCATTCTTTACATCTTGCTTGAGCGAACTGGGAAGTGAGTAGGGGACTTGCTCTCGACACGAATCTCGCGCAAGCGAGATGCCTTTGTATTACAAGCGAGATGCCTGTGCTGCTCTTAGAAGAATCTCGCTTAAGCAAACTGATCTCGCTTAAGTGAATTCTGATTAGCTTGGAAAGTGATTTCTTGGTCCTTGCTTGTCATTTCCTGCAAAAGTTAAGTGGAGTAAGGCAAACAAAGCATAAGTGGTAAAATTACAACAAATGATTACTTTTCTTTAGATAACTTGCAAAACAAGTCCCTAAAATGCCTAGATTAACACATAAAAAATGGTACTTTTGAGCACTTATCAATAACAAACTCCCACCCCAACCACCTAAACACCTGATACCACACAGGAGAGACTGGGGGACACGAAAAAAATAGGTGCGACGACAACTTAGACGAAGCACCATAGAAGACACATCTGACACCCCCGTCCGGGAGCGGGACATCACGACTAAGGAGGTTGTGCCTGGTAGGAATCCTATCAAGGATAAGATGCCAAGAGAAGACAACCACTTTGAAAGGGGCACTAGACTTCCAAATCCGGGAAACCGTCTGCAAGACGATACCCTCAAGTGCACCTGTACCCGGAAGACCATTTAAAAGGTGAGAATAGGCCGATTTCATCGAGTACCAACTAGGGGTGGCAAAAAAATTCATTCCCACGGATAAAATCTGTCATGGACACGGGGTAGGTAGCTAAACAAGTACCCATATGTATAATAAACGGGTATTTTACTACTCGTTACTTTATGGACACAAACACGGATTTGATGATACGAGTGCCCGGGATATCCGTATCCGTTAATAAATTAAGTAAATTACTAAAATATCCATGTGTGTATATAAAATAGCTTGGAATGCATATGACTTTTTGAATGTTTATTTGGATTTTAGTCTAGCTTTTATTTGGTGGTTTTTATGCTTTTTGGATGTTTGATGTTTTTATCCTTTTATTCTACTTCAAGAATTTGTATAGATTATGTAAGAATCATATGAATAATGGTATGATGAATTTGCTTGGGATTTAGTAAGAATCATGATTTTTGTTGGATTATGGTATGAATTATGAAATTTAAATTGAATATATTATGTATGAATCTTTAAAAGTTGAAGTTTGTAGGTAATTAAAAAAGTATTTTTCTTTGCCAAAAAAAAAATTAATTCGAAAATTCATGGGTACCTACGAATATTTGTGGGTATCTAAATATCTGTGGATTATCCGTATAGAGATACCCGCATGGATACGGGGACGAGCACAGGTACCATATTTATCCAACGGGGCGGGGGGGAATATCATACTACCCGTACCCATGGATACCCATTGACATCCATAGTACCGACCATCAGGACTAAGGGTCCAAGACCACCCATCCTCCCTATCAGAACAGGAGTGCCTGATCACGACCACAAGCATCTCATTAAGCAACTCCGTCTCCCAAACGAACAGAGGCCTCCTCCACCTAAGATCCCAAATCCAGTACCCCCGTAGCCACCTTATTTCCCCCAGGAGGAAAATATTCGACAACCACAAGGACGCCACACGAAGCATGAAGAGCCTACCACCAAGATGAGGAGAAGGATATCAGCCACCATAACGGCCGAAAATGATATTTTTTCAGATACCACCGTCCCCTAAAAGAAACTGCCATCGCCATTTAGCTAAGAGGGCAAGATTGACCTGACGAAGATCCCTCACCCCAAGCCCCCCATTATTTATCTATGTATCATTATCTAAAACTCCAAACCCAAGGCCTAATCGATTTCATGTTTAATATTTTAGGGCAAAGTGGTTTGAGATATTTTCTTTTGTTTTTGTTTCTAATCCTATTTTCCTCTGTTTTTAGACTTTGGTTGACAGATTAGAATTGCATTCAGAATTTAGAGAAATTGTATCGCAAGTTATCTACTACTCTTAAATGACAATCTAATCTATAAACAACAACCATTCAGGCTTTTGTAAACGCTTTTGAGTCTTGTTAAATTATTTCTCAATGATATTTTCAATACTATTCAAAATCTCATTGTTGACACCTTGTGAAAATACTTAAGGAGGAGAACCAAAATGAAGAAAAAAATGTTTGAGTTATATTCTTATGTATTAAGTGAAATATTCAAGTTCACTTTTTGATGTTAAAATACTATCTTGTGTTATTTGAGAGAATATTCTTTTTTTGAAGAAATCAAAATGGGATATATTAATAAAGGTGATGAGAGCTCCCTAGTACAAGATGTACCAAAGAGTCCACCCCAAAAGACAAAAACGTCTTACAAAGTATATACTAGATAAAAAGGTCAATCAAGACCCAGACATGATAAGGGATCTGACCACCATCTCTGAAACCCGTGCACAAAAATGGCATTCTTAGCTTATAAGCCACCAAACTGAATGAAATTTAACCTGATCCAACAACTGTAAAATTGGAGTTTCTATGTTGTTGAATAACATGTTATTACGGTCACTCCAGATTTGCCAAATACAAAGAAGCCAAAGCAATTGGAGAAACGATCGGCGAGCCTTTAAGTGACCTGTATAATGTGTAAATTGAAAGAAATGCTCACTAATATTATGAGGGTCAACACTAGACACACCAATCCACGATCTGACATGATATCATAACGACCCGAACACTTCGGAATGAAGAAACAGATGAGATGCAGTCTCCTCAGATCCGCACCCCGCAACACACATCCCCCCTCAGCCTGAAGAATACCGCGTCGGATAAGATTCATTCTTGTCGGTAACCTGTATTTCAGCAGACGCCAAGCTACTATAGATACCTTAAGAGGAACCTCCTTATGCCAGACAAGGTCTCTTGTTACATCAATTGTGCGAGAGTCATGAGTTGTCAAAATTTGATAAGCACCTCGGACATGTAACCATTATGACTATCTGGATCTCACTGCCACATGTCAAGAGTATTAGTCTGCAAAATAACACTATCAAGTAATTGCCTACACTCTTCTAACAACTCCTCTTCCCACATCCACAGTCTTCTTAATTTTGTCAAGAGTATCTAAGAGAATATTCTAACACATGATTTTTTTTTGAAAAGGCTCTAACACATGATTAATCAAACATAACGAAAAACTTTGTCTAGTTTCAATGATCTATATATTTAAGTATGTTTCTTTATGCTGGGTCTAAAACCTTATTTATATAGTCCTAACATCTATCAATGATGAATATTTTTTGTATTTATATTACGAACATACATGAAAAATACATCCATATACTTAAGTTGGGAGATAAGATCTCAAGATTGCTAAATGTAAATTTAGTATTTTGAAATGTCACGATGTAACCACATTAAATTCACACACTAGATTGAAGCTAACATTTGAAGCTTAAAAAACTGCTATGAAAGGGGCTATAAATGTACCGGGCTGGTGATTCATCCAAAAACCAAACAAACACTAAATTAACACTTCATCATATATTACTTAAAAAAAAACACTTCATCATACTTTCTTTTTTTTAAGAAACACTTCATCATCATATATTACTTAAAAAAAAAAACACTTCATCATACTTTCTTTTTTTTAAGAAACACTTCATCATACATGAAAATACTTCAATATCAATAATAACCATTAACCAATACAACTTGGACTAGGACAAGGATACTAGAGAAGTCTAAAGTATACAAATTAAAAAAAAAATCAAATAAATTAAGAGAAAAAACAAATAAATAAGCCAACTTATCTAGAGTATTTAACTAAACAAGAGGTCTAACCAGGTGTGCCCCCAAACCCACAACCAAATTAACAATCATCCAATAAAATAATTATGTTAAACACTAATTATGAGGTGCAACATATCCTTTAAATAATCAAATATAGTAAAGTACTATAGTATAAAAACAACAAAAATTGATAAGACCAATGACTGAGAATATGACAATGAAATAAAAAACAAAGTAGTAGTGGATTCATTGCACACGTATCTTTTGGTTTGGTTTTAGGTTTTGGTTTGGAGCTAGGTTTGGTTATGAAGACTTTTATGAGGATAAGAATGACCCCTCTCTCACTCTCTCTCATAGTTTTCTCTCTCTAGAAAAAAAAAAAACACATTACTACTACCGCCTTCAAAGTTCTACAAAAACCCATTCCCTCTTTCACCGCCTCAAATAGTTCTAAACTTCACTCTCTCTCTCTCTCTACACATTTTTCTCTCTTTTATTCTCTCCCAATAAACAACACACACATACACATAAACCCACTTTCTCACATTCATCACAAAAATACACTAAATTTTCAGTGTCACCAATCAAATTCTTCAAGATGGCGTTTGAAAATCAAGACACTGTCCGTGAAATTAAGCCCAAAAACAGGAGAATCATGGTAAATCAAAACTCTTTCTTCAATTTTCTAATAAATGTTTGGTTTTCATTTAGCTCACACTCTCATTGTTGGTTTATTATTTGTGAATTGACTTTGATAAACTAGTGTTAATTTTTTTGGAAATGCAATGATTTTGTGTATTGTTTGTGTTTTTGAATTCTGGGTCTGATTCAAAATATGATTTTTTTTTACATGGTTTTGTTTTTATTTAGTTCAGTTCTTCATTGTGTGTTCATTATTGGTGATTTGACTTGAAGAATTAGTGTTAATTTTTTGTTTTGTTTTTGGAATGTAATGTTTTTGGGTTTTAATTGTGTTTTTGAATTCTGGGTCTGATTCAAAATTGAGTTTTTCTTTTAGCTCAGACTCTCATTGTGTGTTCATAGTTCATTATTTGTGAATTGACTTGAAAAATTAGTGTTAATTTTTTTGTAAAAAATTTGAAATGCAATGATTTTAGGTATTATTTGTGTTTTTGAATTATGGGTCTCATTCAAATCTAAATTTTTTACACAAAAGTTTTATTTTTATTTATCTCAGACTCATTGCGTGTTCATTATTTCTGAGTTAACTTGGAAAATTAGTGTTAATTTTAGTGAACAAAATTTGGATTTTTTTGTGATTTTGAATTGTGGGTCTGATTCAAAATTTGATAAATTTTTTGAAGGGTGCTGGAGGACCTGATGATGAGGAAAACAGGTGGCCACCATGGTTGAAACCTCTGCTCAAAGAGCGTTTCTTTGTTCAATGCAAGTTGCATGCTGATTCACACAAGAGTGAGTGCAATATGTATTGTTTGGATTGTATGAATGGTGCTCTTTGCTCACTCTGCCTCAATTACCACAAAGATCATCGTGCTATTCAGGTTTGTTACAACCATTGAATTCATCGAAGTTTTGTTGTTTCAACTGTTGTTTGTAGTTGTTGTTCTTTTACCCTTTGACACATTTATTGTGTTTCCTGTTATTGTTGTCAGAAAAACCATCACTTTTCCTTTGGATTTGGTCCTTTTTCTGTTTGAAATTTCTACACAACCAATTATCCATAAATTCCCATTTATTGTTCGTAACCACTACGCACCAATGGTTTAGATTGAATGTGTGTTTGTTCACTGTCTGACACATGTTGGTGTCAGACACCGACATTTGATGTTGGTGTCAAATGTCGGTGTCTGCCACTCTAATCAATTCAATTATTTCTATTTTTAAAATTATTATTCATGACAATGAATTAGTGTCATTGTTGTGTCCGATGTCCGTGTCTAGTTCGGTGTCACATAAGTGAAAAATGTTTTAGCTTTTCAATGCAATAACATGGTTATTCCTTACTAATGAACTCTTTTTTTGTGTCTTTGATATAGATAAGGAGGTCTTCATACCATGATGTGATTAGGGTGAATGAGATTCAGAAAGTGTTGGACATAACAGGTGTTCAAACCTATATTATCAACAGTGCAAGGGTTGTGTTCTTGAATGAGAGGCCTCAACCAAGGCCCGGAAAAGGTGTCACCAACACTTGTGAAGTCTGCGAGCGTAGCCTTCTCGATTCCTTTCGATTCTGTTCTCTTGGCTGCAAGGTATTTACATTCCTTCACATAATGTCTTCCCCTTCTAACCATTTGAACAAGATTAACCCCCAAAATAGTAGTAATAATAATCCGCCACGAAACTTTTGGCCGCTAAATCAAGGATTTTGATGTTTCAATTTGTTAATGATAATATGATTGAGGTTGCATTGATCACATTTGTTTTGATTGCAATTTTGGATATTATCAAGACTTCAATGTTAATGCATTGAGGTCACATCAGCTACATTTGTCCTCTTAAGAAATAGTCTATAATAGCAGCATTTGACCGTAATTCTCTAAAATACAAGACTCAACATCATGATTTTAAAATTTTTTTTTATCAATCCCACTATTTAAAATATTGATCAATGGTATCTCTTTAAGAAAAAACTATTTGCTTTATTTTCAAGCTAGCACTTAAAGTGGATTGACTTTGCTTATAATATCATGAATGCTAATATAGGTTTATTTTTAATTTTTCAATTTGTTCCTATACCCAACATTTGAAATTGTGTCATTTCAATATGGACCCTTTTGCATTCAATTTAATTTTATTGACTTGTCAAGATAATTTATTCTTGTTTTGACTTTTGAGTCCATGTGTTGGATACTAATCTATATGCAACTATGAATTCTAGATTGTTGGAACTTCAATGAATTTCCAGAAGAAGAACAAGTCAGCACGTGCTTCATTGATATCAGACTCAGAGGATTCACACAGCAGCAGTTGCAGCCATGGAAGACTGAAGAACATTAAGGTGCAAAGCTTCACTCCTTCAACACCACCACCAACAGTCAATTACAGATCAGCCAAAAGAAGAAAGGGAATTCCTCATCGTGCCCCGATGGGAGGACTAGTGTTGCAATACTAGAAAACAGTTAATAATCATAGGTTATTGCTATAATGCCCTTAATGAGTCGAGCTCCCCTACAGTTAGAGATTCCTCGCATTCATGCAGTTGGAACATCAGTGATCGTCTAATCAAGATTATAGACCTATTTTGATTGAACGACCACTAATGTCCCAACTAAGTGAATGTGGGATCCCTTGACTGAAGGGAATCCGAGTTCGCTTTTAATATAGATACGAAAAAATCTAAGGTATCTGTCTCTATGCTGCTTCAACAGTTCCACTCTAGAGCTTTTTGGTGAAAAGGGCCAGTGCTGGAAGTGCTGTCGTTAATAGTGTTTGTTTGTGTATATAGGAAAAATCCAATAGGAGTGGAAAAGGTTAGGAAAATAAAACATCTGTGAGATATTATAGTTTGGTAAAAAGGAACGGTGTAGGAAAATAATCAAAAAGTTCCTTTGGACCTTAAGTTAAAGATGGTAATGACAATAGTATAGGTTGGTTTTCTAGAGTAAGTTATATGTAAGTTTTGGGAATGTAAATAGTGGATATAGTAAAGTGACAATGACAGTGTACTCTTTACAAATATAGATGGACTATCTATGTATGAAATTGTGAAATAATAATAATGATAAATTTTATAAAATCTTATGCCTCAATTATTATCAATTCTCTTGTCCTTGTCTTTCTAAATGTTGATATTTTCTTCGAAATTACAAGAAAAAAATAGTAAGAAAAATGGATCAAAATTAGAGAATGAAAATAATGAAGATAGAATATGTGATTTTATTTTTTATTTGATTATTATTTTTTGAAATGAGGAACATCAAGTAAAAGAATTAATTATTGATTCATTTAGCTAAAGAAAATAAATTTCGGGACATTGATTTTAAAAATTAAAAAATTGGCATTTATATATGACCTAATTTTTTTTACAAATTCAATTTTTTTTAATATATATGACCTAATTTTTTTCCTTCAAAAATCAATCATGACACAGTGAATTTATTTTCAGTTCTAACTTTATTTAGTGGTGATGACAATGACATGACCCATTTTTAACGGCGTCTTATGTGGGGTTAGTCAAATATGGGTTCTCAATTTTGCCACGTGTCGTATTATGATTTGATATTTACAAAGCAGCACTTATTGGTTCTCGAAAGTTGTGTTTAGGTTAGCCACCCTTTCTTTCAGAAAAACAAAACAAAACACGATTGTTTTGTGGGCGGCTTCGTGGCATCACACGTTTGGATTGACTGGGACCCACATCTAATTTTAATCAAACGGCTAGCCTTTCGTATTTTTTTAAAACTTGATACCCGATCTAAATACTACTAATTAGAAGGTATCAATCTTACCGTCTAATTGCAGAGCCACGTTTAAAACCAGAGCTAAGCTGCATTATGAATTTGTTAATCAAAATTAGCATCAGATCAGATGTAATCGAACCTGAGACTCTAACAAGTAAATTACAAGATCTGAAATCAAAATTAGTATTTCATCATTATTTAAACGGTTGTGATGAAAATTGATCTTTCCCTCATTTGTAGGCCACAGTGTCTTGTCCTGTTGCTAAAATAGGAAGGTTTTTGGAATCTAACTTGAGTGAGTGGTCATCGATTCATAGATGTGAGATGCAAAAAGCATACGTGGGTTTGTGGGTAAGTGCACAAGTGGTTCAGTGTCATTGTTTGAGAATTTTCCAAGCTTAGCAACGTGTCTATGGGAATAGTCCAGGATAGTGGGAATGGAATCAACCTAAAAATGTTGTCTCAAATTTTTTGCTGAATTTAATTACGGAATATGGTAATGAAATTTACTAGCTGGAAATGTATTTGTCACCTCTCACACGAGAAAGTGCTTCAATCAAAGGTCAAAATATGGGGATGAATGGTGTAATTTAAAATATTACCTGATATAGAATGTTCAAGATCATATGCAAATTATATTGTGATTTGTTTAATTAGTTATTATTTCTTAGTGTGTAAGAAATTGTATGAATATTAATAAATTTATAATAATTCTTAGCCGTTTTGACCAACTTGGGTATGTGAACATGATTTTTCTTTCATTGAAATTATTATAGTATGCATCATTTTCATTCATATAAGAATATATTAAAGAATTTTCTACAAATGAGAAAAAACAAATTTTGACCAATTTTTTATATTTTTTTTCAATATAGAATATATCACAATAACTTTTCATTGCGGATGAAAAAGTATTTCATCAACATTGTAACATGTGCTATACGGCGAATGGAGGTGTTTGTTGTGTGTTAGTTCTTTTTTTTAAATGTTGCTATTGTACTAATTTAAAGAGTTTGATATGGTATTTTGATCACAACTAGTTTATTTCATATTTTTAAATCCATCATCTTTGATCTCCATTATATGCTCTCAAACATATATCTTTACGAGTTTGGTCGTTTGGACCTATCATTAGGTTAACAATGGAGCATTTAGTTATTAGGGGTCGTTCGAGGGTGGATGTAAGTTCTTTTATTTTTAAAACCACACATAAATTTTACGGTTCTCGTCCTTGTTTTAACGCCACGTTACTACCGGTCGTCTGGTTTGCCCATTACTCTGACCACCATTGTAATCACCATCAATCACCACTCCGATTATTGCAAACCAACGTTCGTTGCTGAATGAATTCAGTCACATCTCATTTTTTGAGTATCACAATCAAGAAATTGACTATGAATGATATGCTGCCTGCACCGACTAAAATCAGGTCACTTTGTAGGTTTTGTGTTGTGTATTTTAAAATATAAAATAGAAAATTGTGGATTCCATTTCTTAAATATATAAAAACTGTAATTTTTTAGACATAATTCCTATTTATAAATTTTTTTAACATGTATTTTAAAGACATATGTTAGCAAGACCGTTAGTGTATAGTATGTTGAAATTATAACTTGGCAAGCCATAAATAAAATGCATTCTACTCAACGGTGAAATATTAGATGGGACATTTAGCTAGGTTCATTATTCAGCAAATAACTTTTCAAAGTATGTTGATTTAATGTAAGTTCATTTCTGCGCTTCCATCATCATTTGAATTTTTTTTACCAAAACAAAGTTAACTATTATCATTAATTAACAAATGTTCAATACAAGAAAGATAAGAATAAAAAATACGGTGACTAACCCAAGAACATGCCGCCCTAGCTAAAGTATGAGCAGTCATGTTCGCTTGCATCCTAACAAACTTCACCTCGAAGTTGGAATGTAAAGATAACTGATAAATAATACTAGAAACAATAGCATAAAATTCCGAATCACCATGGCCTGAAGACGATAGAGCTTGCACTAGAGTAGTTGAGTCGGAATCAAAGACAACCTGATCCCATTTGTTAACATCTGCAAAGTGAATGACATCGAGTAAGGCTAGTGCCTCCCCCTCCAAAACTGTCATATTTGTCCGCTGCCATTTCGTTTGAGCCCGAATAAATTTCTCACGGGAGTCTCTAACACAACACGCAAAAAGATGTTATATGGTTACAGTCATGGAAAGCGGCATCCACATTGCACTTCAACCATGTCTCACGCGGTTTTTTCCAAACTGAGCAGTTACCTTGCACTCTATTCTGGCCGTAGGTGAATGGTCTTTTAATCCATTACATGGTTTTAATCGTTAGGGTTCTGTCATTTTTTTCGATGGTGCGAGTATTCTTTCTACTTAGTCAAATCTGGTGAATCAAGTATCAATTGTACTTCTCTCATTTTAATTTAATAAAGTTTATATTGTTGAATCTCGTAAGTTTAACTCAATTGAAAGCTATAAAAGACATTATTTACAGATGCCGAAGTTCGAATCTTGGATTTCCTTTTTTTCACACATAGAGTGTGTAGATCTAATCGCTAGACTATTTGACAAAAACAAATTGACGTTGCTGGTAAAAAAACATGATACTCTCTCTGTCCCTCAATACATGACCTAATTGACAATATACATTATTGACTTAACATACTTTGACCATATTTTTCTACTAATTCACAAAGATAAATAATATCATGTAAGATGTTGTTGGATTCGTCTTGATGAATATTTTAAAAATATTAAATTTTCATAATTTTTTTAGTAGAAAATTAAAGATAAAATATATGTATTGATAAATGTGTCGGAATCAACTAGGTTATGTATGGAGGGACAGATAATACATTATGGAGTAATGACTAAAAAGAAATTAATTGGATGATGGTGGATGAATCTTTTTATTTCCCCATGTTAAACGGCACTCCTTTTTCATGTATAGTATTTAAAAAGAGTATAACTTTTAAAAGTACGTATCTACAAAAAAAGAAGCATTCTCAACTTTTTTATTTCTGTCCATCAAAAACCTTCCCCTTCAAGTTGTACCCCATAAACATCAACATATAATTACATGCAACCATATCTCTCAATGCTTAAAAAAAAATGTATCCAATTATTCATTTCATACAATATTGCAGAAGAATATACCAATATTTTAAGCACACAATGATTATGCTATAAGAACAAGGCAGCTTAGTCAGAACTCGATCCCTTCTTTATATATGCTCCGTAAATAACAAGTTAAAAATAACTAAAGAATATATTTTTCATTAATTATTTATGTCCATCAAAGTGGCATATGCAACGAATAATCTCAAGCTGTATTATTTTGTTTTTTCTACCAACTATACTGTGGTAGCCTCGTAGGAACACATTACTAGAATGTGAAAGTAGGAGATGGGTGTGTGTCTATAAATATATATATTTTTTGACAAAAATAATACGTAAAAAAAATATCTGTTTAGATAAATTCACGTAAGAATAACTTCAACAATCAATTAAAAATTGAAAGTCATGTTTATAAGCAAATATTTAAATGTCAACTTCAAATTAACAAAGTGATTTGGCTAAATTGAATGTTAATGAGCTCCTACTAATAAAAAATTAAGGTAGAAAACTCCGGTTTAAATTCTAACAAAAACAATTATTGCAGACTTTATTCATATTTTGGTTAAGTTTCGAATTATCAGAGTTCATTTTCTATTATGTGAATAAACAACGAGTTTGAAAATCATTGTGGACTACCATAAATTTATGAAGTTATAAAGTCTAACTTTTGTCAAAATCGATCTCATTGTCCATCCAAACATGGACTAAATTAATTTAACATATAAAGAATCACTTTTATGTTCACAAAGATAAATCTAAACAAACATTAATTACCCAACTTGACAACCTTTTTCCAAAGTGTTCCCTAACTTTACACAACATATTTACCCTCACCACCACCTTACTCTAAAGTCTAAACACACCAGTTATCCTTTTTTGGTTTGGAGAAGAAAAATACTTTACATGTATGATATGGAATTGCATTTCTCTATCATGATGTACTAGTCAAATTAATAAGCACCCTTCAATAAAAGATAGAGTCACATATTTCTTGTTCCCTTAGCTATAAGTGAAGATGGGTCCTACTTGATTAAATTTCTTAAGCTATGATGTCATTGATTAATAACTCTTAAAATATATAGGATGATGGTGCTGATTATGGTGGTTAAAGCAAAAGAAAGCCTCTTTCATGCCCACACTATCATATACTTCATCATCCTCTCGAGTGGGTCCCCTTGGTCCGTGTTTTCTAGGTTTGATTGGTTCTTATTGTTTCAGGTTGCCAAGAATACCTACTTTACTATATATTACGAATTAAATATAATTAATACTATAAAAACTAGATTTATAAATAGATAAAATTTAAGTTTAGTCATTTTCCATAAAGCGTTTGTGACATTCTTTCATGAACAATTTATGTGAACATCTCCACCATAAAAGAAAATAATTATTTATATATCCCACAAATATATTTGTTATGTTAACATCAGTCCTACGTGGAATCTTCATTATGTACTCATAATTCATTGTCAAATATGTACGCCGCCACATTATATCATAGTTAGGTATTTTGTCAAGTTCTTCAACTTAATTAACCAGAGGTTGGGTTATTATAGTAGTTAGACACATTAATTATTGCTATAGTTTAATGTATTGTTTATGAATATATAGTCATCTACCAAAATGTGAGACAACACATTACATATACTCTTTGAAATATTTCTTTATTAGAATTAAGAAGGATTTTTTTTTTGAGAGTTTATTTATCAAAGGAACAGTAATGTAATAATGCGGAATATATAATGATAAAAATACATATATTAGACTAGTACATTATTTCGTTCCTTGTAATTAAAAGATTATTTGATTTGTAAGAAAAAAAGAGATAATTTGACAATGATATAAAACGATATTAAGAATTAATGTTGCAACATGGTGTTGCAAGAGTTGATAACATGACTCTATAGCTTCTAAGTTGTAGTCATAGTTTACACACGAAAACTTCTATAGCTTCTACTCCCAGCAATGCCAAATTCTCACAAGTTTAGCTTATAAAACCATAACAAGTCTCCACTCTATGTAGACCGGCCGAAATGACCAACATATCCATGCATTACAATTTATAACTTTACCTTCTGGTCATTGTTATAAGCAAAAAATTACTTGTAATAATGAGTTAACGACCAGAGGATGTACGGACCCTCCTTTTGGTTTGGAGGAATCCACACTGCTAAAAAAGCAAAAATTAGTGAGGGAATTTTAGAGAGGGAAAACGTGAAATCCCTCTCTAATTCCGTCACTAAATTTTGCGACCAAGGAATTTGTGAGGAATTTTATTTTTTCCGTCACTAATTTCCCTCTCTAATTTTGCTTTTTCTAGTAGTGCCATGTAATATGCATCAATGCTACTCGGCTAGAATAAAATTATGCAACATACTAAGCTATATATGCTTGAGACTCATTTTTAAACTTATCATTTTTAGAAACAAATCAAATTTTAAGTTAATTTTATATTGGAATTGATTTTGCCTCTCTCATCAAACTCATTTAGCAAAAATACAGATGCTTGGTTTGTGTAAAGCAAAATCATTTTTTCTTCAAAAAAAACTTTCACGTGAAGTTAAAAAACTACACTACTTAAACTTTTCATGTCTAATTTTCATTTAGAGTAATATCATTCAAACATAAATTACTACTTTTCAAATTAAAGTAGAACCAAATAATTTAGCAAAAAATCGTAGAACCAAATAATCTATTTTACATAATTCTATTCAACAGCTCATCCATCCAAATGGACAAAAATTAATAAGTTATGAAATAGATTGGTGTATGAGTACATATGCAATCAAACAACTACTCAAAGAAAAACTATACAATCGACAAAGAAAGAAAATCTAGAGTATTAAGCAAGTTCAATATCGACATTAGGACATGGGAGATGCATATAAAATGGATAAGAAGAAGCCAAGTAGTAGCTATCATTCATTTACTTGGGCCACGAAGTGCTTTGGTGGAGCCCTTGAGACCCCATAGCAAAAAATGATACAACCAAGTAGGGCACGTAACTAATTCAAATTCCACTTGGTGCTCTTACAACTTTTTCTTCACAAAACTAAGTACACATAAGAAAAGCTTCTGTTATCAAGAGTAAAAAATAAGACTGTTGAGCTGATTCAGAGAATATTTTTATACTTGTTTTAGAATGTGAATGTGAACGTGTGCTAAGATGTGTGAAATGTAATTAGGAGTTAAAAAAAATACGAAGGAGGAAGGTGTATGTGTCGTCATTTTTTAATAATATTATGTGAATCATTCTATTAATAATTAGGTTTAAATACCGTGTTACATTTTATGTATTAGATCTAACTCATTCTTACAAAATCAGTTTATTATAAAGTGAGACATGTTACTCTATCTTAAATAATCTTAAGCTATATATTTATTCAAAAGATGACTTAGGTTTTTTCCAAAATCAATATACATGATGAATTATACATGTCATTACAACGTTAGGGATTAACAATCTTGTTTTTCTTTTTTTTTGTGGTGGTCGGGGTTTGAACCCCTGAACTTTGCATATATTATGGATTGTCTCTACTAATTGAGTTAAGCTCACGAAAACATTAATAATCTTTTGTTGAGCGAACAAAAAAGTCATTATGAGGTAAATATGCTAGACCGGGGGTCCTATATATAGGAGGAAATTCCTATGTACCTTGGGGGCAATTCCTAATGTTGGGAGTTACCGTGCAATCGTCGTTTATCCTGACTAATTTCTTATGCAAGTCAATTTTGTATCATATAGTAAGTGAATTAAACTTGAATCAAAATTCGTTTCATCATGTGGTGGTCCACTTGGTAGCCTCAATATTAAAGCACAAATCAAGAAAGTAAAAGGAAATTATCTTTGATCAAAATGATCAACGCAAAGATAATGCCAAGAAGGTACCGTCCATACAGTTTGAACATAGTGCCAATTGCAAAGACAAAATATCACAAATTTTTCAATGCCTACGCTATGCAACATCAATATTTCTTCACTTCCAAGTTTTAAATTTCATGTCGATAAAATGTAATACGCATAAAACAAAATTATTATAATTCCCAAGTATCTCTATTCAAATAAAAGTTAATTACAATATGTTAATAGTTGAGGTGGAAGCTTTTGTCATATTGTATAGTAGTACGTGGAAGTTGAAGATGACCTCTTATTGAAGGAGAGTTTGCATCTTCATCTCATCAGTTAATTAATCGCATAAAGTCATATAGCCACAATTATTATTGTAATAACGTAACGTAATAGAAGAAGCAACGTTGCCATACGCCTAGTCAACTAACTCTGGAATGAACCTTGATCATTGTTGTTTACACCTTCAACAAGGCTAAAAAACACCATAAAATAGCAAAATTAATCTCAATTTTCAACGGTAGTTAACTACCGTCAATTATAACCCAACAACGGTTAACTATCGATAAAGTTATTTTGATATTTTCATGGTGTTTCTTAGTCTCCTTTAATGTTAGAACAACAATTTTTATGAACTTTTTTTTCCTTGTCACAAACTTTTCTCAAGTTCCCATGGGGCACGATTGCGACCCAACATTAGGGGGCTCATACACTATCAATTCAGAAAATTGCTCTTTGGAACATAGTGTTTGCTCACCAGCACCTCAAACCGACCAAAATGCCTTCGACGGTAATTAACTACGGTTCAATTTCAAACGGTAGTTAACCATCATTTTAAACCCCTCATTATCATATACAAGAACACACAGATTCTTGTCAGGAACGGTAATTAATTACCATTTAAGCAGGGTTCACATAGTCATATATAGAGTATAGACTATAAACGTAAAAACGTTCTTTGAAATTGAAGTTTTTAATACATAAATACATTAATAATTAGGCTTGTTGATATCATTTTTAAAAAGGCCGGATTTCACAATTTCTTCCAAGCTATTTAGATTGAATTCTACTCTTTACCTAACAAAAACGCTCATTCCTAACTGAAATGACCAAATTACCCCTGCGTGAGTTAACTCACGTTGCTTGAGTTAACTCACCCACCTTATATTCATGCGAGAGTTAAGTCACGCTACGTGACTTAAGTGGTATATCACAACAACAGAAACACAACCCCATTCCCTTTCAAAACACTATCAAATACGATTTTTCATACTATTTTTGCGAATTTCACCAAACTCAACCAAATCATCATTAAATCACGTAAATCAACAAGTAAGTGCTGCTTATCCTACTTCATTGTTTTTTTTGTTTGTTTAAATTTATAATTTTTTTGGAGAAATTTGACATTTTTAGGTTTTTAGAAAGTTGGCTTCATGTTAGTTTTTAGGATTGTCAGTGATGAATTAAGTTAGAAATTGTAGATTACATGTTGTTTAGAGTGCAATATGGTAGTTTATGGTTTTGAAATTGTTGAATTTTAAGTTGATTGAAAGTTGGACTCTAGGTGTTTGATAAAATGTCTCAATGAAAATTTGTTCATTTTTTGGATTGTTAATGATGAAATTAGTTAGAAATTGGTTTGTTAATGTTGATTATAGTTAGTTTGACTACAATGTGGTAGTTTACGAATTGAAATGACATTGCCGAAATTTAACGGTTGTTGTTGAATAGTTAGAAATGACACAATGTTCGTATAAAAAAATGATTGATTTTTTGCTTTTGTGCAGATATGTCTCAGAGGCCTGACAAAATGAGGGGATATAGGGAGTTGGCTACATGGAGTGTGCAAAGAGAAAAGGTGGCACAACACCCTCATAGGACAGGATGAGACTTTCTTTCCTATACGAGTAGCTTTCTCTTACCTTCGACTCATTTGTTAGCGTTGTTGGTGGTTACATGACCTTGCTGTGGTAATATATTTTTTTTTCTTATTTTTTTAGTGAATCGTAGATGTATAGTTGTTTATATCATACTTGTGCTGATATAAATTTGTCTCTTTGTGTTTGCAGGGATGGTTTTGGCGCAATTCAGGCAGCTCGTTCCGAGGAAGCTTAATGAAGATTACGTGCGTGATGACCCGCTTGTGGGTAGATGGAAACCTCCCAAAGGTTTTTCTAATGTTGGACACTTCAGAAATACAATTTATTCGATGGAGCATGCTCATGTCATCTGGAGGCCGTACGAGACTTGACGCCCTTTCATGACATATGTTGGTACTTTGGATGGATTATGACCGGAAAAGTTAGGATGTGTCGTCACTTGCCAGAGCGGGTTCTGAGGCAGTATGGCTATGTCCAGACCGTTCTCAGACCTCCTACGACGACTAGGCCTCCTAAGACAGAGGAGGTGGTTACGGCCTTCATGGATTTTGTTGTCCATGTCCTTAGGCAACAGGAGAGGGGTAATCCGGTCTCGGAGGACGAGGTTTGGATGCATTATATGGGATACATGAAATAATTCTACAAAGTATACCTTCCTCTTATGATCGCCCTTGCACCCGTTCCTGACTACACAGCTCACGTCCCTCCCTACGAGGAGGTTCTTGTTGAGCAGCAGTGGACCAGACAACCTCCCGACCCATTACAGATCATCCAAAATGTCAGAGCCGTAGTTGATAGCGTTATGGCGAGGATTCCTGATGTGTATTCAAATCCTGTTGTTGCCCGCGTTATGGACATCATCCGACAACAATATCGTATGTTGGAGGAGGTGCCTGCTCCGCAAAGGAGTACTAGAAGTCATAGTCCACATGAGCAGTAGGGTCTTTTTTGTGACTTTTGTACCTTTGTAGTTCTTTTGTGACATTTTGTCGGATATGGATGTAATATATTTACATTTGCGCGTTTGCGCTATTTTATGACTTTTTAGTTAATTTTTCGTTTATTTTACGTATCTAAATTATGAATGAATGAATGCATGATTTAATGAATGGTTGAATGAATGATGAAAACATGTATTTTTGAGAGGAATGGATGTATGTATGAATGTTGGAATGAAGGAAATCAATGAATAAGGTAATGTTGCCTGTTCTGGTACTGAGCAGACTTTGCGTGAGTTAACTCACGTTGCGTTTAACACATGTGTGACTTAACTCACACAACGCGACTTAACTCACGTAGTTTTAACACATGCATGAGTTAACTCACGTTAAAGACATTTTCGTCAGTTTGATTGGGAGTGAGCAAAAGTTGTTGGGAGAAGAGCATAATTCATTTAGATTAGGACCCTCCTTTGACATTGAGGTTGTCAAATTCTCACAATTTCCCTTCTTATGTAGATTAGGACCTTCCGTAAAAAGTTGTGATTTCACGATTTCCCCTAACTTTTCTAGTTTATTGAGGTCGATTATCTTTTTCTCATTTTATGCACTTTAGAGGTTCAACACATTCCTAGAAATATATTAACGAAAACTTAAATATGATTCTAAATAAATAAATGCTAATACAAATAAATTTTTGATATAACTAAACCAAATACTCCATCTGTTTTAAAATGAATGTCGTTTAATGTTTTTACACACATATTAAGAAATACATTAATTAAAAGAAAGAGAGATGTTATTTTAACAAATTATCCTAATCAACTATTGGTTTGTTTTTCTTAAAGAAAAAATAATACGTTGGAAGTAGCGTATATAGTATTAATTGAAGGGTACAATTGAAAGAAAAAAGTTATTATTACATAGAAAACTGAAAGTGACATTCATTTTAAAACAATTTCTTTTCTTTTTAAAACGACCCTCATTTTGAAATCGATGGAGTAATAAACTTAAATTTAAATTTACATCTCTGTCCTTCAAATTTTTTTACATCTCTGACCCATATGTCGATTGTAACTTGCTTGATAAATGACGGCAACAATGACATGTTAGACGTACCTCCACCAAAGGACTGATCAACTACTTCTATCTCAATGTTGTGTTGTGGACTTGTGGTGGTGATGAGTCCTATGTCGCAGTGGGGATGGCATCTCTGAGACATCTCAAACTCTTGATCCAGTGAACTAGAGTCTTCAGCATAGTCTTGAACTCTCTCATACAACTCCATTTTGGAGGATTATTTAACACACACTCTTTGTGGATCAATCTATGCAATACCTCCCTACCATGTGTCATACTACCAACATTATTAGTCATATCTACTACAACCAACAAAAAAAACTAAAGAAAAAACTTATACAATCAATCAAGTATTTCGTCAAACACTTTAAGGACAATAACCTATATTCATAATTCTAATCAAAATTTAAATACAACATTTCAAAAATAACAAACGACAACTTAAATAACAAATTGACGCTTATTTGTTGGAATTGAAAATAAATGTGCTTAAAAATGCAATGTTTTTTGCTTTGGTTAGATGAAAATCAATGGAAGAAGGAATGATAGGGTTTGATTGTCGACCTATCAAATCATGTTTTAAACAAATAAAATGCACAAGAGAATTCGACAAGTGGATTGTAACTATTAGACCATTTTGCTTAAAGAAAATTACACTTCTCATTTTTAAAATTGTTCATTTTCTTATATCTACGATACTTAACTGTTAGTGATATAAGAGAATGAACAATTCCATATGTAAGAAGAGTAATTTTCTTGCCAAATCAACATAATGATTTTTTTTATTTTTTTTCATCATCAACAATTTTGGGCTGAAAGGTTAGTGGGTTGGACTTATACAAAGGAAAGTTGGAGGTTGGAATCCCATAAAGATACTATAAAAAATACGAAAAAAAAAAGTTAAATAAAAAAATATATTTCATAAAGAGAAAATATTCGTAGACAATAATTAATTTGTATACCCTATTTAACACTCATGTATCAAAACATCCTCCCAAAAAAAGTATCAAATATGATTGCATGTTAACTCTCTTATTATATTGGTCGAAAATTGCTTTTCTAACATAAGTTTCTAAAAACAGAAATAAAGTACTAAAATGTCTCCAACGGTAATTAATTACCGCTAACTTATAACTAGAAAGCTAACGGTAGTTAATTACCGTTGAATTTTTTGGTCATTTACTTGTGTTTCTTAGAAGCATTTGAAGTCAAAAAACCAACCATCATACTGGTCTTACACATGTGTGATGGATCAGTTTGGGTGTATAATGGGTGAGTGGATGTCTAAATATATCAGTTCAATACAAGAAACAAGCGGCAACTCAATGAATTGGTGTATTGAGAAATGATATGTATACAATTGTTTTGTGACAATTTTTAAACAACTCTTTCTTATACTCACATTATGTTTTTGCTCTTTTTTTTCTTTTTTATTTTCTATTGTTTTTGACATATAAAAAACGAGAAAAAGAAATCACAAAAATTGTCATCAAATAATTCTACAAATATAATTACTAAATGAATTATGTCTGTTTGTGAGATATTCTACCCTATTCCTTCTAACTAAAAAGTATTATATTTTGCATTAAACCTATTATTTTATCGTTTATTATAATATTAATAAAAAAACAACCCATGCATACCAATCTACCTTAAACTGCATATATTAGATTGGATCAAATATATTTTTTTCTTTTGAAATAGTCAACCAAACTAAACCGAACCACATATGTTTTTTATTTTAAATCGGATGAATTTTTACTTCAAAACCGCACCTCAAACGCCCCTAATAATTTACACTATTCTTGATGTGAAAACACTTAGTGATAAATACAATTTACACTATTCATGTAGGGCTTTACTAGATAAAAATAATCCAGAAGCATTTAAAGCAAATGATTAATTGCAAGGTATTAAGGTAGCTCTAGTTATATCACCGGAAAAATCTAGCGACCTTAAGGTTGTCCTTATTCATATGACTTTATTAAGTGATATTTTTCAAAAGTCTTCTAATATTCTCCATCATTTTTCATTGGAGACACTCCATGTGTATATATTAAATTCAAGACAAATTCAATTGTAACCACAAACTTATGCAATCTGTCATAATATAATTTTACTTCGAATATATTCTCTCTCTCTCTCTCTATGCATAGAAGTTCTTCCGTGCATGGATTCATAAGAATCTAACAATATGAGACAAATCCATACATTGTACATAACTTCATATATTTCCTTCACTACAAATTTTAATAATTAAGACAAAGCAAAATGACCCATATTCATAATCTAATCTCCTATAATTTCAACATATAAAAAACAAATCGAACTTTTAATTTCAAGTGTAGCCTTGCTTGTATTTGCGAAAGAGTTCCTCAGTTTTGGCATTCCTAAAGGCAAAACATCCAAACAAATAAACAAGAATTAAAGCAACCAATGTAACTATTAATATCACATTGGCTTTCCTCCACTCTATCCTAAGAGTTGCTAACAAACCAGCTTTGCATGAGTCACAATTGTAGCAAAGTTGTGTTTGTTCATTGCTCCATTTCATGCAATCCATGTCTTCACTTGTGTTAATTGGGCTAATCCAATATGTTGGGTTCACAAATGTGTAACCACATTTTGTTGGTGGTTTGCAACAACCTGACTGCATGAGATATGAAAGTACAAAAGAAGTTAAAAAAAAAAGGAAAGGGAATAAAGGGTTAAAGATGAATAATATATTTTGGGGAAAAGAATATGTACTAACATATGGGGTGAAGAATATAGGGTCAACTTTTTTTATTTTATACAATAAATCTGAGTTTTTAGGATTAATGAATAATTAGTGGTTGCTTTAAGAATAATTTACTTAATGAGCAAGAAATGTCATAGAAAAGGGAATGTAGGATCTTGTAAGTTATGAAAGTAAAACAATTGCAATCGAAAATCATAATTTCTTCAAACTAGCTAGGTGTATGAGAACAAAAATTGAAGAAAAACTAGAGGACAGGTTTTGGAAGTTAAAAGAAGTACAAAATTGAGAGCTTATAATATATTTTTGGTTAATGTATACAATCATAGTATGCAATTGCAGTTATAATAATTTGATTTAAGAGATTTTGAAATCATGGTTTACCATTTCATCATAAATCATAATTGTAATCAAAAACCAATAAGGAGGTTACACTAATTGGATTTAACAATGTTAATTAGGTAAAAACAAATCAAGTAATGGTCTAGTGTATTTACCTGCAAGGGTGATAGATGTGCATTAAAGAAATCTTGAGCAATTCGATAACTTTGATTCAACTCAGCACACATGTTTGATGAACTAAGACAACTCTTTATTCCATCCCATTTATGTGAGCTTCTAACCCTTCTACGAAGCCAAAATGAAAAATCATCCACACGATATTCTAAATATGACCTATTAGGCTCAATATTCCCATGTCCTCTAAGTGTAACCGAGTACACAAAAATCACCAAAGAACCCAACAAAACAATGAGTACAATCATAGCAATGAGGTAGAATATGAGAAGCATTGGGATTCTCCAAAAAGCTCCAATGAAACCAACCATACCAACAATTAAAATTAGTATCCCTAAGATGATCACTGGCCATTGTAGGATTTTGACACATGATTCTGCTTGTAAAGTTGCTAGCCAAATTCCAGCACCAATTATTGGGATTGAAAGGAGAACTGCAATGAAGTTTATGATTCCTATCACATTGTTGCTCAATGCCATTTTGGTGGATAATAAAGAAAGAGGGTTTGAGTTTTTGTAAATTTAAGCCAAATAACTTTGTTTCTTGTCTAAGATATATATACCATGAAAGGTTCTATAGGAAGTAATATAATAGCTTAATCAAGAATTGGGATTTTAAATTTTTATATATACTTAGTTTAATTACTTAAGGAAAAACTTTTAAACAAGGAATGTCTTGCACATTAGTACATAGAGAGATAGTAGAGACTAGTGAATAAAGGAAAAATGCTAGACAGCGATGATAATGAACAATGTAGTTTTTGTGTTGAACTAAATCGGAAGAAAGAATCCACGTGTGTCTTGATGCTTTTGTAGCCTCTTAGTTAGTTTCTTCACATGTCTTCCAAAGAACCTTGAGCAGTTGTGTGGATAGATATTACATCAATGTTGATATATATTAAGGTGATCGTAATTAATTACTACCCTATAAATTAATTAGGCATGATAATGACGCGGAGTGGGGATGAGTTTTACATTCTCCGTCCCTATATCCTACTCTCACATACTTATCTGTTACCCTGCCTATATTTAACGAGGTTGAGAAATCGAATCTCATCCCCATCTCCAACGAGTTCGAGTATCCCCGCCCATCCCCATCTCTGTAGTGGCTTTTTTTTAAATAAAAGTAAAAATATTTTTCAGCTCTGAACGTAACGTTGTAATAAATTATCCAGCAAAAAGATGATGGTGATTAATGACTATGGTGATGGAGAAGAGAGAGACCGAGATTGTGAGATATGGAAGGAGAAAGAAGTGAAATGTCATCATAAGTGAGTGTCATCTGAAATACTGAGACTCTGACTGTGTGAGTGAAATGATTTAGAGTTTGGGTTCCTATTTATATAAAAGCAGTAATAAATTGATTTTATACATGCATGACGAGTTTGAGTACGGGTTCAGGATGAATACATATATCCATGTTACCCATCCCGTACCTGTGTTTTAAAATAGAGGAAAATCCAAACTTATATCCAAACTCAATCAAAGCATAGGAAACCCGTCAAATTATGTTTGGTTATTTGAGGTATAGGTTTTGTTGTCGTACATAGTTTATATATGTCCCAAAAATTTCATATTAATTATTGTGGTACAATTAGTATACTTCTAAAACTTAACGAATTGTATACGATGATTTTTGATATGATGAAAAATCTAGTTGACAAATATTTTATGCTTTAAAAGTTCAATCAAATGTTTTTACTTTCAAGATTCTCTGTATTTATAATGAGATCACTCATGTCACTTGAGGGAGGAAAACAAACAATTTTCAGAATGTTGAAACAAAGATTATTCCAATAGTTAAATACAATTAATTAAAGTTCTCTATAGGACACGATTGATACAATGTCCTGGTTGTTAAGCGTGTGTTAATCCACCTAAAGGTGCAATCACTAGGCTAGTGCAAACTTAGAGTCATATGTATGTACACTCTTAAACGTGTTTATACTTATACATCAAGATTTATGACTTTCCAAATATATATTTTGAATCTCGCACAGTCTTCCCCATTTTTAAAATATATATCTAAATTATTTGTAGAAGAAAAATAATTCAACTTGCTGGTTGACTTTTTTAGGTTACGTTGTTATAGATGTTTCTAGGTTGTTAGATATCTAGACATTATCATAACAATCTAGAAATAAGCAGCGTTTTCATTCTAATTTTTTTATAATACATTATCATTTGTTTTCATCATATATTTCTCAAAACACTAAGCATAGTTACGTACGTTGTTGGTAATTGGTCAAACTTGACTTTATGAAATTACCTCCTCTTATGCCAATAGGTATTATTATCATAGTTGATTTTAAAAGACATTATCCCAACCTTGACAATAATTAGTCACACTTCTTTTCACTATAGTTGTTCTTGGTTTCCTTGTCGGTCTTGTTGAAGACACCCAACGAGATCATTCTTACTTCTTAATTGTGTGTTATAGCATCTTTGTTAGTTTTGTTGAAAACTTCTGATAAGAACCGACCATGCTCCTTAGTAGCTATGGCAATGAGGTGGGGTGGAGATGAGTTTTATCTTTCCCGTCCCCATACTCTACTCTCTTATACTTACTTGTTACCATGGACATATTCAACAGAGATGAGAAATCAAATCTCCCCCCATCCCTGACGGGTTCGGGTATAACCGCCCCATACCCATCCCATGCGGTATTTTTTATTATTAAAATTAGAGCATTTTTTAACCCTGAGCGCAATGTTGTAATGCATTATCCAAGAAAGAGATGATGACGATCGATGACTATCGTGATGGAGAAGAGAGAGGCCGAGAGTATGAGATATGTAAGAAGATAAGAGAGAACTATGATAAGTGAGTGTCATCCGAAAGACTGAGATTCTGACTGTGTGAGTGAAATGATTTAGGGTTTCAGTTTTATTTATATTAGGGTAATAAATTAATATTATACATTCGAAATGAGTTTGAGTATGGGTTCGGGTGGATACCTATATACTTGTTACCCGTCTCGTACCCGTGTTTTGAAATTAAGGAAAACTCAAACTCATACCGAAACTCAATCAAAACGGAAAAAACCCATCAAAATGGGTTTGATTTAAATGGATATACAAGCGAATATGGTTTTGTTGCCGTACCTACTCCTTAGCTTCATGTGAGTTATCTTATTGTCCCTTGCTCTAGTGACTAGTATTTGCATTATTTTTACTGGGTTTGTACTCAAGTTAAGCCTTAGAGACCATTGATCTCCATTTTAATTTATCGTCTAGACTTGTGTGCTCATGCGAACTTGAGTCTTAAATGCCACATGCTTATGAAATTAGTTGGATTTCGACAAGAGGTCGAGGTGCTGTTAGGCTATTTGAACTCCTCTCGCTCGTTTTAGTTTTGGTTTTGAATTTAAACAAAGTTGAGTTGTGTGACTGCATGTACTCCTTTAATTTGTGCCCCATTTTCTATTTAGCAGGATAGTAGAAGGCATAGGGTTGTTGTATATATACTCTAGGAAAATTGTAGGTGACATGAGATATTATTCTGCTACATCTAGTTTATGGCCGAACACAACTATGATGCAACTGTTAAAAAATAGAAAATGGTTAACAAGTGTTTCCTGAACACTTTTAAAGATTGTAAATGGTTGGTATTTATAAAAATATGTATACTTAACATAATGGAAATCGAAATATTTAACTTTTTTAAATAATAATTGTTTATTTTAAAATGTTTAAAAAATGTTCAGGAGGTATTTGTTAACAAGACCATAAAAATATAGTATAAAATCTAATAGTAAAATGTTTAGTATATGAGACAAGAGGCAACACATTATAACACACTTAGTTATTAATTTTGATTAATGATATTTGTACAAGTCTCTTAAAAATAAAAAATATTTGTACATTCAATTTGTGACAATTATTAGAGCAACATTCATTTTCACTATTCTTATTGAAAAAAGAGTAGTGATATTTGAACAACCATCAAAGATAAAGTTTTAACAAAGTTATAACAAAATAGATGTACAAATATTATTTCTCTCAATTTATCATAGAGAATAGATGAAGTTAATATTGTTATATTAATATCTACTTATTTTCTTGGGTTAGAACTCAGAACCTCCATCTCCTTAACATTTAATTTAACTCAAACTATTTGACTTACTTAACCCCCATAAAGCCCTTAATATTATTGATAGGAAACATGCTCTAAGGACACATGTTAATATACCAAAGATGAAAATTATGAATTTAAATTTTTGTAAATTTATTTCTTAAAATTTTGATACTGATTTTTCTCTATAAATAATTAATATTTGTAGAATCTTTAATATGTATCCTTAAGGTTAAGCATACATGTTAACATGACAATTGTTGATACAACATTCAAAGCATTAAATACACGTGTTACCTCTTGTCCATGTTTTTTTTGTGACATGACCTCTTCCATATGACTAAACATTCTTATTATTTTCCATATTATATACTCCCTTCGATCCTATTTATAAGAGACATTTGAGTCAACAAAAATGGATGTATTCAGTTCAATTTTTTAACTAGATACATTAATTTTTGTTGACCAAAATTTCTCTTATAAATAAGATCGAAAAAAGTATTTTCTAACAAAAATGAGTGTTTTGAATAGGTAGGAGAAATTTTATTCGAATTCGTCTAAACGGTGCATGAGGTTAATGCTGGAGCAAATTAGTTTGATATTTTATTATTACTAGTGCTTCTTAATCTCAGGTTAGCAACCAAGTACAAACTTACACAATCTTAAAGTAGAGATGCAAATACTAGATAGAACGAAAGCTTGTCAAACTTGTATAATTTCCATTAATTCATACCAAATATTATGCTTCTTACAAAACATAGTATTCCTCGTTTATCCATTCAAAGCAACTATGCAAGTGTTGAAATGTGTTTGTGGAAGCAAGTTCAAATTGATCCAAACCATTTGAAAGTGATATGTGGCTGATAAAGAGTTGAAAATTGAAGTGTATTAAAGGAAAGGAAACAAAACAAGATAAGTTCACATTATTTTGTAGTTACTACAAGATGGCTAGACCCACAAGTTCATTTAAACGAATATGTAGCCATGTCCCTTGTTACAAAGACCATATAGGACATGGAATAGCCTAGACCCACTACAATGCCAAGTGGAGACTTAAATATCATACCTAACTATATGGTAATAACGTGGCTTCATAGATTAAAGACACATTAGCAGGAAAAATATATCGTGGATTGAGATTCAATGACTTTAAAGCGGGAAAATCACGATAACTTTATGTTTATCTCTCTCTTATGATATCTTATCTTTCAAATCACATCCAAATATTGCTGTCACATGATGAGAAAACTAATTGATTTTTTTTTTGACAAAGATAAAGATTCATTTAAAATATTAATAAAATCGGGGACTAATTTAAGAATGACTTATTAACCTAAGTCATAACAGTAAGTCTTACAAAATTAAAAACACACATTCACTGTTTTGGTTTGTTCACAATGAATGATGTTTCTCCAACAAAATTTAGACAACTTTCACATCAATTTGTAAATGGTAGAACAATTTGAATAGATCAGAGCTAGAAATGAAACAAACATACAATGTTTTTAAAAAAAAAATAGTACTCTTTGATTGATGAAAACATTTTGAGTTTCAACCCAATTTATACTACCAAACCGGGGCACTATCGTTATAAGATGAAATATAGTTTCAATTGATTGGTGGAGATTAATCTAAATGAGTGGTGATAGAGGGTATATGGATTTCATGAATGATACGTCAATAATCCAAGTGGTTGCTTAGTGAAATTTTAATATTTGAAAGCGGACTTGAACTACTTTATTGGTTATACCATTAAATAAGGAACATTATTATGGTACACTTGAAAATGATCTTTAAATTAATAACTACATAAATTATTTTTCGAAAAAAAAAAAAACATTTTCTCTCATTTACAATTATCACAACTAATTCTTATTTACCAAAATTTAATTAATGGATATATGGTTAATTACATTGCTAAATATTTAATTAATGGATATACTACGATTTGAAATTCATTTACCACTAATTAACTTCGTTAAAGCATATAATATTTTTAGATATATGTAGTTTGATCACTTAAAAATTGTAGTTAATCACGTTCGTATGCGTGATTAAAAGTTACGTTGATTGTTAAGAAATTTTGACATTTGATTTATCAATTAATCATTTATTTGACCTAATTTATCGTATATTTGAACTATGTTAACCATTTAAGTTGATGTAGCGTAATCTTTCAAAAATAAAAATTTGTTGTAGCATAAGTTATTGAAATAATACATGTTTATTCACTTCAACTTTATTTAGTCATGATTGTGCTCTCAAAATGTCATGTGGACTAACACTTTAATTATAGCTTAATAAATATTAGAATATTTCTTTACGCAGAAGTTAGTCCTAGAGGTGCCTTAAGTTCGGGAAGAGAAAGATAACAATTGTTGGGATAATGGGGAGAATATATGCAAAGTAGAATAGAATAGAATAGTAACACAAAAGAGAAAGTGACACCAAAGCACCATAACCATATTTTACCACTCATAGCAAAAGTTCATGTGTCCCAACATATAGATTCGAAGTTAATTTATGCAAAAAAAATAAATAATTCAATGAACATTGTGATACCACGTGGCAAAGTCATGAACACATTTCTCTAGTATTTATAAACTTTGTTTAATTTATGCATACAAAGCTAGCCCAAATAATGCATTTAATCCATAAAGTAGTAAAATTTCTTGCATAACTCAACTTCTTACCGTGTCAGGTACAACTAACTTGACGGCCAAATCAGCTCCACAAATAGCAATTCAAGCAATTAATGAAATTCTTGATTCATAAGTATTTTATTTCACAAGTTACATGTCGTGAACTCAAAGCAATTTAATACTAGTATACTAGGATATAAACAAGTTGCACTTAAAATATTAATGACTTTCAATTAAGGCCTAATCGGTTAGAGATTATCCGATTTTAAATCCTGATCGAAACAATCAATAATTTCTCAAACAAACAATTGTTGATCAAATTTTACTTATTTTTTAGCCGAATTTTGAATTACCTTAGTTATTTTTCTTGTGAATCGGAAGGTTAAGAGAGTGAAAATAGTAATAACGTTAAAATCATTGATCATTTTAATAAATTTCCCAACCAACACCAACACACCAAAGTACACAAGCACACACCTCCTTTATTCGTCAACAAACATAACCAAGAAAGATGAACTACTAGTGAATAGAAAAAGCTATTGAACAGAAAAAGAAAAAGTACTAATATAGAAAAGAAAAGTTAAGAGATCCCATTTTCCTTGTCTTTGTCTTGCTTTCAACATAAGCTTCTGACCCCTTTCTCACGTTTTCTCTTCCTTTCAAACAAACTTGTCCTGTACCAAATTTTTCTGTGCCTTCTATTCTTTATCCTTTCTCTACCACAAATAATGTACAACACCATTTCCCTTTATCTTTCACCTATGCTTCCAATCATTGTTTTAACATGAAACTTTTTCTTTCATTAATTTTCAGACAATAATGTAATATATAAGCCTTGTACTTATTTTCTTATTGAAGAAGTTTGTTTACAACTTCTTGCTTTATTAGCAGGGTTTCTATAGAGTTCACAACTGCAATCTGGGCCGCGACATCAAAATTTTACATTTATATGTTGTGTCGCAACTAAGTCACATCGTGTGTATATATAACTTCGATTCTCTGCAATATCAAGAATCGCAACTCGATTATTGTTTTAAATCTTGGTGTTTATAAGTGTCTCCATGTCGCGTCCCAATTATCCAACAACATGGATTCCTTATATAAACAACAAAGATTGTTCTCAAGGATTTTGTAGTATGTATTGTCCGCAATGGTGCTACATAGTTTACACTCCACCACCGCCGCCGCCATTTCAATATCCCGATGATGATTCAAAACCATATTTCTCTCCTCTTGTTATTGCAATTTTGGGAGTTTTAGCCACTGCTTTTTTACTACTAACTTATTACACTCTAATATCCAAATATTGTGGTCACAGAGAATCTTCAAGAAGAAACACCACTGACCCAGTTGATGAAATCCAACAAAATCGCCGCGAAAACTGTCAAGTTTCAACCTTTGGTTTAGATGATGCTCAAATAAAATCCATTGCAGTTTTTAAATACAAAAAAGGAGATGCTTTTTTTAGTACTACTGTCACTGATTGTTCAGTTTGTCTAAGTGAGTTTCAAGATGATGAAAGTGTTAGACTTTTACCAATGTGTAACCATGTTTTTCATCTTCCTTGTATTGATACATGGCTCAAATCTAACTCGAGTTGTCCTCTATGTCGTTCTAGCGTATTCACTTTGAATGCTTCAACACATCATGTTCAAGTTCCGGCTACGGTTATAGAGCTTCCTTCAAGAAATGAAACTTTTCAAGAAGAGCAACAAATAGTTGTGGAAGAAGCAATGATGCATCGTAGTAGAGTTGAGTCGAAGGCACCTTCATTGCGCGCTTTTAGTGATTTATGTAATTTGCAAGGAAGAGAAGGAATAATTGAAATTAGAGACGAAGTTTGTGAATCGATCGGAAGGTCAGTGTCTATGGATCATTCATTTCAAAATGGTTTTTCAATTGGTGATGTGTTGAATATGAATGAAGATGAAGATTCTTGTGAAGAAGGATGTTCAATGGATGTTGGTTCATCAAAGATATTACAAGGAGAAAGTAGTAAATCAAGGTACAAAAGAAGAGTGTTGCATTGTGTTATGAGTCCAATTGCAATGAAGAGATCGTTTTCTAATGGAAGATTTTCACTAGGTAAAATTGATAGAGGAAAAAGGCAGGGAATTTTGCCTGTTTGAGAATTTTATTTATGTTTTGATGATATATATTAAGAAGAGTTAGACCAATTTTTTGTGTGAAGATTGCATAAATTTATGTTACTAATCTTTGTTTTTGTATATTCTATCTGTATTTTTCTTTTAAATGTATATGTTATTTATGCAATTTGGATCCCTGAATTAATGGGATCAAGATTCTTTGCTGGAAGGATATCATGAATTCATGTATTCAAGATATAGTTGATAGTTGGCGGTTTAGATATTAAGTTTGGGATTTTAGATTTTAAAAGAAAATTAAAATTTGTATTTTTTTAAAGCGTCCTATCAAACTTAACTCTCACCAATGCATTCACAGCGTGAATGTGCGTGAATGCTGAGATATCTTAACTGAGAGAATTCATTTTTTAATTAAGAAATTCATATTTATTAATTGATCATACAATATTCGACATCGTATCTCAATATTGTACACTATTGACCGTGGACATTGGACGTAAGATTAGGGAACAAGCATCCAATAAGAGGAATATTCAATTTGAAATGGAGGGAGTATAACAAGTCCTTTAAGAGTAAGCAATGTTTCTCATAGTTTCTCACAACTGGAGCAAGTTATTAAAGCTTAAATTAAGAGATATAAATGCATATTAACAATCTCAAAAGTTGGTTGTTTAGTTAGCAATTAAATCAAGAACTATTCAAAGGAAGTAAGAACTACTCTAATCATAATACTTCATCTTTAAGGAAGTATTATGTAAGCACCGGTTAAGATTTTGACGCATCGCTGTTTATGATTTTGCTTCCTACATAAGCACTTATTGGCTTAAGTGTTACGAATAGAGAGCATATTAATAAATGGATGACTTATTTATGTGTGTATTAACTTTTGAATTGAAGAAATATAGGGTGTGTGTTGGATATGCTAAAAAGCCCTGAATTATACATGTATTTTGTTTGATTTATAAATTGATCATGGGACTGAACAAAACAGTAAAAAATTAGACAAAAACAAAAATTCATCAAACTAGGAACCACCGTCTTTAAACTCTTTCGATGTTTCTTAGCTCACCAACCGCACCACTTTGCGGAACAAATATAATTTGGGCTTTAAAATGCAATCATGTTACGATTCTTAATGGACTTTTTATAAAATGAAAGGTGCAACTATAGACCGTTTTCAGATCATTTAACAGACCACTTGTTTGTCTATGAAGAAAGTCTTGGGGAACCCATATGGTATAGAATAGTAGAATGGGTAGTGACAAAAATTTAGAAAAGAGTCATGGTCTTCACCTAGCACAAAACACTTCCGTCCAGCTGAATTGACGAAAATACCCCTGTGCAAGTTAACTTACGCAGCAAATGTTAACATGCGCACGTTATACGCCCTGCGTGACTTAAGTCACGCACCACTGGCACGTGCGCGAGTTAACTCACGCACAATGGCCGATGGCCAGAACTGAAGAACAAACGTTTTTGGTCTTTGGTCAGTTTTTCAACATTCAATCCACACGTTTTTATCAAGTTTTACACGTTTTTTGACCACATTAATGGTATTTACAACCTATACTACCATTCACACCTATAAATACCCCTCCATACTTCCCTATTTCTTCGCACCATCTCACTTTCTCTCCTTCCTCACTCTTCCTCTCTTTCTCTTCTTATTTTTTGTTTCTATAGTATCTAGGCTCTTTACACCCCTTTATGTATATACCAGTAGTTTTTGGGGGAAGTAGTGGTCCGTCAGGTTGGGGAAAAGGGCATCATCCCTTGAGGTAAAATTAGGTTTGCTTCCTTTTACTCCCAAAATCTTTTTACCGTGGGTAAAAAGAATCATCATGGGGGTATAAAAGGAACCAAATTTAAATTTACCTCAAGGGATCTTGATGTCTTTTTCCCCAACATGACGGATCACTATTTTCTCCAAGAGCTATTGGTATATACCGAAGAGGGTGAAAATAACTTTTTACCCCATACCGAAGAGGGTAAAAATAACTTTTTACCCCAAGAGGGTAAAATATATGTATTAATTATTGTAATGTTTGAATGATATTAATAAAATCAGAGTTATATTTATTAATTTTGTTTTTAATTTGTATTTATTTTTGCATTTATATTATGTATATGATTATTTATTGAATAAAAAAATATTGTATTTAATGGTATCGAATTTATTTGTATCGAATTTATTTATATCGAATTTATTTTCTAATTTTGTATTTATTTGCATATTGAATAAATAAATTCGAATAAAAAGTCTAATTAAACTCAGCGTGGAATCGAATAAAGAATTGTCATAAATAAATTCGAATAAAGTTGCGTATTGAATAAATTCGAATAAAAAGTCTAATTAAACTTAACGTGGAATCGAATAAAGAATTGTAATAAATAAATTCGAATAAAGTTGCGTATTGAATAAATTCAAATAAAAAGTCTAATTAAACTCAGCGTGCAATCGAATAATGTTGCGTATTGAATAAATTCGAATAAAAAGTAATTAAACTCAGCGTGGAATCGAATCAGTGACATTAGACACTTGAAACAGAAGAATGTTTGAAGGGATAAAAAAGGAAGCACTTCCCCAAGTTTTTTTTATTTATGGTTGTTGGATGAAGTGTGTTCTACATTTTTCTATCTCCATTCAAATTATATAAACTTGGGGAAGTTTTTCGTTTTTTTCCTTCGAACATTCCAGATTTTTTTTTTCTATCTTGTTTTTTTTTTTAAAACACCATTTTATGAGTTTTGTTGTAACTTTGGAGGAACTTGTTGAGTGGAAGGAGACTCTCAAAAGAGAAAGTTTAACCTTCGTCTTCTTTGTTGTTGTTCGCTTCTATTAAAGACTATATTTTTCTTGTTCTTTTTGTCTATGTGTGAAAATAATTTTTATGATATATTTTGGGGTTATGGTAACAACATTTTGCATTGTTTGCATTGTATTCAACAACATTTTTTGTCTACTGTTGTTAAGGAAACGAAAAGTAGTATATATGCATTGTATTCAACAACATTTTGATTTTTAAAAAGTTTAATCCATCACTTTTCACCATTTTCCAATATAATCTTTCTATTTTTATTTTTTCTTCTTATCCAATACCCCAAAGGCACTCTTTAGCATTTCCTTATATTTTGACAATGATTGGTATGGTTGCTCCACCCTTGATCGTGGTGGCCTGTTTGACCCTCATATTTGAAATTATTTTTAACATTTTCCAACCTTTATTGAACTCTAGCCCTAGCCAAAGATGATTTATTTCAAACAATCATCTCGGATCATGACATCTTTCACAAACTCACTTAAATTTTTCAAGGATAAGTAATACATTGTTTGTCCAAAGAATGAAGGTGTTGTTGCTCAATTCCGTTTCGTGGAGGAGCCTTTGTTAGATGTCCAATGTAATTATAGAATGACTGAAAAAGGAGAGTTTATAATGATGCATTTTGAAGGTTTATTTCCTCTTTGTTTAGTACGATGACCATTTTGAAGGTTTATATTCACCTTAACCAAGCTTAATCATGTCAAAGCTTCTAGAGAGTTTACTATTAGTATTACATTACCACTTTTGAACCGGAGATTAAGATCAACAAAAAATAAGAGAGGTTGAAGTCGATAGAGTGTTGACCTAAAAGAGTTGTTGAAATGTAGGACCCACAGCAAAGAGACCTAGATTTTTCTTGAGGAATCGGCATTCATTATTTATTTTTATAATTGTATAAGGCAAAAAGATAGATTTTTGGGTGAGCCCTAAAACTCATGCTTTAGCAACCTCCCGGCTAAGTCGACTATGAGATTTAACAAATTTATTATATTATTTTCATTGAACGACTATAAATACTCTTTTAAGAATAAGTAATACAACTTTTTGTTGCAAAATCTTAAAAAATATACTCTCAATGGTTTTTCTTGTTAAAAAAAGAGTTATTTTATTCATCTATAAAAAGTTTTTTATCATCTTATGCAGAGAGTTTAAAAACTTCATAAAAACAAATTACAAACAACATCTTAACCAAAGTAATGGTGGCTCATGGATGGTAGATGTGGACACACCCTTTCAATATACATACCTAGTTTTTTGTCATCTTTTGTTTGTCTAGGAACACCAAGTTATTAGTTTGACTTTTTTTCTTCCATTCATATAGTTTAGTACTATAAGACGTACAATCTTTTAACCTCATCAGTCAAAAACTATTCATAGTGAGATTTACATCGCTTTCCATTAATTAGAAAAGAGTAAATTTAATTAAACCCGGGTTTATAGGTATGCTTTTGTTCACAAAAAACGAAAACAACAACTTATCTTAGTTTATATATCAATGTTGCCTCTAACTAGTGTTGGTAATAAAGGTAACAACCGATAGCAACATCATGTAAATCCAAAATGTTGTCTTTAAAATTTGTAAGCCCTCGTGGCCCCTATTCATTAAGCAAGGACAAATTTTGCTTATAGTATCTAGCTGCAAAATTCATACCAAGTCTTACGAATTACACTATCTCTATCCATAACCAAAAAAGAACAAAAGATTTTAATGTAGCCACAGCAAAACAACATGGGCCAATTTTGTTTTGGTTTACCTATGATATAATAATATATACTTTTATAAGACTGGTCTTCCATAGGTGTGATTAGTCACTGATTAATCTGTTTAAAATTGTTATAAAATTAGGATTGGCTTCCAATTTGCCTACAAGGCAGAAAGACTTTATGCATGTCTATATTCAATTTTGAAAGAAAGAATGATTTTTGAAGTATATCATTTAGTTGATATGATATATATTTAAGTGTTGTTGAGTATGATTAATATTATAGTCTAGAATTATTTTTTGTGTTAACACTCGCATTCCTAGAAAAAAAAATGACCCTTATAATCTGGACTTCGATTATTTTTTGTGTTAACGCTCGGATTTTTAGAAGAAAAAAATAACCCTTATAATCTGGACTTCGATCAAAGATAAAAAATTTCAAACATAAATAACATTATAATATTCAACTTAGTGATAACCAAATTTCTTTCATTTGAAATCACTCATTTTTTCTTGTAGACTTAATAAGCCCATAATATAAGTTCTAATACCATTTTAAGGTGTGCACCTAACTTCATATAAAACCAATTTATAAATTGATAAGTGTTTTCAATTGTTATTTATTATAATTTGAGTTCGGTGTAACTCAATCCTACAAAATTGATTTCTAAGAGGTGGGCTAGCCATTACTCATAAACACTTTGTTAGGTTATATTCTATTCAACGTGAGAATGTTAACTAATTCACACGCTCAGAACTTATGGACTAGGCCTGAAGCGTGACTTAGTTGGACCAATAGCATGTGATGTTGCGACTCATTGATGGACTCAATTATGATGCTACAATTTTACTGGTTTAACGCAACTCCTACAAACCTAAATTGTAAGGTAAGGATCACTTACTACTTAATTATAACACATATCTCTAATTGTGTTCAACTATTGTCAAATCACATCTAAGGTGTCACTATAGGGTTTTCTTCTATTAATCTTATTATTTATTGATAATTATTTCATTTGCCAACTCTCCCTATACAGTGATGCCTTTCTATGCCTCTTTTGCTAAAAAAATAAATAAATCATTTCTCAATCAAGAAAAGAAGAGATATATTCAAAAACAAGAAAAAATTATTAGAAAATTATGTCATAGATGATTATCACTACAAAATGACCTTCATACTGGGCCATTGAAGAGGACAATACAGCTATAAACTGCACACAAGATAAACTATGTCAGCATTTTTTTACCATTAGGTTCCAACCCTAATTTGTCGACTATTTATGGAAACCATTCCCAAACAAGTTGTATATACTTGAAGGAACAAAGCACAACCAACAGCTACTATAGTCTATAGTTAAAATCAACATTTAACACATCAACTCAACATAACAAACTAAAAACTCAAGCCATCTGGAAATATTATTTTCGTTCTCCTCTTTCTCTAGATGCTAGTTATTGAGGGTTAATTTTGATGACTTCACTGAAATCATGCACCCTCACATTAACAACAAATTAGTGAAGCTTCTTCTTCCTCAATTCTTCCAAGTAAATGGTGAACTGCTGTTGCAATGCCGTCTACTGAACCAAGTTGGAATCCTTCTTCAACCTTTATATAAATAAATAAATAAATAATTTAGCACACCATATATATTTTAGCTAAATATCTCTCTGAATTTTCATAATGTATACAAGGATATCATAGTTTTGAGCAATGAAAAGATTCATATATTCTTTCATATTTACCATTAAAATAAAAATTAACAAAAACTAGAAACGACAAAAAAAAAAAAAAAAACTTTTTGTTGTCTATCACTTGGTGATTAAATTAGAGAGATTTTTTTGTTTTAAGTCTCTACTTCCTATCATTGATCACAACTTAAAAATTATTATTAGTGAAAATAATTTGAGATAGAAAGAGAGAAAAAAAAAAGTTAACCTCTAATTCATTTGTGACGAAATTTGTAGAGAATTTCATATTTTCTTCTCTAAATTTCGATTGCTAATATGAATTCTTATAAAAGTGATTAATTCATTTTTATAGTGTACTACTAGAAAGAGTTGAAATAGTGTAGAATAGAGTAGAACTGTAGAAGTATAATTAGAGATGCCAAATTAGAGATAGAAATATAATTACTATCATATCAAATGAAGGATCAATATAGTTGCATACCTTGGCACTGATAGAGTAGAATACCAAAGGTTGTATGGTAGTGACATTGAGATGTAGGATAGTAAGAAAGAGTGTTTGAAAACCAGCCACTAATTTAGTTAGTTGTCCTGGTCTTGTCCTAGTGAGAATTCTAAGGTTTGCATGAGTCTCGATCAATGTAACCTCGATATCAGCTATAGCAGCTTTGGTCTTGGATGTGTATTTGTTAGGTGTTTGGGACCATGTATACTGTGGATACACAAAAAATTGTGCAAAAGGTGGTTTTGAAATTGCCATGTCTTCATTGTTTTGTGCTACTTCTTGCTGTAAAAGTTGTAACTTTCTAGCTTCAAGTGATTGCAAGAGATGCTCTAACTCCTTCACAAACTCTATGGCACCACCTACTATTGAGGCTTGGTCACCCTAAAACAAAACAAAAGTTGCATATTAGTAATTAATTGAACTAATAGTTCCATTTAGAACATGTAAAGAATATTTGTACTATAGTCTATATATGAGGCTTTTCAAATGGCAAGTATGTTTGTAAAGCATGCATGTTTGTTTTAAAAAGTTTCACTTATTTAATACAAATTGGTATAAATAAAAAAATTGCTTTAGTAAAAAAAATAAAAAAAACCTATGCTACCATAATCTCAACTGGGACATTAATGTTTTTTACGTCGTGATCAATATGCTAACATAATTTCAACCGCCGCGATCAAAGATCATAAAGAAACTCTAAATATGACCGCAACTGCGATTTAAAACCTTGTTCAGTACCACAAAAAGTATATACAAAATTCAGTCTTAGTTTGCTTGTTTTCTTCACCATACAAAAGAAAAAGAAAGAAAAATGGAGGAAAAAATGTCTCGTATATTAAGAACATTATCCTCTTACACCTTTCACAAAGCATATTTGTGCATATTTTGGATTCCCAACTCATTGATAGTCATAAAGTGTTAAATACTATTTTATCGTAGTACTTCATCTTTGTCATGCTCAACAATACCTAGAAAAGAATCTATCTCCCCATCTTTGCTATTAAGGGAAATATTGTACACTTTTTATTTGAGATTTGTGAAAAATCCCTACAACAAAAAAATGAAGTACAATAAAAAGTGTGACAATATGAAAGAAAACAAACCCTTTGAACATAGGATTCAGGCATGAGTGAACGAAGTACAGCAAGATGTTCATTCATTTGTTTTCTACGGTTTCTTTCAACAGTAATATGTGTGATTCTTTGTGTCTCAGCTTCTTCTTTATTCTTACAAACTCTTGGTTTCCTTCTCCTCTTTTTCCTTTGCACCAGTTGAGGATTGTTCATTGTTTCTTCTTGTTCCATAGATTGTCTTTTTCTGCTATTCATCATTGAACCTGCCTCATGATCATGATGTTGTTGCTCATGATCATAGTTCATTGTATTTTCCAAGACACTAGACTCATTTATAGTATCAATATGGTTATGGTTATGGTTATGGTTACTACTAAATGGAGCTGCAGAAATTGTGTCATAGATAAAGAAGTTTGAAAACTCATTGCATGATGATGAAAGAGTTTCCAAAGCCATTGTATTATCACAAGAATCTTCAATCTTCATGTCTTCATTTATAGCAAAAATATCACTATATTATATATAAGAGTTGATGATGAAAAATGAAATATTAGAAAGAGGATATATAAACCACGTGAGAAGGTGCAGAAAAGGTGTAGTGCTTTTCAGAAATCAGAAAGGTGTACTTAGTAAAACGAAAATACACACTCTTTTTCCTTGCACCATCTTTGATATGCTTTGGTTTCTTCCCTTCCTAATTTCGTAGATGCTGTCACACCCTTATGACAATGAACAGAGAGAGAGGGAGAGAGAGAATGAGAGAGAGAGAGAGAGGGAAAAGAGTGGACCCAAATCTATATAGAAATAAGCATAAAAACAACATAACAAGCTGTGTAATAGCTACACCTCACATTCAAATCTGTGTTGGAGTTTGTAGGAAATAATAAAATCAAATGGCTCTTGTACCTAAGATTCTCTTATAAATTAATTAAAATTTTGTTTATTATAGAAAGAAAAAATAACTACAGTATTTTGCATCATAGTACTATAATCGAAAATATATATCAACAATTGGTTGTTCATGAGTCATGATAATCTTACGGTAGATATTGATCAAGGTACATATTATTAGTTTTTACTGATAGTAAGGTACATTATTAGTTAAGATGCTGCTTTCCCCATCCTCCTATTAAAAAACTTCTGATATTTTCAGAAATATACACGTCCAAATTAACTGTACTTTGTTTAGAAGTATGCATTTAAATTATGCAAATTATTGGTGCTTGATTAATATATTTGAAAAAGGATAGTGATAAGTAATAAGGTTTATTCTGATTGGGTTTGAGGGGAAATAAATCCAAATTAGTTAAGGAGCTTTAATCATTTAGGTTTAATGGTTTTTTTTGGACATATGAACCAACCTAATAGGTCAAAGTGGAGTTTTAGTTTTTTTAAGAAAAAAAAACCATAAAAAGTAAAATAAAATCTACAAAGCTAAAACTATAATAACAACAAAAAATATTGAATGCATAGTCTAATTTTTCAATTGGGATTTGAAGGTTAGTTCAGACTCCAACTATTTGCTCTTTTACCTAATCAATAGCATACTTATCTCGTTTGAATCTCATGAGTTTATTTAAATTAATTAGTGCAGTTTGGATTGATGATGAATTTTACAAATCAAAGTACATCATTGTAATTTTGACAAAAAAATCGCTTTTTAAAGCTTCAATAAAATTATGCTATGCACCATAATTTCATCAAATCCACAGTAAATGCAAAAGATGCATTTGGAACTTCCTCATTGTAAAAAAAATTCAATAATATGAAGTTTTGGACTTTTTGGTGTCACGTGTCCTGTGGATGAAAATTTTTAAGACAGTATTTCCTTTTATAATTCCTGCCCGGAATTTCCCAATAATATATGGTAACACTACTTCAATTGTAGCCTAATTTTATCAACAACACAAAATTGTAACCTAATTGTAAAAATAGGCTACACCTACCCCTTTGATGTCAAATCAAACCGTTTAGAAACACTGTGATAGCTTGATTCATCAGAAACTTGATGAGAAAAATCTTTCATAGTCAACATTTCCAAACACGTGACATTGCCAAGTACACCAATTTTTCATGATATATATTCACATATCTATAAGTTTACTATAACATAAATTAAATCCAACAGTTAAATTAAAAACTAACTGGTTTATTTCACAATTTCTAATGTGGTCTCTTCTCTTACTTCATTGGATGTATAAAAAACATTTACATAAACAATTTTTATGTGATCTTTTGTGCATATATGCTCTCTACCTCGTTATGCATGATTTTTAATATAAAAAAAATGAAGAAATCACAAACACCAGAATTTAGCATTATGTGACAATGAGGACATACATAAGGACAGAAATGGAGCTAGGACCATGGTCCAATCTGTCAGACTCTGCTGGATTAACCATGTGAATGTATGTAAGCTATGCCTTCTTGAAAAAGCACACAGCATGCAGGTCCTCATCACTTCAGCTATATACTCAGATCCCCATAATTCATTTTTCATCATTTCTTTTCACCCTATTTCTGTTGTCCCTATAACATTGATGCTTCTTTTAACCCCTACCACATTTCACTATTTCACTGTCCAGTGTAAACTGTTGAAACTACTAAAAGGAAGCTATAAACCAACTATGTATGAAAATGAAACATATCAAACACACAAAAACACCAAAGTATGAGTTGTAAGTTGCATTTTCTCTTCTCATAGTGGTCAATCACTTTCCATTACATGTGCAGTGCAGGGAAAAGGTAATCTTTTTTTTGTGGTCAACGAGATGATTATTTGTCCTTAATATGAAATGTCATTAAGATGAGATTTGTCATTTTACTACCAATCATAATTGCCACACGTGTTCTAGATTTAACTGATGATAAATAAATAAAAATCTTATATTTATAATAAACAATGACGAATAATAGCACAGATTACAACATATCAAATAGCTTCTTCACCAAAATTTTAACTTTATATCAAAATAATCAGCAATTCCAATCACAGTTGATAAAATATAAGCATAAACAAGCAAGATAAAAACAGATGTGCTCGATGAAGCGGACAGGGTATCAACAGATAAGTTTACCAACCCAGTGAGGAGATTTGCCTGCATAAAATTATTAGAGTAAATTGTAAAATGAAATCAAGATAGAGAAGGCATATATAATAATCGTCGAGGAATATATTGTTTACCAGAAGAAATGTGGCGAGTAAGTTCCGATTAAATGCTTCTTCAAGTATAGAAGTTTTACTTCCAGGAATAAGATCAGCCAGTGTTAGAATTGACAATAGCTGAAAATGGGTGACACTCGGATTAAATACTCGAATCAAATCCAAAATCAGATGTCAAATTATCAATTACAATGTCGGATATAGCTCAAGTATGCAATGCTGCAAAATTAAGATTATAGTAGTGATTGAGAAATCCGTAGGATTAAACTTAGACCTAGTTTCTTGTCCAAGTTTTCAAATCAAACAATGACTTGTGGATTTTTTTTCCTAACATTAAATATCCTCCAATGAGAATAAGTTTCTGAATTAGAATAAGAAATTTATACAAGCCGTTGTTTGAATTGAAAACTAAACAGCAACAACGATATAAGAAATTAATATATATGCACTGACACTTCAAAACATTTTAACACATGCATCACATCAAATTACACCAAGATTTCACTTTATCTCCACAAATATCTACATGTTGAGATATGATTGTATGCATGTGTAGAAATGTTTACGCTTATTTTTTATCAGTAGGAATCAAAGTCGATACCCTGAAGTATACAACACTCGCACCCTGCGCACCAATCACTGACAGAAGAATTCTAAGAAACTAGTCTGTTTTTTCAAATTTAACAAGTCTTTACAGCACCAAGTATGTCAGATTATTTCAATTGAATAAATATAATTTAAACACTAAACAAGATAGAGCCAACAAAAGAATCATAAAGTGACAACTACAATATAAGCTACAAATCATCACAATTTATTAAACACTGATCCAATGAACAGAACAGAGGTGAGAGAGATAGTGACCTGTAGATTGTCAGCCAACACCATAGTAACATATGGCAGGTTGCACTGAACAAATTATCAACAATTAGTTAGTTTTCATCCATTGGTGCCAAAAGAAATCCATTCGAGTAAGAAACTATAACATGGTGAGACATACCGTTCTCCGTGAAGTTCTTTCCACAAGCCTATCTAGAAGCACAGTTAATAACCTGACTCGGGCATCATGAAAAAGTATAAGTTTAATTCTGTAGATTTCATTCGAAAGGATAAATAAGTTAGGGATTAAGCTTTTCTTTTACCAGAACAGGATTGATAGAACCCAAACTCTCATCCGAAACCATCTGCTACTCTTAAATGCAGTGGAATGGCTTCCAAAGAGAAGATAGTTTCCTATATGAACACCAATAAGGTACATACCCCAATATCCTGTAGGAAAAAAAAATTGTAACAAATACCATGTATCAGAAGTAAAATGATCAGACATGAAATTGTATGATGATTGAAAAACGCAAGGTCGCAATTCTTACCAAATATGCTAAAAATCCCCTCCTTGTTTTGACTGATGATATCCGTTCCTCTTTCATTTGAAAGCAAGTAATGATTTAAACCATGCATCAAACAGAACTGGTACCCTACAAATCATAGATTCAATTTTACAAGAAAATCATATTTCAGAAAAGATGGCATAAGGATGAGAAAGAAAAAAAGTACCTACTAGGACAAGTGATCCAAAAACTCCAGAATATTGTGGAGGAATGTTAATAAAGGATGTAAGGATCGAGATAGCAGCAAGCGTGAAGAAGAAATTCCAATGCACACCATATTCAGCCAAATGCACCTATTCGAGAAAAAACAATTACAAGCTTCTTTGAGAAAATAGTGAATTTAGCCGATTATTACTAAATTTGTAAAGAATGAGAAGGAAAACATATTATTGGCTTCCTCAAAATTGACTTGAATTATATCCGACCCACAACATAACAGTAGTCACTTAGGGAACAACCGGTCCATCGTGTATGGGGCTTGGCCCAGTTCAGAACACTAATACTCGTCATTCCAAAAGAAGAAGAAAAAAAACTAGCCTACAAGTTTGAAGATGGTGCAGAAAAAAAGGTTGTTTCTTCATTATCTCTCTTTTGTTTAAAAAAATCAGTCCATAGTTTTCTTCTTGACCATCTTGCAAGCTTAAATATATATGTGAATTTAAATTCATCGAAATTGTGTACAGTCTTCCTAATTCAAAGTAATAAATATGTGTACCAAATTGAGCACATGTCGAGCTTATCATCAATTGTGCCCCAACTTAAGCACATATTAAGCATCTTTTAGGTTGGAAAATGCTTGAGAAGAAAACTATCAACTTATTTTTTAAAAGAAACATGATAGGTAATGATGAACCAAAAACCTTGTCTCATCCACCAACTTAAAATAAATACTATTGTTAAAAGTGTTTAAATTTGAAAAATCAGCAATGTCAGTGATAGAGCAACTGGTCCAATCACGCACTTTCAAAGCTTTAAGGATTAAAACTGAAAGAATCAATATTGACCAGTGATCTTGAAAATATGTCCGCAATCTCGGAGTTTAATCAACAAGATTAAATTCGTAGGGCTAATTTAAAGTTGGGACCTTATCAATTGTTAAGAAAGCATTGTTGTCAATGTTTAAGGATTTGACTTCCGATGTGGTTCGTTCTGAGCAAGGGGGTGTGGGTTGATCAGGTAGTATGTGAGGCGAATGAGTTTATGTTCTCATAATTCATGAAAAACATGGGCAACAAGGGAGGGGTGCGGCAAGGTAAGAAAAGAGGGGTGGAGGGGAACAACAGATGGACTCTGGGGAAAAGGGTTGGGGAGAAGACCGTTTTACTCCTCTAACCAGTGCTTTAATCTTATCTGTTTTGACTACCCTGACTAGGAGTAAACAATGAAATGAAATATTCCTGCACAGTACAATAAAGATGGAATTTCATTTATGACTCTAATACTATATTTGGTTTAAGAGAAATATCAAAGAGAGAATGAGGGAAGAGAGAGTAAGGAGAGAAATACACTCTTTCTCTTGTTTGGCACGCCCTAAAAATAGGAGAGAGTGACTAAATGAGCATGTAATTTTATTTTCTATTTCATTATGTTCCCATGCTTTGGTAGCAGCACCAAATAAAGAACGCTCATATATAATGTTCATAATATTAACCTTAAAACCAGATTAATAATTAAATTAATTAATTGGCTTGGGACCTGGGAGTTTGCTCCTCCTTGAGGTCTCAGGTTCGATTCTCTCCAGTGCTAATTTGAGTGGGCTAATTTAGCTTCTTCAAAAAAAAATTAAATTAATTATCTTAAATCATTTAATAAAAGTTAGAATATTAGTTTCATAAAAAAAAGTTAGAATATTAGTTAATTGATAAAAATAAAAATAAACTGTATATTTAATAAATTAATGAATGAGTTAAAATTAAAAGAAGCCCCACTCAACCCATCATGCATGGCATCAGAGTTGATAGGAAAACAAACTATAGGGGTCAGATTATTATATTCTTGGAAAACTACATCATTTAACATGTGTGATTATACATAGAGTTGATAGAAATTTCAAAAACACATGTGCGATTATACTTGTTAAAGTTTAATAAGATGCAGTATTAGCAGATGCATGTTGAAATGTTTGTTGACACAAATTTCTAAGAATCTCAATGAGTATAATCCCACCTGATAATCCACACCAGTTGTTGTAACAAGTCGAAAAAATCCTAAGAAGATAAGTGGACTAGATGAAACTATTGCAGTCTTCCAATTTCTGAAGCAAGTAAGAAAGGATGTTATCAGAGGAAAGTAGAATACAATATATTTGTGCAAGTTCATTCAAAAAGACGTCAATGTCATTACAGAGCTGGTAAATAGAATTAGGAAAACAGCAAGTTAATTTTCAAAAGCCTAACAGCATGTTCATGTTAATAATGCTTCTTTGCCTATTGTATGAGCTAGTTGAAAACTCCCTAAAGTATTACCAGTAGAAAACTATGAAACTCCACAAACAAGGCGTTTCTACATCTAAGTAAACACGATTATTCTATTTCAGTAAACATACTAACACAACTAATTTCTAAGAGTTCATTGTGTAGACATACTTACACAGAAGCAACATTCCGTGCTTGCCGAGAAACTAATGAATTTGCTAAAACAAATGCTCCAACTCCAAGATCCATCTGCAAGGCAGAAGTAATTTCTAACCTCAGCAGAACAAAGTATTGAGTATACATCTTGTTAGCAACATAAATTAATGCACCAAATAGTATGTACAGACTAGAATCCATAAAACAGTTGGAGAGAAACAGAGATCAAAATTGCAACTTCATATAGTCAACAAATAGAAGTAATTTACAAATTGATTAAAAAGCCTATTATTCTCTCCAACCCCTCACCCATTTCCCTTTTCTCTGCATTGACTTTAAATGTATATCACTGAAGTGATAAGTAATATAGTATACTGAAGTGCACTATAGCGGACGACGAGAACCCCCCATGTCAAAACCAAATACACAGAAAATGAATGCATAGGTTAAAAGAGGCCTCTAATCCCTTCAGATAAATTAACCTTGCTAAAGAGTGAACTGGAGTCCATAGAGACAATGCTCCCCCAAATAACCTGCTTTAATGAGGAGGAGGGAATTTTTTTTTTAAAAAAAGCAGGGGAGAGAGAGGGAAATGTTTGTTTAGACTCAGGCATTATAATATAAGTTTGAACCAAGAAAATTGGGAACCTACATCCCCTCCCCTTCTTCTAAAAATACTTTAACAAAATTTAAAACTATTTTTTTCATTGATAAACCATGAGAAATTACCTGATATCATTTAATATTTCAAACTTAAAATACATTCATGAAAGAAGGAATTTGACCATCAAAACTACTTCGCAAGTTAATCAATCACCCTGTTGGATTAGCGTAGCAAATAAAATATTTAATATGAAATTTTTCAAACATTCTCAAGTAAGGCATGTCTTTCCAATTTTCCTTTTTCTTTTGAATTAAGAATCTTACCAAACTAGCTCCGTATGTTTCGGTCTTCGCATATCTTCTAGGAAATATTCTGAAATCAACAGCCAAGATGCACAAGACTGTTATAATCATCTGCAAAAATAACTTGTATCAACATAATAGCATATCAAGATCAAAGTAATAGAATAAGAACTTTATATTCACACTTCATACCACAACAACCCTGTACGAAGTAATATATGCCCTAACAGAATTGGGCTCTCCTAAATCAGGCGATGAACCTCCACGCCTGCAGTTAAGTGTATGGAGTCAGCCATTACCCGCTTCAAAATTTGGCTCGTGCGAAACTTAATGCCTAACTTATTTTTTTCATAAAAGTTTCTCTCCTTTTACAAAGTAAGTTAAGCAAAATTGAACAATTACCTCTTCACTGCAATATAAAGCAATGTTACGATTGTGAACAAACTTGCGAAGATATAGCTCCAGTCAGCAAGTACCTATCACCAAGTTCATTGAACCAATTAGCAACATAGCTTGTCATGCCCGTCAACAACAAAAGAGAAAATCAACTTTTAAGTGTTAGCAAAATATTTGATGCTACCGAGAACACTTACAGTGAAAAACAAGAGCATAGGAACAATGATGACAAGAAAATCCAAAGTCAATGTAGCTAGGTGAGCTTTGAAACTCCTATGCTCAGATGGTGCATCATCGTTTTTCTTCTTCAGGGAGTCACCTATAAGTAAAAAGAGCGAAAAATAGGACTTTAGGCTCTGTTTGGGTAAACAACTTAATTAAGTGTTTATAGTATAAACGCTTATCATTTAAGTGCTTATGTATACAGTGTGGGGCCTGTTTGGAGTAGCTTATATACTAGCATAAGTTTTGTGCTATGAAGCATGGGTACGGACACGGACACCGGACACGACACAGACTGACACGCCGACCCTGCTAATGATTTCAAAAAATCGCATAATTCAATGTAATTATATGTGTCGGTGTCGGATACGACACGTGTCCGACGCCGGGACACGCCTAATCTAAGGAGTGTCTGTGCTTCATAGGTTTTGTGAGACTATTTGGGAGAACTTATGAAAACAGTTTATGACATGATTATGAGTTGCTTTCAGCTTATTTTCATAAGCTCTCCAAAATAGCTTATGAAAACCACTTATAGTTAACATGAAAATAATTTAAACTTTATTTTATCTTTTGCAATAGAAAATTAGAAATAGTTTATACATAAGCTCTTATCATGATAAGCACTTATGCTATAAGCTGCAAAAAAGTTTTTTATCCAAACAGCCAAGTTACAAAAGATAAAATAAGTCAACTTGTTTTCATGTAAGCTATAAGCTATTATCCCAAAAAAATCCCCAAGCAGAATTCAAAATTAAATGTTACAATTAAGCATAAAACAAAATGAAAAGTGCTTTACAAGGGACTAACCATTTATTGGAATTGAGGTGAAGGAGTGACGAATAAGCACCAAAATCTATAAGAGGAACAGAAAATAAGCATTGATCATAATTCACGTTACAATTAAGCTGAGATTATAATTCAGAATTGACTTACAGGGATAGTTACTGTAAGAGCCACGATTTCGAGCAACGAGGAACCAGTCAAATTGCTAACGAATCTGCAAAAATGAAGAGAATGAATTAAATTAATGATGAAAAAGTGAAGATTAGTAATTGTTATGATTAAGAGTAGTTACTAACTGTTCTTTGAGATGCTTGTTGGGGTTGAAGGAGGGTTTTGGGAGAGATGTTTCCATGGTTCGTGTATCACCACCCAAGCAGAGAATGCTATAGGGGTAACGATTCCGTTTGATTCAGTTTCGGTTTCTGGTATAGGGAGTGTATGTTTTTCTTCCTTACGTGTGACGTTAAATGCTTACGTCAGATGTCACGTATTCATGGACGAAATTTATCGATTTTTTATTTTGGATTTAAAAAAAAAAATCATTATAAATTGTTACATTGTGAAATCCATCTTTAAATTATTCATTAAAAATCAATATGATCTGTCCACGTGATCATAGTTCAGTTAACAGAAACATGCATTATTATATGCAGGGATTGAGATTCGAACTTCGAACATCTCCTTTGTTCACCTTGAAAAGGGTGAATTCAAGCCAATAGTCTACTAGACTAAAAAAAAAAACAAGATGTTTGTGAGAGTAAGAGGAGGAGGACATATTGTTCTAAGCTGCCTTGACAACGACCTCATCATTCCTCTATTGAAGTTTGCCTCCGGCTTCACCATCAAACTAATGGCTTCTAAGTATGGTTGATGTTTCAAATTTACTTTTTTTTTCAAAAAATAGTTTCAAATTTAGTTCCTTGAAATGCACTCTACTAATTAGATTGTGATACTTAAATAGGTCTTTTGTCCTGTATTTGCATGAACGAAAGACCTATTTAAGTTTGATAATAATTAATGGATGAAACCTCATTTTTTTTAGATAAACGAGATGATAAAGTTATCATTCACACACACAAAGTAGAGGTACCGGGGTTTGAACCCCGGTCATGACGTCCGGTCTAACAATTTTAATATTTTTGTCAGTTGAGTTAGGACTTATGGGATGGATGAAACTTCGTTTTAAACATGCAAAATGTAAAAAATGGCAATTAAACACATTTTTTTTAGTTTTTAGCATTTATTTGACAATATTAGGGATCAGTTTGATAGTTAAAATAAATAATCCAGAGATTGATTGGGCAATGTAACAACTTGTAATAAGTTTTATTTAAAAAAAGCCTAAAAAAATTCAATTTTTTTATCAATTTTGTCCCGGCATTTGATTTCGCAATTCACGTCAACACTTAACGTCACAAGTCAACGCTTAACGTCACATGTCATCAAAATTAAAAATGAGATTTGACAGAGGGACGAAATGGATCGACGTTTGTAAAACTCAAGGACGTTTTAGTTATTTCGAATAATTTGAGGATAAAATTGACCAATGTGTACAAATTGAAGGACGAAAAAGCATATTCATCTATTATAAATGGTCGAAGGAAATCATACTGCATTAGAGTATCTTTAATCTTTAAGGGAAATGTTAACTTAAGCACAAAATAAGAAATCAAAAATAGAAATAAAATCTTGAAAATTGTGTATTTTTAATTTTGAAAGTTTTAAACTTTGTCTTTTTAGTTTGGGTATTTATTGATTTATTCTTTATTTTAGCTTCTTAACGTTCTAAAGGCACAAGTTATCATGACCCTAAATCGTCAGACAAAGTGGTCATTTCGTCTATTTCCTTCTTTAAAGTTGATGACTTGTCATATTCTTGATGATGTGGCGTATATTGCTGGCAATAAACACATATAAAAGTCTATATTAGAAGAAAAAAAACGTTAGCCTTTACAAACTCTTCAATGATAAAACTTCATTAACATCGATAAAAATGCATAATATATCTAATTGATGACACCTACAAAATTTTTGGATATCTCTATCTTCTACTAGTCTATATCTGAAGTTGCAACCTATACTTTTGAAATTTAAACAATAAAGGATTTAGGTAAAAGAAGAAGAAAAAAAAATGATCTTGAATGATAAAAAACATGCTTCAAGGCTCTTGAGCATGAGCAAGTGAAGAGGAGCCAGATACCGGTTTAACAAAACCACATTTACTACAAGGTGTAGGCATTGTCAATGTCATCTCACTGTAATTTGTACAACTCTTTGTGATATTGTGCCCTCCCCTTATAACATGTTCAGGCAATCTCAATGTATATTTTTCATCATCTTTTTCTTCACCTCTAATCATTACTATGGAATGCCCCGTTGAATGTGATCTTGAAAATATATGTTCTTCTTGTTGCATGCTCTTACTCACATGATCATCATGTTGACCACCTTCATGTATTTGAGCTCTAGTGATCTCACAAGTATTGTCACTTTCCCCTCCTCTAACATCAATGCGTGTATCATCACACGGTAATGACGGCATACCCTCTTGTGCATTAATGTTGACGTTGTTGTTGTTGGTGGTGGTGGTGTTGCAACATTCCCCGTGTTTTGTTGTTTGGTTGTGAGGCACATCAAGGTCGGTTCGACAAACGGGACATGTCTTGTGAGATTCAAACCATAGGTCGATACATTCTTGGTGGAAAACATGGCAACAAATGGTTAAGAGACGAAGCAAGCTATCGTCCTCGAACTCTAGCAAGCAAATAGCACATTCTAAGCTGTAACTTTTTTCCTTGCGGTGGTCTTTCACATCAGCGTAGAGGAAAGTGGGGAATCCATCTATAAGAGTATTGTCGAGTCCTCTGGGGGGTGACCTATCAGGTGAGAGACGAACAAGGGATCCTGAGGCTGTGCGATGCAAGGCCCACATATGGAAAAGGCCTGCAAAGCAATATTTGCAAAGATACACAATGCTGAAAGCCACAAAGCATAGGATGAGGACGGTGAGGGTGAAGGCTACTAGTGCCGGTGGAGTCTTGTGTGTTGGAGCCGGTGGGGTGTCGTACTTAGATTCCGATAAAGACATTGTCGGATTGAGAAACTATCAACAATGAACTGTTATTGGTTTTCAAGATGAGTAGAGGATGATTTATTCTTGACCTTCCACTCTCTCTTCTTTGCATGGTTGAGAGAAGTTTATGAACAAAGTAGTGGGTGAATGAAGTTTAGTAAAGTGGTGTTACTTTTCTCCCTTCACTTTACTATTTTTTTAGAGAGGATTTTAAGGGACAAAATGTGGAGAGAGAGATAATTGAGGAAACATGTTATGCATGGTGTTATTTGAGTACTAGATGATGGGTTAATATAAAACAGTGATGCTGAGGTTGATTTTTAGCCCTCGGTGAAAAAGGTTGGTTTGAGCGAGTCCTTATGAGAAGGACAAGGATTTATGTCCGAACATTATTCAAGGTGCATCTAATGCATAAATAAGCCAATAGGATTATATTAAATTATAACTACATTTTTTTAACTCCATTGTATGAAAGAAATTAGTATGTATGAAAATGTTGAGATAAAATGACTCCATTGTTCCTTATCATGTCTGTCTAGCTCATAACCACACCCAAGAATACCACGAATCAAAAATCAGCCAACACATTTCATGTCTTTACACGTCTTTACACATGCACACCATTTTTGCTTTGGCTTCTTTTTCATTTGAGTAATTGTAATGATACTGAATTGAATTGCAGAATAAAATGGAATAAAACTCTACTAAAAATTGTAGGAAGAAAAAAATAAAAATGAAGAGGATGTAAATTAAGGTTTTATTGTCCATTTTACCCATGTTCGTGATGTTCTGGTGAAATGTTACCTCGCGATTAATAGCATCCTTCAACAACAAAAAAAGCGACAATAAAAATAGAAACTGGAGTCTTAAATTAGATCCAACATGGGGTAACAAAAGAACAATTATGTCTGACACAATCTGATGCACATACAAGGATGCCGCTGTTACATTCAAAACTCAAACAAAAATTTGAAAAGAAAAGATGAATCCTTCACCGAACATAAATCCACAGAACAATTATCTGTGAATTGAACAAAGTGCTACAATGCTGGAAACTACGGATCATAAGACATTATTTGATAATATAACAAGACGGGAACTGGAAATCATGGCGTTTTCAGCTACATGGTGATACATAAGCCCTCATCATCGGCCATTTTCCATGTTTCCAAGATTGGGAATATAAGTTATTATAGCTCTATTCAAAGTCATCGATCCAATCGCCATATATCCTACTGATTTTATCTGGACCTTTCCACTTCTGATGAGCTCTCTGTCCTGGCCTCTGACTCACAATTGAAGGTCTTTGTGAAGGGACTCCAAGATGATAAACATCTGAACCAATAGGAGGATTTGATGCAACCACATTATCAGCATGAGTTTTGGAAGGCACTCCCTGTTTTGTGTCAGACGCAACAACAGAAACACCGTCTCTGGTTTCTCCTTCCATAAGCCCACCTCCATATCTGTGTAATTCTGCAGTCACAAACTCACAATATCAAAGACAAGTTTATATAAAAATAGGTTATACATCATTCCGACAGATAATCAATTTAAGCCAATAAAACACTCGTGTATCAATCTGAGAAAATGTTTTTGAATGTAATGTATATGTGCATGTTTGGATCGACAGTGAGATTGCCATGACATGATCATGGCAACTCACTGCGATTTAGACAAAATCTACACTTTGAAGTTTCAACAAAATCACAGTGCCACCGCGATTTCGCTAAACTTGCCGTCAATCCAAACACGCACATAATGAACAAGGCCAAACATCAAAGCAATGAAAGTATGTTGTCAATTGCGGATCACAAAAAGAGAGTGATTTGTTCGAATTCCACTACGTACTGTGCTATCCTATAGACACTATTTGACAACACTTTGTACTTAATTGCATATTCGCGGAACAATAGCAATTTGTTAAAATTCTGCCACACGATAGCGCTGTAGCACTGCTATTTGATAACACAGATTAGATCTAAACTGCCATCTATTCATTCTGAACCCACCACTCATGAAACTATTCTTTTCTTATCTCTTGAAGTCGGCGCTTTTCCTAATCAGAAAGTGAAGGCTTAGACTTTTAAATTTGAAGCATACAAGGCACATGAAAATTAATCACAAAAAAGGAAGCACTGTATACTGAAAAAGTTTGGAAATTTGCACAGTTTCGTCTTCAGAGTTCTTCTCTGTTGTAAACTTAGTTGTTTATGTTTTTCATTGTGCAAACATAAGGAACGGTGCATTTCTACTAAAGTGTGTATCTTCTCTAGAATGCAATTACTTTTATACGAAAAATTGCATAGATTACTCAAGTCGGCAACTTGCAAACAAAATACGAGATAAGAGTAACATGTTATGCTCAATGAAGCACGGCATTCACATAGATACCAAAATAGCATCAACTAAAACAAAATAGACACTAGTGACAATGCAGGGTACTCGTTAAAACAAATTAGTAGAAATCAAAGCTGTAATGTAACAGACCATATTAAATAAATGAAGAAAAAAGCAATCCTGTATAGATAAAAAGAATCTAACATCAATACCCTAAATTGTATTCAAATGGTAAGAAAACATTGCCATAACTCCACAACACAAACTATTTGTAACTTTCCAATTCTAATAGCACTTTCTATAATCAATATTAACACAACATAATCACCTCAATTACCATAAAATTAAAATCTTTAATCCAATTCACATAACAAAATCCAAAATCATCAAAATGGATCATATCTATCATACCTGTAGCACCATGAGCAAAATGGCATTTGTTACCAAAAGGACAATAGCCAGTCATCTCCCACTTATTACAAATCCTAGTTTTCCAATTCGAAGGCTTCAAATTAGGTCCATTCCCAACCGCGGCCGCACCAGCCGCAACAACAACAACACCACTACCACCAACACTACCAACACTCACACCACCTCCTCCTCCTACACCACCACCACCGCCATAACCACCAGGACCTAAACTAATCGCCACACTTTCGCGATTCTTCGATTGTTCATCATGAAGAAAAGTACAGCTATCTCCATAAGGACAACCTTCCTCGGTATAAAATTTCTTACAATGTCTCCCCTTATAAGACCTATTATTCATACTCTCCCCAACAAAAGTACTCGACCCAACCGTCGGTATCTGAAACTCCTCCCTCGGCTGCTCAATCACATTCCTCTCTTCTTCATGAGCAGCCACAATCTCCTGCCAATTCTCCGGCGGCCGACGCAGCTCCTCCACACTATGAGCAAAATTACAGTTTGTTATATAAGGACATGTCCCCACACGAAACTTACAGCATAGTTTCGTCTTAAAAAACATTTTCCCGATCGCTTTCGCGCGATTCGATCCTCCTCCACCACTTCCACCACCACCACCACCACCGTCTTGCGAATTGCTTCTCGATTTCTTACTCGGCGGCTCACTTCCTGCCCGTGAATTTGAAGACGGTGTAGTTTCACCGCCGGCGTCATTTCCGTTCCAGTAACGATACTCATCTTCCGTAGCCCAGTCAGCTTGGTCGGTAGACCAGCTATCGGCGGCTCCGCCGGTGGTGATGATTTGAACGACGTTGCCGTCTCTGTTGTAATCCATTCTTTCTTACAACAAAACCCTAACGGCGTTAGAGTTGTTAGAATTAGAAGAAAGAAGTGAAACTGTATATAAGAATGTTGGAACACGTGTTTGATTTTTGAAGATGGAAATGAAAACGAGGTAATTGTTGTTGGGAATGAAATTCGGGAAAATTTGAAACTGTGTACGCGAGTGGAAACGGTTTTAGTGAGAAGGAAGAACGTGTGGTTTAAGACAAAGAAAATTTAGGTAGGTTGAAGTAAAAAAGGTTGTTTGGTTTGAGAAAGGAACCAGATCTAGAACTGAGTTAAGGTACTAGATTTTAATTGTCTTGTGTTGTGTAAGAACTCAAGTGAAACTACATCGTGTTTACTTGCTGGTACATGTTTCCACTTTTTTCCAATGCAAAAGCTATTTTTTATTTTTTGTGTAAACTTACATCTAATATAGTTAACTTTTTTTTTTTACATAAACCAAACTTAATTCATATAATTAATTTATTCAAATGATTAGGAATAATTTGGAATCAATAATCTTTTTTAACATAACAACTGGAGATTAACCATATAAATAGTCTACTTAGCTAACTCATGGGTTGCTTGCCTCCTACAAAATTCAACTAATGATTTATAACATCAAATTGGTTAAAATTTATTCTTTAACTCATGGCTAAATTAGTGATGTGGTTCCTTAACAAATATTTTTTTTTTTCATTTTGACCTCATAACTAATTGTTGTTATATTTAGGTCCCCTAAATGCACTTCTCTTAATAATTTGAATAATTTTGTTAATTTTAAACTCAAAATATTTAAAGTAGACCAACAATCTAGCACTATAGGTAGTCAACCAAAGACATGGTTAATTTTTAAATTTTAACAAATTAATCTTTTAGTTAAAAAAGAAAATCATTGCATCTTGCATGACTATTGATTTTGATAGTGAACCACCACAACCTAATTTTATTTCATCTTATCTTATCATTCATCTCCATGAGCCAGAAGAAAACGCACCACATTATCACTACACTACCATCATCACTAATAACAACTTTTAGATCTCAAATCATCATATGTGTCGTCCAACAAGAAAGTCCATAAAGACACGTAGCAGAAAAGGCCTAATAAGAAACTAGATCCAAGTCTTTTTGAGGTGACCACCTCATCTTACAACACGGTGCATAACAAGATTTTACCTCATTAACAACCTTAGGAGACATCACCTCTCGAAAAACGCACAACATGAGATAATGCCTCATGAGCCACCTCATGAATCATCTCACATAAGAAACAATTGAACTGCCAACGTACTTCACCACCATAGACGCCAACAATCTATCACACAATTACTTGGTTGTTCCTACTAACAGACAGTTATTTTAATTGAGTAGGCGCCCCCGACTATCTTGAAATCACTTACTATCAATAAATCAGATTGCATCCATAATGGTCTGCACTAAATCGTATGAGCAAGTATAACAACAACATTAAGCATGTCGTCATAATACATGATTATAAATAATGGACTTTCTCCCATGTATGATCATTTCACTTTTTATACTGACTTTGTTACCCTCTAGCATCCATACTTACCTTGGCATTGAAGTGTCTTTTGCATGAACACCCCCTCCATTAGGAAAAGGTGTGTATGCTCAATCACGGCGGACCAGACCAACAATGTCAAGACATACCTCCTTCTTATGAGGTCAACCCAACTTGTTTATCCAAGAATATTGGCGCCCAACATAAGGTCACAATAAAATTAATACTTATGCCTCAAGGTTCCATGATAAAATTAACCAAATGATTTCGGAAATAAACACAGTCACCATAATCTTGAGTCCGTCAACGATAATATCAGAATTAGAAACAATAACTATGATGGAGTATCTAGACTCCAAGACTCGCCAAAGAGGAGGAACCACAACGACTCCTTCTTCCACTCACCAATATGTCACCACGATGAAAGCTCAATGTGACGCGTCACTAGCTAGATGTTAGAAAACTCGTATACGAATGCCATCCCAAAGTCTTCATAACACTATAAGCCACTCATCGTCGCGTCAGTGTCACAACACTCATAGTTATTCACCATGTTATATTAGTAATCAGAGCCCTACCCATTCATATGTGAGCGAGATGCAATCCAGATGAAAAGACTCGAGGCAAGGATAATGGACATGCATAAGAACATAAAAAAAATGATCTCACATGCCTCCCAAAGAGGAGATTGTGACAATTATGGCGGACTAGGAATCGACCCAAAACTCATATCACATTAGTTAGAAATAGAACCTACGATGAAGACCGTTATCCACAAGATATAGAAACTAGCAGAGAATAAGCAGAAAATAAAGAGATAAGGGAAAAGAGAGAGCACACATGTTTATCCTAGTTCACCCCACAATCCAGGATTAAGTCTAACCTATTGCACTTCCAAGGAATTTTATCGCTATAATCAAAACTTGATTACAACAACTACTAAGACAACATAGTTCTACATTTCCTGCTTCAACCTAGATGACTTCCTAATCTCAAAATAGAGATTTAAAATGTTTTACAAGCATATTGTGTTTATACAAACTATAAGTGTAGTAAACAAGTTTAAGCAGAATACACTTTATGTGCATCTTTTTTTTTTCCTTCTTATGTGTGACAGTTTCTAGACAAGGTATACAATATAGAATGAATATAAACATGGTGCAATATATTGTATGCACATGTTGTAGGCCTATAACATTCTTCAAGCAATGCATGTCCTTTGTACAGATAGCGTTTGAGTAAATTGTTGGTGTAAAGCACCTTCTCTTTAAATATCTGATTAAATTCAGTCAACGAATCAGACAATCAGTCATTCATTTCCATAAACGATGTTTTCAAATGATTTTGCTTAATTGTAAAAGTCGGGACATCATTTCCTTTCAAAGAAAAGGGTCGCTGAATTAGTGATGTGTCTTGCATGAAGTCCAGAGGATTAAACCACAAAGCGTTGACTTACGTTCCACAAAGTCTGACCTTGAACTTGATGCAGAGTCTTATCTTTATGGCCCAACAATCCTATTTTTCTTATGAACAATTTTTCTTATAAACAATAGGCGTTTGTAACCAATTTTGGTCTAGTAGTTCTTAGCTTCCTAAACACCTAATCAAGATACAACCAAATACTCATGAATATACGGGATACCCTAAAGACAACATTTATCATGGATGGCCACAATATTGCTATATAAGTTTTAAATTTGAGGGGGTATTTTCAAATAAGCGTTAAATTTTATGTGGGCATTTGCTTATTCTAATAACCACACAGAACCCGTATATGATGTGGCAGAACCTCCGGTCCATGTAGAGGTGCCACATGTACAATTAAAGATCACGTCATAGGGTCAAAAGACAAAAACAGACGGAGGAGGTATTTGACACACGTTTAACAATTTTAGTAGTTTTTCGAAATTTTGCAAAATTCATAGGGAGTTTTAACTAAAGTTGCAATTTCAAAAGAATAATTGACTATTTACTTCAAATATAAGGTATTGATGCATTTGCAAGAGTGTGAAGAACAAGTTATGTCCTCGTAAAACTCCTATAATTTTGCAAGGCTTACTTGCATTTTTGGTCCCCTTATGTTTATTTTATGTTTCAAGTTGGTCCTTTATATTTTAAAAGTTTCAAGTTGGTCTCTTTGTGTTTTAAAAGTTTCAAGTTGGTTCAAAATGTTATTCACTTGAAACTTTTAAAACATAAGGATCAAACATGCAATTAAGTGTGTGTTTGGCCACATGTATTTCCCAGCCAAACGTTCGTTTACTTTCCCAAACACGGTTTCCCCATTTTTTTTGTTTGGATGAATGAAAATTGAATCCAGGAAACGCAATTTAGGGCTCCAAACGCCAGTTCTGCTGAAGCTGGTATTTCTAGCTTCCACGACCGAGAAAACGTGGTTTTGGCTTTAATTTCTCAAGTGGCAAGTACTTTACCAAAATACCCATAATATCTTCCCCATTTTCCTACATAAACATGTTTCTTAGCAAATCAAACATCTTTCTTTTTCTTCTTCTCCAAATTACCCATAACACGAGGATTGTAGATCTGTCCTAATTTTTCAGATTTGCAGGAGAAATATAGAGAAGAGGGGAAAACATAATAAATTAAACATGAAACAAAGAAAATAAATCAGAGTTGTTTGATTTTGTTTGATTTATGTTCTTACTCGGTGCTTTTATGGAGTTGTTTCTTTTATGGAGTAAGTGGGAGTAATCTTTTCTCTTGGTTTGAGAAGAAAAAAAAAGGATAATGAGTAATGAATAAAGACCCAATCTTTTATTTTTTATTTTTCCATAAAATGCCGAATTTTAAACAAAAGAGTTGAAATTTTTTTAGGAAATTTATTAGTTATAATAATAATTACAACCTATTTTAGTAATATTTTAAAACTAATTATAAGTCGTTACCTACGATTAAAAAGATGTTCTAACAAAATACAATTAAAAGAGTAAGTTGGTCATTACACAATGAAAATCAATTTTGATTCAAGCTACCCAAAAAATATAAACTCGTAAGAATCACTTTTAAATGAGTTTATCCAAACATAATCGATTCACATCAAACTTACTTTTAACCAAAATTAATTCTCTCAAATTCAATTTTATCAAAATCAATTTTCATCACAGCCAATTTTGTAACGTACAAAGTAAGGCTTATTAATTAACAATATCCAAACTAATAATATCGATTAAACTATAGTCTTAGTTTTAAATTTTGATTATGTTTTGGTTCCAAAAGCTAATCAAGTTTTAAATTTGCCCAATTCAATTATGAACCCAATATATACCACAATCTCATCCACCATCCACCTCATACCCTTCCTTACGACCCTATCCCTCCCCTTGTTTCAACACGCCCTTCATAAAGCGGCGCAAACCTTCTACTCAATTCACCACGTGGACCTTATCATTCCCCTTCCTTCTCTCTAACTCTAACCCTAATTCTCTAAACACCTATATATACACACCCATACCTCTCTCTCTATCTCTCTCTCTTTGATTTTACTTTCTTCTTCTTCTTTCCCCAATTCTCCTTCAAAAACCAAAAATCAAACCCTAAACATCCAAAATTAGGGTTTCTTCACTGTAATGCGATTCTTCATTCATTCATTCACCAAAAACCGAAATCAATCACAACAATTTTGATCCAATGGCTGAAAAGAAACACGGCGTAATAGGTTACGCATTAGCACCAAAGAAACAAAACAGTTTCATCCGCGACTCACTCTTAACCCTAGCTTCATCACGCGGGATTAAACTCATCCAAATCGATTCAACCAAACCCTTAATTGATCAAGGACCGTTCGATTGCATCCTCCACAAACTCTACGGCGACGATTGGAAACAACAGCTTCAACAATTTCAAATTCGAAACCCTAATGCTGTTATTCTCGACGCTCCGGAAGCAATTGAGCGTCTTCATAACCGAATTTCAATGCTTCAGGTTGTTTCTGAGCTTAGGGTTGGGGTTGATGAAAAAGGCGGTGAAACATTCGGGATCCCGAAACAGATCGTGATTTATGATAAAGAAACTCTTTCTGATGGTCAGGCTTGGGAGAGTTTAAAGTTTCCGGTGATAGCGAAGCCGTTGGTGGCGGATGGAAGCGCGAAATCGCATAAAATGGCGCTTGTTTTTAGCCACGGGGCGTTGAATAAGCTGAAACCACCTATTGTTTTGCAGGAATTTGTGAATCATGGTGGTGTGATTTTTAAGGTGTATGTTGTTGGTAATCATGTTCGTTGCGTGAAGAGGAAGTCTTTACCGGATGTTTCTGAGGAGAAGGTGTTGGGTGTTTCGGAGGATTTGTTATCGTTTTCGCAGGTGTCGAATTTGGCAAATAGGGATAGTGTGGATGATGATGAAAAGTTTTATAAGATGATGAGTTTGGATGATACTACTGAGATGCCGCCACAAGCTTTTATTGTTGATATTGCTAGTGGATTGAGGCGTGCTATGAAGCTGAATTTGTTTAATTTCGATGTGATTCGTGATTCTAGATATGGTAATCGGTATCTTATTATTGATATTAATTACTTTCCGGGGTATGCTAAAATGCCGGGGTATGAGAAAGTTTTGACAGATTTTTTTGTCGATTTAATGTGCAAGAAGGAGGTGGGTGAAAATGTGGAAAAGGGTCATGGTGGTGAGGGTAAAGTTGAGGTTTTGACTGAACAAAAAGATTAATCTGTTAAGGTTTGATCATGATGATTGTGTTGAATGAACCATTTAATGGACCCTTTAGCTGAATTGGTGGTGGTGGATAAGGAAAGGACTCGAGTTGAAGAATTTCTGATTAGGCGTAGAAGATGGGTGGGTACAGTGGTGAAAAAACAAGTTTTAGGGTTGTTTTGTGGGTTAGTTTTTTTTAACTTCTTTAACAACATGTATATTCTATCCACCATTGCTTTGGAGATAGGTACCTTTTTCGAAACATCCTCAAGGTTTAGGAAAGTTGTATTTTGAGGATAAGATCAGTATGCTAGATTGAAACTGTTTTGCTTTGTGCTTTTGCTTTTTAACTCAATGCCTTTATTCTCCATTTTGTTAAATTCTATTCTCATTCTAGATTTATTGCTTTGATTGGTTTGATTACATTGATTCTGTTTAAGAGTTTCCAATATTCGTTTGTTTATCTCGCCTGTTGTTTTCAATCATGAGGTTCGTTGAATGTTATTATGCTTATGAATATTCTTTAAAGATATGATCAGAATAAAGTAGAAAGGATATAGTCTCTTCATGTTGTTGCCATCACTTTCGCCGCCAGCTATTGAATTCCTGAGTAAAGGAGAACTATGCTTAAAATATGGCAACTTGAAATACCCATTAACTATCTCTGCCAACACATGTTTAACTTTATCAACATACCAAATACTAAACACATCTGATTAAAGATTTAGCACTTAATCGTTCTAGTTTTTTGCTTTTTTATTAGCATATTTAGTGTTTATGTATTGAAGGAACCTTATGCACATATTCTTCGATGGGATCATGGATTATTACCTATGTATAACTTGATTATGAGTTCTTCGACACATTACCCTAATAAAACCAGTTATATTGTTATTAAAAACCTCATACAAAACAATTAGTTTGGTTTGAATTCTAAATGCTCCTTATGTGCATGCCCAAAAATTGCATTGATTTTCCATTTGCTAACTGATGTTCTCATGTATTGACCTTATAGCCCCGTATATATTTATATCTATATCTATATATTTCCGGGACTCGATCATCATATGAGGCTTCTGTAGAAGTTTTACTTGCAGCTCTAACTCCTTTCTTTATCTACATATTTTGGGCAAAACATAACTGTGTGCCTTAATTTTAAGTCCTATATGCTGTTGTCAGGTGGTCATTATAGTACATGCTGCCAAAATATTTTAACTTCTTTTTTGTTAAATATCTTTAAAAAAATGCAAATACATGCACTGCATTAGAAGGTATGTTCATGTGTGAAATATTTAGTCAGGTCTTTATCACATTTTGACCATATATATTTTACACGCTGTTGCAGAAGTCTTACGTGCTCACCAATATAGGCTTCTGTGGAAGTTTTACTTGCAGTTTTTTAACTTCTTTCTTTATCAACATGTTTTGGGCAAAACATAAATTGCGTGCCTTAAGTTTTTACTTGTCAGCTGGTTATTATAGTATAGTGTAAACTAACGGCTTGTTGCATAATTGCATTAGCTGATAAGTGATCAACAATGTTGCATCCGGTACTAATTTGCCCTGTTTATTGCATATTTTTGTTTTCAGTTCTTGAAGTAACATGGGTCTAATCCTAATCCAAACAAGTGAAGCACAATACTGCTGTCTCACTAGTTTTGGAGATCATGTCCTGTATAAGTGGTACTCCACTGTTGCTATTTTTATGACAGAAGTTACTACTAGTGTGTTTTGTAGAATATCGTAAAAACACAGATCTTAATGTTCGATATTCTTGTTTTTAACATTGAGAGGTAGCCTCAACAGTCTAGTCCTAGTTGTTACCTTGTGACTTGGAGGTTGCGGGTTTGAGCCATGGAACTAATCTGTTGCAAAATGCATGGCAGATTTGTAATTGGTTTGACTTTTCCTTGAACCCTGCCATGCTATGGCAGAAACTTTACGGCATCAGATTGCCCTTTTTAATTTTTAATCATGGAACTTCCACCAACTTTAGAGTTTTCTTCTTCAAATGTTTATTTAGACCTCACTTTTGAGATCTGAAGTTGGTTGGAATATATTTACATAGGCACATTAGGCTGTTGTAGACCCTGTAGTGTAGACCCTGTAGTGTAGACCCTGTTGTAATTAATCTATTAACGTGGCACTTTTGAAGTTCTACAGGTATATTTTTATGGCATGCACCAATGGATTATATCATGCTCCTTATTTTGATCAGTTTACTTTTAGGTACTCTTACATGGGATTGTGGACAATGTGTTTGTTTTACTTTTCAAAGGAGGTTTGCTTCACCTCTCTAAATTCCACAGTATAATATATTTTTATTTGTAGACAAGTTGCAAGTATTTCACTTGGCGATGCGGTCCTTTATATTTAGTGAAGTTATTGAAGTTTTCCATTTGTAAAAATTTTCAGAATATTATTCGGGTCATATGTTTCTTTGCATTTTCCATGGATGGCAGAAAAGTAAGTTTAAGTGCCATTTGGGTATATAGTGAGGTTAAGGTGATGCTTGTACAATAGGTAATTATTTTTGTTTAGTGACTGGTTAGACATTCTTCATACTTGTTTCAATACCAAATGCCTGTGTTTTGCTGATTGATCTCAGTTTTATTGGTCATCTTGCCCACAGGCAGATGTCTCAAGATATGTGTTCCAATCTTGCCTTCCCCTTTCTAGTAGCAATATAATATATGTGTCCGTTGAGTGATTGTGATATATGGGAGATATGTTTTGAACTGATTCTGGTATGTGTCTGATTAAAGAGCTGTGTAACCATATAATTTTTCTCTCATGGGAGTTTTGTATTGAAAAATACATCACTGATTATGCAATTTCGTTACCCGTTCTAGGCACAACTTATGCTAGGATCAGTGTAACTAATGCATCATTTTGCTATTTCCGTAAAAGAGAGTGCATATGTTTTGTGATTGTGTTATTTTGTAATTGGCAATTGTAGTTCAAGTGATGATTGTAAAACTGTCGAGCTATTTTGTAATTTCTGCAGTCGAGCTATCTGTATTTTTTGTTTTGTCGAGGGAGCTATCTGTGCTTGTTAAAACTGTCATAGTTTGAGAATGAGGAGCATGCATGTTATGTTATTAAGATAATAGAAATACTGTAAGAAATGTTATTAAGGATAGATATTAAGATAATAGAAAAACTGTTAGAAGAAAGATGGATTAAGAAATTTGTAGAAGGGCCAAGGTTCCCCCTGTTGCTACACACCAAGGTATCAATCTCTGGTGGCTATTGTCTTCAGTTTTTTATGTTGTTTAAGCTAGATTGAAATTCTTGTTTTTAATGGTCCTGATGCTTGTTTCCCAAATGTTTTTTAATTTAATAAACATATTTTAACTGAGAAATTTGGGTTTGGAGTGTTCTTTAAATGACATTAAAGATTGATGCAGATTTGATTTAATGGTAATGGATACAAGGAGGACCTACATCAAATGCATGTCAACTAGCACTAGAATGGACTGTCATAACTATAAACTATGAGCAACCATATTCGTTTGACGAAGAATAAACTTAACCTCAAAGTTGTTATCAGAGACTAACAAGCCTCTAATGGTAGAGACAATGCCACTAAATTCAAAAATACCAACATAATTGGAAATAATAATGTAAACTAGTATTTTTTTAGTCGATTTTGAATGCAACGTTGCACAAATCCAAAGCTTTGGACCCATTGAAGCCGTTAACAGAGCAAACACCTCACCCTTGTGAACTAGCATCATCAGAACCTTCCACCTTGAGAGAGCAGATACAAAATGACAATTGGTATCTTGGATACAAAACCCAAAACTTGTGATGTTAGTTGATATATTGAAACAAGCATCAACATTACATTTCATCACACCAGTCGAAGGAGGGTGCCATTGACTTTCTCTAGCATCATTCATGAAGCTTCATGTGAGCTGCCTGGATAACTGTTGATTCGAAACAAGACTGTTTCAATTATGACAAATTTCTGCTACATCTTCTGCTTCGCGGGAAAAAACATCAGATAACACCGCTGCAGTAGACGAAAACTGCTGCACAGTCGCGTAAAACATGCCAAAGCCCAGTGGTGGTCCGACAAAGTAAGTTGTCACTGCCTGGAAGAATAGATGCCAATCATACTCGCTTTGCTCTCCACATAGTTTACAACATAGAGGGCAATTCACAAATTTCGATAGTAAAAGAGGTGTTGACACAATGAAAGTCATTATAATTTGAATGAAATGTTTCACTTAAAATTGATTGACAATGTTAAAGATATTTAAACTGACAGTGTTTGTATGTATGTTTGTCATTTGGATGATGTAACAAAAAAAAAACGGTGTGTATGGTTGACCTTCGGATGATCTAAGACAAATATAATACATAGTTGGACTTATCATGTATATATTGGCTACCTAGGTGAAGTGGAAGTGTTTGCTTCTGAATCAAAATCAATTTATACATATCTACTGATAAAAATAGGTTGATAAATCATAGATGATGGATAATCAACTAAGAGTCGAACATGGATACCAACCACTTATTCAATAGGACCCGCGGAAAAAGAAGAAAGAGAGGGTGCTTCCATAGACACCATTCTCCATAGGTACCTCTATTATACTCCACAATGTGGGTGTCTATTTAACGTGGTGCTAAGTAGGTTAAACACCGACCACTGTGGATGGTCTAAGCTCGTAAGTAAATGACTGTTATCAAACAAGTATCTTTTAGTCACATGGGTTTATATGCTATAAGCTATGCGCTCAAAAATGTGTATTGCCAAAGAGACCCTAAAATATTAGTTGAATCAGTTCATAATATGCATGAAAATTTGTTTCTTTAAAATAAGGTTTTGTATCGCTGTTTTAAGAATCAGACCAATAATTGATTTTGTCAAAGTATTGGGTAGTGAGTGATTAATCGAATTATTGGACCATACTTGAATCACATAACTGTTTGTGTACAATCATTCTACACATATATTCAACAATGTATTGTCACGTCAATTAATGAATATGAAAACACAAGGTTGTTATATTTATTAATAATTTAATTAGTATGCTCTGTTGGTATACAATTATTTTACATATACTTTTCACTATGTGTTAGCTAGCACGTCAATTAATGATGAAATATGACAACTCATGTGTTTTCATATTCATTAATTGATAAGACAACACATCATATGATGAATGTACAAAATAATTGTACACTGACAGTGTATACCAATTAAATTCATTCATTAATTGAAACATAAATCATCCGACAATGTCAATATTGGTAGACTGAACACTTTGAAACCAAGACTTTGCAGTTGCGTGCGAATTTCAGATGATACTCGTCACTTTGTTAAAAAAAAATTTTTTTAAGTAATAAACAAATTATTGTTTATAATTTTGAAAAAGATAATATTAGCAAAATTTTATTAAAAAAAAGCTATTCTCAAGGCTTCTCTTGCAAATCTAAGTCCATGAGTTAGCATAATCTTAGACATCAAATAAAAGACAGCATAATCTTAGATATCAAATGAAAGATTGAAACATGAAACTTAAAATTAAAACTACATAAGGTGGACCAAGAAAAAATTACCTGAAAAATGAATTTGTTGTAACTTGTTATGAATCTCAATATATATTCTTCAATAGTTACAAAATCGTTTCAGTTATAAGTGTGGTAGCAAGTATTAATAGTGTAATTCATTTTGTTATGTTATTCATAATATATTCATGTACATGTAGCTGTTTCTTGTTGTAGGCTGGCTAATTTAAAGTAAGCTCCATCTGTATTCTCAAAAAGACTTGAATGAGTGCCTTGCTCAACAATCTTTCCATCTTGCAAAACTGCTATTTGATCTGCATTTCTTATAGTTGATAGCCTATGTGCCACAATAACTGTTGTTCTATTTTGCATCAGCTTGTCCAAAGCTTGTTGTACAACACGTTCCGATTCGACATCTAGTGCACTTGTTGCTTCATCAAGCAATAATATTTTAGGGTTCCTTAAAATAGCTCTTGCAATGGCCACCCTTTGCTTTTGGCCACCGGATAGTAGAACTCCTCTATCACCGGCTTTGGTTGAGTAGCCTTCGGGAAGTGCACTAATGAAATTATGAGCGTCGGCTAGTTTAGCTGCTTCGATCACTTCTGATTCAGATGCTTCTTGTTTTCCATATAGAATGTTTTTGTAAATTGATGTTGCAAATAGAGCTGGTTCTTGTTGTACTAGACCAATATGCTTCCTAAGGGATTTCAAATTCATTTCCTTGATATCTTTTCCTGTTAAAATTTGACGAGTCATAGTTAAAAGAATGTTTCAGATTTATGGTCACCATCATAGTTCTAAATTGCACTATGCAGCTGCAATATAAAGGTTTTAGAGATCTCTGCAACGACATAGCAACTGCAATTACGGCTGCATTGGCCACATTTGTCCTAATGGTGACTACTAGCTCACTGACATTACGCATGTAGCCAATGCTACTTCTAGTATGCATAGGTTCGCAGCGTAACCACAACCGTGACCACAATTTAGAATCATGATAGCTCATTGACATTACACACGCGTGTAGGCATGCGACTTTTCTAGAATGCATGCACACATGAGTATAACTTTGAGCATTTTACTTATTGAAAGATAATCCTACACTGTTATATTTATCATGTACTAATAATGGAATAAGAGAAGTTATAAGCATAAGTTGTTGAAATCAATTACCATCAATCATCACCTTCCCGGATGTTGGATCATAAAATCTGAGTATAAGGGAGATTATTGAGCTTTTACCGGAACCACTGTGCCCTACCAATGCAAGACTCTTCCCTGAAGGCACTATTAGATTGAAATCCTTAAAAATAACAACATTTGGTCTTGAAGGATATACAAAATTGATCCTTTTTAGCTCAATTGTTCCTTCCACTGTCATCAACTCTTCTCCAACATCATGTATTATTCCTGACTTTCTATCTATCATATCAAAAATTGACGAAACCATTTGATTCCCTTTCAAAAGGTCCGGTGCTAGTGCCAATGTCTCCCCCATAGCCAATGCTGTTACTATTAAAACCATAAATGACTTCATGATTGATTTAAAGCTAGCAAGCTCCTTTTCGAGCAACACAGATCCATACCTGCAAAAGGTGTATATATGTCTCATTAGAAAGGAAATTAGGAAGCAATGACAGAGACACAGACACTGGACACAATATTAACACCGACACATCGACATTGTGAAAATGGAATTATTTAAAGTGCCACATGTGTCAGTGTTGAATAAATGAACAATTAAAGAAGCTAGAGATTGTACCACAAGGCTAAGCCATAAGATGAGAAAATAAAGAACTGGGAAATGCCGTAAAATATGCCGGCAATTTGGCCTCGTTTGAATGAACGTTTGGAAGGCTCAACGAGCTCATCAGCGTAAAGATCAATAACCTTATCTTCTGCACAGAATGCAGCCACAGTCCTTATATTACTAACAGCCTCCCCAGCTAACATGTTTGCTTTAAGGTATGCTTTGCTTAGATTACCACCAAATCCTTGCATGAAAAGTTTCTGAAATAAATAATATAGTTAGAGACTAATAATATAATTAACCCATTTTCTAATTTCTTAATGTTAAAATGTTGTGAAAGAGGAAACTACCTCACCAATGTGACCACTTATTATCAAAGGATATGTGGCCAAGACAACAAGTGTTATCCTCCAGTTCAAAATGAATGCAATAACAAGTGCAGTAACAACTAGACCAACATTCTGCAAGAGAATTGTAGAACGGTCCACGACTATAGTTCTTAACAAAGTTGCATCAGTCTCTAAACGTGATGAAAGCATAGAACTTGTGTTTCTTGTATCATCGAACCAACCGATTTCATTCTTCAAAATAGCTGCAGTCAGATGAATAAAGGAAATTAAGTAACAGAGAGATAACCAAGCTTCATCCTATGATATTTAAGGTACTATCTATTCAGCTTTGTATAATTTATAATCAATAGGACAATGTATTGAACCCTTAAAAGAACATGATGCATCTTTATAACCAAATTCATAACATGAAGATGAAATCTTCAATAAATTGATCATTAATATTTAAAAATTTGCAACCTTTCACTTCCTTTTCGGTAACAATTCGCATTCCTCTTATTTCAATACTTAAAAATGTTAAATAAATTGACCGTTCAAAAAAGAGGAGAATTCTATGGTAGACCACTTTGATAATGATCAGGTGGTTCACGATGCACTAATACTAAAATCATCTGAAACTTTATCATCGACGCACCTTTGAAATAGAAGCTGAGGTCTTCCACATCCTTATGACTGAAACAGTGACATGATGTGTCTCAGTTCGATAAATGACACGAAAAAACAAATGAGGTGAATTTTAAGGCACTGATATTTGTTTTTCCCTACTTTTGTCGAACTGGCACACGCACACGCCATCTTAGTCATGAAGATAAGGAGGAAGTAAGATTCTACTTATGAAAAGCAAAGTTTGTCGTCATTAGAATATCGAACAATTTTCAAGAATCAGTCTACAGTGGACCACTTACTAAAGTGGTCCACGATAGAATTTGTATATAAAACATAGTAGACATTTGGCTGACCAAAATACAAACAAAGTTTAAAGGAAAATGTCATAAAATAAAAAACACACAAGTACAAGTATGATAACAAGTTAATCATAATTACCAGTAAGCATAATGTCTCTGACACGAAGGGTAAGTCGTTCTCCCATGATTCCGAAAGAAAGATGTTCAATGGAATAAGCAGTGATAGCTACAATTGCTGCTCCACAGAAGAGAAATGCAATTTTTTTCACTTCGTGGCGTGTGCTATCCCAATCCATATAATATGATACAAGAGCATGAGATATTCCAAGAGCAAAAAGTGGCATAAGAGCACCAGTAGTAAAAGCAGCTAAGGTTCCAAAAACTCCATAAGACCAATAAGGACCAATCATTGAATATAACCTTATTAATGAAACATGCCTTGGCTTTTCAACACTTCTTGGTTCATCAGCAAGTGCATGGCCAATAGAGCTTCTATCTGAATGAAAACTACCACCAATAGTTGCTGTATGGGATATTTCTGCTGAGTTCTTTATGCTACAATTAAAAACAAATATATACATAAGTGTGTGATGGGAGGAATTGTGAATGAATTCCCTTAACTCTCTATTTCAACCATGGCCATAAGCTTGAATTTAATGTATCATAATCTATGTTAATCACCTGAATATGCACTGCTTTTAAACCAATAAAAATTAAATTTTTGCAATAATTATGTCTTAAATGGAGTTTTGGAATTTTCTGAATTGTGACTACGGATAAACAACTAAATTAAGCAATTATAGAATAAACATTTATATTATAATTAAGTATGTAGAAGCTATTTCTATTAAAAAAGGTAAAATAAAGGAAAACTGTTTTCATATAAAGTATTAGCTGTTTTCATAAGCTATTCTAGAGGGTTGATGGAAATAAGCTAAAAAAAGCTTATGGAAATGTCATACTGTCATAAGCTATTCCTAAGTTCTCTCAAACAGTTTCACAACTCAAATAAGTCAATCCAAACATGCACTAAGAGATACAAACTTCAGTCATGGAATCAGTCTTTTTCAAGTGCAGTATCTTGATAAGGCGAAGTAATTTTAGTCGGGGCTTTAAAAAAATGTATCTAACTACCATTTAGGTCACATCTCCGCGACCATAATCTTGATGCAACCGCACCTTTGTCTTAGGACTTTAATGTCAATTATATTAATTACAATTATGGATGAGAATGAAGCACCTTGATGACTGTCCCAAGCTAGGATCTGGAGAAGGCTGGCCTTGAACAAGAGATGCATATACACTATTTGAGTTGGAAATGAGTTCCTCATGAATTCCAGTTTCCACAATGCTCCCTCCTTCAACAACAGCTATCATATCCGCATTCCTAATGGTAGAAAGTCTGTGTGCAACTATCACCGTTGTTCTACCAATCATGACATGATCAAGAGCTTCTTGTACACTTTTCTCCGACTCTGCATCCAAAGCACTAGTTGCTTCATCTAATAAAAGGATTGATGGATTTTTAACTATAGCACGAGATATTGCAATTCGCTGCTTTTGTCCTCCTGATAATTGTATTCCTCTCTCACCAACCTACAAAAGAATTTAGTATCAACATGTGAAACAAAAGCATAATTTTAATTTTTTAAACAAAATTTCAATCACTTGTTATGTAATGCACCAATTATTAGTCACAATATGGCATAGTTTCAATGTTAATTATCACCCAAGAATTAAATTTTAAAACTGAAGTTTTCATAGATACAGACCCTTGAAACTTAGAATTTCTTCTACTATTTTGATGAGTCAACATTGCCTTGGGACATAACATGTGAACCGTTAGTCCGAGGGGAGTTGGCAACAGAGACTAAACTTACTAACAAAAAATATGTGGAGCATGAAAGTTAGAATTTTTTTTTTGTAGGGTCTAAAAGCAAAATTTTAAAGAGTGTATACAGGGCTTTGTTCACATGAGAGATTCAAGAACGTAGTTTAAATCAATTATTAAAACAACAAACTTGAACCATAGTTGTTTTAAATTGATTTTGATGAAAACTGAATTAAGAGGTATTTTAATCCGATTTTCACATATCGCTTGAATGAAAAGTAGTGAGCAATAAATATCCCTTAAACAAAATAAAAGATAGAATTTGTTGTCAAACCGGTATGGGATTTCATTCATAATAGAAGAATAATTCTAACTATAAAAAATGGGATATTTTATATAGCAAAGTCCACTTCCAGAAAGCTCTTGACAGGAACAGCTTCATGGAAAATTATCACGCAAAACATCAGCACCACACTCTTTTTCAACACCATTTCCTAATAAATATTTTTGGTTATGAGGCAATAATTGAATTTTAAAGTCAACAAAAGATGAACCAAATACTAACACCATGTATCTATAGAAGAGTTTGAATGTCTCAAATTTTCATTTGATTTAGATTCTTCAAAACAATCAAAATGATTCTGTCTCCATCTTTCTTCAATGCTATCCATTCCACATGCCTACATGTTGTCCTTCTCATATTTTTGCAACCTAAGAATACTGTTATTGCCTTAGGAAATAACACAGACCAACTATCATTGCTAAGTTTCAAAGAAGCAGTAGTTGATCCTTTTCATATCTTGACATATTGGAATAGTTCAACTAATTTTTGCTACTGGCATGGAGTCACTTGCAGCCCAAGGCATCAAAGGGTGATTGCCTTGAACCTACAAGGGTATGATTTACATGGGGTTATACCACCTGAGATTGGCAACCTCACATTTCTGAGGTATATCAACCTTCAAAACAACAGTTTCTATGGTGAAATCCCGCAAGAATTAGGTCGGTTGTTCCGGCTAGAAGACCTGTATCTTACCAATAACACACTTAGAGGTCAAATTCCCGTCATCTTGTCCAATTGTTCTGAACTGAAGAGCTTGAGCCTAACAGGAAACAAACTTGTTGGAAAAATACCTTTAGAGCTTGGCTTTCTAACTAAGCTAGAAGTGCTATCTATTGGTATGAACAATTTGACAGGAGAAATCCCTTCATTTATAGGAAATCTTTCATCACTTAGTATTCTCATTTTGGGATTCAACAACTTAGAGGGAAAGGTGCCTGAAGAGATAGGCAATCTTAAAGGTTTGACTCGTATCTCTATTACAACTAACAAACTATCTGGTATGCTTCCTTCTAAACTCTATAACATGACATATCTCACTTTATTCTCAGCTGGAATCAACCAATTTAATGGCTCACTACCTTCAAACATGTTCCTCACACTCCCTAGTCTCCAAGTATTTGGCATTGGTATGAATAAGATCTCGGGTCCTATCCCATCTTCCATATCCAATGCATCCCATTTGTTGTTATTTAACATCCCTTATAATAACATTGTCGGACCAGTTCCCACTGGAATAGGATATCTCAAAGATGTATGGTCAGTTGCTATGGGAAACAATCATCTTGGGAATAATTCATCTCATGACTTGGATTTCTTGACATCTTTGACAAACTGCACAAACTTACGAGTGTTGCATTTAAAACTAAACAACTTTGGTGGTTCTTTACCTAACTCTGTAGCCAACTTATCTAGTCAACTAAACCAGTTTGATATTAGTCACAATAAGATTACAGGGACTGTTCCTGCAGGACTAGGAAATCTCATCAACTTGATTGGCATCAACATGAAGTTCAACCTTTTGACAGGCTCGATTCCAGCTACTTTTGGAAAACTTCAAAAGATACAATCATTGACGCTGAATGTAAACAAACTTTCAGCAGAAATTCCATCATCTCTTGGCAACCTTAGTAACTTGTTTCAACTTGATTTGTCAAATAACATGCTAGGAGGAAGCATTCCTCCTAGTATTGGGAATTGCCAAATGTTACAGTACCTGGACCTTTCAAAGAACCATCTTATTGGAACTATTCCTTTCGAACTCTTTGGTCTTCCCTCTTTGTCATTGTTACTCAACTTATCCCACAACTCATTTAAAGGAAGCCTGCCCTCTGAAATTGGTAAGCTGAAAAGCATTGATAAGTTGGATGCTTCTGAAAATGTTCTTTCAGGTGAAATTCCGGAAGAAATTGGGAAGTGCATAAGCTTGGAATACCTTAACCTACAAGGGAACTCCTTCCAGGGAGCCATGCCTTCTTCTTTGGCATCATTGAAAGGCCTTCAGTATTTAGATTTATCACAAAACAACTTGTCTGGATCATTTCCACAAGATTTAGAGAGTATCCCTTTTCTACAATACTTGAATATTTCTTTTAATAGGTTGGATGGTAAAGTGCCAACAAAGGGTGTCTTTAGAAATATAAGTGCAATATCATTGAAAAACAACAGTGACCTTTGTGGGGGTATCACAGAGCTACATCTACCACCATGCCCTTCCATAGATAAGACACAAACAACAGATCAGGCCTGGAAGATAATAGTAATAACAATTACTACGGTTTTCTTTTTTCTAGTGTTTTCATTCTCACTTTCAGTCTTTTGGATGAAAAAACCAAACTTAACAACTTCCACTTTGGCATCAACAATGGATCATCTTCCAAAGGTTTCGTACCAAATGCTCCACCAAGCAACAAATGGATTCTCTTCAAACAACTTGATAGGATTTGGTGGTTTTGGATTTGTATATAAAGGAATTCTTGAATCAGAAGGAAGAGTTGTTGCTATAAAGGTCTTGAACCTTCAAATCAAGGGAGCTCATGCGAGTTTCATTGCTGAGTGTAACGCGCTTAAATGTATCCGTTACAGGAACCTAGTTAAGATTCTAACATGTTGCTCAAGCATGGATTTCAATCGTAATGAAATCAAAGCATTGGTTTTTGAGTACATGCAAAACGGAAGCTTAGAGAAATGGTTGTATCCTCGCGAGTCAGAAATTGACGATCAACCAAGTCTGAACCTTCTCCAGAGACTAAATATTATCATAGATGTTGCTTCTGCAATACACTATCTTCACTGTGAATCTGAGCAGCCAATCATCCATTGTGATTTAAAACCAAACAACATTCTTCTTGACAATGACATGGTTGCTCGTGTTAGTGATTTTGGACTAGCAAAACTTGTTTGTGCCATCAATGGCATCGTTGATCTACAGACTAGCACAATTGGAATCAAGGGAACTATTGGGTATGCTCCTCCAGGTACCATTTGAATCTATATAATTTGGTTCTAAAATGTTTGTAAATTCTATATGTATTCCATAAACGCAAAAAGTATTAAATACGTAATTTTCAGAATATGGAATGGGATGTCAAGTATCAACACTAGGTGATGTGTATAGCTTTGGAATCCTTGTGCTGGAAATACTAACTGGAAGGAAACCTACCGATAAAATGTTCACAAATGGTATGAATCTACATTGGTTTGTCAAGGTTTCCTTCCCGGATAAACTTTTAGAGAGAGTGGATTCAACCCTACTCCCAAGAGAATCAAGTCAAACAACTGTATCAACAGATAAAGAGAATAATAGTAACCAGAACCTGACCAACTTGCATCCTAATGATGTGAAGCAGTGCTTGCTAAAACTCTCATATATTGGACTTGCTTGTACAGCAGAGTCTCCAAAAGAAAGAATGAGTATCAAGGATGTCACTAGGGAGCTAGATAAAATCAGAATTTCTCTTTCTAAGAGGTAGATCCATTGAGGTCTTTGATAAGTTCTACCGATGCCACTAACACTTGGGTCAAGTTATACAGCTCAACAAGTTTTGAAAGGATACATACTCGGTTGTTTTGAAAGATTGTATCATATAAATTGTCTCTGTAAATTTTTAGATATTTACGAAATTGTTTGATATGTATGACATTGAGATGTATAAAGATTAATGTTATTTAATATAAGAGCTTAATACAATAACGTTGACGCACCTTAATGACATATCAAATGATTTTAGATTTACTTAAAATATACATAGATAATTCATGTTATAATCTTTCAGCAAAATTTAGGAATTTTACAAGGACGAACATAATTTAACAGGGTCGAAAAATATTTTCCTTGGTTACCTCTAGTTTTTAGGGTCAAATTTTTTTTTATAGACAAGGAACAAGAAAAAAATGATGGAAAAATGTGGAAATTCACACATGATCAAGGTTTTAAATAACAATCATGTTAGGACCACCAATATCGTGTAAAACTATGGACAGATATGACTGATATAGTCCTAGTTATGATCATGTTATGATCGCGAGATATCAAAGACAGTTACGCTGCTTCCACAGTCGCAACCACACTATTTTTCAAATGTTATTGATGCATTATTACCTGAGTATCTAATCCATCGGGAAGATTGTTGATGAAAGAAAGAGCATCAGAAAGTTCCAAAGCACTGTTTAGCTCTTCAGGAGTGGCATCATTTTTACCATACAATATGTTCTCCCTTATACTTGTAGCAAAAAGTGCAGGCTCTTGATTAACTAGTCCAATTTGATGTCTAAGCCATTTTATATCAAGTTCCCTTATATCATTCCTATCTAACAGAATTTGACCAGAAATTGGTTCATAGAAACGCTCGATTAATGATATAACTGTGCTTTTTCCTGAGCCACTCCCTCCTACAAGGGCCAAAACTTTACCTGAAGGAATCTCGAGACAAAAATTGTTGAAAATAACAACATCAGGGCGAGATGGGTAACTGAAACAGACGTTAATAAATTGTATGTGACCGTCTATTTTCTTTAATTTCCGATCATCTTTTGAGCTGTTTTTGCTAACTATGTCTCTTTCTATCATCTCAAAAATGGGATAAGCTGCTGTCTTTGCTCTGAGAAATGCCGAAATGTCTGGTGCTGCCTGCCCAAGTGACCTGAGAATTGAAAAGCAAGACCGTTCATCAAAATTAGAAAAATGATACGGAAACAACCGAAATTTTACACCGTATAAACAATATCCATTCAAAACAGTGAAAACAAAGGCTTACAGGCCAGAGATCACCACATTGAGCATGGTTGCAAAAGCCTTTCCACCATTGGCGATGTTTTTGTGAACAATAATACTGGTGAACCAAACAAGCAGAGCCCATGATAAAAAAAGAACACAATGCATAGAGCCTAGTCCTAAACCCTTTGCTAAACCGGCTTTTCGACCATTCTTATACGTGTTCCTCAGAGCCACTTTGTATGATATCACTGCTCTTTGTTCTCCTCCAAATGCTTGCACAGTTCTCACATTTCCTATCACCTTATATATCATCCAAGAGTATAAACAAAACTTTAGCCATAAATAAAAAATACAAACTAGCTATAGTGATAACATTCTCTTTAATTCTGTATAAAGTAGCATAAGATACTCAATTTTTTTACTTGAATATATTTTAGTCTCGTATTAATTATCAAATGTTAGTTGTGTGATAAAAATATGATATGATCTCACCTCCTGAGCAATTTCACCTGCCCTCAGATATGATTTACGAACTTTTGCAATAAGTCCAAAAGTCACATATGCATAAAGACCTCCAGCAATAGCAATCAAAGGAACAATAGCAAGTGTCACTAAACTGATCTGCCAAACTCTTAAAAAACCGATGATAAATCCCGCTATAAATCGGCTTATAAAGTGCATAAAGTTCCCAACCTGTAAATGCATCAAATTTGGTTTCACTTACTGGATTACTTGCAAGAATAATAAAATGTGGATCATTGGCATTTGAATTTGTCATAATTAAAATGTATGCATGCATATACCTTCTCAGATAATGCTTCTTGAACAACAATGACGTCACTTGTAATAGAAGAAATAACCTCTCCAGTGGACCCCTCAGTATCAAAAAGACTTATATCTTGATTTAACATTGATCTTAGATATGCCATCCTCATCTTTGCTACTTGACGTTCTCCAGTATGCATCCAGCAAGCCACCTCTGAATGGAATCAATGTTGACCCAGTACGGTAAAATATATAGTGTTTATTTATTTTTGAATTTTTTGAATATAAACTATGTGATCTCGATCAAATGATTACCAATGTGAGAATTGTGTGAATGTGTAGAATCCTTAACCGTCCGAAATCCAAATTCAACTTTTTTGGTAACTAAATATGCTAACTTTTTCAATCAACATTATTCAAATATTTTTACTTGAGTAAAGTCTTGTAATATAAAATCGTACCTGCCCATGAGGAGAACAATATTACTATACTTAGATACACAAAATCCAACGCATACTGCACAATCACAAACAGGTATATACCATTAAAATTAATATAAATTTACATATAGAGAAGAAGAGACAACAAAGAAAAGTACTATTAACACAATCTTCCAAATGTATTTTCTTTTATTTAATGAAATTCATGAAGATCATGATTTTGAGAATGAATCCTATATAAAGTGGTAATGGTTGATACACATAAGACTCCTCACGTGTCAAAAAGGAGGAAATGAGTATTGCGTAAGATGAAATATTGAACAAGAATGTCCTTGAATGAGCATAATGCAAAGTTATTTGCAATGGAGATAAGAAGGCATGGTAGAAAAAACTCAAAAAGTATCTTCTACAAGTCCATCAAATCACGCAAGTTCTTTTTCTTCTGAAGTAGAAATTGGGTTAGTTTGCATGAAAATATTTCGGAAGTAATGGAGGATATGTGACGTTTTGGTACATCTAGTAGTGTATTTAGTTACAAAGGGTAAGAAAAGTGAAAGTGTGAAAAAAAACATTAGACATGGAGGGTCATATATAGAATCAATATTAAAGATGAGATAATACACACTTCTTCTAATATCATATATAAAAAAATAAAATTTTGTTTTAGGTTCATGGAACTGATATATAATGTTTTCAAGGGATATATAAGGTTTATTTGATTGTATTACTAGAGAAGTTGAGTGATAAGAAAGTTGATAGTTTTTATTTTTGGTCTCTTAACTATGTAAGTAGTATCGCTTTGGTCCCTTAATTAAAATTCGATTTATTTTGGTCCCTTAACTTCTCTCTGTTACACATTTTGGTCATTTCCGTTAGTTTTAATTCAATAACGTTATGTTTTCTTCATTTTCTTCTGAAACTTTTCTGGAATTCTTGTTGTTGAAGGTTGATGGAGATGATATGAAGATGAAAAAGAGAAGAAGATGAAGAAAATCTAACGTTTTTGAATTTAAACTAACGGAAAGGACCAAAATGTGTAACAGAGAGAAGTTAAGGGACCAAAATAAATCAAATTTTAATTAAGGGACCAAAACAATACTACCTAAATAGTTAAAGGACCAAAAATGCAATTTAACCTAACATATGTAATATATAATGACAGCAAGATATCCTAACAAATTAATGTACATGTATGTCATTTCAATTTAAATATATGCTTTTTTAATATTCATGTTGCCCTCTTATAAAAGTTTACAATTTATTATTTATATATGCTTAAAAAAATAGTTTTGTATCAATCACATATCCTTCTCATGAGATTTGATGTTAACTCGACATCCTCTGTGCATGGCGCAACTGTTTTTTTTTTCGCATTATATTATACTTAATCAATTATGCACGCTCTTAATTTTGTAGTAAACATTTAACTAAATGTAGATAAAAAAGATTAACATGGTTTCCTAGTGGAAAATGCATGAAAAAAGGACAACACATAAAAGTTTGTAACTTATTTAAAAATACAAACCTTGGCAACTTGGTGGGAAGCTTCTTTAGGAAAAAGGTAAGCCAAACCTACAACATTAATAATATTTCCAAAGAAGATAAAGAAAACAGGAACAGATGCACCATGAATGCATGCCCCAACAGATCCAACGGCCATCAAGACATAATCATAGAAGTCAGCAAAGGAGAAAAGCTTGAGCAATGGAACCTTTTTTCCTCTTGAAGCACGTTTTGACATAATTGGATTAAGAGAAAAAAAGTTTCACTATGAATATCAGCTTCTGCAACTGGAATTAAGCAAATATCATTAGTTGTCTTACGAGTAAAAACTAGGATATACATGCATGATCAGTTGGTGTAGACGGGTTATATATTAATTCCAAATTTAACGTGAAAATGATAGGATATACTCCTTATTATAAGAAATAGCTTATCTATCTGGTATACAATATAACCAGGTTAATGAATTAAAAAATGAATTGTTTTTCTTATAATAAAGACCATAGAGAGTAATAAACATATTATAATTCTAAATAATTTTTCGACTTATTGTCTTGTCAAAATATTTTTTAAACACACACATTGCAACACAATCTCTTTTTTTAAATTACGAGTTCCGCCAAAATTATGTGGGTTTTATATAAATTTTGTAAGACTTGTGATTTCGTAAATGAATTTTAACAAATAAAAATAATGTCTTGAAATGTGTCTTAAATAGGACTTCCACTTATGTCTAATATAAGAAAACTTTTTTTTTTTCTTCAGATTTATTGAATTATATATGTATATGGTTTATAATATAGACCAGATACATTAATTAGTTACTTAATAGATTTGAAAAAAAAATATTTATTTATATTTGAGACCGAAATAATATGTTCCTAACATTATTCATATTTTAATTGTAAACAATCAATGAGTAGTTTTTATGGAATATAATTTTAGGACATAGTTGACAACCAGGGATGGCCTAAGGGCAAGGCCACCAAGACATTGCCTCAGGCCGAAAAAATAATTATTAATTGATAGAAAAACCTCAAATTCAACTATTTATAAAATTAAAATTAAAAAATTAATATTGTCCCAACAAAATTAAACCGATTAACTTTATAATCAATTGAAAAAGAAACGTTGAACAAAATCAATTACATTCATTTAAGTATTTTAAAATAGATTTGTCTAACATGTGCAATATTGCACTTGTTAAAGGAACTAAAAATAACAATATTTTTATTTGAAAACAACAATCAATTATTAAAAAGTTATATATTTAATGTAAAATGCATAAGTTTCAAAACAAACTTACTATTTTAAAATTCTTAAAATGTGCAAATTTAATTTGCACATGATAAAAAAACTCTTTTCAAATATTTGAAAATAAAATTTAAACAAAAAATTAAATAATTTTACTAAAGTACTATATTAGACTTTAAAATATTATTTAAAACTAACCATTGAGAGTGACAAATTGAGCCAAATTAAGCCCCTAATTAGAATGATTTGAGAAGAAAAAGATACCTGTGGGAGGTGCTGCTTGTGGAAATTAAGCTAAAACCTTCACTAAAATGATGCTGGTTGCTTCATAATCTAGAGATTAAGGAGAAAGCTACCACATTGGTCCAGCTTCAATTTAAGTAGAAAGGAGTACCACAATGTTTGCAATTATATCCTTAACAAGGAAGAAATTGAGGAAGCTTGCGTTTGGTATCCATACTTGTTTGTTTACTTTTTTTTCTTACATTCTAAGAAAATCTGTCGTATCAACTAGTTGACAAATTAGGAGAATTTTTTTCTTACGTAAAAATAATGTAAATCATCTGTTAATTTTAGCATGAATTATTCCTTACGAAAGATAATAAGAAACTTGGTAATTTTGCAAAGAAAAGTATATTTGACCCTTCTATAAAGTACAAGGATACCGTCACGTAAGTATGGCTCAATTGATAGCCACCATGAACTTTATGTGCAAGAACCGAGGTTTGAACCTCACTTCCCCACTTCTCGAATTGGACTGTTCCTCTAAAAAAATTGATAGGATTGTTACACCAATCTGAAATAGAATCCCGATTCACGATTTTACTATATCACATTAACACTACAAATTATACCGTTTATGAAAAAGAAAAGAAAAAGATAAATACAATAACATAATGCTTTTGAGGTTACAAAATATAAAAAGGAAGGACCGCATGGAAAACAATGGTGAATTTCTTTTCGGGTCCGCGCTCTATTTTTCGGATCCAAAAATCTAAAAAATAGGGTTTTTGAACGTTCTTACATATTTGAAACCTAAAATATGAAATACATTATATTGTTTAAGAAATGTGAAGAGCACGATTAGAAATCACCAAAACAATGTGTGTCCATGTTAACTTTATTTTCAAAACTTCTAAACAAAAAATTAGGATGTTTTGAACGTTTTTACATATTTGAACCTAAAATATGAAGTACATCATATTGTTTGAGAAATGCGGAGAGCACGATTAGAAATCACCAAAACAATGGGCATACAGGTTAACTTTATTTTCAAAACTATAATGTGCATCCAAGATAACTTTATTTTCAAAACTTCTAAACAAATTGGTGCATAAAATCACTTTAGTTAGTAACAATGAGCTTTTTAAATTAATTTTTTAAGTGAATTAAATAGTTAAAGACCGAGATATGATAAGGTCATTTTGATAAAAATAACTTACTGTTCCTTGCTTTTATCAAACTAACATTGACCGAGATATTGTCTCAGTCGCGAGGACGTCAGGAAAATATGCACACATATCATATTGGACCAGCTGATAAATCGTTTTTTAAATTGGTCGTTAAAACATTTTCAATCTCTAAATCGCACTATATAACAATTTTTTTTTATAGTGATTATAATTTGTGGATGTTGAGGTGTCTTTAATATTTTAAGTGTACAATGATATAGTTTTTGTAAATGTTTTCAAGTATCGTTCCACATGGGACTACTTGTGGAACTTGTCTATAAAAACTAGAACTTTTGCTGTCCGAAATAAAAAGGAAGGTCAATGGAAATATGTCAAAGGAACAAATACACAAGTGTGGTAAATAGAATAATCACAATTACCAAAACATAATTTCCCTTATAAGAAGGGTAAGTCTCTCCCATGATTCCAAAAGAAAGATATTCAAGAATATTGCTGCTCCACAGAAGATGGGTGCAATTTTCTTCACTTCATGGCGTATACTATCCCAACCCATAATACAAGAGCATGAGATATTCCAAGAGAAAAAAAGTGGCATAAGAGCACCGGTAGTAAAAGCATTTAAGGTTCCAAAAACTCTATAAGACTAATAAGGACCAAATATTGAACATAATCTTATTAACTAGTCAGAGATACCCATACTATTATCAGCTTCTTGCTTAATCTTCTTAATCATAATAGCTTCTTGCTTAATCTTCTTAACCAATCATTTTCAACACTTCTTGCTTAATAAACACATGCATGGCTTCTTTGTCTGAATGAAATAAACGTGGAATTTTTTTCAATAACCACGTCTTTAAGGGAGTCTTAGAATCTAATAAAATGAGACTAACAGATACACACACGAGTTTTAGGGTCAGTTCATGTTTTGATTGTTAGTGAGTATGGTGTCACCGTGATTTTGACAAATTTACACTTTGGAGCTTCAGCAAAATCATTGACAGCATAATTTTGCCAAATTCACTAACAACCAAAATATACAGTCTTCTTGCAAATGTTCGTTGTGGAGTTTGCTATCTATAGTAAGGATTTGTTGCATTAAGTTTCCTTGTTTTGCATTCACTGTGTTGAAATACAATCTTGACAAGGTAAAGTAATTTGAGTCGCAACTTTAAAAAATATCTGACTGCACAATTTGGGTCACATCTTCGCAACTGTAATTGAGGCTGCCTCAACTACTTTTTATTGCAATTCTACTCTAAAAGAATGAAGCACCTTGACGACCTTCCCAATCAAGGATCTGGAGAAGAGTGGCCTTGAACAAGAGATGCATAAACACAATTTGAGCTGTAAATGAGCTCCTCGTGAATTCCAGTTTCCACAATGCTCCCTCCTTCAACAATAGCTATCATATCTGCATTCCTAATTGTAGAAAGTCTGCTTGCCACTATCACAGTTGTTCTTCTGATCATGACACGGTCAACTTTTCTCAGACTCTGCACCAAAGCACTAGTTGCTTCATCTAATAAAAGGATTGCACGAAATATTGCAATCCTGTGCTTTTGTCCCCCAGATAACTGTATTCCTCTCACCAACCTACAAAAGAAATTTAGTATCACCTCATCAAGCAAAAGCATCCATAAAATTTTGATTGAGTTATGAAACCTATTTTCCATCCCTTGTTATGTATTAAGCACACTTATTAATCACAATATAGTATAGTTTCAATGTTTACCTGTCCCCATAGTTCTAAATTGCCTCAATTGTGGTGGCAATATAGAAGTTATAGAGACCTCTGCAACACCATAACAACTGCAACTGTGGCAGCATCGGGCCACATTCATTTGCCTACATTTAACCAGAATATCAACGCTTGCAGTGTAACTGCAACCGTGAGCTCACCTTGTCTCCCTGGAATTAAATTTGAAAAATGAAGTTTTCATAGATAGACTCGAGAACTTAAAAAATCTTCTAGTACGTATCCTATAAATATTTAGCTTCATTGTTCGCAAATGAACATAATTAATTTTTATTAGTAAAAGTTCAACCAAATATGATGGGAAATAGATTTGGTGCAGTAAAAAACCAACACAGTTTTGATCTCAACCAATGGATCAACTTAAACCACAAGACAATGGTTTGAAAAAGTTATAATCTATATTATCCAATGATGATCCAACAGCCATTTTGTACCAACAAAAAAAAAAAGAGATCCAACAGTCACAATACAAAACTGAGTAATTTTTTTACAGCAGCAGATCCAAGACCAGTATGATGTCAGTAGAATAATCATTTCTAAATTTCTTTGGTTAGGAATAAAAAATGTATATACATAGGGACCAAAAAAAGAATTGTTGGAAACATGACAACTCACATGATCATGATTTTTAAATAGCGGTCACACCACAATTTTCATTACCGTGTAAAATGGTGGTCAAATATGATTGGTATAGCCATAATTATGATCATATATGGTCGTGAGACATAAACCACGTTGACACTGCTTTCACAATCACAAACTATTTTTCAAATTATTGCACATTATTAAGGATTTTTTTGGTATTAAGCATTATTACCTGAGTATCTAATCCATCAGGAAGATTCTTGATGAAAGAGTGAGCATCAGAAAGTTCCAATCCACAATTTAGTTCTTCAAGAGTGGTATCATTTTTACCATAGAATATGTTCTCCCTAATGCTTGTTGGAAAAAGTTCAGCTCTTGATTAACTAGTCCAATTTGATATCTAAGCCATTTTAGATCAAATTCCCTTGTATCATTTCTATCCAATAGAATTTGACCAGAAAGTGGTTCATAGAAACTCTCAATTAATGATATAATTGTGCCTTTTCCTGAACCACTCCCTCCTACAAGGGCCAAAACTTTACATGGAGGAATCTCAAGACAAAGACTGCTGAAAATAAGATCAGGGTGTGATGGGTAACTGAAACAAACATTAATAAATTGTACGTGACCATCTATTTCTTTTTTAGTTTTTGACCAGTTTTTGAGCTATTTTGCTGACTATGTCATGATTGATCATCTTGAAAATGGGATAAGCTGCTGCCTTTGTTCTGATAAATGCAGAAATGTCTGGTGCTGCCTGCCCAAGTGACCTGAGAAGTTGAGAAGCAAAAGATTATTCATCATAATTTAGAAAAATTATATGTACACAAAATATACAAGGTAACTGAAACTATATAATAAATAAACCACTGAAATGGTATAGTAGGATGCATCTAAGCTTTTCTATGCTGCAAGAACTGCATGTTGTATGCCTTGATTCCACTTGTATTATAAAACTTCTGAAGGTTAAGGTTTACACACTAGAGGCCAATCTAAGATATTTGTTTTAATTTATATATGAAGCGGTTTTTTAAAAGGTTTGTAGCAATGTTTTAGAAACCCGAAATGGCTGGTTCAATATTCCGGTTGGTATGATCTCATGTGTACCTTAGTCTATTTGAACTAAGGGCTCTATTTGGGAGTTTGGAAGGGAAGGGAGGGGAGGGTTTTGGAGGAATGAGATTAGAGGAAAAAATAGAGAAATCTTTCAAAAAAATCAAGAGTGGTTTTGTAGAGAATGATAAATTAATACTTATGATTAATGTATTTTTAATTTTGAAAGTATTACAACAACATATATTGGATTTGAAAAACTTACCCAAACCCCCCAAAACCCTCCAAACTCCTCATCCAATACAATTTTTTAGTTCCCCCAAATGAGGAGGATTCTGTATTATGAAGAAAACTAAACCCCCCAAAACCCTCCACTCTCATAGCTCTCCATTCTTTCAACCTCTTCCTTTTCCTTTTTTTAACAAACCCTCCCTACCCCTCCCCTCAAATCTCCCAAACAAAGCCAAAATGAAATGAGGTTGAACTAGATGAACCACGGTTGGTTTAATCCGTTCTCTTGCATTTTTTTTACTGTTACATTTTAATTTATTTATTTTTCATCTAGCCAGACTGTGGGAGACTAGCCTCTTCCATTAAACCTAACCCCAGTGGTCTTGTTAAGTTGTTTTAGTTCATGTAAATGTAATTACTATTTTGTGTTTTAGTTCCTATAATGTGTTTTTTTCATTTGGGTCACAACCACGAAGACACCAATTGAACATAATCCAAATATTATAGAAACTAATCAAAGGAAAAATATAGTATAAGAACTAAAAAAATAGACATATTACAAGAACAGTATAACAAACAGTATATGATTTAAAAATGGAAAAGTATTTTTCTACTTTAAATAAAAAATACACCTGAGTTTTTGTTTTATCAATTTAATTTTCAAATGTGAATTGTGTAACAAAATTATGATAACACCTCATCTTCCTCCATTCTCTCTATCAAAACCAATTCTTCCTCAATCCTCCTCTCCCCTCACAACAACAACCCCATTTCAAACAACACTTGCCCATCAATATCAATGTAAAACTAGTTCAGCCCCTGATGTACCCAGGTACAAAATTATGGAACCCTACTATCCTATCCATGATTATGAATCAGGCAGACATTGATGCAGTGATGAACAAACCAGTTTTACACAAAGTAAATGCAGATAAAATGACTTCGAATAGAACCACATATGGCACTTACAATGTATGGAGGAAATTATGAACAAGCAACATCTGGAAGAATGTGAGGCAGGTTGAGCACGATGTCTACAGGGGATTGCAAAACCCTCAAAGGGAACCTCTGACTGACCCACTGTTGGAGGATTACTTACTTGGAACAACACAAATGCTTCTTTTAATGTCAAGTGAAATGGGAACTGCCAATTGATTATAGGGTGATAAGAGATGAGTGACCTGCTTGAAACCCGTATAAGGCAATAGATACTTTGGTCAAACGAGCAGGTCTGGTTGGGTAAAAAATATGAAGAAATCAAAGTTAACTCGGTTGCAAAATGGTTGGCTGCGGGTTAGATTTTGCATAATACATTTCAAATCCCAACAAATCCAGTATCTTATAAATCTCCTCCTTTTCAGGGTGTGATTTATCGCTAGCAATAAATACATTAAGTTCTTGTCCAACTTCAATCCAGCTACATCCGGGAATCTTTTTTAGGCCCTTCTCTTTCATGAAGCCCCGTATGTTTGATACTTCATCCCATTTTCCTAAAGTTGCATATACATTTGAAAGAGCTACATAATTCCCTGGATTATTTGGCTCTACTTTCAATAACCATTTTGCTATATAATTTGCAAGTTCAGTCTCATGGTTCGGTCCACAAGCAGCAAGCAGAGATCCTAATATGTGCGCATCTGGAGGACTTGGCATTGTCAAGATAATACTAAGAGCTTCATCTAATTGGCCATCATTAGTAAGGAGTTTCACTAAGCAACCATAGTGTTTCTCACTTGGCTTCATTTGGAGTTCACACACCATATATTTGAAAAGCTCTAGGCCCTCCTTCAGCAATCTCCCATGGCTGCATGCTGACAAGACACTGGTAAAAGTGATGTGATCTGGCATTATACCTTGTTTCACCATTTCTTGAAAAAGTGCAAGGGCTTCTGCAGATTTACCATGTGAGGCATAAGCAGATATCATTGCATTGTACACAGGCAATTCCTTTGTCGAACATAAAATGAAAACAAACTTTGCATCATCCAAATTTCCACATTTAGCATACATGTCGATAATAGAGGTTGTAATTTGAAGAGAAAAAAACATGAAATTCCTCATAACATACCCATGAATTGACCTTCCATAATTCAATAATGCCATATTGGTGAATGCTGATAGTGCGGAAGTTATGCTTATGCTATCAGGTCGCATCCCTGCATCTTGCATCTGCTGGAAAACCCTACTAGCTTCATAACCAAGACCATTTTGAGCCAAGCCAGATATCATAGTGGTCCATGTGATCAAATCAGGCTTTACACCTGACAATTGCATTTCGGAAAACATGTCTTGAGCCTCAACAACCTGACCATTTCTAAAGAAACCGAAAATCAAAGAGTTCCACGAAACAACGTTCGGAGGAACGCTCTCCATTTGCATTTGAAGGAACAATTTCAAAGCCTCGCCACTCAGACCCTTCTCCGCACAAGCTGCCAACATCGTATTCCACAACACAATATCTTTCTTCTTCCCCGCAAAATGAAAAACTCCTCTTGCACAATCCATTATTCCGCATTTCGCATACATATCTACAACGCCGCTCAACACAACCACGTCAGAGTCAAACTCATTCCTAATGCAAAACCCATGCAACTTCTTACCTAGTTCTACATCTCTTGTATCGGCAGCAACAGTCAATAAAGAAGACAATGTCACACAGTCAAACCTCAAGTTTCCCTCCTCCCTCATCCAATGACACATCTCAAGCGCCTTCTCAAACATTCCAAATTGCACATAGCTAGATATCATCATATTCCAAGTCACCTCATCTTTCAAAACCACCATACTCCTAAAAACCAACTCAACTTCCTCAATCAAACCAACCTTAGAATAAAAATTCATAATAGAGCTACCTAAAACATTATTTAACTCAAATCCCATTAAAATAACAAGAGCATGCCCTTGTTTACCTTCCTCAACCGCCTCCAAATTAGCACAAGCTGAAAAAAACCCCGACAAACTAACCTCATTCGGTTCAACCCCACCTTCAAACCTCATCTTTTCAAACAACCCAACAGCCTCCACATTCATTCCATTCTGCACATAACCCACAATCATCGAATTCCACACAACAACATTCTTCTTCCTCTCCGGCATTTCATCAAACACCTTCTCCGCATCCTCCAAAACCCCACATTTCCCATACATATCAACCAAACTCGTCGCAACATAAACACAACCATCAAACTCATTCCCCATCTTAACAACAAACCCATGAATTCCTCTCCCAAATCCAATCCGCCGCAAACCCCCACACGCCTTCAAACCATTCGGAACAACAAAATTATCCGGACAAAACCCTTTCTCCATAATTTCAACATAACTCAACAATGCTTCTTTATAAAGCCCATTCCGAGCTTGCAGACCTACAATGGCTGCATAAGAGAAAATATTCTTGTTTCTAACCACATTGCGAAAGAGATGAACCGCGACACGGGTGAGATTACATTTAGCGTAGAGAATAACGAGTTTCGATTCAACGAATTCATTTGTTGAATAGGAAGGACCTTTTTTGATGAGGTGAGCGTGGATTTGAAGACCTAAGGAGAGGTCTCTAGCGTAGACGCAGCCTTGAAGAAGTTCTCCGTAAATGTTGGTGCCTATGGGGGTGTGTTGTGGTAATTTGGAGAGTGTGGATATAGCTTCTTTGAGTTGAAGGTTTTTGCAGAGAGATGAGATTTGGTGATGGAGTGTAGGGAAGTTGTGTTTGGGGGTGTGGTTGAGGATTGGGGGGTTTGAATATGAATGTGTAGTAAGTAGTTGTGTCTTGGGTGTGACTGGAAGACAAGCCATGCATTGAGGATTGGGGAGAGAATGGTGTTTGGTATGGTTTTCTAGGTGAACAGAAAGAAAGGTGTTGTCAGTAGTGAATTGAGTGAGGATTTGCATGGATGTAGCTGTTTCTTAGTGGATACTGGATAGATAGGATATTGAGGAAGCAAAGGATGATAAGGAATGTTCCAAAGAATACTATAAATTATTCTATTGGCTTGGATCTTAATATACGACACTACGAAATCGGGTCTGTTAAATAAGAGATTTATACATTTAGGATATAAGATCGTCAAATTTGTTTGTGGGAGTAGTGTTTATGGCAAGAGCTTTGACAAAACTTTTGATCCAGTTTCAAACAATACATCATGTATTCTATTTGATTTAGTCACTTGAATAACATCTAACAAGTCTAAAGATTCGACTTCCCGAATCATAGCTGACGAATGAGATAAGTTTGATTTGTTTAGTAAAATTGACTATGTAGAGTCACGATAACGCATATTGTGCTTCATGGTAGAATTATTGTTGAAGGCAGCTCCATCTATATTACACTTGATCTTGTCTACCGGTGGTTTAAACCAAGTATACTTAGAATTTGTGTTATGAACTTGTGTCTTTGTGCATTGCATAGAAATCCATTAATTTAGTGTGTCTTTTGCTCGAGTGACAATAAAAAAGGGAGAGGTATTTGAGGTCTCCCAAAGTTTGGTATTTCGGTTTTTCCACAAACTTCATAATGTCATTGCAACTAATATTTGTGGTTGAGTTGATAACTTGTCCATTAATTCAAATAGCATAGATGTATTAGCATTAAGCAAAACATGAAAGATATAGTTAGAATAATAAAAAAATCATCCATGAAACCAACAATATATCAATGTTATAGAAAAGTTTGTTCAAATATGTAATTAGAATAATGAAAAATTTAGCATAAAATCTCTCATACCCTTTACATATTATTGCTATAGATAGTATTAATCATTATATAATAAAATGTTTTCTATTTTCATGGTATTTAACTTTTTTTTTTAATTAATAGTTTAAGTAATATTATAAAAATGATGAAACAGTAAATAAAACTCTTTAAATAAAGGATAAAATTGAAAAGGAAAAAATTATTCATGTATTTTATTAATATATATATATATATATATATATATATATATATTGTTATTATTACTCAATGTAAATTATTTAAATTTTGTTTTATTTTTGGTCAAGATTTAAATTTCGTTTTTAATCTTTGTAAAATAAAATCATATTTTTTAGTCATTGTAACGTTTTTCTTTAGCATTTTCATAAAAATGTTGACGGATAATTTTGCGAGGACTAAAAATTCTTACAAAAAATGTTAAGATGTAAAAATGAATTTCTAAAATATTTATAGCGACAAAAATAAACGGCCGAACTTTTTATTAAGGAAAAAATGGCCTATAAACTTAGATCGATTAATAAGGGACAATGCATATTATTTGTTGAGGTCCGGATCTCTAACCCTCTTTCTTCTTGAAATGAAAGAAGGAAAAAAAATGAGTAAACCTTCAAATTAGTCTCTATCTTTGTATCAAATTCTCAATTTGATCTCTGACTTTATTAATAACTCATAACGTTTCTTAGTTAGATCCATCCGTTAATAAATCATTTATAAAGACATAGACCATTTCAAGAAAGATAAACAGCGTCAGGACCCAATTTTAGGGGGGTGTATTGAATTGAGAATTCAAGGGATTTTAAAAGACTTTTTTTATAATTAAAAAGTCTAGTGGTATTCAATCAAGACTTTTATAAAATGTAAACAAATCTTATGGTATTCAATCAAGACAATCATGACTTTTTTTTAAGGCAACAAAATTCGTTGGTATTCAATTGAGATTTCTCATGACTTATGAATTGTCTATTGGTATTCAAAAGTCTATAGATTTTGATGGATTCATAGATGGAATGGATTTTGTGGGATTTTTTAGTTAAAAATATAAATACTACTCCCATCAAACAATCTCACACAAACCCTTGAAATTTTGTCATTGTCTTGCAAACCCTTGTCGGCTGTCATCTTCCATGCCAAGTTTTTCTTTTCTCTATCAAATTCTTCAACTTTCATATTTTTTTGTCTGATTCTATTGTTTTTTTTTTCGATTACTTTTGTCTCTTCTTTTTTGTTCAATTACTTTTTTTGGGATTGATACTTTTTTTGTCTGATTCTAATGTTTGGGATTGATACCATTGACCGAAACAAATACAAATTATGTTTGGGATTGATACTATTTGTTCAATTACGTTTTTTTTCAATTTGTCCTCTAAATTAATAATGTTTGGGATTGATATACATTAATACTTTTTTTGTCTGATTGTTGTACTCTTTTGTCCATGTCGATTACCATCATGATTACTATTATTTGTTTTTTTTGTTCGATTACTTTTTTTTTGTTTGATTCTTGTATACTTTTTTGTCCATGTCGATTACTATTATTTGCTTTTTTTTTTGTTCGATTACTTTTTTTTTGTCTAATTCTTGTTAATGCAATTTTTTTGTCTGATTCTTGCATACTTGCTTTTTTTTTTCTGGTCCGATTTTTGCTTATTATTATATAATAAGTGAGTGTTAAGTTTATTATTGGTATAATTTTTTCCTTCTTATTCCTATTGAATATATATATATATATATATATATATATATATTTTGGTATATAGTTACTATACTTTTGGCAATAAGGAAACAACGATCGTACTTATAAAATAACTAGTTTGTTACAGTAGAAACTCTGTAAATTAATAATGTCAGGACCGGAGAAATTTATTAATTTAGAGAGTTATTAATTTATCGATAAATTAATAATTATTAATTTAAAGAGTTTTTAAGTAATTATATTGTACATACCAAACAAAAAGGCAAATTAGTCTATGTCTCTTAGAATTACGTTGCAGCAAATCTTGGGACTCAATGTAAATTAATAAATATTGTATTTATATCCATTGAAAATATGACTTTTGACTTTTGAAGTGTATAGTAAATGTAAACAAGTGGAATGTTCAATGTATTCTTAAGCAAGTTTGGCATATATAAATTACATAAATGTGTTAAAAGTATTCAAACCATATCTCACTCACGAGATGGTTTCTCATCTAAAAAGTGTTGCAAAATCAACTATGTCAGATCAAATACGTAAGGAGTTGTGCGAGTACAAAAGAGATAATCCTGCAAGCACACAAAAAGACTTGCAGAGATGGCTTGAGGGAAAGTTTCAGTTGAAAGTTAGTCAAGGAACAATATCAAACACACTTAAGCGGTCAAATGACTATCTCTCTGCTGAAATAGAAAAGGGAAGAGCGGAGATCAAAAGACACAAACCAGCAAAATATCCTGACATGGAGAAGGTTGTTTATGAGTGGTTTCTACAGCATCAACAACGCATGAATATCACAGGAGAATTAATTTTGCAGAAGGCAAGAGATATAATGAAACTCTTGTACCCTCATGATGATTCAGATTTTAACTTCTCTACAGGATGGCTTGGGAAATTCAAGCACTTACATGGCATAAAGTCATTTTCGTCGTTTTGGCGAGAGTGGGTCTGTTGATGTACAAGACATGGAGCAGAAATTGGTATCGATTCGAGAGAAAATTGATCAGTTCCCTATGAAAGATGTTTTCAATATGGATGAAACTAGGTTGTTTTATAGGCTACAAGCTGATCATTCGCTAGCAACAAAACAACTTGAAGGAAGAAAACAAGATAAAGAAAGACTGAAGGTAGTTATTTGTTGCAATGAAGATGGCTCTGAAAAAATCCTTCTATGAATTATTGAGAAATATGAAAAGCCTCGTTGCTTCAAGAATGTCAACATGAATAGCTTGGATTGTCAGTATCGAGCTAACAAAAAAGCATGGATGACTAGTGTGCTTTTTGATGAATATGTTCGTTCATTTGACCAAATGATGCATGGTAGAAGAGTTCTACTTGTGGTGGATAATTGTCCAGCACATCCAAGAAATATTGAAGGGCTAAGAAACGTTGAGTTGTTCTTCTTGCCACCCAACATGACATCAAAGATTCAACCTTGCGATGCTGGAATAATAAGAGCTTTCAAGATGCATTACCGTAGAAGGTTTTACTGCAAAATATTGGAAGGTTATGAGGTGGGACAATCTGATCCAGGGAAGGTAAATGTCCTTGATGCTATCAATTTGGCAATCCCAGCTTGGACGATAGATGTTCGAAAAGAAACAATAGCGAATTGCTTCCGACACTGTAAAATTCGTTCAGCTAGTGACGTTGTAGGAAATTTGGATGAATCCACTTTTGATGAAGAAACTCAAAACCTCCAGACTATGATCAATCAATGTGGCTATCGTAATAAGATGGATATTGACAATCTAATGAACTACCCATGTGAAAATGAAGCATGTTCAGAGGTTCAGAGTTTAGAAGATATTGTGTGTACTATCATTGAGAACAATGCAGAGGATGACGACGAAGATGATACGGTGTCTTTGGAGCCTGTTACGCGAAAGGAAGCACTTATGACGTCGAACACTCTTCACAACTTTATGATACAATACAAAAATACAACACCTCAGCTATTGGATGCAATAAGAAAAGTTAGAGATGAGCTCCAAATAGACTTGAACTTTAAAGGAAAACAAACAACTATTGAATCATATTTCAACAAAGTGTAATATATTTTTTTTCTTCAGTTTCTATGAATTATTAATTTATGATTTTCTTGAAACCGAAAATTATAAAGGGATCTCCCAAAAAATTATTATCTTATTATTTTATCGAATTATTCAATTTTTTACACTGGCCCAAGGCGTTTCACAATTTTTAAGTCAGCACCTCCATTTTTGTTTAAGACACAAGCATAACTTGTGTTGGCATGTGCGGCACTTCATAACTTTCTTCGCAAAGAATGTCGTTCTGATAAATTTTCAGTTGAACCTTCTAACATGTCTTCATCTTCATCTTCAATGTTACCTATTCATGAAGACAATAACGATGAACTCAATGTTCAAACACAAGAGCAAAAACGAGAAGATGCTAATCTATGGAGGACTAATATAAGTTCAGATATGTGGAGAGATGCTACTTAGGAGAACATGAAGTTAAAATATTACAATGTAGAAAATAATCAATCTCTCTGTTTTTTTTTTACATAAAAACATTAATCACTTTGCTAGTAAAAGAATTTTCTATTGGTTTTATTTTTCTTTATTCAAGCGCAATTTATTTGTTTACTATTTCTATCATTCACGGATGTAAGTTTGTTCTTTTCCCCCTAAAATTCATTGAATCCTTTGAAATATTAAAATCCTTTGAAATCCTTAGAAGTCAGTGTGATAAATCCACTAAAATCTTGAATGTATAAAGTCTTTTGCATAGAAAGTCAGAATCAGTACAATCTCACAAAATCTTAAAGATTTTTTTTATTAAAATAGTTTTCTAAAATCTTAATCCAATACATCCCGTAAGAATTTGATACAAACACGAAACCAATTTAAATTTAATGGTTTACTTAAAAAAAAAAAAAAAAATATTTAACGCAAGTGCTTAATATTTTCCACGATCCACCACGATAAATCTGTTTCAGCATATTCTTAACTGCTTCAAAATTCTATAAATCCACCGTCTCGGACGCCCTCCGGCGAAAGGTAACCCTCGTTTCTCTATTGAATTTCATTTCCCCAACTTTACACTTCTCCAATTTATTTTCAATTTTCCTTGTAGAATCGTTTATCTTCAAAACAAAACAATGAAGAAACAAAGAAAAAATAACCATAACCACACTGAAAACAAAGACAGAATCAGTGATTTACCCGATTGCATTCTCTTTCACATACTCTCCTCTTTACAAACCAAACACGCCGTCCAAACCACCATTCTTTCCACAAGATGGAACAATCTCTGGAAACGTCTTCCAACCCTTACATTAAACTCCTCACATTTTAAAACTCTAAAGAGTTTCACCAAATTCGTGTCTCGGGTTTTGTCTCTTCGCGATGACTCAACCGCGTTACACACTCTACATTTCCACCGGAAAGGTTCCGTGGAGCCTCCTATACTTAGTAAACTTATGGAATACGCTGCTTCACACAATGTCCAACGATTAGATATCTTTGCGAAGTGTGATTATCTTCCCTTTCCACCGTATTTCTTTAAGTGTAACACTTTAACATCTCTTAACCTCTCTAGTTCTCCTATACCTAATACCGCGAAAAAACCTTTTCCAAGTTTTATGACATTACCGGCATTAACTAGCTTGTCTTTACGATGGTTTGCCTTTCGCGGTAACAATAGTGGTCGTGCTGAGCCCTTTTCAAGATTTAAAAGGTTGAATACTTTGATCCTTGAGAATTGTCAAATTGTTGGTGTACCAAATTTGTGCATATCAAGCAACACACTTGCCAATTTAACAATACAATCAAACGATGGATTTAATGACTTTTGCGGAATTGAGTTATCTACTCCAAGTCTTTGTACTTTTTCTTTTACCGGTAATCCTCTTGAGATACTCTATGGGATCCGTCTTTCGTCTATTGAAGACGTAAGCATTGATGTAAATGTAGCTTGGATTTCTGAAAAGTTTCCTTCAGTTTTGCTTAGTTGGCTGATAGAGTTTTCTTCTATCAAATCATTGGCAGTCTCTTCAACTACTCTTCAGGTATACCATAATAGAGTATACGAGTTAAAAATCTTTCGTCCATGAAATTCTTTTATACCTTAACTTGGCATGATTTGAATGTTCATTTTCGCTTTTTTATAAGATACTGACTTGCTTCATTCATTTATTTTTTAACTGATTATGATTCACCAACATCCTTCATTGCTTAGGTTCTCTCCGAAGTTCCTGATTTATTGAAGGTTGAGTTTCCTTCCTTATGTAACTTGAAGTTGCTGAAAGTAAAAATGAGACAATTTTCAGATGGATTATCCAGGACGTTGATAGAGGCCAACATATCACAACTGCTTTCCAGGTTGGAGGAAGCGTTTAAAGAAAGATCTAAAACACATTCATCTGTACCCGATGGTATAGTTGACTTTTTGCTTCAGAACTCGCCTTCAGCAAAAGTTGATTTCATTAGCTAGATTGTAAAAGGTAAAATGTGCATTCTAGTTATTAAGAGAGATTCTTTAGTTTGGTTTTTGTCTACTCTAATTCTGTTGTTTTGGTCTCTCTGGTTTAAATTTATTATCATCATGGATAAATTCAAGTTTCATTGGTTTCTATTCTATGTATTGTCAATGCTCTATATCAGGATTGGATTGCTAGTTTGGAATGAAAGTTAATGGCTGTTGGTTTGGAAAAAAATTAATATTCATTCTGAGGTAAAGGAAGATTATAGTTGAATAAAAAGGTAGAAAGAAATAATTCACAGATGTTAAAGAAGAAAGGAATAAAGATAGTCCATGAAAGTGTGTGTGTGCGCGTGCGCATTGTATACATACTCGTGTGTGCATCTTGAATCACATGTATTACTTGTTTGGATTAAACTTCTAGCTCATAGAATATTCAACGTTGAGATAAATTTTAGTTCCTTAGTTATGAGATAAATTTTAGTTCCTTAGTTATGAAAAAAACTTTATTTTGCATCTTAAATCACATGTTGGACCACTTTGAATTAACATTTAGGCATTTAGCTCATACGAGCTTCACTGATACTAACTTGCGAAAAAAAAGCCTTATAGGTTTATAGGTATTCATGAGTAAGTTAATTAATAAGAGATATTATAAATTTTTTTTTTTGTTGAATTGCAGGATTCAAGTCATTGTAATTATTTCAAAACTTTTCTTCTTCTAGGGGTTTGTTATAAAGTTTATCCAAACAAACCCATAGTATTCTTTATACTTGATTATGTGAAGAGAGATTGGGCCAATTGGTGCCAAATAGGGGAAAGCTGAAGGTGTGGAATGTTTACAATAGGAAACAATTCAAGAAGAGTGGGGATGTTAATTGTGCAAAGGATGGAGAGAATTGACATGTAGAGTTTTTTATTTTTGAAGGAATTGACATGTAGAGTTAGTTAGTCATATAAAAAATAATGTAAAAATCCAGTTAGAAAAAAAAAGGGATCGCTTTGTTTTTCTAAGATCTGCAACAAATAGACAAGACCAGCAGATTATTGCAGTGCTCTTGTATCTTTCCAATTCTCTCATGACATGTGAGACATATAAACCAGCGAAGGAAAAACGCAAATGCATAAAATAAAAGAGAAACCAAATTCAACCTTTTGAAGCATGAACAATGAGGACATTCTTTAAATAATACGAAGTTAAATGAGAAACTGTACCTCAGTGTAAACAACTATATTCAATTATCAAATTCTGCACTTAAAAAAAGAGTAATTGTAATATTTTGCTAATTAAAATCCCAAAGAGATAAAGTCAAGACAAGAGAGATTTAGTGCACTCATCATTGCTTTGATTTAGTTATCGGTTTGTGGTTGCTGTGTTGTCCACTCATTGCTTTGATTTACGATAATCATACCTCAAGGATCAAGAAAGAGGCAGAGGTGTCTGTCTGATAATCATATTTTGTTGTAAAACATTATCAACCTTCAAGAAGTTTTCTGATATGTTTTAGAAAATGTATAAGAGCTCTTAATTTAATACTCAATTTGATGTACTATTGGATCAGAATATGTTGAAAAATGTTGTTGTTTGACAATTGAAAGTACATGCACAGTACACAATTTATTTTATATTTTTTTCCCTATATTTCCAGTGGACTAATCATTTATAGAAAATTCACTATTGGGGGATCAAATTATTGGTTTGCTCCCAAGTCTTCCATTGTTTTACTCATTTTGGTCATCTTGTACACCTTTTCTACATTTATATGAATATGATTGTCTCAGTCTCAGTTTTTATTGTTGTTGGTCCTGTAATTTTGACATTGATTACGTACTGCTTCTGGTAGTAGCCTATTCTGGTTTTCACTAGTACTACTTTTTTTTTGCTAGTTCATAGAGCTGAACTGGTAGAGAACCAAGGAAGCAAAATAATTAGAAATGGTGTGATTGGCCCAAGGAAATGTGTTTCCAATTGCAGAGAAAGAGAAATCAACGCACCTGAAGCAACTAAAAAAATGCAGAGGTTGAATTGCATAGAAGAGCAAGTGTTGAGTTTAAAGCACTTAAAGGAGAGAAGGAATGAGCAAAGCCCAAGTTGTTGGATCATATAAAAAATGAGTGTATTATAGAGTATTTGTAAAAAGAGATCTATGCATATTCGGTCTGTGCGCGTTTCTTGCGTTTTCATGCATTTCTAGTTGTGCATGAATCTGTTTCATGCACTTCTGTTGTGTGTGTAACATTTCTGGTTTGTAAGATTATTATTAAGAAAGCTGATTGAGAACTCAAGATTAAGAAAATGGAGAGAAAATGATCAATTGTATTATGATTCTTAGTGTATCAATACAACGGTGATGCTCACTATATATAGAAAAGCTGGTGACCACTGTATCTAATCATGTTGATCTTTACATGATCTAAGCCTAAGCTAACTGTTCTAAAACTACTCTAACCAACATGGATGTCAAAGATGATGTTGCATAACTGCCATTGGTGACGTGGTAAATTAGTTAACATCAAGCAACTGCTTCTTCTTCCTTCAAATAGTGAAAAAATCTACTCTCCTTGTTAACAATCTCATGGTCCCATCTAGAACTATATCACAGACAAAGTGTCTGTCTATCTTTATTTTTTGTTTTTTTAGAGAAGTGAGCGTCTATCTTGAGGTGCTTTGCTCTCATGAGATACGGGGTTAACGTAATATGCAAGGCACTTTGGTTGTCACGGTAGTGGAACTCTAGAAGGCTTCATTTTGAAATCATTTACAAATATTAACCAATGCATTTCACAAGCTGCATGCAACTGATGATCTTGATACAAGGGTTTGCTTTTCAGTGCGGCATAATATTAGTGAACAACCAACAAAAAGCAAATTGCATTTGATACCTAATCAAATAATTGAATTTCATATACCTAGACTAGAGTAGTGTAACCATATTTTCTTTCAAATTTGACATTTGATCAAACTATTTTATTTACAATTGTGTTTTTTTCTTCATGCAATACAACAAAATCAGGAAAACAATGAATGACCTAAAAGATCGAACACACAAATACCGCCGATGTCTTTATGGATATCAGTCTATAAAGGAGAGAACAAGTTTATATATAGTCCGTGTAGTGCCGGGTGTGGGCATGTTGAAGATTTGAATCATCTGCTTCTGACTTGTCCGTCTTCTGGTGCGCTTTGGTTGTTGGTGCGGGCGTGGCTCAGAGTTGAAGGGGTTGAATCTCAGGTTATTTCAGACCATTTCTCGCAATTTATTCATTATGCTGGTGGTTTGAAATCGCGGAGATCATTTTTTCACCTTATATAGCTCCTATGTGTTTGAGTTCTGTGGAATGCTCGGAATGACAGGTTATTTAGGAATAAACAAAGCTTACTACCACAAATGTTAGATAAAGTAAAATCCTATTACTTGTGGTGGTTGAAAGCTAGTAATGTTGTTTTTAGCTTCGGTACTCATATTTAGTGTTCGAAGCCGCTCTTATGTATGGGCATCGACTGACTGTTTTGTATTATTGACTTGACTATGTTCTTTCCGTGACTGTTTCGGCACATGTTGTGTTGTAACAATTGCGTTGTCAATGTTAATATAATTCATTTTTGTTTGTTCAATTTTTTTTCTTCAGATAGTCTTTTTTTTTTAAATGTTTTTTGGTACAATTATTTTTCTTATAATTTTACTTTATTTATTTACCATTTATCTCTTCATATACCCAATTGAGTAATAAACTTTTTTCAAAGTCAAAGTCTATAGAAAAGAAAAAAAAAAAGGAAAAAGAGGGAAAAGAAAAAAACACGTTAGTGGCCTTCAGTTCAGTATAAATAACCCAGTCAACACTCAGTCATGTCCATGAGAGAGGTGCTTCCCTTAATTTGGGAAACCCCATTCATTACTATTCAAAAAGAAAGTGGTTGACAAATTCCAATAGTGGTGGTAACCCAGCAAGGACAACGTGAGAACTAGTCACGCAATTCTCGCTTACTTGCCTGCAGTTTCCTTATGGAGTACAAATCTTCTTCTTACCAAAACAATGAAAGTAAATAGGGAAATCTAAAAGTTTTGGTGTTAACTCCCATTCTAAAAAAGTGTTTTGATAAGTAAAGTTCCACGTCAAATTGATTTAGGGTTTTGCTAAACAGTGTCTTCACAACAATGATTAAAGATTTTAGAAATAGAATTTTTGTCATGAAAATATAAAATGTTACTGTATTTTTGATCAAGTAATGAATACACATATTTTTCATGAAAAATTACTTGTTTTAGATGTTTAACTAATGCCTTTAGAGTACTAGTTAGCATTCTCCATTGTTTTATTAGACATTAAACTCAGCTCTCGAACAATTCATATGCACAAATTAAGAAACTAAATGCTGAAGTCATGTCTTAGAAATTATGAATTTAATATCTTAAAAGTTTAATATTTATCTTTTTCATGCAATTTTTTTTTAATTTCATTTTCAACTCGTTTACTTGTGCACTTGAGATACAAGTTCACATGACACAAATGAATAAATATTACAAAGACAATTATATTAATTAATATAAAATGAGTATGCTTGATGTGACCGTCTATACCATTAACATTTTTTTCTAACCCTTTAATTAATAGAATGGTTTGTCTACTAATATGAATTTTGACCAAAAGATTAGGAAAAGCTAATTACAAATTAGAACGATTTATTCTTTGGTAGAGTTTACTAATCATTTGGCTCGTATAATATTAATTTTAATGTATCTAAATGAAAAATTGAGAATAATAATTTAAAAGTATATAAGCAATATTAATGAAATAGTTTAATTAAAAAAATTGATTAAATTCCATTGAAAATCAAAATGATACTCATTTTAAAATAATTTTATTTTACAAATAAGACACTCCTAGAACATAGAAGTATTTTAAAATTGACTCAAAATTTGAGAGGAGGAAACATTCAAAGTCAAAAAGGAGAGAAGATTCTATAGACAAATTTGTGGGTGACATGAATGCATCACCAACCCATTGCATTATTACATTTGGCCTTTCAAATTAATTAATAAAACCATATTCATATACTTTTCGTCAGAATCTTAACCAGTGTCCCCAGAGCATTGGTTAAACACCAAATGAAATAAGTTATTATTAAAAAATAATGTAATTATTACTTGATAAGAAGTGACAACTTATATTTTTAAGACAAAATTTTTATTTATAGATTTCTTAACCAATACTCTGGGACACCGGTTAACAAGACTTTTTCACGATAAGTTTGACCAAGAAAATCTTCACTTACTTTATTATAAAAAAATAAAAATGTTCACCTTCTCCCTCTATCATAATTCATTTGTATAAGACACCCCTTACTACAAATATTCAATCTCTGAACCATTCCTTTAGAAAAATTCAAAACAGATCCTACATTTGAGTAAACCACTTCAAATTCGGAAAAATTTCCATAGTCACAAGAAAAAGAAAAAGAAACAAGCCTTCTCTCTTTTCTTCCTTTCAAACAAACACTTAACCACATTCATACAAAAACTATACCATTTCAAACCCTTTGAAATGAACAAGAAGCAACACCAAGTGAAATTAGACGACGAACAAATCTCCGAATTACGCGAAATTTTCCGATCATTTGATCGAAACAACGACGGAACCCTAACACAGTTGGAACTAAACTCCCTTCTCCGTTCGCTTGGTTTAAAACCAAGCGCGGAGCAGTTAGAAGGATTCATACAAAGAGCAGACACAAACAACAACGGGTTGATAGAATTCTCGGAGTTTGTTGCGTTGGTGGCTCCGGAGTTGTTGCCGGCAAAGTCTCCTTACACGGAGGAGCAGCTACGGCAGTTGTTTAGGATGTTTGATCGGGATGGAAACGGGTTTATCACGGCGGCAGAGTTGGCTCATTCGATGGCGAAATTGGGACATGCTTTAACGGCGGAGGAGTTGACCGGAATGATCAAGGAAGCTGATATGGATGGTGATGGGATGATCAGTTTTCAGGAGTTTGCTCAAGCTATTACTTCTGCTGCTTTTGATAATTCTTGGGTTTAATCTATCTATTCTCTCTTTAATAGAGGTAATATTCAATAATTTAGACTTATAACTTAAGCTTTCTTATTGCCGTATTTGAAATTATCTATTTGTGACTATTTGAAAGAACTTTCGAAAACAACTTATGATAATTATCAACCCACCTAGGTTGCTCGAATGGTATTGGTTTGAGACCTGAAAGTGTGCTCTTTGAGTTCTCAAGGTCTCAGGTCGATTCTCTCCAGATCAATTTAGATGGACTCATTTAACTTCTTTAAAAATAAAAAAAAAATTGTATACAATAGAATATTTAACACACTTTGTAAATGGATTCCCTCTGGTGTCAATTTTGGTGGACAAATCCATTAAGAGCTTTGTTCTATGGGGCCACTGCAAGTGGATGGTGGGATTGATCCGCTCGGATTAGTCGGTTCTTAAACTGGATACCAAGTTTTCAAAAAAAAATTTTTTAAAGAGTTGACTCATATCTGCAATCATATCCGCAAGTGCGTGTTCAACTCCCTTTGAGAGTGTTCGGACATTGTTGGTAGACAACAAATACTTTTGTAAATGTTTTTAAGTCTTGAGGTCTATCTTGACCTCGATGAACCCCGTAGACCAACTTAATTTTTTTTTTTAATCAAACAAAGTTCATTTAAGTTGACTCCTTTCGTATTAGTTTCCTAAAAACTAAATTGGACATTTGTTCGGATTGCGCCTATTTCTTTTTTCAAGGAAAAGGGTAGTCGAAATTGTATCTTAAAGTTTGTTTGTTAAGGCCAACAAATGAGCTTATAGCCTATAGCTTATAAGTTCGTATGGTAAAAAAGTTATGTTTGATAAACGGCATGTTATCACGAAGGTATAACTTATTTCACGACCTTGATAACCTATAACTTTAAATAATAAGGGTAAATATGGAATAAGGGTAATATGTAATTTTGATTTTCACTTTTCATCCTTTTCTTTACAAGTTCTAATTATCATCCTTGACGGGACTAAATAGATCACGAGTCATTGAACCCAAACAAATGATCATGAGTCGTGAGTATAGTTGAACTATTTTTTATAGTTGAACCTAATATCAGTTTTGATTAAAAAAATGTTTTGTGAATCTACTACTTCTCTATCGTGGCTGCCTCTAACTTGTAGTTGGAGACCACTTACATACATACACACGGGTCATCTAACTATATTTAATTACTTCACTATTTTGTAGTACTGAATTTTAGTTGTTGTTAATGACTACAACAACAACCAAATATCTTTGTCAACTAAAAAAAAACTAAATCTTATCCCACTAAATAGGGTTGACTACATTGATCAAATTAGGTCATAATATTTTATCATAGAACATATTTGGATCTAATTCATTGACTTAGTGCATTAATCGACTATTTTGCTTTATTTAACTGATTCATTTAGTAGTGTTAATTAAATGTCATTTTAAATTCACTACAACATTCCTCATTCTCATTGCTTTATATATAATTGTCACTGAAACTATGTATAATATCAAAATCAATGTGTAAGAAAAATATTTCAAAAGGTCATGCGTAGAAATGTCATGTCTCATAGGTTCATGAATGTTGTGTTTACATAGATTGGTTTTGCCATCCAAAAATGTCTAGTGGTGCAGCTTGTTGCCCGCTTGCCTTTTATTCAAGTGTAAATAATGATTTATATATCTAAATTTCAAAGAAAAGGTACTTTATTGAACCGAAAAATATTTGTTGTCAGCTAACTTGTTGTTTCCTGCAGATTAGAAGGCCAAAGTGGATTGGTTCAAGGCAATGTTGTGTGATGAAATAGGGTCGAAGCCTTTCCCTTCGTTGACTCATTTTTCTGGAGACCGGTTGTAAATTACTGATGGAGCTAGTGCTTAGGTTTGAATTAGAATATTTCGTATGCTTTTTCATACCCTTTTCCTATATAAGGAAAGGAGCCAGACCATCAATTTTTGGATCTTGTGATTGTGATGATGTTGAAGTTGAAGTTCAAAGTTTATAAATTTGAAAAAGTTATTGGTACCTGTTTATTTCTTATAGAATAATGATAATGTACACCCCATATATGGGGATACCATGATGCCCAAGTTAGTTTTATCGGGTCTCACGATGAGCGTGAAATGTTCATGTATAGAACATTAGAAACCTCGCCAATAGTGTACCGCGGCTTAGGTTTCAACTTTAAGTAATAGGTATATTATAGAAGTAATGAGGTAATATAACCTCTTTCCTCATCGTGTAGGGAGCCTCAAGAGTTATATGTTTGGTCTCATCTAGAAAGAGGTTTAAGAGAAGGAGATCCACTTTCGCTTTATCTTTTCATTCTTTGTGTTGAAGGCATGTCAGCAGTAATTTAGCCAGCTGAAATAATATTCTACATGGAGTGAAGGAATGTAAAAAACCAACGTCTACTGGTCATCTTCTCTTTGCTGATGATAGTTTTTTATTCTTTAGATCAAATGAAAATGAAACTCGTCCTATTGAAAGACATTCTTGATATATATGCAAGTGCCTTTGGCCAGCTCATTAAGTAGAACACTCTAAAATATTACAGGTTTTAGAGTGTATCGACACCATGAAATATTTGAGCCTCCCGTACATGATTAATAGAAGCAAGAAATTAATTTTTTATTATATCAATTAAGGATCAAATATGGAAACATATTTCTGGTTGGAGTAGTAACATGATTTCCCAATCGGGGAAAGAAGTTCTGTTAAAATTGGTGGCTCAAGTTATTCCATCATATTGCATGAGTTTGCTCCTTCTCTCGTATTCTATTGCGGAAGGCATTGAAAAAAATGTCGAATTCCTTTTGGTGGGGTATGAAAGATGACGTATGTGGAGGTTTCAGATGGATGAGTTAGGATAGACTTACTATGAGGAAGGAGTGGGGAGGATTGAACTTTTGTCATATCCGTGGTTTCAATTTAGCAATGTTGGGGAAAAAGTTTGGAATTTCTTAACCAACCCGAAGACTATGGTCTCTCAAATTTTCAAAGCTTGGTGGGAAGTAGTGGGTGATTGGAATAAGTTGTGGTCTCTACCAACTCTTTCAAAGGTTAAACATTTTATGTGGCGTCTTGGAAGGGATTGTCTATTGAATATACAAAGAATGAATTGTAAAGGAGTGGAGTGTACCTCAAATTTTGTAATTTGCCAATCTTATAAAAATTACATTTGGCGTTTGTTTCTTGTTTGTACGAATAGTATAAGAAGTTGGAGGAAAGTAAATATATTGCCTTTGTTGGAAGAATTGATGGATGTGGTTGAGAGCTTTGGTGATGTTTTCACCCTCTTTACCGTGACTTCTTGAAGTATATGGAAAAGATGAAATTTTCAATAAGATGAAATTTTCAATTGTAGGAAAACAAAATTGAATCGCCCGATAAGATTTTGCAGTGTCGGGAGGTAGTGCTCAATGCTTGGCAATGTGCTAGGCAAGTACATCAGATTGAGACCACGACTTAGCAGCAAACGCATGTTGCAATTTGGCAACCTCGTGAGGCTGGTTTGTTAAATGCAATGTCAACGCCACAATTTCCACCACTGTTCCGACAATTAGCATGCGAGCGGCCTTACAAGATGGTGACAGACAATATGTAGGGGTAATGACATATGTTTAAATGGATTTTAAGACTCCGATGGAGAGTGAAGCTTGGGGGTTGCACCAAAGCCTTAATTGGGTCACAAGTTTAGGCCATCATAAGAAATGTTATTAAAATTGAATCGGGCTGGACACTGCGACCGTGTATCAGACAAAGTCTCAATCTATATAGGCATACAAAATCAAAAGTTCACAAAACCGAACAAAAAATCGAAAAAAAAATCGACCCGATTTTTGCCTATCAATCTGGTATTTTTTTTCAATATAACTTTCTCAGTTTTTTGTTACCTTTTTCTTTTAGAATGTTTTATATTACTTTTTCTGTTTCACTTCAGTTCAATATTTCCTTTTCCCATGTCAAAACCCTAGCCTCTTTTATCTTATCATCTTTTCTGCCACTTTCCTTTGTCTCTTCCATGTATCATGTCAACATTAGCTTCTGTTGGCCAATCTTCACAAACAGCTCCTCCCACACAATCCGCACAATCAGGTACAATGGAAGCATCATTGCAATCATCTTGACAAAAGTCAAATCCTTCTTGGGGCCATTGCACATTGACCTTTTAAGGAGAGAAAAAAAAGTCTTTACATGTATGAATTGCTTTTCAACTTTTAAAGGTGAATGAATCCATAAAATAAAATTAGATATTGCTGTAATAGTCGGTGGTGTACAATCTTGCAAGAAAGTGCACGCGGTTTCTAGATTTAGAATGCAAGAGAGTTTATTTAGTATATGGTTTAACTAGTTCTATAATAGTTCAACCCGTTGGACGGATTGAACTGAGAAATAGAGGTCACAACGGTTCAACCTCCGATCCAATTTTAAAAACATTGATAAGAAAATTATTTTTTAATCAAACTGCAAAATGATAGTTGATGATGTGCATTCCAACAAGGTGAATCATTCGGCGGAGTATGGCTTAATACTTAAAATTGAATAATTTTACTCCAAAACTTTAACAACCATGAAGCCGTGTTTACTAGGCGTCAAGTAAACAGAAGTCTCATGCTCTAGTAAGGGTATAGCTTTATCCGATGCTTCTCGCAGTATTTTGGATATAATTCCAAGTAGTATTGCTGCTACTACTATTATTATTATTATTATTAGAAAATTGCTCTTCTCCCAACAAAACACATTCACTATCATACAAATTGACCAAAATACCCCTACATGACTTAAGTCATGCAGATTTTGACTTAAATCATGTTCGCTACATTGGTACATCCCACGTGAGTAAACTCACACATGTTATAATCCAACACGAGTTAACGCATGTATGTTATAACCCAACGTGAGTTAACTCATGTAGATTATACTTCAGCTTACTCAACATGAGTTAACTCTCATGAGGAGTATTTTGGTGGGAGTAAGTGTTTTTTTGTTGGGAGAAGAACAATTTTCTTCTTATTATTTAATGAAATGTCATAAAGTTTGCTTTCGTCAATTAAAAAAATCTATTTTTTTTTATAAGATCATTTGCATATTTAAATCTTAATAATATTTCCAAATGTACACTTGCACACGCTAGAAAACTATTTTCAATAATTTCTTAAAAAAAAACTATTTTTCAATATAGTTATCCTGAAAAAATGTACATTCTTAACTTTATCGACTAATTCACGAGATTGATAGAGTTTGTATCAGTAGTACAATATTAATTTTTTTTTTTGGTGGCCGATGTTTGAATCTCAAACCTTGCATATATTATGTATAGTCTCTATCAACTGAAGCTACGTTCACAAGGACATCAGTATAATTTTGTTACAGTTTATATAATTTTTTTCAAGTATATAATGTTTTTACCGTAAAAAAAACTATATAATTTTTTCCAATTTCCATCATAATATATTTATTATTTATGGGATAATACTTTTAATATAAAAATATATGATCTCTTTAAAATAAATACAGTCAATTCTAATAAGACTCACGTAGTAAAACTAGAAATATTTTAAAATGAAATCCATTCAAATTTTTTCTTTCCAAATAAAACTACAATTCAATTTCAAAATTTAACAAATTCCAAAATCTGGTGTATATTTTTGACCATATTGATTGTGTCATTAACAGTTTCCCTTCAGATTCTTTCAAAAAAAAAAGTTTCCCTTCAGATAAAATGAAAATAATCTACAAAATTATGATAATAATTACTCCAATGTGAAAGAGATTTTCAGTCAAAAAAATTAAATACTTCCTCAATTTATAGTATTTGACCAAAAGCTAATAGTAGTTATAAATCCTCAGCTTTTATTATTATTTTCATTCAGAGATAAGCACATTCACATTTCAAAATCCTCTCCTTATACCTCACTGTGAACAAAAAAAAATTACAAGTGAGAAATATGGATAGTCAATCCAATCCTTTACACATACTATTTTTCCCTTTCATGGGCCATGGTCATATGATACCTACCATTGACATGGCCAAACTATTTGCTTCAAAAGGTGTTAGGGTTACCATAGTCACCACACCCATCAACAAACCTTCCATCTCTAAAGCCCTAGAACAATCCAAAATCCATTTTAACAATATAGATATTCAAACCATCAAGTTCCCTTGTGAAGAGGCAGGTTTACCTGAAGGATGTGAGAATGTTAATTCAATCCCTTCAGTTTCCTTTGTTCCTGCATTCTTTGCTGCTACTAGATTGCTACAAAAACCCTTTGAAGAACTATTGGTTCAACAAAAACCACATTGTATTGTTGCTGATATGTTCTTTCCATGGGCAACTGATTCTGCTGCCAAATTTGGAATACCTAGGATTGTGTTTCATGGTACTAGTTTCTTTTCATTGTGTGTTTCTCAATGCATGAAACAATATCAACCTTACAAAAATGTTTCTTCTGACACCGACCTATTTGAGATTACCAATCTTCCCGGTAATATCAAAATGACAAGGTTGCAGCTGCCAAGTACACTCACAAACAATGATCCCATAAGCCAAAGCTTTGCCAAATTATTTGAGGAAATTAGGGATTCCGAGGTGAGGAGTTACGGAGTTATTGTTAACAGCTTCTATGAGATTGAGAATGTTTATGCAGATTTTTATAGAGAGGTACTTGGAATAAAAGAATGGCATATAGGTCCAATCTCAATTCACAATAGATATAAGGAGGAAGAGTTAACATCTTACCGCGTAAAAGAAGCATCTATTGACAAACATGAGTGTCTAAAGTGGCTTGACACAAAGAATATCAACTCAGTTGTTTACTTGTGTTTTGGAAGTACAACACACTTCCTTAACTCTCAGCTTAAAGAAATTGCTACGGGACTTGAAGCATCAGGGCATGATTTTATTTGGGTTGTGACGAAAAACAAAGACGATGGAGAAGAATGGCTACCAGAAGGATTTGAGAAAAGAATGGAAGGAAAAGGACTAATTATAAGAGGTTGGTCTCCACAAGTATTGATTCTTGAACATGAAGCAATTGGGGCATTTGTGACTCATTGTGGATGGAATTCAATTTTAGAAGGAGTGGTAGCTGGAGTACCTATGATTACTTGGCCTGTCGCTGCCGAGCAATTTTACAATGAGAAGTTGGTAACTGATGTACTTAAAATTGGTGTACCTGTTGGAGTTAAAAAATGGGTTGTAATGGTTGGGGATAATGTTGAAGGGGATGCAGTGGAGAAGGCTGTGACGAGGGTTATGGAAGGAGAAGAAGCATATGAAATGAGGAACAAAGCAAAAATGCTTGCACATATGGCAAAGAAAGCAGTGGAAGAAGATGGATCATCTTACTCACAATTGAATGCTTTAATTGAGGAGCTGGGTTCACTATCTCATTACCAACGCATCTCACAAGAATAATATGCATGTCTAGTCTAGAATAAAGCAACATAGTATTATTAGTCCTCGTGAGCTTAGCTCAGTTGGTAGGGACAATGCAAAAAAAAAAAAAGCAACATAGTATTATGACAAATTTAACCTTTGCTAGCTTCTTTTAAACACGCTATTAGTAGTAAAATGTCTTTAATTGTTTTTTAATTTATTTATTTCTTAATCTCTTCTTAATTACACAATTTTTTTCTTCCTTTTGAAATATTCCGGCAAAGAATCATGAGTAGTATGATCCTTTCAAAACACAAAATGTGTAGTACCATCCTTCCAAAACACAAAATGATACAGCTTTTTACTTTGTGTGTTTTTTTAAGTCTATGTTTTAGATCTCTGGCTATACAACATATCATAAAGAGATTTTAGGTTTAGTCGAAGACTTTCCTTGGTTAACTCAAGGTTAAGCAATAATTTATTTTTTTTTGGAAATTAAGCAATCATTTTGTGCCTACATTATTTAAGAAATCCTTTTAAAACAATTTAGCATTATGTAAACAGATATGAATTTACTTTCACTTATTTTATTTTCAAATATGATGTGAAATTCAAAACCGGTCTTTTGAAAATAGGGGAAAGGAAGCAATGATTGAGCGAGAGCCAATGCTTGCACATGTATATTTACAATCTTATGAGATTTTTCATTATTTTTGTCACTATGCCTATACCTTAATAATGTTATGGTAGAAGAATATGAATGGGGAAAAGGGTTTGAACTCTTATCGCATGTGAATGAACTCTTTTTACAACTTACTTATCTGTGACTGGTATAGTTATTGTTGAAAAGAATTCACAATGAGGTTCAATTTTGCTCATCACTTTCACATTTGATGCTCCTCTTTATAATAATTGTTCCTTAGAATTTCTGGTTGAGATTTTAACAAAAATAATTGAATGCAAGAGTTTGTTATGTGTGGTTCCTTCTTTGTTTCTATCAGCCATTGTTTGAACTACCATAAATTCTGAAAATATATCTGCATTTTATTAATTCGATATCCTTAGTTAATCCATCATCTGTCCTATTATGTAGGATCAGAGTTTTGAAAGATATTAAAAAAAGTTTGAGTAAAACAATTAAAAAAATTATGCTTGGGAACTTTTTGGCACCCCAACATGGACAACTCTAAACATTCCTAATGCAAGGTGCACACACTTGGTGCAAAGACATTCGAACCACAACCTTCTACTACGAGGAATACTCCTACTTGGTTCAGAATATCCAGAAAAAAGACCAAACAAATATCCCACTCTCCCTTGTTTTGAGTCCATCACCTATAACAACCATGTTTTTGACAACATTTTTGCCATCAAATACAGATTCAATAGAATGTTGAATCAGCAGAAAGATCATCTAAAGAAATGTGAAGACACTCTTTTCAAAAAATATGGAATATATTTACATACATAGTATTATATTCTAAGTAAAACGGGGCATGATAAAAAAAAAAATTTTGATTTCACTTTAAAAAGTGGTAGCAAGGAGAATTGAATAATAAAAATGTTTGGTACCGTAATATGTGAGATTTAGAACCTCTTCTTTTCACCCTAATGTAAGGAGACAAAGTGACACAAAAACAAGTTTGATGAACCTTATACACAAACAAAATTGAGTAAATTATTGTTTGTGTCTCTATCTCTCTTCTAACAAGAATGAGAAAATTAGGGAGGAACCAAATCCTTGTTTGTGTGCTAGATAGTAGATACTACATTAAGGACAAAAAATTTCCCCGCCAGGTACAGAAACGAGGTAATGTGTTAGCCAATACCTGACACTAGGGTCATACATAGTTATAATTCCATTTTCATGTATAAAATGCTAGAGAAAACACATTGTTGTTTCAAAACATCAAAATAAATTGTGCAACGTACATTATGCCTTCTTCTTCTTGGATTTGAGCATCACGAACCCAATAAATATGCATAAGAGGCAAATAAGAGCAACACCAGCAGAAACAGGTATTAATATGGCATATTCTTGGGGTAAGAAATACTTGTGTACAAAATGATCATCATCTACAAACGGCTGAAAGAGCACAATATCGAAAAACTTATTATGAAGTTAAAATAAGGTAGCCATAATACATTTAAAATACTTGGCATGTTACTAACCAGGATGATAACCCAGAAAGTATAATAAGTGAATATCGATAAGCTTATAAAGGACAGTAGAAATCCAAGTGCTCTGTCTGCTAATTCCATCTTGATTCCTATTGTTTTTGCTATCTGTTGACAACAAAAATACATATTCACAGTATTAGAAAGTAGAAACAAATTCAACAAAATATTGGTAGCATACTTGGCAGTGCACAAGTATATTTTTAAAGTCTGCAGTGAGCTGAAAGGAATTCAAAATCTCACGAGTTGTTGGATGTAAAAAATGTTTAAGCGATGCAAAACTTTACTCAAAAGGACATGAAAAACATTTGATTATAGTAAGAAAAGAGAACGTTACAAAATTTAAAACAATTAGCAATTAAATATGTATACTTCATATTTATTATTCAAAAAAGGAAATTAAAATATAACCTTCCTTGTAAAAAATTACATCAAATTGATGAATGCGAAGGTGAAGTAAATCTTCAGAAGTTTTATCAGAAATGCTGCTTGAATAAAACCATAAAATAGATTTTGACAGAAGAGAGATAGAGACACCAAATTGACAGTGTTTTCATGGTTTAATTTAACAAAGAAAACTAAACCGAACTAACAAGAAACCAGTTCATTCGAACCAAGTTTAATCAGTTTTGGTACTCCATGGACCGAACTGAAAGGATTTTCTGAATCGTTGACGCAATTTTAAATTCCCAAACAGAACTGGTTTCTGAACTGATTGCCAAATTGGTTTGCTGAACTGGTTTCTGTACTTGTTAGAACAGTTCAAAAACTGACTGATCCTTTGATTCTTTACTTCTTATTTGGCCAATTTCCCTCTTAACAGGCTCCAAAAATAAGCAGCAAATCAAGCACCATTAAAATGAGGGTATGAATCAGTTGTCTAGGTTTGGGATTTTGTGGTGTATAATATTGATGCAACTGCCCTTGTTTTCTTTTAGTTTTATCTAAGGAAAGAAACAAAATACCTTTGTATTTTTGTGAAGAGGAACTATTGCTATGAGGTAATATTTTAGGTTGTTTGTTTTACAAATTCATTTTTGCAGAAGCCATCTGCACAAGACAAAGAATCTTGTGGGTTGTATGAATGCTGATCACATGTTTATTACATGAAAAGCATATTAAGTCATTGACTATGCACGTAATAATATAACAAAACGACATTTCTACCTAAAGTAAACAAGTCCAAGCATTGGATGAAGTCATATTGAGTTGAAGGCAAGCATTGCAATTTCCTATCAAGTTCACTCTGGTGGTATATCACATTATCACTCGCTACCGCCAGGGGTGGGCAAAAAAACCAAAAACTGAATTGAACTGAACCAAAAATAAACTAAACCATTACTAACAGTTCTGAAACTGAACTGAAACAGTTCAGTTCGATTCGAAACAGTTCAGTTCAGTTCTGTACTTAAAATTCAATTTCATTTGTTTTTTTTTCTTCATATTTTTTCAAAGGTATCAATAATAACAGTTGGGTTCAGTTCGGAACAGTTCAGTTCAGTTCGAAATGCAAACAGTTCAGTTCAGTTATTTTAAATTTTGCAAACAGTTCAGTTCAATTCGGTTCAATTTTCATCCCGAACTGAACCATGCCCACCCCTAGCTACCGGTGCCGTCTCTGATCAACATTGACACAAGTTGGTTACCGGCTAAGACAATAACAAATTGGTGATCCATCTCATTTGCTAAAGATTTTGACTTTCGTACTATTTGAAGTTGACTTTACATGAATGAACCAAAATGGTTTTTCATATTTTATATTTACAGAGATAAAAACTAATGTCTAGGTGAGAAATTGTTGTCACTAATAGCTAGCTACTAAACTGAAGCTGGAGCCCTTCAAACTAGTGTGAATGGTAGCTATAAATAATATGGGGTATAATATGATTGAGTTTATTGAGAGAATTTTATGCCTATCGAAGAAAAGACATATAGAAGGATATAACAAAAGAGAAAATGAAAGACACTTTTCAGTTTATATTACATACACTGAACAAAAACAGGAAACATGAAATATATCACAATAATCATCCTTTTCCTAATGTTTCATGCTAAGATAATTAAGGGGGACATAAGAAACAACAGCGCAGAGTAAAGTACACCAGTTACCTTGGTGTTTTTGACACAACATCATTATACGTTCATAAAAAAGAACACGTTAACACAATAACATGTTACTTTAACATTAACAGCTCTGCATAACCAACCCTTTATAATAAACTATACTCAACTCGAACTAAAACTAAAACCCTTTAAACTAAATTATACTCGACTTGAACAAAACAAAAACCCTGTGAACTTTAAACTTAAAAAACCAGCAAATAATGTATCATAAATCTCATTTGTATCAGCTTCAGTTCAGTAATAAAGACAACGACAAAAACCTCTAATAATATTTGGAAAAAGGGAGTACTAAATGTAAAATGAGCATAATATTAATACCGGCCAATCAATAAAACGTGTTAATCAATTTATTATAACATGTTAATTGATAGGACACCTAGGCATATTCTAGAAGAAAGTCGGACCGGGGGAGATATATGTTAATTAGTGAAGCATGTACCGACTCCATGTGATTCAGTTATAAGAGAGAGGGAATGGGTAGTAGTAGAATTTATTCATGACTATTACTACTATTCAGTTGGTTAAGAGCGAAGAGAAATGTAAAGGTCACACCCTCTAACACACTCCATTAAACAATAAAGACACTCTCATCTATTGCCTTTGTCTAGTTCTCTTAGTTGCTACACCTTATTCTTCGGTTAAAAGAAGCCGTAGCTTCCACCCCAAGTCTTCACTCCCGATAATAGAGGGCTGCACAACAATGAAACCTTTATCTGAAATTTGAAAATCCTAATCCCACATTGTATCCTCCCTTTCTTCGCATCGGTTTCTCAAAACGGGCAAAAGTTCTCCCTCATTCAAATCATTCCTGACTCTCAAATATCTCTCTATGCTCATCATTTACAACGAATAATTACAATACGCATATTTCATCATTCTGTTTCGGTGATCATTAATCAATTTCATCGCATACAAACAAGAAATACGAAACAGAAACAGATATAAGTGAAATTCATCACCCATATTCTGCAACTAAAAAAATTTAATTTTCAGCACAGAATATGCCAATAATAATTTGAATCCACTCAATTTAAAGTTATCTATTGGGACCATAAACCAATTTTAAATTAAATTCTCACTCAAAAAAAAAAAAAACTAATTCATCTGTAAAATTGAGATTCGATGGAAATATTTCAATACAAACTAATTCTAATGTTGTCAATCACAAAACTTTAGCGCTTAATCGAGGAAATAATAGGAAAGGAAAATGTGCACATGTTTCTTACCGTTCACAGCGGCCGACGATAATCTCCGGCGGCTTTTCCGGCGAACTTTTGCTTTATACGATCGGTTGAGAAGGTCAGAGTTAGTTGTCTCCAATCTAACTGTGTTTCTGAATCCTCACATATCAAGGGCAAAGTGGTAATTTTTCTGTTTGTAAGATGCGTTTTTTTTTTTTTGGGTACAAGGAAGATGCGTTTCTATCTTTACAACTTTATCACGTCATTTATTGATCCCAACTAATTTTTAATCGATCTGAATTTTATCACATCCGGTTTATATAATTTGAATCAAAAAATACATGGTTTGAGTTATATATTATGAAACCTTTCTATATATAAGCAACGATTAGAACTCCCTCTCATTTCAATAGCTACAATTTGTGTCCTTAAAAAACACTAAAGTATCTGCAATTTGAACCACCCAACATTGTGTCACTCTTGAAGTTTTTTTGGTATAATTCATATTTCAACCATTTTCAACTATCAAACAGAAGGTTAAGTTACATTTCTTTAATAATTTGTTTCTTAGTTTATGCTATTTTTCTTATGGGTGTTGTATTGCTTCAGATTGTATAATCTGAAACAAATTGTTCAGGAATTTGGACTATATAATCCAAAACAACATAATGTATATTGAATTCTATTTTTTTATTTATCTTTATATATGATTTGATTGTTTTCATATATGGACCTACACCCCATTGTGGTAGAAGCAACATACCTACAATGACAACATCGACTAGGCGAGAGTAGTTAGAGCAAGCTGTTGGATAGGGTAGATGAGAAGGGTTGGGCAGACGTGTGGAAGTCGGACCGTCTCAGATGCCAGAGGCTGAGCCCCAACGTAACGAGAAGGCACCGCAACCCCAACACAAGGTGGAGGCAAAAGAGCATGGAGATTCTGAGGATGCCGATGTTGATGAGATGCCATGTGTTGAGGAGGAGTTACTTGCCCCGGATTCCTAATGGGTGAAGTAAGGGAATCCCATATCCCATCTTTTGTTTTGCATTGTTTATAAAGTTTCAAACAAGGGTCTTTCAAATCTAATTGATAATAATAAAATTGATCATATGACTAGTCCCAGAGGTTTGAAAGTTCATAGCACGTCCTCTTTGCAAATGACAACAAGGTCTTTTGGAAAGAGAGTTTAAAGTTAATTAGAGCCAACCAACACCTTATTAGTGGTTATGGCAATGCTTCAGAGCGAAACATCCTTCATGGGGAGTGCAATATTTGTGTAGATTTCTATGAAGCATAGATACGGACACAGATAGAGGATACGACACTGACACGCCGACACAACTAATAATTTGAAAAGATCACATAATCCAGTGTAATTACAAGTGTTGGTGTCGTGTCGGTATCGGACATGACACATATCAGACACCGGAGCGAAAAGTGTTCATGCTTCATAGGTAGATTTTATACCTCATTCCAAACTTTCAACTATCTCCATTATTCTCGGTTTTTCCCAATGCAGCCTTTCTTTCGGTCATTTGGTGCTCCTATATTCAAAAGTAAGCCTACACTCGTTCACTTGTATTCCATAACTGACAGTACCAAATCTCGTTTCTCTTCTTGGAAAGGTAGTCTTCTTTATATGATGGGAAGAACTCAACTTATTCAATCCATCATCTATGCAATGCATATTTATAGATTCAACATTTATCCCTTGCAAAAAAAAAAAAACTCAAGCAAATTGACAATTTGATCAATAATCTTATATGGACATGATGGATTAAAACCAAGAAATTAGTCACCCTTTCTTGGGCTAAAGTTTGCGTGCTATTATAGGAAATAGATATTGGCCTAAGAAGCACGGTTAAATTTAATGAAACATGTTCCATGAACCTTTGTGGGATATATTTTATTCTAAAATGCAGTGAGCTTCCATCCTCAAAGCAAGATTTTTCAAAATAATCAACTAATGACATGTCATATTTACTATTCTGTATGATCTACTTTTAAAATATCGTTAGATTTGATTCACAACGGTAGTTGGAATATTGGAGATGGTACTAGTATATATTTTTGCACTGGTAAATGATATTCTAGTATTATATATGAAGTATCTATCTATCTATCTATCTATCTTTTATATATATATATATATATATATATATATATATATATATATATATTACTTTTGAATTTTAAACTTGATTCATTCTAATACAAAGATTATGTCTATATGGTATTTTAAATGAGCTTTGTTTCTATCTCTTATTCTATCTATCTATCTAAAATCTTCTAATAGTATAGTGATGATGTAATTAAGTTTAAGTTACAAAAACTTTTCACTTTTTTTAACTCAACGTATGCATTATATTACTTTTTTTTTTTTATTAATGCATTATATTAGAACCACATTAGATAGAAAAATGAACAAACACATTACATTAATGAAGCAAAACATGATTAATTTTTTATAGCCATATAAAAAATGTAACGGTTTTTATGCATCTAGCAAATTATAAAACACTTCCAAATTTCTTACACTATCATCATTAGATGTATCTCATAATATTCCACTAAATATAACCTACACAAAATATTTAATGTCTAATTTTTCAGATTCATTCTCATCTTTTATAACCACAACTAATTCCACGTTCTTTTTCTACTCATTTCTACACATTTAACAATTTCACTCAAGCACTAAGTGTTTCCACACCATGTCTTCTATTGATCTCAATTTCACAAAAGATACTTTTGTAAACCCTTTTTGTTTGGTTATAACTTTTACTTTTTTTTAGGGATGGTTATAACTTTTACTATAGGAGTTATTGTTCCATCCATAATCATTGTGTGTATAAATTTGGATGGTATAAATTTTGGTTTTGGGTCATCATCACTTTCTTCATCCAACTCTTGGGTGGTACTTCAATTTGTTCTATAATTTTTCTTTCTCTTTCCCACTCTTCACTTATATCTTGACAATACCTATGTTTCTATGATATTATATGGATTCAAGTTCCTCTATTATATAGATTGCCCAAATATTTTTACCCTACTTTTTTTCATTGATAGATATAATGTTTGTCAGTCCACTTTTCTAGATTTTATTTCTTAACTATTTTTTATTGTTTAATGTTATATGACTATTTTTTTTATATGTGGATGAAGATAAGAGGAACAAACTATTAAAACATTCCATAATTTCTTACACCATCATCATTAGATGTATTTCTTAACATCCCTTTATATATAACCTACAAAATGGAAAAATTTAAAGCTTAACTTTTGAATTCTCTCTCACCCTTTATAACCACAACTTATCCCACATTCATTTTCTACTAATTCTTACACATTTGACAATATCACTCAATCTCAATGTTTTCACCATGTCTTCATACTTTTCTACATTTTTGTTGATAATTTGGTTGGTTATAATTTTATTTTTATTAATTAAAGGTCATTATCCTCTCATTGATCAATGTGTTTAAAATTTTTGGTTGGATCATCATCACTTTCTTCAACCAACTCTTGGATGATACTCTTCAATTTTGTATTATATTATTAGAGAGAGAGAGAGAGAGAGAGAGAGAGATATCACATTATTTTCATGTTTTATGCATAATTAACAATTAGAAAAAAGTTTCACTACCAAAAAAATTAGAAAGAAGTCTAAGCGTTTTGGAGGTTTATCACAGCAAAGCCACCTTAGCAAGTTTAAGCTCTATTCATAAATGGAAGCCAACTATTCTTCTCTTCATCTATTAAGTTCTAAACCTTATGGAATTCAAAAGTTGTTTCGTGTAGACGAGGAGAAGAGAATAAAAGAGACTTATATTCATGTTTTTGGTGCGTCAATAGCATTCATAACAATTTAAAATGAGGAATTTTTTCGTGTAGATGAAGAGAAAAGGATAAAAGATAATTTTGTTCGAGAAGCCTATAAAATTACAACTCACGTAAGTATATATCTTTAACTCTAATATATGCACCAATTAATGATCAACTTTAATTTCATTTTTAATTTTAAAGTTTGTTTATATTCGTGCAGTGTTAATTGTTATAATTTGTTGTACACTTATTTTCACATTTATATTTTCTATCTATTTATCCATTTTATATTTCTCTGATTTAAATTTATTTATTCGATTATTGAGTTTACTCATTTTAAATTATAGGTAGTCCCTTGAAGTTACACTATAAATCAAAAGAAAATCGTTGTTGGAGACATTCAATCAAAAGAGAACAATCTAACGAGTTTATGAATATAGATATGTATCTTATTTTTACTGTTATGTTATCTAAAAGATGTTAATGATCTACTTAGATTTCATGAGAATGATAGAAACAAAATCAAAGTCGGACATAAAGATTTTAAAGATTTTAAAGTTTTCATATATAAGGAATATTAATGTAACTCAACTTAGAAGTTGTCCAAATAGATTATATTTGTACATGTATTATGGGCCTAAACATGGTTGGTTTAGTAGAGTTTATATACCACCATCGAATGATTGTCCAACAATTTTATCTAATATAAAATACTACTTACACATGACAAAGTTGTTTCGAAAAGATCTTTAAACATTAATCTATTTTGCTTATTTAAAAGTTTGGATGTTGATGTCATATATTTGATTTTACATTTTACTTATTTGGCCTAGATAAAAAGAATTTTATTTTCTATAAGAAGTTAAGATTCAACATGTCATCTTATTCTTACAAATATCTCACTTTTTAAATTGGCAATCAAACATGGTGTCTTTTATAATATGCATGTACGTAATTTGTCTTATAATTACATTATTATTCAATTAAAATTTTATTGCGAGAATATTTTATTTAAAACAAAGAATATAAGAAACTTGCATTATAATTCACAATTCGACTACACTTTTATTGATTTCTATATACTTATGTCAAAAGAAACTTTTAACTAACTCACTTATTTGACAATGACAAAAATTTAAAAATATTTCAATGATATTATTTTTAAAATAAAAAATTATTTATTAGAGCTACCGAAATTGTTATTTCTAATAAATTTATAATTTTTTTTAATGAAACCCGTGTAACGCACGTGTTATATACCTCGTTATATTTAAAGAGTTGAACATTACAATCAAGGTGCAGGTTTGCTTGTCTACCAAAAGGTTTATGATTTTATTCATAACGGTTCTTGGTATTTTTCCTCTGGGATCTCTAATTCTCATCTTGGTTTAATTAATGATATAAAGAGAGTGGTCATTCCCATCAATACTTTCAAGGATGAATTGGTTTTGGGAAACTCAATATTTGGTGACTTGTCTTTCAAGGAAGCTTAATCTACTAGATCTAAAGCCCCTCAACCAACTAATTAAGGTAAAACCATTTGATCCTCAGTGGTTCCTCCTTTTAAGTCTTTAGTTTCATGGAAACTCCTTTTAAGCCTCTCTTACTATTTATGGAAGAGATGCTTCATCATTGTTTCTTGTTGGAGTATATGCAACCATGCTTTTCATGATGTCAATCACTTATTTTTAAAGTGCCCCTTTATCTCTCATATCTTTTGAGGATGTCAGATCATGTTGGTGCAAGCCTTAAATGCCAATAGTTTATGTTAAACTTATATTTTGTATCATAACTGCTATTATTAAATAACATGAGACGTTTAATAAACTTTTAGCAAGTGTACTAAAAATATATCGAAGTAATAAAATTCATAAGTTCGTATCCACATGGACTGTTTCAATTTCTACTCGGCAAAGACATTAAAATTAAGGATGTGTTAAAATTATGGTTGCCCTAGACAGTTGGATTAAGTGCTATAAATAATAAATTGCAAGTAAATAAAACTGGTTGGAAATTATATGAAAAACTGATGAAAGAAAAGCATGAAGCAAGAATAATTACGAATAAATACTGATATTAATAAGAATAGAGTCAAAAGCTACATGGATTCACAGATACAATAAATTCATGGGTTAATAAGTCTTTATCCCCCTGTAATATAGGTCATTTCCAGTTTTACACCCTGTAAAATTATTTTTTTGATTTACCCCCTGTTAAATATTTTTGTTTTGATTTACCCCCTAATAGGCCAAACAAAAACGAAAATTTCTTGAAAAATAAAATAAAATTGGTTTTTGTTTGGCCTATTAGGGGGGTAAATCAAAACAAAAATATTTTACAGAGGTAAATCAAAAAAATAATTTTACAAGAAAAAAAACCGAAAATGACCTATATTACAGAGGATAAATACCTATTAACTCTAAATTCATCTGCTTAATCAATAGAGAATTAGTTACTCGCTACAAAAGGAATAAACAACACAGAAGAAAAACTAAACGGGATGGTGAATGCTTCACACAAAGGTTCATAACTAAACCATGATTTTGTCATTTTAACTTCACTATTCACCGCTTCAAAGCATGCAACACCTTTTGTTATCTCATGTAATCATTGATCCATAATAATAGTAGCTAATAATGATCCAATAAATAATAAATAAGGACATGACAATTTATTTAAAAGGACTCTATGTTTTTGTCAAGTAGTCTAATGGTTAGATTCACACACATAATGTGTGAAGTGGAGAATCCGGGGTTCGAACCCCGGCCCCGCACAAATTATTCGTGGTAGCTACCAACTGAGCTATACTTACGGGACTAAAATGATTCTAAATTAAGTACTAAACTAATAAAAATAGAATTACAACTTAATTAAAAAGACTAAATTAAGTACTAAACTAATAAAAATAGAATTACAACTTAATTAAAAAGACGGCTTAGTACATCCCCGGGTTCCTTAACTTATTTTAATTTCTAAGTTTGATGCCTTAATTATAAAGTGTCTCAATTTGGTCTCTTATATCTCCTGTCATTATCTATTTTGGTCCTCACAATTAGTTTTTTATGTTTAATATTTTTAATATGATTATAACCGTTTGATTTAAGATCCGTAATATACTACAGTGAACCACTCATATCTGATTTTTTTTCCTTCTCGATCTCTTAAAAAAAATTCAGATTTTTTTTGTTTAAAATTCAAAAAAAAATTAAAAATTAAAAAAAATCAAATTTTATTTAGAACCGATTGATCTATCATATTTTAGACATCATTGAGACTCATTTGTAATATTAGATTATCCGACATGGACATCTATTTTGTTTGGAGCATTATCAGCTGATATCTGATTTATTTACCTTAGCAAATGAGTTATATCTTGAAGATCAAGACGAGACAATAATGTTTCCTTTCAAATAATTTATTTGAACTCCAGGTTCACATTTTCAGCTGCTTATTATCTCCCCCTAATATTGGGAAAACTAATACATCAATTGATAATCAGCCTACTGAGTTGTTGTAAATAAGTTGTCTCATCACAATTAATGATAGATAGAGATTCATATCAAATATATTTTCTCAATATTCTTTCAAGATTTATCTTAGTGCATTATATTGGGGCAATTGTGATATACAAAACACATCCAAAATCCACTGGATGAGAAATTTTAGGCTGTTAACCTAAAACTAATGATAGATTTAGGGATGACTTATATATAGTAATGTGTTGGCTTGATGCAAATCAATATCTCAACATACAAGATTATTGATTTCCCAAATAGAGTTTATAAGACATGGTCTCATAACCAAACTAGAGTTTATAAGGTATGGTCTCGTAAGTATCAATCATAAAATTAACTTTAGACGTCTAAATAATGGATCTTCAAATCCATTTTTATGAGCATATGTTACCAACTGTGCAATGTCAATTTCAATTTACGAATGATACTTATCAAATGCTTTCTGAAAAGTTCAGAAAATAAACTCTTAGTCAAATTGTTAAAATAATAATCTCACAAACTACTGGTTGTGAATATACATGTGATAATTTCGTTTGATTCAAATCATATAATATTCAAGTGATTCACATGATAAGTGTCTTAATTTAAATATCACCTTATATAAGTGAGAGACTAATTCTTTTAAATTGTTAACTTTCTCTTGAAGCTAGTAGCACACGATAGTAACACACGATAACCCAACCGGTCTTGCCAACGAAAAATTCAATATAATTTGTAAGCTTCTGGTTTACAATAATACGTACTTCCATTGCACTAATAGTATAATATGTAAACTTTAGGTTTACAATAATATGTGTATCCATAACACTAATATAGATGTGGACTCAAGTGCTTTATTGTCATTCAAACATTCTGATGTTTCCAAGTTTCATGACAATGAAGTAAGCGCCACATCATTTTTGTTTTTCGGGAAGGATAAATGGCTAGTGCGAGATGATTTGCTTAATTGGGTTCGTCGGCAAGCGGCAATAGAGGGATTCACTATATCTATAGATATATTCAATCTAATAGATACAATGTTGACGTTGCATTGTGAAATGAGAGGTGAGTACAAACCACTAAAGACGAAGAAGAAATTGAAGCTTAAAGGCACGGGATCAAGGAAATGTGGATGTCCTTTTAACATGCGTGGTTACTTTGCGAAGAAGACAAATGACTGGTGGTTTTCCGTTCTTAATAGAGTTCACAACCATGAGTTGGAGCCAAAGTTAGATGGTCACCTTGTGGGTAGATGATGACATGTCATCTTACGTTATTCTTAACATGTTTTTCAGTTTATTTTAGTAGAAAATGGTGGAGTATTAGAACGATTGTCTATGATTTCGGGACTTTTGTAATGTTTTCTATATATGTGTCTGCAATTCTAGTTTTCCTGAAACATAGCAATTTTAGGGGGGTTTTTGAAGTAATTCACGAAGAAATCATGCAAATCAAGAACATTCGAAGAAATGTGAAGATTCAAGAAACGAAGAATGAAGATTTAAGAGGTCTCAAAAGACTTACAAAATGGGAGAAATTATGTTCCCAAGTCCCGAGGCAAGTTATTTGAAGAGGAAGACTTAACGATAGAAAATCGGAGAAATTCTCACTATAAATACCAGCCTTCCTCATTTGGAATTTCTCGTTCAGAACTAGAGCAATTCAAGAGGAAGGCTAGTTTGGAGCTTCAGGAAAGTTTATATCTTCTCCTTGATTTTCTACGGTATGTTTTTATCATTAGTAATTTATTTTTAGTTACCATGTGTAACTAAATATTTTTAGGTTAGTGTTCTAAGATGAACCTCTGTATATTTTTGTTGGATATTTATTTAATATAATTTGTCGTTTATTTAATTTATTTATTCTTTTGTTCGCTATTAAATTTTATTAGATTATAGTTTTATTTTGTGAGAGGTGCAACCCTAGATTAGGTACTTAGGTTATGACATGTCTAATATTGTTTTCACTAACCGAATGCTTATATCTTGATATTTATATCCTTTTAGCGTTAACTATTTGTCTAGGAAGTAAGTAATTATTAATTAGCCAAAGAAACCACTGGAATTGTCGACCCTAGACGTAGGTACCCAATGGATAATACCCATTGGGTTGTGTGGTGCATTACCGAAGCTAGAAATTAACTGGTTAATAATTAGAGAAACAAGTGGCTAACTATCTGATTTAAAGCTATAGTTTAGTAAGACCATTTTCTTGAAACACTTAGTAAGGTATACGTAGATTAGAGCTACCCATTTGTAGAACTACCAAGTAAGCGTAGAGAGTGTGCTATGAGTGTCCTAAGATTCATAGATGGGTAGACCTAAGGGAACCTTGGCCTTCATTGCCTTGGAAAACACTGGAAAGCCAATTTAAGTTTATGTTTCAATTACCTTTGAATTAGCAAGACCCCGCACATAAGAATCACCGTGCGATCAGCAGGTGCTGTTAGCCATTGGAGGGAAGGGCCTAATTAGGTACCCAGTGGATGATGCCCATTAGGTCAGGTGGTGCCCTACCTATTTACGAAACTCCCAACGGCCTCATCACTTGTATAGTCTACTTAAGATAAATAAACGCGGCATTTATATTATTGATTATCCAATAACGAATATACAGAGGGGATTCAAAGAATCCTAACCGCTACTTACTTTTCTGCAACCAAAAACAGATAAAATCGCTCTGTTGCAAACAGAGAAAAATTGCAACCACTTTTATACCGTCAACTTACAAAAAAATAAGTAACAAGAATTGTTCGGACAAAAGGGCAATCCCTATGGATACGATACTCTACTTACTAACTTTATTACTTGATGAAAACGACTAGTACACTTGACATAACACAATTACGCTAATCAAATGTACATCAGTAGACTAAGAGAGGAGGAGAAGAAAAAAGTTGTTAACATGACAGAGCTTGGCGTTGCCTAGGAATATTCTGATGGATTTGAAGGGGAAAAAATAAAGAAAGTTTGACTAATATAAAACAAGTGTACGATCCACGATTGAGATATAGAAAGTCTATAAAAGGTTACAAGACAGAAATGCAACACTTGGTTGCAGAGTTAGAGAAGCATAAATATGTCTAATTCACAAGAACAAACTGTGAGGATACCACTCTTCAAGATATTTTTTTTTGCTCATCCTGAATCTATTTGCTTAACACTTTTCCAACCGTTTTGATCATGGAATCCACGTATAAAACCAACTTGTACATAATGCCTTTATTTAAGATAGTTGGTGTTACCTCTACCAATAAAACATATTCTATCACTTTTTCTTTTATGGCCTCTGAAAAAGAGGGAAGCTATACTTGAGTTCTAGAGATGTTGATTGGTCTTCTGAACTTAAAACTCAATATGCCTAAAGTGATTGTCCCTGACAAGGACACTACTCGTATGAATGTTGTTGCCAAAGTTCTCTCTGAAACAGTTGCCTTACTTTTTCATTTTCATATTGAGAGAAATGTAAGAAATAAATCCATCACATACTACAGAGTCAAACCGAAGTTGAAGGATGTAAAAGTTGACGGGAAAGATAAAGAAGTGAAGGAGGTGAATACAAGTGGCATAGTTAACAACATCATGACAACTCGGGACAACATGATTGAGTCTACTACATAGGAATCATATGCAGATGCCGTTGTGCATTTTTCGAGATGTATGCAAAAATTTCCTAAAGTTCCTTAACTATGTTGAAACTACAATTATGAACAGTGTTAAGGAAAATTTGCGAGGGCATGGACATACAGTGTCTTGCATCTAGGCTGCAAACCACCAACAGGGTTGAATCAACTCATAGGAAAGTTTAAAAAATATTTGAGTAATAGCGTGGGAGATTTGGCAACATGTTGGAGTGCAATAGACAAAATGTTGACGATCGTGTTGACTAAGATACAAGCAACCTTTGGGAAGAGTCTCACTTATTCATGAGTTGAAAACTAATAAGAGTGATTATTTGCTGATATTTGGTTCGGAGGAGCATTATAGATATATCATGAATGGTTTACACCTTCCAAAAAATAATGGTGGAATTGCCTACTAAGATAAGTAGTTGACATTAACAGACATGGGTCACATTGTTGCAACTTTGTTACAATAGAGTTGTTGTTAAGTTGAAAAGCCAGAAAGAGGTATATGTGAGACTTTTTTCCTAGTCCAAGGTTCTATATCACTTACCCACATGCCCACATCATGTGCCTTGACATATTTCCAAACCAACTTATTCATGTTTATTTGAAAGAAGGTTGTCCAATACCACTGTCGTGCACAAAGTGGAAGAAACACAAGATCAGTGAGACCAAAAAATGGGAATTTGTGTTTATGGATAAACAAATTTTGTTCCAAGACCTCATGGCTAAGGTAGAGAAACCGCCGAAAAAACCAACTAATCGTCTCAATCCAATTTATTGTTACACTCCCGCTCCTGAAAAAGCAAATGAAGAATTTGAAGTTGTTGAAGATGAAGATGATTCAACTTCACTATCTAGCTAGATAATCTATGACACTTTTTTGTCGGTATTCATCCTTTTTTATCGATATTACACCGACATATTTTTTGCGGCCAATATGTATCTTTTTTTAAGCCAAAAGCAATTAAATTAAAAAAAGAGACCACGAAGTACATGACTTTTATGTGGTTATTATTGCTCACATACATGTCTCCAATTATTCAACTATTTATTTTATCTTTCATTTAGTTTTATTTTAATTTGATACTTGTTATTCCATAAAATTTTGTGAAGTGAAACATGTCTGAAGATGCACAAGTTGAATCTCATGTCCGATACTCCACCTTCAGGAGGACAATTAAGGTTTTTTTTAACTCTCAACGACAAGTTGAATGAGTTGAAGACACATCTTAACAAATACTTTCTCCATCTTGGTGAAAATCAAACAATGTTTCATGTATTTGTACAAGTGCCATGCATATATCTAGGGGCAGGTAAAGATGAAGACATGTGGAAGACATTTATTTTCCACAGGTTATTCATGATGATGGAGATGTAGAATATATGTTTAGGTTAATGGTTTAAAATAATAAGTTACATCTTTGTGTTTGCTCCAACTAAGATTTAAGTTTTTTTTTTTATGTATTGAAGTGTAATATGTTTGAAAAAAATCAGTAATGTTGCACTTTTAATGAATTTTAATCTTTTGTGTAACGTGTTCATAATGTCGAATTCGTGTAATTTGGATCAATTATGAATGATTATGTAATGATGTGGATTATGAGTGAGTTTTGTTGTTGAAAATGTTGTATTGTTGCGGAAAATTGTGTTTGTAGGTTACAGTTCATTAATGACCTGGTTTTGAAACATTAAATGATGTTATGCAGCATACCAGAACTCAACGACAATTAAATATAGTTGGGCCAACACAAGTTAACTATCGTTGGGGTAGGGACGGTTAACTCATGTTGGATACCAAGCGACAGTTAACAATCGTTGGGTTCATTTTGTAACTCCGCGGTGGAATGAGCAAAAGTGAAAAGGGGGAAAAGAAATTTTCTTTTCTATTTTGCAACTGGGCCTAAATATATGTTGGGCCGACCCTAAAAAAATATAATTGAAAAACTTAACCTAATACCAAAATCTCCTCCTTTGAACTCCTTATAAATTTTATCTTAGAATCACTTTCATAGTATAAGCCGCGGCGCTTGGACTCGTCCTCTCTTTGTCTGGTTCATATATATATTCATACACAAATAACTTATATAGTTGAATCGATTCTGATATGTAAGGGGAATACATTCTTTGTGATTTAATTTCATTCAAATTAATTTCATATATATGTCACTTTTAAGGGCATTCATCTTATTCTTGCCATTGATTCTATCTATTATTTTTTTGTTGTTGTTGATTTTTTTTTCTATTATTTAATCTTATATTGTTTCTTGTTTACTAGATCTAACACAAGATGACATAATCTGGTTGATGGAATGACATTTCAGGATTCATTGAATGGAAACATCAATCTTGTCTTGAACTTCTACAACTTAGTTGTTATGGTTTGGTCTATCGTTTGTTTCTGTAGCGCTGGAAACAAATCTTCGACAAGTGTGATTTCTCTGATTAAGTAAATATGGAAAAATGGTAAGTATGAATGAAAACATGATTTTGTCTTAAAAGTATAATAATTATGAAATTAAGACATAATATTCTTCGTCTATCATAGTTTATTTTGAATTGATTGACTTAGTCGGTGGTTAGTAATGTTTTATATATTGTATCGATTTGATATTTTTTTAATTTTTTGTATCTATTTTTCTAATTATTTTAGTAGGTAAAATTTATAAGGAGTAATTCTCCGCATTATATATAAGTACTATCTATGTTGTTTTTTGTTGAATTCTTAAGTAATATAAAAACGTGGAGGTAAATTAAAAATATTATTCTTCAGAAGAATAATATTATATATAAGTATTATGTTTCTTAATTGTTTCTAACAACATTGTATTTTCAAGGGTAATATTGTCTTTACCAAGCATATAACCCAAACCTCGAGGTCACTGAATGAAACGAGGTCACTGTATGAAACGGGTCGTTCATCATTGTTGGGAGTATGGAAAATGAACGATGAATCAAATGTGGCTGTTAAAGGGCTTCGGTATCGAGGTTAGTCATGTTACGGAGTCAAGATAAATGCTTGGGGTGTTGAGTTGAAAGATGGGTATCAAAAGGCTAAGAACAGCTACATTGATTTCTCAAAAAAAAAATTAGCTATGCTGGCTACGAGGAAGAAAATGTAAACCAACATGGTCAAGGCAGCAAGGAAAATGTACTTCAACTCAGAATGATCGAATGACGGATCTCAATTTATCGGATCAACGTTAATTTTTTGAGTTTTAGTTTAAAGAACAATAATGGTTTGTGCTTGAGTTTTAGTGTAAAGTGATTTATTCATATCTAAATTTTATTGACAATCATATCATGTACCGCCGAAATTAGGTCTTATCTATTTGTATTTATAAGTTGCTTCTTCCTGATAAATGGAAGTTTGACTCAATGTACCATATCATGCAAAACACGTGATTGAGGTTTCATAAAATAATAAAACCAATTTTAATTACTTTAGTACAATCTTATATATGTCTACCAGCTTTTATATTCTTTGCAATGGTGTTATAATAACCCAAGAGTGATAGTTAATTCAGGATTTGCAAGTTATCGACCTTTAAATTAAGGAAAATTCTACGGTGAAGTTGCTGAAATGACTTTTTCGGTGAAGTTACCCTACAACTAATCAGAACGCGCCACGTGTATTAGTTATGCCATGTCATACTGGCGGATGCATGGTATGTACCATGTACCTCTAGTCAAATTTAATTGTATTTTAACTCTTAGATATTTTGAACCATCAAGATTAAACATCTCACTAGTGTTATTATGTTGCCTTTCACACTATATTTATTTCTTTCCTCTTCTTTTTTCAACAAAAAAATCTATTCTAATTTATTTATTTGTTTATTGTTTTGCACAATAATTTGTGACTATATGAACTGTTCACACCCCACCACCATCACCATCATGTTCTCTCTTTTCCAGATTTTTATCAAATAACTATGTCACTCTTCAACATCTTCATCATACATTCTTCATCTTCATCATCTTCATATGAAAAAAAAATCTAAAAAATTAAAAAAATTAAAATTACAAAATTAAAAAAAGAGCACCGTTGATTGTTACGAAACAATTTTCACAAGAACAACAAGAATGCATACATGCTCGACTTTAATTAAATTGAAAAAAGGTAGTTATGTGAAAGATGAAAACCACAGCCATGTTTAAATTATAGTGACATGAGTTATTCATGCCTTTCTTGTTTTGACATTCCTATAACATTAAGCATTACCCTTAAAATGAGTTTTTGGTGATAAAATGGTTTAAAGTTATGATTTTTTTTGTTTCAGATCGCATAGGTTTTAACCGGGTCGTTATGACCCGTCTGAAGGTAGAAGATGAAGTATTAAAAAAAAAAATCAACATTATAGGTATCAAACCCGCGATCAACCCTAATTATCTTTCTTTATTTATTCATAATCATACTCTCTCTTCCAGATTTTTATTAAGTCACTCTTCAACATCTTCATCATACCTTCATCATCTTCATCAACTTATTCATCATCTTCATGAGAGGAGAAAAAAACTCAAATTTAAAAAAAAAACTGAAATTACATAATTAAAAAATATATATTTCAATTAATAACATTTCCATAAAAACACTTTCATTTTCAATCCCTCAATGTTTACATCACAAAACATCATACATGATGATAGAGTAAAGCTGCAATGTGTTTTGTGTTTTATGAAACTACAGATCCACCAAAGTAAACCTACCACCACACCAAAATGTCAAGAACAACAACATAGAACTATTTCACTAACCACCCCAAAACGTCCACAAAAACAACAACAACGAGAACTATTTCATCCAAACACACACCAAATCTTCTTATTCCATGATATCAACAATTTGTTAACCTCTCTTTTGCAAATTCGTTTTCTCTAAATTTGAGTATTTTTTGTTCAAATAAAAATTATTTATTTCACTTTGAGTGTTTAAAGTTGCAGAAACTTGTTTGTAATCAAAAGGATATGTTGTTTTGTTCATGATTATGTGTTCGAACTGAGTTTTTGGTGATAAAATGAGTTAAAGGTAAGATTTTTTGTTTCGGGTCGCATGGGTTGAAACCGGGTCGTTACAACCTGTCTGGAGCTAGAAGATGAAGCATTAAAAATAAAAAATAAAATATAGCCATTCGCATGAATCAAACACATGACCCCAGTACCCATAACATAAACATATGCCTTTACCATCACAATATCAAATTAATTCACAAAATATATGCGTTATAAATCTATTTAACTATGTAAGTTTTAAATCGTAATTATTTAATATAAATTATCATTAATTTTATGATGGGTTCAATTAGTTAATGCATTATAAAATGATGGTTTCAAATTCTGCTTTTTTTCTATAAAAATCAAAAGTCAAAGTTGTTCCAAGGGAATTGCGTATTTATTGCAGGATTAACTATTATTAATAGGCGCATTTATCATCATTTATTAAAAAATTATGACATAATTTGCATTGCTATAAAATTCAATAAAACAGCATTTCTTTTATTAAATAAAAAATAAATCTAGACGATAATTGTTTGCACTATTATTGTGGAATGAGTTGAGGTCCATTAGCAAAATTTTCTACAACCCATTTCGACTCCCTCCGGATTCTTTTTTTTTTTTATAATAGGATTATATTTTTATTCAATGTTTTTTGATAAAAAAAATCATTTTTTTCTAAAGAAATTAGTGTTTGTCTCACTATTTTTACACTATTATTATTTCCCACGAAAATTGATTCTCCACCGCAATTCTTTAATCAAATTTTTTACACTATTCAATGTTTCCCACCTTCTTTAATTGTCATACGGATTCCAATGAATGTTTCCTTTTTAGTTAAGTCACATACTTAATTGTGATACTAATTTACATAATTAATGCATAGTATTTGATTTCCAATGAAGATATCACGGGAAGATCATTACGTGGAGTACAAGTATGGGAAATGAAGAGGCAATTCAATGAATTTCTATAAATAAATTATTTCCAAGTAAAAATATAGATAAAATAAAAACTACGTAGAAGACAAAAGATATTTTCTCCGTTTTAAAATATAAGAATTTTTTTATACGTCATAGTTATTTTATTTTCTTCTAAGTAACAAAACTTAAACAATAATTTTAATTTAAAAACATTTGGTATAAATAAGTTAATTTAAAAGCATTTTATATAAGTAACTTAGAAAAAAGTGTTTTTAAATTTAAAATCACTTATAACTTTAAGTCATTTAAAAAGAACTTTTATTGCTCTAACAAATGCATCATTTTTATCAACATAACTTGTCTTATTAATTATTCTATTCTTGAAAAATGGATTTCTATTGCTCTCTCATTAATCATTCTACTTTTCTAATAGAATCTTTTCAATAGTAATTTGTTATAGTATGTGTTAGTTACTGCATTTTTCCACGTTAGTTATCAAACATAAAAAACTTAATTTTATATTTTGTATGCTATTATTTTTTGTTACAATTTTAAGGGAGTTTAAATACTTTAATCATATTGCATCGTCTTTTTTCTTTAAATGTGATGTCTCTATTTTTTTTGTTGACAAAAATGTGATGTCTCTATTGTTAACTGAGTTATTGAAATTGATAAAATAAGCTAATTAAAATTATATGTTATTTATATTTGATTTGTCTCTATTCTTCGTTTTAAATTGTATTCAATGAACAAAAAAATTGATTGTTACGTACCTTGCAAAAAAATTGTCACGTTTATTATACATTGTGCTCGTGATTTTCGGGTATCAAAATCATTGATCGGATTTGAACCTTTAATCATTGAACTCTCAACTTTTATTCGCGGGAAGGGAAAAAGTGAGTAAAAACCCTTATAAGACCTTGGATCCGGGGGTTGGTTTCGATTGGGGAAGGTGTTAGGTACCCGAACCGACTATGGTATCCCATAGGAACCTTCTACCTATTCTTAATCTTGCGCTAAATTAATTTTACTTATTAAAAAAATGTTTAAGAGTTTAAGTGAAAGAAAGGAGGAAGATGAAGCATGTTTTTGGTTATTTTTATTGATTTGGAAAGGCCAAAACCCTTTGCCTACTTACCCAAATAAATCGGCGGAGAGAGAAAGAAATTTGTGTTTCTATTGATTTGATGGCTTTTCTGACTGATTGTGACTGATTCTGACTCACTATGGACCTTTCTGACGTGAACAGTACTTTAAATAGTACAAAGCCTCTGATACATCAAAATGACGAAAATACCCCTGCTGAAACTTGGAGAAAAAGTTGGACTAGGACCAATAACAAACTGACATGTGGATTGAATGACTTAAAAATGATAAAATCAGATAAAATAAATAAATAACAACAAATAAAAATAAAAAAGAAATAATTAAATAAATAAATAATAAAAACGAAAATTAATAAAAAAACAAAAAAGAAATAATAAAAATGTCCCGTCGGAACCAAAAAAATGAGGTATTTAAAAATACCTCTCTGTCGAAATTTCGTCTGAGACGACCGAAGTACGCGGCTTTTTAATCGCTAAATAAAATAGTAAATCAACGACGTGAACAAAATGAGTTTTAAAAACGTAGACTTTACGATAAATAAAATACGCATAAAATGCGGAGAAAAATTAAGAAATTAATACGCGAGTGACATTAAAATATAAACGACGTAAAAAATTAAATGCGATCACAATACGAATAAAAAACAGATATTACGGGAATTAGAGCGCGTACGGAAAGCTAAAAAAACGAACAACGTACGAAAATAAAAAATTAAATTGGTCAAAATTTGGGGTATGACATACATGTAACTTTTTTTTTAAAATGTGATCATTAATAATATTTTTTCCAAATAGTCATTCACTTTTTATGAATGTGATATTTTAGTCAGAAAAGATTAAGGGGGGTGTATTGGATTGAGATTTTAAAAGACTATTTTGGCAAAGAAAATCTTAAAGATTTTTAAAGATTGTATAGGAATGTATTAACTTTCAAGATTTCAAGGGATTTTAACTCAAAGATTTTTTAAGATTTGAAAGTATTTTATGAGAATTCGTAGGATTTTAAAATATTTTTTTAACTCAAAGATTTTTTATGCGATTTCAAGGGATTTTAACTAAAAGGTTAAAACTCATGTGACCCAAAACATAAAATATTTCTTCTTTGAAAAAATAAAATAATTTCTTCTGCAAATATAAGCACATTAAATTTACAACAAGTGTTGTGCAAATAATAAACAGTGTTTTACATATACAGTAGAAACTCTATAAATTAATAATATCGGGACCGGAGAAATTTATTAATTTAGAGAGTTATTAATTTATCGATAAATTAATAATTATTAATTTAAAGAGTTTTTAAGTAATTATACTGTACATACCAAACAAAAAGGTCTATGTCTCTTAGAATTAAGTTGCAGCAAATCTTGGGACTCAATGTAAATTAATAAATATTGTATTCATATCCATTGGAAATATGACTTTTGACTTTTGAAGTGTATAGTAAATGTAAACAAGTGGAATGTTCAATGTATTCTTAAGCAAGTTTGGCATATATAAATTACATGAACGTGTTAAAAGTATTCAAACCATATCTCACTCACAAGATGGCTTCTCATCTAAAAGGTGTTGCTATTGAGAGTTTATTAATTTACCGAGTATTAATTTAAAGAGTTTCTACTGTAAAATTAAAAAATATTGAATAGAAGCATTGTATTAATGTTGATATTTTTAAAAAGTTAATAGCTATTTGACAAAAAATATTACTAATGATCGCATTTTAAAAAGTAATTATGAGTTTTTAAAATTTTATCATATCTGCAACAGATGTAGTGCAAATATTTAAATGTGTTTTCCATATAAAATAAAAAAGATTTAATAAGAACGCTTATTAATTTTGATATTTTGAAATAGTCACGAGTTTTCCAAATTTTATCATATCGACTTTCTAATATTGGTACATAAAAAATTTCTTCTTTCTAAAAAATAAATAAATTTCTTTTGGAGATATTTTTAAAATAATAATGAACTATTGAAGTTTTCTCTTCGGTGCAAGTCGATCTAACAACTATGACATTTGAAACCTAGTCAACAACGTTAGTCGGTTGGGTCCGTTTTGATCGTCGGAGCAATGTCCTTCCATGTTGACTAGGTTTCTAATGTGATAGTTTGTCAGATCGACTTACATTGAAGATTCCGATTTCCAAAATTCCAGTTCGTGTTTCGTTCTTATTTAAATAAGGTCATATTCAACGGTTCGATTGATTATATTTGATATCGTTGGTCGATTTGGTCTGTTTTGATCGTTGGAGCAATGTTCTTCCATGGTGACTAGGTTTTAAATGTGATAGTTTGTCAGATTAAATTACATCGAAGTTTCCGATTTTTGAAATTACAGTTCCTACTTCGTTCTTATTCTAATAAGGTCATATTCAACGGTTCGATTGATTATATTTGATATCGTTAGTCGATTTGGTCCGTTTTGATCGTTGGAGCAATGTTCTTCCATGGTGACTAGGTTTTAAATGTGATAGTTTGTCAGATTGAATTACATTGAAGTTTCCGATTTTTGAAATTACAGTTCGTACTTCGTTCTTGCTCTAATAAGGTCATATTCAACGGTTCGATTGATTATATTAGATATCGTTAAGTCGTTTTGGTCCGTTTTGATCGTTGGAGTAATGTCTTTCCATGTTGACTAGGTTTCAAATGTGATAGTTTGTCAGATCGACTTACACTGAAGATAAAACTTTAATAGTTCATTATTATTTTAAAAATATCTCCAAAAGTAATTTATTTATTTTTTTGAAAGAAGAAATATTTTATGTACCGATAGCAGAAAGGCGTATGTAAATGTTATAATAATGTAATATGGTTATATATAGTAACTAATCCAATTTATATAAAAATTAAGTTGATGTTGTAGTGGTAAAGTCTATATTTTGGTATGTTGATGTACATGGTTCTATCCTCCAAGCTCCTATTTTTTCAAATTCTTAATTTTTTCTATTTCTAAAATATCAGAAAGTCAAAACAATGAATAATTTTTAATCTTTATTTAATGTATTGGAGTGTGAAATTGGAATGACATAGGAAACTACTACTAAATTTAACATGAAAAATTGATGAAATTTAATCCAATTAACGACCTTCAAGAATGATTTTTTTTTTCTAAGGAAATAATGAAAAATTTGTTCCATTGAAAAACAATAGTGCAACATAACTTTCAATCCAATTAGTGCAGCATAACTTAAAAAAAAAAACATTTATAATTAGAACTATTTGAAAGTCTAAACGTTAAATTAAAAAAACAATTGGAATGACCTAAGCTGTTTTCCTTTTTTTAGTCTTTATTAAAAAAAACATCATACATGTTAATTAGAAGTTTAAACGTTAAAATTTATAATTGGAAGGATCACTAAAAAAATAAAATTTGATGTCATATACTTTATGTTCAAGCCATGGTATTATGAACTAGTTAAGAATACATACATATTAATTGATACCATTAGTATTAACTAGTTAATATCTTAAAGTAATCCATCATAAAATTAATGATTTTTTTTTGACAAATCATAAAATTAATGATAATTATATAATACTTTATTAGTTTTTAAAATTTGTACAGTGGTTAATTATAGTTATAATGCAAGGATTTTGTGAATGTATTTGATGTTATGTTGGTTAAGTTTGATTTTATGATTGTGGAGGTTGTTGGTTTGATTCTTGTGTTTGGCCAATTTTTATTTTTATTTTTTTTAAACTTCATCTTCTACCTCCAGACGGGTCGTTACGACCCGGTTGAACCCATGTGACCCGAAAATAAAAACCTTACCTTTTAACTCAATTCGAACACATAATCATGAACACAATAACATTTCCTTTTAATTTCAAACAATTTTCTGCAACTTTAAACACTCAAAATAAAAATAAATAATTTAAATTCAACGAAAGATACTCAAAATTGGAGAAAGCGAATTTGCAAAGGGATAAGAAGATTTTGTGTGTGTTTGGATGAAATTGGAAGTGTTTTTATGGAAATGTATTTAACTGTAATGTGTTTTTATTTTCTGCATTTTTTTTTTCTCTCATGAAGATGATGAATAAGTTGATGAAGATATGGTGAAGAAGATGAAGGAAAGATGAAGATGTTGATTTAATTAAAAATATGGAAGAGAGAGAGAGAATATGGATAAATAAAGAAATGGAAATAAAGAGGAGAGAGAATTGGTACTAGAAAAAAAAATCATGTGTAGATGGTGTACCACAATAACATAGAGACCAAGTAAATCTAACCGTTAAGATCATCAAATAAAGTTTTCCTATTTACGATACTGTAGACCGCCTGCACTGTAACATAATGCAGTTTTCTGACGTGTCTTGGGCTAAAATTTGATTGGCCCATTCGAACGACTGCACCGAAGAAGTCATTTTTCTGACTTCTTCATAGAAGCTCCCTTAAATTAAAGCTTAATTGTTGAAAGAAATCTTAAGGTTCGGGATCCATTTATTTCCGTGTGCACAATACATAGAGTTATTTCTTTCATTGCATTAACTGGTAAAAGACCCATGCTTCATGTAACCGTGCAGTTATTATATATAAATAATTAAATTATTAATAATGTCAAATGTTTAAATATATTGAATGAAAATTATCAGTATTAATACAATGTTTCAATTAAATATTCTCCTCTTATATATACAAAAATATGTTAAATAGTTGTATTGTGCCAATTTTGGTGAGAAAGTCAATATGATAAAATTTTAAAAACTCATGACTATTTTCAAAATATCAAAATTAATGTAGAGTTTCTCTTTAATAACTTTTTATTTTATATGTAAAACACCGTTCAATGTTTGCACCGCTCTTGTTGCAGATTTTATGTGCTTGTATATGCAAAAAAAAAATTATATACATATTTTGTTTATTGTTATTTACTTGGCATTTATTTCTTGTTCACTTATTAATTGGCATTAGATTGTATTTTAGGAAGTTGTAATGTAAAAAAATCAAAGAAAATATGCAGGTCTTTAGTTTATTTATTTAGCTTTTATATATCAAAATGCACAAAAATAATAGGTTTAATTTTCGTTATTATCCAAGAGAAAGGGACCCGTTTTGACCTAGTGTCTTAATCGTCGTTATTTTAATTTTTAGGCTTTATAATGAAAAATAAAAAAACATTCAAATAGTCAAAAAACCAATTTCAAAAGGAACTCTTTTCTAAAAAAAACTCTTGATTCTTATCAAGAGATTTCCCCATCTTCTAAAGAAAAAACTTTAATCCAAGCATATTTAAACATTTTCTTAAAAACTAAAAAACACCAAACAAATTTTCTCTTTGCCATTTGGCTTTTATTTTTAAAACCTTTTCAAAAATAATTAAAAGAAACATCAAACAAATCACTCGACTTTTTATCCCGAACTACGTGGTTTTCATCCCTCACAGATACGTAGGCAAAATACTTTGTCTTTCCAAATCAAAAAATATAACAAAATAATTTCTTTTTCATTATCTCATTAATCTTTTTTGCAAGCAAACAATAATCAAATATTAGCCAAAAATAAATAAACGCAAGAGGTTCCTATAGAGTATTAAAGACATTTAGGATACGTAACTAACCCCCGAACCTTAAATCTTTTATTTTAAACAACGAGTTTTATTTGAACTTTTCCCCTTCCTTGGAAAAATTAAAGATCGGTGGTGAATCCTAATTTTGTGAGTCAAACGTTAATCAATAGTTTGATCTACGAAAATCACTGCGATAGGTGTGTATGGGCTGGGGGGATGGAGGGGGAGCTGAAAATGATGAAAGGTTGGGATAAAATGGAGTAGTATAAGATGAATGGAATGAATATGCCATGGGAGATGTTCAAAAATGAAAGTACCAAATGATATGAATTGGGATTCTTTGAAATATAGGATAGAGAGGGCCTCCTAACAAAGAGAGATAAAGAAGATATTTGATTAATTTCATTGATGATTCTAATAGAGAAAGTACAAGATATTATATAAGCAAGGTTATTCTAGATCCTTCCTATCATATTCATAACAAACCAGTGAGTCATCAATATTCTAGAACTAATAAGTTACTACTAAATGACTACATAGCCATTCCACTTCTTAGGTTTAGTATGATACTTTTGAGTCTCTCTAATTCATTAGGCTCGATCTTTAATCTCAAATTATTGCAGCCATTATCCTTGCTCATAACAATAGCTCACGACATACAGGTTCTCAAAATAAGTTTTTTTTTTAGATCGTATATCCCTTCTTGATCTTCAACAACCTCATGACTTTCTGAAAAATGCCTTTTGATTTTTTTTCTTCTTTTAGCGGTTTCAGTTGCATGAAAGAAACGACTGTTGTTTGTTCGTGTCTCCATCTTTGGGCCTGAACACTTTTGCTATTTGTCTCCAATATGTTTCTCCTTGCATCAAAATAGACATTAGTTTATTTTTTCTGAAACTAATTAGAGTGTATTCTGCAAATTCTCTATAATGCAATATTTGAGGCTTTGAATAATGTTAGCGGCTGGATATTGCGGCAAATTTGAGTGTACCAAGTTGATTATGTTTGCCTCATGTAGCCACACGTTTTCGAATCTAAATGACTTGTGGCGAGTGATGCACCAGAAAGAGTCATGCTTCAAGAGGATGAGATAGTGATATGCCGACAATTTATATAGTGTTTTGGAAACCACAATACATTCATTGAGGGCGCTCCAAACCTCCATACTTCTCATATGACAGAAAGAATATCATTAAAATTACCGGACCGTCATAATATTTCTAAGGATCTGAAAGACCTTTAAAAGAGCTTTTAGACCACTTAAAGAGGCCTTAATGCCCTCCAAAAGGGCCCTAGGACCCTGGGCGCGCCTTATCTAGGGCGCCACCTCAGTAATCTCTAGAATCCTCTAGAAACCACTCAAAATACACAAATACCCCTATTACTTGGAGACTAAGCAACCGAAACTCAAGCCCATAGAAGACTATAAATACAGCCCTTGAGGGTCTTCTCAAGGTATCCAATAATATGTCTAAACCCTAAAATACGATATTTAACCCTAGTATCCTCTATTGAGCTTTTTGCAAGTACAATTACCAATAACGCATGAAGGCACGAATGACATAGAATATAAGGATCTCACTAGATCCCAAAATTGTTCATTAAATCGACAAAATTACTCGCATAATTTATTCTTAGAAATTATGGTTGAGCCCAACACAACTCCACAAACTGGCTTGTGAGTTGAAGATTTTCCCCACTTATAAACACATTATGTTGTCAGGTCATCTCTTATCTAATATGAGACTTTTAACATTTATGAGAGTGCATTTCATAAAGTTTCTCCAAATTACAACAATACCTCAACTTCGAAGTCAACTCTGAAGTGAGAGTCAAAACCAATCTTTGAAAAAATATCTTTAATTTTATTACTATGGACTAGAGTTTCAATAAGTAGAATGATATTCGATTTATACACTTGGATTTGGTCTATTAAACATGGATCTGCCTTAGTCTTCGTAGGCAACGACAATTCTAACTTAGGATACTCATTTCTCCCCGCAGGCCTAGGGGCCAGCTCTGCCGATAAAAAATGAACATTTGATGTATTGTTTTTTGTATACTAGTCTTGTTTCCAAAATTTTGAGTTGGACTTTCTGCTGGCTTTGCATTTGTGACTTTTTTGCAAGACGGAAACAAACCAATGGAGGTGGTGTAATTGTGAGCGTTACTATATCATAATTAATTGCTTTCGCTGCATTACTGTCATTTTGATCTTGCAGAGGCTCATTAACGAGGCTTTCATTACGTTATATATAACATATTCTCTCCATTTCAAAATACATGTCCAATTTTTGCAATGTGCACTATTCACTTGACTTACTTTGACCATACTTTTTAACTAATGTATAAATACAAATATTAGCATGTAAGATGTTGTTTGATTCGTCTCAACAAATATTTTCAAAATATTAAATTTTTATAATTTTTTACTTTTGATAATTAAAGATATTAACGGTCAAAATTGTGCATTGACATATGTGAAGTAGTTGACTTGGACATGTATTTTGAAACGGAGGGAGTAATAATAATTAATTAAAGAGGAGTGCTAACAACACTCTCTTTTCAACATTCTCCTTAACACCCACCCTCTTATTGGATGAAATCAACGTGGGACGTATACTTTGGGAATGAGATCAACATAAAGTGGTGGGACCTACATTGATTTCACTCAATAAAAGAACGAGTGTTAGAGATAATGTAAAAAGAGAGTGTGTTAGCATTACTTTTAATTAAATTAAAAAGTTTGGACCACTACAAAAAACATGCTTGATTGCGGCAGTTTTGGAGAGGTTTTAAAAAACCCCCGCAATTCAATATAAAAAGTGTCAGTTGTGTTTTATAATGTAGCAAATGCTCATTATTTTGCAGCGGTTTTGAAAACCCCCACAAATTTGAAGCAAGCTTCGCTTTTTTTCCCTCTCCCGCTTGTGGCTCGCTTGATTTCAACTTTGATTTCACTATTTTTTTGGTTTCCCTCTTCTTCTTTTATGTGTTTCTGGAAACCCTTATTACTCAACCTGAACATCTCTCTCTCTCTCTCTCTCTCTCTCTCTCTCTCTCTCTCTCTCAAAACTCAATCGAAGAACCTCTATTCGTCTCTCGAAACTCCATCACTTCTCAATCCTCGCCACCTTTTCCCACATCAGCACCCTCCATCATGCACTACAAAAAAGGCGTACGGATTGCGAGTTTTTTCTCCTATTTTGCGGGGGTTTTAAACCTGCACAAATTGTTTTGCGGGAGTTTTCAAATTCCAAAATACCCAAATTCCATCAAATTCCAAAATACCCAAAAACACATTTCAATGTCAATGTATCAGAAGAACACAATTTTCTAAATAAAAAACATGGCATCAAATCAAATTTAATGCAACCCTAAGACCCAAAATTACAAATTCCCAACAAATAAAAGGTGAAGGAGAATATAAATAGGTGGCGAGAGAATCTAGCTCCTTAAAACAATTTGTTGAGGTTTAAATCCCCCACAAAATAGCAAAAAAAACCCTGCAATCCGTGCGCGTTTTTTGTAGTGACTATAATACCAACATGTGTCAATATTTGACACTAATATATATGATTACCGAATGACTTTAAGTATTGTCAACCGACCTCACAAACATACACGAGTCTTTTCAATTTGTTTTGTCCTCATTCGTACATTTTTCAAAAAACTTTTCAGAAGGTCAACCATCCCCAAATGAGCTATAAAAATAAAGATGCATCTGGTTGGTATAGGTATTACCAAACAATTCTTATAAGCTTTCCTTTAACCATGCAGCCTCATACTTGCATGATTATAGGATCCTCTCATTCCAGTGTGAACTCCGTTCGCCTAAAAGATGAGAGGAGACACTCATTGTCATGACTTGTGCACCAACAACCACTCCTCACCCTCGTTACATTTTCATTAATTACTACTATTGTCAATCATTCAACAACATATATGATATCGATGTCTGTGTCAGTGCTTCATAAGCCTGCATCCTTTGATCGAGTAGTCAAGTAACACAACCGGCTGTGATACATTTCTTTTGAAGGACTGGCTGTGATACATATCCATAGGTTTCCATTAAGGTTTCCAATACTCTAACTTCACTTTCTTTAGTCATGTGAAACAAGAAATAGTCGTAAACAAATAAAAGGTACGTCCTTTACACACTTTTGATACCACGAATTTCCCATCTCCTTTCAATAATAAAAAATTAAAAATAATGTGCTTTTGTATATAAGAAATGCTTTTTTATTTTACCATTTTATGTTTAGAAGTGTGCAAATATATGGTTAATTGAATCATATTAGTAAACTGAACTGCACTGAACCAACAAAAACTGTAACCATTTAAATGGTTCATGAACTGAACCACATATTTCAAAAAGATCAGTTAACTAAACTTAAATCTAATAACCGGTTTAAACTGCTTTTGAACTTTTTAACAAAAATATCTCATTTGTGGAAAAACACCAAAATGAATTAAAAATCTTTTAGCAGCCCCAACTTGAGAGAGAGAAAGAAAAAGGAAGTTGATCAAAATTAAAATTAAAATTAATAATTTCACCAAAAGAAATAAATTAATAATTTTTATTTAAGACCAACATTAAATCAATAAAAAATGATTTTTTTTTGGGCCACCGAAAAATGTCGAAACAAAAGGGCAAAAAATGGATTTAATCTTATGATAAGAAGTGAAAGAAACTAAAGAGAAAACATGATCGTTACCACAAGAATCCACTTACCAAGAAAAAGTAACTTGTGAACTAGTGGTGATAGAACACACAAAAGAAAAGTTACCTAAGGAAGAAGCTGCATTAGGTGGATGACCAGATGCAATGACTTGGTTATAATGATGCTAAGGTGACTTATTTGATTGTTGAATTAAAGCAACAAGGCTAGCATACTGCTTCTGAGTAAACACTGGACTAGAACCTGAAGATTTTGATTTTTACTCTTCAACACAACCAGTCAAACCACTAATTTGAGAAGGAGAATCAACAAGATTAGCCATGTTACGATAACAAGTGTTAATAATGTTACTTTGTCTTAAGAAAATGAAGCTTTTCCCTTTCTTGAAGGCTTTCTTGTAGTTGAAGCATTAACAGGAATTTTTGGAATCAGCGTTGAAAGATGATTCAGTGCAATTTGAGAACTCACCGAAAAACATTGATCATGCAATTTGAAAACTCGCCGAATTAGCAATCCAAAAGTGAATAAATATATTGCATCGTTTCCAAGTTTGGCGACTTGGATCATGAAGTGCATGAATTGGAATACTTCTATCAACGGACTAAACTTGTTATTAGCACTTAAAGCATGACATGTCGCTTGATCCCAAGCAAGATAGTTGCTTACATCCAAAGTAGGTGTGACCGGAACAAAATTAGGTCCATCATTAGGATGAACATAGTACTCTGAGGTAGTACTGTGAGTAAAGGATCTGCTACAGCAGTGCCATTGTTGGTATTGGTAGAAGCAATATTGTTGTGCGCCATGGAAACACAAAGAAAGCTTCAAGGTAGACAAAAGATCATTGAAAATTGCAAGAAACACAAATGAAAAACATGTAATTTGCATAAATAAAAGAAAAATTCAAGATTCTACTACTACAAGAAATTTAGCATTTTGCGACACTTACTTTGCGACCCTTACCTCAAAACTGCCTCAAACTGTACATTTGCGACGGTTTCTGCAACACTTGAGCCCAACAGCTGCAAGTTTTTTAGAAAAAATTGCGACCCTTAAGCAAACCGCCGCAGCTTTAGGGGGGTGTATTGGATTAGGATTTTAAAAGACTATTTTAATAACAAAAGTTTCAAGATTTTAAAAGACTTTGTGAGATTGTACTGATTCTGTGAGATTTTAAAAGACTTTATACATTCAAGATTTTAATGGATTTATCACAATGACTTCTAAGGATTTCAAAGGATTTTATGGGATTTTAATATTTCAAAGGATTCAATGAATTTTAGGGGAAAAAGAACAAACTTACAACCGTGAATGATAGAAATAGTAAACAAATAAATTGCGTTTGAATAAAGAAAAATAAAACCAATAGAAAATTCTTTTTTACTAGCAAAGTGATTAATGTTTTTATGTAAAAAAAAAAAACAGAGAGATTGATTATTTTCTACATTGTAGTATTATAACTTCATGTTCTCCTAAGTAGCATCTCTCCACATATCTGAACCTATATCAGACAAAAAAAATTGCATTAACAAGAATTAGACAAAAAAAAAAGTAATCGAACAAAAAAAAAGCAAATAATAGTAATCGACATGGACAAAAAAGTATACAAGAATCAAACAAAAAAAACAAATAATAGTAATCATGATGGTAATCGACATGGACAAAAGAGTACAACAATCAGACAAAAAAAAGTATTAATGTGTATCAATCTCAAACATTATTAATTTAGAGGACAAATTGAAGAAAAAAAAAAGTAATTGAACAGTATCAATCCCAAACATAATTTGTATTTGTTTTTGTCAATGGTATCAATCCCAAACATTAGAATCAGACAAAAATAGTATCAATCCCAAAAAAAGTAATTAATTGAACAGAAAAAGAAGAGATAAAAGTAATCGAAAAAAAAAAATAGGATCAGACAAAAAAATGAAAGTTGAAGAATTTGATAGAGAAAAGAAAACCTGGCATGGAAGATGACGGCAGACAAGGGTTTGCAGACAATCACAAAATCTCAAGGGTTTGTGTGAGATTGGATGAGAGTAGTATTTATATTTTTAACTAAAAAGTCTCACAAAATCCATTCCATCTAAGAATCCATCAAAATCTATAGACTTTTGAATACCAATAGACAATTCATAAGTCATGAGAAATCTCAATTGAATACCAACGGATTTTGTTGCCTTAAAAAAAAAGTCATGATTGTCTTAATTGAATACCACAAGATTTGTTTACATTTTATAAAAGTCTTGATTGAATACCACTAGACTTTTAATTATAGAAAGTCTTTTAAAATCTTTGAATTCTCAATTCAATACACCCCTTACTGATATATCACACGTTTTCCCCCAATTTACGCACTCCCCCTTTGTCATTTTCAATCCCCCGATTCCCAATTTCACTCTCCCGGTTCCCAATTTCAAACCCTAAAACCTCCAATTTCAATTTCTCTCAATCACAAAATCTTCATCTCACCCTAAATCTTATTCATTTCCTCTCACTCTCAATCTATGAAACCCTAAAAAGCAATTTCCTTTCTCACACCCTCCGTTCTCCACCAGCCATGCCGTCGTGCTTCTACGCCAACCACACCGCCGAGCCTCAATCTTGTTCAACTGATCACCTTTCTCAATTCCTTTGCTCGTCTCTGCAAACCTTTCATTCTAGGGTTCTCACTTTCGTTTCCTTCTATTCATCATGATCCATCTGAGAGCTGCGATTAGCATTTGAACCTCAATAAGCTTCAACTTTTCATTTTTCTTACTAGATTTGTGCTTATTATTGCTCTACTTTACGATTTTTATACTGGGTTTCTGCCTAATAGTGCTCAAGTACATATTTGTCTTACTGGATCGATGCTTGTTATTGCAATACTTTACATTTTTATTGCTGGGTTTATGTTTAAAAATGCTCAAGTTTAGGGTTTTCTTGTTGGGTCTTTGCTTAATAATGTTTAACTGTAAAATTGTGATGTGAATTTAATCTTGTATTGTTCATTGAATGAATCTTTGTTTGTACATGAATATGTGTTGTGATTCTTCTAAGTTCTAACTTTATTTTTGTACCAATTTAGCTCTGTTAATTGAATCATGGCAAATGGGTTAAGTTATGAGAAAGAAGGGTTCTATGCAAATGGGTTATGTTAATATGCTTATTTTGTTCTGTTAATTGAATCATGGCAAATAGGTCCTGTCATTGGGTTTCTCACTTCTTAGCTCTGTTAATTGATCATGGCATGTGTGTCAATCTACAAGTTGCAACCTGAATCATTTGCCTTTTAATTTTGTTAATTGATCTTTGAACTCTATTAATTCATAGTGTATTATCTTTTTGTTTCAGCTATTGATTGCCAAGGGTGCTAGTCTGACTGCTGAGAATGCTAATGGGTATGTATAAATACATAGTATTTGTTAAGTTTGATGTGTGATACTGATAAATTTACCTTATTTACAGTTTGGCATGTTAAAGATATAAACATTTTGATCTATTTAGATCATAGGAAATTTAACAACCTTTACCCCTTGTTTTTAACTTGCTAAGAGACTCACTATTTATCGTATTGGAACTATGTACAATTTTATAAGTTTATGTATGGCACTTTGTTGTACTTGCATGAAGCAAACAAAGTTTTTTATTATCTCAAGCACTATGTATCTTAGAAGGATTTCACATTGTTTTGTGTACTCTATTTATTTTGTTTTGAAGATGGACTCCCTTGATGACTGCTTGTTCATGACATAGAATCAATAACCTTTAATTTTGATATTGGTTGACATCAGCTTTGGTCTTTATGGGAAAAACCATGTGAAAATTGTTTTAATAGAAATTAGCATCATTTGATTTTAATAATGACGTTTATTTCCATGAATATTGACTCTGCTCTGATTTCTAGTCAACTAGCAGCCAACAGGTGGATTTAACTGATTATACTTTGAATGCGGTGACAAGCATGATTATCAAAGAGTTCCAAATAAAATTCTATGATGCCAGAAAAGATTTACTCTAATTTATGTTTGTAGGTTGTTTGTCATGTGATTATGTGCATATTTGTTTGAGTTAGAGATTTTGAAAATGGTTTTTGCCAATACTATGGTGTGGAGAGATCCCTAGCTCAAAAGCAAACAAACTATTTGTTGCTAACTAGAGGAGTTTAGTCTTTTTAAGGTTCATTAATTACATATTTAATTTCAGAGTGTCAAGCTTCATCGAAAGTGCTTTGATATTTTCATTTCATTTATAGTTTAAAATTAGGTTATATTTGTTCAAATCAACCTATTAGATTATCAAGTTTTTAAGTGAATGAAAGCAAACACACTTCAAATATTTTAATGCGCTTATGTTGACAATAATGAGTGAACTTGGTACATAATTTTATCTATACTTGACTTGATCAAAGCTACTTTACTCTGCTTAAAATTTAATGTATTCCAAAGGTTATTATTATTGATCTTTCCCTCTTCTTGCTTATGTTGTTCTCAATCCCTAACAGAGAATGTGGCTGGAGGAAAAGTTAATTAGCACCTATATGCTTATATACATGTGCAGTTTGTTTGGAAAGAAAATGTATGGTCGCTGTAGAAGGTAGAACACCCTTTTAATTTACACTCAATGCTGATATAGATGCTTTTACATGGAAAAATGAATTGGACTTTTAAGATGCTTAAATTTTTTATGTGCAACAATTGCAATGTCAAGGAAGCTTGGTCTCATTCCCGAAAAATACATTCAAATTAGATATTATCAAAACTCTAAATATTCTATTTACAATATCTAGTGATTTCATTTTGACTGATATATTTATTTACATATGTGAAGTAATTGGTCAGGCTTGGATATGTTTTCTACAAATGATAGGATTCTGTGAAATACACTTTGTCATACCCCAAATTTTGACCAATTTAAAACTATTTACTTCGTATATCGTTCGTATTTTAATAGTTTTCGTTCGCACTCTAATTCCCATGATATCTGTTTTATTCACATTTTGATCGCATTTTATTCATATTTTGATTTTTTTACTTCATTTACATTTTAATGTCACTCGTATGTTAATTTCTTAATTTTATCCGCGTTTTATTTGTATTTTATTTATCGTAAAATTTGCATTGTTAAAACCCATTTTGTTCACATCGTTGATTTACCATTTTATTAGCGTTTTAAAAGCCGCGGACTTCTGTCGTCTCAGACGAAAGTATTTTAAAATACCTCATTTTTTTTTGTTCCGAAGGGACATTTTTATTATTATTTAGTCATGATTGTTATTTCTTTTTATTATTTGTTTTAATTTTCGTTTTAATTTATTTGGTTTTTTTTATTATTTAGTCTTTTAGTCCAAGTTTTGTCCTGTCCATGTGTCACTTTGTTACTGGTCCTGGTCCAACTTTTTCTCCAAGTTTCAGTCAGGGGCATTTGGGTCATTCCAATGTATCAGAGAAACTTTACTATTTAAGCACTGTTCACGCGTCAGAAAAAGTCAGTCACCAATCACAATCACAAACCCTAATTTTCTCTTTTCCTTCTCTTTCCAAAATCAAACCACAAAAAAAAAATCACAAAAAAAAGATGAACATGAAGAACAACATGAACTCTTAGACTCAAAATCCCAACCAACAAAATCCCATAAACCTCAAAATACAACACACCAATTCGAATTCCATCACCAAATACAACATTCAAATTCGGATCCCATCACCATAACAACACACAAATTCGAATTCCATCACCATAACAACACTCAAATTCGAATTCCATCACCATAACAACACCACAAATTCGAACCTTTCAAGCTCATACACATAGTGTTTTCGGCCAAAGCTCATCCATAAAGAAAAATCTCAACCGAAACAAAGGAAGAAAGAAGAAGGAGGGAACAAAGCTTACAAGTTCATAACTACAACAAGAGGTAGCTTTTCTTTTTTTTCTCTTTTTCTTTCAAACTAAAAGTTTGGATCTAGACTGTTTCCTCCACCCCTTTTTGAAAATTTTTGTGGAAAACAAAAGAGGAGAAGAAGAAGCTAATGGTATAAAAATTGAAAAAAAAAAATAGTAAAATCGCTCCGACGCGGCGGCGCTCCGGCCGACCACTGCGCCGGAGCTTCTCCGGCCACCGCCTCCTCTTCTCCGGCGGGATGTTTTTCTAGTGAGAGGGGAGAGGTTTTGTTTTTTAAGTTTTTTAGAGAGGATGTTTGGAAAATTTACCTTGTATTATTGCTTATACCTTGTAAATACGTGCCTAATTGTTTACTTTCTTACGTGAGTGGCGAGATAAGTTCTACACCCGGACTTGAGAGAAATATAAGATAGGAGTGGTAGAATCATAGTGACATGCCGAGAGTATTCTCGTGTGGTGAAACATGTGATATAACCACACTTAGCGGAGGATCTTGAAGTGATATATGTCGGCGTGTGTTGTCGCGTTTAGACATTGTTACTTTTAAGCTTCCGTCGAAGCTAAGGACCTTAGTTACCTTTAACCCATCTCGGCCTTTAGGATGTAATGCGGTGGCTAACCAAGTGTTGTCTTGGTCTTAGTCGACACGCGATGCTATACTCAAACTAGACTCCTACGGATGCTGTTGGACCGGGTGTTGTCTCGGGCATCCAATAAAATTCGGAGGGGTTGTAATTTGAGAACTTTGTTAGAACCCTGGTTACAAGTGCATCTGAAACCTTAGTCCTTACCAAATGACGTGTTTACCCTCAGCTCCAACTATGTGGACTTAACCTCACCATGTTTTCTATGTTCTTTAGCATAACCATGCATACATGCACTCATACATAGATACTTTTTTTGCATCCATTAAAACATCGAAGGACTTATGTAATCTTTTTTTCTAAACATATTAGATATGGAGGGTGTTGTGAAGAAAATTGTGAAGAGGACTAAGAAGTATGATTTCAAGAAACCGGATTTGGAGAACTTAAGGAAGCTAGCAAGGAGGTTAACTAGCCCGGACCACTTTCGTGAGCGGTATGATTATTTGCTTAGTATTCTCAAGACGGATGTCGACGAAGGACTCCTCAATACCTTGGTCCAGTTCTATGACCCACTTTATCACTGTTTTACTTTCCCAGATTATCAGCTTATGCCCACACTTGAAGAGTACTCTTATTGGATCGGTTTACCCATACTCGACAAAGTACCTTTCCATGGTCTTGAACCCACACCCAAGCATTCAACCATCGCGGCTGCTCTTCATCTTGAAGCCTCAGAGATAAAAGCCAATCTTACCCTTAAAGGAGGTCTCCAATGCCTACCCTTCAATTTCCTATACCAAAAAGCCACCACCTTCTCCGAGAGATCCAATGCCGACGCCTTTGAGGCTATCCTTGCTTTACTTATCTATGGTATTGTGCTTTTCCCGAATGTGGACAATTTCATTGACATGAATGCTATTCAGATTTTTATTACCCAAAACCCTGTTCCTACCTTGCTTGCTGATACCTACTTGTCAATCCATGACCGTACTTATCTATGAGGATGAGACCCGCTTACCTCTTCTTATCCACGAATTTTTCTTTTACAAAGAGGATGTTGATGATAAGAGAATGCAGTTTGTACAAGCTTGGCGATCCATTATTAGGTTGAACAAGAGCCAGTTGAGGTATAGGTCAAGTGTAACTCATGAATCTTACATCGAATGGGTCATCGATAGAGCTGCTCAGATAGGGATGCCTTACCCCCTGCTAAGGTCCTTAACTGCAACTATTCCAACTATACCAGTGCCTTTACCCCCTAAAACCATGGAGGAGTACCATGCGCGTTTGGCTGAGTCAGAATGCGAAAGTGCTGATTGGAAAGAGAAATATCAAGCAGCTGAGCGTGAGAATGACACCCTCATGGGCCTACTAGAAGAAGAGAATTGGAAAAATCACAAAAAAGATCAGGAAATTGCTGAGCTGAAAGAGCGTATCAGGGTGAAGGATGCCATACTCGAACAGGTTCCCAGGAGTAAGAAGAAACACATGGATTTCTTTGCTGGCCCACATTCAGATTTAGAAGAGTAGTCTACCTCAAGAGCTGGAGAGCTTCACTTTTGTTTCCTTCTATGTATTTCCCTAGTTTTCTATTATGTACTTTGGAGTCTATCCCTTGGCTCAGTTTGTTAAAAAGGGAATTATCTTGTACTTCTTTTTTATTTTTGTAATGAAATGTTTAAAGTTGTTATGTTTACAAAAATTGTCTTTATAGGTTCTTCGATGAATTAAAAGAAAAATTGCACTTTTTTGCATTTAGCATATCATGCATCATATTGCATTCATAAATTGTCAAAACCGAGTCTCATAATTCTCTCCTTTCTGCCTCAATCAAGGAAAGTGGCCCGGCGTATTCAGTACGGTCATGGATTGACAAGTAGGTATCAGCAAGCAAGGTAGGAACAGGGTTTTGGGTAATAAAAATCTGAATAGCATTCATGTCAATGAAATTGTCAACATTCGGGAAAAGCACAATACCATAGATAAGTAAAGCAAGGATAGCCTCAAAGGCGTCGGCATTGGATCTCTCGGAGAAGGTGGTGGCTTTTTGGTATAGGAAATTGAAGGGTAGGCATTGGAGACCTCCTTTAAGGGTAAGATTGGCTTTTATCTCTGAGGCTTCAAGATGAAGAGCAGCCGCGATGGTTGAATGCTTGGGTGTGGGTTCAAGACCATGGAAAGGTACTTTGTCGAGTATGGGTAAACCGATCCAATAAGAGTACTCTTCAAGTGTGGGCATAAGCTGATAATCTGGGAAAGTAAAACAGTGATAAAGTGGGTCATAGAACTGGACCAAGGTATTGAGGAGTCCTTCGTCGACATCCGTCTTGAGAATACTAAGCAAATAATCATACCGCTCACGAAAGTGGTCCGGGCTAGTTAACCTCCTTGCTAGCTTCCTTAAGTTTTCCAAATCCGGTTTCTTGAAATCATACTTCTTAGTCCTCTTCACAATTTTCTTCACAACACCCTCCATATCTAATATGTTTAGAAAAAAAGATTACATAAGTCCTTCGATGTTTTAATGGATGCAAAAAAAGTATCTATGTATGAGTGCATGTATGCATGGTTATGCTAAAGAACATAGAAAACATGGTGAGGTTAAGTCCACAAAGTTGAAGCTGAGGGTAAACACGCCATTTTGTAAGGACTAAGGTTTCAGATGCACTTGTAACCAGGGTTCTAACATAGTTCTCAAATTACAACCCCCTTCGAATTTTATTGGATGCCCGAGACAACACCCGGTCCAACAGCATCCATAGGAGAGTCTAGTTTGAGTGTAGCATCGCATGTCGACTAAGACCAAGACAACACTTGGTTAGCCACCGCACTACATCCTAAAGGCCGAGATGGGTTAAAGGTAACTATGGTCCTTAGCTTCGACGGAAACTTAAAAGTAATAATGTCTAAACGCGACAACACACGCCGACATATATCACTTCAAGATCCTCCGCTAAGTGTGGTTATATCACATGTTTCACCACACGAGAATACTCTCGGCATGTCACTATGATTCTACCACTCCTATCTTATATTTCTCTCAAGCCCGGGTGTATGACTTATCTCGCCACTCACGTAAGAAAGTAAACAATTAGGCACGTATTTATAAGGTATAAGCAATAATAAAGCGCAAAAGTAAAGAAATATAAGTTAGGCTTAACCCTCTAAAAGGTCCCCAGTGAAGTCGCCATTTCTGTGCTCTCAATTTTCGGGTATCAAAATCATTAATCCGATTTGAACCTTTAATTTTTGAACTCTCAACTTTTATTCGTGGGAAGGAGAAAAGTGAGTAAAAACCCTTATAAGACCTTGGATCCGGGGGTTGGTTTCGATTGGGGAAGGTGTTAAGCACCCGAATCGACTATGGTATCCCATATGAACCTTCTACCTATTCTTAATCTTGCACTAAATTATTTTTACATATTTGAAAATTATTGTTTAAGAGTTTAAATGAAAGAATGGGGGAAGATGAAGCATGTTTTTGGTTATTTTTATTGATTTGGAAAGGCCAAAGCCCTCTGCCTACTTACCCAAATAAATCGGGATCAAAATCAAGTAGTTCGGCTAAAGAACTTCTTTAGTGGGTTGAATTGATTTTAACGTTTTTGGAAAAAAGATTTTAAGAAGAGATAAGAGGCCTCAAGGCATGAGAGAAAAAATATGGCGAAGTTGGTTAATTTTAATTGCAAGAAATCCATGTCTAATGTGGATATTAAATTGATTAAACATTTGATTAAGAAAAATAAATGGAAAACACTTGGGTTACAAACCAAGGTTTACTTTAAAGAAATTTGAAATTTGACCTTTTTGATTTTTTTTTTGAGATAAAATATTTTTCTAAACTAACGATGATCTAGCGTAACGGCGAAAAATAAATGAGCGTAAAACGGTAAATAAAATGGTGAAGTGTCGGTGCGTGTGTCAGTGCGTGTGTCGGTTACATATTACATACCCTAAATACATTCTACGGTCTTGCGGAAAATAAAATGCATGCATTAAATTACATCAATCCCTTTTATACACACTAAAGAGGATAAAAAATAATTACATGACAAAAATTTAAAGATGCATGAGATTATACTAGAGGTGATGCGAAACGAAATATACCGAAATATTAGATCATGAATCAAGAAAAGCACAAGAAGAATATCACATACGAGAATAATTACCAAATAAAAATTTATTTGGTAAAAAAATTTATGAGGTGTAAAAAAAATGTTGAGAGGGGTGTAAAAATTTGTTGAATGTAGTAGATAAAACCAACAAAGTTAAAAAAAACTAAATTAACAAACTAAAAAATGCATGACATAAACATACTAGAAGATGCATGAAGAAAAAGGTCCAAAGCAACTAAACAAAACTAAAATGCATGATATAATTCTCTTCAAATCATAAAACATGAAAACACAACTATAAAAAAAAAAAGTAAAGAAACAGGGGATACATCAAGCAGTAAATGGGTGCAATTAGCATGCAGAAAAAAAACACAAGAGAGGAAACTGGGCCTAGAGAGAAGAAATAGTGGGCTGAAGAGGAGAAAAAACCGGTTCGGTTCAAGCCTGGGTCGGTTCACAGGCGAACCGAACCGGTTTTGAGATATATATAAAGGCTTTCATGGTTTTTTCTTCCTCATTTCTTCCAAACATCCTCTCTCTAAAAAACTTAAAAAACAAAACCTCTCCCCTCTCACTAGAAAAACATCCCGCCGAAGAAGAAGAGGAGGCGGTGGCCGGAGAAGCTCCGGCGCGGTGGTCGGCCTGAGCGCCGCCGCGTCAGAGCGATTTTACTATTTTTTTTTGAAATTTTTTATACCATTTGCTTCATCTTCCCCCATTCTTTTATTTAAACTCTTAAACAATAATTTTCAAATAAGTAAAAATAATTTAGCGCAAGATTAAGAATAGGTAGAAGGTTCCTATGAGATACCATAGTCGATTCGGGTGCTTAACACCTTCCTTAATCGAAACCAACCCCCGGATCCAAGGTCTTATAAGAGTTTTTACTCACTTTTCCCCTTCCCACGAATAAAAGTTGAGAGTTCAAAGATTAAAGGTTCAAATCGGATTAATGATTTTGATACCCGAAAATTGAGAGCACACACCTTAAAATATTTGTTTTTGTGAGTTCAATGGAATGCATATACACCATCTATAATTTCTTTCTTTTATGCATTTTAGTTTCTTTCTTTAATTGACTGCAATTCTTAAAGCCGACACCATCTATAATTTGTCATGACCACTGAAATGTTGGCCCTTTCATCATATGAATCTCAGGTAAGAATGGCAATTGATAAGTTTGGTGCTGCTGCAGTTCGAAATTCATTGTATGATCCAAAACGGGTCTAAGCATGTCCTTAGTGGTTATACAAAGGTAATGTAATATGACAAAAAATTTATATTTTCATGATCGGTAACTATATTCTTTCTTTTATTTTTATCATGATTCTCAAATAGCCTGTGCTTACAGGGTGCTAGCATTGAAGGCAGCCATTGAGGGTTAAGGATTGGGACAGGGCACTGGTGGAATTCACTGCCGCAATGCTTCTGGACTACATACTTTATCTATTGCAACTATTTTGAATGTCCACCCACTACAGTAGTGTTTTGGTTTTCAATGTTTAAACTATGTAATTTATCTATTGTTTTGATTGTTACTTCTGAAAGAATTATATGAATGGAATTTAGATATTTCAGTTATATATTTTTGTATTTTAAGTAAGTATTTATTTAAATTGTCAACTAAAATTGCCCAATACAATTTTTTTTTATTAAAAAAACTAAACAACTGCAACTGTTGTGAAGGGTCGCAAACCTATTTAAATTATATTAAAGCGCCTCATTTGCGACTGTTGGCAACTGTCGCAGTACCTTTTGCGGCAGTTGGTGTGACTGTTCTATGAAGGGTCGCAAAAGATAGTTGCGACCCCAACATCCGCGCCTGTTGGGGAACAGTCGCAAATGTACATTTGCGACCCTTCTAACAGTTGCGATAAGTCATTTTAAAAGTCGTAAAATGCAGTTTTTCTTGTAGTTTGGAGATAATTAAGAGAAAAACGCAAGTGTGAGCCAATTCACGAAAGGCTCATGATACCATGCGATATCAAAATCAAAGAGAAATGAGCAAACTTGAATCTAACTGGAAAGGTAGTTACAAGGTTCATATATATACAAGTGATTAACGCTAGATAACTTGGAGAACAATATACCGGTTATAAATAACATTAAACTCCTTTTTTATTTTTTTATAGCTAGTTCTTTAAACCAAATACTACAAACAAATGTTCCACGTTTCATTCTTCACAAAGTAAAACTTCGGGTTGCAACATTGCCACAATGGATGCAACCCTTCCATAGGCCCTTCGATGGATGCAACCCTTCACCTACTTGAATTAGGAATGTTTTATTAGGAACATTATATGGTCTTCCAATTTTTAGATTTCATTAAATATCTTTCTTCGGTATAAATTACACTATTTTTTTGCATCAAAAGGTATTATCCCATTAATTTTCCTGATAAATTATTAATGAGGCAATTGTATATAATATTTGTTCCCTTGTATTTTGGCCAAATCTCCCCAAAACTATTTTTCTTTTCTTAATTTTTAATAATAAATTTCTTTGAGCCGTTAAAGATGATTGTAAGGATTTGGGTGCCGGCCTTGCTTGAATGTCTTCTTTTCTTGTTATGAATCTACAACTTAGATTTATTTGAAAAAATAATAACCAGGTCTTGGTGAATTTAAAAAATTGAATATAAGTATGCCTTTGTCTTTAATTCATTATGGTTTTTTATTTTACCCTTCAGTAAATCACTTTAATAATAACCAAAATTAAAATAAATAATATATCTAAAAACTTTAATATTTTTGACTAAGATCAACAATGTCTCATAAAAAGGCCTTATTTTATAATTTATCTGAGGCCTTGATATGTGTTGGGCTGATCCAAAAAAATGAAAAACTTAACCTAATCCCAAAATCTCCTCCTTTGCACTCCCTAAAAATTTGTTATTAGGTTCACTTTCATAGTATGATTTCATTGTATGATCCGCGGCGCTTGCCCCATCCTCTCTTCATCTCATTCATATATATATATATATATATATATATATATATATATGCTCACATTATTTGTAACATTGAATTGATTTGGATATGTAAGCACACAAACTTGATGTCAAACCCACATTTATAGCAAATCCTTGGAGAACCTTGCGGTGCTACTTTCACCAATTAAGTTCTCATAGTTATAAATCAAATCAATACGCTCACACGGGACATCCAAATGCAAATTTTACTAACTGCATTCTAAATAAATAGTTTCCACCAATACCTAAATAAAATTTAACAAAACCACACATAACTAATACTTTTTCATATTGTATAGCCATACTTAGAAATTTGGATTATTGACGGTCAAATCTTCAATTCAATAAAAACACACAATGTTCTAATCATTTGAAGAATATCTGGTCCATATTCTTAGACAATAAAACAGTAGATAAACACCTATCACCATAAACCGAAAAGATATGAGATAGTGCCAACTAAAAATTTAATAAGTATGAATTGAACCTAAATTGACAAACAAAAATAAATTATGTTTGGTTGTAATTAATAAAACAATCAGAACATCATATAGGAAAAATGTCCATCACAACTTGGAAAATGCAAATTTGTCTCAAATGAAAAAGAAAAAGAAAAACTCACATTGTGTTTTCAAAAAGGCATAACAAAATTGTATAAAAGGCAAAGGACATCATCAAGAAAAATTGTGATAACTCTCACGACTTCTTTTGTAGCTAAATAACAATCGAAATAGATTAATATACAGCTTCAAGAGTAAGAAGAAAATCAGCTGCATTCCCATACAAAGATTGGTTAGAATTAGAGAAAAAATACACTAAGAGAGATGGGAAACAAAAAAGGTGGATTTGCAATAAAAGTGGAAGAGGTAAAAAAGTCTATATAGGTATAATTGGAACCGGAACCGTGGAATAGAAGTGGAAGAGATGAAATTGTATTTTTATTCCCTATGCCCTTTCAATTCAATAAGTTCACATGTTTTTATATTTTCTTTATGAAACAATACACAATGTACCTTGGAAATAGATGTGAATTTCAAAGTCCATTGACTACGTGCTTGTTATGCTTGGTAATTCTATTTTACCAAAATGCAAAGATAATGGAAAGCCTAACCAATTCTGATTACAAAATACCTCAATAAATGCACATAAAGTGTAGGGGCAATAACAAAATGCAAGGAAAAATTTGAAGTTCAAATTCAACATACAGTAGAAGGGAAATATTTTAGGGTTTCTTGAATTAGCATTAATGACATAGAATTAGAGGGAAATAATTAGGTTTAGATGTAGCCAAACCTAATAAGCTTTATGAATAAGGGATAGACACGATGACTAATGGTGGTAAAAAATAATGGTACATTGACTTTGATAAATTTGATATTATTTGAAAATGAATTTACTAACCTATAAATTTTCGGTTTATAATATTATATTCGATCTTTTCTGAATATTTTTTTTGGTCAAGTATGAATATTCTTTTTACTAATTTTATATAATTATATTTAATTTAATAATCCAATTGCATAAAAGTATATGAATAATTTCAAATAATAATTAAAAAAAATGAGAATGTGATGTCTAGTGTTAAATGCAATTAAAAGGATAATTCAGTCATTATATATTCAAAATCAATTTTGACTCAAACTATCCAACCAACATCAAGTCATAATAATCACTTTTACATGAGTGTATCCAAACATAAATCAATTCACATCAAACTCATTTTTAACCAAAATCAATTCTCTCAAACTCAATTCTATCAAAATCAATTATCGACGCCATCAATCCAAACACACACTAAAATGAATATAAAAAAAAAGCTCAAGACACTAAATTGACTAAAAAAATTAAATTTAATGTTAAATATTTGTAATTTAAAAGACTAAAATGAATAAAAAAAACTCAAGTAATTAAATTGTATAAAATAATTATTTTAAGAAAGCAAAATAGAACGAAATCTTAAATATAAATTTTTTTCTTGGTCAAAAAACATAAATATAAATTAAAGAAGAAAAATTAATATATGTGAGATATGCTATTTATTATGGAGGGACTAACCAATCAAACGTGGCATTTAGCAAAGAAAGTAAGTGTTTCCTCTCATAAGATATGTGAGATATGCTATTTATTATGGAGGTTTTTTTTTACATTATTTGACATTTAATGTTACATTTGTATATTACATTTTGATTGGTTGATATCTTAAAGAGGTAAATACCTCTTAAACAAGAGAGGGTAATGTAGAAAAAACCGCTCCAATAACTTATGTTAGGAAGATTATTTTGAAAGTTTAACATTATCATGTTTTTATTATTAGAAATTTAAGGAAACGCTTAGTTATGAGTGACATATACATTTTACTACATTATCAAATACCAACATCTCTTCCTACTATAAACTCCTTATAAATTTGTTGTTAGGTTCACTTTCACAGTAGGATCAGTAGCGCTTGCACCCATCCTATCTTTGTCTCATTCATATATATGCTCACCCACATTATTTGTAGAATTGAGTTGATTTTAATATGTAATGGAGATACATTTTTGTGATTTCATTTCACTCAAATCATATATATAGTTTTATTTCTAAATGTTAACCCGAACACAATATTAACCCTAAATTTAACCTAATTCTATCGTCTGATTTTACTATATTAACCCTAGATTTAATTTAATAAAAATCTATTATCTCTTATTTCTAAATGTTAACCCGAACGCAATATTAACCCTAGATTTAACTTAATTCTATCGTCTGATTTTGCTATATTAATCCTAAAATTAATTTAATCAAAATCTATTATCTCTTATTTCTAAATGTTAACCCAAATGCAATATTAACCCTAGATTTAACCTAATTCTATCGCCTGATTTTACTATATTAACCCTAGATTTAATTTAATCAAAATGTTAATTGTTATTGAAATCTCCTATTGTTATGCAAAGCAAAATAAACTCTTATTTTTAAATGTTAACCCGAACGCAATATTAACCCTAGATTTAACTTAATTTCTAAATGTTAACCCGAACACAATCTCTGACTTATAAATGTTAACCCGTCTCGCTATACTTAACCTAATTTTTCCCTCCACATTGATGCATTTAATGTTTATCTCTTCTCTTATTATTATTTATAAATGTTATCTCTGGCTATACTTAACCTAATTTTAACCTAAATTTTCCCTCCACACTTTTGCATTTAATGTTTATCTAAAGTAAAATAAAATTATGTTCCTAATTATATGCTATTTTTTTGGAAAGTAATAACCTTAACCCGTCTCGCTATACTTAACATAATCTCTTACTTATAAATGTTAACCCGTCTCGCTATACTTAATCTGTTATGTTACGTTACGGTACCAAGGACGATGTCATGAAAATATTATGTTATGGTACAGTACCAACGTATATGCTTCTTAATATTATGAAATATTATATGACAATCATGACATTTATCTAAACTATTTTTTAACATATTACCGTCAATATTACCTTCGATGGTCTAGTATATATATATGTTCAATATAAAGGAGTTCATCTTATTCTAACATTGATTTGTATCTATGTTTTCGTTGTTTGATTCATTGCAGGCATAATGTGTGTACTCACACATTATGAGGATTTAGAAACTTCATTGCAGAAATGGGAGTCATCCATATCAAGTTATGGATGATCTATCTTTTCCGCTTACATGTCCAAATTGAAGTGCATGTGAAGAGTTGTTACTCCATGATGCCCTTGACATGTTGTATTGACCACTATAATGTTGTATATATGAATTCGCCATGTGGTCCTCAACCTAATTTGTCTTATTGTGTGGGAAAGAACAAAGAGGAACTCCTTGCCACGGGAAAGGGAGATCAACACAAGAAAGAATTTCCTCCAATTGCAGAGCTGACTCTGAAAGAAGAACCTCTCCTTTCTGATGTAATAAACTCTGAAGAATCAAAGATGGCAGCCACTAATGAAACAATGTTTAGGCCAACCTCAACATGTGATAAAGCTCTTTCAAGAACAATCAAGAAGGCTTCGAATGTGTGCCAGAATAATGATGTTGTTATTGCGGAATGAGAAAAATATTATGAATGAGATCAGAATACTACCACCTACCAGAAAATATTTAATGAACACATAATAGAAAATAAGAAAGAGATAATTCATTTTAAAGAGGCAACACTCTGGAATCTACTTTATATCTAATCCAAAGGTACATATGCTAACCCTAATTGTTAACCCTTAACCTAATTACTCTGGCGGCAAAATATTTACCTTAATGACCTAGAATGTTCTTACCATATCATGCCACGTACATCACACTTATATTGATTGCATCATTTAAAATTCAAATTTAAGCTCCAAAACTCTTTAACTAACTCTACTAATAATAGGCCTTTCATATCCCACCAGAAACATTTAATGGCTGTGTTACTGTGTAGTTCCAAAGCATCGATTCCCTCCTTTGTAAGTGGTCTATCCATCTATATATAACCATGCAATCAACCACTCTTCTCCTACCCAACTCTATACAATCTGAAACAACAAACAATGGCACACAACAGCGTTGAAGCCATGCTTGCATACCATGTTCTTACCGGCAAAGGTTCTTTACGTGAACAATTTGTAACAATACAACATTACTCAAGTCAACCAAAAGGATGATGACATTACTGCTTGATGTGATATAATTGACCTGAATGATGATGAAAAGACTCCCTGCAGCAAAAAAGGTGGGAAAAGGTCTGCAGCGAAAGCTATGGACAAGGCTGAGAAAAATGCTGAAGTTGGGGAGGAATCAACAAACAAGCTTCTGAAGCTCAAGTGTGTCAAGAAGGAACCAACTGATTAGTCAAAAAATTCTCTGATCCTGTTTGTTGAACCATGTTGTACATTCGTCCGATTTAGTTTTCTTATTTTAGTTCCTAAGTTTGCTGTGATCAAATGACTTTATGTGTAAGCTTGGTAGAAGTGCAACAACCTATTTTGTTTGGTCTTTCCATTGTGGTCATGTTTGTTTGAACCTTTGTTTTTTGAATCACATTAAGCAATCTGTTACGTTCCGGAATGTTTCCCAACCATTATTTTTCTGTTTCGTTAGGAAATTTATTTTATTGTTGATATTGCTTTCGTCTTTACTAATTGTAAACAGCCATTTTTTAATCACACACTTAAAACTGAGTTTCTTATATGTAGTCTTGCTAAAATATGAAAGCTTTCATTATATGGAATTTAATAATTGAAAATATATATATATATAAGATTTATGATGCGTAAAACAAAATTGTGCTTAAAACAAAAATGTGATACATAGTTTTTGTTGTTGTTTGTGCAGCCTAACAATTCAATTGATATATATATATATATATATATATATATATATATATATATATATATATTATGTTCTTAATAGACTAATTAAGTATATCATTTTTATCACGTGATTGAACTGCACAATAAAGTGCATTGGAATATATGGTTGACTACAAAATGTTTATATTAATAAGAGAACTATTCTCATGAAATCAACTAATATTTGGATATTATTTTTTATCTTCTTATATGCGCATTCATTTTATGCTGGATCAATATTTTTGGATCAATATTTTTGTGTTTAATCTGTATAGAACATGGTAGATGACCTACCACTATATATGATAATTACTAGAAATAGAGTCTAATTCAATTCCAACAAAATGTGACACTCTTTCCACCAAAGATATATATCATATATCCCATACCTTAGAAGCGAAAATGTAATAAAGAAACAGGCTGTCCATGAATATATATAATGCCTAATGAGGTTTGTGTTCAGCGAGGCACTCCCAAATCCATTACCTAACACAAACGTAAGTGTTGTGTGTTAGCTATTGTCTAGGAATGGTTTGAAAATTTAGCTAATAGATGAAGATAATCATTGTATTGAGAGTACTTCGAGTAGTGATTGTAAGCATGAAAAAACATTAATTATGAATTTGGAAGCAAAAAAGGATGACATTAAAATTATAATTGTAATTGATCTATTAAATCTTGCTTTGGAGTACTAAATTTAATGTCATACTCTTTTTTCAAGCTTAATAATTTCATAAACTGGTACTAGCTAGCTATCTCAACTTAATTTGCATTAGTTGCATGATAAAGCAGGTGGAGTCATATATATTGGAGACTTGAATTTTTTAGGTTTAATAGCACTTTTAGCATTCTAACTTTGTCAAAATTGCGATTTTAGACCCCTAAGAAAAAAATCTACAAAACCGTCCCCTAAGTTTTGCACCTGTGGCAGTTTTGGCCCCAAGACCAATTTTGACTATGTCTACGCTGACGTGGCACCTTAAGTAAGGTGTCACGTGTTATTTTTTTTATTTTATTTTTTGTTTTGGGGGGCCAAAACTGCTACAGTTGTAAAACTTAGTAGGCGGTTTTGTAGTTTTTTTTTCTTAGGGAGTCAAAATTGCAACTTCGTGAAAGTTAGGGGACGAAAACTGCTATTAAGCCAATTTTTTATTAAAGGCATGCACAAGCTACAAAGTGGTTGTTACGACATGCTCAATTAATGCACACGGTGCTCCATAACACCCTATGTTATCCTTTTTTTTTTGAAGGGACCCTATGTTATCCTATTCTTTGGAAACCACTTACTCCCTCCGGTCACATTTATAAGCAAAACACAACTTTTTAGGTTCATTGAATAACTAATGTATTTGGTCTATAAATGTGACTAGATACATTGATTATTCCATGAACCTAAAAAGTTGTTTTTTGCTTATAAATGTGACCGGAGAGAGTAGTTATTAAATAAAGTCCTCTTATGTCCATATAAGTTGCCGCCCAGTGTTATGTATATATATATAGATTTCCAATTACACAATCCATTGCACATTCCACCCATCAATGATTAGTAGGCCAGATGATATCCATACACCTTAGTTTTTGAACACAATTAAAAGTTGGAGTACCTGTGATGTTGATGCGAAACTTGGACCCAACTATCGGCCTTTGCAATGAAACAAGGTTGATAATTACAAGAATGGGCATATATGTTCTTGAAGGGAAAGTGATTACAGGGACCAATATTAGTGATAAGGTGTATATACCTAGGCTATCTTTGTCACCTTCCGATACAAGAATTCCTTTTAAATTTCAACGTAGACAATTTCCTATATTTGTGTGCTTTGCAACGACCATTAATAAAAGTTAAGAGCAGTCTCTCAAACAAGTTGGTATATACCTTCCACAACCAGCCTTTTCACATGGTCAACTTTATGTAACAATATCAAGAGTTACCTCAAGAAATGGCCTGAAGATATTTTCCGCAATGTGTAGTCACTAATTACTATATGTATTATTGAAACCAATGTTATAAATTTTGAAGCACATTATTTGGAATATATGATATATCTTTGTCTTGCATTACTACAACAACAGTTGAATATGACATGTGCAACAACACGGATGAAAAGTCTAGTTCGACCCATAAAGAGGGAACACTCTGGAATTGGAATTGGAGACAATTATGTAATGTGCCTAAGTTGGTAAACATCTATGAAGTCCAGATACTCAGAAACGGAGACGTACTCATATCGAATACCGATACATCACTGATACGTACTCAAGAAGTATCAAAATTAATTATTTTAATTTTTAATAAATATTTTATAAGATACATATATGATACTCTACATATACACAAAAATACTTATAAAATACTTACAAATACGTAGCTTAGAAAAGATGAAGGGTAAGAAAATGAGACAATATTGTACTACACATCATTCCTCCTACTGTAACTTCATTTCTGCTATATTGGTTTTATTTTTATAACATTAAAAAAAATGTCGAGATACATTAAAAAATGATTTTTTCAGCTAATGAGGAGCATTTATTCTAGGAGAAATTATTAAATTAAAAATATTAATTAATTTTGAAAAGAATTATGGAGGAAAATTATTATAAATATTTTTATAGGTTGCAAAAAATTAAAATTTTAAACTTTGAAAATAAAATGTGGGCAAATAATTGTTGTCAATGTCATTCTCAAGTCGATGATTTTGATGCAATCTTCGTGTACCGTTTTTTTCTTTTCAGAACCAATCCAATTTTGATATATATAACCACATATTATCTATGAAGCACACACACCTCTAAAACTAGTTGTGTCGCGTTGTCCGATACACGTCGACAACTAAAACCGTGTGCTAAATAAAATTGTTTTTTCTTTAATTCGACACTTCTATGACCGGTGTCCGACATCTATAAACACTCATACGGGCCGTGTCGGACAACTCAAACAAATATCTAAAACATTTTTTTCTCTCTTGCTTCCATATACCGTAGATTGAAGAGTTACATATGTTTTGATAAATGTTGATCAATTAAGGGTAATAGACATTACAATTGATTATAATTTTTTAGCTTATTTTGATAGTAGAGGAATAAATAAAGGTCAAATACTACAATATCTTGTTTCATAACTTTTTCTAATGAAATAACTTGCTCAACTTATATGCTTATATATGTATTTTGATTTTCATTGTAGACTGTATATAAATAAATTAACATATATTAGCGGTGTCGGTGTCCTATATTTCTTTCACTAGCGGTGGTGAAGTGTCTATGTCAGTGTCGAGTCAAGTGTCCGTGTCCAAGTTCATGCTTCATAGCCTATTACACCATTATTAAAGTACATATGTGTAGAGGCCTAGTATACGTAATTAATGTGTTCAATATACTCTCTTGTTTCTTTATACACCCTCCATTTGTGACAATTTTAGTGCAATATGACTGGTGGTGTGTTTTTCATAGTTTTAGGGTATTTATAAGTGGTAAACAATTAGTTTGTGTGCTTTGTAAGGTATCATTTATGATTCTTCTATTTACTTTTATGTGTTACATTGCGGTGTTTGTTCACCTGGTTCAACCAATTTTCATAGTCAAAACCATTGAGATTGTTGGTGGGTTAGCGTATGGGCTTACGGTTGTCCGATGTGTGGGGGAAGATGGGAGTTTCTTAGCTAGTTCAAAACAAAATTGTCACCATGTGAGTTTAATATTGGATGAGGAAACAAACACATAATTGTGGATCATTGCATAAAATAAATGTAGATGAGATGCTCAATGAATATGTACATGGAAGAAGATATCTTGATTTATCTAATAGGTGTGTTCTATTGGTCTTGTTCACGTAAATTTTGATTCCTCGTCCCAAGTGATCTTCCAAACCTAAATCTCAACATCAATATTATGTCTGAAGAACAAACCTTAACAATCTTAAACAATAACAACATGTACTTCGATTTCAATCGTGTCACAACTTTTCCAAAACATTTTAGTAAAGGTCTTTAACAAACCCTATAAAATGATGTTGTTGATGATGATCTAAATTCATGCGCCACAACAAAATTACCATAAATGATGCAAGTTAAGGTGTAAGGAGCTCGTTCATGTGACGAATCCCGATTTACTAGATCAATGTGAGTTTTGAGATTTGGTTTGAAGAATGAGAACAATGTATTATTTTTTCAGGTTTCTTATCCTACTAATGACCTTGTTCTTCCAACTATTTGAAAGTTGTTCATTCATATCCTATTGACTATCCATTTATGTTTATACATTGCTTCTTCCTTGTATACAACAATTCGACTCGACATATCATGCAAGTCATGTGATAAAGGCTTCAAAAGAAATGTTAATTTCTATAGTAGAATATAGAAATTCTACAACAATTGTTGATTCCTATCGTGAATCGTGAGACAATATCCTTTTCATATAAAAAATCATAAATATGGTGAACATTCATACATTTTCTGGAAAAACTTTGCACAACATATCCTAGAATTTTTAGTTTAATGGTAAACACCAATAAATAATTTGAAACAAGCTTAATGGAAGAATTAGAATGAATACAACTCACGTAAGAACATACATGATCAATAACTCTAAATCAATAATCAAAATTAAGAGCAGAAGTTACCTAAAGTTGGAGTTATGAGAGTGATTCACAAGTATATCAAAGTTTGGTGGTTTATTTTCACAAATTAAAAGCTTGTTGTCTTTGTATTAACTTTTATTTCAAGTTCATTAAGCTGCAATCAAATATGGATACTGATACTTTAGTTAAAGCGGTCATTTCTTAGACTAATAACTGTGTTTTTTATTTTATTCATCCTTGTATTACGAACTATTTACTCAATGAAATGAACTAGTTTGGTTTGTTAAAAATTGAGTATCTTTATAAAAATAAATTAGTTGACTTGTAAATAAAATTAATTAGTTCACTTGTAAAAAACAAAAAACTCTTAAAAAAAAACTTGTCAAAAAAATGAGTATGACCATAGTATTGTACCCACCCGTTCCCTTGTGCTAGTAGTTTTAGCTCACAATAATTGCTCATAAATGCTTAGAAAGGAAGAAACAATTTACTTTTAAGATGAGAGTGTGCAGTTGTTTGGTTGAGTTAAGAGATTTATTGTGAATTTGTTTAAAAATAACATCAATGAAAACTTGATGTGTGGAATCAAGTAACCAATATCAACGTTGCTGACAATTATAAACACAAGCAAAAGTTAAAACAGCAGGAGAGAGAAGAGAAAAACGACACAAAAATATTTGTTTACCTAATTTGATTCAATAACCTACTCTAGAGGAGAGAACAGCTCCCGTTCCAGATGCGGATCCCCTTCTGCAATATATATCCTGTCATCTCTCCAGCCTCCTAAAGGGATGCGGATCCCCTCCTGCAATATATATATATTGTCATCTCTCTAGCCATCAATCCAACGGCAAAGAGAAAATTAATAAAAAAATAGCATTATTGAAGAGAGACAAAACAAAATGTGGGTAGAAATAAATGCAAAATTTTAGCGGGAATTTTTTGTTACAATTTCCACTGCTTGTTTCAGCTTCCAATCTTTTCACTTTAGCTTTCAATTATACAATCTCCACTACCATTTAGAAAGTAATCACCGGAACATTGTGGCTCTACCATTGTCATTGTGTACAACACCGCGATTTCGACAATTCGATAATTTCAGAAATCTGTTAATAGCAACACTGCGATTTCCACAATTCGACAATTTCAGAAATCTGTTTAATAACAACGCCGCGATTTCGACCATTCAACAATTTCAGAAATCTGTTTAATAACCACTTGGTTTAGAATGATGGTATTGGCTTGGGATCTGGGAGTGTGCTCCTCTTCGAGGTCTCAGGTTCGATTCCACCTGGTGCCAATTTACGTGGGCTAATTTAATAAGGGCGGGGATTTCTTTCTCTCTCAATGAAAAAATGTTTCAATGTTGATGCAAACTGTTAAAAGACTTGCTTTGCTAGACTTTGTGTGTATCTTGAAAGAAAAATAATCAATTCAACAAACTTGTTCATAAAAAGCCAATAAAGAACATGGAAACCAGAACTACTTGCTACATAATTGTCTAGTAAAATTACCATCAATAGTCTAGTAAAATTAGTAGCACCAAATTAACTTAGAGTGTCATTATTATCCTGCATAAAAGATAAAACCAATTAATCACTAAATTTATATTTTGTACATTCCCATACTCATACTAAATTTATTTCTATCCACGTTTTGTTTTATCTCTCTTCAATATTGCTATTTTTTTATTAATTTTCTCTTTATAATTCTCAGTTGTTGGATTGATGGCTGGAAATATGGCATGATATATATCGCAGGAGGGGATCCGCATCCCTTAACAAAGTGTTTGTAGGGAAAAATTCTTCAACTTTATTATTATTATGATTACACCCTATCACCGTTCCCAACATTAACATAGAATCTATGTTTTTTTTAGTGATAAATATTTTTTTAGCAATGACAAATATTAGTATGTTGATTGTTATGTTAGTATTTTCTCCCATATCAAAATTTGAACCTAAACCAAACGGGCTACACATCCTTTAACTCCTTTAACTCCTTTAATCTTGTTGAAATTGACTCAATTTGATGGATGAAGAGGATTGTTGCTAAAAATATAAAAGATTTGTTTCAACTATATTTTGTGCTTCCAAAAGATTGTTGCTTAAATATATTTTTGTACCATATGAAGGAAGATTTGATGCAAATATATTTTTATAACGAATATTTTTTATTTTACGCTGAAGGAGGAAAAAAATGAAATGCATCTTCAGTGTGATATGCTTCCAAATTTACAAGTTATATTTCTCTATAAATTCAGATCTTGTATCAGATGAAAGCCTAGAGAGTAGAAAAATAAGGTTTAGAAGCCAACAACAAAACTAGAGTTTGTAGAGTTTTTACAAGTTATATTTCTCTATAAATTCAGATCTTGTATTAGATGAAAGCCTAGAGAGTAGAAAACAAGGTTTAGAAGCCAACAACAAAACTAGAGTTTGTAGAGTTTTCTCTTGGCAACAAACACTAGTGTTGGGATTGAATCACCATTGATTCACCTTGGAGAAAAACTATTTGGATCGAGTCTCTTGGTCACGGGAAGAAATTACTGATTCTTGTAACCTTTTGGAATCTGATGTAAAGTTACTAAAAAATTATAGTGGAACGGAGGGATGCGGATCCCCTCTGCAATATATATCTTGCCATATCTCCAGCCATCAATCCAACAGCTGAGAATTATAAAGAGAAAATTAATAAAAAAAATGCAGGAGGGGATCTGCATCAATGTTTCATTTGTCTTTGAAATATGTAATTTAAGGTTTGTAAGAATTATATGAATATTGTTTAAGGTAATTACGAGTTTAGTTGTGTGATTTATTGCTAGTTAATTATATTACCCAAATAATGCATCAACAAATCAATCTACTAGATGATCTTATGTGACTATTACTAAAATACAAGCTCTAAAATATTATTTCACCTATTGTCTAACTAGTTCATAGTTACAGAATTCGCTATTGACCCAGCGAACTGCAAACCGGACCACACAGCGGTTTGCATGAACCGGTTCATGATACTTTTACGAACCGGTTGGCCCGCAATTCGAATGCAATTTGAAAAATGTGGAGTACTAGAGTACCACCAGACAAAATCTAAAATCTAAAATTTGAGAAACGTTCTTTCAATTTTGTCCTGACATTAAGAATGTTCTCAACAAAAACAATTGATCGTGCAATTCGAGAACTAACCAAATTAGCCATCCACCAGGGAATCAAAATATTGCATCGTTCCCAAGCTTTGCGACTTGGATCATGAAGTGCATGAACTTGAATACTTCGATCAACGAACTGAAACTTGTTCTTAGAACTTAAAGCATGACACATCGTTCGATCCCAAGCAAGATAGTTGCTTCCATCCAAAGGAGGTGTGACAGGAATAAAATTAGGTCCTTCACTAGGATGAACATAGTACTTTTTTTAAACACCAAATTTTATTAAAAATCAGATCCCTGCTCAAGACGAACAAAGACCGGTGATTTAGAATACAAACAAAAGGCGCCATATATAGGCGGAACACTCGAAAATAAACTCCATAAAGAAAACCTTACAAACAACACCTAGTCAAATCCTACGTTTAACACCTCTGAGGACAACACCCACCAAAATAAACATCATTGCCTAAAACAGACTCTTTCATGAAACGACCACTGAAAAATGATATCCATAACCACCATCACCACTACTCATCCCAAAAAAACACCCCTCCAAATGAAACACCATGTCCTCATTACAAAAGTTGAGCCACTATTCTAAAGATCAATCAGCTCCCACCACCTCTCAACCTCTGGTCCATCGAAAGAACACCAAAAAGGCCAAAAACCAAAACTTGAACCAAAGAGCTGACTCCCAATCTCGAATCAAAAGCGATCGGCCCACCAGACTATAGGACCAAATTAGAAAGGAATCCCAAACCCTCGGTTTACCAGAGAAACACTGCAGCCAACCAAACAAGATTAAAACTAGACGCCAACTCCCTATCTCGAATCAAAAGTAACTGGTCCACCAAAATCCAGCACACAATAAGTAAGACAGATGACATGCTTTGTGGTGGTGCAAGCATCAATCAAAAAGGAAAAAAGGCTCAGCTCAAAGGACATGGACCCTCAAAACACCATAAAACCCCTTAACAACCCAAAACACAAACAATAGCTAGCGACATCGAAAATAGACCCAAATAACTGAGGCGGTCTCCAAAAGAAATCACCCACAACAACTGTATCACCACCACGACCACACATCAACACCAACACCATCACTACACATCACCACCACCACCATGCATCACTACCACCACCCCCACTTGCAACACCACCGCGCAACATCACCACCACCACCGCATCGCCATCAACACCACCACCACCACTGCATCATGAGCTTCAAGATAAAAAGCAAGACAGAGCTGAAGGTCTCCAAGGAAAGCAGTAACATCGCCATAGCATTTGGAAGAAGCAGCCACAATGAATATACGCACAAACCAATGATAGAGACAGAACTACTGACCAAGAAAACATGCAACAACACAAAGATCTATATGAAGAAAAAATCAACTACAAAACAGGGCAACGACGCCGGTTTGAAGCAGAATCACAACCCATATCAGAAAAATAGAGCCGCCGATGACAAGGAAAAGGCGTCTATCGCCGGAGTAAACAACAACCAAGCTCTTGAACCAGCGGAACTGACCGAATCAATGCCGATTTCAGCAACAATACCATCAAAATCAGTTCTAAAACGCGAAAGCACGTGAAACACCCAAGGAAAAAGCTGATGTGTACCCAAAACCACCAAAAAACCAAGCAACCAGCACCACGACCCGTCGGGTATGGCCGCCGGAAAGCTGGTGACCGAGTGGTGCAGATGTTCCAATGATACAAAGAAGCAGGAAAACCAAAACTAGAAGCAAGAAACAAACCGCCGCCGCAGATTCGGATCCAGATCTGAATCCAAAACTACTTCCACAAACCACCACCAACACCGCCATGAGATCGACCTCCACCAACACCCACGAAACCACCTGAAAACCACCATAAAATGAAAAAACAGTAGAACCATGAAACCACCTTGAACTGCCACGGACCACCATGAAACACCACTAAAAACTGTTGAACCTCCTAAAACCAGTGTCGCCGGAGAGCCAGAGGTGAGGTGGTGCGGAGGGCTACTCCTCGTCGCACTACCACCAAAGATATCTACATTTGGAAGAAGTTTGGGTGGATTTGGGGAAAAGGGGCGGGGGTGGAGTGGTTTAGAGAGAAGGCAGAGGATTTGAGTTTTAGTTATCGAGAGTTTTTTATTAACATAGTGGTACTATGTGAAGGATATAAGACAACAATGCCATTGTTGGTATTGGTAGAAGCAATATTGTTGCTCGCTATGGAAACACGAAGAAAGGTTCAAAGTAGACGAAAGATCGTTGAAAATCGCAAGAAACACAAATGGAAAACATGTAATTTGCATAAATAAAAGAAAAATTCAAGACATATTATGAAGATTCTATGAGAAGAGTTGGAGACAATTAAGAGAAAAAAGTGTGAGCCAATTCATGAAAGGCTCATGATACCATGCGAGATCAAAATCAAAGAGAAATGAGCAAACTTGAATCTAACTGGAAAGGTAGTTACAAGGTTCATATATATACAAGTGATTAACGCTAGATAACTTGGAGAACAATATACCGGTTATAAATAACATTAAACTCCTTTTTTTTATTTAAAAAAAAATAAAAAATAACTTTAAAATTGCTTCTTTGCATGTAACTGACATTATTCTATCACCGGTTGTCTACTAGACGAAGTAGTATCCTCTAATACAATGTAATTATGGATTTTCACATCACTCAAATGAATAGCAATAGATAGTTCTTTTAACCAAAAACTACAAACAAATGTTTCTGGTTACAACATTGCCACAATGGATGCAACGGCCCTTCCATAGACCCTGCTTTCCCCTATTTGAGTTAGGGATGTTTTATCAGGAACATATATGTCTTCCAATTTTAAGATTTCATTAAATATTTTTGTTCGGTATAAATTACACTATTTTTTCCATCCATAGATATTATGCCATTAATTTTCCTGATAATTTTTTATTGAGCCAATTGCATATAATATTTGTTCCCATGTATTTTGGCCTAGTCTCCCCAAAACTATTTTTCTTTTCTTAATTTTTAATAAAAAGTTTCTTTGAGCCGTTAAAGATAATTGTAAGGATTTGGGGTGCAGCCTTGCTTGAATGCCTTCTTTTCTTGTTATGACTATATAACTCATATATTTATTTGAAAATAATAATAATTAGGCCTTGGTGAATTTAAAAAATTGTACATAAGTATGTCTTTGTCTATAAATCACTATGGTTTTTTATTTTATGATTCAGTATATCACTTTAATAATAATCAAAATTAAAATAAATAATATCTCTAAAAACTTTAAATTTTTAATTTTTTAAGTAAGATCAACATTGTCTCATAAAAAGGCCTTATTTTATAATTTATCTTAGGCCTTGATATGTGTTGGGCCGACCCAAAAAATGAAAAACCTAACCTAATCCCAAAATCTCCTCTTATGAACTCTTATAAATTTGTTCTTAGGTTTACTTTCATAGTATGATCGACGGCGCTTGCACCCTTCCTCTCTTCATCTCATTCATATATATGCTCACATTATATGTATGATTTGGATATGTAAGGAGTATACATTCTTTGTGATTTTCATTTCAGTAAAATAAATTCTATAAATATGTTCAATCTAAGGTCATTCGTCTTATTATGTCATTGATTTTATCTGTTTTTGAGTTTGCATCTTTTATATGGTTTAACATACTGTTGTTTTTTCGCTACTAGATCTACAATGTGTCGATAAAACATAATTCATGGGCTAACTTTTCAGGATTGATCAGACGAAAATCATTGATCTTGTCTTGCACTCCTACAATTTGGCGATCAGAATTTGTTCTATTGATCGTGTTTGTAATGTCCAAAACAAATCTCCGACAAGTGTAATTTCTTTGATTAAAATATAAGAAAAAGGTATGTATGAATAAAAATATGATTTCGTCTTAAATTATAATTATTATAAAATTAAGATATAATCTTCTTGATTTATTATAGTTTGTTTTAAATTGATTAATTTTATTTCAAGCAGTAGTGTTTTCATTTGAATTAGATTTAATACATCTTGATGGCATAATTTTGTCAGTGGTTGATAATGTTTTCTATATTTTGTGCATTTGAATTTTTTTGAATATCAGTGGTCGATGCCTTTGGCTTTAGTGACCATTTTCGAATTGCACCGTGGAAGAAGAAACGACAATGTCACTCCCGGATGAACTCTTGATCGAAATCTTAAGCTTCTGAATGATATGCAAATTTCAAATGGCAACGTGGAGGCAATGAGAGTTGATATGGAATCTATGGAGGAAAGGGTGAAGGGTCTGGAAAGCTTTATGCGGATTTACCTCAAGTGCGGATCCATCTCAAGTAGATAGATATAGATTAGCATCATTGAGTCTGGTGGAGAAAGAACTCAAGGAAGTGTGGTTTCTTCAATGGTTGAACGAGTGAATGCTGAAATTCAAACTCTTTTGGGGCATTTCAAGTATCTTGTTTTTAATAAATTAGGCTGGTTTTTGTCTTGTTTTTTTTTTTTTAATAACATCACTACCTAAAGTTGAAGCATGTTAGATTTATGAGAGTGATTCACAAGTATATCAAAGTTTGGTGGTTTATTTTCACAAATTAAAAGCTTGTTGTCTTTGTATTAACTTTTATGTCAAGTATATTAAGCTGCAAACAAACATGGATACTCATACTTTAGTTAAAACGGACATTTCTTGGACTAATAATTATGTTTTTTATTTTATTTTATTCATCCTTGTATTACGAACTATTGTCTTTGTATTAACTTTTATGTCAAGTATATTAAGCTGCAAACAAACATGGATACTCATACTTTAGTTAAAACGGACATTTCTTGGACTAATAATTATGTTTTTTTTTTATTTTATTCATCCTTGTATTACGAACTATTTATTCAATGAAATGAACTAGTTTGGTTTGTTAAAAAATATGTACCTTTATAAAAAAAATTAGTTGACTTGTACCCACCCCTTCACTTGTAGTTTTAGCTTACAAGACTTGCTCATAAATGCTTAGAAAGGAAGAAACATTTTACTTTTTAAGATGATAATGTGTAGTTCTTTGGTTGAGTTAAAAAATTAAAGGAGTTAAGAGTTAAAGAATGTGTAGCTCGTTTGGTTCATGTTCGAATTTTGGTATGGGAGAAAATACTAATCTAACATCACATACTAATATTTGTCATTCCTCTAAAAATAATTGTCATTAAAAAAATATTTACATGGATTCTATGTTAATGTTGGGAAGGTTGATAGGATATACTCATAATAATGGAGTTGAAGAATTTCTCCCTACACATTAAATAAACAAGGGTTGAGAAATTTTGCCATCATAATAATAAGGAAAAACACGCATATTAAATAAATATCAAAATAATATAATCTGCATCATATCTTCACTCTCAATAGTTATTATTGTAATGTAGACATCGTCATTCCTCGTCGTATTTATTTATTTACATATATATATATATATATAATATCGACAGTCATCACTCTTTGTCACAATTATACGATTCCTCATCATTACTATCTATCAACCGTTTATATCACCATTGTATCTCTTCATTAACCCAACCCTTTCGCGTAACTCAATTCTACGTCAACTTCCCTCTATTTTATTTTAGTATTTATTTTACGAACATACTCTATTCTCTCATCTATTCTAGGCTCTATAAACTTTATTCCTGATATCATACCTTATTCCTCATTCTTGGTCTCAAGATGTTTTCTTATTCGTTATCATTACATACAACATCTCCTCCCTATATAACTAGGTTAATCCTCACCATTAATTCTTTCATACTTATTCTCCTCAATAAAAAGACTTTATATCTTATTACTTTGTTCTCACGTTCGCCGTCATCTATACATCGTCCGTCCCCCTAATCTTAACTTTGTTCTAATTTAAAGTTATTATCTCACCTAAGACAACGATCTTCTAAATTATACTTCTATATTCTTTATTCATTTTTACACCTTATACGTTACTATTTAATATTCATCTTAAGTGTTTTAACAACCCTGGCTCTTCTACTCTTCCACTTAGTAGTATTCCTAAACTCATTATTAGTTTAAGGATTCAACTTCATCGGTTTCTCGGAGAAGCACCTACTTTTTATCCCCTATTATCATCGTCTTATACCCCTTTTACTAAATCATGTGTTTTTAGACTCATCACATATTCACACTATTTGCTCTATTAAAGTATCATCTTGTTAATCTTAATTAACTTGATATCTTTTCTCACTGGTATTACCATCCCCGACCTTACCAATGATTTAACTCATACTCACAACATAACCAACTACATCATTTACTCGTCACTCTAAACAAAGTACATCATCGTCATTACTCGTCATTTACGTGCATCATTTATCAACTTCATTCAACAATCATTATCTCGTCATAAATCATCCTCATACGACAGTAACTTCTCATTCATTAATTAACATCTTATATGAGCATATATACATATTCCTTTCCTTAGTTAACCAATACTACATGTTTGAATCTACTCTCGTCATTTGTTCTCTCCATTGCTACATTTTTTTAGTTAGTCCCTCTCTTGACTCACCTTCACTATAAGGGAACTGCCATGAACACCTAGTCATACCCCCTCCCCTTCACCTAGGGATCACTTCTTTCTTTTTAATTTAAGATGTTTATCTCTCATAATTAGTCCTCTTTACATCTTGATTATCGTAAATGACCCTACTCTATTCTTCCTTTATTTTTATCTTATATTCTTCTTTCTCACAATTACCTTGGACTCAACTTTGTCATTGTTAACTACCACAAACTATCTTAGACTCACCGTTGCTCTAAGGTTATCATTTCTAAACACAACTTAATTATTTTTCTCTTGCTTAATTAATGTACTTACCTAACTTAATTTAATGATTATATGGAGCCTATGGCATTCTTAGATGGCCAAGGGGTGTTAAGAACATCAAAATATGAGAAAAATGATTTTACAACATCGTGTCATGATTCTGCAATCGTTGCATGATTTTGTGTTCATAAAGTTGTTTGACACTTGCAGTCAAAATCGCCTCATGATTTATGAAAATGCCTCATGATTTTGATAGCATCAGACATGCTGAAATCATAGATTGCTGTTAAAATCGCCTCATGATCTGTGAAATCGCCTTATGATTTTGACAACATCAGACATGCTGAAATCACAGATTTTTCTGCGTTTTTCTACCATGGGAGCCTCCTTGGCTCCGTATTTCGACCGTAAACTCACCAAATTCGTCCCTAATCATCACCCCATGATTACCCTATCACTATAACAATAATTTTCAATTAACCTACCGGATTATCCATCTTTTTCACCGTTTAATTATATGATTCACTTTACCCTATGTTATTTCCCTTGAATTTTAATCTTTCAACAACAAGTATAATCTCAAACACATTAACCCCTTCAGCAATTCCATCACCGTCGCAGAAACACTCGTACCTGACATATTTACAGTCCCACAGTAGAATAATAAACCCTAAAGATGAAGATATTCTCCTCCTTACCTCGAATCACGTAAGTACTCCCAGTCTAGTCTATCATATGCTTTACTAATATTCAATTTAAGGGCAACATATCCACTCTACCCTTTAGCGTTTGCCTTTATATAATGAACGATCTCAATGGCCATCATTGCATTATATATCTAGAATTGAATGTCCTATGACGAAAGCTGACTGGTTAATAGAGATACACATATATATCAAGCTCTTGTTTGAGTCTGTTAGCAAGAACTTTGGATACAATTTTATACACTACATTACAAAGTGCATTAGGCCTCCAATCCTTCAAGGAATAAAATTAATATTAGTAGAATTGACATGAAGCAGGAAAACACCGTTTGCTAACCATTGACACCTTCATTGATAGACTTCATGACCACAAGTATGCCAACAGTGTTGATAAAAACATGGATTAAACCCATATGGCCCTGGGCATTTATCTGCTTGCATAGAAAAAGTTATCTATTTTAACTCTTTTACAATGAAGGGAGCAGTCAACATACTGTTATCTTCCTAGGTGATGGTGGATATAACCAAATTAATAACATTGACACGAGAGCCATTTGATTTTTGAAATATCTGCATGAAATAGTCACGCTCAATATGCTTCAAACCATCTTCATACCGACATTCAAATTCATTCCCATCCTCTATGTGCTCAATTAAAATTAAAATAAATAATATCTCTAAAAACTTTAAATTTTTAAATCTTTTACTAAGATCAATATTGTCTAAATAAAAATTAAATGTATTAATTTTATTATTGATTGAAATAAAATATAAAATGAAATTGCTACATTATTTTTTTTTTCCTCATAGGTTCCTTCCATTGGAAATAATCTTTTTTAAAACGTGTCATATATTAAATATAGGTTCATCTCTCAACCTCAAATCAAACATTTTTTTTAAACATTGTGGGAGTGTAGCCTTTGGTGCTAGAGCTAACCCCAATTTATGATTTACAATAATTAAATTAATGATCGTGGATTTTTTTTATTTATCAAAATGACTAGACTTTTAAAAGCCAAGAAAATAGAATTTAAATAAAATTGTAATAATTTTCCTTAAATATAACTATTAATCATAAAAAGGATGTATTTTATTATTTATCTTGGGCCTTGATATGTGTTGGGCCGACCCGAAAAGTGAAAAACTTAACCTTATCTCAAAATCACCTCTTATGAATTCCCTATAAATATGTTCTTATGTTCACTTTCATAGTATGATTGGCGGCGCTTGCTCCAATTCTCTCTTCGTCTCATTCATATATATGCTCACATTATTTGTAGCATTGACTTGATTTTGATAGGTAAGGGTGTACATTCTTTGTGATTTCAGCTTAGTAAAATCAATTCTATAAATATGTTTAATCTAAGGTCATTCATCTTATCCTGTTATTGATTGTATCTATGTTTTTGAGTTTGCATCTTTTCTATGAATTAACATACTTTTGTTTTTTTGCTACTAGATCTATAATGTGTCAACAAAAACCTAATTCATGGGCTAACTTTTCAGGGTTGATCATATGAAAATCATTAAAGTTGTCTTGTACTCCTACAATTTGGCTATCATAATTTGTTCTATTGTTCGTTTTTCTGATGTCCAAAACAAATCTCCGACGAGTGTGATTTCTTTGATTAAATATGGAAAAAAGGTATGTATGAATGAAACTATGATTTCGTCTTAAATTATAATAATTTATTTTAAAATTAAGATATAAACTTCTTGATCTATTAATATAGTTTGTGTTGAATTGATTGATTTCATTTTAAGTAGAAGTGTTTTCAATCGAATTAGATTTAATACATCTTGATGGCATAATTTTTCTGTGGTTGATAATGTTTTCTATATTTTATGCATTTGGATATTTTTTGAATAATTTTTTTTATCAATTTTTCTAATTATTTTAGAAAGGTTATAAGAAAAAAATTTCTACATTATATATAAGTATTGCCTATATTTTTTTTAATTGAATTCATAACTGATATATAAAATTTGCAGATAAATTAAAAATATATTTTCAGCTACTGAGGAGCAATTATTAGCTCCCAAGATGCAAATATTAAATTAAAAATATTATTTTTCAGAAGAAATATGAAGTTAATTATTATAAACATTTACAGGTTGCAGAAAATTAACTATCATTTGAGCAAAACCTTGAACATGTCTTATATTTTTGGGTTAAATAAGTAAAAGGTCCAAGTAAGTTAGAGCGTTTTTTGTTTTAGTCCCAGAATCTATTTTTATTGCGAAACAACCTTGTATTTACTTAACTTTTTGAAATTGGTCCCTGCCGTCAGTTTCTGTAAGTAGAGGACTAAAACTAAAAACCTATATTTACATGACGAAATTAAAAAACTTTATTATCCAATTTTGAAATTTAAAACTCAATCCACCTTATTCCTCTCCCTGTTTTTTCTCTCATCTTCATTCCTTCCATTCCCATGAAGCTCAATGTTGTTGGTCGTGATGATTTTTTCTATCGATTCAACTACAATTCCGCTACTGGTGCTCTCAGTCCTGATATAGTTCAAGTGTGAGTTCATCCTTTACATATTTTACTATTATTGCACTCTATGTTATCATAAGTTATTAAGTTTTATTCTTTTGAAGGTTTAATTTTGCGTTGGAATCGAATTGAATTTTGTTTCCAAGATTGTATTTTAGTTATTAACAACATTGTGTTACTGATGGCGGATGACGAAGAATCCGCTATGTAAGCATGCCATTGCAGCCTATGGTTCTTTAGGGCGAAGAATCCGCTTTTTTGTTATAATTACAATGAAGAAGATGTGGAATTTTTTGTAATGATTCTTGCTTATATATTGTTCATTTCTCTAAAATTTAATAGCAGGTATTGTAAATGTGAGATGCCCTACAACCCTGATGAAGTGATGGTCCAGTGTGATGGCTGCACTGATTGGTAAGTTTAACATTATTTGTACTTTATTTGTTTTGTATTCTGTTTTTTGCTTTCTATTTCAGTATGATCTATGAAAACAATTATTTTAATGAATGATAAAATTCTTAATTCAAGCTCATAAATTTAGCAATTTTTTTCTGGTAGTGATTTATTGTTTTGCTTTGTTTCACTCTGGTGCATTGCTTCTCTCGAATTGTTATTTAATGCATAATTTCAGTACCTCCGATCCTCTAAGCCTATTCTTCCTTGTTCTGCATTTACAGTACTCGTATTCATGCATGCTTTAAATGTGTGTATGCTTGTTTGGATCAAGAGTATTATGTTTCTTTTGATTAAAGTACATTAACCCTCTTCTGTGCAAGGAAGGAATGAAGAAGACAGAAAGAAGATGGAAATATTGGGTTTTAAATTTCAAAATTTAATGATTACGTTTTTTTAATTTCGTCCCTATGTAAATATGCATTTATGTTAGATAGCAATGCTTTTTTTTTATTTACGGAAACTGACGGCAAGGACCAATTTCAAAAAGTTAAGTAAATACAAGGGTTGTTTCGCAATCAAAAAAGATAGAGGGACTAAAACCTAAAACGCACTAACTTACACAAACCTTTTACTTATTTAAACCTGTACTTTTTAATTGACAAGATCAATAGTTTAATTAATTTTTGTTGTGTTGCAGAGCTATTATCATAAGGAGAAATGCAAAACCGAAGAAAGAGGACATAGAAAGAGCTTATCAATGCTGACAATGAAATCAAAGTGGGTACCTCTTTATGAATATATAAAATCTCAACACTTATATTGATATGCTATTTTTTTGTCGAAAATAATAATAATAATTTAAGTTGAACCTCTTTAACAGTATTTTCAATATTATTAAATTACGGTATAGAAAAAATTCCAAATTACTCTAACAATGTATTCTATATATTGGAAAAAGAAAAATAAAACTTTACATATACTTGATTATTTGAAATTAGAGCAATTATACATCTATATTAATTATACATCTCTATTCCAAGAGAAGAAAGGCTGATTTAAATGCTAAGGATTTAGAAACTTCATTTGCAGGCATGGGAGATGTATATCTTAATTCACCTCGTGGTCCTCTTCCTGGTTTGTCTTATTGTATGAGAAAGAACAAAGAGGAAATCCTTGCCATGGGAAAGGGAGATCAAGTCAAGAAAGAATTTCCTCCAAATGCAGAGCTGACTCTGAAAGAATAACCTCCCCTTTCTGATGGAATAAACTCTGAAGAATCTAAGAAGGCAGTCACTAATGAAACAATGTCTAGGTCAACCTCATCATGCGATAAAGCTCTTTCAAGAACAAGCAAGAAGGCTTCCAATGTGAGCCAGAATAATGATGGAGTTAACGCCAATGTAGATAAATCTTATGAAGAATCTAGGGTTATTGAGAGATTTCTCTAAACGGGAGACATTAGGATTGTGAGTGATTCACCTTGGGAACACTATTAGGATTAAGTCTCTTGGTCACGAGAAGAGATCGAGACTTTGGGTAGAATTAGGTTTGAAGACTTATTCTTGTAACTCTTTCATATCTTTTTGTAAAGTTACTTATCATTATAGTGGAACGGAGAGCTGTCATCTCCCCAAACTAGGTTAAACAAATTTTGCGTGTTTTCTCTTTCTTTCTCTCGCTGTTTTCTACTTTTACTTATGTTTATAATTGTTCTCACGTTGATATTGATTGCTTGTTTATTTTGCTCCACACATTGGTGTGATTTCTCAATGAATTCACAACAAGAACCAATACGATATTATAATAGTTGTGTTTGATTAGAAAATCACTTGCACGTGTTTTTTTCTTTACTAAAAAAAAAAAAATTAATCCTAGAAAGGGTTAAATTTATCCCAAAAAAAAGGAGTCAAGTAATCCATAGTAGAAATGAGAGAATAATACAACTTTTTGTACATTGCATATGATCTAAAAAAGAGTGAGTATATAAGTTAAATAAATCTTCAACATTGATTTTTGATTTATTTTAAAAATAGTCAGTATTTACATCTTGAATAAATAATTTTAATGTTTAAAAATTTTACTAAATAAAAAAGTTTCATTTTTCTTGTTAAAAAAACTCTTTTTGAATGAACAACATAACTTTTTAACATTTTCTTATAAACTATTCATAAACGATAGAATATGTTATGGTTGAGTTAAAATATGATATATGTTATGGAAGAAATAAATTTATGACTTGACTAAAATATGAATTAGTGAAAATGAGGAGTTGAGAGTGAATAAGCACGACAATTTTTTTTTAAAAAGAGCGAAAAAGTTTTTTTTCTAAAAAGAGGACACATAAAAAATATTAAAACTTATATTATTCAATATATACATGATTTATAGGTATATATCTTGTCTTCTTGCAAACTTTTCTTCAATAGGTAAGTGTAATATTTTCTATTTAGTAGTATAAGGTGTGGTAATAGTCATAAGAAATACCTTTTCATGGAAGCATTGTATATGTAGTGAAAAGAGGAAATATTCCATCATCAAGGGAAACACTAAGAATATACAACAACTTTAGTATAAATGGATCAAAAAACTTTAGCACAAACAAACAACTAAAATAAAACTTCTATACAAATGAATATGGTAGTAGCAATAGCACCATGGTGGAAACACCGTAAGATTTAGTATAATTGTCAAAATGGAGAAATGAGTTGAAAATGATTGTGGAGTAAGTGGTGGTTAAAAAGGGTGAGAGTGAATGAGAAAAATCATGCACTAAATTTTTCCAATTTGTAGGTTACAAATAAAAAATAATAATGAGTAGTGGAAGGATTTACACAAATTAATTGGAAGTTACATAATAAAGAACTACATGAATATGAACATGAAGATGTAGTAAATTGATGTAAGAAAAGAAAAAATTAAAAAGTTTGGCATAAGTATGAGATATTTGTTAGAAAAGAGAGAGTTTTAGTGAGATGACACATCATCAAAATGCACCTTAGAATACATGTGTGTGTGTGTATAGATAGAGAGAGAGAGAGAGAGAGAGAGAGAGAGAGAGAGAGAGATACAGATCATAGTATGTACTATGTAGTAAGTATGTGGGGATGAATGGGAATACATATATATGAAAGAAGATGGATAGTGGAAAAATATGAATATATATTAAGTTGGAAAAGAGGAGAAGATGGATAGTGGAAGAAGAAGTTATAAAACATACTTCATTGTCTTAATTAATGGATAGTGGAAGGAGTTACAAAGTTCACTCAATTATCAGTTACATATTTAAGAATTATAAGAATGAGTTTATGTAAATGTAAATATTTAGTAGTAAATAGATGAAAAATAGAGTAAAAGAAAAGAGAGAGCCACATGGTGAATGCTTAGAAAATTAGTTTGAAAGAGGGACATTGGTGAAGTGCCATGTAAGCAACCTGTAGCTTAGAATATATATATAGATTAGCATGTTTTTTCAGTTATTTTCAGCAGGTTTTACCAGCAGATTAGAGAAGTATTAGAACAATTATCTTGATTTCGGGACATTTGTAATGTTTTCTATATTTGAGTATGTACATTATATTCTCCCCGAAACATAGTGATTCAATGATGTTTTTGATGTAATTCATGAAGAAATCATGCAAATCGGCAAAGTAAGAACATCCAAAGATTAGTGAAGACCTTGGGAAGATCAAGAATGAAGATTCAAGAGGGTCTCAGAAGACTTTATAGAGGGAGAAATTTTGTTATCAGGTGTTAAGACATCTTATATGGAAGCAAACACCAAAAACGGCGGAAAACAGATAATTTAGGCCCGGAAAGTTCTCACTTCTCACATGCGCCTCGAGCACAATCCATGAGCTAGTTAGTAATTAAGGAAACAAGCGACTTCATGACTTAAATCAGCCCAGTAACTCCATTCTCCTCACACATTGGTAAGGTAGACGCTAATAGGGCTTCCGTTTGTAGAATTACGGAGAGGGAGAGTGTGTTATGTACTCCTAAGATTCATAGATGGGAAAACCTTTAGGAACACTGGTCATCATACCTTTGGAAATTTAGGAACGCCAATTTAAGTTTATGTTTCAATAACCCTGAGGGAGTAAGACCTCACACGTAAGGATCACTGTATGACCGACATGTGCAACTCAACAGGCGAAGGGATAGACCAAAATCAACCGAGATAGTAAGACCCCGCACATAAGGATCATCGTGCGAACCAGCAGGTGCAGCTTGACAAACCAATTAGGCTACCACGTCCCGACAGACTCATCACTTAGATAGTGTAATTAGAATAACTAAATATGACTTGACTGTTATTTAATTCAACCAAATGAATAGGGGGGATTCAAAGAATTCTAACCGATGTTAACATTCTGCAACCAATCATGTAAACTTGCTCTGTTGCAAACTGATTAACTTTAAAAACTCTAAATCCTCAACTATTTTATATTATTTTTCCGTAATTTATTTTTCTTTTTTAAAATATCAAAAATACCAAAAAAATAAGTCCTAGTTGAGTCGTTTTCTTTTTAGTGTCTAGTTTTATCATATAGTTTATTTGTCTTAGTTTTTACTAACATAGTTTTATTTTTCTATTTGCATTTAGTTTATTTTTATTTTTCCATTTAGTCTAACCCATTTTCTTTTCTTTTCTTTGCAGGAGCTATCATTATATTTTTTTATTTATTCTTAGAGTCGTAGTTTTAGGTAATAGATAGGTTGCATGCAACTTTTCTAGAGAGTCGTAATAAAAATAACAGTTTCTATAATATCAACAGTAACTAGATCGAGTCTAGACAACATTAGGTCATTTAATATTAAGAGTCAGTCATTTAACTTTTGCATTTAGGATTAGGATTAGCATCTAATCTAATCTAATAATAATAACAATAGAGTCATAGTTAGTAATAAGCATAGGTTATAACAGTTGTAATTAGTTTAGATCAAGTTTGCATCACATTAATAGTGTTTAGATAATTAAAGTCAATAGGGTCGGTCAAGCCAGAGTGTAACACGTTTAAAAGTTATGATTAAGTATAATTAGGAATGAATTTTAAGTCGTTAGGAACAAGTCACGTTTCCCCTTGGAACTTTTAAAACTAGCTATGCAATAAAATAGTGTTATATCAACTTCTTGGAGGTACACATATTAAAGAATACACAACAAAAGATTTCGCAAAAAGGAGATTAGCATCATGAGAACTCCACAAACATCAAGGGAAAGACCAAGAGTAAAGAAAGATCAACAAGAAGAAATCAAACAAGTCAGCTTCATGGAAGATGTGCGAGTCAAAGAAAACAAAACTTTCAAAAAAAGAGACATAATTATGATCAAATCCCACGAACTTTTCTATCCACCTACTCTCACTCGTAAGGTATTGTAGGATCTTTCGAAATAACCCTCATATGCAACAACAACCGTTTTTAGATCAAGGACCACACAAGGTGGCTTGAAAAGGTTCCAACTAATGAAGTAATACACATGTGAGACTACATGCAAGGACTAAGGAATAGAAGGGAGGAACCTGCTCCACAAAGGTCCGATAACAATACTTAGAAATACCCGTCAGGCTTGAGACGTAAAACACGCGTTGAATGGAAGGCAACATATTTCGTTAAGCTAGTGACCTAAAAGAAGCAATGAATAGGAGGCAACCTATTTTCGTCGGGACTTAAACGTTAAACAATTGCTAAATGGGAGGCAACTCATTAGTTTATTTTCTGCATTTATTTCACTAAGCTAAGCTGAGATTTCCTTTCTGATCAGTTTCATTCTTTTTTTGTTTCTAATCGTCAAGTATTACCATATAAAATTTTATTTCTTTTCATTACATTTATAACCTTTCCATTTATGGTTAATTTTATTTTAGTCTTAGATTTCATTTCAAAACACTTACAGTGGAGGCTAGTTTACTCTTACATTCAAGAGCACGATAACTTTTGGAACTTACTACTAGAAGTACTCATATAGGTCACCATCTTTTTTCTGAAGAGCATAACCGGTGAGATTTAGAGCCAAATATTTCCAATCCATTTTATTATAATTCTTTCTATCATGAGTGTTCCATATGAATGTTATTTTTGCTTGAATTTACGATCGCTCTTTACAGACGATCGGTCATTTTATATTACACACAAGGCAACTTTTCCTTGGTACCTTGAGCCTTTCAAGCCACCCTGTTGTAATCTTATTATCCTTTGTGAAACCACATTAGGCCTCCAGATGAAAATTATTTTGTTATTACTAAGTGACAAATTATATCACAGTCCTAAACCTTAAATGCAATCTGTTTGATTTCTCTTGGAGTTAGATAGATCATTATTTTTACTTGGTATGGTTTGAAGCTAAGTTTAAAGCTGATTTTTGGAATTAGTAACATTTTAAGTTTGGGGTTGGGTACCAATAGGTTTTATTTATCAAAAAGAAAAAAAAAAGTAGATTACCATGGGTCTACTCACAAAAAATAATATTGAAAAAAGAAAAAAAATCAAGAGTCAAAAACAAAACAAAAAATCGGTATTTTAAAAAAAATGTTTATTTATGTAGATGAAAAAGATAAATAGTTCTATTTAGTACCCATCTTGTCTGAATCAAGGAAGGAATGTTGACAACACATCAATGATTAGTAGGAATCCCTAGGTTGATAATCTAACTTCAAGTTTCTTTGTAAGCCTACTTTCCCAAATATATCAACCCTTAACCTAAGTCATGTTATAACTCTTAAAGTCTTCAAAGTGTGTATATAAGCTGATTTTGACTGTCTGTTTAGAATTGTCTCGAATTTCTAGAAAGGTACATTCATGTGACGACTGAAGTGGAAAAATGTCGTGACCAGCCCTACTGGCTTTAGGAGATACATGTGTATCATGGAAAAAGTTTGATTGAGTATATGAGTTATCTTCTCCAAGTTTGTCTCTCTTGTGTGTAACGGGGTAACTAAGTCAATGTTGTAAATGTGATAAATAATGATCTGAGCACAACTATAGAAATGCATATTTTTCCTTGAAAAAAATGAAAAGAATAAAAATTTCTTTCTTTCGTTACTTGAGGACAAGCAACAATTTAAGTTTGGGGTTGTGATGACAGGTCATCTTATGTTATTCTTAGCATGTTTTTCAGTCATTTTTTGTAGGTTTTACCAGTAGAACAGTGGAGTATCAGAACAATTGCCTATGATTTCGGGACATTTGTAATGTTTTCTATAATTGATTATGTAATTCTATTCTTCCCGAAACATAGCAATTCTAGGATGTTTTTGATGTAATTCACGAAGATATCATGCAAATTGGCAAAGCAAGAACATCCGTAGATTAGTGAAGACCTTGGGAAGATCAAGAATGAAGATTCAAGAGTCCTCGGAAGACTTTACAGAGGGGAAATTATGTTCCCAGGTCCCAAGACATCTTATATGGAATCAAACACCCAAAAGGCTGGAAGAACAAAGAATTAGGGTTTGAAACCAACTCACATACGTAATAACAAGTCATCATACGTTATTTTTAGCATTTTTTCAGTCAATTTTAGTAGGTTTTACTAACAAAACAGAGGAGTATTAGAACAATTATATATGATTTCGGGGACATTTGTAATGTTTTCTTTATTTGAGTCTGTACATTTTATTCTTCCCGAAACATAGCGATTCAATGATGTTTTTGATGTAATTCACGAAGAAATCATGCAAAACGGCAAAGCAAGAACATCCAAAGATTAGTGAAGACTTTGGAAAGATTAAGAATGAAGATTCAAGAGGGCCTCAGAAGACATTAAAGAGGGAGAAAGTTTGTTCTCAGGTTTCAAGACATCTTATATGCAAGCAAACACCCAAAACGACGGAAAACGGATAATTTAGGCCCGGAACGATCTCACTTCTCACATGCGCCTTGGGTGCGATTCATGCACTCTTGGGCGCGATTCAAGCGCCTAGGGAACGATCCATGAGCTAGTTATTAATTAAGGAAACAAGCGACTTCACGACTTAAATCAACCTCGTAACTCCATTCTCCTCACACCTTGGTAAGGTAAACGCTGAAAGGGTTGCCCGTTTGTAGAACTACCGAGTATGATAGTGTGTTATGTACTCCTAAGATTCATAGATGGGAAAAACTTTAGGAACACTGGCCCTCATACCTTTGGAAATTTAGGAACGCCAATTCAAGTCAAGAGTAAGACCCCACACGTAAGGATAACTGTATGACCGGCATGTGCAACTCAACTTGCGGAGGGATAGACCAAAATCAACCTAGAGAGTAAGACCCTGCACGTAAGGATCATCGTGCAAACAAGCATGTGCTGCTTGACAAACCAATTAGGTTACCTCTCATGATGAACTCATCGCTTAGATAGTCTAATTAGAATAACTAAATGTGACTTGACTATTATTTAACTCGTATAAGTCACCATCTCTTTTCTGAATAGCATAACCGGTGAGATTTAGAGCCAAATATTTCCAATCCATTCTATTATAATTCTTTATAACATGAGTGGTCCATATGAATGTTATTTTTGCTTGAATTTGCGGTCGCTCTTTATATACGATCGGTCAATTTTTTATATTACCCACGAGGCAATTTTTCTTTGGTACCTTGAACCTTTCAAGCCACCCTGTTGTATTCTTATTATCCTTTGTGAAGCCACATTGAGCCTCCAGATGAAAATTATTTTTTTATTACTAAGTGACGAATTATATCACAATTATGAACCTTAAATGCAATCTGTTTGATTTCTCTTGAAGTTAGATAGAGAATTATTTTTACTTGATATGGTTTGAAGCTAAGTTTGGGGCTGGTTTTTGGAATTAGTAACATTTTAAGTTTGGGGTTGGGTACCAATAGGCTTTATTTATCAAAAAGAAAAAAAATGTAGAATATAATGAGTCTACTCACAAAAAATAATATTGAAAAAAGAAAAAAAAATCAAGAGTCAAAAACAAAACAAAAAATCGGTATTTTAAAAAAAATGTTTATTTATGTAGATGAAAAAGATAAATAGTTCTATTTAGTACCCATCTTGTCTGAATCAAGAAAGGAATGTTGACAGCACATCAATGATTAGTAGGAATCCCTAGGTTGATAATCTAACTCCAAGTTTCTTTGTAAGCCTACTTTCCCAAATATATCAACCATTAACCTAAGTCATGTTATAACTCTTAAAGTCTTCAAAGTGTGTATATAATCTGATTTTTACAGTCTGTTTAGAATTGTCTCGAATTTCTAGAAAGGTACATTCATGTGACGACTGGAGTGGAAAAATGACGTGACTAGCCCTACTGGCTTTAGGAGATACATGTGTATCATGGAAAAAGTTTGATTGAGTATATGAGTTATCTTCTCCAAGTTTGTCTCTCTTGAGTGTAACGAGGTAACTAAGTCAATGTTGTAAATGTGATGAATAATGATCTAAGCACAACTACAGAAAGGTATGTTTTTACTAGAAAAAAAAATGAAAAGAATAAAATTTCTTTCTTTCGTTACTTGAGGACAAGCAACAATTTAAGTTTGGGGTTTTGATGACAGGTCATCTTACGTTATTCTTAGCATGTTTTTCAGTCATTTTTTGTAGGTTTTACTAGTAGAACAGTGGAGTATTAGAACAATTGTCTATGATTTCGGGACATTTGTAATGTTTTCTATATTTGATTATGTAATTCTATTCTTCCCGAAACATAGCAATTCTAGGATGTTTTTTATGTAATTCACGAAGAAATCATGCAAATCGGCAAAGCAAGAACATCTGAAGATTAGTGAAGACCTTGGGAAGATCAAGAATGAAGATTCAAGAGTCCTCAGAAAACTTTACAGAGGGGAAATTATGTTCCCAGGTCCCAAGACATCTTGTATGGAAGCAAACACCCAAAAGGACGAAAGAACAAAGAATTAGGATCTGAAACACACTCACATGCGTAATGACAAGTCATCTTTCGTTATTTTTAGCATTTTTTCAGTCAATTTTAGTAGGTTTTACGAACAAAACAAAGGAGTATTACAGCAATTATCTATGATTTCGGGACATTTGTAATGTTTTCTATATTTGTGTCTGTACATTTTATTCTTCCCGAAACATAGCGATTCAATGATGTTTTTGATGTAATTCACGAAAAAATCATGCAAATTGGCAAAGAAAGAACATCCAAATATTAGTGAATCTAACCGCTGCTTACTTTTTTGCAACGTAACAAAAAACATGTAAACTTGCTCTTTTGCAAACAGATTAAAATTTCAACCCTTTTATTTTATACAGTCAACTTCCAAAAATAAGTAACGCGAATTGTTTGGACGAAACGACAATCCTTGTGGATAAGATACTCTACTTATAAATTATTTACTTGGTTAACGATTTGTTGATGTACGTGAATCATTATGATTTTTTATTTTTACAATAAAATACTAAACTGTAAGTATGGGTTCATCTCTTTGAGACGAGTCGGACAATAAGTATAGGTTCATCTCTCAGCCCGAATTCAAACCTTGGTTTGCAACATTGTGGGAGTATAGCCTATTGGGCTAAAGCTAACCCCCAATGGTCATTTAAAATAATTGAATGAATGACGATCAATTTTTTTTACCAAAATTACTATGGTTCTTAAAATGCCGAGAAAATAATTTTTTAATAAAATATAATATATTACTTAACCATAACTATTAATTATAAAAAGGCCTCATTTTATAATTTGTCATGGGCCTCAATATGTGTTGGGCCAATCCAAAAAAACTTAACCTAATATCAACATCTCCTCCTATGAGCTCCTTATAAATTTGTTGTTACGTTCTCTTTCAGAATACGATCGGCGGCGCTTGCATCCATCCTCTCTTTATTTCGTTCATATATACTTACAAATATTATTTGTATGATTGAGTTGATTTTGACATGTAAGTTACATTCTTTGTGATTTCATTTCACTTAAATCAAATTTATATATATGTTCAACTAAGAGCATTCATATTATTCTGCCATTTCACTTATATCTATGTTTCTTTTATTTGCTTCTTTTATATAATAATCTTTTGTTGTTTTGTCTCAACTAGATCTATAAAGAGGAGACAAAACCTGATTCATGGACGAACATTTCAGGACTAATCGAATGAAAATTGTTGATGTGGTCTTGCACTCATACAACTTCCATATTATGATTTTTTCTATTGTTTGTTTCTGTAATGTTCAAAACAGATCTTCAACGAGTGTGATTTCTTTGATTAAATATGGAGAAAAAGGTATGCATGAATGAAAATATGATTTTGTCTTAAATTATAATGATTATGAAATGAAGATATAATCTTCTTGGTCTATTATAGTTTGTTTTGATTCGGTTGATTTTATTTCAAGGAGTAATGTCTTTCTTATTTGGATTAGATTTAATACATCTTTATTTTTTCAGAGGTATATTTAATACTTCTGGATGGCATAATTATGTCAATGGTTGATTATGGTTTATATATTTTATGTATGTGATATTTTTCTGTTATTATTTTAGATAGTATTTTTACAGTGTGTCTATATATATATGCTCTATGTTTTTGATTGAATTTTTAAGTGATATGAGTATAAAATTAAAAACATTATTGATTAGAGGAATTATGGAGGAAAATTATTATAAACATTTTTAGGTTGTAGAAAATAAACTTCTTATAACTTTGAAAATATAATATGGACATATAATTGTTACCATATGTCATTCTCAAGTTAGCGATTCGATGTAATCCTCGTGTATCCTTTTTTGTTCACTGCTAATACAATTTTGGTATATATAACCACTTGTTACACCATTAATCGAGTAAAATATATGTAGTTTTGTAACCACTTGTTACACCATTAATAGAGTAAATATATGTAGTGGCATGGATGTTGTATACAATACTAATGTTTTCAATATACTGTCTTGTTTTTCTTATACAACCCCCATTTGTCACAATTTTGGTGCATTTTGACTGGTGGTGTGCTATACACAGTTTCAGGGTATTTTATTATTTGTAATTAAAAAGCGTAGATTTTGTCCGTTTTATATCGTATGATTTATGATTCTTCTATTTAATTCTGTTTGGTGCAGTATGGAAGACTCATGCTTTTTCTTCACCTGGTTCTACCAACCTTCCTAGTCAAAATCACTGGGAGTGTTGGTGGGTTGGCGTCTGAGCTTACGGTTGTCCGATGCTTACGGCAAGTAGGGCTTGAGTTGCAGCAAAGGATAAATTCAAATAAACCTTAAAATGTCGAAAACCAAACATAAAACTACCAAAAGTCTAGAAAGGTTTAAATAAACATAAATATTATTTTCATAAACAGGTTTTATGTTGCTTTAGAGCAGGTTTGTCGATAATGTCCTCGTACAGCGCAAGCTTCGCAAAGGTTTTTCCTTGAAGTAAGACGTCCATCTTACAAAGTCTATTATTCTTGTAGTTTGTAAGATTTTTTTTTGAAAGAAATGTAGTTTGTAAGATAATTTTCCAAAAATTATTTATGTGAAAGTCCATTCCACCAACAAAGTCAAATGTCAAAGGTTTTTCCTTGAAGTAAGTGGTCCATCCTGCAAAGGTTATTCCTTGAAGTAAGACGTCGATTATTCATGTTAAAGTTCATTCCACCAACAAAGTCAAATGTCAAATTCTTTGTAAGATAATTTTTCATAAATTATTTAACTCTACTCTTTATATGAAGTAAGGTTATGTTCCTTGTTATTTTTTTCAAATTTTCATGTGTACCATTAAATTCTAATCTCCTATATCCATAATTAATTTATTTTCCAAGCTTTGTTAAAAAGGAAATTCAAAAGCACTCAGACAGTTGTAATTTATAAAGTACCTGTTTTGGACAATTCGAAACTAGGCACCGCAGACAAAATTGTAAACATGTGAGTATAATATCCATACTGTAGGGATATTTTGAGCTCACTTTTGCAGTAAAGCACCCTTTTGAGATGAAGCAAAGGATAAGGCATACATACATACATACACATAAAATGAATGAAGATGAGATGAACACTGAATCTTCATATATATAGATTTACATGATCACTGTGTTGTACTGTTGTTGTTCACATAAATTTTGATTTCTCATTCAAAATGATCTTCCAAACCTGAATCTCAACCTTGATACCATGTCTGAAGAACAAACCCTAACATAACGAAACAATAACAACATTTACTTCGATTTAAACCGTGTTGACGAGCTTTTCCAAAACACTTTTAGGAAAGGTCTTCAACAAATCCCAAACCACCATGTTATTGATGATGATCCAAATTCACGCGCCATAACAAAATTAAGATGAACATTGCTCCAATAGGGCAAGTTACGGGATGAGGCTTCAACAAAGGTGTAAGGAGCTTGTTAGTACACCTAAAAGGGATAATTATTTGGTTTTATTATGATTGATGATTTTTGATTTATTTTGGTTGAACATATAAAAACTCTTATACACCTTTTGAAAATTAATAAGAATTATATTTATGTAAATAAATATAGACATTAAATTAATTTACATTGAAAAATGTTTTAACAAGAATCAATTTTCACCACTGCTAAACCAAATATACACTATAGTAGAACAACATGGAGTAAAATAAAATAAAATTAAAAACAAGCATCAGCATAGTAGAACAACATGAGTAGTATTTCATCTTTTCGACTAGCTTCTCAATCGTCACTTTTATACTAGAGAAATTTGTTTCATTAATAATTGGGGTGTCTGTATTATAGACTACTTTTATATCAGAGAAAATTATTTCATTACCAATTAGGGTTTCTATATGAAATATTTTATCCCAGATACATGGAGTACACAACCAAATGCCAAAACATTTCTAAACCTAACCTAAATCTCGCCTCCTTCCCGCGCAACCCAAACACTGCATACAAACATAACAAATCTGAATGCAAGGCTTACTCCGACTATACCTACCTAAAGATATTTTACCAAATCTATTGGGAAAATTCACAACTAACAAATGGATGACGGGTCGACTCTTCGCTAACCTCACAAAACACACAACATGTACTAATAGTATTACCAATAAGCCTCCATTTATAAAAAGGTTCTAACGCTTAGGAACTCTATCATGAAGTAACTTTTAAGAAAAGACCATCTTATAGGGGCATTGTTGTCAAAATCGCGACTTAAGTCCCAAAATCCCCGTTTTTGAGATTTTGTGTAGCTTTAACGACTCAAATTTATAACAGAATCCCAAAAACAGGCAAAATCATATCAAGGATTTTGGTGGATTTTGTTCATTTTTTTGATAAGGGTCAATTTTTTGACCCGGTTCGTCAATTGACCCAATTTGAATCCATGACTCGGTTCTATAAATACCCAAAAGGCCAAAAAAATTCATTCTTTCACTTCCCCCACACTTCCTCATTAGTTACACGGTTCATCTAGGCGTTGAGTGATTTATGTATATGTATTTTGTGAACTTTAAACTTTAAGTCATTTATGACTATATGCAATTTATAACATATATTTAGCATTATTTTTATTTTGGTAGAATCCTCGATTTTGATTGCCTTTACGAGTCCCGATTTTGTTATCCTATATCGATTCTACAAAAGTCCTTGAGTAAAATATTTCGATTTTGATTGCGATTTTACGAGTCCCGATTTTGCTATTCCCTTTCGACAAAGTAAAGTCCCGAATTTGCAACCTAATAGGGGCTCAACCCTTCCAAACCTTGGCCAAAATCAGGAAATCATCATCTCGACAAACTCACTCCCAATGGAATGATTATGAGAGTACTGTGTAGGCTGAACAGAACGAGTAACTTCTGTTGGCGTCGAACTTCAAAGTTCATGAATCCTCTACGTGTGGGAAAGAGTGGTTCCATCCAGAATTGTGAATAAATTGGCCACCAGATCCTCTTCCACAACAAACAAACCTCTCGTCTACCTAATCTCTTAAATCCAACTATCATGTTCAATGACCTATATCCTCAACCATCAAATCTGGCAGGTCCGAAACCAATAAGAGCGTCTAAAACTACTCACTTTTAGTGTCTTATAAACCTCAAATAAGGTTACCTCCGAAGAACAAAAAGAACGCTAAGTTGCTTACTATAGGTGTTGAGAGATTGTTGATGATATCTTTCTCATATCCTCAAAATGAAATTAAGAGGAAATTATTTTTGTTGATGTAGTTTTAAAAGAGTGTTGATTTTGATGCAACACATGTGTATGTGGATTTTTGTTGCCAGCCATTAAATATTCAATATACATAACCACGTTTTACACCATTAATAGAGCAAAAGAGTGTGGAGGCTAAATAACATGTGATATGATACAACTTTTTCAATATACTCTATTATGTTAATTTTTGAAGCTTGCTTCTTTCGTGTAAGTTTTGTTTCCCACGTCTTGATAAGAACTAAATGTATCTATATAACTGCATGCTTGATTTCTGTTGGTTTTCATTTTTGCTTGCATTAGTAACTTCTTTTTTTCGGTAGATGATTGCATTGGAAACTTTTAATTTAGTGAATTTTATTATGGTGTATGACCTATTAATTTCTTGAATTATAATTTCTAAATAATTTCTTATTTTATTTATAATGGTTAAAAACGCACACACGTATATGATTTTTCCTTTTTACATTTAACTATAATAGTATAATTCATTTTGTATTTATAAATTGTTTTTCGAAATGCTATAGTCCAGCCCTGGCATTCATCTCACATTTTTCCTTTAATTGTTTTTCGTTTACAATAATATTCAATTTAGCCATATTGTTCGTCATGTATCGTCTGCTTCAAATGTATACATTTATGTGTGTCCTCTGGTTTGAAACGTAAACCTACACATATTTGTCATTTAGCATGATTATTTTTAACTTAATTTAGTTTTAAATGGTATGATTGTACAACCCTAAAGTTATGGCCATCTTAAAAAATTGTTAGCATAGCAAGAGTGTAAGGCAGCCTAAATATACAATATACAGAGTTAAGATATATTCACATCAATTTTGTGACCATTTTTCCAACAACCTAAAAATACAACTTGGATATATTGGGATCATGTTATGAAGCTTTTTTTCTTTTGTTTTTATGAAAATACTCCTTTGTACATAGGGTAGTCGAAATAGTTGTTGCAAAATAAATGTTCAAATATCATTTCTGAAATATAAAAACCAAATAAATAACAAATATAATGATGGCAACAAATTAAACCTACTTGAACAAATGACAATTATAAAGAAATTTATAAGTTACTTAGTAGTATAATGTATTGAAATTATATTAGAGTTCAACATTTTTGGAATTGTTAGATGTATAATGTGTTTGAACGCTCTTATCCGTTGAGATAGTTTTTGGGATAAGTTTTAACTCCATCTAACATGTATCATTATCATGTTAGAAATTAAAATGTGAGAATTGGATTTAGGATCAACGCTAGACGTGAAGGTGAGTATTGAAGTTGTAATAAAGTTTCACATTAGCCAGATTTTTAGATTGTTAGATGTAGTCAGATTTTTAGTTTGTTAGATCTATAAATGTATTAAAAAAAAACCTTATCTTTAGAATGAAATCAAAACCCATGTAACAAGAACGACACTTCCTTTAAAATAAAAACTAGTATTCCTCCTAATTTAAAACTTTACACATGATTTTAGTGAGAGAAAAAAAACCTTTACACATGATTACCATCATTTTTATTTTTCTTATATACGCCATATAAAATAATGCACGCTAGCAAGAGCATCAGGATATGTGATCAACCAAAGTTTGAGGTGCACTTCAAAGTACCTGGTAAACGATTTATAATCAAAATAAAATTAAGCACAACATAAATTGCTGAAATAAATTGTGTGGACCAAAATTACTTAGACAGTTGTGACTGAAAAATGAGAGCTCTGCTAATGATGAGAATATTATTACATGATAATAGTAAAGATGAGAGCTTAGACCTCAAGCAATCTAGTCTAGCTTAGTTTTAGTTCATATAAGTTGATGTTATTCCATTGTAACTTGTTGTGAAAGTGACTCAAAATTGGAGAAATTGGATTTCTGGAAGTGCAAATTCGTGGCCCGATGTGTCGTAACAATATAAATTTGTTACGTATTTTATGGGCCAGATTTGTTACAATTTGTTTCAATATGGGAGTTACTTTTACTATAAATATAGGTTTTGTATCAGAGCAAACCTTGAGAGATAGAGGGGGCTGAAACAAGGGTTTAGAAAGACAACAACAAAACTAGGGTTTGTATAGAGTTTGTCTCTTTGGAACAAACACTAGGGTTTGAGGGTTGTTTCACCTTGGGAAACACTATTAGGATTGAGTCTCTTGGTTACGGGAAGAGATTGAGATTTTGGGTAGAATTAGGCGGGAGACTTATTCTTGTAACCCATTGATATCTCTTTTGTAAAGTTACTCATCATTATAGTGGAACGGAGGGCTGCTCTCTCCCCCAAATTAGGTCAATTTGGACTGAACTGGGTAAACAAATTCTTTTGTGTTCTCTCTACTTTTCTCTCGTTGTTTTCTACTTTTTCTTGTGATTATAACTGTTACCCACTTGTATTGGTTGCTTGATTATTCCTTGCTCCACACATCAAGTATTTATTGATGTGATTTTTCATCGAATTCGCAACATAACCTATTGTACAGCATTAGCTCTCTATAAATAATTATGTAAACACCGATTCTACATGAAATAATACAATACTTTTACTCTTTAGGCACAAAGTTTGGCACTATATAACTTGCGGATCCGTATCCGTGTTGGCGGTCGAATCTTCTACCTTGTTGTTGTTGCAAGGAGTTGTTGGTTCTTGGTTCAATTTCATGTTGATGGTTGGCCCATACACCCTATTTTAGGCATCCACCGGTGTTGTTTATATTTCTTTGTATCACCCAATTGTGGGTTGGTATACACTTTGTGGATTGACTGGGTTAGGTTTATGTCCCCTAGATTTTTTCTTGTATTTATTTTTTCCTTTTTTTAATAATATATGATCACCTGATATAGACTGGAATATGCAAGACACTCCAACTCTGTTGTATTTATTTCTATTCCTTTTTTATGTTGTTGGACTGTTGGCTTATAGAAAAAAATATTAAGCGGCAAACCAATATGGATGCTTATACTTTAGTGAGGACAAGTCACTTTCTTTTCTATTCAATGAAATGAATTAGTTTGGTTTGTTAAAAATGAAAGAACCAATTTTAAAATGTTAATGTCTTGTTTAAACCAGTATGAGCATGTAGTTAGTATTGTACTCACCACTTGTCCCCTTCCTTTGTTCTTGGAGTTTTCGGTGACAAGAATTGATGTTGATCTCATTCTGATCTTCATAAATGCTTAGCAAGGAAGAAGCAATTTATTTTTAACATGGATTCTATGTTAATATTGCGAAGTGTGATATGATATACTCCTAAGAATGGAATTGAAGAATTTTCTACCTACAAACATTTTGGTATTTCCTTTATCTTTGACTTGTCCAACAGTGATAGAGATAGTTTGAGGTTTGTAAAATCAATCTACAAGCTGCATAAGCTAAAGAAGCTTGAATCACATTATTTATTTGAAAGAAACTAAAACAAAAATTCAAAATGTTCATTATTACTAATCAACAAGATGATTATCTGCTATATATCAATATCTAGTTCTTTAAACCAAAAACTATAAAATAAATAAAGTCCATAGAAACTAAAACGAAAAAAAAATATGAATTTTTTGAATAGTGAACTAATATGAAGAGCTTCCGGCACCAACCAATGTTTTCCAGCACCTGCAATAGTTATGTCTTAAGCCACTGTTTCCCCTTGCAAAAACTAATGCTCATAGCTGATCTTCCGTGACAATTACTAAATTACAAGCTCAAAAATCTTATGATCATTTCGTAGAACCTGCTGTAGCGCGAGCTTTGGTTGTACAACCAACAAATTTCTGTTGTTCCCATCACAATTTCCATGTCAAAATATTTCTACCATGAGAAAATTATCGAATACAGCTAACTTCCAAATCAATCGATGACCACAACATACTAGAATTAAGCTTTTTATAAACATACAAAAAGTGCAGTCTTAAATTGCCACGGCAATATAACAGTTACAAAGGTGTCCATTATGGCATGGAAACTGCAACTACGGCTGTATACCACAATATAGAAGCTCACAGCATAACCGCAGTCGAAATTTAAAATCATAAACCAAAAAATGCATCAAATTATCACTTTCAAAAGAATATAACACATCTATTTCCTCATAAACTACTAGGATATACTCCATTCGTTTGTCTATCAATTTTCTTGATGTCTTTTGTGGCTTCGTCGTCTCTGTTGAGTACCGCTTTCCGTTTCATCTCAACTGTTGAGTTGTTTTAAGGAAACCATGGGCATAGCTTATAAACAATAAAACACCATGGGCATGTTTGGATTGACGTATTTAAACTTATCTATTGGCAAAAGCACTTGTAAGACCGTTTGAGAGAGCTTATGCATACAACTTGTGACATATCTATAAGCTATTTTCAACTTATTACTACTTACAACTTATATTAAAGCAGTTCGACTCTATTTTATATTTTGTTGTAGAAATAGCTTGTACATAAGTACTTATATGATAAACGATTATGCTACGAGCGCATAATGACATTTATACGCCATAACATACACTTGAATACAAATTCCTAACTAACACTAACCTATTTCCAAATACAAATACCAAGTTTCAATTTTTAGCTAACCCAGTTAACTTTAGCTTACAAAAATCAAAACCCACTTACAAAATTGAAAAGGGCTAAATAATGCTGCTAAATTAAATAGCTTCAATACAATATATTGAAAATATCTAATATTTTATATACTGGTGTTCGGTTTCAGAATCGTTGAAAAGATCGAAGGGGTTGATTGTGTAAAATAAGCATTATGTTAATGTAAATGTACTACGAAAGTATTGATCAATTAATAAAATAAGAATTTGTATCATGTCTATCTCTTTACCTTTATTTTATTTTTTGTCGAGAAAAGATAGGTGGAAAAAGTAATAGCCATTCTTTTGCCACCATATGACCGATCCAAAGGATGCATCAACAAATCAATCTACAAGTTACATAAGCTAAAGAAGCTTCGATCACACTATTTATTTGAAAGAAACAAAAACAAAAATACAAAATGCTCATTATTATTATTCAACAGGATGAATATCGGCTATATACCAATAGCTAGTTCTTTTAACCAAAAACTACAAACAAATGTTCCACAATTCATTCTCCACAAGGAAGCTCAACAGACTAAGCAAAGTCCAAAGAAACTAAACGGGAAAAAAAAAAATGAATTCTTTGAATAGTGAAATTAATATGAAGAGCTTCTGGCACCAACAATTGTTTTTCCAGCACCTGCAATACTTATGTCTTAAGTCACTGTTTCCCTTTGTGGATAATAAACTGGTCCTTAGTTTTGCAGCATCAAGCCATCAACCATTGCAGGATGTCCTTCCTAATAACATCGCCTGACCAACGAGCATTGTGGTTTGATCGAAAAGCATCAGGAGGATAGTAACTGAGGTTTCGATAATGAGTGGTCGTCCCAACAGGACTTGGTGGTTGCAAAATACTTGCAATGCTGGGGAAAGGCTTTGGCCAAATAGTTGATGATGGCGTAAATAACCGCTTATTCGAACCCCTCTTGAATAAAGCATAGTAACTAGGTCTTTTGAAGTTGGAGCTCTTGAATAAAGCATAGTACCTAGGTCTTTTGAGGTTGGAGGAGCCAGCTTGAAGCTTTGTCATTACGCTTGAGCTAGCACCATTGGTGGGTGATCCACCAAGAACCTGAGCTGACGGTTTCATTTTATTAAGCCATCGCAGCATTAAGTTTCCAAGATTCCGACCCACTTCTGTGTCCCTTTCTTGAATTTTCTGATGAACTTTGATTGCCACATCAAATACAGAACGTGTTCTTCTGTTAAGTGCCAAAATATGAAACCAATAATGAAATTGTGTTATGTCAAACTATGCCTAATAACCCAAACAAATCAATATATGATCGTTTCTTCTTCCAAAAGCAAATTAGAGAAAAAGGGGAAAGGAAAGATTAAACAATCATGAGATCCTAAAGATTCTCAAGTCACAGAAAACTAAAAATCCATGTTCAATAATCAGGATCCTCGCGCGTATTATTTGCACAAACTAATGCTCGTAGTTGATCTTATGTGACAATTACTAAATTACAAGCTCTAAAATCTTATTTCATCTCATGTCTGGCTGGTTATATTATTATATATGCATATTAGTAAAACTAGAGCAAGCTTCGTTGTACCAACTTTTTCTTGACATAAAAAAAAAAATGCTAGAGCAAATAACATCAGAACAGAACAGATGCAAACACAAAAGTTAATAGAGATTCTATTTTTCATTAAGTCGTTCACCGATGCGAACTAAATCGTATGAGAGCCACTCTATGCATCTCAATTAAACGCAAAACGGCTAAACCCTAACTTCCACATCAATCGAAGACACCACATTTTAAGCTTTTTACAAACACATACAAAAAGTGAAGTTTTCGATTGCGGTCCACAACCACAATTGCAACTACATCAGGTGCATTTTGCCATATTTTACCGCAGTATAACGGTCTGTAGTGTAACCACAATCACAGCTACAATTTAAAACCATAACCAACAACTGCACAAGTTATCACCACTTTCAAAAGAATATAACATATCCATTTCCTCATAAACTACTAGTACATAGAAATCAGAGACTTAGTTCAGTTTGACAACGCCAGATTTTGAGCTTATAGCTTATAAGGTTACATGACAAGAAAAACAGACTCGTAACATTTTTTCTCACAAGCTTATAATTGATTTTTCTAGCTTATAGCTTATGACAAAAAAGAAGAAAGTGAACAAAATTAAATAAAATTGAAAAGGGAAAGAGTAAATACCGGTGAAGAAATTGACGAGTCTGAGGATGATTACGAGTAATGAGCCTACGTTGAATCCTTAGAGAGTGTCTGTAAGTTCGTTTTAGACCCAAAAAATACGCAGTTCCAAGTGCAATCTCCCACAATACCATGATCGCAGAGTTTCTGATACACCTCTATTTTTTTCTTATAACCACTTTAATATTTAACTGAGATTTATTCAACCTTTGCATTGTTGCACAAGTTTCTTTCTATTTCTTAAGCCGCCACAATTTTTTCTTTATGTCTTTTGTCCGTTGATTTGTCTTTTATGTTTCATCTCAACCGTTGAGTTTTTTTATGGAAATCCTATGGGCTTAAGGCCCACTTCGATCACTGTCAAGGATCACATTCTCTTCATGAAGATTGTTCGTCCCACTTTAAAAATTGCTCTCTCACATCTAAAATAATATTCAATACCTCTAACGGTGACGACAATTAATCGTTCACTCCTTAACATTCAGTTTAGGAGGGGATGGTTAACTATCGTTTAAAGTATTTTGGTCATTTTGAGATCTGAGAGGGCATCTTTTAAGATGTAAATAACAATCTTCATTCTCCATTTTTTATTACAAGATTCACTTTCCATGTTTCTTCTCTTTTATAAAACTTCTTTTATGACTTATTTATGAAATTACTCTTAATGATTGAGAAAAATAAATTCATTTTCTCTCATATTATTTCAGTCATTGTAGTGTTAGTTATGTAAATATAATACACATTTTTTATAAATTTATTGCTACAACAATTTTTTTTTAAAATTCATGAAATTTGTAGTAGTTTTATAACAAGAGATAGGGAATATCTAAAGTGTATAAGAAATCCTCAATTTATTCTAGAGTATATTGAAATTTGTCAACTTAGTTCATAAAATCATAAGAGCATGGACTAAATTGACATGTTTTATATACTTTAGAATTACTTATTATAATCTTCATAAAAAAAATATTTATTTATTATATTTATACAATTTAGAGACTAAATTCACTAGTAAGTGGTTTCCTTTAAAAAAAAATAGTTTAAAGATTAAATGATGGTTTATTTGATTTTTGAACAAAAGAAATTCAAGGCTATATTTTAACATCTCCAATACACTTTGTATAGTTGATATGCTTGGAAGAGAAGGAAAAAAATAATAAAAACTGAAATATTGTATCTCAATATTGAACAATCATATTTTTGAATGTTTAGTGTGGCGACGGAGAAGTATGTTGTTTACAATGTGTTTAAAAATCTTCAAAACTCTTACAGCACTATCTTTCGTCTAAATTTATTACTTGACCTCAAAACTCATCATGTTCAATTCTTTTTGTTGAATCGACCATGATCACGTTGGATAATTTGTCTCAGTTGTAGGAACATGAAGGACCATAAACGTCTACTTATCTAATGTTTGGATTTGTGATGCATTTCTATGAAATTGTAATGAAATATCATGGTAGCGGATAACCTATATAGTGTAGCTTTCATAAATATCTTGTTAAACATACATTCTTAAAGATATTATTATTTATTTTTTTGACAAGATGACGGTGATGTTGGTCATCGTTGAAGGTTTGAATGATTTTGAAGCATATGTAATGTAAACCTCTCATGTGACGTTCCTTCACACAATTGGCTCTAATATCTACTTTAAGAAAAATAATTGCAACATGTTTTCTAACACACTCATTCAACGTACTTTGTACTCCCTTATATTCATTATTCCCTTATATTTTTCTCCATAGGCGGATTCAACGTTTAGCAATATTCATTTAAATTTTAACCAACAGATATGTATACTGAAAAAACTTCCATTCCCTTGTATTTTTCTCCATAGGCTGACGGGAGAAGACAACAAGCATATAATTTCCAACTTTGGAAATTCAGTTTCTATTTGCTTATAAAAGTGAATCAAATAGCTGCAAACTTGTCCAAGTAACTAACAAAATCTGTCAAAGCTGTGCTCACACTGAAACAATTTGCAGGAGTTTCAAAAAGGTATGTACAAGAAGTAAATCAAAGGATCAAACCCTGAGCAGGTGCAGGCTTGGAAGAGTGCAGTTCACTTGTTTCTGCTGCTTTTGGGGACTCCGAAAGGACCTGCGCATACTGATCTTCAACTTTACGATTCTGTTCCACTTCTGCATTTTCCACTTTTTCTTTTGTTTTCTGTCCTACATCCCCAGCTGCCTTAGCAACCTTGCTAAAAGCACCGGTTACCCAGGTAGTACCGGTGAGTACATAGCGATTCTTCATTATAGCAGACCCTGCGGTACTGACTTTCTGTTCAGCAGCTGCAAATGCTGATTTGGTCTTTTCTGAAACCTGAAACTTTTGATCCACTTCTTTAACTCTACCACTCACAACTGACGCACCAGCAGTTAATTTCTCAGTAAGCCCAAGTTTTTGGTCAAAAGATGTAACTTTCGCCGAGGCTGTTGAACTTAACTGGTGCTTCTCATCAAAACCCTTTGCTTTGTTCACGGCATCTTTCCCTAAGATAAATCCCTTCGCAAGCATGCTGGTGACCACATCCTCTGCCTTCCGTAAAGCAGAGTCGGCACCACCAGGAGTTTTACCCTCAGCGGCCTGAAAAAAATTACACATTTGTTATAGGCAAAAACATCCTAGTTAATGGTATGTTTGGAATGGTGATATAAGGTGGAACAGCCGAATAGGATGAAATGCATATCCTAGTTAATGGTATGTTCGGAATGGTGGTATAAGGTGGAATAGCCGAATAGGATGAAATGAGTTCATTAGATTTTAAAATTTGAATGTTATCTTATTTCGTTATATTCCATATTATACCACTTATCCAAACATAACCTTGAGCGCATTAACTAGAGGGTCTTTATGAGGCTTACAGATGATGCCAAGGCAGCAGGTGGAAGTTTGTAATCTGGATCCAGAGTTATCTTAACTGACAAATCAACTATTGTTGCCCCCTGATATGTTGAAAAACTCGGTTAAATTATTGTTATATATATAATTGCTGGCTATATAAATTCCTACATTAAAGAAACAAGACACTTAATTTGGTTCTCCAAAAATATACATGCATCAAATTGCTTCTCCATTAAGCAGTGATATCAAAATAGTCCTTCAATGATTAGTATTATTAATAACGCTGCCAGTTTCATCCTTCCAGTACCAATTTGATCCAATTTTAAGGATCAATTTTATAGCAATTTATGTCACTGATATCTGAGAGGTTGCATACATTGTTGGACCAGAATAAGTTTACCAACATAAATAGGATGTCAACAATGTCACAAACTCATAGTATGACCCAACCCAATAATAAAATTTTAAATATACTACCCAAATAAAATGATATATCAGACACATTCCAAAGTAGAGGCACTTAGGCAACATATCATACTTCCAAGGGCTATTCTTTTCAATTTGCTACTACACAAACCCAAAAATAAGACAACTACTGTCTAGGATCCTATGCAAACCAATCACAGATTAACATCAGTAAGCTTGCATATATAAACTCTTTCGAACTTCTCTTCAATTTATATTAAATCTGAAACTGAATGATTGAAACTTTACAATCTTCTAATTCTAGTAGCAAAAATAAATTTTATCTTAAAGCAGCCGTTTTCCAGCATCAGACATCACATGAATCAATACAACATGCATATCCAAAAAGATCAACTTTGATAATCCATAACATAAAGATTAAGCAACATTTTATATTGACTATTGACTGCCTAACAGCACAATCCTTCTCTTTTCTCTGAACATGGAACCAACTAAGTATACAAAATAGGCAGAGATGCATGTCCAATAAAATTGCTGGAAAATAGTGTTAAATATAAAAACATTCAAAGTGTTTTCAGTCAATAGCTTAAGCTTTTGGGATAGCTAATTCACGACATGGCATCAAAGCCTCTATATTAAGAGGAGAAGATGTTAGACCTCTCATTAAAGATTGGCTATAGGAGGAGAGACAGAGGCCGAGAAGGCCAATCTGACCAAAGTCGGTTTTTAGTTAAGTTTTTGTGGCAGCTATGTTTTTTATTAATTAAGTATGTTTGTCAATTATGTGTGTGGTTAGCAAGAATAAAAAGGAAAAGGGCGAGTCATAATCAGTTGTTAGAAGTTATTAGTATGTTTGAACGCTTGGTCGATATTTCTGGAGCACTCTGTGGAGTGATAATCTCCACCTTAGTTTTGTTTTAGTTTTTTTTTTTTTGGCAAAAGGCAAAAATAATTTATGTTAATCTGAAATAGTTTATCCAAATGTAATTTAAATTAATAATTAATTATGAAAAAAAAAGTTATTAAGTGGTTGATTGGGAAGGCGGGAATCAAGCTCTTGAAACTTGGTAGGAACCGTGTCTACTGCACTTTCCTGTGGAACTTTTCAATTCTGTTGTGTGTTTTATCTCTGATTTGGGAACCTATCCTCCGAGAATATACAATAATACAGTTGTTACTCAGTTATATTATATATCCTATTGGTACCACTTACCAGTTTCTATCAAAATAGAACAAATAAAATATATCAATTAGAAGTTAGTCAGTTAGAAGATATATCAATTAGATTAATAGGGAGAATAATGATAGAAAGGGGGCCTTTAGGAAGTATAAAATTGTATGAAACGGAAACCCTTGATGGAGAATTCTTTCTTCTTTATGGATAGACTTCATTCTTCAATAACAGATTAATGATTGAATATTTTTATCTGTCACCCTATTTTATTATTCTCAATTCTGATTTTGTAACACATTGACCATTTGGTCTAGAGTTCAATCTCTGTTTCCTCCATTGGTCTAAATAAGAGTTATTTTTCAGCACAAAGTAGGGTGGGCCTGTGCATTGTCTATGCTTCCAGACCAAAGGGCTCTTACGTTAGTGGGCAAGGGAACCCCATGAATCAGACATATAATATAACCATTTGTGTGTCTTCACCCAATAGCTTAAGTTTTTGGGATGGTTGGTTCATGACAAACAATAATGTCAGTTCTTATTGTGAAACTTCAAAATGATTCCAAACCTGATGTTTACGCTCAACAAAGACATTATTTTATATCATAAGAAAGAGGTTCACAATGAAACCCTTGGTGTTGACAAAATGAAACATGGGATGCACAATATGAACTAACAGTGGCATCAAAATAAGTACCAAAACCCCTTTCTTTCATAACACTAAACTTGTTTATGTGAATTGAATAGGAAAAACGTCATATTCCTTACTGCCTAAGAAAGTAGCTGAGACATATATGCAGCCTCTAAGGTCCAAACTAAACAAGCAAAGGATTGCATGATTGTTTGTCATCAACAACAAAAAAACTCAAATTGTTTGAAAAATTAAAAACAACGAGATCTAACACACTGGGATACAATGTGACAAGCTGAGATGGAGATACTGATGAATTTTGAAGATTAACTAACAAGTATAACCAATTACGCGAAAAACACCTTTTGAGAAATAGAGGATACTTATCACCAAAAAGGCAGGGGTGAAAACAATACAGCCAAAAAAAGACTTATGAAACCCCCTCAGGTAAGAGTTTCTAAACATGTAACACTACAAGATCCTCAAATAAATATCAGTTTTCTACGAGATTCCCTTATGCTGCATTATCTAGCCAAAAAGCCAAACACGTCAACTCAAGGCAATGCCTTTTTTAGGATAAATGACACACAATCATGTAGTTCTAAGCCCTGAAATCTCAGTAATGAATATATGATTCTTTGGATGACAATCCAAGACAAATTGATTGGGTGCTTAAAATACTTAACTATTTCATAAATAACCATGTGCGATATACATATATTAACTGATGATCAATGTCAGGAAGATTACCGATAGTAGTACCGCCGTCTCGGCACCTTGTGGATCCTTGAAAGTAACAAAGGCAATTTGAGATCGCACGTCGTAGCTGCATTATTAATAATTTAATATATAAACATGTGATTGTATAATAAAACTTAATAATGGGAGCACCCTTAAAAATAGTCGAGTACCAAGCACAGCAACTAACTGACCTTTGCATTTCAACATATTCAATGTCACCGGAAAATGAAAAGAACTCCTTTAGGTCTTGTTCAGATGCTCCCAAGGAAACATTATCGACTTTTATAGTTTTGACCTGCAAATAAAATACATGTAACACTGAACGTTTAAAACCTTGTGGATAACCCATCTCTGCATCATACACTCTTGTGCTCTGATATCTAATACTTAAGAACAAACTCAAAGCCTACTTCTACAGATCGATACTCACTAAGAATGGGAACTTCCCTTGTGGTGTCACCTAGTCTCCTATGACTATAAGTAATGACACAAGACAAAGTTACATAAGAATGAATAAAAGAGCAACCTGGTGGACTAAAGCTCCCGCATACACAGGGTCCGGGAAGGGTCCCACCATTTGGTGTATTGTACGCAGCCTTACCCTGTTTTTTACACAAGAGGCTATATCCAGGTCTTGAACCCGTGACCTTTCAGTCACGTGACAACAACTTTACCGGTTGCGCGCCAAGGCTACCCGTTGACATAAGAATTAATAGATACTACAATTTCTATCAAGCTGTCAATCCACTCATTGCATTTTTTTTTTAATGGTGGAATCGTAACAGTAATAGTAAGATTATATAAAATTTGTAAACTCGTATATACGCATATAAAATAGCATTAGTAAGATAAAGAAAACTTTAAATCACTAAAAATACTAGTGTAAATTTAACTTGATAAGCATAGCACATAAGTAAGATAAACCTCAAATCACATTTCAAATAGTTATATTTATTAATAAGCATAATCGCAGAAACGTTTCAACTTATTCTACCCGATTCCACCAAATTTGCAGCTTAATTCGCAGTTTATAGCTTAAGCGTATATGATGATAATCACTTATGTATAAGCAATTAATATAACAAATGAAATTAAATTGTTTTTGACTTTTCTTCATAAGCTATATTGTAGAACTTATGCAAATAAGGTGTAAGAAGAGTAAGACGGATCTAGGAGCAAGATTGAGAACTAACCGACATATCAGACGAAGCGTAACGGCGTCGAAACTGTGATGTTTGAGAAGAAATGGGGAGGTTAGAAGATGAAGAAAACGGTGCAAAGAGAAGACAAGACTACGCTTTTATCGTTCTCTGACTTGGAAACGCGTACTGGATTTGCGTCGCACGTGCGTTCGACTATCGTGGTGGAGGAGGAGTTACAGTGTGAGTAGAACCGCGTGATTCAATAATGACTCAATTCGAAAGACTTGGACTACCTTAACATGACTTTTACTTTTCATTTAAATTTGGTCTTGCAAAGGAATGCTCCTTAGACCTTCATTAAAGATCACAAATTTTAAAATCATTCAAAAAGTAATTTATTGATTATACATAGAAACTTCTTATTAAACGTCTTTAAATAATGTCTTGGATGCATTCGTTAGCATTTACTATTAAAAATTAATTAATGAATAGGAAAAATTAACTGAGTGCCTTAAGGGCGGACTTTTAAAGAATTCATGACTTAATGTATGAAATCAAATAAAGGGGTCTAAATAGCAAGCAAACATATTAGATTTGAGAATGATTCAGATTGTTTGGATTTTAGCGTTTCAATTGAAGATTTTGCAGATGAAGAGGAGTGAATGCTTAATTTAAAAAAGAAGTTGTGTCTTAAGAAGCAAATTCGGGGTCCAATTGTGGTGGAAGGTAAGGGGCGAGAGGTAGGAAAGGTGTTTTGGGGAATGTAGCTTCAACTCCACCTTTGGGAATCCAGTTATTTGTTGAGGATCAAGTAGGTGCGGTGTGTGAGACTCAAACTACTGGTGGTGGTGAGGCACGCTTGAAAGTTTTGGCCAATGAAAAATTAAAGGTATTCAAAAACAAATTGGTTTTTCTTTTTCTTCAAGGGATAAAAACAAGGTTATTAAGGAGTCTTCTAAGGTGAATCAATGATTGTGTCTTCCATCAATATTAGAGGACTAATGGGGGTGTGAAAAGAGGAGAATTAGGGAGTTGGTGAGACAAAATAAGGTGGATTTCTTGGTGATTCAAGAAACAAAATTAGAGGATATAACACCGGCACTTTTTTTCAATCTTTGGGGGAGCAAAGATCGTCAATGGTCTTTTAGTCCTTTCGAGGGGAATAGTGGTGGTATCCTCTCCTTGTGGAGGAAGTCTTGAGGGTATGTTGGTGTGTGTTTTAACTGGGGAGTGCATAGGCATATGTGCATTGTCATTAATGTGTATGTGAAATGTGATGTTATATGAAAGAGACAGTTGTGGGAGGCCATTTTGGAGGAGTGTAATAGGAGGGGAAGTGGCACATGGTGTGTTATTGAGGATTTTAATGTTGTGGCGAATAGCGATGAGCGTCGTAGTATGCATGCAGAATCTTCTTCAAGTCAAGCGGTGGATGTGAATTGGTATAATAGGTTTGTGAAGGAGATGGAGTTTGAGGATCTAAATGTGGTGGGCCAGCGGTTCACTTGGTTTCATCCTAACGGGGTTTCAATGAGTCGTATTAACCATGTTCTTATTTCGGAGGAGTGGACGCATTTGTGGGGAGAATCTACTTTGTGGGTGCTGATGACATGCTGTCATTACGTAATTTTTAGGACTTATTTTGACATTTTGATAGAGTTCTGAGTCAATATGAAGAATTCAGGGGTATTAAAAGCATAAAATTTGGAGGTGTTGAAAGCAAGAAATCGTGTCACGATTTTATGTGCCGAGACACGATTTTCTTGGCAGAGAGGAAGGTTGATTCAGCCACTGAAATCGTGGTACGATTTCTGTTGGCGTGGCACGATTTTGAAGAAGGATCTGGAAGGAATCTAGGTTAAGTTACATATTGTGGCATGATTTTTACAGCCGTTACGCGATTTTGGGCGCAGAAAATATTTCCTATTTAAGTTGAAGCAAATTCCATAAATAATGGTGACGATTTTGAGAGAGAAAAAGTACGATTTTGACACCAGAAGACTGCAAAGGGGGCGATTTCATCATCTCTAAACAAGTTCATGTATGTTTTAATTCTTCCATTGATTATGCTATTTGTAAACTCAATTATGAGTAGCTAAATCACTTAGAGATTAAGTCTGAGATGAATCTGATGTAACCCTAACTGAATCATGTTGTTGTGAAACTCTATTTATTGTGAATATTAATCTAATTTTATTCAATTCAATTTTTCTTAATGTTTTTTATATCCTGATCAAATATAAACATGAATTCGTGAGAATGAATGACTACTGACCGTAGCTTTCAACTTAGACCTAATTGAATTGTTCAAATAAACATGATTAGTCTAGGAATTGATAATCGTTTATTTGTGATATTAGGTTAACGTTCGTAAAACCTTCAAAGAATATTAGCTCACCTAAGAAATTAGGGACTGTAATATGATAAGAGGGTCCTAAGTCAAGGGATTGATTAGGACTATTTTAGTTAATCATCGTGAAAAAAGAGAAATATTCATAAGAAATAGGTGCGGTGTACCAATTAGAGGAACTCAGAGGATTCGAAAGACCTAGTCTTATCTCTCTCTATATTTTCTTAACAAATCTTTATTTCTTTCTTTAAATCTTATGCAAACAAATCAAATATACTGCCTAGAAGAAATTAAAATAACCTTTACACATCCTTTAAAATAACTTTATTGTTTTATAGAAGTTAACACGGTCCATGAAGAAACGAACTTTATTTATTACTTTACACCCTTTGGCCACAACCACTCTTGCGCTCAACATACTCCTCCATGCATAACTTGGTAAATATCCAGTGTTGACTTCCATGAAGATTCATGTCGGATAGTATCTTCCTTTAAAGACCTTCCCCATCAAAGTGTTTTCTCCATTAACTAATCTCCAACCATGTTTTTTCAATAAGGCTTTGTTGAAATCACTTATTCCTCTAAATCTCATTCCACCTCTACTTTTGGATTTTGCTAGTCTTTCCCAACTTAACCGGTGAATTTTCCTTTCTCTTTCCTTTGATCCCCACCAGAATTTAGGTAACATAGATTCTAGCTAACTCAAGAAAGATCTTAAGAACACCGCGAGTTTCTTTATAGATAAGACCACTGATTCTCTTCACACCACCTCTTCAAGCCAAACGACGAATCGCAGACTATGTTGTCACGAAATTTATACCGTTATTAAATTAGTAAAATTATATGAATGTCGTATTACTTGAATAAAAAACTTCTTGTCATGAAATACAAATCTTCTCATCATTGACAAAAGATTATGATAATTTTCTTTCAAAAAAAAATGATGATAATTTTTAACAAAACTCATTTTCCTATCTACTTTGATTTTATTATCCAAATATTTTATACTTTTTTTTTTATTTCATGACGAGAAGATTTTTATTTCATATAACATATAAAAATGTTTATTTTATTCTATATGTGTTAATAATTTTACTAAATCAAGTTTGTCAATTTATTTTTAGTAGATCATATTAATTTCATCTGCATGTGCATCTTTTAATTTATTGTGCACCCAATAAGATATTCGACATGTACCAATTTGTAGTAAATTTTAGAATAAAATAAAGCAATTAAGTATTGGAGATATATAGAAAGCATTTTGAATTAAAAGTTGGTTAACCCTTATCCAATGGTACGTATTCATTTATTTAACGTGGGATTTGAGTTTTTCACAATTAAATACAAATTACAAAGTGGTATCTTGACCAACAACAAAAAAATACAAGGTGGTACTAAGTTTATTTTGTAGGTTGGTGACAGGGATACAAGGATTGGAACATCACATGCTATGGCTAATACCATTTATTAGATGAAACAACTAGTGCTTTGGATGCAAGGTCAGAGAAAATTGTACAAGAAACTCTTCATCATAGCATGATCGGTGTAACAGAAATTCTTTTTGGACATCACTTCAAATGAAACCAAGTAGTGTGCGTGCGTGTACAAATGCGTCTCCACAGAAACTGATCATGTGAATACTAACACTATCATGAGTGCAGCATTAGGAATGGTGTGCACTCAGAGTCTCTTTCAACCATTGACAAGCATGTCTAAATAAATTTCAAGAATGAAACAATAGTTTGAGTACAATAAACTATATTCATTGAAAATGGATATCTTCAATCAGTGGTATCGTATATACCCTTTTAAGTGGTAATTTTCTGTGTATTATTTTTAGGTTCTGGAAATTAATCTGGTGACGTTTCCAAATATTGCTGATGCTATTTTGGCCAATGGCATGTTCACTCATTATTATGATCGCCCAGTATTGCTCAACTCTGTGAAAAGGCTGGCCTTTTCATACGTGCTCTTCAGGTTCTTAGCTTCCAACATTTCTTAAATTTTTGCAGCATTATAGTGAGTTGCCTGATATCAAACGTGTCATTGTGAATACACATACCATTGAGCCACAGGTCTGGATTGTAACTGCTCCAATGTCTTAATCTATGATAGAGTTGTTTAATTTGGATACTTACTATATGACTCTTTTCAGTCTTTTGTTGAGTTCTTTGGAACCCTTTCTCGATAATGGGCACTTGAGTGTATGAAAGATCTTTTACTGGTCAATCTTAGGGGCAATCTTCAGATAATTGTTCAGGTACTATTTTTGGTTTATGTTGCCTTAAGATTTTCCTTTCTCCCCAGGATTTCATAAGTGATAAGTCATTGATAAGAGATATTCTGAGCAGCTGGGAGTTGATGCATGCATTAAACTCTTTGAGCAATTTAAATCCTATGAAGGACTATATTTTTTATTGGGTTCATACTTGAGCTCCAGGTATTTCTTTCTTATTGGATAATGAACATCTCCGCTGGACTGTTTACTTTGCTTTTCTAACTTTGTATCAATTCTTGTAATTTTGGTTTTTGTTATGTCTTTCATAGTGAGGATCCTGATATTCACTTCAAGTACATTGAAGCCGCTGCTAAAACTGGACAAATTAAGGAGGTAGAGCGTGTGAGTAGGGAATCAAACTTCTATGATGCTGAGACGACAAAGAACTTTTTAATGGAGGCCAAACTTCCAGATGCACGTACGCCCAATGATTAATGTGTGTAATCGTTTTGGTTTTGTTCCAGATCTCACACATTATCTTTATACCAACAATATGCTGCGCTATATTGAGGGTTATGTTCAAAAGGTAACTTTGTTTTCAGAGTTTTATTAAATTTTTGTGATTCTTAGCGTGTGCGTGTTTTAAAACTTTCTTAAAAAAATTTAAAACTTAGACTTAATTGTACTTCTTGCTTTTAGGTCAATCCTGGAAATGCTCCTCTAGTTGTAGGACAGCTCGAAGATTTCATTAAAGGTCTAATACTTTCAGTTCGTTCACTTCGGCCAGTCGAGCCTTTAGTTGAAGAGTGTGAGAAGAGGTGTGCTAGTTTTCTATACCTTTCATCTCCAGTAGCGCATTGCAAATATTCTTTCCTGATTTTACCTTTTATGTATAGGAATCGTCTCCGCTTGTTGACTCAGTTCTTGGAGCATCCTGTGAGTGAAGGAAGCCAGGATGTACATGTGCACAAAGCCTTGGGTAAAATCATCATTGACAGCAACAACAATCCCGAGCATTTTCTCACAACCAACCCATACTATGATTCTCGTGTTGTTGGCAAGTATTGTGAGAAACGAGATCCTACACTAAAAAATATAAACAAGTGGCAGATAAACTGTAATTGCTTTATTTAACTTTCTATTGTCTGATTAATTACTATATTGCTAGGTGGATGATTTGGAGGAGGTTAGTGGGCGCGCACATATGGTTATCTTTACTGAATTGGGAGTTCTTTATGCAAGATATCGTCCCGAGAAACTAATGGAAGACATTAAGTTGTTCTCTAGCCGACTTAATATTCCAAAGGTTATTCGGGCATGTGATGAACAGCAGCACCGGAAAGAACTTACATACTTGTACATCCAATATGATGAGTTTGATAATGCTGCAACCACTGTAATGAATCATTCTCCTGAAGCATGGGAGCACATGCAATTCAAAGATATTATAGTTAAAGTTGCAAGTGTGGAACTCTACTATAAAGCTGTTCACTTCTACTTGCAAGAACATCCCGAAGTAATAAGTGATCTTTTAATATAAAAGATGAGGGTTTTCTGATTAAAAAAAGAAAATAAGGATTTGGCGTTAACAATGATCACTAGAGTTCATTTATAATGAAAGTGCGAGCAATATAAAGTGGACATTACCACCAACGAAAATGAAAGTCATCCATACGGTCATTTTTAATTAGGTTTTAAGTTAGTGTTACATTAACTTGTGTCTAAGGGCATAAGTAAAGAATCTAAAAAAAGAATTAAAATATAAGTTTTTTATTGAAAAAATAAGATTTTAACTTTTCAAAACATGAATGCACAATTTTTAAAAATAAGTTTTTATATTTGGCTTCTAAACTTGTGCCTTAAGGGCACAAGTTAGCATTTTCCTTATAAATTATAAGAATATTTATCCTTTTGTACCTTACTCAAAATTGAAATCAAGGAGATAAGGAAAATAAGGTTTGATTCTTTGCAGAACATGCTTGCCACTACAAAATCGTTGAGAAAACAAATGAAATAAGCAGATTTGGATCAAGAAAATATACTGCCAGTGTCACAGTCCTTGAAACATATAATTGGAAATAGAGGTACAAAGTGTTTTTCTAGGATTTTGGACGATTAAATGTTTATGAACTTCCAACGGAAAAATATGCTGAAGATAAAAGCACACATGTAACTACTGATTGAATCTCACGCCTAATCGATTATTCTTTCATTTGATCTATTTCTATGTCTAGGAAGGTTTGCTAAATAATTAGGGACCATTATATGAGGAGGATGGAAGGTTGGAGGATGGGGCCATATTTGTTTTTTGTGGTGGAGGGAGATACTTGAAGATTAGGGATGGTGTAGGTGGTAGTGAGAGCGGGTGGTTTGAGGAGTTGGTGTCGAGAAAGGTGGGTGACGGGGCTGATACATTGTTTTGGGTGCTCCGGGGGGGGGGGGGGGGGGGGGGGGGGGGGGGGGGGGGTTGTGGGAGGAGGAGTTGTTAGAGGAGTGTAAGATATTACTTTCTTATGTTTCTCTGCAATCTTCTTCTGATGATGATGGCAGTGGCTTTTGGATCCCATAGGGGGATACTCAGTGTGCGGCATTTATGCTATGCTTACTTCCCAGGAGCAACCACATATGCATTCGGAAATAAATTATTTTGGCATACACACGTTCCGTTGAAGGTGTCAATTTTTACGTGGCGGCCGCTGCGTGATAGATTGTCAACTAAATCAAATTTGGCGATGCGTGGTATTATCTCTTCATATGAGTGGCTTTGTGTGGCCGGGTACTGTCAGGTGGAGGACGTTCAACGCTTGTTTCTCGCTTGCAGCACTTTTGGCTCTCTATGGACGTTAGTGCGGTCGTGGATTGGACTCGAAGGGGTGGATACTCAGGTTATTTCATATCACTTTTCCCAGTTTACTTTTTACACAGGTGGTCTGAAATCTCGGCGGTCATTCCTTTAGCTTATTTGGCTCCTTTGTGTATGGGTTGTGTTGAATGAACGTAACAGCAGGTTATTTAAGCAGAAATAACATACTATATTTCAGTTATTTGAGAAAGTCAAGTATCATTCTTTATGGTGGCTGAAAGCTAAGAAAGCCATTTTTCGTTGTTGGTGCTCATTTATGGTGGTCGAGCCCACTTTTGTGTTTGGGCATCGGCTGACCGTTTATGTATTCAGGTTATGACATTGTAAATTTTAGTGGTCTCTTCGGTACGCCTTGTGCGGAGGAAACTGCTTTGTTAGTGTTAATATAATTCATTTTTGCTAGTTAAAAAAAATTTGATACCATTATATAACAATTAGAATTATGTTTCTATTATTGCTTTAATGTGTTTAGTTTTCTAAAATAAGTTGAGTTGATGAATCTTGGATTGTTAAATCATTTATGTTTGTGTGTGTATTTGGTTGAATTCGTGCAAGTTTAATCGATTAGGTCAGGTCGGACCTTCTTAAATAATTCAACTATCGTGTTCTATTCTTATAAATTGGACTCATAATAAGAAACAACAATAGTATAAAAAAAACTTAAATAACCTTAAAAGGAGTTGTATTCCAATTAGAAGCATGTTCTAATCAACAACGCTAAATACAACTTCAAACTAATATCAATTTTTTATTCAAATGTCCTAAAATATTCCTCTAATCAATAACCTTAAAAATTTTATTCAAATTATGTCACTAATGAATTCAAGCTTGTTGTTAGAATGATGGTATTGGGTTAGGACATTGGAGTTTGCTCCTTCTTAATATCTTATGTTCGATTCTTTCCGATACTAATTTGGATGAGTTAATTTAATTTCTTCAACAAAAAAAAGAATGATATGCAATTAGTAGTGTCGTAACTAAGGTGGAGATATATAATACTGATTAAATATTCCACTTTCATATATATTAAAAAATGTAATTAATTGTGAATGAGAAAGATAAACAAATAGCATGTAAAAAAGAAATTAAAAGAACATGAAGGAAAGAAAGTATAAATAGTAAAATGTATTATAGGTGGAAAATTAAAGATATTAAATGTCAAAATTATGTAAAGCAATCTACTAAATCGACTATTTTGAAACGGAGGGATAAACACAAAAGAAGTACGTATAAAACTATTTTTGGACAAAAGAGAATGTTGGAACTAAGAGTATCTTATGCCAAACTATTAATAAGCATTGATGTTTTGAAATTTCTCTTCTCTTCCATTACTGGAGTCTGGTTTACTCTTGCTGCATATGGTCCCTACAAGACAGAGAAATATTTAATTCTATGTGAATATGGGGTTGCATGGCTTCTCTGAATTCCCTCCATAACTGCATATGGTTCCCACAAGACAATTTTATTTTACATTGTCAAAACAAAATTCTTTTACTAAAGATAAAATTGTCTAAATTTATCTAAATTTGTTTGTGCTCAAAGTTTTAAACCATAAACAAGTTAAAAAGGAAAAGAGGAAGTTTCAAACCTTAAAGGTCCTAACAGGAATTTAATGCTTGCTACAGGTCCTAATAAATATATTGAAAATTTTAAGAAGATGTATTACATAGCCATATAATTGAACAACCTCGATTGATAGGGTGGCCCATGATTTCTCTATGATTGGATTTCACACCTTATTGAGTCGAGTTAAGATCCTTTTTATTTAACAACAAGAATCCCAGAAAAATTTCAGAAGAAAATGAAGAAAATCTAATGTTTTTGGATTAAAACTAACGGAAATGATCAAAATGTGTAACAGAGAGAAGTTAAGGGATCAAAATAAATCGAATTTTAATTAAATGACCAAAACGATACTACCTAAATAATTAAAGGAGCAAAAATGCAATTTAGCCATGTTATTTGCACATACTAGTCACGTTATCTGGTTGCAAGGTTTCCATGCATCCCCTGTCACAACTTTTCATGGCTTAAACAATTCTACCACCTCCGTCTCTGATTATAAAACCCATTTTCTATATGCCTTTAAATTTTTAGGTTCAATTGCAAGTCCCTCTTTTTTATTGTTTTCATGTATGTTGTTAATAGATACTCCCATATGTCTCAAATTATATGATTTTTTGATCATTATATATAAATTAAGAAGTGTAATCAATGTTGTATGGAAAAGATAAATTATGAGTCATTTTATAAATTATCCTAATGGTATAGAAAAGATAAATAAAAATGAGAAATGCTAACTTGTGCCTTGCACATGTTAAGAAACCTAGAGTGAAAATTTTATCTAGAAAATTGTGCCAATTTATTCTTTTACTCCATCTGTTTCATATTACTTGTTCATTTTAGAGAATAATGTTGTTCTACGATACTTGTCACTTTCAAGTTTCAATGCAATACTAATTATTGTCTTGTCAATAATACTCTTATATATTTATTGTAGAAAAAAAAAAAAGAATGAAATAATAAATGGTTAAGTGTATTATAGAAAAAACACACATAATTTCATCAAAAATAAGAAAATTTATTTGGTTTCTTGGTTACTGCAATTTCTCTAAAATGGACATGTATTTTGAAACGGAGAGAGTAGAGATTAAAAATTAATGTTTTATAATAAATATTTAACATTTATGGAATCATTAACATGTGTCCTAAGGGCACAAGTTAGTATGACCCATAAAAAATTGAAAGAAGATAGAGTAATAAATAGTTGAGGGTGTATAAGAAAATGTAGCATTTAATATTTCATTGATATTTTAAATCGATTTATAGTTTTGAGACAATTTTTTCTCTCTAAAATGACATATAATTTATGACAGGGAGTAGATAAGATCTTCACCAAAAAAGATTTAGGTATTAGAAAATAGTAATAGCATTATTTGTCAAAAAAGAGGAGAGAAAATATTAATAGCAGAGATTGAATCCTAATTCTTTCACCCAATAATATATCAAGGCATAAGAATTCATTTAATGTGCCAACTCATAATGTCCCTAATCTTGTGCTTATGGTAGGCACGATAACAAAACTCATAACCGCAGATATACGTCGAACCAAACTTAATTTGATGGGTTTTCCTTACTTTGATTGGGTTTGAGTATAGGTTTGGGTTTTCCCCGATTTTAAAACATGGGTATGAGACGAGTAACAGAGATATAAGTATTCACCCCGAACACATACACATACCCGTCCCGAATGTAGAAAATCAATTTATTGCCCTTTATTATAAAAAAAGAAACCCAAACCGTAAATCATTTCACTCACACAGTTAGAGTCTCAGTACAATCATTTATCATAATTCTCTTTTCCCCTTCCATATCTCACACTCTCGGTCTCTTTCTTCTCCTTCACCATAGTCATCAATCGCCAAAATCTCTTTGATGGATAATGTGTTACAACATGTGTTTGGGGCTAAAAAATACATTTATTTTTATTAAAAAATTATCCAATGTGGGGATGGGGATGGGGCGAGGATACCCGAACCGTCGAGGACGGGAATGAGATTCGATTCCTTATCCCCGTTTGATATAGATAGGATAACGGATGAGTATATAGAAGTAGGGTATGGGGACAAGGAAGGTAAAACGAGTGTTTGCTCTATTTAACCACCCATTATTGGTTTTATTGTAATAATTAGAATGCTGGTCAAAATGTTAGCTAGACTTATATATATATATATATATATATATATATATATATATGTATGCAAACAAACAGGCATTAAAATTGTCCTATAAATAAGAGTCCTGGTATCATAGGACTCATACAAACAATCAATCTCTTTATTATTCTCTGGCATCACTTGTATAATCAATTTAGTGAGGCCAGGTGAAAAATGATGAAAATGTACATTTTATGGCTCTTCTTTATTCAAATTTTGTTGCATGTTTCAATATCACACAGTGGAAAAGTTCCAGCTATAATTGTTTTTGGAGACTCTTCTGTTGATTCAGGTAACAACAATTTCATTCCAACGATGGCTAGGAGCAATTTTCCACCATATGGTAAAGATTTTCCAAATGGTGATGCTACTGGTAGATTCTCAAATGGTAGAATTGCTACTGATTTCATCTCTGAGGCATTTGGACTTAAACCAATTGTTCCTGCTTATTTGGATCCTACTTATGATATATCAGATTTTGCTACTGGTGTTTGTTTTGCTTCTGCTGGTACCGGATTTGATAATGCTACTGCAAATGTTGCTGTAAGTCTTTAATTACTTTTTTTTTTTTAGTATTTAATCAAAATTTCTCATGAGTACCTGTTTTAATTAGTTATTGAAATTGTAAAGATTATTAAGCCATTTGGTTACTAAAATTGACAAAATTGAAGGATTCATGAAATTGAAAATTCTTGATCAAATAGTTTATTTGAATTGGTCAATTAGTTTCTGAAATTGTTTGGGATGGACTAATGTGATTTAAAATTTTTAATTTTAAATATAATTGCAAAATTTTCATTAATTTTCTAGAGTAAATCTATTTCAAGAACTCAATCTGTGCCTTTCGAAAAAAGAAAAGAAAAGGAAATCAATCGGTGATTTATATTTTATATACTCTGTGTTGTCCAACTTACATTCAATTATTTGAGGGTAAAATTTGTGCATTGATGACCATTTTCCATCATTTTAATACTTTAGCTAAATTATTGAATTAAAATTATTAAAGATCTCATATTATAGTGTTGGAGTTTATATAATCATACTTAATTCTTGTTTTATTAAAAAGAAATTAAACTTTTGTGAGCGATTTTTTTATAATATTTAAAATATGCATGCATAAATTCTTTCAAAAATTTGAATGGTATACAAGAGACGACTTAAAAGTTAAAAGCATGGATAAATGATGTCGATAGAAAATATTTGAAGGTCATTGTTAGAAGAAATTTTTTAGAATGCTTAAAACGAAATTCGGTATATTTATGACAATAAAAAATGTCTTTAATCTTTCATTATATTTGTTCACTTGGTTAAGGTCAAATTAATTGTAATTCAATCCATATGAAATTAGACTCAATCATATTTTCATGCAAGAAATTAAGTTTTTCTACCACAAAATGATACCAGTACCTATTTGAGTTCAATTTTTATTGTACTTTCCAGGATGTGATACCTTTATGGAAAGAAGTTGAATTCTACAAGGACTACCAAAAGAAATTGAAAGCTTCTTTTGGTGATGAGAAGGCTAAAGTAATAATTAAGGAGTCTTTATATTTGGTTAGCATAGGAACAAATGATTTTCTTGAGAATTATTACACACAGCTTGAAAGAAGGATGGAATATAAAACTGTTCAAGAATATGAGGATTTTTTAATTGTTCTTGCTGAAAATTTCCTTAGAGAAATTTATGACCTAGGAGCAAGGAAAATTTCTCTGACAGGGTTACCTCCCATGGGGTGTCTGCCACTTGAAAGGGCCATAAATATTATGGGTCTACATAGTTGTGTGGATTATTACAATGATGTAGCTTTGGAGTTCAATGCAAAATTGGGATGCTTAGTATCAAAGTTGAATAAGGACCTCCATGGATTTCAATTGGTAGATGCAAATGCTTATGATTTGCTACTGCAAATTGTTGCACAACCTTCTCAATTTGGTAAGTTTGTTTTTGTTTTTCTATCTTACTCCATGATGTTTGATTGCTTATAATATTTTATATGTATGATGGGAATGATTTCTGTCTAATTTTTCTTTTAATTTCTTTCATTATTACTCTATAATTTTAAAACAAACATAATAGTATAACACTTAAGTGACTATAAGGGTGCGTTTAATTCATAAAATAGTAAGAACAAAACATAACCGTACAAGACAAGAAAAGACAAAACTATACTTGAGTGATAGAGCAATAATATTTTTTATGTTGAAAAAAGAAAAGGATATTCTAGCATTTTTGTTAGTATATACTCTGGACAAGAAATTGTTTCATGATTTATTGAGGATTGAGAGTGAAAAAAAATCATGTTTTAAATCAATCCCTTATTATCCGTTTTGTCTAGTTTCGTGATCATTGTCTAGTTTCATGATTAGTTTCTAAATCAATCAAAGTAAATAAAGTTATCAAGTAGAATATCTTATTTTTCAGCAAATGAAACAGATCTTAAATATATTTTATCTATCTCATATCACTTTAAAACTTTACATAATGAAAAGGAAAAAAAAAAAGAGAACATGCACAAATCTATTTTAAAAAATGAAGAAATAATTGCTTCTTAAAAAGATTTTTTTATATTGCTATTTTTATTAGTCTACTTGTTACAAGTGCCGGCTAACTAACACGTTTTTCATCGTAGTCCATCTAATCTTATTTATATAAGATATTTGGATCAACAAAATTTGATATATTTGATATAAATTTTAAATTGGATATACAACCCATTCATTATTATAAACAAAAAACTACTTTTTAGATTTATTAAACAACTAATTTATATAGTCTATAATATAAACCAAATACATATAGGGTGTTCATCAATTTTTGTTGACTTAAATATTGTTTACAAATAAAACCAAAGGAAAAAATTCAGTATATTGAAATACATATTTTTTTTTTATTAAATACATGTGGACCTATACTCGTTAAAGTAAAAATGAATTGTCATTAATAGCACCCTATCCTCTCAAAAAAAAATAACAGCACACTATATTCATTGAGCCACCTGGCTAATAGAACTTGCATGGCAGAGAAAGTGGGGTGGTATATTTTATACAAAGTATATTTACTCCCAATATTTAAATGACCACAACATGTACCAAAAAAAAGAGGTCCACAATTTCTTTTTTGACAGAGGAGGTCCACCACAACTTGTACCATACCACAACAAACACAATTCTCATTATTTCCTTACTAATAATTCATCTCCATTTAACAAACTTTCGATGACAAGCAAATGAGGTTGCGCACGCTTTAGTCGGAGAGGCTACCTTGTCAACTAGTCCTATTATTTATTTTAATCCCTCATATTATATAAACAGTATTATTTTTAAGGGTTAATTAAATTTTTAGTCTCTATAAATATCTGCAGTTTTATTTTTAGTCTCTATAAAAATAAATCACATTTTTTAGTCCCAGCAAAATTTTCTGTTAGTGTTTTTAGTCTCTGTTAAATTAAAATTTGTTTAATTATGGTTAAAATTTTAAATTTTTGAATGATTTTTTACATACTTGTTTAAAACATTATAAAACGTTCCGCCGCAATAAGTTAGCTCAAAATTTTATTTTTAGGTCCAAATTTTTCGTTAGTTTTGTCTTGAATTTTTGGCATTTAAAAATAATTATATTTAATTCATTACATGTTAAAAAATTATAATTTTTTATAAAAGAGATTATTATAATGTTCTTAACATGTTTGTTAAAAATCATTTAAAAATATAAAAGTTTAAGTATGATTAAACAAATTTTAATTTAACAGGGACCAATACATACTTTTAGTCCTTGTAAAATTAAAATTTGCTTAATATTGTGCATAAACTTTTAAATTTTTAACATATTTTTTACATACTTATTTAGAACATTATACAAAGTTCCTCCGCAAAAATGTAATTCAAAATTTTATTATTAGGTCCAATTTTTCATTGATATAATCTTGAAAATTTGGCTTTCAGAAAAATTCATATTTAATTCATTACATGTTCAAAAATTAAAAGATTTTATAAAAGAGTGTCTTACAACTTACAACGTTATGAACATGTCTGTTAAAAATCTTTCAAAAATTTAGAAGTTTAAGCATAATTAAACAAATTTGAATTTAACAGGGACTAAAAACACTAACGAAAAATTTTGTAGGGACTAAAAAGTGCGATTTATTTTTATAAGGATTAAAAACAAAACTGCAGATATTTATAAAGACTAAAAACTTAATTAACCCTATTTTTAATGAAATGTTATCTTTCCCAAAAAAAAATTCATCTCATTTCATATATTTATCAACTTGCTTAAAACAAATTCTTTTGGATTAATTATGGGTCATGGGGATCAAGACACAGTGACCACTACTGACCTATTAATTGCAAACCTAACTATCAATTCTAAACCATTAAGCCCACTTTATGTCATACAACTAACACCCCAACTCCTCTCTAACCATGTGCATAAACTCTCCCAAATTCACTTGTGTACCACTAATTCAATGTTTCCTTAGTATTATTAAGTAATGGGATATGTTCAGTACTAGTCCTATGGTACAACTTATGCCGTAAAACCAGACTACCAAAATTGGTATCGAATATAATCGAAACTGAAACATTGATAGGAGCATACTTTAAGGACGCAAGCCAACACTATCACATCAACCTAATTAGGTTTAAAATTCGCACACATTAAATGCTAAGAAGCGGAAAATTACGGATTTGAATCTGCTCTTGAATGTTATTAAATGTCCCCCATCTTGTTGGTTATTAGCTCCTTTTTTAAGGGTCTATTTTATTTTTAAAAATTAAATAAGAGAAATGTAGGTTTCTTAATTTTTTTTTCAAAATTAAGTATGAGCATTCTTTTTTGACTAAATTGGTATCAACATTCTATCATTAAAATCTATCAGGTTTTGAAGATGCAAGAGTGGGGTGCTGTGGAACAGGTAGATTTGAGATGGGTTTCTTTTGTGATCCAAAAAGCCCATTTACATGCAAAGATGCAAATAAATATGTATTTTGGGATGCTTTTCACCCCTCAGAAAGAACTAGTCAGCTAGTGGCAAATTATTTGGTACAAAAACATCTTGGGAAGTTTCTATGATTCAATTTATACAGGAGCAACAGGTCCTTTCAATTCTATAAAACACTTTTGCAAATGTAATTATGTAACCATGAATGCATAAATATTTTTGTAGAGAATAAATATCTTTCTACATTTGATTAAATAAGTAATTTTATTTTTTAATTTAGCTTGTATTAGGGTCAGAGCCAAGAACTTATGAAATAGGTGGCCAAAAAATGTAATAGTAAATATGAAATAAAAAATTATAATACTTAAAAACATTCAATGAAAATAAGATTACATACGTTATATTGTTTGTCTAAATGTGTCAATATTTTTAGACCTCTCAATATAAGTGCTCAAACAATTTGGTAGAAAATTATCTTGGGTCTTGTTTGTCTACTATTTTTCACAATCATCATATATAGAAGAAAATGATATTTAACTTGTAGCAGTTGAATAGCAAGAGTCGATATCAAAAAATTAAACGATAAATCAAAGTATAAGTGAAATATATTTCTTTTTGTTTTCACCAATCATTGACACAACTCGGAAATTGTTGATAAATTTCTAAATTTACATGAAAAGGAACATCAAGTACTTAATGTTGAACTTGTATTTTTTTGTTGGGTAAAATTATCAAAATAAAACTTCATTGCCAAGTCATGGATTTTCTCCATTCTAAGTAATTTGGAAAGTTCTTTTGATCTAAAGTTGTGCTCAAAGTAAGCAATTCCACCATATTATCACAAAATAAAAATAAAAAAAGAACTCTTGTAACTGAGTATCAAGGATAGCAATGGACAAATTAATTCGATAATTGCTAATGACTACGATATCTCTCATAAGATGTATTAAAAAGAATCTCTTGTAATTTTGCCAATGGAAGAGATCATTGGTAATTAAGATATCTCCTAGGGACAAGCAAAATGGATGGATTTGGATTTTTGTTAGGTTTTATTTTGTGATTGACTGCATTTTGTTAAAGCAAGTGTTTTAGCAGGATGTTAGACAAGAAGTCTTGACATGTTGGTACGACATTGTAGCGTGTCTTGTTTCGTTTTCTTGAAAAATTTGTTTTAAGCGTGATGTCTCTAAAGATTCTACGAAGATATGATTCACGTAGTGTGTTGATCAAGAAGCGTGTGTTTCTAGAAGCAGAAAAGGGAGGTTTAAGCTTTGTTGTTTTCTAAGAATGGATGTCAAAACATTTAAGGAAACAATATATATGCTTCCAAAATATTGTGTTGAAGACCGTATTGGATCAGCTGTGTGTTTAACCCGATTTCTTCATCAAGCCCATGTTATTCTCAAGCTATATAAAGGAAGACTCTAAACCTAAGAAGACTACTGAAGCCGCATTTGTGAAAGTGTCAAATAAGATTTTAGTTTGTCTATTGTTGTTGTGAGTCACTCTTGAATCACCTTGATGCTAGAGTTGGACTGATAGTTGAGTTGTATTTGTGAATCACTTGTCGGATTTTAAGCAAGAGTGAATTCTGTTTATTGGAGTGTGTTTCCATCTTGATTGTATTTATTGTAATAACTGGTGTGTGATTGAGAGGAAGTGAGAGGGGTTTCATATATAGGTGTGTCTTAGATAGAAATATCACGGGTAATGATTATGTGTGAATGCAAGTAAATATGAGGTTGTTTACATAGGACTTTAAACTAATACTATTATAGTGGATTTCCTTCCTGACTTGGATGCCCCTAGATGTATGTGATGTTGCACCAAACTGGGTTGACAAATAACTTGTGCCATTTACTTTCTACAATTTACTATAAGTTTGTTATTTGTGTTCTTAGGTTGTCTTGACATTACATTCGACATTCCTGGTGTCTTGACATCATGCTCGACATCTCTTTACAGCGTGCCCGAATTTCAATCCTAATAGATGGATAAAAAAAAGTCCATTACAATCCACTATTTATTTTTTTGTTAAAAAAAACCATCCAATCCATCCATTAAGAATAAAGTTCATCCAATCCATCCATTATTAGATTTTAATGGTTGGATAATCCATTTGATCCATAAATCAAAGTGTATTTTTTTTTTTTGAAGAGGTGTATTATTTATTGAAGTACTTTTTTAGTGAATTCAATCTAAATCAATTAGGTTAGGATTGAATTTAGTTATTTTCCCAATATTGATGCAGTATGCATCCTAACACAAATTATGCAAATGAAATAAAGAATAAATGTATTTTTAATTTGTGCGTAAAAAAACTCAAAGCATGTTTACTACATAAAAAAAGTTGACCCTAACTAAGTCTCTAAATTCAGCAATTGGCCTAACTTGAGACAGATTGGAAAAATCGTTGTACTAAGTACGTTGAGAAGAAGCCGAACCCTGAATTAAGTTCTGACTGGAGTTTTGACTCTGAGCTTGAGAAGAGTTAATGTTACGACAACTATTCAAGAAACATGGTCAAAAAACAATCAAATCAGATTGTGAAATAATAAGTTACTCTAACATTGTATTGTGAAATCATAATGCAAACTTACTAAGCCTTAAACTTCTCAACAACTAGATGATGTAGGTTGATGAGCAGCCTCGAACCTGACCAATTGTTACATATATTTGTCTTGTCATTTTGTACAAAATGGAAGTAAAGAACTCAAGATAAATAGATAGTACATGATAAAGCTATTGACAAAAATTATAAATGTATATCACATTGACCTCTAAGCTTGCATTGAGTATGAGTCAATATTAAAACAACATGCTTTACATCCTTTCGATCAGCAAGAAAATTCATCAAAGCTACAAAATATTTTCCCATAGTGTTACATCAACCATATTCCCACTGCATAAGGAAAGACATCTTTCAGGTCATTATAAAACCTATACAAAATCCTATCATCTGATGCTGACAAGTTAGAAAATAATACCTTTCATCTTTCAACATAATGTTCTTATACGATTTCTTTCCAGTCTCAATTGGCGTTGTCTTGACAATCTAATGAAGAAACCAAATGATTTCTTAAAAAAATTACATATATTAGAACGTTATAATCGGAGAAAACACATAAATAAATTAAAGGACATAACTATGCCATATAAAACGTTAGTTTTGAATTTTCCATCTTGAATTTCCTTAAATGACTTAAAGCGAAATTCATGAGTAGGAATGTTAGTTAACTCGTCAACCTTCTGCACCTTTGTACCATAACCAAAAACAACCTTAAAGGGACGGTCAACTGGCTTAAATGCAATGTCATTATCAAACACACGACAATTATACAAAGTATAAGTCTTGTTTTCCTCGATCAAAGTCTTTCAATGCTCCAATTCTCTATATTGAGTTATTACATGAACTCGATCACCCTAAATCCGATAAAGAAACCAAAAAACAGTAATAAATCAAAATGTACACTAATAAGCAACATTGATAAATTATAAAGGAAATTACAACAAATCTTAACTAACTCCTATAACCTTTGCATCACAAATAATGAGTTTCATATGTTGACTCTCATTGCTACCGGTCACAATCCAAGAATCAAACACTCTAAATCTTATTTTCCAAATGTCCAAATCCTTTTTGTGTGATCAATTTTTGTATCATCAAATCAACCTGATCTTAAATGCATAAATTGTTGTATCATCAACTTTCTGGACCTCAATGATATGACCAAAACAAATTTACACCAATCAACTTTTGTACGGCTCAATGATATAAGAAAGAATAAACCAAATATGAAAATTGTTACACCTTTAGGAATACTCACAAAATCAAACTGTTAATCAATGTTTTTTATCATCAATTTGGAAATTTAATGTTACATGTTAAAATATTAGATGTATTAGATCTTTAGCACCACCCAAAATTGAATCACCAAAATAATGACATCAATCATGATATACCAATATCATAACCCACGTGAATCAATTTTTTTTAACTATAGTACCAGAAGCTAAAATAACAATTGTGTCAAAACCTTAACATTGAGCTAAAGTTCAATTATCATGACCTTTACTATAATCCACATGCATGCATTTATTTCGACCATAAAAAAATGCATCAAATGCAAAAACATGATCGTCAGAAGCTAAAATAACAAGTGTGTCACAACTTTACCATCACCTAAAATTCAATCATCATGACAACTACTATAATCCACATGCATGCATTTATCTAGACTATGAAACAAATGCATCAAATGCAAAAACAGGATCGCTGCAACAAACATGCAAACATGACAACCTCAACTAAAAAAAATCATATTTCTTGAAAACAAACCCAAAATGAATAACAGAACATCTGAGATCAAATGAAGATTTTTCTACAGCCATGCAACATAACAATCTCTGGTACATAATCCACTAACAATCAAGAAAAAAAAAAAGCAAAATATAAAACCTTTAAAATGCAGAATCATGAAAAAAGGAAGAAAACCACCTATGATGAAGCAAAAACTAAAACAGTGTCGAATAAATAAATGTTTAAAATATTTTCTGAAGATGTATAAAATCATTTCTTATTTATTATCCTGATATTCTGCCATTTTTAAAATATTATCATTTTTAAAATAATGATAGCATGTATTTTCTATTATAATTAATAACATGACATTTTTATACTATTTAATTAATTATGAGAGCAATTTTTTCATTTAATAATATGACATCATGTTTGTTATCATATGCGCATCAAACACATGATATGATTAATGTTTATCATGTTCTTATCATATCTTATCTCTATCCAGCTTTATATCATATCATGACCATCAAATGACCCTAAATGCTAATGTGTGTGTATATATTTGCGAGGTTGAAGAAAGGAAATAAATATATTTGGTATCATTAAATAACAGTGTGAATAAAAATATTTGTGAGGTTGTGATGATTAAACGATATTGAAATTATATATCTAAGTGATAAAAAGATAATAAAATTCCTTTGAATAATGGAACTTCCTTAAAAAAAATTAAATGGAACGGTTCAAAAAAAAAATGGAAGGAAAAATATATTGAAATATAATATTAAAAAATAAAAGAAAAGGTTCCCAGCGTGAGTTGAAGAGAGGTGCTTGTGAAATAATTTGTTGAGAAGTAGTTTACTGAAGTAACATTCAACAACTTTTGACCCAACTCATTCCATTTAATTTTATGCATTCAAAAAAATAATTTTACTAAGTACTTAATTCATATTGTGGTTGACCTAACTTCTCCTTCAAAATATAGAGAAGTTGAAAAAAGCCGGGTCAAGGTACATTAATCTCCCACAACGGCGGCAGTGTAGAACCAATTGAATTTGAGAGAAAAAAAAATTGAAAAATAGTTAAAAAAATTGGTGAGATGACACTCATCCAAAGTTATGACTTATTGAATGACCAAATTGCCCCTCCTAAGGTAAAAATGGAAATTCATACAAAAAAACATATTTCTTAAACACAACACAACACAAACCCTTGTGAAGAGAGAAGAGAAACCGGTGCTGCTAGTGGCTACCTCCACTGCTGCTGCTATTCAGGTTTCATCTCTCATTCTCTTTTTCTCTATTTCACTCCCTCTACACGTATATATTGATCTAGGTTTTTGTCACCGATGTGTTGAATATTGATGAATTTGCTTAAAAATTGTTCATTTAACTTGGTTTAATTTTTACCCTTTTCTATATATGTATATACATTGATTAAGTATTCAGGTTACATTTTTGTTACTGATGTGTTGAATTGTTGATTTAGTTTGGTTTAGTTTTCACCCTTTGGTTAATATTGAATAAATGAGAAATGCATAGTCCAGTTGAGTAACTAGTATTCTGTCCTCATCCATAGAAGAACAATCTGACAAATAAATTCTTTCCATTGTTTATATTTTCCCTATCTGTTTGATGACCCTGTTAGACAATTAGAACAAATTCCTCTTAGTTTTTAAATCATAAACTAATTGCTTCCTCTTGGTCTATTTAACAGTTGTGATTATTATTAGCGAGTACTAACGAAAGATTATTATTAGCTCTAAATTCATTGTGATTTGTTGTTATAGGTTTTTAAATAGCATTCTATGTTGTTAAAATTTGTTTGTAATAAAATAGGCTTTCACACACTCCTTTTTTCTCATAATATCCTTGGAAAATTGATGTATACACATATGATAAGGCTGAAAAACACATGTAAAAGACGAAAATACCCCTCGGTAGTTAAGTGCCGAGGAAAAAGGGAATCGGCGGCAGTTAACTATCGAAGAAAACTTCGGCAGTTAACTACCGCCAGTTTCCAGTTCCATCGGCAGTTAACTGCCGATGCGTCCTGAACATATGCAGAAACAGAAACTCAGTTTTATAGTTTCCTTCAATTGTTCAAAAAACTTCCAAAAACATATCCAACTCATTCAATTCGTTTTTTGAGCAAAATCAAGTGCATCATCTACATTTAATCTTAAGTAAGTACCTTGACTCATTTTTAATCATAATGTTAGTTTGTGTGTTAGGGACCAGATCGCACCGATTTTGACCAGGAGGCGAGACCAGAGGCCGGCACCAGCAGTACCAGGACCAGGATAGGTTTGCTTGTAGTTGTTGTTTAAGACTTGTTTTTTTTTTTTTTTTTTTACGTTTTGTAAATTTATGACATTGGTTCATATGTTTGTATATTGATGTCATGTTCTCGTACATTGACTTTAACTATGTTGGTACTTTTATAATGTATTGTAGTCATTGTTTAATGTTCATGTGAAATATGGTCTCGTATTTTGACTTGTTTCTGTCAAATGTCGAATATTGATGATTCCGCAAATATACAATGTTGAAATAAGTTTGCGATTCAGGCTGAATTATGTGTCAAATCACATCCAAGCAGGTTTGTGTTATGTGTCAAGAAGCACTTGCTTATGCTATTTCAGGACTTCAAGACACATCGACAGTTAACTGCCGAAGAAAAAGAGAACCGGCGACCGTTAACTGCCAAAAAAATGGAAAACTTATGTTGTTAACTGCCGAGGAACATTAGGGTCTTTTGTGTGTGTTTCAGCCTTCTTACAAGATGTGTCAGTGTCAACAACAAATTTCATTCACACACTCCTTTTTTTTTTTTCTTTTTCTTTTTTCTTCTCATAACCAAAATAAGCGTATTTTTCTCCCTCGCGAGTCTGCGACTGGCAAACCTCCATCTCCTCTCCCTCACTCACCGGCAATCAGGCCGCGACCGGCCAGTCTCTCCACAAACCCTAAAACTATTAAAAAACTGTAAGTGTAGGATCTCTGATTCTTCATTTGTTTAGTAACGATATTGCTTCATTCTCCTTGAATTTGATTTTTCATTTGATTTTCAACTTCAATTTTCCCATAACTCCTAACCAAAACAAAAGGGGATTTTTTGATTTTTGATTTTGTTAATAATACTGTTTACCCCTAATTCAATTTTCAACTGTTGTACTGATATTTGTTTAGTGGATTTGGTGTGTATCTTACTGCTGTACTAATATTTGTGTCATTGGGTGTGTACGTTGCTGCTTGCTGTACTGATATTTGGGTCATTGGGTGTGTATGTTGTTGCTGTTTTGCAACCGTTCGAAGAACAATCCATGCACTAATATTTGTTTGTGGTTTAGAGAATTGAGTTTTATTTTTTCTGTTGTTTTAATTGTTATCAGAAAAGGAACAAAAGGTGTAATTGTGTCCATTTCACAAATATGAACTCAGTTGGAAGACGTTTATCAAGCTTGTTCAGACAGTCAGGTTGCGGAACTCAACCTTTTAATGCTCAGCATCATCAACTGCAGCAGCTTCAGCCATGCAGAGGCATACGAGTGCAGGTCTATAACGGAAACCTGGAAGGGGCATTGGCATTGATGCAACGCAAGATGACATCAAGTGGGATCGAGAGGATGATAAAGAAGGAACAGAGATTCCATATCAAAAACTCTGAGAAGCGTGTTTTAGCCCGAAAGAGCTTGGAGCGTAGGCTTCGATCAGAAGATCTTGCTAAGAAACTCAAGTCCATTATGATCAAGAAAGTCAGGTAATTAATTCCTATTTCAAAGACTGAATTTCTGCCTTAGAACATAGAATAGTATGCACCTTGCTAAGAAACTCAAGGCCGTTATTATCAATGAAGTCGGGTAATCAGCACCTATACAAAATACTAGTTTTGTCCCTCATTGTAGCAAAATAGGCACCTTGTTTCTGGATCCCTTTTTACTCTAGTGACACTTTAAATATATTATGTTAGTCAAATTCCCAAGAATACCCTGCAGTCGTGTAATCGTTTTAAATGACGATATTACTTTTTTTCTTACTGCACACAACATTCCTTTATGATTAACTGATGACAATAGATAGAACTCCATGTGAGTCCGGGGTCTTTCTCCCAATACCTCTCGGTTATTTGGCATAGGATATCTTTGTGTTTTATGACTTGGGATTAACAAAAACGATCATTTGCAAAGAAAAAAAAAAGCATAAACAATCAAGCCTTACTGCCTTGAGTTATGACCATATTTGGGTTTCCTATAGCTTTTATAGGTATCCCTCTACCTCTCAGTTATTTGGCATAGGATATCTTCGTGTTTTAGGAATTTCTAAGAAACAAAATAGGATTAACAACAAAAACAATCATTTGCAAAGAAAAAAAAGTGCAAACAATCAAGCCTTATCGCCTTGAGTCATGACCATATTTGAGTTGACCTATAGCTTTTATAGGTATCCCTCTACCTCTGACTATTGAACTATCTTGTCAATTTTTAGCAGTGCCCTTATGGCAATAGGTCTTGTTGGATCATTCATTCATCTCAGCAAAAGTAGGGTCAAGATAACAAAAATCCAATCTGTTAGTGAAATGAGAACTTTTAGTTGAAGTAAAAAGCTTTTGCCTCATACGTTTATTTACCTGAATACTCTGACACAGAAGATATACATTTTTTTGCCTATATCAATTTGTTCACTAATTAATTCTTAGTTTTAAAGAAACCATATCCTATTTGAAACCTTGTTATGCGAATCTTCTTGAAAACTATAGAAATATCTATATTTTAAATTGACATGAGTACATGGTATTTATCATTTCAAAAGTTTAAGAATTGAAGGGAAAAACATTCAACTTCTAGTTTTCTGGACAAATTCTTTTCCAACCATATTCGATAACTATTTGATAATGATAATAGCTTCTTTTTACTCCAAACCGCATATCTTTCTTGTTCCCATTTGTCTGGAGGCTTCGCGGGTTTCTATTCTTTTTAGTTAGGAATTATGATAAACTTCATATTGGATTGAATGGATATTTTGTCATGACCGCCTTTGTAATATTTTACCTTCACTTCCTTTTGCCCTAACTATTTTCGTGCTGCTTTCCTTTTAATTCATATACTGACATATTCTATATTTTATTCTATTGCATTATGACAGGGGTCTTTGAGAATATTGCACTGTTATTGAGAAAAAAGGGTTGGTGTAAGCTGCAACTATGAGTATTTTTGTAGGTGACAATCGCAGTTGAAACACATTCTTTCAAATTGTTCACGGGGTAATATGTACTTTGGTGGATATGCTTTTATGTGTGTGATGCTTCTTTGCAATCTAACCATCTAGGAAGACAAATAAAGTAGGTGTTTCGTGATGAGCAACAAAACATGCTTTATATTTTTGGTCAAGTCCTGACTTTGAGTGAATATATATGTTGAACTCCCAAAGTTACGATGGTACTTACCTTTATACCTGTATTCTAGTTTGATATGAAATATATGTGATACCGCATGTCCATGATATAGCATCGTGTATCCTTGATATTGCATGTCTTCAATATCGTGTATCCATGATATCACACATATATGACCTGTGGGATGTGATAATTTTTCTACTCACACAATAGTCTTAGTATGTTGTCGTTATTATCAATAACACTTTATTACAAATGATTTAAGAATCATGTTCTATTATTCAATATCTTCTGACGATCAAGTCATACTTATGTTCTATAGAACAAACAAACTATTGTGAAGACTTTATTATGCTATATAATGAATTACATAATAAACAGTGTCTTATAAAGATATAAATCAATGTCATAATACAAAAGCAAACCAACCAACCAACCAACCTATATTGACTATTAAGGGGCTTACTCCAATAGAACTTTCATAAAAGTTCGCTAGTACGGGTGAATTGAAACCAATTTTGATTAGATGAGGCGACAAACACTCCTAAGTCAAACTAGGTGTGATCTCATTCAAATATGTTGGTCTAACAATTGGTGCAAATATTAGAAGGAGCTATTTTTGGAAATCAGGGCTATATGTCTTGAGGTGTAATTTATAGGTTGTCAGTGTGCAAAAACTGAAATCTTTCTATCGGGGGCTATGTTGTGCAACTTAAATTGGCGTTGCATGTTATTTACAGTCTTTTACCTGTCCTTCTTCAAAGCTCCATCAGGTACTATTAATACACTTAAATCTTATTTTAAACACTTCCTATGGGTTGTGAGAGTGGGGAGGCAAGGAGAATTCATTATATAAAATGGGAGAGTGTGTGTTGTGAGCGGGAGAATGGTGGTGGTCTTAGGATCAAGAACTTGAGAGCTCTTAATATTACTTTGTAAGGCAAATGACTATGGAAAGTGATAGTTGAGAACCAGAGGTTGTAGTTTAAGAGTTGTCAACAAAATAGGGAGTGAATTTTGAAAGTTAAGAGGCAAGAAGATAATTTGATCAAGAGGAGTTCAATAACCCTCAATAGACGGTGGCACAAATCTGTCAGACAATTATTCTCTGAATTTCCTCAACATTTTCAAATGTGGGGTTAGGAGTTAATATTGCTCTATCTAACTAAGAAATAGAGTATTTCAATTAGTTTGCTTGGATAATGAAAGTTGAAAGAATCTTAAGAGAAGAAGATTTTGGTAGTGTAATTTGCTAGTATATGGTCGATTCGAAAAGCTAAAAATTACTGTTTTCCAAAATAAAGAGGTGGACGGACTGGTGGAAGTAAAAATTCTTTCTTGGAACTAGTTGAACATAAAATCAGAGATCTTTGATTATTCGTTGACACCGTCAGCGACTCAGCAGGGTTGTGTGTGAACCCAATGGGATGTCTAGGAGTAGTAATATGACGTATGTTTATATACGTTGGCGGCTGGAGGGAGCAGTGGCTCATAAACATATTCTGTCATCACTGTAGAAACTGTCTATATAGGTAATACTATAACTGTATGTATGAAATATGCCTCATTATTTCTCAGGTTTATGAGAGGCTGAGTTTTTTGCAGAAGCTGCACATGAGTGCTAGATTGGAGTGATGTATTTCACGTTAGGAAACTGAGTTGAAGATTATTGTGTCCTTGATTTTCTTTAGAAGCATGTTTATGAGGTCTTTTTGCATCTACTTTGATGTATTGATATTTGATATCATGCACTTGGTAAATCTTAAAGAGAGGTATATGCAGCCAATTGTTGTATGGGTGTTTGCATGACATGGATGTGGATATAAAATAGTCTGGTTAAAATGTGGTGATATGTCTTGGGCTGTAAAATAAATTTGCAAAATGCTCTGCTGTTTTTTCATGTTTAATTTCTGGTAAGAGTGCAGGACAGTGTACCTAATTTTTTTTTTGACTAAGAGAGCATACCTATTTTTTTTCTTTTGACTAAGAGAATGTACCTAATGGAACAAGCAAAAATTAAGTAACATGTGGTGGAAATGTGCTTATTGATTGGAGTTAATTTTGCATCAAATTTTTGGGATCCAGAGCATGTGTGTTTTAAGTAAACATTGGGTAGCATTCCATTCGGTTAGTTTGTATTTGTTTGTCTCATTGTCTTGTATACGAATAATCTGTGTATTGTGGGTGGGTGGTGGTGTATGGCTCATCTTGTGCTTGGATCTATCTTCTTTTTTCAGTATTTAAATTTAAATAAAACATTTTGTATTATGAAGAATGTATATATACTTGAAGCCAACCAATACATATTGAGGCTTAAGACGACTTCTTGAAATGAGATATTTTTCAAGTTAACAATACTTATTTTTAGTAAAATTATTATATATATATATATATATATATATATATATATTATTGTTTTAGCTTCTTTTTTTACAAAAATAAACGATATTTATTCATTCAGTTTTATAGAGTACATCGATACAATATAAATTCAAAGTCGTTAAAAACACGATGAATTTACGAACCAATTGACAATATCCATGTTAATAGCTGTTATCATGTCAAAGGTAGGATAGATGATGAGTCTTTAAACATATTATCATGTCGGATCAAACTTTTAAAGAAATCAGGATTGAGTTTTAAGAATAGGCCAAATCTATTTAACAAAAGTCATGTGAGGCCTGTCATGCATCCATCCATATTCATACGTGATTAATGTTATTATTTTGGTTATCGATGATTAAGCCATCAAACATTCATTAACCTTGTTGAGCTCAATGATACAATTCATTAAACTAAAGAGCAAATATTCATTCTTCTAGCCTAGTTCTTGAGAAAAACCAAACAAAACAAAACTCAGTTTAGTCCCAAAGAAAATTTCACAAGTAATTTTTCAGAATAACGTGTCCCTTGAGGGTTTAGTTTTTTTTTCCTTCTTGATAGAGAATTTTTTTAGATGAGTTGAGCTTTAGAGATCACCGAATCAGGACAAACCTTAAAGTTCAATAAATGTTTTGCAGATTATTCATCAACAAGGTTTAAATTCTTGCTAGAGACTAATGTGTCTCTTGATAATTTTGAGGGGTTATTGTAGATTTTTTGAAGTACTAAATTGTATTTGGTATTCTGTCAAAAAAATAATTTGGGTTTGACATTTTTTGAAGACAGGTATTTACTCAAAACATATTTGTATGGTATATATGTATGCGTGTGCTTAGTGCTTTCTCTTTTACGTGACTGGACACTCTCGTGGTTGAAGAATTCAATTTAATCTTGGCCATAGAAAAATATTTCATGGGGAATTACTTAAAAAATAAAAAAATACGAGAAATAAACGTTGGGTGAGAATATAACTTGAAAGGAAATGAGTGGAGTTAAATTAGAGAATCCTTTTTCACATAAAAAAAAAGTGAATCCTTTTCCTTTTCTAGTTTCTACTCATAAAAGAGGGGCGAGTTTGTAAGTTTATTTTACTTTTCATAAGAGTGTGCAAGTTTAGTTAATGTTCCAAATTTTGAGTATCAATCAAAATTATTTGGAAATTCTTGATCAAGAGCTTAGTTATTTCCGTAACTTTGAATCACTAGAGGTCATTCCTTTGAGAAACTGAAGAGTAAACACAAATTAAATAAATCTTAATGTATCATTTAAAATGATTTGTATATTAATTTATACCGTTCGTGACTATAACATGACATTGACATAGGTTCAATAAAAACATGATATCACCATAATTTATCGTCAATAGCCAATGATGTAACTCAATTTGTTAAACATCATTAAACTTATGACAAGGGAAAGCCAATATTCGATCCCGACAAAACATGTTCTTGGGGAGGAGCAAAGAGCTTTAAGTTGCAACCTAAACAACAACAACATAGATTAGTTCTATGATCGGTTAAAGAAAAAATTCGAAGTTTGTGACAATACTTTGTACAGTCAACTGAGAGTCAAAAACCCTAATTTCGACGATTTCCTACCAAAAAAGTTCTTTCCTGCCAAAAATAACTCATAGTCAACCCACTACTTTGATTGATTGACTTTTTTTCATTATTTTTTTTGTGAGAATAATGTGAGAGATTAGTTTATTAATTAACTTATTTGTCAAGTATACAGTATGTGGTATGGTCTGACTCGAGTGGATCAAAATCCGCAGCATGATTTGCCATAATTTCCATCAACAATAAAATCCAAACATACTCACACCAACAAAAACACACCTACACACACATCCTCATCCACTATCCATATATCTATACATATACATATACATATAGCATACACATATATTTCTGAGTCATCACAGAGAGACAGACTCACAGACACAAAGACAAGAACATGGGAACTGGTTCATCAAAGCAAACAGATGGTAATTCAGAAGGAACCAAAGACAGAACAGATGATGATGATGATGATCAAGGTGGTGGACAACTATATGTTTCTCTCAAGATGGAGAATCATAAACTCACTACTCATCTTGTTCCTCATGTTTATGGTTCTGTTCCTCTTGTTGGTTCTTGGGATTCTTCCAAAGCTGTAATTCTCATCACTCTCTGTGTATTCTTTTCTGGGTCTTTCTTACTATTTTGCTAATTATTTTTTCCTTATAGCTTTCTATGGAAAGAGAATCAGTTTCAATGTGGGAGCTTAGTTTTGTTGTTCCACCTAATCACGGTAAGACTTTCATTGGTTGCTTTGGATTTTTCCTTAATGCACGAACATCATACACGACACTACTAGGCACCTATAATATAGATGGTAATTACATGTATTTGACAAGTGTCAGACATCAGATACATCTTTGATCAGAAGTGTGTCAGTTGCTTTTACTCTACTTTTGTTTGTTTCTGTGTTTCCCAGTAGTTTTTTAAAAGTCAAAAAGTGTACTTTTTAACAACTTGTCAGTTTGATAGATAGATAAGTTACTCATTAAACACATGAGGAAAAGAAATATTAAAATAATTCTTATTATAATTTTAAATTTATTAATAACTTCTAGTATAAGTTAGAATCAGCATATGCAGCTCATTCTTTTTGGTGAATGAAGAATAAACTTACCTTAATTTAGAACCTAGAAGATTTTTTTGGTCTTAAACCTCAGGTTCCCGGGGAAAGGGGTTCTGGTAACGGGGGGTTCAACTATGAGGTAAATAAGTAAAGTTTAAACTTTGACCAAGGATTGGTCTAATCAGGGTTTGAGAACCTAGAAGTTAATCTTATTTCAGTTATCAATGTGAACCACAAGCTACAAGTTACTTATAAGTTAGAAGTTAATTAAAACCGGGTTTTTTCACTTGCTTTAAGCCTTTTAATGTTTTTCCATTTCTCAATGACTTCAAAATAGTATGGTCAATGAAACAGTGGATAATGTCTTGAGGTTTTGAGGTTAGAGAGGGCAGGGGGGAGATAATGGAAAGTGTTTGTTTCCTTCATTGTAAGTTCAGAATCTGGTATTACGTTGATTTGGCCTTTTTGTGAAATAAATTAAGTTTCGATGTAATCAACGTGGTAATCATTGAAGCGGTGTTTCATATCTGAAGCTGATTGATTTCTTGATGTGGTATATTCAGAAACTTTGGATTTCAAATTCCTATTGAAGCCTAAGGACAGCGATGCACCATGTTTTGTTGAAGAGGGTCCTAGCCGCCTACTTATCGGGGGAGCACTAGGGAAGGATGCCAGACTTGCATTATTTAAGCTTGATAGTGGTGAGGTTCTTGAGTATCAAGTGTTTGTTAAAGCAGATAGGGTTTCTCCGTTTGACCTTGCGGCAAGTTGGAGGGCTTATCAGGATAATTTCCGTCCTTCGGCCGTACGTTGGATGCCTGATGTCAGCATAAACTCAGCACCTCAGACAGGTGGCGAGGTAAGGCCAAACTGCCAGTTTCCAATCTGTTCTTTTAGGTTTTGTCAATCACAGAAAATAGTGGCCTGTTGACTTCTGCTACGCTACCGTGTTATAACACCAATATAGTTTCTATTTGACATCACAAACAATAGCAATTTGTTCAAATTCCGCTACGCTATAGCGCTACTATAGGCGCTATTTGATAAAACTGATTCTTTTATCTCTTGAAAGATATTGCAAATGAAAATTTAAAATTTCTTTCCTCATTTAATGAAGGTGTTTCTTCTGTTTCAAAATTCATATCATGCAACTGGTTTGAAATTCAACCCTTATTCTTGTTGGCTACCTTCATTTTGCGTTGCAGACAAATCTTTTCTCTGATTGCATTTTTTGTGATGGTTTGTACATACAAGATATCATGCTCTCCAAACCAAATCTCTTTTTGTCATTGGTCATTTATATATACTTAAGTTAGTTTCCCATTTATTTTGGCAGTATATTTCTAATCTGAGATAGATGTTATATGAAACAACTATTGTCAAGATTCAAGTGATTTAAGATTACTTTATTTTTTTGGTTTAGAATGGTTCTTCTGCAGGTTTGGAACTTGATCTTGAGCATTATGTTGTCCCAGCCCCCTCAACCTCCGCAAATTCAGGCCAAGTATATGCAGCTAACATGACAGAGAATCCACGGTCACTAATTAGTGGATCAGGTGGAAGTTCATATTCCAACAAGGTTCAACATTCAAACTCACATTTTAAAATTACGATCATGATTATCATTATCTTTTCTCGATGGACTATTCGTTCATTACAGATTAATGTAGGAACTTAATAGGATAATTGATTGATAATTGTAATTTGATAAGATTTTAACCGGTTCAAGATTGGCCAAATTTTCTTCACTCCTTAATTTTGACTAGCAAACAGATGTTTAAAATGAAAGTGTCACTTCCTAATGCTAAGCGGAAACATGTAAGAAAGTACGCTGATAGCTTATGTTGATATTCCGACCAGGGGATGGAGGTTACTGTGCCGGATCCATCTAAGGTGTTTCAAAGTTCTGGAATGGTTGAATCCAAGTCAGTGGGAACATTTTCACCTCTGCATAGGCAGGATAGTCAGAGGGGACTTTTTGTTGATAGAGGTGTTGGATCTCCTCGACTTGCAAAATCTTCTAGTTCAAATATTTTCTCCAGTGATCTTAATTTGGGAACTGGTACCAAGGTTCGCACAAACGATTTCCTTTTCCTGTTAAATTTTAAATTCATTGCATGTAAACTAGCTTATATTATATTAAGTGAGGTTGTTCACAAATAATTGCTTGTCTCCTTGCTTTTTTATTTGTAGAATTCAATGCCAGCTGCTGCTGGAGCTGTTGCAGCTGCAGCTGTTGCTGATCAGATGCTAGGTCTAAAGGAGGATAGACATTTGGCGATTGTCCTGGTATTTTTCTAGAATTACGAGTAATTAATTTTTTACTGAATAATTTTCAGAGTTTTGGAGCACTTAATTTTTTCTTCAAGTTGGAACTCTAGTTGAAATTAGATGTGATTCGAAATGCAAAAACATATATATCAAAAGCTGTAACTTGGTAATACCTGGCGAAGATGTCATATTTCTATTTGTAATTTACTAGTTTAGTATATTTGATTTTCAGAAAATAAATTATTATAATTACTAAGTAGTTTCTTTTATGTAGGTCGGTCTGCCAGCTCGAGGTAAAACTTTCACTGCAGCTAAACTTACAAGATACCTTCGTTGGTTAGGTCATGATACCAAACACTTCAATGTTGGGAAGGTTGCTTGCATTCTTAACATATTTTTTCTTTATAATTGATATGCTTGCACCTAGTGGAACACTGGAAATATCTCAAGTTTGAAGATTAACACACTTACTTTTGGATGTCGCAGTATCGTCGCCTCAAGCATGGAGCTAATCAGGTATATTAATTTCATGAATCTGTTAAATGGTTTATGCCTTCTTATTTAGCGGATATCTGCATGACTACATTATTTTATATACTGTGTGATAGCACCGAAGTTGGCATCATTGCAGAAAACTGTTGTCTGTGATAGATGGGTACTGCTATTTGTTTTTTTGTTGTTAGTTATATCCTTTGTTACATGTAGTATAATATGAAATTTGTCATAACATTAGAGTCGATTTGGTAGATTTCAGAATGGAGGATATGACAGGTGAAAATAACTCCAAAGCAATGTTCTTAGAATTCTTAATCTAACACTTTAATGTGACTATTTACTTTTTTATATGCAAAAGTTCAATGACCAACATCAAGGAAGGACTCTCAATTATAGAACGACACAACAGACTCGGTTTAAAAATCAAGAAGATAGTTAGGTAAATGATTTTCTAAAAGTTCGGTGGCCAGTGGTTGTATCTTTAACAAAAGTAAGACCAGACACATGCACACACCACTCTTAGCCATAGATACTTAACACAGGGCTTCGGTTTGATACACTGCACCATCCAACAAAATATTGTGCAGGGGTGTGGCTTTTTGCATCTAAAGTGGATATGTTTGCAACTCTTTTGACGAAGTTAGTATTTCAACTTTGATGCTAGGGAATTCGTAGCGTAAAGAAGACCAACAGTTGTTGATGCTCTGTAGACTTCATGTTGATTTAAGATGGGGTACTTGTTATATTGTCTCTTTTATGGCCTAGGTCATGACCATGATGGCAAAGACATATGCTACAATTCTGTTAAGCTATAAGCTGTTCACTAATTTTTGCAATCTGTAATTTTTTTAAATCGTCTGACCTTTCCGTGGCAGAAATACACGTTGGCTTGAAATAGTAACTAAGCAGTTCATGTTCTTCATCTATACTAGTATTCACGAGGACACACTTGTCATTGAGTCACATGACTTGGAAGCTTAAATTATTAACCCGAGGCAAAATATAGCTTTTTAGAATTAAAACTCCATCACACCCTTCAAATTACACCAGATTGCTAATATAGACTCTGTGTAGTACTACAGTTTCCTCGTGCTTAACTTTAAATTTATAAATAAGATCGGACCTGGGAAAAATTTAATTCTAAACAGTTAAGAAAGCTTTGATATTAGGGAAAGACCCTAAGAATGTACTTCGGAGTTTGGAGGGTAATAAAAGTTTCAATATTTCCGCACGATAATGAGACGGGGGAAACTTGATTCTGTTCTGAAATGTTAGTTGTATGATTGAAATCACAATGTTGCACTAGCCTGTCATGTTTGCTTAGGTAATCTTTATTCATTTCATTTCTTTGCAGGCTGCCGATTTCTTTCGAGCTGACAATCCAGAAGGCATGGAGGCACGTAATGAGGTAGTTTATTCTTGATCTTTTTTGTTGTTATTATTAGTATTATTTAATTTGATTAGATTAACCGAGTCTTTGAGACTCTAAATTTTTTTTAGCTTGCATATCAGGCTATACCTAGAATTCTGACGGCGGTGCTTGTATTAGTTGTTGAATCTTATTGCATTCGATGGACTAATTTAATTCTTAAGGCTTATGCATTTAACAAGAGTTCTTTCTTCATTTAGTCTTAAAATATTTTGGTTTTAAATCACACACAGCATCTTTTCTTAAATAAAAATATAATTTAAGTTTGAAGATTCAAAGTGATTCTTAAGTACAGCATGGTGCCAGAAGTAAAAAAGGATTTGGAAGAGAACCGCGAGAGGTGCAGATTGATATAGTTTAATCCTTTTGTCTATAGAGAATTGAGTGATATTATAATCCGAAATGAATTGGATAGCAGTAATCATAGAATAGAAGCAACATTTTGAGCCCACCGGGTATTATACTTCTACTATTTTGTACATTTTTAATTAATATGTTAGTGAGTAGTAACACCAGTGCAAGCAAATGTACAATAGATGGTGAAAAAAGTCATATTGGCTGGCATAACCTGTTGAAACTATTTTAACCATTAATAGAATCCTGCTTTTAACATTTCATTTATAATGGATGATTCTGATAATGTTGACACCGTGTTTACCTTTCTCTGTGTACATAGTTTTAATATATCACGTGCCACTAGGTAGCAGCACTGGCATTTGAAGATATGTTATCTTGGATGCATGAAGGTGGCCAGGTAAGTTGAATTTTTTCAGTAGTTTTGTTACATTTAGACATTCTTTCGTTTTATTTTGCGTAAGGTTTAATTTCGGTTTAGGTTGGGATATTTGATGCCACAAACAGTAACAAGAGACGAAGAAATATGCTGATGAAATTGGCTGAGGGAAAATGCAAGGTAGTACCCTCTTGTTACTGATATTTCCTCTCTTGATTAGATACATGCTGGTGATATATTTGACTTTGAACTCATCGGATCCATCTGTGTTTTTGTTGCAGATTATCTTCCTGGAAACAATATGCAATGATAGAAACATAATTGAGAAGAATATTCGTCTTAAAATTCAGCAAAGTCCTGACTATGCAGAAGAGTAATATTTCATTTAAAATCAGTGACATCATGTCTTCATTGCTATGTGGATACATATGCAATTAACTTCCATTTGCAGGCCAGATTTTGAGGCTGGATTGGAAGACTTTAAAAATCGTCTGGCCAATTATGAGAAGGCAAGTTTTACAATTTACTTTTCGATTTCATGATGTTTCTAGATGACCATTTTCCGTAATAACGTTGATTTCGTATTACCAGGTTTATGAACCAGTAGGAGAAGGATCTTACATAAAAATGATTGATAAGGTCAGCGGACATGGTGGACAAATACAAGTAAGTACAGCCTGAATCAACATTATTAACCCTCTACGTAGCTCATTATATGGTAACTGTAATTTGATAGTTGAAAGGTGATAGATTGAAATAATATCAAACAAGAATCCTTGAAGTGATTAGCATAACTGTATAAGACGTGTCAACTATTGTTGGCGGTAATAAGAACGTTAGAATTTAGTAGTTGAGTGTATTGAACATGTTTTACCTGTTCCCGATGGGGTTTCTCATCTGATATGTCTGTTCTGTAAAGACTTGGAAAGTATTATTGCTGTGGTATGAAAATATTAGGGTCCCAAGCTGGCAGCTCAGTTTTTGAGCTGAGGGACACTGAGGGAGTACTAATCAAGAGGTCCAGCCGTCCAGGGTTCAAAAACCCTGGGAACTAACATAATCCACTGACATAAAAACTGATAATTACCAGTTTCAGATCTACAACAGTAGAAAACAGACGAGCTTGGAAGAGCCATTAGTTAGTGTTCTAAATTATGTTGATTGGCGGAAAAATTAAGGTGGTTGACAGTGTTGATAAGCACCAACTATAGAACCTTTTTTTGTCTTAAATTCATCAGCTCATCTTATTTTTATGTGAACATTAGCTTTATATTGAATATAAGGTATCTGTGTGCGTGCGCGCTTTACCTTTATAGATTCAGCTGTGACTTTGATTTGTTAATCATTCCCAACTTCTGTGGTTTAGGTGAACAATATCAGCGGCTACCTTCCTGGACGGATTGTCTTTTTCTTGGTAAGCTTTTCTGAACCACTAAGTTAATGGAAGTGAATTTCAGTCATTTTATCGTCTGAAGATATAAAGTTCCTTACTTCTTAGTTCTTACTCACATATTGCATCACATTTATAATTGGGTTGGCCTTGGAAAATGTTTTCTTTTTCAACTTCTTGCTTTAACTTTTAATAACAAAAGTACAACTTTCTTGTTTTTTGAATTATTTGTTAGGAAATGTTGAAAACAATATAATACTAGTTTTTTCTGTCATGTTCATACATTTCTATGTAATACGTTTTCAGGTAAATACACATCTTACACCTCGCCCAATATTACTTACTCGTCATGGAGAAAGTCAGGATAATGTGAGAGGCAGAATCGGAGGAGATACTGCAATAAGGTATTTTCCATGTTTTTGTCTATTCAGTAGCTATATCCCGTGTAATCTGTAATGCTCAAATTCGGGAGAATATGGGATGTAGAAACAGAGGGATGTGGACTAGTACACTGCAGCAAACCATTAAGCTTCGATGTCTTCTTTTTCTAGCTACCCTCATTTGTATAAAAATAAGGCATGTAGTCATCTACGTCTTGTATTGTAGCACAATTGGTTCCTTATGGATTATTAGTTAATCCATTGGAAACTTAAATTTAAGGGCTCTCAGTCTCTTACGAAGTTGAAATAGTTCTAGCTCATGTATCTTCGAATTGTTGGTTCTTTACTCTCATTTTTCGATGTGATATCTGGTATTTCATGAATTGCTTTCAACATTTAGCTGACTAACCATAACACTGTGCAACATGTTATGACAGTGAGAAAGGAGAACTTTATTCAAAGAAGCTTGCCAACTTTGTAGGAAAGCGTCTCAAATCAGAACGGGCTGCTTCTGTAAGATTTTTTAATTGTTTAGATTCAATTGCTAGCCTTTTGGCTTTTTTCTTTGGAATGTCGAGATCACACATCGATTAGAGATATGGTTCAAGCAGTTCTTATAATGCTTTTTTCGGTGATCTAGATATGGACTAGCACACTGCAGCGAACTATTCTTACCGCGAGTCCAATTGTTGGATTTCCCAAGGTTAGTGCCACTCATCGTTTAACTAATGGTAGCATTGCATGCAGTCATGTGATTCATGTCAGGAAATTTGAGTTGTCACATTTACACATTATTGTGTTCCTGCACTTATAATCTTTATATGTTTGTTAGATTCAATGGCGTGCACTTGATGAGATAAATGCTGGTGTTTGTGATGGTATGACATACGAAGAAATCAAGAAAAACATGCCAGAAGAGTATGAGTATGTCGCAAACTTGTAAACTTTCTCTCACTTGCAAGCTGAGTGTACTAAAATATCAGATAACAAAAAAACTTAGTGTGGAATTTTTTTGCGGCTTAAGGGTTTTATGTTGAAATGCCATATTTAATTTTCACCCTCCTCATTGTAGATCCCGCAAGAAGGACAAGCTTAGGTATCGATATCCCCGCGGGGAGTCATATTTGGATGTTATTCAAAGGTTGATACATTTTATCTTAAAAACATTATTTAACTCGTCAATTCAACTTGTTCAATAAAACTAACTTTTAGTGTCAAAAATACAGGTTAGAACCTGTAATTATCGAGCTTGAACGGCAACGAGCTCCTGTTGTAGTGATATCTCACCAGGTTTGTACACAAGACATTAAGCTAAACCTGTGCTTATAAAGGCTCTATAGTTGAGTGGTTGTAATCCTTGACATTCTTCCATAATTTTCTCATTTCAGGCAGTTTTGAGGGCATTATATGCTTATTTTGCGGATAGGCCGTTGAAAGAAGTTCCACATATAGAGGTAATTTGTGGTTTAATATTTTACCTCAGCTTTATCACCTTATGGTTCAATTTAGATTAGGTTCTTGCTTATTGGAACTTAATTGATTGAAACACGAACTTATAAAATGCCACCTTTATGTCTTTACCGGTTCAATAACCAGTCTAATTTTAAAATAACTTAGTGGTTGGACTCGTAATGAATGAGTTAAGGCCGAATCAATCAGGAGCATCCGAGTTCGATCATTTCCAGATTGATTCGGCCTTAACCACTTTTGGTGAATGATGAATGTTTATCTAACTTGAGATTTATCATTTCCAGATGCCTCTTCACACCATAATAGAGATACAAATGGGAGTTACAGGTGTTGTAGAAAAAAGGTACAAACTAATGGACTGAAATTAATTGATGAGAAGTTATGTTACTAATATTGTGGCTATAATAAACCAAATATCCATTCTTCCAATTTCAAATTATTAACAAAATGTAATATATTCCCATAAATGGACTACATTGTAAAAAGTTACCATAGTGAAGGGAGGATATAATCTTCAAATTCAATGTTATTTCATTTCAAATGTAAATGAAGTCACTTACAGAAATATTACTTGTTGCAGATATTCCACAATTTCATAAGTTAGCTTTTGATTGGAATTGAAAAAAAAAATACATACATAATGTGATGTGTATTTTTGGTAATTATTATGTTAGAGATAAGCGAAAAATGCTTGGTTAAAAGCAATATGTGGTTCCTAATCGGATAGTCCGAGGATCGAACTGACTGATCTGGTCTGATTTGATTACTTTGGATATAATTGAAGTTTAAAATTGTAAACACTAACCAGAGTGTGTAAGACTGTTGCCTAACATGTTCAGCCAAGTGAGAGTTAGGGTTCAAATGAGATGCAACAAAATGATGGGAGTGAAAGTATGTCATGTGTTAAAAACTAAAAATAATTTCAAACCCTGTTTGGTATTTGGATACTGTTTCTAGTGATTTGTCGACGACATATTCGAAATCGTTCTCTTTACTGATTCGTTAATTCACCCCATCCAATTCTACCGCGAACTTCATTCACACCTCTGGTTTTTAACTATGGGGGTGATTTGTATGGTTATGTGAAAGTGAAGTTAGTGTTGGGGAGTTCGGAGCACCGGGAGTAATAACGGGCTAAAGATCAAGACTATGTAAGAATTACCACACTTAAATTTCAACAATCTTCATCTCAAGTAAGAGTCTTCTACATCACTATATACATTTGTACCATCGTTGGATCCACTCCCCCACACTCCTCGTCTAGTAGATCTATAACTCTAATATCATTTGTTTAGAAAACACCAAGAAGGTCAAGGTCAACACAAATAAAACTACTTTGCTTTTTTTTACAAGATAAAACTACTTTGCTGACAAACTTGTTTCTGTTGCTATTTCTTCGAAGTGTTGCACTGTGAGATTCTATTGTATTCTTTATGGTGCTTTCAATTGATCTCATCCATGCTTTCCTTTTCTTTTTCTATTCTTATTTCTATATTTTGATTCATTAGCAAATGTTCAACACATGTTAAACAGACCCATATATTATTTTATATGTTAGTCATTTACCTGGCGAAATTAAAATCCAAATGATATGAAAGTTATTCAATCCCTTATTGCAACACTTTTTTTTTAACAAAAGGGAAAAACAAGAAAAAGACTCAAATTAGGATCGAACAAACTCAACATTCATGTCATCTGATAAGGGAAGTGGTCATATCAGGAGAGAGTTTCATACGAAATAACAAGATCAATATCACTTAGAGCACATTTTTTAGTTAGGAAATCAACTGCAGTGTTACGTTCATGTGTTGTATGTCGTAAACTAATCATCCAATCTCTACAAAGAATGTGTTTAATAGCCATGATCAAATTTCCACAATTGTGATGCAGATTCAAATTCCTTTGGACGAGGTCAACAATAATATTTGAATCATAAAGACGAGAGACCTCCTTAAAGCCAATATCCCAACAGAGCTTCAAACACCATCGTATAAAGCCAAAATCTCAGCATAAAAAATGCAAAGTCCACTAATTTTTCATAAGAAATGATGCAAAAAAGAACATTAAATATGATCAAGAATAAGACCACTAAAACCTCCCAAGTTAAATCGAAGATTACTTGCATCAACATCGAGAGCCACTGAATCCATACTAGGTAGTAGTCAAGCGACAATACCTCCCAATAATTTTATTTGCACTTTAATGTTTGAATAATTAAAACAACTGTGTAAAACATAATACGGACCAATAATTTTGAAGACCTTTTTGCATTAGGTCCATCTTTGATCAGTTGATGAATACCATTAAACAGTAGAAATTTGGAATGAGTCAGATTGCACGAGCCTATACCATACGGCATTCATGCTATGTCTTCTCCAAAATGGGAACAACACATCGCCGAAAGCATGCAGCAAAACATGGTGGAATCTATACTAAAATATACTGTTGCTAGATATTGGCATTTAGCCTATGGAATAGTGTAGGATGGTTAATGTGAGGTGAGGTGAGGGAGAAGAAAAAGTGATTGTGAAAAGAAAAGAAAAAATTAGTCTTGTATGGTTCCATTCCATTCACATGGGTCCCTACTACTACTATTTTATAAAGTTAAATATTCGACGTCTAATACTCAAAATTTCATTTTTTTTACTTAAATAGTGACAACCAGTGCAAAGATTGATAGTTTTCAAAGTCTCATATTTTATTCCATCGTCAAACTAACTTCACTTTCACGTCAACACTTTCCACATAATACAAAAATAACCACCTATCAAAAATCCTTTCATCAAGTTCAAGTCCAAATCTTTCTTGAGAAATCTTCACAATGCAAAACTCACCTATTCATCCAATGAAGTCACTCAAAGAAATATTCCAAAACATTTTCTCAGATAATAGTAACATCATGCTTGCAGCTATCATTTCTTTACTACTAGTCATTCTCTTTGTTCTTGTTCTTCATCTTTATGCTAAATGGTTCTTAGCTCAAGCACAAGCTCGTCGCCGGAGAACAACTGTGACTGTCTCTGATGTCCTTGGACCTGCAAGGTTCCATCATTTCCACACCTTCAACATTGAAGACTCACACACCAAAGGGCTTGATTCTTGTATCATTGCTTCAATTCCTATGTTCATTTATGCTGAGAAGAATGATTGTAAAGATGAAGTTGAACAAGAACTTGAATGTGTGATTTGTTTGAGTGGTTTTGAAGATGGTGAAATGGGAAGGTGTTTACCAAAATGTGGTCATGGTTTTCATGTGGAGTGTATTGATATGTGGTTGAGTTCACATTCTAATTGTCCTATTTGTAGAACTTCAATTGTTGTGTTTGAGAATGATTCTTCAAGTGTTGTTGAAATTATGGTTGATGAAAGTTCTAGTTCAGAAACTTGTTCCTCTTTGTTTGGTTGCTCTTTGAAGAAAGTTTTCAGCAAAGTTTTTCCATCTTCTAATGTAAATGTTATTGAATCACAATCTTGAGACATCACATTCATGATCTTGTCACTATCTATATTTTGTGTATATTACTTGGAATATTGCAATTTCATTATTTATTCTACTAAGTCTAAATTCAACTATGAAGTTACTACTATTATGCATATTTTTCTTTACCTAATTATTTTTCTCTCATTGTTTCTAATTTCATTGAGTAAAGAGTTATTTTGGTCTATGTTTGTATTATTAGTAACATTGTCTCTGAATATATCAAAATTATAGAAATGTGTTTTTTGTTAGTCGGTTTATCCCATAAATTACTAGTAAATGATATGTTTGAGCATGTTTTGCAATTTTAATACATTTAAGATTATATAACAAATTAAAGAAGAAAAAAATGATTATTTAATTAATTTTCATGGCTTAGTAAATTATTTCTTTAATTTTTGTTGAGAGAAAGAGAAGTTGGTGCTACCTGCTCACACATGATGCTGATTTCAACAGTTGAGAAACACTTTTTGCTAAATTAATGAGCAACATAAAAATGGAGCTAGAAAGTATAGGAAGTGTTGTAGTAGGTATTGTAGGGAAAGTACTAGGAGTCTATAGAAAAGACAAAAGAGAGAGTACTTATTTGTATTATTATTACCACTTAAGAGTTTGTGTTTGTAGCAGTGATAACTCGAATGACATGATACGCTTTTAACGGCAATTGATTGTTGTGAGATCTGAAAGACCGTAGTTGTGTTGTTTCTATCAGTCAGTCATCATCGACATGACCATAAACATGTGTTGTCAATCGGTTCCCCAAATCAAGCTTTACTATCACAATTGCTCCATCTATCTCACAATACTAGTCGTTTAAGGGTTGTATATTATTACTAAGGAAATGATTAATTGTGTTAATTTCAATAATAAAATTAATAGCATTTACTAAAATATTCTTATTAATTGTAGTTATTGGAGTAGTTAAGTTAGATGAAATTCAATAAATAATGATGTAATAGTGAAAGAAAATAATAAATGTTGCATTGTTATTGTAAAGTGACAATTATTTTGAAAAAAAGAAAAAATATCAAAGAAACAATAAGTGTGAGACGGAGGAAGTATTACTTTATTAGTAAGCTTAAATGCATTTTTTTTATTTTTCTTTTTAGAAAAAATAGATATTTAACCCCTAACTTGAGTCCTTTTTGTAAAAATGGTCATATCTCTTAATTTTTACGAAGACAATGTATATGTGGCAATTGACTCAGATGCCACATGTGTATTTATTTAATTAAAAAACAAAAATCGACGTGGTGGTTGGTGAAGAGAGCTCTTGTATGTCTTCTACTACTCGGATTTAAACATATCCCAAACATGAATATTGAAACAAAAAGAAATTAAACCAACAATATTTACTAATGTTTGGGTTATGGTTTACATGTATAAAGACATTTGATTGTTGATTTTGATGGAGAAAAAAAGATTTTCATGATTGAAGGTTTGGTGGGGAAGAAGAACACGTAAAGAGATAGGGAGGAAGAAGACAAGCCTTATTTGTGTTTTTTTAATTTAAGATTGTTTAATTGTTTTTTAAAATATTACATAATTTTAATAAATGATGAAATGACTTTTTTTAATTTTTTAATTAAATAAATATACACATGGAATCTGACTCAGCTAAGTCAGTTGTCATATATGCATTGACTTTGTCAAAACTGAGGGATGATGTCACTTTTGCAAAAGAGGCTAAAGTTAGAGGTTAAAATATCTATTTTATTTAAAAGAGGGTCAAAATCGCAACGTTTTAAATCATAGGAGGAAAAAGTGCATCTAAGCATTATTAGTATTGGACAATAAATCTAGCTTTATTTAAAGCATCTACATTGATATTAAATTAAAAAGAGTAATCAAGTGGATCTCACGTATACATATCATTTATTTATAACTTTTTAATTAAAGTATTTATTAAATAGTCAATAACTCAAATAGTACTAAACTAAAAAGAGTCTCTAACTAGGTCTACTAATATGTACTATATTATGTTCATTTTGAAAATAAATAAAAACAAATTAAAAAGAGCAAACATTACATGAATTTGAGATGGCGGGATCAATTTTTATCTATTTTTCCGTACTTTAATCGTGAGACTCGTTAATTGTTGAAGAGAGAATCCTTATATAATTATATGGTAACTAGCAGGTACCCATTTTTCTTCATTCAATGAGAGTTCTTAACATGTTGAGATCATTATTAAGTAAAAGACTCCACATTGGAGATACTCTTATATCAATAGTTTTTAAATTAAAGATTTGGCTAACAAGTGTCCTTGGGGTGCACTTGCTAAGAATTAAAAAAGAAAACAATTGATAAATTATATTTTGAAAAAGCTATTTTTTAATATTTTAATGTGTCGAGGACATAACTCTCAAGATAAAATATTCACTTTAAATTTCTTATCAAATGTCTTATGGGCATTTGTTGGCATTTTTTTAAATTAAGCAATTAAACACCAGTTTGTGGTGTAGACTCTACACCAATTTAAAAGTTGTGTTGGTACGCGCTATGAGTTCACAATACACGATATGTGAAGAATTCGATACATACGAGATATAGGGTTTTCGTACGCGTCGATTCGTAGTATCAATATCATCTAATTAAGTATAGTAAACTATCAATAATTTTCTAGGAATTTTTTTACCTTATGCGAGTCTTTTCAACTCTGCTCCGATATTTAAAATCTCTTAATATTTAATTAGTTAAATTAATTAATAGTTCAAAAAAAATAGAAGAATTATAATAGTCAAATGCAACAAACTAGTGCCCATTTACCCAAACCTTTTTTAATATTAATTTTTCTTTCACTTTTTTATTGATTGGTATCATTTTGTAAGTGCGATTCTCTTTCTCCAAACTTCAAAGTGAGATTATTTTTTATATGCAAAATTCATCTAGACTACCAGAGATTTTCCTTGATCTATTATCTCTTACTGAAAATCATATTCTTTTTTTTTTTTTTATCTTCACTTATTTTGGTTCGCAGGTTTTTTGATTTTGAGAAATTATAGGTGAATTTGTGCGACCAATTCACAAAAGTACGATGAACTGGTACACGAGTATCAATTTGCAGTTCACAACATGTCAAGAGAATTATGTGAATATGGTGTTGAGAATTTAAAAGGATAAATGATATTGGTATAATCATTTTGGGTCAACTTTCTCTCTCATACTCTCATTATGTCTTATTTTTCCTTACTTTGACTTCAACTAATCACGGCTAATGAACAGTTGAATTCTAATTGGTAGCGCGATGCATAATTATTTTCCTTGGAGAACATCAATGATACTAGGCTATATAGTAAAGAATGCATTGTGATATTGAACAATGTTCAAGCGACGTTGAGAACAAATGAGTTAATAAGTTAAAAGACTTGCAATTTGATGATTGTGGTTAATGCTTGAATGTCTCAGGAGGAAGAGGAAGGAGTAGAGGAAATTGGGAAAACTCAAAGGATGGTGACAAGTCGAAGTACAACCGCTTCAAGTGTCACAAGATTGGCCACTTCAATGGAGAACGTCTCGAGTTAAGCAAGCAAATATGAAGCAAATATCTAAACAACTAAATTCGAATCAAGCAAATCAGAGCCTCCCATGCAAATATGAAGACATGTTATCCAATATGAAGTGCACTGGTGAGACACCTCTATCGTGCATTCGGAAAAGAAACTAAAAAATTCACTTGAGAAACTAATGGGGGACATTCTAGTTATGCAGTTATGTCTTCTCTCGTATTGTAGCATAATCATTTGCAATCAATAAAATCATCATATCGTTGTTACAGAATATTAATTCCTCTTTCTCTCTGCACTTGTTGATTTCTAATCAATTGCAACAACACAAAATGGATCTATAATTGAACACGGACCGGTTAAACAGGAGAGTGAAATAGGATAACAGAAAAACAAGAACAAAAACACAGGAAAAAAATGAATGCATATTTCTCAAAAGTGCAGCCATGTACTTGTGTTAAAAAAACACAATATGAGCTTGTTTCTCCTTTACATTTAAGTTCTTTTCATACTTCAGGTTTGTTCAAAGTGTTAAAAATAAGGCTTATAATTTGAACTTGATTTTTAATGTGCATCAACATAATTAAGATTGAAACTCAGAACCATGCTCTTTATTATGGCAAATATCGTCCAAAATTATAAAGGAACAAACTCAAATTTAATATTTTTACAAACCATACTCCAGTTCCCCGTTGATTTCTATGTAAATTGGTTTCAGATTTCTTTAAAAAATCTGCAAAGACCATCAACTTCAGAAAAAGGTTGTTATATTAGATTAGTATAGCTCCTAATTTAGATTAATAAGTGTAAACTATGTTTATCTCACATAAAATAAAAAGTTAGCATTACTAAGTTAATTGCAGCAAAAGTGGTTCAATCATTCATCATTAAGATAAAATCCAATTACAAGAAACATAGAAATTAACCAACATTTACAACTAAAAAAGGAAACCCTAAATCAAAACCTAGAGAATCAACCACCGAAACCGTAAAGAGTTCTCACCTGTCTCTTCAATGCATAAACAACATCCATAGAGGTAACGGTTTTCCTCCTAGCATGCTCAGTGTAAGTAACAGCATCACGAATAACGTTCTCAAGAAAGATCTTAAGAACACCGCGAGTTTCTTCATAGATAAGACCGCTGATTCCCTTCACACCTCCTCTTCGAGCCAAACGACGAATTGCAGGCTTTGTTATTCCTTGGATGTTTTCACGAAGAACCTTTCTGTGGCGCTTTGCTCCTCCTTTTCCCAATCCCTTTCCTCCTTTTCCGCGGCCTGACATTTTTGTTTGGAATGAAGAAAATGGATTTAAAGTTCAAGGCCAACCTTCTCTAGAAGACTAGAACATTATTTAAAGTTCTGAATTGCATTACGGATCACAGTCAAAAGCGGCTTATGCAACCTTAATTAGGGTTGCAGAGATGTCACCCAAATTAAGGCCTTCACCAAAATTCCTTTACCTTATCATGACATTGAATTTTGAACATAGTTAATACAAAACAAGGAAACATAATGCAATAAATCCCTGCAATATAGTGTCAGGTCCACAACTTGCATTTGCATATGAAAAAGACTGATTCCATTACTTAGATACATATCTCTTAGTACATGTTTGGATTGATTTATTTAAATTTATCTATTTACATAAGCCATTGTTATGAGACTGTTCAAGAGAGCTTACGTTTATAAACTTTTTCAGTTTATTTTCATAAACTCTCCATAATAGCGTGCAAAAACAACTCTTAGCTTATATGAAAATAATTTGACTCCATTTAATCTTTTGTATAAAAATACCTTATGTATAAATACTTATATAATAAGCGCTTATACTATAAGCCACTTAATTTGTTAATCCTAAGCCACATTTCATTTCAGTAAATTCCAAGACTCCCTCTTAAGACATAGTTAGTTATCCTCTCAGAAAGAAAAAAAAGCATGGTTGGTTATTGAAAAATTAGACGTTTATTTGTTTAACATCGAGTGATTAACATAAATTATGATACATTAAATTCAAGCTTATAGTCATAGTTGAAGTAGAGAATTAAATCAAATGAGTTCACACACAATCCTTCCTACAACCTTTTACCTTTGCAGCAAGTTGATGGGAATTTTCCAACTACCATTACCAATAAAACTAGAGACTTCAGTCTTTAAACAATGATGCATATGCTGAGGAATACTCAATAATCGACCAAAGTTTTAGACAACCATTTATCAATCAAGAAAATAATGCTCTGTCGATCACCAATCTGCTACATTCAATACATCCGAGATAGTTGATCTTAGACTAAAGTGGCCATTATCTTTGAATGGTCTATCCCTCAAAAGGCAAGCCCATTGATTATGAGAAGCTACTTACTCCCAGAAAAATGCCAGTAAAGAGGCATTGTTACATAGTTTCTTGTAAGGTACAGTTTTTTTATACCATCTCTCCACATATATTCTTAACAAGCTCAGTAGACCAAAGATAAATGTGAAGACTATACATAGTAAACAATTAAGAAAGACAGATCCATGCAATAATTACAGTACCATGGTTGTGTTTAATTAAAGACAATAGACTTACATATCATGAAAGATTCACATTGTTGTCTGTTGCCAAAGCAAATTATCTACATGGTAGGAGATGGAACTATCCTTGGACTATAACTGAATCCACTGTTATCAGTTGTAGATGGCATACTACGGTGGTCAGCAAAAAATCTGCCATTTAAACATGCCGCTACAGCCTTTGGTGTAAACATGATGGATATAATAAGTATTGCACCCTATGATAGCTGGGGCAAAGAACTTAAAATGCACTGGTTAGGAGGTCTTGTAAGGTGGGGGAAAATCAAATCCAAGATACGAGCTTATAAAAATAAAGCAAACAAGAAGTCCTTGTAAGCTCTGATATCCCTTCATAACTGAATTTAAAAACAGCATTGAAAATATCATGTCAAGTCCTTGAACTTAAGAAATTTCCACAGCTAGACTTGTTTTATTAACAAACAAAGATAGATGCAGGTCCAATGACACATGATATTTACATAGTTGTCCAGGTTATCAGTTGATATAATCAAATCCAAAGACCTCAATAACATTGAACTTAGAAATAAGGTACAAAAGAGCTAATAAGACTCTAAGCCTAAGCCATAATAATTCAAAAAAATTAAATTCACTTCAAAATAATTAAATTAAATACTATAAAAAATGACTAGGCATTAAATGATTGGATATTGGATATCATCCTCAACGAAATTCAAGGTATCAAAGTGACAACTTGCTATTGTTACCACCTACCTTAAAGGAGTCAGCGAAGTAAAAGGACCCGAGTTCCCGGCGAAAGAGAAAATATTAACAAGTTGATACGTATTTCGTAATATTTCTAGAGGAATTTTAATACCTAATAGTATAAACTTTAGAGTGATAACGTATCAAGAGCATCATCGAGTGATCTATCACCATAAAGCTCAATTATACAAGATGAATGATATGAAAATAAACTAAATTAAAGTGGCAATTAAGATTTAAGAAATCACAGGGACCCAACAAAATCAACACCAGACTTCTGCCACAATTAGAATTCTTTTAGTGCCTCCAAAATTGCAGATAGGTTGCTTATAAAGAAGTTCAAAAGAGTAGAGTTGTAATAAATAGTGCATGTTTGATGTCATCGTAGGTTTCTTAAAATTACGGCCATTGTGATGCCAAACATACACATAATCGTTATAACCAGTAAGTTTCTACAAATGATTTCAATAAATGTCTTCTACTCTACAAAAGGAATACTATAACTGAAGCAACTGTAGCTACAATAAGCCTCTTTCCTCCTACCATCCTTGCCTACGAAAGCTTGAAATTCTGAATCATTAAAACCAGAAGTGTGTGCCACTATACCCATTTTCTCTCTAAGTTCATGATTCTCTACACTATATCACAAGTGATCTTCTTAGCTCAACTGGTTTGAGCTAAGGGTCAAAGGAGTTGAGTTAAGGGACATAACAACTAATATACTAGCATAACAACTAAGAATCTAACATTTGTCTATCAAATAAAAAAATAATGCTAACAATCAAGACAATGAGCCCATTTAACAACATCACACAAATCTTTTGCCAATGGTATGTGGTACACATGAGATGTTATATTATATTTATTTCATGACAGATTTTCGATGTCCCTACCAATGAGTACATAAAACACATTTAACTATGACATAATAACGGTATACATTAAAAATAAAATAGTCATATTCACTAAAATTAGAAAGACCGCAATTAATTAGCACTTCTTGAATTAACCAGTTAGCCTAAATATAAATTTGTTCCTCCTGTATCACTTATAAATCAAAAGTATCACTTAGAAGGTTAAATGAATTCTAACTCGTCCTAGTTCATTGGACATCTTACTAGTTCAAATTAGATATCATAAGTTTTCACACAAAAAATAAAAAAGAATAGACAACATAAAGATATTAATGAACATTGAACAGATTAATGGCTTCGTGTTGAATACAAACTTTCGCATAACCTTCAACACATAAGTGACAGTAAATGATAATAGACAATGCAAAGCATGCCTTGAAAGAAATTATCCACAGGGCAAGATTGTGACTCGAAATGAAAAGTGTGTCTGCCTCAAGAACAACCTTTTGTGCAAACTCAATTGAGCATTATGTCGTGAATAAAATGAATAATCGGGATTTTCAAAAACAGAAAGGGCGTATGAATTTTATTGAAAGAAAAGAAGTCAAAATGAGCTATTAGAATATAAAAAAAATGTTGGTGAATTATAATGTGTTATGGACCAGAATTGTAAGATCTGTATCATGCTAGTACTAGACCCATTCATACATCAATACCATTCATACGGCTCCTAAACAATCATTGTGTTCGTGCATCCCTCATACAATAATTAAAACATCAATAAGCAAAAGAAATATATGGACAGGGGCACTGGACCAAGTCCTAAACCTTTAAAAAAAACTAATTCTTCCACACAGTATCTAAACAACTACATAAGGGAGCGAAGAAATATACAGACAAGGGCACAAGGCCAAGTCCTAAACCTGTCAAAAAAACTAATTCTTCCTCACAGTATCTAAACAACTAAAAATTATTAGACTGCAGTCTGCACTCACAGGCACATTTATAAAATGAAGTAAGTTTAATTGGAGAGCCAAGCTAATCAGAGCTTCCCATGCAAACATATAAACAAAGGAGGCTCTAATAAGCAGTGTAAAAACAAAACAAGCCTTGTCGCATAATTACAGACGATCATCTAAACAATAACTATGGTATATTGCAACTTATGACATTCTTAACAAGGTTTCCTAGACCATGGGACCCAGTAGAGGTCAGAATATATGGTTCTTACAGTTACAGCTAGTGCCCTGGTAACACAATAACTGAAAAACAAATCTCAGAAGGGCAGCATAATATAAGCATTACATAATTAGAAAAGACAGACAAATAAGAAGCTGAAGAAGAAATATGAAGACATGTGATCTAACATTGAGGTGAGACGCCTCTATCGTGCATTCAGAAAAAATAAAACTAAAGAATTCACTTGAAAACTCTAAAATTTGCCACTAATGGGGAACATGCTAGTTATGCAGTTATGCCTTCTCTCTGGTATAATCAGTTTCAATCAATGAAATCATTCTATTGTTTTCAAAGAATACAAACTCATCTTCCTCTCTGCACTTCTTGATTTCAGTAGGCACTAAAAGACGAAAAATGATAGAAACAATGATGGTAAAATTATCTTTTCTAGGTAGAATTTCTGTTGGTGAAATCTTTAATAGATAAGCTATACAGTAATTTCCTTGTAGTGAACTACCTTGCTTTCCCTTAAAGTTAGAACACCATCCACTATATTTTTACATAATGGCTGTTTTTAAGCTTGCTTCCATGAACCGTCATATGGGGTTAATAATATTGGGATATATGATATAACACTGAATTTCGACATTCAGAAAAAGCTAATTGTATCTAAAACTTGAAATTTTTAGCAATATATAACAAAGATAAAAATAAACAAGGCAGATGTTCTAGCCCGTGAAAGAGTGTTACTTATTATTATTTATTATTACAAGAATAACTTAAAACATAATTGATAATGTAACACATGCTAGATACTTGCTATAATGAACTTTTATACACTATGAATGGGCAAATATATGATTTTTTTAATGAGAAAATAGTGATGCTATATAACCAGATAAACCAAGTAAAATAGAAAGAAGAAAAAAAGACAAGAATATCCAAAAATAATTATCTATCATTAATTCCAATTAAATAGAAAAAAAGACAAGAATATCCAAACATAGATTATGTATCATTAATTGGAACTTGTAAAACTACAACAATGTTTGAATTGGATCTTGTTCTTCAAAATGTGTACTTAAATTACATATATAGAGTTGGAGACTTCAACCCGCATTTACATATCTATCATTTACATAGAAAGTTGCTATAAATGTTTTAAAAGAAACCTTAAGAGACACGTCATGAGGTTCATATAGTTCCAACGACCCCCATTCCTTTTCTTCCTAGCATTCCGCCATGTTCCTGGCATGCTTCCATGTTCCATCAATAACACCAGATGGATCTATAATTCAAAACATCCCAGGTTAAACAGGAGAGTGAAATATGAAAACAGAAAAAAAGAACAAATATACCAAGGAAAAAATGAATGCATAGTTCTCAAAAGTGCAGCCCTGTACTTCTGTTAAAAGACACAATTAGCTTCAATCATAATGCCATGAATACAAGCTTGTACGTCAGGTGGCACAAGGTTGTGTTACTAAAAATTAGCTTCTAAAAAAGTGTCATTATCAAGTAAATAAATAAGGGGTCATGCTAGCAAGTGCCCTTAGGGAACTTGCTAAGGATGCCAAAAGTAGTAGGTTTGCATTGGAATTTACAACTTTTAAACTTTCGAAAAGTTGAATTCATCACTTTTCACCACTTTCCAACATAGTATTTCTATTTTAGATTCCTTAACCAATGCCCTAAGGGAACTCTTCAGCATTTCTCATAAATAAAATAATCTCGCATCCCGCATAGCCACGTCAGTGTGGAGGTCAAATTGGAACGAAAGAATATTCAATTGAAAAAGATTTTTATGCTTAAAATAAAGATGTAAATGAGCATTTATTCAACATACTACCTAGAATTTTCAAAGTAGATGTATATAATACAAGTTCAAACAAATAAAATAGTTTTGGTTTTTCCTTTTCTCATCTACAAATATATATCTACAGATATAATGAGTCTATCAAAGTCTGATGATGTGTGTCATTGCTCATAAAGACATACACTTAATTCTTAATTCTCCCTACCATCATAACAAAATAATCACACAATATATTACACAACATACAGGATTAACATAAATTCAATTTCAAACAAGTAATTCGTCAAATAGGAACTTACTTTCAAGAAATTGAAACCAAGCTTTCAACATAATCCTTGCAAAAGATCCACCATCCTTTATTGGTAGTTCTCTCTACTATATTATCTTTCAAATTATAGATAATGGCTTGACAATTCTGCTTGTTTGCTAATAACAATGCGTTACTATTCTGAGAAAAGTGCAACGGCAACCATGACACTATGGGTTGAAGATTTTGATAACTAACTTTAAGCAACTGAGTCCAAGACTCTTCAACTCCAAATTCTTCCATTTTCCATATAACAAAATGTGTTTGCTTAAAATCATGACAAAAACAAAGACAATTCAACAAAACACATATAGTTGGCTCAACGTGCGGCACTTCATTGAAACCCTGAGGAGGAAGTAACTGCGTGTGTCTCTCACTACCCAAATCAAGCGAAATAATCACAAATTGATCAATAGTAATCCCACTACTATCATAAAACCTTACAGCATTAAAACAATTGTGAAGTGCCAACCAATAAAGACTACCATTCAAATAAACACCGTGATTCTCACTCGGAAGAGTTAACCGAAGAGGAGCAACATCAAAACCTTCAATACATCTCCAAACATTATCACCCAACCTGAAAACTTTCACCTCAGTTCTCAACATAGCTGTACCGTCACCAATCAATCGTAACGCCACAACTTTATAACTACTAGTTAAATTATCATAACCAAATGTATATCTAGAAAAGAAATAACGACAATCCTTACAATAATCTTGAAAATAGCCTAATCTTTTAGATAATATCTTTGTGGCCGGGTTATAGAACCGGAGCCAAGTATCTCGATAACTATGATCGAGAGCAGAATAATGAGCAAAACAAAGTAATCCATTGCAAGAACCAACTAACCAACATTGATCCATGACCAACGAAGTAAAAGAAGGAGGGTTATCAGGAAATGTGATGAGAGGATTCTCGACTAACTGAGTTAATGGAACAGTTACGAGACGAAATTCAGCTACGGATTTACCGGAGACGAGTGTGAGGTGAGGGTTTTGTGCAGAACGGTGAAGGTGCATTTTGACGAAGATGGGATCGGAAATGAGGGAGTTGAAGAATTTACTAACGGATCTCGTTTGTATGAGAGATTTTACGGGGAGGTGTGAAAGTATTTCGGTGAGGATTTCGTCGGGGAAGATTGGTTGTGACGACGGTGAGTTGGGTGGACGGCGAGATTGAGATGGACGGTGAGGTAGATCCATTTTGTCTGTGTTTCTTTTTTAATAACTCAAAATGAAGCAATCTAGTGAACGAGAGAGATTTCATTTCCTAAATGAAACAATTTTTATAAAAAACAAATATTTCATGAAAAAATAATATCTAACGTTAAATATTACCTCTAGATTTAACATAATTTTATCGTCTGATTTTACTATATTAATCCTAGATTTAATTTAATCAAAATGTTAATTGTTATTGAAATCTCCTATTGTTATTGTTATGCAAAGCAAAATAAACAGATCGAAACTTAACGAAATATCATATTTTCTCTAATACAAATCGTTAGTAAATTTTTCGTGCTTGTCAAAATGTTAATTGTTATGGAAATTTCCTATTGTTATCCAAAGCAAAATTCTTATTTATTAATTTTATTAAGTCTGCAACAACTTAACATAATATTTTCCCTCTAAAATGCTGGTTAGCAGTAATTTAACCTAACAAATTTCATCTAAAATGCAGCGCACCAATTTAACCTAACAAATTCACTCTAAAATGCAGCAATCCGTACTATTTCTCCTCACTAATGAGCTTTTGCTTTTCATTCCTATCGTATTGTGTCATCGTTTGTATATATCTATTATTTCTCCAAACTTTTTATTTCCTTATTTATTAATTTTATTAGGTCTGCAACAACTTAACCTAATAATTTCTCTCTAAAATGCTGCATTATGTTAGCAACAATTTAACCTAATACTATATTCTTTTTTCTTTATAATTAAAAAAAGAGAGTGTTTTTTTTAATTATAAAGAAAAAAAGAGAATAATTGCCCCAATACTTATATTGTGATTAAATAAATAAATAAATAGTCTTTAATAGATTATGTTTTCTCTATCAAATGACATTAAGGACATATTGAGACGAATTTGATTGCGATATTTGATCTCTAATAATCTAATTTATGTTTGTTGATAGATGCATATGTATCTCACGGGTCAAAGACCGTCTATCGATTTCTATTATCGTCAATAGGACCCGTGCGTGCACGGGTCAAAAGTCTGGTTTCATTAATGATGACAACTAACATAAAAATACATTAATTCTTTGCATACAAGGACAATATTATTTTTTTAAAGTAACTTATACTATCATTTCATTGAAAATTAAATCAGTAATACATGTTGGATATAGAAGGTAGTACTAGATGTGGTTGTCTTAGCTAATTCATATGCAACCTCGTTTATTTGCCTCCTAATAAACTCGACATGAGAGTATGTCGAGTTTGTTAAATATGAACTACAAAATTGGATACAACTATCCATGATGAACTCAAACTCGATGACATCTCCTCGTCCTTTGTTGAAATAATCAGCTACTCTTTTCGAATCAACCTCGAAATTAACATTGTCATATTGAAGCTCATGTATCCACCAAATCGCATGATATAAATCCAAAGCTTCCCTAATATCAACATAGCACAATGGAGTAAACCACATGGTTTTGAACGAATATGGTTTCCTGCTGAATCTCGAATGCAGATGCCCACTCCTACCGTATTACTGGCATTTGAAAAGGAGGCATCAACATTACGCTTAAATATGCTGCTCCTTGGTTTCCTCCATCTGATGTCTATATCTCTGTTAACCGAGTTGGATGTGTGATTCTGACTTGTAGGACTTTACTTGTGATTAGCATTCCTCCAACCTTCTAAAAGGTGCTTAGCTCTTTCCAGAGTTGTAACGCTCGAATCTGACACACGTTGCCACAACTTCAAGTTCCTGGCTTTCTAGATGCTCCACATTATGGTAACAATATATTCGCGATAGGCAACTTTTGCAACAGGTTAAATATGATATCTGGTGCATTATCAAACTGATTCATAGATGGAGAAATCAGATGCCAAACATTGGCCACAATCCAAACATCGATGGCCGCCTTGTAGTGAAAAAGTATATGATAACTATCTTCATGGGGGTCTTCAAACCAGACGCAAGCTGATGGATAATTGATGCCTCTGCTTCGCAACTTTACCCTTGTTGGAAAACAATCTCTACATATTCTCCACACCAAGTTTTTAACTTTGGGATGTACTTTCAATCTCCATATGTCACTCCAATACCCCGGTTTCCGCAAATGATCATTGTTTATAGTATCTTCAATACAAATGCGGTAAGCACTTCTAACCGAGTAACACTTATTCTTCTTTGCCTTCCAAATCAATTTATCCATTTGGACTTGTTGGTGTAATGGAGTATTCAATATATTTTGGGTTGTTTCATTCGCAATAAATGACGAACCAACTGTTAATTCCAAACTTTAGCATTTTGATCAATTAAATGACCCATTGAATAAGGTTGAATAGTTAACATATTATGGCCAGCAGGATAAATGTTAAATCATGCCCCAATCCATGGCTCGCTAAAGATAGGAATATTAAACCCATAACCAATTTTCTAACGGGCACCATTCCTAACGACCACCTTGGCGCTGAAGATGTTGCGCCAAACAAAACATGGATTATGACCCAATTTAGATTCCAGGTAACTATTATTCGGGTAATATCGAGCTTTAAAGATTCTTTAGACTAAACTATCCGACTCAGTTTGTAGTTGTCATCCCTGTTTTCCAAGCATTGCAACATTAAAAGTAACCAAATCTTTGAAACCCATACCTCCATGATTTTTGTGTACTGATAACTTTTCCCAAGAAAGCCAATGCATCCCTTTGTTACTTGCACCTCTATTTCCCCACCAGAAGGCGTTCATCATCTTTTCAATTTCGTCGAGGAGAGAATTTGGTAACCTGAATATGCTCATGACATACAAAGGAATAACTTGGAGAACGGATTTGATCATAACCTCCCTACCTGCTTTGGACATACATTTGCCACTCCAACTGCTAAATTTTTGCCATACCCGGTCCTTGATGAAACCGAAGGTTTCCTTTTTGCCGCGCCCAGCCATTAAAGGCAGTCAAAGATACTTGCAAGTACCAAAAACTGCACGCACCCTAAGATATTAGTGATGGATTGTTGCAGCGGTTCTTGGACATTTCTGCTATAAAAAATCTGACTTAGGAAGATTAATGGCTTGACCTGACGCCGCCTCATATGTTGTTAAAATCTGCTTCATTACCCTTGCTTGATCCTCCTCCGTTGAAAGAACAAGAAACAATCATCAACAAAAGACATTCTCGGGGCACTACGACAAATGTGTACACCTTGAAGATCACCTCTATTTTCAGCATTTCTGATCAACACATATAGACCTTGAGCATACAAGATGAATAAGTAAGGTAATAATGGATCGCCTTGCCTTAGATCGCGCCCTAGAATAATAGGTCCCACCATCTCTTTGTTCACAATGACGGAATAGTCAACTGTTTCTACACACATCATGATCCATTTGATCCATTTTTCGGAGAAACCCATCTTGTACATAACATCTTTGAGATATGACTAGTCAATCATATCATACGATTTACTTATATTGAGCTTCAGCGCAACATTTTTATTATTACCTTTTGTTTTTGTCTTCATATCATGAGCCAACTCAATAGCTACTAAAGCATTATCCAAAATGGATCTGCCAGGCACAAAAGTTGACTGTGAATCGGTAATGCATTTGTGTAGGATTTTCTTTAGACGATTTGCAAGGACCTTGGACATAAGCTTGTAAAGAACATTACACAATGCTATGGGTCTCCAGTCTTTCATAGTTTTTTGTTATGTACCTTTTAGGATCAGAGCTATATTCGTGGAGTTCAAGGTTGGAGGAAATTACCCTTCATTCAACCACTGACAACACTCGTTGTAGATATCATCTCTACATACTGACCAAAAATATTGGTAGAACCCATAGTTGAAACCATCACGTCCTGGGCATTTGTCATGTTGCATGGAGAACATTGTTTCTTTAAACTCTTATATACAAAAGGGAGCTCTTAGTTGATCATTGTCTTCACTATCGATGACGTGGTCTAGAAAATTAACCACTGGAGAGCGAACACTTTCATGTCCTTCAAAAAACACTTCAAAGTAATTCTTCGCTATCGAATGCATTCCCAAATCATCTGTAATACGGATTCCTTCATCAGTTTCAAGAAAAATAATTTTGTTAACTTTCTTTCTAGAAGTAGCTGCAGCATGAAAGAATTTTGTATTCAGATCTTTTTCATGATACCAATGTGTCTTTGCTCTCTGTCTCCAATACATATCCTCCTGAACAAGTAGACGATCAAGTTTTTTCGTCAAATTGTCGAATTGGACCTCATCCTGAATTCCACTAGAACTGCGACTTCTACTGAGCTGGTTTAGACAATTTTCAATATCAACCTGGAGTTTGTTACAATGAATTTTACTCCAATGCGTCAAATCTTCTGCACATGTGGATAATTTCTCAATGACATTGTTTCCCACATTCTCAAGCCATCTGTTCTGAATTACCTCATTTATCCCCTCTTCAGTTCTCTAAGCATTTTCAAATTTGAAGGACCTTTTAATTCTATGAGAACGTGTCACTGGTGTTCTATCCAACAAAATAGGAAAGTGATCAGAAGACCGAGCAACAAGATTTTCTAATGTAGCATTAGGAAACACATGCATCCAAGAATTATTTGCTAAGACCATATCTAACTTCTCTTCTACAGCACGAGGGGTACCCAAGCTTTTAAACCAAGTGAATGGATAACCCTCCATGTGAACATCAACGAGATCAGCATCTTGAACAACTTGTCTAAGTCCCCTAATGAGCCAATTAGGTCTAGTGGCTCTTCCTTTTTTTCTCATCTGCATGAAGAATATCATTAAAACCCCCCATCAGACACCAAGGTAAAGTAACATATCTAGCAAGACTGCGAATAAAATTCGACAAGTCTCTTCTTCTATTAACTTTTGGATAACCATAGAAGCCTGTGAACATCCAAGCCCCGCGACTATCTTCATCAATTTTAGCACCGATATGAGTTGAAGAATAATTGACAATGCTACAATTAATTGTATTTCGCCAAAACAAAGCAATACCGCCTCCTCTGTTATTTCTAACAGGTGCAAAACAAAAATCATAACCCAACAAATAACGAAATTCCTCGATTTTATTAACTTGAACAATAGTTTCACTAAGAAATGGGATATCCGGTTTGTAGTATAGAACAAGGAATTTAATTTTAGGAATTACACACAGGTTTCCTAGGACTCGGTAATTTCAGCATACAATACTCGGTAATTCCTAGGACTACTTTCTGCCCCTCCTTTTCTTGATCCTTTTCCTCAACAAATTATGTTCTGGACCTTTTTTTAGGCCGTTTTCCTCTTGAGGTCCACCTGCTCTGCTCGCCCCACGTGCACTAGCCATGAAGGAGCCACTCAACTTACAAGATAATTTCATAAAAAGGAAATTTGGGGTTTGAGTTTTTCAAGTTCCCCTGGGTTTGGATAATAATGAAACAACACATCAACAACACGACAACAACACAACACCATGTAGTGTGTGACTTCAAAGATAAGTCTTACATTTTATGGACTTGTGATGAACAATTGATGATTTTTTTAATTTTTTTTGCTGATGTGTTCTTGTTGTTGCCGTGTTGTTATTGGTGTTGATGTGATCTATTATTGTGTTGTTGCTGTTGTTTTGCTATATAAATCACCCAACAAAAAACATTTTGTGGCTTCAATGATAAGTGAACATAGATTTTTGGGTCTGTGTATGTATGATGAAGAGAGAAGAAAAAAGAAAATGAGAATTTTTAATGGATAGAGGAGAGAAGAAAAAAAGAGAAAAATGGAGTTATGCGTGAGTAGAGATAAGAGAAATAAGAATTTTTTTAGATTTTCCAATTTCCTTTCCTTTTTCATTTTTTTAATTCAATATTTACACGCGTGACATTTAAATTTCTTTAAAAATTAGTAATTACACATGTGGCGTGCTACATATGCAATTTGATCGAGTCAAAATTGACCAAAAGGACTAATTCATAGGGGACTAAATTTTTCATTTTTTTATTAGAGGGTCAAAACTGCAACATTGGCAAATTTAGGGGGCCAAAATTGTAGTTTAGTCGTTTTTTTAATAGAAAAATAATTAAATCATGATATTAAGCTTCTTGTTAATAAGTTCCTAAAATAAAGCTTCTTGTTAATAATGTTGATGTGAAAGATATGTTTCCGATTAAAGTAGGTGGAGAGGACCAATGAGGTTGTCTATTAGGAGTGATTAGATTATGACGAGTTATATTTCGTCATGCTATGTTATAGGCTAAATATCTCTTTTGCTCCTTTTAGTTTGATAAAATTTTCAAGTTAGTCTTTTAAGTTTTTAAAGTTTGAAATATGTCATTTTAGTAGTAGATAAACTGTTTCACTTTTAATCATGTTGTCAGTCTCCGTTTAACTGATGTTGATGTGGCCGTTAAGTTGCTGACTTGAATCAAAAGATGAGTTTCAAAGGCTTAAGGTAATCATAACGTTGCTTTTAATGGTCATAAATGATTATTTATAAAGCTAGAGAGGCAGTTATTGACAACAAGAACGACCTTTCTAACTCTAAATGATCATTTCTGACCATTAAAAACAACTTTTGACACCCTCAAGCCTTTAAAACATAATGATTTGATCCAAGTCAGCAACCTAACGGCCACATCATCATCAGTTAAACGGAGACTGCAGATAGGGTAATGGTGAAATAGTTTATTAACTAAAATGATTTATTAACTTAAAGAACTAACTTTTCTTCAAAAAAAACTTAAAGAACTAACTTGAAAATTCTTTCAAACTAAGAGGACCAAAAATGGTATTTGACCCATGTTATATTATGTTTGTTTATCTAAGTTTATGCAATTTAAATTGTTTTTTGTATTTTGTTTTTTCAATTAAAAAAAAAATCTCATTTATTTTGCCTCGTATATCAATATTTATACACAATTTACCTAAAATTATTATTATTATTATTATTATGATTATTAATTATTAATAAAAAACAATATAATAGATATATGCATGCCAAAATTAAATACAATAGTGAAAAAATAATTATTGATAATTAACATTAGTACATTTTTTTTAGAATGACATATCAGCCGATACAAGCTGCATTTTTGGATGTTTTTTCTTTAACGCCCATCTCAATTCTAATGTGAGTATCGACTAAACGACCTGTTTTTGCTCTTTGTATTTTAAATGCTGGTTAAAGTTTATTGTAAAAAAAAACTTTTTTTCACACAAATTCTGCCCTTTTTTAAGGGATAAAATTTGTTTTATTAAACCACTTTTTATAACCTCTTTTAAAACAAAAAAAATCTCTCTTTTACCGTTTTTTCTATTAAAAAAGACTTAATGAAATGACAAATTATTAAATAGTATAAAACTTTCAAACATAAATAAAAATTTTGTATGCAGTTATTGTATGAGATTATTATATCTCTCATACATAGTTTTAAAAACCGAACCGTCCATCGACTCAACAAGGTTATTGGATCACTGAGTTAATGGTCGAACCACTGAGTTACTGGTTAAACTGCATGACTAAATTGAATTAAACCGGATGACTTAGTTGTATAACTCGGTTCTAAAACAAGTTTATATAGATGTTAAACCGGATTGAACCATAAGACTCGATTTGTATCCATAACTATAAATACAATAAATAAATAAATTTGTTAATCTATTATGAAAAATATGGTACAAGTGAATTTTTATTGACAAAATATGGTATGAAGTGATTTACATATTTTAATTCTTTAATTTGATTCTTATAAAAAAAATTCCTCAATTTAAAAATAAAAAAATTTAGTTCATCAATATTATATTGGAGTAAGTTTGCCTTGATCAAAAAAATATTGAAGTAAGTTTATACTTTTTACTAAAAAAAATCAACATTAAATTAGATTTTTCTTCCATGTTTAAGAAAAATATTATTATTAAATCGACTATGTGTCCCTTAAACAAAAAACTTTGAGTGGCCAAGCGGTTGATTGACATCTTATGTTGTCAAAGATACCAGGTTCGATTTTTGTATATCAAATTATTGTACGACTCTTAAATATGCAATTGTTCCTCAAAAGTGGGGTTTATGGTGTATGAAGTTATCATCGTATGAGTCTTATTCTTCTCTTTTGAGTTTGAGGTTACAACGATGAATCATCTCATTATTTCTTCTTTTCATAAAAGTTAAGCATTTGAGATTTAAAACGAGATAAAAACGAAGGAAAAAATATGAATGACATTTTGATGACTTTAAGAGAGGTCATTGCAATTGACTTTTTTTAACAACATGATCAATTATTTTAACTTTTTTTAGTGAAAAAATATTAACTTGAATTAATTAAGAAGTATAGTAATAAAACAAACAGCTACGATGCCAACAAAAAAGCAATCATAATGTGTTGGACACCACGTCCCCCATGCTCCCTCCCACCACAATTGAAAAATATTCAACACAATAATTACCAATTTTTAATTAATTAATCCACTAATAAAAACCCTCCACGTGTCCCAAAACATCCACGTCAACGTAGCAGAATTGAATTAACCACCACAAGAAAAACGCGAAACCAACCACATCACCGAATCTTCATTTTCTTCTATTTTTCGTGCCCTAAGATCACAGATCCCAATAATCGTTTTTTCTTCTCTCTCTTTCTCAGGAAAATTAAATTCTCTCTAATTTTCTCGAGAAAGTTTGGATCATCGAATTGAAGGAAAAAAAAATAAAAAAAATACAATCAGAGAATTATGAGCTTCCAGGATATTGAAGCTGGCCGGCCGTTCGGTTCGAGACGCGGCGGACCGATCAACGGGAAGCAAGACCCAACGCAAGCGGTGGCTGCCGGAATTTTTCAGATCAACACCGCCGTTTCAACTTTTCAGAGACTTGTTAATACCCTTGGAACCCCCAAAGATACCCCTGAGCTTCGTGAAAAGCTGTTAGTTCTTCAATTTCTGTTTTTTATTTTTTTTATTTTGATTTTGTTGTGGATTGAGCTTAATTGGATTTGGGGTTAGGTAGATGATGATGGAAAGTGGTGATTTTGATGATTTGGTGTTGTTTAATAGCTGGTGTTGATGTTGTTTATGTATTTGAAATTTGAATTCTACTTTATAGGTTTTGGAATTTGAGAATTGGGTGATTGATGATGACGAAAGAGGGGATTAGGTGTAATTGAAAGGAATTGAATGTTGGATTTAAATTGCAAGTGGGATGGAATGGTGATTTGGGATTTAGGGTTAATGGTAGAGGTTTAGAGAATTATAGATGAGTTGGGGTTTAGAGAATTATGGACGAGTTTAGATTTTTTGAATGTGGTTTTAGGATCTGTAGTCATAAGCTCTGTAGCACCAATCGAAGACGCCAGTGTCCGACATCGCACATTCCGACATCACACCGACACATGTGATTGCATTCAATTATGTAATTTTTTTATTTGTAAGGCCTAGCACAATCGGTAATACCGACATTGTTAGGCCGGATATCTTCCTTGGTGTCCTGGGTTTGTGTTTGGGTTCGAACTCGAGATCTTCCACTTTTTGTGAGTTTATAGTGGTGTTAGCCACTTCGTCTACAAAACAAAACAAAAAGTCATTTTTTTCAAATTATTATTGGTGATCACGTGTCAGTGTCAGTGTCAGGTCGTGAGTCGGTGCTTCATAGGTCGTAAGGAACTTTTTGGGTTTGGATGTAGGTTAGAAGAATTGGATTGGTGACCAGTTCAATTACCAACCTGTTTTGAAAATCTTGTTTAAGTTACTGAACTGGTGAAATGGGTTGGTTATTTTGAGTTTGGTGTGGTTCGGTTAACTATAATTATTTGAACAGGCCTAATTGAATTTGCCAGTGTTAATGTAAATAGTCTGTGAGGGAGGGGTTTTCTTTTTGAGTTAATTTTATAGTGACCCTTTTGTTATATCTTAATTGAAATTTATCGTGTTGTTGTTTAGTGAACCATGGTTGTTTTTTTATCCGTGTAATGCATGAGTGCGAGGATAGAAGGTGTTACTTGCTCTCACTTAACATTTTTTGCGTCTGTCACTTGCTCCCACTGTCAGGAGTCGATTGCCAACTGGGCAGGCAAAATAAACAATGTTTTTATTGCGTATGCAATGACCAAGGCCTTCTTCCCTCCGGTGGTTTCATCAAATGGGAACTTGGGATTAAGCTATAGTAGTGATATCCGAAGTTTTCAAATCTGAAACAGGACATGCTTTGTTATAGTGCATATAATGAGTGTCCCCTTTACTTATATTCACAAATACTTAAACTATCGTAAAATGAAACTCGCTGGATGGAAGGAAAATGATTTAAAAGTAGATAAAATGTCAACTGCTGATTGGGAAATTGATAATTTTTTCTTGGCTTGCAAACTGCTCCCACCCCGTCACATTTTAAAATTTTAATTCGTCGACTAATTTTGAATACTTTCCACAACAAAACCACCATGTAAGTTTTATGCGTAGGCTCTAACAATGTTAGGTTTTTTTCAATTTGCAGTCACAAGACAAGACAACATATTGGGCAGTTGGTGAAGGATACATCAGCCAAGCTTAAACAAGCTAGTGACATTGATCACCATGCCGATGTTAATGTAAGTTTAGATTGCAGCATATATCATCTGCATGTGCAGGGTAATTTATATAAATCAACTTCTGAAATGCATGAATTACACATGCAAACACACCAACACACACACATGTTTATTGATTTATTTCACTGAACTTCTTGCTGTCCTCTCTGTCAAATAGATAATCGTCTTGTATCATCATTCTTTAATGAATGCTGAAAAAAATTATTACAGTCATAATGTATTGTATATTTTGTATCTTCGGATCCCATGACCTTAATGTCTTTTACCTTATTTCTTATGTTTCCAGGCAAGCAAGAAGATAGCAGATGCTAAACTTGCGAAAGATTTTCAAGCAGTGTTGAAAGAGTTTCAGAAGGCTCAACGTCTTTCAGCCGAGAGGGAAACAGCTTACACTCCTTTTGTTCCACAAGCAGTTCTTCCTTCGAGGTGATTTATCAATCATTATTAGAGTTCCTAAAAGGGAAGGGGCAAGCTTGTGTCCCGCTGTTTCTGGTCATGTGGTTTATATTGAATGTGACTGCTTCTGAACAATGAAGCGTAGCTTACTTTTATAATACTAGTTTATTTTGTCTGCACTTGTGATCAATTGTGCTTCTTTAGTCGCAATTGGTGATTCGTTGTTATTAAATTTGATGACTTCTGCACACAATGGTTTTTAACATTGGCTTTTCTATCTGGCTTGCAGCTACACAGCTAGTGAAATGGATATTGGTTCTGATAAGACACCAGAACAGCGTGCCCTTCTTGTGGAATCCAGAAGGTTATTTCTCATATTATTATCTACGAACACTGATTAACATAGTCATTTTGTCAAAATTATTGCATGTTTCTGATAAGAAAGTAAACCTAAAAAAATTAAGTTGGATATATTATAAATTGAATTTGATATTAATACATGAGGTGACAAACTGCGCACTGATATGTAATTTTAGGTCAAATAATAGTATTACTTATCTGGAATTGTATTTTAATTTTTAGGCTTAAAAAGCATTGATGCCAAAACCACGTTTTGTTTTTCTTTTTGGCAGTTCAAAAGAGTTCCAGCATGAGTTAATCCTATCTTTTTGTAAAATTTGATCGAAAACTGGTGTCAGTTATTTATCAGAAAAGTTTTTCTTCCAATTTAACATTACCCCACAATTGATGCCAAAAGCTGTCACTTCTCTGTTCATATATATTGTGGTTCACAATCAATGACAAGATTGTCCTATGTAGCAACTGAGCTTTCATTTGTGTTATCAGAAAGTGTACTTTTCCATTCAACAAATTGCATTATTTTAGTACCTCACTCTTTGATTATTCATGATACAGGCAGGAGGTTTTATTCTTAGATAATGAGATTGCCTTCAATGAGGCAATCATTGAGGAAAGGGAGCAAGGCATTCAAGAAATACAGCAGCAAATTGGTGAAGTTAATGAAATTTTCAAAGATCTTGCTGTGCTTGTCCATGAACAAGGAACCATGATTGGTAACTTATTTCTTCTTTCATTTTTGTAGTTTTTTATTGCGTTATTCATTTATTTTCTGTACTTGTTCATGGTATCTGATGTCATTGAATATATTTTGTAGATGATATTGGTTCCAACATTGAGAACTCCCATGCAGCAACCGCACAAGCAAAGTCTCAACTTGCAAAAGCTTCAAAAACACAAAGATCAAATTCATCTTTGGTAATATATAAGTTTTTTATTGCAATTTAGTACTTTCTGCAAATCTCAACCTGCTTCCTTGACATGAATTTATATATTTGGGACCCATAGGCACCTCCTGAGTAGGTCTATTCTAAGATGATTGATGTAAAAGCCGAATAAAATGACGATTGATTTAACACAGTTTGTAGGGCTTGCTTTATTGAAGCCCGGTTAACATGAAAAGTTCAACTTGTTATATAATCTGCGTTCATGGTTCATAGTTGTAGGTAATTGGAATGGCAAAGACTCGAGCTTAGATAAATATAGCTGGCCTATTGTTTTATCACTTTATGAAGCATTGTTATCAGTTTGAACATTTCGTACTATTTTACCTTTTGGGAGATGGATTAATTATTTGTTGGCACCCCTTGCTGGGGTAGTGGTTGATGGAATATGTAACTATTACTTGCTGTAGTTTCCTACATACAGGAGTTGTTGTAGATTTTCTACCATCTAGTATATGGTAACATCACTTGGTCAATGTAGCCAACTCCACTTGGTGGAAAAAGGCTTCGTGATAGGACCCAAAAAGAGAAAAGCCCAAAGTGAGAGGTGAGCTGGCAAGTTGGTTGGAGGGAGAGAGAAGAAACACACATGGAGTGGGGAGGATTTATGAGGTGTGTGAGAAGGGATTTTGGGGGGTGGCAGCGGTGTTAGTCTGTTTGTTAGTTTCGGGCCAGGCTTGGGCAGAGGGAATAGCAAATTCCTTTGAGCAGTTTTTCTATGGGGTTACAGGAGAGATCCTCTTGTAATACATTTTTCAATTAAGGCTAAAATATGGTTTTGGTCCCTGCAAATATGCCTAGTTTTGGTTTTAGTCCCTGTAAAAAAAAAATTGTTTTTGGTCCCTGCAAATATGTCTCGTTTTGGTTTTGGTCCCTGGCCTCACTTTTGTGATGATTTGCACACGTGGCACATGATGACTGAATCCATTTATTAGATAAATAGTCCCTGCAAAATCTTTTGATTTTGAAAAAGGTCCCTGCAAAATATTTTACTTTTGAAAATAGTCCCTGGAGGGACTATTTTCAAAAACAAAATATTTTGCAGGGATCAAAAACAATTTTTTTTTTTTTACAGGGACTAAAACCAAAACTAGGCATATTTGCAGGGACCAAAATCATATTTTAGCCTTCAATTAATAATATAATTTCCCTGTTCATATTTATCCAGGTTCCTATCACTTTGATTGTGCTTGTTCACCATCTTGATTAATGATTTCACTTTCTTTTTTTCTCTTTCAAAGCATTGTGCATCTTTGATTGGTGATTTTGTGTTTTTTTCTGTTCTTAAGGCATGCTTGCTTTTGGTCATATTTGGGATTGTGCTTCTCATCGTGATCATAGTTCTTGCTGCTTAGTCAACGATTCTATTAATTCCACCATGGTACTAATGCATATATACGGAGAGCAGCAGATAGAATCTCCCTTGTTGATGATGTAACTTAAGTGGTGTTTTACTGGGTCTCGGTTGATTGGAGTTTGACGTAGCTGATTTCAGTGCATGATGTGGGAATTCCCTTCAGTATATTGTGATTTTGTTATGGGGTGTTATGTTCTCTCTTATGTTGGTGTTTGGGGTTTTAAGGATGTGTCAACTTGTGCTGTAAGCTCTCTTCTTGTTTCGTTAATATAAGAATATATTCATTCTTTGACTTCCTTTACTTGTAAATGTAACACCGAAATTCGCAGTGCTGACTCTTTTTCAGCAAGACATTGATTTATGATAATCTGTTTTCTTTTGTAGTTTTTTTTTTTCTTTCCAAAACTGAAAGCTTCAGATTTGCTTGGGTAGGTCTAAAGGCTGTGTATGGAGATGTACTGGTATTTGATAATTTGTGGAAGGCACTCGTTCATAATTATATTTTTCATGCTGAGTAAACTTGTTCATCTGTGTCTGTTTCAAGCTGAAAAAGTGACAAGGTTTGTGAAAAGAGTGGAAAATTTCTATTGGAACTAAGATTCCATTTTTTTTTTATTTAAATCGATTTCTTTTTAAAAAAAATGTAAATAAAAAATATTAATTAATCATGGAGTATTAGTCACGCCACAATGTTGATGATATTCATTGAACATGTGACGTTTATAAGAGTTTCTTGGCAATTTCTGGCAGTTACATTCTGATAACGACTATGTAACCAAATAAATGGTGGTGTGTAAATGTTTCCTTTAATAGTTTATCTCCTTGTTTTTTTTAAGAGGTGTTTATCTCCTTGTTGTATTGTCTCTTTATAGAGTTTATATTGCAATCTCCATCCAATAGTAGTTGCTTGGTTGCATTATTAGTGTGATAATTTTGTTAACGAAAAGAATATGCCGATGATAGCATCTATAGTATTCCTTACTGCACTTTCCTCCTCTGCTCTACTTGGTCTTCCTTGTCTCTTAATAGGGATTTGGATCTCCAACTTTGGCTTCTCTCTACCTTTGGGGTGACATTAGGCCAAAAATATGGAGTGAAAAGATGAGGAAAATGACATACGAGAGATAGAGAGAAATATAGGTGTCTTTTCCTCGCAAAAGGTAGAGAATCATTACGCACTCTTTTATAGTTATTAGGATTAAGTGATTTTATGACAGGGAAAGTCATGGTGATTGTGTCTATCATCGTCTTATATTAGTCTCTTTCTCATCCTATTTATTATTTCTCTTTGATTTTATCTTTCATAATAAAACACACATAACTGTTTATACCAAAAAAAAAAAAAACACACACACAATTGTACTAAAATCATTATGGTTTTTCAGCCTTAATATCTCTAAATCACAATCACCTTATAGGGTTATATAGTTTATATTTTCACTATCATAAAGAATAACATAATATGTTTCTCTTACACAAATAAAAAAAATTAAAATAAAGAGAATAATAATTTTATCAAATTAATCTCAACAACATTGGTGTATTTTATTATTATAAATGTAAAGTGGAGAATAATAATTCGGGAGTGATGTACATATTAGTTATAGATTGATAAAATTAAAAATAAGTAATTCCCTTAAAATAAAATAAAAAGAAGTGATTAAAATTATAATGCAAACTAGAACGTGACACTATTGAACAATTTTTGTAAATGTGACACCCAACGTTGGATCACATTTACAAAAATTATTCAATATATAATGTTCTATCGAATAATATTTGGTTAAATATATTTTTCATCTCTAAATTTCATATTTTATTTTTAGTTTCTATAGAAAATTATTTCAAACTTTCATCTCCAACACATTTTTTGTTATTGGTTTTAGTCCTGTCATTACAACCATCAATTTTTTGAGGAGAAGATGATCAATTTTTTGAGAGGATGTTTAAAGCAATTCATTCACAATCAACTGTTTAATATACGTTGGTACATCAATAAAAATATTGAAGCTGGCTAAGGATGATGCTATCCGTGCTAAAATATGAGCGAGATCATTGGCATGTCTTCAATTACCATTAAAACCAATTAAAGAGATAGCCATTTGTTTATAAGTTTGATAGACTCTTCAAAGAAACGATTTGAAACGATAGTTGATTGTAATACTTTGATTTCATAGAGTTATTATCCATTTGAAAAGAGACCTATTTGTAATTTAAATAATATAAAGCAAAAAATACTGAATGCAATGTATAGGAACAACTGAAGCAAAATTGCATTAATAAAAACAACAAATACTGAATGTTAGAACCACTGAAGCAAAATTGCGTTGATAAAAACAATTACGATCGTTTCAAATCTTTGCTCACTCCACTATTGAAATAACGTAATGATGTTACCACAATTACAAGAGTTGATAACAAGGCGACAAGAAATGTAACAGCAGAGACAAGTTCAGAATGCGCCTTTCTTCCAGATGGTATTCTCCAAACAAGACCAGCATCATACAGATTGGCATCATCATTTTTCAATTTGAACAAGCAATTGCTATTTTCCACCTTTTCCTTTGTGCTGCAGCGCAGTAACATATCCGGTGCGCCAAATTCAACTATCGAGTAACCACTTTCATTCAGAGGCTGCAAAAAGAAGAGGGGGAAAATGTGAGATGAAGCAATACTGCAATTTACCTGGTAAGGGACAACGATACTAGTATAGCACTTTAGTTCAGGAACTCTTTTTTATTCTTGAAACAGGACAAACTTTAGCAGTAGTAGTATATAATTAAAACATATAGCACTATATAATGGATATAAAAGTAATTTAATACGGTTCAAGTTACAGAGAATCATATCATGATCTTCAGATGAAGCAATTAAATATCAGGTGATGAGTTGGTCCCCGAAATTACAAGTGTTGTGTAATTTGGTCTTCGAAAGTAACAAAATTTCAAAATGGTCTCTAAAATGAAGAATCCTTAATCATATTACCCTACATGTGACAACTTTAGGGATAAAATTAACCGACCTAAAAGGACCGATGTTCCTGAAGATTTTCAATTTCATAGGTCATTCAAATTTTTTGTTAATTTCATGGACCAAATTGTCCAACCCTTACAACTTTACAGACTAAAATGGTGATTCTTTCTGAGTGATAGAACCTTAAAAAAATACATACTTTCTTTCTTTGCAGAACATCAGATTCAAGAAAATGTAAAGGGCATGTTTATCCAACAGTGACATTAAGATATAAGTTGACTTATAACAGCCTTACTTGATATCGTGCATGCAAAGGAAACTCTATGCTGAAATCTGTTGGCTGTAGCAATGTATTTGGATCAACATCTAAATGGATTTCAACAGCAGAACGGTTGGACAAGAATGAAGGCAGCTCCAGATTTGTATCACCAAACACAGCTATATCATTGAACACTGCAATACAAATGCGTTATTGATTAGAAGAAATATGGAGATCTTTAATGTGAAAACATGAAATTTCTTTTCCACTTTCTATTTTATTTGTAATCTGAAAAGCGGGTTAAGAGTACTTACCACCACGCTGAGCAAGATGTTGTAATTCAAACGGATCAGCAAAAACTCCAGAAGGCAATCTTTCAATAACTATGAATTTACACGAGTAGCTTAAAAGTCCAGACATAGATTTCAACTGTTGGCTTTGTAATTTGATTAATGTAGACACATGGCGATGAGAACCTTCACCTACAAGATCACGTCTTACAACTGACAATCTTAACAAGGAATTATGGTTTTCTGGAATCGCTTCACACAGACCAGAAGTGACTTCTTGAGACATGAAATTTTCAAAATCTGAATCATGCAAGCTTGTATATCTGTCATAATAAGACTGCATCAAATATTGCTTTGTCGGGGAAGAAGCTTTATCATTTCTGCTATTAGAGATAGGGTTTGGGGAATCAACCATCTGAAATGAAAATGAAAGATATTATTCAATAAGTTTGAACAAAAAAAAAGACACTTTATATGGAAGTACTTTAGTGCATGAGAAAGATCAAATTAAGCATGAGATTTTTTATGCTACAATTAGGTAAGAATGCAAGATCATGTAAAGGTATAAATAGCACCTACATGCAAATGTTCATCCAGAGAAAAGAAGAAAAAAATACCAGCTTATGTGGATTTACACAGAACTAAGGGATCTATATAGGTATGGTCTATAAAACATTGCAAAATATAAAGCTGAAACTTTATTTTCTTGACAAAAAAATTAAAACTGTAGGATGCAATGTCCCCCAAAAGCAAGACAAGTAATGCAGCAAGGTTACGAAACATCTGTTTATATCTGTAATGATTATTTAGTTACTACTCCCAAGTAGCTATCTGAAATGATTATTTATTTACTACTCCCTACTAGCTTATAGACAAGAATATCAAACTATGATATGCACAATCAGTACATAATGTATCCTGCTGCTTGTTAACTGAATTCTTGGATACATTTTATATATTTCATAAGTTGAACACAACTGATACAAGGACTAGCAATAAAAACAACAGATCATGAGTATACCCTTCAGTCATTTAACAAAATATATAAAATTGCAAGCAGGGCTGGAAATTGGACTTTCTCTTTTGGCTTGTTGGAGTAAAAATTGCACTTAGAGATTAAATGCAAGACTGTTAAAGCTTATTTCTAATTTTCTATTACAAAAGGAGAATAGAGTATAAAACTGATAGGCCTCTTTCAGTTACGCAGGTGGACAAAAGAAGAAAGGAAGGAGGGCAATTGGGAGGGGGGGGGGGGGGGGGGTGTTACGAGCTGGGAATAATTAACCAAGAAAAATAATCAGTTAATTGAATTGAAGGGAGCAATGCCAACAAGGTTGAGGCCAGTGACAACAAAGAGAACATGTGTAAGAAACCAGCCAACAGGAACAATGGGAGTGCTGGAAATGCATATTCAAGACTCACATATTAAAGCAGGGAATGCGTCAAATGGGAGTGTTACTACGTACACTGAATGTGCTAATTATTTACAAAAAGAATGCAGATCATAAAAAACAACAACGAAGCCAATCTCTCCAGGTGGAGCCGGCTATACACTCAATTTCTATCGTAAAGCTTTGTTATTTATTAGATCCAAAGATAGATTATTATTATTTACATCAAAATCAATTATAATGGTTTGATTTTTTCTTTCTTAGTTTCCCTGTATCTCTTAACTATTGAACTATCTTACTTTCCCTGCATCTCTTAACTATTAAACTATCTAACTTATGATCAACTCTTGTTACTGGTACTTCTACAAGTTTCTCCACACGTGTCCAAACCACTTAAGTCAAGACTCAATCATCTTTTGTATAGTGAGGGCTACCTCAAATTTCTCGCTACAAATACTTCTCTCCTTACTTTGTCTTTTGTGACCACTCGTCCATCGTACAATTCTTAGTGTGACATTAGGTTTATTTTTTGGTTTGCATTAAAATTATGCACAACAACATTTGCTTGTTTCAGTGTTAAGACACGATCTCTACTACGACACTTGCTTCTTATACCCTCCCTTACTATGAGTGACTTTTCCATCTTATCAAACACCAAAATCCGTGACTTACTATGGAATAATTGATGACCAATGTGAATTGTACATTGGTTGGGGTGCCATGCTCATTTTGAAATAAGTCATTTCAACAAGAATAACACAGGCTCTTACAGAGAATAATTCTCGTTTGGCATTCAAAGGGTTCTGTGAATTCATTATTCCTTTTATTGAAACAAATGCCGATGTTTCTGCATCTCTTGCCAAGGAAAACAGATGCAGTCGATTGATAGGATAATGCACAAACATTAACAGCAAAATAGATGACACTGACCATCTACTGTGATGCGAATCCGGATTACAGAAACAGTAAATGGAAGAAAATAGAGTATTTGATCCATGTCATACAGATTCGACAAAGTTTTATGTTTGTTGTCAAATGGAAGAAAATAGAGTAGTAACGGAAAATAAAGAGTGTATTATTTCTGGAAATCAAAGGAAAATACAATAGAATGAAGATCCTAATGCCCACAGAACTAAGTTCCTCAGAGAACTGATGCTCTCTGCCTCTTAACAGACTTGATGGTTTCATTTCCTATCCCTCCCTCTACACTCAGCATCCTTATAACATGATTTCCCTGACACAAATCATTCTTCAATTTCTCTCCTCTCACTCTCAATTACTAACTTTGCCCCCTTCTCTAACTTTACTCTTTGGATGACTCTGAGTGGACCTTGCACACTTGGGCCTACAAGTATCTACCGATCTACCATGCTGACTGCTGGTACAGATCCCAGATCCCTTACTTCAAACTGTCACCAATGTCAAGTTCAGCAAGAAGGCATATCAGAAGTGAATGCCATTATTTTTTAGGGCAATGAGATCCCTTTGCTGTTATTTTAGAAGTTTGTGGACACTGACCCAAAATTAGAAAGGAACAGCACACATAAGCAAATATTTGCTAACCTGGCCTGATTCTGAATCACCAACAGAACAATTTCCAGGTGACCATATAAATGAACTCCAGGCAAACAAATAGATGCAGAGTTGAATAAATCGTCTAGTTGTCATTTAGAATCTGAAAGATAGATTGGCAGCAATGAAAGATCAGACATACATAAAAAAGCTCAATGATTAAATAATCACTCAAATCCTATAATCTGAATCTTAGATGGTAACCTAGCAAGAGCAAAAATATATTAATATTCATCCTGGATTAGAGTTCGACAAGGCTAATATTATTCAAAAAGCAACTTACAAATAAAACATGAAAATCATTATAAAAATGCAGTTTTTATGTCACAGTGGATGTTGATGTGTAATAAGGTGGCATTTCCTAATTGAACAACCTGAGGCTATAAAAGTGGATTCAAGGAAAAGTTAGATCATGGCTGATTCTATGGCTTATATTTATATTCATCATGGCTGATTCCATACGTGTATCCACATGCTTACATTCAAGCATCCTTGTTTCCTCCAAAATGTCAAGAGCATATTTTCTCTGAGAAATGACAATACCTGCGTTTTGATTGAGCAACTTCAATTCCATGAAAGTATCGCAACCAACCAAGATCTTTGGTCTGAAAATGTGTAAACAAGTGTTGCTTTAGTTGTTTAATTCCCTTTTCATAATCACTCGTAATAACAGTATCATATCATCTACAACGAGGTAAATCATCTCAATCAAAGGTGAAGCTTATACCTAATAAGGGGGGAGCCCAATCCAGACCTAGGCCAATATAGAAGATTGGGTCGAAAGTTAAACTATCTCACTATGACCAGGCGAGACAGTTCCTTTCCGGTAAATGTCATTATTCAGTTTCTTAATCCACCATTCGATAGTCATTGGGATGCAGTTGTTCGGATCCTAATTAGATAAATCATCTCAGTCATAGTGAGATAGTTTAACTTTCCAACCAATCTGCTAAATTGGCCTGGGTCTGGACAAAGCTACTCCTAATTAAGTATAAGCTTCACATTTGGATTCCTAAGTGTATTCAAAAGCTTTCAATCAAGCTTCTTTATTTCATCCAAAATGACAAGAGCATATTTTCTATGAGAAATGGCAATACATGTTTTTGATTGAGCAACTTCAATCCAAGAAAGTATTGCGACTGGCGAAGATCTTTCGTCTGAAAATATGCAAACAAGTGTTGCTTTAGTTGTTTAATGCCCTTTTCATCGTCACTTTAGTAACAATATAATCTGCATACACCACAGAGGGAGCCCCATCCACACTAGGGCCGATATAGAAGATTGGTTGGAAAGTTAAACCATCTCACACTATGACCAGGCCAGACAATGCCTTTCCGGTCAGTGTCATTAGTCAGTTTCTCAATTCACCATATGATACATCAAAAGATCCTGATTTATATGGAAATAGGCCACACTTATATTCTTGGATATTCAGATGTAGATTGGGCAGGTGATAGAAGATTAACTTCAGCGTCTTGGGTTCTCACCGGAGGTAATCTGGTCTTGTGGAAAAGCAAGAACCTAACTGTTGTTGCAAGGTCAAGCACTGAAGTTGAGTATCGTGCATGACTAATGCGCATGTGAACTAGTATGGTTAAGGTATTTGTGCATAGACAGACCACAAATAGTAGATAAAAACGATGAGGGTGCAACAATAGGTGAATTACGCACCATAATTTCAACTTCATATGTTGTTACTTTCAAATTACTCACTTTATTTGGCTCCAACACCAACAACATCTGATTCATGGAGAATGAGTGCGTGTTAAAGCTGCACCAACACCGTGACATAAACTAAGTTTAGGTAATTCAATGTTGTATTCACTTTGAAACTGAAGCTCCAATTTCTAACTCTACTTTAGTTTTATTTGGGACTCCGAAACAGGAGACACAATCCTTGGACGAACATGCGAGAAACAATGTTCTTGATACGAAGAATTGAGTAACCAGTCTTGGAGTCCAAAATGAAACTAAAGTACGGTCAGAAATTAGGGCTTCATTTTCAAGTGAACACAACACTTAATCATCTAAACTTAGTGCATGTCACAGTGTTGGCGCCGCCTTTTAACACACTCATTTTCCATGAATCCAAGGTTGTTGGTGTTGGAGCCAAATACAGTGGTAATGTGAAAGGAACAACATATGAAATTGAAGTTACATCGCCTAATTCACCTAGTGTTGCAACTCCTGATTTTTATCTACTATTTTTGTTCTATGCACAAATTCCTTAACCATAACACGATACTCAACTTCAATGCTTGATTTTCCATGATATCGAGATTAGAACAAAATAGCCTGAAGTGGATCTTCTATCACCAGTATGTCTTACTCAATTTGCATGACACAGAGTAAATCGCTAATTTTGGGGCAAACATTATAGAGTGAAGCAACTTGATCGATAAAATTATGAAAATTTTAAAATTATCTATTGAAAATCTGGGATCATACTCGTTCTCATTGAAACTAAGTTGAGAAATGTAACTTACAAAACTGAAGCAGATAGGCACGAGAAGAAGAAGAAGAAGATGATGCAGATAAGCACGGTGAGGCAGGAAAACGGAGCCGACGACGGAACACGGCGAAGCAGAGAGGCGAATTGTTTTTTTTTTCCTTTCATTTTTCACTTTCTTTCCAATATATTTATATCTTAAAAAAGGAGTAAATACTTTTTTTTACCCAAAAAAAAAAGAGAGGGGGTGAATAGGTAATAATATTACTTTTGGGTTTTGTGTAATTTACTTTTGTCTTATTGATACCTTAGATAATCAATTTATAAGTATTTTATCATTCTAGCCGTCACCCTTTTCTTCTTCTTCTTGTCGGAGGGGTGATTTAGGGTCAATTTTAAATATATTTTTGTTTATTTTATATTATTTAGATGTCAAAATCATAAAATAAATGTAGATATAAACAAAAATAAAAGACCAAAATGATACATAAAAAATCTCATTTTATTACTATATCAATATATTTACAATAATGTATGTTTCTTGTCTAGAGAATGAAGAATGAGATAAGACTAAATTTAAAGCATAAGAAGATGGAGGTGATGGGGTAAAGCTAAACCAGTTATGCAAGGTGATGGGGAGGAAAGGGGGAGGGAAGGGGAAGGAGAAATAGACGGTGGGTGGGGGGGATTGTGGTAAGATATGTTTCTTGTCTAAGGCGAAAAAAACCTTGATGGTCAACCTAGCACCCAAACAAACCAACATGACACCTAGACAAAGCACTTCTTTGCAATGCGCTACCATCCCCATTGACCGTTCATACAATCTCTGAGTTTCCAAAGTAGCCTATTTTTATGAAAGGTCAACGATGGAAACACATTGTTGCAGAAGAAAGAAGAGGAAGGGGGGAGTGTGAGATGATGAAGCTCTGGAGGGTATTTATAGGGGGAATGGGTGCATTGGTTGTAACTACTCATGATGGTGAGTCAAAAAACGTGTTTCAAAGGAGTTTTACCATCCATTAATGATGGTAAAACCTTTGAAAATGTGTTTTATGTGGTACAGACCACCGTCCAAAACACTGACATGGTTCAGATTATATAATTTGAATTCCTACTCATGGTTTCGGATTATATAATCCGAATTTATTCGACATTGGATGAAAAATGAGAGAAACTTTGTACCTTATGTAGGGTGAGGGACATTTCATATTATATAATCTGAAACATGATTTTTTTCCTGTGCCCAACATTGCACCGACAGTTTCTGTAGTCCAAGACACCCAATTACCTCTATAAATAGGTGTCCCTATTTTCATAACCATTAAACCACACATAAAAAAAACCATGGAAAACTTTGTCTTTGATCTGAACACCAAGCTAGCTGTAGTTTACTACAACAAGGGGAAACCACCCCATCTGTTTAGGATTCGCATTGACGCCACCCTCTCAGGGTTGAATGGTCAAATGATGAAAACATGGTTAATTAAAATTAAAGGTGTGATGCAGGAGATCCATTCAAAGGAGTGGATTGAAACGCCGTTGGTGTGAGATGCAGCAAAGCATAAAATATTTTAGCCACACCTTCATCATCTTCAACAAAATCTTCATGGGTTTAAGAGTTAGAGATTTTGTTGTTTATGGATTGATGGATTTTTGTTGATTAGTTTAGGTGGTGTTATTGTTTTTAATGGTTGTGGAGGTGTAGTAATGAGATGATGATGGTATTGTTGTTTCTTATAAAAAAAATTGATTTTTTTTTAATAATGATTAAGGTGATGTTGAAGATGATGAAGAGGTGGAAGGAAGAAGATGAAGAAAGCAACAAAAAAAGAGAGTCATTTACCCCTGTGATGTGACATATGGTTTAGTCCACATGAGGGTGTCATGTGTACAGTTGAATGCCACGTCATAGGGTTTAACATCCAAAACAAACAGATGAGGTAATTAACTAACGTTTGAGGATTTCAGGTTGTTTTTTTAAGTTTCTTAAATGTCAGGGGAGTTTTTTTGACAAAAGTTACAATTTCTAGGGAGTTTTTGCCTATTTTAATAATCTTTTATTTTTTTCATACTTAAAATATTTAGTGTGACCTAAAAAACAATGTCGTGCTTTAAATGAGTATATGTTCCTCTTAAAAAATGACTCAAAAATTTCGGAAAAAGTGAAGCAACGAACGAAACAATTGGTTTTTAAAATATGGGGACTAAAAAAAATTAAATAGAGTAGTAAAAATCCATCTAAGCTTTTAGTTATTAAGTTAGTCATTTGTTCTGTTAAGTTGGTTTTTTATGATTGAAATGTCAAGAATGTTTAACTAACCTTTATTTTTTAAGCGGTGTATATTATAAAAAGTTTTACTAGACCATTCAAACAGGTAAAGATAAATGATATTTGTCCAATTATTTTATCACAACTTTCTTTCTTATATTTACATTATGTTTTTACTTTCTCTCTTTATCGTTTTGGTTTTTGTGTCAAAACTTACATTTCTTTGTATAGTTTGGTGGTCTCATAAGTTATCCAAAACAATGGTTGTTAAAATCCATAAGTTGTCTAAAATAATGGTTGTTAAAATAACATTCATCAGAGGTAAAATATATATTCAATTCATCAAGAGAACTTTTAAGGTCTATTTGGTTCAATGGAGAAGAGGGGAGGGAAGGGAAGGGTTTTAATGGAGGGGTTTGCCCAATTTAAAACATGCACACTTTTATAAGAAATAAAACATATTTAACCTTGTCTTGCTTAGTCGCGAAGAGAGAATATCAAATTTTATGTTTGACAATAGGTTGCAAGTTTTTTTTAAGGTGCAATAAGTTTATATGTTTTGCATTATATATGCAGCGTGGAGGCTTGACTAATGATGGTCTTGGTTAAATTGGGCAACACGGTAAAAATGTTAGGTGGATGTTATTGGGCAACATTGAGTTGATTCCTTCTCCGCATGTTGTCGTCAATAACAATGTGGATGAGCACTCGGTTCATATTCTTGGATACTACACCCTCCGGTCACTATTATAAACAAAAATCCAGTAAGAAGTTCCTTATACGGGAGTCTTGATCCTTGATTTTTTTCTTCTGATTTTCTAGGGAAGTTTCGGAGCAATATGATCAAGTAGACCAAAAACCAATTTTTTTACTAAGAACATGTTATCCATGTTACAAACATACTCAAAATTTATGCTGATACAGTTTGGATTATATAATCCAATCTGTTTTTCCCTTGCAAAAGGATGTTTTGGGGCGGTTCAGATTCTATAATCCGAAAAAAAGCAAGGAACGTGCCCTATTTTTTTTTTTTTTTAAAGTTTTGGGATTATAAAATCCGAATTTGGTGAAAAACTCATTTTTTTTACCCCATAACAAAGAAAAAACTCAATTCGGATTCTAAAATCCGTAAATCACATGGAATTTTCATAAAAAACATAGGGGGCGCGAGAAGGTGATAGGGTGAAAGAAGTAATAGTCTAAATATAATTCTTTCTTAGGCCTAAATGCACATGTAGCTATGTTCAGGTCTTTGCATTTTATGTATCTTCAATGTTGTTATCGAAGTCTATTGTTAAGCTTTTTAATCTAAGACTAATACTTTTTCCATCATATGAGGTACTCGTGCACCCTACAAAAATGACGAAAATACCCTTTGGATTATATAATCCGAAATGCACTTCGGATTATATGGTCCGAACCTTGATGAGATTGCTGCCGAGAAGGATGGAGATCAGGGGTACTTGGAGCTGTCTAGAAGGTTAAGCCGTATCAGAGACCATGTGTATGATGTGATGTCCAGTGGTGTGATTGCGCAAGGGTCTTCTGAATGGGTTCATTTGAAAGAAGTCTTGAGAGAGGTTCATGGAGGACGAGTTTACCGTCGTAGGCTTATTGTTGAGGGTGGCAGAGGCAGGGGAAGGGATTGATTTTATTTTATGCAATGGATACTTTTTATTTTCATTTTAATGTTATGTTTCAACAATTGGTTTGTAACCTTTGGATAATTTGTATTTTTAATCTAATGTTTTAAATTTATGTTATGTTGTTAATTTCTGTTTTTGATTAAATTTTAAGTTTGAACATCTGAACAATGCATGTTTATATCGTTTAGAACCGATTTAAAGTGCCTAATTCATTTGTTCGCCAAAACAGACCTTTGTCTGTCTGTGTGCTGATACACTTCAGATTATTGGTGTTTTCGGTCCGGTTTGGATCGGTTTTGAGGCAAAAACTCATCCGATTCAAAGATAAAATTATATGCGGTTTTGTTCGGTTTTAGATGATTAATTTAAAAAAACGATCCGATCCGATCCGATCCAAATTAATGCGGTTCAATTTGGATCGGTTTTCGGATGTCCAAATTACACATTGTAACTTTTTTTATTAATAATAATCTTATGATAAAATAATAGATTCGATACAAAATATAACATATGATTTATAAAAAATTAATAGTACGGAATAATAATGATTGATTATTTTGAAACATATGAACTATAAACAAAATTGATTAAATTAAACTCATATCTAGTATTAAAATTAAAAGAATTAATAAGAAAAAAAATAATAGCTTAATATAATATATTATACTTATAACAATGGAAATATGTATTTGTATTCGGTTTGGTTTGGTTTGGAAAAATCAATCCAAAATCTGATCCAATCCGAGCGGTTTTCACAAAATGTCATCCAAACACATCCAATAATATTCGGTTTTATGTGGTTTTCGATCTTTTTGGATCGGTTTGCAGTTTTCTTTTAAATCGGTTTGGATTTAAACACCCATAATTCGGATTATATAATCAGAATTGTTTATTAGACATTTCAGATTATATAATCCGAAACACCATATTTTCCCTCCAACTGTTGGCTTTCCATGGGTTGTTTACACGTTTTGGATTTTAAAATCCAAACTGGCTTAAATGTTTTCGTATATAATTCGAACCTATCTTATGCATTTCAACTTAAAGATGCTTCAAGGTGCTCCAGGTTACAAAAGGGTCATGAAAATCCGGATTATATAATCCAAACGTGGTTCGGATTATTTAATCCGAACAAAAGATATTTTGAGGAAAAATAAAACGTGCGAGAATACTATAGAATAAAAAAAGTAATAGTCTCAATATAATGCGTCATTGCTTTTTTGCTAAAGTTAACGTGGTTAGGCTTCTAGCCTTTGTTTTGCTAGTATCTTGGTTGGTTTCCACCTGATGTAATTGATCCATATATCATTATTCTTATAGAACTTGAAGCTTATATTTGTTATTGTGGTCTCTAAAACGTTACCCTTCATCTTTCTTTTAGGTACAAGGCAGTTACTAGTACATACTATCAAGGTGTTTTTGGGGCAATGAGAGGTGACACTGAACATTCTTATCTTTCTAATTGGCAACATGTATAGTATAGGAAGTCTTAGAGCAGAGTGACATTGTTTTTTTGGAGACATCAACATTGACTGAATGTATATAGATTTTGCCACTGACTTTGTTTTTTCTTTTTACATGAACTATTACGATTGAATGTATTTAAATCATCAATTGAGAATTAATTTGACATTTTCACAATTAGATTAAGCAAAAGTACTATACCCTATCATGAATGACAAACCAACGCATGCTTATGAATTCATATACCATTGAGAAATATTGTCAACCACTTAGAAAAATATACTATGGGTTTGTTTGGATAAACTTTATAACAAGCACTTAGAAGAAGAAAAGTTTTGAATTAATTACAATGACTTGAATCCTGTACTTCAACATTTTTTTAATAAGTCTGAGGTAGGTATTATTTTTTTCACTTTTATCTTTCAAATTGATAGTTTTTGTATAATGAATAATATAATGCTTGGTAAAGGAAGGATGGAAAAAATGAGGAGGAAGATGAAGATTAAAACCATGCTATAAAGTATGAAAGCTGTGTGAGTATAGTCAAAAGGCTAAATTGCAAAAGGTTCCTATTATTTCCAATCACAATAAATGATGATAAATGCACCACAAAATAAAATATTTTTGAGATGAAAATGCACAAAAAATAAATGTTTTTATTTTTTTTATTTTTCTTTAAGAAAAAGAGATGTTATTTTAAAATAATAATATGCATTTTTTTCTTATAAAATAATAATATACATTTGAGAAAATGTATTTTGTCTCTAAAGTAAGAATGCATGTTATTGTTTTAAAGTACATTTTTTTTTTGAAAGATTTATTTTCTTTATCTTATAAATCAGAGTTTTACTGACTAAAGATCCATGATAAAAATTGCGAGACTCAATTTAGTCTTTCAAAAAATAAAACAACTTTTAGTTCTGTAGAAAAATAAATCAGGACAACTTAAAAAAATATGAAACAAATATTTTTCTTTGATAATATATAAAAAAACACAGGACAAGTATCTGTCATTGATAAATATAAAAAAATGTGATAATTACTTTCACCAATAAATACAAAAGAAACGTGGGAACACTATTTATAACCGGTTAATATATATAAAAAAAACATGGGATAAAAATTAAAATAAACCGGGGAAAGTATTTGTCACAAATAAATATAATGAAAAAGAGTGGGACAATTATTTTTTACCAGTAATTATAAGAAAATAACGAAAAACTATTTGTCACTAATAAATATAAAAAATAACATAATACAATTTTTTTAACCAAGGGACAAATATTTATTACCGACAAATATAAAAAAACACAGGATAAAAATTTGCCACTGATAAATATAAGAAAAAAAAAAAGATTCCTACTATGTAGTTAATATCGTGCGGATATGATTTTTGTTGAAATTTTTTTTTCTCATTAAAACAAGAAAAAATATACCTCATTCGTCCCATAGCCATTTGCAAAAAAAGAGTGTCCCAAAATAACTGAGCTATCTCACTTTTCAATACAATATTAACTACTTTTCCCCTCTTTTTTTTTGATAGATAGAGATAACTTTCATTAACCAAAACAGTTATTACAAACTACATGGCAACAATAAGCCCCAAAGCCAAAGAAGCAAGAGTTAATCTCACACAAAAACAAACAATAGCCAAAGGCCTCACAAACTTAACATTAGATTCTTCATCTTTTTAGATTTCAACCCACTAATGTAAATAATGTTCTTCTTCTTAACTTGAAGCTTGTGATGTACTTCCATTAGAAGCACATTTCTCCCTTTTATGTAATATTCATAAACCCACTTCACCCATAAGGCATCTTTCTTATTGGCAAGGTTCCAAAATTTCTTACTAAGAGCAGCTTGGTTCCAACAATGCAAATCTATGACGTTCCATCCACCAGCTGATTTTGGCAAACAAATATGCTCCCAGGCAATAAGAGCTCCTTTTGAAATACCAGATTTACCAGTCCAAAGGAAGACTCTACAAGCAGTTTGAATTAGTTTCAAAACTTTTTAAGGAAGGGCAAAGACATGGCTCCAATAAGTTTGCACACCAAACAACACTGACTTAATAAGTTGTAATCTTCCAGCATAAGATAATAACTTTGATGATCAATTTTCAATCCTGCTAATGATTTTCTTTACCAAAGGTTGACATTGCATAACAGTTAATTTTTTGGAGGATAAAGGAACCCCTAAATATTTAAACGGGAGTTCACCTTTGGTAAGACTAAACTTGGTAAAGATTGCCTCTTGAACACTAAGAGCTACACCACCAAAATATACCGAGCTTTTGGATTGGTTAGCTTTGAGTCCAGATGCAGAAGAAAACAAATGAAAAGCTTCAAACAGTTGAGTAACAGACCCCACATCTCCTCTTGAAAATAGAAGTAAATCATCATCAAAACATACATGCATTAGATTTAGCCTTTTGCATCTAGGATGGTATCTAAACTCAGAGTTTTTCGTAAGCTGCATCGAACACCTATTCAAATACTCCATACATATCACAAAGAGGTAGAGAGAGATTGGATCACCTTGTCTAAGTCCTTTTTTAGCTTGAAAAGGACTAGTTAGATCACCATTGACATTGAAAGTATAAGATGTGTTGGTAATACATGCCATAACCCAATTCACAAATTTATAAGGAAAACCCAATTCAAGCATAAGATATTTCACAAAAGGCCATTCAAGAGAGTCATATGCCTTTTGTAAATCAATTTTCAGCATACATCTAGGTGAGACACCTTTCCTACCATAGCTCTTGACAAGTTCATAGCTTAAAATGATATTATCAAATATCACTCTCCCTTTGATAAAAGCAAATTGACTTTCACTGATAATGCTAGCTAGAACACTTTGCATTCTGTTAGTTAACAGTTTAGAAATAATCTTGTATATCACAGAATAACATGCTATGGGCCTGTAATTCTTAATTGATGTGACATTTGGTATTTTAGGTATCAAAATCACATATGTACGGTTAATAATTCTAGGCATGAATCCAGTTCTAAAGTATTCTATAACAGCAGCAGTGACACTGCCTCCAATAATATTCCAAGTACTTTTGAAAAAATGAACATTAAAGCCATCAATACCTGGGGCTTTAGAGGGATCCATAGAGAAAAGAGCATTCTTGACTTCATCAGTTGTGACCTCTGAACATAGCATATCTTGTTGATGGTTTGCTAAGGTAGGTCCTCTCTGAACCACAGTTTTATCCACCATAGGCAATGAATCTGCTGCACTTCCCATCAACTTCAAGTAGAAATCTTTGATCTCTTCTTTGATGTGTTGATGGTTTTGAATTCTGTTACCATCTTCGGAGATGAGGTACTTGATATGGTTCTGACATCTTCTCTCTTTTGCATAGACATGAAAGAATTTTGTATTAGCATCCCCAAGTTGGATCCAGTTTGCTCTAGATTTTCTGAAGCCATATCTTTTCTTCAATAGTGCTCCACATTTCAAGAGATGACATATAACCTTTTTCCACGTCAATGAAGTCAGAGTTCAGAGGATCAGTGTTAAGTTGTTTTTTAGCGGCATCCAAAGCATTTCTCGTATCTTTAATATTTTTGGGAATGCCTTGAAAATACTTCGTATTTAACTCTTTCAGCTCTTTCTTCAAAACCTTCAACTTGAACCAGATATTTATTAACTGATTAGAGTGTAGATTCTGGCCCCATTTTTCTTTTATCAAGCTTGGAAACATTTGATGTTCAATCAAAACATTAAAAAACCTGAATGGGGTATTCCTAATGGAAGAAGGACAAGCAAGGTTCAAGCTTATAGGACAATGATCAGATACTTCTTTAGGATATACTTCACCCACTGCATTACTGAAACTTTGTAACCAATTAGTGTTAGCAAGAAATCTATCTATCTTAGAATAGATTATGTCATTGCTTGCTTGATTATTGCACCAAGTGTAATAATCACCTATAGATCTTACCTCTAAAAGATTATTAATGACGATACAATCTGCAAAATCTTGAATTTCCTGTTGAGTAACTGGATTACCATTCAACCTATCATCAACCAACAAAACACTATTGAAATCACCACCAATTAACAAGTTCCCAGAAGTCTTATTACAGATGTCATTAATAAATTTCCACAACCATTTCCTTTGTTCCTGGGTGTTAAACGCATACACAACAACCAAATTAAAACAAATGGTAGAATTTAAATGAGTCATTTCACAATATATAGCTTGGGCACAAGATGCATCAAATTTAACATCCCAAATTTTTGGGTTCCATGCAATCCAAATTCTTCCATTTGCAGCTTCACTCCCATAATTATTAATAACAGACAAATCTCTAAACATTGAGCCAGATACTTTTTTGAATTTTTCAGCTTTAACTCTAGTTTCAAGCATAACACAAATTTCAAATTTATTCTTATGCAAAAAGTTTTTATTTCTTTTTCGCTTGAAGGGCTTGTTGATGCCCCTCACATTCCAACAAACGAGTGTCATAATGAAACAAAAGGGATAGGGTCCCCGCTCCTTGTAGTAGAGGTTTCACACTCAATTATTGGTTCAAGAATTGTATCTTCATGCGGCAAGAAATCATAAGAATTAGCAATAGGTACCTCATTAGTAGGATGGTCTCCTACAGGGTGTTTAGAGCGTGCTTTCTTCGAAACATTCCATTCACCATCAACGTTGGATGTCCCTAGGTGCTTGCTTGGTTGTTTACCCTGCTCTGTCACATTGACTTTCTTCTTTGGAATCCAATCCTTCCTAGGCCTTGTTTCGGGTTGAACCGAGTGCTTTGCTTCACAAGTTTGCCCAACCTGTTGACACTTGTTGCAGAAGGGAGGTTCCCAACCACACTCAATCTTCTGTTCAAAACCTTTCCTATTAGGACTCTCCACTAGAATTTTGTGAAATAGTGGCCTAGTTTTATCAATTTCGACCAACAACCTAGCATAGGATATTCTGGATTGTTGTGAAGTACATTCATCAGCAATTAATGGATTTCCCAATGTGTTTCTAATTCTGCTAAGCGATTCAGGCCCCCAACAAATAAGTGGTAAATTAGGGAGTTCAATCCAAAGAGGAACCACTTTGAGTATCTCATTCTGAAAGTCAAAATCAGATGACCAACTTTTAACAATCACCGTTCTATTAGCTATGGTGTACGAACCGGAGCACAAGACTGTGTTTTTTTCCTCTATTGAAGCAAATCGAATAACATAATACCCCTCATCATGATAAAACACATCAGGAGGTGTAGAACAATGCCATTATTTTGTGATGTAGGTATTGATATATTTCAATGAAGGGCAGTCATCTACTACATACATAATGATTACATTTTTTCATTTACTAGCCTCAACACTGATTCCATCAGAATTTAGACAAGCAATAGGGGTACCATTCTTTAATACAGGTGCAAAATAAGAAAGTTGAAAACCTTTTGAAGGTAACCGATTTGATTTAAACTCAGAATTGGGTGGATTTTCCAATGTGTGTGGCATCTCCAATCTCCGCATTGCTGTTGAAGTAACTGCCGGTTGCTTCTATGAGACCGCCGCCCTTGAGACCCTAGAATCAATTTTTTAAGTCGACACCGTAAACCTTGGAATCGATGCATCAATAGGTATACCAACCTCCGATTGATTGCTCAAAGAGCTCACCGCCTTCTGCTGTGTTAGTTGTTGTATAAGAAGCTTCCTAGGTCGCCCACGTTTGTTTGCCATGGTTTCGCCGGTTCACTTCAGCAGAAGCACGCTATCGTGCGTTGGAATTGCATAAACAGTTCGCAGCAACACAACTGAGCTACAGAATCACAGAGCGCAACAACTGACTGTGTCACTGAGTAAACGACGACGCTTCTCACATAATAGAACGTGAATCGCCGTCGGAGGAGGAGAGAACAACGTTGCTATCATAACCAGTCACCCCAAAATCGAGCAAGGAGAGAAAATAGAAGATCAGAAGGGAGCGGAGAAGCGTGACGGCGCCGGATGAATCCAGCCCTACCGAGTGGTGCGGTCGGGTCGTACATTTCTCGCGGGTCTTATTGCCATCGACTCAATATTATTGTATTGCAACGAAAAAGCTTAATCTTTTCTCTGGTAGGTGTGTATTACTTTTTCCCCTTTATAACTCTAATTAATACTACTTTCATCATTCTCAATTCAATATATTCCACTTTGCATTTATGATAGTGGAGAATGCACAAATATTTAACAAGAGCACTTAAAACCATTTTTTTCTTTCCTTCATTTATACATTTTTCTTAATATGCGTGAAATGAGCAAATGATTCGGTTAATCCAGGACAGAGGGAGTACTTTATAAATATGGTTGTAAATTGATGTTTTTAGAGGGGGGTTGTAAAGTGATGTTATGGACTGATAAGTGCCTTGAAGTAGTTAAAATCATCTTTGAATTAAGGCATTTTTATTACTTATCTTACAAGTAATCTAAGGAAAAGCCGAGAGATAAATGATAATTGTCCTATTACGCTTTATTTCTCTTACTCTATCCCTTTTGTGCAGGAATTGAGCTCAAGACACCAAGCAAGGAAGGAAAAGAACCAAGAAAAGTGAGGCAAAGATCATAGCAACTCGCCATCAACTCGCAACGGCGAGCAAGGAAAGGCGAGCAGCTCGCCACCAACTCGCAACGGCGAGTCCAAGGCGAGCACATGGCAGAGAGTTTTTCTCCCTTCGCCTTCAACTCGCCATGGCGAACTAGAGGCGAGCGGAGCTCGCAATGGCGCATGATTTTACTCGCGAGGCGAGTTAGGGCGGCCAAAACTCTTCAGAGGTGACGTGGCAAAAACCCATAGGCGAAGAAAGCGCAACTCGCCATGGCGAGTGATTCTGCTCGCGAGGCGAGTACATGCAGATCAGAAACTCTATAAAAGCCTCCTCTTTCATTTTAGATGGGGATATGAGATATTTTTAGAGAGGGAGCAGGGCGAAAATCTTGGGTCTTCATAGAGCAAGAGTGATTGAGTGAGAATTCATCAAGATTCTTGGAGAAATCAAAGTCTTGGCATGGATTCACAACTTTTCTTCCACTTTTGTAAAGCTCACATGACAATGATGAGCTAATTCTTCTTAGTTGGAATTAGAGGTACTTGATTGAGCCTAAAATGTAATCCTTTGATCTTGTATAACATGATTCTAGCAATTTATTTGATATTGAAGTTATTCTTGCAATCCAATTCCTATCTTAGATTTAATTGTTATTGAAAAGTACCTTTGAATCTATGTTTAGAATATTCATCTATCAATACAACAATTCTAGACATAGGATTGATGTTTTGATAATCACACAAAGTATCAGAATGCAAAACTTTCGGATCGTTGAATAGATTGAGAAATCGTCGATTAAACGATACGATCGACAATTAGATTCTTCAATAGTTTGGGAAATCAACTATTGAGGAATACAATTGGTTTCAAGAGATTATTTGGACACGAATAATCTTGTTGAGCGGTACGTGATAATATCGGTAAAACGCTAGAGTCATTATACGTGATTATTAGGTTATGTTTGACGCTTACTCAGGGAACCCTAATTCCAACGTTTCTACGCCTTGTTACTCTCAACATTTACTTTTACACTTTAGTTTATGTAGTTAAACAAACAAACAATCAATCTTTTAACTTAGAATGATATTTCGTGTCGAACGGTCCATGATATCGCACTAGTCCCTGAGGAGACGATTTATAAATACTTATCTTGTTTGATGCAAAAATACTACATCAAAATGGCGCCGCTGCCGGGGACTGGCGTTTAGATATTATAGATAGTACGACTAGTTTATCGTTTTAAGACAATTTTGCACTTATTCATTTTTGTGAATAGATTCATTCATTAACCTTTTTGTTACTAATCTCGTTTGGATAGATCTTTGAACTTTTGTATGCGAGGTACAGTTCCTCCACGAGACCTAGAATACGATCCTGAGATTGAAAGAACGGCTCGCAGAAACAATAGCAAAACAAGAAGGGAGAAGATACTAGCCAAGCAAGTACAGCAAGAAGGAACTTCAACTTTCACTCCTTCTCTACCTACAATCATAGAGGAACCAATGGCTCAACCCGAAGCTAATCAAAGTGTGATGCCGTGTTGGACTAGTCCAAGAAGGCTAGCACACCTTGGAAAGGAAAAGGAAAAGCAAGTGGAACTAAAGTCCGGCACCATACAACTTGTTTCTAATCATCCCTTTGCCGGGTTAGACCATGAAGACCCGTATCAACATCTCTCAGTGTTCTATGCTTTAGCAAATAGTCTTGGGGCATCCGAGGCTGAAGAAGAAGCAGGGTTCTTGAGGTTGTTTCAGCATTCACTCATCGGCAAAGCTCGGGAGTGGTATCTCGATCAACCATCGGATATTCTTAAAGATTGGAATGCATTGGAGAAAGCGTTTCAAGAGAGATTCTTCCCGGATCATAGACACATGGACACCAAAACCGCAATAGCCATGTTCGCACAAGGAGCCGACGAATCATTACGTGAAGCATGGGAGCGCTTCAAATCATTACTAAGAAAGTGTCCTAAGCATGGATTTGACGATACAACTCAGATCCATATGTTCCGAGGAGGATTGCAACCGGAGCCAAAACTCATTCTTGATGCGGCTGCGCATGGTTCATTGATGGCTCTGAGTCCTAGAGAAGCCGTCGATATCATTAACAAGATGTCACTCAATGATAGAGCAGCTAAACATAATCGAAGTGGGGCACTCCGGAAGCCCGGAATTCTTGAGTTGGGGTCAAGCGATGCAAATCTGGCACAAAACAAAATTTTGACTCAACAACTCGAAGATATGAAGAACCAAATGAAAGAGATGCCGAAACTCATCAAAGAACAATTGCAAAGAGAGCAACGGCATCAACAAGTTCACTTTTGTGAGATGTGCTCCGGTGATCATCCAACGGGTTATTGCCCACCTCAACTTGAAGAAGAAGTCAATTATGTGGGCAACCAACAAAGGCCGGCACAATTTCAAAATCAATTTCCAAGCAATGGTAATCAACAACGGTATCCGAATAACAACAATTTTCAAAGAGGTAACAACTTCGGACAACCGTGGAGATCAAATGCCGGGCCTTCAAACCAACAATCATTCAACAACAACTTTCAACAATATCCTCCACAACAAGATAGAACACAAAAGCTTGAAGACACCCTCAACCAATTCATGCAACTTACAATGGCCAACCAACAAAATAACACCGCGTCCATAAAGAACCTTGAGACGCAAATGGGGCAACAAGCCCAACACTTGAGCCAAATCTCTCAAATTTTGGCCAACCAACAAGGAGGGACCTTCACAGCAAACACACAAAACAATCCCAACAATGGCAAGAATGAACAATGCAAAGCCATCACAACAAGGAGCGGAAAAGTGATTGGGCGAGGGATTGGGGATAACTTGGAAGTGGAGCAACAAGTCGTTGAAAATGAAGAAGAGGTGGATGAAGAAGTGAGTGAGAAAGAAGAGGTGGATGTATATAGTGATAGTGAAGAGGTAAATAGTAGAGGTGTAGTCGAAAAAGAACAAAAAAATGAAATAGAAGAAAAAAATCAAAAAAATGAAGAAGTAATTGAGAAGGATGTGGGGAAAAGCAAGAAGAAAGAAGCCGGGAAGGATGTGCCGGCTCACAAGCTTCCATATCCCAAAGCACAATCAAAGAAAGATTTGGAAAAGCATTTCAAGAGGTTCCTTGACATTTTCAAAAGGTTAGAGATCAATATTCCCTTTTCCGAAGCTCTTGAACAAATGCCAACTTATGCCAAGTTCATGAAAGATCTCTTGTCCAAGAAGCGTCGCTACAAAGACGATGAAATAATTCAACTTGATGCAAATTGTAGCGCAATCATCCAACGACGTTTGCCAAAGAAAGAAAAAGATCCCGGAAGAGTAACATTGCCGGTAGCAATTGGAAACGTCAATGTCGGTAAAGCTTTAATTGATTTAGGCTCAAGTATTAATCTTATTCCATACTCGGTTGTCAAACGAGTTGGAGGCCTAGATATGAAGTTGACTCGGATGACTCTACAACTAGCCGACAAGTCCGTGGCAAGACCAATGGGAATCGCCGAAGATGTCTTGGTTAAAGTGGATAAATTTGTGTTTCCCGTTGACTTTGTGGTCATGGACATCGAGGAAGATGATGATGTACCGCTAATTCTTGGTAGAGCATTCATGCGTGCCGCACGAATGATGATAGACTATGATGATGGATTGATGAAGGTGCGGCTTGATAATGAAGAGATCAATTTCAATCTTTATAGTGCAATGAAGCACCCCAAAGACAAGGGAGCATGTTTCAAGGTGGATGCAATGGATGAAGTCATCATGGACACAAGAAAACAATTGCATAAGCCAACTGCTCTTGAAAGAGTGCTCACCGACGCATTAAGTGTTCTTAGTGCGGAAGAAGAGAAAGAGATAGAAGAATGCTTGAAAGAGTTGGAGACCTTGAAAGAAATTCCTCCAAAGAAAGTAAAAATGGAGGAATTGAAAGAAAAAGAAAAGGTTGAAGAATCCAAAGTTGAATTGAAAGTCTTGCCGTCTCATCTCAAATATGTGTTCCTTGAAGAAGACGGTACCAAACCGGTAATTATAAGCAACTCTTTATCAAGCAATGAAGAACAGAAGTTGGTGGAAGTTCTTAAAGAAAACAAAGAAGCGATAGGATGGAAATTGTCGGATCTTAAAGGCATAAGCCCCTCCTATTGTATGCACAAGATCAACATGGAAGAGAATTTCAAACCGGTGGCCCAACCACAACGCCGGTTAAATCCAACAATGAAAGAGGTAGTCCGTAAGGAAGTGGTTAAGTTACTTGAAGCCGGAATGATATATCCAATCTCGGATAGTGCGTGGGTTAGTCCGGTGCAAGTAGTGCCAAAGAAAGGTGGCATGACGGTGATCACAAATGAAAAGAATGAGCTCATACCAACAAGAACCGTCACCGGGTGGCGGATGTGCATTGATTACCGAAGACTTAACCAAGCTACAAGAAAAGATCATTTCCCATTGCCTTTCATGGACCAAATGCTTGAGCGATTGGCCGGGCAAGCTTATTATTGTTTTCTTGATGGCTACTCGGGCTACAACCAAATCACCGTCAATCCGGAGAACCATGAGAAGACGGCATTCACTTGTCCTTTTGGAGTCTTTGCTTATAGAAGAATGCCGTTCGGTTTATGCAATGCACCGGCTACATTCCAAAGGTGTATGCAAGCGATATTCTCTGACTTGATTGAGAAGAGTATCGAAGTATTTATGGACGATTTCTCGGTGTTTGGTTCATCGTATGATGTTTGCTTGAACAACTTAGACACCGTCCTTAAACGGTGTAAAGAAACCAATCTTGTGCTTAATTGGGAAAAATGCCATTTCATGGTGACCGAGGGCATCGTTCTTGGTCACAAGATCTCATCAAGAGGCATTGAAGTTGACAAGGCGAAGATTGAGGTTATCGGAAAGCTCCCACCACCGATAAATGTCAAAGGGGTCCGTAGATTTCTTGGCCATGCCGGGTTTTACCGGCGATTCATCAAAGACTTCTCAAAGATTGCAAAGCCATTGAGCAATTTGCTCAACAAAGATAAGTCTTTTCTCTTTGATAATGAATGTCTTATTGCATTTGAAACTTTAAAAGAGAGGTTGACCACCGCACCAATAATCACAGCTCCAAATTGGAATTTAAACTTTGAATTAATGTGTGATGCTAGTGATTATGCTGTTGGTGCCGTGCTGGGTCAACGAAAGAACAAAATTTTCCATGCTATACATTATGCAAGCAAGGTTTTGAATGATGCACAAATAAATTATGCTACCACTGAAAAAGAGTTGCTTGCAATTGTATATGCATTGGAAAAATTTCGTTCTTACCTCGTAGGTTCCAAAATTGTTGTTTACACTGACCATGCAGCTATCAAGTATCTCCTCACCAAGTCCGACTCAAAACCAAGGCTCATCCGGTGGATGTTGCTATTACAAGAGTTTGACTTAGAGATTAAAGACAAGAAAGGAACGGAGAATCTTGTAGCGGATCATCTCTCTAGGTTAATGAACACCGAGGTAACCAAGAAAGAACCGGAGGTTCTTGAAGAATTTCCGGATGAAAAGTTGCTTGCAATCAAGGAAAGACCATGGTTTGCCGACATGGCAAACTACAAAGCAACTGAATTCATTCCCGAAGACTTTACTTGGCAACAACGCAAGAAATTCCTCCATGAAGCTAACCACTATGTATGGGATGAGCCTTACTTGTTCAAGATTGGAGCGGATAACCTCTTGCGTAGATGTGTTGATAATGAAGAGGCAAAGAAAATATTGTGGCAATGTCACAACTCCCCCTATGGAGGTCACTTCAATGGGGAGAGAACCGCCGCAAAAGTACTCCAATCCGGTTTCTATTGGCCGAGACTTTTCAAAGATGCCTACACTCATTGCAAGTTTTGTGATGAATGCCAGAGAACCGGATCAATGTCAAAACGGAGTGAAATGCCTCTACAAAGCATTCTTGAAGTAGAAGTGTTCGATTGTTGGGGTATCGACTTTGTTGGCCCTCTTCCTTCATCCTACTCTAATGAATATATCTTGGTAGCCGTGGACTATGTCTCAAAGTGGGTAGAAGCCATCGCATCGCCAAAAGCGGATAGTAAGACAGTGGTGAAGTTTGTAAAGAGAAATATTTTCACCCGCTTCGGCACTCCAAGAGTCTTGATAAGTGATGGAGGTTCACATTTTTGCAATGCACAACTAGCCAAGGCTCTAGATCATTATGGGGTGAAACATAAGGTGGCGTCACCTTATCATCCGCAAACAAACGGGCAAGCCGAGGTTTCCAACCGAGAAGTAAAGAGAATCCTTGAAAAAACAGTCTCGGCATCTCGAAAAGATTGGTCGGCAAAGCTTGATGAAGCATTGTGGGCCTATAGGACAGCCTACAAGTCTCCTATAGGACTCACCCCCTTTCAAATGGTCTACGGCAAGTCTTGTCACCTACCGGTCGAGCTCGAGCACAAAGCATTTTGGGCTCTTAAATTTTTGAACTTTGATCAAGAAAAGGCCGGTGAAAAGAGAAAAATTCAAATGCACCAACTTGAAGAAATGAGAAACCAAGCCTATGAATCTTCAAAGCTTTACAAGGAGAAAGTTAAGAAGTACCATGATAAGAAGGTCATTCAAAAGTCATTCAGGCCTGGACAAATGGTATTGCTGTTTAATTCAAGGCTAAGGCTTTTTCCGGGCAAATTGAAGTCTAAATGGTCCGGTCCTTTCATGGTTAAAGAAGTTAAACCATATGGTGCAGTGGAGCTCGAAGATCCAGCTACAAAAGCTAGCTGGACAGTGAATGGCCAGAGGTTAAAGCCCTATTTTGGTGGTGAAGTTGATCGGCTCACATCGACAATTTCACTAGGCAATCCGTGAACTCAAAAGAAAAAGGCGTCGAGCTAAAAGACGTTAAACAAGCGCTTGTTGGGAGGCAACCCAATTTTGTAAGTTTTTCATTGTTTTGCATGCATATTAGGAATAGGAATAGTAGTGCATAACAAGGTAAGCAGAAGCACAAAGAAAACACAAAACTTGAACTGCTATAACTCGCGAGGCGAGTAATACCACTCGCCATGGCGAGTGAAATGTCCATTGACTGCGTTGACTACCAAATCACTCGCCATTGCGAGTAAATCACTCGCCGTTGCGAGTAACCGCAGAATTGGCAGTTACATTTTCCAAAGCCACTAACCCTCAATAACTTCTCCCCAACCACTCACTACCCACTTCATTTTCGGTTTCACTTCTCTCTCTTCCCTCATAACAGCACCCAAACCCTAAGAAAGTTTCCAAACCTTAAGAAAATTTCCCAAAACAAATCACCCAAATACTCATCAAGTCCAATCAAGTCAAGCTTCCAAATCCAACAACATCTTTGCACTTGCATAACATAAAATCAGGTTTGTTTGCATTCTAATTTTTCATTGAAAATCATATGAACAAACCCTAGGTTAGTACATAATTTGGGAATAAGTTATATAATGGATAGTATATGTATGAGATATACCAAAATCATGCAAGATTTCACATGCTAATCATGCCAATCCATGTTTTTTTTGTTAAACCCTTTTGTATACAAAGTTTTCAATAAAATGGGTTGTATGGGACAAATTCGATTTGTCAACGAAATGCATGATTTAGTTTATCTCATAGACCTTATAGGGGTCGGAATTGATAGATTTAGGGTTAGGGTCCTTTTAATTGCTGATTTCTGGTAAAAAAACGAAGAAAATCAAAATTCTGGGTCAACTCGCCATGGCGAGTTTCATCACTCGCAATGGCGAGTATTCATAGGAAACCCAGAATTTTGTTCATAACTCGCCATTGCGAGTAAACTTACTCGCGAGGCGAGTTGTTTCAGAATTCAAGGCTTAAATTTTCTTTGTTGGCTAAATTTGTTTATCAGTATTCCATACTGTATTTAATTATTTTATGGTGTTGTATGGATTTTCTGATTGTTTTGCAGATATGACCCCTAAGAACACACAAACCGGAAAACGAAAGAAAGGTGAATCGTCTTCATCCCAACCCACAAGTGACCTACCCTTCGAAAGAGAGAGATTTAAATCTCGCCTCCACCAGGACCGCTATGTAGAGTTACTTAAACAAACAATGTGGCCTGAGAAAGTCTTCAACATAAACCCTGAGGGACCTTATAAAGAGTTGTTGAGACTTCTAACAAATCAAGGGTGGGCAAGACTACTCCAGCCCACAACCAATTTGAATGCCGAGCTGGTGCGTGAGTTCTACGCCAATGCTCTTCCAGAAAACCCTCACACCGACCCCTTCACTTTTGAAACCTTTGTGAGAGGTAGAACCATACGCTTCGATCGTGAAGCGATCAACAAATACTTGGGCAACCCATTCCAATTGCGGTATCCGGATGAAATCGACACCTTTCATGAGAACCAGAATAAGGGAGTGTTTGAAATCGTTTCTGTGAAGGATGAGATTAAAAGAACCATTTTGCTTGAGGGAGAGAACTATGATGTGAGTGAAGCAGGGAGAGAGTTCAGAGCCAGATATGCAGTATTGAATAATACTGCCAAATTCATCTTCAAATTCATCCTCCATAATGTCAAACCCAATAGTCATCTGTCTGACTGCACTGTTGATGTTTGCCCTCTAATCCACTACATCATGACGGGCAGGAAGGTTGACATTGCTCGCACCATTGCGTGGGAATTAAAACTTGTCACCCTTCAAGGAAAGAGCGAGAAGAAAACCCGCCTTTCCTTTCCTGGACTAATCATGGGTTTGATCAAAGATTCCAAGATGAGAATGCCAACTCAAATTCATGAGAAGATAAAGAACCCCATTGATGATGAATTTGTTAAACGCTTCATCATGAATGACAAGAAGAAAGATAAAGGCAAGCAAGCTTCTTCATCCCATGCACCTCCACCTCAACCTGAGCCCCAAAATGACCCAATGCCAGTCCCACCCACTGCTGCCTTCGACTTTGCTAGCTACGCTCAGTGGCAGCATACCTGCAACATGCATACCTGGAACATGCTATCCGCTACAAATCGGGCCAACACTTACTTCCAGCAGTCCCAGTACTTAATGCAGCAGCAGGCAGGGTATCCCCCAGAGATTATGGAGCAGTTCATGACTCCCCCCGCTTTTCAGGCTTATGTGAATTGGCCTGCGGACACGCCAAATGCCTTTGGTGGGGGTGAATATTTTGCTGAAGCGGGACATGATGCGGGTGATGAAGATTTGGAGCAGGATGATGAAGAGCAAGTTCACAGTGCAACCTCCACAAGAGGTGATGACGATGGATCGGATGATATGCAAGGATGAGAAGAAAAAAAGACTTGAAAGCTCACCTTTTAATGAGTGACATTTTAAAAGCTTTCAGTCAATTCTTTTCGTCTTCTTTATCTTTATCTGGCCACTATTTTGATGTTACTTTTAAACAACTTTTGCTTCTGTTATTATTTCGAGCACTTTGATTCTTAACTCTGTTTAATTGGTATTTTGTTTAGTACTTGTTTAGTACTCGTATTGTGATGTACTTTGATAACAGTATTTTGATGTTAGTTAAATGTCGTATTGTGGTTTGAAAAGTTTGTTAGTTTTGTAGTTATAATCAAGTTCTTTATTTTGTGTTAATTGTGAAAATGTGGGAGTTCGAAATATTGTGTATCACTCTTACTCGAACTTCAAAGAAAATGCTCAAAAGCTTCAAATTTCAAAAGTGCTTGGAAGAAAGCCAAAAAAAAAAAAAAAAAAAAGATTGAGCATCTCAGATGAGTGATAATGATAAATGTTGTGAGAAAAGCGCCAAACCAAGGTACAAGTTTCCAGTTTTTCTAGATGTTTACTTGAATCTGAAACGAGTACTTTGCACAAATTTCATTTCATTTAGTGCTCCGCAATAATGTAATTGTTTGTGAACCACTTAGTTCTAGCCTAAATGTGAGGAAACCTCAATGTGTTGTACTATATGCAAGGAGACCGGCATTCATTGTTAACTCGGTCGTTTTATGTTAAATCCAATAATTGTTTTGAATCGTATGAAGGCATGGAAATGATCAAGGCACATTTTTGCTAATGAGTGAAACACATTTGACCACAAATAGCCTACCTTGTGAGAAGAGAGAGTATTTGCTAACCCACTTGAGCCAAATGAATCAGAGTCCTCAATTATGAACTGTCAAATCATAAGCACAATGCTGGATGAATTTGTCCTTAGAATTTTTTTTAAAAAATCCAGTTCATTTTTGACGCAATTCAGGACTCTGAGATGTTTTTAATTGTTGAACCCTAAAACCTTCATTGTTTAATTGTCCCTTTTGCCATAGAATAGGGGAACATTCAAATAGGGTATGTTTTACTCAAGTTGGGGAGAAAAGGTATATGTGAATCAAGTGTCAAGAAAAGTGGTGTAATCTTATTTTGTGATCAAGACAACATTGTTTATAAATGCAAAAAGAAAAGGAAAGAAAAAGTTGTATATGATAAGAAGAAAAAGAAGAAGAAGAAAAAGATAGAAAGATCCAAAAGAAACGAATAGAATTAGTTGTCAAGATCAAGGTGTATTATATTTAAACACCTAGGGTGTGATTAAGGGATTATTGTAAATTTGTTTTTTGGAATGTAAATAGAAAGAATGTTCCCTTATACTTGGCCATTTGAATTCAATGACCCACAAATGTCCTTTCTTTTGTAGCCAAGCCAAGTTACAACCCACAAAGACCTGTTGATCCATGCTTTTATGCTTTTTGAAATGATATTTGGATGGACACATAACTTGATCTGGATGTTAACTTGATTGTCGGATGTGTGTTCATAACCCTCACTCATTAAAGTACTTTGTTTTATCTACTTACAGAGAAGAATGTTAGGTGTGGTTCGTAAATAAGTATGTTATTGACTTGAACTGTGTGATATAAACTTTGTGCTTAGGACTCATTTCACATTCGCAGTAGACTTCCAGATTAGTCGGAAACTTCAGACCTGCAAGCGCAGTCACTTTGAATCATTCATCTGAAAAAGTTTTTAAAACCTTTTGACTGGTGTCTGGTATTGAACTTCTTTGTTTTCAATCTTTTGTTTTCAATCTTTTGTTTGAGGACAAACAAAGAGTTAAGTTGGGGAGAGTTTGATAAGTGCCTTGAAGTAGTTAAAATCATCTTTGAATTAAGGCATTTTTATTACTTATCTTACAAGTAATCTAAGGAAAAGCCGAGAGATAAATGATAATTGTCCTATTACGCTTTATTTCTCTTACTCTATCCCTTTTGTGCAGGAATTGAGCTCAAGACACCAAGCAAGGAAGGAAAAGAACCAAGAAAAGTGAGGCAAAGATCATAGCAACTCGCCATCAACTCGCAACGGCGAGCAAGGAAAGGCGAGCAGCTCGCCACCAACTCGCAACGGCGAGTCCAAGGCGAGCACATGGCAGAGAGTTTTTCTCCCTTCGCCTTCAACTCGCCATGGCGAACTAGAGGCGAGCGGAGCTCGCAATGGCGCATGATTTTACTCGCGAGGCGAGTTAGGGCGGCCAAAACTCTTCAGAGGTGACGTGGCAAAAACCCATAGGCGAAGAAAGCGCAACTCGCCATGGCGAGTGATTCTGCTCGCGAGGCGAGTACATGCAGATCAGAAACTCTATAAAAGCCTCCTCTTTCATTTCAGATGGGGATATGAGATATTTTTAGAGAGGGAGCAGGGCGAAAATCTTGGGTCTTCATAGAGCAAGAGTGATTGAGTGAGAATTCATCAAGATTCTTGGAGAAATCAAAGTCTTGGCATGGATTCACAACTTTTCTTCCACTTTTGTAAAGCTCACATGACAATGATGAGCTAATTCTTCTTAGTTGGAATTAGAGGTACTTGATTGAGCCTAAAATGTAATCCTTTGATCTTGTATAACATGATTCTAGCAATTTATTTGATATTGAAGTTATTCTTGCAATCCAATTCCTATCTTAGATTTAATTGTTATTGAAAAGTACCTTTGAATCTATGTTTAGAATATTCATCTATCAATACAACAATTCTAGACATAGGATTGATGTTTTGATAATCACACAAAGTATCAGAATGCAAAACTTTCGGATCGTTGAATAGATTAAGAAATCGTCGATTAAACGATACGATCGACAATTAGATTCTTCAATAGTTTGGGAAATCAACTATTGAGGAATACAATTGGTTTCAAGAGATTATTTGGACACGAATAATCTTGTTGAGCGGTACGTGATAATATCGGTAAAACGCTAGAGTCATTATACGTGATTATTAGGTTATGTTTGACGCTTACTCAGGGAACCCTAATTCCAACGTTTCTACGCCTTGTTACTCTCAACATTTACTTTTACACTTTAGTTTATGTAGTTAAATAAACAAACAATCAATCTTTTAACTTAGAATGATATTTCGTGTTGAACGGTCCATGATATCGCACTAGTCCCTGAGGAGACGATTTATAAATACTTATCTTGTTTGATGCAAAAATACTACATCATGGACCAGGGGCGTCTTAGCCATAATCATTATCCATTATCTTAAATGCAAAATGGAAAATATTGAATTGAGATTGATGCAATCAATATTAATCAGAAATATAATTGGAAAAAGGTAATTAATATTATATTGAAAAGTGAAACAAGTCATTCATTTTGGGACAATTTTTTTTTTACAAATGACTCACTTATTATGGGATGGAGGCAGTACGGCTCATTTTCCTTTCATAAGTCATAAGAAATAGTGTGTATTGAGGTTTTTTGGAGTACATGACGAGGATATTTGGATTTTGTAATAGGTGTGTGGCATGGATGAGAATGTGTGTATTTGGTAAGAGCGTGTCAATTCTTACGAATGGTAGCCCATCAGAGGAGATAAGTATCCAAAGAGGCCTAAAGCAAGGTAATGTGTTGGCACCGTTCTTGTTCTTGTTCTTGTTCTTAGTAGTAACAAAAGGCTTTAGTGGTTTGATGATGAATGCGGAGAGGGTCAGTTTGTTTGAAGGGTTTGGTGTTAGGCATGATGGTTTTGTTGTCTCTCATCTTCAATATGACGATTATACTCTACGGATAGGAAGACGCCGACAGAAAATCTTTGAATATTGAAGCAGTTGTTGAGAGGGTTTAAAATGACATAGCGCTTACAAGTCAATTTCTTTAAGAGTTTTTTGATGGGAGTGAATGTGCCTAAGGATTTCATGAAGACGGTGACAAAGTTTTTAAACTGTAGTAAAGGAAGAATCATGTTTATCTATTTGAACTTACTGGTGGAGCTATTATTGGTAGAGTATCTAATTGGGAAATGTTGTTGGACCATTTCAGTAAAAAAAATTAACTCTTAGGGTAACAAGTTTATTGGTCTTGGTGGTACAATTGTAGTCCTCAATTTGATATTAAATTCGATCCATATCTTATAATCATCCTTTTTGAAAATGTCGGTCAAAGTGTGAAGGAAGATTGTTAGAAACAAAAGAGAGTTACTTTAGGGAGGGGCAGAGGTGTCATATAATTAGTTGGGTGAAGTGAATATGGTGTGCCAACCAAAAAGTAAGGGAGGCCCAGGAAAGAGGGATATTCAACCGGTTAACTTGAGTTTGTTGGCTAAGTAGAGATGACAGTTAATACAAGGTGATAATGGGTTGTGGAAATAGTATCTCCACGAAAAAATATGGCGGGCAGGGAGTTAATAGGTAGTGAGGAGGGTGGAAAATAGTAACTCTACGAGTTTTTAGGATGTAGTTTGGAGATGGGGGAGAGATGCCTTTGCGAGCTATGTACCCAAGGCTATATTCGATATCCAACCAAAAGAATTCAACGACTGGGGACTATGTGATGCCAATGAATCCAAGATGGTTTCGACACTCTCTTGGAGACGACAACTTTGTTGGCGGAGTTAGTGATGGTCGGAATGGCAAGTGTACCAATCGTTAACCAAGTAATAAAGTGATAAGTAGGGTATAGTATCCATATGGATTGTCCTTTCGTCCGAACAATTCTTGTTACTTATTTTTGTAAGTTGACGGTATAAAATTTAAGTTGCAATTTTTATCTGTTTGCAAAAGAGCTAGTTTACCTGTTTTGGTTGCAGAAACATAAGCAGCGGTTAGGATTTCGAATCCCCTCTGTATATATATTGTTGGATAATAATTAAAAGTATGTCGCGTTTATTTATCTTAGGTAGACTATACAAGTGATGAGGTCGTTGGGACGTTACTAACCTACTTTGGTATATCCCTCCATTGGCTAACTGCACCTGCTGATCGCACGGTGATCCTTACATGCGGGGTCTTGTTAATTCAAAGGTAATTGAAACATAAACTTAAATTGGATTTTTAGTGTTTCCCAAGGCAATGAAGGCCAAGGTTCCCTTAGGTATGCCCATCTAGGAATCTTAGGACACTTAAAGCACACTATTTCTACGCTTTCTTAGTAGTTCTACAAACGAGCAACCCTAATCTACGACTACCTTACTAAGGGTTTCAAGAGAATGGTTCTATTAGGTTATAGCTTAAATCGGACAGCTAGGTGCTTGTTTCCCTAATTACTAACCAGTTAATTCCTAGGTTCGATAAGGCCCCACCCGACTCAATGGGCATCATCCACTGAGTACCTACGTCTAGGGTCAACAATTCCTAAGGTATCTTTGGCTAGTTAATAATCACTTACTTCCTAGACAGATAGTTATCAGTAAAGCGGTATAAATATCAATATACAAGCATCAAGTTAGTGATAACAATATTAGGCTTTGTCACAACCTAAGTACCTAATCTAGGGTTGCACCTCTCACAGAAATAAACTACTTCCTACTAAAACTTAATAGCGAAGAAAAGAATAAATAAATAAAATAAACGACATATTAAATTAAATACATATCCAACAAAAATATACAGAGGTTCATCTTAGAACTCTAACCTAAAAAGATTTAGTTACACATGATTATTAAAAATAAATTACTAAAGATAAAAGCATACCCTAGAAAATCAAGTAGAAAATGGGGACGGTGACATAGGTGGTGGGTGGTTCAGTGATAGTGTTAGACGGAGGGTTGGTGATGCGGCTGCGACGCTCTTCTGGTTGCATAGGTGGTTGGGAGGGTCCCCGCTCTGTGAGCGTTTTCCTCGTTTATTTGACTTGGCTGAGGATAAAACCATTACGGTTGCTACTGTGCTCTCTAGGGGTCTGGATTTGGATGGGGAGGGGTGGAGTCGGCGGCGTAGGCTGTGGGCGTGGGAGGAGGCATAGTTAGAGGAGTGTAGGGCGTTACTATTTGATTTTTCTTTGGTTCCTAATATTTCAGATACCTGGGAGTGGCTTCCTGATAGTGCAGAGGGTTACTCCGTGAGAGGAACCTATGATTTGCTGACTATTGGTGATGATTCCCAGCTGGGTTTACCTGTCGAGATGGTGTGGCACCATTAGGTCCCTGTGAAGGTCTCGGTTTTTGCGTGGCGGCTGATTCGGGATTGACTTCCAACGAAAGCTAACCTGGCTTTTCATGGTGTTATTCCTGCTGATGATACTTTTTGTGTTTCTGGATGCGGTCACGTGGAGACGGCTAAGCATTTGTTTTTATCGTGTTCTTCGTTTGCACCTTTATGGCAGCAGGTGCGCGGTTGGATAGGTTGTGATGGGGTGGACTCTAATGTTATTGCAGATCATCTGGTGCAGTTTTCTCATTTGGTAGGTGTAGGTAAAGCTAAAAGGTCGTTCATGCAGCTCACTTGGCTCTTGTGTACTTGGGTGGTGTGGAATGAACGTAATAATCGTTTGTTCAATAATACCGTTACTACTGTGCCTTGCATGTTAGATAAGGTCAAATTGCTAGCATTAGGGTGGCTGAAAGCTAAAAAGGCTATGTTTGTTTATGTCACGCAGAGATGGTGGTCTAGCCCCTTAGAGTGTATGGGCATTGGCTAACTTGTGTTTTTTTTCTTCTGTTTGATGTAACTGAACTTTTGTATCTTTTAGCGGTCTCCTAGGCATGCCTTGTGCTTGTGAACTGCTGTTTATTGTGGTATATAATTTCATTTTGATTTCTTCAAAAAAAAAAATCTCTCCCAAAGCTCCAAAGTAGCATTCCTCTTGAACTGCCACAGTTCTGAACGAGAAATTCTGAATGAAGAAGACTAGTATTTATAGTGGAGATTTCTAACTGGGTTTGGGCTAAAAACGCAGGCTTTACCCACAAAAATGAATAAAATTACACCTGTGCCCCCACATTTTAACATGATTGAAGCGCATAACATATGCTTAAGGCGCATATTGCATGCCCTAGGCACATACTTATGTCCTTCCGGGCCCAATTTTTTCGATCTTCGTCGTTTTTAGGTCTTTGTCTTCAAATACCTTGCCTCGGAATTTGGAAACATAATTCCTTCGTATGTAAAGTCTCTTGAGGCCTCTTGAATCTTCATTATTTGTCTTCCTAAAGTCTTGACAATTCTTCAGTTGTTCTTGATTTGCCGATTTGCATGATTTCTTCGCGAATTAGTTCAAAAACCCCATAAAATTGTTATGTTTTGGAAAAACTAGAATTACAAACTCAAATATAGAAAACATTACAAAAAGTCCTGAAATCATAGACAATCGTTTTAATACTCCTCCTTTTTGCTGCTAAAACCTATTCAAAATGACTAAAAAATATGTTAAGAATAACATAAAATAACTTGTCATCAGTTAGAGGGTCACTTGTGGGTAGATAAGGAAGATGTGTGGAGGTGGTGATTGAGTGTTTGCGGAGTTTGCCGTATATAGACAGAACACTCGAGCATTACCCAACCTTCAAAATAAAAATAAAAAATAAAGACGTCCAAACACTATAATGTATAAAAATTTTTTATGGAATAACTTTTGATTACTCCTTCGGATGAAGGGATTAGCGATGGTTTTTAAGGTTCAGAACGGACCTACTACTAGAACCACAATGCTTCCTGCACCAACTAATATTCATAAGTGTTGAGTACATTATTTTATGTCAAACCTTATAAATTCTTTGAGTTAGTTTATACCACTATATAAAGAAAATACACTCTCTTTTTTTATTGGACTTTTTCTTCCATTTTACCATTCATTTAACTATTTTATCATGTTTATAAAATCATTTAAATTATCAATAATTTTTTTTAGTTAAATTACATTAAACCAGGAACAATCCATAACAACATGATTAGCAACCCAAAATAACAGATCGCATATAAAAAAAGTATTATGATCGCATATAAAGAAATATTATATTTTGGTATAATATTTTTCTTCCAATATTACCATTTTTTAATTATTTTTTACCATTTTATCGTTCATTGTCAACAATGTCTGTCTTGACGCTAGTCAAAGAAAAATTATTGTCTCCGCGAGCATAAATTCTCTCTCTCTCTCTCTATATATATATATATATATATATATATATATTTTGAAGAAAAAAAATACACACACACATATACATACATACATACATATACATACATATATATATATGGTTTTGCTAGAAGACACCTTTTATAAATGTGTCTTTTAGCAAATTTATAACTAAAAAATAGAAATCACGTCTTGAGGTGTGCGTTGCTAAAAGACACCTTCATGAATACTTCTAAGAGCAACTTTAACAGTAGTATTTTAACACATTTCGTTAGGTGGAGTAACCCATTTTCCACATTTTTCAAGTTCATCTATTGCGGTCTGCCGGCTTGTAATAACGGTGCTTCAAAAAGGTAAAAGGACGAGATAGTGTAGCTAAAATATATTAATATGTGCGGTAAAATAAAATTAAAATATTAATAAAAGACAATATAAACTAGTATCTAAGGTTATAAACCAATGGTCTTGTAAAAAAAAAAAAGGTTATAACTAGTGGTGTGCAGCGTCAAAGATAGTGTATTTCTCAACGTTACATTCTCAATTTCCATTGAATCCTTAATTGCTTGAAAACATCGACCATATTTTAAAATGACAATTTTACCTTTTAGTTTTCTGTTGTTGTCCTTTGCTTAAAACAACGAATGAATATTCATTTTGGCCCGTCACAATTTTATGACAGGTCAATTCAGTCCCTAGCAAAAATAAATCTTAAATTAGTCTATGACATTTTCATGTCAAAGACAAATTAGTTACTCCTTCATTATAATATACTAATTTATCTCCGGTATAAAAACGTCAGAGACAAATTTAGATGTTATTTTTGTCAAAAACTGAACTAAGTTGTCAAAAAATTATAAAAGATCGATAAGAGTCTATAATACTCTTAAAAAGAAAAGGGTTAATAGGTCTTTACTCCATGTAATATAGGTCATTTTCGGTTTTTCCTTGTCCCCTGTAAAATATATATTTTTGATTTACCCTCTCCTAGGCCAAACAAAAACCAATTTTAATTTTTTTTTTCAAGAAATTTTTCGTTTTTGTTTGGCCTATTAGGGGGGTAAACAATTTTTTTTTTTTTACAGAGGGTAAATCAAAAAATAAAAATTACAGGATGTAAAACCGAAAATGACATATATTACAGGGGATAAAAACCTATTAATCCAAATACTCTAATGATTTTTTTTCATTTTGCCATCAATTTGGACAATATGCATATTTTATATGCCCTAATAATGACAAAACATAAAGTAAGGGCCCATAATCATCCAAAGAATAACGTATCATGCATGATGTGATTTGCAAAGAAATTAGGGTTTTATCAAGACCACAATGAGTGGCTTATAATTAGGTCATTAACTTATAAAAGGAATTAACAAACATAAGATCTGAAATTTTTTGAGCAATCATGTGACTGTAAATTCCATATTTATTGCTTTTTTTTCAGTATAGTGAAAAATAGCCAGAGCCATAGGTTTCAGTTAAATAAGGTTTCTCTGTACGTGTATATTAGAAAGTGAAGAATTCGTTACAGAAGGACACACACACACAATGCACACGTTAAAGCTTACAAATTTTTTTCTTCACTTTTCCAATTTTTTACTCCAAAGAAAAAGAGGGCAAAAGAGAGTAGATTTATAAAAAGGAAAAAAAGTTATAAACTTATTTACCTTTTTCTTTTGTTCCCCTCTTTATCCTATAATTTCACACCCTTTCATATAATATTAACCACTTTTCTCCCTTTCTCACCCTATACTACCCTACACCCTCTAGTCCACAATAGCTATCTCTCTCTAGAGTATACTATAGTCCTTTTTCTTCTCTCAAGTGTCATTTTCTCACATATACCTCACACAAAAGACACAAACCATTCATTTCACACTCATTGACATTGTATTCTCTCTCTTTGTTTTTCTTCTCCTTTCTAAATCTCAAAAATCTCTGCTCTACAATTACAACTACTCAATGAAATTCATTGTACTTCTTAAATAACTCTAATTAATATCCATTCTTTTCCACATCACCATTTACCATCATCACTATTATATATTTCTCAGTTTTCTCTTATCCTTATAAATTGTCATTTAGTTGTGCTATTATATATATATAGATTGTGAAGCATAAAATTAAGTTAAGGGAAATTATATAACTCAAGATCAAGAAGAAAAAAAGTGTAGTGCATATTGAAGACTATATATATTTATATAGATAGATATATAGATATAGAAAAATATAGTTGTGTTAGGATGGAGCTATTCCCAGCACAACCAGATTTATCATTGCAAATCAGTCTTCCAAACAGCAAACAAACAACAGAATCAACAAGTTGGAGGAGAAATACTGATGATCAAGAAGAGTTGAATTTAGGATTTTGGAAAAGAGCTTTGGAGTCAAGAACAGAAGAAAATCACACTTTTGACCCTACCCTTTCCAATTTAAGAGCTCCTTCTTCTTCTTCTTCTTCTTCTTCTTCAAATCTCTACAATCTCATACCTTACCCTTTTCAAAACACTAATAATTCCAACAACAACTCTTTTCAACCATTTCATCAAAACCAAAACAATTACCAAAGCTTAAGTGAAGAGCTAGGGTTTCTCAAACCTATAAGAGGAATTCCAGTGTATCATCAAATTCAAAACCCTAATCCTCCTATTGCATTATTTTCTCAACCACAGCCATCTTTTGATGCTTCTGCTTCAAGTTCAACAACGGTTTTTCATTCTCAAACTTCGATGAGATCAAAGTTGTTGCCGAGGTTTCCTTCAAAGCGTAGCGTGAGAGCTCCGAGGATGCGTTGGACTACCACTCTTCATAATCGCTTTGTTCATGCTGTTGAGCTTTTAGGTGGCCATGAAAGTAATGTTTTGTTACCCTTCTTTCTTACATGTTTGTATTAACAATGAGTTTTATCGAAATCACGGCTTGCAAACTTATTTTTGACAAAAACTACAGTTTAAAATTTAACAAAATATCGATGTTACAGTGATTTTGTCAAACTTACCGTGCTTGTTATAATTTCGTTATATTATTTTAACTCCAAAAACCATTTTCTATTATTAGTTATTATTACACTAATTTTCATTTTATCTTATAGGGGCTACACCCAAATCAGTTCTTGAGTTAATGGATGTAAAGGATCTAACCTTATCCCATGTTAAATCTCATTTACAGGTATAACCTTAAACTCTTTCATATGCACTAAACTATATAGTTTATAGTTATAATAATCTGTTAATTATAAACTAAATAGTTATTTTAAGTTCTTCTGTAATCCTTTGAAATTGAGGTTGAAGATGGTACAGTTCTGATTGCGTGTTTTAATGGTTACTGTTACAGAATTATCTATATAATATAATACTATATAGTTTGTAACGTAGTACATGGGGTGGTTGGTTTATGGATATGTTTCAAATTCCAATGGTTAATTTCCTTAGCAAAAATAGTTTTTATATTTAGCTATGGTTCTGCAAGCTAGTAATAAGACTAAGTAGCTTTTTGCTTGGAAGAATGAACCACCCTGATTAAGGGAGAAAATTGTAGTAGTGTGACTTAGAAAGAGAGAGAGTTGTACAGTAGCTATCAAATTTCTAAAAACGAGTAAGACAAAGCCTGAGAAATTCAAAATGAGTCTTGGCCACGCTATGTAGTCAAAATTATTAGTATTATTTTATTGCACAAGAAAATAGGAAAAATAACAAATGAGAAAGTACTAAACATCATCATTTCTCAATGATCCTCTCCTCTGTCATGACTGGGGAGTTTCTTTATCGTATCAGCTTTAACCATGGTTAGTCACATTTTTCTATGCTTCCACATTTACCAGAAAACCAGAACCATTCATATTTCTGCATTACCTAAGACTTTTATACAGCCCTGTACCAATTTAATTGATGAAAGCATTTTTTTTTTTTGTTATTTTAATTTGATATACTATATACAGGTTACTATTATAAACAAAAATCTATATTTTACATTCAATTCAATTAACGATGTATATGGTCTTTATCATGGACCACATACATCATTTAATGAATGAATTTAAAATTTTGATTTTTGCTTATAATAGTGAATGGAGAGTGTATGCTTTTATAGTAGTATAATATTATGTCAACTGATTCGATTGATAATACATGAGGATTTCAGTTCAAATTCCACTATTGAGGGTATGAATCTTGATTGTTGATGCTCACTCGACCATCTATTTTTTAGTTGTCGTTTTTAAATTCCGGTTGAAGAGACCAAAAAGGTAAAAATGTATGCTTTCCTTTTGGTTAGCATATGTGGTGACAATAACGCTTTGTTTGTTTGGGGATTGACTGACCGTTGTTTACCTCTATTTTGATTTTTGAGATTTGATGTTGTAATTTTGTTCAGCTTCTTAAAGCACTCTTTGTGCTAGGGAGCAAAATTTCTTGTTAATATATCCCATTTTGGCTTATTCAAATAAAAAAGGAGACCAAAAAGGAAAATTTGACGTTAAAAAAATCAATTTTTACACTTTTATGATTTTGATTATATAGGTTCCAAGATATGTATACTATATTGGTTTTATTAACTAGTGTTTGAGGCGCTAGTTAGCATTTTCCTAAGAAAATTAATGAATTTTAATACTTTTAATGAAATTATTTACTTTTTACTATAATATTTTTCACTGTTTATTATGTCATTTTACCCGACTCTAGGTGGACAGTAAACCCTCGTGAATTTGTCATAACTAACATGCTTAATTTATTGCATAAAAAAATAGTAACAAATTATTTAGTCTTAGTGTGTTAATTTTTTTTTACAAAAGTCTAGTGTGTTAAATAGTATGATGACTTATTTAGTTTAAATGTATTATTATTGATTTTTCGTGTTAATGATACTCTATAAATTTAAATTAGATGTACCGGACGGTGAAAATTACAGATAGACCACCAGCATCATCAGGTTAGTAATTATATTCAGTTTGTATTAGTAAGAAGATTAAGCTAATTATATATCAGATCATATATTTATCTCATATATTTCTTGATTTTTCTGTTGTGTTTAAAATGGAGTAGGTCAGTCTGATATGTATGATCATGGTTCATCCGGAGATACTTCTGAAGACTTCATGCTTGACATAAACTCTTCAACAAGGTCTAATGATCTGCCAGTTAAGTTGGATGCAGAAATTACTAATCAAGATAAAGAAAATCACATTTGGAGCAAATCTTCAAGGTAATATATAATATATACACTACTAATACATAATAGTATATATTTATGGATATTTATAGTTTCTATTATAACCTTGGTCCGTGGGGACTTCTTTATCATTATGTTCAAAATCTGAGCAATATATATCTTTGTTCCCATTTTTTGGTTGATTATCATTTGATATAGATACTATTTCATTATTATGTTTCAATTATCATCTGATAAAGTAGCTTTATAAGCAGAGCAATTCATGCATGTCTTATTCAGTTTAGCAATATCTTTTTCTCAACTCTGCACATAACAAATATATAGGCACGAAAATTCACAAAAGGAATAAATGATTCAAAGTTTGCTTTGTTCTGTCTGTGTCCTCAAAACAAGGGCACCCAATTTCTATGATGATGGTGTAATAATATATACTCTTTACTAGCTAGTGGGAGAAAAGCAAGTAAAAACAGGTTTTTGATGCATGTATTTCCCTATTATCTATTTTTAAATTAGAGATATCTCTTTCTTTAGGATTTTGTGGGGCTAATTTATAAGGGTAGTTATTATTACATGGAGCCCTATAGTTGGAAAACTTGGTCTTAAAGCTAATTTTTTGGTAGACCCCTAGTTATAAATCTTGGTGGAAAGGGATTATGTTCTTTGAATTCTTCCTATATGCACAGACACATTGTTATTAATTGAGATGAGATACCCTAATTGGAAGTAGAGTCTCCAGATGTTAAATTTTTTATATTGGATAAGATATAGTTTAAAAAATGTGTATATAGGTGAAATATATTTAGAGAAATGTTAACAAATGTTCATGGGGCACTCTTTAAAACCTTTAAAATGTAACCTTCTTTTATAGAATAATTAATGTTAACAAGACCCATATATTTATCATTTTATAAGTTGATTTTGTAGGGTTGAAAATATATTTAAATGATCTATTTATGAAAATGAGTTCTTTTTACATTACTCCTTTAAGTTTGACCATGGGTAAGGACTCAATTACGTAGTATTAAAAGAAGTTAAATTAGCATAAGAGATTTAAGGAGAGAACCTGTATATTAATCTTTCTTTGAATTCACTGTCAATGATGAGAGGATTAAAGGTTTCACTTTGGTGTTTGAGTTTGGTGACTCCGTCTCTATCTCTCTTAACCAATCATTCTATCTCATCAAAATAATTTTTTAATCATTCATCTATCAATTAAATACACTAAAATAATCAAAGTCACCAAAATATTTTCAGAGAATTAGAGAGTATAATTTTTTTCATCACTAATTATATTCTTTCTAACAATGTTATTTGCCAAATATGTTGCACCATGTTTATATATAAAGAGAGGTCACCACCAAAAAAATTATATAAAGAGAGGTAAAGATGTGCTATGGATCACATGGGGTGGCATAATCTTTATTTTCAACGAGCAGAATAAGAAAAAGGGGCTATAAATAAGACAGTAAAAAGATTGCTTTCTTTTGTCAGTATGCTTTTTGTATACATGGCTTCCACTAATGGGAAATATTCTCTCCATGTGTTTGGTAGTAACAGGGAAGCTTGGTTGCATGGTAAGCCAAAGGTCCATCCTGTTGGAAATGTGTCTTCTCTTGAGGTTTGTAAATATTATTACTCAATGCCACCTTTATTTTTTCCAAGAGTTATTTTTCTTGCAAGTATTTGGCTCCATGTTTGGACCCCTTTAGTCAAACATGATTTGGCCATATATTTGTTATGTTAAGCTTTCATCCTCAAAATTGATTATGATCCCAAAATCAATGCTACTTAGCGTGTATTTGGTATTACGGTGAGTTTGTCAGAATCAAGATGACTCACCCTGATTTTACGGTAGCTATAAAATGTAGCTTTTGAAAAATTACGGTAGGTCATTGTGATTCTGATATACGTGATGCCAAAGATAAGCATTAAGGAGTTAAAATTTCCAACTTCTTAGTTTTTTTACTTCTTTTTTATGAAGTTCTTAACTTAGTTAGCATAAAATCAATTTGTGAATATATAAAAAGTGACGGTCATATATATAGACACACAAAAACTCTTAAGAATATATATGATTGACTGCTTTTGGAAACCATATGAGTAAAAAGAATATATAAATGAAATTCAATAATATATTTTAACGGCAAATGAAATATATAAATAAAATTCAATACATTTGGTAATCTTGTTTTATCCAACCATGCAAATTATAAAGATTTGAAAAAGGAAAATATTTTCAAAAGCTAGCTGCGTGTCCTACACATATTCAAATTAGTGGACCTATATATCTTTCCTTACATTCGCTAATTACAAGGCTAAAAAAAGAACTTTGATGGGAAAAAAAAGTACCATTAAGCATTTATTAATGATGAACTAGTACTTGAAAAGACCCCATAAACCTAAAACCTACTGCATTTGACTCAAAGACATTACACTGAAGAAAGCTGGTAAAGTCTCATGTAAAATGTAATTCATGTTATGTTTAGAGGGAGGAATAGAAAAGTTATATATATGGAGTTTTTTCGTTTATTTATGATGGTGTTACTATGATTATCCTATTCATTAACTTAATTTTGTTTTACTAAGGAAATGGATCCAAAGTGTCTAAGCAACGAAAGATATTCATCAGATGGAAGCTCTTCCTCAAACATTTCGGGAACAAGCTTAAAGAATCCAAATTTGGAATTCACATTAGGCAACTCAGTTTGATGTCTCTCTTGTGAGTTATCATAAGCACTAATCATTTTGACATAAATATTTTAAGTTTAAAAAATGACAAGATCAAGAGCTAGCTAGAGTGTTGGAAGAAGAATTAGGTTCCTGCAAAGAAAATCAGAGAAAAAGAAAGCTAAAAGAATACAAAAGGCAAAAGTAAATGGAGCTAAAGAAAGAGAAAGGGAAACAAGAAAGGCATAAAGCAACGAAGAAAAGGGTGAGAAAGAAAAGCACATCCTTCCAAACAAAGCTCTTGTGAGATTATATATATATATATATTAGAATTTCTTAATATATGAAATCTAATTTGATTCGTATGGCTTGCAAAGAGAGAAATTAATGGGCATAAGAGACGGTTTTGATGTCTCAAAGTGTGATATCTATGGTGATTGTAGTGGAGCTAGGACTTTAAATTTATTAGAGTAGATGTTTTATTGTATTAGTACTTTCTCCCGCCTTAATTAAAAGTAAAAATTATTAGCTTCACACTTATTAAGAAATTCAGCTAGACAGATACTACTTACATCCCAAAAGAACTTAATTTACATCTCATAATGACTAATATATCTTTTAAATTATATAAATTGAGTTTACGTACTTAATGTAAATTGAGTTTACATAAGTTAAGTAAACTAAGTTTACGCGTGTGTAAACCACGCAGGCGCAACATAAATTGTAAATTTATAAACTGAGTTTACATGAACCTTTTATATACATACATTAACTAAATTTACACTAACATCTTGTATATGTAAACTAAATTTACAATAACCTAATTGTATTTACGTAAACTGAGTTTACACTAACCTTGAATTTGCATTATCTGCGTAAACTGAGTTTACACTAACCTCTTATATACATACCTAAACTGAATTTACATTAAACTCTTATATACATACGTAAACTGAGTTTACACTAATCTCTTATATACATACGTAAACTGAATTTACATTAACCTCTCATATACATACGTAAACTCATTTTACGTAAACCTCTTATATCCATACGTAAATTAAATTTACACTAACCTCTCATATACATACGTAAACTGAGTTTACACTAACCTTTCACTATGTAAAATGAAATTACAGTTAACAGAGGCATATCTCATACCAAAGCAAACAATTAACAAATATAAACTCTTAGAAAATGAAATTCACTAACCTTTATGAATAGAGTACAAATCAATGAAAAAGATGTTGACATCTTTTTCATTGATTTGTACTTTATTCATAAATTTGTTGACGAAAGGGGGTGAGGGTTCATAATGATAATGAAAGAAGGGTTTTTAAAAATTTACATGAAGAGGACAATTTTGCTATTATTGTAAAATTTTAAATAAATTTAAATGTAATTAAAATTATATGGGATGAGACTAGAAATAGTTACGTTGACCTCATAAAATATAAATAGTCTTACGTTGACCTAATAAAAGATAAAGGTTTCTTAAAAAATATTTCATAGAAACTTATTTCGTAAAAATAAAAGTCATTGAAAAATAAATTTTATATTAATTGAATGGTATTTTTTTTTCAAATGTATTATTTAATAGAATTAAAGTAGTTGAATTTGCTCATATTTGAAACCACAAAACAAATGTAAGTACTTTTTTTTTCCTATATTTCAAGCCACGTGAGTAGTTTTTGTTAAATAAAGATGAGTTTCTGTGCATAATTAGTTCTAAAGTGGACCACCTTTGTACGTGGTTTATGGCGGACTGAATTTTCACCTTAAGATTTTAGTTTTTCCACTATACTATGATAAATCTACATAAATCATCGTATCCTCTAAATCACCAGTCCCCAACTACACTGAATTTAAAACCCTGATTTCCAATCCTCCTCCCTCACGGTTGTCACCTTGGACAAATTGCGTCATCTTACTTATATTATGATATTACAAATTTACATTGCCTTTTATATGCGAATTAGGCAAGTGTACCAAATCGTTTACCGAGTAATAAAGTGATAAGTAGAGTATCGTATCCATAAGGATTATCGTTTCGTCCATACAATTCTTGTTACTTATTTTTGGTTTGATGGTGTAATAAAAGATAAATGTTGCATTTTTTATCTATTTGCAACATAGTAGTTTACCTGTTTTTCGTTGCAGAAAAGTAAGCAACGGTTACGATTCTTCGAATCCCCCTATTTATATTGTTGGATATTAAATAACAGTAATATCACGTATTTGTCTTAGATAGATTATACAAGTGATGAGGCCGTTGGTACGTGACTAACCTAGAAGGTTGGAAGCTGCACCTGCTGATCACACGGTGATCCTTACGTGTGGGGTCTATAAATCTCGGTCAACTAGGTATATCCCTCTTAAGTCTGGCTGCACCTGCTGATCACACGGTGATCCTTACGTGTGGGGTCTTACCGTGTCTAAGGTAATTGAAAGCATAAACTTAAATTGGCGTTCCAGGTTTTCCCAAGGCAATGAAGGTCAAGGTTCCAGTAGATATGCACATCTATGAATCTTAAGACACTCACAGTACACTATCTCTCTCTCACTTACTTAGTAGTTCTACAAACAGGCAACCTTAATCTACGTCTACCTTACTAAGGGTTAAAGAGAATGATTATATTTAGTTTTATTCACCAGAGTCGTTTGTTTCCTTAATTACTAACCAGTTACATCCTAGGTTTAACAGAGTTACTACTCAGTCTTAATAATGTCACCTCATAAGTACTTACTACTAGGGTTAACTCTTTTTCGGTATCTTTCGATAGTTACTAATTAATTACTTCCGAGATAGATAATTATTAGTATAATGCTATAAATATTAAGATATAAGCAGCAAGATAGTAATAACAATATTAAGCGATGTCACAACCTAAGTACCTAATCTAGGGTTACGCTCCTTTGAAATAAATAATTCATAAATAAAACTAAATAATGAATAAAAGACAAATAATATACATCGACATTAAATTAAATAAATATCCAACAAAAATAAATAGGTTCATCTTAGAAATCTAACCTAAAAAGATTTAGTTACACATAGTAACTAAAAACAAATTACTAAAGATAAAAACATACCCTAGAAAATCAAGGAGAAAATATAAACTCTCCTGAAGCTCCAAAGTTCCCTTCCTCTTGAACTGCAACAGTTTCGAACGAGAAATTCTGAATGAGGAAGGCTAGTATTTATAGTGAGATTTTCTACCTGGGTTTGGGCTAAAAGTGCGGGCTTTACACAAAATAAAAGCAGGAAAAGATGCTTGCGTCCCACATTTTTGCATGCACGGGGCTCAAATCAATATATCAACTGAAGGATCAAGGATGAAGAATTGAAGATCAAGGGCTCTTAAAAGGTTGTTGAACACAATACAAAGTGAGGAAAATTCATTTCAAGTTCCTAGGAGTTTTCAGACGAAATCGCACTTGAGGGGCTGCCTCTAGCGCCTCTGAGCTTGTGCCATTCGCCTCTGCGCCTAGGACAACATTCCTTGCTGCCCCAGATGCCCATGTGCCTGGTACCGGGTAATAATCCACTTTTCGCATGTTTTCCAAGATGGATTGGCGAATAAAGCCCAATTTTCTTCTCTTAATCCCTAAGTAACCTAATGTTATAAATAAAGACCCTTGCACACATGGACGGTTTCACCCCCTGGCGACTACGGGAACTTGCTCCGGCTTAATCGATACTTTCTTTATATTTGGCCGAATCCAATAGTCCATTAACCCACTTAAAAAATAAGCCTATTACTTTTCCCACCCTATTAAGTTCTCACGCGCCCTGCAAAATTACAAAAAAGTCCTCCGAATTATGTAATCCAGATAAATAATTTCCCAAAAATTTTCTGATTATATAATCCGGAAACCTCTTTTACCAGTTTTACACACTTTGCTTTATTTTATATTATTTAGATGCTATAAATTTATAAAATAAATGCAAATAAAAACACAAATATACGAACAAAAATAATACGGATTACATAATCTTTGAAAACCTTTGAAAACGTGGTTTTTGTGGTGTAGACCACTGTCGAAAAGATCATGACACAGTCCGGATAACATAATCCGAACACCTCCCATGATTTCCGGATTATGTAATCCGAATGTTTACGACATATTAAAAAAAAGGGCCTTTAGGCCTTTACAACAGGAAATCAAGGTCGAAGAAGCAGAAGTGCCACAAAAATCAACGAAGTTCGGTGTCGAGATGGTAAGAAAGGAAGATGTTGATCATATCATAATCCTCGTCTGCACCTGGAGACAGCAAGTGAGAATTGCGGATTCTGTTGCTCATTGTAACGCCATATTTCTATGAAAGCGATAAAACACGCGAAAATAAAAATTATTCAAGAAATAGACGCTACGTCTTCAACAAGTTTCCAAAAACAACATCCATGCATATATAAAATTCTCAACAGTCGCAGCGGATATAAATCATACATAAAATACCTCAACATATAAATATATAAGTCTCCAAGTCTCGACGTATGGGCAATAATCAACATCATAAGTCAAAACAATAAATATAAAGACAACGTCCTAATCAGAGCCTAAATCAAGACTCGACTGAAAAGCAGGCATCCGCTATCCTCGAATTAACTCACCAAGCAAGCAACTACTCCTGCACTCCGTCTACCTGTCTAAAAGGAAATGCAGGCGGTCAAAACCACTGGGGGTTAGCTTTACATCAATAATAATCAACAATAATAAACAATTGAAATGAACATCATTGACTAAATCTCAAATAACAAGTGCATTCATTTATAACATCATCCATAAACACAATATTTGCAATAATCTCAATATACAATTCATCAACACATTTATCGCCAAACCACATCAACACATAAGCAAATATGACTCATGCCAATTCATGTTATGCGCCTAGACATGATTCTAAATGCATGCGGTACCGTCACCAACAACAACTAGGTCGTCGCCTCATGATGCCAATTGATACACCATATGTAAGATTTCACACCTGTCTTACATTAACACCTACGTAAGGGTTCTCCCCTTACGTCACATATGAGACTATGATGCATGGACATACAAGCAAAGACTCGACAATGCAAATCAACTCAACAACAACAATGTAAAAGTTCACATCTATTTACATTTAACAACTTCAACAACAATTGCATTATCAAGAATTTACTTCCATACAATCAACCATTCACAATTCAAATAGAATTCATCACTACATCATCATTCAACATAATTGTTATCTCAACTATCAACAAACATCATCACAACTTCATATAGTTTCTCACAATTAAAGTAAAGGAGAAAATTCACCAATCCAAGATAATCATCATATTCATCACTTAACAATCATTCACATATCCTCAAATATTCACATAAAACCATTTACAGAAGGTTTCCGAGATAATCGGTCTTAAGGATTAAATTTGACAAAGTTCGTCTATGGTTAAATAAAACAACTAACATATACTTTTCAAAGTAAAACGACCTCAATGCCTCGACTATGTATGCTCTTGAATCACATATGTGTGCAGTTGAGCATACATGCATGTCTCACCGGCTAATTACAACAAGATCATCGAAATCACAAAGTTTGTTTCTCTTATCATTTTCAAAAGAATCCTATTTTCAAAGCAAGACAAGTTAAACCCCATTGAATTCGTTCACAACTATTTTCAAAAAATCATGTACTTAGTATACGACATAATCCCACCCCTTTATCTTAAGAGAAACGAGTTTCGAAACAATCGATGCTTTTGACATTTTCAAAGCTTGAGGTACAATCACAAAACCAAGTCCAATTTCTCATTCGCTTGATGTTTACAAAGGTTTAAAAGCTCATTTACATTTAATTACATCAAAAGAATCAGTTTGGAATGGTTCGGATCGACCCAAAAGCCCTAAAAATGACAAAATAAGGGTGACTGCACTGTGCAACTCGCCATGGCGAGTAACTTCACTCGCCATGGCGAGTTGGTCATATGGAGTGCCCCTCAACTCGCCTCCAGCTCGCCATTCACTCGCCATTGCGAGTTGCATCAGTTGCAGAAATTCTGCACACGGAAAAAACTCCATTTTCACCTAAAAACTCCCAATTTTAGTTCCCCATTGCCCAAATTGGTTTCCAAAGGTTGTATAAACATTTCTAGACACAAAAAGACATCCAAATCCATATGAAGCTTGAATCAAAACATCATTTCGACAAAAATATCATTTGACCCATTTTCATGAAAATCTTTAAGAACAACACCAATTCACAACAAGACTCCATGGTTATGAATACCCGTAGGTTCAATCAACAACAACAACATCTCACAACAGCAACAACATCATTTAATCACAGATTTAACCATAAATCAACAACATCACATCAATAATCACCAATTGCACACAATTCACAATATACCCATTTATACATATCATGAACATGTAACTTCATCAACAATAATCTTGTTATCATCAAATTCATGTACTCAAACATATCATCTTAACAAGAACACGAATTTCAACAATTAAATTCAAATAATCACTTATTCAAATAAGCACTTATGAGATGGAGAAGAAGAAGAGATTAAACAATTGATTATGAATGAAGACTAGCCTCCTTACCTCTTATCTTCACAAAGCTAAGCTAATCATTCACTCTCCCTTGCTCCTAGCTTGATTCCTCTTGAATCTTCTCTCTAACCTTTTTCTCTATCTCTAGCCTCTTTAGATGAAATGAATGAAAAGTTAACCTAGCCTCTCTAAGTTAAGCTTATATAGTCACCATCTAAATGGGTTAGGGTATATCTCCTCTTAATGGGCCTAACACTCTCCCAACTAATTAGGAATGTTACTACTTACTTATTTTAGTAAAATATCTAATTATCACCATAACCAAAATAATTACTAATTACTCCTTCTAATCTTAGCAAAAGAACTATTCACCTCAAAATACTAAAATAATGCTAATTCTAAGTTTACTAAAAATGCTCCCCTAATAAATGACCAAAATACCCCTCTGTCTAAAATGACTAAAATACCCTTCTAACACCAAATTCCGATAATCCCAACGAAAATACACACAGAGACAATTAATCACATACAAGCACAATTAAACATAATTAAAAGCAATTAAAATAATACTACCAAAAATCGGGCAGTTACACTCATCGCACAAGCCATGTCAGAAAGACAAGTGAACTTGTAGTCCAAACCTGGGGGCATAAAACGTAGTTCGAGTTGACCCAATCGAAAAGAAGACCGTTGGCACTGATGACGCTTTTACAGTGAGCAAGACGTAGTCGAGTGAAAAGGTCATAAAAGAGGGAAAAAATCATATCTCTGACAAAACCTTCGCTTGCCAACACTTTCAACATGATCAAAAAGTATGTGGCTTCATCTGACCCTGCACGTTGGGCGATGCTGAGAACAGATTGAATCCTTGGCAGGTCAAGGTGAGGTTGTTGAATCATTTGAGCCGTTCTAACAACACATTACAATGCATGGCCACTGAGAGTAAGTTGTTGCATTAACTTCCTTTATCCCACGTTAGGTGAAGGGAGGACAAGAAGGCGCAACACAATCTTCCGACACCGCTCTGAGCACCACTTGGTTTTCAGAAAGTCTCCGATGGAATTTCATGGATGCCCGAAAGGTTAGCAACTCTCTAGTGCTCGAAGCGACGATCTTTTTGGCAATGAAGAGTTGAAGTTCTGGCGGAAGCATTTCCATGGCGTGAAGGAGTTTATTGCTGCCTTGTGAGAGAAGTGAAAATGCAAAGGAAAGAAAGTCAAGATTTGGTGGAGAGCAAGAAGGTAACAAGGCATTTTATAATGGTGAATGTGACTTGAGATAGTGGAGAGAAGCAACTATTTTGGAAAGAAGCAAAGAAGCATAAATGCCTTGAGATAGTGGATATGTAATTTCCTTGTGAGACATACAATCTTGGAAATCTTGTGAAGAAAGGTGCAATGATGATGAAAATCGGAACTTGCAATATGGATGAAGATGGAAAGTTCAAATCGGAATTTGTTGATCTTCCAAACAAGTTGTCCAGATTTTATAATCCGGATAGTTTTTGTCATTTCCGGATTATAACATCTGGACACCCTCGGTTCTTTTTTGACAGTGCGTTTTACCAAAGGTTTGGCCGGTTAGTGGAGTTTTAATGCGTTTTTTGGACGGTTTTGAATGACAAACACATTTTCATTTTATGTACTTATGACCTAGGACTTATATAACGGTCAACAGAGACCTATGACATCAAAGAAAACACCAAAAATCAGATTTCGAATGTGTCCGGATTTTGTGTTTCGGAAATCTCTAACAATATGGTTCGGATTACATAATCCAGACCAGGGGTATTTTCGGTTCTTTTGCAGGGTGCGCGAGAAATAGACAAGGTGGGAAAAGTAATTGTAAATAAAATGGGCAAATTCTAGAATTTCTCACACGAACGCACAACAGAAACACATATTTCTTCTTCAGCTCTCCGCCTCTCTCTCGTCTCAGCTCTCTGTCTCTTTTCTTTTTCAATCTCTCTTGTTATTTGGTTGTTAATCTCTCTTGTTATTTGAATGTTCATCTGCACACACAATAAAATTTATCAAAGTAATGTCGAGTTGTTCTTTGAAATATATTGGTTATAATTAATTAAGGCCTATAAATCCAAGTTTCTTTAATCGTAATAGATTTTCTTTTGTCTATCATGAACAGTTATGACAAAACTAGAAAGTAATGAAAGGTTAAAAAAATTTAATTATATAAGATTCTTATTTGAATGATATTAAGGGACAAACATGACACATGGGTACCTCTAAAAGATTTTAAATAATGGCTTTAATTTTCTTTTTATGGCTTTCTTACAAGTGCTATAAAAAGTCATTGCAACATTTAATGTTTGTTACATCTAATGGAGAATAATAAGACTGAAATTATTAAGTTTGTTTATATTATGATCATATTTATTTTTCTATTTTTTGATGTTAGTCATGTAATTGCTGGTAAGCCTTTTCCCACACCCTTTTCAAATTTTATAATTTACCTTATACGTTATTTATTTCATCCCTTTTATAAACACTACCATCTTCTTGTTTTACATTACACAGGAGAATCTTGGTTTTGTTTACAAGACATGACTTGTCCTCATAATTTGTGTTTTCCTTCGAAAGCTGTTTGTATTAGTTATCAATGTATATGCTCTAACTTTTAAAGTTAAGTTCAAAGTTCATTTTATGTTATTTACACGCCTATAGTTTTATTTACATTTCATAATGTTTTCACTCTTACGATTACTTTAACATTTTGATTTATATATTACTTCGACCTTGTGATTTTCTTGACAGGTCCTTAAGCATGTTAATTATATTATGCAAATGTAGTATCATTTAGAAGATGGAGAACAACAATGTTGAACCATAATTATATACTTTGATAACTAAAGTGCATTTGATGAAGACCTACAAAGAGCAACGAGAAAACAAACTATGAATAACATAATTCATAATTTTAGAACAAATTATTGTTTGCTTCATTTAGATTTTTTCTTCTCGATCAATTTGTCTGATCTAATTTATATATAGTTTTAGAAAACTAAATAAAGTGAGGTTTGGAACATGCATGTAATTTGTACGTGAAGTTTGTATGTGCACATCATTCATGTTAAAAATGGTTTATGTGTTGATTAAAAGAGAGATCCGAATTCCGGCAAACATCTTATATTTTTTTTGTTACATTTTTAAGGTGTTTGACAAGAGTGGTCTCTTGCTTCTACGTATCTCCCGATGCAATAGAAAAGTAAAAGCTACATAATTTATGCACAAACTTCTTATATATAAAGTTTAATAATTTTTCCTTTAAATATAATTCTGGTAAGACTAGTGACTTATCATATACATGAAGTATTTATTATTTTTCATGTGAGGACACTTATTGATTAACACATAAGAGAGAAATTATAGGTATTTGAATTTTTTGCGAAATCATGTCACTCAAACGACTCCACATGCCTAAAGATGAAGTTATATATATATATATATATATATATATATATAGGGTTATGCTAGAAGCCATCCATGAAGGTGTCTTTTAGCAACCCACACCTCTAGGTGTGATTTCTACTTTTTAGTTATAACTTTGCTAAAAGACACCTTCATAAAAGGTGTCTTCTAGCAAAACCTATATATATATATATATATATATATATGTATGTATGTATATATGTGTGTGTGTGTGTGTGTGTTATTTTATCTGCTACATCCAGACTCTGAGTCAGACTTTTACTAGCACTAAACACTTTGAAAACGAAATTAAAAAAAACCAACACAATTCAGAGTCAGGGTCATATCATGAAATCCCTTGGAAGTGCAAGGGGACTGGACTACTCATGGACTCTGACCGGTGTTAAACACTTTGAAAAAGAAATTAGAAAAAGCCAACACAATTCAGTGTCAGGGTCATAAGTAAGATCTTTAATCCGTGTAATCAGGGTCACATCGTTAAATATATTGTAACTTCTACAACCGCAATTGAGATTAAGTCAACACATTTATTAACTATATGAAAAATCATGACGTAATCAGAGTTTCAATTTTTTTATAACTGATTTTCATTGACCAACTAAAAAATCAAAACAAACACCGCTAAATTTTGGACAGCTAATTCACATATAGACTTGAAAAGATTTGAAAAATCTGATAATATATTAATCAATTGATAATTTCATAGTTTCTTTTATATGAACAAGATGGAAAGACACGGAAATCTATGAAGCAAATAATATTGATAGAAATAATGAAGTCAATTTGATTCCAGGAAAACTAAGATGCATGAAGGAGACGACCAAAGTAGCAATTAGAACTCAAGTATTCCCAAACTTTTTTTTCTCAATGAGTGGGAGTGCCTATAATGTTTTTCCCTTTAAGCTTAAGATCAAGAAAGAAAATTTCCAAAGACAAGCTTAGACATAAAGACATGAAAAATGGAGAAAAATTAATACATTGATGGTACTGAGAAGTTAATGCTCCTTCATCCACAAACAAAATTGTTAGAATCAAGCATACTTGATACAATTCATACCAATTTTGCATAACAAAATGAACATATCTATTTTTAACTTTATATAAAATAAACAAAACTCAACACGCACATGCACACATAATTGAACTATAAACCAATTAATCTTTTATTGTTCCAACCTATACATCCATGTTCTGCAACAATATTGATAAAATACAAATTTAAAAATACAAATGCTAGATAAAAATAAATGTAAAAAAGTAAAACATATAATTTCAACTATAGTTCATTAATAATATTTCTCGAAGTTTAAATGAAACATGAACACAACGAAAAGGAAAAAATATATTTCCTCACATCAACTAGCACTTTAAGCATTCAAATATCATCTAAATTGATGGAATATAAGTTTGAAACGATAACATATAACCATATATTATTGTTGTCGTTGGTATTATTATTATTATTATTATTATTATTATTATTATTATTATTATTATTATTATTGATGTTGTTTACTATTTTCTAGTGCTTATCTACAAGGGTGTGCTTGTTGTTATACATCCACACCTTAAAAGTTTTACACTTTACACCAATCTCATTACAAAATTCTTCAACAAAATTCTCATCTTGTTTATGAATTTTCCATCCCGATTTCATAGCAAAACCAAGCATTTTTTCCTTTTGTTCACGAGTGAATCTTGATCTGAACCTCTTCTTTGATCTTGACGACCCTTCACCACCACTATTAGTACCACCATAATTTATTGGCTCAACAACACGTTCTTCAACATATTCCCTTGGAAAATTGGCCCCATCATGAACAACTGAAGAAGGAAGATAAGTATTAGCCCCCCTATCAGTCTCAGTCACATGATGGTAACCAGTCGGAGTTTGAAAAACCGTTGAGAAGGGAGTAGGCTGAGGGAAACGAGGGTTGTTAAAAGGAAGAGAAATATGCTCTTCAGTAACAACGCCATTTTCTCTTCGATGAAAATTTCGATGACAGTTACAAGCAGCACATTTGAAAAAGTCGATAGTTCCTTCAATTCCAGCAGGTAAAAACTCACCACAACCATCGAGAGTGTAGCCTCCAATGCTGGAAGCGTGATTCTTTCTACACTCTTTGAACTTTTTTTTGAAGCTATTGCTTTGAGAAATCATTAGAGTTTCTTCATCATGATGATTCGAGATTTTAGTTGTTTCAACGTAACTCGTCGGTTCAATATTATAAGTTGTCACCACCTCTTCTTCATTTTCTTTAGTTTCCATTTGTTTAGGTAACAGACAAAGGCTTGAAAAGATAACAAACAATGGGATTGAAGTGAACATGACTCTCTATAGGAAGAGTAACACTATGATATGTTTTTCTAATTTTTTTTGATATGTTTTTCTGATAATTTGTTCTAGCTCCATCCACCGCTTTAAATAATGAATTCCTTGGTAATTTTTGTATCTCCTCAAAAACATTTGCCTGAAGTATTGAGTAATTGTCATATAGCACTTGTGTATCATTGAGGTATCAATATTGTATAACATTGGCCAATTAGGGTGTGCCATATGGCACATCCTTTTTCTTCATGTGCATATCTTTTCTCTTTCTTCTTTAACCCTTTATTACATTGATCACGTGTCACACCCTAACTGATCAATGTTATATAACATTGGTAGCCCAATTGTACACAAATACTGTCTGTAATTGTCACATAAGAAAATACATATCTTGCAATTTTATTCAAGAGACTTAAATTGTTTATAGTCAAACAATTAATTACCATGAGAGAAAACTAAATGTTGGTGATATAGTGCAAAGAGGTACATGTATTTAATCTATTTGTGTTTTGGGTGTAGTTATTACTTCTCTTTTGACTTCATAGTTCTCTCTGATGTAATTAATATGTAACACGTCATTCCTTTGTTTTTCGAATAAATATAACTTAGTTTATTACTCCATCCGTCTCTAAATTATAGTCGTTTAAGGTTTGTGCACGATTATTAAGGAAATGGTTGATTGTGTTGATTTCAATGGTAAAATTAATATTAAATACCCTTATTAATTGTAGTTAGTGGAATAGTTAAGTTAGATGAAATTCAATAAATAAGGGTATAATAATGAAAAAAAATAATAAATGTTGTATTGGTATTTTAAAATGACAATTATTTTGAGAAAAATAAAAAATGTTAAAGAGACTATTATTGTGAGACGGAGGGAGTAACTTTTGCCATAAAAAATGATTTCTTTTTCGGTATTAATGAATCAAGAAAATACACTGTAGCCTTAAATTTATTGACAATTTGTGAATTTTCACAAGTTTACTCTTTAGAAGAGATAATTAGTCAATGTTTATATTAGAGTATTTGAGGTATTCTTAAATGGCACAAACATAAATATATAGTGTTTGGTCACACACACATCACAAGTCTTTTCCTCAACCTACTAAATCACTTTATTATCAATTTGTTTTTCATTATTAAAAAATATATTTTAATGTATGTGTGCCCAAACACTACTTATTTATATTTGTTTCTATAGTAGAATTTCCCTAGAGTATTTTGTTAAATCAAAACCAAAATAATATTTATAATTTACATATGCAGGCGCAATGAAAAAACAGACAAACAAACACAAGAGTGTTCATTTACATGCTACTAATAATAAAAATAAGTACCTATCAAGATTTATAGTTAAATAAGTTTTTAATCTCTAGAGTATACTAAATTATAGTTATTAAATCAAACATGCAAAAAAAAAAAATCAAATGCTTGCATTTTAGATCGAGTGATGCCAAATACAACGAAAATATTTTCCGAAATTTTCACGGAGGTATACAATAAAGTGCTTTTTCTTTTTTGAAATCGTGGACCTCTCTTTATATAATATCTAAAATATTAATAAAAAGAAATAAGCAAAATTGTTTTTTGTCATTTAACCACGGAATTTGTGGCAAACAACCAAGTAGTAGTGGTGTTAATTGATCAATTACATTTCTTTGTGAAGGATTCGGGTGAAAATGTATGCTATATCTAGCATTTTCCTTTTAGACCACCGTAAGTGCATTAACTATGACAATTTCTATACAAACTTGAAGGCTAGATCAATGAGAAAATAACACTATCATCGTCTACTCATTTGAGTCCCATTCACGAAGATGTAGATAAAGCAGCAGTTGGCCTCCACCACCAATGACTCCGACAGCACTTCTCGAATTTGAATTTAAATCATCGGTAGCAAGAATTGTGGCAGTGCCATCTAAAATCAAAACATTTATTTTAAAGTTTAGAGATATCTCACAAACACAAATAACAAATAAGAGAATCAATCAACTTTATGCTTATAAATTATTGAAACCGTATATGGATATTCAAAACTCAAAATGACACAACCATGAGGAATGACGTAGGAAAAGCAGTTTAGAGACATAAATATAACTTGTCCCAAATTATAATTGATTATACTGGTATTCCTAGTATTACTAAATTGGTATTCCTCCGATGGTTAGTGGTTCACTTGTAGATAACAAATTCACTGTCAACATGGGGTCACATATCCATGTAATAAGGTGCCTGCCAGCTCCTTTATCCTGAGCCTTCCCTATTATAGAAGTATTGGTTTGGGAGCTTACAAGTTGCAGCTGCCTAAGGGATCTAAGATTCGTCATATTTTCCATGTCTAATGTTTGGAGAAATTTTTAAGGGTTAGAATCTTGCTCACCTACTTTACCCCAACATTGTGAAGTGCCTATTACATCCATCTCCAGATGCTTTCCTAGATTCTCAAATTTAGGGTGGTCAAACAAAAGTTCACACCCATTGGGAAAGACTCTCTCCAGGGGATTCCTTTGGGGAGTGGGCTCCATTATGCATACATGAATCTTTGCTATGTGCATTTGCATTTGAGAATAATTGCTCTTCTAACTGAGGAAGTGACGTTATGGTATCTGGTCAATCAGACATGGCTGCTAAAGTAGTTCCCTTTTCTAAGGTTTATCAGCGAAGGAAAAGAAAGAATTCAAGAACCAAGTGCCAGCTCGATTCTCCCCGGCGCCAGTTTCGGTGGGTTGGCTTGGCTTCTTCAAAAAAAAAAACCAGCTATTATGCCTAGATAAATAATTTGTATGTTTGGATGTTTACCGTCACCTATTTATGTGAGCAGAATTAGATGTTTCGTGAAGAATATTAACTAGTTTGCAGTAAAATAAAGGGGCAACAAATTTTTACAAGTTCAGTATGTTTACTACTGGAGATTGAAGGGTTCACTCTACGGAGCTCAAACTTGGTTAACAAAATAGGACGGAAAGAAGTAAAAAAATCTGGTGATCTACAAACCAGATGTTAATGTTCAAGACCCTATATTAGCTAGATTCAAAAGAATGGATTAAACTACATTGATGTGTATATATTCTCAGTATAAGCACATGCTACAAAAATTTAAGATTATTTACTAACAACCTAATGTTCTTATATGTACTTTCTCACTCCACGGTTGTGTTAAGTCATCTTAATCGCTTGAGTGACTCAACTCAAAGTGAACATTTAATTTAACTATCAATTGCTTGAGTGACTCAACTCAAAGTGAACATTTAGTTTAACTTACAATATGGCCTATACTAACACAGGAAAGGAAACTGTTGCACAGTAAATGTGGCCAATTCCTAAAAGTACACCGTAAATGTGGAAGACATAGCATGACATCTATAAGTCTCTTGAAGGTATTGATAGATCAAAATTTATGATGATTTCTAACTAATCACCGACAGTTCTAGTGCAACAAATTAAACATATTCCAAGTTAAAACTATCAATATCCGTGTCTAATCTCATATAGGCAGCTTTGGTTGGTGAGCTCAGAAACACTGAAAGAGTTCTAACCAAGAGGTCTTAGATTCAAACTCTGAAAAACTAACATAACCACTACTTTACTTACAACTAACATTAAAAAAATATAATATCATCAGTGCTTCTGCATTAGTGGTCAGTGCAACGTGACGGGAGCATAAAGTGAACATTGCAACATACCCTGAAAATGGTGCAGAGTATCAAGCTTGGATCCTGTAGACAATTTCCACATATATACCACACCGTCACTTGTGCTGGTGATTCCATAACCACCTGAGACACCAACAGTAGTTGTCCTGCATAGTGTTCATACAGTTGAAAACTGTCAATAAATGATAAATCTGTGGTGTAGAATAGGCAAATAGCACAACAGCTTTTAAATAGTGCAAAAAAGATATATCATCAGCAGTTCTTAAGATGTACTTTGCTATAGTTATATAAATTTTGTCTTTTAAGATCCTCATAGTTATGATGATGGAAAGCCTTGGTGGAATTATGATAGAACATTATGGCGTAATTTGATCCATGTAGCCGACCCGACTTAGTGAGTTAAGGCTTGGTTGTTGTTGTTGGAGCCTTGGCGGAATAGTTTTAGTATTGTCATATCATATAACTATGAGACCACAGGTTCAATTTGTGAAATCAAACTCTTGCAGATTCAAGGTATAGCTGCCTATTAGACCCATAATAGGTCAGACCCATCCCTAGATCCCACTGTGCCTGGAGCTTTAACATACCAGGTTGCCTTTTCTTTTTACCCTCATAATTATGATAAGCAGTAAAGTTCTCCAGCTGCTGCCCCATAAATGAATGACAGGCTATTGTTTAAGTACAGGAGATCCTGAGACTTGAACGCTGATCTAAAATTCAGTTTAAGCGGTTTTTAATTCACTTTCAATCTTAACATTGAAAAAAAAAATCTGAAAAATAGATTGGGAAAATTACTTCCCTCCACTTCATAAGCAGTAAAAGAATAAAGGAGTTGACAGAATCAAACAACTTATGACAGACTATATTCAACTTAGGAAACATCATATAGCACCTAGGATCCAAGGGACTTCCAAAAATTATGCTATTTTTCACCAAAAGAGCAAGCCTCCAACTTCTAGCTGTATGTACATCATGATGACTTGAAGATGAAACATGATTCTGGCAACAATCAACGTCCGAGGGAGTCGAGACAAGAAACCACATAGCAACATCATCAGTTGGTAGTAGATACATACATGTCTCTCTTTTCTCTGAATGCCACAAATTGGTTGCTTCTAAAAGTTTTTCAGCCTTCTCCTCAACACTAGGATAGCTCAATCCCAAGCCTTTTGTTTGCAAATGCAACAAGCTTATTGGAAAGAACTCATTAATTAGATATTCTGAAGCAGAGAAGCTTGAAACACAATTGAGCTTCGTAATATCCCTGAGGAAACGTTGAAAATGATATTAATGAGATATTGTTATAAGTGAATGGCCAAATTAAAAGTTAGTTACACTTTTCTTATTACTTCTCCTTTCTAATTATTTTTAACAACTGTTGGGCTAGGTTAGAGGTTTTTTGGAATAAGAAATTTGAAGAGAAGCTGAAATAAGGGCATGAAAATTTGGCATCAAAGCCAGCAGTGACATTCCCTGAATTCTGAAACAGATAAAGCTCAAACTAGGAACCTCAGTCTGTTCCAGATTTACAGAAGGAAAATGGGGTTATGTGCAGAAAAAGTAAATAGGCATATACCAATGAGCCTGTGACTAGTATAAAATAGATTTTAAGACAAAATACAAGCAAATTAATGTAACAAATGTGATAAAAAAAAAGAAAATACATCTCATAAAATGTAATATGGGTGTGTGAGAAATCCCCTAACTTCGCTCCTGTGTAATATCGCAAAAACATTCCTAAATAAGAATAAACCAACTGTTATCAAATTTAATGTTTAAAATAACTAGAATGATGCTGATATAATAGGACATCCCTTCAAGGTAATTAAAGACAACATACCATAAACTAAATTCCCCGTAAATGTTTCGGCTTACAACCAAATGAGCACAGTTTGGAACCTTCTTCAATTCCACAATGCCAGGGGACATGGAACCGTCAGGCGGAATGATGGAGTACTCTATCTTTTCACTGCAAAAATGTTAATAAAGGGGGTGAAGAAGATAAGTTGAATGACCACAACCACAACCATTAAATATAAATATTTAATAAAACTAGCGGAAAATAAATTATAAACATTTAAGGTAAATAATACAGTTTCTTTATTGACCAACAACTGGAATAAATGTTAACAGTTACAATGGTCTAAGTCTAACTCATCAATTATGTCAGCCTTTGCTCTTCAAAAGTAGTTTGTAAAACAATGACGGAATCCAAGCTCTTATACTATCAGAAAATTAAATACAACGAAATTTAGGAACCTTTTAACCAAGAAACGATTGGTCATAATATCTGAGTAACAAAGTTTCCCGAATATTCTTAAGATTTGCTATTAAAAGCACAAGCACTTCATGATCATATAACCATGGTCTCTATTATAAATGCTAACACATAAGAAACCAATGTGTAACAATCACATTCACTGCAAATTAAAAACTTAAAAAGACATGATTCTTAAAAGGACATAAGTTTTTTTATTTTATTTAAGTAGAGAGCAAAATCAAAGAGAATGCATTAAAATCACCTCCATGTTGAATTCATGACCCACACTTGTAGTCTTCCACTCTCTCCAACAGAAACCAGTCGGTTAGGTTCACAAACCAATATACAATGTAAATCTTCAACAGCTTCCAGTGTTGCCATAACTGATGCATAACCACTTTCTACATGAACAATCTTCAAAGCATTCTTCTTGGACCAGACTGATGTGCATGTTGAGCAGCAACAATCAGTTTTTCCTTCCCTGGTATTAAATGATATTTAGTTACTCTATTTACAGTGTTTAAATTTATTACATATCAATTCAAACCTGTAGAAACAGTTAACCTGCAATTGGGGGTTTTAATGCTTCCTATTAAGACAATACAGCGTCCATCAGGAGTCAACTCCACCCCAGTTCTTTCCAACATATTCTAGCAAACAATATGATATATTGACTGTAAACATTTATGTAGCCAGAAATTTGGGTAAAATGTAAATAAGGAAATAAGGGTTTCAAAACAGAAAAAGAAAAGCAACTTACTTCTCTCGTGGAGTTATATTTTGGATCTGGCAACATTATCGGGGTGTGAGCCATAACAGAGGGGCAACCAAAATTTGGTTCCTTGATAGCTACCTTGTAGGTAAACAGGGTTCTGTGCTGTCCCGTCAGAAGGCCACATAAAACACAAATGTGGATTTCATCCTCTCTTGTTCTTAGAAGTAACGATGAAACAGGCATTGGGTGCATGTAGCTCCCCACAAACTTTACATTGCTGTTCAGATTATTCTTGAGTTCCTGGTTTCTTTGAACCATTGGTTCTGAGATTAACTGATCCTCCTTGTCGCCAGAGCACTTATTTTCATAGGAAAATGGGTTTGGATTCTGAGATGAAGGGTTTAGTTCCGCTAGGTTGCTTTGTACATCTGGAACTTCACTATGAGCTTGAGATATTCCTAATATTAAACCTGCAGAATCATCTGGTTCACATAGTTTATTGTTTTTTGTTTCAATGGTTTTTGAGGGGGGAACAGTGTCTTTGACAGTACGCATTTGAGAAGTAACTAGTTTAATCTTGTCACATTCTGGACTCTCCACAGCAGAACAATTTTCTTGGGTGCTAACAGAATTTCGCCTCTTTCTTCTGGTGTATACAAAATTTGGTGACTGTGAAGAAGACGTCATCATTATTTTAGCATTGCCTGATTTACCAACAGCTTCATCTGGTGTCTTTTCTGGAAGGGTTTCCATGCTTTTTAAATGACAAATCTTTGATTTAACCCCTGAGAATGCATTACTAATACCTGCGTTGTTTTTAAAATTGTAAGAAACGGTGATGTCTGGATCAAACACAACAATAATTCAATGAAACCTTAGTCTCAGATCATGAAGTTTCATTCTTGACCAGACAGCAAAATAAGCTAATAATTTGCAACAAGCATGACCAGTTGAGTAGAATTGGCATGTGAATGAGTTGACACTGACTCAACATGCATCTCGGTTCAAAACAGACAGAAGAACTATACTATGATATACAATTTATCCCTTCTGATCATGATTATCTGAATTTAAGAACTTTTATTTCTTATGCCAAATATCATGAACGCATTACCTCCAGTAACATCCTGGGAAGCTGACAGGTCATTTTGCCCTGAATTGAAACTATCATGCGCCAGAGGCATGTCATCCAGAACAGAATCAGGAATGCATACATCAGGAGGAGACAGGTCGTCCAGAACAGAATCAGGAACACATACATCATAATCAGGAGGCCTGTTTTTAATATCTAACTCTGAAGCACAGCATGCGGACGGTCCATTTGGCAAATCACCAGGATGCTGTTCTTGACTTTTCGGACAACACATTTCTGTACTCAAACTAGATCTACCAACTTCCGCAATATCAAAAGGTAAAAATTCTGAGTTTTTGAGATCCTCAAATTGAGTGTACTCAAAACTATCAGGAACAATAGACTTCATATGGTCAGTATTAGAAAAATTTGAACGTGGGTCAGTATTTGGCTTGTGTATCTTTTCACCTTGTTCCCCATATGTATCCGCTGTTACAATTTTATCTGCCGTATAATCATATGGTTTTACAAAGCACGTTAATACATAAACACAGAACACACAAACACAACAAAAAAAAGATTTAAAAGACACGGTACATCAAAAACACTTGTGGTGTGATGTATTAATCTATGCCAGACATTGAGAATAAATAATAAGGAAAAATTAAAATAGCACGGATAGGTATATTTACCACATGATGGTACATCCAAAACACATCCAACTTCATTTTTTTCTTCCTTGGAATTTGTTACCAAAGAAGGCAATATATCTGAAGGGGTAAGAGTTAACTTCTCATCTGTTGAGACATTCCTCAGTAAGGGAACTGCTTGAGGAAGCAGAAGTGACATCATTGACTTTGCCACATCCTGGCCAGCTGAATTGAAATGATTTTTCTCAGAGCTTGGATTTGAATCAGATCTAAGCGCTTCCTCATGTTTTGAATTTAACATATCTTCAGAGGTGACCTCACATGCTGGCTTACTGTCAGTATTCTTAACCAGATTACTTGGTGCAGAATCAGAGATATTTTCTGCAGTGCACTAGAGTAAGTGATCCAGAATCAACAGGAAAATGTAGAACAGCGAAATATGAGAGATAAACTAAATGAATAGAGAATCCCAAGTATACTGATAGTTTTGCAGGTTTTTAACAAAACAATGTGTTAAATGGAAGTACATTAGAAAAGCGACATAAGCATGATAAATCCCAAAATTGTAAATTACACTACTCTATCAAATATTACCAAAGGCATAAGCATTATAAATCCAAAATACTGTAATCAACTCGAATATATTTAAGTTTGTCAAACCAAAAGGTAAATCTTTCAATTCATCAATATACGAGTAAAACGATGCACCGTACAAGCACAAAGTGACTAAGATATAAGTACCTTGTAAATCTACCGAATCAGGAGCACAAAGATCAATGCCAATACAACCCTGAGACTCTTTAGAACATGATTGCATCACTATGTCATCTTCTGCAGTAACTGACAAATTTGACATTTTCATCTCCACGTCATGTGACCTATGAAGCTGCAAGAAGTTAAAAGGGTTTTTCCTCTATAACAAAGTGGGCCATAATTTTGATTGAATCACAAATTTCTGCATAATTTCAATTAATATATCTCGAGAAGCGGGATAATAAATAAAACACTTCAAAGATTTGTGTCCATTTCCCTCTAGTTTTATCAAAATTATCACAATTTTGGAAAGAACGGGTTTCCATTCTAATAACATCCAATAGACTATACTTTATGAACCAGCGTGTTTCCAATGAACAATATTCGGTAGAATATTAGATGGACATGCTTACATGTTTTTCTGTAGACAAGTTTTCAGTTCTTTCTGTAGTTTTTTGATTTGCAGAGTCAATAAACCCTGTCTGTCTCTCTGACGGTACAGCTCCCCCTTTTTTATCCTCAGAGATGTCAATAGGATTCAAAAGGAGCCCATTTTGGGATGAAATGCAATTAGTTATTTTACCAACAGATGACATTATTGGTAGCGAAGGTGATACATCTATTTGTTTACGAGCAGCGTCCTCGTCTTCTGAACCACCGTGGCTTGTAGTACTCCCTTGACCAACTCTTGTCTCATTCTTTACATCTGAAGCTTTACTGCATGCAAGTTCTAGAGATTGAGGTCTAGATCTGCCATTTGACTCTCTAGTTTTAAGTTCACATCTAGTTCTCTTCCTTGTAACACCAGATCTTTTTAGGGGAAGTAATAAATCAGAACTGGTGCCTACATTAGGGTGGCAATCATCATGCTGTGCTTTAGAGACTTCATTACAGAAGTTGGAGGACACTAAGCTCCGCTCAACTATTCCATTTATATCTGACACTAGTTCACGAAGTAACCTCTGAATAAACTGGTTTTTGAACCCAAAAAGCTGAATGCAATGAAAAAACAATGAAAATAACATTAAGTACAGCAAACAACTCATGAAAGTGGTATAAGATAAACAAATGATAAACAATTTTGGAACAATAATGAAGAGAAAATAAAAAGGAGGATTATGAGATTAATCATCACATAAACAGAAACTTTTGCAAAATGTGTGTAGCTAGACAGAAACATCAAATGGTCGGACATACATTAACTGTTTGAGAATTTACATTTTACTGAAGAGGGTAAAAAAGGGCTACAAAAGAAAGAACGATAAAATAGCTAACTATACCATTAGTGCAATAACACTTTCCAACCCTGCTGCATATCTTTTTGCGGGACTAGTTAACGAAACAATGAAAAGAGCACCATAGAAAAGTCGGTACGGCTATTTTACCACTAAGAATTGTTTTCGGCATAAATCATAAAGTTTGAAGAAATATAAATACAAGGACATAACTTCAAAAAAAAAAAAGTGGTGAGTCTTGCATATTGGATCGACTGGTTTTCAATTAAAAGGACAAAGCATCATGTTTTGATGCTTTGATTTAATCAACGATTAATACCACGACAATTAGGAAACATGTTTCTTAAACTTGCTAGCAGTTTTGACAGAGTAGTTACACAAGAAAATAGATATTAATAACATAGAAGAAAATGCCACGTCACATAGTTCTGATACCTAGGGTCTAGGAAAAGCAATTGACATACATGTATATCAATAAGTAATACAGTAATACACGTCCTCCTTCATTCAATAGTTACTTGGCACAACAGGACTTAATTATTTCAATATGCCACTAAAATTGCTGATGTCATATAAGAGTTGTATGATAGAAAGGTGTTTCTTTTATCATGTTAACATGATATTCAAATATCTTGTCAAAAAAAAAAGATTATAACCATGAATAATAATTATAGCACAGCCACAATTAGGTTAGATGTGTTCAAATAAGCTCGAAAATAGATAAGGCTGTGGTTTATTTGGAATGATTTCTGGAAATTTTGATAAACTTCTCCTGAAAAGTAAAAGAATGATCTGGTACATTAAAAACTGAATTATCAATGTCACCAATTTCTACCTCCAAGCCATACATCTTAGAAGAAAGTCTCTTCCCATGCCAAATCTTCATGCGGTTGTAACCTTTCTTCTGAAATTCCTCCCACGCAGAGTCTGGAGTTTTCCCAGAAGCCGAATTGCCATCATCAGAAGAAATCTGCAGAAACAGTATGTAACTTAAATTGTTACAAAACTCAAAGCAAGTTGAAACATTTAGAATATGGAATAACTCAAAACATTAGAGCACAAAGAATCATGAATACAAACCAAAAATTTAGGCCCATTATCGCCTTCAAGTATTTCCATCTTATAAGTAGTACCATTATGAGCTCTAACAGCTTGGTAGCCAACTGGATATGGGTATCGATCTTTTCCCTACAAAGTATTCAGTGTAAAAATGCAATCAGTCAGAAAAGGAAAACAAATCAATACAAGGTGGTATGCAGAAATTCATCCAAGATAAACCCTGTTCTAGCATGCATCTCACTTCTTTATATTTTCCTACGAATACATCACATAAGCTTCAATACTTCCTTTTTTTTCTTCTGAGAAACTCAGTATCCAGAAATCACATACTATTGCAACTAAATCATGTTAATCTAGCTGAACTCATTTAAAGAAGATAAAGCTCTCCTAGTACCTATCTTTTCTATTCACTCAAATCCAGCATCCTTCATAAGGAAATCAAACTTCTTACAACTTGGATGAACAAATAAGCATTCGTACTAAAGTTCTGATATTTTGCTAATTATATTTCTAAGAATTAAACCTAGGACCGACCATGTGCTTAAGAGACTACCCTTCTACCCTATTAAGTCAAATGTCAAAGGCAGGACCCATACCAACAATATCTTTCTCACACGCATTGATCCAAGAATTATACCTAGGACCAACCACGTGCTTAAGAGATCCAATCCCCTTGTACTTGCACAAATACATGACAGTACACTCCCAGCTCCTTTCATATTCATAAAATCCCCACGGCCACTTCAAACAAGGCAAGAGTCCCTCATATGCAAAATTCATAGTTCATCACTCAATGACCTCTTCGACTCTATTAACATCGGATCAAAATATCATCATTTCACTGTTGAACATCGTAATAGTATCCTACAATCTGAAGCATCAACACTTCTGATCGAAGGCGTGTCCGGTGTCCGACACCGACACATGTGATTATATTGACTTATGTCATTTTCTAAAATTATTATCGGTGTGGACGTGTGTCGGTGTAGTGTCAGATATGTGCTTCCTAGATCCTACATCACTTATCCTCTCAACTTTCAATCTAAACAGAGTTTTCAAAATCATATCTATCACACACATGCAATTCCAGCTAAATTCTTAGATGTCTGTACATAAGGCATAATAAGATTAAACACAAAACAAGATATATTTTCAGTTCAATTGCAATAAGATTACACGTTTTTATGGAGAAATTGCAACAACAGCGATAATCTTCAGTTAAATTGCAAAATCAAACGTGAAACAAGATGATTAAACTTATTCAAACATTGCTGTGTTATAAAGCAAATCGAACACATCGGGAATGAAAATAGATATTGCGATTCAGTAGCAATTGCAGATTGAAAAACGAAAGGAAGAGATTGGGGGAAAAAGTAACAAACCCTAGAACTGCTCCAATACTTCTTATCCCAAGGTCCACTGTAGAGTGAACCGATTGAAATCACTTCGAGATTATCGGCGTTTTCCGGTGCCGCCGCATTTGGAGATGGCGCGGCGGGTTTTGCAGCGGTTCTAGTTCTCACCATGAGAGAGAGAGAGAGAGAGAGAGAGAGAGAGAGAGAGAGAGAGAGTGAAAATGTGAAATAGATGGCGGGAAAATGGTTTCACAACAAAACAACAGTATATATAGCTCTCTCCATCTACCGCTTTTCCATTTCGTGAATGAATAAAATAAAATTGCAAAATTCAAAAAAGAAATATAAAAAAGCGCCGTTGCCGGGGATCGAACCCGGGTCACCCGCGTGACAGGCGGGAATACTTACCACTATACTACAACGACCCAGATGCTTATGGTTTCCAACGGTTGATATTTATCTATTGGATTATAAGAGACAAACTAAGAGTGTACAATTTGAAACAAATAAATTGTAAGAAAAAACTGTGTTTGTTTAATGTGTTCTTGGAAATTATATAAATATAGTTCATCAGCCAGATTTAAAAATAAATTAATAAAGACTTTTTTTACGGAAAAATTCTTATTTATTTATTAATTTTGTTAGGTCTGCAGCAATTTAACCTAATTTTTTTCCGCTTAAAAAAATGAATTGCACCAATTTCATTCCTATCATTTTTTTGAATTGATGTTGCTTTGATGCCTTCTATTTTATACTTTTTTTTTATTTTTGTTTTGACAATTTTTTGTACACTTTCTTATTTAAGAAAATATTTTGTACACTTATTTAATACTAAAAAAATGGATCGCACAATTTTCATTCTTATCCTCTTGCTTTTTTTTTGCTATCCTTTTGCCTTTTTTTTTTGACAATATTTTATACACAATACTAGAAAAATTCATCGCACTAATTTCATGCCTTTTTTTTACAATATTTTGTACTTTTTTTTAACCAATTTCATGCCTTTATTTCATTCCTCTCTTGTTGCTTTTTTTTTTACAATATTTTCTACACTTATTTAATACGTTTACAAACAAACATAATACCTTAATTTCCATGCAAACTCAGCTACCCTAATTTCTATGTAAACTTGGTTTTATATACCAAGCCCTAAACGTGTTTCTCTCAAAAAAAATCCTTAAACCGTGTAAAAATTTCATACACAACACAAAAATCATATATTTTGATATTTAGAGCTTTGCAAATGGAAAGACGTGACCTTACACCTTATTTTTTTCACCGTTATCAATTATATATTGTATTTTATTATTCGTATGTCAATCCATTTACAATAAACCCGAGCGAAACATGGGTCAAAAATCTAGTAAATTAATAAAGACTTATGTGTTCTTTATCGTATAATTATTGAACCAAAAGCAGATGCATCCTGATAAGTAAACTATTTTCGATCAGTAGTAGACGCATCTTTGACGCGCAAGCTGTCATGCATGAAGTAGGTTGCATGCTCTTTCAATAACTTGGTCAACGAATTCTTGTCCTCTCGTAACTTTAAATTTTGTTTCCTCTAAATGCTCCAAGTTGTCATGGAGAAATTTATCTGATTGGATTGCTCTAAATTATGCAATAACCGAGTGTAAACATCAGCAAATTCTTTCTCGTTTAGCATAAGTTGTTCTGTATAACCAAGCATAAACATCAGAAAATCCTTCGTTATTTAGCATAAATTGTTCTATCTTATCTCATAAATTAACTTTCCTCCAACTTGCGACAACAAATTGAAAGACGCCAATTATATTAAGTAAGTATACATTTGACACACTACAAAATTTGTATGGCAATCTTTACTCATCAACACTTGTCTATTAGGCAAACAATCTCTACTAAGACGTCACATAGAAAATGGTTTATCTTAGAAGGAATAGGCAGTCCTTATAATCTATTCCAATCAACCTTCACTTTTCACTCATCTAGGTTGTTTAACACATCCACACATTCCCTATTTATCTATATATATATATATATATCTTTGTAAAGGAAACTTAAGTTAACCATATGCAAACATTATGTTTATATGGCACTTCTGAGAAGTTTTATCACACTATCTAAAAAGCATTATACAAAGAGTTCTCTCACTCTCTTTAAACCTTTCAACTCTCCACTATATACCAATTTAATGTCTAATTATATTATATAACTCCTACAACAAAAGACTAATGCATCAAATTAAAAATGTAAATATATATATATATATATATATATTAATACAAATTAGTTTGCCTATTTTTAGACCAATTGTCTTATTAAATAAATGAAAAAAAAATTCCTCTTTTTTTGTTACAAAAAATAAATAAATCTGCCTTATAGGTTAAACAACGTTTTTTTTTTCAAAGATTTATAAGTTAAAAAAATTAAAAGGTTTGATATGCTTCAACCGATTGTCTTTTTTGAGTAAAAAACCATTGCACTTATAAGTTAAATAAATTAAAATAGATAGTATGCTTAAATAGATTAGGAGTTAAATTTTTTTGAAACATATTAGGTGTTAAATATTAGTTAAAAAAATGTTATATACATACTCCCGCGTCATGTAAAAACCAATATATTTCATATTTCCTCCACATGAACAACAAGCAAATTATCAAACAAATTGTTAAAATTTTAATAGGGATTACGATGCTATTATTTTTAAATTAAATACAAACAATTAAAATTAATATTATATAATAATAGTCACTATGATTTATCACACCAACCTTTAAACTATCTATCTTTTCTATTCCTTAATTATCACTCTCTCATGGATTTAATGACAGTCTTTTATATTTTAATTTTCAGTTATAGTTTTAAATAAGTATTATATATTGTCATATTCATGATCACTATATATTCTTTGTGCATCGATCTACTAAGTGTTTGTAGTATAAATTTTGGTTTCCATTGATCAACATTTTCTCCAAACATCTCCCGATGGTAATTTTCAATTTTGTATCGTGATGTAATTTTCGATCATCTTTCTTACTACTCACATATATCTTTGTTATTCATTGTTTTGTGTAGTAAAATAAAGACTAAGCTAATCTATTAAATAGATAGGTCAAATATTTTTGCTTTACATTTTTATCATTGACTTGAGAATCGACATAATATTAGTTAGTCTACTTTTCTAACTTGATTTCTTATATTTTCTATTGCTTAATATGGATATAACTACTTTTTTTTAATGTGAATTAGGATAAGAAGACTAAATACACTCTTATTGTTGCTTCTTTTGCATTCTTACCGCCCGAAAACCTGTGAATCTATCTATCTATCTATCTATCTTTGTAAAGGAACCTTGAGTTAACCATATGCAAGCATTATGTCTATATGACACTTCTACGAAGCTTTTTATCACGCTATCTAAAAAGCATTATATAAATAGTTCTCTCACTCTCTTTAAACCTTTCAACTCTCCACTATATACCAATTTAATGTCTAATTATATTATATGACTCCTACAACAAAAGACTAATGCATTAAATTAAAAATGTAAATATATATATATATATATATTAATACAAATTAGTTTGCCTATTTTTAGACCAATTGTCTTATTGCATAAATGAAAAAAAAAACTTTGCCTCTTTTTTTGTTACAAAAATAAATAAATTTGTCTTTATAAGTTAAACAACATCTTAATAATTACTGCTATGGGACTTGAACTACTATTCTTTTCTATCCTTAACTATTGTGTATATAAATATGTGACTTACAAGTGTTAAATATTTGAGGTACAAGTTTTGGTTTTTGGGTCATCATTGTTTTCTCCAAGCAGCTCTTGCATGATACCACTTCAATTATGTATTGTAGTTTTCTCATTTGCCTTACCCTTCATATGCCTTGAATCTTCATTAGTTACTATGAGTTGATAGGGATTCAAGTTACTCTTCCTTTTTTTCTTTCTTTCTTTAATCCTTATTGTGGATATTTACATTTCATTTGGATTAAGGAGATTTAGGTATAGGCTGCTTGGAAGATTTAGAAGATTGTATTTTAGGTATTAGGTTGCTTGGAAGATTTAGGAGATTGTATTTTGAGTTGAAAGGGTAGAGAAAGTTCTATATATATTTTAATTTTTTTTCATGGTAGCTTTCCAACGGGCGTGTAGAAGTACTCTTCACACACTCTTTACACCATATATTTAATTTTTTTGGCATGTATCTGTTCTACACAATAAAAAATTTAATTAAAGTAAATATATTGTATGTTTTAACTATTCAATAAAGGTTTAATTATTAAATAAAATAAATGAATTAGTATTTTCTTTTTAAACCGAAATTGAGTGCAAAAACTCTTAAATAAAAACTTATAATAATGTGCATGGATTGTATAAAGGTTGCTTCTTTTTTTTAATCCATTGTACAAAGGTTGGTAAATTTTTTACTTTTTGAAGTCAAATTTATATAGTTGTTCAAATATGATGTGTTATTGTACAAGTTTCTTTCCAAAAATTCTTTTATTTCATAAATAAATAATATTAAGAATTTTTCATAGTTCTCAAACTTGATAATATCAAATAATACTCAAAATATATTATATAAGTGCATTTTAATAAAGCCAGTGCAACGCACGGGTTGAATATTCCTAAATAGCATCACATAAAATCATTCACGCATATACACATGCGTCTTTGGAGCACAAACACGTTTAGGTAGTAACGAAATCAACCAAATAACGACAATTGCTTTATCAACTAAACTATACATCCATGCTTGGTTTCATGATCATGGTTTCTAAATCGAGTATAAGCTTTTTTGTCAAACCGCCAAATAATTTAATCTTTTCTATAAAGATTTAAGAAGAACTTCCTCTATAATGAAATATAAGCAAAAGTGGTAGTTGAAAAATCAAAATATGTTGTTAAAAATTTAGCCTACATACATCAACTTTTCAACTACTCTATTTGTTTATATTTCATTTTGGATGGAGTGGTATTTTCAAAATTTTATGTACATTCAATACGATGAATGACATTTGTTGTTGTATTTTTAGTTATTTGTTGTAATATGTAATGATACATAATCATTTCTAGACATTGAAATTTGACTTACACTGTATTTCAATGTCATTTCATGTTTTATTTTTTTATTAATTTTGTTCTTTCTTCAGAGTTGACGATTACCAAAACTATACTTATATAATTATATTAGGGTTAAATATGTTTTTAATCCTACAAAATTATAAGCTTTCAAATTTAGTATCTAAAAAAAGTTATTTATTTTTAGTCCCTATTTTCATATTATAGGGACTATTTCGGAGGACTAATCAATTTTATTAAAAAGTTTCCAAAAAAAAATGACTATTCTTTTAAACTACAATATTATGAAGGACTAAAATTTCCATTAAATTTTTTTCAGGACTAAACTTGAAAACTCATTATTTTATAGTGATTAAAAATATATTTAATCCTTTATTTTATAGTGTCAAGTATATGGTGTCGGATTGAGTCACCAAAACATCTCACAGAAAATTATTTGAGATTTAGGAATGAAATCGGTTTTGAACAAGAGAAAAACAATGTTAGGGAAAACAAATTAATTTTGACATCTTTCAATATTTTTTAGCAGAGTTAATTTTTTTTCGCAAATATATTGTACCTCAAAGTTGAGATTTCAACATATTGATTCGAGAAGTAAGGGATTCAGGCATCTAAAACAAGTGGTCAAGGGGGTTTAATAATTGACTCTTTCGCATACATCTTGTTTTTTTTTAAGGAACTCATAAATCTTGTTGAAAGGTGAGAATTTATCTTTTTTTACCAAAATACTTTTAGATGGAGATTAGTGACTTCTAAATATCGATGAATTTCCTCAAAATAAATATCAATGAATATTTCATACTCATAACACTCATAAAAAATATAGACTTAATTGGCCCTTAGACTTTCCCTTTTTTTTTTTTTTTAATTTAGGAGTTCCCCACCCTAGTTTTGTCCAAATGTATGCATAGGAATTGTTATCATCAAAACTCAAAGGGTAATGTTAAATACATTTTGTTCCAACACAATTAACCACAATGAAGCTTTGAAGAATGAAGCATGGAAATCTGCAATGACAGAGGAACTGGCAGCTATTGAAAGGAATAATACATGAAAAGTTGTGAAACTTCCAAAAGGCAAGAAAGCAATTGAAGTCAAGTGGGTATACAAGCTGAAGCATAATCCTGATAGTTCAATTTCCAAACATAAAGCAAAATTAGTGGCAAGATGATTCCTTCAAAAGGCATGTATTGACCATTCCGAAGTCTATGCACGAGTTGTAAGGATAGAAACAATGAGGTTAGTAATAGCTCTAGCCTGCAAGAGAAACTGGTCTACATTTCATCTTGATGTAAAATCTGCTTTCCTAAATGGTCAAATAGATGAAGTTGTATTTGTCACTCAACCTCCTAGTTTTGTGATAAAAGGGAAGGAATATATGGTATATAGACTGCACAAAGCTCTTTATGGCCTTAAACAGACACCAAGATCTTGGAATAAGAAAATTGATTCTTATTTGGTTGAGTTAGGGTTCACTAAGCGCAAGTCAGAATATGGTGTGCATGTGCAAGCAGTTGCAGCTGACATAACACTTATATGTCTATATGTTGATGACTTGTTAGTCATTGGTTACAACATCAACAATATGAAGAAATTCAAACAGTTAATGATGAATGAATTTGAGACGACAGATTTAGGAAATGTGTCATATTTCTTAGGTATGGAATTTATAAGAACTGAGAAAGGTATCATACTTCATCAGAAAAAGTATGTCAAAGAGATTCTGAAAAAGTTCAGAATGTTGGAATCTAATCCTGCACCATCACCTATTGAAGAAAATTTGAAGCTTGACAAGGGTGGTGAAGAATAGAAAGTTGATGCAACCTTGTTCAAACAGATATAAAGCTCATTAAGGTACCTATGTAACAACAGACCAAACATATGTTTCTCAGTTGGTTTAGTGAGCACATATATGGATGATCCTAGAATCTCTCGTATGAAAGTTGTAAGAAGAATTCTCTATCTAAATAGGACAGCAAATTATGGCATTTTATTTCCTGCAAGTTCAGATGATAATGATGCAGTGATTACTTGTTACTCGGACTCAGATTGGTGTGGAGACAAATCTGACAGAAGAAGCACAACAAGTTACTTCTTCAAGGTTTTTGTTGCACCAATTTCATGGTGCTCTAGAAAACAACCAGTGGTAGCATTGTCCTCATGTGAGGCAGAGTATATTGCAGGCTCTTATGCTGCATGTCAAGCTATTTGGATTGAATTTGTGTTGAGTAGGTTGAAGATTCAAGTTAGGAAGCCAATTGTTTTGCAACTGGACAACAAGTCAGCCATCAACTAAGCTAAGAATCCAGTTCTACATGGCAGAAGTAAACACATAAAAGCTAGATTTCATTTCTTGAGGGAGCAGGTGAATCATGGGTAGCTAGGTGAAGCACTGCCCAAGTGAATATCAACTTGCTGAGATTCTGACTAAGGGATTGAAGATCGATATGTTCTTGTCTCTTAGGAAAAAAATTAGGAATAATCCAGTTTGATTGAATTTGTATGTTTTGTTCTATAGTTGGATTATAGGGAGCATGTTGTGGATAAATCCAACTATGTGTGTTAGTTAGTTAGTAACTAACTAGTTAGTTAGTTTGTTAGTGGCATGTAATGCAAGTAACTCCACTTAGCCTATAAGTACTTGTTTGAATTCAGTTGATATAACTCAATATCTTGTATCATAATCATAATACAATATAATTTATAGTTTTACAATTCACCATAAACAAAACTCTCTTCATCCTCTATATTCTCATAACAGAATAGAACAAAACGTTTTGAACTCTCTCTTTATCTCATAAGTGAGTGTAAGCTAGGAGCTCTTATACTTTCCTCTTTTTTTGTTGTTAACCTAGTAGTTCCCCACCCTAGTTTTCTCCAAATGTACAAATAGGAGATATCATTTAAAGCGTGGTACCAAACTCTCCTACTAAGAGTGACTTTTCTTCAAAAATGAAGTTATAAAATCGTCGAAAAACACTAAAAAGTTTGAAACCTAAGTAGAATTTTTTTTCACTCTCACATAAATGAGTTGATTTTTGACATTTTTAATTTCTTTTTTTAAATTTAACACTTTTAAATTTTAATATTTAATTTAAAGAAACATAACTCTATAATAGGTGAGTTTTGTGTCACATCATTAAATGGCGACTCCTCGTTGAAAATTTGGAGGAAAATTTGGAGATAGACTACCAAATCACGAAAGGGAAAAACATTAGGGCTTAAATTAATTAAAAAAAGGGGAACTGAAATCGCATAAACACAATATGTTGGTGTCAAAAATGCAATCAAACCAAAAGTGTAATGCATCAAAATATAAGTTTCTTTTAGGGAGGCCAATGTATTGAATTAAGACTTTAAGAGATAATTTGAACAAAAAAATCTTGCGTATTTTAAAACAATGTGCATGAGTGCATTGATTTTAAGATTTTTTTTCAAGACATTTTACAAAGACTTTAAGTTTGAATTATAATGGATTTAAAATACACAATCTTAATATTTCATAGTACATGAACTTATATAATTTCAAAGAACTCCTTAAGTTTTTAGTAAACATTCAAAGTTATAAGTGGCAATACAAACAAATAAAAAAAAATCAAGTTGAATAAAAAGAAGAATAAATCAATATAATTTTCTTTAGATACTCCGAGCCATACTTGTCATTGTTATCTTCTTGATCATATTTTTCAAAGGATGCTTAGAGTAGATTGAAAATTCATTGTTATTACATCTCACATCCCAAACTGGAGATAAAAATTGTTATCTTTTTTAAGAAGTGGGCAATTCTTATTTATTTTTGATGTTGTTTGTGCGACGATTCATCAAAGAAAAATAATCAACGACTGAGAAGGAAAAAACATAAACATAGCTATATATTTTCGTAGAAATTGAAAGAAGTGAAAAACGGAAGAGAAAAAAAGATCATTTGTGTGGTTGTGCATGAGGGAGGAGAGCATATATAGGAGAAAGAAGAGAGACATAAGTGCATAAAAGTAATAACAAAAGTCGAGGAGAAAAGCGGATTAGGTGCAATCATCATCTTGATATCATTTGATCAAAATCAGACAATTCAAATCTTAAGTTATTTTTTTATTTAATCTTTACAGTGATGCCTTCTTTTATTGATCCTTTGTTCATTTTTGAAAACAATTCAAAGAATTGTTCATAATCGAATTTTAGATTGTAAGTGTCACTTTCCTTGTGAATAAGATTAAGCCAACAAAATATTTCAAAGGAGCCAAGTGTATTTTTTTTCCTAATTTACATATTCCATATCTGTTAGATTTTTACCTTGCAAACAAAATGCTCATCAACCCATGTTTGACCTGGAAAAATGGGCTATGGGAGCATTATAATATCTTGGTATATGGAATAGATAGTTACTATTAAACCCTCATTATTTTCTGAAAAAATGTGCAGAAATTTTGATTGTGCATAATGTGTATCTCAAAGGCCATCTCTAATGAGGGTGTTACGTTGATCAACATGTATCTTAATTTTTCAGCCTATTAAAGGAAGAGGAGTGCTAGTAACATTATCTTTTCAACACTCTAACAATAACTCTTTTATTGGGTGAAATCAATGTAGGTTCCATCACTTTATATTGGTTCCATTTCCAAAGTGCATGACCCACATTGATTTGACCAAATAAGAAGTAAGTGTTAGAGAGAATGTTCAAAAAAGAATATTAGTAACACCATTCAAGGAATCGTGATGTGGAAAAGTAGGTAGCACTATTCAAGGAATCATGATGTGGAAAAATATGTAGTATAGAAATTGTTGAAGTATCTTAAATAAGATACGGATCATAGAACGACATTGAATACAAATACAAAAAAAATGTTTTGTTTAAGAGTTGTATAATTTTTTTACTACCTAAGCAAAATGAATGTGTTTCATAAGTATGATGTGGTATTGAGAGACCATGTTTTAGCCGTTTATGAAACCCATGGTAGATTTTATAAAAATGACCTTTAAAGATGCTCTAACATGTTTGCTATCCAAATGATTGCTTATTAATGTGATTTAATGAAGAATTTTGAAGGCCAAACATAATTACACACTACTAGAAAAAACAAAAATTAGAGAGGAAAATTAGTGACGGAAAAATTAAAATTCCTCACAAATTCCTTGGTCGCAAAATTTAGTGACGGAATTAAAGAGGGATTTCATGTTTTCCCTCTCTGAAATTCCCTCACTAATTTTTGCTTTTTTAGTAGGGTACAATTGATATTATTCATATTGGTTATGATTTAAAAATAGTCAATGTTTAAAAGAAATTTTCATTTTACAATGCCATCAAAAATAGTTGTTGTCATATGCAGTAGTAACCTTCACATTGTGGGGTAAATAATTTCACTCAGTGCACTTACTTTGCCCATAGTCATAACTAAGAAGAGGGACTTGTAGTAGAAAAGTGAGTTGACGATGATTTTTTTCTCGTTTAACTCTGAGGTAATATTTAAAACGCTGCACTTTTGGCTCTTTACCTAGTAAAGATAATTTTGTTTAGGCAAGATGAGTGGTCTACAAAAGTGTAGCTTCTAGTTCAGATTCTGCATCAAGGTTAATAAGTTTTTAAATACATCATTTAACTTCAGATTTGGTATAAAAACCAATGCGGTTTACATATCTTGGAAATCAAAACCCAAGTAGGAGCGTATGTGAAAGGGTGCAAGACCATAAAGAAATTTACTAAATACAAGAATTTTGGTGATTGAAGAGAATGTACGAGAAATTTACTAGTTGAATCTAATTAAAGAGACCATAAAGAAAGTTATTGATTGTTCTAGTTGTAAATATAACTTATGTTTCAACCAAATTAGGTGTGCCAAATCAAATTGTTGCAGTATATTATACTAGTGTATACTTGGACATACTGCAAAGATTTTCTTTTTAATTTTTCAAAATAAAATCAATCCTTAATCAATGAACTATACTTGCTCCTTTAAGATAAATGCTGGAATTGACAACCAATGACTCAAGAAATTTCTTTTTACTGATGCTAGACTATGATAAAACAATTCCCGATTAGTAGGCTGCTATAATGCATTGTATTATTCAATTTACAAACATCCTTGACATTAGAAATAATGTAGACAATGTATATATAATGTAGATTTTCGTTTACATACAAATGCATGCCTAAATTTGTGATAAACTAGCTACTCTTTCTTTTCTTTTCATCCTATAATGGTTTACAGGAAGTGAAAACTTAGAAGTTACTATGGGATGTATATGATGGAATCCAGCATTTTAGTAAGCTCTGGCAAAACTACTGATAGCGAATAATTACACGATGATAGGATGATCGCGTTGTTGGATGCTATGAATAACTTCAAAGCACGACCTTTATTCACAAGTGACAACAAATCGAACAAATCAAGTAGAAAATGTGTTCACCCAGTGAAATTGACATGCATTATTTCCATTTTTTTAAAGAGCCAAATACAATTTCTACAAAACTAAAACTACATTTTGAGATAACCGAGTGAACTTGATATTATATTATCAACTTAAGCCTTTTTAGATCATTTGAAGAACATTGGAATTATTTGATGTATCTTTCCTTAGGACTTAGAAGTAAACAAACATCTTTATTTTCAACTAAAAAACTAAGAGCTATGTCACACAGATTAAAAACAAAAATAAGCAAACTTAAGTATTGGAGTTTAAGTTTGAATAACAACTGCGTTTTTTTAACAATAACTTATAACATACATAATTCCTCATTATATTTTACAGTTTACTTTTTTTTAGAAGCTCACTTATCTGTTAGTTAAGAAAGAAACATAAACATACTTTAATTGAGAGGATTTGGACAATATCTCTTGAGGTAACTAGTTAAAACTCTTACCACTGAACAACTAAATATCTGAAGGTGAGAAAAACACAATAAATTGAGGTTTTAAATTGTGTTTTTTTTATCTGAAAAACTTTTCCAAGTTAACAAAGATCAGAGGACAAGAAAATATAATTATCCTCATTCACCCCATAATCCGATATTACATCCAGACCACTCACATTTAAGAGATTTTTTCCATTGTAATCAAACTTGATTACAAATCACTTAGACACCATGTCTAAGAGTACTCCTGTCTCTTCTATAGGACTTCCTTCAGTCTAACAAGATTAAGTGTTTACAAGAATTTGCTGTTTGTTTACCAGTGTCTCCCAAAACACCGAGTATTTTTGTGGTCGAAAAACTAAGTAGTATACATTGTCCAAGTTATAGTATAAAAGGATACCGATCCCACATGGACTGTGGAGGTATAACTTTGTATACCTTTCAGCAGAAAACTTGTTTGAAAGAAAATAAAATAAATCATTTGTCACAACAGTAAATATACAAGGTTAATTAGTTTGGGAAAACAGTTAAAAAGATTTAGAAATTCTCAATATGGAAGTGTGGCTTGGAAATTCTCATTACTGCGGTTTACAAAGTTATAGCTTGAAAAGTGTGTGCGATTACAGAGTTATAGCTTGGAAAGTGTGGCTTCTTTGTGTTTGGGTGTTGTGTAATGAACGAAACAATAAAATATTCAAAAATTCATAGAATTTCATTCCACAGCTACCCCTGAAAGTAAAATAGTATTCTTTTTTATGGATGAAAGCAAAGAATGCGAATTTTGTCTATGGCTATCATCGTTGGCATTCGAGCCCTTTCATTTGTTTAGGCATCCGTTAAGTTCCTTTTTTTGCCTCATTTGTGAATGACTCATTGTAAACTTTAGTCATCTTTTTTGGTACGCCTTGTGCTAAAAAGACCACCTTGTTGGTGTTAATATATTTCCTTTTTGTTTGTTAAAAAAAAAAGTGGTTTATTGAGATATTTGTACTACATAAAATATTAGAAATTAGATATCAAATAAAAAATTTAATAAAAATATTTTGTGGATAAGATCAAACTTATATATGAAGTTTGTTGAGATATTGGTTGAAAAAGATAAAAATATAATAAAAATATTTAAGAATAAATATGAAAGTGACGCGTGAAATAAACAAACCCTAATTTATATGTTTCAACAAAACCTTACTTTACATATCCTTAAGAAAAAACCTTACTTTATATATACCTTTCATTGATATCGAAGGGGCTGAGCTCGTTAAGATTAAGAATCCCTCTAAACACCAACTGCGGCTCGTATTGCCATTTCCAGTTGTGCTGGAAACACCGACTGACCCTTCAATTATGGGCAATATTTTATGCACTCAATCGTTACTCCAATCCACAACTAGGTTATGGGCAATAAATTTTCACATTTGTCAGCAAAAAAAATCACAAAAAAATAATTAAAATTGTAATTAAATAATTTAATTAATATAAATTTTTGGTGAAAAGAACTTTTTTTAATCTTGTTACCAAGTTTTTAGTGTTGACTACTATTAATATTTTAATCTTGTTACCAAGTTTTTAGTGTTGACTACCATGTATATCATTAAAATATAATATTTTTTCTTATATGGTATAAATTTTTTAAGCAATAGTTGACCGGTAAAACTTGTAAATTTTATAATAGTATTATTTAAATTAAATTTATTAGTAAATTTATTTAATGTTTTCCCCAAAAAAAAATCATTTAATGTTATTATAAAGCAAAGTATTGTTGACTACAAAATGTAAATAAATACCATTGAATGCATTTGTTGACTATTATATAAGGCAATATAATTATATTATTAAATATAATTTCATATAATATTATTTTTAAAATTTAATATCCTCTAAGGGTGTGCTAAATAAATATTTATAAATAGTACCATCTTATGACAAAACATACCATAGCATAAGCTTTTCACATCTAACAACAAAATAAAATTTCTTAAGCCCATAAGAGTTGTGTTGCAATAACAATGGATGATGATATTAAAGAAGTTTATAAAATTTGTCATTGAAGTTTTATTTTGATCAGGTGCAGTTGAGGAGTGATATTTCAAAGAAAGAGCCAATCATGAAGATATTAAGGCGCGGTTGAAGAAAAAAAATGATAAGGTTTGTGAATTACCCAATTGCATATGGTTATATATAATAATAATCTTGTCAACACAAGAAATTTTTTAAACAAGTGTATTGTCCAAAAGATGGAAAAATCTATAGAAATATCTTTTGAAAGATATTTCCATAGGTTCTTCTTTATTTTGGACAATACACTTGTTTGAACAACTTTTGTTGACAAGAATATCATTATATAAAACAATATGCAATTGAGTATTTCACTTATCTTATCCATTCTACTTCGACCGCGCTTTGATATCTTCATGTTTGGCTATTTCTTTGTAACATATGTTTGCTTTGTTGCTTCAAAACTTTTTTGAGGAAGTATGTGTGTCAGAACTTCTTTGACCAACATGATTAAGTTTCATTTGTAATTAAGAGTTCATTTCTTCTTACTTTGTAGGCATTTATTTGATATGTTGAATTCACCAAATATGTAATAATATTTTTTAATTTGTATTTATTTTTATATTTAGCGAGGATGATTTCATGTCCTGAGTAGGATAAATTGTATTGAAATGTTCATGACTAGTGTGTTAACTAGTGCATTGCACATGTGATAGACTGTTACTTTTCAATCTCAAATTGTTTTATTTTTTTATTTATTGATAAAAATTATTCATCCTGTGAATATTTAAATATGTTAGTATTTTTTTGAAAAAAAATATGTCAATATTTTATTTGCCGCAATGACGACAAATATGTGTCTCATGTGTTTTATGTTTATTAGTGATAAATATATGGCCCATGTTTTTATGTATAAAAGAAATATATATTTATGGGTTTCAGATCATCGACGATGAAGCGCCGCAACGACGGTCCTTTTAGAGTCTTGGTGTGTGTTGATTCTATTGTGGTCACTTGTTTCGTTCAACGTCGTTGTTGTCTTGTAGAGCTATGTCATTGACGCGATTATGAGTTAGTCTCGATCTGATTTTTGCTATGTTTGTTTTTCATTTTTGTTTAATGGTGTTTGTTTTCGTCTTGTTTTGTGGAGATGAAGATGAGTGGTGACTTTGTTTCGGCTGTGTGATTTTGTTTGAAAATCTTGAATCTGGTTTCCTGGATTGAAGATATGTGCTCTTTAGTTCTGGCGTTGTTCTGTTGGATGCATATCTCGATTCAACATGATTGGTTTTATCCTAATGTTGCTCGAAAGGGCTAAGTGCGTAGATGCATCGTGTTGACGGTAGTAATCGTTCATCATACCTAAAAGATTTTATCCACCGTGATTGCTCCTTGCATTGTTGGTGGACAATGATAGATTTATGTCGTTTGTTCATCCCTTGATCTGGACTGCGACTGAAGTTTCAAGACCATTGCGACTTTGAGGATTCGGCTCGTAATTAGTTGCTTTGACTCGAAGGGGCGTTTATGGCCTGCTGATACTTTGAAGATAGTTGTTGGAACTTGGGGCATTTCTGTGTTTGCGGACGATCCATACGCCTATATAAATGCTCAGAATATTCATTATGTGTTTTTTAGCAATTCGGTTTTGCGCCCCTACGTTCGCTGGATTGTCGTGCCCCTGCGTGGGTTCGCTCGATTGTCCGTGGTAGTAGTTGTTTAAGATTGTTCTCTTTTATTACCATTTTTGTACTGAATTATTGAGTTTTGCTTTTGTGGTTTCCTGGGTCAGGTCCTTGCCCTCAACCGCAGTCTTGTATTTCGTTCTCTTGACAAAAACTTGTCCTGTATTTTTTTCTATTTATCAATGACAAACATATAGTTTTATTGAAAAATAATAGTCTCTTGTTTTTTCCAAAGATATTTATTATTATTGAGAAATTCTTTCTCTCTATGTTTTTTTCCTTCAAATTTATCGGTGATAATATTTATTTTGTATTTTTTTTTATGTATTAATGATAAATATTTATCCCGTATTTTTCTATTCGTCAATGAAAACTATATGTTATGTCTCTTGTGCTTTTTTTTTAAAATATTTTTTCAAAGAATTTTTTTATTTCATATTTTGATGTATGAGGAACAAATATTAGTCTTGTGTTTTTTATTTCATATTTATCAGAGGTATAAATGTATGTCACGTGTGTGTCTATATATATATATATATATATATATATATATATATTTATCAATGTAATTATTTTTATGGTTTATAATAAATTATTAAATGGAGTACCCATAGATTAAATTCAACTTTTTTAAAGAAAAAATCGATTCAATTCAATTTTTTTTTTGTTTGGGAAGATTCAATTCAACTTATCAAAAAACGATTCCTCTTCTCTTTTTTCTCTCAAAAAAAAAAAACGATTCTTTTTAATAAGTTCGTATTTTGCTAGCAACATCTTGTATGCAATCGTCTATTCACTATTATATTAATATTGATTTGATGATATCATTTTTTAGGTTCATAGCTTCATAACAACAATTGATGTCTCCGCCATTTACTGCATAGCATTTGCAACTCGGCAAATGTTTAGATACTTGTAACCTGTTACTAATAGAATTATATTATTTCTAAAAGCTTCTTAGATAGCAACCTATCTTGATATTCTATATATTGAATTTTAAATATAAGAAGTAGATCATGTTGCCTCAAATTTAGCTTGCAGTAGCAAAACAGTGGGATCAAATTCATATGTCCCGGAATTGCTTCATTAACTTTTACATAAATGTATTTAAATATAAACGAGCAATGATAGATAGACACCCTTAATGTGTACACCTTCTTCTTTGGAGAATGGACAACCCAGAAACTTAGCAATATCTTTCAAATAAAAACTAGGATTCATTTTCATTTCTTCATATTTCAAAAACATCACCTTCTCTGGCCTTTTCAAGCTTTCCTTCCAATATCCCAATACATGCTCCCAAAACGGTCCAAAAGAACTCGCGCCTCTACAAAAACTCTCAAAAGCCTCTTCTAATGGAAGTGCTCCTCTACTTTGTGCTCTTAGCTTGTTTGTGAAATGCCAATGTGAAACAAAAGTGTCTTTAGGATCTCTACAAAGATACACCATCTTGCAAGTTGACTCTTTAACGGATTTTGGCAATGGTTCATATGGAATATGTGTAGAGAAGAGTCTTGGAGGTGACAATGAGTCGAGATCAGGAACAATATCTTTGTCGTAGTAAAGGTCATACTCCAAGAAGGGAACAAGAGAATGGGGATTGGAAGTGAGTAAAGGATGGTTGTTATGAATAATTGGATATTTGTTGCGGTTTAGCAAAGCAAAAGTCCATGCTTTGAGCCAAGTGGTACCTGCTTTTGGAGTTGTAACTAAGAGAATATCGGAATCAAGGGCTTGAAAGTTCTTTTGACAAGATAAAACACCTTGGAGAATCCTTGTGGCTAGCCAAAATCCTTGGTATTGATGGAAGTAGGATGTAATCCATCCTTTTTCTAATGGCAATGTGGGTATCAACTCCTTGCATTCTTGGTCTAAGTCATATTCTTGCAAGTATTTTGGCACAAGAGAGTTTTCAACATCACTTGATTTTGCCATGGTGTAGATGAGTGCAGTCAAGATTATGTAAGGTTGGAGATAGAACGGTTTGGCTCGAAGTTGATTAATATATATAGTAATGTGTAAATAAATATATAATTTTGAGATTATACTGCATTAGATGCCTTTAGCATGTGCAATGCAATGTTTATTTAACCATCACAAACTCCCAGTCCTACCCACTAATAATCAGATCTCAACAATTAAAAAATTGCAACTTGAAGGGCTATTCCTAAAAGGCCTAACGAATTAGTAGTATTAATAATTGGAATTATAGGTTTTTTTTATCCCATTGTAATATTTTACATTGTTGAATGATCACATTTGAAAACAATTAGATGATATAAAAAAAAAATTAAGATCGACATTCTTTATATCTATTCAAAAACATGCAAATAGTTATGTGGTTTTGGTTAAGTTATTGTTAAGCTTTTGTCTTGGAGTGAATAGAAAACGTTATTGATATTGATCCGATCCGATTTAGTATATGCGATCATATATGAAGTATTCAATTTCATTAAGGATACATTTGTTTCAGCTTTAAAAAAAATAGATTTTGAGTTAAAAGAATCTAGATATATTTTTTTAGAGATTTTTAAAAAAAATCTAAAGCTATTTATGTTTGTTTACTATCATAATTTTTTTATTTTTTTTAAGATTTGAAGCTATTACACTTGAATTCCTTATTCCTTATGTTTAGAAAAAAAAAATAGATTTTAGAAAAGTTACTTGAAATAGCTTTTCATTTTGAGGTTAAAAATAACTTTTTTAACAAAATGGATTTTTTAAAAATCTAAAACAAAAACTACAAACATAAAAAAAAGTGATTTTTTCAGATAAAAAATAGATTTTTTTAAAAAAATTCAAAACAAACGGCCTAAGTCAATTCTTTAGAAAATACTCAATCAAACCATTTTGATGAACATCAATAATGTATCATGTAATTTTAAATTTATGTAAAAATTTGTATAAGTGATCTATACCATACCATGTGAACTTTCAATCCAACAGTTGAATTTAAAAAAAAATATGTGAGTAAAAACGTTCTTTTTTTATTTAGAGAATAGTAAAAACTAAAAACGTTCTTGAGAGGTGTAATATGTACAAGATAGAGATAATACTTACCCAATATTTAGCAGAAACATTAGAGGTAAAAGAATTACAAGGTAATTGGTTCCCTTCTTCTTGTGGTCAACAAAAGAGGCATAAGGTTCAAACTAAGCTAAATTAGAGTAGTATACTTAGATGAGACTATAATCCTTGTAATTGTCCTCAACAATTTCAAACTTTTTTTTTTCTTTCGAAAGGTCAACAACTTCAAACTTGTTAAGTTGAAACATAGAGAACAAACTAATGAGATAAAAATATCGTTGAGATTTAATTTCCAAAAGAAATGCATATGCAATTAAACAAGGTCGTAATTCTAAGAGTTTCATCTTGTGGTAAAAACACAAAATTTGAATCAGGAGGTTCCGGATTTGAGCCATGCTAGCACTCTTGGAAGACAGTAAATGTCAATTCATTTGTAAGTGCTCTTTGATCACTGATCTTATCCTCTCATCCTAAATTTTTTCTATAGATTAAAATTGATTTTTTTTTTTGTATATTTTTAATTTTGAAATGCTACTTTTTTTTTATCATTAGTGTGTAACTTGAAACACACTCAAGACTAAATTTAGCAAGTGCACCAAACTATTTTAAAGTAATAAAGTGATAAGTAAGATCGTCTCTAAATGGATTGTTGTTTCAACTACGCAACTATCGATATTTGTTAAAAGGAGAAAATAAAAGCAAATAAATAAATAAAATCGAGTAAATTGGGGGGGGGGGGGGGGGGGGGGGGGGGGATCATTAGTGTGTAACTTGAAGCACACTGATGACTAAATTTGGCAAGTGCACCAATCCATTTTAAAGTAATAAGTAAGATCGTCTCTAAATAAATTTGTATCGTGGGTACAGTGTCGGCCGACATGGTGACGTCCATTTATCTCATCTTCAGTTTGCGGATGATACTCTAATCGTTGGTGAAAAGAGTTGGTCTAACGTACGCTCTATGCGGGCGATGTTACTTTTATTTAAGGACATTTCAGGGTTGAAGGTAAACTTTAATAAAAGTATGTTGACTGGTGTTAAAGTCTCTAATTCTTGGCTGTGCGAAGCGGCGTCAGTAATGAATTGTCGAACAGGGAACATACCTTTTGTTTATTTGGGGTTGCCTATCGGTGGAGATGTCAGGAAACTGAGTTTTTAGAAACCCGTGGTTGGTCGTATTTGTGCTCGGTTGTCGTCCTGGAACAATAAGTTTTTACATTTGGTGGTCGCCGGGTATTAATGAAATATGTCTTGTCCTCGCTTCCCGTTTACTTTATTTCCTTCTTCAATGCCCTGCAGGTATAATTTCTTCTATCGAATCAATTTTTTTAAGATTTTTTTTTTGGGGTGGTGGGGGGCGGTGAGGATTTTAGGAAAATTGTCTGGATAAAATGGGAGTTTATTTGTGTTTCAAAGGAGGAAACATTCAAAATAACAAATGGTAAAAAAAAAATTGGGGGTTCGGAGGTTAGGGGAATTTAATATTTTTTATTAGGAAAGTGGTGTTAGAGGATGTTGGTTGAGAAGAAAGGGTTGTGGTATCGAGTGTTAAAAGATAGATACGGCGAGGAAGGGGGTGGCTGAAGGAGGGAGGGAGACACGGTTCCTTGTGGTGGAGGAATTTATGTCGTATCCGTGAAGGTGTGGGGATGGAAATGGGGTCTTGGTTTTAGGACAATACTCGTCGGATAAATGGTGATGGTAGAAATTTCTTTTGGACGAATAATTGGGTCGGTAGAGTTAGTTTACAAACCAAATTCCGTCGGCTTTTTGATTTATCTGTGCATAGAGAGTCTTTGGTGGCTGATATGGCGGTGTTAGGTTGGGAGGACAGAGGGGTGCGTGGGTGTGGCGGAGAGGCCTACTGGCGTGGGAGGAAGAGTGCACCAATCCATTTTAAAGTAATAAGTAAGATCGTCTCTAAATAAATTTGTATCGTGGGTACAGTGTCGGCCGACATGGTGACGTCCATTTATCTCATCTTCAGTTTGCGGATGATACTCTAATCGTTGGTGAAAAGAGTTGGTCTAACGTACGCTCTATGCGGGCGATGTTACTTTTATTTAAGGACATTTCAGGGTTGAAGGTAAACTTTAATAAAAGTATGTTGACTGGTGTTAAAGTCTCTAATTCTTGGCTGTGCGAAGCGGCGTCAGTAATGAATTGTCGAACAGGGAACATACCTTTTGTTTATTTGGGGTTGCCTATCGGTGGAGATGTCAGGAAACTGAGTTTTTAGAAACCCGTGGTTGGCCGTATTTGTGCTCGGTTGTCGTCCTGGAACAATAAGTTTTTACATTTGGTGGTCGCCGGGTATTAATGAAATATGTCTTGTCCTCGCTTCCCGTTTACTTTATTTCCTTCTTCAATGCCCTGCAGGTATAATTTCTTCTATCGAATCAATTATTTTAAGATTTTTTTTTTTTGGGTGTGGGGGGCGGTGAGGAATTTAGGAAAATTGTCTGGATAAAATGGGAGTTTATTTGTGTTTCAAAGGAGGAAACATTCAAAATAACAAATGGTAAAAAAAAAAATTGGGGGTTCGGAGGTTAGGGGAATTTAATATTTTTTTATTAGGAAAGTGGTGTTGGAGGATGTTGGTTGAGAAGAAAGGGTTGTGGTATCGAGTGTTAAAAGATAGATACAGCGAGGAAGGGGGTGGCTGAAGGAGGGAGGGAGACACGGTTCCTTGTGGTGGAGGAATTTATGTCGTATCCGTGAAGGTGTGGGGATGGGAATGGGGTCTTGGTTTTAGGACAATACTCGTCGGATAAATGGTGATGGTAGAAATTTCTTTTGGACGAATAATTGGGTCGGTAGAGTTAGTTTACAAACCAAATTCCGTCGGCTTTTTGATTTATCTGTGCATAGAGAGTCTTTGGTGGCTGATATGGCGGTGTTAGGTTGGGAGGACAGAGGGGTGCGTGGGTGTGGCGGAGAGGCCTACTGGCGTGGGAGGAAGAGTGCATGCGGGAGTGTGTTACTTTGTTACATAACTTTGTTTTTGTCGCGGTGATTTTCGAATATCTAACTATTGATTAGTGTTGACTCACAAATTTAGGTTCACCACCAAGCTTTAATATTTTCCAAGGGAAAGGGGGAAAAGTTCGAATAAACCCACAATTTTTAGAGATTTTAGGTTCGGGGGTTAGTTACGTAAAGGGAATGTATTAGCACCCTAAACATCTATAGTATTCTATAGTAACCTCTTACTTTTATTTTTTATTTTTTGGCTAAAATTATTTGCTTGTAAAAGATTAGTGTAAATGAGGAAAAAAAAAGAAAATAAATTTTTTATTATTTTTTTATTTGGAAAGATGAAGTCTTTTGCTTGCGTACCTGCGAGGGATCAAAACCACATTGTTCGGGGTAAAACCGAGTGATTTGTTTGATGTTTTTTTTTTTTGAAAAAAAAAGGTTTTAAAGATATAAGCCAAATGGCAAAGAGAAAATTTGTTAGTTTTTTTTTATTTTATTTTAAGAAAGGATTTAAATATATTAAAATGGATTAAAGTTTTTTGTAAAGAAAATAAATATGAAAACAACTATCTTGATAAGAATCAAGGTTTTTTTGGAAAAAGAGTTCCTTTTTTTTTTTTGTGAAATTTGTTTTTGTATTATTTGAATGTTTTTGTTTTTTTTTTATATATTTTAAAAACCTAAAATTAAAACGACGGTGAATTTAATGCGAGAGAATTCTGTAGTGACACTAGATCAAAACAAAACCCCTTTCCCTTGGATGATAAACTAAACCTAATTTTTTTGCATTTTTATTATATATAAAAAGCTGGATAAATAAAAGACAATGCATATTTTTCTTTATATTTACAATTTCCCTAAATACATTCTAATTGAAAATGACAAAAATTAAAATGCTAATTGATAATAATAAACAAAAATAAAAATGAAATGCAAAAAATGATGATAAATAAAAAAAAATGCGAAAATGAAATGAAAAAAAAGGAAAAAAAAGGGTGTAGACAAAAGAAAAATAAAGGGGTTCAAATAGCAAGTAAAAGTTGATTGGATTGAAATAGGCCCAAATGCGTTTTGGGCCACAAAGATCAAATCTGGGCCGTTGATCTGATCAACGTCCCAGATTTAATCCGGTAAAAGGGGGGAGCTATAAATAGACTTTTTGTGTTTTTTCTTCTCATTTCTCAAAAACTTTCTCTCTCTTAGCCTTTCCCTCTCCTCTCACGCTCTCTTCCCCCCCACTTCTTCTCCTATCGGTCTCCGACACGGTAGGAAATCCGGCACTGTGGCCAATGAGCCCCCAGCGGCGACGACGCTGGGGGGCTGATAACCCGGATTTGGAACAGTAGTGGTGACGAGCATAACAGCGACAACATGTTGATAAGCTGGATATCGTCGTCGAGGTCGTCCTTTCACCATACTTACCTCCTGCTCTTTATTTCCGGAAGAATTATTCCCGAACTTCTTGAAACTGTTAGTGGGAACACTTTCTTTGACCAGTCGTCCTTCTCGGACCCCCTCTTCTAGACGCATGCCCATGTTTACCATCTCTATGAAATCGCTGGGCGCACTTGCAATCGTCCTTTCATAGTAAATTGGACTGAGAGTGTTTAGGAAGATCATAGTCATCTTCTTCTCCTCTAGAGGCGGGCTGATCTAAGCAGCGACCTCTCTCCACCGTTGGGCATATTCCTTAAAGGTCTCTTTATCCTTCTGAGCCATGACCTGAAGTTGGTCTCTATCTGGGGCCATGTCCAGGTTGTATTTGTATTGGAGGATGAAGGCCTCACCCAAGTCATTGAAAGTTAGGATGTTAGCGCTGTCCAAAATCATGTACCACTTCAAGGTGGCACCAGTTAAACTATCTTGGAAGTAATGGATGAGGAGCTGATGATTGTCAGAGTAGATATCTTCCTTGCATACATTACAAGATGACTTTGAGGACAAGTATTCCCTTTGAGGACAAGTCATCCATTCGGTCGTAAGCTTCCACACTTTCAGTATGATAAATAGGTCTATTGTCTTGTGGAATGGTATGAACTAACAGAACTGAAAAAGTCATGGTAGCTTGAGGGAATATTGTACCGGGCTGGGAAGCAGGAACTGTATATTGTGCAATAGATACTAGAGCCTTGGAGACATAAGGGCGGAACACTTCACCAAAACTAAAAGGCATGCCCAGGGACGACTTTCAGGCATAGTATGTTGTGGGGTACTGACGAGCGCTGTTGAAATTGGAGTAGCATAAACAGTTGACTGAGCATGAGCGTTGAAAGGAGGAGGAGAAGGTGGTGGCTGATTATGCGCAGCCACCAATGAAGCTACCATGGCACTCAATTTTTCCATCTCGCCTTGGAGTGTTGTCACCTCTTCGCGAAGCTCGAAGTTCTCTTGTTCTAAAATATCCATTCTTTTTTCTCTCTATTTGCACGAGTGTTGTAGGTGTGAGTTGGATTTGAGTGAAGACGTCGAGCCACTTTAGAGCAGATTGACCTTTTATTGGAAAAGCAAAGTGTGAGACTCGAACCTTGAAACTATGAATGCAAAATGATGCATGATGCTTATGCAAAAATTGATAGTTTTATTTTATTTTCGAAGGACTTTTAAAGCAGTTGTAAACATCACAAATAACCTTGTTTTATTTAATAATTATGAAATATTACAAACAGTTCCCTTTTTAAAAGCAAAAACAAAGCCAAGGAAAAAAGTCCCTAACAAAAGCTAAATTCTAGTTAAGACTTTTGAAGAGGTATTTCTTGGTGCTCCTTTTTACAAGGTCCATATCTGTGATGTTTACAAGACGACTTATCTAAGTCCTTCGACATTAACGAGATTTTTTTTTTATGAATGCAAGCATGCATGATTATGCAACAAAGACATTGAAAACATGGTTTAAGGTTTGGGTCCACAATGATGGAGTCAAGGGTAAGAGTACCGCCACATGGTAAGGACTATGATTTCATTTCTACCTGTATCACGGGTTCTACCAAGTTCCCAAAGTCATTGACTCCTTCCGGATATTATTGACTTACAGGACTGATAATGCATATTTTTCTTTCTAAAAAGCTGAATAAATAAATAAATAAAAGACAATGCATATTTTTCTTTATATTTATAATTTCCCTAAATGCATTCTAATTGCAACTGTCAAAAATTAAAATGCTAAATGATAATCATAAATAGAAATGAAATGCAAAAAATGATGATAAAGAAAAAAAAAAGTGAAAATGAAATGGAAAAAAGAAAAAGAAAAGGGTGCAAACAACAAAATAAAGGGGTGCAAATAGCAAGTAAAAGTTGATTGGGTTGAAATAGGCCCAAATGCGTTTTGGGCCACATAGTTCAAATATGGGTCGTTGATCTGACCAATATCCCAAATTTAATCCGCCGCGCCGGAGTAAAAACCTTCTTCTTTTTTTCTTCCGGTTTTCTACTTATTTCCCCACCCTCTTTTCGTTTCTAGTCTCAAAATTAACAAAAACACTTCCTATAACCCTAGATCTAAAAAAGATAGAAAATCTACCTTTTTGTTTTGTGATGGTTTGTGGTACTGGTTTTGATTCGGTTTTGTGTTTCGCACTTGGTTGTAATGTGTTTTAGATTTGGCTGTAATGTGGTGATGTGATGTTGGGTTGGTTTGGATTTGTTACTGGATTTTCGTGGTTTTTTTTTATCTTGGGTTCGGTTTTGGTTTGGACTTTGAGTTTGGAAATTGTATTGTTGGTGTTGTGTAGGTGTTCCGGAAATCGTTGGTTCGGTGTTGGTTTGATTTTGTTACTGAGAATCTGTTGTTTTTTCTTTCATGTGGAAAATTGTTACTTTATTAATGGAACTTACATTTCAATAGAAAGAATGTGTAGTGCATAGCTGCAATGGTACCAAGCAAATCATGGATTACATTTTAGATGCAATAACATACATCACTACCACATGGAAATAAATTTTGTGAAACTCGGCACACCAAACCTCATGACCAGAACTTGACTTTATCAGAATTAACCAAATATAACTTTCAAAGCAAAGACCTTACACCCATCCAGTTCCACCAGTTCAACAGCTACCACCTAATATTGATACATACAAAAAATAATAATTTTAAACCATATTTAGATGGCAAAAATTCTTGGAACATCGACCGGAAACTGGTCGATCTCATCAATCCAAGGGTTCTTCTCTTTTGTAGGATTAATTGTCCTTAGAGCCTTCCATACTGCGTTGTTGCACTTGAATCTAGAACCAAATATTATTTGCCATGTTCTATATCCTTTCTTGATCCTTCCATTGGCTTTCGTGCAAGCCAATTCGTACCAAAGCAAACTGCTCGAGGTGTTTCCAAAACGATAAAGTGTCATTCTTGACAGCTCCATATGCCATGGAGACAACTTCAACTTTTTCTCTAACACATCTAAAACATCTCTTCCACTGACATGAATGCAGAAATGTTCGAAAGCTAGCTTGAAATCTGGAATATAAGGCTTTATCTTCATCTTGAAGAGTGATGACACTAGGTCATATATCATTTTATGCCTTTATTTCTTGTAATGTTGGGTCAAGTTCAGGTGATTTGCATGAGTTTTGAGCAACAAAAGACAATTTTGAAGAGCAATGAGTTCAGGAAAAATCGTAGTACGATTTCTAGCATCGTACCACGAATTTGTGAGTTTGAATCATTGGCTGGCTACTGGAATAATCGTAGTACGATACTCCAACATCGTACTACGATGAAGTGGAGCGTCTGAAAATTTATGAGGTATCGTACTACGATGGCCCGCATCGTAGTACGATTTGGGCGTAACCTAATTATTTCCTATAAAAGCCTGACTGATTTCTGAGGCAAGGGTTCAAATTTTTAGAGGAAAAAACTGACTTTTGGAGCTAGATACTGAGCAATAGGTGGGAGACCATCAAAACTCATAGCCGGTTATCAATTTCATGTAATGAATTCTTTCATATCATTAGTTATTTGTGCTTTAGCCATGAGTAGCTAGATCCTTTGTGATTAGGTCATGAGATGATTCTGGAATAGCTTATGTGATGTAACCTGAAACTCTTACTTTTATGAATGTCAATCTAGTTTATTCAGTATATATTGTGCTTAATGCTTTTATGATTCTGACCCAATATAATTGATCTTAGAATTTGTATGACTATTGACACTAGCGTGTGATTCTGAAATATATATACCGTTCAACGTAACGGACAATCTAGGGATGGAACGTTGTTATGTTGTGATATTTGACTTAACGGACTTAAAAACCTTTGATGATTTTAGGTTCACCTAAGGGATTAGGGAATTATAATTAGATAAGAGGATTTAGGATCAAGGGATTGACCTAAGTTAATATGTTAACTCGTCGTTGACTTTGTGACATTCATAGTTTAAGGAACAGGTTGCATAATAAGTGATGTACAGATGAATCGAATGACCTAGTCATTTCTCTCTAATTATTTCAAAACCTTTTAATTTTTATCAATTTATTTACAATTGCACCAAAACTCCATTTGCCTAAGGCAACCCCTAAATTTATTACATCTTAACATTGATGTCTTTGCTAAGTCGAAACTAAAGCAGTCCCTGTGGAAACGAATTATTTTATTACTCGATTCAAATTAGTTCACTTGCTAATTTTCTATCAAAGAGTTTCTTTCCAACTAACGTACCGAAGACAACAGTTGTTCGGACGTTGGAAGGACAAGTGTCCCCAACGTGGTAATGTTTGTTTTCAAGGCATCACCTGCAACGACCATATGATCTTTTGATAAAGTAACACCAATTTTGCCATTGCCGTCTTCTTGTGTAACACAGCTGAATCACTTGTCATCAGCACCCTTGTTAGTGCAAACGGTGTGGACCAATTGGTATTTGGATATTTTCCTATCAGAGCTCATGTTGGAATGTAGAATTGCATCCCCTCCCATATGAAACAAACAATTTGAAACACGCTTGGATCGGTCGTTCCCAGGATACCAATTCAACATGATGTTCTCCATGCTAACAACCAACGCATACGAGTTAGGATGGACCTGGAGAAGCTCTTTAGAAAGATCAATTGAAATAATTCCGACACTGCATCCCATCCCACCAAGATTGTAACTCATTATGTTACCTCTCAGCTTATAGTGATTGATGATCATTGCGGAGAGTGACGAAGTTGACAAGAAAAGACTACAATTCACAATCAGAATTCCAATGTCTTTAGGCTTTACAATTGTCTTCAAAAACAGCTCATCAATAGCGCCAAACATAACTGCCTCTGCTTCTTTCCTAGCTTCTTTCATTGAATGATTGGGAGGAATGCTTAGAACAACTTCTTGTAGGTAAGTGTTTTTTCCAAGACCAGATCTCTCAAGGATCTTTCGCTGGAAATCAAAATTCTCCTCCGTGAAGAAACCACTCGCCCTCGAGTGATCCATAATTTTTTGGCATTTTTTTTTTATATATATAAAAAGATGAATAAATAAATAAATAAATAAAAGACAGTGCATATTTTTCTTTATACTTACAATTTCCTTAAATACATTCTAATTGCAAATGACAAAAATTAAAATGCTAAATGATAATAATAAACAGAAATAACATGAAATGCAAAAAATGATGAGAAATAAAAAAAATGCGAAAATGAAATGAAAAAAAAAGAAAGAAAAAAGGGATTCAGACAACAAATAAAAGGGATGCAAATAGCAAGTAAAAGCTGATTGGCTTGAAATAGGCCCATATACGTTTTGAACCACAGAGATCAAATCTGGACTGTTGATCTGATCAACGTCCCAGTTTTAATCTGGTAAAAGGGGAGCTATAAATAGTCTTTGGTGTTTTTTTCTTCTCATTTCTCAAAAAATTTCTCTCTCTTAGCCTTTCCCTCTCCTCTCACGCTCTCTTCTCTCTACCCCCCACTTCTTCTTTTCCGGCCGGTCTCTGGCGCCGCTAGGAAATCCGGCATGGTTGCCGACCCACTCCGGTGCGGTGGCCGGAGAGCCCTCAGCGACGCCGCCGCGCTGGAGTAAAAACCTTCTTTTCTTTTTCTTTCGGTTTTCTACTTATTTCCCCACTCTCTTTTCGTTTACAGCCTCAAAATTAATAAAAACACTTCGTACAACCCTAGATCTAAAAAAGATAGATAATCTACCTTTTTGTTTTGTGATGGTTTGTGGTATTTGTTTTGATTCGGTTATGTGTTTCACACTTAATTGTAATGTGTTTTAGATTTGGCTGTACTGTGGTGATTTGTGATGTTGGGTTGGTTTGGATTTGTTACTGGATTTTCGTGGTTTTTTTTATCTTGGGTTCGGTTTTGGTTTGGACTTTGAGTTTGGAAATTGTATTGTTGGTGTTGTGTAGGTGTTTCGGAAATCGTTGGTTCAGTGTTGGCTTGATTTTGTTACTGGGAATCTATTGTTTTTTCTTTCAAGTGGAAAATTGTTTCTTTATTAATGGAACTTACATTTCAATAGAAAGAATGTGCAGTGCATAGCTGCAATGGTACCAAGTAAATCATGGATTACATTTTAGATGCAATAACATACATCACTACCACAGGGAAATAAATTTTTGTGAAACTCGGCACACCAAACCTCATGACCAGAACTTGACTATATCAGAATTAACCAAATCTAACTTTCAAAGCAAAGACCTTACACTCATCCAGTTCCACCAGTTCAACAGCTACCACCTAATATTGATGCATACAAAAAATAATAATTTTAAACCACATTTAGATGGCAGAAATTCTTGGAACATCGACCAGAAACTGGTCGATCTCATCCATCCAAGGGTTCTTCTCTTTTGCAGGATTAATTGTCCTTAGAGCCTTCCATACTGCGTTGTTGCACTTGAATCTAGAACCAAATGTTATTTTCCATGTTCTATATCCTTTCTTGATCCTTCCTTGGCTTTCGTGCAAGCCAATTCGTACCAAAGCGAACTGCTCGAGGTGTTTCCAAAACGATAAAGTGTCATTCTTGACAGCTCCATATGCCATGGAGACAGCTTCAACTTTTTCTCTAACTCATCTAAATCATCTCTTCCACTGACATGAATGCAGAAATGTTTGAAAGCTAGCTTGAAATCCGGAATATAAGGCTTTATCTTCATCTTGAAGAGTTTCTTTCCAACTAACGTACTGAAGAACAACAGTTGTTCGGACGTTGGAAGGACAAGTGGCCCCAACGTGGTAATGTTTTTTTTCAAGGCATCACCTGCAACGACCATAAGATCTGTTGATAAAGTAACACCAATTTTGCCATTGCCGTCTTCTTGTGTAACACAGCTGAATCACTTGTCATCAGCACCCTTGTTAGTGCAAACGGTGTGGACCAATTGGTATTTGGATCTTTTCCTATCAGAGATCATGTTGGAAGGTAGAATTGCATCCCCTCCCATACGAAACAAACAATTCGAAAAAATCTTGGATCGATCGTTCCTAGGATACCAATTCAACGTGATGTTCTCCATGCTAACAACCAACGCATACGAGTTAGGATGAACCTGGAGAAGCTCTTTAGCAAGATCAATTGAAATAATCCCAGCACTGCATCCCATCCCACCAAGATTGTAATTCATTATGTTACCTCTCAGCTTATAGTGATTGATGATCATTGCGGAGAGTGACGAAGTTGACCAGAAAAGACTACAATTCACAATCAGAATTCAAATGTCTTTAGGCTTTACAATTGTCTTCAAAAACAGCTCATCAATAGCGCCAAACATAACTGTGCCTGCTTCTTTCCTAGCTTTTTTTATTGAATGATTGGGAGGAATGCTTAGAACAACTTCTTGTAGGTAAGTGTTTTTTCCAAGACCAGATCTCTCAAGGATCTTTCGCTCGAAATCAAAATTCTCCTCCGTGAAGAAACCACTCGCCCTCGAGTGATCCATAATTTTTTGGCATTTTTTTTATATATATATATAAAAGATGAATTAATAAATAAAAAAAAAGACAATTCACATTTTTCTTTATATTTACAATTTCCTTATATACATTCTAATTGCAAATGACAAAAATTAAAATGCTAAATGATAATAATAAACATAAATAAAATGAAATGCAAAAAATGATGAGAAATAAAAAAAATGCGAAAATGAAATGAAAAAAAGAAAAGAAAAAAGGGAATTTGTTGTTTTTTCTTTCAAGTGGAAAATTGTTTCTTTATTAATGGAACTTACATTTCAATAGAAAGAATGTGTAGTGCATAGCTGCAATGGTACCAAGCAAATCATGGATTACATTTTAGATGCAATAACATACATCACTACCACATGGAAATAAATTTTTGTGAAACTCGGCACACCAAATCTCATGACCAGAACTTGATTGTATCAGAATTAACCAAATCTAACTTTCAAAGCAAAGACCTTAAACTCATCCAGTTCCACCAGTTCAACAGCTACCACCTAATATTGATACATACAAAAAATAATAATTTTAAACCACATTTAGATGGCAGAAATTCTCGAAACATCGACCGGAAACTGGTCGATCTCATCGATCCAAGGGTTCTTCTCTTTTGCAGGATTAATTGTCCTTAGAGCCTTCCATACTGCGTTGTTGCACTTGAATCTAGAACCAAATGTTATTTGCCATGTTCTATGTCATTTCTTGATCCTTCCCTTGACTTTCGTGCAAGCCAATTCGTACCAAAGCGAACTTCTCAAGGTGGTTCCAAAACGATAAAGTGTCATTCTTGACAGCTTCATATGCCATGGAGACAACTTCAACTTTTTTCTCTAACTCATCTAAAACATCTCTTCCACTGACATGAATGCAGAAATGTTCGAAAGCTAGCTTGAAATCCGGACTTGGCTATAATGTGTTTCGGATTTGACTGTACTGTGGTGATTTGTGATTTGTTATTTCAAAATAGCTCTCTGCCGAAATTTTCCTTGAAAAGACAAGGAATATTCCGGGTCAAAAGAACATGTGAAAGTAGGATCTTAGTTCAAAAATTGGGGTATGACAGTTTTGCAGGAACATGTTAACGATAGGTGGACGTGGCTACTTGATCCTACACGAGGCTATTCAGTCTGTGGAACATACCATTTTCAAACGACATCTGATGTAGTCTTAGATAGGGGCTGCATTCATAACATCTGGCATAAGCTTGTTCCTTTAAATATATCTATTTTTGCTTGGCGTTTGCTCTGTAATAGAATTCCTACCAAAATAAATTTGTTGAAGCGAGGTGTCATTCAACATAATAATATTACATGTGTTGGATGATGTGGCTATTCCGAATCGGCGGACCACCTTTTCCTAGCTTGCGACATATTTGGCAGCACGTGGTATTTTTTGTGGTGTTGGCTCGTCATTGATTATGTTCCGTCAGGTGTGATTGATATCACAAAACACTTGAGATTTAATAACTAGTTTTAATTGCAGAATTTTAGCGGAGGTTAAAATTCTTCGATTCCCCTCTACTTTCTTGTTGGATTAAAGAACAAACAATTACAAGTTACGATATAAGATTTATATTTAAGTGATGAGTTTGTGGTATTATGAAACCATATAATACAATCTATTGGGTTATGAAACCATTCACGGTGCATACAATGATTCCTGGGACTTTTGGCCAAAAATATTTTCCATGAAGCATATTTTGCTATTAACCACCTCATTCACATAATAATCTTTAGAAGAAAAAATGAGTGAGTTTCAAGCACACTCAAATTGTCCAATAGTTAAGTAAATGACGAGTTGAAACAAGATGATAGAATTAATACGAAGTTCATGAGTGATCCAGATCGATGCCGATATCATTCTTATACAAATTTCTTTTATCGTTTAGTTTTACTGTTGTATTGCCTCGCAGCTAGCTTTGATTATTTTTTAGATTTTTTGAAGGATAATGCTAATTATAGCGAACAAAATCATCTTGAAACTTTCAAGAAAGCTGTTTATTGGCTAATTAACCATTATTTTAACCCCGAATTCTTCACTTTTTTTTTTGTGGTCGGGGTTCGAATCCCTGACCTTGCTAATGTATTGTCCATACCAACTGAGCTAAGCTCACGAGGATAATTCTTCACTTATTTATTTTAAAGGAGTGAATTTCTAACCACTAGACTACTTAAAAAAATGTGCATCTTTTTATTATTATTTTTATTTTTTACTATATATAAAGAAAATACATGGCTCTGGGGTGACATTTTTACTTCCAATTATACCCTTAAATAAATTTGTTTCTATGAATGTTATATTGTTGGTATTATTAAAAAAGATAAGAAATTATATTATATTTGTTATATTATTTGTGTCATTGAAAAAGATAAGTATATTTTGTTACAATACGAAAATAAAAAATACCTATACCTATAATTTTAATAAAAAAACAATCATAATAAAAAGTGCGAATAGGCGGGCACTGAATGTCCTTCTGAACGCTAGTAACCTATATTATATATAAAGCAAATAGAGAAATTTGGACTGACTTTTAATTATTCTAATTATACGCTTGAACAAATTTTCATATAATAATGTTATATTATTGGTGTATTAAAAAAGATAAGAATTTGTATTATATTTGCTATATTATTTGTGTCATAGAAAAAGATAAACATTTATTTTGACAAAAAAAAATGTTAATCTTAAAATTCAAGGCCCGGAAAGGAAAACATCTGCCAAAAGCAGAAATGGAGTCACTCATCAAATATGTTGTTCAATCAATCCCGACGTACTATAGGAGTTCTTTTCTTTTACCAACAACTATAGGGGATGAAATAAAAAAAAATGTTGAATTCATTTTGGTGGGGCTCGAATCGACATAATGGAAAAGGAATTAATTGGTTAAGATGGGAGAAGATGGCTATGAGAAAGGAATATGGTGGCCTGGATTTCCGACATATGTATGGATTTAATTTAGCTATTCTAGGGAAGCAAGGTTGGCGGTTAGAAACCAACCAAGATATACTATAATTGCTCGAAATTTCAAAGCTAGATACTTTCCAAGGGTGGATTTTGTGAACGCTAAATTGGGTCATAACCCAAGTTTTGTTTGGCGTAGTATCTACGCTTCACAAGTAGCGGTCAGAAGAGGTCTCAGATAGCGGGTGGGTAATGGGTCGAAAGTTAGGGTGTGGTATGATCCTTGGGTTCGCGATGGTGGTAATGGTTTGGTGACAAGTCTGGTTGCCATGGGAATAGAGGATATGTTGGTTAGTGATTTAATTGATCATGATGAACATATATGGAAGCATGACATTATTAATATGTTGTTGAACAATAAAGATGTGCAACACATAGTAGCCTTGCCTATTATTGATGAGATGAATGATGACAAACAAGTTTGGTCGTTTACCCCCAAGGGGATTATAATGTTCGCTTTGCGTATCGTTATATCATGGAAATACTCGTTTTTCAATGGAGGGTCGCATGGAATATCTACCAACGTGGTACCGTCTGCAAACAAGAGGCATTCAATGTAGCGATCGGTGTATGATGTGTGAGAGATCGTACAAAAATGATTGACATGTTTTCTTTGGTTTTGATGAATTAGAAGTAGTATGGGAAGCAGCAAATCTTTGGCACATCATCAAGGAGAATTTAGAAATTGCGGATGGTTCGTATCTTTATTTTTCAACTACCCGAGCAACTACCTCAATAACAACGTCTGAATTTTGGCATGACTTTATGGGGCCTATGGAAGCGAATAAACGACAACCTCTGGAGTGATATTGATGCAAGTCATCGTATGGTTGTCCATATGGCGCGTGAAACCTTATTGCAATAGCAGCAAGCTCATGCAAATAAGGTTCGTAGCGAAGAAGAAGAGCTGAATAGCAACGGGTCTTTCAGACATGAACAAAGTAGATGGGGGAAACCAAAAGAGGGGAGAGGTAAAGTGCAATATCGATGCGGAAATTTTCAAGGAGGAAGGCTGTTACGACATTGGCATGTGTATGAGAGTCATGGCGAATATATAAAAGCTAGGACAACTTGGTTTCCAGGATTACCACAACCTCACAAGGCAGAAGCAAGAGGATTAAAGGAAACAATAAAGTTGCTTAATAGCTTGAGTTTGTCTAATGTGTCTATCGAAATTGATTGCAAGCAAGTGGTTGACGACATCGGTAGGAAACTCAATACCAATTTCATTCTCGACGCTATTCTAGAGATTTGCAAAGCTTTTTTGAGAATTTACCAAAACTCTAAGATAAGTTTCATTAGGCGACAAGTAAATAATGTTGCTCGCTTGTTAGCTAGAGCATCGTTATCTTATGGTAGACCCCAAATTCATGATCATATGTCATCTTGTATTGAGACTGTTATTATTAATGAAATGAGTTGATTTTTTTTTTGTCAAAAAAGAATGTTTCTTTTTTTTACAATTTAAAGAAAAAATTTAAACAAGGTTGGTTGGGTTTGTTACAATTTAACTGTTACAAATATATATATATACTTATAATTTTAATCAAATCAAAATTTTATATAAAGTACCGTTTATAATTTACACGTTTTAGCGCAATAAAGAGAACGAAAAAACGTGTACGTGTTTTCGTTTTCCGCCGGTAATAATAATAATAATGCTTCTAAACTCCTTGGGCGTGTCACATTAAATCCATAATCTTCTTATCACTATAATCCCTATAAGCACATTTTCACTCCTAATTCTGAGTATGTGTAGGTTCAAAACTAAATTTCAAATAGGATTGCTCCACCACTTCATAAAAATCATCGACTATCAAAAGCATATCCACACTCCCAAAAAGCATAATACAATTCCATCACTTATAATTCTTCCCCACAAATCAGGAATTCAATGTATCAAAAGAAATCAAAAATTGAAGATAAGATACATTCAATGGCTTAACCATTATAATACAATGTTTGTGTCGACTTCAAATCAATCATGGCAGGACAATTATCTCCAACCAAAACTACAAACCATGGAAGCAAAACAAATTTACTGACTTCAATCAGATCATAACAACAAATTACCCTTTCAAACTAATATATAAAATCATATAATAGAAATATAAGGGAATTATACTACCTATCTACACAATTCGAACCTCAAAACCCGGTCTTCAGCTTTAAAGTGATCGAGGTTGCTCTAAAAAAAGAACTTTAAAGTGATTGAGTATAAAAAAATGAAAATCTCATTTCTCCGTCTTAAAAGGTGACTTTTAGCTACTGTACTATTTAACAAAAAAAATTGCTTATAAAAAAATGATGTTCATTTATTTTTAATTTTTAGGGTTAAATGTTTTTGGTCCCTATAAATATACCAACTTTTCGTTTTAATCCCTCTAAAATTTTCCTTCAACTTTTAGTCCCTATAAAATTTTTAATCACTATTTTTGGTCCCTATTTTAAAGTTAATTTTTGTATTTTTTTTTAATAAAATTGTGCATAAATGTGTAGAATATTGTAAAAAATATTCCTCAAAAAAATTAGAATTTTTTAACAAAACAAAATTAAATGTGAATTTTTAACCGCAAAAATATAAAAATTCATATTAAATTTATGTTTTATTAAAAAATTGCATTTTTTTTTGGATAGATTCTTATAATATTATGAATTTTCTGCAAAATTTTATTCAAAAATATGAATTCTACATATGAGTTTACTTTAAAGGATGAACCAAAAGTGAAGATGAAGAATTTTAAAGACACTAAAAGTTGAAGAATTTTTTTAGAGGAATTAAAACGAAAAAATTGATATATTTATAGGGATCAAAAACATATTTAACCCTATTTTTTATAATTGTATAAAGTGTTTGTTTTTGTATATATAAGTTCACACATTTTTTTGCCTGAAAAAGCACTCATTAATTTCAAAGCAACATGGTATAAAGTTTCAAGCACTTATGAGACAATATTAGTTAGGAAATAAGATAGGGGATTAGCTTGAATTGCCCATAAAGGCATTAATGGAAAGACAAAATGAAGTATACGATAAAAAAGATAGAATAGGTAAAGAAGTTAAACCTAAATAAAACCATTTGAATATTTGGTGGATGAGAGGATGGACCAGAGATCAATACTCATGGGTTCATGGCGGCGTCATGGAAAGCATGCACGTAATGTCCTCAGCCGTACGATATTGACACTGTTTAGTCCATCAGACACACTACAGTTCCAACCAAGCAAAGAAGAGAGAGAGAATCCAAAACCAAAACAAGAAAAAAAAGGAGTACTACCAAAATACACTTGCTATTTTTATCTATATTGTCTTTTAAATTTACTTTCTATCCATTAATTTATATACAAATGTGTCTGCTGTCTTTTCCAATTAAGTTTTTTTTGACAAACTTTCCAATTAAGTTGTACTTATGAGATATATAGTTTAATATTTATATATTTATTTATTATCTTTATTAATATAAGTATAAAATAATGGTTAAGTAAATTGTTTTTGACGAATATAAGTATAAAATAATTGTTAAGTAATTGTTTTTGACACGAAAATAATGGTTAGGGAAATTGTGTTTTCATTCTTTTGGAGGATTGCGAGCTCGTCATTCATTCATGCAGCCTAGGTTATGTTTTATTTAAGTTATGTGGAAAGAGCGGAACAACAGAGTTTTTAAGGTTAAGGAAAATTCAAATCAACAAATGTTAAATAAAGTCAAATTACATTTATTTTGGTGGTTGGCAGCTTATAATGTCAATTTTGGTTAAAACTTTCATATGTGGTGGTCGAGTTCTTTTGTTTTACGTGCATTGGCTAAGTTCTCTTGAATCTTTTGTTTTTGATTTCGTTCTGACTCTAAACTTTTGAGGTTTTTTTCTGACACACCTTATGCTAGTAATGACTCTCAGTTGGTGTTAATATAATTTATTTTTGCTTATTCGAAAAGAAGAAAAAGGTAAATTGTTTTTTACACGAATTAAGAGTACATGGTGTTTTTTGTACTTCTGGGGGATTGTATATATTTTGAATGGCTTTGGTACTTCTTCTTTGCCCTAATTTTTATTTTAGGTTATTTATTTTGTCTAAACCAAATATCCCTTGTATTTTTTTATTATTTGTGAGCTAAACATTTTTTTAAGGTCTGGTATTTTCAGCCCAAAAAATGCCAAAAGGAAAACAGGAAAGAAAGTAATAAGTTACATTGAAAATCTACAAAAAGTAGGAAATCAAAAAAGAGGCAAAACAAACCCCGTTACAATTAGACTCACAAACAACAGAGGTGATTAAACCACTATAAATGATAGTCAAAAGTAAAATTGATGTGATTTGCTTTCAGCTATTAATATGATTAAAACTGAATTTTTTTCGAGAAGTTGTTGTAACGTGTTCTCATTTTACTGTAAAACTCGAGCATTTCTTTCACGCACACATGAGTGGCAAATGAGATGAAGAATTGAGCGTGTATTGTTTAATAGACTGCCTAAAGTTTCAAATTGAAGTAAATAGTCTTTCACATGAGCGGGATGCACCGTAATAAAACCCCACTAAAAATATCATGCCAAATTTCACCAATAAAAATGCAAGATAGAAAAAGATTATCAATATCTTCCACTTTGCCACATTTGTGGGTTAAACGTTTTTTTTTTTTTTTTTTTACTTTTCCCCATTATTTCTAATAAATTTTGGTGTTAAAAAAAGGAAGTAAGAGCATAATTGAATTTGAAAAGATTTACGCACTATGTATTTTTTTTGTGGTGTTTGAGTTTTGAATTATGAACCTTACATATATTATGCATTTGTCCGTAGAACTAAGCTCATGAGGACACCCACTATTATTTAATTATAAGCTTCTTTATTCAAATAAAATTATGTCTATAAGTGTATATATGCACATTTCCAAATTATTAAAGATATTTATTATAATTTTTTTTAAATATATTTGTTATATGTAATTCTACTAATTTATATTTTAAAAAAAAACACACATCTACACAAAGGATAATTTAGTAATATCTATGGATATATAGTTCTACAGATTTATATTTATAATAAAACACATCTACACAAAGGATAATTTATTAATATCTATGGATATAAAATATACATATTAATTAATTAGAATACCAATTTATTTTAAAATATTTGTGAAAAATTCTGAAAGTGCTTATAAAAAGGGGCATGGAGTAATTCAAAAGTATAAATAGGCTAGCTCACTTTAAACAGCATTTATCGCTCTCTCTAGCACACTCTATTTACCTTATCCTGTGAGTAAATAAAATTCAAATGGATTTTACTAAACTTCAAATTAATTTTATTAATCAAACTGATCCTACGTAGTGGCCCGGTATGTCCTGTAGCGTGAGTGAGTTCTTAGTAATACGATCACTGATTGTTCTAGTCAAAATTAAGCCTGTAATCTTCTTAATAATTTATGCTTAGCTGAAGTTCATTTACCATTTAAGATTAATGACGTGGTATGGTATGGTGTTCATAATTAATATTTAAAATATAAGTAAAAAATAGAAATGGAAAACAAATGTAATAATATATATTATAAGAGCATATGTGAGCTTACCGGTAAGGACCTTCATATCAAACTCTAGATAGTATGAGACCTTTACCTCGAAAACAAAATTAATTATGAGCACCTTATTCTTTAATTTTTCTCTCATCAAATCGTCACAAAATTCAAGATTCAAGTGTATTGATTCAATAAACCTAGGATCGAGTAAACTAGTTATTATTATTATTATTTTTTGTCAGTGGAGTGTATGAAGTTCGAACTCCAACCCTTACATATAGCAACGCATGTTGGGGCTATATTTATATTTATTATTACAATATAATTATAACTATTTTAGACAAATGCTAAACTAGATACCCGTATATATCTTTTATTGGTCCAATATACACTTGAATGGCAATATCAAACAAATATAATAAGTAGTAGTAATAGAGTTTTCACCAAAAATGATTATGTCCTTAACATTTGAAGAAAAGGAAAGTGAAAAAGCAAAATAAGAGATATGATTGTTGTGTGGTTGTTAATAACCAAAGGACAGCAACTTGGTAACTGACTAACCAATAGTTTGTCGACAACACAACATTATCAAAAACAACTCTGGTTTTAAATTTCCAAAACCAGAAACCACTTGTTCCCAAACCCCTTCAATATTTTTTTTATAATATAATGAATGATAGTAGTAGAACACTCACACTCACAGATGTGGTCTCTCTTCAAAAAACTTGTCCAGAAGAAGAAAGACCCATAAATTAACATTCTCTAAGCTATAATAGAAAGGCTTTTAAGCATATTTCTGGGGCTTGTTCCCTTTTACTTGTTTAGGTTTTTCTTGGGAAAAAAAGATATAGCTAGAAGAAGTAATTTAGGTATAATAATATAATTAAAGCAAAAACAATTTCCTAAAACAAACATCACTAAACATAACATGGGAAGGGGTAGGGTTCAGTTGAAGAGGATAGAAAACAAGATCAATCGTCAGGTTACTTTCTCTAAAAGGAGAGCTGGACTTCTCAAGAAAGCTCATGAGATCTCTGTTCTATGTGATGCTGAAGTTGCTTTGATTGTCTTCTCCCACAAAGGAAAGCTCTTTGAATATGCAACTGATTCTTGGTAAATATTTTTTATTTATTTATTTTATCATATATCCAAAAAAATTATATATTATATACTACACTACTAAATATTGCACTTTATATATTATTAAATCATTGATATATAGATCTTTTCATTCCTTAAATATAGATCTCTTCATTGCACTTATTTTTATTAAATGTTTTCTAATATATACTTTTTGTGTATATCATATAAATCTCTCTTTCAAACACAAAATAAATTTATTTCTTTTGTGTAATTATTAGTTGATCTATATATGCATACTCTAACTTTTTTTTTATTGAGTCAAGGATTTTTTAAGCCTGTGTTTATTTTTTTTCTTTCCAATATCCATACCTTTTTATTTTGGCTTCTTGTTCTCACTTGAGAAGGGTTTGTATAATTTTGGGTGCAAGGCTAAAAGAGAATATATGTTTTCTTTCTTTCCTTTAAAAAAAAATGCTTTCTTTCTTTGTTCTTTTTCCTTGTTTTTGTTTAGATTTTATATCAAACAGTGCAAACCTAAAAGTATGTGGTTCTTTCTTGTATATTAATTATTATTTTTTTGCCAAAATCTTCTTGTATATGTTATAATATACACTCTTTCAAAAGGATTCATATATTTATTTATGTGTAAAGCAAATTAGGCTTTTTTACTCAAGTAAAGGGAATTAGTTGATCTATATATTTATCTAACTTATTTATTTTCTTCATTGAGTCAAGGATTTTGAAGTCTATGTTTACCTTTTTTTTTTCTTTCAAATTTCACAACCTTGTTTTTTCCTTTTTCACTTGAGAAGGTTTCTTTTGTTTGGGTGCAAAGCTAAAGAAGAATATATGTTTTCTTCTTTGTATTTCTTCCAAATCTGATTTGTGGTTAGGTCAAGCACTGCAGACCTGATACTAAATGGTTTTGTCAAAATAAAATTAAATAAGAAAAATATTACAGGACAGAGTTTTTTGGATAATGAATGTTCTTATGTCATACTTCTCTAAAACAGGTCCTTTTTTTTATTGGATTTATTGCATTTTCATAGTTATTTAAGTTTATTCTTTACATATATTAGTCATCATTTTTTTCTCTTGATATGAAAAAAAAACTTTATTTTTAATAATCAAAAACATGAAACCATCCTTTCAATTCTATATTTTTTTGTTTTTTTATTTTTTTATTTTAATTTATCATCTTTTTGGTTTTTAAAAAAAGAAATTATTAAATGTTTTTGTCGCACACCATTTATCATGAATTTTTTTTTTTTATATCCATACTTGGTAGAAAATTATTGCTTAGATAGACATTTTTCATGAAAAAAAATATTATAGCATACATGATACATGGTCCTGTAGAAAACCCTAGTTTGATTTTCTTCACATATAAATATAATTTGTTTAATTAAATTTGGTTAAAGATATACCTTGATGAGGTGCTTAATCTTCTGGAAATGACAAAGTCAGTAAGATTGACAGTATTTGGTTATTACTTGTCACAACTTCATTTTGGATCTCCAGTCTTATCAATGCAGAACCTATATAGAAGCATCATTTGCTGACTTTACTTTTAAATTTTTGTTGTACTTTTTTTTAATAAAACAAGTCTTCTGAAAAGTTGATGATTTTTCTCCCTATAGTATTGGCTGTAATCAACACGTATTTAAACAAACCAGGTGTTGTGTTCACTTTGAAGCTTAAGTCCATTCAAAGCATGGAAGCAAGAATGTTGCATGCTTTTCTGTTAAAAATAAACAGAACTTATATTCTTGCCTGGCCTCAACTTTTAGGTGCTTCGTGTCAATGAATTAAACAAATGAACTTCTAGTTTTTCTTTCAGTTCGATTGGACGGTTCAGAAATTCTGTACTGATTTTGTGTACCAATTTTTTTTGTTATAAAAGAATGAAAAAAAATACATTAGTAAATAAATAAAAATACATTAGCAAAAGTTTTGTCATTAGATACATTGGATGTTTTGCTTAAAAATAACGACAATTAAATTGAGTTTTCATCTTCAGTTGTGAACAATGTTCACATTTCTATTTCAGATTAAGTGTTTTTCTTTTAAGTATTTATACCATATAATGTGGATGTTTTTTATTTTTTTTTTATAGATTATAATGTGGATGTTTTAATTATGCTAATTAAAATGAAAAAAATTTAATTGGAAACTCCATTGTCATTTTTGTGGTGGATTTTTATATTCAATTTTAGGGGTTATCTAATATGAACCCCGCCCAACTATGGATCTCCTTTTTTTTTGTAAGTTTTAATGAATTTTTTTTTATTCTCAATTTTTATTATTATAAAATTTATTTGTTATTAAAAATGATAAAGGTCCAACTTTAGACCATTTTTTAGATGTTCATATTAAACACACCCTCAATTTTACGATGAGTTGAGAAAAACATTGTAAATTTGTATATATTTGATCATTTGCATACAATGATTGAATTAAACATAGATTTATTTTATTCTTGTAGTCTAAATTTGTTTTTCTTTTCAAATTGGCATGGTAAATTAGCAATACATCCTCAATTTGCATTTCAATTTTTCTAAAGTGCTTGCCTATATTATAAGTTAGCATAATTTTATTAAAGATCTTCTGAGTGTTTATTTGGAGGGTTTTTGGAGTGAAGACCTCAGTGCTCTTTAGTTTCTTGCTTGGTTTGTAATGGTATCATATTTTGGCCCCTTGTACCCCTATAAATATAATTAATTGTACCTTTTTTCGTTTAATAAAAATAATATACATCACACTATAGATTTATATACCAATTGATTCAATCTGAAGGCTTAAGTGAAAAAACAATTATAACATGATATATTTTGTTAATTTGTGTATTATATATAACATGCTCTAGCTTGTCATGATTTATCATTGGCATGATTGATAAGACTTTGAAATAAAGGTGTCGTTGTACGTGATTGTTGAGCTAATTAAATACTACATAATAGGTTTAATCCTAATAATATCTTTTTTTTTGTAATAATCTCTAAACAGCATGGAGAAGATATTGGAGCGATATGAAAGGTACTCCTATGCAGAGAGACAGCTAGTTGCAAATGATTCTGAGTCCCAGGTTTGTCATTTAACTACACAAGTGCATTCAGATCAGTCATGTTTAAGATTTTAATCCCATTATTAATCGAAAACCAAAATAATAATGACGATATAATTTTAAATTGTGGTCCGCAACTGCAATTGTGTCGATAATATAAAAGTTTTAGAATTCTCTCAACATTAGCATTACCAATATCAAGGCTCACAACATAATCTCAACCGCGAATGCAGGGAAATTGGACCATTGAGTATACGCGACTGAAGGCAAAGATTGATCTTTTGCAAAGAAACTATAGGTATATTATTTAACATTATGTACTTTGTTAAACATTCAACATTCACTAGTCACACTGAATTATTATGACACTAAACCCTATAGGCACTACATGGGAGAAGATTTGGGATCAATGAGCCTCAAAGAGCTTCAGAGTCTGGAGCAGCAGTTAGATACTGCTCTCAAACTCATTCGTACACGCAGAGTAAATATATCTAATATAACTTCTATATTTAATAAACTATAGTTGTTCTTTGTTGCTGATTGATATTGAAGTATGTATTTTTACTTTGATTTAACTAGAACCAACTCATGTACGAGTCCATTTCAGAGCTTCAGAAAAAGGTACATGCTTCAATCTTTGTGTAGCCTAGGTTTATGACAAACTATAACTTGATTATGCATCTATCTATTCTAGATAATCAAACTGACATGTGCTCTTCTTTGGTGTGTAGGAGAAAGTGATTCAGGAGCAGAATAACATGCTTGCAAAAAAGGTGATTTATTCAGCCTTAGTTATTTCTTTTTATTTTCTTTTGTGCAATAGGTATTCTTTAATTTACCATTGGTTAATGCTGCTTGATCCGGATATGATCATTTCTTGGTACAATGGTACTAATAGATATATTGTTTTAATAGCAAATCTACTTTGATGATTCTTGCAAATTATATGTATGTTTTCCTTGTTAATTAATTATGCTTGAAATTATAAAATGGTGATATTTTCAATATATATTACATAGTGAGAGTCCTATGTAAGCTTAACTATTTCATTCATCCATCCATCCAACAACTTTGATTATAGTTTGTTTGATACTCACAAATAAGTAAATGTGATATATATGGGAGCTTCCCCTTCCTTAAAAGGGAGTCTAAATATGGACCAATAGATATTTACTTAAATAACAGGTCAAGATAGGGTTTATCTAATATAAACCTTCAAAAAATAACAGGTAAAAAATTATTTTATAATAATGAAAAATGGAGAACACATAAAATATTTAATAAAAATAGTAAGATTCACCTTTGGATCAAATCCATATCATATGGCCTGATCTAAACATATTATTTTTTAGATAAATGAAAATATTGCAATTTGCATGTAAAATACATGTTGCAGCCCACTATAGCATGTAGTCGATTCAGGTCTACCATTTTGGATATGGATCATATTAGGGTTTCCCTACTATGGGATTAATTTCCCTTTTCCTTTGTTACCACTCCCACTATTAAGTAAGAAGTAATTATGTTACTCAATCATTAATATGGAACTCAAAGTGTGGTGGGTTTCCCTATTCCAATGAAGCTATGTCAATCTATTCTTACTTTAAATTTATGCAAAAGTCGTTTATGGTATGAATAATTAATCAAGGCTAAGATTCTTCCTTTTTATTTTCCATGACTTTTTTGGCCTTACAAAAATAACTATAGATCAAGGAGAAGGAAAAGATTGCAGCTCAGCAGCAGGCACAATGGGAGCACCCAAACCATCACGGAGTTAATCCAAATTACTTACTACAGCAGCAACTTCCAACTTTGAACATGGGGTGGGTAACATTTCTATAACATGCTTTATTAATTAAATTATGTCACATCTACCACTTCAGTTCTTGTACTTCATTAGTAGTTACTGATCATAGTAAAATTATTTGCAGTGGCAATTACCGTGAGGAAGCACCAGAAATGGGGAGGAATGAACTTGACCTTACCCTGGAACCATTGTATACCTGCCATCTTGGATGCTTTTGATGAAAACCTTATTAAAGGTGGATGGTATTTATCAATATATATGTGCTTATATATATGTGGCTCTATGTTTTGTAGTTTCCCTATTTTGAAGACGCTAATAGTGTATTGTAAGCTTAATTATAACTTGATTATAAGGGTATAGACTCCTAAGTGGAATTAAGCTTTTCTATGTATTAATTATTTATATAGCTTAAAGGCAAGTCCTGTAATGTAATGACATTCGAGCTGATTAAGCATTGACTTTTACCTTCGGTACAAGGATCAGATATTTTATGGCGGTTTCAACCGCTATAATTCATGTATGCGACGCTTAACCTACTCTCGCTATATTGTGCGTCCGAGGTTTTAAAATTCTTGTGGGAACATATTATGTGTATTGGTTTTACTTTTAAATCATCAAAATGTATTAATAACCATTCGAATCGGGAGCACAAGGAGTATGCGAAAACAAGTCTAACAACAGGCAAATAGAGCACTAGCAGGAGCAAGCTACAAAAGAAAAGGGAAATTGGGTTAGTAATGTGTAATCGGGTTGAGGTTCTTAATTCCCGGTTAAATTCTTGGAAGAATAGATTTGTGATTATCGGCGGAAGAGTTCTTCTCATTAATCGGGTGAACGCAACTTTTTGTGAGGCGGAGCAGTGAGTGTTAAGAAAATTTGTTGGGTATAAATGGAATGATGTGTGCTTTTCAAAGTCTAGGGGAGGGCTTGGGAAAAAAGACCTAAATATTCTTAACCGAGCTCTTCTAGCAAAGTGGAGTTAGAGAATATTGGTGGAGGGAGATTCATTGTGGAAGGTGTTGTTGGCTAGATATTGAGATGATATTGGTATTAATTCAGATTTATCCGGTTTTCCTTCTTCAAGAGTGGAGTCCTTGTAGTGGAAGGATGTTCGTGGAATTGGTGGGGGCGAAAGTCAATCGGAAGATTAGTTTAAAGTAATTGCAAAAAAGGTTGGGTAATGGGGAAGAAATCCGACTTTGGCATTATAGTTGGTGGGGGGATTCTCAATTCTTTCCCAAGGTTTTTCTCCTTGTCCAATCAAAAGTCTTGTCTTATTTCAAAGGTGGGGAATTGGGTGGACGGTTGGTGGTGTTGGAGGTTGATTTGGAGGTGTTCATTCATTACGTGGAAATAAGAACATGGTGGATTTCATATCTGCGGTTAACATTTCAACACCTCTAGACAGGTGGATTTTTGGAGTTAACAGTCAAGGTTTCTTTTGGTTAATGGTAGAAAATGGGGACCTTTTTGCATTGTTGTGGGATAGCTTTGCACCCTTAAAACTGGTAATCTTTTCATGGAAACTTCTTCTATCTCGGCTGTCCATAAGGTGCAACCTAGGGAAGAGAGAGGTGATTCGAGTAGGACATGTGACGTGTTATATTTAGCATGATCATGTACCGAAGACGGGATATAAAAAATTTATTAGGTGTGGGTTCACTAGTTCTATTTGGTATGAGGTGTTCAAGTGGCTTGGGATCATATCGGTGTTGTCGGGAAATTTGTTTACGTTGCTAGATTTCTTGGGGGGGGGGGGGGGGGGGGGGGGGGGTCATTGATATGACATTTATTACTTTGGTCATTTGAAAAGCTAGGAATGAAAAAAATCTTCAAGACAAAGAATCCAAAAGTGGAAGAGGTGGTTGATTCGATCAAAAGGGCGTCTTGGGAATGGTTTTACGTCGTACTCCTTCCGTTTTTAAATATAACCAAAATTGACTTTTTAGGTTCATTCATTTAATGATGTATGTGGTGGACAACATACATCATTACCACATACATCATTAAATAAATGAACCTAAAAAATCAATTTTACTTATATTTAAAAACGGAAGGAGTAATTGGTATCCTACGTTATCAATTGTTAGTTAAGGTAGCTTGAGTGCTTGTGGTTTGTGGTCTTAGCTAGTTTTTTTGGATGGAATAAGTCATTTGTACTTTATCTTGTGTTTAGTACCCCTCATGTACTTGTCTCATATTTTATTCAATAAATCTAACCTAAAAAGATTTAGTTACACATGGTAACTAAAAATAAATTATTAAAGATAAAAACATACCTTAGAAAATCAAGGAGAAGATAAAAACTCCTCCGAAACTCTAGAAATGCCTTCATCTTGAACTGCTCCAGTTCTTAACGATAAATTATGAATCACGAGGGTTGGTATTTATAGTGAGAGTTTATACCTGAGTTTGGGCTAAAAGTGCGGGTTTTACCCACAAAAAAGAATGAAAAGACACTTGCGCCCTACACTTTTCAGGTGTACGGGGTGCATGGCTAGCATGCCTAGCGCATGAGTATGTAGCAAATACCATGCCTTAGGCGCATGGTTTGTGAAAAGCATGTCATAGGCACATGGTATTGCTTCCCGGGCCCAGTTTCTCCGCTTTTCTGTCTTTCAGGTTTTTGTTTTCAAATAACTTGCCTTGGAACTTGGGAACCAAATTCCTCCCTCTTGTAAATCTCCTGATGCCTCTTGAATCTTCATTCTTGGTCTTCCTAAGTCTTCATAAATCTTCGGATGTTCTTGATTTGCCGATTTACACGATTTCTTCGTGAATTACTTCAAAAACCCCTAAAATTGCTATGTTTTGCAAAAACTAAAATTACAGACTCAAATATAGAAAACATTACAAATATCCCAAAATCATAGGCAATCGTTCTAATACTCCTCCTTTTTGCAACTAAAACATACTGAAAATGACTGAAAAACATGCTAAGAATAATGTAAGATGACATGTCATCACCTATTAACCGAACCGAACCAAAACCAATTTTTTTTAACTTTTTAGTCCTTTTGCAAATTTAATTGTTTTTTTTTGTCCTTTTTTAATGTAATTGCAAGATACTTTCCTTTCATTAGAATGCTTAATACAGTTCAAGCACATAAAACAGTTTGTGGTGATTGTTTGAAGCTATTAGAATGATTTACATATACATTTGGAGCTTCTTCATGTTTCAAGAGCTTGTTGTTGTGATAAATGATAAGATTTCTTAGAGAGGTCATTGTAATAAACATGTCTATGTCTTTGGAACCTTAAACGGTTAACCGTTTTGTTACCTCTATTTGTACATTACGACCATTTAAAATTTGGAAACCTATTCTATTTTATTTTAGTTGTAAGCACATGCAAAAAGTTTTTTTTTAAAGAAGCACATGCAAATATTTATAAGTATTAACTACACACATTTAGCATTTTCCAATACATTTCTTCATAACTAGGGATAAACATTTTCCAATACATTGATTCATAACCAGGAATAAACATTTTCAATGCACGCTGGTAAGTGTTCACATATGCTGGTAGGATAAACATAAACAACTAGTGATACAACAAAAATCTTGCACTGCATATCCATAATAATACTGTATAAAATTTATTCTAATGCTCATACTTAATCTTGTCCAAATATGTGTTCATCAATCTAACATAGTGAACTAATGTTGCGGTTATATCTTTATCCCAGGTTCCTTTTTCTCAATCATTTTTCAATGTTCAACGGACAAAGATATTCACATGTCTGCATCTTCCATTGGCAGTACTCACACCTGTCCAATTGAAAACATAAAAAAGAAACAAAAAAATCAGAGCAATTTAGTATTACACAGCTTCATCACAAAGAATTACTTGTTATCCTTGCATCACCAAGACATAAGAGGTACACTTCACTTGTTATCAAAAGTTGTACATCTGTCCAATCTTAATTCATCCTTAGGAACATAGTTTCCAACCAAAACATCTTTAAAGTCTCACATAGTTTTCAGCCAATCTATCCTATCACAACCAAATCAACCATAAATCACACCTACAAACTAACAACCTGCTACACTCTAAAACTAGAGAAAACAAGACATCCTACAAAAAAAACAGTATAGAAACTTAATCTGAAACTATCACTTGAAGAAAAACACACGAAATCATAAGCTTAGTGTCAGTATCGATAAGACACAATCAACCCAAAAACCAACTAGGTATCAATTTATTTTCAAGTGTTACCTTTATGATTCTAGTGAATAGTTTTCAATTTTCACCATCTAAGTGACTGATTCTTGAGATGTTATCTCTACAAAAACAAGATATATATTAACCAAAGCTGGAAATAGGAATCAAAATACACAAGTACACAACAATAACAATATTGATACAAGTAAATTTAACTTTCTCCATTCTATGGATCTCATCAAGCTCCTCTTCTGAAAACAAATGAAGGGACTTTCCTTTCAACCAGTCTTGCGTGCAAACAAGCGCTTCCACTGTTTTGGGTGTTATACAAGTACGGTAATCACTAACAACCCTTCCACTAGTGTTGAATGCCGACTCTAAAGCTACTGCAGATGCAGAATTAGCTAACACCTCTCAAGCTATGCTTGCCATAATAGGATATCTATTTAAGTTGGCTTTCCACCAACCTGAGATGTCAAAATCAACTTCGTTCTTGTAAGACACTCGATCTTCTTTTAGATATTCTTCAATTTTAGATTTAGAATAATAAACATTCCCGTTTTCTTGATTGTAGTGGCACCAAATATCATCATCATCCTTCTCATTTGATGGTGTTTCTAGTAGACTAGATTGAGAGTAATCAATACCACCATATTAAACATAAATTTTTCTAAAAGATGACATCAATTTGGACTTCAGATCTTTGGCCTTTCCAGTGCTTGCATATAATAGGTCAATATAAAATTCTGTTTCACCCTTGGATCAAGAACAAAAGCAATCAATAGCAAGATATTTAAGATATCCGGATCTCCCCAATACTTGTTGAACTTAATTTTCATCTTGTTCGTTGTCTCCATGATGTACTTATTTGGACTACCTATATGCTTGTTGATCCATTTCCCAATTGTGAACACCTCTGCCATATATGAAGCACTAGTCACATACAAAGATCCAGACAAACGAACTGTGGATTTATAAAACAACTTAAGCAAGGGAAGCACCAATTCAACATAGTCCCAATCATCATCTTTTATTCCACGAGTTGTTTTCTCGGTCATTTCTCGACGAAATGCGACCTCCCGTATGCTTAACAAGTGAAAGACCTTCCTATACTTCAAGGCAACCTTCAACATTAAATAAGTTGAATTCCAACACATGTCAACGTCAAGTACAACAACACCTTTGTATGAAATTTTCTCATTACATGCACATATAATGAACTTTTCCAATCTAGATGGCGAGGATTTGACCCATTTAACCACATGACGAATCTTTGTAATAAACCCTCCTTTATCATCCTTCAAGCCAGATTTTACAATAAGGTTCAAGACATGAGTACAACACCGGATGTGAACATAATCCCCATTTAAGACGTGATTGTCCTAAGAATTCATCATGTTAGATAGATATCGAATCATAAGTTAATATTTTACCATCCAACCCCCAATTCCTCAAATAAGTGTCAACATATTTACCAAACATGTCTCCCGTGTGACCCGTGATTTGGCAAAAGTTAATGATTTTCATATGCAGCTTCAACTTACTATCAACAAAATAAACAGTCAAACTCATGCAACTTAAGTTTTGATTTAATTTCCATGTATCAGTGGTCAAACAAACTCTACCAAAATTCTTCAAGAATTTTTTCAATTTCCCCAACTCCTCATTGTAGAGTGCCCATATGTCACGCCTCAATATATATCGTGAGGGGATATCGAATCGGGGCTGAAAGAAAATCAGCAACTTCCTAAGTTCTTCATTTTCCACAAAGCGGAATGGGATCTCGACACACACAAAAGTTCTCACTAATTGTGGTCGACATGCCTCTTGATCAAATTTAGAATAGGTTGGAGAAGAAAATACTTGACCTTTTTAAATAATTTTTCTCCTTTTCCTTGACTGGGTCCCTTGGGTATCACCATTGTTAAACTTAGGGCATCTTGATAAATAATTCCACATACCACTTGTCCCTTTACTAGTTGCAATGAACTGAGGGCAATAATTGCATTTAGCCTTTTTCTGTCCCTTTTCCCCTTTCCCAGGCAACTCCTTGAAATGTTCCCATACACTAGACAGCTTATTAATGCTACCACTAGATTGAACATCATGTTCAACATTAGATTCAAGATCATTTTCATGATCAAGTTAGAACTAAAATAAAACCAAAAATATTCAGAAGCCGAAAGAAACAAAAACATATCCTGCAGAAAGAAACTGCCACTACTGCCTCAAACTAGGAACTAACATATCCTGCACCAGAAAAAATAACACAAAAACTGCAGGAAAAGAACGAGGAGACTGCTAAATTATTGACATAACGGAATCAATTGAAGCATCATAATATGAAGTACCTATACGTTTGATAATTCTTATTAATGGAGTTAGTTGGAGCACTTGTAGCTACTAATAATTAGTTAAGGCACTCCTTGTGACTCAAAAGTAATTTCGTTTGATGCATCATATATAGAGTAAGACACAATCATGTTCGAGTAACTAGAGATGCAATTAGACTAAGCAAAACACTCATCTATTTGACATAAGCACTCTTTAGTCCCCTGATTAATTAAACATCAATTTTCTTCATTTTATCTGAGAGTGTGACTGTATGTGTGTGTTTATCAATTGAAGCAACCACAAAAACAAACAAAAAATAAGAAACCTTAGCACAACATATGCTTATAAAATAAGTGTTTATGAATAAGTTATTTATGTAACATTAACAACTTAACCCAAAATCCTACCATAAACAAAATCAATCATACCTAAAAGTTAAACGTTGTTATATTATTTTAATTAATCAAATATATTATTCATTTTATATTTGGTGAACACTTAATATAACAACGATATCTATAATAAATCTCTAAAAATAAAAAGATGATATCGACAACAAACTCGTGCGACAACACATGTATTTTTCTAGTTAAAACTTAAAGCAATAAAATTTTGATGCCTTTTATATTAAATTAAAAATTATATATACATATTCAATTCCTTTAAAAATATATTCATATTTAAAAACTATCACTTACCCATGAGTTTCTAGGGCTGGACATCGGTTGGTTTGGGTTGGTAGTCGGTCCCAAAACCTCAATCTGGCCAAACCCACAATTGAGATCATGTGGCCTAATTTTGACTCTGTTATAACTGTCGATTTGTTTGATTTTGATTTATTCGGTTAACACGGATTTACGGGTGGTTTGACTCAGTTAACCATGTGGCCCATAATACTTAAAAATTGCATAAAATTTTCAACAACAAAAAATATTACAATTTAGATTTAGAGTTGCTAATATTTTAAGAAGCCATAACCATGATTTTTCCATGTAAAGAGACTTGAGAGTCCACTTTTAATATAAAATCCATTCATTAAGTAAATATAATCTTAGGACCACTCATAGCAAGGTCATTGAAACCTATGTCTATTCATCATTAGGTTATTCAATATAATTGGAGAAACCATAACTATAAATAAGAAATCTTTAGACCCATGTTCAAGGCTCTACATAGTGCATACAAGCATAATTAAGTTTAGTAGTTTGCAAATAGAAATCATAACCATAATTGTCATTGCATTAGGCAAGACATATACTAGCACAACACAGTGAGCAATTTAAACTTTACAATGCCAAAATTACAATCATCCAAATACTTGTAGTTGTTGATGCTGCAACATGATGACACAAATATTGTAGCTGCACAACAAGAGAGATAATATATCATCAAATATAAATTTTGTATTTTTTTTTTATAGATTGAGTTCAAATCAAGACTGGATTCGATAAATAAACTAAAACCAACCTTGATTGAGTTCAAATTAATATCACAACCCATCATTTCAGCAAGTACAGGAGTAGTCATACCCAAATTAACATCAATAATATGCTTGAATAATTGAAATCAATAGCAATGTGTTACCAACACATTTCATCACAATAAAATCATCATCAATAAACATATTATGCATCCTACATTATTGAACCTCTGTGTAATAGTTTGGGATAAAAATAGTTGACCTCTAGATTTATTATTGCATCCCTGACTTGAAAATGAAAAATAAAACAAACAACAAGGGATTTAAAACCACAATAACTACAAACAGCATTTATTGAGCCTAACATACCTTAACATAAGTATTAAACATAGTTTAAAGAATAGTGTATAAGCTCTCAATCAAGCAGTGATGTTAGAGATCATGGAGCCGAGCAAGCAAGCATCAAGGTTTCAAAATGTCTTAAAACATATATGTTGTGTTGTGTAGTTTGAGATATATGTGATTCCAAAAAATCAAAAAACCTTATTGCTGCATGCAATTAAATAAAACTAAATTAGTGTATATTAAAATGCTTAAAAAATGAGATATCAAAATAAATAAATTAAATTGGTATTATAAAAGCAATCAGACAACCGACACAGTTGTTGGTAGTGCTCCACCTACAGCAGGCCCAAGACTTCCACCAATTCCACTTCCATATCCGTTTAACAATTGCTCAACTTCTACAATACATTAAAATTAATAAACTTAAGATAATTATTAATAACCAACATCAAGTAATAAAAATGAGATACATTTCACTAAATTACATTTTATAACATTCACATATTCCTCATACTCCTGGATAGTTTTAAGGTTTTTCAAGTCCTTGATATATGGTTTCAGCTAGTTTTGAGTGTATATTAAAGCTTCCGCCATATATGGACTCAACGAGTTGCTATATGTATCGAAAACCCTTCCACCCATGCTAAAAGCGCTCTCAGATGCAACTGAAGATATCATGATCTCTTTCAACTGGATCACTCAAATACCACTCAAGTTCAATTTGTTTATCAATTGCATGTTTCTGCTTCAAATGTTTTTTAAACGCATCTGCCCTTTCAAAAAATGATGGATTTTTAGGTAGGGAAGATGCATCAATTTGTGAATTACTTTTTCTTGTTGTGCCAGCTGTTTACACTGATTTTTGGTAAACAACCGTTGGTTTAAAATTAATTACTTGCAAGATCAACCAGTAAATCTTAAGGACATATTTGTGTTTTAGTTTCTGTATTTTTCCAGGATTTGTGATTGTTCTTCAAGAACATAAGAAAACTTAAGATAAAAACTTATCGAATTTAACCCAGTTAAATTCATTGAAGTCACTTTCAAACGAAATAAAAGAGATTGCTTGAATAAAACAAATAAATTGCAAGGATGCTTAAGAAAACAAACTTAAATTGCATTGATTGAATGTAAATTGGTACACATGTTCATACATTGCAACTTGTGACTCGTTTATCTCTTCCATGCAGATAATTTGAGTGTAAGTTTTGTATGATTGGATTGTGACCCCTTTCTCTTGTGAGAAACTAATATTTATACTAAATAGAAATAACTACCTATTATTTTAAAACTACAACTGCTATAAACGAACAGTGCTTATCTATTCGATCTAAAAATGTATCTGTTGCTTGACCTTATCCAAAACGAACTGTCTTTCGATGAAGAACTGTCTTTCGATGGAAAAAACTGTCTTTCGATGAAAAACTGTCTCATCGAACCAAAAGCGCGTGTTTTGACATTTCTCAGCAAATCCAATTTCAATAGGAATAAATGATCCATCTTCATTTCATTAATGATACGGTCAAACTTTCTTTGACTGCCTTTAATATAACCCTAATAAAATATAGGCTAACAAATTGCCCCTCAAAAACGTCTTTGTTCGACTAATCCTTTCTGGCAAGGAGAAAAAGAAGTTTTTGATTTTCCTTGAACCATTTTGATTCGAAACATTTCCCACGACGTTACCAATCTTGGAACAAACTCAAAGAGTATTTTACAGTGTCCCCACCATAGTGAGTGGGCCATGTTCTAGTTCATTGGGAACCATAAAAAAACCGTAAACGCATGATGCGTGACATTTGTCCCAAATCAAATGCTATAAATCTAGGGCATTGTCTTTCCCTTTTCACTTTCTCATTTTCACTGAGATTTTTTACTGTTCATTTTTCTTCTTCATCAAACCCTCATATCAGTTAACTCTATAATCCAGAGTATCTCCTTGAATCTTTTTCGTTTTTCAATCAACTTCAATCATCTTTATAATGACAATTTCAAAGGGGACTTCTTCTCAAACTCCCATCGGCGATGAACCACGTAATCTTCATAAAGAAACTTCAACCGGTGGTCTTCAATTAATTGCAGACCCAGACATCAAGGAAGCTGAGAATCATATTTGGAAATCTCAGGTAATCATCCCATGCCCTAACTCAACACATGCATTCTTAGGGCCTATTCGTGATGAAAAAGATTATAACGACTATCTTAACGCCGTTTTTGCTTGCCTCAACGGAAAAAACCCTTTAGTTTTTTCAAAAGGGCCTTATAGTTTAGGTTTTATCAAATTCAAATTCAGAACAGAACCTAAGTATGAGAGTAATGAAGATTATCTCTGCTGGCTGAATAAAGTTGAAAGTAAGAAAGGTCATTTCTTGAAAGATATAGGTATTTTTGACCTTATTCAACTATCCAGACAAGGTCTCAGATACTACAATGAAATGTTGATCGCTGCTTTCCACTTCTGGGATGTTTCAACCAATAGTCTCCATTTGAAATGTGGAATGCTTACTCCCACCCTTCTAGATGTTGCCGCCATAACTGGTTTGAAACCTCTAGGTCAAACCTTTAACCCTGACGGGTATAAGTCAAACATCTCTTTTGATTTCAATAGATATGCATATGGTATCTTCATAAAAGACCATCATGATACCCAAAACAATAATGTTTCAGACATAGAGCATGTAGCTTTCTTACCTTATTGGCTATCCATGTACATTTTCTACACTAGGTCTTTACTAGAAGCCAAAGATATAAGTCTGTAGCCATCCAATTGCATGAAGGTCGGGATGTCTGTTTAGGCAAGCTTATCTTAGGATCCTTATATGAAAGTTTAAACCTAGGAGTAACTGCCATAAAGGACTACCAATCGAATGGTGGAAGTTTAATTATTCATGGACCTGTCTGGATGTTCCAATTGTGGCTTTTAGCCAATTTTAGGTCGAAATTGAAAGTATTTCTCCCCACTGACTTTGAGAAAGCATACAATGAAAGATCTATCGAAGGGATATGTTTAGCCATGCTTCGATGTGAACACAAGAATTCGAAAGATGCAGGCTTTAACAACGTTGTAGTGACTCTGATGGGGGTGTTAGAGTCTTCCTTCATTGTTTAGACGATGTCGATGTGTGGAAGGTGTTCACCGACACTATTGACTTCGAATTTACATAAGTGGACTTCGGAAGATGTACAATACGAACGTGGTGCATGGATCCGTGTTTACGGCACACCAGTTCATGCTTGGAATGAAAATTTCTTCAAGTTGTGTGTTTCCGTTTGTGGAAGATTCATTAAGGCCGATGAGTGTATGGTGGACAAGGGTCGCCTTGATTTTGCAAGAATTTTAATTTCAACTACGTCATTCGAGGTGTTGAACACAACTTCAGTTTTGTTGGTTGATGGCTTCCAAATTACTGGTAAAATTGGGGGAGGAATGGGGTTGTTTTTTAGGGGAGGACGCCTTCTTGTCGAAGGATGAAGCATGCAATATATTGGCGCCAAATGCTGAGGTTCTGGAACAATTGATTGATATTGGTGTGGAGGAAGTACATGGTGATGTATGGTCCATTCAAAGTGACTCGCAAGATCAATGATAATGTATATGTGGTAGCACTTCCAGATTCTATGTGAAGGAAAATCGATAATGAACAAAATAAGCAGCGGATAAAAAAAATTCGATTTTCTTTCCTTGGATCATTACGAATTACACATGAATCAGTGATTCGATTGTTACCTCGAAGTGTGAAATCTGAAAGCTGGAAACTGGAAGCACGATCACAGCAAAGCAAGCAGCAAGCAGCAATGCCTCTAGCAAGTCCACACGAACAGTGCTCCTCCAAAACTCGGTGCTAGCCAATGAATTAGAAGTTTCAGAGAGTTAAGGGTTTCAAAACGTGCAACCTCAAACTTCAGCACTAGGCTTCTATTTATAGAACTCTTAGTGTGCTCTGCAAGTTCAAAAGTCACTATTGGGCTTCTGTAAGACCAATAACGAGTTTAGTAATTCTGCTAACTAATTAGCGTTATTTACTAAATGCACCCCTTATATAAGTCATACTTATATATTTCTCTTTTGACTGTTCTTTGTGTGTGACCCTATAGGTTCTAGTCACGTTGGCAATAATATTAAATCTAATATTTGATACTATAAACAATGAGCGGTATCTAGCAACACATCATTGCTACCCAAGTGACAAGAATGTCAAGTGATCTGACGAAACCTGTTTCCATGATAATACTTATGTATACGATTACTCCTTTGTCCTAATATCTTTATTGATCTCAATGCATAGATTTTGTCACCATTGTGTAGATCAATATTTATATTTCTTGATTCCAAAATATACTGAATAACGAATAAGTCCAATATCCTATATCGACTTAGTTCGGCATGGCCATGCAGTTTTACAGTCATATTTCATCAAGAGGCCTATAGATATATCTCCTGTTTATGAGGAGAGACAAATCCCATCTAGGACACTCATGCCCCTCAGCATGATTCATCAAGTACCCATCAACCAACGTTATGGTCATCCTTTTACAGACAACGTTAGAATGGCAACAAAGCACTCGAGTCCACATCTAGGGATCATAGTGGTTTCAGGTCAAAGAGCGATGTACACTATTATCATTGTGAGAATATCTTATGACAATCTCATAACTTACTATGTAGTATTCTCACGATGGGTCTATCCAGTATAAATATTACTCCTAACATTTATACCTATGTATAGACTTGATATCTCATATCTATGACCCATGAGATGCGGTCATCAGTCTTCATACATAATAGTCTCGACGCTTTATTATTATCATAATTCATATTAAAGCTTGACTACGGATACATTTAAGAATAGCGTTCTTTATGATAATGTAATCTCATGATTAAGTCACACTTAATATATTATTACATGAACTATCTATTCTAAGGACTTTATTAACATTACTATAAATATATAATAAAGAGTGCCATATATTATTTAATAATAAAAGTCATGATACATAAGATAAGTTTCACATAAACTATTGGCCTCTAGGGCTTATACCAACACTATGAACATTTCCAACACTTTCAGATGAAGTCCTTTATCAAGATGAGAACTCGGGGTCGAGTTCTTCGGAGGTGGAGGAGACTGATGTAGACAAGCTAGCAGAATGAATTGAGGAAGAAGTGACGCCCAAGAAAGGTTCAGTCAGAACGGTGCAGATTTTGCATCTGGTGTCAGTTTAACCCGAATTATACCTTTTCGGAAAGCCCCGAAAACGGCCTTTTAATGTAGGGGTTATTTTAGTCATTCGAGGTCATCTAAAGGCCTGAAACGGCCTTTTAATATTTTAGCAATTTCTAGAACTTTCTTTAATTATTTTGTTTCGTTTTATTTCGGCCCACGGGTTTGTTATTTCTTTTGCTATTTAAACAGAACATTATGCTGCCTAAAAGACACTTATTTTCATTCAATAAAATTATTCGAGATTTTCTCTCAATTCTGGTGAATTCCAGAAACCCTTATTTGATAGGTTTTTCGCATGCAACTTGTCTGTTTTTATTTTAGGTTTAACGTTTGCTAACCCTTGCTTCCATACTGCGTCAAAAAGTGTGTGTAATGTATGCACTTTGATTCACGTTTAGAAAGCTCTTAAATTCAGTTGTCAAGTGACATGTTCATGTCTATAGAGATATGATCTTTATCCAATGATCTTTGTGGTAATCCCTTTAGACTTATTGACTTGAATTTTGGTGAACCACACTATTATGAGCAGGAAAATGCAAAAATAAACTAGTAATCACATCGCCGGAAGAGGTAAATCAATTTTCTAGTATTATTTTATCATTCATAAATGTGGCCATTCCACACTGGGGGCAAAAGATGTATAAATTAAAGGTGATTCTGAATTAGTCATAAAGCAATTAACAAAGGAATATAAATGTTTATCCGCCTTAAACGACCGCGGGTTAACGAGCCTTCCGGTTCGGCCTGATTGGGCCAGTTAACACAATTATGTCCAGCCCTATGAGTTACCATCTTCTATCAAGTTAAAAGTAGCTTTCGTAGAGCATGTTTTTCATATGTAATGTGAGAAATGTCAGTTGACAAAGACATATCAAATTCAAATCATGATAAGGACTCTGGAAAAAGAAAAATAAGCATGAAACATGAAGGAATAAAAACCAAGACAGTAGTTATTTATGTCCATTTTCGTCCAGCAAAAATCTCCATTAACGTACCGTCAAATACAATATTATAACAGTGTATTTTACTTTGTCACAATTTTATTTTCGAGAGGCATTTTCTATCATCTTTTAACTCTCATTTAATACTAGAATTATGAAAAAAGAAAATATTATTCTTCATCAAAATAACTTTCAATATAAAAAAAAAATTGACAACTTAATATTGTTGACAACTTTTTCTTAATGATTCTTTTTTGAAAAGTAATTGCTTGACTGGACGTCATTTCATAAGTAGCTAGAACATTTGTCATTATCACACCTTCATCGATGCTATCTTTGAGAAAAAAAATAGTTGTATGCCAAAATGAGATGAGAAATGATTAGTGCATCCTACAAATTTTAATACCATGAATGTCTCATCTAGATCCACATGTATGATAAGAGTCGGCAGTTCTTCTGTCCAAAATCATAGGCAATCACTCTAATACTCCTCCTTTTTGCTGCTAAAACCTAATGAAATTGACTGTAAAACATGTCAAGAATAACGTAATATGACATGTCATCAATATCCTTCCACGTAGTTGCCAAAAGTGCTGAAATAACTTGGATTAAAACCTTGATAACATGTTACTTTACCTAGTTTTATGCCATGTTTAACAAATTAGTATCTTTATTTATGTTTTTATAAGCATTTTACTACCTTTTGTCTTATTTTCAATAAATAAAATAAATTAGGAGAATATAAAGAAATGGTGGAATCTTGATGAAAAAGTCACAAATGTTGAAATCTTGTTGATCAAGATTAAAGTCAAGATGATGGAATGCTTTTTCAATGCAAGAAAAATGAAAAATAAATGCAAAGCACTTCAAATGCACGACTTCAAGATCAAAAACTGCCACCAATTACTCAAGAAAGATGAATGATCGAGGCATTAAAATCGGTAGATGTTACGACTGTTTAAAACCCCATGTTACGACTGTAACAACTTGAAGACTTCAATTCAAGTTTTTACACTTTGTACGCTTGGATGATTTTACGCAAATTCCCTTCTTATATATTGTAATTATTGATCATGCATGAATCCAATAGGCCTTAGGCTATAAATAAGTTTGACATCCTTTGATTTGTACCACTTCACCATTGTAGGAATACACAAAAACTCTTGTAATTTGTCTTAGTAAATTTTCTTTGTTTTTATTTTTTATTTTATTAGAGAAGCTCATCACTATCATGAGTAAATAATTTCTTCTTTGTCTTAGGATCAGGTTTAAACAATAATGATAATTCATGAAAATATGAGTTGAATTATCAAATATATGGAATTTTCCGGGGCACATGCATTTAATTTGTATATGAAAATAATTTTAAAGTATTCAATGTTTAACTTGTCCACACATAATAACAACAATTATGCCTAAGTTTGACAAAATCATAGTTTAGTTGAAACACCAAAATGTAGTTTTTGATAAAATCACAATGACTCGTCGAAATTCTATCAAGCCGAAATTCTATCAAACTCACCGCTCATCAAAACATGAGTATCATATAACCAGAATCCATATCAAAGATGGTCAACATATTCAATCAAAATAAAATTTTGTCCCTCATATAGTTCACATGAAAAATGTGACAGAAGTCTACAATCTACATTGAGATATGCACTATGAAAAACCAAAAGATCTGATCTAAGAGGCATACAAGTTTAATCTCCTAAGTAAAACCCAAATGTTAAAACAGAAAACAAGACTACAACCATCCAGAATGTCACAGAATAGCTAAAACATTTTCAATAGCAGCACCGCAAAAAAGTCAAGGGCACTAAGTATTCAAAGTATTCAAAGCATGCACAAAAATTCGTTTCGTCGGTTCTTCCATCGATGTGTCTTCGACTTGAGGCTTCCCATCTATCACAGTTTCACCTTCCACATTACTTTGATTAATTTCCTCAGCATCGTCAATCTTTGTTTCATCATTGACGTTCTTATCAGCGTCACTGGGATCAACTTTCAGTTCTTTAGCAGAAGACTTTCCCTTTTCCTTGGCTTCCTCTGAAGGAGATTTAGTTTCAGCCTCCTTGTCATCCTTCTTTGAACCAGATGATTTTCGACTACGTTTCTTTGGAGGCTCAGTTTGTGCAGATGGTGGGGTTGTTTTGGCAATCTCCCTAATCCTTGTTGATCGCCTTGGCATCTCGCTAGTCCCCCAATCAAACTCTGATATGTCAGGATTCCCAGAATGGTTTTTCAGGTTCTTCAATTGTGTTTTGGAACTTATCTCTTCTCCAGTTGGAACAACGAAAATGATCTCAGGTTTTCTTGGTGTTCCTTTCTTTTTGGGGAAGAACTGCATAGTTGAACCAAAAATGTGTTAAAAAACAATTTCCACAATAAAGAATACAACTAAAATGAACACCATGATAAACATGTTAGCAATAACATTGCTAATTGAATTCAAGAACCAATAGGAAACACTAACACATACAAACATCAGACATGACATTAACAAAAAACCACATGTGTCGGTGTAATGTTAAACCTCGAACCCCCCACTTCAATATGGAGTGCCGGTGCAACATATTTACAATAGAAAAACAAAATCATAAGTACCTTATCATATCGGTAAATCACTAAACAGTAAGCACTATAGTTCACAAAATGCTCTGTCACATAGTTGAAAAATATGAATTTATATCAATGTGATCATGTTTATGTTACTATCCATGTTGGAGGATTTTTTTAAAAAAACATTTTTGGTTACATAATCGACTAAAAATGAATACTTCACATTCTAGCCGAACATTGGCTATAAATGTGCATAATAAGCTTTCTTGTATAATCAATTTGAAAATGTAACCAATTCTAATAATCAAGGAAAATGTTAAAATTCCAATATTTTCCTCAATCATTTATATAAGTAAATGCATTATTTGCCTTGACTAACAATTTCTTCCAACATCTACACTAACATAAACATATTTGATCGATCCATTTAATAGATACACTTTATTACGATCATTTTTTATTACTATATACTTCTGTTTAAATTTTTTTCATTGATATAGTAGCAAAAACTGTTTACTAATATTTACAATTTCAATGAAAAAATACAGACAATATAAGGAGCTAACATGTATTGAGATACTTACCTACTTTCCCGTTGACTTGAACATGTCTCGTCTAGTGTTTTTAATCAAAGAAATCACACTCGTTTAGATGATACAAAATATGTATCTTGTGATCAACCAAACAACACACATGGTGGATGATGACGACGACGAAGAAATAAAATATTCTTACACATGTTGAGAGCATCAAAGTGTTCCCTGGAAGGTGGAGAGAATGCAGATCTAGATTAGACAAAGATTAAAAAAAAACAAACCTAACATATGAATCAACAGAGAAGAGAGATGGGTTGTGGAATTATAAATTAAAAGATGTATACCTGTTGTTAAAACAAAAAATAAAGCCGCAGCTGCGGCAAGTTTATTTTGTAATTTAAAACCCTAAATTCAAGAGACATTATTTTTGCATTTATAGCAGATTGAGAGAAAGAATTGGTGGCCCATTAATTAACGAGATTTGTAAAATAAATAAGGTTAGTTTTTTTTTTAATTTCTTTTTCCACCCTACTTAGTTTTCATGCAACCTCCAATTTGACTATTTTATCCTATTTGGATTTCATAACCCGGAGCATATTTGATTGTTTTCGTATTATAAAATTTGAACTGTGTTTAACTAGTTTTTCAATTACAATAACATAAATTATTAAAATTTCTAAAATTAAAATAACAATTTAAAGAGACATAATATAAATCAGCGAGAAATGGTGGAATCTTTATGAAAAAGTCACAAATGTTGAAATCTTGTTGATCAAGATTAAAGTCAAGATGATGGAATGCTTTTTCAATGTAAGAAAAATGAAAAATAAATGCAAAGCACTTCAAATGCACGACTTCAAGATCAAAAACTGCCACCAATTACTCAAGAAAGATGAATGATCGAGGCATTAAAATCGGTAGATGTTACGACTGTTTAAAACCCCATGTTACGACTGTAACAACTTGAAGACTTCAATTCAAGTTTTTACACTTTGTACGCTTGGATGATTTTACGCAAATTCCCTTCTTATATATTGTAATTATTGATCATGCATGAATCCAATAGGCCTTAGGCTATAAATAAGTTTGACATCCTTTGATTTGTACCACTTCACCATTTTAGGAATACACAAAAACTCTTGTAATTTGTCTTAGTATTTTAATTAAATTTTCTTTGTTTTTATTTCTTACTTTATTAGAGAAGCTCATCACTATCATTAGTAAATAATTTCTTCTTTGTCTTAGGATCATTGAAAGTAGTCCAAGGATAAACTTTCCGTGATCAATTTATTTTCTTTTGTTATGGGACTTCAAACCCCTAATATGGACTTAGTGATTTAAAGAAAATCAAGACAACGTCCTTTGTTGAAAGACGATGATGTTGCTGGAAATGTAAAGCTAGGCAAAGGTCTTGAAGCATGAGAATATGCTAAAGATCTTTGAGATGAAATAGGTAATAGGGCTCAATGGATCTTACCAACATAGCAACCATACATGACTGTGTTGGTAAGCCACATCCATTGTATCTTGAAAGAGAACAAATGATACTTTGGAGTCAAGAAAAATAACAACAAATTGCAGAAATCAACACATTGAACCAAATTAATGAATCACACAAACCTTGATAATAGCTTCAAATCAACATACGATCAAGTGCGATAAAATCAAATCGAAACTCAAATCCCCCTTGATTAAAATCAGATTGAATGGTGTAAGAGGAAGCAAAACAATGCAACCAAATTACGATTAGAATCCAGATAACACAATAAACCTTACCATTTGAGATATAAAAAACTACTCACAAGAATAAATGATGGAAATTCTTAAGAGAGCTGAAGAATGGCAACTGAAAGTCGCATAAGGTTACGATGATGAAATCATTGAGGAATTGACGATGACGAAATCATTGAAGAAACGGAGAAATCCAAAATTTAGACATGTCTTCTTAAATTTATTAGCTCTACTTTGTTTATACAAACATTCCTTGTCAAATTAAGACAAATGAGAAATCCAAATAAAATGGGGTGTATTATATTAGGATTTTAAAGGACAATTTTTATTTTAAAAAGTCTTAAGGATTTTAAAAGACTTTGTAGAATTTTAATGACTTAGATGATTTTAAAAAGACTGTCGAGATTTAACTCATAAGATTTTAAAGGATTTGAAATGATTTTGTGAATTTCAAAAGATATCAACAGATTTTATGAATTTTAAAGACTCGTTAAAAAAAATGATCATAACACACCATTCTCAATACAAACTCTTTTATTGATTTTACTTTATTATTTTGTGTGTGTGTGTGTGAGAGAGAGAGAGAGAGAGAGAGAGAGAGAGAGAGAGAGAGAGAGAGAGAGAGAGAGAAGGGAGGAGAGAGAGGGAGAGATAATAAAATCTTAATAGAAAAACAATCATAAGAAATCTCATGTTATTATGAAAGACCTTTTCATACTAAAATTTCACTAGAAAATCCCACAAAATTCATTAAAATCCAATTTATTAAACAATCTTTCAAAACTTGAATGATTTTGAATACGACATGATTTTTTTTAAGCGACAAAGAGTCTTAATTGAATACTACAAAACTCTTTTTAAATGACAAAGAATCTTAATTAAATACCACATGACTTATTTTAAATTGCAAAAAGTCTTAATTGAATACCACAACAAAATTTCATGATAAAAATGTCTTTTAAAATCATAATCAAATACACCCGTGAGCATGATAAAAAAAATCTCTTAAAATCATAATTACATACACCCGTGAATGTTCTCAACTGTGAAGCCCGAATACGATACGGATACAATACTGCGCCGATACGGAAAAATTTCAAAAATCAAGATAGGATACGGCTGTGATACGTTAATGAAAAAAAATTATATAATTAAATGTATAATATAATTATAACCATTTTTTAATATGCAAATATATTAACAAACAAAAGAAACCGGTCATAGGCTTGTAGCACATCAACATAAATATAAATAACATTGACGATTAAGAGAGTGATGATTAGTCAATTACATACACAATATATCCCAAAAAGAGCACTATCAGTGTTATATTATATATGTTAGTGTTATTTATATTTTATCGATCCAAAAAAGAAGCGCTATATCCAGAAAAGAACATATCAGTACTCAAGAGTTAAATTATTTTAGTTAACATTAATACATTAATTAGGAAATATTTGGACAGGTATCGGTCCATGATAATTATCAGATACATATCGAGAAGTATCGAATAATTATTTTTTAAAAAAATTTAATTTAATTTTCGAATACTCACCTGATTCTTATAGAATTTTACACAACATTCCAAGTCCAAAACCAATCCTATTTTCCTTCAACATTTCTAATTCAAATTCTAAACAAGATCAAATCAAAGAACATTCAAGAAATAACCAATAATACATTATGATGCGATAAGAGCTTTGATTTGTATAATTAAATCAACAACAGCACCTTCACAACTCAAATTAAAATTTGCTTTCTCATTCATACCATTGAAAAATAACTTCTCATTATTTCTTAACCTATGCTCTTTGCCCAAACACTAATCAATTGATCAATTTAAACATCAAATACTAATCCATGTGATTAAGAAGTCATAGAAAAGCTTGAAAACCGGTTTATGAAAAAGCCGGTTCATGTCAAACGATACACACCATTGATCTATTCTTAAACCATAGAATCAACGGCCACAAATGCTCCCCAATGGTTGTGTTAAACCCAGTTCAAAGAATCGTAGAAGAAAAATTCATAACTCTTTTACGTTCATGCAAAACCTACGAACGACTGCACCAGATTCAAGCCCAAATAGTAACATATGGACTTGAACACAATGATTTCGTTGCACCAAATTTCATCACAACGTGTTCAGGACTCAAACGAATGAACCATGCACGTAAACTGTTTGATAAAATTCCCCAACCAAATACTGCTACGTGGAATGCAATGTTTCGAGGGTATTTGCAAAATGGGCATCATCGCGACGCGGTTGTTTTGTTCAGGGAACTTAACCGCGTCGCGGGGATGCCAAATTGTTTTACTTTTCCGATGATAATTAAGTCGTGTGGGAAGTTGGAAGGCGTGAGAGAAGGTGAAGAAGTGCATTGTTGTGCTTTGAAAAGCGGGTTTAAGTCAAATTCATTTGTGGTGACTTCGTTGATTGATATGTATTCGAAGAAGGGTTGTGTCGAAGATGCTTATAAAGTGTTTGGTGAAATGAGTGAAAGGAATGTGGTTGTTTGGACAGCTATTATAAATGGTTATATTTTGTGTGGTGATGTGGTTTCTGGGAGAAGGCTTTTTGATTTAGCGCCCGAGCGTGATGTTGTTATGTGGAGTGTTTTAATTTCGGGTTATATTGAATCGAAGAATATGGTTGTTGCGAGGGAGCTTTTTGATAAGATGCCGAATCGTGATGCTATGTCGTGGAATGCTATGTTGAATGGTTATGCTGTTAATGGGGAAGTTGAAATGTTTGAGAAGGTGTTTGATGAAATGCCTGAAAGGAATGTGTTTTCTTGGAATGGACTTATTGGTGGTTATGTTAAGAATGGTCTTTTTTCAGAGACGTTAGAGTCGTTTAAACGGATGTTGGTGGAGGGTCATGTGGTTCCGAATGATTTCACGCTTGTTGCGGTGTTGTCTGCTTGTTCAAGATTGGGAGCACTTGATATGGGGAAATGGGTGCATGTGTATGCAGAGAGTATTGGGTATAAAGGACACTTGTTCGTTGGGAATGCGTTGATTGATATGTATGCAAAATGTGGTGTTATTGAAAACGCGGTTGCCGTGTTTAATTGTTTGGATAGAAAGGATATAATTAGTTGGAACACTATTATTAATGGATTAGCTATACATGGACATGCACCTGATGCGTTGAGTATGTTTGATAGGATGGAGAGTGAAGGCGAAGAACCGGATGGGGTTACCTTTGTTGGGATATTATCTGCTTGTACTCATATGGGTTTGGTTAAAGATGGTTTTTTGTATTTCAAATCAATGGTTGATCATTATTCAATAGTGCCTCAAATCGAGCATTATGGGTGTATGGTTGATTTGTTGGGAAGAGCTGGTCTTTTAGATCAAGCTTTGAATTTTATAAGAAAGATGCCAATAAAACCTGATGCAGTTATTTGGGCTGCATTACTTGGGGCTTGTAGGTTATACAAGAACGTTGAGATAGCTGAACTGGCTCTTCAGAGGCTCATTGAACTTGAACCAAACAACCCTGCAAATTTTGTGATGGTTTCGAACATATATAAGGATCTGGGAAGATCGGAAGATGTTGCCAGATTGAAGATTGCAATGAGAGATACTGGGTTTAGGAAGTTGCCAGGATGTAGTGTTATTGAGTGTAATGATAGTGTGGTGGAATTTTATTCCTTGGATGAGAGACATTCAGAGACAGAAAGTATATATAGGGTATTGAAGGGATTGACAATGTTGTTGAGATCACATGGATATGTTCTAAATCTCTCGGAGGTTGCTCATGGATTAGGAGTGAGTGAATAATCAATTTTTTATGAAGCAGCTCAGGTCCATAAGTTATCACTAAGGCCATAATCAGAGTTCTTTAAATTATGCTGGGACTGTTTTGAAAATCAATTTTGAGTCCTTTGAATTTGTGAAAGTTATGCGCGCAAAATCGCACCAAAAATCCACTTTTGTTGCAAAAATAAGTTCTGGTATATATGTGAAATGTAACAAATGTTCTGTTTATAAATTGTGCCTCGAATTATGTACTAGTCAAAAAATGGTTTAACAATTTATACTTCCTCGTTCCATGTGCTGTTTATGCATTCCTTCGTGGTATAGTTCTGGCAAAAGGTGGGGTTATGGGGCCCTACTATTCATTCGGCCTTGCTGCTTCGGTAATGGTATAACTCAGTTAGGGAGGTCATTTTTCCTGTCCTTGTCATCCTTCCAGATGACCATTCCAGGTAGTTTGAGATGCTTATATGGAGTATCTGGGCCATTCACAATAACATGGTGTGGAAGTGTGTGAAGGACTCTGTTGGAAGAGGTGGTGTCTCGTGCACAAGTAGTTTGGAAAGCATGGAATAGAGCACTTTTGAACACAGCAGGGCTGGTTCACCTCAGGTAGAGGCCAGGGGATTTGAATTGTAAATTGACATGGGATTTCACAAGAACCTTGGCATTTCCGGCTATGTTGCAGTTCTTAGAGATGATACAGTTGCTGTTTTCACTGTGTTTTGTGGTTGGTATCGTCCTTTGATAACGGTTCAAGAGGGAGAAGCTTTGAAATTAATGAATGCACTCAAGTGGGATCGGGATCATGATTTGCAAAATGTGGAGTTTGAGATTGATTTCAAAATAGTAACAGATGCTGTTGTTTAAGGTAGTCTTCCTATTTCTGATTTTGATTTAATTATTCAAAACTAGAAGGATATTATTAGTAGTTGTGCTAATTTTTTTGGTTTCATTTATTCTTCGAGAAGGGGATTTGGTGGCTCACTCTTAATCTAGGATGCCACCAAATTGACCTGTCCATGCATCTGCTATCCTGTCAGATTGATTTTCTCAGATGATTACTACTGATATGCGATGAGTCTATTTTAGTAAAAAAAAAAAGGACGTTTCCTCGTGCTCATTTTAATTTATATTAGACTTTATAAATTGAGATTTTGGAGAAGTGTGTCTTTTTCCAATCCATTTATTATGCTCAGGAAAGATTTTGCACCCAATAAGATGCTGAACTAACTGCTATGTGTGGTTAAACGTTTGTTTTTCACAGCATTATATTGAATAGAAGTTTCAAATGTCATTTATTCCTTTATGCAGAACACACCCAAAGCATACCATTAAATGCTCTTGTACTCAGCTTGCATTGGTTTGGTTGTATAATCTTTTAAATAAGTGATTTTGTAGTTTGTACGGGTTTGGAATACCCCTTGTACTTTCCTTAATATGATTTTGCTAATTAAAAAAAAATAGAGTTGACAAATACTTATTAGAGTCATTTATGATGAGATATGGAGATAGTAATTCTCATCAATTTCTGTTGCTATATGCTAATTGAGATGAAACGAAATATGCTGATCGACTTATTGCTTTCTTTGATGACAGGCTATTTTTTTTTTGTAGAAAATGATAAGAGGCTAATTAGTAATAAGCCTGTTTGCTATTATAAAAGTTCAAAAGAAGAAAAAAGACACCATATATAAACTTGTAATACAAAATCTGTATAATATAAAGAAATTACAAGCATTAGCGCCAAATTTATAAATAAAAAAAGGAAAATAATTACATGCTTTTCACACCAGACACCAAAGATACCATAATCATAAATTCATAATAATAACCTTCAATAATTCTGTCACACTCTTGTCAAATAAAAAAAAAAGCAATTCTGTCACACAATAATGCAATAATGATGAATTGTAACAAGTGAAATAGTAGTATTGAAGTTGAAGGTGGCGTTGTAGTTATTTGCGAAAGATGGAGAAATTTCTCAAGTTGCAAGTGTTTTTTACTTTTTTTTTTGTTCATAGCCGCCATAAATTTCGTCATCATGGCTTTAATATCTGGTTTTTTTTTATCTTCCAAAAGATGGCGAGCTTCAAAGCTAATGATCATGCTTGATAAGGTCACAACCAAAATAAATAATATGATTAAGGGTTTATTTGGAGCCATAGCTTGATAAATTTCAAGAGCTAATTAAGTAAGGAAGGAGAATGAATATTTTCTTTGAGATTTTATAAGAAGAAAGGGATAATTTTTGTTCTTATATAGATTTGTGGGAGGGTATTGTTGGTCCAACGTGTATGGCATGGTCTAAATAAAGAACTATAGAGCTTTTGCAAGTTTATTAGTCCAACATCCAATGTTTGACAAAATGTATATGCTTGGCTGTCATGAGGTATAAGATAAGATATTCGAATGTTGGATGCCACCTTTTTTGCCCTGTATGTAATAGAGTGAAAAAGGTTTGAAATCATCGATATATTTTTGGAGATTTGGCCGATATTCATTTCTTAATAAAAGAGTAGAGAGGATCTGCTCCCGTTTACAGCTCATATATTAAATATTTTTGATTAATTTGACTTATTATAACAGTTGATAATGGGTTGACTCATACTTCATAAGGGTGTGAGTTCAATTCCAGCTGGGTGCGTGAGAACCTCATAATGGTCTTTTTTCTGAGGTCTTGGAGTCGTTTAAACAAATGTTGGTTGAAGGTCGTGTGGTTCCTAATGATTTCACGCTTGTTGTGGTGGTGTCAGCATGTTCATGATTGGGAACACTTGATATGGGGAAGTGGGTGCCTGTCTTTGCAGAGAGTGTTGAATGTAAAGGAAACTTATTCATTGCTGCTTCATTCAGGGAATTCATTTTTCACGCCCTTGGTATATATGGAGTATTTGGGCCACTTGTAAGCAACATGGTGTGAAGGGTTCACTGGAAAATAGAGCTATTTCAAACACAGCAGAGCTGGTTCAGAGCAGGAAGAGGCCTGCGGCTGTGAAGTAGATGAAACCAGCGTTGGGAAGGATTCACTGGAAAATAGAGCTATTTCAAACACAGCAGGGCTGGTTCACAGCAGGAAGAGGCCTGCGGCTGTGAAGTGGATGAAACCAGCGTTGGGAAATTTTAAAGTGTAAACTGATGCGGGATTTCATGAGAACCTTGGTGTTTCCAGTTATGGTGCAGTTTTTAAGGATGATACAGGTTCTGTTTTGACTTGATTTAGTGGTTCTTTGATAACGGTTCGAGAGGGAGAAGCTTTCAACTTACTGTACGCATTCAAGTTGGCTTGGGATCATAATTTGCAAAATGTGAAGTTTGATATTGATTTCAAAATAGTAGCAGATGCTGTCGTTTCAGGTAGACTTCCTATTTCTGTCTTTGGTTTAATTATTCAAAACTGTAAGGATATTATTAGTAGTTGTTCTAATTTTCCGGTTTCCTTTATCGCCGAGAAGGGAATTTGGTGGCTCACTCTTAATCTAGGATGCCACCAAATTGACCTGTCCATGCATCTATTATCCTGTCCGATTGATTTTCTAAAATGAATACTGATGATAGTAAGCAATGAGTCTATTTTAGTAAAAAAATATTGATACTTCCTCGTGGTCATTTTAGTTTATATTAGACTTGAGAATTTGAAACTTTGGAAATGCATGCCTTTTCCCAATCTAATAATCATGCTCAGAAAATATTGTGTACCCAATAAGATATTGAGCTAACTGTTTTGTGATTATACGTTTGTTTTTCACAGCATTATATGAAAGAGAAGTTTCAAATGTCATTTATTCCTTTATGCAGAACACACCCAAAGCATACAATTAAATGCTCTTTTATACAGAGCTGATCCAAATTGTTAATATCATAATCCAAACCCACACTAACCATATAAACATGTTTGGATTGAGCGCAAAACATGGGTGGGGTGGATGTAAAGATGAAAAGTTCAGCTGCAGTTACACTAACCATATACACGTTCGCTATATTTTAACGAAGTTTATTTTCGCTATATTCAACATTTCCGCATTCGTTGTTTACATCTGGACTGAAATTCTGATTACCAAAACCCCTTCTTCTCCGTGAAAATAGTAGAGTTAAGACCCAAACAAAAGTGTTTGGTTTTATTTTATTCGAGTTTATCTTATGAAATATGAAATAAGCACTTGTATACATGTTAATACAAATAGTTTACGTATATTCATAAGTTGTTTTCAACCTGTCAAAACAAAAAGCTTTCAACCTTTTGCAATAAGTCCGAAGTAGCTTTTGACTATACAGTAGCAGTTCTATCACATTCCCTTATTGAACATACATGATAAATATTGACTAAATTAATGCTTAATTAATATTTACCCAAACTAAATCCTAGAAAAACAAGCAACATGCAGAAACAAATTTGCTACAGATTAGAAGCACATACATAATACTATGTTTTTTATTTGTAAAAGCAAATTCATTAAACAAGACAAAAAAAGCAACAATTCAGCTAGCTCGTTAAAAGAGAGCCATGTCACACATACCTAAAGTCAAACAAAATATCAAAAAACAAATTTGGAAAGGTGATCCTTGCGTGTGGGGTCTTACTCTCTCAGATATATGCTATCATTTCCCTTGAGCTGTCAAGTTTCACCTATTGATCACACGGACTTACACATAAATAAACCACTTCAAATAAGACTCAAGTGTAACACAAAAATCCCAAAACAGTGAAATTAATATAGAATCAATTGCTTATTCACTCCTTAAATGCAACCACTCATCTAAAAACTCAACCCATGTTTAGCCCATTTCTCTTCAGTGATAGTGTTCAACCGATCAATCATTTCTACTGATAGAAGATTTTTGCAGTCTCCAACTTGGCCACGACGAAAGAAAATGTTATTTTCTTTACCAGAAGGCAATTTCCCAGTTTTATTAATCTCCAAGTTGCTCAGCTTCTCAAAACTGCACAAATTTAATATATCACCAACCACACCTTTGGATTCTTCTTCTTTTGTAAATGGACACTCCAAAAACTTAGCAATCTCTTCCAAATAAAAACTAGGCTTCATTTTCATTTCTTCATATCTTAAAAACAAAACTTTCTTTGGTTTTTCCAAACTCTCCTTCCAATATCCTAATACATGCTCCCAAAAGGGTCCAAAAGAACTCGTGCCTCTGCAAAAACTCTCGAATGCCTCTTCCAATGGAAGTGTTCCCCTACTTTTTGGTCTTAACTTGTTTACAAAATGCCAAAGTGAAACAAAAGTGTCTTTAGGATCTCTACAAATATACACCACTTTACAAGTTGAGTCTTTCATAGATTTCGGTAATGATTCATAAGAAAGATGTGTAGAGAAGAGCCTTGGAGGGGATAATGAGTCTAGATCAGGAAGAATATCTTTGTTAATGTAAAGGTTAAGTTCCAAGTAGGGAACAAGAACATGAGGGTTGTTTGTATGCAAAGGATGATTGTTATCATGAATGTCTGGATATTTCTTGCGGTTGAGCAAGGCAAATGTTAATGCTTTGAGCCAGGTGGTACCTGTTTTGGCAGTGCTAGCTACGATTATATCCGTATCGTGTGCATGAAAGTGTTTTTGACAAGATAAAACTCCTTGAAGATCTTTTGTGGTTTGCCAAAATCCTTGATATTGGTGGACGTAGGTTTCAATCATCCCTTTTTCTAATGGCAAAGTTTGTATCAACTCTTTGCATTCTTGATCTATGTCATATTCTTCCAAGTACTTTGGCAGAAGTGTGTTTGCCATGGTGTAGGTGGGTAGCCAAGGCTTAATATGGAAGGCTGAAGATAGATAGAAGGGTTTGATCTTGGTTGTTCAAGGATATTAGGTTTTTATATATTCATCGTATCCAAACCTTACATAATCGATTTGTAAAGTGAGATATCACTCTTTATAAATATTTTTTTTCAATATACACACTCATGTTTAATACCATTGAGTTTGGCGTAAATGATGGGTCAACTTTTAAACTCATTCATCACGCCACTAAGTCATCTTTATATATATTCTCTAAAAATATACTTTCTTTTTTGGCACGCTCTTTAATATATATTGTCTCTTACTTTTAATAAAAGCAAAAATAGTTTAATGGTTCAAAATATAATTAAGTTTTTATTATTGTTTACTATATTTAATAACATTATTTCTAAAGTACGAATTAAGTTAGCTTTTGTATTCAAAAATATAAGATCGGGAATACATATTGTTATATTACAGTACTTGGTTCGATGCATAAGTTTTTCAAAACCAATATATTTAAATTACTGGCCTTTAGTGTATATATATTTGCTATTACATGGTTTAGACAAAATTACCGTAGTTTTATGGTTTTGTTGAAGCTACACAATTACGGTGATTCATCGAGATTTTGTCAAACTCATTGTGTAATATCAAACAAATATTTAGTTAACAAATCATTGTGTAAGAAGATCGTGAATTTAATTCCATCCACTAACAATTACTGATTACTAAAGTTGGTTATTTGGCGAAATAAAACAATTAGCAATCCAAACTTGCACAAAAAACAACAAGTCTTGCTAACGACAGTTATGAGAACACTTTTTAAAAATATTAAAAAAAATCAATATTTTGATTTCAAATATATTAAATATATGTATTTTCATAAATATTTATCATTTATTATCGTGTTCTCAAACACTCGTCAGCATTTTCCAAAAATTAATATAGCCAACTTAAAATTTAAGCTAGCAATCCAAACCCACATGCACCACGTGCTACTCATGTTTCCAAACCCACCTATACCACCTTCTCTCTTCCTCTCAGTCACCGATCCAATTGTAGTTGTTATCTCAATTAAGTAAAAAAAAAATCTATATTTCTTAAGCATTAAAAACAATCATGAATTAAAAAAGAGAAAACAACAAAAAGGGTAAATGATTTCTTAAAAAAAGAAACAAAAAGGGTAAATGATAAAGAGAAGAAAGAAAAAACATGAGGGAAGAAGTCCAAAATTCATGCTAAATAAATTTAAGATCGCCTCTAACTTCATAGTTGTGCTGCCTCTAGAAAAAGTTTTCCGTGTTTTTTCGATTTAAACCTTTGCAATTTAAATGTAGCAACAATAAAGCTTTTCAAGATAGTGTTCATTATTTAAATCGACCTTCCAAAAACTTCTCATATGGTAAAAATTTTAGTTGTATTTTATTTGAGTTTATCTTATAACATGAGCACATGTATAAATGTTTATGAGAACTATATGAAAATGGTTTATGCATATTCATAAGTTATTTTCAACTTCTTGCAAGAATATATTTCTATCACATTCTCTCTTTGATATACACACATGATAAATATTTACTAAATTAGTGTTTAATGTTTACTCCTACTCATTCCAAATCCTAGTCCTAGTGAAAAAAGGTAACATGCAGAAACAAATATGCTACAGCCTACACACTAGGAGCACAGATGCACCATGTTTTTTTCTTTTCAAATACCAAAAAATACAATTAGCTCATCAAAAGAAAGCCATCTCACACATACTAGTGAGAAAAAAAATACAAACTACCAATAACAAATTTAAGAAACTAAACAAACGGCACACAATTCAAATAAACCATGTGAAATAGGATTCAAGTGTAACTCAATGAAAATTAAGCAACACTCAACCTTTTCCTGCCTTATTAACCTCCAAGCTACTCATCTTCTCAAAACTACACATATCTAATATATCATTTTTATATCATTTCAAATTTATAAACTAGTCCAACCACTAATGTTGTCGTACATTATAAATTCAATCATTTGTTTTATCAGCTATTAACTATTCGCTATAAACTAGCTTAATAGTTTTTTTTAACAATAAAAAATGGGATATACATTAACACAAAAACCAAAATCTCAATAGGACAAGACGTGCCACAAAGACTTCTAAAGATACATAGAGCCAGACATGTCTTACAAAACCAGAAACTATTAGCCAATGCCCAGACATTAAAAAGAGTTTGACCACCACTTATCAGTACCATACATAAAGGTGGCATTTTTGGCTTTTAGCCATCTTAAACACAAGTATTTTATTTTGTCCAACAACCTGAGAATATGAGTAATAGTAGTATTAAATAACCTATTATAACGTTCAGTCCATAATACCCAGACACAAAGAAGTCAAAACAACTGAAGAAATAACTTTCGAGCCTTACTAACACCTATTGAATGAACAAACTAAACAAAATGATCAGACAAGACATTGGAGTCCAACCCTCATAAACCAATCCAATCGCGAACCAAGAGCCATAAAGAAGCAAAAGTAGAACAAGATAACAATAAATGTTGCGCCGATTCTATAGAACCGCAACCTGAAACACACACAATGGCTTCTGAGAAGATGACGCCTCTATTAATCAGACTAGATTTAGAGGGCAATCTGCCACGAAGCAGTCTCCAAGCAAAAACGGATGGTTATTCACTATTTTTTAGCAAAGAACGTAATTAGCATATGCTGCATGTGAATATGGATTGCTAAACTTAACTTTTGGTGTAATTGATTTTTGTGTATGTTTGGCTTACTACTAATGTTTGGGAACAAAGTGATCTCACCACCACCGTGCGTCCTTCAGAGCCGCACCGCTATACTATATAGTTTAGATATATTGAATTCAGTTTTAAAAAAATTGTGCACCGAACCAAGTAAAATTGTGCGTGATTAAATTCTTAAAGTATTTGCTTAAGGATAACAGGTGAGTTCTTTTCAATGGCAAACAAGTTGTATTATTTTATTGTACACATAAAAAATAAAACATTATTGTATAAGTTGCATTATTTTATTGTACACATAAAAATAAAATAAAATAGTTCTGGTTTGTTCTGCACTAAAAATATAGCCTAAACATACATAGAGGACTTTAATAATTTGTATAAAGAAGAAATAGTTAATAACAGTATAAAGAAAAAACCTCCGTGATGGCTCAAATCAAAAATAAAAAAATCCCATTTAATTTTGATTAGGGTTATGGAAAAATTGAAATTGAAAACCAAATCAAAAATCAAATTCATTAACAAACAAAAAGAAATTGAAGCACTATAATTACTAACAGATGAGGAATCAGATTGAGATACACTTACATTTGTAGGGTTTGTAGAGAGATTGAGACCAATAAAGAATTGACTATGATTCTGGAGATTGATGCAGAGAGAAGAGATGTCGGTAGGTGAGGGTAGGTGAGGGTGGTGGTGAAAGTGGAAAACTTGGTTAGTGGTATGATAGTAATATTAAAATTACTCCAGGGGCAATTTAGTCTTTTCACGAAATAAATGGATTGCCCGGCATCTACAAATGAACCATTGCCTTAATTGGGTAGGAACTAGGAACTATATTTATATGAATCAACTTCAAGGATATGTGCACCACAGCCAACCAAAAGCAAACGTTTCTATTTCTATCCTTTCAATATTAAGCCTTGACTACCCACCACCATGGCAAAATTAAGTGATGAAAACTCTCTTGTAGCCAAATACTTGCAAGATGATGACTTAAGCCAAGAATGCAAGGAGTTGATATCCACCTTGCCATTGGAAAAAGCCTGGATTTTAACTCACACCCATCAATATCAAGGATTTTGGATTGGCACAAAAATTCTCCAAGGTGTTTTATCTTGTCAGAAGCACTTTCAAGCCCTAGATTCAGATATCATCTTAGTTACCGCTCCCAAATCAGGTACCACTTGGCTCAAAGCATTGACTTTTGCTTTGCTAAACCGTAAGAAATATCCAAATATTGATCATAACCATCCTTTGCTCACTTCCAATCCTCATGTTCTTGTTCCCTTCTTGGAGATTGATCTTTATAGTGACAAAGATTATGTTCCTGGCCTTAACTCTTTGTCTCCTCCAAGACTCTTCTCCACACACATTCCTTGTGTTTTGTTGCCAAAATCTGTGAAAGAGTCAACTTGCAAGGTTGTGTATCTGTGTAGAGATCCTAAAGACATGTTTGTTTCACTTTGGCATTTCTCAAACAAGGTAAGAGCACAAAGTAGAGGACCACTTCCATTAGAAGAGGCTTTTGAGAGTTTTTGTAGAGGAGTGAGTTCTTATGGACCCTTTTGGGAGCATGTATTAGGATACTGGAAAGAAAGCTTGAAAAGGCCAGAGAAGGTTATGTTTATAAAATTTGAAGAAATGAAAATGAAACCTAGTTTTTATTTGAAAAAGATTGCTGAGTTTTTGGGTTGTCCATTCTCCAATGAAGAAGAATCTAAGGGCATGGTTGATGATATATTAGATTTATGTAGTTTTGAGAAGTTGAGCAACTTGGAAGTCAACCAGACAGGAAGAGTATCATCTGGTGTTGAAAGCAAAGCTTTTTTTCGTCGTGGCCAAGTTGGAGATTGGAAAAACCTTTTCACTACTGAAATGATTGAGCAATTAAACACTATCACCGAAAATAAATTGGGTAAACATGGGTTAAGTTTTTAGATTTTTGAGGTGTTTTTTCAAGTCTAAGAATAACATTCCGGAGATTAAACAGTCGGGAAATTTCATCTTCTCTCTAAGTTTTCTTTCTCCTTCAATCATGGTTGATGGGGTGCTTTTAAGTCATTTTTACGTTGCAAATTTGGAAACATGGTAATTCGGTGACTTAGATTTTATTATATTATTTGTAGGCATTTTGCCGTTGTATGCTATTAATTTGGATGTTTTGAGCAAATTCTCCATTTATATTTGTAGTGACGTTTGTATCTGTTGTACTCTATCAATTTGAATAAATGAATATTATTTTATTTTCGTTAAAAAAACATTGTAGATATTAAGTGAAAATCAAATTAATATACTCATATTTACTCTTCATATAAATGTCGAGTCTCTATATACACATTACTTATTTATAAGTTTTAACATTAGTACTTGATGTGCATTCAATTTCTTCGATCTTATAAGAAACATGGGAATGATTTTGATATATGTAGGCATGGCAATGAGGCGGGGTGGGATGGGTTTTACCTTCCCCGTCTCCATACCCGATTCTCATATACTTATCGTGTTACCCTACCTATACCTAATAGGGATGAGAAATTGAATCACATCCCCGTCCTCGAGTTTGGGTATCCCCGCCTCATCCCCATCCCCCCATTGAAAAACATTTTTTAATAAAAAATAGAAGTTTTTTTTCAACCCCAAGAGCAATGTTGTAATACATTATCTAACAATATGTTCACTTTAACATTTGTTAGACCGAATGATTTAGCTGCTCCTTTAAATATCAATGGTAGTTTTTATAACATGACAATTATCAAACCAAATAACATGGTATATCAACATAAAATAATTTTCTACATTTGGGACTGGTTTGGGCATGGGTTCGGGGTGGGTACATATATACTCGTTACTCGTCCCATACCCGTATTTTAAAATCGGGAAAAATCCAAACTCATACCCAAACCCAATCAAAATGGAAAAATCCGTCAAATTGAGTTTGATTTAGACGGGTAACCGTGAGTATGAATTTTGTTGTCAAGGTCCAATGAGTCTGCAAAAATAATATTCTTTTAATGGTTATTATTCATTATTCATTATCCACCATAAACCACCTCTAAAGGTGGTCCTAGCTAGAATCAGCCTTGTACTTTAGTCACACAAAATAAAACTACAAAAATAAATGTTTGATTTGGCAAATCCATAGTTTATCCAGATAAAACTGTCTACATAATTTGTGCCAAAAAAACAAAAACTCTCGGCATAAAATAAAGCTTGAAATCCATTATCGGCCTATCATACGGTATAGAGCCTCCATATGTTTCTAGCCATTTCAAGTATTGGAAGCACATGAGAAAACGGTCTAGAGCATCCAAATGCGTCGCTTTATCGAGAAAAATGCTCTTCTTTCAACAAGATTTGCTCACTCCCAATCAAACTTTTGTAAATATCTCTGCGTGAGTTAAATCACGTAGGTATTAAACTCAACGTAATTAACTCACGTAGTATGACTTAAGTCGTACTGAAAGTTCACACCGAACCTCAAAATAAGTTAACTCACGCTGGTTTTCTTTCTCACTTTCACTAATATTCTAACTCGTGTTATCCTTTAATGCATGATGCCACTTGTTTATATGCATGGTGCCATCCTTTAATGTGCCACCTGTGTGTCACCTAACATTCTAACTCACGCTATCCTTTAATGCATGATGCCATGACTTCATCATTTAATGGTGCCATTTGTTTTTATGCATGATGACATCCTTTAATGTGCCCTTCCACCTGCACTTAGCGTGTCACCTAAAGTTTCTGGGCTTCCTTCACTCTTTTAGGTTCATTAGGGGTGTTATACATTTCAGGTTCCAGTTATTATGGTAAACATTTTTTCTCTTTGATTTCATCTGAATTTGTAGTTCCTTTTTTGCCACAAGGGGTCACACTGACTTTCTATGGAATCGCCGGTCTCTTTCTAAGTTTACATTGGTGGCTTCTCATTTTTTGGAATGTGGGGAGTGGTTATAATTTTTTCGATAAAAAAAATAGAATGGTGTGTTTTTTCGTTACGGATTTCCTGGAACATATCGTCGTATTTTTCTCCGAGTTCGTATGGAAGATATTCAGTCCCTCATATTACAAGCTAACTCTAACCCAGAACCCAGTCGTGGTGTCCTTTATATGCAAACAAGAGAACAAGGGACCATTCCTTTGACTCCTGTTGATGATTATTGTTAACTCTATCGGTGAAAGTGAGAAAAAAACCAACGTGAGTTAATTCACGTTGAGGTTTAGTGTAAATTTTTAGTGTGGGTTAAGTTACGTTGCGTAAGTTAAGTCAATGAGTCACATTGAATTTAACACCAGTTAACTCACGTGGGAGTATTTTAGGAAGTTTGGTTGGAAATTAGCAAATCTTGTTGGAAGAAGAGCATTTTTTCTTTATCGATGATCTACATCTCACCTTCATTAATGGGTCAATTAAATGGTTTTCATTTATCGGGTTATCTCGAGAAAACAGATTTAATTGTTGAAGTTTTGTTTGTGAGTTTGGATGGGAAGGGAGGAGAGTGGGAGTTGAGGAAGAAAAATAAAGAAAGGCGAGTGTGGAAGAAATAGATAACAACAAGAGGAAACGGCTTTGAGGTTTATTTTTCTTCACGATACAAATTCTTCTTCGTTTGGAGAACTCAAATATTGTATTGGAGAAAGATTTTTGGGACTTTTGAAGGATTTATATAAATTCTTTAAATTTAATTTATGTAGTTATAATATTCTTAAAATTAAAAATATATTAATCATAAACATTAATTTATCATTCTATAAAAATTTACTCTTTTAAAAAATGTAAAAAAATTTAACACTTTCCTCTATATTTCCAACCCTCCAAAATCTTCCATTTCTCACCCCCCTCAAACACCCAAACAAAGTTTAAAGGTCAAACAATTCTCCTCTAGACTAGTCTTCCCATTTTCATAACCACGTCAAATACTCACATGTAGTTTAATACAATATTTATCCACATATGAGATGTGTACAAGTATAATGAACAAGACGAACTAAGAGATCATTCAATCAATTTTGTCATAATAATTTGCTAGTTCTGAACTATTTTCCATTCTAGCTAGTAGCTACTTCAGCCATGTTTAAAAAAAAAGTTCTAAGCTATTCTTTTTTTCCTATCAAACAGAAAGGAGAAAGAACAAGTAGTAATGGCTAGGTATTAATAATCCTAAAAGTAAATCTATGACATGTACGGTGGACAGCGGCCGGTTCCGGTCGGGGTTCGGTGCCGAAATCCAGAACCGACGGTTTGAGCTTAACAGTCCGCTGCCGTCCATTCAAAGGTTTCGGTTAAGGCGGCGGCGGGTTGTCGGTTTTAACGGTCGAGCGGGTGGTTTGTATCGGGTTTAAAAGAACAAAAAAACCATATTTGACAGAGGAGAAGACATATGATTCCATCCACAAATAAACCAGTAAAACTAAGATGAACAATGAAGATTATGATCTAGTATGACAAAACCTAGATTCAACAAAGAGAAGAAACATTACAAATAAACCCAGATTCGAAAATAGAAGAGAAAGAAAAATCATGATACAACAATGAAGAAGGTGATGATGTAGTCTGATGATGAAGATGATGAACTGTGATGTACAGGAATATATTCATGAAGCGGCGGCACAACTGAACAAGAAAATAGGGTTAGAGATTGAGGTAGTAGTATGTGTATGCTGTTTGTGTTGGATTGGACTGTGGGTTGAAAATGTTTGAAATGATTTGGGCTTAAGGGTGTTGAATTATGTTGGCCCAATAGTATGTGTATGCTGAGAGTGAGTATAATGGGCTTAAGAGTGTAAAGAATGGATATACGGGTCGGTTACGGTTATTCACGGTGGTAATATCCAAATCCGACCGTTCGAACCCGTCCTTAACCGAACCATCAACCCGCGCGAACCCGTCGAACCGGTTCGCCCCGCCCGTTGCCCTTTTCTTGCTTGCGGGCCGGCCGATTTTGGAAGGGTCGGCCCAATCTGTCCAGCCCTAACATGTAGTAGACTAGATCTAAGCCTTAAATTTTTGATCGGATCATACTTAAATTTTGCAAAGTTTAACTCGATCCAACATGTTTTCAACTCCAATGAGTGGGTTGGAGATCATGAGAAGCACATGATGCGTGTGAATATGGATTGATGGCTTAACTTGCACTTTTAGTCTTTGGTTTTTGTGTAAATTTGGATCGCTAACTAAGTATACTACTAATAATTTAAATATATTGAATTTGATCATCAAACAAAGTATTATAAAGCATTCTTAACGGGGCTTTCCCTTATTTTTATTTTACCGGATATTCTTCCTTTATTTAACACCAAACTAATAGCACTTTAATCGTAGGGTCAATTTTTGTGGTAACTATATATATGAATTGGGGCATGGATTCTCTCCTGTGAAGTTTTCACTTGAGGAGGTCCAGTGCATAGTTTTAAAAACCGGCTCGGACCGGCCGGTCGAACCGGTCCAACCATGAACCGATGGGTATGGCGGTTCGAGCCTTATGTCAGATCGGCCATGTAGTTAAACCGGTGCAAACCGGCCAGACTCGTTGAAAACCGGTTAAAACCGGTGACTCGGCCGGTTTCGGGTCAATCCGGTTTAATAATTTATTTATTTTATATTTTAAGTCATAATTAGTCATTAATGAAATCATTATGCACTATTAATAGTCACTGATGTTGTATTATTCCAAATTAAATGAGCAGTTCTTTATGGTTAATTTGACTTTTGATTTGTTTAGAAAATATCAAAATTTGATTTATTTATTTTTTTGAAAAGAACAAGAATCGACTCGCATAAGTGAATGAAAGGCAACTTCACCGCTGCAACAACTACATATTTGTGTCAACAATTGAAGTGCAATGCATATGTATGTCTCTCCTAAAAAAAATATACATATCATAGTTTTCTTTACAAAATTTACATATTATATTTATATTTAATAAATATACTTATTAATATTAATAGATATACAAAACAAAATATATTTCTTGTCAATAAAATATAGCTATAATCTTTTTAAAAGAAATACAGGTATACAAGTATTAATATACAAATTATAATTTTTTAGTTTTTAAGTGCCGAGTCATCGGTTCATTCTGATTTAATCTAGTTATATACCTATAAAAATTTAATCTTAAGCCGGGTCATCTAACCAAGTTATTCGAGTTAATCCGATTCAGTCACGCGGTTCAACCAACGACTCAGTGGTCCGACCATTAACCCAATGACCCAGTATCCCTGCCGAGTCGATGACCGAGCCGAGTTTTAAAACTATGGTCCAGTGCACATCCACACCATTAATTTCTTTTTAATGATTAAAGCTGCATTGATTATAAGAAAAATATGGGGTTGAGGTATCACTGGATAAATACTGCATTGGAGAGTATCTCTTCCCCTTAAAGGATGTGCACCATGGCCAACGTTCTATTTCTAGCCTCCCAATTTTATTTCCAGCATGTCAAAATTAAGTAATGAAAACTCTCTCGTGGCCAAATACTTGCGAGATGATGACTTAGGACAAGAATGCAAGGAGTTGATACCCACCTTGCCATTAGAAAAAGACTGGATTACAACCCATACCCATTAATATCAAGGATTTTGGATTGCCACAATGATTCTCCAAGGTACTTTATCTTGTCAAAGGCACTTTCAAGACCTTGACACAGATATCATCTTAGTTACCACTCCTAAATCAGGTACCACTTGGCTCAAAGCATTGACGTTTGCATTGTTAAACCGTAACAATTATCCAAATATTGATCATAACAGCAACCATCATTTGTTCACTTCCAACCCTCATGATCCTGTTCCCTTCTTGGGAGCATGTGTTAGGACATTGGAAGGGAAGTTTGGAAAGGCCGGAGAAGGTGATGTTTTTGAAATATGAAGTGAAAATGAAGCCTAGTTTTTGTTTGAAAAAAATTGCTGAGTTTTTGGGTCGTGGATTCTCTAATGAAGAATATCATCCAGCGTTGAAAATAAAACTTTTTTCCATAGTGGACAAGTAGGAGATTGGAAAAATTCTCACAGCTGAAATGATTAAGCGGTTAAACACTATCACCAAAAATAAATTGTCTAAACATGGCTTTAGTTTTTAGATTTTTGAGGTGTTTGTTTCAAGCCTAGGAATAACATTCATGAAAATAAATCGAAATCAAATGAGTAAACTCGTAATTACCCTCAATATGGGTGTTGAGTCTCGTATGTACAATTTACTTATTTATAACTTCTAACGTTTGTACTTAATAAACATTCAATTCCTTCGATCTTATTATAATAAACATGGGAATGATTTTGATATATGAAAACAACTATAAGAGCCAATGAGTCTGCAAAAATAATATTCTTCTAATGGTCATCATTCATGATTCACCATAAACCACTTCTAAAGGTGATGCTAGCTAGAATCAGTCTTGTACTTCAGTTACACAAAATAACACTATAAAATAAATGTTTGATATGGCTGATCCATGGTTAATCCCGTTAAAATTAAAACTGTTTACATGTCAAAACAAGGCTTGGACATACATACATTATCATCTGATTAAAAAACAAAAACAAAATATTCCTATGGTAGCATAGTTATATTTTTATGCCAAAGTTTCTTTAATCTCAAAGGAGACTTCGTACTTGCTTAACAACATTAAGTGAAATGTTCAAAGTTTAAAATAAAATGATAACCATACATGTCATCTTCACGATAAATCATTGTAAATATCACTCGTCTACATAAATTTCACTTTGTTTCCAATTGATGACCTGTACAAGATAAAAATAAAAATAAAAAGTCTTTTCATTAATTTGAAAGGAAGAAATAGTAATTGAGTCATAAAGTAAAATCAAACTGAGAATAATGAAATACCTCATAGTTCAATATCTGGAACTCCCACCAAGAAAGAACTTGGATCATTTGATCCCAGAAGTGGTATATACTCTGATCCTCTGACATGAACACTATAGCAAGCTACACAAACAACATCTATTATCAAGATTTGGTGCAAAAACTGTATATATGTTGGACAGTATTCTCTCTGATCACTTCACTTTCTATTAGGGTGGAAAGAGGAAAAATTGTTATTCCATATTGAGTTTTTTATACAAATCCAAACTCGTTAATATCAACATTTCTATTGATTTTGCACAGGGTTTTATCAGGAAAAATAATAGAAATAAGTAGAATAAGATAATAAATAGTCAAGGGTATTATAGAAAAAAGTCATAATTCCAATTCCATCAGAAGTAACAAAATTTACTGGTTGTCTTGGTATGTGCAAAAACCCTTAAAACAACAAATAAGAAGGAACGGATGGAGTATCAATATATTCAATGGAAGACAATATGATATGTTTTTCCGATCAGTCACAAGACTATCCTATTCATACCTCGATTAAGATATTCAGGCGTGTCAATTTTAGATAGAAAAATTAGTATTACAAACAGAAAGTTGAAAACCAATACATTACCATTCTCTATTTTCATGACACTTTGGAGCATGGTTTCCATCTTTGTTTTCATATCAGAACTGTAATCCATATGTGGCACGACGAGCGTAAGCTCCCTATATATATCACGCGCAAAGCTGCATATTTTCTCAGCAAATTCAAGTTCACCATCTGATATCCTACCAATAGCCAAACGCATCAGCTCTCCGGTCAAATCTGCAAGCTGTAATATTGAGAACAATAGGAGGAAAAGCATAATTATTAAGCTGAATGCTTGTTTCGTCTTAATATAGAGATTACCAAAGGAAAAATAAAGGCAAACAGAATTATAGAGATCGTCACAACAAATCAAGCACTTAAGTCCATTGAAATGGCCCCTGTTAAATGTTATATCTACTACTTAGCGACATTAATAGAACGCTAAGATAATAAAAGGGGGAAAGAAATACCCCTAATAGATAGTCAAGGATGTTTATCTGCAGAGGCTGAAGAGAAGGATCACTTAGCGGTAACAATGTATTGTTTATCTCATCAAGCTTCAAAAGAGCTCCGTTTTTACAAAAACTGCAGAAAGTAGCTGCTTCAACATACTCCTGTATCTGCAAACACCCACAACAAGTATATCACATAAAATGTATTTGATCTTAAACAATGAAACGAAGTAACTGAAAGTATACCCCGGGTGAGTAGGCTCGTCTTAGCTTCCAAAAATCAGTTCCCTGCAATTCTTTGACTAGTCGGGACACATGCTGGTTTGTCACAGCAGCTAAATCGTTTTCTGCTTTCTCAAGTACTTCATCTTTGTTGTATTTACTCATCCTTGTTAAAAATATTAGAAAATAGTATGCTGGTAAGACCAAGAAGATAATGATCGCATGTAACAGTATATCATTAAACATTGAAAGTAATACTTGGAATCATATTTCACCCATTGTTATGGAAAAAAAAATCATTAAGATAGCATGGAAGACAAACTAATTCATGCAAAAACCATGGAAAGTGTAATTGATAAATATTCAGCTGATCCAAGTTAGCACGCTAAGCAGTTACAGATCCAACAACACACACACACTCAAGCATGAAGAGAGTGAGATGCAAAAGTGGTAGGTAACCTGTGCACTTGAAATATGACCTTTTTGCTATTCATTGTAATATCTCGACTTGCTTTGACCACTCTTTCCCGCTTATCATTCTACAAATACAGGTTAACAAAGTTTCAAAATAACAGCCAATAGCATTGAATGTTATGCAGCCATATTGTAAAGGGAATGAATATACAGGATATTCATAGCTTACCCAATATCTATATACTTCAAAGCATTCGATTTTAAATTATTGCAAAGTCAGTTTAGAAAAATTTGTTATATGAAAGGGAAGTATACGGTATACTTCAAATCATTCTGCTATAAAATCTTAGATGATTAACAAATCCACTACTCTCATAATGTAGAACAGTACAGTAAAATAAAATTTGAGGGGAGAGGGAGATTCTCTCAGATAAAGCCTTCCATTTCACTATACTAGTCCTTTAGTACGGACAAAAGCTGACAGAAGGAACAAACATATACAGCCAAAAGGTTTAAGATCTCAATATTCCCATTCCATATACACTAATCAACAGTTAACCATCTTTCAGTTTTGCCCAAGTTACCCTAATCAACAACCAAAAGGCATGTCAAAATAGACACCATGCATCTGAGTTGCACCTCCGAAGTCAAGAGATCTAAATCCTTTCTCTAATGGGTTCCAGATTCTTCCTTTGTTAAGATTTCAGTCAATCCTAACAAATTACTAGGGGAATATCTCATGGCGACATGCATGTGACACAAGCATCAGCAGATCTTCTAAGTAACTGTACATTGTAGAAGAAAAGGTGCGCCTAATCGTCTATGTATAACGTTTACCCTGCTAAAATAGCTTCTTGCTTATGCGTCAGAGTATTCATTGCAAATAAGCCCTGTGCTCTCAGAATGTAGTCAAATATCAGTTATTGTGGCATTATAGCGTAGTAGAATTTTAACAAACCACTGTTGTTCCGCAATACACAATTTAGTACAAAGAGCCAGTTTGGATTAACTTATTTGAGCTTATTACATTTTATCATACTGTTTGGGAGAGCTTATGAAAACAAGTTGCGACGTTGTTCATAGGCTATTTTCAACTTGTTTTCATAAATTCCCCAAAGTAGCTTATAAAAACAACTTATAACAGACAAAAATAATGTAACTTTATTTTATCTTTTGCTATAGAAATACTACCTCAGATTTTAAATATAAACAAAAGTCAAAATGTATTTAGTATTAATTTGAGCTAAATACATTTTGACATTTGCTTATATTTAAAACCGGAGGGAGTAGCTTATACATAAGCGCTTATCATGATAAGTGCTTATCCTATTGCCTATTGCCATAAGCTGTTTATCCAAATATGGCCAAAGTGTTGTCAGATATCGCATTTTGCAACATCAAAGCATAATAAAATTGGTAGCATTGAAACAAGGATCTAAAACTAATTAAAAACCTAAATGAGAAAAGCCATTTCTCAAAACCTCACCACTCCCACGCCCCAGATAAAAAATAGTAATAAAAATCAAATCTTTAGGCATCAAAACAATAACCCATGAGCTAATTTCTTCACTGATTTCCAAAATGAAGTCACATTCATGCAATGAATATTTAAAAGCTAGAAAATTTAAAATTGAAGATGAGAAACATTACAAGGTTATTGAGATATTCAGTATATTTTGTAAAAGGTTCCTTCATAGCAGAATCTGTGACAGTGGCAGTGTCAGTAGCAATGGACATTGTTTTTGGTCTCTTTGATGTGTTCTGGAAGTTGGTTCCTGTAACTGTTGAAAACCCAAAATCGAAAAAGTAAAATAATATGTATAAATTAATGCAACCAAATGGAGAGAGAGAGAGAGAGAGAGAGAGAGAGAGAGAGAGAGAGAGAGAGAGAGAGAGAGAGTTTTACATACTTTGATGAAGACGTTGAGTTTTTTCGGAAGCCATGAAAAGAGAAAGTCTGTGAAGTGAAGATGAAAAGGAACGCAACATCTGTTCAGTTTTTCCTAGGACACCTAAACCCCTAGTTTAAAACCCAATAATTAATTAAAAATAATAAATTATGAAATATTTTTTATAATTTTAAAGAGATCTCTAATTATTGAAATTTTAACCCAAAAGCGTTTAGATATGAAATGAGTCTCTTATAACTTAACCAAGGTTGTATTTACAATTATAAGACCCTTTTGAAATTTTTTATTGTCCCTTATTAGAAGACTCTTTTGTTATTTTCAACTACATTTTTTTGGCTTAAATGCACTTTTGCCCTCCTATGTTTGCCGTCGTAGCAATTTTGACCCCCTAACAAAAACAATGCAATTTTGACTCTCTAATTTTTTGTAAATATAATGGGTCAAAAGAACATATTTCCTTAAACATGGCAAAATCAAGGGGTCAACATTGCATTTTTTTTGTTAGGGTCAAAATTGCTACGATGGCAAACATATGAGGTCAAAAATGCATTTAAGCCTTTTTTTTACTACATTAATTATTTCTTTACCTATATACCCTGATTTATTATACTTTTTTTTCAATCAACAATAAATAATAAGTTAGAAAATATAAATTAATTTTCTCTCTTAAATGATGAAAGTGTAAAAACAATATTGATCACAAACTCCTTTAAAAAAAATACAGTGATCACAAACAATTTTAATACTCCTTCTGTTTCAAAATGAGTGTCGTTTTAGTCAATTGCACATAAATTAAAGATGAAATGAAATAATCATTAGACAAAATATTTTTCCTAAAATGCTCAAAAAAAAGACAAATTTTAAATTGCATTGAAAATCCTACGAGAGAAAAGTTGAAGTATTTACTAAGGGTAAAGTTGAGAGAAAAAAAATTAAAATTGTATTGAAAATGTAAAGTGACATTCATTTTAAAACATTTTTTTTTAGCTAAAGTGGCACTCAAATAAGACGGAGGGAGTAAAATCAACTTTTAAGTTTTCGTGATTTTGACAAAAAAAAAAAAAGTCTTATATTTAAATAACGAATTTAGTATTACCTAATTTTAAATAGTGTGAAATGTATACATAACATAGTAGTTCGATGACTTTGGTTTTTTCGAGGTCGTGGTGCTTGTTGTCTCTTTAAGATTCGGTGCCTCACTTACACTTACCCACCACTGGGATTCAGATTGGGAAGATGAAGCTGCGTAAGATTGAACTCAAGCAATGTAATGCATGCAAACGGTGGTTGGTTACTATTTTCATTTCTTCTTCTTCTTCTTCTTACCTAATTGCATTCTTTTCTTTCTTCCTTCCTTCCTTCCTAAAATGCACATTTTATATTATTAATTAGGTTTTAATCATACATGTTAACCTTTTTATTAGGACCGTAAGATAGATAAGAGTACACAATGAGGCAGTGATGTTATTTTCACCTTTTATAGATCAGACAAATGGTTGAAGAAAGAACCTTAACAGTATTGGCTAGGTGTTTTTAGTATCTGTCTGAAAAATACCATTTTTTTTGTGGGTTATTCTACAGATATTGCTAATGCAGCTATGTTAATGCTCTTCTCTTCGGTCTATTGTTTGAGAAAAAAAAGCTGAATCTGAGCCTTACACACTCATTTGTCATTAGTTTAAGTATGAGGCTCCACACTCAGAGAGTTAAGTGTGTTTTGAGAGCTGTTGCTCCTCTGAGTTGTTGCGGTGCCCATGATTCGTCTCGGTGAAATTCGTAAACAGCTCTCATCACATTTATACTACTACTCCATCTGTTCTTCATCATAATCTTCCTTTTCTTTTTCTTTTTCTTTTTCTTCTTAATAACAACAATGGAATGAATAATTCTTCTTTTTCTTCTTCTTCTCCTTGGATAGCAAGGCAGTGATGATGTTTTCAGTAACTGAATCAGACATTGGGTGAAGAGATGTTTCATGGCGAGGTTGTTTTGTGTCTGTGTGAAGTTACACTTTGCACAAATGTTTGACGCAGCCTTTTGGAAACTCTTCTCTCCTGTCTGACAAAAGCCGAATCTGAGCCTTCATCTGTTCTTCCCCATCTCAATTTGTGTTTGGGAAGAGATATAATATTTGTACAACATTTTTGGGAAATTGCTTTTCTGACTTCATTCATTGCTCACAAGCTCCTGTTTTAAACGATCAGAAGTTACGAACCGATCCCATCGGAAGATAACTTCCGTTGCGATAACAAGGCTCCTCTTCTTCGTTTTTTATAACAAGGCAATGTTTGTTCACTTCTTTTTTCTTCTTCTTATTCTTCTCAAGGCTGTGATGATATTTTTAGCAATTGAATCAGACAATGGGTAAAGACATGTTTCATGGCGAGGCAATTCTATGTCTGTGTGAAATTACACTTGTTGTACTTTGCACAGATGTTGTTGTTGACGCAGCCATTAGGAACCTCTTCGCTCTTTTGTCTGAGAAAAGGCAAATCTGAGCCTTCTTTTGTTCAACCCATTTCAAATTGTGTTTGGGCCGGGATCCCTCTTTTATATGAAACAATGTTGCTGAGCGCTCCATCTTATACACGAATGGACATGATAACGTTTTCTGGCTGCTATTATGGTTGCATTGCAACAGGGAAGCGATCATTGAATTAACAAAGTCTTACAACCTAACAAAACAAGTTGTACTGTATTTATAGAATCCTTCTATTTGCAAAGATTTGTATGCAAACCGTTTCAAATTCTAATGTTGCACACACGATAGCAACTGTGTTTCACTTGACTGACCCACATCTCTGCAACAGTTTTCTACTCAGTACATGTTTAGTTGTTTTCATTTGAAGTCTTTTTTGAATCATGATATCATTTGAAGTGATGTTGTTTATTGTTTAATTTTTTAAAATTTGAAATTTATATAGATATGTTTTTCCATGGTGGAAAGAGAAAGACCAAGAAGGAATGTGCGCTTAACTCCTGTAGAAATTATAACAAAGCGAGCCTTGTACATCAATCATTATATTTTTATTTATATGTAAATATTTAAATAGAGAATTACAGGGATTGGAACTATCCTATCTCAAATGGTTTTGATAGGAACACAATATTTGCATTCCAAAGAAAAAACACTTTTTATTCAAAAATAGGAAGGAAAAAAAATGGAAATAAATAACAGTGTGTTTTCTCTCCTTGTACTATTTTCATCTCAACAACCTTTCGCCATACCCACTCAGCCACTCACTCACAATACTCAATGAAACCTAATAAACTTCTCTTCCCCCTAGACCTACCATTTCCCCACTTGAAGCAAGTGTAAGTGTACAAATCTATTTTGCTTATATTGGGATTTGGGATAGGGTAACATTGAAGAGAAAGCTGCGGAAGATTGAACTCGAGCATGCATCACTGTCACATCACTTTCAACGAGGCTTTGGTGCTCTACCATCTCAAATCGCAAATGGTGGTTAGTAATTTATATCTTCACTTAGTTTTCATTTTGTTCTTTTGTTTTGCTAACTGCATTCTTTTCTTTATTCACAAAATGCAGATGAACTCCTCGGTTTCAATGTTAAATGCAAAGGTATTTTCAATTAGCTTCATGTGTTTTATACTCCCTTTTGTATGGACTATGAGAAAGTTTGGCAAATAAGAATTGATGTATTTGGTCTAAACTTTATCTTAGGGTTGTTTGAGAGGGGTCTTTGGAGGGAAGGGCTTTGGAAGGCTAAATTTATATTTTAATATATATTTGATCTGATTTGATATTTTTAAAAGTTCAAAGAACAACATGATAAATGATCACATAATACTTCGATAACACTTAATTGCTTTTAAAAAAACATTTTATAATGTCCGTAATTTATAAAATAGAAAAGTATGCCCTCCCCTCCAAAATCCTCTATCCAAACATACCCTATACTTAGGACCAGACAGAGTATTAGGTTAAAGCAGTGACTTACACATTTCTTCTGAGATATTATTGATATGTATGAAATTAGTTTCTTGATAGAAGACACAATGGGGCAGTGATGTTGATTTCAGCTTTTAGATCAGATAATAGGTTGAAGAGTCTTAGTATTGGCAAGGTATTTAAGTATGCAACCATGTTGAGATTCTTTTCTTATGCCTATTGTTTGAGAAAAGGTGATTCTGAGCCTTCCTTTGAAACCCATAATTAAGGTTGTTTTAACTCATTAGTTGTTAATTTAAGTGTGAGGCTCCTCCACACTCATAGAAATAAGGTTGTTTTGAGAGTTGTTGCCTTTCTGTGTTGTTGTGGTTGCCGATGATCCGTCTTAGTGAAGTTTACAAACAACTCTTAGCACATACATTCTATTACTTCCGCTGTGCAATAGTGCTATAGCGATAGCTGCCATTCGACAATATTTTGTACTGAATAGCGTATCTCAGAATAATAGTGGTTTGTTCAAATTCCTCTACGTTATAGCGCTATAGCTGCTATTTAACAACTCGTATCTTAACCTCTTATTTTTCTTCTTCTTTTTAGATAACAAAGCAATGTTAACCCCTTCGTTTTCTTCTTCTTCTTCTTCTTTGGTAACAAGGCAGTGATGATGTTTTCGGCAATTGAATCAAACTTTGGGTGAAGAGTTCTTTCATTGCGAGGTGGTTCTGTGTCTGTGTGAAGTTACACTTATGGCACTTCGCACAGATGCCCGGCACAGCCTTTGGAAACCTCTTCTCTCTTCTGTCTGAGAAAAGGCGAATCTGAGCCCTCTTTTTTTCAACCCTATCTCAAATTGTGTTTATTTGAGGCCTTCTTTTGCCAACCACAATTTCTTCCTTGTATAAAAAATACACATGAATTACTAGTACACTTCACTAAAGCTGAAGCAAGGTTAGCAAACTATAGAATCCTGTGACATAGTTCAGAAACATCAGTGCTAGGTGAACTAGACACACTATTATTTGACCTTAGGTTGAGAAAATGGCCAAGAAAATTGTTAGGATTCTCAAGGCAAGGCAAGACAACATTGCTGAGTGCTCCATCTTATATATGAATGGACATGATAACTTTGCCTGGCTGCTATTATGGTTGCAACAGGGAAGCGATCAAAGGAATGGAAGTTTTTATTTAGACTGCCTATACAAGGGAAAGAGACAGGATCACAAGCAACCAACTTAAAACAGTAACACAACCTAACTAAACAAATAACGAACATATTAACCAACTACTCTAACAACCCATAACTACGTTAACTAATCTAATTTTTGGGTTCCTGACAGGTTAGTAGTTTATTTCTTTTACTTTTCATTTTGCGGTGTTTTGTTTGTCTAACTGCATTTTTTTTTTGCTTATAAATGCAGATGAGTTGGAGGCTTTTGATCTTAAAATCGTTTCAAAGGTATTTTTAACATGTTTCATGTGTTTTACATATTAGGTTATCTCTATTGAATACTCTGTTATAGCATTTTTTAAACCTCATATATGACTTGCATATTTTTTGGGTGATACATTGTTATATGAATAAGTTGCTTGGCAGAGGATATAAAGAGGCTATGATGTTGTTTTCAGCTTGTATATCAAACAACAGTTTGGAGAGCCTAAGTACTGGCAAGGTGTTACAGTATTGGTTTGAAAATACCATTGTGATTCATTCTACATATACTGATAACGCAGCCATGGTGAAGCTCTTCTCTTCTGCTTATTGTTTGAGAAAAAGGTGAATCTGAGCCTTCCTCGGAATCCCTGCAATTAGGGTTTACAATCTTTAGTTAAGTCTGAGGCTTCATCGTCAGATAGATAAGGTTGCCTTGAGAGCTGTCACCCCTCTGAGTTGATGTGCAAGCTGATGATCCTTCTCAGTGAAATTCGCAAAAAGCTCTCCATGCATACACACACACACACATACTCTGTTTCTGTTCCAATTCCATACATAAGCTTCTTTTTCTTCTTCTTCCTCTTAGATAACAAGGCAGTGATGATGATTTAAGCAATTGAATCAGACATTGTGTGAAGAGTTGTTTTCTGGCGAGGTAACTCTGTCTGTGTGTGATATTACCCTTGCGGTCATTCGCACAAATTCTGTTGATGCAGCCTTTGCAAACCTCTTCTATTTTTTGTCTGAGAAAAGGCGAATCTGAGCCTCCTTTTGTTAAACCCTAACTCCATTTGTTTTGGGGAAGCATAGGACTATGGGACACATCACTATTTTATGTGAAACGGATATCTACACTTCTTGGTTTCATGTGAAGTGGTGTCCTAAAGAAATTTCTATGCATATAGTTGATTGTATTCAAGCTATTGTTTCATTCTTGAAATTCATTTAGACATGCTTGTCCATGGCGGAAAGAGACTGAGTGCACATCATTCCTAATGCTGTACTCATGATAGTGTTAGTGTTTAGTATGCGTTTCACTTGACCCTCATCATCAATTTGTGTGCGACATATTTGTACAGACACACTAATTGGTTTCATGTGAAGTGAGGTCCAAAAAGAATTTCTATGATTATAGTTTATTATACTCGACTATTGTTTGATTCTTGAAATCTGTTTAGATATGCTTGGCTATGGTGGAAAGGGAATGACTCAGAAGTAAACAGTTACTTAACTCCTGAGAAAACTCTACCACTGCAAGCCTTGGACATCAATCCATTTTTTTATATGTAAAATAATAGAGAACTAGTAGAAGGTTTGGTACTCTCCTATCTCAAATGGTTAGTACTTAAACCTTATATATTTCTTTTCATTGTGTTGTTTTGTTTGAAGTGTATTTTTTCTTTTTAGTTAGATGCAGATGAATAGGTGGGTTTTATATGTTGAAATGGTTTCAGGAGAAGCATGCCACTACTGTTTTAATAAATTCGAAGGTATTTTTATCACGCAATGTGTGTTTTATTTATGTATCAGGTTGTCTCTAAGACTATCAAATTTTCTATTTCTGCATTTGTTAAGCTTCTCTGTGACTCACACATTTCTTCTATGATATGATTTTTTGAATTACGTTTCTTGATAGAGGACACAAGCAGGCAGTGATGTTGTTTTCACTTTTAAATTAGACAACAGGTTGAAGAGTCTTATCACTGGCGAGGTGTTTCAGTATCTGTTTGAAAATACCATTGTGGTCCATTCTACAGATACTGGTATCACAGCCGTGGTGAGGCACTTCTCTTCTGCCTCTTGTTTGAGAAAAGGTGAATCTGAGCCTTTGTCTGAAACCTTGCAATTAGGGTTCACCGCTTAATATTCGTTAGTTCAAGTATGAGGCTCCACACTCAGAGATAAGGTTGTCTTGAGTGCTGTTGCCACTCTGAGTTTCTGTGCAAGTCGATGATCCTTCTCAGTGAAATTTGCAAGCAGTTCTTCACACATCAACAACCAACTACATGGATTAAATTACGCCATAATGTTCTATCATAAACCATATTTCGATCCATAAAAAAATATATATATATATTTCGTCTCAATTATGTACTTTTTCTTCTTCTTCTTCTTCTTCTTCTTCTTCTTCTTCTATCTCCTCCTCTTAAACAACATGGTGGTGATGCTTTCAGCAATTGAATCAGACATTGGATGAATAGCTATTTCAAGGCAGGGTGACTCCGTGTCTGTGTGAAATTACCTTTTGGTCCTTTGCAGATGCTGTTGCGCAGCCTTTGCAAACTTCTCTCATTTGTCTGAGAAAAGACGAATCTGAGCCTGATCAGCCCAAACTCAAACTGTTTGGGTCCCTTTTTTTTTTGGCTTGGTTGAATTTGTTTCCCACCAGGTCAAATTTAATTATGGAAGCATAGCAAGATTAACTTTACACAAAAAACATTTTTTTATGCAGTTGGTATAATAGTTTTCCTTGACTGCTTTTAAATCATGACTGCAAGCTAATTTGCACATATAGTGGTGTTTTTATTCGGTTTTTGCGCTTGTTTATTTTTTTTATATTTTTTGCATGATATGCACATTTGGAATTGTATGCTGATATATTACTTATCGTGGGACTTCATTTTATTTTCCATATCCCTTCCATTCACAATTTTCCTTACCAGCATTAAAGAATGAATTAAAAAATGAGTAAATGTCTCATGGATCATGCTATTTCGCATGGATTGTTTCGTAATATCTAAGAAATGTTCAATTATTGGAGGAACTGCCTCCTATTTGGAGGTGGAACTAGATCCTAGTATTCTGTGCCACCTATTTTTTGGTCTAATATGCAACATTTATGTTTAAGTATCAGGAAATCCTACTTGTGTGACATTGAATAGAAGGTTCTAGTTCCATTTTCAGCGTCAAATGGGAGTTAACTTAATATTTGGTCAAACATAAATTCTTCAATGAAAAGCACACAAGTTAGTACACTTCACTAAAGTTGAGGCTAGGTTGGCAAACAGTAGGATTTATCTCAAAGTTCAGTAACTTTAGTGCTGGGTGAATTAGAAACTCCATTATTTGCTCCCTCAGTTGGGAAATTTTTAGCAGTCCTAAGGCAAGAAAACGTTGTTGAGCGCTCCATATGAATGGGCAAAGTTTTCTAAGGTCTGTCAAGGTTGCAACATGGAAGAAATCATTGAAATAACAAAAAATTGACATGAGCAGTGGTGTTAAAAACCTAAATGCTTGGCATGGGCTTGCAATCCATTTTTGTTAAATAGAGGCTATATCGGCGCTGTAGCGTAGCATAATTTGAACAAATCGCTATTGCTTTGTGGTACACATACAATATACAAAATTTGTCAAATAGCGGCTATAGCAGTACTACAACACTGTTCCACAGCAAAATTTAAACAAACCACTATTTTCCATGATATGTGATTGGCAACATTGTGGGTATCTGGCTAGAAATATTTTATCTTGTTGACTAAAATGATATTGTTTGGATTCTTACAGTTAGCCTGGGAAGGACTTGGAGGAGGGACTGATGTGGGAAACTGGTGCAGGTAAAATAATTATACTAAGAAGTTGTAGCAATGTTAGTAAGTATGATTATTTGGTGTTTGGTACATATACGAGGCCTTCAAATGGTTCTTCAAAAGAGAAGAAAAAAAACGAGGCCTTCACATCTTTCACATATCTTAATGCTGTTTCCAGAGATGCAATATGCGTTCACCATATGGTCCTCTGATTTTAAAATTTTGGCCTTGATGGACTATATTTTCCCTTTCACACATTTTTAAATTGTTTTTATGTTTGATGGTATTGCATAACTATATGGACTAATTTCTGAGACAAAAATCATGGTTGTTTCATTTATGTGTTAAGAGTTTCCTTCTACAGTTGGCGAAAACATTTCTAATATGAATCCAATTCTCACACTCTTACAGGGAGAATGATAAGAAGAAAGTCCTTATTGTGATAGGTGGTGGACATGTGCCTCTACATATGGATGGAGCATTGTAAGTAGTCAAGTGTAGTGAATTAATAATTGAATCTTCTGATTATGCAATCAGAGGTTAGAAACTATTCTCAAACTCAATTGAAAAATAAAGGTGGCTTTTTTTTAGATAGACTACTTTAGCCTCGTTTCATTATGAGTCTTGATTTTAGGTGAACAATAGTTATTCACATAAAACTTTATGATCGTGAATGTGATTTTTAAACCTTGCTACCATGAATTTCTTCGGTATGTAATTGAGCAACCTTTGTTTTCAAAGAATTGCAAGTTTTTAGAAAGCTTGTCGACTTCATACTCTGTTTCTAGAGGGGTGACATTAGAACCGGAATTTTGAACTTTGTAAACTCAATATATATTGTCATAGGTATGTTTTTCGTTTAAAAGAAATATGAAAATAATACTTGCTTTGCTTTTGCAATCTAGGAAAGATGATGTTTGGACTGGTGACCTATACTCTGGATATTCATTGCCAATGGAAGATCCAAAAGAAGAAACAAATGCGGATCTTGGAGGAACATGGAAATAATTTATAAAAGTTGCATGTGAGGCCAATGAATCTGCTTTTTGTGGTGGCGAAGTTCTCGCACGTCATGACCGTAAGGAAGCTTGTATGCTTGAGAAGCATTAACCGAATGCTGTTTGATTGTTATACAGTCTTTCTTTGAATTGTGATGTGATGTTCTTTGCGAATGCTTGTCCATGAACGCCAGAACATGTTTTCTTAAAATTTGTGTTATTTTTACTTGATAACTAAGAGGTTCCGAACAAACAATTGTATGTATCTTCAGGAAACCATAAAATGTAAAAACCTATTTTCAGATTAACATTAAAATAGTGATATATAATGCCAAGGAGAAGCTAAAACTAGAAGTGGTAAGTAGAACTTCTACGTTTCTTCTTCCGTTCAAGTACTTTATGATCTAAAAGACTGAAGAAGAAAAAAACTTAAGATTAATGTTGGAGCAGGTGTTGGACTGGAGCGTGTTCAGTTTTTTTTTTCTTCTAAGGGAACAAACTTATAACATTTAATTAGATATCAAATCAGTGATATGTGGTAATACATCAGTAAACATATGAAGATTGAAGACTAGCAAAGAATGTGACATATGAAGATTGAAGACTAGCAAAGAATGTGACATCTCTAGCTAAGGTATGAGCGACCTCATCGTTTGTCTTCGACTAAACATGCCATCAGAGTTTTTTGTAAATAAATTAAAACGATGTATACATTCAACTCTAGTGTCTTTGTTGAAGCAGTCCACAACTCATAATCCACCTTCTCAAGCTGTAAACGTATATATATTTAAAATCAAATATTTGAGTTAAAAATAGAATAAAGAATCAACCAATAATTAATGATATATTCATCAATTTCATCCAGCGGCATTATAAATATATATCCAAAACTCAAGTAAGGAGATATCATTTTGTAAAATAAGTGGCATTAATTTTTTTTTAAGAAGTTCAAGATTTTTACAAGAATCAATTCTCCTATATTCTCATCAGTGAATTTTACCTCCTCTTTTTAAAATAAACTTGCAGATGAAAGAATCAAATTCGGGAGAATTTATCATGTTGAATTCTATATATAATAACATGTCGAAGTAATAACACAACCTCCATTGTCGTCCAGCGGTTAGGATATCTGGCTTTCACCCAGGAGACCCGGGTTCGATTCCCGGCAATGGAATCTTTTTTGGCTCCTTTGGGCCTTTCATGGAAATAATATTCGTTTTCTGCCACTTTTTTCCACCATTAGATTACAGCAGTCCACCAAACTTATCATGTTCTGTCAACACCAAATCAATCTCAATCTCTTTTCTCTCTCTCAAAGAATCAAATGTCAATGTTCACTTTTTTTGTTGTTCCATTTTCATGTTGTGTGTTTCTTCTTCCCTTTCATTCGTTCTTGCAACAACGGAGACTGTTTAAGATTTTTCAATATAAGTTGATTAAATTTTAATGAAAATAAATGCTTATATATATAATCCATTATTTACACTTGAATAGAAGGCAAGCGAACAACAAACTGCGTCGCTGGACCTTTTTGGATAGCAAAACCACATTAAAATATAATCATGATTAGTTTGGATTATTATAACTTAAAAGAAACAAACATTTATATTTTTAGTTTTAATACAAATCAAAATTTCATAAAAAAAAAAACATCGTTAATAATTTTCAAACGTTAACGCAATAAAAAGAGCGGAAAGACGGGCCCGTCTTTTCGCTAGTTAAAATAAAAATAATAATATATATTGATTAGAAAAAGATAGGAGCACACCATATCTTTCAACATAACTCTTTTAAATTATGATCAAATAAAAATAAATAATGCTTTCAACGATAAATTTTTATCGCTACTCGAATATTTTAGTGTTTTTGTCGCTTCCTATCATTCTCTCTTCTTTCTCGTTGTCTCTCTTCTTTCCTGTCTTCTTTCTTCATTCTTCTATCTCCTCTCTTATTTACCCCTTCTCTCTTTGTTATTTTCTATTCTTTCTTCTCTCTTCTACAAAAGAAAATTCCAAGAACCTTAAGAAAGGTAATAACTCATAAAACCTCTACTCTTTTTTTTTTAATTTGATTTCCATTACTTACAAAATACATAAATGATCATAAATCCAAAACTTTGTAGTAATTACTCATGAACACATCATTTCTCACCTTTTCTTGTTAAATGTTTGTGAGTTATTCAAATAACCATGATCTTTTGTTTAAAATCCAATTTCCCTACCATTTTATGTTCATGACCTTTTGAGAATTATGGGTCATTCTTTCTTTGAATTTATGTCCCGAATACTTAACTTAGTTTTATATCAGCAGAACATGTACAAATACAAACTCATAAAGAAACTAAGAACATAGAAGGATATATTTTCTTTAAAACTATATTTCATTCGCAACATATGAAATGAGATGTACCTATTTTATTCTCATTGTCTATTTCATCTAAAGTGGTTTGATGCTATAAGGGAATATTGTACCTATTTTATTCCATTTTTCATTTGATGATCTAATCTAGCATCATCACAATCACAAGAACTATTTACCAAATATATATATATATATATATATATATATATATATATATATTCCTGTTTAGTAAACGGAAATTAATTAGTACGGTTTTATTGTTATTGTTATAAAAATAAAGTTGAATATTTATTTTATTAAACTTATCTTACCTTCGTTCTTTCAATTACTCCGTTCCTTTTTTATTTAATAAGTTATTTCACCTCCACCTATATATACATATGGACATATTGAACTTTGATTTTTTAATCACTAACAAAATATAATTATGTGAGTTGTGTAAAACAAAAATGCTAAAGTGATATATTAGACTCATAGGTTATTGTCATGAACTTTGTTAGACTCATAGGTTATAGTCATGGACTTTAGAAAATGGCTTGTTTTTGGTGTGTAATATTTAAAATGGCTGAGTTTTTCTACTTTTCGTAATTTTAAGGGAATCTTAAAATTTGAACCTTTGTTGTTAATTTTAGTCTAATACATGATTTTGTTAGTAACCTAAAAGGATCTTTAGACACTAAAGATACCATTTCTATAGAATGAAAAACTTTAGAAACAAATATATATGTCGGATGGACTTTTAGTGAAACTAAGCAAATACATGAATAAATAAAAAAATAAAATTAACCTCTACACTCTTTATTTTTATTTATTTTGACATAGATGAGTCATATACTCTTATCCAATATTTTTAAGAAGTTTAGAAGAATAGTTGTTGTACTATGCCTAAAAACATAGTACAACAACTATTCTTTAAGTCTGTTAAAATTTATCAACATTATTTTCCATTGTTTATGAGTCAAAATACATCATAATGTAGCCATTGTTTTTAACGTTAAAAAACATAATCGCTACATTATGATTTATTTTGACTCAGAAACAATGGAAAACAATGTTTATGATATTGTTGATAAATTTGAACCGGGCGTTTTAAGTTTTAACAGACTAAAAGAAGTTTGGGAAGCGTAATAAAAACAAACGAGACTTTGTCGAATTCTTTAAAATTTAATGACAAAAACGTTAAGAGTGATTATAATTCAAGGTTAGTTTAAAATAAGATAACATTGATTAAGGTTAGAAAAGTTTCCTCGATTAACAGTAATTTTGAAGTGTTAGTTAATTTTAGAAAAAGAAAATTTCTAAAAGTGTTAACTTTTACCTTAAGAAAAAAATAAAAGTAATAAATTTTGACCTTATTCTTAATCTTCTAAATTATGGTCTCTTGAGTAGAAAATTGTCAAGTCTTATTTTTCTTACTCCCTCTCAAGTTCAATCAACTTTCTATACTCCTTTAGTGTTCTTTTCCCTTTCCTTGAGTGTTGGGTCATAAATATTGAGAGACAAGTGAGATTATGAGAAAGTTAAAGTGAACTTTTGGAGAAGTTAGTAAGAAGAGAAATAAATACCTTTACTTGGAGAGTTATTGGTGTGAGAAAAATATTGACAATATCATCCATGCGAAGGCTATTGAGTTCTTGGGGGACTTTGATTACTAAAATTAAAGAAGTAAAAGAGAGGAAGACATATTCGTTCGGATGAAAAGCTAATCGAGGTAAGGGCACCTCTCTATTTTTATCTATTAAAAAAAAATGATACTTACGTTTATAATTGCTTTGTATTTGCTTGCGGCAAAAGTTATGGTGCATAAGTCCTTCTCTTATGCACCCTGCATAAGCTCTTTTCAACCTTCAGATTGCTTTTACACGTGTAATAATCTCAACCACACTCTCGCTTTCCTCTCACCAACTCCTTCTCATCTCATACTCTCACTTTCCTCTTCTATGTCGATCGCCGCTCGCTGCTCGCCGCATCTCTGCCTCTCGCCGCTTCTCTTTCCTCTCACCAATAATTCCGCTTCTCATCTCATAGCTCACCGATCGCCGCTCGCCGCTTCTCTGCCGCCGCTCGCTCAACTCCGATTAACCTTCAGGTTTCGCGTTTTCAATTTCGTCGCTCCATAAATCATTTTCTGTGTTGGACGTGTTTTCAATTTCGACGTGTTTTCATTTTCTGTGTTGTGTGTTTGTGGATAGATTGTATTTTTGACACACCATGTTTGTCTGTGTTTGTGGATCATGATTAGCTAATGCTGAAATTTAATTTGTAACAACAAAAATGGAGTGTTAAACATCATGTTTGTTTATGTCTGATTAGCTGATGCTGAAATTTTCTGTTGGGGGGATAACTTTACATCTCTGCTGGAAACATGCATATGATTGTGATTATTCAACATGTATATTTGGTTTTAAGATTCAATAAATACCATTTTCTGCGGCAAAATGGTAGTTCCCAGTTTTCTGCGGCAAAATGATACAGGATTATAATTGACTCTCGGACTCTTGACCACTAACTTTATATCCTTGATTTCGACAAATTCTTGCTGAATTCTGTCAAGTGTTTCAGGTTGTTTAGCATCACTTCAGACAAAAATTTGTTCTAGTTTTAAATTTTAATCAAGCATAGGTTCCTCGTCATCGGATATTAAACTAATTGTAGCGAGTTGCTTGAGGTGATATTCAGTTTTAAGAGTTTCGTAAGCGATCAATGCCACATATAAAAAAACTGAATACAAATATTGCTTGCATGATCAAGATAGCTTATAACCAATGGATTAGTAACAAAGTTTTTCTAGTGCTAGTTTTTCTCCAGGTTTAATATACACTAAAAAGGTATTGAAACAAATTTAATTTGAGTACTATGAGATATATATTTTGCAATGAGATTAAATTGAAACATGGTGTCGCAACTTACAAAGTTCCAATAGTAGGTCTAGATAAGGGTGAGAGCCTTTATGATTTATGGATCACTTGTAGGGTGTCTTGCCTTGTATTGCAAAGTAAAAGTCAATTTTTTGAGCGTGTGTGTGCATTTTTGGTGATTTATGAACCATTCCATGTTCCTGTGATGAACAAATTTAGGAATTGTTAATGGTTTTCTTAATAGTATATCCATTTATGAATTGTTAATGGGTTAGGTGAAAATTTAGGAATTATTAATGATTTTCTGTGATAAATCTATGTAAATGGAATTGTTAATGGTTTTGAACAATCTATGTTCTTTTGTTACTAAGTTTATTCTATTCCATCTTAACTTCTGTGATAAAATTGATTAGCTATTGTGAGTTTTGGGAATGTTTCAATATGAGTTTTGGTTTTGGAGTACAACTCACAGAAGAAGAAGATAGCAGACCCATCATCTGTGACGCCATCTAAGTCTTCAAATGCATCTGCTGTTGGCTAAACATCTGCTGGGGTGAAGACCTCTGCACCAAAGTTCAAAGAAAGACCAAATCCAATTAAGTCAAAGAAGCGACTTAAAAGTGATTATGAAAAAGCTAGAGAAAGACAAAAATTCATTATAAATCGGAAGAAACAAAAGAGAGATGATGAAGCTTTAATCCGAAAAGTTGTCACTGATTGATTGTTTTTATGTTCTAAGTCTGTACTATTATAAGTTTGTACTAGATTTTATTGAGAATATTTTGATATGATATAATGAAAATTATACATTTCACATTCTTTATAACATTCTTTATTTTGATATTGATGTTTATAGGTTGTTACAAAACCATTAGACAATTAGTTTGGTTTCACATAGAACACTATCAAAACCATTAAACCATACTTATGGTTTCAACAATAGTTTTTATTTAAAACCATTTATCAATAATGATTTTCACTATTCTTTTATTTTATTTACCATTTGACAATTATTTTTCTTTCACATACAAGCAACATATTAATAATGATTTTATTACAAAACCATTAGGCAGTTATTTTGGTTTCACATAGAACACTATCAAAACCATTTAACCGTACTTATGGTTTCAGTAATAATTTCATCTTAATCATTTTTTAAAACCATGTACCTATAATAATTTCATTTAAAATCATTAAACTAATTTTAATAAAATTAAATTAAATTGAACATTATTGGGCCAAAAATTAAATAAAATGAACGGTATACTATGATTTTATTACAAAACCATTAGGCAGTTATTTTGGTTTCACATAGAACACTATCAAAACCATTTAACCGTACTTATGGTTTCAGTAATCAACGTCTAATCGCCCAATTTCTCTGGAAAACCGCATATCTTTTGACATAGTTTTTAATCTTTTGACATGGTTTTCTCTGGATAAATCCTTCAGTGTTTCACATAGTTTTTAATCAACGACTAATCGCCCATTTCTTTTGACACTGCTATGAATATAATCTGGGCGCACCAGATCAACTCAAAGTGTGTTAGCCAGACGGGTTGGTGTTATTTAGATTATTGGTCTTAAATAACATAGATTCACCAACCATGAAGATTACAACACCCAGATTAATATATTTAACAAAAGTGATACAACTAATACAAAAAATATCCACAAGATTGTAATACATAAAAGGGTTCAACAACGAAAATAAGATAAGAAGACCTAAATCAGATTAATATCAAAATGAAACTGAGTGAACTACGATTACACCAACACACCAAGCCTTACAAATACTCAGATCCATAAACAAGTTGAACATGACAGGTTCGATATTTCATGTTCACTTCAACATTTACATCTGCAAAACAAATGATTCTTCCTCTTATACATGATAATACATATAATTGATAAAGTTCCACTTGCCAATAAGAGCTGGACTCATAAACCTGTGAAAATTTCACATGTCATCTACAAAAGCAATTAATTGTAAATTCCTCCAATCGGAGGAAGATTTCACTTGTACATTACTATCTGAGACCGAAAGCTTTCTCCTTTGACACCAATCTCATACGTCACTCCAGTAGTTAAATCAAAAAGAGCCAGTTCACCATTTTCTTTTATGAAGAATATGTTGTCATTCTTCCATGCTCCGATACATGATATGCAAGACAAGGGTTCAACATTGAAGAGTCTAATCCATGATTCCTTGACACCAAGTTCACCCAAATTGAAATTTGGAATGAATTAGTTTCTTTATAATATATATTATAGCCAAAAACCCATTTAACACAACCAAGCTAACATCAAGACAACCAGGTACATCTTCTATGGGCGAAGGTGTAATATAGTAGTCCTCATTGCACCAGTTAAATGACACCGTATATGCCTCAATATGTGTTCCTCCCCACCAATGACACATCCCATTCAAATACACCTTGTCATACCCCAATTTTTGACCAGTTGCTTTATTTTACTCGTCTTTTGAACCTATTTTACCTAGTTATTTTCTCGACATTTTACAGTTTATTTCATTTGTGTTAGCCCAAAACTGAATGATGGCAATGACTCCAGCTCTTTAGTTTTTTTCACCTGCATGATCAAAGAAAACCATTAAATACATCTAATGTTTTGGAGTACAACTCACCAAAACCATTTCCACAGCACAATGGTTTTGGCATCATCTATACCGTAACAAAATCATAGTAACTAAGATTAAGTCTATTTCAATCCTGCAATTTAAAAATGCTAATAAAAGAATCCTGCAATTATCTTTCACATACAAGTCTATCAAAACCATTAGACAATTAGTTTGGTTTCGCAATTAAACGGATTCATATCAAGTCTTATCATCTGATGGATTACATGTAAACAATTTCAAATTCAGAGCAAAATAACACATTTTACAAGTTAGATTCTAAACCAAACAAAGAAATTGTTAAAAACAGTTCCAAAGCAAATCAACACTCTGAAACCATTTCCAGAGCAAAATGGTTTCAGAGTAAAACTTGCGAAAACTATTTACACAGCATATTGGTTTTCATAGTAAAATGGTTTTCTATATGATTTTTAAACAAAACATACTATAATAAGAAACAAATCAACACTATGAAACCATTTCCAGAAATTAAACTATTTTAGTTGATTTTCCCCAATTCGAAATTAAAGTGTAATTTAGGGTTACAAATGCAATTACTTTCCAGAAACCATTTCCAACTAGCAGATGAAATTAAACTGATTGTAATTACTTGAAAGCACAAGATAATTTCAAACCAGTTTTGTTTTCATCATTTTGCTGTTTTGTTGAAGATGATGAAGATGCTTGCGGCGATGATGACGAATATGATGAATGCGATTATGTTGAATGCGATTTCCGGTGATGGAAGTTTGTTTCCGACGTGATTTGCAGTGGTGGAAGTTTGCGACGTGATTGTTACCGTTTCCGACGTGATTTGCTTGCGGTGGTGAATGCGGTTTCCGACGTGAATGCGGTTGTGGTGAATGCGGTGGTGAACGACGGTGTTGTTGAGTTGAATGACGGTGACGAAGACGGTTTCCGGTGGTGGAAGCTTGTTACCGGTGGTGGTTGAAGTTGGAAATAGAGAGAAACGCGCGTGATGCTCTGTTTTGGTGAATTTGCTTTCTTCACCTGTTTTTCTTTGGTGTGTAGGAAGTAATTCTGTTGGGCTAGCTGCATAATGGGCTGGACTAATGCAGGCTTATGCACAGTGCATAAGTTATGGCTTATGCATGATAACCACACCCTTTGCTTACGTGTTTGAGAGTGTCTAGTTGTCAAAGTGGATAAATGTTTACACGTGCACGTATATTCTTGAGATTAATTATTTACATATGTTGATGATATAATTGAGATATTGCAAATGTTTTGAAATGCTTAGCAGACAAGGGAAATCATATGCTCATGCATTTCATAGTCACGTGGCTACCAGAGTGGAGTCACGAAGTACACACCAGAGAGGTGGCACGGGGGTGCGTTTTAAAACTACCTTATCCCATAGTGGATCATCGAGTATGATATTCATCTCTTTAGTGGCGCTGCCACAACCCTATGCAAAGCGGTAATAATTTTGAAATCATATGCATCGGCATATAGACATTGTATTAGGAATCGAGTCTTAATTATTTTTTATTATGAGCACTATTTCTCTACTTGTTTCCTTACGTGGGTTAAAATGAGATCTCTAATTCACGTATAATGTTTCCTCCGTTTTTGCTTCTTACCATGCTCTTGTATATTTGTTATTTTCGGATTGATGACCCTTTCAGTGGATGTGTGGGCTATACGCCTTTAAATGACCAATTTTAAGAAAGAAAAACACAAACAATTAAATCATTACAGTGAAATCTTTCACTTAATTCTTTTTATAGATAAATAATTCAACCAAAAATATAAGTCGGGAGGGTAAAACACATCAAACGTGTTAAGAAGCTTCTTCCTAACTATTTTTATTTGTTCTCAAGTTCTAAGGCAAGATATTTGAAGACGAAGACCTAAAACGACGAAAAATCGAAGAATTTGGGCCCAGGAAGATATGTCATGCGCCTAGCACATGACAAATGTGCCTAGCACATGGAGAGGGATCCATACGCCTAGGGCACTGTTCATGCGCCTAGGGCATGCTTTTGCCCTCTCTCTCATGCGCTAGGCACACAAGCAATGTGCCTCGTGCATCTGAAAATGCGGGGCACAAGCGTCTTTTCCTGCTTTTATTTTGGGTAAAGCATGCACTTTTAACCCAAACTCAGGTAGAAACTCCTCACTATAAATACTAGCATTCCTCGTTCAGAATTTCTCGTTCAAAACTGTGGCAGCTCAAGAGGTAAGCAACTTTGGAGCTTAGGGAGAGTTTTTATCTTCTCCTTGATTTTCTAAGGTATGTTTTTATCTTTAGTAATTTGTTTTTAGTTACCATGTGTAAACTAAATTTTTTTAGGTTAGAGTTATAAGATGAACCTCTATATAATTTTGTTGGATATTTATTTAATTTAATGTTGTTTATATTTTATTTATTCTTTTGTTCGCTATTAAGTTTTATTAGGATATAGTTTATTTCTGTGAGAGCTGCAACCCTAGACTAGGTACTTAGGTTATGATATAGCATAATATTGCTATCACTAACTGGATGTTTATATCTTGATATTTATATCCTTTTTACTGATAACTATCAGTCTAGGAAGTACGTGACTAAAGTGTGCTACATGGAGTAATATAATTGGGCCACCGACACTCCGTTAGTTATGCATTTTTTTTAACATCTCATTGACAGAAGGACCAATACCAAAGTTTTTCCAAAGTGCGAGGACTTAAACCAAACAAAAAAAACTGCAGGGACTAATGCCAAAAACTGGTAAAAGTGCAGGGACCAAACACACATTTAAGCCTTTTTATACGCGTGACCGTTTTTTTTTAAATGGTTATTTACGTACATGGTGTGTCAGGTCGTTTAATGAAGTGACACATAGGCGTTAAAAAAGTCAAAACTAGCAAAAAGCATAATTATTGTACATGGGTTAATTCTTAGGGGATTAAATTTGTCATTTTTTTCTTTATAAGAGGTCAAAATCACAACCTTTGAAAAGTTAGAGGGCCAAAAGTAGATGTAAATATATTAATTTAAGAAGGGAAATACTAACTATTGAAAAGTGTTAAAAAATAGTAAGTTCAACTTTTTAAAAATAATATTTTTTATTGTTTTCAAGTAAAAATATCTATTGTTTCGAAGGAAGTACATTTCTATTGAGCGAGACTACTAGTTAACGTGACGCATCAAAGACAATTGTTGCTTGTTGTACATGACATATGACATGTTACTTGGGACAATAGTTCGTTTCTGTCCAATAGTAAACCACTCCCGCCACCCCTTTTTCTACCTAAACCGCAGCCTTAGATCATCAAAACCACTTTCTTCAATGGTGTCTCTTCTCGTTGCAACAACATCAGACCCTGCTTCAATCAACCCCGCCAATGCCCTCTTAGCCATGCCTGGCTGGCAACCTGGACCCCATTTCCAGGTTCAACCAAAAACCCCTCTTTTTCTTCTTATTTTTGTTTTCCATTTATCTCAATTTATTGATGTTTATAATGAATTTAGGATGATATGAAGAGTTTTGTGAATGAAGGGTTGAGAGTGTTGCTTCATGGAAAGAGTATAGTGGTGGAAGATTATTTAGATACAAGGTGGGAAGAGGTTACTGGAGAAGTTGTTGATGAAGTTATCTTCTTAAGTAAACATACTGCTGCTTCTAATAAACCTGCCCTCACTGTTCATCCTATTGGTATTTCATTTCTTTTCATTACCCTCTTTTTTTTTTTTTTTTTTTTTAAGGATTGAATATGTTTTTAGTCTTTCTAACCTATGAAGCACATACGTTGGATACGACAGTGACACTGACACTGATATTGACATGTAGACATATAGGTAATAGATTGAGAAATAAAACTCATTCAATGTAACTACATATGTTGGTGTCATGCCAGACACCAGACACTAGTCAGACTTCAATTTGAAGAGTGGATGCTACATTGACTATGTGTATCTTGAAATTTTAGTTTTTGTACATTGTACCAACTTTTCAGTCAATTCCAATTGAAAAAGAGTCTGTCTGGTAATGATTTGTTGGGTGTAACGAGTGTGTGAAACGTTTTAAGTCGTGGTAAATGAAGCAGATGAGACCTCAATTAGACATGCAAATTATTCATGTCACAACCCAAATTGTGGTCACGGACGGTTTGAGTCTAACGCTGCACTAGTGTGCGGTGTGTGTGAATATTAAAAATTCTGGGGTAAAATAAATAAACGACTCAAATGGTTGTCACAAACAATTTCTTAAAATATCGGTTTTTGTAGGAGTTCCACATTTGCGTGAAGGTGATGTTACACCTCAAGGTGGGAAACCTGGATGGGCAGCACTGCCAAATCCTAGGATCGGACCTTGGATTCGACTTTTGAAAAATATTGCTCAAGCTCATAATCTGGTCCCTGAATTTGAGGTGCCTTACTCTTATATTTTAAATTTTAATTGCAATTTAACCTGGTTTTCTTTTCTTGTCTCAGTTGCCGTTCGATTGTTACTTGTGTGAAGGCTTTTTGCTTTAAACTAATTAGCCTTTTGTTTTCTTGTTATATCTTAAGTACTTATGCTTTATGTTTTCAATATTTCTGTGAATACATGGATTGTTTCCCATTGGAGGGAGATGGCTTAATGTTATATTATGTATTAGTGTTGTTAAATAGTAACTATAGCATAGCGAGATTTAAGCAAATCACTACTTTTTCTGCAATAAGCTTTTTAGTACAAAATGTTGTCAAACATGGGTTTTGAATTTTGAAAGCATTCTTTGCATAATTTGTGTTTCCTCGATTTAGATTACTTTGGAAGCCACTCATCATGGACCGTTGACAAATAAACCAACCATGTTTCTGGAGATTGGTGAGTACTCTTTCCTAGATGTATTTTAGATTGATAGGTTTGATACATCCTCTATTATAACTTATAAGCATATTGCATACACTATTTGTTGTCTTCAAGTTCGTACTATGAACATGCCTTGTAAAGTCTTTGCATCCTTCATTATTTTGTTTTCAGATTCAATTAGTCTTTATTTTGTTGATTAATTTCCTTTTCAACTCATTATCATCTTTTGCCTGATTAAAGTTCCAGTAATTTGCGAAGAAGGTTCCATATTTTGTTGGTTTTCAATGTGAAACGAGATATTAGGTGCCAAAAGCGCAATAAAAGGAAGCTTGCAAATAAAGTGTTTTTAATTTTAATACTTCATTTGTGCATAACGGTTATTTTTGCTGGTATTGGGAAAGTCCAGAACTGATTGAGGATTTTGAACCGCACAATTTCAAATTGTTTCTGTGTATATGTTAGTGCTCAATTTTTTATTGACTTTGTGGTATTATCAAGAAATGGCCAACTCATCATTTGGTCCTTCCTCACTCTACCCCCCTCTCCCCTCAACTAGTGTTGTCAAATAATGACTATAACGGTGCTATAGCATAGCAGAATTTGAACACATCTCTTTTGTTCCACGATATGGTATTTAGTATAATGTGTTACCAAATACCGGGGCTTTAGCACTGTAGTGGAATCTGAGCAAACAACTAATTTCCACGATCCCCAACTGATCATCTCTTCCCCAAACCTGACATCTCTTTCTGTGTTGGCAACATTATCACGTTCGTTTGATGCCTGATCACTCCTTTCTGCTTTCATCCATGTCCACATTTGTAGCGTTTTTCTAGTACAAATTATTTTCTCTTGCTCATGGATAAGCCACATATTCTTTACTTTATTTTGAAGTAGTCTGTGGCTGCTAAATTTTACTCTTCAGTTATTCAAGAAGCTGTTAGAAAGTAACTGCTATTTAAGCTAGTATAACAACTGAATAATTCTGGTATAGGTAGTACTGAAGACTACTGGAAAAGACAAGATGCTGCTCAAGTTATGGCTCAGGTCGAGTGGACTGTTATACTTTTTCAAAACTTTTGCATCAATTTGTAGAGTTTACCTGTGTGCATACATTCTGTTACAACTTTTGCATCAATTTGTATAGTTTACCTGTGTGCATACATTCTTTTACAAAAAGCTAAAGATTTGTATTTGTATCTGGCTAGTGATATTTTATTTTAATCACTAAAATAATATTGTTTGGATTCGTTCAGTTAGTCTGGGAAGGACTTGGACTTGGAGGAGGGACTGATGTCGGAAACTGGCGCAGGTAGAATGATTATGTTAAGAAAATATAGCGATGTTAGTTGGCATGCTTGTTCGGTGTTTGGTATATATGAGGCCTTCACATCTTTCTCACGTCTCGACGAGTATCTGTTTCAAAAGATGAAATGTTTTTACCATATGATCCTCTGACTTTGAAATTTTGACCTTGATGGACTATACTGTTCCTTCCATACACTTTTCAATCATTTTTATGTTGAGATTGCGTAATTATGAACTAGTTTGAGAAAACAGGGCTGTTTAGATTGACTTATTTGAGCTTTTAGATTGACTTATTTGAACTTGTCTATTGACATAAGCACTTGCGAGACTGTTTCTGAGAGCTTACATAAACAACTTATGGCATGTCTATAAGTTGTTTTCAGTTTATTTTCACAATCTCTCATAGATAGCTTAATCAATGCAGAGCCAACATTTAGGTTTGGTATATTTGTGATTAGAGTTTCCTTCTAAAATTGGTGAAAATTTTCTAAACTGAATCTAATTCTCACACTCTTTCTGCAGGGAGATTGATAAGAAGAAAGTCCTTCTTGGGATAGGTGGTGGACACTATGTTCCTCGGCATATGGATGTAGTGTTGTAAGTAGCGATTTTAGTGACTTTATAATTGAATTTTCTGATTGCTGAAAGGGTATAAATAAACTGCACACTTAAATAGATTATGGGAATAAATTACATTGGTGAAAAACACGGGAGTTAAACTCCACCGGAATGAAGATAAAAGTGTCTTTTTCTTAGTTAGTCTACTTTAGCCTCATTTCATATGCAACAAACACATCTTCATTTTGTGTGAACAATCTTCTACTTAATCCTTTTTTTTACTCTTGAGTTCTAATACACTTTGAGAAAATGATGTTTACATAAAATTTTGCGTTTGTCAAAATTATTTTTAAACCTTGCATAAAAAAAATGAAAATATTTGCTATGCTTTTTGCAATATAGGAAAGATGGTGTTTGGGTTGGTCACCTACTTTCTGGATATTCGGTGCCAATGGAAGATCCAAAAGGAGAAACAAATGTGGAGATTGGAGGAACTTGGAAACAGTCTATAAAAGCTGCATATGAGGCAACTAAATCTGCTTTTCCTGGTGGCGAAATTATTGCACATCTTGACCAAAAGTAAGCTTAATGTGCATTATCCTTCTGTAATCAATTGTTTGCATGCGTGCAAACAGCTTAATGATATTTGTTTGTTGAGTGATAAACAGCTCATAAAAATCATCTGCAACTGCAATACATGAAAGTTTGATTTTTTTTTTTTGGGGTCTGAAATACGATTTGAAATAGATAATAGGCTGTAATGCTTTTACTTTACGCTCCAGTTAATGTTTACCCTTAAATTTACTGCAGGAGTTTCAAGGGCTGGCAGAAGAATGCCATCACAGGATTCCTCGCGGAGCAGAATATTAAAATTGGAAAGGCAAATAACTTTTATTGAGTGTTGATTTAAGAGGATGTTATTGTGAACACAGAATGTGCAGATTGCAGACATAGGCATGCTGCAAAATTTTGTAGACCAGATTCGCAGTAAAAGTGATTTTCATACAAAGTAATTTAAATATTATTTTTTTAGAGATTTTTCTGAGAAGGCAAAAGTCATTTTATGTTTGTTTAAAATTAGATTGTGATTTTGTATTTCTCTTTAATAGAAATAATTTTCAGACACTTTAGAAGGTTAGCATATATGTCATGTTCCTATGTATTTATTTGGCGAATTGTACCCTAGATTGATGATAAATGTATGATAGATTAATATGAATTTATTTGCCTTGGCAATATTTGAATTAAAGATATACAATAAAATATAGTTACTTGTCCATACATCTGCTTATGAGTTCATTATACTACAAAGCAGCATTAGTTTGATGAATGAGGAAACTGAAATTTGATTTGTGAGTCATGATGATTTGCAGAGTTCTCATTTTGATGTGTAGATTGCTTTCTATCTTTTAAAATATGTTTGGAAAGGTAACTAACAGCTGTGTAGACCAAGTTAGCCACTCCTGATTTGAACTCCTTCACCTGCAGTGCCTCTCTCGTAGACGTTTTACGGCGGGTTGAGGCACATATGTCCACCACTTATGAATTCCAAAACTAGTTAATCCCAAGCTATATCTATACAAAAAATGCCTAGTACAGGCTACTGAGAATCAGAAATATGTTTCAAGGCAGTTTTAGAATCAGAATTTCCGAGACCCCTTATAATCTAGAAAATCACCTTCATTTGGAATACTCTTTTGAGCTGCCCTTCCCCAAATGGGTTTGGATTCCTTCACCTTACATCTCCTTACTTTGTTGTTGTTTGTTATATTTCTTCAGCCTTTTGTAAACAACAGAGATGAATAAAGCTCCCTCGTTTACAACCCCCGCAAGTCCTCATGATTTACCTCGTTTTAATCCTTCGATATCACCCCAAAGAGATTTCAAGATATTCACACTCTTCATGATATCATTGACATAAGGTATTGTGCTTTTATCTTTGGATAATCTTGAAGGTTGAGAATCAGGGATCGAGCTATGTTTTCATATGAGCTTATGGAAACAACTTGAGCCTCAAGGTAAAGTTCAAATTCAGTGTTATATCTTTCTGAACCAAAACCTTAGCGTTTTGGTCATCTAAATGATCCACCATGTTGTCTTCTAACTGAGAGTCAGGCACCTCCACACAATTAGGGATGAGAATGTGATGCTTAGGAGAAACAAGACTCTCCTCCAAGTGCTCTGGTGTTTCTTCAATTTGGTCAACATTAGGAAAATCACCGGTCCTGAAATAGTTGTGTTTTTTAACCAATAGAGGAACAAATAAAACAGACTCTGAAATAGAACCATTCTTATTATGGGCAAGACACTCTGAAGTAATAATAATATTAGTCTGATGGATAGACATGTCAATAACCTTTTTTGAAAGAGACACTCCAATAACCTTAGTACCTTGACGAAGCTTAAAAAAGAACATTTGGTCAATATATCCTAGTTGGTTATTATCTTATTGCATTGATGTAAATTGTGGCCTATCTTACTGCAATTAGCACTATATATGGGTTGTTTTTCATAAACAACTTCCACATTGAAGGCATAACACTATCCTTTCCACCAAGATATTTTGAAAAGTTTTCTTGGAGAGATCAATATCAACCAGGATACGAGCACAATGGCCGAAACGCCTATTTTTAGTATTTTCATCAATGACCATATGAGTTCTTAAGGTCAAGACAATTTAAAATACACGAAGTTCAATTACACGAATCCAACTTCGGGAGTGAGTTTTCTTTTGGTTGATCGAATTAAAGTCTTTTCGACCATTGATAAAATTCAAAATATCAAACTTTAAGTTTAATACCTTTAAAGCTCAAACTTTCCTCATATCATCGATTGATTCAAATTGAAATTCACAGATTTTCCCCCCTAATGAGGCGACTTTCTAGTGATTTACTTCTTTCTATAGAGAATATAAACGTTGATGCAAACCCCTCGTCGTCAGCAGATGACCCCCTTTCTGCAACAATAATCTACTATGTAGGTTTCTCTTGTAGTCTTTGATACTGCTTTCACATTGATTGCGAGATATTAACACTCAATGAATCATCCTTAATGAAGCGTATAGGAAATTGGTTGGAGTGAATGTCCGAAATGTCGGAAAGAACTTGTGCAACAGATTTGTTTTGCACTGAGACTTTTGTCGGAGGATCCTTTTCCGACATAGCAAGGAAAGACCAAGGAAAACCATAATTAAACTAAGCTAGTCATACACACATTCCTTACACCAAAATGAACCAGAAACCAAAAATAACAAACCAAAGTCGAAGATTTTTTATAAAAGAAAAGCAAAATTCGCCAACTCAAAAACATAACAACGAGTTCCGAGCAAATCAAAAAGATCAAAAGACAAAATAAACTAAGTTATATAATTAACTTATTATATTGTAGACGATTCAAATGCACTGATATTGAAAAGTGATTTATAATAAACATGATTTTTTTTAAATTGACTTGTAATAAAATCCAGAAGGAGTAGGGTTTATTTGGAAAAGATTTGTGTCTAGTAATTTAAAAAAGAGTTTATATAAAAACGAATTTTCAATTGATGACAACAAGTGTTTAAATTTAAGAGGACGGAGGAAGTAATTACCTTATTGTTTTAACCTTAAGTTTAGGAAGATAGAGGAAGTAATTAACTTAAGTATGAAAAATGTGGACATCCATGGTTTGGTATTTAAATGTACACATTACCGTCTAGAAGTCATAACTCAACTGACAAATGCCGAAATTGCAAGGTCGGACGTCATGACCCGGGTTCGAACCCGAGACCTCACAGTTGTGTGTGAGTTTATTTTCAGCGGTTTACCTAGAGCTGTCAAAACGGACGGCCCGACCCGTTTAGGGCCGGCCCTAACGGGCTTCGGGCTGAGCCAAAAAGCCCGGTTGAAAAACGGGATTGAAAATATACTACCCGAGCCCGGCCCTCCACGGGCCGCGGGCTAACGGGCCGACCCGTATTAAAAATTACATTTTTTTAATAAAAAAATACTATAAAACACTCTTATAATTTTTATAAATGATATTTTTAATATGTTTAAATAATGTCTAGCACAAAAATAAATTTGAAACATTTTCGTACACATGTCGTAAACTAAAACGGCAAGGAAAACAATTTTAAATAAATTATATACGTTATGATTATAAATATTTATATATATTCGATCTTTAAAATTATAAATAACGAAACGAGTAAATATAATTTTATATTATATTTATATTTGTGTTAATTCATTGAATTTTCACTTTTATTTTTTACTTTGATAATCAACTAAGTAAATAATTATTTGAAAAATATATATAATTTATAGGATTTTTTTGGTTATGCGGGCTAACGGGCTACCCGCGGCCCGTTTGGGCTAGCCCTAACGAGTACCGGACTATTTAGGGCCGGCTAAAAAGCCCTATTAAAATTCGGGCTCAATATTTAAGGTCTATTCCTTATAATTAATTGGGCTAAACGGGTCGGTCCGTATGGCCCGGCCCATTTTGACAACTCTAGGTTTATCACTTCATCTAAGACAAAAAAATGTACACATTACCTGTTAATAATTTTTGAACAGTACATAGAGAGCTTAATCATCTATCAATATATATCTAGATTATTACATTTCAATATTCGAATGTTAAAAACATATAAACCCCAATTAAAATTAGACTTTTCTTTGAGAAATTCTATTTTATTTTGTCTAGTAGCTTAATGGCTAGAGCTCATATATCTAAAAGTAAAGAAATGGAAAGTCGAGGTTTGAAACCAAGCGCTGCATAAATTATGCAATGTTGGTACTGAGCTAACATAATTCAGGTGATGGTATTGTTTTTCTGACAGGCATTGAATTGAATCCTGTTATAGATTCCGAAGAAAGGCTCTAACCCCGACAATACCCAGTGAAGTAACGCGAAACCCAAGAATGGTTGATTACACTCCAGATCTACCATTTCCATTTCCCCACTGTTCGTTATGCGAAGAAGAAGAAGCTGTTATGGATGATTCAACTCCAACATGCATGCATTACTGTCGCTTTTTTGGTACTCTCTCATCTCAAATCACAAATGTTTTATTCTTTATATTAGAACCTCTTTAGTGACATGCACATTTCTTTTCTGATATGATTTATTTCAAAAAAATATTGATTTTCATGAGGCAGTGATGTTGTTATCAGCTTTTATAGATCACACAATAGATTGAAGTAAGAACCTTAGTGGCATTGCCTTGGCTAGGTGTCTTTAGTATCTGTTTGAAAAAAAAAAAAACCCTTTTTGTGGTTTATTCTACAGATATTGATAATGCAGCCATGTTATTGATGCTATTTTATTCACCCTATTGTTTGGGAAAAAAAGTTGAATCTGAGCCTTCCTTTCAAATCCTAAAATTAGGGTTTTTAAACTCATTAATCGTTAGTTTAAGTATGAGGCTCCACATTCACAGACATAAGGTTTTTTTGAGACTTGTTTGCCTTTCTGTGTTACTGTGGTTGCCGATGATTCGTCTCCGAGAAATTTGTTAACACCTCTCAACACACATATACTTCCTTCGTCCTTCAATATATGATAATTGCTCTTCTCCCAACACATTTTGCTCGCTACCAACCCATGCTTGAGTTAACTCACGCAGGTGTTAACAACTCACGCTGGTTTTCTTTCTTTGAAAACAAGGGAAATGCTTGTTTACTTCATCTTCTTCTTCTTCTTCTTCTTCTTTTGATAACAAAGCAGTGATGATGTTTTCTGCAATTGTATCAGACATTGGGTGATGTTTCCTGGCGAGGCGATTTTGTGTTTGTGTCAAGTTACACTTTACACAGATGCTTGACGCAGCCATTGGGAAACTCTTCTCTCTTCTGTCTGACAAAAGGCAAATCTGAGCCTTCTTTTTGTGATGAGAAATGATATTTGCACTACCATTTTTGAAAACTGCTCTTTTCCCATATGAAATTGCTCACTCCTTTTTTCTTCTTCGTATTCTTCTCAAGGCTGTGATGATATTTTCAGCAATTGAATCAGAAATTGGGCGAAGAGATGTTTCATGGCGAGGCGACTCTGTGTCTGAGTGAAGTTACGTTTATTGTACTTTGCACAGACACTGTTTTTGACGCAGCCCTTGGGAACCTCTTCACTCTTCTGTCTGAGAAAAGGCGAATCTGAGCCTTCTTTTATTCATCCTAATCTCAACTTGTGTTTGGGATCCCTCTTTTTGTTCCCCCTTTTTCCAGTTTGCTTTAATTTTTGTTTGTTTTTCCACCGAGTCAAATTTAATGATGAAAGTATTTGAATAGTGAGACACATTTCTCGCCAAACTAATTTTTGAATGCAAACCATAATATTGTTTATCCTTCTGAGTGATTATTTGACGCTCGCTTGTTAACACAGGGCCAAGAAAATTCTTAGGATTTACAAGGCATGACAACGCTGTTGGGCGCTCCATCTTATATATGAATGGGCATGATGACATTGTCTGGCTGCTATTACAGTTGCAGCAGGGAGAGAAAGTCTTGCTTGGACACAACCTTTTGGACACATTATTTAGGCACTCACACACAAAATTTAGTTTATTTCATTATTTGAAAAATAAGTATTATTTAATTATTTTCTCTCTATCTTTTTCTCAATTATGTATATGTGTCTAAAGTTTGTGACCAAAAAGTTGTGCCCAAGCAAGTATTTTCCCAGCAGGGAAGAGATCATTGAAATAGCCAAGACTTTCTAATTAGTTCAGAGGTATTTTTAACATGCTTTGTGTGTTTTATATATTATGTGATTTGCAAATTTCTTCGGTGATACAATATTGTTGTACTTAGTTGCTTGAGCAGACACGGATGCACGTTCATATAATTGGGGGCACAATAATGATTGATGTTAGACTAATGGCTGAATTCTTAGAGTTTTCATGAGTTATTTTCTTTTATATTCCTTGTATTACAGCATGTGACCTCTTTCATATATATTTTCATGAGTTATCAAAGTGACTTGTAATAAAACCCAAAAGGAGTAGGTTTATTTGAAAAAGATTCGAATATAGTAATTTGAAAAAGAGTTTATATTTTTTTTTTGAGGGATTGAAAAAGAGTTTATATAAAAACAAATTTTAAGTGTTTAAATTTAAGAAGACGAAGGAAGTAATTACTTATTGTTGTAACCTTAAATTTAGGAAGACAAAGGAAGTAATTAACTTAGAGTTTCTACAACGTGGACATCCAATTTTAGGTATTTAAGTGTATTTAATAAACATTCAATTCCTTCAACTCAGCACCTCACAGAAATATCTTATCGAGACCCATTAATCATCTATGAATAACTCTAATATCGTTACATTTCAATATTCTAATTCTAATATTAAAAATTGTGAGTCCCACTTAAAATTAGAGAGGTTTTCGTTGAGATATAGTATCCAAAATTATTTCTCTCTAATGTACCGAATCTTAATGAGTAAACCACCAATTTAGTTCCCATCTTTGTAAGTCACTCTCAAATTAGTTCATGATTCAGTTAATATTTCAAAATAGTCCATATCTTTGTCAAAATTTTTCTCAATTAGATCTCTGTCTCTATGTTTTTGTCACATGACGAGACATTTAATTGAGAAATTTTTGACAAAGATATAGACTATTTTGAAATATTATCAAAAGTAAATCTCTATCTCTTATGTTTTTGTCATACAACGAAAGATATAATTGAAAAACTTTTGACAAAGATAAACTATTTTAAAATATTAATAGAGTCAATAACTAATTTGAGAGTCATTCATAAAACATATTTGCTCAAATCTTAATAGTTGAGACACATATTTGGTCTAAAAGAAATGATATTTGAACATCAATTTGATGACAACTTTCTCTCCCATACTCACATTATTTTTTACTTTATCTCTATTGTTTTGGTTTCCGTGGAAATATCTGTTTTTTCTTTGTAAATTATGGTTGTGTGGTCAACCAAATTGGTTTTTCAAATAACACTCCTCTTGGTCTAATTGTTTTTTTTGACAGACATTGAATTGAATCCAGTTATAGATTCCAAAGAAACCCTCTAACCCCTACAAGGCTACAATACCCAGTGAAGTAACGCGAAACCCAAGAATGGTTGATTACACTCTAGATCTACCATTTACACACTGTTATTCTGCGAGAGGGAAACGCTGAAGTAGAATAAGAAGCTGTTGTGGATGATTCAACTCCAACATGCATGCATTAGCATTACTTTTGCTTTTTTGGTACGCTCTAATCTCAAATCGCAAATGTTTTATTCTTTATATAAGAACCTCTTTAGTGATATGCACATTTCTTTTCTGATATGATTTATTTCAAAAAAATTGGTTTTCATGAGGCTGTGATGTTGTTATCGGCTTTTATAGATCAGACAATAGATTGAAGTAAGAACCTTAGTGGCATTGGCTAGGTGTTTTTAGTATCTGTTTGAAAAATACCATTTTTGTGGTTTATTCTACAGATATTGATAATGCAGCCATGTTGATTGATGCTCTTTTCTTCACCCTATTGTTTGGAAAAAAAAAAGTTGAATCTGAGCCTTCCTTTCAAATCCTAATGTTAGGGTTTTTAAACTCATTAAGAGTTAGTTTAAGTATGAGGCTCCACATTCACAGATATAAGGTTGTTTTGAGAGTTGTTGCCTCTCTGTGTTCTTGTGGTTGCCGATGATTCGTCTCGGAGAAATTTGTTAACACCTCTCAACACACATATACTCCCTCCTTCCTTCAATATTATCTTCTTATTCTTCTTCTTCTTTGATAACAATGGAAATGCTTGTTTACTTCATCATCATCATCATCATCTTCTTCTTCTTCTTCTTCTTCTTCTTTGATAACATGGGAAATGTTTGTTAACTTCTTCTTCTTCTTCTTCTTTTGATAACAAGGCAGTGATGATGTTTTCTGCAATTGTATCAGACATTGGGTGAAAAGTTGATTCATGGCGAGGTGATTTTGTGTCTATGTGAAGTTACACTTTGCACAGATGCTTGATGCAGCTTGTAGGAAATTCTTCTCTCTTCTGTCTGACAAAAGGCGAATCTGAGCCTTATTTTTTTGATGAGAAATGATATTTGTACTACCATTTTTGAAAATTGCTCACTCCCAGGCCTCTGTTTTAAACGATCTTAAGTTACGAACTAATCCATTGGAAGATAACTTTCGTTGCGATAACAAGGTTCCTCTTCTTCGTTTTTGATAACAAGTCTTTGTTCACTTCTTTTTCTTCTTCTTATTCTTCTCAAGGCTGTGATGATATTTTCAGCAATTGAATCAGACATTGGGCGAAGAGATGTTTCATGGTGAGGCGATTCTGTGTCTGAGTGAAGTTACAGTTATTATACTTTGCACAGATGCTGTTTTTGACGCAGCCCTTGGGAACGTCTTCACTCTTCTGTCTGAGAAAAGACGAATCCGAGCCTTCTTTTATTCATCTTAATCTCAAGTTGTGTTTGGGATCCCTCTTTTTGTTCCCCCTTTTTCCAGTTTGGTTTAATTTTTGTTTGTTTTGCACCGAGTCAAATTTAACGATGACTGTATTTGAATAGTGAGACGCATTTCTCGCCAAACTAATTTTTAATGCAAACCATAAAATTGTTTATCCTTCTGAGTGATTGTTTGACGCTCGCTTGTTAATATGGAGCCAAGAAAATTCTTAGGATTTACAAGGCATGACAACGCTGTTGGGCGCTCCATCTTATATATGAATGGGCATGATGACATTGTCTGGCTGCTCTTACGGTTGCAGCAGGGAAGAGATCATTGAAATAGCAAAGACTTTCTAATTAGTTCGGAGGTATTTTTAACATGCTTTGCGTGTATATATATTATGTGATTTGCAAATTTCTTCGGTGATACATTATTGTTGTACTTGGTTGCTTGAGCAGGCACGGATGCACGTTCATGTAATTGGGGGCACAATAATGGTTGATTACACTCCAGATCTACCATTTCCCCATTGTTGTTTTGCGAGAGGGAAATGTTGAAGAAGGAGAACAATAAGTGTGGTGGATGATTCAACTCCAACATTCATGCATTAGTCTCGCTTTCATACAAAAAGGTGAATCTGACCCCAAATCACATTTATTCTTTATATAAGAATCTCTTTAGTGATATGCACATTTCTTTTCTGATATGATTTATTTCAAAAAATTGGTTTTCATGATAGATAACAGTACACAATGAGGCAGTGATGTTGTTTTCAGCTTTTACAGATCACATGATAGGTTGAAGAAAGAACCTTCGTAGTAGAATTGGCAAGGTGTTTTGGTATCTGTTTGAAAATATCATTTTTTGTGGTTTATTCTACAGATATTTTTAATGCAGCCATGTTGATTGATGCTTTTTTCTTCAGCCTATTTTTTGAGAAAAAAAGGCGAATCTGAGCCTTACATACTCATTTGTCATTAGTTTAAGTATGAGGCTCCACACTCAGAGTTAAGGTTGTTTTGAGAGTTGTTTCCCCTCTGTGTTGTCGTGGTAGCCAATGATTTGTCTCGGTGAAATTTATAAACAACTCTCAACACAATTATACTATTACTCCCTCTGTTCCTCACCCTAATCTTCTTTTTCTTGTTCTTGTTCTTCTTTGATAACATGGGAAATGTTTGTTTACTTCTTTTTCTTCTTCTTCTTCTTCTGGTTTGGTAACAAGGCGGTGATGATGTTTTAAATAATTGAATCAGACATTGAGTGAAGAGATGTTTCATGGCGAGGCTGTTTTGTGTCTGTGTGAAGTTACACTTTGCACAAATGTTTGTCGCAGCCATTGGGAAACTCTTCTCTCTTCTGTCTGACAAAAGGCGAATCTGAGCCTTCATCTGTTCAACCCCATCTCAATTTGTGTTTTGGAAGAGATATGATATTTGTACAACCATTTTGGAAAATTGCTCTTTTCACTTCTTTCATGCTTACATGCCCCTGTTTTAAACGATCAGAAGAAAACTTCCAATGCTAAAACAAGGCTCCTCTTCTTCTTCGTTTTGATAACAAGGCAATGTTTGTTCACTTCTTTCTTCTTCTTCTTCTTCTCAAGGCTGTGATGATATTTTCAGCAATTGAATCAGACAATGGGTGAAGACATGTTTCATGGCGAGGCGATTGTGTCTGTGTGAAGTTACAGTTATTGTACTTTGCTCAGATGCTGTTTTTGATGCAGCCTTGGGAACCTCTTCTCTCTTCTGTCTGAGAAAAGGCGAATCTAAGCCTTCTTTTATTCATCCCAATCTCAAGTTGTGTTTGGGGTCCCTGTTTTGTTCACCTTTTTTCAGTTTGGTTTAGTTTTTGTTTGTTTTCCACCGAGTCAAATTTAATGATCAAAGTATTTGAATAGTGAGACACATTTCTCACCAAACTAATTTTTTAATGCAAACCATAAAATTGTTTATCCTTCTGAGTGATTGTTTGACCCTTGTGAATATGGGGCCAAGAAAATTCTTAGGATTTACAAGGCATGACAACGTTGCTGGGTGCTACATCTTATTTATGAATGGGCATGATGACATTGTCTGGCTTCTATTACTGTTGCAGTAAGGAAGAGATCATTGAAATAACGAAGACTTTCAACTTAGCGAAACAAATTGTACTATACTTATGCATCCCTTCTATCTGCAAACCTCTGTATGTACACCATTCCTTATTCCTAATGCTGCACCCATGATAGCATTTGTTTTTCCCTAGACCAACATAATTTTCTTTATAACAGTTTTTTACAGAGTACTTGTTTGTTGTTTTCATTTGAAGTTTCTTTGGAATCATGCCACGCCTTTTCTAATTAGTTCGGAGGTATTTTTAACGTGTTTTGTGTGTTTTATATATTATGTGACTTGCATATTTCTTTGGTGATACATTATTGTTGTACTTAGTTGCTTGGTAGCTGGCACGAATGCACGTTCATGTAATTGGGGGCACTTGCCCCCGCTTACTCTGTTATTTCAAAAAAAAATTGTTAAGTAATTTTGTTTTTTGACCATTAAAAACAAGTGTTGCCCCCATAAAATATTATTAAATAATTTTATTTGTGAAGAAATAAATATGCAATTGTATAAGAGATAATATTATTGAATAATTGTTTGTTGACATGCATTGGAAAACATTTTCGATAGTGCTGACAATGATAAAATAAACAATAATTTCAAAATATAAAGTTAGTAAAGAAATATATTTCGTAAATATTTAGGTATCTTCAACTTTTTAGATATTGAATGACTTAATTTTGCTCTCTTGGATTTTTTTAGTGATAATGATATCACTTATGTATTTGATTTCACCTAAAAAAATATTATGGTACTCCTCTGTCTCAAAATAATTCTCTTTACCATTTTTTCTCTGTCTCAATAACTTTCACTTTAGAATACTAATGCAACTTTTATTATTTTTTCCCACTATTATACCCTTATTGAATTTCATCCATCTTAACTACTTCACTAACTACAATTAATAAGGGTATTTTAGTAAATGATATTAATTTTACCATTGAAATCAACATAATTAATTATTTCCTTAAAAGTCGTGCTCAAACCTTAAACGGCTATTATTTTAAGACGGAGGAAGTCAATTAGTTTGCCCCTGCTAGTCAATATTTCTGGATCCATCCCTCCTTGGTAGAGGCTACAAGCTGGCTATGATGTTGCTTTCAGTTTTTAGATCAAACAACAGGTTGAGGAGTTAGTACTGGCAAGGTGTTAAGGATTTTGTTTGAAAATACCATCGTGGTTCATTCTACAGATACTGATAACGCAGCTGTAACAAGACTCTTCTCTTCTGCCTCTTGTTTGAGAAAAAGGTGAATCTGAGCCTTCCTTTGAAACTGAAATTAGGGTTTACAATCATTAGTTGTTAGTTTAAGAATGAGGCTTCATTCTCAATGAGATAGGTGGCCTTGAGAGCTGCCGCCCCTCTGAGTGCAAGCCGATGATTCTTCCCATAGAAATTTGCAAACAGCTCTCCACGCACACATACATGCATGCATATACATACTTCCTATTCTGTTCCAAATATATAGTTCTTTTCCTTCTTCTTCATTCTCGTAGATGACAGGGCAGTGACGATGATTTCAGCAATTGAATCAGACAATGTGGATAGAGTTGTTTCCTGGCGAGGTGACTGTGTCTGTGAAATTACCCTTGCGGTCCTTTGCACAGATTTTGTTGATGCAGCCTTTGTGAACCTCTTCTGTTTTGTGTCTGAGAAAAGGCGAATCTGAGCCTCCTTTTGTTCAACCATAAATTATGTTGTGGGATCTTTTCCCCTCTTTCTATCTTTCATCTGTTTTGTTGAATTGCTCTTGTTTACCACAGTCAAATTATTGTTGGAAGCATAGCACTATGAGAAACATCACCATTTTCTATGAAATAGATATCTACACTACTTGATTTCATGTGAAGTGATGTCCTAAATTAACTTCTATGAATATAGTTTAATGGACTGAGTATTGTTTCATTCTTGAAATTAATTTAGATATGCTTGTCCATGGTGGAAAGAGAAAGACTCTGCGTCCACACCATTCTTTATCCTGCACTATGGTAGCATCTGTGTTAAACTTGACCCGCATCATCAATTTGTGCGCAACAGATTTTTACACACTACTTGTTTTCATTTGAAGTGGTGTCCAAAACGAATTTCTCTGATTATAGTTTATTGTACCTGACTTGTTTCATTTGGGAAATTTATTTAGATGTGCTTGTACATGATGGAAAGGGAATGACTCTGAGAAGGAACAATCATTTAACTCCTGAGGAAACTATATACTTATAGCCTTGGACATCAATCCATTTTTTTTTTATATATTTGAATAGAGAACTAGAGGGTTTGGTACTCACTCTCCTATCTCAAATGGTTAGTATTTATATTTTATACCTTCTATTTCTTGTCATTGTGTTGTTTTGTTTGGCTAAGTGCATTTTCTTTTATGTTGAATGCAGATGAATAGGACATTTTCAATGTTAAAATGGTTTTAGGTGAAGCATGCTATCCTGTTCTAATAAGTAATATCTTCTAAGGTACGTTAAAACATGTCATATTAGGTTATCTATACCAAGTTGCCTGAGATGCTGTCTAAATAGAATTCTTATGTTAAAAGTTTATTGTACTCAATCTATTGTTTTATTCTTGAAATTTATTTTGCTCTGCAGATATGCTTGTCCATGGTGGAAAGCGACAGACTCTGAGTAGAAAAGGGCACTTAACTCTTGACAAAACTTCTATACTTGTAGTCTTGTATATCAATTTGCTGCTGATGATTTATACTAAACAGAGAGAAGAGTGGACGTCTTAGGAAGCTTTCCCAAATCTACTTTGTGAATAGGTTTAGAAGGAGCCATTGTCTAATCCCCGGGAGCATGATCCTTGGAGTTATTCCTTTGTAGTGGCTGCATGGGTTTAAAATTTTCACACAAAAGTCACCCAAGCCCAATACTCAAAGAAGCCAAAATGCTTCATTTCACCCTAAGCCTAGCATTCCCTTCTCGAAGCAAAAGCCACAAATCTATTTCGCCTAAATTATAAAGAAAAATGTTGACGAAACGTGGATGGTTAAGCTTGATCATTAGTCTCAGTGAGACAATAATTTTTTTTAAGATATACAGAAATAGAGGATCTGGTACTCTCCTATCTCTAACGGTTAGTTCTTTATATCCTCTGTAATTTTTCATTTTGTGGCGGTTTGTAACTGTTTGGCCAAGTGCAATCTTTATTTAACGCACTTCATTTATTATATATACTAACTTATCGCCATCAAATTCTGTTTTAGCACTTGTTAAACTTCTTGCTGATTTGGACATTTGATTTGCAATATGATTTGTTTCTGTCGAATGCAAGATATTTTAACATTATATAGAAGAAACAAGGAAGCTGTGATGTTGATTTCAACTTTTAGATTAGGTAAGAGGTTAAAAAGCCTTCTTAGTACTGGCTAGGTGTTTCAGTATTTGTTTGAAGATACTGATAATGCAGCCACAGTGAGGCTTTTCTCTTCTACCTCTCGTTTAAGAAAAGGGAGTCTGAGCTTTCCCTCTGAAATCCTGCAGTTAGTTTAAGTATGAGGCTCACACTCAGAAGGTTGTCTTGAGAGCTGTTGCCCCTCTGAGTTTTCATGCAAGCCGATGATCCTTCTCAGTGAAATTTTTCAAACAGCTCTCTTCACGCGCGCGCGCGCACACACACACACACACACCTCTCAGTTATTGCTTGATCACCACCTTCTGTTTCTGCTTCTGCTACTTCAATTTGTTTCTTCTTCTTCTTCTTCTTCTTGGATAACTAGGCAGTGATGATATTTTTAGCAAATTAATCAGACACTAGGTGAAGAGTTGCTTTATGGCGAGGTGACTCTGTCCGTAAAATTACCCTTGTAATACTATGCGCAGTTGCTATTGACGCAGCCATTGCAAACCTCTTCTCTCTTATGTCTGAAAAAAGGCGAATCTGAGCCTCCTTTATTCAACCTTAAATTATTTTTGGGACTTGGTTTTTTCCTTCCCTTTTTATTTTTCTTTTTTATTGAATTTTTTATTTATAAATACCATGTCAGATTTATGATGAAACCATTAGCAATAACATAGCTAGAATTTCTCACATAAATAATTTTTCAATGAAAATCATAACATAATTTTCTGTGTACTCTTTAGTTGTTTACTTGTGATTGACTGGAAAAATTGCCTCATATTATTCCTTCATGCATTCAACAATAATGCTTAAGATTTCTGAATTGCATATATGTAATTGGCGATGATTGTGAGATTGCACTTATAGGTGTTTAGTTGTTTTTCTTCAGTTCAGATGCTCGTGTATTTTTGTTGTATAATATGCAAATTCAGAATGAATTTGTGATGTTGCTTACAGTGAGACTTCATTTGGATTTTCATTCTAGAATGTCCCTTTTGAGCATCGAGGCCTTCTCATTTTTCATTCTAGAATTTTTAAGCAGGACTTCAGAAATGACCTATTTAACATGCTTACTAGCTATTTAGTTTTGTAGCCAAATTGAAACTGCCACATTGAAATTTAAGTTCCTGTCATGGAAGCCAATGCAATTATACTTTTGGTGTGGATTGTTTTGTTACACCTGTGAGAGATGTGGTAGGAATATTGGTGGAATTGCCTTCTTATTTGAAGCGTAAGGTGGAACTAGATCTAGGAGTTGGTATAAGCATCTAATAGTTCCACTTATAGGGTGGAATTCAACATTTGGACCATTTCTCGATTTGTGCGTGTCATCCTTCCGCAGGGGCCATGCTAATCTTCTCTGTATCGTTCCAATTTTATCGGATGTCCCCGAAGGGCCATGCTAATTTTTGATGAGAAATGCACATTGATAACTTCTGTTGGATGTGGTTCAAGTAGAAACTGCCTCTCATTTGAAGCTGGAGGTGGAACTAGAACCAATATTCGGTAGTTACTATTGTCGCACTGTCAATGTTTTCCCAAAAGTAGGGGTAATTTTTGTCGGATCTAACTAGATATTTATTTTACTAGTCCCAGATTCTCTATGTCTTCCTTAACTCTAAAAAAATAACCTAAAAATAGAAACCACCTACTTTCCTTTCAAATATTTTTTTTATCATACACGTGAAACATTTTTTATTTTATTTTTGTTGTTATACCCTTAACTAGTTACTATTCTTTTTTCTTTCAATTTTTTACTCATTTCCCCATACAATAGTATTAGTTAAGGATAATTTTATTAAATAACCCATTAATTTCTCTTTTATACAAAACTAATTGTGAATGAGTTTATCAAAATGACTTATATGATAAGTTTGGTAAAAAATAGTGAATAACAAATAGCTTATATCAGATATCTCATAAGTAGATTATAGTGGATTAACTACTTGATTGAATTTGTAGTCTTTGGTAAAATTAGCGGTTGAACTATCTTATAAGTATGAAATATATAAAAATAATATATTCAATTAATATTTAAATATTTTCAATTAATAATACATGTGCAAAATTGGAATAAATATCAATAAGCTTTAAGCTATAAACTATTTGAATTAACTTAACAAAAAACATTATAAGCTAGTAAAAATAAGTTATAAGCTCGTAAGAAAGTGAGGGTAACTAAACAAGTTTTTTTTTTTTTTGTCATTTTGAGTTCGATCGGAGATGTGTAAAATCTTATTAATGATTGTTTTAGGGCCTGTTTGGATTGAATGAAAAAGAGTTTGTGCAAATAATTAAGCTTTTATGTTAATTCATAAGATCTTACTAATGAAAATTGTATATTCATAAGTTGTTTTTTCATAAACTACCTCAACAAACTTATAAATAATACATTAATGCTTATTTATTTGCATAAGCTGCTTTACCTAAACTCTTAAATAAGTCAAGGATGGAACTCAAATAAGTTTTCATGAACAATTGGTCTTTTTGATATAAGCTATGAGACTCGACAAAGCCAAATAGACCCGTGATATGGAGCAGGGAGTAGAATATTTCGTCCATTGAAGACGAAGGTGTAGATGATTCAACTCGAGCATTTTCATACACATTTTGATACTTGCCGATCTCAAATCACTAACGGTTAGGTTAATATATTCTCATTTTGCTCTAACTGCATTTTCAATGCCCTATCTAGCTTCATGTCTTTTATATTTTATATTTATACTTGTAATTATAGTGTTTAAGTATGAGGCACCACACTCAGAGTTAAGGCTGTTTTGAGTGAGAGTTGTTGTGGTTGCTGATGATTCGTCCCACTGGAGTTTGTAAACAGCTCTCAACACATATACTATCACTTCCTTCATTCCTCAAGGCAATGATGATGTTCCTGCAATTGTATCAGACATTAGATGAAAAGTTGATTCATGGAGGCGATTTGTGTCTGTATGAAGTGGGTAGCACTTGGGTGACATTGGGTGCCAGAAGTTACACTTTTCATGCTTTGTACAGATGCTTGACGCAGCCTTTGACAAATTCATCTTTCTGCTGTCTGACAAAAGCCGAATCTGAGCCTTCTTTTGCTCAGCCCACATCTCAAATTGTGTTTGAATTCTGCTCTTTACCCAACTGTTTTTGCTCGTTCTCAACTGAAATACCAAAATTGCCCCTGCGTGAGTTAACTCACGGAGAGATTAACACTAGCGTGAGTTAAGATTAGACATTGCAATGTTTGGTTACTTTTTCTTCTTCTTCTTGGATAACAAGGCTGTGATGATATTTTCAGCAATTGAATCAGACATTGGGTGAAGAGATGTTTCACGGCGAGGCGATTCTGTGTCTGTGAAATTACACTTGTTGTACTATGCACAGATGTTGTTTTTGACGCAGCCCTTGGGAACCTCTTCGCTCTTCTGTCTGAGAAAAGGCGAATCTGAGCCTTCTTTTGTCCAGCACCATCTCAAACCGTGTTTGGGGTCCATCATTTTGTCCCCCTTTTTTCAGTTTGGTTTAATTTTTGTTTGTTTTCGACCGAGTCAAATTTAATGATGGAAGTATTCGAATAGTGAAACACTTTTCTCATCAAACCAATTTTTTAATGCAAACCATAAAATTGTTTATCCTTATGAGCAATAGTTTGACCCTCGCTTGTGAATGTGGCCAAGAAAATTTTTACAAGGCAAGACAACGTTGCTGGGTGCTCCATCTTACTTATGAAATAACGAAAACTTTCAACTTAGGGAAACAAATTGTACTATACATGATACATCCCTTCTATTTGCAATGCTCTGTACGTACACCATTCCTTATTCCTAATGCTTCACTCATGATAATATTCATATTTCACTAGACCAACATCATCATTTTCTTGCACAACACTTTTCTACACAGTACTTGTTTGTTAGTTGTTTTCATTTGAAGTCTCTTTGGAATCATTATTTCATTTGAAATGATGTATTTTATTGATTCATTCTTGAAATTCATTTAGATATGCTTGTTCTTGTCCATGGTGGAAAGAAAAGTACTGCAAAACAAAACTTTATAACAGTGGCCTTGGTCATCAATCAATTTTTATTTATTTTTATAGAGAGCTTGAGGGTTTAGAACTCTTCTATCTCAAATAGTTAGTAGTTTATTTCTTCTCTTATTTTTCTTTTTGCAGTGTTTTCTTTGTCTAGGTACATTTTCTTTGACATAAATGCATATGGTTTGGAGGTTTTTGATATTAAAATAGTTTCTGGAGAGGCATGCCACGCCTTTTCTAATTACTTCAAAGGTATTTTTAACGTGCTTTGTGTGTTTTATATAATATGTTATCTGCATCAAGTTCTCTGTTTTAGCACTTGTTAAATCTCTTATTCACTTGCACATTACTTCACTGATACATTATTACTGTAGTTAGTTGCTTGGTAGAGGCTACAAGGTGGCTATGATGTTGTTTTTATCTTTTAGATCAGACAACAGGTTGAAGAGCTAGCACTGGCTAGGTGTTACAGAATCTGTTTGAAAATACCTTTGTGGTTAATTCTACAGGTACTGATAACGCAGCCATGGTGACACTCTTCTCTTCTGCCTCTTGTTTGAGAAAAAGGTGAAACTAAGCCTTCCTTAGAAACTCTGCATTTAGGGTTTACAATCATTAGTCGTTAGTTTAAGTATGAGGCTTCATACTCAGAGAGATAGGTGGCCATGAGAAGTGTCACCCCTCCGAGTTGATGTGCATGCCGATGATCCTTCTCAGTGAAATTTGCAAACAGCTCTCCACGCACACATACATACACATACTTCCTCTTCTGTTCCGGTTATAAACTTCTTCATCCTTGTAGGTAGCAGGGCAGTTATGATAATTTAAGCAATGGATTCAGACAATGTGGGCAGAGTTGTTTCCTGGCTAGGTAACTCCGTGTCTGTGTGAAGTTACCATTGCGGTCCTTCGCACAGATTCTGTTGATGCAGCCTTTGTGAACCTCTTCTCTTGTGTCTGACAAAAGGCGAATCTGAGCCTCCTTCTGTTCAACCATTAATTTTTTTTGGGATCTTTTTCCCTCTTTCCATCTTTCATCTGTTTTGTTGAATTTCGCTTGTTTCCAACAGTCAAATTAATGTTGGATGCATTGTACAGTACTCAACTATAATTTCATTCAGGAAATTTATTTAGGTGGAGAGAGATTGACTCTTAAAAAGAATAGTCGTCTTAGTCCTGAGGAAACTATAATACTTCGAGTCTTGGACATCAAATGGTTAGTGTTTATATTTTATACCTTCTATTTCGTTTCGTTGTGTTGTTTTATTTGGCTAAGTGCATTTTTCTTTTATGTTGAATGCAGATGAATAGATGTCTTCGATGTTAAAATGGTTTGAGACGAAGCGTGATACTCATGTTCTAATAAGTAATAACTTCTTTGGTACTTTAACACACTTCATATTAGGTTATCTCTATCAAATTCTCTATTTTGCACTTGTTAAGCCTCTCCGCTACTTGCACATTTCTTCTGTGACATGATTTGTTTCAACTACTTTTCTTGATAGAGGACATGAGGCAGTGATGTTGTTTTCAGCTTTTAAATCAGACAACAGGGCGAAGAGCCTAATTACTGGCAAGGTGTTTCATTATCTGTTTGAAAATACCATTGCGGTCCATTCTACAGATACTGGTTATGCAGCCATGGCAAGGCTCTTCTCTTCTGCCTCTTGTTTGAGAAAAAGGTGAATCTGAGCCTTCCTATGAAACCTGCAATCAAGGTTTACACACTCATTAGTCGTTAGTTTAAGTATGAGGCTCCACACTCAAGAGATAAGGTTGTCTTGAGACTGTTGCTACTCTGAGTTGCTGGGTAAGCCGATGATCCTTCTCAGCAAAATTTGCCAACAGCTCTTCACATATACATACACACATACATATATATATATATATACACACATACTCCCTTCGTTTCGATTATGAGCTTCTTTCTTCTTCTTCTCCTCTTTGATAACAAGGCAGTGATGTTTTCAGCAATTGAATCAGACATTGAGTGAAGATCTGTTTCCAGGCATGGTGACTTTGTGTGTGTGAAATTACCCTTTGGGTCCTTTGCACAGATATTGACGCAGCCTTTGCAAACTTTCTCTTTTGTCTGAGAAAAGGCAAATCTGAGCCTCCTTTTGTTCAACCCTATCTCAAATGGTATTTGGGTCCTTTTTTTTTATTTGGTTGAATTTTTGTTTGTTTCCCACCGAGCGTAATTTAACGATGGAAACATATCAAGAATATATCAGTATTACAAAAATCATTTTTTGATGCAAATCACACAACAGTTTTCATTGATTGCTTTTAAATCTTGACAAAGAAGTAAAATTAGCACATATTACTCCTCCTTTCATTCAACAACCATGCCTTTGCTTCCAGATATGCTTGTATTTTGTTGATAGTGATATGAGGTTTCACACATAGTAGTGTTTTTGTTTTTCCATTTCCGTGCTCATTTATTGTTTTATATTTTTTTTTTTTGCATAATATGCAAATTTGGATTTAAATGCTAATATGTTAACGTGAGACTTTTTTATTTTCCATGTCCCTTTGAACATTGAAATTTTAAAGGGATCACTCTATCAAATTCTTACCGAAATTTTCCTTACCGAAATTTTAACAAAGAAATAAAGAAAATGAGTAAATGACTTGGGGATCACTCTACCAAGCTATTTTGTTTAGCAAAAGAGAAATTTGATCATCGAAGAATTCGTAAAATCAAGATAACGAAACTGCTCAAAATAAAGTTATCTTGGTTTTACGAGATCAATCAGATATAATTATGTTCCACATCAAATATATCATCAAATTAAATATGGTTCAAATATTGGAGAATAAAATAAAGTTATCTTGATTTTTCGAGCCCCATCAAATATAATTATGTACTCAAACAATTGTTTTATTCTTGAAATTTATTTAGCTATGCAGATATGCTTGCCATGGTGGAAAGAGAAAGACTCTTGAGTAGAAAAGGGCACTTAACTCCTGACGAAGCTTTAATACTGATAGTATTGGATATCAATTTGCTGCTGGGGGTTTATACCAAGCAGAGAGAAGAACGGACGCCTCAGAAAGCCTTCCCAAATCTACTTTGTGAATTTTCGCCATTGTTTTCCAAAATTGAAACTGGCTTATCTGCATTTAAGTCAATAGTTTTAGAAGAAGCCATTGTCTGATCCTCCCTCAGAACATGATCCTTTGAGTTATTCGTATGTAGTGGCTGCATGGGTTTAAAAAATTTCACACAACTCACCCAAGCACAATACTCAAAGAAGCCTAAAATGCTTCATTTCACCCTAAGCCTAACATTCCCCCACTCAAAGCAAATGCCACAAATCTATTTCAACATTACTGTAAATTTTTAAGATATACATAAACAGAAAGCTGGAGGATCCGGTACTCTCCTATCTTTAACGGTCAATTCTTTATATCCTCTGTAATTTTTCATTTTGTGGTGTTTTGTAACTGAGTGCAATTTTCATTTAACGTGCTTCATTTGTTTTATATATTAACTTATCGCCATCAAATTTTGTTTCAGCACTTGTTAATCTCTTGGTCACTTGGACATTTGATCTGTGATATGATCTGTTTCTGGTAGAATGCAAAATATTTTGCCATAATATAGAAGACACAAGGAAGCTGTGATGTTGCTTTCTACTTATAGATAGACAAGAGGTTGAAGAGCCTTGGTACTGGCAAGGTGTTTCAGTGTCTGTTTGAAATTACCATTGTTGCGGTTTATTCTATTGATACTGATAGCGCAGCCATGATGAGGTTTTTCTCTTCCTCTTGTTTGTGAAAAAGGTGAATCTGAGCATTCCTCTGAAAACCTGCAGTTAGGTTTGTACTGATCACCTGTTAGTTTAAGTATGAGGCTCACACTCAGAGAGTCAAGGTTGTTTTGAGAGCTTTTGCTCCTCCCTGTTTTCATGCAAGCCAATGATCCTTCTCAGTGAAATTTTGCTAACAGCTCTCTACACAAACAGACATGGTTTTTGATAACACACCGGCGTTGTTTGATTCATGTAGCCGACCCCACTTAGTGGGATAAAGCTTGGCTGTTGTTGTAGCTCTCTACACAAACACAACATTACTCTCTCTGTCTCTCTCTCAATTATTGCTTGATCAGAACATTCTCTTTCTGTTTCAACTTCTGTTTCTTCCTCTTCTTCTTGGATAACTTGGCTGTGATGATAATTTTAGCAATTTAATCAGACTGAGTGAAGAGTTATTTTTTCTGGCGAGGTGACTCTATCTGTGTGAAATTACCCTTGTGGTTCTTTGCACAGCTGCTGTTGACGCAATCTTTGCAAACCTCTTCTCTCTTCTATCTGAATAAAGGCGAATCTGAGCCTACTTTGTTCAACCCTAACTTAAATTGTTTGCGACTTGTTTTTCCTCTTTCCTTTTATTTAGTTGTGACCAACAGGAAAAATTGGCGCATATTACTCCAATCATTCAACAATCATGCCTAAGCTGTCTGCCATGCATGTATTTAATTGACATTGATTGTGAGATTGCACTTATAGGCGTAATCATTTTCTTCAGTTCATATGCTCCTCATTTTGTTTTTTAATGATGTCATTCTTGGTCAAACATAAACTTTTCCTTGTATTGGAAAAATACGTGAACTATTAGTAAACTTCACAAAAGCTGAACCATGGTTAACAGGGTTGCTATTAATTTGCAGCTGGGAAGAGATCTTGAATTAACAAAAATGTCGAAGCATCTGTTTTTCAGCTTATTAAAACAAATCATACTAGACTTGCAGAACCTTGGTATTTGCATAGCTCTTTGCAACAAATCTTACTGCTCCACACATGATAGCATCTAAGTTGCAATAGACCCATATTACCATTTTCTTTGCGACAGATTTCTACACACTACTTAGTTCCATACGAAGTTGTCCAAAACAAATTTTTATGTTTTTTAGTTTATTCTACTCGCAGGTATATCAATCTTAAAGTGTAAGTAGATATGCTTGTCTATGGTGGTGGAAAGAGAGAGAACTCTGAGAAGGAAACTACAACAATGAGCCTTGGTCATCAATTGAAATATTCAACTTTTCATTTTGATGTGGAAATTTAATAAATCTAAGAATGGAAGTTTTGGGTTGAATCCTTTGCAAAATCTAGTTTGAGATCAAACTTGCTTCATGACAGGGTTTAGATGGCTGCTTCATGGCGGGATTGTGCAGTATTGAAGGAGAAGAATAAATTAAGCATTGTCTATGCCATAAAGTTTTCCATATTCATGCAATTATATTTTATCGTTATACCAATTTATTATATTATTTTTTAAATATCTACATTGGTAACATAATTGAGAGCAAACTAAAGTTTGTATTCATATAAACTATATTCACCAAACTTGTTCAATATATTACACCTCATTCATGGGAATATATTGGTGTTTCAGGGTTGTTTACCACTTTGTTTAAAGACAATAAAAAGTCATCCCTTGTTTTGTTGTAGCTTACAATTCATTACTATAATGTCAAAACAGAAATTCAGCATGAACTCTCAATGACTATCTACTCTCTAGCTTCTTATGATATATTGAACCCACTTGAGTTGGCCTGATGATATTGACTTAGGATTTAAAAATATGCTCCTTTTCAAGATCTCATGTTCAATTCTCTCCCTAATGTCATGAGTGTGATGCACCTGATCACTCTCTATCTAATACAAATCCATCCGTTCTTATAGCATGTTCGTTTCCACGTTTGTGTGAAGGTGAACCCGCGTTTTTAAAACTATATCCATGGTAGCTCCTATCCCACCGTGGAGTGTACGAAAAATATGGTTAATTAAAGAATACTAACATTACTGTTACCATAAAAGAAATAGTAGTTATATAAGAAGAAAAATAATACCAACAATAGCATGAAATATACGGTATGAACAGTGTATCTAGCCTTATTTCTTTGTTTAATCCAAAAAACAGCAGAAAAGGATAGTATTGTCATAAGGACAATATGGGTATTTCCACATAGACAAGTTAGCAGTGGTCTCACATAGATTATCCCTAAACTGTGACAAAAAAGTGGCTCCATTCACTCTCTGCCACTTTCCTCTTTGACGGTCATCTCGCACGTGACCTTCCAATCCATTCCCTCCACGTGCCACCAAACTAACGGCCAATATTTCTTTCATCCAACGCTCAAAATTCCATGTTCTAGACTCTTCCATTTCCTGAAGAAAGAGAAGGCGGTCAAGTTTGTTTGTTAACCACGGTTACGATTTGTTAACCACGGTTACTTGTTCACGCGTTGGGTTAAAAAACGTTCCTTCGTTATTGTTCTGAGATATCCATATCATATCTCAGAGCAAACAAGAAAGAGAAGAAGAAACACAGAGAGATAGAGAAAGAGCGGGTTTGTAACTGAAATATCTTCTGAGATAACTCGAACGAGTCTCTTATACGATTCTCTTCTTTCGTTTCTTCCATTATCCGAACAATTCGACGGTTATTCTGAAGATTGTTCGGATCTCACATTCTCTTCACCTCCATCATGGCGTACTCACTAATTTCTTGATTGGTATTGCGATCCTTCTTTCCTTTTTCTTTAATTTTCTTTGTTGGAAATGAACGAAGCTTGTAGTGTTATTACAAATATTGTGATTATTTACTGATTTGTTTTTCTTCCTCATTTAAAACGCTATTTATGACTTTGTGTTATATTGATGAATGAGTTAGTGAAAAAATTTAAGATAATATATCTTTGATAAAGTTTCGGTTAATATATGAAATTAGTAAAAATCAGCTTACGAAATGGAGTGTTTAATATTTTTGGATTAATTCTTATTGTATCTAAGTGTGTTTTTTTTTTACTGTATTTGAAAATATTGACAAACAAGGTTACTAAGCATGTTATCCCAGGTTTGATCCACCATGTCTTGTAAGTGGCGAATGTCTTTATTCAAGGATACAAAGTTCAATTTGGTGATCTATATGTATCGGGTAGGATTGTGATTGTTGTCTCGCGATTGGCGAGGGATTCATAATGGGTGACTTTATGATCAAATCAGTACCATTTCAAATAGATTTGATATGAATTTAATGAGATTTGAATCTATGCGCCTTGTAATTTGTTTGATCTGTTACTTGGTGTTCATGATTTTTGAAATTTGTGTTCTTGCAGAACTAAGTTTATTCAGCTTGAGATTTGTAATGTTATGCTCCGAGAATTTTGATAGAATCTTCATGAATTTGCAGCTTTTTGTGGCGTCACGTGAACCTCGCCTTGTGATGGCCTTGATGTAGGTGTCAGCTAGTGTCTGTTTCTGATCTTTATTTACTCCTTCAATTCCTTTACTCTGGGAACTTTTCATTTTCATTGATGATCGTTGGGGAACTGAAGATTGCTTTCAAACAAGTGCCCTTGGCTCTGGAGTTTGGCAACTTCTTGGGAGGGAAGAAGCTTTATTCCACGGCCACCTCTGTTGATGTCTCGTAAATCGGACAGCCCTGTCCAAACCCAAATGGCTGTTGCTTTATTTCGTAGTCCGCTTGGTAGAGAATACATTGAGAAAAAGAGCATGGGAGGGAGACAATCTAGTGGGAGGAGAAGAGTTTTTGTGCAAACTGAAACTGGGTGTGTATTGGGCATGGAATTGGATCGTAGTGACAATGCTCATACTGTGAAGAGGAGGTTGCAGATTGCGCTTAATGTCCCAACTGAAGAGAGTTCTCTAACTTTTGGGGATGTTGTCTTGAACAATGACCTTAGTTCTGTTCGGAATGATACTGCCCTTCTTCTTACGCGTAACCTTATGCACAGAAGTTCATCCACTCCATGCTTGTCACCCACTGGACGAGATATGCAGCAAAAAGATAAGAGTGGTCCTATTGAGATTGTAGGGCAATCAAGTAGCCTGGATATTATGAAGCATATGGTCAAGGACATTGTGAAGGCAATGCAGATGGGAATAGATCCAATTCCAGTAAATAGTGGGCTTGGAGGTGCATATTACTTCCTGAACAAAAGAGGCGAGAGTGTTGCAATAGTGAAACCAACAGATGAGGAGCCTTTTGCCCCTAACAATCCAAAAGGTTTTGTTGGCAAAGCTCTTGGACAACCAGGTTTGAAACGTTCGGTTCGGGTTGGGGAAACTGGCTTCAGGGAAGTTGCTGCTTATCTACTTGACTATGGTCATTTTGCAAAAGTGCCTCCGACTGCCTTAGTGAAGATTACTCACTCAATATTCAATGTCAACGATGGAGTCAATAGGAAAAACATCCAGGGTAAGAAGGTGGTTAGCAAGATTGCATCACTGCAGCAGTTCATACCTCATGATTTTGATGCAAGTGACTATGGGACATCTGGCTTCCCTGTTACTTCTGTGCATCGTATAGGGATATTAGACATTAGGATTCTTAACACGGATAGGCATGGTGGCAATCTGTTAGTCAGAAAAGTGGGGGCTTTTGGTGAGGTGGATTTAATTCCTATTGATCACGGGCTTTGCCTTCCAGAAGCTTTGGAGGACCCATATTTTGAGTGGATTCATTGGCCTCAGGCTTCAATTCCATTCTCCGAGGATGAGCTTTCTTACATCGAAAATCTGGATCCTGCTCAAGATTGTGAGATGTTACGGAAGGAACTGCCTATGATTCGGGAGGCTTGCTTGAGAGTCTTAGTACTCTGCACCATTTTCCTGAAGGAGGCTGCTGCTTATGGTCTGTGCCTTGCCGAAATTGGTGAGATGATGACTAGGGAGTTTCGCAGTGGTGAGGAGGAACCCAGTGAACTGGAGGTTGTTTGTTTAGAAGCAAGGAGTATGTTGGCAGAGAGGGAAGAACTATCTCCACAGACTGACTTGAGGGATGATGAATTCCTGTTTGATATAGACTGTGATGTAGCTGGGTCAGATCTCACTCTGAAGATGACAATGGACGATCCTCTAATCAGATCAGTTTCTCTCCCTGGACTTGGAAACGGAAATGGTCGCAACCCATTCTCCAAATTGTACGAGAGCATTGAGGAGGAGGAAGAAGAAGGAGATGGAGAATATCCTGAGGGTTTTGTCACTTTTCCCCCTCATGAAAAAACCCCAGCGGTTTCAAAACTTTCGGTGTCACTTAAAAACATCATGTTAAGTGAGACAAGCCAGAAATACCAGAAGCATTCAGGTGGAAAAGCAGATAATGGATGTTATGGGAATACATCATCTGGTCATAAGAGTGCCAATGAGCAGCTTTCTGTGAGCTCAAGCTTTGTAAAGCTTGCTGATATGACTGAAGATGCATGGACAATGTTTCTGGAGAAGTTTCAAGAACTGCTGTACCCGGCATTTGCCAAGAGAAAATCCATAACTATAGGTCAGAAACAGATACAGAGGCTTGGTACCTCGTGCCAGTTTTGAAGATGAGCAATACTTTGGTAAGATAGTGGACTATAGAACCAAGAATAAAAGTTTATTACAGGTTGTTATTAGGGTTAATAGGTTGTTGTTAAGATAGTTCTGGTTTACTAGCTTTGAAGAAGTGCCGCCGTAAGAACTGCTGTAAATAGGCTTTTGGTATCAGCTAAGAGTAGAATTTGGTTGTATTTTGATTTCATTTTTTTAATCTTTTTTCTTCCATATGGCTTGTCTGATAAATAACTTGTAGGACAAAATCTTTAAATGAAATGAAACTTATGTATATAATGAAAGCCTTTGTTTAGATTTGATTACTGCATTTTATTCTTCAATATGCGTTCTCTGGTCTGTATTTGGTCTCTTACGAAGCAGGTGCTCAAAAGATATGAATCTGGTTGAGATTAGTTTATATATTTATAGGGTATGGGTGCCATGTTCAGTTATCTATTATCTAACCAAGAGTTATGTTTCCCTTGAAATAAACAAGGGTGATAAAATAACTAGTTGATTTGGGAACAAATTTTATGTCTATCGTATTTACTTTTAATGTGCAGGTAATAGTAATACTACCACTACTTTACATGTACAGACTGTTGAGACTTTAGATTAAGTGCTCATGATTTGTAGATAACTTAAATATTTCAAAGGATTGATGCATTTAGTCACTTTCATGAATAAAAATGTGATAAAAGCACTAGTATGGTGGGGTTGGAGGAATCAAAATCCAGCTAGCATACTTTTATGCCCATCCAAATCATCATCATCATCAAAACAGTGATATGTTTTTGTTGGGATCTTGTGTCATGCTGCTTCCATGTTCGGCTATCTAAACCGGCCTTAGGTATCCACGACCTATACATCTGTCACCAATCAAGTAGCCTTCTGTTGTCTTAATTTTCTGCCGGTGATGGGGAATTGTTAGAATGGGTGATGAGGTATTTGATATGTTCAAATATCATTACTCTAACAATAAGGAAAATGATAATGAGTTCTTTTCGAGCACAAGCTAAAGAAATTAATATAGAAATATGATTTTGAAAAATGGTTTATTCAAATTTTTACAAGTTTAAAAGTCGCCATTTCTAATATATACTATTTATAGTTTTCATCCTTAGGCATTTGCTACCACGACTCTAAAAGTAAAATGACAACTTTTCGATATAATCTTTGTTATGTGATTTTTGTTGTCTTCTAAAATGGACTGAGTCTTGTCACATGTTATGGTATATAGTGTTAAGAGTCTTGCATTACATGACATAAATAAGATCAAAAATGAATTTATAAGTAGAGTTCGTTTCTCATATTGTAACTTATAAGTCGGTCAATTTTGTGAGGATAAATTAATACATGTATATAAAATTCAAGTATATATTATAGTTTACGGCATGCTGTTGGTGCATACACTGAAGAGTTTTTTTTTTATTTTAAATTGTTTATTAGTAAAAATCTAATTTGCTTTTTTAGGGTGATCTGATCGTCAAGTCAAATGGACAAATTAGTAATATTCTCATTAGGTAAAAAAAAAAGTACAAAAGTTCATTTCGTTGGAGATAGGTTCAATGAAATTGAAGATGACGTGGAAGCCTAATCCAATGAGAGTGATTTAATTTGTATCGAAGATTTTAATTGTTTGTTATGCAAGATATATTATGATATATCTAAGAGGGGAGGGAAAAAGACAAAAGATAAGTGAGAATCAATCTTGTCTTGTTGTCCCGTAATTAACATGTCAAAGCAAAATGACATAAAACGACTTTGGCTATAATTAAAACTTATGATACCATGAAAGTAACATAGGAAACAGCATAGTTCACGCTACAATTGTATTTTCTATTTTGACTCAACAATAAAATTGTCTATGCTTTTGTCTTATTCACTTTTAGTAACTAGTGGTATTGAATGGAAATGAGATATTAGATTTCAATAAATATTTATGATTGTTTGTCTAAATATAAACCAGCATCTTCAAGTATAAACATGTGCTAACGTGATTTAGATGTTCCCAACATGGTTTTTGAACATGAAAATCAATTATTTGATTTCTTGTGTTTTCAAATTTATATAATTGTTAAGGACGAATATCATGTGCTAACAAAAAAAATAAATGAAAATTCAACACTAAAGTTAAACATACACTGACAACACGTTTGATTCGCATAGAATTTTTTGGAACTACTAAGATAATTACCCACCATTTGCTACCACTATGTTCAAATTACCATTTAGTGTAAATTTATCCACGGATTAATGCATTAAAATAAATGTAAACTCGAAACTAGATAATTCAAACCATAAAATTTTAAAATTTAATTTATTTATTCAAATTAAACATAATTGCATGCATGGAATCTTTAACATGTAAATTGGATTTAAGCATGTATGATCTCATTGGTCAAACATATAAAATAAGAAGAGATAATGATTCAAAATTTGCAGAGTGAGTAAAAATAATCTCCTTCTTGCAAACCATTGTTCACAAATAATATAAATCAAACCTAAAGATTTTGAGATATTGTGTTGGAGAATGCTGCAAAATTTGACCTAGAAGAAGACGATGATGATAGTTGCACAAATAAGTTTTAAGTGTGCGTCGATACACTATTAACTTTATGTTCGATCCACCTCCACTAGTTTATACAAAATAGATGCAAATGTAGATAACTCATACCCCCTTAATAAATTGCAACAAATTAACTTCTAGCTATCAATCTGATATTTTATGGAATAAAATTTCTTCGACTATTCTTGTTCATTAAGAAAAGTAGAAGTGATACGGAAATACTTTTGAATTGGTTTGTATTCTGATTTCACATTTTTCTCCTTTTCTTCGTCTGATAAATAGCTTATAGGATAAATTCATGAAATGAAACTTATGCATATAAATTCAATATCAAGCTTAAAGACAGTAACATCCATCATCCTTGTGAGCAATATTTTCGTTTAAGGGTTTGTTGTGATACAATTATAGAATCTTTGAGGCCAATGAAGCTTTCACATGTAATATTATACTAAGAAAACTAATTTTTAAGTGCAGGTTAACATCTACAAACTGTTTAGACTTCAGATGGAGTAATCATGATTTGTAGATAGCATTTTTTTTCTAGGCAGATTTGTAGATAAGTTATTATATCATAAATAAATTTCAAAGTATTGATGTATTTAGTCACTTTTAATAATAAAATATGCAAAAAGCACTAGCATGGTAGGGTTGGGGAAATCATCAAAACAGTGATATTTTTTGTTTGCTTCATGTGTCATGCTGCATACATGTTTGGCTAGCTTTATAACCGGCCTTAGATATTATGACATACTAGTATTTGTAAAACATATACATCTGTCACCAATGTTTTCATAATTGCCTGTCATATACATTCTGTATAATTAGTTTGAATAATCTTACATTGACACTCTTTATTCCCATACGTCCTTGTACACCCCATGCACTAGGAAGAGAAAAGAGGAGATGAAAGAGAAAATATGTTTGTGTGAGGTCCACGTGACTATGTGTCAAATTTTTGTGTGGATGTTAAGAGGTGTATTGTCAGCTAAGAATGTTTACGTATCATAGCTCAATTAGTTTTCTGCCGTCTCAACAATTATATATAGGTTTTTCTTCGATCAAAATATGTAAAATAACACTTTCTTTTCAATATTATCTATGTTGTGTAATGGACGTTAGTCTAATAGCATGTTATGGTATATAGTCAAAAATATCATTGGTAAGATCTGAAAAAGTTTATAGGCGAGAGACATTTTTTATCGTACAAATCAATGTTGTAAAGATAATTAGATCATATAAAAAAAATGTGATATGACATTTGAGTCTATCAAAGATCTATTGATGTCCAAACTACGAGTGTGGTAGGGTAAGTTAAAAGTCTATCATTTGATGAAATATGATTTAATTAAAACTTGTTCATAAATCGTGGAAAACTCTCGCTTTACAAGACAGTTTAGTAAAGATTGAGTTAAGTCTAACTCAAATTTTAAAATGATATGAGAGTCTATTACAGTATTATGTAGTATTATGTTATCTGCTATTAAATCATTGCTATCAAACCACTTGGATCATGTTCACGAAGTTCGATCTAGAGAAAAAGGGGTTTAATAAGAGTTCCTTGAGATATTATCGAATTGTTGTTTAGGGTGATCATCAAGTCAATTAAATAGACAAATGAGTACATAAAAAAGTACACAGTTCATTTTGTATTGTAGTTAAACTATTAGTTAAATTATTGTTGTTGGAGATAGGCTTGAGTGAGATTGAAAATCGACTCTTGAGGACGTGGAAGCCTAATCCATTGATATCTATTTTTTGTAATAATATATTCCAACTTGTCTTGAAACTGACCATTTAATTGTTTGTTTTGCAAGATATAATGATATGAATCTAAGAAGGAAAGATGAAAAGGGAATAAAAGACAAAAGATGAGTGGGAATCAAACTTGTCTTGTATTGTCCCTCTAATTGACATAACAAAGCAAAGTGACATACATGGTTTTGGTGTTAAGTTGAGCAAACTTATGATTGACCATTATGAGAATGGAAGCCATATGGTTTTACTGGTACCATGAAAGTAACATAGGAAGGAAGCCTGGTTCATGCTACACGTTGTGTTTTCTATTTTGATTGTAGGGCACAAGATAGTACATACTTTTGTCCTATTCACTTTTGGTAAATATTGGACTTGAATTCGGTTGCATAAGAACACAATAGTGGACATGAATTGATTAATTGCATCTACATGAATGTAAAAAGGATATGTTATGTTTTTAAAAAGATTTGTATTTTGTCTAACAATATTATGCATTGATTTGTTTAGATAAGTAATTTAGTTGTAAGAAATTCACTACAAAAGATTAATAACGGAAAAATCTGAGGTTTGAACCACTGAATAAGTGAGTAACAATATTATGTATTGATTTTGATTTTGGTTTCTTATAGCACTAAAAGTTAAATTCAGTAAGTGACAAGTGATACAAAACGGAGTCCGCATACTTTAACATGAGAGAAGAATCCAGATGGTTATGTATCCGATGCAAATATTTCTAGTATACTTCCGAATACATATCTTAGAAATATCTGATTTTTTTTTAATGTTTATATCAATTATCGCTTATATTAATATTTTTTTTAAAAGTGTCGTTTGAGTATGATTTTTTTGTTATTACTTATTATTTAACTATTGTTTTAATTAACCCACTTGGGTTGGTCTGGTGGTATTGACTTGGGACCTGAGAGTGTGCTCCTCCTCGAAGTCTCATGTTCGATTTCCTCTCGTACCAATTTAGATGAGCTAATTTAGCTTCTTCAAAAACAAAAAAAAAAACTATTGTTTTAATTGTTTAAGGATTTGTCAACAATACCCTTTCTTGATTATTCACACTTACTCCTTTTCAATAAAATAATTAATGCTATATATTTAGAAAATTCAAGTTTGTTTCTTTTTTTAAAATAAATTATTTTTACCTATAACACTCGATTCATGGAGAGCTAAAATTCTATAAACAAAATCGGTAACACTGTGTACAATATTTTGACTATTTGTTTGTTATGGACTAGAGATAGAATGTGTGCAAAATATACGAATTTGTTGGAGGAGAAAGAGTGTATAGTTTATTTTGTTTTGCGTGAAAGATTGAACATCAAATTTGTTGGTAATAGAAAGAGTGTTGCAAAAATAATAAAAATTTATTGGTGGATTAAGATGAGAGTATAATATTAAAAAAAGCGAAAAATGAGTGTACTATTATAAAACTTTTACAATCCTTAGAGCTTGTTTGTTTTGATCTTTGTTGTTCTAGCTTAAGTCGCATGAGATTACTTGTAACACAAGTCACCTAGCCTTGTGCTTTCTATCTTGATGCTTAGCTATAAATAATCTCCGCTTGTACTTTGTAGTTCCAATGGAATGAAAAGGAAGCTCACCACATCTTACACACCATCACATTATGGTGTGTCTGAGGAGAAAAAAAAATAGAACTTTGATATTGTGAAAAGCATGCTTTCAGCAAAAGATGTATTAAAGAGATTTTGGCTAGAAGCTGTGAGATGGGCCACTTATGTTCTGAATATAAGTCCTAAGTTGTTTGTGAAAGAAATGGCACCTGAAGAAGCATGGAGTGGCACAAAACCTTTTCTGCAACATTTCAGAGTTTTCACGTAAATTCCTTTGTATAGGATGAGTGGGACGTACAAGAATGCACCTCATTCCTTTTTATCCATACTCATCCTATACATATGAAGGGATTCGATGTGATAACCTATAAAGTTGATTTGGTAAAATGCATGTGTTGTTCTCTTCATTTTTTTGAATTCTCAAAGAAGGCTGCAACTGCAAATCTCTACCCGAAGTATAAGACACTTCAATGCCGACATTTTATGCAAATTTTCAACAGTTTAATTTAAATCCTACATCACGATGATACCACATATATTTAAGGAGAATGTAATGTAATGTAGATGAAATAAAATTATGTATTTGAATTGATTGTGTACTTGTGCAACACTATTCGAATTTATTCAATACACAATTTTATTCAAATTTCATTCAAAACACAACTTTATTCAAATTTATTCAATACCAAAATGCACGGCATAACAAAAAACGTACAAAACATCCAACAAATCAAGACATTATAAGGCATTACATTTAATTATCACCATCATCGCTTAAATAAATTGGGTTGTCCTCGACAGTGCCTGGGGCACTTGCTTTTGGTTGAGGACCAAAATAACATGTCCTTACGCTCTGTCTCATCTTGTTGAAATTGTACACGGGCACATTCACCTTGCTTTTTCGTCTGGTTCCTTCACATTCAATTTCGTGCCATGTCACAGTCGATTTTGCTTTCTTCTTCTCACCCTCGTTTTTCAACTGAACATTACCCTGATTTGAGACATATCTACACAATGCAAATATCAGAGATCAAAACCTACGCTAATCCTAAAAATTCTACCATAAATTTCTAACAATTTCAAACAATACCTAACAATTTCTAACAATTTCTACCACAATTCGATCAATTCAATCAAATATACTGTAATCAACATCTAACAATTCAATCAAATCTTAAACATCTAACATCATAAAATCATAAATCAAAAATCATAACAACCTAAATATGTGACAATTTATCCAAAAAAATCTAACAATTCAATAACAAAAAAACCAATGCAATAGGATAATAAACACTTACTTGAATTTCTGATTATAATTGACGTTGAATGACTTAAGCTTGGAGAAAATCGCAACTTTGTTGATCAAAACCGCAACAATGGAGTTTTGGAAATTCCTATGTGCTATTCTGATCTTATAACAGAGCATCGACAATTAACTGCCAAAGAAACTTTGATAGTTAACTGCCGTCGGTTCATTGCTTCGGCAGTTAGCCGAAAGGATATTTACTTCTTTTACATATATTTTTCACCTTATATGAAGTGTGAACAGCAATTTTCAACAAAATTTGACAGGAGCGTTCACTATTAATTAATTGATCAAAGGAATTAAATATAGTCTCCTTAGAGTATTAAGTAACCAAAAGCAAAGAAAAAAGTATGGTTATTGTTATATCTTGGGAGGTCCAAAGCATATTGAAGTCCATAAATAATGGGTAAGTTACACCTAACAGTTAGCACAAAACAACAAATACCTTTGAAATTTGTCAACAAAAAAAAATAAACTTTGAAAAACTTTGAACATAACATTACATGTCATGCTAAACAAGTACTTAGATGTCATACAAACAAGTAGTTACAAACGGCATTTCTTCTAACACACTTTTTCCTTTCTTTTCTGTTTCATTTATTGATCTGGTCAAGATATGGATTGACAAGTACAAGGAATGGAAATTGGATAAAAATATTTACAGAAAAGGAAAAAAAAAACAGAATAGACAAAAGAAAAAAAAATGGAATTATACAAATTACAACATTATTGTCATTATTACTTGCTTAGAGCCAAATTGAAAATTGTGAGTGAATGAATGTGTTTGTTAGATATGCCTCCAAGGTCTTTCTGCTAAGCTTACACATTCACTATGTCTATAACAATCCACAAGATGATCAATGGTCAATCCTGCAGCTTGCATAAAAGAGTGCACTATCACTGGACCCACAAACCGAAATCCACGTTTTACCATGTCCTTGCTTAGAGCTTCTGCTTTTGGACTCCTTAATGGTACATTTCTTGGGTATTTGTATTTGTTAATTATTGGTTTATGATTTACAAAACTCCATATGTAGCTACTAAATGACCCACATTCCCTAACAACCTGTTGATGAAGATCAAGAAGTTTAGTTAGCAACCAGCGTGAATTCATGAAAAGTAAAAAATACGACCTAGGGCAAGAGACTCTCATTAGACGAAGTTTGAAGACGGGAGATTTATGTGCTCTTAACCTCACAAACCGATATTACATCACATTCATAAGACAATAATTAATCATAACAATGAAACTCGCATTCTTTGACATTCATCCTGCATTTGATGTGAAAAATCTAGTTTACCAGATATGAGTTCGAGTATAGGTTATTTGGATATACATTATATATATACTCGAACGATTGTTTAGGGCGAATTAATGATGAATGCCAAAAAAAATATCGGGACAAGGTTTAGTTTTTAGGACAAGCTGGAGTGCAGATGAGAAAACCCGCCCTATAGCCATGCCAAAGTAACCTTACCTTAGTGTTGCACCAAAACCAGCCTTCTAAACTCAAAAATAATAACTACAAAAATGTGAATAGATTTAATTAAAAAAAAAAGTGAAAATTGATATGGATTATGTATTTACCTTCATTATGCATTTGGCATTGTCAACAATGCACATAACTCTGCTATCAGCTAAAGAAAGTGCTTTGTTTGATGTTATCTCTATGATTTCCTGTTCCTCCATTTTGGCAACAGTGTAAGGATCAAATCCAGCGAAAACTTCTCTACATAAAAAAAGTTATATACTATATCTTTATTAATTAGTTTATACAAAGAAAAAATCATGTAAAAAAATTATAACTTGTGATACAAATTATTACCTAAGCGGTTCCCTTCTTTTAATAATTTCTGTCCAATTGTAGTCCATGAGCAATCCAGACATTGCAAGCATCTCAAACAGTTTGCTGTTACATTATTTAACCAATTAAGATGAGATAGTTGGCATTAATGATCAATGCTATGTATCTAAATAGATATAAATTAATAGAAAATAAAATAAAATTTTACTCAACAATTAACATACTAACATTTACTATTATAAATAAAAATATTGTGTTTTTCTCTTCCATCCAATAACGCAAATACTTATTCTCCATTCAAACTCTCCATAAAACTTAATTGATTAAACTATTTCAAACTGTCTTTTCCCTCAAAATCTATCAATCAAGTTATAAAATTAGGTTAAATAAGTAAATGGTCCCCCTAAATATACCAATATTTGATTTTAGTCCCCATAAAATAATCTTTAAGCTTTTGGCCCTCTAAAAGTTTTCATCCGTGAAATTAGTCCTTACTTTTTAGTCAACTCATGTCTAACTTTCATATTTTTAATGAAATTTTCCAAAAATGGGTAGAAAATTACGACAATATTTTCCAAAAAAATTAGAATTTTTTCAACAAAACATGAATTTAATATAAAAAATTTAGTACAAAAAACATAAAAATTCATATTTAATTCATGTTTTGTTAAAAAAAATCTATTTTTTTTAGATATTGTCATAATATTTTACCTATTTCTGAAAAATTTCATCAAAACACATGAAGGTTAGACATGAGTTGACTAAAAAGTAGGGACTAATTTAAGGAACGAAATTTTTTGGAGGAACCAAAAGCCTAAGAAATATTTTAGGAAGACTAAAATCAAATGTTGATATATTTAGGAGGTCCACATATTTATTTAACCCTATAAATTTTTACCCAAAATAGGAAAATCCCAAACTTCTCTAAGAAATCCTAATATGTCACTCTACCAAAGCTTTCAACATTTGGCCAAAATTTCAAATTTTAACATCTCCAGACAGAGCATCAAGTATCATGTATGCTCTTTCTGTCAATAATATCCCTTGAAATGAATTTGATGATCTCATATCTCAATGTAAGAGCTTCTTACTAAATAGACCCGACTTTGTAGTGTTTATATATTAATGTAGTGTCTATATTTTACTAAATAGCTTCCTCATGTCATCTTAGCCTCCATATTTTTAATGATGTACCTTCTAGTTTGTACTCTTAATTATGAATGAAATGGCTTAATATAGCCTTTGCTAAAAAATAAAACATTTCTAACTATTTTCTATATATATTTTTGAATAATTATTTTCTATATATATATCCCATGTCTATCTGAAAATCCATCATTGTTACAATTTAGTAGTTTTCCTTTTTCTGGAATAGAATTATGTCCTCAGGTTTTGTTATTTTCTCTTTATTTAATATACTTTAACTTATAAAAAAACAAAATTTAAAAAAAATTAAAATATAATATGGAGACTAAAATCAGTCATAAAATTGTACAGACCAAAAGTCACATATTAATTATTATAACATAAAAGTGTTGAACGGTAACTAGTACTTACTTGTCGTCATAAGCTGGAACTCCCCAACATTCATCATGAAATTCTACGTATAGTTTATCTGCATGGTACATCAAAATTAGTTAGACGTGGATTTGAATATATTTCATTCTGTTACTTATGTCGATAATCTAAGTTTAGACCAATCCGGAAAGGTTATAGTTTTTTTTTTTCTAAGGAAGGAAAGGTTATAGTTGTAAAACAAGTGTGGACAACCTCAATTGTTGAAAAGTTGATTTTTTTGTTCTTTTTAGAAATTCGTAAGATGTGATTAGGGGTGGGACATATTAAGTCGAGCTAGTTTTTGCAAGACTTGAGCAGAATATGTAAAAAAGTTTAAGGACTAAGCTTGTTTTTGTAGATCGTCACATGCTTAATTAATTCCTATGTTCAAGTCTTATTACATCTTAAAAGCCTAATATAACATAATAGCCAAATGTATTTCATGATAATATAGTTAAATACTTTCTTCCATCCTTATAATAACAAACAAAATCAAAAAACATTCAAACTAATGCATTAATTAATGTAATTTTTTTAATGATTTTACAAATATACCCTCATAAAAATTGTGAAACATTAAATACACTCGTTAATATTAAAAAGAGAAACGTTAAATAGGGTTAGAAAAGTCTTTTAAGTAAATAAATACACCTTGAAAGTTGTGACATTTTCTTACATGTAGGACCAAATTTATTTTTGAAAATTTTCTTATAATAAGGACTATAGGCAGTAAGTAATTTGATCTATGTTTAAATAGACTATACTGAACTATTTGATCAATGACATTAAACTCTCTTTTGACTATATATGATTTCATATATCAACTTTTTATAATTTTTGTTAGTAGATAATTAAAGATATTAAATGCAAGAATTGTATATTGACATGTTTAAAACAATTATGTCACTTGATAGGTAGTAGTAGGCATGTACCTAAGAAATGTGAAGGAAAATATCATTTAAAAATAAAGAGTGGCTAAATATGGTGTAAGATTTGAGCCTATTTCCCTATAGAAATAGAGAAATTCTTTTCCAACCCACGTCTTTGGTTCGTCCCTTGAAAATCCAAAAATGTCATTTGATTTTCAGATTTTAAAATTTAAAGCATGTGTTTCTTTCATTTAAAAAAGAAAAAATTTAGTCACGGTTGAACTGAGGCTAACTACTTTTTTTTTTTTTTTATGATTTTTAACACGTTCGGATTATAGAATCTAAACAGAATAAAAGCCTTCTAAATGCACTTTAGACTTTAGAATCTGAACTTTTTTCTTTTTCACATGCTTCTCGACTTCTCTTGGGTCAAAAAATTATGGAAATAAAAATATGGATAATAGAATTCAACCTAGCTAAAATGACAATGGATAATTTTTCATTTCTTAAATGGCAAAAACAAGCTGCTTCAGATTCTACAATCCAAAAATCGAGGGACATTTTTGTGTTTTCATGATACGCGTGAGAGACATTCACCAAAAAAGACGTTGATTCGGTAAATATTGATTTGGTTTATATGATTGACTCGAGTATTTTTAGTATAACTACTTAGAAAAATTAGTCTTTGAACCAAAAATATTTAGCCTCAATCATAATTTATTCTTGGGTCCGCTCTGAACGAGATTATTGCGATCTTAATTGTGATTATATTTTCGGTCAAGAATATGTCAAAATAAACTTAATACCACAAATTGTTTTTGAAAGACTGCTACGTACTGTTTTGAAGTCAACTGATAATAGCTAGTTGTAGGTAAGTACAAGGAAAAGTAATTTAAAATTGAAAGTGGTAGGATATGACATCCAATGCATTTTTATTTTTATTAAAGTATCATGTTAATTAATTAATTAATTAATTGTAAGTTTATAACCACTACGTTGGTATTGCAAAATTTAATACAAATCCTAAGTTGGTGTTTAGAAGTTATAACTACTTCTAACAGAAATGATGTGAAGCAAAATTAAACCTTATGATGTTTTTGTGCACAGTGTTGTGATTATAAGTTATAACTACTTCTAATAGAAATTATGTGAAGCAGCTCAAAACAACCAATTAATGGACATGATAAGTACATTCTAACTTCTATCTATATGATTTTAATATTGAAGTGAATAAAACAGTGTTAATGCTATCGAATCCTTTATTACAGAATTATAAGCTTTTATGGTAGAAATATCTATTTTCAGGGTAAAATAAAGTAATAATATTTTTTCTTACCTCCTTAATATAAGCATATATAAACTTTCTCCAATCAAAATTATTTTAGCAATGGTTCTAGTCACATTTTAAATTTCTTAATGTTGTATGATAAAGTTTGACAATGGCTTTCCCTACTTAGTTTTAGTAACAATTTTAAATTGAGGCGACGTTGCAATCCTTAATATTGTGAAAAATTACGGTCAAATATGTATTATATTGCGGTCACAATTGCGGTTGTAATATAATGTTAGAGATATAAAAACTCGAATACACTTATCACATACCATTTTCTAAAACCGTGGCATATTCAATCTTAATCCCAATAATGTAGAAGAAAAAACAAATCAAAACTTGAAGAAGATAAAATAAGATTATAATGAAATGATATTGCATGGAAATGAAATTTGATCATACCACTATTTTTTGTGATCCAGTTGCACCTTTTCAATTCCCCAGGCTCAGTGGTCACAAGTGGACTTTGTTGCACCTTTGTGGTCACTAGTTTTGCTACTGCAGATTCTCTTCTTTCAAGTGAAGAAGCGGAAATCAAACGAAGTGCTGATGAAATCCTTTCATCCAATGGAGTCAAAGAATCAGCTTGAGAAGAGTCATTTGAATTTTGTGACAAAGATAATGAAACTGAAGATAAAGATAGTGAAGAAGTGCTTTTTTGAAGTCCAATAGGGTAAACTTTCTTGAAGATTTTATTATGGAAGAAATTTTGGTTCAATATTTTTTGTGTATCTTTGAAACTTGTGCTCCTCTCCAAAGCTTGTTTTCTTATATTTGTTTTAGACATGTTTGGAGAAAAATGAAAGAGAAAAATTTGTAGTGTTATAAATGAGGTAGATGTTGAAGTTGGTTGAAATCATTAAAACTTTGAGGGTTTTAAATTGAGATGGAAAAGTTAGCAAGAGCAATGTATAAGTTGGTTGTTGAGATGTGTGTTTCATGTACATGAAATATATTTGGTTCTTGATTTTCAAGCAATATTTGATTAATGAGTCTATAGCATGGGGAGCACAGTTTCTTCATAAGTATGATTATTTCATTTTGTCCCATTCAAACATATACTCCATCCAACTATTTAATAATTTATTTACTAACATACCTCTAAATAATTCACTTTTGAAGTATCAATTAATTCTTGTTTGATTTCTTGTACAGGTTCTTCTTGTAAATATTGTTTCGACTTTGTTGTCTTCTTCTTAGTATACCTTGTGTTACGAAAGACACTTTGATTTGATAATATATTTCATTTGAACCTCTTCAAAAAAAAAATTAATTCCTATTTGAATGGTAAATTTACCCGAATTAATATTGTTAAATTTTTTAATCCGTTCGAGTTGTTTTGGTGGTATTGGTTTAACACCTAGTTGAGATCTAGGAGTATGTTTTTTTAAAGGATCAAATTCGATTCTTTCAAGTATCAATTTGGATAGGTTAATTTAGCTTCTTAAAAATATCAATACTATTATCGATCTTCTTTTTTAATTTATGTGATTTTGTTAATGCCAAGATCATTATTTTTTGAAATGTAAAATAACACCAGAAGTTGTAGTCACTAAGTTCCTTCAAAAAAAAAGTTCTACTCACTAAGTCAATTTTGATCTGTTCTTGTTGAATACACACTTTGATATTTTGATAGAAGTCTCAATTATAAGCAGATTATGATTGAAGTGAGGCTACCGTTATTGTTATAGTTAAACAATCGATTTGTCTCACGCGTGGATTTTTGTTTTGTTTTGTGAGGTAACAATTAGGGGAAAATCATGTCTTTGTAGTTATATACTTTTTATAAATTGAATATTTCATGTATACTTGCCTAGACTAAGACTTTGAAACCAAACGAATGTTAAGTTTAACAGAAGAGGTTAAACTCCTACAACGTGACAAACAAATGTTTGAATCTCAGTTGAAAGAGATGTTCATATTTAATATCTGACAATGTCTCAAATATGATTGCCTCGATGGAAAGAACTTACGATAAACAAACGAAATAGATACAAGTTTAAAAATATAATATGAAAGACTTTAAAAGTTGGTTGTAAAATGATCGTTAGCGTCATTTTAACCGTCAAAAGTTCCCAATTTTCCCCTTTAAAAAAATTGATAATCATAATATAATTACTAACTAGTTCGAGTTGTCATCCGAAGGGGATAACAACAGGATGAACTTCTTTTTAGTAAATTCTACCAACGAATAAAAAAATACATAAAAGACTTCCATAAACTAAAATAAAAGTTTCATATTTAATTTGGCCCTTTTGAATATATTTTATGATACTCATGTTATATTTTGAAGCAATCTCAAAGGATATCTATCGGATTTTGAAAAAAATAATACCAATAATTAAATGATAAAGGTAGTGGAGGTAAAGCTTTATTACACTAATCATCATTGTTTTAGTTGTAGTGTTTGTCTCAATGCAAGGTGTAATGGGTCCATAATCCTTGGCTCCTACTCTATTGCCTTTAGTTTTTGAGACATACCTATGGCCTGCAAAGGACAAAGATATCCTATCCTTCGTTCTTCTCATGTTGTTTGGTCATATCCACTTTCAAATATTTAGCAAGGGCTCTTTGATTAGATTTGCTGCATACATTTTGATCTTGATTTTTACCTTTGTTAGTCGTTAGAGGCTAGTCATTTGTCACAGTACATTGGTGGAGTCATTTAAGAGGGTTTTTTTTACATGCATGAAAACTTATGATATTTCATTCATACGAATAGTAGCAATACAATAAGGAATGACATTAAAATGACGGCAATAAGTATGAGATAAAGTTGTATGTTCAAGAACATGAGCACTACGTTTGTTTGACGCTTAGGGAAAACGACTGATATAATTGTTTCGACTATGAAGTAAGATTTTACATAATACTCTGAGTGATTTAATTTTTCGTTGTAAGCATTTTCAACTACCTTCTTGCAATCCAACCAAATATCACATTGTGCAACCCATCATAGTCGGCCACCCAGTTAATACCATACAAGAATCCCAACGAATTTACTTCACCTGGTGTCATTACCGCATCACAAAAGGTTATCATTGTTGTTACAAAGTTACTGGTTGCACCTGAGACATGCTCCCATACTCACCTTTTGTTTAGCTGTAAATGTCACCGTATCAATGTTACATTTCAACGGGCCCTCGGAAGGAGGCTTCTGTAACAACCCATTTTTTATTAGGATTATTTTATTTATTTATTATATATGTTTAATTACTTGTTTGTGTCTTTGATTTGCGATTAGTGGATTTTTAGACGAGAAATGATATTTTTGTCATTTTTAAGGGCTAAGGATATTTTGGTAATTTGAGGAGCAAGGGTAAACTAGTAATTTTAGAATGACGAGTGTTTTAGTGTTTTAGTGTGAATAGTTATTTTTACTAAGTTAGTAGTAACTTGAGGTAATTATTTTGAGATGATAGTTAATGAGATGTTTTAACGAGTTAAATGAGTAGTAACTTTTTAATTAAGTGGTAAGAGACACTATGCCCATTATGAGATGAGTTAACCTAACCCATTAGTTGGAGTATATAAGGATAACACTTGTGGAATATTAGGGTTGAGCTTTTCATTTCACATATCATACATAAGGTGGCTAGAGAGAATTCGGTATAAAAAGAAAAGGTGGCTAGAGAGAGAATTGAGAGAGAAAAGAAGATAGAAGAAAAAGAGAAGAACCCAAGTGAAGAGAAGAGAAAATATAGGATTCAAGAGGGGAGTGAAGATTTGGTGAAGTAGCTTAAGCTTAAGAGAAATTAAGGTAAGAGGATAGGTTTGTTCTTCCTAATAATCTATAATCATGTTTTTAGCTTTAGGTCATGTTTATTTTGATTGATTTGTGGAATTGATGATTATGTCTCTTAATTTTTGTGCTTGGAATTAAGTGATGAATTTGGGTATGTGAAAGTTGTTGAAAACTTGTTGTTGATGCATGAATTTCATTGTTGATTTATGTTAAGTTGTTTACTTTGAGATTTTAGCTTAATTTGGTGAAAATGATGATGTTGTTGTTGATTAATGTTGAATTCATAACCTATGTGCTATAAATGTTGTTGGGTATATGTTTGTGTTGAGAATCCATGAATTTGATTGTGGTAAATGTGATGTTTGGTTAAGTTGTTGTGTTTTTGGTGAATTTGTGAAAATAGGTCAAAAGAGGATAAATGTGATTTTGAATGGATTCATGGAAATATTATGTTGATTTAGGTTGATTAGAATTTATGTTTTGGATTGATATGTTTGGGCGAGGAATTGATAGGGTGAAAATTGAGTTTTTGAGCTAAAAGTCGTTTTAAGCACTTTTGAGAAATAAATTGTTTTGGGTGAATGAAATTAAGTTGTTTTGGGTTAGAAAACTATGTTTTTGAGTGAGTATTAATGTTTTAAGTGTTTGGGACAAATTTGATGTGAAACGGATCGAAATTGGACTTGAAAACGATGGTTGATGCGCGAAAACGCGTAGAGAAGTGTTGTTTTTGTCAATGCGCAAAAACACACGAATCATGCGTTTTCTATTGTGGTCGTGCGTTTTGGCCTAAGGTACATTTGTGTGTTTTTTTGTTTTAAGGTACTGGAGACGCGTAATTAGTTCCCAAATTCCTAAACCTATTTGATTAGAGTGTAATTGAGCTTGTATGATTGGTTTAACATAACCTTGTTTTGAAAAAAATGTATTTTGAAACATGAGAAAAATGAGACGAACCTCGTAAATTTTGAGAAATAAATGAACTTTGTGAAAAGAAGATGCAATGATTGAACTATTAAGGTGTTAGATAATATGTAGGAATGTTTTCAGTGGCGGAGCCAGGAATTTTACAAAGCCCGGGCAAAAATTATAGAGGCAAGAATTCTTGTGCGCGCACGTGTGAAAATATTGAGTTTGCCCAAAAAAATAATTTTTTAAGTGGGTTAATGGACTATTGGGTTGAGCGAAATATAAAGAAAGTATTGATTGAGCCCGGGCGAGTGCCCGGGGTCGCCGGGTGGTGGCTCCGCCACTGAATGTTTTGTTGATATGTAAGAGCTTTGAATCCTACTTTTGTTGAAATATTTGAAAATAGACGATTTTGTGAAAATAGACGAAATTTGGCAAAATGAGAAATTATGATTTGATAACTTGTAAATGACTTATATTCATGATGAAATAAGAATGAATCAATGATTGTTGGGTATATTGTTATCATGATGTAGGTGATTGTTCGTCTATTATGTGAATTGTTAATTGTACTTTGTGAGACGATGTTGTTTCCTTGTGGTGTTAATTGTTTTATGATGATGATTTGATGATGATGACTTGTTGATTGTATAGATGTAAATGTTTGATGATGGAATGGTGGGTTTTGGTGAAGATATTATATGATGGTGAAAATTATATAATATAGTGCTGTGAATTTCGCATTGTTGAAACTTTCCTTGTAACTCTGTGCATTCATAGTTATTTTGAGTCCTTTGGTGAAGAACATAATCGGTGCAAATTATGTTAGTTGGTGTAGAACGTAATTGGTGGGGATTAAGTTAGTGGATCACTCAGTAAGATTATCTTCGGAATCTAAAAATAAATTGGTATCATATGCATGTATAGGTGTTTATAATATTACATGCACATGAGTTATGTGAAACGTGACATACTTGATTATGTGACTGGTGGATTATGTGAATTATGTAATTGGTGAATGATGTGATTATGGGAAGTTGTGTACTTGGATATGTTGCTTGGTTATGCTAGTACACTTGAGATAATATTGTTGATGTGATGATTCCTTGATGGATGATTTGATTAAGAGAATATTTACTTGACCTTGAAAATGAGTATGCCTTTATATGTTATGTTTGAAGTATGATAATATTCACATAAGTTAGTAATCTAGGATGATGAGCATGTTTATATATATATATATATATATATATATATATATAATAATTGAAATCCTTGAATGATATTTCTTTTATTATACTTTATTATGTGGAATATTATATAACTTCCAGTGATCGTTTGTTTGACCGACTACCCATTTATATGAATGGTGTAGACTGCGTGTAGGATTGAGTTCATTTTGCTTGTGAGTGCTTGAGGATTAGTTTGGAGCTACCTCTTTATCTTTTGCTTGGAGTTTAGTTAGACTCTGATTAGGAGTGTCGGGACTTATTCATTTTATGTTATTTATATGTTGTTGGGTTTATTGTTGAGACTGTTGTTATGTATATGAGACCTGAGACATGGTGTTGAGATTTTATTATTAATGTACTTTGAGGATGATTATATGTTGCTGAGATATTTATGATGTTGATTTTCCGCTGCGAGTTTTATGAAACCCGTATTTATGCATGTTTTGAGAAAGTGTTGGCGTGACATCTTAAACTCTTTTGAATAATTGATTTATTGCATTTGGGGTATGAGTGTGTTACAACTCCCACCGACAATATTTGGTTGATGTCGTCTTGGACCTTCAGTATGAATAAATCTATGAGAATATAGCCAAGAAGGCAACAAGCTGCACGCCTTATGCACTACTTGCTCCACCCAGGATCGGTCCAATACTTTTCGAAAGTAAGTGAGTCTTAAAACAAGTTTTATAAAAAATAATTTTTTTGTTGGTAGTCTTAAAGCGATGGTTTTAGTGGTCTTATCCTTAAGTCTGTGTTGTGATTCCTCTATTCTCCCACAACTTCAAGGTCATCTTCTTTCATATGATCAAAATTATCATAGACAAATCACTACAAGAAAAAAGGCATTTTGCGACTTTTAAAATGACAGATTGCGACTGTTAGAAGGGTCGCAAATGTACATTTGCGACTGTTCTCCAACAGGCGCTAATGTTGGGGTCGCAACTGTCATTTGCGACAGTTCAAGGAACAGTCGTTACAACAGCCGCAAAGGATATTGCGACCCCTCACAACTGTCGCAAAGTAGGCAATTTGATCTACCTTAGATGGACTTGTGACCCTTGACAACAGTCGCAAATGTTTAGTTTATTTTTTTAAAATTGAATGGTTGCGACCCTTGACAACAGTCGCAAATGTTTAGTTTACTTTTAAAAAATTGAATGGGGTAATTTTTGTTGACAATTTAAATAAATATATTAATAAATACTTAAAATGCAAAAATATATAAACTATAAATAACTAAATCTCATTCATATAATTCATTCAAGTGTAACAACATTGATCCATGCATCAAGTAAATCAAGACAGCAGATAAAGTACAATTTAAACATTCAAAAACCAAAACACTAGTGGCCGAACATTCAAAACCGATGTATTAGAATAAAAAACTCCATAAAAATATATATGTATCCCTTGGTGATGTTGCTCCATGATCTTCAAGGCGGCAGCAAGATCTAGATGAATGTCTACCATCTCGACCATGTCCTTATGAACAAAAAATTGTTTCCTATAAGAGTTGAAATATAAACAACAAATATTAGGCCTGATGGTAAAAATTGAACAAGAAAAATAGCTAGCAAACAAAGGCTGCAGAATCATCCAATGCATTAAATTACCATGGCATTGCAGCTTGATGGATAATCTGTTTTCTTCCATAATTTTCAGGACAGGCAATTAACTACAAATTTACAGAAACCAATGTCTTAAAAGGGTATCACTGCTTGGAAGAATAAACCACTAAAATAATGAAATATAAACTTGTTAAATATCAAAACATTAACACAAAATCTATAAGACACAATAATCATATCATAACAGCATACGGCAGTTATAATAAATCAAGGAAACAATAGGAGAACATGTATAAAATTTTGTCCATGACTCATGTATGCACATTAAAAAAAAGTGAATGCAATATACCTAAGTATCTGAACAGAGTTATGCATGTCCATATTCACTAAATTAGCATTACATTATGACATGCCTAGCGTTAGGAATTGTTCTAAAAAAATGGCTATTTCTAAAACAATCTAGGCATGATTCCTACAGGATTTGCCAAAGATTTCTCATACTCCTCGTATGTGTATCATGTTATGTAAATAGACTGCATCAAAGCATATAAACAAACATTAAATCATGTGAGTAGAAGATATATACAAGAGAATAGTCCCTTGTTGGTGGAACACCATTTACAACTTGAACCAACATTTACAAAAGGAGCTCACATTAAACTATTATTACAGGAAATGAAGAAAACAGAGTAAAGCAACCAGAAAATGAAGCAAACAAGTAAAGCAACCAGAAAAATGCACGTAAAGATACTACAGAAAATTTCCCATTAACTTTCAAAAACACCATAGTAGACAATTTCATGTTCGATTTAGTTGATTAATCTCCATGACTACACTTATGCTTTCCCATAACCAATTCATACATCAACATTAATACAACATAAGCATTACAAACTAATCAAAGTCTTCTAAAAGCTAACTAACTCACAATTATAACTTCCAATGCTTAAATGGCACTCTGAACTAAACGGAGGTGGTTAGTATATACATAGGGATCAGATTTTGATTGAACATAAAACTAAAAATGAAATAAGTCACATTAAGCTAAACTGAGTCATAGACATAGGGCTAAAATTTTGAGTAGTTTAGTGTTTTCATGTGCATAACAGAACCAATAAACTTAAGATTTGACACTATCTAATAAGCCACCATGTTGTGCTCTTGTATAGGCTATTTTAGAACTTAATTAATGTTCAAGCCTGGGATTGGGATCCTATATGAATGTGCTCTTATTGAAGATAAAATTATTCTATTATATATAATATATACTAGATTTCTTCATTCCACTGACCTTAATTTGTCTTGTGATTGAACCAAACATATTGCACAGATTAAATAAATGGAAACAAATGGTGTACTGTTTCTTGGTGCTTAGTCGCCTTTTTTTTTTTGTTTTCAATATATATGTGGCCCTTTGAATAACTGAACTCAATTTAAGTCTCCTAGTTGCAAAATTACCAAATATGTGGCCCTTTGAATCACTGAACTCAATTTAAGTCTCCTGGATGAAAATAGACACCTAATAAGAACCACAATTGACTTGCTTGTTCAAATTTCAAACCATAGAGGCTTTTGATCCCAAACCTTTTGTTACATATTTAGAATACACGAAACATAGCAGCAAAGTTTGAGATCAATTGAACTTGCATAATTAACTCAATTATTAACAAAATGTTTGTCAAATGTCGCTCTTCTATTTTATTTTAGTGTAATTCAGACTTAACTATCTTAAACTCTAGTAGAGTTTCCATCATTTCATGACATGACAGCCAAGAGAGGAAGAAACATGAAATTGTAACTATATTTCGTTAACACTTTTTTATAAACATCAATCAATAGAAAGGGATTTGGAGAAGATGAGAACCAAAGCAAAATCTATAGCAGCATTTAGCACACTTAACAACAAAACAAACATCAAGTTCCAAAACTAAACAACCATTAACAGAAAGGGATTAGGATCCCCGACATCTAGTTCTCTATTGATGCCCCTGCTGCACCAAGTTTGTGACCTTAATTGAGATCCAGAAAAAAATTGTATCTAAACTCAATAGAAAATTGATTGTGAGTGTTTAACGAAATCGGTTCCATGTTTTTCTCTAAAAGTTCTTTATGTGACTTTTCTCTTATGTCTCAGCCACTTATTTAATCCAACGGCCAATAATGGTTCATCGGGGGCATCATTAGAGAACTTGGCTGTTGAGATCCAACTTGAACATAAAGACATAAATAACAAAAACATACCAGAAGCAGTTGGAACTAAAGCATTACCACTAGCGCATAGATACTGAGTTGCGTTTCGATCTTTGTGGATCTTGTTCAGAAAGGTTGTAGCTTCACCATTCAAACAATACAAAAACATCAAACAATACAAAAACCTCATGAGAAAACAATCCAAACAACATTCAACAAAATTCCCCTTTCTAGTTCAACAAATTTCCTGATTCTTTCTTTACCAATAACAAAGATTAAAGTGACTAAATTTTACCTTAAAAAAGTGAAGTATGAGAGTTGAAGTGTGAACGACGGCAAAACCCAACATTGCACAGAACTGAGAACACAAAACACAAATCAAGAAATTAACAAAAAAAAAACTCAAATCAACCAAAAAGGCACATAATTTTAAAAAATTAAATTCTTAAAAAAAAAAATTAACCGAGAGGGTGAGACGAAGAGGATGGTGCTTCAGCGGGGGTTAACTCTTAACCCTTCTTAACTGAGATTTATGCGTACCACCAAGAGGCATGAGATCATCACTTGAAAGTTAATGAATGTTGAATGAGTGAGAATGAGGCATGAGAACCATGAGAGACGTGAAATCATCACCTTAATGTTAGATTTCTACAAATTTGGGAATGAAATTGAGTTAGATTTCTACAGATTTATACACACCATATCTTCTTTCGAATTAGAGAATGGGTAATAAGATTGAGGGATGAAATCGAGAACTAAGATTTCTCTGAGGAATGAAATTGGAAGTTGAGGGATGAATTAGAGAAGTGGAACAGAGATTGAGGGTTTTGCGATTGTAGAGAGACAACCGAGACTGAAGATTGAGGAATGAAAAAATGTTGCGAATGAAATTTGGGATTTAGGGTTTTGGAGTGATGAGAATGAAATTTGGGAACCGGGAGAGTGAATTTGAGAAAGAGGGAGAGTGAAAATGAAATTTAGGCCAAAGCGGGAGTGTGATATTGGTAAAGCGCGTTTTAATTTTCACACAAAAAAGTTGCGGCTGTTCAGGAACAACAGTCGCATAACTGTCGCATTTTGAACTTTGAGGCAGTTTTTTGGCAAGGGTCGCAAATCAAGTGTCGCAAAATGCAAATTTTCTTGTAGTGAATTGAATAGAGAGGGCTACTCTAAATTATGCAATAACCGACTGAAAACATATCCTTCCGCATTTATTTGTATAAGGTGTTCCAGCTTGTCCCAAAAATTAATTTTCCTCCAACATCCAATACTATCATAATAAGGACCTTTTTAAGAGATTTAAGATCTGCTTTCTTAACCATAATAAGGATCTTTTTGAAGTTTTATGTTTACTATACAAGTAACATACTTTATCATTATTTCTAAATATAAACAAAATACCTAAAATAGTTATCTCGACAAAGAAAAATGAGGAGAGGTCTGATAAACTCACAACATCTTAAGAAGGACACAAAAAAGTGATAAAGTGGCTTGGTAATTTGGTGAGAGGAACATAGAAACTATCATGATAAAGTATATCATAAATGATTAAACTCCTTTCAATAATAAAAATAAGAAGATGTCATTTTCTGGTTTTAGTCTTTTGATAATTTATCTTTTAGATTTATCCTTGTAATTTAAGATTATCATTGTTTGTAATTGAGTAATTGAGTGATACGACCAAAATCGAGTAGGGATCACAGAAATTAGAGAATTTAGAAAGGAAAATTTGATTATTCTTCATTCATTCTAATCATGAGTGGGACAATGCTATATAAGCTCTTGCATACTTATAATAAGATAACTATAATAACTACAAAATAGCAATGACAAGGGCTTGTTTGGATTGAGCTTATTTTGAGTTTATGGATAAAAGCTTATGCAAATAATTAAGTTTTTATGTTAATTCATAAGATCTTGTTAACAAAAACTGTATATTCGTAAGTTGTTTTTTCAAAAACTACCTTAACAAACTTATAAATAATACATAAATCCTTATTTATTTGTATAAGTTTCTTTGCATAAGCTCTAAAATAAGCCGATCCAAACGTTCCATACTATAATCCCTAAATAACTTGCTACTAAAAGATAAATCGGAAGTAAACTAATCTCCTAAACTTAAGTCGTACTAGTTTATTCTAAAATAAAACTAACAATCACTAATAATAATTCATCATCACTCTTTATTTTAAGTATCCTATCATTACCGACCCCTTCAAGATCAACCTAGTCTTCAAGGTTGTAAATTTGTTTTGATGGGTGGAATTGATGTCCTTGGATCCCACTGCTTGAAGAAATTCATTGTAGTCAATAAATTGTTTATTAAAGTAGTTTCCCATGCATGTTAACTCCTCCGATGAACAAGAGACCACTCTTTTGGGTTCCATTGTGTGAAATGCTAAGATGGTTTGATTTGAAAAAAATTGTTGTTGCCTTTGTCCCATTGAAAAAATGTACTGACATGGTGAATACTTTCTAGATCAATCACAATTGTCTCCACTCTAATCAGCAACACATATTCAAGGAAACACGTCTTCTTGCCCATTGAATGATCACCAACGCATGCTACCGCAACATTTGGTATTACATAAGCTAATGAAGCATGTGGTGAGCTGGCTATCTTTGCAAGGAAAGTTACTAGTGCAATTTCATGAAGCATAGAAGATCAGACACATAATTAGGGTTGACAATGAACTGAACCGACTTGAATATAATTTAGAATTTGACTCGGAAATTAATTCGTTGGATTTGGTTCATGAACCAAATGATTTAAACTTGAGTTGAAAATTAAGTTCGTTGCATAAATGAGCTAAGCATAATTCGACTTGTTCGGGTCATGAGTTGGCTCGATAAATACACACACTAAATTATATATATTATTGTCATATATATTATGACTACTTTGTTTAATACAAGATGCTTGGTCCATTAAAGTAATTATTGCCTTAATATATACAGTATAATTGTTTTGAAATTTTATCCATGAAATCATTTGATTTTATTTAATTTAAATGGATTTGCCTAATAATTTTTTTTAAAAGGACATAAGATTTAAATACTCTTTTGTTTTAATAAAAAATGGTTTTTTGAATTATGGGAATCGAGCTAATGAACTTATCGAGCCGAACCAAGTTGTTCATGAACTTTACACGAGCCGAACTCAAGCTAAACTTGAGTCGAGTTTTGAGCCACGCCAATTCTTATCGAAAGAGTCGAGTTCAGACGAGTTTGATTCGACTCGACTCATTCCAACTCTATTCTTGAGTAATAAAGCAGTATACATCTTAGAGGGGAAAAAAATTGGCATTTGTTTTGAACAATCAAATATAATATTTTTATTAGAGAATATGTGATAAGTAAAAGTGATACTAAACTCATACATTGGTATCAAGTACAAGTAATACTCACCTCTTCGGAAGAAACCAACACCAGAGGCGAATACAAAAGCCAAGATTACCTTATCAAGCAATCTAAAGGAAAGGTGAAAAAACTCATAGGACATACAAATAGATCAAAATTTTGATTAACGTTTTGAAATCTAAAATATCATGATTAAATGGTGCAAGATTTTGATTAACGTTTTTAAATCTAAAATATGAAATTGAAATTTAGAGATATAGTCATCTGTCTCTAATGACCACCGATGAGTGCATAAATGAACAAGATTTTGACCACATATAATCCAAATTCATGGCTAAATATATGTGTAAATGTTTTTAAAATTTCAGGACTTAATTGTTGAATTTTTTTTAAATAACAATAACATTTTTTAAATGATTGAATCTTATGAGACTAATTTGTCTTTTGTAATGAAGAAGCTCAAGAGGAGGAAACGGTGACTTATGATATGGAAGCAATAAAGAACAGAGGAATAAATGCAGTCCCCAATTTTGACATAAGCAACTACATAGACAAATTGAAGGTGGAGAAAAACGATAAAATAGAACAAACAGAACAACAAGCAAACACAGAAATTGTTGCTAATTCTCTTGATTCATAAGAAGCATTAGAAGAACTAACATCAACTACCCCACCTCCACAAGAAAATCAACTACAAATGAAACTCTTGCAACAACAATTTCAACAACATGTTCCAACAACTAGTCAGGAATGCACAATAGTTAATAATGTGGATCATTGTTTGGGCCAAAATTATCCATAGAGCTTCATGTATAATGGATTGTTAGAGTTTCAAGACACAAGTTCGGTTATGAGAAAATGTGGTGATGATGATTTAATGAATATATTTGATGGCTTAAGCTTTGATGATAACATTGACTTTGAACTTAAGTTTAACACGAAGAACCTTGTGGTGGTGGTGGTGGTGGTGAAAATGATATCAATATCGGTGAAGTTTTGAAGGATATTGATCTTTATGGAGGATTATTAAATTGTGAAGTGTTACAATAGGTTTTAGATTTTTAAATGTGCTTCATTTTAGGTTTGAATTTTAGTAGACACCAAAAATAACTATAAACAAAAGTTAAGTTTTTTATTTTGGCAAAATAGTTTTGTTCTTTTGTTATGTTTCTCTCAATTAGTAAGGAGATCAGATGAAGAAATGGAACAATTAAACAAATCTCGTGTTCTTGAGTAATAAAGCAATATACATCTTAGAGGGAGTTAAGAATAATTTTGACATTTGTTTTGAACAACCAAATATAATATTTTTATTAAAGAATATGTGATAACAACAAGTGATATTAAACTCATACGTTGGTATCAAGTACAAGTAATACTCACCTCTTTGGAAGAAACAAACACCAGAGGCGAACACAAAAGTCAATATTAACTTATCAAGAAATCTAAAGGGAAGGCGAACCGTTCATAAAACATACCAAGGTATCCAAATTTTGATTTACGTTTTTAAAATCTAAAATATTGAGATTAAATAGTGCAAGATTTTGATCTACGTTTTTAAATCTAAAATATCGAGATTGAAATTTAGATATCTAGACATCTTTGTCTAATGACCACCGATGTGTTGAGTGCATAAATGTATAAGATTTTGACCACAAATAATTTAAATTCATGGTTAAATAGACGTATTAATGTTTTTAAAATTTCAGTGCTTAATTGTTGAATTTTTTTGAATTAACAATAACATATTTTAAATTATTCAATTTTATGAGATAAATTTGTGTTTTATATTGAAGAGACTCAAGAGGAGAAAACCATGGCTTATGATATAGCAGGAATAAAGCACAGGAATGAATGTAGTCACCAATTCTGCCATATTGAAGGTGGAGAAAAATAATGAAACAAAACAAATAGAACCACAAGCAAACACAAAAATTGTTGCTAATTCCCCTGATTCTGATAAGCATTAGAAAAACTAACAACAACTACTCCACCTCCACAAGAAAATCATCTTCAAATAAAACACTTGCAGCAATAATTTCAACATGTTCCTCCAACTAGTCAGGAATGCACAATAGTTAATATTATGGATCATTGTTTTGATCAAAAATATCCATGAAGCTTCTTGTATAATTGATTGTTAGAGTTTTAACACACAGGTTCGGCTATATGAGCAAATGTTGTGATGATGATTTAACGGATATATTTGATGGTTCAAGCATTGATAATAACATTCAATTTAAACTTATGTTCAACACATAAGAACCTTGTGGTGGTGGTGAAAGTGATATCAATATCGGTGAAGTTTTAGAGGATATTGATCTTTGTGGACAATTATTAAATGGTGAAGTGTTACCATTGATTTTATATTTTTACATACCTTTCATTTTAGGTTTGGATTTTAGTAGATAACAAAAAGGACAATAAACAAAATTTAAATTTTTTATATTGAAATAATAGTTTGGTTCTTTTGTTTTGTTTTTCTCCATTGAGTAAGGAGATTAGATGGAGAAATGGAATACCTAAACATATCACTTGTTCTTGAGTAATAAAGCAATATACATTTTAGAGTGGTCTAAGAATAATTTTGACATTTGTTTTGAACAACCAAATTTAATATTTTAATTAAAGAATATGTGATAAATACATGCGATACTAAACTCATATATTGGTATCAAGTACAATACAAGTAATACTCACCTCTTCGGAAGAAACCAACACCAGAGGCAAATACAAAGGTCAAGATTACCTTATAAAACAATCTAATGGAAATGCGAACTGCTCATAGAACATATGAAGGGATTTAAATTTTGATTTACATTTTTAAATCTAAAATATTGAGATTGAAATCTAGATATCTGACCATCTTTGTCTAATGACCACCAATATGTTGAGTGCATGAATGCACAAGATTTTGACCACATACAATCCAAATTCATGGTTAAATATATGTATAAATGTAATTAAAATTTTAGTGTTTAATTGTTGAAATCTTTTGAACTAACAGTAACATTTTTTAAATGATTAAATCTTATGAGATAAATTTGTGTTTTGTATTAAAGAAACTCAAGATGAGGTAGTCGTGGCTTATGATATGGTTGTAATAAAGCACAAAGGAATGAATGCAGTGACCTTTTTTGACATAAGCAACTACATGGATAAATTGAAGGTGGAGAAAAATGATAAAACAGAACAAACAGAAACACAATCAAACACATAAATTATTGTTAATTCCCTTGATTTTGAAGAAGAATTAGAAGAACAAACAACAGCTACCTCGCCTCCACTAGAAAATCAAATACAAATGGAACCCTTGTAGCAACAATTTCAACAACATGTTCCTCCAACTAGTCAGGAATGCACAATAATTAATATTATGATCATTGTTTTACCAAGATTATCCATGAAGCTTCATGTATAATGGATTGTTAGAGTTTCAAGACACATGTGCGACTATGATCAAATGTGGTGATGATGATTTAATGAATATATTTGATGGTTCAAGCTTTGATTATAACATTGAATTTGAACTTATGTTTAACACAAAAGAACCTTGTGGTGGTGGTGGTGGTGGTGGTGAAAGTGGTATCAATATCAATGAAGTTTTGGAGGGTATTGATCTTTGTGGAGGATTATTAAATGGTGAGTGTTACAATTGGTTTTAGATTTTTATGTGTCTTTTATTTTAGATTTAGATTTTAGTAGACACCAAAAAGAAGTATAAACAAAATTTAAGTTTTTTATTTTGGGAAAATAGTTTTGTTCTTTTGTTTTGTTTTTCTTCATTGAGTAAGGATATTAGATGGAGACATATCTCTTGTTCTTTATATAATGCATACACAGTAGCAAGATGTATATCAGTTACTGTCTTTGTGAAATCATCAAATAATAGATATACATCTATTTTCACATATGTATATGATTTCCTAGTTCCAAAACCATTGAATTTACCATGACAAAATCTAGGGACTACGTCAATACAACTGCAAACAACCATTAAAAGACAAAATGGATGGATTGTGTATTTTCCCACTATGCTTGAATTTTTCCATAATACGGTGATCAATTTGGAGCCAAAGGAAATCTTATATGTTGTGGCACAAGAAGAAGGGGATCTCACTAAGGTATTAAAGGATAAATCAACAGGGGAAATCTAAAATAGGTGTTTACCGTGGTACTAGAAGATAAATCTTTGAGTGGTGGGAGTTTTTGTAAAATAGCATAATCGAATGATTGGTTAATACATATAGAAACACGGCGATCAGGTGGTTTCTTCCGCGATGACGGTGGAGATTGAAGATGTAGCAGTTTCGGTGGTGGGGATGGCATCGACGTGAAAACATAGATTGACGATGGTTGATGTTTGACGGTATTCTCCATAACTTGGTTTTTCACCGTTGACTAAACAAAACGTGGATCCGGTGGTTTTGAGGGTGGGGACCGAGGTACCAGAGGGGAATCATAGATTGACAATGGCGATGGTTTAGTTATCAGCATATCCAATACTTTAAACGGATTCGGTGGTTTCGATGGCGACAAAGTAGAGTTGTTGATGTCTAGTGGCCTCAATGCTAACTGTGATGGCTTGAGAGATGTTTGACAATTAATTTTATTTTCGAGTTTCCTCTATTCGTAAAGGTATGTTTGCTATTTGGTATTCCTTGAAGAACGATGGTTGCAACTCCATATGATTCTTCATATGTATCTCTTGAAGCATGTTCCAAAAATTTTGTATTTAATTTTTTGTTGTCAATGGTAGTGACAAAATCAACAGAGTCTGAACTTATGGATGGCTTCTCAACAAGCTTCAAGGATTCCCAATATTCCTTTGTTTCCTCATCTAACACCGGAAAAATATGTCTCCATTCAGACTTGAAACGCCATAAAAGAGTAGTAGTAAAATTGTTTCAATTAGAGTTTGGGTGACTATGAGACCACCATAGCCACCATTGGAGAGCACAACCTCGCATAGTCAAGTCAACCACCATCATCTTTGCCAACTCGGATATTTCTGTTGCCCTGAAATAACGCTCAGTGCAAATGATCCACTGGTAGGCATCTTGGTTTCCATCGAAAAGTGAAAGTTCTATCGTTGACCTCAATTAGCAGGAATGAGATCAAGAATGAAAGCCCCAAATGATACGACCCAATTTGAATAGGGATCACACTCCAGAAATTAGAGAGAATTTGAAAAGGAAATCTTTATTATTCTTCTTTCATTCTAATCTTGAGTGGTAGAATGCTTATATGAGTTGTTGCATACTCATAATAAGAAAACTATAATAACTACAAAATAACAATGATAGTTATATTAGAATCCCTAAATAACTTGCCACTAAAATATAAAGCATAATAAAACTAAGAATCGCTAATAATAATCCATCATCACTCCTTATTTTAAGTATCCTATCATTGAGCTGAAGTGGTTAATAAGCTCCGCCAAAGGATGAATTATTTAAGAGAACCTAATTCGATTTTCAAATGGAACAATTATTGATCGGATTTTACTTACCTCCTGACCAAACTTCAAATTACCAAGACCCATTTTCCCTAAGAATATGAAACTTAACACACTCACACACACAAAATCTATTGTTTGTATTGGATTGAGATTTTAAGATATTATTTTGCTAAGAAGAAGTCTTGAAGGTATTGAAAGATTTTGTAGGATTGTAATGACAAAACTTCTTTCAAAAGACAACTAACATTGTGAACCGATAACGAAGTCCTAGGAAACTCGTAAGTATTATTGACCGATAACATAAAGAACAAAAAGAAAAGAAAAGAAAATAAGAATAATGAAAGATACATTGCTTCTTAGGCGAAAATAAGTCTAGTCGAGTCAAATTTGTGTCAATTAATTCGACTTCATATAATTATTTGGACTTGAAGCTTGAGTTGAGTTTCGATGAGGAGAATGATATTAGATTTATAGACTCGAATAAGGTCTTTCAGACTCGAAATTGCATTAGAATATCACAGGACATAACAGTTTCAGATGAGAATACTCATTTTGTCTAGCAAACTTGACTTAAGTTTGACATGAACATTTTTTTTTTTGTTCAAATCAACCCTATAATTAAATTTTTTTGAATGGTTGGTCTTGTTGGCTTTTACATGATAGGAAAAAAAATAGATTATGTTATTTTAATTATCAGGTAAGTTTATGTTTATGAACCCAATAAAGTCAATCTATACATAGTTTGAGACTGAGGTTATGTTATTTATTCAGCAAATTCAACTTATGGTTCAAATTCAGCTCATATAAATCACAAATTAAGATCAACATGTTAATAGTCGAATCGAAATTTAACTAATTTTGAGTTATTCGACAAACTTAATTTCTAATAAAAAAATAATATATAAAAACTAAGGCAACAAAATCTTATAATTAATCTCCATGGATCACTTCTTCTAAGTGACATTCATTTGACATATGTTAATTTTACATTACAATGGCAAAAAGAATATATATAACTATGACAATTCAAGATACAAGACACTCTTCAACAAGAAAAACATAAAAGTAAAGGATAAGAAAAATAAAAACACCACATAAATATATATCTTGCATTGATATAAGTTTGGGATTTTAAATCATTTGTTGTTCTTAGGTGGGTGATGCCTTGGTGGATGATAGTCAGTAGTAAAAGCAACAAAACCACCATCATCAGACAAATGTGTTCTCAAACTTCTTTTTCCATGAAAGCTGGATCGACTAGGTGAATTTACACTCTCATTCTTCTCATCAATTGCAGTTGTAACATTTGCCTGCTCAATAAGTCCCATATATATAGCAGTTAGCATAATTAACATGAAAAACATTCCTTGGTAATAAAGAACAAGATTCTGTGTTAATTAAGAAATTAAAAAGCACGCACTTATGAAAATAGTCTACCATTTCTAAAATCGAATTGCTTTTATCCTTGTTATTACATTTATTGCAGTTTTCGTTTCAAGATTGATTTTAATTCATTGACCTCTAAATCATTTCTAATGGTTTTTCTTGTAGTTTTTATATGTCTTCCTCTACTTCTTTTGACCTAATTCTCATCCATCTAATCTACTCTTTTTACAACGGCATATGTACAAACCATCTAAGCCTATTTCTACCAACTTTTCTACTATAGGTGTTACCCCAACTCTCTCTAATGGTATCATTCCTAATTTTATCATGTCTAGTCTTACCACTCATCTAGCGCAACATCCTCATCTCCGCTACACTTGCTTGATTCTCGTGTTGGCTCTTAATCGTCCAACACTGCGTATCATACATCATCGTCGATCTGACTATTGTTCGATAGAATTTTCCTTTCAACTTAAGTGGTACTTTCTTATCGCACAAAACAATTGAGGCTTTTCTCCATTTCAAACACCCAGCTTGAAAGTTGCCACTTCTAAGGTCAAAAGTTGCATTTTTTTTAAGGTTAAAAATATTGATTAGAAATAAAATTGTTACAAATGTAATAATAAAGGGACTCAAATATGCGAGTTTAAAAAATAGGACTCTTTTTTAGAACGTGAATAAATAAGATGATAAAAAGTGTAATTAATTCAAAAGGAATTTAGTAGAAAGTGAAATATTCAATGACTTAGAATAAGGACGTGTCCTATATATCTTCTTATTGAATATGGTTTCATCATGAAGAATCGCATAATAATTTCTCTAAATTTAGACCAAACACATTTAATTTTTGCTTACTTAAGATCAAAAGGAGTATATTTTGTTTTTTTCTTTCTCCATAAGTATCTAGTAACCCATGAGAATCCACACATCGTATAATGTATGTGGGTTGTTTCATGGATTAAAATCATAGTATTCTAGAATACGGTTAATAATAGGCTAAGACACTATTGTATGTTTGGACGGAGAATAACTTACTTTTCTTTTTAAAATTATGGACACTGGTTTATAAAATGAATTAAGTGTAATAAAAGTATTATAAGTACATTTCTATTTCAGTTTTTGAAAAATATCAATTATATTCTAAAATATAGAGATAGTCCTCAAAAGTCCCCTCTCAAAAAGGAGTTGAGATCCTCTCCATTTAGAATCTTCTCCATTTCTTCCATTTGAAAAGATATAGACACAATAAAATGTCAAAATAATTAATGATGATGAGACTTATTTAATGATATAACCCACCACCTATTTTTTTGTATCAATCTCTTTCATAATGGCAATCGTCATTTATTTTTATAAATGGAGAGGATCTTTAGACCGTAAAGGAGTTCGATCTCGATCTAGCCATAAAGTTAACATATTAGCAAATCGTATTCTTTAATGATGGAAATCACTTTAGCTATTTTACCATTATTTTCTTATTAAAAAATAAATAAATGCAAAACATATTAGTAAAACGATTCTTTAACGATGGAAATCATTTAAATGCAACTTTCAATTAAAAGTTGAAAGAAATATATAAATGTAGAATTTCTAAAAGAAACACCCCTATATAAAAAAAAAATTAATAACACCTTTTAAATTTAAGTTGTTAGTCTTTAAGAGACATACATAAACTATGTCATACAAAAAGTACACATAATTACCTTTGTACTCGAGATACCATTAACTTCAACACCTCCTGCATGTCAATATAACATTTTCAGCTCATCATTTGACAATAATAACTTCTTACACGCATAATAAATTAATGTATAACGAATACTTTTTCGATCTCAAATATAAAACGAAAATTTAGCTAACATGGAAGATGTATTTAGTTCAACTTTTAGATCAAATACATCAATTTTTATTGATCAAACTTTTACATATATTTAAGACCAGAAGGAGTATACAGAAAGAAACATATATGATAAGAAATTAATGTTGAAATAAAACATATACCTTCTGGGTGCAACCTAGCAGTAGACAACCAGGAAGCACAAAGGAGTACAAGCAAAATACAAGCCGTAGAAGTATTCTTCTTTATAAGTATCATGATGGTTATTTGTCTCACGTTTGTTCCAAAATTCAGAAATGGAGAAAAGAGAGGAATGCCTTCAAAAGAGGATGTTGTTATTTATAATACTAATTAAGTAGAAAACCAAGGTCAAATTTAGGTATTCACACTCATATGCCTAAGTCAAAGATCGGAGTTATCTTTCCAACATTCGCCTTCTTCGACGTACACTTCAAAATGATTTTTTATTTATTTTATTTTCATTTCTTTTCTTTTCACATGAGATAATACTCCGTCTTAAATTATAAGTTGTTTTAACTGTTCAAACGTATTAAAAAATATAATTGTTCTTAATAAAGGGTATGAGAAAGATAAATCAAAGAATTGAAGAAAAAAAAAGAGTAATAAACCGTTAACGGTATAATAAGAAAAAATAACATTGATGATTCATTGGTATTATAAAATGACTCATAATTTGAGATAATATTTTTGCAAAACGACTTATAATGGGACGGGAGGAATGGTATTTAAGATGTATTGGATACTAAATGTAGGTACTTCTCGATCGGAATATAAATTTTGATTCATCACGTTATAGGAGTATAGTCCTTACAAATTTTGATTTGTCATTTTCTTTATTTCAATCTAATATTAATTCAATTGTACATTTTGATTAAATTCACAAAGAGAGCAAGACACACGAATATTATTGAGACATTAATGGAGGTGAGAGAAGTATTCTTCATGCCTTTGCTCAAGCCAAAGAAATATTTCTAACAGGAACCCACAATTAAGGGGGCAATGTCATTGGTGAATACATACTTGTATCTCCTCCTACTTTAGACTGATCTCATAGTAGTAATATTGTTTTTAGTTTTTGCTTTTTTAAATTTCTAAATTTAATATGTTCATTGATGCCTTGTTCAAAAAAAAATATGTTCATTGATGCATGAGTGTGGATTCTTTTGGTAGCGGATTATGATCTCCACATTTTTTTTAAGAAATATGTTTATAGCATTTTATTAATAAGCTTTAATATGTATTTCGTCCTTGCAATTAGAGGTTGTTTAAAAATTGGTCTCTGTATTGGATAATCCTTGCAAATTAGTCTTGCATTGTTTAATCATTTAAAATTTAGTCCCTTGACCCAGTTAATGACTGTCATGTCATCTGATTATTGACGTGGCACTGTTAACTGGCTTTTCACTTGACTGACTCAGCATAAGGGCGTGTGAATGGACAAAAATGCCCCTCTTCATCTGAGACGAAACAGAAATAACAAAAATATCCTTCGACCCTTCATTCTCTTCATTTGGCTTGATCTGAGTTTTCTAGGGTTCGAAATTCTAGGGTTTCGAAAGGGGGAAAACGCGGTTGAAAGAAAGGAAGGGAGGGTTCATACTTAGTGTTCATACTTACTCTGACCCAATTCCTCACCAACAACATCATAATTAGGAATATCAACTACAACAATACTTTCATCCACATTATGTTCAACAAAAAGATTCACAGTATAGTTTTTTTAAGTGCATAGTCTTTTACAATTTCAGCAGTGACATCATCTTTAATCACCCTAAAAGTAACCTCTTCATCTAACATCCACCACAACCTATAAGGTTTTTTAACTAGCAAATCAGTTTCCATAATTCCCTTTAACTCAAAGAAACTCCACCTATCAGGATCTAAACCTTCAATCAATGTTTTTTCTCCCCCGTTGTAACAAATAACCCAATCCTTAACAAACCTACCCCCGTAATGAAACTTAATAGCAATACACATATCTGAAGAAAAAAAAAATAAACTCCAATTTAGAAATGATGGAAAGAACAACAATACACATAAATTTTGAACATTTACTCAAAGATTCACTCAAAAACAACAACTAATAACACAGACATTCACTAAAAAACAACAACTAAACACATAGTTCATCATTTCGAATGAACATACATGTATTATGTCGTGATGATTCTCCAGACGCTGCGTTCTTCGAACTCGATTTTGACACCTCCATTGGATTCGCCATCGAAAACAAGTTAAACCACTTCATTTCGTTCGATTCTATCATAGAGCAAGCACAATCTTCAACCACATTTTTCCCCTTTCGAAACCCTAGAATTTCGAACCCCAGAAAACTCAGATCAAGCCAAATGAAGAGAATGAAGGGTCAAAGGGTATTTTTGTCATTTCCGTTTCGTCTCAGATGAAGAGGGGTATTTTTGTCCGTTCGCACGCCCTTATGTTGAGTCATTCAAGTGAAAAGCCAATTAATAGTGCCACGTTAGTAATCAGATGACATGGCAGTCATTAACTGGGTCAAGGGACGAAATTTTAAATGATTAAATAATGCAAGGCTAATTTGCAAGGATTAGCGAATACATGAACTAATTTTTAAACGACCCTAATCGCAAGGCCAAAATACATATTAAAGCCTTATTAATAATAAGTTGTTCAATACACTGAGGTACATTATAATAAGTAGTGGGGCTAGTTAATAATATGAAACCCATGTTAGAGTGTAAACTAGATTATTTGTTTGTCGTCTATTGAATTTGACCTTGGAGTTTCTGAAGTGAGAAGTTAACAACCATCGGCACGCGGAGATTATTTGGCCAGTCTCTGTAAGATCAGTCTGATCATGATGAAAAGCATCTCTTGTAACTTTAGAATCTGACTTAAAGTTCACAGTGTCAAAGGACATGTCACTCAACCATTCCATAACGTAATAGAGTCAAAGCTTCTCCCATTGAAACCAAACACATAAGAGAGATATGGATAGTTTTTGCAAGCACAAATATACCTTCCTCTTCACAAATACAAATACAAATACTTATCCATGTTCTATCGAGTTGATCGGAAAATGATGCATCAACATTGCATTTTAGTTGATCACATCATGGTGAATACCACAGTTGCAGTCAAGTCCAGTTACAAAATCTTAACAATTTTTTTTTAATATGTAAATTACACTACTTTTTTATGATTGATGAAATACTATAAATCCATGAGATAGAATCTTTGCTATATCATGTTTTTTACTAACGTGTAACTGAATGAGTCATACATGAAAGTGATACTAACGTGTACTCCATTTGCTATATCATCTTTTTTACTAGTTAAGATCGGAGATCAAATACAAGTGAAAAACAAAACAAATGAAAGGAAGAAAAAAATATAAATTTATGGAGAGTAAAACCAAAACTCGGTACATTTTATGGATGTCTCAAAATCAATCATCTTGAAGAATATATTTATAGGTTTAGGAGACACAACATTGTTATGTACGATATTTTAATTTATTTTGTAAATATCAACGACCTCTTATCAAGGTTGTTTTTGAGATTTTGGTGGCCTAGGACGAAACTACCATTTGGGTCCTAACTAATAAATATATATAAACATCAAATTTGATAAAAAAAAACTTTGAAATTTTTATTGTATATTCAAATGCTCATTCAAAACAATTCCTACTCGATTTTCTAGATGCAAAGTCACTGGTAATTGTGTTTACATCATTATTTTTTATCATATTTTTCTCGGTACATAAAATGACTAGACCATTCAATCAGCCTTGTCCTATTACTAAATTAGCACCTTCCTTTAAAAACTAAGTAATTTTTTTAGGGCCTAATAAATCCTTAAAAAAAATTGGGACCTAAATTTTGTACTTATTTTTTGGAGCCTAGGGCGACCGCCCTCTTCGCCCTGCCTTAGATACGGTTCTACCTCTTATATTAGGAAGCAAAAAATATCGAACACAAATAATATAAGAGTGTGTTGATTGTCATAACATGTTTTCTCATGTTAAACCACTTTGCTTAAAAGAAATTTACATGCCACCGCTAAATATGATATTCATAATGAGACGGTGGGAGTGTTTAACTTGCTCTTATAGGTAATCTAAATTGGTTTTCAATCCCCATATAATTTTTTCTATAAAGTTAGTGAATAAAAAATAAGCACTGTGAATGATAAGTTCTGTGTGAATCAGAGAATGTATCGAACCATGGCATACTAAGAGGGTTCAAAGACCATTGTGTTGTGTCATCACTCGAGGCACCAAATTAGGTTACCAAAAAAGAGAATGGTGTTGCTCACAATAACGTAGAAAACAAGTTAGGTGTGTTTTGCGTTTGTCTACCACCGTTTGAGAAAAGGTGTGCTTAATTTAATTTGCCGAGGTAGGTATGGTACATGAAAAAAAGTGATCTATGCTTATTAAATTTTTGGAGATTGCAATTTCCCGTACGAGAGAACATGAACATTTAGCAGTTTAAGGCGTTAATGTCCTCGTTACACCCATTATTTGTTTCTCTAATCACGTTCATTATGTAAAGCAATCCCTCCATCTCTTGTTATAAGCTTTTTTTTTACAAATTTTACACATTAAAAAAATTTGGTAATGTGATTAATGTGTGTAGTTTGTGTGTGAAGAGGGTAAGAAGCTTTTTTTGGTAAAACAATCCCTCGTGCATGATAATTTGTATAGGGGTTTATATTTAGGGACTAAACTTATTTTAAAGGAGGTTATAATCAGTGGCTCACCTAGGGGTGGGAATAGGCCAGGCCAGACCAGACTTTGATAGGCCTGAGCCTGGCCTACGAACAGTTTTGCAAGCCTGAGCCTGCAAAACAGGTCAGGCCAGGCCAGGCCTAAACAGGCCAGGCCGTAGGCCCCTGTAGGCCGGCCTGACCTATTCCCAACCCTACTTACACCCTTGTGTGGGCATGTGTCTGCACTATTTTTTCAATTTAGTATATAATGGTGTTAAAAAAACTATATGTCCCCGTTGCAAAGTTAAAGAAAATACTCATCTTATGAACTTAAAATTAGTCCAATTATTTAATATCTTATTCATTTATAAATTGAACAATGAATCGTAATATTTCAATCCAATTTTAATTACTCCCTCCGTCTCAAAGTGTATGACATTTTGGACATTTCACATGTAATAAAAAAATATACTTAATTTTGTGTGGGAAAGAGATATTATGCGTTTTTTATGGAAAAATATATTATGAGTTGTTTTACAAAATTGTCCTTAATAAATGGTATGAGAAATATAAATTAAAGAATTGAAAGGAGAGAGTAATAAATAGTTAAGGATATAATAGGAAAATTAACATTAATGTTTCATTGATATTGTAAAGCGACATATAATTTGTGACAACTTTTTTTTCTCTCCAAAGCGACATACAATTTGGGTTGGGATGGAGGGAGTAATTTTTATGATTGTACACTAATAATTGCATTATTCTCAAGTCAATAACTTTTACTTTGTATTTAAGAAAAATGTAAATACATTAATATTTTATAAGAGTAGTTTTGTTCTAGATAAAAGTAGTTTTGTAAAAGTATATTTACTTCTCTTTCGTTTATATATTTCTTTCGTCATTTTTATAAGAAACAAAATACATGAACCATTCCCTCAAAAAAAAAAAATACATGAACCGTCAAGACCAATGAAAAACAATGAAAATAGTTATTTTTCATTTAATACTCCCATAAATTTAAACTGATTTCATGGATACCCGTATTTTTTGTTGATAGACGAAATGACAAGAGTTATTGTACAAACAAGTAAATGACTCAGGGTTCGAACCCCAATCACGGCGTTCAGGGTATCAATTTCGGGATTTTTTTTTTGTCAATTGACGTAGGACATGTGGACTTGATACTCCTATAATAATTACTCTTAGTTCCAATAAGCAACTTACTTTTAATATTCTCTTGTAATAAATAAGGATACAAATGAAATTAACTTATAACACATTTGAAAGTTTATCAATGTTATTGATAAAAAGAACAAAAAATATTGACACTTTTGTTTTTATAAAAAAAGATCAGAGGAAGTATAATTGCATATGTTTATTTTACTTTCATCTTAAAGAAATTCAGATAATAAGTTTCATTTTTTTTTTTGATAAAATAGTAATTTTAGTATTATAGTGTATGAGTATTTCCCCCACAATCTAAAACTTCTGGCTCTGTCACCGGTTATAATTAGGGACTGATGGAGTAGCATTTACCTGTCATTGGGCATGTTGATATTTATAGAGATTGGTTGGGTATTCATATCTCATCTTAGGGGTTGGAATATGTCAGACCGTCAGTCATGGGCCTATGACCCGGTCTACTTAAAGGCCTAACTCGTTTATTGAATATGTTAGACTCAAACTTTTTAAAAATCTCATCAGTTTAAATAGGTCAGACTAAGGCTTATAGAAAAACCTAGGGTCTGTTTGGTAAGACACCTCAATTAGCTTATAGCTTATAACAGATAGCTTATAAGCTCGTCTGACCAAAAAGGCTCTGTTTGGTAATGCTTTTTCACCATGAGCTTATAGCTTATTTCACGAGCTTATAAGTTATTTTTCAGACGCTATTCCAAGTAGCGTTTTATCTTATAGCTTATTGTTTTTTCTTCCACTTTTACCCTTACTATTTTTTCTAAAATCCTTTTTTACCCTTTATAATTTATTATAAAATTAAATAATGATGTATCTATTAAATGCAGAATACTAACGATCAAACTCTCCATTCTCCAGAACAATCAACGATATAACTATGAGCTATTCACCTTCACAACTCTCAAGCGTCGTCGTTCCTTTCTCTATGATTCCTGCTCGGACTCATCCGCTGTTCCACTGATTCGTTTCCACACCCAGATTTTCATTTCTCTTGAACTGTTATATTTTTCTTTTTAATTATACTTCAATCGTTTGTTGGATTTTAGTAGTTTATGTTTTTTTTTCTTTTTGAATCATAGAAAAACCCCAAGTATCTTTCTCATTTTTTATTTGATTGTGTTTGGATTTTATTGGTGGATGTGGCTTCTTAGGTATTCAATTGTTCTTCATTAGAAAAACCGTTGTGTGTATTCAAATGATTGCAATTTGACGCTTTTGATTAATTAAATTTTTTACATGGTAGATTTCATTTATGAGCTCTATATACTAAGTTAAATCTATCTCTGATGTATTTGCATCATGTGTCCTTTTTTATTTCTATAATTCAAAAGTGATAGTCCTCGTTATTGTATATTGTCAAATTTATAAGATTGCCTCAACTAAATTGACGTCATTATAGCTGCATTTGCGTTGCATAACTATATTCGCATCAACTCATAAAATGATGCAATGTTTACTATTCTTGAGCTACATCCAAATTACATACCTGATGATGAACTTCCGGATATTGTTGATGGTTACCAAGGTAGTGAAAGACAAGAGGGAAGTTCAGGGAGATCAACCAAGACAAAGGAAATGCGTAACATATTGCTGCTTTATTATGGAATATTAGGCAATAGATTTATTTTGATTATTACTTTGTATTAACATAATTGTTGTTAAGCTTGTTAAAAAAACATGATTGTTGTTAAGATTATCTTAATTTTGGATTAATATAATTGTTGTTAAGTTTGTTAAAAAAAACATGATTGTGGTTAAGATTATCTTAATTTTGGATTAATATAATTAGGGAAATGTTAACAATGCGCCGCGGTTAACATGACCCTTGTATAATGCTCCAAAATGATAATTGAAAAAATGTAGGGCAAACAAAAAATTTATGGCTTAATAGTAACGTAAATTTAGTAGAGTAAAAATAAAAATTGGCTTAATAGTAGCGTAAATTTTATGGCCTAAAAATGATAATTGTTCTAGAATGATAAAAAAAAAAGGTTATGTTTATTCTAAAAAAAAAGTTCTTTTATGTCATTTTACATTTATTAACTATTGAACCATTAATTTTCTCAAACACTTCAATTAGCTTACCAGCTATAAGTCATTAGCTATAAGCTATCGACTGTAAGCTATCAGCTAGCTTATAAGTTATTCGCTAGTTTTACCAAACAGAGTCGTAGTAGGCCAAGCCAGACATTTAAAAAGATCAGATCAAACTTAAAATAAAGCCTTCGACAAACTAATATGCTAGACTTAAGTTTTAATTTTTTCAACTAAATCTAACCTATTTAAGCAAAAACCATCTCGACACAACTTATTCTCACGTCCTCATTCAATCCTTCAATAAATTTTATGGTACTTAAGAATTTACTTTACTAATTTTGTTGATAACTAAGTTCCAGAAATCTTCTCCCTATTCACTCGTAAGAGTATATCTTGCTTAAAAAATAAAGTCCATTTTCACTCATAGGAGTATGAAGTTTTAATCTTTTTAGTAGTACTTCATTGGTTTGCTCTATACACAAGTCTTTTAACGTTGTATTGCACAAATTAAAAAATAATTTGGATTAATTAAATAATTTGGATTTTAGCACCGTTGAAATATTGGTGTGAAGTTAGAAGAAAATTGAAAGGTTAAAAGATTAAATATTAAATCATTAGACTTATTCCTTCAAAAAAAATTAAATCATCAAACTTTGAGTTAGTGTTGTGTGAACTAAAAAAATAAAGTGTGGAGGTACTATATAAAATAGAATACACACATTAGTAGTGTTTATCTTATGCTATTTAATTTTGAAATGCTCGATGATGATAAAAAATAGTAGTAACTATAATTTTTTATTCGTGCATATCACTTTCATAATTTAAACTTATATTGGTTGTGATAAGATTGAAATTTCAATTAAATTTCCTATCTTCATTCTTTCATATCCAATTAGTTTGTTTCCTCCACTTTTATTGTGGGTTAGTTTTTTTTCTCTCATCCACAAGAGTTGTTGAACCGATCAGCGGGTTAGTTTCCTTTTGATCTTATCCAGAAGAGTCTTTGAACTGATCAATTGATCCATCGACCCTCACCATTGTAGTTAAGTTCAGTTACAAAATCTCTATATAAATAAAGGACTCACACAATTCAAAAAAACACACAGAAAGTTATATTGAGTTGTCGATAACTCTTTCTCTCTTCTCCATTCAGCTTGTGTTATTGAGCTATTCTCCTCTTCATATTAGCGTTGTTAAGATCATAGTTCCTTTTAGGTAAAATTTTCCTTGAGTATTAAGAATGGTCTTAAGAGCACAATCTCTTTGATCATTTATGTTCCTTTAGAACAAAGAGTACTTTTAAGATCATGGTCCATTTTGAGAAATAATAATAACGTCCCCTCGAAATTAAAAATGATAATAGACATCCTTTGGATATTTTGCGTCTCTGGAAAATTTAGAGGTAAGAAATGGTGGTAGCACCATATTTGAGTGGTTGTAGTATCATATTGATATTTGGAGATGTTAAAGGTTAGCATAGTGGTAACATAGTCAAAATTCCATAAAGTGTAGTTATAGTACCATAATTGATTTGTTTCATTATTAATTACGAGTGGTCTTAGTACCATAGTGGATGTATAATTTTTGAACGATTAGCTACAATGCAATAGTTAATCACACAATTGTAGTTATGTTTGTTTTATCCTGAAGGCGACGTGGTTGATAGTTCGTCTTGCACAATTTTAAATAGTGTCACGAAACGTTCTAAAGAGATCGATTTGATCTTGACTCGATCGTGACTCAACCAATAATAACTTTGGTGGATAAAAATTCCTTTTCAAAATAGACTTTGAAAATCTAAACACAGTAGTTTAGAAATTAAAAAACCAACAAACACTTATTGTGTTTTGATTGTTTTATTTAATTTAATTATATTTTGACATCTTCAAAAAATTAGTAAATTTTAAATATTTTAATTTTTCATTGGTCCGCCCAATTATTTACTCTCTTGATTAACATAAGTGTAAATTAATTGATGATGCAAGGGTATAAATGAAAAAAAATTAAGATAACTTTAAAATTTAAAATGATTGAAAAATAACAACAAACTTTTTTAAGGGTTTCTTTGGTTAAAAAAAAAGGGAATGAAGTAGGAGATTTTGATGGAATGGAGGGGAGAGAAGGGAAGAGATTTAACAAAAAATTGTATTTGATTCGAGAAGGGGGTGTATTTTTTTTCATCTATAGACAAAGTGACAAACATCGTCTAAAACTTACAAACACAATTGCCAGATCGCAAGTTCAAACACGTGCAAATGTGTTCATTATAACAATATTGGTTTTTTAAGTTGAAATATATCTAACGTATGACAAATGAAAAGATTTTAATATAAAAAAGTGTAAAATTATATGTGTTATGAAACTCTATGAATAGAACAATAATAGATAGTAAAGAGAAGGAGATGAAAATAGGAGAGAGAGATGAGTGCAGTATTTTATCATTCCATAAGTATACATTTATGTTATAGTGAGCTCGGCCTGTAGAGAAATACAAGTCTATTTTTTCTCACTTTATGCTCTTATTATGCACCTTTTTTCCCCGCAAAATACTCTTTGTCCAAATTATATAAATAGAACTTCTATACAGGGATATTCAGATTATATAATATGAAAACTTTAATCCTTTTAGTGGAATAAATCTCGATGAACGGATCGTAGATAAACCATTAATCACAAATAAAATATCATCTTCGATGGACTCATGTGTTTACATCTTGAAGCGCAAATCCTTTGAAGTCGAACTCAAAGAATGAGTTATCACAATTATTGCTCGATGACAACACCTCTACTCGGTCCATGCAAACAGATTATTTTCAATCACAGTGCTAGCTGCTTGCAAATGGAGGCTTAGAGAGAGAGGGATGGGTTTTAAGGTTTTAGATAACTAGGCTTTCTGAATTGTGGAATTCGATAAAGAGTCATCTTGCTTTAGCAGAAGGGTTCTATTTATGAAATCACTTGTGTGCTCTGCAAGTCAAGCAATCACTACTGAGATTACGTAAGCCTCATAACACATTTGTTAGTTTTTGCTAACTAATTAGCTTCATATACTAAATGCACCCACTAATAATAAGTCTCACTTATACCTCTCATTTATATGTTCTTTTGTGTGTGACCATGTAAGTTTTTGTAACGTCGGCAATAATATTAAATATTATATTTAATATTATGAACAATTAAAGGTATCTAGCAACAAACCACTATTGTCCAAGTGGCAAGAATGTCATGTGTTATGACAAAACCTTTATGTGATTATGATCTTGCATAAATTACTCTTTTGTCCTCATGTCTATTTTGTACACAAGGCATATCATGTCAACCTTATTTATAGGTAGTTGAGCATGTACAATAGCTTACAGTAGAAATGCATCAGCATGTAGAAAGGGAAACTAAGCTGAGCTATGTTACTTGGAGTCTAAGCTATCCTTATTAGTATTATCATGTAATATGAAGCAAACCGTAGAGTGATGACAATCATTGGGCACAGTAAAGGCTTGTTGTGTTACAATCGTTGGGCACAACACAGTAAATTTTGCCTATTTTTAGATACTTTTTGATTCTTCAACCATACGTTTTAGTCCACACTAATGAATAAAAAAAAACTTCACTTAATCTGATGAGTTACTGCATATTTATGTTAGGTCTTAAAACATTATTTCTTCATTATATTGAATTATGCTTTTTGGGGTTCATTATAAAACGGGAAGCAGGAAATTCAGGCATGTATAGGACAAGTTAAAGAATTTTGTCATGTTCCTATGTTTCTTAGGAAGTGTGTAGGTATGTGGAAATTGGTCTGACTTTTTTCTGTATATTGAGGCAGGAGCTAATGTGGTGCTTCTTTATGCTTCAAAGTATCATGATATATATTAAAACAGTTGCCAACGTCTCTGCCGCTATGATCTAAAGGCAGGCCTTAAAGACCGTCTTGGAAACAACTTTATGGAGAGAATCAGGAACGAAGGGTTCATTGAGTTGAAGACTATCATATAACTGAGGAAAGCTTGAAGGATCGATTAAGCATAGATGTGCAAAGAGCATGCCTGTAAATTGACAAAGAATGCAGGTGAGGGAAAAATTGTCTGAGAGTTTGCCTCTCCTTTACAGTTTCACCCTTTCATCTTCATTGCAAGAATCCATATAGTGGAATCAATGAATGGTATGGTGGAGGTGTTTTGGCTACGGTAATGGCAGATGCCATTTTACCTCTATAAACCTATTTTGTTCTTTTAAAATTTAAATCGCAAGAATTTCAAATTTGAAGTGTTCTCATTCAAAAACGTGCTTCTGCACCGTTTTCAAATAAAACAAAATCCTTATCAATCGATAATGTCAGAAATTTTGCTACAGGTATGTAGGATGGATTAGTAATTTAGAATACAGGTATGTAGGAGGGATATTTAAAGAGCTACAACATAAGTTATGATAATTTGTTAATGAAAGTTGATATTTTCTAATGAAGTTATGACATTTCCATAACACATGGACATATAATACAGTCTCATAATACGTGACAGGTTCCTTATTGTTCATGGTGACGCGGACACAATAATTTCCGTTGGAGATGCACTTGAGTTCGCCAAGATCCTACCTAATCACAAGTTACAATCGTAGGAGCTGATCACATATATACTGAGTTAGCTTCAACTGTGGTAAATTTTATGAAGTAAACTTTTGCAAAAAAGACAAGTTCCTAAAATAAAATGGTGATTGTCATCTTGCTGTCTTCAGTCAAATAAAATTTGAAAGAGTTACCGGTGACAAACTTGTTTCCTGCAGCAGATCTAATGATCCTGCCCATTATGCTATATTCCATGGTGGTACATTTCAGAACTCTGCTTTGAGAGTGCTTTCCACTTTATTCAAATCGATGGGAGCATCACAGCGTGCTGTGGAAGTAGTCTCCTAATGCATTCGTTGTAATCATGAAAACATTTGTGTTTGTTTATTGGATCACCGTTCTTCAGATATATGCATTAGAAAATTAAAATTTGTGTTGTGGATATATATTTCTAGAATCGTGTGTAGTTTTTATAAAATGTGGTAAAGTTGTTCCTTTATATCATAGTAAGTCTAATTTTATATTTATGCTTATAGAATCCTTCAAAAAAACAAATTATGCTTATAGAAAATATTAAAAATGGTAACAAATATTTGTAGACACAAAATGAGAATTGCAAAATGGATGACATGAATAAAAACTTTCCTTCATCATTCTTATACCGAAATAAATATTTACATATATTAACCATTTCACAGGCTACATCACTTGGGGGTATTCCTACGACATTGGTTCCATGTTTTTGTTCTCAGTAGTCTTCCATTATTGTTTATCTTCTCAGTCACCCATGATGCTCAAGTCAAATAGCTGTTTTCATGTTTCAAGTTCTCGTCACAACCGTCGTCTTTATCAAAATGAATCTCTTTCCTTCATTCTAGTTTTTCCAAAGAGAATAATGGGGCAAAAAAACAAGAGGAACAAGGACAATATTGTTTTTTTGAGGGGAAGAAGTTAACATTCATTTTCACTTCATGAAGTATTTTAATATTGCTACTAAATATTATTGGTAAGTTTAGTAAGTTACTATTTAGTAAATTGCAAGCACCTGGTATTGGTCTACGGAAAAAGAGTATTCAGGTTCAAGTTATCATGAGAAGAAACATGGTTGTTATCATAAATTTCAGGTATTATAGTTTCTGATATGGTTTCTTAGTCTAAATATTTACACTAATTCATTGTTTGAAATAATTCTTTTGAGGATAAAATTTATACTTATACTCTAAGTTTTACATTTGATTCTCTGACTGTTGTCTGAAAATTGAAGGTATCGGTGTCATTTCGTCCTTTTCAGGTTTGTCAATTTGTTATTTATTTCATATCAATGTTCAGATATAACAAAGTCCGTTATCTGTTTCATATCAATTTTCAGATGCAACCATAATGTTTATTCAATGATACTGGTTACCATCAATCACCTTTTGATTTTTCATATCCTCCTGAAATCAACAACAAAAAACTTATGATAAAACTTATAACCAAACCAAAATTATTACAACAAAGTAATATAGAAGTGATAAAATGTCGTACTAGCTCAGATTTGAGCAACTCAATCATCTCCTGTAAATCTGATATATAGTGTTTTAGTGCCCGAAAAGAAAATTTAAAAACTTCATGAGATTCAAGAACAGTAAAGAATCTAGGTTTATTAGAAACTATTGCTTTATTACCTCTCGTCTTTGAAGCTCAATAGATCAAGACAATGCCTGTCTTCGTGACAACAAGCTTTTGGGTCTCATAACCTGTGGACGGAAGTAGTTCTTCCCACGATAAATAATTATTATATGGCCCTTGGTATCCTTGTCTACAGAAACTAGCACCCCACCACTCTCAGCTTCCAAAGATATCGCAATATGCTTAACTTGGGCTAAATTTTTCCCTTTCACGAGTATTTTTACCAACTCGCGATATTTCCAATGTAGATGCATGTTTTCTATGGTGCCAGCATAAACGTCTCGCCTACCTGAAAATCTCATGCTTGTAACATTTTTTGTATAATAAATTTGTACAAAGCAGCTACGCATAAAGTTATAATAAATTTGTTATTCTTACCTAGAAGTAAGTATGGCTTCATACTCAGACCCATCTTCCTAAACAAAGATCTCTCTTCATTAGTTAATGTCTCCAAATCAGTTGGAAGGTCTGTTGGGTCAAAATCGCCCTGTATTTTAGCTAAATCCTTCTCAGACTTCCTTAACCTCTTTTTTGCCTATAACCATATAATATAATTTATAAAGTTAGATAGATATGGTAACAACAGATAGTCTTTGGGAAGTTATTTCAGTTGGTCTCTTGTAACTTACTAGAGCTAGTTTACTCTCATGATTTCTTATTAAAGAAGCTAGTCTATCCAAAGTAAATTCTCTTATCATTTTCCCAACTTCTTGTTTACTTGGTTGGTGTCCCCAATTGGCGATTGTTGCCCTAGTCTCGGCAAGGGTTCCAGCAAGTAACGGCATTTGAGATGATTTGCTGTTTATAAAGTAATCGATGAAGCATTTTGGCGTGCTTTCTCTTCCTCGTCTTGTTGGAGAACGGTTAGTTTTTGTCTCTCAATCAGGGTTTTGGTTACAAGAAATGAAGCTCTTAGTAAACTCAACACTCTTTTAGTCAACAGCCAAGGAGGTCGCCACACAGATGAGTTGTTTTATATACCTTTTAAGCATGATAAAATTCCAATACAATTAAATTAAACAGTAATATTGTCTAATTTCTAGCGGTTTATGAGAAATACCATGAGTTCTTCAGCCATCCTATCATTAGATGTATAGGGAACGTCATGTTTGATGGCTATTTTTGCAACAACACTTGTTTCCCACATCTTTACTATAGCTCTAGCTAGACCTTGAAGTTCTCTAATCTCTATTTCTTCCTGCAGTGCAGCCAGTAAAGAATAGTAAACCTTTTGGAAAGATAAATTTGAAGACATGAATATGACTAGAGAGTAGTTTTGTTTTAGATAAGAGTAGCTTTGTAAAAGTATATTTACTTCTCTTTGGTTTATATATTTCTTCTGGTCATTTTTATAAGAAATGAAATACATGAACCATTAAGACCAATGAAAACATTGAAAATAGTTATTTTTCATTTAATACTCCTATTAATTTAAACTGATTCCATGGATAACAATTTTCTTTGTTGATAGACGAAATGACAAGAGTTATTGCACAAACAAGTAAATGACTCAGGGTTCGAACCCAGTCACGAAGTTCATGGTATCAATTTTGACATTTTTTTTGTCAATTGACCTAGGACATGTGGACTTGATACTCCTATAATAATTACTCTTGGTTCCAATAAGCAACTTACTTTTGAATCCTGCTCTCCCCTGCAAAATCCACTCCCGCCTTGCAGGCAGGACGAAAATACCCCTGCGCAAGTTAACTAGCGCAAGTGTAAAATTGTGCGTTAGTTAGCATGCGCTGCGTGACTTAAGTCACACATGTGTTAAACATTGCGTGACTTAAGCCAGACACTGCGCAAGTTAACTTGCGCAGTGTCTGTGCAACAAATATAACGTGCGCAAGTTAAGTCACGCTGCGTGACTTAACTTGCGCACTTATTTATGCAAAACAACTTTGAGGATCTCTTTTTTCAAAACAACTTATTTGAAACAGTTTACTTATACAAAGCAGAGATCCTAATAAGTTGTTTTGCATAAAAAAGATGTTCTGAACAAGTTGTTTTGAAAAGTGAGATCTTGATAAGTTGTTTTGCATAAATAAGCTAATTTGAATAAGTTATTTTGAAAAAAGAGATCCAAATAAGCTGTTTTGCATAAATAAGTTGTTTTGAGTAAGTTGTTTTGAAAAAAGAGATTCTAATAAGTTGTTTTGCATATAAGCAAATTTGAATAAGTTATTTTGAAAAAAGAGATCCAAATAAGTTGTTTTGCACAAATAAGTTGTTTTGAATAAGTTGTTTTGACAAAAGAGATTCTAATAAGCTGTTTTATATAAATAGGCTGTTTTGAATAAGTTGTTTTTTAAAAAGAGATCCGAATAAGTTGTTTTGCATAAATAAGTTGTTTTGAATAAGTTATTTTGTAAAAAGAGATCATAATTAGCTGTATTGCATAAAAAAGTTGTTCTGGATAAGTTGTTTTGAAAAAAGATATCTTGGTAAACTGTTTTGCATAAATAAGCTGTTTTGAATAAGTTGTTTTGAAAAAAGAGATCCAAATAAGTTGTTTTGCATAAATAAGCTGTTTTGAATAAGTTGTTTTGAAAAAAGAGATTCTAATAAGTTGTTTTGCATAAATAAGCTAATTTGAATAAGTTATTTTGAAAAAAGAGATCCTAATAAGCTGTTTTGCATAAATAAGCTGTTTTGAATAAGTTATTTTGAAAAAAGAGATCCTAATAAGCTGTTTTGCATAACTAATGCACCTGTAAAACTGTGTGTTAGTTAACATGCGCTGCGTGACTTAGGTCACGCATGTGTTAACGCTGCGCGACTTAAGCCAGACACTGCGCAAGTTAATTTGCGCAGTGTCTGTGCAGCAAATATAACGTGCGCAAGTTAAGTCACGCTGCGTGACTTAACTTGCGCATGACATTTTAGTCATTTTGGCTGGGCGGGAGTGTATTTTGTTGGGTGAAGAGTGACATTCCTTACTTTTAATATTCTCCTGTAATAAATTAGGACACAAATGAAATTAACTTATAACACATTTGAAAGTTTGTCGATGTAACACCTTAAATTCTCAAACCGATAAATTACGCTAATGATACGGCATATCAAGAATCTAGAGGTTACATCTTCAATTAAATCACTAAGCATGCATAAATAACAACTTTCTCAAGACATTGCAGAGAAATTAAACATCATAACCTCGACACCTAAATAAAATATTACAACGGTCAACTAAATATAAATAAGTCTCCAAATAGCCATGTCTCAATATCATAATACATCAACAATATAAATTCTCATCTCAATAACTAAATGATAAAGATAACAAATAGTCAAAAGACTCAAAACATAAAGACGTCATAATCAGAGTCGACACACTAGACTCCGAAAGCAATAAATGAGGTAGCCCCAAGCTATCCTCAAGCCAAATCACCAAAGCAAGCAAATCTATTCATGCACACCATCTACCCATTCATACAGATAAGGAAGGCGGTCAACCGAACGACCACTAGACATATTGATATTCATAGAGTTTGGTTGGGTATTCATATCCCATCTTAGGTGTGAGAATATGTCAGACCGTCAGTCATTGGCCTATGGCCCAGTCTACTTAAAGTCTGACACGGCCTAACTCGTTTATTGAATATGTTAGGCTCAAACTTTTTTAAAAGCTCATCAATTTAAATTGGCCATACTAAGACTTATAGAAAAACCTAGTTGGCCAAGCCGAACATTTAAAAAGATTAGATTAGACTTAAAATAAAGTCTTTGACATACTAATATGTTTGACTCAAGCTTTAATTTTTTCAACTAGATCTAACCTATTTAAGCAAAACTCATCTCGACACAACCTATTCTCACATCCTCATTTGATCCTTCAATAAATTTTATGGTATTTAAGAATTTACTTTACTAATTTTGTTGATAACTAAGTTCAAGAAATCTTGCTTAAAAAATCAAGTCCCTTTCCACTCATAGGAGTAAGAAGTTTTAATCTATTTAGTAACACTTAATTGGTTTGCTCCATACACAAGTCTTTTAACGTCGTATTGCACGAATTAAAAAAATAATTTGGATTAAGAATGGTATTGAGAGTATAGTCTTTTTGTTCGTTTATGTTCCTTCAGAACAAAGAGTACTTTTAAGATCATAGTCCATTTTAAGAAATAATAATAATGTCCCCTCAAAATTAAGAATGATAGTACACATTCTTTGGATTTGGAAAATTTAGAGGTTATAAATGGTGGTAGCACCATATTTGAGTGGTTGTAGTATCATATGGATATTTGGAGATGTTAAGTGTTAAAATAGTGGTAACACAATCAAAATTCCATAAAGTGTAGTTATAGTACCACAATTAAAAACAATTAAAAAATCTGAATGTTTTTCCTGATTTAAAAAAAAAAACTCTGGAACTTAATTTTTTTTTAAAAAAATCTGAATTATTTAAAAAATCTGACTTTTTTTTAGGTTTTTTTTTATATTTTTTTGTTTTCAATTTTGTTTTTTTTAAAAAAAAAAGAGAATTAATGATGTGTTAAAGTATTACACCCTTGTTAGGTTAAAAAAATTAAATAAAAATTAAATACAGAGTGGCGTGACACGTCAGCAAGTGGAGTGTGTCAGATAGGTACATGGGCATTTTCGAAAGAATCTTCATATTTCAGGGACGAAATCTAAACTTTTTTTACAGGGAGTAAACCGGAACTCGCTCAAATTACATGAGGTAAAGATATATTAACCCATTTATTTATATTAACATTGTAAAGAGATGGGAAAATAGTGTGTGTTTGGTATGCTAAAAATTAAGAAGTATGAATATGAAAACTACAGTTGTACTATGTTTGATTGTAAAACTGTTTTATGGACGTGTCAAACTGATGGGGAAGAGATGTGCCAAAATGGTGGGGAAGACACATACCAAAAATTGAAATTTTTACCCATCTCTAAACCATAACACAACCTTTTGTCTAAAGTACAACTTGTCCAAAATACTAAAATAGTCTGGTGCCCATGATCAAACATCGTAAAAGATAAAAAAAAATATTCAAGAGTTTTGTTTCCTATGTTGTTTTTCCTTATGCTATGTTGTTATGTCTTGCGATGTTATAGTCAGTGTTTACCTTTTAGCAGAACAAACACATAATATATGTTTTTGTCAAATAATCTAATGATTAGAAATTCATCTCTTTAAGATAAATAAGTGAAGATTTGGAGTTCAAACTCCAACCTTGTATAATACAATATTTTTATGATTGATTTATTTTCATGATGACATATTAAAAGTTAATATTTTTATGAATTGACGATTATGTTTGAAATAAATAAAATAACATAAAATTAAACTAATAAGTAGTTTAATTTAGAGGAACTAACAAAGTGATTATTTATAAAACATTTTTCAATAAGTGATTATTTTTGTAAAATCCGAAAAGCAAATCCAGGTCAGAAGAAAAACACGACAACATAGGTTTATGAAGGGTTTTACTTTCATGGCGGCTGCTTCTTCTCCTTACCACTAACCTTCAAATCTTCCAAACGCGAAAATTTTCAAATTCTCAATTTTCCATTCCCTTTTGCATCACCAAACAAAATGTGGTCCAAATTAGCCAAACGTGCTTCCTCAACAAGGTTCATCATCTTATCCTCTCAATCCTCTTCATCACTCAGATTTTCTCCCCAACATAATTTTCCAGAGAAAATCTCGAGGCATTTCAGTCAAGTTGGAATCTTTTCATCGGAAAACAAACTGGGTCGATCCAATTTTTCGTTTTCTCAACACCCTTTTAGTTTTTCTTCAATTTCATTGAATCATTTTAGAACCTACGGTAGTGTTGCTGCTGAAGCTATTGAATCAACTGATACAGAAGATGATTGTTCTGGTTCAGAAGAAGTTGTTCAGAAATTGTTAGATCAAATGGTGATTGAAGAAGAGAAGAAAAATCCTCAATTAGAGGAGAAGAAGAAGAACAAGAATAATAGTTACAAGTATAAAATGCTTAGGAGGAGACAGATAAAGATTGAGACTGAAGCATGGGAAGAAGCAGCAAGAGAGTATCAGGAATTGTTGGAAGATATGCGCGAACAGAAACTTGCGCCGAATTTGCCTTATATGAAATCATTGTTTCTTGGTTGGTTTGAGCCTTTGAAGGATGCAATTGCTGCTGATCAAGAGATTTGTAAGGATACTAAGACGAGGTTGAGTCATGCGCCTTATTTCAATGAATTGCCTCCTGATATGATGGCTGTTATTACTATGCATAAGTTAATGGGATTGTTGATGACTAATAGTAATGGGGTTGGTAGTGCTAGGGTTATTCAAGCTGCTTGTCAAATAGGCGAAGCCATTGAACATGAGGTATAGTTTATGTTTTTATGTATGATAAGATGTGAGTTGAAGTACAATGAGAAATGAATAGGTGTCCTGAACACAATTATGAGCATTATGTTCTATGCTTTTGTGTCGGTATTTATGTTTGTGTATTCTATGTTTCCTTTGTCATTTGCTTTAGTGTGTGTTTAGTTCTACGGTGACAAGATTTTGATTGATTTGATTTTAGTTAAAGTGCAAGGTAAAATGGTTTATGTTTGGATATATTCACGTGAAAGTGAGTTGAGCAAATTTGAGAGTGAAAATCGTTTGGAGGCAAATGCTACAAATCAATGTTTCAAGTTAGACTCAATTCTAAATGACAATGCTCAAACATTCCAAGATCAATTTAAATCTTCGGAGTTACTTTTGGCTCTCCCAAAAGTGATTCCCAACATGCATGTTTGGTAGTGAAAATGAAGCACAAACACCTCTAGGATTAGGCGTGTCGCAGTGGCCGACACTCCTATGACACTCACGACACGTATCATGAATAAGTTGTTCTTCTTTACTTCGATACTCTTTGGACTGGTGTCTGACTCCTATATAACACTTATATGAGGCATGTCGGACAACTCAGACAAATGTTGAATTTTTTTCTCTGCTTCCACACACAATAGATTCAAGAGTTAAAGATGTGTGAGAAATGTTGATCAACGAGGGGTTATATACATTAAAGTTGATCACAACATTTTTTTTCTTTCGATAGTAGATGGATAAATAAAGGCTAAATTCTATTGTATCGTGTTATATAACTTTGTTTAATGAAATAAATTGCTCAAGTTAGATGTAGATGTATATATTTTGATTCTCAATTGAGATATTTTATAAATAAATTAATATATAGATAGATTGCGGTGTTGGTGTCCTATGTTTTTTACACTAGCGGTGTCGGCGTGTCTGTGTCAGTTGTATCAGGTGTCTGTGTCAGAGTCCGTGCTTCATAAAAGGTATTTACTATTCACATGACTGGCTGAACTCTAAATCCCTTTCTTCTGATTGAAACAAATGATATACCATCTAATTACGATGGTTTATATGGATCTTACCATTAACCTAGTATGGTCAATTTAAATTTATGTTTAGTAATAATGAGGTCAGTTCTAGGTTCTTTTGTTGTTCAAGTTTGATGTTATTAGCGTGAATTCACAATATTCAAGTGTTTGTTAATTGAGACTCTGCCCTTATATGTGGATTAGGGTAGGATATACCGATTCATGGAGAAGACAAAGGAGAAGAAATCAACTAGCCACAAGTCTGATAGTGATTCTGTTCCTACATCTTTAAAAAGTGAAAACCTGACACCTGAAGAGAAAGAGAAACTTGCTAAAGAGGAGAAAAGACTTAGGAATAAAGTAGCTAGTTTAATAAAAAAGCAGAAGAAGCAACAAGCTTTAGGGATAGTTAAAGGAAGAGATCAGGCGAAACCTTGGGGACAAGAAGCTCAAGTAAAGGTTTGTAATATTTGAATCTGTTCCTATGAACTAGGAAGGTTTATTCTTTTTGTGTTACAATGTCGTTACTGCATATTTCAGGTCGGCTCTCGTTTGATACAACTGTTAATAGAAACAGCCTACTTAGAACCACCAGCCAATAAATTCGGAGATGGTGGTCCAGATATTTTTCCTGCATTTAAGCATACCCTCAAGACAATTTCAAATGATTCAAAGTGAGATTGATACTACTCTTTCACAATCATTATCTGTAAATTTAAACATTTTTTTTCCGTTTTTGAATAATAATGAATACTCTTGACTTGATCAGCAATGGAAGTAGGAGATATGGCGTTATTGAATGCGACCCTATGATACAGAAGGGCCTTGAAAAGACTGTAAGTGGCCTTCCTATTATTCTCCAAGGATTGTTTATACTTTAACTCACGCTCATATTTCTTTCAGTATGTTATTAGACAAATTTTATGACTTTATACTTCAAGGTTTGGTTGTTACTGTTGTTTTCTATACATCAGTGTCATGAATCGCAGATTGCGAAAAATAATGGTTACTTTAAGTTTCACTACGTAACAATGCTATAGCGCTACTATAGCTGTTATTTGACGATATTTTTTGTACTTTATAGCGTATTGCGGAACAATAGCGATTTGTTCAAATTCCACCATGCTATAGCGCCGCTATTTAAATTCAAGCAAAACTTTTGCTTTCTTATGCATTATATTCATGAGATTGATGTTAACATCAAAATGTGTTTACATTAACAGGCTAGGCACATGGTTATCCCCTACATGCCAATGTTGGTTCCACCGAATAACTGGACAGGGTATGGCACATATTATTCAATTATTTTCACTTTCAATTTATTTTAAAACTTTGAATTTTTTTCTATGTTAGCTTAGTTCTATTGACTTGTATGAAGCCTGAAACTTTTATAGCAATCTTTGAATCATAAAAACCTGTTCAAGCATCTTCTAAACTTTGCTGTTCCGATGTTTTACAAAGTTTAATTTTAAATTGGATCGTATCAAACTGGCATACAATGCCACTTATGACTTGTGACTAAGTTCTGCTGTTTTGTTTTTAAATTGTTAATTTTCCCGTAAACATTACAATTTTATGGTAGGTATGACAAAGGAGCATACTTGTTTTTGCCATCATATGTTATGAGAATACATGGAGCAAAGCAGCAACGTGATGCTTTAAAATGGGCTCCCAAGAATCAACTTGACCATATTTTTGAGGTTGGAATTTTTTATTGTTTGTGTATTTGCATCTAGGTTCATGGTCCCAAGTTAGTATTTTATACTTGAAATTAATTCTGGAATTATTGTGTTTAGGCCCTTAATACCCTTGGCAATACCAAATGGAGGGTGAACAAAAGTGTACTCGGCGTGATAGATCATATATGGGCTAATGGAGGTCGCCTGGCTGACCTGGTCGATCGTGATGATGTGAGTACTAAGCAAACTTGTTGCAAAGTTATTTGCATGAGATAGGTGGTGTATGACAATATATATGTGGACTAGTTTTCTAAATGTTAAAACATAACATGATAAACACTATCTTTATCATTTTAATTCAGTTATTATCTTTCTTCTCATATACTGAATTCATTTTGGGAAAATGTTGCATACATTTTATCTAGGTCATGTCCAAAATCAGTTGTCTTTTCTTTTTCCTCTTTCCATTCCATTAATGTCTCTTCATTTCTAGTTGTGTTTTGATTAACTGTCTTTTTCATCTAAAGCTTTCCCTCCCAGAGGAACTAGACACAGAAGATGAATCAGAAATTCGAAAATGGAAGTGGAAAGTTAAAAACGTGAAAAAGGAGAACAATGAGAGACATTCACAGAGATGTGATATAGAACTTAAACTTGCTGTAAGTGCCCTTCTAATCCTAAATAGACCTAGTTGTATCAAATGGTTTCCGTAAGAGGCTGTGTATATTATTTATGGATTGGCATTTTGGCTGTAGGTTGCACGAAAGTTGAAGGAAGAAGACGGCTTCTACTATCCTCACAATCTTGATTTTCGAGGGCGTGCTTATCCTATGCACCCGTATCTGAACCATCTTGGTTCTGATTTATGTCGAGGCATACTTGAGTTTGCAGAGGGACGTCCTCTGGGGAAGAAAGGCTTGCAATGGTTGAAAATACATCTGGCAAATTTGTATGCCACTGGTGGTGTGGACAAGTTAAGTTATGATGGTCGAGTAGCATTTACTGAGGACCACCTGGATGATATTTTCGATTCTGCAGACAGGCCTCTTGAAGGAAAGCGGTGGTGGTTGCAAGCAGAGGATCCTTTTCAGTGCTTGGCAGCATGTATCAATCTCTCTGAAGCATTGAGAAGCCCCAATCCCGAGGCTACCCTTTCTCATATGCCTATACACCAGGTACTTTTCGCAGTTATGTTAAAAATAGTTATTTGGGGAATACACCACACATCATTTTTAATTGATTTTTTTCATCTAGATGGGAGAACATTTAAATCATTTCTTGCAGAACTAGAAGTATTAGCAAGAGGGTGAAGGCCTTTTAATTTTAATTATACTTGGAGGACATGTTAACATGGATTAATCATGTATTTAATTTAATTTTTTTGAAACAAATCTCTGATATCTCACGTGTCTGTTGTGAGATTTTTTTTTACTAGTATTTGTTACATTTATATATCATACCTGTATTTGTTACTAGTATAGTTGTCTTTCTAGATCAACATCATGACATGTGATTGATTAAGCTGAGACTTGAAGGCATTGAGCATTTCTTTCTCATTTCAATTTGTTCTTTTTAATACTTGCTAGGATGGTTCATGCAATGGCTTACAACACTATGCAGCACTTGGTAGGGACAAGGTAATATTTTTCTTTCTTTTTTATTTGTTTCCGAGTTTTGGTTTGCTTTGTGTATTTCGGTGGGGGGAGTTCTGAGTTTGATAAATGTTTAGTTGGAATTTCTTTTATGTAACAAACCTTTTATGGACCTGGCATTGTTTTTGGAAGCTCCTTTTGTGGTGTTGTATGTGACAGTACGGCTCTATTTATAGCATTGAGCCAGGACTTGGGATTTATTTTTGTTGCGAGTTTTGAAATATTAAAACAATATTAATGTTACTGTTTATTATTTTGTCTCAAGTGCTTAAAAATTTCAGATTGCTTATAGAAACTGAAACCTAGCAAATACTTGAGCTAATTCTTTTCAAAATTGGCATAGTAAATTGTCTATTTCATGTAGCTTATTATTTTTAGTTATTTACAAAGCAAAACTAACCTATCTCACTTTCTATACCATGTTTCTATCTATTCTGCGTTATCATAATTTGCTGCAATTTTTTTCTGTTTAAAGTTGGGAGCTTCTGCAGTCAATCTTGTTGGCGGAGATCAGCCTGCTGATGTTTACTCAGGAATTGCAGCCAGGTAATTATCACGGTGCATTCATGTGCATGAGAGCATTATACATACATACTGTGAACAAGTTGGCACCTGTTTTATTTTATGGAAGGAGATTATAAATTGTTAATCAAATAAATAAAGTTTGATCAATGAGAAAGGGTTATGACGTTATGTCCAGTCCATAGTGAATGCTAAAAGCTACTAGCTGATTCTTATGAACATTGTTTAAATTAAAAGCCAGCAACTCCTGCTGCCTTCTCATTTTGTCCCCAGTAAAACTAGGTGTTAGAATATCTCCAAAGATCTCAAGAGTCTTTTAGAATATATTAAGGTGGTGTTTGGATAAACAATTTAAGTGCTTAATTGATAAGTGCTTATCATCTATAAGGTTATAAATAAGCTGTTTCTATAATCGAAAACAAAATGAGGGTAAATTTCGTATAAGCTTTATATAGGCTGTTTTTATAATCGGTTTTTATAAGCTATTGTGGGATGCTTATTAAAATGTTTGAAAATAGCTTATGGATATATAAGCTCTTCAAGACAGTTACACAAGTGATTATTTAATATCTTAGGGGTTCGAATACCGATTCCATTTTGTTGGTAAAAATAATTAATAAAATAATCTTGGAAGGTCTTCAGATTATATGATTAATTAGTCATCTAATTGAGGTAGCAATTTGAGGGGTTGTTTCTTGTTTCAATATAATTCCTACTCTGTTGTCAATAGCGGCCGCGCCGCCCGCTATAGCGGAAAAAATCAGCCCACCGCTCCTAGCGCGACGGAAAAAAGCGGCCCGCTATTCAGGAGTGCGATGGGAATTCAATGCTGCCAAAGCAGCCGCTACACACACACACCACGCGGAAAGACGGTTTTTCCCATTACTTTAAACCGTTTTAAGGGTAGTTTTATAATTTTTGAAACGTTAACCTCATGAATTATGATACTTCATGAATTTTAAGTAATGTTTAAGGTATTTTAGTATTTCTTTTTGGACAGTATGGTATTTTAGTATTAAATATGTTAGTGTCCGCGCCACAAAATAGCGCCCGCTACGCACCCCGCTCCTGCATCGCACCAATTTTTGGGGTGGCCGTGCCGCATTTCCGCTTTGACAACAGAGTTCCTAACTTCTTTTGGGGCAGCAACTTTTATTATATCTGTGGGCTTGAGCTTATATTAGATGTTCAGAAATACTACTTGATACAGTAATGGTTGCTGATCAGAGGAAGTGAAACAAGAGACATATGATTGAATATGTCTCAAACTCAAAGCAAAGCCTATATATATATATATATATATATATATATATATGAGGCAGGACCCGTTGACACCAGATGTAAGTCTAAAGACTTACACCAAATAATATCCATTGATTTAGTTTGATCTAATGGTTTAAATTTATTCACTGAATGTATTAACTAAGAGTATCACATGAAATCTCGGCAAATCTCAACTTTCTGGATCAGAGATTTCTCCCTCCATCCTCTTTAAATTTTTTTTTCTGCAAAATTGATGATGATGTTTCTTCCTTATTAAAACAAAAATTGGAAAACAAAATCATAGTTTGTCTTTTAACACATGTTGCAAATTTGCAGATAAAAAATTGGAAATCATGGTTATCATAGTAAAATTTAGACTATACTACAAATAGGGGATAAACGAAGAATCATGGTTGCCTCTTCTTGTTCAATTGCCGTCGATGGCGCATCCTCTCTCCTCCGTCAATATTTGTGAGGCAAGTTCACTGATGGAGGATCTGGCCTCTGCCAATTTATCCCTTGGTGAAAAATTGATTGTTAATTACTTAATTTCTTCAAAACAAATCTGATCCCATAATTACAAAGGTAGAGACAAAAATTGCTGATATCAATTGATCTTCACATGAGATACAACACTTTTTAATCAATTAATGCAAAGAAGAGGCAACCATGTAGAAACGAAACTACAGGGCCAACATGTAGAAAAGTTACGCTACATGTTATCATTAAAAGTTTATGTTTGGACATAATATGAGCCATTAGATGAATTAATTATAACGGTTGAGATTTGGTGTAAGTCTTTAGACTAAGACTTACACCTGGAGTCAACGGATCCTGCCTATATATATATATATATATATATATATATATATATATATATAGTTCTACCTAATCAGTACAATGTACATCTCATTTACACTATTTACATATATTCCAAACACTTTCTATAAATAGGTGTTTTCACTTTGTATTTTTATCTTATCGTAATACTATCAATCTAACATCATCTAATTTAGAGTCTATTCTCTCTTTTTCTTCCGTGCTTTAGTCTTATAAATCAAGGATCGGCATATTATTAGCTTTAGAAGAAGGCACTGTACTATTCACGTTTCCCTTTTCATTTTCTTTTTGACCATCTGGCTCTATACTAGAAATAAAGGGGTTGTTGCGTCTGGCACTCATTGTATATTTCCCGAAAAAGTGACTCACATGACCCTTTATCCTAATCAAGTAATCATAATATTAACTTTCATTCCTTTATCTATGAATAGTATATTTTTGTATAATTCTATTTTTCTGTTGACATCAACTTTATTTGTTATGATGTCCAAAATTTGTTCTAGCGCTACTGTTTTGATGTCGTTAAATTTGTTATTGCGATGCAGAGTACTTCAAATCATGAAAAAAGATGCATTGAAAGATCCCAAAACTGATCCACATGCGTTGCATGCTAGGCGTTTGATCAACCAGGTTTCTTTTAACTTTGAAGTTTCAAAACATTAATTCTTCTATTTTAAATTTTTGCTGTGGAATACTTGAATAAAATAAATAGAAACAGAGGGATTTTTAGAGCTATAGTAAATAATGTTCATGTGTTGTATATGAAGTGGTTTTTTTTTTACCTTTGGGATATGAAAGTACATTCATGTGTCAACCTCAGGCTTATTCTTATATCCACTAAATTATTCATAACTGGCAACATTAGGTGGACCGAAAGTTGGTGAAGCAGACAGTGATGACGTCGGTTTATGGAGTGACTTACATTGGGGCCCGAGACCAGATCAAGAGGAGGCTTAAAGAGCGTTGTGCGGTTGAGGATGATTCAGAACTATTTGCTGCATCCTGCTATGCTGCAAAAGTAAGAGAAATTAATATGTGGAGTTAAATGTATACATTTCTAATTATGATTGTACTTATTATTCACCGTCGTTTAGACCACTCTCACTGCCTTAGAAGAGATGTTTGAGGCTGCAAGAAGTATTATGGGTTGGCTAGGTGATTGTGCAAAGGTATATATAATTTTCTGTTAAATAACATTACAAAAATGATCTTTAGTTGTTGATTATGCTTTGACTTGTATGACATCTTCGTCGTTGTAATGGTTGAGTTTTGAACATGGAGTAGGTGATAGCTTGCACAAACCAAGCAGTGCGATGGATCACTCCACTTGGGCTTCCAGTTGTACAACCTTACCGAGAAGTAGGAAGACACCTGGTACTTTTCTTAACAGAAGCCTATATTTTGCTTTTGTTAGTTTATTTCATTTTTGTATATTTCTACAAGCCAAATAATTCAGATGCAGTTTGCAAAATTATTTGTCACTAATATGGAAAATTGGATTTGGTGCAGATCAAGACATCCCTTCAAGTATTGACACTACAACGGGAGACTGACAAGGTAATTATTGATTGATCCAAATTGACCTACCGTGTTATTAGATTTGAATATTTGCTGTGAGTTTATGTATGTTTCTGCTTGATTTAGATCATTTTTTTTGTAAGATGCGTGACGATTATGCATCACAGCATAGGATTTGACTCATCCGTTTTAATGAACTGTGTTTGATCATCCCAATTTTAGTTTAAACTAAAGCGTACATTTTATACATTTGTTACAGGTCATGGTAAAAAGGCAGAGAACAGCTTTCCCCCCAAATTTTGTTCACTCTCTTGATGGTTCTCACATGATGATGACTGCAGTTGCTTGTAAACAAGCAGGGATGAACTTTGCAGGTGCGCACTAATTTATATAACACACACATTCGTCATGTATTGTTTTTGTGTTGTTGTTTGTATTAGGTATTCAAATTTTGTAAATCAATGCTTAATTGCAGGGGTGCATGATTCTTATTGGACACATGCATGTGACGTTGAGGAAATGAACAGGATACTCAGGGAAAAGTTTGTTGAACTCTACGAAACTCCGATATTGGAAAATGTAAAGTATCTTCATTTAGGCAAACCTTTTTTTGATGTAGTTAAATGCCACAATATAATCCTGGTTTTGGTTCTTTTCCTTGCCATGGATATCTTTGAATTCTTGGCATTACTTTATATCTTCGTTTTACACTTAACCTGTTGATACACGCCTGTGTTATATAACATCGAGTCAAACTCTCCTTTTTGTGGGATTTCCTTGTACTGAACTTAGGACCTGTTTGAATTGACTTATTTGAGCTTATCTACCGGCTCTGTTGTCAATAGCGGCCGTGCCGACCGCTATAGCGGATAAATCAGGACCACCACACCAGGCCGCGTCGGCGCGTGTCAAAAGTGGAAAGCGGCCAAAGCGGACCTATAAATAGTAAAACAATAACTTGTACTAGTTGTATATAATTGATATTAGCCATTTTCGATTTTGCTATCCCTTTTATTTCATATTATGGAATTTTGAGTAATGTTTAAGGTATTTTAGTATTTCTTTTTGAATAGTATGGTATCTAGTATTAAATTTATTAGTGGCCGCACCACCAAAATAGCGCCCGCACCGCGCCAATTAATGAGTTGGCCGCGCCGCATTGACAACAGAGACTACCGGTATAAGCACTTTCATGCTGTTAGAGAGCTTGTTTATGACATGTCCATTAGCCGTTTTCAGCTTATTTCTTTAACATCTCAAAGATAGCTTATGAAAACAGCTTACAACTTAACATAGAACAGTTTGACTTTATTTTATCTTTTGTGATAACAATAGCTTATACATATCACTTAATCCGGGCTCATATAAACACAGATTCTTTTTTCAGATTCATTAAATAATTAATGTATATGATTTATAATATAGACCAGATACAGTTATTCAATGAAACTGAAAAAAGGATATTTGCTTATATATGAGATCAGAGGGAGTATACAATAAGTGCTTATGTTGTAACTTAAGCGCTTAATTAAGAGGTTTATCCAAATAGGGTCTTAGTCATAACCTTGTCGATTTATTTAAACGAACTGACAGTTTAATTGTGTATTTTTTTTTATGCCTTTCGTGATTGCATCAACAATATCCTTTGACCTGCCTTTCTACTTGAGGAAATCAATCATCGCACTGGCCTCATAATATCCTCCTTTGTATTTTTGGATGCATGTTGCTCTACACTTGACTTATTTTATTTATTATTGCTGATCACTAACCTTGTCATTGGATACTAAATGTGATTTGGCTGTTTATGAGAGTTCCTTGTTTAATCCTGAATGCAGTTGTTGGAGAATTTTGAGAAGACTTTTCCCAACTTGAAGTTTCCTCCTTTACCGGAACGAGGAGACTTGGATCTTCAAGAAGTTTTGAAGTCTCCCTATTTTTTCAACTAGACTGCACAAAATCTCATGTTGCTTATCTAGTACTACCTTCACATGTTGTCCAGTGGAGTAAACTCCAATGCGATGAAATTTGTAAGATATATACTTGCATGGGATTGCAAAAGCTCCAAGAACAGACAATGCAACAAATTAGTATTCAAAGCAAATATTTAGGTGTCTGTATTAGTCGCCTGCAGGAACTCAGCACTCCTTGGCTGGAACTAGAAATCTGGTGCTAATTTGCCATTGAAAAGAAAGAGTGCCCCACATATGGCATTACAAGTTGATTTTGAATTGGATCAGTTACAAAGCAAGAAGGTTTAGCATATACAGCAGCCAATCTGTTTTTGTCCATGGTTGGTGCAACATAGACTAATAAAAAGGATTGAAGTGATCATATAAGGTGATTTTCTCAGATATGGACACTAGCTCTTGTGAAGCAACCAAAATTGGGGTTTGCTTTTTGTAAAGTTGTATTTTATTTCATTCTTTTTGGTTTGTGGAGAGGGAAATGGAAGCATATGTAGCATTTTTTGTCATGGTTACTGTAATATTTATTCTCGCACTTTTTCCATTATTTGAAATAACTTATACTTAATGTAAATAATACCAATAAAAATAATATTATCAGAAGTTGTCAAATTGAGCCGTGTCAAAGTCATGTCATCCATCATTTGAGGATAATGTTTTCCATTTCCATTGCTACCAACCAATATTGCATTTTTGTTTACCCTAGATTTACTCTTGGCAATTTTGTCATAAAGTTTTTACTTTTTAAGATTCATTTTTCATGACATGTCATTGTTGTTGTTATAGCTTCTTTAAGCAATTTATCCAAATTTTACCATTTACTTTATTCAAGTAACTGATCAATCCAGTGATCATATAAATTCCATTAGGAATAAAAATTCAAAATTGTTTCCTTTAAAACAAAATCTAAAACTATATTATGGTCAAACTACTTTTTTTTACAGTGGAAGGTGACTTTTATTCAATAGCCAAAAGATTCATTACAAATGATAGAGGAAATTTAGTCTGGGACATTTCCCACCCAAGTTCCGGTGCCTATGTTCCTAGCCACTACTACTAGTCCATGTGCTGCAGCATTGTTGCCTCTTTTAACACACTACACACGGTTGTGTTTTGCATTTGGGACAGAATTACATGACAGGCTGCAACAATATGAGCTATGGATACTAAAATACATCTGTCATATAAGCATTTAACAACTAGATCAGCATATGTTTCAATGAGTTACTAATGGTGCATTTGATTTACAGAAAATTAAAGGATTGAACAACACAACTTCACTTGTATGTATTGTGTTTGATTTTAAAATTGTTCATGGGATAAGACGAGCAAGGGTCTCGACAAAAGCTACGGTTCTTGTCCCTTACTAAACCATGTGTATGTTTGATCTGCTAAAAAATAAGTATTAAACAGAACATTACAAGAAATAACAACACAACATAAGACAAAACAATATATGACAAACTTTTAAAGTATTGAACATTTTTTTTTATCTTGTACGATGTTTGGTGAACAAAAAGTTACTTTGATATTTTAGCAACTTGTATTTGGGACAGAGTTGTGTTATGGCTTAGTAAGGGATAATAATTTCAGTTTTTGTCCAATTCCTTACCCTCCAATTTGTTGAGTCGGACAATTTTAAAATCAAACACAATACAACTGAAGTTGGTATATTCAGTCATTTATTTTTTAATGGATCAAACGTTGCGAGACAACGGAAGTTGGTATATCCAGTCTCTCTCTCCACGATTAATATTTAGATTCATACAAGGTGTTGTAGTAAATTTCACTTTATTTTGTTAGTGTTGTCCATTGTCCATCAAATATAGTAGAAGACAAAAATTGTCTAAGTCATGTACAGTTTTGTTCGGTACTTATTCATCAAAGGGACCTAAAACAATTGAATGGTAAAACAAGAAGAGGCCAACTTTTATCACCTCACATTTCTAAAAAAAACACATTTTTCAGAGGTGTACTTTTGAAGTAAATTTTGTATGAAAGTGTACTTCTTGGTCTCATAAAATTCATTTTTTAATGTATACATCCAAAGTAATATCAGCAGTATAAAATTTTCTCCCAAATAAGAAAACCAATAAGACTAAATGACTGAAAAGACTTTTCTCAGCAAAATTAATCCAATCCCATTCATGAATACTCTTACCAATAAGTGTTTTGAGAAAAATTTAATATTTCATGTACAATATACATGTCTATATATATCATATAGTCCTTCAATTGTACTAACATTTTTCCTTCACAACCCTTTTGCTATATGAGCCTTTTAAAAGATATCTCTCAAAAGGTCTTCAAACAATCTCAAAAAACATGTTCTCATTCACTAGTAAACTTTGATCTTCAGAGGCCAAGAAAAGTGTTTCAATTTGATTTACTTTGGTGTTTTCTGAACAAAGCATCAGCATTACTGTATATAGCCACTATGTTTGAGAAGACAGCAAGAATAATCATGACAATGGATAAAATCTTGTCCTTCTTAGTTGCAATGCTATGTGGATCCCTGAAACAAGAGAATTAAAGGTCAACATGGAGAAAGTGTTATTCAATTCTTCTCGGACCAATCAGTTCGACTAGGAGCTAGGGACTTTTCCGGTACGAGCGTCTCATCAGATGAAATTTGCATTGGACCAAGAAAAGTCCGCTATAACTCGGCGGAATTTTGGAAAACCAGTGACTCGGACATTAATGTAGCAAAAAAGTAAAATAATTTAACATAATGTAGATAAAGTAAGAAAACTCACCTTAGAGCAATTGCAGCAGGGAAGATAAAACCAAGACAAACAGTGGCAGTTGCACCAGTGAATTGAAAAACATCCCAAATGCTAGGTACAAAATTTGCAGCCACATAGAGCAAAAATATGAGTCCAGTGGTGATCGAGGAAAACCTCCAATTATCTAATTCCAAAGAGCTGGCTGAGGGAAACACAAGATCATCCAAATTGAAGCGAAGTGAAAAGAAGATAACCGGGAAAACAAGCATGAGATGGAGGGCGTAGCTGATACGAACAATGTCATTGAGAAGATTGCTATAAGGGATGCCAAGATCAGTATCAAAGTTGGCTAGCACATCATCAAGAGTTGACTCACCAAATAGTAGGAATCCAAATAGCGCTGTAAGAATGTATATACTGGAACATAGAACCAGTGATGCACTTATAACTGGTTGTATTGGTGAAGAGTCTCCTAGTTCATTGTCTATTGTATGCACTGCAAAGGATAGTACTTAAGTTAAAATATATATTATTCAAGCACATCAAATTTCTCAGTACTATTATTTGCTATATCAAATATCAGAGGTCTGGGAGGTGTCATCTAAATAGTAAGAGTTTGACCTTGTAACTTCAAAGTACATGATTCAAATCTCCGATTTGTGTGAATTATCTTGGCAAAGATTAAGTTCCATCAAAGCAAAGAGATATTTTGCTGATAGATTCTTTAGAAGATTTCAAGTTGACATAAAGTATATGTATTCAGAGACTAATCCAATACTCAAAATAACAACATTTGAAGTTGAATTTAATGTAAACCGTTGGTGTAAAGATTTATTACATTGTCAATCAACCATAATCGTCATATCATTAACCAATATGACTTTTATCATAACTATTTCTGATGTCGCATATGATTGGTTGGCAGTCTAAAACTTTTTATACCGACTGTGTATAAAAAATAAATTCTTTAAAGTTTAACTATAACGGTCTTCACAACAAGAGTAAACTTCATATTTTAAAATGAAAGTACACATTGAGGTAGCTTACTTACCATTATAGTGACAAACAAATGCTGTCACAAGAACTGGAACTGCTGTGAAGAGATTCCAAATAGATGTCATATCAGTAATATTAGGAAGTAACCTAGGACTCTCTATGGTTCCATTGAACAATTTAACAAATGTGATTCCTGCAGTTATGACAAGAAAAACAATTGCCAGAGCCACTGCTAAACCAGAAGTATATTTTAATGAATCTGCAAGCATAAAAAAAATGGTTATTCACACTAATAATACATGTACTAAATGAGGTAAATCATGTAACATACTGAATTCATTGTAGTGTAAAATGTACCTATCCTCTTAAAGAATCCTAATGGAGCAAATACCACAAGGGTTGTAATAAGAAGCACAAAAGTACGACCAGTCGACCAGTGTTCGCCAAACCATCCTTCAAGTACACCGAAGTGATGACTTCCAGATGAAGTTGTTCCAGACAGTACATCACCTGCAAATCAAGTAGTCTAAGCATAAATAAATACTCATAAGCAAAACCAATTTTGGATCTAATAGGAATGTGTGTGTATGATTTAGGATATGTATATGCACATCAATTAGTGTCAAGTCAAACGTAGCATACCGGCTTAGCATATTTACACATTCAATAACATTTCTGTAAAACGGGGGATCATGTATGCGAAATTTCAGATTCATAGGCTTGTATTTTGCAGTATACATTTACTCATACTTTTAATATCATATTATATGTCAAAATAAAGGGATACAATAAAGTTTTACCAAGTTAAAACCTGGTTTGAGTGTAACTCAACCTCTATGAAGCCGACTTGTATATCAAAATAAAGTGATACCATAAAGTTTTATTAAGTTAAAATCTGGGTTGAGTGTAACTCAACCTCTACGAAACCGACTTGTATCGACTTGTATGGTGAGGGAGACCTCACACATACAAATTCATTTTCACGTCATATCTCATCAAATGTAAGACTTTTCATACACACTCTCATGCCCTGAATAAGCTCTGATACCAAGTTAAAATTTGAGTTGGGCCCAACTCAAATCCACAAAATTGACTTGTGATTGAGGAATTTCTTCCACAAACTTATTTGCAGGCCATATTTCATCTAATGTATCACTCTAAACATATTAATAGAGTAATTTATATACACCGACAGTATAATACATTTTACACATACACTCAATCAAATCACATTGTGTTATATCACTTTCTAAAAGTTTTACACAGAAAGTACATACAGATAAAATTAATTTATTAAATAAAATTTAATGGATAAACATGATATAAGTGTAGAGAATTGAATTACCAATGATGATGATGTAAACAACAAGAATACCAAAGTTGTTGAAAAGAACAGAAATCTGAAAAAGCAATCTACCAAGACTTCCAAAAGCATATCCCATGACATCACCATAAGATTGAGCCTTAGCAACTCTACTAAACCTCATAAGAATATCCAAAGAGGCATGAGTTAGCAAAGCAAGGAATATGATGGAAGCAATACCAATGGTTAGTCCCAAAACTTTCATGGCTGCAGGTAAAGCCATGATTCCAGCACCAATGATAGTTGTTGATAAATTGAACACAGAACCAGTAAATGATGCTGCTGACTCATTATTCTTGTTACTATTGGATCCATCATCACCATGTTGAATTTCAACTTCAATTTTCTCATCTTTTAGCAATGGACATTCATCTATAACAATTTCTTTTGTTCCTCTAGGATTGTTGTGTATTCCCATATTGATAATGATAGCTATCTCAATTCTCAATGATGAATGATGCTGCTAATTTGTCAACGTATGATATATACATATACAAATATATTCTATTAATATTATTATTTTTGGTTACATTATACACTATTTTTTTAAAGTTGTCCTAATTGATGATTGGATGATTATCAAAGTTTTGTATGCTTCTTTGTTATTTAAGTTTTTTTTTCACACATTTTAAGTAAAAATGTAAATAAACAAATAATATAATAGTTTTACTAAATTATCTATATTTCTATAAATATAAAGTGAAGTAAATCAATTAATGTAAAGTGCATAGTATTATTAACATATATATAAAATTATGATAAAATAATTAATATTACACTTAAGAAAATGACACTTTTTATAGAATAGAGTCATAGTTGGATGCAATAAAAATTCTAACTTAAACACATTCCTAAATCAATTTTATTTGAACACATACTCTTAAATAAATAAAAATTAAAAGAGAAATGATGTAAATATTGTGACTAAATAATTTATCCTTTAATTTTTTACATGACTAAATAATTTGATTTAGACTAAAATAAAAAGATATATATACTCTATAATATCACGTGGTTGATAATGCGTATCCACGTGGTTGATTTGCAAAACTAAAACAAAAAGATATCACTCGCTCGCTGTAGATTTGGAAATATACCACCTTTCCTGTTAATTTAGTCGGTGGACCACCTTTCCTTTATTTGTTTGAGATTTAGGATGTTTTTATTTGCAAAAGAGTAAGTAGAACAAAACAACGTAGAACAACACAGAATAAATTTTTATATTATTGTTTTTCTTTTGTTTTATATGATTTTTGAGGGACGGAATGTTATTTTGGTATTTTAGACAACTTGTACGTGTGACAAAAAATTATGATGTGGTTTGATGAGGGACAAAAATATCAGTTTTTGTCTTATCCCCTTGCCTCCAGTTTGTCCTGTACCTGAAACAGTTTTACAAATCAAACACCGGACAACTTGAGTTGTTTTGTCCTGTGCTTCATTTTTTAGCAAATCAAACTCACCTAAATAGTCATTTTCATTTGTGAATATATAAAGAATAGGCCTAGTAGTCTTTAAATATAGAGGAATTATAAAGTAATTTTTTATTACCAACTCTATTAGTCAAAATAGTTTAGGTTTAAATGCTTCCTTTAACATTATGGACTTGAAGCTCTTGAAAGGTTGAAGCGTGGTGGGTTAAAGAATAAATTATAATAAATTATGTTTATTTATTATTTTAATAAGAACAAATTAAACATTATATCAGGGAAGGTGCACCATCCTTAAAAAAAATTAGGCAAGGGGCACCTATGAGTGGAAATAGATCAAGCCGCTTTTCAGGGGCCTATAACCTAACCTATTTAAAGTCCGGCTCGTCCTAACTCATCTAGTAAATAAATTATGTTTAGACTTCTTAAAGAATTCATTAATTTAATTAAACCAAATTAAGGGTTATAGAAAAGGCTACGCCTATGAGACCGACCTACATATGTGTAATTACATATAGTCTATTATATTAATGAATTTTTGGTACTACTCTAAAAAAATTATTAGATATACAGACAATATATGTTTATAAAATTTATTATTTTAATAAACATATGTCTATACAGACAATAAAAATTTGTATAGGTTCTACAAATTTTTATTGTCATATTAGCCTTTTGAGACATATATGTTTATTAGCCTTTTATAAATAAGCTAAATGTTTTATTTAAAATCTTTAGCATTATTAAGTTTTTAGTCAGACTAATATGTCAAATTATACTTTTAAAAATATCAGATCAGAAAAATAAAGTCTTTGAGAGACCAAATTGAGGTTTAATTTTTAAACTAGACCTGACTTATTCAAACAAAGCTTAGCCCGATCCGACCAACATATTCCATTCCTAAAGCATCCATGTAAGGCTAGGGACTACACCAAACGAGTGAAGCTTCCCTCCATTTAGCATTGAGAATTCATTTGTCAAAAAAAATAATCTAGTTGAAAATTTACAATTATAGATGAAAATTTAATCTTCTCAATAACAATGTCCTCAGTAGGGATGACAATACGGGCCAGCCCGCCCCGTTTAGGCCCAGCCCGCTATTAGTCCGTCAAAAACGGGGCGGAGCGGGGCGGGTCAACTTAAGGGGGTGGGCCCAAACTCACACCCCGCCCCGCCTAAAGGAGGATTAGCGGGTTGGCGGACCGTCTATTTTTAAAAATATGTTTTTGTCGATTGTTATTAACAAATATGCTGTTATTATAAAAACAATAAATTCAATATAAAGACTCTAACATTAAACAAATCTCAAAATAAATCCACCGTACATCCAACATAAAACAAATACCAAAATAAATTCAACGACATGAAATAAGTCTCAATATAATGCAGCGGTGAATCAGTTTTTTTCTAGAGGTAGTAGACTAGTGGTGAATCAGTTATCACTTATCACTATCGGAAATAGTGGGACAATTTGAAGTTGGGTAGGTATCATTTGGCCCAATTGTTTATGGGGTGCGTAAATTAAAAATTTGGCAACTACTAGTAAAAAAAGAAAGTTTAATAAGCCCGCGGGCCAGCCCGTCCCACCCCGCTATGACCCGCTTTTTCAGCGGGCTTAACAGGGGTGGACCAACTAGAAAGATGGGCTCAAAATCTCACCCCAGCCCGTCTAAAATGGCGGGTTAAACGGGTTGGCCCGACGGGTCGGAACCGTTTTGCCACCCCTAGTAATCAGTGTAAAAGTTTGAACAAAAAGTATAGAAATTTGAACTCAAAGTCTCACATAAGACACAACCAAAAGTACCGTGTTTTGCGAAGGTTGCAAAAGTAAGAAGTTTAGCAACGGTTACATAACATAGTAGTTTTGATTGTGGCTAAATTATAGAAAGCAACAATGTAAAACGATAAAGTAAGTAAATACATGTAAAAAATATATTTCTATCGATTGATATTTTGTGAAAATGTACACTTATTTTTTGGGACTTTTACGGTACACTCACAAATTTTAGTGTATTGGTACTCTTGTTTCACAAAATTTATAAATTAAAGATCATTTTTATAAAATAAAAAGCTATTTGTCAATATTTATATTTTAGAAAACATCATTTCATAAGAAAAAAACATAATTTCATTGTTTATAAGGATCATATTAAAAAATTTACATTTTTTCATAAAAAATAATCAATATTCATTGTTATGAGTAATAAAAATTCGTAAAAAATAAATTTTATTTCATCGAAGCTTTTGGTAAACAATATTTAATTACTATAGTTGTCAATAATAGAAAATAATTATTTTTCTTCAAAAAAACAACTTATTTATTATTAATATAAGGACTTGATGTACCAATACACCCAAATTTATTGGGTGTACTATAGAAATTGCCCTTATATTTTTGTTCTAAAATGTATAATAAATATTTATAGACATTTTTTTGTTAAAAATAAAAGGAGAAAAGAAGAGAAAAGTAAAAGAAGAAAGTTTTCTCAGCCTGATTCTTTGGTTAAATTAGAAGACAACATATCTGCTTTGGATAGGGTATGTTTGACAGTATCACCCATATGAGCTGCTATAATCTTTAGCTCTTCTTGCATTTTGAGAGGGAGCTCCTTGTTCTTTGTATCAGGTGTATAATAAGCAACACTAGTCTTCAAGTTTTTTTGCTAAGCAAGAAGCATGAATTTGGTGTTTCTTCTGAAGCAAGTCAGCATGAATTTGGTGTTTCTTGCTGCTGATGGAGAAGTTGATTTGGAACTTCATTTGGGTTTAAGTTAGCGAGACTTTGAATTATACATGCATGCATGGACAAATTAGGATAGTATCTATATCACCTTAGTTAATAATATGTGGCTTTTCATTTGTAACTTTTTTCTGTTTATAAAATTTGGTTGGTAATGATGTAGGTGCTTTTTATTTGCATGTTTTAATTTGTTGTCCTCCTTTATGTTTTGTTTCCTTTAAAGAAAGTGAATAATAATGATGTTGCGTTTGGTGATTTAATGTAATGATTATTTATTGAAAAATACTCAGATCAGAACAAAAGTTAATGCATATTTACTACTTTTAAGTCTAGAAATATTATTTTCTGTTTTTCAATGAAGCAACTGTCCTTGTTGTTTTTCATGATCATGATTATGAGTGCATCCAAAACGCTTACTCCCTCCGGTCACTATTATAAGCAAAAATTCACTTTTTAGTTTATATATGAACTACATACACCATTTATTGAATGAACCTAAAAAAACAACTTTTGCTTATAATAGTGACCGGATGTAGTATGTCCACATGAAACTTCTCCAAGATTCAACCTCACTTTAATGCTTGAAATCCCATTAATGACTTTCTAATGAGCATCTATCCTTGGACATTCTTGGCTCCACCATCTCTGGTGGAGCCTCCACCGCCACCACCAAAAACTTTTGCACAGATTCTAGCCAACACCTGTGCCGTACCAACCAGTCAATTACCTTAAAGATACATCATAGGGGATTATGTTTGTGTTAAAGATATCACAAGAGTATGTAAATTCAAACTGCATTCAAAACATCATTCAATTATATTGAATTCCATTTGATTGGAGTTTAGTTTAAAACTAAAACAATTAAGAGGTAACATCAGAAAACCAATAAGACATAATGACTGATGCAGACTTTTTTCTACAAAATGAATCCAATCCCATTCATGAATATTGTTTCCACTTGATAAGTGTATTGAGAAAAAAAATAATACTTCATATACAATATAAATGTCTATACTCTGTATATCATTTGTCCTTTATTCGTACCACCATTTTTCCTACAGAACCATTTGCTATGGGAGTTTTTTAAAAGATATCTCAAAGTTTCCTCAGACCATCTCAAGAAACATTTTCTGATTCAGTTGTTAAATTTGATCTACTTAAACTTGGACAATGTCATCACTCGTTAAATCTTCAGAGGCCAAGAAAAGTGTTTGTTGAGTTTTCTGAACAAAGCATCAGTATTATGTGGCCATAAATCAAATATAGACTAATTTAAATATTACCACTGTTTTTAACTATTGTTGTTGATAGTAAACGCAAATTATTTAGTTTCATCCTTAAAACAATGAAGCATAATTTGATCAGTACTAATAACATGAAGATAAAGTAAGAAAACCAACCTTAGTTCTTGAAATCACCCTCTTCTTTGTAAAATGTAACATGTTGCATTACCCACCTCTTGTGAAACTACACCAAATAACAAAACACAAATCAGTAAAATGATTGACAAATAAATTAAAAAAATGAAATAAAATTATAGTTATCTAATTGTCTCAAGTTTTTTAGATGCAGAAAGGGCCAAGTTTATGGCATTGATAACTCTTCCTCTACATTCATCATCAACTATCTTGTTTAGATAATGCGTAAGAACAAGGTTGTATTCCTAACCAACCAAAAAATACAAACAAATTATTAGTATTATATTAAGAAAAAACATGCACCGATCAACAAATTATTAATATTATATGAAGAACTAATTACATGTTGGTGAACTTCAGATGCTCTAAGAAGAATATCAAATCCATTAAGTGTTAAACTCATAGGGGATTATGTTTGTGTTAAAGATATCACAAGAGTATGTAAATTCAAACTGCATTCAAAACATCATTCAATTATATTGGATTCCATTTGATTGGAGTTTAGTTTAAAACTAAAACAATTAAGAGGTAACATCAGAAAACCAATAAGACATAATGACTGATGCATACTTTTTTCTACAAAATGAATCCAATCCCATTCATGAATATTGTTTCCGCTTGATAAGTGTATTGAGAAAAAAAATAATACTTCATATACAATATAAATGTCTATACTCTATATATCATTTGTCCTCTATTCGTACAACCATTTTTCCTACAGAACCATTTGCTATGGGAGCTTTTTAAAAGATATCTCAAAGTTTCCTCAGACCATCTCAAGAAACATTTTCTGATTCAGTTGTTAAATTTGATCTACTTAAACTTGGACAATGTCATCACTCGTTAAATCTTCAGAGACCAAGAAAAGCGTTTGTTGAGTTTCCTGAACAAAGCATCAGTATTATGTGGCCATAAATCAAATATAGACTAATTTAAATATTACCACTGTTTTTAACTATTGTTGTTGATAGTGAACGCAAATTATTTAGTTTCCTCCTTAAAACAATGAAGCATAATTTGATCAGTACTAATAACATGAAGATAAAGTAAGAAAACCAACCTTAGTTCTTGAAATCACCCTCTTCTTCGTAAAATGTAACATGTTGCATTACCCACCTCTTGTGAAACTACACCAAAAAACAAAACACAAATCAGTAAAATGATTGACAAATAAATTAAAAAAAATGAAATAAAATTATAGTTATCTAATTGTCTCAAGCTTTTTAGATGCAGAAAGGGCCAAATTTATGGCATTGATAACTCTTCCTCTACATTCATCATCAACTATCTTGTTTAGATAATGCGTAAGAACAAGGTTGTATTCCTAACCAACCAAAAAATACAAACAAGTTATTAGTATTATATTAAGAAAAAACATGCACCGATCAACAAATTATTAATATTATATGAAGAACTAATTACATGTTGGTGAACTTCAGATGCTCTAAGAAGAATATCAAATCCATTAAGTGTTAAACTCATAGGGGATTATGTTTGTGTTAAAGATATCACAAGAGTATGTAAATTCAAACTGCATTCAAAACATCATTCAATTATATTGGATTTTATTTGATTGGAGTTTAGTTTAAAACTAAAACAATTAAGTGGTAACATCAGAAAACCAATAAGACATAATGACTGATGCAGACTTTTTTCTACGAAATGAATCCAATCCCATTCATGAATATTGTTTCCGCTTGATAAGTATATTGAGAAAAAAATAATACTTCATATACAATATAAATGTGTATACTCTATATATCATTTGTCCTCTATTCGTACCACCATTTTTCCTACAGAACCATTTGCTATGGGAGCTTTTTAAAAGATATCTCAAAGTTTCCTCAGACCATCTCAAGAAACATTTTCTGATTCAGTTGTTAAATTTGATCTACTTAAACGTGGACAATGTCATCACTCGTTAAATCTTCAGAGGCCAAGAAAAGTGTTTGTTGAGTTTTCTGAACAAAGCATCAGTATTATGTGGCCATAAATCAAATATAGACTAATTTAAATATTACCACTGTTTTTAACTATTGTTGTTGATAGTGAACGCAAATTATTTGGTTTCATCCTTAAAACAATGAAGCATAATTTGATCAGTACTAATAACATGAAGATAAAGTAAGAAAACCAACCTTAGTTGTTGAAATCACCATCTTCTTTGTAAAATGTAACATGTTGCATTACCCACCTCTTGTGAAACTACACCAAAAAACAAAACACAAATCAGTAAAATGATTGACAAATAAATTAAAAAAAATGAAATAAAATTATAGTTATCTAATTGTCTCAAGCTTTTTAGATGCAGAAAGGGCCAAATTTATGGCATTGATAACTCTTCCTCTACATTCATCATCAACTATCTTGTTTAGATAATGCGTAAGAACAAGGTTGTATTCCTAACCAACCAAAAAATACAAACAAGTTATTAGTATTATATTAAGAAAAAACATGCACCGATCAACAAATTATTAATATTATATGAAGAACTAATTACATGTTGGTGAACTTCAGATGCTCTAAGAAGAATATCAAATCCATTAAGTGTTAAACTCATCATTTTGTGAGAAGAAACGTGGTCATCCATCATACAATCTGCACCGGTGTAACCCCAACCATTATAATTTCGGGGAACACCCATCTTATCATCGACTAAATCTCTGAACCGTTGAAAAACCAGATTTCCAAATCCTTTAGCTTCTTCCATTTCACAATCATTGTACTTTATGCCGGCGAAAGGAACAATTGTATGAATGCACGAATGGATCTGATTACTATTTCCATGCCAACATAACCGGTTATTTATCAATACTCCTTAAAAAACAAACTACATAAAAGAAATATTTTAATATGATTAGAATGAACAATTAAACTTACGAGCCGTTAGAGTCATCATCGCTATCGTCTGTGTATATCCTCTGTATCAATTGTTGTGTTTTCGGCATGAGGAGAAACTGGCAAGATTTGCTCGGTGGGGTCATCCCCTGTATTAGTTCTAGTGTTTTCAGGATGAGCAGAAACTGGCAAAATTTGCTCTTTATTTTGTCTGTTTCCTGGATGAGGGGAAACTAAAAAAGAAAACCTTGATCGCTGGCAATACAACGAAAAATAAAGAGGTCAAAATTAACTGAAATAGAAAATATTTGATGCTTCATAAAATCATATACAGAGGGTGAAGACATGGCATAGGGTATTATACTATAATCATTCATTTCTTATGGTGGTAGTTAAGTTCTCATACCTACGATACTATCCTAAAAAAGTTTTTCATTTTGTATCTCAACTTTGTAGAAAAATCAGTAGGTCACAGTTTTCTATTTAAATAGTCTACTTACACATTTCTTATGGTGGTAGGAGGTTCTTATATCTGCCTATACAATACTAAAAAAGCTTTGCATTTTGTATCCCAAATTTGTAGAAAAGCTCACAGTTTTCTATTTAAACAGTCTACTTAAACATTCAATATTTGTATTATCATAGTATTAGAGAATATGCATCTCACCCTGGTTCTGATCAGAAACATGAGTCGGATTAGTAGCAATAGCCCTTATAGGTGAATGATCCTGGGTAAAAGTCGTCGGCTATGTCTGATCCTTCTGTCGTTTCTTATTAGGAATATTGTCCCTGCAAACAACCAACATTTATCAATACTTCATTAAAAACAACCTACTCAACAGAAATATTTTAAATTAAAATGACAAATTAAACATACGAGCTGCTGGAGTTAGTGGAGTCTTCCTCGCTAGGGTTAGTGGAATCGTCCTCGCTAGAGTCGCTGGATTCATCCCCTGAACCGGTTTTTTCATTTGTAGGATGAGTGGAAACTGGCAAGTCTTGAGCAATGACAAGACAACAATAAACTTACATCAAAATTTGTAACCCTTTTTTGTGTAATGATTTTAAAAGCTATGATAAATGTAACACATGCAGCTTAAGAATAACACTGAATGTTTAAAAAAAAGTCAGGTAATGAGATTTACCAAAGTTATATATGCACAGTATGAAAAGCATCTGAATCATTAAGATATCTGAGGAAGAAAAGTTTACACCTCTTAATAGTGATTGTTGAACTAGCCAACAACAATTCTCTTCTCTAGGGTAGATTTAACATTGTTTTTTCATATGCTCCTACTTTTATTTCTCTTGTGAACTTCTGCTACTACTTAAATTACAATAATAGATGGAAGTTTCTCTATTTTTGGAGGACAAACCAGGTTTTTTATTTAATTTAATATTCAATTACAAAGATTTTTAAAGCATTACATATTTTAATCAATGTTAACTTGCATGCATAGTTAGCCAAGTTGGATAAATGATAATCAACAAAGTAGACATAACACTATGATATTCAAATAATTTATGAGAAGTGGTACTGAAAATTTTTCTATTTAAATAAAGCATTTATACATTTAATGTTTGTTATTCAAAATATTAGAAAATATGCATCTCACCCTGGCTGGTTTTGATTAGTAACTTGTTTATGATCAGTAGCAATAGCCCTGATAGCTGAATGATCTTCGGTAAAAAAAAGCCCTCGGTTGGTTCTGATTAGAACTTGTGTCTGATCAATAACAATAGCTCTGGTACTAGCCTTGGAAGTAGCTCTGGTAGATGAATGATCTTGGATAAAAGTCTCTGGCTGGTTCAGATTAGAAACCTGACTCTGATCCGTAACAAAAGTCATGGTATAAGCCCTGGAAATAGCCCTGGCTGGTTTTGATTAGAAACCTGAGTCTGATCAATAGCAATAGCCCTTGTATTAGCCCTGGTAGCTGAATGATCTTGAGTAAAAGCCTCTTGCTGGTTTTGATTAGAAGCCTGAGTCTGATCATTAACAATAGCCCTGGTAGCTGAATGATCTTTGGTAAAAGACCCCGGTTGGTTCTGATTAGAAACATCAATAGCAATAGCCCTGGTAGCTGAATGATCTTGGGTAAAAGCCCCTGGCGGTATCCGACATTTTCTACTTCTCTTATTAGGAATATATTCCCTGTGACAAACAACATTTATCAATAATCTCTAAACTACAAAATACTTAACATAAATAATTTAACATGATTAAATGAATAATAATTAAGCATACGAGCTGCTAGAATCAGTGGAGTCATCCTCACTAGAGACGCTTGGTTCATCCTCTACACCATCCTTTGCACCAGTTTTTTGTTTGTAAGATGAGTGGAAACTCGCAAGTCTTGAATACTCACAAGGCAACAATAAATTTACACCAAAATTTGTAACCCTATTTTTTGTTTTACAAGTTTCATTAGTTGGATGCCAATATCATACACTCTGCAATGATTTTAAAAGTTATGATTAATGTAAAGCATATGCAGCTTACGAATAACACATGACTGAATGTTTAAGAAAAGTCTGGTAATGACATTTACCATAAATTTATATCCACCATATTAAAAGTATAGTAGAATAACTGAAATTTATAAGGATTCAAAGAAGTTTCAGAGAGATTGTGGAACTAAACAACGACAATTATGTTCTTCAGGGTTGATTTAACATTGCTCTTTCATATGTTTCTACTTTTATTTATCTTTTAAACTTCTGTTACTACTGATCTTACGGTAATAGATGCAAGTTTCTCTATTTTTGGAGGATAGACCAGGTTTCTCATTTCATTGTTATATTCAATTACAAAGATTTTTAAAGCATTTCATGTTTTAATCATAGTTAACTTGCATGCATCGTTAGCCAAGTTGGGTAAATGATAATTGCATACATCATTAGCCAAGTTGGATAAATGATAATAAAAAATGTAGACAAAACCATATGATATTTAAATGATTTATGTGAAGTGATTCATACTAATATGTTTTCTATATTTTCAGTGTTAGTTTAACTTAATTATTTAAAATTCTTAAAAACGTATCCACTATACTAATATGTTTGACTAACTTAATTATTTATAATTCTTATAAATTCATTCATTCATTCACCATACATATATGTAGAAATATGAAAGTAATTTACTTCAAGTTTTGTCTTAAACTAGGAAACTAAAATAGAAGACTCTTCATCTCTTCTATTCTTACAAAATGTGTCAGATTATTTAAGCAATTTACAAAGTGCATAAAAAAGTATGGCATTAGCAGTTCAAGTAATGAAAATCTTGTAAAAACATATATCAAGGACAATAGGTGAAAAAACAATTATGTCAGCGAATTAATATTCGACGTATAAAACATAGATAAGCTCTGGGTTCACTTACCCGTCATCACAAGGTTGAACTTCATTTTTCCGGAAAGACTTCATATTTATTTGACCAGCTTCTCTTTTCTTTGAAATAATGCTCTTCTGAAGATTAGATTCCATATTGTCTGTAGCAGAAAATACTTCATTTCTTCTGTCTTCAAGCTGAGGCGCAACTATCAATTCTTGCTCATTATCATGTCCACTCTCAGGATGAGGAGAAAACTGACAACCCTTGATCACTAGCAAGATGAGTGGAACCGACAAGTCTTTAGCACTAATAAGGCAGCAATAAACCTACATCAAAATTTGTAACCCTTTGTTTTACGAGTTTCGTTGTTTGATGTCAGCATCATCCATTGTGTAATGATTTTAAAAGCTATGATAAATGTAAAGTAGATGCAGCTTAAGAATAAAACTAAATGTTTAAGAAAAGTCAGGTATTCATATTTACCAAAGATTTATTTCCACTATATTAAAAGCATAATTGAATCACTAAGATATTTAAGGAAGAGAGGTTTACAGCTTTTAAGAGTGATTGTTGAGCTAACCAACTACAATTCTCTTCTTCAGGGTAGATTTAACATTGTTTTTTCATATGCTTCTACTTTTATTTCTTTGTTGAACTTCTGCTACAACTGATCATACGATAATCGATGTAAGTTTCTCAATATTTGGAGGACATACCAGGTTTTTCATTTCATTGTTATATTCAATTACAAAGATTTTTAAAGCATTTCATGTTTTAATCAATGTTTACTTGCATGCATCATTAGCCAAGTTGGATAAATGATAATCAACAAAGTAGACAACCATATGATATTCAAATGATGTATGTGAAGTGGTTTATACTAATATTTGATGCTTCATAAAATCATACATATTGGCATAAAACAAACTCAACAAAACACAAATCATATAAGCCAACAATGCTATTTCAAAATGCAAATGCATGATACTGCAATTTTTTACCACTTCCCAGATCATAATGCCGCCAAATGATCCAATTATTTACCACTTGAACAAAAATCTGATGTGTCACCTCTATTTTCCCTCTTTCTACCTATCTCTGCATATTAACGACAAACTCATGAAAGAAACATTAAAAACTCGCAGAAAAAAAAAACCAATACAAGAGTGCCACTAACAGGCGACCAAACCAACTACCAAAAGCAATAACAAAAGTGTCCAACCCTTTACTAGAATATAATATCAACTACAACATCATAAACAATCCAAAACCAAAAACATTATATTGAAAGTCCAGCCACTAACACAACAGAGACCGAAAAGAAACAGAGATCATATAGTATATCTCTTAAAATCTTCAGATTGCAACTCAACATGCTTCCTCTAATCAATATAACATTATTTCCTATTCACTTTCCAGTACATTTAACTAATTCGAACCGGTTCACAATATCCATTTACTGTCTATCCATCTGTTCAAACAAAATACCTACATGCCTATTGACAAAAGTATTTTTCTGTTCATGAGTGTTCCAATTGTTCTCCCACAACCCACATATTTCTTCAACAACTGATACAACTCATTCTCCTCCACCATTTGACTTTTTAGTTCTACGTGCTCACCTCACAGTCCACATAACATGACCAAGGAAACAATCTACTACAAGTCATTACAAGGTTTAGTTTGGATCTAACTGTGTTCGACATAAAATGAAATGAAATGTAAAAATGGTTGTTGTAAATCTTATTCGATTATTGTTATTTTATCCATTTTCTAAGGTAAGAATGAATGTTCCATTAGTGTTGCTAACCATGTTTTAAAGTATCGCTAGCTAGCTGAAATTTTTCGTTTGGATTACTTTATGGAAAAACCATTTATTTTTATTATATAATATTTGTGTTAATTTTATTTGTTAACGATGGCATACTAGATTGTTGAAAAAATTGCCTGCATTTTCTGAAAATTAACAATGAAGATACCAAAGTAATTATATCCAAAAATGCATCATCTATAGCTAACATTTCATGTTTTTTGCATCACAATAATTCGTTTCAATAGTCTCACATGAACACGTATTTTAGAAAATGAAAACACACAATATTTAGACAAAGTAAACGAGTATCTACCATATTCAATTTAGTATTGCTAGCATTTGATTTTATACACTTTTGTAGAATTACTGTTAATTGATTGATCGCACATAAAAGTTTGTATATTCATAATATTAGAGAATACGTATCTCACCATAGTTGGTTCTGATCAGAAACATGAGTCTGATCAGTAGCAATAGCCTTGATAGGTGAATGAACCTGGGTAAAAACCGCCAACTGTGTTCGACCCTTCTTGTTGTTTCTTATTAGGAATATTGTCCATGCAAACAACCAACATTTATCAATACTTTATGAAAAACAAATTACTCAACGGAAATAATTTAACATGATTAAAATGAGAAATTAAACATATGAGCTGCAGGAGTCAGTGGAGTCATTTTGCTAAAGTTGTTGGATTCATCCCCTGAACCAGTTCTTTCATTTGCAGGATGAGTGGAAATCAGTAAGTCTCAAGCACTAACAAGACAACAATAAACTTACATCAAAATTTGTAACCCTTATTTTCTTTTTTTTACAAGTTTTATTATTAGGATATCAACATCATACACTTTGCAAGTGATTTTAAAAGCTATGTTTAATGTAACGCATGTCCAGCTTACGAATAACACACGACTAAATGTTTAAGAAAAGTTCGGTAATGAGATTTACCAAAGATTTATATCCACCATATTAAAAGCATAGTAGAATAACTGAAATTTATAAGGATTCAGAGGAGTTTCACCTCTTAAGAGAGATTGTGGAACTAACCAACGACAATTCTATTCTCCAGAGTTGATTTAACATTGCTCTTTCATATGCTCCTACTTTTATTTCTCTTTTAAACTTTTGCTACTATTGATCGGACGATAATAAACGTAGGTTTATCTATTTTTGTAGGACAAACCAGGTTTTTCATTTCATTGTTATATTCAATTACAAAGATTTTTAAAGTATTTCATGTTTTAATCATGGTTAACTTGCATGCATCGTTAGCCAAGTTGGATAAATGATAATAAAAAAGTAGATAGGACCATATGATATTTAAATGATTTATGTGAAGTGATTCATAGTAATATATGTTTTCTATATTTTCGGCGTTAGTTTAACTTAATTATTTATAATTCTTAAAAACTTATTCACTATACTAATATGTTTTCTATATTTCATGTGTTTGTTTAACTTAATTATTTATAGTTCTTAAAAATTCATTCCCATACATATATGCAGAAATATAAAAATAATTTACTTCAAGGTTTGTCAAAAACTAGAAAACTAATATAGGAGAATCTTCATCTCTTCTATTCTTACAAAATGTGTCACATTATTCAAGAAACTTACAATGTGTATAAAAAATTATGGCATTAACAGTTCAAGTAATGAACATCTTGTAAAAACATATATCAAGGACAGTAGGCGCAAGAAATAATTTTATCAGCGAATCAATATTCGATATAAAAAACATAGATAAGGTCTGGTTCACTTACCCGTCATCACAAGGTTGAACTTCATTTTGACTGTAGCATAAGACACTTCAATTCTTTTGTCTTCGAGCTGGGCGCAGCTATATATTCTTGCTCATTATTATGTCTACTCTTAGGATAAGGGGATCCTGACAACCCTTGATCACTAGCAAGATGTGTGGAAACCGGCAAGTCTTGAGCACTAACAAGACAACAATAAACTTACATCAAAATTTGTAACTCTTTTTTTGTTTTACAAGTTTCGTTATTGGATGCCAACATCATCCACTGAGTAATGATTTTAAAAGCTAAGATAAATGTAATGCATATACAGCTTAAGAATAACACTGAATGTTTAAGTAAAGTCAGGTATTTAGATTTACCAAATATTTATATCCAATACATTAAAAACATAATTGAATCACTAAGATATTTAAGGAAGAGAAGTTTACAGCTTTTAAGAGTGATTGTTGAACTAACCAACAACAATTCTCTTCTTCAGGGTAGATTTAACATTGTTTTTTCATATGCTTCTACGTTTTATTCCTTTTTTGAACTTCTGCTACTACTGATCATACGATAATCGATGTAAGTTTCTCAATTTTTGGAGGACTGACCAGGTTTTTCATTTCATTGTTATATTCAATTACAAAGTAAACAATCATATGCTATTCAAATGATATATGTGAAGTGGTTTATACTAATATTTGATGCTTCATGAAATCATACATATTGACATATAACAAACTCAACAAAACACAATTCATATAAGCCAACAATGCTGTTTCAAAATGCAAATTTATGATACTGCAATTTTTACCACTTTCTAAATCATAATGCCGCCACATCATCCCATTTTTTAGCACTTCAACAAAAATCTGATGTGTCACCTCTATTTTCCCTCTTTCTACCTATCCCTGCATATTAACGACAAACTCATGAAAGACACACTAAAAACTCGCAGAAAAAAAAAACCAATACAAAAGTGCCACTAACAGGCGCACCAAACCAACTACCAAAAGCAATAACAAAAGTGTCTAACACTTCACTAGAATATAATATCAACTACAATACTGATGTAGTATTTTTGCATCAAACAAGATAAGTATTTATAAATCGTCTCCTCAGGGACTAGTGCGATATCATGGACCGTTCGACACTAAATATCATTCTAAGTTAAAAGATTGATTGTTTGTTTGTTTACTTATATAAACTAAAGTGTAAAAGTAAATGTTAAGAGTAACAAGGCGTAGAAACGTTGGAATTAAAGTTCCTTGATTAAGTGTCAAACATAACCTAATAATCACGTATAATGACTCTAGCGTTTTACCGATATTATCACGTATCGCTCAACAAGATTATTCGTGTCCAAATAATCTCGTGAAACCAATTGTATTCTTCAATAGTTGATTTCCCAAACTATTGAACAATCCAATTGTCGATCGTATCGATTAATCGACGATTTCTCAATCTATTCAACGATCCGAAAGTTTTACGTTCCGATACTTTGTGTGATTATCAAAACATCAATCCTATGTCTAGAATTGTTGTTTTGATAGATGAATATTCTAAACCTAGATTTAAAGGTACTTTTCAATAACAATTAAATCAAAGATAAGAATTGGATTGCAAGAATAACTTCAATATCATGTAAATTGCTAGAATCATATAATACAAGATCAAAGGATTACATTTTAGGCTCAATCAAGTACCTCTAATCCCAACTAAGAAGAATTAGCTCATCATTTTCATGTGAACTTTACAAAAGTGGAAGAGAAATTGTGAATCCATGCCAAGACTTTGATTTCTCCAAGAATCTTGATGAATTCCCACTCAATCATTCTTGCTCTATGAAGACCCAAGATTTTCGCCATGTTCTCTCTCTGAAATTCTAACTAATTCCCTCTGAAAATGAAAGAGAAGACTTTTATAGAGTTTCTGATCAAAATGTACTCGCCTCGCGAGCAGAATCACTCGCCATGGCGAGTTGCGTTTTCTTCGCCTATGGGTTTGTGCCACGTCACCTCTGAGGAGTTTTGGCTGCCCTAACTCGCCTCGCGAGTAAAATCATGCGCCATTGCGAGCTCTTCTCGCCTCTAGTTCGCCATGGCGAGTTGGAGGCGAAGGGAGAAAAAGTCTCTACCATGTGCTCGCCTTGGTTTCGCCGTTGCAAGTTGGTGGCGAGCTTCTCGCCTTTCCTTGCTCGCCATTGCGAGTTGATGGCGAGTTGCCATGATCTTTGCCTCTTTTTTCTTGGTTCTTTTCCTTCCTTGCTTGGTGCCTTGAGTTCAATTCCTGCACAAAAGGGATAGAGTAAGAGAAATAAAGCGTAATAGGACAATAATCATTTATCTCTCGGCTTTTCCTTAGATTACTTGTATGAGAAGTAATAAAAATGCCTTAAATAACAGATGATTTTAACTACTTCACGACACTTATCAAATACCATAAACAATCAAAACCAAAAACATTATACTGAAAGTCCAGCCACTAACACAACAGAGACCGAAAAGAAATAGAGACCATATAATATATCTCTTAAAATCTTCAGATTGCAACTCAATATGTTTACTCTAATCAATATAACATTATTTTCTATTCACTTTCCAGTACATTTAACTAATTTTAACCGGTTCACAATATCCATTTAATGTCTATCCATCTGTTCAAACAAAATACCTACATGCCTATTGACAAAAGTATTTTTCTGTTCATGAGTGTTCCAATTGTTCTCCCACAACCCACATATTTCTTCAACAACTGTTACAACTCATTCTCTTCCACTATTTGACTTTTTAGTTCTACGTGCTCACCTCACAGTCCACATAACATGACCAAGGAAACAATCTACTACAAGTCATTACAAGGTTTAATTTGGATCTAACTGTGTTCAACACAAAATGAAATGAAATGTAAAAATGATTGTTGTAAATTTTATCTGATTACTGTTATTTTATTCATTTTCTAAGGTAAGAATGAATGTTCCATTAGTGTTGCTAACCATGTTTTAAAGTATCGCTAGCTAGCTGAAATTTTTCGTTTGGATTACTTTATGGAAACAACATTTATTTTTATTATATAATAGGCATACTAGACTCTTGAAAGAATTGCCTGCATTTTCTGAAAATTAACAATGAAAATACCAAAATAATTATATCCAAAAATGCATCATCTATAGCTAACATTTCATGTTTTTGCGTCACAATGATTCGTTTCAAGAGTCTCACAGGAACACGTATTTTAGGAAATGAAAACACATTAGACAAAGTAAACGAGTATCCACCATATTCAATTTAGTATTGCTAGCATTTGATTTTATACATTTTTGTAGAATTACTGTTAACTGATTGATCGCATAGAAAAGTTTGTATATTCATGATATTAGAGAATACGTATCTCACCATAGTTGGTTCTGATCAGAAACATGAGTCTGATCAGTAGCAATAGCCTTGATAGGTGAATGAACCTGGGTAAAAGTTGTCGGTTGTGTCCGACCCTTCGGTTGTTTCTTATTAGGAATATTGTCCCTGCAATCAACCAACATTTATCAATATTCCATGAAAAACAAAGTACTCAACGGAAATAATTTAACATGATTAAAATGACAAATTAAACATACGAGCCGCTAGAGTCAGTGGAGTCATCCTCGCTAGAGTCGCTGGATTCATCACATGCGCCGGTTCTTTCATTTGCATGATGAGACCGGTAAGTCTTGAGCACTAACAAGGCAAGAATAAACTTACATCAAAATTTGGAAGCTTTTTTTTTTTTTACAAGTTTTATTATTAGGATACCAACATCCTAGGAAACCACATTGAATTTTGTCAATTTCATCACAAATAGGTTTGAAGACTTCGCATACTACATATGATATAATATGTAATAGATTATTACCTGTCCGGTAGAGCTCAATTTTTCCCCATAAGACTCAAACATTGTTGTTTCCATCCACTAAGACTATTCTGGATTTTCTGGATAATATGCTTAGCTCCCTCTAGTACATATATCAGTGGCTAATTTAGCTTCCAAGTATATACCCAAATAAATATATGTGTGTTTTATTGTTGATCTTTTGTCATGAGGCTTGGAGGAAAATATTGTAAGATCCGGGTAATTGATGTTATTTAGTTTGCTATTAATTATATTAAAATATTTTTTAATTGTTGAGCGATGCCGCTAATTATCTGATTAAATATTTTATGATATTTTATTAAGCTATGAATATATAGTATAATAATCATAATATTGTTTCCTTGTAGATTTTCCTGTGTGTGACTACTATATACCTGTTATTAAGGAAGACTTTGACTTAGTATCAATTTAATGTAAACCTAGTGTACAGAAGAAGAAAAAATAAACAGAAGCAACGTGTATAGAAAAAACAGTGTAACTCTTATTCCTTAAGTCTAGTGCCACTCATTTAGGAAGGGAGTTAGTGGGAGGGTTATTTCACTATTAATAACAATCAGTTACATCCTTTATGTTATTCATTCACCGGTTGTATACTTAGAAGAATAGAAAAGTTGAGAGAGAAAGAAAACCGGAGAGGGAGTCTCGAAAGAGAAAGGATAGAGGAAGCAATTAGACTTCATCACAAGTAAGAAAACTTTCTGATCTAATACTATTTTCTATTTTGAATATCAATTATTTTATTAGTCAAACAAAGCCCTTGCACATGTCTATGACTGAAAATCTTGTTTTCTTTATGAAATGATTCATAGATAAATTACAGAACCAATTAATAGTGATTGGGTGTTAGAAAACTAACAATTAGCTGTTAGGGTTTTTTTTTTCTTCTGAAAATACCTTTATATTATGAGTGATTGGAAATAAAATCTCCACTATGCCGTGAAATTTATAATCATTAGAGTTTTGTTTTTATTCATGATTAAGAAAATAAAGGTTTTGTTGTGATGATTATCACTTATTCGCATCCTTTGATTTATTTTAGTAGAAATTAGATGTTAGGAAAATTTATCAGCATAGTTAAATTTATGAAAATGACTTTTAAAATTATAGGTTTTTGATGAATATTTTGTTAGTATTAGGATTGCTAGAAGGATAATTGTAGTTCTTTAATTTACTGGTTGAAAACAATCTTTAGAGTATACCTTAATTTTCTACTAGTTATTGAGCCATAGAATCCTGTACATTGAGAATCAGTCTCCTGAACTCATAGTTTTATAGTCCGCTTGGAATTGTAGAGATATTAATATGAATGAAATTTTGGCTTTCAAATAGAAGTAACCATTCAAATGAGTTAAAATTGAAAATACATCATTCTTCAGGTCAGTATTATATGTTAGAAAGATTATTATTTATGTTGTCCCGTTTAACCGTAATTACTCTAACTCAAATTACTTTCTAAATTGCATTGGGGATTGATTATAAAATTTCATTTCTACAATTAGTTATTGGTGAATCTTACTTTAACCAAACCGGAGCCTTGAGTAGGAATTAGAAAATGAGTTTGCATGGGTGAATGAAATATTCAAGGTGGTCCGTACCAATTATTTTGTCAAGTGTTTTGATGAGTGCTATACAACGATTTTTTTATCTAGAAAAATTGCAAAAATTGTTATAAATATCTAATGATTGTTGCTCTTTTGACCCTCATATTTGTCTGTTATACCGAAAAACAATCTTCATAAATTATCTCCCAAAACCATTAAAAACACAAAATATTGTTCGAAAATTATTTTTCAAACGGTTTGCACATTTGTAGAGGTCCAAAGAACAACGGTCAAATCTAATTGTAGAGGTATTTGGGTTGAAGCCTTGAAGGAGATAATAATTTTTAATTGAGGAGTGATATTTGTACAACTAATATTAGACAACCTTGGTGACAATTAATTTTCTCCTCTTATGATTGGACAAAAACAATGGAGAGAAAGAAGAAGAGAGAGAATAAAACACATGCGAGTATGAAAAAGAGAGGGTTGTTCAAAAGTTGTCAAAAAGTTGTTGTACAAATATCATTTCTCTTTTTAATTGATCCCTCTCATTCAACCATAGCTCCTTTCAGAATTGAACTTTCATCGTTTAACAACTCCTATCAAATCGACTACTCTAAATGCCCACTTTAGAGTGTAAGGTAAGTGATATTCAACTATAATGCTAATGTTTCTAAATCTTTACTTTTTAATGCATATTACTCAATTGGAATAAGGGCATACCTACACCATTGTGGATTCATGCAATATGCCAAAGAATCTTTTTATTTATTTTTTGAATGGCTCCCAAAGAATCTTATAATTTTCACAATCTCACATCTCGCCTGTTTCATCTCCTCTAGACTAAAAAGTTTAATTAAATCACCACCTTGCACGATATTCAATGATCTGAGGCCATTGAAGGGATGTTGGATTGTGAGACCACTTCTACCTCCTTTATGATGAGTTTGTGTATTCCATTGTGCATCATAATTTATGAGTTTGTATATATTTTGATCACATCCTATTTTCAAAAACAAAATAGAATTTACCTTTTCAAAATGGCTTCAATTTCACCAAATAAAAGAGTTAGCATTAATTAGACGGTGTTAAAACAAGTGTTTTCAAAATATCATTTTTCAAATCTTAAAATTATATTTTATTTTTCATGCACATGGGCACTCCCATGTTAATTTTCATAATTTTTTATCTGCAAATTTTTTTTATCTAAAAATATCTCAACAAATTACACATATTTTTTTTTGTTTGTTTTGAAAATGCAACAAACTACACATCTTAATTATCATTATAAATTGTGTGTAGGGATTCCATTACTTTTGTGTTTGTATCCACTAATTTAGTGTATTTAAAATATCAATTAATTTTATCTGTGTATACTCGTTAAGCTATCCACTTCGTGTTTATGATGAATTTCATCCGTGGATATCATGCATATAATTTTTTCAATCCTAACTACTACTACTATTACTATTATTGTTTTTCTTCGTAAGTCGATTGTTACTATTATACTCATTTGGTATTTTTTAATTATATATTTTTTTGTTCTTTTAACAACTAATTGTTAACATTTGTTATTAAAGAAAAAACATTTATTTTAAGTATAAAATATAGGTGTATTTTCTTACATGCTCTTCATACGGTTCTTCACATAAAATTAATTGTTTGAGGTTATAACAAACTTTGAATGTTTTACGTGAAGAACCACACAAAAAGCATTTAAAGACACGTAATGCACCTAAGTTTTATCTTTATTTTAAGTCTAGTTCTAGGAAAAAAGTATGGTGCATTTTATTAGGTGTTTTTGGTATGGTTCCCAACTAAACCACTCATGTTTTTCTCAAAGTTTGTTATGGGCACATAAAAAATATTTTTGGCTAAGAACCATACAAACAACACATAAGGAAATTCACACGAGTTTTGTCCTCAAATCTAAGTTTTTATTTGTTTCTCTCCCTAAAAAACTATTTATTTGTTCTCCAAATTTCTTCTTCATTAAATTTCATTTTAAACTATATTTAATTTAGCATAGCTTTTGTTAAATTTACTAGATAATTTATTCATTTTTTTAAAATAATAACTTGATAGATGAAATTTAGATAGTTATTTGATTGAATTATTTATTTTAACCAATTTTATATATTTATAAGGAAATAATTTTATTTGCCTACATATGTTCATTATTTTCATTCCAAACACACATTTTTGATAATTTTTAATTTGATAGCTAACATTTATTTATTTTATATTTTAGGTAGATATTAATAATAAATTACAGGTTATAACACCACGAATTAATTATGGGTTTTAAATATGAACACTCTTTTTTATTTTATTACTTGTCAGTTATATGGATTTTCAATAAATATTATGCATATCACACAAACACTAATTTTATTGACAATTTTTCAACTTATATAACAATGATTTATTTATTTATTTTAAGCAAATATTAATAGCTTATTTAATAAATTATATGTTTTATTACGAGTGATCTTTGTTTTTATTACTTTGGGTTAATAGGTTTTTCCCCCTACCATATAGACGAAATTTTATTTACCTCTATAAAAAAATATGGAGATCCCCTTTATAATTTAAAGATTCTTTGATTTTTGACCCTCAATGCATATGACTGGAAAAAAAATTAATTACAAGGGGAATTTCAAACAAAAAAAATTACATTGGTGAACTAAATTTCGCCTGGCATAGGTAAAAACATATACATTTGAGTTATATAGACTTATACTGAATATTATACATATAACATAAATATCAATTGTGTATATAACCAAGACGAAGTCGGAAAAATATATTAATTTAATCCTAAAATTATAGTAAGATAATTGATTTCTGAAGGATATTATAAGATAATTGATAATAATACTTAATATATGATGACACTTAATTGATAATTTCTCAAATTATTTACAAAACTTGTATAGTTTTATTTGAAGAGACTAAAATGGAATATATTACCACATTAAGGCTCTGTTTGGATTGATGGAATAGAACGGAGCGGAGCGGAATGATATATAATGGAATGGAGCGGAGCGGAACACATATTCCATTCCATTGTTTGGATAATGAAATAAACATTTCATTTCATTGTTTATAAAATGAATGGAATAGAAGAGTTATAACTTTTTTATTCCATTTTTACCCTTAAATTTTAATAATAAAGTTGTTTTCCATTTAAACATTTTTTTGAAAGAGTTTTCCATTAAAACTTGTAAGTAGAAACAATTAAATTTTTAATTTCTAATTATTTTATTTCTAATTGGATCCTTCAAGTTAAACTAAGAACACAATTTTTTTTTTACAAACAAAATATAAAGGGATTTAAGTTGAAATAAAAATGTCTTACTGTACTTGACAAAAAAAGATGTTTTATAGTATAAAATTATTTTGAAATGTTCAAATATACGGCTACAGCTCCCCTTAAAACAAACTGACGTATAACAGTTACAAACATTAATATATAACATGAGAGCAATCAAAATTTAAGATATATAGCATGGGATTGGGAACAATCAAATTATGTCTTTTTTTTTTTTACTGAAAATCATAATAAAACCACACACATACGTGCCAGAAAGAAGTAGCAAAATGGATTATGAGAAACTTGCACGCATGCAAACTGAGAAGAAATGGAAAAGAAACCATTGAAATTGATGAAATAAAAATGGATAAAAGAGTAATTGTTTAATTAAAAGACTCATTCCATTGCATACCTCCCAATTTGGGAGGAATGAAAAATAGAAGGAAATGATGGAATGGAATGGAATGGGTTCCATCATGTTCCATACCACTCCATTCAATTTTTACAAATCCAAACAATGGAATCTTATTTCATACCATCCCATTCCATTCCATCAATCCAAACATAGCCTAAAAGACATTCTTGACATAAGGTGTGTCGAGGAAGAAACAACAAAATCCAAACAGAGTGTAAACAATATTTACAAAGGCAAAAGCTGAACGAAAGAACATAACAAGAAACAAATAACAATTAGCATATGGCTATAATGCTAAACAGACTAAGCCACCAACCATGATAATTGAAGGGAAGAGAAGCGAATTTCGCCTTAATTAGCATATGGCTTAATTTTGCATAATTGAGTATTCCCACCATTAGCATAATCGAGCATTTGCAAAACTTGTATAGTTACGTAATTCTCTCAAACTTTTGGACCTAGAAAGTATCAAATATATGTCATCGATAACTCTTCTTCTACATTTATCATTACATTTATCATCAGGTAACAAGGTTGTATTCCTAACCAATCAAACAAGAAATTTTTGTAAAAAAAGTATTATGTTAAAAACTAGTAGTTACATGTTGATTAACTTCATATACTTTAAGAAGAATATCAAATTCATTAAGTGCTAATCTTCTAATTTTGTCAAAAGAAACATGACCATTCATTGCACAATATACCAATATTTATCTACATAAGAGAACATTTATCAATACTCTCTAAAAAATATAAACATTTAATATGATTCAAATGAACAATTAAGCATATGAGCCACTAGAGTCGTGGAGTCATTCTCGCTAGAGTCAGTCATCCTCTACATCAATTCTTTGTTGTCAGGATGAGGCTAAATTCATTTTGTTTTGTGAGAATCAACGGAAACTAACAACTCTTGATTATGACAAGGCAACACCAAATAATGATGTCAATATTAACGGTTGAAATAGAAAAATAAAGGCTAAAGTGAACTTTTCTCCCCTAACTTTCAAAAACTTGCAATTTTGACCCTCTAAGTACAGAAACTACAATTTTGGCCCCTCAAAAATTAGCCCCTTTGCAATTTTGATCCATTTTACCAATTTTGACCGGTCAATGCCTACGTGGCATGCCACGTGTGTAATTATTGAATTAATTTTTTAAAAAAAATCATATAATCCTTTTTTTAAATTAAACAAATTAAAAAATAAATCTCTCCCTCTCTTTCTAACCTTCAATCCCAGCACTTCCAGGTTCCATTATTCTTCAATTTATTTCCTTTTGTTCTTCAATTTCAATTCAACCTCACAGCACAACAAGAACAACGCCTCATTTTCTTCCATTATTCTTACTCAAGATTCCATAGAAAAGAAAGAAGAAGAAAAATTTCAGATCTACAATTCATTCATCCATGTTTCTTCTTCTTTCCTTCCATATTCAATGTTGGGAACCTTTTACCTCAAACCAAATTCTGCAAAATTAGTAAGATCCACACAATACATCAATCATTGAAATAAGTAATTCCTAACCCTTTTCATCAAATAAACGAGATTTAAAGTTTCGAACCGGCAAAAGCGAAGACTTTTCATTTTCATTGAAACCACTCTGTTCATCTTCAAAAACAAAGTTTTGTAGTTGTACTTGAGGAGCAACAACAAAATTAAGTTTATTTCTGTAGTGTTGATTATGATTACTCCATGTTTGGCTTTTGTTAATATCATCAGACTCATTATGAAACTATGTTATTATTGTTGTCTTTGTCTTGTTCTTGGTTTCTAGAACTGAACAAGTCGTAAGAGATAGCTATACCAACGAAAAGAAATTGAAGGAGTTCCCAAATTCTTGTAGGAAGATTTTGGCTAATGAATTCAGGAGCTTGAGAAGGAAAGGGACCAAGAGGAAAGAAGTTGTGTGTTCTTATGGATAGAAAAAGTTGGTGTTTAAGTTTTGAAGATTTTGCCTTTGTTTGATTCAGAACCGTCAAAGACAAAAATATATTTTTTTCTGATTTTTTTTTTAATTTCATTTATTTAATTTAAAAAATGATAGTATGCTTTTTTCTTTTAAAAATCAATAATTACACATATGGCGTGCCACATAGGCATTGATCGGTCAAAATTGGGCAAAATGATTAAAGTTGCAATGAGGCTAAATCTTAAAGGGCCAAAATTGTAGTTTCTGTACTTAGGGGACCAAAATTGCAAGTTTTTGAAAGTTAGGGTGGTAAAGTGCACTTTAGCCAAAAATAAATTTACATCAAAATTTATAATAGAAGATCTTTTCTGTTCTTCCAAACTTGGTCATATCAAAATAAAAAGTATTTGATGCTTCAAAAAATCTACAACAAAACCAAGAAAACATTATACCAACCAGCCAACAATGTTATTCTACTACAATCATTTGTTTATTATGGTTGTAGTTTAACAACCATGTAGTATTTGCGTTCTTGTTTATTCTATATGTGGAGGGTGAAAACATTACATAGGTTATTCTACTACAAGCAAACTGTTTATTCAAGACCATGAAGTATTTGCCTTCTTGTTCATTCAGCCAGCCTTCTTATCAAGCAAACATTTTATTCAACTTTCAGTTAACAATTTGATTTTAATTTTATTTCGATATAATAAAATAAGCATGAGGACCGTGTAGTTGCAATGTGGGAGAGAGATCAATTCAAATTTATGGGGATCTCTTTGCACTTGCAATTTGTGTGCTGGGTTTGAGCAATTTCATTAAGTCTTCTCATCATAGGTTTGTGACCTCTACCACGGTAAACTAAGTGCATAAACAATTGTTTTATCTCTTGCACTTTTTTCCTCTGCATGTAGTCTCTCCCTCGTTTCACAACCTGAGCATAACTTGCGGTTCCATTGTATGCATCATTATTAGAAGAAATGAAAAATATAATCAATTTCCTTTTTGTATCTCTAGTCTCTCTCCGGTCGAATTGGGTCGAATCAGTATCACATTTTCACTAGGTTTGCATGCTTACCTTGATGAAAAGGAACATTTCCTAATTGTTGGTACCGATCTTTGGAAATTTGTAGCGAGGAATTCCACCTCTCTAACATGGTAGAACGTCAAATGCATTTCTCTAGTATCTTATTATTTCCTTTTCTTCTTCAAAAATAAAATTATCATTGTAGTATAAAATATGATTGTTTCGTTAAGATTGTTGATTTATTGATCAGCTTGGAAGTCAAATAATTAATTAGACATTTTACATTTAGTTCTGAAAGCAAGTTTAACTAGGATTTAGTTTACTGGTTGTAGAATATGTAAGTTAGTATCATGTAGCTAAAGGTTATTTTAACAACTGCAGCAGCAACAATTAAAACTCTATGAGAGATGTCCATACATTTGAACAATCAACCAGCAGAAATTTTATACCTACTTATCACTCTACTCGCAATTACGCCTTCCCCCACCCTACATGTAACACCAATACTAAATTGTCTAGAATATTTAGCATGTGTTAACTTAATACTGGATACATTAAAATTACAACATAATTTCCTTCCAATTATTTTTGGTTAAATCATCTCTAATTCTAATTAATCATCTTTCTATCATTAATTATGATTTGGATTATTACACTACACCTATGAAGCACGGATACAGACACATACACCGAACACAACACGGATACTGACACGCCGACACAACTAATAATTTGAAAAAAATCACATAATATAGTGTAATTACAAGTGTCGGTGTCGTGTTAATGTCGGACTCGACACGTGTCCAATCCAACACCAGGACACGCCTAATACATAGTAACTATTAGCAAAAAGTACTCCTTAAATAAGTGATAAGATGACAAAATAAATAAACATTTGTCTAGTGTAACACCATTTAATAGTTTTTATTGGATACTATGTGTTACAAATCTCACTTTTGGGTCGAAAGTTTATAACATAGATTATCTCTATATTTTTAAGTAAATCTAAAGGCAGCTGAAAGCATCCCAAATAGACTTGCATCTAATGGCTCCAGTAGTATGATGAGAATGCAAATTAGGAGTAATGCAATTTCTGATAGATCATTTGAATCATCTAATGGCTCCAGCTGAGCCAAGAGCATGTGGTTGTGTGCAACCTCCTCCAGTCAGTGACCAAGTTGCTCCTTATGTTGCTATTGAAAATATATCGGTTCAGAAAATAACTCCAGAGTATAAGATTGGCATGGAACCATTGGTAAAAATGAAGACACCTCCAATGAGAGTCGCAGAGCTGTGGCGAGATAAACCAGCTGTTTTCCTTTGTCTCCGACGACCAGGGTAAATTCTTATAATATCTGTAATTTCCGTCATTGTGTTGCACCCGTCCTTGTTAGTTGTAATAGCTGCATGCATAAGTTCAGAAAAGTAAGCTTGCATAAAAAATGATTGCTACTTTATTTTTCCTTTTTATATCTTTAAATTGAAAGTGTGAAAATAGTTGCTACTTTATTTTTCCTTTTTGTACTAGATAAGTAGTGATTTTATACTACTTGTTTTGCCATTGTACACTTGCATACTTTTTTAGACGATACTTTACCTTCCATATCTTCTGCTGTCTTCTATTGAGATAGCAAATCAGCTCACAACATTGTGGCTTACTCTACCTTTCGTGAACACCCTAAACCTAAACATATAGAAATAGATTGTCACGTTGTCTTTGAGAAATTACTCTACCTTCCAATTTTCAGCATTGACCTTGCGAACATACCAATGAAGCCTCATGATAGTCTTTAATCAATGCATTTACTAGAAATACTTTCATTCAATTTGGACATTTGTCAAGTTGTGCATTCGATTTATAACTCAAGAGAATCTGATTCAATCAACCGCTTTATTTTCATCATCTATAGCCTTATTGGCTATGTAAACTTATAGTACCTTGCATTGTGAATATGAATCATTCGATATGCTAAAAATTACCCTTTCCTATACTTAATCTAGAACTGTTTATCAATTTCTAACACTAAACTTTAGTTGTTTCTTTACTCACATGCATCAATCATCCGAATTTTGCTAAAACTATCCCGTGTTTGACACGGGTATACACACTAGTAAAATATAATAGAAAAGAAAAAGAAAACCTGTACGACACATTAAAAAATGAAACCTGTATGACTTATAATAGCTGGTTTTTCCAATGAGACCCAACATGATCACATCTGGTGAAGCAGCATACTAGGCGTCGCCAATAATTAAGTTAAAACAACCCCTTAAAACTTCACCTTTTGTTTGGCCATGGTCAATGTACATGATAATTAAATAGAAACATAAATACTTACTTTTCCGGTTTGGTCAACCAAGACAAATAAATATAAATACTACTACATAGCGCATATTTTATACCAGAAAACCTAGCTATGTTGGAGCACTTGGCAACGAAATTAGAGTGTTGGTATGAAGCCATGCCTCATAATTGCTCACTGCAATGCCATCAATTTTTGTCAGTTGTCTAGTCTTGACATTGTAACAAAAAGTTACTCTTTTCAAGCCCAAAAATGCTTCTTGGTTGTTTGGTGGATTGATAAGTGCTGTAAAGAAAATTTGGTTGTTGAACCAGAAACGAAATATCGCGCACACCGTTGTAAAATTGTCAAAATCCAGTTTGTGGCCGCAATCAAAAGGCCCCATCTCATGATAAAGATTCCATTTTCCTAAATCAAAATCCAAAGTATAGATTGGATATGTTACAGTGCTAGTAACACCTATCCAAGAAAGACGATCTCCCATTTTCGATCTCGAGACTCAAGGATAACTTGTTTTCTAGTTGCTATCTCTTCCCATGTGTGATCAACTCCAATTCTTAGGACGTAAAAAACATACCAATTGATCCCCTCAACATTTAGGACATCTGTTATGAACAACTTGAATTGGGCAGTGTGGGGAACATGTGCTATAGTAGATCGAAAACGAATTGTTCCTTTTGAACGAGTAGGATAAATTGGAATTTTAAAGCAGGACTTAAGGATGGGGTTTACTGCAAAAGTTAGTCTAATCTAATCACAAAGCAGTAATATGCCATGACATGTATCCAATAAAGCACCCATTTTTGAAGGTGTTCCGAAATGAGTTTTTTGTCCATTGACATGATCTAGGAAATAAGACTTTCTACCGGACTTGATATTTATAACGTAAAGACCGGGTGGTTTAAGACGCAGGCAGGATGGAATAGCAGTAGACCAATGTTTGGAGACGTACCTTGCAGAGTTAAGTAAACAGTTAAGAGGAACCAAACAAAGGATAGCAAGCATCACGTCTTGAGGGAGCTCTGAAAACCGATTACGATTACGATTACGATTACTTGAACTACTTGAGCATTGCACAATCTTCATATTCATTGCAGCATCAACATCAGCATCATGTGATTCAGAGCTCTTCTGCCTTTTAACTCCACCACCCATTATAATTATAGCTTCATTCAAATTCAAACAAACAATTGCACCAGTTATTTTAAATTCATTTCAGATTAATCTACCAAATTAAATCAGAAAAAAAAAAAAAAAAAACATAATTCATAAGGTTCATTACAGATCTGCGAAGATAAAACTTTGCAAAATAGAAAATAAAGATAAAACTTTGATTCAGAAATGAAATCCCTCAATAACTAACCTGTTTTACGGATAAAGCTGGTGATTGTCAAGAATTTGGGAATCCACGTTTGGTGAGTGAAACCCTAAGATGAAGCAGCAGATAGATAAAAAACACAAGTTAAGGAAGGTTATCTAAGGTTTTTTTTTTTTGCTGAAGTTAAGGTTACATTTGTTCCACCAAATTAATTTATGTCTTTTTGCAAGTTACTCTCAAGTTATCATCTTTAATAATATTGTAACACGTGTCAAAAAAAAATTAACAGTTAAATTATATTATGGAACCTTTTAAGTTTAAGGTTTTTAATATATAGGTCATTTAAGTTATTTTGGTAATATTGTTTTTAAGTGTATGATTTGGCATGTTGATGGATCAAACACAATGTTTTTTTTATCTGATGTGGCTAATGGCATCTCCTTATGTAACGTTCCATCATCTTTGTAACGTTATGAAACACAACAAGGAGTGGGAATGAAGACGCGCTTGTGACGGACGAATTGACAAGTGCACTAAATCGAAACAAGTAATAAAATAGCAAGTTATCGTTTCGACAGTGATTGTCGTTCAATTTAGTATTTGATGGAATTTATTTGATTAGAAAAGCAATTGAAAGAGTTTATGGGTTGCAAATTTTGAATTGTATTGTACAATGCAAGATTATGTTTGTTTGATTCAGATTATTAATGTCGATTCAGATTTCTTTAATTCCCCTCTCCTTTTTTGTTGGAATTAAATTGGTTTAATATTAGTTATGACCTAGCCTTGATAAACGAAAGCTCTAATATAACCTCGTGTTTACGGTGGAAAGTGGCAAAGATTAGTGTCACTTTGATTGATAAAAATTTCTCCTCCAATATTTTTTAAAAGCAACGAAAATACAAAAAATCTAACAATACATGATGCTCCTCTCTTCACTTAACTTCTACCACCTTTGTGGGCTGCATGAAAATGAGGTTGTTGGGGTGAATGAAATGTTCATAGTGGTCCACATCAATTTTCTGTGAAGTGGTTTGATGAATGTTATACAACAATTTTATATTGAAAAATGGCAAGAATTTGTTAAAAATAAATAAAATAAAGTCTAAGGGTGTGTTTGGTTCAGCTTTGGATAAAATTGATTCAGACAGAATTGATTTTGATAGAATTGATTCTGACAGAATTGATTTTGAGAGAATTGATTTATGTTTAGATACAATAATGTAGAATTGATTAAACAAACTGAATGGTGTTTGGATAGTTTTGATCAAAATCACTTTTGAATGTATAATTACTAAAATGGACATAGCTAAATGCAAATAAACGAACATAGTTGAATGTATATGTAGATCAATACTAAATGTAGATATATTATTTAATTTAAATAAATAAATTTTCTATTTATTGATTTAAAAAATAATCTATATGATAATTAAACCAATTTTTTACAAAAATATTTGTTCATATACTTTATATATTTCGATAAAATATATTTAAGTTAAATACTAATAGAGTTTGTTGTCAAAAATGATAAAATATAACGTAAAAGAAAGGTAAAAGAAAAAATATAGTAAATATATGAGCGTAAACATCGTAAAGGAAAATCCAAAACATGGTAACTAATTACCATAAACATTTTTCGGGAGCTAATTTGGTTCATTAAGTTTTCTGATTAAATTTGGTTCATCAAATTAATTACAAAGAAAAAGGAGAATTGATAAAGGGCAATAAAGAAAAATAATAGGTTGTAATAATCAAAATACAAAATATATTGGAGAATTGATTCTAGGAAAGCCAAAAGTTAGGAATTGTAGCTTTAAGGATAATTGCTTTTAAGGATAGAAGCAATTCTTAAAAGTCAAACCAAACATCATTGAAAACTGAATTTTTCACTTTTGAGGGTTGTAGAAGCACTTCTTGAAGCCTTGAAGGAGATGATGATTTTTAATTGATCCCACTCAAATTGGTTTTATTTTTATTTATATTAATTAAAATATGTAAAATGACTCATGGTAGCCACATCATTAAAAATGTCAGCCAACCTTAAAATTATTTTTATAGTTAGTCTATTAATTTATTAGTAAGACTAAGAGAGAACTTGAAAAATTCTGAGATCCTTCCACTTCAAAAAACTGTCCTCATTAGCAATAAAAGCAATGTTTCTACAAACCAGCAAGAGCAATTAAAAATTCCAAGGGCACTGCAGATTTTGGCCGGCATAAGGAAAAAAACATTGAGGTATCAAGCAACTTTGAAGTTGCCAAATAAACCTGTAAATTTGGTTTGTTTTGTACAAGTCCTTACAAAACGTACATGTCCTTATCAATCTTAAATGTTTTTAAAGATATAAGTTGGCCATATACGGCAGAGTAATGGTTTTAACTAGCTTGTCACATCATTACCCTAAGCTATATTAAATCATATCTTGCATCATACAAATGCACATTTAAAAGCACATTTATATGACAACAACATCACTCACTCAGATCAACCATTCCAAATCAGAAAAAGAATGTCTTCATTTTCAATAGAAGAATTCATAGGAAATGGAGTTTTGAAGGAGCTGCTCCCGAAGTTGCTGGATGAAGGTTGGGATGATGTGCCAACAATGAAGGTTATGGACTCCGACGATATGAACTCAATAAAAATGACACAACGGCAAAAGGTTGGTTATTCTTTTCGTCAGCTTTCATCAAACTCGAAACAAGTCTACATTAAAGTATGCTTTTACTATCATTCAATTATAGTCCCTTTCAGAGTGAACATTTATCATTTAACAGTTCCCATTGGATCTGAATCCTCTACACACCCACTTTAGAGTGTAAGGTAACTGATATCAACTATAATATTAATGTTTCTAAGTCTTTATTTTCTGATTGCATAGGACTCAATTGGAATAAGGGCATACCTACATGATCGTGGATTGATGCAATATGCAGATAAGCTAGAGGCCAGTGGAAAAAATCTGCCAGAGCTTATGAGTTTAAGCAGCATGGATCTTTCTACTCAGTTTGACATGAAGAGAGGCCATATTGTCCGTTTCATAGACAGAACAATCGATGAGTCCTTTAAATTACGCGGAATTATGGCTCGGAGAAGAAGCAGCTTGATGTATAGACATGAAAGCATCCCAAATAGACTTGCATCTAATGGCTCCAATAGTATGATGAGAATGCAAACTAGAAGTAATACAATTTCTGATAGATCATTTGAACAATCACTTACTGAGCTAAAGATTAAAGATGGATATGTGTTTAAGGGGATTGTGGCTTCTGAGCCAGCTGAGCCAAGAGCATGTGGTTGTGTGCAACCTCCTCCAGTCAGTGACCAAGTTGCTCCTTATGTTGCTATTGAAAATATATCGGTTCAGAAAATAACCCCAGAGTATAAGATTGGCATGGGACCATTGGTAATAATGAAGACACCTCCAATGAAAGCCGCAGAACTGTGGCGAGATAAACCAGCTGTCTTTCTTTGTCTCCGACGACCAGGGTAAATTCTTATAATATATGTAATTTCCATCTTTGTGTTGCACCCGTGTCCTTGTCAGTTGTGATAGCTGCATGCACGAGTTCAGAGAAGTAAGCTTGCTTCAGTTGTTATATGCTTAAGTAGACAATAAAGAAACATAATATATATATATATATATATATATATATATATATATATATATACTGCACCAGAACAAATAAATAAGAAATAAAAGAAACAGTATACACAACAGGGATGAACAAATGCAAAAGTAGAACAAAAATATAACTTTAAGCTACAAATTCAGGTTTCATTAGTTCCCCTTGAACATGCAAACAGGTGCATCATGTGCAGAGCAGAGGCACACAAGCTCTTCTCCAGGAAACCCATATTTGATGCACTTGGGGTTCAACTATTTGTGGTTGTTCATGAGCACATAGAGTCAGAGGTATTAGCAAAAACATCAACTTCAACTTTAATTATTTGTTCTTTCAATCAACTGATCATTGCTTGTCTTATTATCATATTGGAGTAGATCAAAGATTTTTGGCCTCGGTACTGGGGTGGTGGTATACTTCTTGATCGGGGTAGGGATTTCTTCAAAGCTCTTGGAGGGGGAAAACTACTCAAGGAAAAAAATTTCTCAGGATTTGTGTTGAACCCTCGAGCAATTTGCAATTACAAGCGTGCAAAGGCTACAGGATTTCAAAAAAACTTCAGAGGGGAAGGAGAAATAAAGGGTGGACTCTTCATAGTAGGGAGTGGAAGGACTGGCATTGCTTACCAGTTTATTGAGATGAACTTTGGTGATTGGGCTCCTATAGCCGAAGTAATCGAAATTTGTACCCAGTTGCAGGTTATTGTTCTTGTGTTTTCCTGCCCTGTATGAATATTGCTCCCCTTTATTTAACAGTTTTTAACCAAATCTTCTGTATCTCATGCAGAAACAACAGCAAGATCTAAGTGTACTTGAGCAGCCTTAAAAGGAAACAGTGACTGGATATACTGCACGAGTATTCACTATAATTCTGTTCCTTGAATATAATTCCATCTCCATTACAATCATTGTACAACTTAGTGATATAGAAATCAGCAGTTTCTCATGCAATCTAAATGGATCAACCCTAATTGAATTCCAATGTAAATCGATCCAATACCGTATTATTTTAGTTTCTACTATCTGTTTTATGTTAAAAAAGTATATTATATAAATGTATAGAAAGTAATGAATTTAATAGAACCAAATAAAATGATAAACTAAAACTGATGAAATGGTATTACTAGTAAACTCGGAGGATCGACCCGCTATACAAAAGATAACGATACAGTAAATGAACAGTGGGTGGAGATGAATCTCATTGGAGAATGATAAAAGATACACATGACACTCTCAATGAGAAGATGGAGCCCTCTGCTGAGATGAGAATCAACTCCCATTATTCATCGACAAACTACCAACTACACAATCAGCATACTCCCATGTTCCCTCTCAGTCCCTTTGTAACGACCCCGCCTTTCTTACCCTCCGATCATTATGTGCCACCTGTCTATTCAGCTATAATTTCCTCTCTCCTTTCTAACTGTTTTCCTCTATAGTCACTGCACTTTGTTGCATGCTCATCAGAATTTACTAAGATACAGATTCATTAGGGAAGCAGTAATCTGAATATGAAGGACTGCCTTTTTTAAAGAAAAAAAAATCATCATCTCCAAAAATGCATTTGATACTTGAAATTATTGAGAAAAATCAAAGTCTCCCATTGACTAGAGATACGATCTGAAGGAGTCTATAAGGAATGGGCACCACTCACCTTAAAGTTGGATTTGTTGGGTAGAATCCAAATCTAAGATGGTGTCGAAGTCTGTTCTATTGGCCACCCATTATAGTATCCACCCACCAAACTCAAGTGGAGCATATTGAGAAAAACTCCAAGTGTCACATTTGACTACAGATAAGAGTGTTATTAGAGAATTGGAATCTCTAATCTTGGAAGCTGGCTTTGAGACGTTGAGTTAGACCCAAATCTAAGAAATAAATAATCAACGGGGGATAGTGAAGACGTTTAATTGATACAAAAGAACATAGATGATATCCCATCTGCAATGACTTCAATACACAATCACCAAAAGTCTCCACATGAACACATCCCATCTTTAAACAAGTGGAACCGGGCTGTGTCTCTTACAAGAATCTCTCTTTGGGTGATCTTAGAGATATATTTAGTTGCATTGTGGCAATCCCCACAAACCCTCAGATTTTTAACTATGCGTATGGGCAGACCAGGAGGAATAAATAACAATCCAAAGGCAATTGCAAGCTTTTCACTATGGTGATTAAGCATCTTTATTTTCTCTGAATCCTCAACATCATGCAGAACAGAATTCATATCAGGCACATAACCCTCTTTTATCATTTTGTAGTTCAACTTTTCAAGCTCAGAATATATCTGATCTGAAAATGGATTTGACTTGTCATCGGCAGAGAAAACGTGAACTTGGTTCTTGTATTTGATCCAGCTACATCCCGGTTCCTTTCTCAGACCCTTATCTCTCATACCTTTTCTTAACCTAGCAACTTCCTCCCATTTTCCTTTAGCAGCATATACGCTTGAAAGTAAGACATAGCTAGCAGTGTTATGTGGCTCTAATTCCATAAGAAACTCAGCTGCCCATTTGCCAATGTCCATGTTCCCATAGAATCTACACGAGCTTAACAAGGTTGCCCAACTTATTGCATCAGGACTGAAAGGCATCTTGTTTATAAAATTCCTTGCTTCTTCTATCCTCCCAGCTCGGCTGAAGAGATCAATCATGCAAGTGTAATGATCTTGAATTGGTACAATCCCATGTTCGTTAATCATAGATTCAAATATCTGATTTCCTTTTTCCACTAATCCTGCTCTACTACAAGCTGAAAGAACCCCAATAAACGTAACCTTGTCCGGTTTTAAACCATGGGCTAGCATGCTTTCAAATAACCCGATTGTTTCATTGGCCTTACCAAACTGAGCATATCCAGAAACAAGTGCAGTCCATGTGACTTCATCCTTGAAGCTCATTTCACTAAAAAGTCTATGGGAGTCTTCAATGCTTCCACATTTACCATATAACGTAACCAAAGCATTAGAAACAGTGATAAAAGAAATTAGGCCAGAAGTGAGAGCTCTAGCATGGAATTGAGCACCCTCTTCTAGACTTGCAAGGTTTGCACATGAGCTAATTACACTTCCGAGGGTGAAGTCATCTGGCTCAATTCCATATTTTTGCATATCACTAAATGTTTTTACAGCTTCTTCACTATAACCATTTTGTCCGTAACCCACTAACATTGCAGTCCACGATACAACATTCTTGCAAGTCATCTTTTTGAAAACTGCTTCTGCTGATTTTATATTCTTACATTTGCAATACATGTCAACAAGAGCGCTGGCAACAAATATGTTATCCTTATAACCCGTCCTAATAATATAAGCATGAACTTGCTTTCCTTCTTGCAAAGCCATAACACCGCCACAAGCAGTTAAAACACTTCCAAACGTATACTGATCCATCTGTAGATTTTCCAGTTTCATCTCTCTGAAAATATCAATTGCATCTCTATCCAACCCATTCTGAGTAAACCCTGTAATCATCGATGTCCAAGAAATCGAATCCCTTTCTTGCATATCAAAAAACAATCTTTTTGAATCTTCAACCCTACCACACCGCATCAATCCCATTATCAACGTATTATACATAACCACATTCTTCTCAGGCAACTCATCAAAAACCTTCCTTGCACAAGATATCATTCCCATCTTCGAATACATATCCACCAACGGACTCCCAACAAAAACATACGACATAAAACCAAACTTCACCACATGTCCATGAATCTGCCTACCCAATTTCACACAACCTCGTTTCGACGCAAGTATAAGCAAAGTCGAGAACGTAATCCGACTCAAATTAAACAACCCATCATTCTTCAACATCAAATTATAAGCCTTTACAGACTGATAAATCAAACCACAACCAGCATAGCCCGAAATAAGTGAATTCCACGACACCCCATCTCGTCTCGGCATTGCATCAAACAAGTGCTCCATCTCAGGAACACGACCCAGTTTCGAATAAGCTGAAAGAATGGTGTTCCATGAGTATAGATTTGGGTGGGGCATTTGATCGAACACCTTGCGGGCGTAGGTGATTGAGCCGAGTTTGGCATAAGAACTGATGAGATTGTTTAAGAGGAAGGTTTCGGGGTATGGAAGGGTTTTGATTATGTGAGAATGGAGGTTTTTTGCTTTGGTGAAGTTGCGGGTTTCACAACAGAGTTTGAGTAATGCACAGTAGTGGTTTGAGGAAGAAGAGTGTGAGAATGACATGTATTACTATTACGAATGGTGAGGAATGGAAATGGATTGAATTTGTTTAACAACAAGTGTTTTTTTTGGTCAAACCAAGATCACAGTTTCAAGTAATATCAAGTATTTGAAGACATTCAGCATATATCAAAAGCTTACTAGTTGTACATAACAGTGAGAAATGAGTTTCAAAACTCTCCAATGTCATATAACTGATAAGTTGGTGAAAGAATATTGTAAAGACACAAGAACTTATGCCGGTTCGGATTGATGAAATAGAGACCAATAAGTTGTGCATTCAAGGTTTCCATTTCTTTATCATCTTGTTTGCACCAATTGTGATTTGAATTGTCTTCTAAGTTGAGTCTTTATAAAGACTGAATCAAGCTCGATACCGGAAAGTTGATCCATTGTTTGGATGATTAAAAGTTGTAACAAAATCTAAACTCTTTTGTTCTTGTACCTTATCTCGATTATAAATAAGCAAAACTACACGTTCACATTTATTATGAAAGTTAACTAAGTGCAATTTATATCATTAAAAATATAACCCACTTAGGTTGTGTTGTTAGGTTGGTCCGGTAGTGTCAGCTTGAGATTTTAGATTATGCTCCCCCTCAACGTTTCAGGTTTCATTCTACCGATACCAATTTAGATGGACTAGTTTAGTTTTAGAAAAAATATCATTAAAAATGTGTACTTTCAAAAGTGGCATTTATGAAACTTGTTTCATGAGAATATTGTATGACTTCATTAAATATATTAAAAGTAATTAAATTTACTTATATTTGAGACAAATAGAGAACTAGAAAAAGATACATCCACGCCCAATTAAATTACCTACGGTAGACCTACATAACTTAACCCTTTTTAGTTACGTTGATTAGTACAGTTTTCCCCTCATTCTATAAAATTTGATATTTGGAGGTTGGAGTGAAATGACAATAGGAAAAAAATATATCAACATTCATTCTTTTAGTCTAGTTAAAACATTAAAGAGCAAATTTAACACTGAACAAACAAGGCATTAAAATTCGACTGGTAATAAGAAACACTGAACAAACTTGAAGGGTATTTCTAAGAACTCACAAAACCATTGATTACTTCCTTTAACCTTAATCCCTTCACAGCCTTGAAACTAGAGAATTACTAAGAAGTACTTAATCCATAAAAGGTATTACACCGGTTATATATATGACATACTAAGGTATTCGTGCATTTGAATCCAGAAAATACCAAAGGGGCACTATGCTGTATTGATTATGCGCCTATGATGAAGAATGAAGATCAAACTTAACTTTCATCTGACCAGCTGGCACGATACCTGCATCAGCATGGAACAGGGCAGTCCACTACCTCTCTGGCAAAATTTAGCAAGAAATATTGGAAGGTTTGTTTGCTCACGACAGCTTACCATCCAAGTTGTGGCTACTCGGGAGAAGTTGCTGTGAAGGTTGTTTGTGGCGCGTTATGAAGTTCATCCTCACACACTTCATGCAGCTATATTGCAAATTGTATCAAATTTGTACATAAATTTATAAAACAATCAAGTAAACCTAGTAGAAAGAAATAAACTTTCGAATATTGCAATAACTGAAAAATAAAGCACACTAAAGCAATATCATTGTTCATCGACTCCAACCATCATTTCTATTTACTATTTAGCATGCTGTAGAAACTAAATTTTAAGTGTATAACTGAAATTAAAAAAGGATTGGTGTTGAGGAAATTTCAGTCCTTGGCTGCTTGCGATGGATTAACCTGATTTGGCTCTTTAAACCCTCCAGCCAAAGGTTCCAACTGTGGTTGAACAGTCTGCCTAAGCATATCTGATAAATTTGCCATGTTAGGTAGAGTTGAATGAATCAGTCCTGGTTGATATGAATGTGATAACGGAGGAAAAGCCATTGGCATTTCTCTGAGAAACCCCAGAGCAGATGATGGACCCGGTTGATGTTGAAGAATCTGACAAAATATTCAATTTTATAAAGGTCAGTCAGGCATATATAGCTAATTGTAAGCTTTAAAATTGCTGGTATTCAAATTGACTAGAACCGTACATCTTTAGGAAGCAGCCGTTCCGTATTAAAATCCACATGTGGATTTACTGTTGCAAGTTTCATTGATAAAAACTGCCAAGAGGGAGAAAAGTGTGTCAACTTCAACTGAAAAAGATGCATAGATTTCTAGAAACATACATATATAAGGGACAACTAACAGAGGCACCTAACAAAACAGTTTATCGTATAATTATTAGTCATCCTTTACCAATTGTAACAAAGATGACACTGGCATTTAAATCATCAGCAGTGAGAGTTAAAATTATTGCAATTTCAAACAGGTAGAATAACATTATAACAGTCAACGATGTTAATGAGAAATTCTACTGGAACATATGCTGATAGCATACTGAAGCCTATGTTGTCAAATAACAGCTATAGCACCAATAGCGCTAATGGCATAGCAGAATTTGAACAAATTGCAATTTTTTCGCAATACACTTTGAGGACAAGTATTATCAAATAGCGAAATTTGATCAAATGTTATTTTCTCTGATTCATGATTGACAACACTTACTGAAGCAGAATCCAAAAATATGGGAAAATCAGTTGGATGATTTAATAATCAGGGGTTAGAAATATGATTTAATCCATACCTCAACTTGTTGTTGAAGAGACTGTACATAATTAATGATTTCATCTAGCATCACTGCCTTGCCAGTGACCTACAAACAGAATAACAATGATATATCAAAAGAAAACAACACCCTAAATCCTTGTATGTAGATAGGGTAGTGAAATCTTTCAGTCTCAAGTTTTAAATGTACCTTATTACATCCAGGTACAAGATCTTGAAGAAACTTCATTCTTTCACTGATCTTTTCTCTCCTCACCTACAGTTGAAATCTAAATAATTAGAAATCTAAATCCAAACAATTTTTTTTCTCATCACATAAATTTAGTTAGAACATCTTACTCTCTCTGCAAGGCTATGGCTATTTGTTGCTTGACCACGGCGAGCCCTAACATGTACGTATCCCTCATTAGGCGGATCAGAAGCTTGAGACCCCTGTTTGGCATTCTTCCCAGAAGCCTTGGTTGTTGAACTTGTTAGCTGCTTTCCCTTTTTCCTGCTCTCACAGTTGTCCTTTGCAGTTTCACTTGGTAGCTCAAGAGTTCCAGTGGCTTTATCACTATCACCATCCTAACAGAAAATAAATAAAATAAAATAAAATAAACTCACATGGACAAGGGGGAAACAGTATTAGTCATGGTTATCAATATCCTACGATACATGTGAGTTGTATCTTGATTCGATACAAAACTAAACTCGATCAATACAAATCCCTAGTGCATCTATTTTGGATATGAACCTCATTTTTAATCCCAATTCACTATGATGAATTTTGATTGTTTCTAATGAATCACAACCTAAAATTAGTGTTGCTCTAGTCACTTACCTTTCGTCATTTGATTAATGACTTGGACCTACGACTATATTGAGGCCATCTACAGCTTATAATTTTGCTATGTCGCTTGATTTTACTTAAAAAATTCATATTTTATTGGTAATTCATAATAAAAGATTCAACCCACTATTTAGAACAGAAAATAGATCATCCTATTCACGATTTGAACCTCAAATTGATAACCACAGTATCAACTATACTAAAAAAACAACTAAAAGAAACATACCTGCCCATTTCTTTTCCTTTTCTTTGGAATTAGACCTTTAATAGAAGGTTCTCCACTTGCACAGTCCAACATTTGGGAACCATCGTCGCCACTCGATTCATCTCCATCAGCTTCATTACAAGACCCTCCAAGAGCTGGTTTCCCTTCATCTTGAGACATTACAGGACAATCACTTCTTCGATCAATCTGGAGAGGACTTCCATCACTACCAAGATGCTCAACAGACCGAGACACATGTAGAGGTATAGCCATAGATTGAGGAATCCCACATGAGTTCATCATATCTACGAAACTCCCGGCACTAAAGCACGTCATCCTTGCAGCATCAACAAATCCAGAATCAGTTGAAAACTGAGACAAACTCTGAGGAAATATCCCAGCCCCATTTGGTAAAACACCATCCCTCTTCATCATAGAACTACTACCAAGGTCCCAACCCATTCCAACTGTCCTATCATCACAACCAACTCTTGCAAAACCAAACCCATCTTTTCTCACTTCATTGCTCTGACCATTAACATCACAAAAACCACCCAAGTTTTCAGAATTAGTAAGAAGGTCCAAGAAGTTAGGACCATATGAATCTACCATTGAATTAGGACATGAAGAAGAACCCATCATAGAATTTTCCATGGAAACCAAACCTACAGATGAATTTGCAAGGTTGCCACTAACAAACCTCCAATCTAAAGGACCCTCCTTTCTATCTACCTCAAACTTTTCACTTTCACTCATTTTTTCCTAAACATTTATCTACCAAAACCACCACTATCAAACTCTTTCCTAAAACTTATTTGAAGTAAACTCAAAATAGTTAACTTCAGGTTAAACTAGACAATAAAGTAACCTTAAACAGTGACCAAATAGTAGATTATATAGAAAAACTAAACATTATAAAAAAAATGTGTCTGAGAAATTAACATTGAAGTAAATGAACAAAGCCCAAATCAAAATTTAAAACCAAACTGAACAAATGAGACAATACCCAACTCCTAAAAAGTTGCAAAAACACAAAATTGAAACTTTTTTCAATTTTTGAGAAAAATTTCAAGTTCCCAAAAGATGTACAATAGAGGGTCACACACACACACACACACAAGAGTTTGCAGAAGAGGGTAAAAAAGGGTGTTTTCAAAGGAGGGGTGAAGAGAAAGTATGTAGTCAATGAATCAAAGAAAGAGAGAGCATTGAATTGAGTATCATAAATAGCCCCAAATTGAAAAGCTAGGTCAGAAATTGCAGAAGCTAGAAGAAGGTAAAGAGAAAAGGAAAAGTGAAGCAAAAGTGGGAAGTGAGAGAATCCATTTATGATTCTGAACTACTTTTAGCACCCTGCTTTGAGCTTTTTTACTAGAAAACGTTTATTGATTTTGGGAACTCTATTTCTGTTTTCTTGCTATCAAACCTGCCTTTTACTGCTGAGAGGAGAAAAGAGAGAGCGCACACAAGCAAAGTAGTAAACAAAGCCAACTAATTAGTGTGTATGCAAACTCTAATTCTATCCGTAAAAATATCAAAATTGTTTGATCAATATCACGATTCATGATAATGATTTAAATTTCAATTCGAATATTTGTTTGGGTGAATTTTCACTTTCAGACTATGTTTGAATTGATAGAGTAGAAAGAAATGAAATATAAATTTCATTCCGTTGTTTAAATATTTTATAATATTACATTGAGATTAAATGGAATGGAACAAATTATAATTTTTTTTTTCATTTTTATCCTTGACTAAAAAAACACTATTATTTGTTTAAAACATATTTACTACTATAATTGTATCTTCTTCAATAATTCAACTACGAAAACAAGCTCATGGAGCATCTTAATTTGATTTGGCATGCCAACCAAATTACTACCAAATTGTTTTTTTTTAAGGATAAATTACTATCAAATTGTTGTAATTCATACTCTACATACTTGAAATTAAATTGATAATATCAATTTTAACTGTGTCAATTATAACCATGCTAATTCAAAGATAATTCTTAACAAATAAATAAAATAAAATAACCAAGTAAGAGCACAACATAGCAAAAAACTTGGAAGGATATTGTTATGATAAACGAGCATAAGATAAACATAGCAAAATTCATCCGTAAAAAAAAAGGAAAGACAACGTTTCAAAAAGATATAATTAAAGGATTGATGTGTGGTGAACAATTGCAATAGGAGACGTAGAACTTTATTTTTTACATATACACTGAGCAAAAAGAAAGTGTATTCGAGATGAATATTAATTGTGTTGATAAAATAAATAAGGGGTAAAAAGGTAATATTTTAATTACAAAGCTTATTCCATTGCATCGGAGGAAATGAGAAATTGAAGGACACGATGGTATGAGTTTCATTAAGTTTCATTCTACTTTATTCATTTTCTGCAAATCCAAACAATAAAATCCAATTCTTTTTCATTCTATTTCATCATTTATCACCAATCCAAACATACCTCGAGTGTCATTTCGTCTATCTACTAAAATCAAGCCAACTAACTAGTAAGCAGCGTGTGTGTGTATTTTGAAAGATAACGGTGAGTGAGTGAGAGAAAAACACTTTCATTTATACTTAGTTCGAGTAAAATCCTATTAATAATAGGAGTTTTCTATCATGTGCAAATTTGAACATGCGATAAACGATTTTGTTAAGTTGGATATCACATTTTAAAAACAAAAATAAAAGATGAAAACAATGATTCAATCTATTCTCATTTGATTCTTGATATCGTGATATATCATTTGACGTCAATCATTCAATCTATTGTGAAGATATAGTGTGTCACATACACAAAGGCATTGAAACAGAGACCCCTACGATTACTTAATGATGAGACTTAATGTTTGCCTTCTAAGTAAATTATTATCGCTACTATGTGAAGATAATATATAAGCATTGTTCAATTGAAAGAAATTTGTGTGTACAAAGTTATCACCAAGTGAAATGTTTAGCAAAAGATTGATATTTATCATCTCAAATATGATATCTTGTATGAGAGAGGGAAATAAATATAGTTTGAACTTTTTTCATCAAAATTGATTTTGTCTTGTTGAATCTTCTTGACAAGGTTTTTGACGAGTGTTCTTGTACAAGAATGTACTATTTTTTCTACTCTAAAATTTTCTTCCATTACTTTTTTGTTCATGGTAAAAATTTAATTAGTCGTATCATTAATGATCGTCCAATGAAATGTTTTAATAATATTTAGAAGAAGTCTATATCCCTCGGCCTTTTTCATATTTCATAGAATTCACTAATAATTCAACTACCAACAAAAAACTACATAAAACTACTACCCAAAAAAAATCCACTAATAATTTATAGGGTTAATATGTCTTTACCCCCTGTAATTTGGGCGAGTTCCGGTTTACCCCCTGTAAAAAAAAAGTTTAGATTCCAACCTTATAATATGAAAATTCTCCACAAAACACCCCTGTAATATGAAGATTCTCCACAAAACACCCCTGACCCCATCATGACGTTGACGTGGCATGCCACTGTATAATTATTTTATTTTTTATTTTTTTTAAAACCTGACACGTGTGTAATGGACGCTGACGTGGCACGCCACTGTGTAATTATTTTAATTTTAATTTTTTAAAAACGTGACATATGTGTAATGGTTTAAAAAATTATATTTAAAAGATAAAAAAAATAAAAAAAACTGAAAATTAATTTTAAAAAAAATTAAAAAAAGACATTTTTTTTTCTTCAAAAAACGAAAAAAAATTTGATTTTTTTCAAAAAATCAGAAAAAAATAAATATTCAAAAATTAGCTTTTGTTATTTTTTCGAATATTTTTAAAATTTTAATTTAATTTGGATTTTTTTAAAAAAATTTCAAAATATAGTAAGTTTAGAAATTTTTTTATTTTTCATATAATTTTTTGGGAAATATATATATATATATATATATATATATATATATATAAAGGAAACACATCGTAAAAAAAATTCTGGAATAAATTTTCGAAAAAAAAAATCTGAATTTTCTTAAATTTTTAAATAAATTTGTATCCAGATTTTCAAAAATAAAAATATTTTCCAGATTTCTTTTGTTGAGAAAATTTAAAAAACTTTTTTTTCGAAAAAAAAATATCTGTTTTAAATTTCGGAAAATATATATTTCCAAATTTTCGAAAATAATTTGAATTTATTTTTTTTGAAATATATATTTTAAAATTTTCGATTTTTTTTTAAACATTATGGAAAATTAAAAAAAAAATTGAAATATATATTTTTCGTGAATTATAAATTTTGGAAAATATTTTTCGTAATAAAAATAAATCCTGAATTTTTTTTTATTTTTACTAATTTTTTATTTTTTTAAAAAAAATAGGCACAAATGCCATGTGTACCTTTAAAAAAATGAAAAACAAAATTAATTATACAGTCAGCATGCCACTCAGCTCGCCACGTCAGCAATTCTGCACAGTCACATGGGTCAGGGGCTAAAATCAAAGAATCTTATTTTACAGGGTTGGAATCTAAACTTTTTTTTTTACAGGGGGTTAAACTGGAACTCGCCCAAATTACAGGGGGGTAAAGACATATTAACCCTAATTTATATTAGTAAAGGTTTAACACAAGTTATTGCACTTTATATGTTTGTGATACATTGTGTTAAACTCTAGATATGTGTGTAAGTTTCAGGTCCCGTGCTCTATAAATATGTCTTGTGTAGCATTGTGAATGATACCTTAAAGAGTAAAATATAGGGTTAATTTTTTAAATTCATCTTATAATATACGTAAAATCTGAAAAATAACGATGTAAAAAAAATCATATTATGTCGCTGTAATTCGAGATTCTTCCTATTTTCTGCCTTTTATTTTCCCACCCAACACTTGACAACCCACTCTGCCTTCCTTTTCCTATTTATTCTTAATTCAATACCGACATGACTAATAACATAATTAGTTAACAAATATAATAACACACTACACAATTAAAAGGAATGTTTTTAGGTAAAAGAATATTAATGCTTTGACAACGAATTGAAAAGGAATACTTTAACACTAACGTGAGTTAACTCACACTGATGTTTGGAACGTGACCAAACATGACTTAAGTTACGCAGGATGTATTCCAACGTGACTTAAGTCACACTAGGTTTAACATCTGCGTGAGTTAAGTCATGTGGGAGTATTTTAGAAAGTTTGATTGGGAGTGAGCAATTTTTAATGGGAGAAAAACAATTTTCCTAAATCTATATCACCCTCTCTCAAATACTTGTCGCGGTGGCTACAGTTTTACCGCATTTCTACGTTTTCAATTCAGCTCAGAAAACGTATCTTCATCCTTGCTTCTTCTTACATTTCTTTCTTCTTTGTTTCTTCTTCTCACACCTGTCTGCGCGAAGCAATGGAAGAGGAGTGTTACATGTTTCCTGAAATATGATTGACTCGGTCCAGGTTGAAAGGCACTGCGGTTCTCTGATTCACAACGAAATTGGCCAAGTCAGCCGATCCGTACCGGGTGAAATGCACAACTGATCCAATTAATGATTCGAACCGCTTACACCACTGGTTCACGGTACAACTGGTTCGACCGGTTCCGTCCGGTTTTTAAAACTATGCTATAACTCCTTCCTAATTTAAATATAAAATAAAACTAGGAGATGTTGAAATTATAATTACGCTTTTAAAAAAATAAAACTAAGATTTATTAGAGGTATACAAATTTAATTAATAAACTAAATTTAAAAAATTACACGATCCAATAATATATTATCTAATAGGTTTTTTTGAATCGGCAAATATTATTAAACGCAAGGTATGGACGAAACAAGATACAAATGATGTCGCATATAGACGGTACACCATAACCACCTAAAAACACCATTGAAGATAAACCCACCAAAACACATCACCACCTAAAACAGACTCAAAAAAAAAAAAACACTATAAACATGGTATCCACCACAGCCCATCGTCACTACTCACCTCCAAAGAATACCCTCAAAATAAAACATTGAAACCTTGACACCCAAGTTGAGCCACATTTCGAAGAGCACATGACTGAAGGATCATGCAGCTTCCACAACCTCGCGACCTCCGATCCATCGAAAGAGCACAAAACAAAAGCCCGAAAACCAACTTGAGTCAAAGAACTGACTCCCGATCTCGAATCAAAAGTGATCGGTCCACCAAACTTTAGTATAAAATTAGCAGGGCACCCCTCGCCCCCAGTACACCAGAGAAAAACCAAATCAAGTCATACAAAGATTACAGCAAGACCCCGACTCCTGATCTCGAAGCCAAATGAACCGGCCCACCGAAAACCAGCACACAAAAAGTAAGGCGAAAGACATGGCATGCGAAGTTTAAAAAACAAACAAATCACAAGGAAAAGGCTGAGCACAAGGGACACACACCCTCAAAACTCCGTAAACACCTAAACCACCCAAAAGGCATTTATCTAATAGGTTGAAATCAATAAGTTTTAAACTGTAAAAAATCAAATACATCAACCGTCGTAAACAAATCTAACATACATATATTGAGAAATGTGATAACAATATAATTGATAGACAATGTTTTGTTTTCTTAAACTTATTTGTAATATTTGTTGCTTCCCATATATCCATTTTTCTAGTTATTGTCCAGATTTAACTTGTTGTTAAATTTTAACAATATATGCTAAGGATTTAAAACTAACTTAGCTTCTGTCCTCTCTATTCTTAGTTTCTTTGTTAAACGAGCGAGCCCCTTGCCCAAAGCTTGAAACAACAACTTGAACAAACTTCTAAACCACGATAAATCACTAACAACTTGAACCTATATTTTAACTTCTTCAAACTCTCCTATATAAAAACTGTGTAAACTTCATCATCCTTACCATCGCTCTCTTCTCAATAATTTGATTGAAATTATAACTAAATAAAAACAAGTATATTGAACCATGGTTTGTCATCAAGAAATCAACCATGACTTTTTGCGCTTTATTTTTGTTATTGTTATGGTCACATTTTTCACTATAAAGGCTAGTCCTACAAAACAATCGAAAATAGAAGGCATTGAAATAAATGCAATTGACCAATGTTGGAGATTTAATCCTGAATGGAGGATACATCGGCAACAACTTGCAACTTGTTTGGTGGGATATGCATGAAAAATGACAAACAACATTGGCAAGAGCCTAATCCATTTTAAAGTTACTGATCCTTGTGACCACCCTTTAAATCCAAGACCAGGCACCTTAAGATACAGAGCTTCTAAGATTTAAGGTAAAGTTTGGATCACATTCCAAAGGGACGTGAACATTAATCTTATGAGACCTCTTCTCATTAGTAGTTTCACCACCATTGACGGTCGAGGCATCGATGTCCATATTGTTGATAATGCATGCTTGATGATATATAAGGTAAAAATTAATAATCAACTTAATGTTAAAATAAAAAGGATTTAGTTTTAAGATGAAAAATATAGATGAAATAAATGAATAACTGGATTATCCCCAAAAGTTCGGCAAAAAAGTTTATGTATAAAAAAGTGCTACATATATTGTCATATTTAAAAAATCAAATGTTACATCATCGGATGTAATCCAAATTTTAAAACAAATACAATTTGTCTTTATTTTATTGCCTCTAACACTTATATGACGTTAAAACTAAAGACAAATTTTATCTTTTTTTCTCTGGCTTTGTCGATAAATTATTTTCCTTTGAAGTTTGTAGAATCATTGTTATAGTTTTAAAATTTCTTCTATTATATTTCGAGCACATATCTATCACTTCATAACTTAAAATGACATTTTTATTATTTGTTATAGGCAACCAACATAATCATCCATGGAATCAGAGTTCATCATTGTCGACCTCAAGCTCCTGGAATGGTGATGGGTCCCAATGGAAACATTATGCCATTGGGTCAAGTGGATGGAGATGCAATCAGATTGGTTTCAGCTTCAAAGATTTGAATTGATCATAGCACACTTTATGATTGTCAAGATGGTCTTCTAGACGTTACACGAGGTTTCACTGATGTAACAATCTCCAACAATTGGTTTAGAGAACAAAATAAGGTTATGCTTTTTGGACACGATGATGGATTTGTCAAAGACAAAAACATGAAAGTAACTGTTGTGCACAACTATTTTGGACCTAATTGCCACCAACACATGCCTAGGTAATTAATTATTGCAAAATTAGTAGTTTTTTTAATAATAAATTAAATTAGTAGTAAAAAAATTAGATTTGAAAATTTTTATTAATTATTTTTATTATTAATTAAAAATGTTACAGAATCCGTCACGGATACACAATGTGGCGAATAACCTGTACATGGGATGAGTACAATATGCAATAGGTGGAAATATGAAACAAAGCCTTAAGAGTCAATCAAACCTCTTCATATCAGCAACAACAGGGAATAAAGAGGTAATTATTTCAATCATCCATATATTAAACTTTTATGAATGTGTCATTTATAAAATGGTTGCAATATATTGTATTAATTGATTGATTAATTATATAATGTGTGTAAGTGACATGGAGGAAAAGTAGTAATGGAATTGGAGACACTTGAGAGTTTTATTTAGTTGAGGATGCTTTTGAAAATGGAGCATCATTTATAGAAACAAAAGATGGACATGTGACAAAACCTAATTATAGCCTTGAACAGAACTTCAAAGTTGCTGATGCAAAATCTGTGAGATCATTGACTAGATCTCGGGTGTGTTACAATGCAGTAAAATCTCAATATATTGAGTTCAAATTCAAAGTTTGGTATTACTAGAGGATAGTTTGAACAATAGTGGTGGATGAAAGGGAGAAAAAACATATTCATTTATAATTAGGTTCATATAAAATACCAGTGTTAAACTAGACATGATAGACAATATTGTTAGGTTGAATATCATGTTTTTAAAATTTAAAAACATGCGAACAATGATATTTAAGTAGAATTGATGCCTCATGTGAACTTTGTTGATTCTTAGTATCATGATATATCATTTGCCGTCAATCATTCAATGTATTATGAAGATATGCTATGTAAAAATAATGTTGCAAGCATTGTTCAGTAGAAAGAAATTTTTGTGTAAAAACTTATCACCAAGTGAAATCTTTTGCAAAAGATTGATATTTGTTGCCTCATATATGATATTTTGTATGAGGGAGAGAAATAAATATACTTTGCATTCTTGATTTTGTCTCGTTGAGTTTTCTTAGTAAGCTTTTTGACGGGTCAGATCTTATACAAGAATGTACTATTTTTCCTTCTATAGAATTTTCTTCCATTTTTTTTTCATGGTATAATTTTAGTAAGTCTTATCATTAATGAACATCTAATGGAATGTGTCATTTATTTTTGGTAGACGTCTAATATCCCTAATCCTTTTCCTATTTCATAGAATCCACTTATAATTAACACAAGTTATTCCACTTAACTGATATATGTAGATGAAACATTGTGTTAGACTCTTAATATGTTTGGAAGTGATATGTGTTCTATAAATAAGACTCGTGTAGTATTGTGAATGCTGACTTGAAGAGTAAATTGTAGGGTTCATTTTTCAAATTGGCTATGTCATATACGGAGGTCTGAAAAATCACCATGTAAAAAAAAAAACTCATTCTACACCTGTAATTTTATATTATTTCTATATTTGACTTTTTTTTTCCTAAAGTCCAAAAAAGGGACATAGAGGTTGAATTGTTTCATGATTTTTTTTTGCATGGATGTTTAGGACGTTAAAATACGACTTTTCAGGAAAAATTAGAAATTTCTAACAAAAGATAGATTAATTATGAATTTTTAAAGCGTCAAATGCACATAATACGAAACAAAAATCCCAATCTGGAAATCAAATTTTGAGTTGATTGTTTGCAAGCACATCTATAAAATTACATAGGAAGGATCTCTCATAATATGTGTTATTTTTACGGTGACATTTTTCTGACTTCAGGTACGTTACAAGGCCGATTTTAACAATTAACCTTAAAATATACAGACTATCTTCTTCTCTACTCAATCTTTCATTCATACGCTTCTAACTTAATTTCGTATTTTGTTTTACATCATAACAATAATCGATTAATAGATCATAAACTTTGAATTGTTTCACTTTTAATGGTTCGTAGATCTGACACGCTTATGCTTTCATGTATGATGAGACAAACTGTGTCGGCCTAACCTATCCAATCATGGTGCCTTACTATCAACTTCTGAAAGGGGTAATTTGATCTTAAAGTAATCATATGATATGAAATACTCCAAATTTAGGCAAAGCGCTGAGTTTGTTTTATATTTTAGAATGGTTAAGTGATGTGTAGATGGATAACGTTGATTTTGCGGTGAATTCTTAAACAACTAATTACGCTTTTCACTTCGTTAGATCATATCTTAGAATTCAGTCATATTATTTAAATGTGTAAATGAATTTTCACTTCCCATTTTACAAACTTTTGAGTGAAATTCAACGGACGACAAACAAACGAGATGAACTCGTAATCTAAAAAGAGAAGTTGCATTTATTTTAAAGGAATATTGAAAATCGAAAAGTTTTATTTTCTTAGAAAACAATTCCTTATTTTAAAATCCTAGTGTTCGAACATTAGTTAACAAAACCCTTATTTTAGTATTTCGTTGTAAAAAAAAGGATCATACTATTCTTGAGAACTAATGTCTTTAAGACGCTAAGTAAAAAAACAAAAAGAAATAACTTTTACATTAATTTTTTTTTTCTTCACACTTTTAAAGATTGACCACAAAAGTTCCAATACTATGTTATTATGTTTAATTTCTTAATTAATATCTAACACGAGTTAACATTTTTCTTTAGAGACAAAATTCAAAGACGGTGTCAAATAACAGAACACCGTCCAATGACATATTCTCCCGTTGTCACTCACTCCAATATACTAATCACACGAGAAACACGACAGTGGCAATACTGTAATATTTTCATATCCCAGTGGCATTTTATCACAACAGAAGAAGAGTCAAACAACGCTACCGCAAAGCATTGCTTTCTTCTTTCTTTCTCCTTTTATTTTTTATTTTTATTTAAAAATAAAAATAAAAACCATCAAAACAAACAAAATTGTCAGACGCAACACACTTCGTGAATTCCCAGGTACCATTTTCTCTGTTTTACACGTTGTTTTTTGTTCCAATTATGTTTTTTTTTGTTCCCAGGTACCTTATGTTTAATTAGTTTCATTGATTAAAGATTATTTACTAATTTTTGTAAATTATATTTTTTTTTGTTGATTATATATGAATTAATCAATTTAGTGAAAAGGGTAGTTATTTATTGATCTTGATTGAAAATTAAGCTGTTTAGATATATTTTTTTTTTTGCTTTTGAAGTTTTTTATTGATCAATTATAAGCATAATTTAGTGTGACAATTATTGGAAATTTGCAGATTAAGTGTTTGTTAAAAAGTTTAAACGAAAATTGGGAACTGTATAAGAATTCAGAATTCAGAAATGGGATCTGAAGGGCCAAAGAAAATTACAATTCATGTAACTGGGTTTAAGAGGTTTCAAGGAGTGCCAATAAACCCTACAGAGATTATTGTTAATAATCTGAGGGATTATGTTGAAAAGAAAGGTCTTCCAGCTGGTGTTACTCTTGGAAGTTGCACTATTCTTGAAGTGGCTGGTGATGGTGCACTTCCTCAGCTTTATCAGACCATGGAATCGGTTGTGTCGAAAACGGATACAGAGAGTAATTCAAATGTTGTGTGGGTTAGTTTGTTTTCTCTTGTTCAATTTCTAGTAATATTAGATTTCGGTTTATTTGTTGATACTGTTTTGATTGAATTATCTTAGCTTATATATTGGTATGAGATTGTTTGAGAGATTGTATAGAAGTAGCTTATGATATGTCTAATCTATAAGCTGTTTTCAGCTAATTTGTATAAGATTTTCAGGATAGCTCAAGTAAACAACTTGTAGCTATAATGAAAATAGTTTGACTTTATTTATCTTTTGTTATAGGAATAGCTTATACGGAAGCACTTATGTGATATAATCACTTAATTAAATTGTTTTTCCAAACAGATTATATGATAGTACCTTTAAAATTGTGGTAATAAATAGCATGTAAGTATACAATCAGTTGGTTTCGATTGTCTTTATTATGTCTTTGAAAAATGTATAATAAAGTATGCAGCAAATTACTATCTACTAGACTTGAAGATTGTTTGTCACACTTGTCATTTTCACCACATTTCTGGTAGGGACAAATTGAATTGCATTAGGTAGAGACAAATTGAATTGCGTTAGAAATTTAGTTTTTCTTGTCATGTTTTTGAAATGGCAAATATTATTCACCTCAAGATATGCAAGACGCACAAAAACTCGCGGATTCTGCCTATATACGTAACACCAAAACACCGGAAGAAACAAAACACCTACGAGGCAACAAAGCAATGTGGCTGAGGTATACAAGCATGGAGCACGCATACTCCTGCCACACTACCCAAAAAGCCAACAACCACTAGCCTACAGTACCCATTGCTGCGCTGCACCCATGCCAAACAGCAGAAGCGAACAGAAGCTCGAAAAAACAGCAGCTAACAGCAGCTAACAGCAGCTGCAGACACCACAGGTTCGTTACAGCAGAAACAGCAGGGACCAGGAGGAAAACAACAGAAGCAAGCACAAAAAACCAGAAGCAAGGTACAGCAGGTCCGCTAGCGCAACAAGCAATCTCTCGGACACCAATTCCACTCGAAAAACATACAAGCCGGAATGTTAAATCTAGATACTAGCCACCTCCAAGACATCACCTTAACCTCCTCCGCTAACTCGTCCCACCTTGCGACCTTATTGTTTTTCTTGTCATGTAATCTGTAACATTTTATTTCCATCATCACATTAATGCCTTGAAATTTCTGCTAGACATTCTAACAAATTGGCTTAAAGAGAATTAAGAAGAAATAAACTCGCACCATTACAGTTATGCAATTAACACTTTATTTAGCGTTATTTTGTTCCTCTCCGTTTTTCTTTCTGTTTCTATCCTCGTTAATTTAGAGATAATTTTATATGCTTGTGGGAAACCAGTGTTGTCAATCGCGGATTGCAAAAAATAGTAGTTTGTTTAGATTCCGTTATGCTACAATATTTGTTTTTGTTTTGACAAAGTTATGCTACAGTCCTATAGTGCTTCTATAGCCACTGTTTGATAACACTCTGTACTAAATCATGTATCGCTAAAGAATAATGGTTTGTTAAAATACCACTATGCTATTATAGCTCTATAACGTCGCCATAACTGCTATTTTACAACATTATGGGTAACCAGTGATCAGTAGATGTTGAGTAAAAGATATTGTGATGCAGAAATGCGTGTAAATTATATAATCATATTTCCTAGATTATTTTGATAATAGAAATTTTCCTTGAATTTATACTTCAGCTTCACTTGGGGGTGAATAGTGGAGCTGCAAGGTTTGCCATTGAGCGGTTGGCAGTGAATGAAGCTACTTTCCGCTGTTCTGATGAATTAGGATGGCAACCACAAGTGAGTTATGATCATGCTTCTTGTTTATTTTTTATAGATGAAATTAGAAAAAAGCTACAATGTTTTCTTGTATGGTTTAAAGAATACCATGTTTTTCATTATCTGAATTCGATTTTCTTTGTTTTCCAATTTTCTTTTGCAGCAAGTACCAATAGTCCTTGAAGATAGAGGAATTTCTCGAACAAGAGAGGTAAAACTGCAATTACTTGTAAAATTCTTTCGCATGATCTATAACATGTTGGATTGCATTTTATAGGGCAAGTTCTGTTTTGCACAAACCAGTTTTTCATTTTGTTTAATGTATAGGGAAAAATCCAAACTTCATGTTAGTCAGAAATAAAGGCTAAACAAAGCTGATAAAGCTTACATAATATTCACCTTATAAATTGGTTTTGTGAGGTTGAGTTTGATCTAAAACGTAATGTTGTATTAATTGGTTGAGGGAATATCTATTCTTTACTTGTAACAACTGAATAAAGATTACACTTTGATGCTGTATTAGTGGGTTGAGAAAATTAGAGAAAGAACAAATCAACAAGGAAAGAAAAACAGAACATATATTTGTATTCGGTTATGTTTGTGTTAAATAAAGGGTCTACCCCATACTTGATGTTGCAAAGTCCAATGCCATGGAAAGTGCTAAGTGATTGTGTTTATGGTTATAGACTTGTTTGGTTGGAGTTTGTTAGAACCCCAACCTTGGTTCAAATGTACAAAGATACGAAAATCGTAAAGAGAGAACACACAATATTTGATCATAGAGTTCGACCAATTGTGCATACATCTCCGACTCTAGAGTGGCTGTAGTACCATTCTGTTATTTTAGCTTAGGATACGACTCATGCTTAAATATTATGGTCCAGTTTGCAAGATTACCCGAGTCTTGGAATTGATGGAAAAATAGTTTAAACCATAATGAACTTGTGAAGGAACATCTTGTTCATTCTCTCATACTTGCATGCTATTGTACCTATGGTATGAATGTCTTTATTATTTCCTTAACATGCTACTATTTTTTGTTTTATATAGACTTCTCTACCCGTTGATGCAATCTTGAAATTCTTGAAAAAGGGAAAAGATTATGATGTGATGATATCAGACGACGCAGGCCGATTTGTTTGCAATTATGTGTATTACCACTCTCTTCGGTTTGCAGAACAGAAGGGTAACAAGTCTCTATTTGTTCATGTTCCCTTATTTTCAAGAATCGATGAAGACACTCAGATGAGATTTACATCCTCTCTTTTGGAGGCCATTGCTTCTGCATGTTAATAATGCAATTGATTGAATTGTATGCAAGGACTGCCATGTCCTGTCATCTGGTTGTGTATGTAAATCATTTGTCTCAACAGAAATGCAATTGTATAACATTTATTGAGTGAACAACAAAGTTGTTCTTTGATTTATTTTCTTTGGCGAGTCGTTGATCGATGTATAATTCTTGAATGTCTGTTCTTGGATTGCACAGATAAATATATGCTGGTGATTACTAAATCTTATTAATTGCAAATGTTATGCAATTCCACATCATAACATAGTTCTAAGTCCAACAACAAAAGAAATAAATAAATAATTTGTTATTGGCTTTTACTATACAGCAAAAATGACACACATGTTGGCAAAAAAGACCAACCTTGAGCACACCAAGTAAAAAGGTCACAAATGCTGGGTGAAAAGACTAATATCTCTCAAAGTTTGCTTTAAGCATCTGCATCATCACTGTTGAGTCAACCTTGTATAGTTGAGTACAGTTTTAAACAAAACATTTGAATGGCTATATTTGTGTATGACTAGGATGGTGTGTATTTTATTTTCTTCAATTGGAAGAAAGTGGAATATAAGGTTGTTAGATTTACCTTTTACATGTGAATGTCATGATAAGGTTATAGTTGGCGGTAAAGTTAGTATATGTGGTTTCATAAAAAAAAAATAAGTAAGTATATTTGGGAATTATATTCCAAGAGTGATTAAGGTCTTAAGGATGATCAGCTTTTTGATGTATCGTTTTGAAGCTTAATTGAGTTTTATGGTTTCGAAAGGAAACAAGTTGCAAGCAAATATTGGAGTAGATTGGAAAATGGGTAAGTGATTAATTAAGTTATTTTATTTTAAGAAAGTGATTAATCAAGTTATTACAATTATTCACTATTATACGACTTGATTCACAATTTGTCTATTCCAATTTCTGGCATATAACATCGTTTGCTATCGAATATAATTAATTAATTTTACTTAAAGAGACAATCGAGTAAAAATAAATAAATAAAACCTATTGCAATTAAATAATTTAAAATACGACACAATGTAATTATCTATATTTTTTATATATCATATGTTAATAAAAAGTTTAGATGAATTGAACACCAGATAACACTAAAATCTGAAACAGATCTCATGAATCATAAAAGATTAACCAAACCTTTTATAAGTCATCCACCAACCAAATCTCTACCATCTAATTTGAATACAGGCCCTAGCGCCATGAGCTGAACATAAGTCTGTTCGGTAAAACACTTTTTTGATGTTATAGTTTATGACTTATAAACTCATATGATTAGAAAAGATCTATTTGATAACCATCATTGTCTCATGTGTTTATAATACTCCATCCGTTTTATAATGAGTGTCACTTTAGCTAGAAAGATTTATTTCAAAATGAATACCACTTTACATTTTCAATCAACTTTAATTTTTTTCTTCGAACTTTACCCTCAATAAATACTCTAACTTTTCTCTCGCACAATTTTCAATGCAACTTTAAGTTTGTGTTTTTCTTGGGCATTTTAGTAAAAGTGTTATGTCTAATGATTATTTCATTCCATTTCTTAATTTGTGTGCAATTGACTAAAACGACACTCATTATAAAACGGAGGAAGTATGTTTTTACTAGCTTATAACATACAATTTGATAGACTAATTCATGTAGCTTATAGTTTGTCATATTTTATCCCAATTTGACCCCTATAATTTTAGTTGTAAAAAATTAAATATATATCTTTTATGTTATTTCATTTTTATAAGCTAGTAATTTTACTAAAATACTACAAATTCAATTAGTTAGGTTATCCATCATTAGATGTAAGTTAATTTATCAACTATCTACTGTAACATACAAAATTTTGTCACCCTCAATCATCATATGAGAAAATCTTCTTCGTTCTGAAAAATCAATCAAACATTCAGTTTCTGAAAATCTTGTTCCAAATAATGAGTATCTTAACCAAACAATTACAAACTAAATGTTGCCGAAAACTCAAAAACACCATTGTCAGAGCCATAACAACATCTACACAAATGCAACAAAGTGACCATGTTTACATCAACAATCGCCAAATCGATGCTTTCATAAAATCAAATAACCCAAACTCAGCACTTGAACTGTTCCACAACATGCAAATCCGTGACACTGTCACCTACAATTTACTCATTTCATCCTCTTGCTTGCCACCCAAGAAAGCTTTTCGTCTATATTCCGAAATGGGTTTGTTTGGAACAAGAGAAACCACGACTACGTTTGCTTCTGTTGTAGCTCTTTGTACAAATAATGGGTTTTGGAGGGAAGGTTCTCAGGTTCATTGTAGGGTTGTAAAGTTTGGATTTTTGAATAATGTGTTTGTTGGTGGTGCACTTGTTGGGTTTTATATGAATTTTGGGGTTAATGGGGTTGCACTGAAGTTGTTTGATGAGTTGCCAGAGAGAAATTTGGGTGTGTGGAATGCGATGTTTCGTGGGTTTTGTGAAATGGGTTGTGTGGAAGTTGAAGAGTTGCTTGGGTTTTACGCTAGGATGTGTTTTGAAGGTGTGGAACCAAATGGGGTTACTTTTTGTTATTTGCTTAGGGGGTGTAGTAGTAAGAGAAGGTTTCATGAAGGGGAGATGATTCATAGCTGTGTTTTGAAGATGAGTTTTGTGGAATCTAATGTTTTTGTTGCTAATGCTTTAGTGGATTTTTACTCTTCATGTGGGTGTTTTGTTGGTGCAAGGAAGTGTTTTGAAGGGATAAAAGTTGAGGATGTTATTTCATGGAATTCTTTGGTTTCTGTTTATGCTGACAATAATTTGGTAATTGATGCTTTGGAGTTTTTTAATTTTATGCAAATGTGGGGTCATAGGCCATCAGTTCGTACGTTCGTCGGTTTCTTGAATTTGTGCAGTAGAAATAAGGAGATTGGTTTGGGGAAGCAGATTCATTGTTGTGTTATGAAATTTGGTTTTGATGAAAGGAGTGTGTATGTTCAATCTGCTTTGATAGACATGTATGGAAAATGTTTGGACATTGAGAGTTCTGTGAATGTATTTGAATGGCTTCCTAAGATGACTTTGGAGTGTTGTAACTCATTGATGACATCTTTGTCTCATTGCGGTTGTGTTGAAGATGTGGTGGAATTGTTTGGTTTAATGGTTGATGAAGGTCTTATGCCAGATGAAGTAACCGTCTCGACGACACTGAAGGCGTTATCGGTGTCTGCTTCAGCAAGTTTCACTAGCTCTCAGTTACTGCATTGTTTTGCATTGAAATATGGTGTTGAAGGAGACGTCGCAGTTCTGTGTTCTCTTATGGATGCATATTCAAGATATGGACATGTGGAACTTTCTCATCGGATTTTCGAAACCATTCCAACACCAAATGCTATTTGCTTCACTTCTATGATCAATGGTTACGCTCGAAATGGGATGGGGAAAGAAGGACTTTTGTTGCTTCATGCTATGATTGAGAAAGGCGTAAAACCGGACGAAGTTACCTTCTTATGCGCATTAACAGGGTGCAGTCACACCGGACTGATCGAAGAAGGGAGAATACTCTTTAACTCGATGAAATCTCTTCGTGATGTTCACCCAGATCGGCGACATTTTTCATGCATGGTGGATCTTTTATGCCGTGCAGGACTTCTACACGAAGCCGAAGAGTTCCTTCTAAAGGTACAAGGAAAAGGAGACTGTTTTATGTGGAGTTCTTTGCTCCAAAGTTGCAGGGTTTACAAGAATGAAGAGGTTGGAACAAGAGCAGCACAAATGTTGGTTGATCTAGACCCAAATGACCCTGCAGTGTGGTTGCAAGCTTCAATTTTTTATGCTGAGATAGGAAAATTCGACGAATCAAGACAACTAAGAGACGTCGCTCTAGCAAGGAAGATGTCTAGGGAGATTGGTTGTAGTTTAATTGAGATAAGAAAGTGACAGAAGAAAATAGAGTTTCTGAATTGATGAACCATCTTGATCTTGCTCATTATTCACACAAGATAAAACACTCATGGAAAACTTTGCTATACTTGTGATGATGTTAATTTTTCCTAAGATGGTAGTGTCTTGTCTATTCTAGCTATCCTAAAATTTAAGGGAAAGGTTTCTTTTTGGAGGAGTTTTTGGTGGGCATGCCAAGAAAATGAGGGTATGCATTTGTGTTCCTTGTTTGGTGTAACAAACTTAATGATTCCATAAGTAGAAAAATAATTTCCCGCCCCCTTTATGTGTGTGACATTGTATTATTCAAAAAAAGATATAGTTTAGAATATGCAATAATCAAACTTTCCTATCTTCAATTCTCTTTCAGAGAGGCATAGTGGAGATAGTGCATAATGGTTGTGAGTTCTTTAAATGGTTGATGAGTAAAGCAAACTATTACAAATATATTTATTTCTTGTACTTTAAGTGTAGGCATGTGGAAAAATGTAACACCTTCATCCACTTACAAGCCAAGCCATAAAGCCCTCCAAATCCTTCATTTTCCAAAGCTAATCTAAGCTATATAAATTATAACCAAAGTATTCATATGCATTAATCAAATCAACCACATTCCTTACAATATACAGCCAACAAACAGGGAAAAGAAATGGACAAATTCTTCTTGGTTTCTTTACTCGGTTTGCTTATAGTGGCAAATGGAGTTTCAGGAAGCATGATGTGCGACAACAACTTTGGCATGCTTGAAGAACTCAACAACCTTGACACAGAGGAAGATTATGAGGTAGAAGAACTTTCTGACATACCTTCATGGACAAGTGAACGCGGCGGAAAAGTTCTTGTGAATATTGATAGCTTTGGTGCTGCAGGAAATGGAGAAACTGATGATACTGAGGTAAAGTTCTTTCATTATTTTCAAATTAGTCCTATTTTTCTATGTTCGACATGCTCTTTACACATTCGAGGTTGTTGAACATATGCAACTGTTCTCTTTTTTTCTGTACTGATCAATTCTTATTTATAGGCTCTTCAAAAAGCATGGGGAGTTGCTTGTTCTACACCAAAATCTGTTCTATTGATTCCAAAAGGACGCCGTTACCTTGTTAATGCAACGAAATTCATAGGGCCTTGTAAAGACAATCTAATCATCCAGGTGATGCATACACAAAAAAATTATTTAGTTTTATCAGCGACTCATCATTACAATTACTGACATGGTATTTGCATTTCTCCAGATTGATGGAACACTGGTTGCTCCGGAAGATCCTAAGAACTGGGATCCAAAACTTCCACGCGTTTGGCTCGATTTTTCTAAATTGAAGAAAGCTGTTTTCCAAGGCTCTGGAGTTATTGACGGCTCAGGAAGTAAATGGTGGGCAGCATCTTGCAAAAAGAACAAGACTAATGTAAAAATTTTCAGAATTTTTGGCTTTGTTTTACAAATATTTAAAAATAAACTTACATTGCAGGCAATAATAATTTTCTGTTTTTTTCTTTTCTTTTTTCACAGCCTTGCAAAGGTGCACCAACGGTAAGAACAACTTTCTTAAACCAATTTGTATTCTATATTTTAAGCACAAAAAAATGTAGTTTTAACTCTGTAGGGTGATTCATCGCAGGCACTAACCATCGATACAAGTTCATCTATAAAGGTTAAAGGATTAACTATCCAGAATAGCCAACAGATGCATTTTACAATATCGCGATGTGATTCTGTTCGAATTTTAGGAGTTAAAGTGGCTTCACCAGGAGACAGTCCAAACACTGATGGAATTCATATTAGTGAATCAACAAATGTCATTGTCCAAGACTGCAAGATTGGAACAGGTTCTGAACTTAGAATCAACATGTTTATGATTGAGTTGTGCGGTCCTTATTAAATGCATGTTTGAAATCACAGTTGCACCGGGATTTTGTTGAAACTCCAATGTATAGCTTTTACCAAAATCACGGTGGCACACCACTGTCAAAATTGATTTTGTAGCTTATGTTATGTTGAAATTTTACATTCAAATTTTCTTTCAAAGTATAAACATATCTGAACATAAATAATTTTCTTTCAAACTCAATTATACTCAACAAATTTTCTAAATTTCTCAAAAATAGATATAAAATGGTCACACTCAAACACATTGACTATATGTGTGTTATATTATTCAGGGGATGATTGCATTTCAATTGTGAATGCTAGTTCTAATATCAAAATGAAGAGAATTTTTTGTGGACCGGGACATGGAATCAGGTATCATCAAATCTTCATCCCTCAATTTAGTACAAAATCAATGTTAATACTTGTTTGTTACGTTTAAAATTAGAGTGCTTATGGTTGCACAAAATTTTTCTGACAATAATAGCCACTCATGAAACTTGTGTGTCTAAACGCTTTGTAAAACTATCTACTTATATTAAAAAAATACACTTATATAATAAGTGCTTTATTAAGTTGTATATACAATTAGACTAAAAGCATTCAAGCACAACTAACTTTACTTCAAAGTTTTTAACACAAATTTAATCAAATCAAACATATTCAGGGCCAAACTCACATGAAGTTGATGCCACGGTTGTGGTTCCCACCTTTTTTTATCTTTCTAGAAGAGTTAGTTACAGGAACCACATACATAGCATTATTTTAATGGTTACGTGACTTGTGTGAACATAGGATATCAAACTCAAAGATAAAAATAAATTTATATTGTACTGGAAACCATATTAGGTAAAGTAGTTATTTTCTTTCTCTAACACTACTTTTTTACAGCATTGGAAGTCTTGGTAAAGATAACTCAACTGGTGTAGTCACGAAAGTGATTTTGGATACAGCATTTCTCAAGGGGACTACCAATGGTCTTAGAATTAAGACTTGGCAGGTACAATTTTCTATTTCTATCTTGATTAAATTTTGGTAAATAAGTCCCATAAGTCCTAGCTCAACCAGCAAAAATGCCAAAATTGTTAGGCTGGACGTCATGACCGGGGTTCGAACCCCGGTATCTCCACTTACCGGTGTGAGGATTTCCTTAATGAAAGATTTGTAAATACCTTATTAACGTTCTTTGAGCCTTAAAGTCTGTCGTAACCCTAACGAGTCCCATGACCCTAACTAACATAAACTTTATTCTATAAAAAAAATATCATTAATCAGTTTAACTATGAGTTTAGTGGATATACTAAGTGAAAAATAAAATCATATCACATTTAATTGGACATTTTATAATTATTTTTCACTTACATTTCAAAACTATGGGAATTGATTTATTAGAAAATGACAACCAATGTTTCTCTCTATTTTGTTTTGTTCATGTCATGTAGGGAGGTGCTGGATATGTTAAAGGGGTACGCTTTCAGAATGTGAGGGTGGAAAACGTATCAAACCCCATTCTTATAGATCAATTTTACTGTGATTCTCCAACCTCATGTCAAAACCAGGTACTGAAAACCAACACATCATTTTTAAGATTTCAGTTCTTTAATGTTTTTTTTTTCTCTTCTCATGTTTAAATTATTATTATATACATATTATTGTGTTTTTGTTCATGTGTGATATGTGTCATACTTTTCAATTCAAGCAAATTTTATCCTACATTAATATTTGACTTGTATGATTTTTTTTCTTTTCTTCCAGTCATCAGCTCTGGAGATAAGTGAGATAATGTACCAAAATGTAAGTGGGACAACAAACAGTGCAAAGGCCATTAAATTTGACTGCAGTGACACTGTTCCATGCAGCAACTTAGTCCTTAGCAATGTTGATTTGGAGAAACAAGATGGCACAGTTGAAACATATTGCCATTCAGCTCAAGGATTTGGATATGGTGTTGTTCATCCTTCAGCTGAATGCCTCAATTCCAGTGATAAAACTTCTCAAGATGATGAATCTCAATCTATTACTTCTGAAGATGATTATATCCGTCACACCGAACTATAGTTAAATTGCTTCTCGATACGCATGCCTTATACAATAACTCTTTCCTTAAAAATCGGAGAGTTAAAGAAATAAAAAAAAATACAATAACCTTTTGATTATAATTTAATATATCAAAAGGGGGTGTAGACATTGTAGTAGTGGTATGTTTGAGGTGAGGTCAGAGACTAATGAAAGGATGTAATATTGAATATTTAGAAATTACATTGAAAATAGATAACACTGGCTGATAAGTATTCCATCTACATTGGAGATTAAGAAGAAGAAAAGAAGACATCAATTTTAGAATATTGATGTAGATTTTTATTTTAAATCCTACTATTGTGTTTCCATGTTTGCATAGTGATATTTTATGAACTTTTGTGTTTAAAATTTGTGTAACTACTTACTTTCTTGGGTTGACTTTTGTTGATGTAATATAGTAAGATATTAGTAAACGTTTGATTTGACATTGATATTGAATATTTCCTTGTTGACCTTTTTTTTCTTCTTCAAATGAAAGAGTGAAGAAAAAGAGATATAACCATATAGTATATTATTGATGCCAAACAGAGCAGTATCCTAACATTATTCATCCAAAGCAAACAAGTATTGACTTTGACTTATTATGAAATTGTTAGCTAGTGGTGGGATTGCATTTGTGGTCCGTCAAATTGGATTGAGATAATTGCTCTTCTTCCTTTTGTTTTTGCTCATTTCCGTGTTAGGTGAGTTAACTCACGCTGAAAAAATGCATATAAATACGTTAACTCACGTTGAAAATACACCTACGTGAGTTTCGATTTTTTTAGGACAATGAGCAATTCTAAATGGAAGAAGAGCAACTCTTTTGGATTGAACTAAGTTGGGCTTTATATGATGAAAGATCCAATTATAGAACACTTTACCCCTTCTCATATGAAAAGATGCAAAAATAAAAGAGAAAAACTAAACTTTCCTGACCCTCCGTTATAACTTCTTATTCTTATTCATAAATGAAAGAATATTAATTTTGTGATGTGTAAGATCATACACAATTTATGCTTTTCAAAAGTATATTTCTAAAAATACGTATTATTTTTCATTGAACAAGATATCTTTTATGTGTAATTGAAGATACTAATAATTTGAGTCAGATATGACCGTAATGGATGACGAGACTCATGATCTCTGATAAAACAGATTTTTTACCCTCTTATCTAAATGCTCTTGGATAACATACGATGTGTGATTTTCTAGGAGCCGGAGGAGTGAAAAGTAAAGGCCAAAATAGAAACTAGTTTCTTATATGTTATTATTTACAAATTTTTTTCCCTTTAATTGATGTTGAGAGGATGTAGTTGGTTTAGGCCAATTTTTTCCTAATAGATACATGGATTTCTCTCTATGCTTCGATCCTTTTAAACCAAATCTTAATTATTGAATTAATCTAATGGTTAAGATTTAGCTGAAGAGGCAGGAGGAGCAAGGGATATAAAACCTGAGATAGGACCAACAACATTATACTCTAGTATAGTATTATTAATAGCAAAAATACATGAATAAATTATAAGAAGTTGTGAAGTATTACTAACATCAACTAATGTTATTATTTTGTTGTCGGCCATTGCAAAGAAACAAACATATGAATGAATTCTACATAACAATTTCTGTGCCTGCAAGTGCAAGGCATTACATTGTGGTCCAAAACAAAACATGTAATTCAATTGGGACCAATGGAATTGAAAATTTTGTTCATTTAAATATTCTTCTTGCTTACATTGAAAAGGAAATATATATTCTTTAATAAAAAAAATGAAATTATTTCTTCAGTTGTCTATGTTACATAGCTTATTGCTTTGTATTTTGATTGCAATAATGTTGGAGCTGGTAGCATTTGTTTCTTTCAATTGGTTCTAACACATGCATCAAAACAAAATGCTGGTCTTACAAATTTGGCTTGGAGTTCAACTTATAACTGACCTGTAAGAAACTCAAAACAAAATACTTATTAGGCCTGTAGTGTCCATGCTCCATTCCACATGGGTTTCAATTCAACAAGAAGCTAATATAAATGGTATCTTCGCCGTCTCCGAAAGTGTAGTCTTGTGGTATGAGTTGGAACGTTAAAGGAGTATTATGAAAGATGTTGTGTCTCGTAACGAATTCACTTAGGATTAGATTGGATATGAATGAACCACCAAAGACTAATATAAGTGGTTGATGCATAGTGTATATGACGGTATGAGTATTGTAAACCCTAAATTACCGAGTTAAATTTCTATTCATAAAAAAAATATTGGATAGACATGACTGAAAGACAAAAAATGTATAATATTCCATGTGTGGATGTAAGGGTCCAATTTTGTATATATGCTATGGTATTTAAGGGTTCTTTCTCTCTGGCTCTTGGACCACCTTATTTCATTCTCCTAATTTATGTACACTACGACCAATCACTTTAGCATAGGGTTGTCCAGGTTGTAAGAAAGCAAAAAATCATGAGCTTAAATGCGACATTATGAAAATCTAAAAAAATAAAAAAACGATTTTGGTGATGCATATTTGAATTAAGACTAGTAATACCAATTGGGAACTAAAACCAAGCATTAGAAAAAGTATTTACCTAATTTGATTATTTTTGTAAATTTTCCTTGTTATTATTATTTCACTTTTATAACTTATGGTCCCTTGCATCTTCCCTTTATATGCAGAGCTCATTATACATATGTACAATTTTATAGAACTTTGTATAAAAAACTATGCATTGAACATTTTACATTGACACGGTAGGCAAAAAGTCATATTTCATATGTGTATGAAATTTTGTTTGACAAGACAAAAAATATATAAGTCTCAAGGATTTAGGAATCTATACTATGAATATGATACTACATTTTTTGGTTTCAATACTATGATACTACATTGATATCATATTAAAAACTAGTGATACCAATTTTTTAAAATTTTATTCCTAAAAAAATGCTTTATTTTGTTGTTTATTTAAAATGTACCGTTTCCGTTTGTTGACAAGTCGTATTGAATGAGATATGACTGAAAATGTGTTTATATGTGGACAATTATCACCTTATAAGTTGGTTTTGTAGAGTTGAATTATGTCCAACCAAAATCTTAAGATAATATCAAAGTTTACCTAAAATTATTCTACCACTCAATATCGGGTCACTCAAATCACGCTCCGAGTATTCGATCCTAAAAGTCTGCTGCTTGAATATTTTACATATTTTCTATCATATATTACCTTTTATGTGATATAAATGACAAAATGAACATTCCATAGTAGAGCATATATAAAACAAAAGGGCACATGGATCATGGATGAGCATAGTGTACAGTAATCATAGCCAAAATGAGGTGGTTATTTGTGTGTGTCTCATTTTCAACCGTGAGATAAGGGTAATGCAAGTGCATTATAGGCCAAGAATTAACAGATAAATGTCTTTGCATTTTCCTCCAATGAAATTGTTGGTGAAGAGAAATTGCTTAAAAGGGTTCAAAGTGATCCGTGAATATATATTGCTAACATGGCTTTTTGTACTTCATTACCAACATAAGGAATAGCAAGGACCATGACATGTATAAACAAAATAATAAAGACAAAAATAATTTGTTTTTAGCTTTTGAATAATTTTATATAGATTTCAAGATCACTCACATGGACAAACCAGTTTTCTTTCAACTAAAATTTCACATGCACCACATACTATATATCATAGCAACAAAATTGGAATGTGTTTTTGTTTATACATTCTAAGCTTCAAATTCTAGAAATATCCGTGAACAAAAAGTTGTGACTAGCAAGAAATAGCACTACCTCTTCTGCATCACATTTTCTACAAACATTTGCATTCATTATTGAGATAAAGAATTGAATGGTTGTTGAAATGAAATAAGCTTACGAATGTGTATACTATGATTAAAACTGCCAACAGTTTGTCATATTAGTCCTTCCCCACCAAAAACATATATTTGGATTATTCACCAGAAAACAAAAAGCAAGTTGGTAATTAAATGCATAACAATAATCCATAATAAACATCTTGAATAACTAATTTATTTTTAATTTTTTTCAATTGAATATGATAGCCCAATTGGATATATAAAATGAAAATGTGACCCTACATTAATAACGGGTTTAACAGTATCTAATATATAATAATCAACTCTTATTAAGAGATGTATAATCAAACCAATTTGTTGTTAAGAGACAAAAAGTTATATAAGAATCTTTCTAACCAATTGTTATGGGCCATATTTTGGTGGCTGAATGAATGATCCTAGCTTGAAATTGTTTAATGTTTACCCTTTATTTGGTTGCTTGAAACATATTCACAAATAATGGATGAGAAGCAAAACCAATCAATCATGTGTTGTGTGCATTGATGAAGTTCACGAGTGTGGAAGACTTAATAGTTCACGAGCACATAAACACAAAAAGACGGCTAACAATGATGTGTGGTACTCATTTTTCTGATTATTGTTGGTACCAAATAGTATATGAATAAATTATAACATGCAAATGGAAAAAATTGTTAAGTGTACGTGAAACCAAAATAAATATAAATACAAAAATTGATAAGTGTACGTGCTAGTTTCTTATGGCTTGCCAGCTTGGTAAGATGGAATAAATGCAAATATAATAGGCAATTTTTATGGTACACCCAAAAATTTGAGTGTATTGGTACACCAAATCAATAAATTAATAGTTAAATGTGTTATTTTTTGAAGAGAAAAAATGTTTTCTATCACCTATAATTAAACCTTATTTACCAAAAACGTCAATGAAATAAAATTTAATTTTTCTGAATTTTTAGTGCTCATAATAGAGAATTTTGATTATTTTTTACAATAAAATTTTAAAAAAATTAGTATAATTTTTATAAACAATGAAATGATGTTTTTTCTTATGAAATGACATTTTCTAAAATATAAATATCAACAGTTAGTTCTTTATTCCATAAAAATAATAGTTAGTTTAAATTTTTTTGAAGTAAGAGTATTGATACACCTTAATTTGCGGGTGTATCGTAGAAGCTTCCTAATATAATAACTTAGAATAGTTATTCTGCTCGTGAGAGACACCTAGGGACACTTGAACACTTTCTTTTATAATGATTTTATTTTTTGAATTAATATTATGGACCTCAACAAAAGAGGTTTAAAAATAAATCCCTATAAAAAGAAGTTATTTACATGAATTGGCCAATGAATGGTCACAAGAGAGGATGAAGAAGGTGATGATGATTGTTGGAAGTTGGAAGCAAAGATATATACTCCATGTGGGAAAGAGACCTGTGGAAAAGGTGAAGGAAGTCACAGGTAAACACTGTTAATAGAATTGAATCAAGAGTGACTATCAAGTGTAGTGGATGCAGTTGACATTTGCTTCAACCACCACCTCATGTACTATTGGAATTGGAAATTGGAAATAACAAAAATCCATTTTTGATAGTCTAAACAACCTCGTGCGTATCACTCTCATCACCACATACAAAATGTTATTATCATATTCATAAATATAAGATTTTGGGGTAATTAACTAAAAAAGTCTACATATTTCAGTCACATACACATTTTGATCAATAGGTAAACTATAAATTCTTCTAACACACTCTCTCTCTCTCTCTCTCTCTCTCTCGTAATAAATCTCCATTCTACTAAGGATCACGTCAAAAGGACGTTCAATCACCAAAATCCACAAGAGCAATGATAGATTAATCATCCTATGTGACATGCATCTCTTGTACCCCACACACAAAAGTCAAACGTGACGACGTGACTTGCATACATCCACCAACTTTGTCTCACTCTCTCTATTCTCACCGGTGCCACATGGGGTGTACAAGGATGTTAAAAAAAAGGTATCAACCTATAATTAATCAATCCATAACTCTAAAATGATGATCATCAAACCAACTTCCCATATTCAATCCAATTCTTACCTTAATAGTTTTCAAATCGCTCTACTAAAATGAATCATTTCTCTTACACAATCAAATTATCGTCTGTAAGTTGTAAGTTAAAGATTCTGAGCTGAGTGTGTTCCCTAGTCTCAAAACCTTTGAACAAGCCAATGTTAACTAAACATTCAACATAATATTCAAACACATTGTTTGTATAGTATTCAAATGCATGTTTGAATTGTCGATGTGATCCTCGTAATCACGATAAGTCTCAATAATTTTGACAAAACCTATGATTAGGAGTTTCAATAAAATCAATATATGTGCTATAAATTTGCCTAATTCACAATCAGTTCAAACCTACATTAAGTTGAGCATCAACCATAAATATTGCCCCTCAGAAGCAATCATAGACACTCTCTACTCACACACATTGGGATTTCGACATATGATGAAATAAGTTGAAATTTCTTCATCCTTTGAATTCCGTGACCCATTTTTCTTTGCAAAATTTCACTTTTCCCTGTTTTGGGGGGCCTAAATAGATTTTGGAGAACCTTATGCACAGAAATGTGTTCAAAGAGGAGCACAATATTGGACTTTGTCTTTTGTTTTTATTCATTAATAATGTGTACAACTAAAATGTTGTCTAGCACATAATCATGTAAAAATGCATGCTGCAATCAGTGGGCGAGAACAAAGTTTCTCAGAAAACCCTCTTGGAAGTACAATATATTGTTTTATTTTTCTCATTCATCACTCTTAAATCTTAATTTTTTTTAGCATGAAATTTTCACTTTCAATATAATTACCAAAAAAATAAAATAAATAGGAGATTGGAAGAATTAGTCGAAGGAGTTTCTTTCTGACAAAAATCTTGGCCCGTGAAGATGACACGTGATCATAAAAGCTGTTATAGTTAATTAGTGTACCCTTGACACTAGAGACTCACTCACGTGGATTTACATTTTGCAATTTTTTAGTGCCAAATCTTGATTTATCATTTTGGAAGTGTGTATTCCTCCGTCTTAAATTATAAGAAAAAAAATCTATTTTTTTGTCCTAAATTATAAGTAAGAAAGACTAACTTTTATCTTTTTCAAAGGAAAATTAAATACAAAGCGCATTTCATTTGTTTTCTCTTTCATTTTCTCAATAACCAACAACCTATGAAAATTGTTTTTACATTTTTCTATAAAACTTATTTCAAAGATAACACAAAAAACTATGTTACAAACTACTATGTTTTAGTTTTCTTAATAAGTGTGATTTTTTTTTTTTGCTTATAATATAGGACGAATGGAGTATTTCAGAACGAAGTCTTTTGCAGAAATTAGAAGAACTTGTATAAATAGCATAATGCATTAATGTCATAGTTTCTTTTTACATAAAGCAATTAAAATTTTTAATATATAGAAATTTACAAATAATAGAAAAATCTTATTTTCATAAACTCTTATAAATAGCATAATGCATTAATGTCATAGTTTCTTTTTACATAAAGCAATTAAATTTTTTAATATATAGAAATTTACAAATAATAGAAAAATCTTATTTTCATAAACTCTTCTGAATAGCATAATGCATTAATGTCATAGTTTCCTTTTGAGCTCATGCACATGGTATATTCATTTCATTGTGTTAATAATACATAGGATTGGCCTAAGAGGGAGACTAAAAACAAACTTTTAAATAGACCTTTGTGTTTTATTTTAAGTGAGAGAACGATAGATTAAACTTTTTACTAGCATGTGAGGTTTCATTATTTCTTTAAATAAATTAATGACTAATACTAGAGTTGTCCTATGTGAGTGAGACTAAAAACAAACTTTAAGATTGACATCTGTGCTTGATAAACTAAACCTTTTGCTAGCATGTGAGTTTTTTTTTCTTTTTTTTTCTTCTTGAAAATAAATAAATCACTAATATTAAATAATGATTAAGCTTGAAGTCATTGCCTAAATTCTAGGCTTGCACTGATTGTACAATCAAGTATTTATTTATTTAATAAGCTCATTAATTGTGCATCCAAAATACCTTGTACCACAGGTACCTGCAAGAATCCCAAAAATTGATTTAAAAAAATACACAATTTTTTTACTAACCGAAAACAATTAAGATTTTTGACAAAAATATTCCGACGACTTAGCCTATTTAGGTCAAATATAAAATTAATCCACAAATCTACAATAAAATGTCTAATTTTTTAAAAAAGAAGAAGTTGAATTGCCTCTTAAATAGTTAAATTAAGAAATCAAACCCGAATTCTCCTAAATCAAAAATATATTTTGATGTCAATTGATGGTGTACACCACATTTTGAAACCCTAAGGAAGTTGGAAAAGACAGCAGGTAGATTTGGCTTCATCACTCAACCAATAAAAAAATTATATTTTGAGTATAGTAAAAATATAATAGTAGCCCCCAACTGTCTCTTAGTTTGGTCACATGTAATGACTTTTGATATGTGGCAACAGGAGAATAGCAGCCCCACTTTTGATCACTAAACAAAATTCTAACCAAAATTCACAAAAAGTAAAAACTCTAGTTAATAAAAGATGAGAGGATGAAAGAGAATGAAATCATCAATGCTTGGCATTATCAAGAATATTGTAGTGTTTTTACATAAACAATTATTATTATTATTATTATTATTACTCTTCAAACAAAAAACAAAGTTCTATCCTTATATAAACACATAACCGTCACTTGGTTTTTTAGCAACACAACACAAACAACCTCTTTATTTCTCTTTTCTTTCCCTCTCTCTCATTTCCACATAAACTACTAAAAAAATGTGTGATTTGAGCTTAAAGGGTCTCACATATATGTTTTTCATTGCAATTCTTATTTGGTCTTCAAATTTTGAAGAATGCATTGCAAGAAGAGGAAAGCATTGGAGGCAAAATAGAGAAGAGATAGCTTCTTTGTTGAAGAAGAAAGGAAAGAATCATGGCAATGGACACAACCATAATGGTGGAGGATCAAAATCAAAGTCTCCTCCACCACAAAAAAGCATTCCTTCACTCTCACCACTACTACCTCCTCCACAAGAAGAAGTTACACCTTCAACTCCTCCACCACAAACTTACATTGGTGGGTCCTCTACCACTTTCAATGTGCTAGATTTTGGAGCTAAAGGAGATGGAAGAAGTGATGATACAAAGGTAAATTAAAACATGAATTTTATTATAATCACCAATTGTTTAAGGTAAACAACGATTCATCAGATAAAATTATCGATGTATCGTTCAACTAGTCAAATTTTGACTAGTTTAGTTCGATTTTTAAAACGTTACATATTTTGCTTACAAATTTACTTATAGACTAAAGATGAACTACTAATGAAGAAAAGTGACACAATCATAACCATGTTTTTATTTCATTAATCTTCAAAATTAAACTATCATTACAAGATTATATTAATATGGTTATGAATTTTTTTTTTTTTTTTTTTTGCTAGTGCCGTCCGTGTTTGAAATATTTTGTTTCCTTCTAACATGTAATCATTTGGGTTCATCTACCACAGTTTATGGTAAAATAATATGTCATTAGGAGCATAAAAATTTTGCTCTCTTTCTCTTTCTTTTTTATGTTTGGAATGTAGCTCTCGTGTTGGTAATATATGCCGCCAAATAAAGTTCACAAGGACATTGATTGAAAGCTAAGTAGTAAGAAATACAATAACTGAAAAATATGTATACTATAACAAACCAAAGAGGTGGGGCCTACTTGATAAATGATTCTTCTTAAGATAGTTAGGTCACAATTCCAATAGTAATTTTTAATTTCTATAAGACTATAACTCTTGACATTGGTATCCCAATATCACTCAAGTGCTACCTCTCATATATACATCTTGTTTGTCTCATAGTATTTGTTACTTTAATACATTTTTTTATTTTATTTTAATGTATCTAATTATTCAACTAATTATTTTTTAAGTAAGAATATTTTTGTCAATGAACCTCATTCTGTCATTGAAATTAATATACTTATCTTCTTAACAAGCGTGCATAACCCTAAACAATACTTAATATAACATGGTGGAGGTATAAACTTACTTACCTTCTAACTGAACTTCATATCAATCCGACCTCTATTTTACGAGAGGTTGGAAAGGTAAAAAAATTGTCATGATAAATTATTTAATAGTCACACGATTACTTCAACAAAATACATTTCTTTATGATTTAATATTGATAACTTATGAATCAAAAAAAATATTGATGACTTATGATTAACTTGTATAATTTCTTATGGTGGAAAATGATACTGTAATTCAAGTAGCTTAACTTGTTTTCCATTTTTTGGTTGATGCAGGCATTTGAAGCCACATGGGGTGCAGCATGTAAAGTAGAGGCATCAACCATGCTCATTCCAGCAGATTACACCTTCTACGTGGGGCCCATTGTTTTTTCGGGCCCATACTGTAAACCCAGAATTGTTTTCCAGGTAATTATTTTTTACATGAGAGAAGGGTGTAGCTTTTAACACCTCCATATTTGCTACTACACCAATGTGTTGGAAGTCAAATTTTGGAGGTGTATTTTTTGGTGCACATTTTTTCATTTAAATATGAAATTGAAGACAATTTTCACTGGCTAGAAGAAATGCACTTTAAATATAAAAATTAAAATATCTTGAAAATAAAAAAAAAGCATAAACTAAATTTTGTACTACTTTACAAATACATACATAAGGGTATAGTAAATATGTATCTTTTTTACTTTCACTTGTCAAGACACATTCACTTTTACACGTGACTGTCCCTTTTGATAATGAATTTGGTATCAACCAACAATTCAGTTGTAGCCTAATAAGGTTATATATATTTTTCAGGTTGATGGCACCATTATTGCACCAACAAACTCCAATGCTTGGGGCAAAGGACTATTACAGTGGCTGGACTTTACAAAACTGGTTGGATTTACTATTCAAGGAAATGGCATTATTGATGGAAGAGGCTCAGTATGGTGGCAAGACACTCAGTATAATGATCCTTTAGACGATGAAGAAAAACTCTTGGTCCCTCTAAACAGCACAGTTGGAAGCCCACCAATGCAGGTAATTTCATTTTTACAATGCAATTTCGCGGATTTATCTCCTCGAAAGGGATCAATTCATTTTGGAGTATAAAACAAGTAATATCAACCATTATCAGTAGTTGATATTTCATAAACACAATGAAATACCGACACAAACACAAATATAACATTGATACTAACACATAGACACTAGTAATAGTTTAAGACAGTAGAAGTGATGGAATCAAACCACATGTGTCAGTGTCATGTCAATATTAGACACTAACACATGTCGGACACCATACAGACAGACGTACACGCCTATTTTTACATAATTTTGTTAATCATTTATACCTTTGCAACTGTACTAGATTGAAAGTTCACTTGGAGGGAAAATGCCAGGCATCAAACCAACTGTGAGTAACATATCAAACCTTTTTCAACATCAAATTTGATTTATGTTTAGGAGATTTAAGAACATAATGAAACTAATACATGTTTCTGTAACAGGCAATAAGGTTCTATGGAAGTATTAATCCAACAGTCACAGGCATAACAATTCAAAATAGTCCACAATGCCACCTCAAGTTTGACAACTGTAATGGAGTCTTGGTCCATGATGTGACTATATCATCTCCTGGTGATAGTCCTAACACCGATGGAATTCACTTACAAAACTCCAGAGATGTATTGATATACAAAAGCACGATGGCTTGCGGTAATATTTCAATTTCGGATAAATTATTGCACATTTTTATGTATTGAAATAACGGTTGGTATTAGGCCATGTTTAGTAAATGTTGTTTTGAACTTTTTTAACTGTTATGCAGGAGATGATTGTATTTCCATACAAACTGGATGCTCAAACGTATACATACACAATGTAGACTGCGGACCAGGGCATGGAATCAGCATCGGAGGTCTAGGAAAGGATAATACTAGAGCTTGTGTCTCAAACATTACTGTCAGGGATGTCAACATGCACAACACAATGAATGGTGTTAGAATCAAAACATGGCAGGTAAAAAAACATAAGTTGAAGGTTACAAGACTAAATATATGTTCCACAAGCTTATCAGAAATTTGATTTCAAAATCATTTCATACCAATAAGTGAATCTTTTCTCGATGCCAAATAATTATGATTCAATCAAATACTGCAAAGCTCACGTTCAATCCAAATACCTCCATCATATTGAATGAAAAATTTGATCTCTAACAACTTATGTAAAACATTTATGCAGGGTGGATCAGGTTCAGTACAAGGAGTACTATTCTCAAACATACAAGTTTCAGAGGTTCAAGTTCCGATAATAATCGATCAATTCTACTGCGATAAAAGAAACTGCAGAAACCAAACAGCAGCTGTGGCACTCACAGGAATCAACTATGAAGGTATAAAGGGGACATACACAGTTAAGCCGGTTCACTTTGCGTGCAGTGATAGCTTGCCTTGTGTAGATGTTTCTTTAACAAGCGTTGAGTTACAACCAATTCAAGATAAATACCATCTGTATGATCCATTCTGTTGGGAGACTTATGGTGAACTGAAAACTACTACTGTTCCACCTATTGATTGTCTACAAATTGGGAAACCGCCAAACAGTCGGATTCAGACAGCTCATGATTTATGTTGATCATGGTATTTTAGCTAGTTAGATAAATTATTATGTACATTAGTATATATAAGTCTTGTTTAATAGGAAAATTTCTTCATAGTATACTGGCCCTGCAGTTAGCAAGAGGTCAATAATAGTGTGATTATAGGGAGGTTTGTTAGATATGGTATTGTTTAAGTGCGAGGTATGTTTATACGAGTGATAGCATATATGATGGAAATATTGTACTTAAATTTAATACAATTTGGGATTTGAGGTATCAAAATAGCATACTGTAGTGAAGACTATACAGAAAATGAGACATTCCTGCATCCACCACATTAGATAGATATTCAATACTTAGTATAAATGCACTGCATAAATTCAATAGGCATACGCCAAATATGGAGAACTTCAAACTCCTCTAAGTGTTGGATGCCAGTCGGTATATTCTGTAGCCCGTGGATAGAGCTTAACTGAAGCTTTTTCAGAGAAGGCAATGCTCCTTTGTCGATAATAATATATCTCAATTCCATTGCAAATCCAACATATAGATCCTTGAGTCTCCGAAACCCTCCATCTTGAAAATGCAAACCAAAATCTTCATAAGCTCCACAGTCAGTGCTGCAAACTTTTTAGTGACTGCATTGGATCTTTAGTTAAATTGGAGTGCATCAACCTCAACACAACAAGATTTTGAAGCTCTGGAATCCACTATGGTAACTTCTGTAGCCTCCCAGATAGTGCAAGTTTTCAAGCTTAGTAGGCAATGAAATCAAATGCAAATCAATGAATGAATCATCATCTTTAAAGACTGATTCCAAATATAGTGTCTCTAAGTGTTGCATTTCACCGATTAATGACGATAGAATGATTAAATGGTCTCCACTAACACCAATCAACCCTAATTCCCTTATCTGTTTCAGCTTTCCTAACTCGTTAATTAGATCTACATCACCATCGGTATTTAAATGAACATAACGCAGTGTTTTTAGGGATGTCATGGCTCCATACCATCCTTTAACTGAATCGAAGAATGTTTATCTTTCTAAGCTTTCTAATGTCCTTTAGTAACTTATGGACATCTGTACCCCTTGCATCCAAGGTCTCTAGGTTCTGGAGCAAGCCAATGAATTTTGGGACTTCACCTACATCTGCACAAAAGAAAGATACTTATTCTAGAAAAGTTGGGAAATTTGATCCACTAGAGTTACCAAAGGATGTAAGGGGTATCAATTACAACCAATTCAATATCATCCCAAAAATGTACACTCCAAACATCATCAAACACGATAACGTACCTCTTTTGTTGCAATTAGTTTCTTATTTCGTCAATGACCCTTGATCCATTTGAAAAATGACGTTAGGAGGGTCTTCTCCTTTTTGTTAGTAAAACTTTAGCAGTGTGTCCCTCAACAACCCTTCAACATTATATGATTGAGACACTGTAATCCATACACGATGATCAAAGTGTCCGATGTCATCCTTGTTGTCAAAAACTTTCTTGTCTAAAGTTGGTTTTCCTTGCCCTCCCGTTACATTACATTACATTCCTAAATATGTTTTTATCATTACATTACATTCAGGTAGAGATATGTGGTACAACAATTGTCTTACCTCTGAAATTTGGGTAAATTCAAACTTACTAAACAACAGCTCTCAAACATTCACCCGGAAGTTTAATTGTTCCTTTGAAAACAACATGCATTATGCAAAATCAACTATATATGTTATCACATCAAATTCCCTCATATAAGACGAGTCATCACATAAAGAATAAGGGCATTCCGTGACACTCATCTTATACGAAGGAATTCGATATCATAACTTATATAGGTGATTTTGCATAATGCATGTTGTTTTCAAAGGAACAATAAAACTTCCGGGTGAATGTTTGAGAACTGTTGTTTAACAAGTTTGAATTTCCCCAACTTCAGAGGTAAGACAATTGTTGTCGTTGGAAGGTGCATTCCCGACCTAATCACGATCTTCTGGCGGAATCAACTTTTGAGAATATCTTCAGTTGATCTCAGCAACGTTACATACATATCCATCCACGGTAACATGCCGTGCTCCCAAAACATGTTTCTCACGTCGTCGTTTGTTAATTCCACCCAACTGAATGATATTCTCCCATCGTCGAACGTTGGACGTTTATACCAAACGTATTCCATTATCCTTGTGTCTCCGGGGTTGACTTGGTTGAATTCATTCGGTTGATCCTTGAGACCTCTTAACGTGACACCAAGGTACCTAACCTTCAACCTCTGAGGTTCTTCACCGTTGAATTGTGCTTGAACGTCGAACATATCGGTCATTGTTTCAAATCTACACAATAAGAAATTAAAAACAATCAATGCAAATTATACATAAACCCTGAAGCTCATAACTAGAACGCAAACACCTAAACATTTAAGCAGTACAAGTCATTTTCATGTAAACATTGTATGATTTCTTGGCAAAAAACCAAAATTTAAACAAACCCTACATGTAAAAAAAAATTAATTTAAGAGAAAAAAATCTAACATATAAACATAAAAGCTTAATGGTTTTTGATTATGAAAACTTACTTATTAATGGAGTGTTGTTTGATTTGAACTCAAAGGAATTTTGGATTTGAGTGATTTGAGAGAGATTTTGGAAATTTTAGATGAGAAATGAGGAAATAAGGTTATGCATGTCTTTAAAACAGCACGTTGCGTAAATTAACTCACGAAACGTGAGTTAACTCACGCAGAGGTATTTTCGGTATTTCAGTTGGGCGCGAACAAAATGTGTTGGGTAAAGAGCTGGATTCATTATTTTATCACCTCCACCAAAAAATGTAGACAAAAGGACCAACACAAACCTCTCCAAAATAAAAGGAAAAAAATGACCAACACAAAGTAAGTGCAAACACGTTGCTTTAGCTTTAGCTTTAGTGCATAGTGACCACCAAAGCAAAAACTGATTTTCGAGGAAACAAATCAAAAAAGCGTAAACATGGTACTGTCTCCGTTTCATAATATGGATCACATACATCATTAAATGAATGAACCTAAAAAATCAATTTTGCTTATATTTAGATACGGAAGGAGTAGCTCAGTATAAAGTTTACAGAGTTTTTTTACTAAAATAGTTTGACCTAAAAACAAGGTGTGTGAATACTGAATAGATTGACTCCAAGTCAATCAAATAGAAAAATAAAAAAATAGTTGTTGAAAACCCGATTTATTGTTTTATAAAGGAGTGAAGAAAATTGAAACCATGTCAATCAAATACCTTATCTTTTGTTTCATCTTGCACACATTACTGAGAAAATTACAACTTCAAACATGAACCCTAGAGATAATGGTAACCGATTGAAAGCTGCAGCTCAAGCAGGTGATATAGATCTCCTCTACACAGTGATTCAAGATGATCCATCCATTTTGGAGCGTATAGATTTAATACCATTTGTTGAAACTCTTGTACATATTGCTGCATCTATGGGTTATCTCCCATTTGCCACTGAAATTATGAATTTAAAACCTTCATTTGCATGGAAGCTAAACCCGCAAGGATCCAGCCTCATCCATCTCGCTATGCAAAAAAATCAAAAACTTATGGTGTATCGCTTTGTGAACATCAATAAAGACCTTGTTAAAGTTAAAGGAAGAGAATGCTTTACTCTTCTTCATCATGCAAGTCAAATTGGGGAGGTTGATCTTTTAGCTAAATTTCTCTTTTCGTGTCCGGAATCCATTGAATACTTGACCATAAGAGACGAGACTGCGCTGCATATTGCTGTTAAGTACGAACAATATGATGCCCTTAAAGTACTTGTTAGCTGGCTCAAAAAAATAAATAAACGGAGAGGCGCTCAAAGGCTGGAAAATGGAATATTAAACAAGAGGGACGATGCAGGCAACACCATTTTGCATATTTCAGCCCTAAGAAGTGGGCTGCAGGTAATCCTACTCAATAACTAAAATCACATGTCTCCTTTATATATTTCTTTTTTTGTCTGACCTAAAATTCAAATCGTGACCGACACACGAACTAGAACATCTTAGTCTAGCAAGCATATTGACAAAACTTGACAACTATCATTAACCAATTTTGAACTTGATTTTCACTTCCAAATATGATATTTACTGAAATCGACGGAGTATCTTTTGTAAATTTAACATTTTCCAAAAATAAAAACCATGTTTATAAACCTGTGTCATCCTACAAAATCTCAAAATGACATATCTCGGTGTTTGTACAACTCAAAATAAAACATGACTAGACTATCTAATAGAAGTTTTATACGTAGTTGACTTTGAATCTAAAAAGAAATAGAAGATGAAGGGGTAAGTCACAAAGACTTGGTGAGGAAACAACAACCATCACCAACTAGAAGGGAAACACACAAGGACACTGATAGTAATATTTTTCAAATCTAATTCCAATTTACAAAGTTAGTAACCATATTAAATATAATTAATCCTCAATCAAGTGTACCATGATAATTCACAAATTTGTACACTTTATCCAATCAAATAAGATTATTTCAAAATTAAAATGTTGTAAAGAGGTGAAAACAAAATTAACAAATTTAAAGGAAATATAGAATCGGTATAATTAGAAGGATTCAAAATAACGAAGTTCAACGAAAATATAGAAATCTAACCTTAGTGAAAATGAAATACAATGGTAAAACCAAGATCTAGCTTCATCTTGTTAATATCTCTTTCCTCCAAAGAGTGACCTCCCTTAGTAGTAACTTCATTTAATACAGTTCTTTTCTCTCGACTCAGAAAACACAATAAATCTCTCAATTACAGAGTTTATGTCTCGTTCATCGCTCCATCATCCTAATGACATCCTTTTTCATAGGGGTGACTCCATCTAACGGGTAACTTCCCCTAATCGTAATCAAATACTAGGTGCATTGAGGTCGTCGTTTTTATAACCGTGGTTTTCGAAACACATTTCTCAAAACACATCTTACACAACATATCGTATGCCAAAATATGTAAAATAAAAAATGATTTGAAAGTCTACTATTTTATAAATATCCGTACATCTTCCTTCAAAAGAAAAAACATCAGTAAATCCAAATCCAAATTGTATACATATAAATATCAAAATTTTCCAAAAAACCTCATATCTCAAAATCATGCTTTACGACAATTCAAAACTAGTGCCAAAATACATGTAATCAAATCTCAATTTCAAATCTACTACTTTATAAATCATAAGTGAATTCAATTAGAGTATATATTAATATCAATGACTTAAAATAATAAAGATGCCGAGAAAAAATGTTTAAAGGTTGTGTCCGCCATTTTGATAAATATTATAACATAGAAAATTATCAAAATATCAATAATAACGATAGATAAAATAAATGATAATGATCGTCAATTCAAAAGTGTTTTATTTCACTTATAAATTGTGTATTTAACTCCAAGAGTTCCAATGAGTAACTTTCATAGTATGGATATCCTTCTCTTTCATTAAACACCAACCTTAACTCAAAATCCTACCCTAGAGCACTTGTGAGAGTATGAGAAAGCTTTGATTTGAAAATAAGGGTTTATGAATGTCTTAAATTTTCCTGTGTGTGAATTGAAAGATCGAGGGATCTTATGTAACAAAGAAGAATAAAAGGAAATAGAGAGATGAGAGAAGTGGGAGAAAATATTTGGGTGGGGTGGGGTTCGGTGAGTTTTTGTTTGGCTTAATAGCAGTTTTGACCCTCAAAGTATTAGGAAGTTGCAATTTTAGCCCCCTAACAAAATAAAATACAAAATTACCCCCTAAGTATTATCCATTTTGCAGTTTTGGCCCCTCTAACAAATTTGTATTTTAATTTTTTAGGGGGCCAAAATCGCAACTTCCTAATACATAGGGGGCCAAAACTGCTATTAAGCCTTTTTGTTTTGTTAATAATTTTTTTTAATTCTCCCAAAAAATAACACATTAAAAACGTGAAAGAAAATGGCTGTCGTGTTTTTGTTTTGTTTTGTTGTAAATGATGACCGAATATTTCTTATTAAATTTTTGGTGTTCTATATCATTTTTTTCATAGAAAAAAAACGAAAGACAACTTATAAATTAGAGGCTTATTCAATCGGCCGGTCTCTTAACTTAATTGATTGTCTTAATTTGGTCCCCAAACTATAATTTGTACCAATTTGGTCCCCATGTTTTGCTCCGTTATTAATTTTAGTCCTTCATGTTAGTTTCTCTTAAAAAAACGTTAACTTATGTACCAATTTGGTCCTCTGTGTTTTGCTCAAAACTAGTAACAGAGCAAAACATAATGGACCAAATTGATACAAATTATAGTTAAGGGACCAAATTGAGACAATCAATTAAGTTAAAGGACCGTGCGATTGAATAAACCTAAATTAAACAAGTGGTTAGTTGCTAACGTGAATGTTCTCTAACAAATGTATTGTTCATTAACTACATGGTAGCACAGGCACTTCAATTGTTGGTAGAGACTAATATAAATTTGAACTCAATGAACTTGGAGAGCAAAACAGCATTGGACATAGCAAGCACTCAAGAGATCAAGAGTATATTAGAAGTCGCTGATTCTCCCACACTTGCACATAAGCTCAAGTCATCAAAGACCAGAATTAGAGGTAATATGTCAACTTATTTAAGGATTAGAGCAAATATGACAGAGGAGAAGCGTAACACTTGGTTGATAGTTGCGACTCTTGTTGCAACTGCGATCTATCAATCAGGATTGAGTCCCCTGGTGATGACAATGGTGTTAACATGAACATTTCCTCAAATTCTACTATTTCTTCTACTCCAAGAAATGTTGGGAAATCGGTCTTGTCGGGATATGAATTATCTTTGTTATAGCGATATATTTTATGATACCAAGGGGAATAATGGGATTTCTAGTGGCTTCTCCAATGGGGTGGTTTACTGCTAGTTATTTATTTTATATGTGGAGGATATCCCCTACACAAGTCAATTCCGTGATTTTACTCATCGTTTTTGGTTCATTTTTGTTTGTCATGGTGGTTCACGTCATTATTTTCAGTGTACGTGATAGCATTTAAACCCATAAATGCTCAGATAAATTTAATAGATGATAGTTAAACCATTGTTGCAATTGCAACTCAATTTGTAATTGGAAAATGCTAGACTCAGTCAAACCGTGTTCAATCTTAGCAGATTGTGATTCAATGTATTAATTATTTTAACTATATTATGTATTTTATTTGAATGCACGTGTATTACATTACATTATACATGTTGTTTGAAAGAAAATTGATTACTCATATCCTTAAATTTTGGGTATTATAAATGGAGAGGATCTGAACCTTTTTTGAAAGATTGTTAGAACAATAACCTATAAGAAAAAAACGAAAAAAAATCTTGAGACAATGAAACTTGATTTTTGTTCACGCTTGCCCAATGGTGCATACCTATGTGAATATAGAAAAGTTATAGTTACGTTTTATTTTTGTGATAAATTAGCATTTACAATTTTACAATTCAATATAGAATATGGAGTATTGTAGTTCAGTCTACAATAATACTCCTCGACAATACCAAGGGGGGCTATCGCCTCCGCACCTCCCAAACAACAATTCGCAACACTCCAGCTCTTTCTCTGCGTCCCATGCCCCTCTTCTGTTTATATATGAGACATGAGTCATAAACTCAATAAAGAAGACTAATTCTAGACCCGATCCTTAATACGTCATCTTGGAAGCGTAGTAGGATGTTGTTTAATATGGATATGTTTTTGGATAAAGTGTTATATTTTTATATTTATAAAATTTATTTTTTTATTAAAAATAGAAATTGTCCACCCTTGGACCCATTTTGAGAGGTCTGTATTAGACACACCCAGTCCAACATCAAAACAGGTAGATTGATGAGGATTTTGAAACCTCCTCCAATTTATAGAGTACCAAACTTCGTGAAGATTTAAATTGGTGTATGAATCGTTCGTCAACACAAAAGTGATTCAAGATCCATTTACTCCCTGCAAAAAAAGCAGCAAGTCCTAATGCCCTTCCGAGCCAAATCAGAACCAGAAGAACATGGCATCACAATCCAAACAGAATCAATACATGTCGGAATTTGGAGCTTCATATCCTTCCCCATATCACCAACACATTGGATGCAAATCATTTACTTTGAAATCTGCAGATCTCAACAGATCTGAGTAGAATCAGGAATCAAAATCAAGATGAACACATCACCAATCACAAGCAAGGAAAACGTCTTGAATCCAGACGCGAATCTAAGATCGAAAAAGATCTAATTCACGTTTTCAGAAGCAGAGAAGAACGTTGAACCGTAGAGTCACAACGGCATAACCCCACAACCACGCCTTCACCACCGAGACATAAAGGAAAACTCATCCATCTTTACCTTAAATCTTCTACTATCTCTAAAGAAGACATCAACGATCTCAAAAGCAAACCGAACCCTCCCAATTGATGCAGATAACAACAACAAGGGGATAACAACAGTTTTTACCATATCCGTGAGAATCCAGACAAAGATAGAGAACCAGAACAACCCACATCTCAGAATCCGCGAGAGAAGAGGTCGTTTATGCGAACCAAACAGAACGATGACGGCACACGAAACTCAAACCGATGACGGCGGCGATTTGCAACCACCCCATCTAGGTTTGTGACTGGTGCTTCAGTAGAGAGAAAAACTCCAAAACTGAGCACTAGTGCTTGTATGTCTACATCATGAAGGTTTTGGATGTTGGGGATGAGAAGATGGAAAACCAATAAATTTAAATATTAAAAAAATTTAACAAATTAAATGAGTAAAAAGAGTATCAAATTAGATAAGTATATTTATATTTACTTTTTCATTATCCCAATTATACCCTTAAACAATTTTTTCTGTAATAAAGATTGTTGTTGGTGTTATTAAAAAAAAGAATTTAGATTATATTTTTCTTGTTATATTGTTGGTGTCATTGAAATAGATAATCATAGTTAGTTTAATTTGTTATAACTTGAAAGCAACAAACATTTATATTTTTAGTTTTAATCAAAATCAAATTTTCATAAAAAAACACCGTCCATAATTTCAAACGTTAGCGCAGTAAAAAGAGCGGAAATACGGGCACGTGAGTGCCCGTCGTTTCACTAGTTTTTAATAATAGATTTTTACACGAATAATTTACTGTATATTGTTTTTGAATAAAACTCATGGTGATAATTTTATTCAGCACAATTTCTAACAATATTATATATTTTACATATAATTAATTCACTCGTGTGAAGCACGAGTGCGCAATCTAGTAACAAATAGATAATAGTAAATTTTCCTTAAAAAAAGATAAAAGTAAATTTAAATATTTATATAAAAGTGTAACAAACACGATATAAGTATAATCAATATATATGTCCAGTTTTTTTCTTTTATCCTTTAAAAAGTTAAACAAACTACATGGGTATATCTATAATTACTTTTTCATTATGCTAATTATACCCTTAAACAACTTTTTATATAATAAAAATGTCTTCATTTTAACAACACCCACCATAATCAAATCTAAATGCCTTCTTATTAAATAACTCCAAAGATTGTTTTTCAGTTAAAGGTTGCATCTCAAGCACTTAAATGAAAGAATATTTTTTTACAAGACAACACCACATTTAGGTTCCTTCTTGTGATAAATATCTTGCTTCCATTTTTATTTTCAATTACAGCAAATTCAATATCATCCCAAAAATGTATACTCCAAACATCATCAAACACGATAATGTACCTCTTTTGTTGCAAGTAGCTTCTTATGGAATGAGAATGTGTTAAAATGAATGTTAATGGTATTGCTCTTTCTTTTATTCTCAACCTCAAGCATAGTAAAACTTGAGATATGTCACAATTCATAGTCATACAAGCTAGTTACATTTTTATCAATTTGTACCAAAATGAAGAGTTTTTTTTTAAATTGTTAAATTAAAGATTAAATAGTTAACTTAATAAATTAATGATATTTTAACGTGTTAACAATAACATATTATAAAAAATAAAATAAAAAATCATTTGAAACATCCAACAGAACTTTTGAAAGAAACACTGCTGACTGAAGATTAAGAGAAATCAAAGTTTGGAGAAATTTTTGGGGATCAAAATTGAAAGTTAATTAGTATATTTAAAAGGACTAAAAATATAATCAACACTAATTTTTATTTATCAAGGTGTGTGATATTTTCTATCTTGAGGTTGCAAATTAAAGAATGAGTAACACTAATAACATTCATTTTAACATATTCTTTCTAACATTCGCTATTTAATTGAATAAAATATGATGGGACCCTTATGTATTTCACCTAATTAAAGAAAAAAGAGTGAATCATAGAAAAAGTGTATTAAAAATGAGTTTTCCTGGCATTATTTTGAATTTAGTTAAATGACAATAACATCAAATCTTGAATTATTATCACCTAAAATAGCTAGGGAACATAGTTTCACCTTATCTTATCCACTTCCTACAAGACAAAACATAAAGTAATCTCCCATCATTATCATCATCATCTTCAATGTCATTGGTGCAATACAACTCCTATAGCTCATTCCTCTAATGGCAAACAACAAAGACATTGAAACAGTGATCAGAAGAGTCACTTCTGTAACCAACCACCTTGTTTCCTCTCTAACAATATCACCACCTCAACTTATTTCCTTGTGTCACACTTCAACTTACCAACGTGTTCATGGTGATGTTCCTTCTCATGATGTAGTTTGGAAGGTTATTCCTTCTGATGATGATGAAGGAAAGGTTTTCACTGACATTATCTATGAGAAATCTGTTGGTGAAGGAATCGCCAAGGTTGCATCACGTTTTTGTTTTTAGTAAATATTTTAGTGAAATATTCATATAATTTAGGGACTAAGTTTAAGAAATGTTGGGAGTTTTGCAGATTAGTATTAATAGGCCTGAGAGAAGGAATGCTTTTCGACCTCACACGGTTAAGGAGATGATTCGTGCTTTCAATGATGCTAGAGATGATCCCTCTATTGGTGTCATCATTCTCACAGGAAAGGTATACCTCTTCTGCTACTGCCATTTATTTTATTGTTTTTGTAAAAATTACTAAAGGGCTTGTTGAGGCAAGAAATCGATTAATTACAACTTGTTAATCAAATCATTATCATACAACCAGTTAACCATTCACTAGTTATGTGACTTAAACATTCCTTTAACTGATAAATACATTGCTTTGTTCAAGTGACTTTGGATTTTCCATTAGTTTTCTTTTATCAGCAATTGAGTCAGATATAAGCTTTTCATGAAATTATCAACTTGATGGAAACAATTACTGTTTCATAATTAATCATATGATGATTTCAGTATTGCTATAAACCAGTGTTTTCAAAACCAAACCATATAGTTCAACCGGTTGAACCTTAAACCGGACTTTACAACAGTTTGATCCCAGTTTCGTCCAAGTTCTAGCTGTTCAAATCGGTTGACTTGGCTCAGATGTCTCGTCATTTCAATATTCATTTCAATTTTTAAAACAATGCAATTAACATATATTTATGATTAACCCACTTGGGTTGGCATGGTGGTATTGACTTGGGATCTGGGAGTGTGCTCCTCCTCGATGTCTCAGGTTCGATTCTCTCTGGTACCAATTTAGGTATATTTATGATTTGACCATGTAGTTTGTCACTTAAGACACAACTGGTCCTCTTTTTGAAGAAGCCAAACTAGCCACACACAACTGATCCTTGATGCAGAATTGAATGATTTTAGTGACATATTGATGATGTAGGGAACGGATGCGTTTTGTAGTGGTGGTGACCAAGCCTTGAGGACAGCAGATGGTTATTCTGATCATGAAAATATTAGTAGCCTTAATGTGTTGGACTTACAGGTATATACCAATTTATTCCAGATTTTTCTATTTGTGTGAATGAAAGTGATTCCCATGGCTCAAGTTATCTCTTTGGTTTTTTTTATAGGCATTCATTTCTATGGAGAATGAATCTTTTTTGTTTTCCAGTATAATGTTGTTTGAGACAATCATATTTTTGTCCGTCAAATTGTAAGGGCCGGTTAATTTAGTCCTCAAATTCACGAAATGGCAATTTAGTCCCCTAACATCAGTTAAAACCAATGAAAAACTAATATAATATTGTCTTGAATAGCCTCACATTACATCAGGATAAGCATAAAACCTTTAAAATTATGGTGCTCGATTCTGGATAATGATTAAATTGACCGATGTTCTCTAATTTAATAGACTGAATTGTTATTTCTCCAATTTGAGGGACTAAATTGTCCAACAAGTCACAAGTCCAAGGACGAAAAAAATGCTTATTTACTCGATGTTTTTTCCATGATTTGTAATGAGAAAAATTTCAATTCAAGTTGTTCAAAAGTATGACCTGTCCCTTTGTTACTCTTATACTTTGATCTTCATTGTTTTTTCTTATTACAGGTGCAGATTCGCCGCCTTCCAAAACCAGTAATTGCAATGGTACTCTCCTTATTTACTCCAAATCTCAATTCTTTGTGCACAAAGCCGTCAACAGCTGCGAATTCTTTGCTAACATTAACACAGGTTGCAGGGTATGCTGTTGGAGGAGGGCATATATTGCATATGGTTTGTGATCTTACCATTGCAGCAGATAATGCAATCTTTGGCCAAACTGGTCCTAAGGTACTTCAATAATTTTCTATTTTCATTTTAACATTTGTAGTCATCAAACATTTAATAGCAAGATAAGAAAGTTTATTTTCTGCCCCACTTCGTCTTTTGTAACATCTTGTCTTTGTACCGATAAAGGTCGGGAGCTTTGATGCTGGTTATGGAAGTTCTATCATGTCACGTTTGGTGAGGATTAATGTTATATGATAGATTTTGTTTGCTATAGCATTTTCATGTTTCCAATCCAAAAGATAAAAAATGTGCTTCTCAATACAGGTAGGTCCTAAAAAAGCACGCGAAATGTGGTTTCTCACAAGGTTCTATACAGCTGTTGAAGCAGAGAAAATGGGCCTTATCAATACTGTTGTACCAGTAAGTTTCTTTCCATTCATAGAACTCTCACCACTGTAATTTTAGTTTCTCGTTTAAGATTATGTTTGGAATTGCATCAACCTTTCATTTCTCACGTCCGAATGTCTTTTAGAGTAGACATTATGTTTCTGAAGCTACAAATTGCAGCTTGAGACTTCACGTGCGTTCAACAGTTTCTCGCTGCAAATACAAACAGACATCTAGTCAAAATCATTCTTCATTCATTATCATTGTATTGCATGGAATGTTTTGATTTGGTGTAGCTAGAGACACATAAAACATTAGCAGAATGACACATGTTATTAACATCAAATAGTTAGTGTAATGTTTTGATTGTTTTGATTTGGTGTAGCTAGAGAATTTAGAAAAAGAAACAATCAAATGGTGTAGGGAGATACTCAGAAATAGTCCAACCGCAATTCGGGTTCTCAAGGCAGCTATTAATGCAGTGGATGACGGCCACGCTGGACTTCAGGTATATCATTATTAAATTTGTTTTAGTGGTTATGATTAACATTTCATACTATATACTTTCTAAGCAAGAAAGATGATTAATCCTTCCCTCAGAGCATATGTAACCATATTTTATGTTGTTTTTCTCTCAATTATAGGAAATGGGTGGAAATTCAACATTGATATTTTATGGCACAGAAGAAGCAAATGAAGGAAAAACTGCATATATGGAGCGTCGACGCCCAGATTTTTCTAAGTTTAGTAGAAGACCATAGTTTCAAATGTATTTATATATTATTATAAGTCAATTATTCTTATCAGATTGGGAAATAGACTTTAAATCTATAGAATAAAACTGATTCGGTTCATCAGTTCATGTTAGTTTATTTGATATGATGTTTTATTTTTGTGTGTGTATCACTCGGTTGAAATTGTTCTAATACAAACTTTTATGTCTATAGTCTGATAAAAGTAAAATGCAACAGAAAAAATAATTAATCGCTATCAATATGAGTTAGGAATAAAAAGTTTGAAACCACTCTTTGAAGGACCATAGCTATATCATGGTATCAGAGCCTGGTTAACCATGTGCTTGGATGGGAGTTGAACTCAAGACCACTTGATGAAGCAGGTCCTGACACCATGAAGGAAACCAGCTGGCCCAAAGAGTTCAATTTGTTTTTTTTTTCGAATTTTTATATATTAATCAATAATCAATATGAAATAACGCAATGATCTATGGTTTTTCGTTTGACACATTTTTATTTAGGCTTAATTACATTTTTAGTCTCCGTGATTTGGCCTACTCACGAAAATGGTGCTGCCCTTTTAAAGCAGAACAAAATTGTCCTTCAATTATCATTTTTGTTGCATTTTTCGTCATACCTCCTATTTTATCCTCTAAAAACGCTGATATGGCAAATGAACGCCAATGTGGCATTGCCAATGCCAATCTAGAAAAACATTTACATGTCATTAAAACAATTATTTTGAATTTCAAAATACAATTTAAACATTTCATAAAATACAAGAACACATTTATTAATTAGCAAATGAATGAATTAAAATTAAATGAATTTAAACATTTCATAATATACAACACATTTCAATAAATTTTATTTTAGTATAATTTCAAAAATAAAAACTTGAAATGAATTAACTTTAAAAAAAACAAAGCAAAAAAATCCAATCTGAGAATTTATATGAACCCTAAAGCCCCAAATCTTCTTCAACTCCTTTGTCTCATATGCTTCAACATCTATATATCCTTTTTTCTCAATTTGTTTACACGGCTATCATTAATTCGTCTGACCCCGTCTTCTTCTTTGGGTTACACCATCACCTTCTTCATTTCTGAAATCCATCACATAAACACGAAAAGAAAAAAAAAAACAAAAGCGCGTGTTTCACTTCTTCTTCTTCCCAGCAAGCCTCGCTGCAACAGGACCTTCGTCCTTTGCTCACCGTCGTCGCCGAACACAAGAATCACCACGTTTCTCGTCCTCTCTTCTAATTCGTGCCACCATCGACGCATTACATCACCCACATGTTTCTTCCTTTGCTGTTCAGATTTCTGTTTTGCGATTTCGGCACCTGTTCCGACGAAGACAACACCACCCCGTGTCTTTCTCTTCTCTGTACCGTGACTGTTCACCATCAGATGAATGATTTTGATTATTGATGAAGAAGATTAGGGTTGAAGATGAAGGAGAAGATTTTTTTCAAAGTTTATTATTTATTTTGAATTTGTTGTTATTTTTGAAAATGATAAAATGTTTTTCCAAAATAATATGATTAATTTGGTGATTTTATAAATGATATTATCCACATAGGTGTTTTATTGGCCACATCAGTTAAAATTCTGACACATGTGCGTTTTTGGAGGATAAAATAGGGGGTAGGACGAAAAATGCAAAAAAAAGAAGATAATTGAAGGACAGTTTTGTTCTGTTTTAAAAGGGCATGACCATTTTCATGAGTAGGCCAAAACACGGGAACCAAAAGTGTAATTAAGTCTTTTATTTACTTCAAATTTCCTATGCCGTAATATTCTCCTATATAATTTTTTTTTCCAAAGATTAATATGTTACTTCTAAAATTTAAGAGTAAAAAAGAAGCATAGCTCACTAGGTACTAGGTAGGGAGTTGGACATCACATTATATATGTAGTGATCGATGTTTAAACTCCGGTTACCTATTTATTCATTTTAAGGGTGAAGTTCTCTAACTACTTGCAAAGTTGGTCTAATGTATCTGCAGGTCTAAAAACAAATTTGAAATTGAGACATTATAAGTGTATTGACATAGAAACATAAAAATTAAGAACACTAAATATGCAATTTTATTTGAGACGTATCAGACATTAAATATAAGTATCGCTCTAAGTAAATATTGATTCACTGGATTGTGATAGTCTAACTCCTTCCGTTAGACTCAACCCCATTAATGTAAGAACTTTTTAAGAACTAAAATTTAGTTTAATTAACATTTCATCCGTTTCACAATACTTGTCGTTTTTGAAAAAACTAGTATGCACACCCGTGTCAAGCACTTGATAGAATTTCATCTTATTTGAGAGTTAATTTGTATAGTCCATCTCTTTGTCCGTATTTTATTGTGGATTACACTTGTCCATGTTTTATTGGTGCCACATCAAGATGGGCCGTTTACCCACCTCTTTGACAAGGCAATTTAGAAAAAACCTTTATTTTATTTTATTTTCTCTAACTAATTAGTGGGTCCTACTAACCTTTATTTCTTAAGGAAGGTCCTTTTCGGATGGATGCTCCTTGTCCTTTGTTATACTCACAGATGTGAAGTCCGAATACGAGATACGATACGGATATGATACTGCATCGATACGCTGATACGGATATGATACTGCACCGATACAGAAAATTTTTAGAAATCAAGATACGATACAGCTGGGATACGTTAGTAAAAAAATTATATAATTAAATGTACAATATAATTATAACCATTTTTTTAATATGCAAATATATTAACAAACAAAAGAAACCAGTCATAAGTTTGTATCACATCAACATAAATATAAATAATATTGACGATTAAGAGAGTGATGATTAGTCAATTACATACACAATATATCCCAAAAAGAGCATCATCAATGCTATACTATATGTGTTAGTGCTATACTTTATCTATCCAAAAAAGAACACATGAGTACTCAAGAGTTAAGTTATTCTAATTAACATTAATTGGGAAATATTGGGGCAGGTATCGGTGCATGATAATTATCGGATACTCTCCTGATACGTATCGAATAATTATTTTTTTTAAAAATAAAATTTAATCATCGGATACTCTCCTGATACGTATCGGAAAGTATCATGCAGATATCGGTGCATGATACGGAGGGATACGATACGTCATCCATTTTGAAGTACAGGATGGATCGCACATTTTTATTGCTTTCTTTTTCTAATTAATTAGTGGGTCCTACTGAACCTACCCATCACTTATCTCGTTCCTTTTAAGATTCAAGAGGATACCATGCAACTATTTTTTATTCCCATGTGTTGTGTGAAACGATGATTATTATTCTAATAATAAACAGTAAAAGCATATTATCATGTGCTAATAATAAGAGCTAGCTATTATACATCTCTGACTTTGAAGAAGAGAATCAGGGAAGAAAAAGAAAATGGCATATTCAGAAGCAGCTCCCATAAAAATTCTTCTAGTATCATATCCAGCACAAGGACACATAAATCCTATGCTTAGACTAGGAAAGTGTCTTGCATCAAAAGGTTCCTATGTTATCTTCATCACAACAGAGAAAGCTGGCAAAGATTTGAGAACTGTTAACAACATCATTGATAAATCAGTCATTCCAGTTGGTAATGGTTCTCTCGCATTCGAGTTCTTTGACGACGGTTTATCAGATGATGATCCAATTAGAACTAGTCTTACTACCTACTTACCACGCCTCGAGCTTGTTGGGAAACAGTTTCTTTCTGAAATGATCAAGAATCATGCTACTGATGTGTCAAATACACGGATTTCTTGCATCATAAACAATCCTTTTCTTCCATGGGTTTGTGATGTAGCTGTTGAATATGAGATTCCTTCTGCTTTATTATGGGTTCAATCTAGTGCTGTTTTCGCCACTTACTATAACTATTTCCACAAACTGGTACGTTTCCCTTCGGTCGAAGAACCTTATATTGATGTTCAATTGTCTTCTCTAGTTCTTAAGTGCAATGAAATCCCGGATTTTGTTCAAGGTTTAGGTACATTTTCAATTTTTGGGACAATTATAATGGAACAAATTAAGAACTTGTCTAAAGTGTTTTGTGTATTGGTTGATACCTATGAGGAACTAGAATATGATTTCATTGACTATATTTCTAAAAATTCAGTGTTCATAAGACCTATTGGTCCTTTGTTTAAAAACCCTCAAATAAAAAGTGCAAGTAATATCCGTGGTGATTTCGTTGAGAGTGATGATGAGTGTATTATAGAGTGGTTGAACTCAAAGCCACCATCATCTGTGGTTTACATCTCCTTTGGGACTGTTGTGCACCTTCCTCAAGAACAGATCAATGAAATTGGTTATGGCTTAATGAACTCACAAGTCTCATTTTTGTGGGTACTAAAAGCAAAACCACCTCCTGATTTTACCCATGTGGGGTTCAAGCCACATTGTTTGCCTGATGGGTTCTTGGCGGAAACTAGTGGGAGAGGAAAAGTGGTGAAGTGGTGTCCACAAGAACAAGTACTAGCTCATCCTTCAGTGGCATATTTCGTAACACATTGTGGTTGGAACTCGTCGATGGAAGCACTAACTTTAGGAGTGCCAATGTTAACATTTCCAGCATGGGGTGATCAAGTCACAAATGCAAAGTTCTTGGTAGATGTGTTTGGGGTAGGGGTTAGATTGGGTTGTAGTCAGGCTGAAAAGAAATTGGTATGTAGAGATGAGGTGAAGAAATGCTTATCAGAAACAATGGAAGGACCAAAAGCAGAGGAGTTGAAGCAAAATGCAATCAAGTGGAAGAAGGCAGCAGAGGCTGCTGTTGCCGTAGGTGGATCGTCTGATCGACATCTTGATGCATTCATAGAAGACATTAAGGCACGATTCAAAAGATATAGTACTCTTTCTTAACGTCGTTGTTGTAGCTAGGAAATACATCCCAGAAAACCCATGATGGAAAATAAATTTAGGTATGCAAAAATCAATAATGTACAACAGCTAGTACACCTTTTGGTAGAAGCATAAATAATTCATCAGTACGTTCTTGGAGTGAATTTGTAATGATTTGATCATTTGTTGGATACATGCCATGCGTACGTGTCTATAAATTATGCTATGCTTGTGTAAAATTTAGAGTCAACCGGCTAATTAGTAATCAAAATTCTAAACATCTGTCAAAATAGTTTTTGAATTTTGTAAATTGGATGCATCTATGTAATAGTAAAATGTAAGTCAAAATATTCTGTATGTTAACTTTTATTGTTAGGGACTATAACGTGACATGCTAACTGAATGTGCGGTTCCTACACATTGATCTCACATCAATGCTGCCACATTAGAGACTAATTTGCCTACGGATTTTAGGTCATATCAAGGACAAATGTGTCAATAATTATATTTGCGAGGAGATTAAGTACTTGAAAATTAGTCTTTGATGTGGGATAACGATTCAACGTGGAGGGATCACATACTCAGTTTTATTTTATTTTTAGAATCAGCAAAATTTATTCTCGTCAAGAGCGTACAAGAAGCACGACAACCCACGGAAAAGGAAAGCGCAATACAAAGGTCACCGACATACCGGAAAACCCCCCAAAAAAGGCCTATGGCCCAGCTGCTACGTAGAACCGAAACCGGCACATGGACTAAGGCAGCTAACAGAAAAACAAAGCTACAGCAGAAACAGAAAGCTGATGCTGATATATCCAAAACTGACAGCAAGCCAAAAGAGAAAGCCTCAGCCTGCGCATACCCCAGCCTCAGCCTCAACCTCAAAACCTGCAACCTAATCATCCTCTCCTACCGTAACAGACACAGATTTGGACTCCATTGCCATTCGTAGAACAAGCAAGCCAGCGAAGCCATCCGATTGTTAATGTGCCATATAATAATCCTAACATGAAGGTTGTATCCTCTACTCCCATTTTCTTTCCTCTTCCCTTTCCCCTTCTACCTTCCAAAAAGCAGTAGTGATAAAAACTCGATACACGGTTTAAAACATAAAATGCATTAATATTTAACTAAAAGCACAATGAAGGACAATTTGTAGAAAACTAAACAAGTAACACAACAGTAAACTGTATAAACTTCCAATCAAGTTGCAAAAGCATTTGAACTATCCATTGAATGCTACTCAAGAGATGCAAGCCAATCCTTTCTCCTAAAGGAAGGCATCATAATAAACATAAGCCGCCAATGCTTATCTTTAAACCTCACCAATGCATTATTGTAAAACTTACTTGGAACGTCTTCCATGGAGTCAAGCAATTCCATGCATGCTTCTATAGAATAAGGATTTGTTACTGCTTTATCAGCTTTTGATTTATACCTGTCAGCCTTAACTTTTGATGCTTCTATCTTTCCATTGACTGATTCAGTCGAGCTGCTTAAAGCCGCTTCCAATTTCTCAATTCTAGAATATTTAGCATCCTCATGTTGGTACTCACTTGAAGACTCTGCATATTTCCTCTTTTTGTCATATTCTTGCATATTGCCTTCATGAATGCCAACAGGGTCAGGATCAACATGAACATCTTTTGTAAGATGGGCTCCTTCTGTTACTCTCTCCTCTTTAAGGATTGGTGGATCTTGAGCTGAAGCATGATCTGATTTTCTGGTTAGTGTGCTAGAATATTTCAACAAGCATATTATACTCATGCTCTATTTCATGTTGTGTAAACTTGTAGCGTAATGTTCCTCCCTCGTAACGGTAAATGAATAAATTCAATAGCATGTACATAATAATAAACAAAGATAACAATACATGGGCAATGGTATTAATTAAACTAAAACAGTCGAACTTATTTGCACAATTGTATTCAAAACGTAGGCGATCAAACTTTTCCTTCAGTCCAGCGATGCCAAAATTTACTCCTGTGATATTCTTGAATCCGTGGTTTATATCTTGCCAAATTTCTGTCTCAAAGGTTGACTGCTGAATTGCATCTTTTTCATCCGATTATAAATTATTTCAACCAATGCCTTTGTGTTTTGAGCATTCCAATCCATGTGTTCTCCCTTCTCATTTTTCCAACCCATCTTATGTTGTTGTGCCTTCATATCAAGCAACCATATAAGAGACAAATCAATCAATCAAACAAGTGGTATTTCCTATACAAGTCTTGGAAAAAAAGAATACCGATCTGTGAAACTCTTATTGGGAATGAATGCAGAACTTCCCATCCATTAAAATGAATTTGAATTTAGTACTAAAAAGGCCAAAATGAAGGTATATGTATCAAAAGGAGTAATTATGACAATTGACAAGAATGGGAGAAAAGGAGATTAATTGTGTAAGTCATGCGTATATGAAGACAATCTGAACCCAATTGCAACAGAAGCATATGTTCTGGATTCCTTCGGATTACAAACATTATTAGCAGTCAAAGAAAATATGCTAAAGAAATGAATGGAACCTATCAAATAAAACTGTCATTTTATTATCCACATCATAATCATATACTAATCTAATTGTATGTAATAGATTTCAAAACTAAGCTATTATTCTCCAACTGTGACAATTTCTTGGATAGACAATTGTTAATAAATTAGTGGTTATGTTAATTTCTACGGTTTGAAACTCTTTCCCAAAAGCTTGGTTAAGCAAACTAGCTACATACTTGGGACAAAACTGTGACAATTGTACTTGTGGGAATCAAATTGGTATGAGTAAAAATATATAAACTAATTCAGAAATTAGTGTTGCTTTATTAACCATTACTTGTTCTAAAAGTTCAACTATATCAATCACTTAATAACGATTGGGATCTTCAGTGGTGCTACAACTTACAAGCTCTAAAAGTTCATTTTAAATTGGTTATGACTTTTCAGTTCTTTTATCGCCCTTCTAAGGGTTTTAAATAAAGGTATGCAATCGCGATATGAGCCGCGAGCCCGCGACATAATGGTAGTTTATGTTGCCAAAACCGCAATGTGACTTTGAATGTGGTTGAGGTTGCATTGGCGGCAACTATATGCAAATATCAAGAATTGTGACGCCACTGCAACCGTTATGTTTAGTGTAGAACTGACACTTCTGATTGAAGGTGTGTCTGATGTCTGACATGTGTCTTTGTCTGACACCGACACATGTGATTACTTTCAATAATGTCATTTTCTTAAATTAATTCATTAGGTGTCAGTGTCCATGCTTCATAGGTTACCGTGACTATTCATCTACCAAAGGTGAAGTAGGAAATTGCTTAGAAGAATCACTGAACAGGAAATTGCTTAGAAGAATCACTGAACGCAACGTGCCCTTCAAAAGAATAAAGAAGGAATGCAAAAATAGAGGAAATACAGACCTACAGATAAATTGTTTTGATAGTGGTCTGTAATGATTAGACTTTAGAGTTAGATTTTATTTTTTCTTAAATTTGAAAGTACGTCGTCCAAAATTCTAAACATGTTCTACTCTCTACTTTTCAGATTATATAATCTAAGATAAAGTTTTTTTTAAGTGTTTTTTTCACCGATTTGCATTAAAAAACTCAAAAAAAAAGACTTTGAATAGTAAATAAAAAATGGGTTAAATAAATAAATGGTCTCTCTAAATATATTAACATTTGATTTTAGTGTCGCAAAAATATTTTTTAGGTTTTTGATCCATCCAAAAAATTTTATTTATGAAATTAATCCCTACTTTTTAGTGAATTCATGTCTAACCTTCATATTTTTCAATAATTTTTTCAGAAATGGGTAGAAAATTATGACAATATTTTTCAAAAAAATTGGATTTTTTTTAACAAAACATCAATTTAATAAGAATTTTTTAGAAAAAAACATAAAATTTATATTTAATTCATGTTTTGTTAAAAAAAAAAAAATTTTAGGAGAGATTGTCATAATATTCTACCCACTGAAAAATTTCATAAAAAATATGATGTTAGACATGAATTGACCGAAAAGTAAGGACTAATTCCATAGATAAAAAATTTGGAGGGATCAAAAGCTTAAAAAATATTTTAAGGAGACCAAAATCAAATGTTGTTATATTTACCATTTTGATTCATCACTCTTAGCACACCTTGTGCGGGATGAATCACCTTCGTTTAAGCAATATATACCATTTTTATTTATAAAAAAAAAATGTTGTTAAATTTAGGGGGATCATTTACATTTTTTTATTTATTTGAATGGACGGGGGGGACCATTTACTTATTTAACCCATAAAAATTAAATTTCATATTTTTTTTTCCTCTGATAGGGGTGTTAGGATTATAAAATCTGAAGTGTTTGTTTTTTGAGGTTAAAAAATCCAAAGACCCCGGTTTGCAAGGACATGTTGGTGAAGCTCATTGTTATCAACTATAGAAATAAATACTAGTTTTGCTTTTTGTCCTTGCAAATATAGTTCGTTTTGCTTTTAGTCCTTGCATTTTTGTTTTTAAAAATACTCCTTTAAAAATTTCAATCTTATAAAAAAGTGTCTATCGAAAATGAGTCAAGAACGAAAACCAAATTTTAAACATACCTTAAAAAGAAAAAAGAAAAAAACAACTCCTTTGAATATTCTTTTGTACGTAATCGTCAAACCCAACTTTACATTTCAATTGTCGTCCAAGTATTTTTATGACCATTACCTCAAACATTACGACTGATAGATGATAGGTAATACACAATTTTAGACCTTTTTTAAATATTTATTTAGCATATAAGGGTTCAAAAACTAAGGTAGAAGAGTACAAAAATTCCACGTCTTTTTATAGATTTCTTTTAAGCTACTATAAATAGCACAACATCTTCCCTAAAAATAAAATAAAAAATAGCACAACACAAAATGGTTATAGATATAACTTAATTCATATTATTTGATACTTACTTAGCTTAATTCGTATGATCTCATTTCCCATTCTCCAAATGATATTAGCATTCCCCTTCAAAACAAAAAATGATATTAGGATTAATATAGTTGTCTTGCCATTAAGGTATCCAACCTGATGCAAACATATATGAGATTTAGTGTTTGTTTGGGTTGAAGTTTGCAGGCAAGTTTAAGGGATTTTTAAGACAAAACTATCGTGATTTTTAGAAACCAGCAACTGAAGTTTTTGGATAAACCTTGGTTGCTGCCGTGCTTTTACGAAAAACGGGGTAGATAAAATTTGAACCAAACTATTATAATGTTACCTAGCTGCTTATTATCGATGAAAGTATCCTTAACAAAGTCTCCTTATAATGTTTCATTAATGCATCTAATCAAAATAACTCAAAATTAATTCATGTCAAAGGAGAACCAAATTAATAAGAGGGGTCATTTAATCCTTCATTTTATGTTCTCTAAGAACACATATAGTATCATCTTCACCAAAAATTCTTTGGCAACTAGCAAAATTTGACTTGTAGACCCTTTGGTTTTGGGTTTTTAGTTAAATGGAATTAATTAAATATATAAATAAATGAAAGAATTGAAAACAAGTCATGCTATCCTATCCTATCTTCATTCATTTCACATGCCTAAACCATGTTACTTTACTTTACCTACTTCCCACTTGGTCTCTTCCACTCCCTTTCATGCTATTTGAATGGATGAAAATAATGAACAAATGACTCTTACAATGTTTTTTTAGGGTTATACATATCTAATTATACTTTTTAAAATTTAAAAGAGAGAACACACATCAATAGAAAGAATTATCTTCGTAAACTTAACTCAGTTGATAGGAACAATACATAATATATGCAAAGTTTGAAGTTCGAATCTCGGTCATCATACAAAATAAAAGGATTAAAATCTTCTTCAAGAGACAAAAAGATATATAATAATAATTAAAGGAGAATGCACAATTTTTATTTGTAGATTTCTTAACAATTGTCCTGAGGGTATGAACGAGACCCATAGTTTTTTTTTTTTGAATGAAAACGAGACCCATAGTTAAATATCCCTATAAACAAATATATCAAAATCTAACCACCACATTTAACAAATATTCATTAAATATTAAAAAGAATTATAAACAAAAATATTTGAAATAATCCTTCAAAAATAAAAAAAATTGAAATAAATAAATAAATTTGAAAACCAACCTACCTCTTTCTTTCTCTTTCTCCTAAAAAACGAATCTTCAAACAAAAAACATCGTCATATTCCTTTGTCTTACTTCCCTTTTTCAATTGTGTTCTTATTATTAATATTAATTAATGAATTATTATTATAGATAGATTAGGATTATAATTAAAAATGTGGGAATCATTTATCTCATGTTAGTTAGATGAAGAAGAAGTCATTTAAAGACCAACCAACCAACCCATATATAATATTCAATTTGTGTATGTATGATTTTACAATAAATAAGACTTAGAATCATCACAGAGAAGAAGATAAACAAAATGGATCAAAGAGAGTTTGAAATTGAACCAAATTCCGATCCTAATCCATCAACAACTCATGTTTATCACCTTGCTCTGGATATTGGAGGTAACTTTCACTTTTTTTTTTTTACTGTTAGTAGTAGTAATGTTTGTTATTGATTGAATTCAACCCTTTTGTAATATTATGATCAATTTGCATATGTTATTAATATGGTAAAAGAGGAATGCAGTTAAGTTAGGCTTTTTGCATAGAAGATGAAAGCTATTTTCATAATCTATACTAGAAGATTTATTTAAATAAGCTGAAAACAACTTATGGCTTATGTCATAAGCTAATTTTAGAAGCTCTCTCAGACAATTACACAAACAGTTGTATCATAAGATAAGCCAATAAGGTGTAAACAAGCTCTTTCAAATGCACTCTTGGTACTTTCTCAACAATAGGAATGAGAATCTAGCACTTCGTACAAATTTCGTACTGATAGATGGATTATGGTTCAACAGGATAACTTATACATGTAACTGAATCTGCCTAATTAGATATGTTTGTTGTTGCTGTTGTTATGATCATGTTTTTTTTTTTTACAAAGGTTGAAGTGATCATGGTTTTCTAGTTGAAATGGGTTGTGGGGTTGACATTGGGACTTGTTAATATATACAAATTTTTGATTAAAAAAAAAATGGGGATTTTTTCTTCTGATTTTGTCAGAAATGTGGAGGTCAAGCTCTCTCTGTTAGATGTTTTGAGAATTTGATTAATCAGAGGACTGCTAAGTTGAATTGTAGCACCATTTACTGCTATAATAATGCCTTTGATTCTCTTGTATTGTATATAGGATATTAAATTAACACCAAGGATTCTAAGATAATGTTATTGTATTTTGACAGTGAGAAGCATTCTTAGACTAGAAAACCGTAGGCCGAGTAAGATTACCATTGTGTTTATTTCCCACATTTCTAATATAACTAAAATGATTTGTAGCATCTCTAATCAGTGATCTTTGCTTTGACAATCTTTCACAGACTGTCTCAGTCTAGTGATGAAATGTAGACATCTCTCACCTTACAAATGTTTTGTTAGGTTTAGTAAAACTCAATCCAAATTCTAAGAATTATTTGCAATGTAAAGTGTTGGCATTTAATGAGTACGATATTATTTTGGTTTCTTGGTGGTTAATAATGTTCTCTATCTATTGATAGGATCTCTTAACAAATTAGTATACTTCACAAAAGATGATGATCATTTTGTGGAGGGTGAGGCGGAGATATCTCCTAGAAAGACTTCAGAGAAATCTAATGGCAGTAGGAACCATCCTGTTCTTAAAGGAAAGCTCAATTTTAAGAAGTTTGAAACAAGCAAGATAAATGATTGTATAGATTTTATCAAGACCATGAAACTTCATCCTGGAGGTGTGTGCAGAATTTTGTTTTTTCATTGTTGCAAATCCTGATACTTGATAGTGTTTGTCCCATCACATTGTAATCAAATCTTCTGAAGCATGTGACCACATTCTTATTACCGTTCTGCTTTTTACGTCAATTAATTGTAACTGGTGATGAATTCAGGTAGTCGGCAGCAAGAAAATCCTGGAAGTCATCCAATATCTATTAAGGTAATTAAAATTTAAAAGTTTGAACTTATTATATTATGAACCATTTGTTTCTGGTGCCCTTATGCTCCTGCAGATAGGTGTTTTCAGAAAATACAATAGATTCTATCTAAATCTAAATAAGTTACCAATTTGAGTCCCTCTGCTATGATCTGAAGCAATTTCTATTCCCTAGCTATTGAATTTGTGTCCTGGTCAAGATACATATGTTCCTAGAAGCTTAGTAAAAATCAAAGATTATTAATCATAATTTAAGAAAGTAAATATGTGCACAATCACATGCACATGCACATGTAGAAGTTTGGAGAGACATTTCAAATAAAAAATGTTCCATTCAATAAAATGTAATGTATATTTATTATTGAAGCACTTGAATCTTTGTTATATACTTCTTAAGAATGAAAACTATTGGTATGAAGGCCACAGGTGGTGGTTCATACAAATATGCAGACCCCTTCAAAGAAAGGCTAGGGATAAATCTTGACAAGGAAGATGAAATGGATTGTCTTGTTGCGGGATCAAATTTTCTTCTCGAGGTAGGATCCTACTAACATACTAATTCTGCTAGTTTATTGTTAAAATCAAATAATAACCCATATTTAAACATCAAATAAATGACTGTGGTTCATATCCATTTTTCTACCATTCATTCAATAAATAATCTTTGATGTACCAAAAATTTAGCATATATGTTGAGATCCCACATTGATTAGTTTTATAGCCATAATAGTGCTTATAAGATTTGGTAGTTGTTTGTGTATTCCTTCTTATGCACTTTGAGAATTTCGCAATATAGGATCTAATCTCTGCCTTGTTCTTCTTTCTACAGGTAGTCGACCGAGAAGCCTATACCTATATGGGTGATCAAAGGCAATTTGTGCAGATAGACCAAAATGATCTGTATCCATATCTTCTTGTTAATATCGGATCCGGTGTTAGCATGATCAAGGTTGTTATTATTCAAGATACATAATTTCTATATTCTTCCAATTCTGAATTTTTTAATATTTTTTAAGAGCATTGCTACATTTTACGAAAGATTGATCCACGAAATGCAAGAAACAAGGCGTGGCATCATCACATTTATTCCATCAGATATAAATTTAAAATTTAAATTATATATAACAGTTATTTTTTACACAATACAAAGGTTCTTGCTATTTTTCGGCAATCGTTTTCGTAAGAATAGGCTTTTCCCATTTTTTAAACACTAGAAAATCTCTTAATGTTTTTATTTCATATAGGTGGAAGGAAATGGAAAGTTTGAGCGAGTTAGTGGAACGAGTATAGGTGGAGGCACTTTCTGGGGTTTAGGAAAGCTTTTAACTCAATGCAAGAGGTTATTTATTACTTATTTATTTTTAGGACATACATTATGGGTTCTATATAGACTCACAGGATTAACATCAATGCACTTTGTGGTTCAGCTTTGATGAGTTGCTGGAATTAAGTTATCAGGGCAACAACAAAGAGGTAGATATGCTTGTCGGAGATATTTATGGTGGAATGGACTATGCAAAGGTATGACTCGTGAAAGTTTATGTCACTTTTCCTGATTAATATGATAATACAATTACTCTAAACGTTTTAAATGGAGAGTAACATTATCTTAGGGCTATTAGGTTTGCTGATATATATTTTTCTTTCATTGATAACAGATTGGTCTTTCATCTACTGCAATAGCATCTAGTTTTGGAAAGGCAATGTCTGATAAAAAGGAGCGAGAAGATTACAAACCCGAAGATATGGCTCGATCTCTTCTAAGAATGATTTCAAATAATATTGGACAGGTCAGTTTTGTACTGTGGATTTCTAAACGCTACTGTGCACTACTCAATATTATTAAGTAATTCTTTATCATAAGCATATCCATTTGTACAATGTATCTAGTGAAGTAAAACCTTTTTGCATATCTCGATACCTGCAATTTGGTTTTATTTTTTGTAATGATCTTCTTTGTGCCTTTCTATGTTTATAATGGTTGGTTAGTGGAGGATATCTCTAGTTCACCCTATTTTTTTTCTTCTGTATTCTTTCTCATTAGCAATTTAAAAAAAAGATTTAGTGGAACATTCTTAGTTGCTAAATAAAAGAAGGAAGCCAAAATGGTACTTTGCATGTTATTGATAGTTGTTTGATGGTAAAACTAGAATATTGTTGAGTGCACAAGGGCAAATCAAAGCTATTTTACACTGATTTCTGTATGTAGAGGCAGAGTTAAATATGATTGTGGATATGAGCTTTTACATACATATGCATGGTTAGATTAGAAATTAGTGTTTGGAGACTTGTTTTATTAGTGAATCTTCTTGGGCTGCGCTTGTTTTATCAGTTTTCAGTATCTAAGAGGACGTTCTAACCTCTCTCTTCCTACCATTCTCTGACCTAATATCTGCATAATGAAAACATTCAACATTACATCTGATACTGTTATGAAGCAAAGAAAAAGGAATGGGAAACTGCTAGAGAAGAGCAAAAAGAAAAATAACTGATTATTAAAATTGAACAGAAAATGGAAAATTAGAATTCTGTCCAATGGTTTCCTCTTCACAAAGGATCACTTCTTTCACACTAAACTATCCAATTGCAGAGTTAAATTCTTAGATTCTAATTTGCTCCTATTTATATATTTATCGTGCAATATTTATGTCACTTTAAGTGGGAAATGAATTTTGGCTCTTATTTGTTTTGCTATGTTGTTTGCTTTCAGATCTCTTACTTAAATGCCCTTCGTTTTGGGCTGAAGAGGATATTTTTTGGTGGATTTTTTATTCAAAGGCATCCTTTTACAATGGATACACTATCTGTTGCTGTTAATTTCTGGTAAGTGACAAAGAAGATCCTCTGTTCAACTGCCATTTTGGTGCTTCATGGACTTGTATCTCTACCAATAACAGCTCATTTGAAATTGTTTCTGTCCGTTACAACATTCACAAAAACTTTTGGTTCTATAGGATCAAAACAATACTAGTTGAACATTATTGTTCTTATTGAACACAAAAGATGGCTTTCGGGAAGTCACTGACAAACATGACCACGATCATGCTACGTCTGAGACTTCTCAGGCTCTTCCATGTTCGACAAAAAAAATTATATTTAAAATGATAAAAAATATTATGACTTACAACTTTCATCTATAAAATGCAAGTATTTTATATATCTTTTCTAAAATAAAAGCTAGCATTTATCTACGTTGGCATCGATTTTACAACATGCTACTGCAAATGCTTAACTACAACTTTAGCACATTCCTAAGGGTTGGCAGGGAGAAAGTCAGGGTTTGAAGGAGTGAGTTTGCATTTGTGCGCTAAAATTTAGAATGTAAAACTCTCATTGTTTTGCTATAATGCATGGAAAATTTGATAGGATTTCTAAGCCCACTTGACACTTGCTTCTGAGTCCTGACATGATTTTAATCAGAAAAAAATAAACTAGTGAATCTTTGTTTATTTTTTAGGTCTAAAGGTGAGGCGAAAGCAATGTTCTTGCGGCATGAAGGGTTTCTTGGAGCTGTAGGTGCCTTCATGAGTTCCGATAAACATGGCATCAAAGAATTATTGGACAAGCAAGAGGCTCAACAAAGTCCGACAAAGTTATCTTTCGTTGTTGATAAGATGCATGGACAACTAGATGGTGAATTAATTGGTGATGAAAGTATTGAGTGTAGTGTGTATGCGGCTTAGATGATGTTATTGGTAGTTTTTTGCATGATTTGTTGTTGTAACTGAATTTGATTATGCAAAATAGTTGTTTTAATCTGATATACTGAAGATTTGTAATAGGTACCAGAAATGTAATAGAAAAACAGAGACAGCTTGTTTATATCAATGAAAATAACACTGACTTGTATCAACACTATAACAGATTCAAAGCTTCTGAAGTACAAAGAGTAAATGCATAAAGCAGACAAAAAAGATAATCCGGGCAATTTGATAGTCTCTCTATTCTCTCCCAAATTCCAACTAAATTCCACCCTATCTCACTCTTTACTAGGGATGGCAATACGAGCCAGCCCGTCCGGTTTAGGCCCAACCCACTATTAGCCCGTCAAAAACGGGGTGGGGCGGGGCGAGCCAACTTGAGGGGGTGGGTTCAAACTCACACCCCGCCTAAAGGCGGACTAGGGGGTTGGCGGGCTGACCCATCTATTTTTTAAAATATTTTTTTGTCGATTGTTATTAACAAATACGCTGCTATTATAAAATCAATAAATTCAATATAAAACTTTAACATTAAACAAATCTCAAAATAAATCCTCCATACATCCAACATAAAACAAATTACAAAATAAATCCAACAACATGAAATAAGTCTCAATATAATGCATAGGTGAATCAATTATCACTTATCACTATCAGGAAGAGTGGGACAATTTGAGGTTGAGTTGGTATTATTTGGCCCAATTGTTTATGAGGTGTGAATTAAAAATTCAGTCACTAATAGTAAAAAAACAAAAAATTAATAAGCCTGCGGGACAACCCGCCCCACCCCTCTATGACTTGCTTTTTCAGCGGGTTTTACAGGGATGGGCCAACTAAAGAGATGGGCTCAAAATCTCACCACAGTCCGCCTAAAATTGCGGGTTAAACGGACTGGCCCGACGGACCGGGCCTGTTTTGCCACCCCTACTCTTTACCCATTTAACATGTGGTAAACACCGCACACAACTTCCCCTACTGCAATGCAATGGCCTATAGGTAGTTTAGGATTTGGGATTCGAGACGTAAATATGCGACTCATTTATTGATCTCAGTCGTCTGATCTCAAATCAACAGTAAATATCAGTTAAGGATAATTTAGTGAAGGTGTACTAGTATCCATTTGATCTCAAATCAATGGTCAAAGTGTACAGTTGTGAGTTCATGTGAATTTGATTCTAAAAAGTTCATTAATCCATCAAGTATTTACAAATTGTAGAGCTTAATTCGGAAATTGGAAAACAAAACATCTCATACTTAACAATTTAGACACCCTTGGTAACAACTTTAATATTTCAAATATTTTGAAAAATCCAAACATTATGAAGGAAATACTTGACACTAATGTCACCAAAACTCAAGTTGGTAACAGAGGTAAGGTAATTGCTGACATTGAGGGAGAAAAGGCATACTTTTGTGTTCATGCTTCTCTTTTCCTAGAAGCTGCTCCTGTGTGTGGTGTTTGATGAAAAGAACCCAATGAAGAGAATTTAATTCACAATTTTAAATTTCATAATTTGGTATATTTACAGTTTTGAAACTATAGAGATTTTGGTTTTTATTTCTAGTCTCTCATTTGAAAAATTATGCAGTTAAGCCCATATATACATGTTGTAAAGGTTTGGAAGCAAATAGCCAAGATAAGAAAAAAAGGTAAAGGGAAGGAGAATAACCATAATTTTTGGCCTGGTGACTCATGCACAAGATAAAATCACACATTAAAAGATTATCATCCATATCACAATATCTAAATATTCAAATTAATTTATTCAACTCATAAGACATATTAGAACCAACATCACAAGCATATGTCTAAAACCAGTAATCACCAAAATATAACAAGCAGATTTCAGGCTTTGGTGCAGACATCTCCATCACAAACCCATCCATCTTTGGACTTCTCTTCTTCCTTGGCAGCTTTTTGTGCCTCTATTTCTTTTATTCTCTCCTCAGTGAAAGGATAAGCATCTGCTCCATAGAGCCCAACCAGATCTCGAGCCTCTTTCGTGACAGTCTGGCCACATGGTCCGATCGCCACGAGCTTGGGAATGCCAGATACTTTGAATTTGCGACTTAGAAATTCTTTTCTCGAGTCACCAAAAGGAAGTGCCAGCCATGGCATTTCCGCAAAGAATTCATCAAACGAGTCTTGATCCTTGTCACTAGAGATGAAAACAACTTCAAGTGCATCATTGTCTTGTGTCTTGATCTTATGGTATGCATCAATGAGTTTCGGAAGAAACTCACGGCATGGAGGACACCAGTGGGCTGAGAAGTAGAGGAGGACGGTCTTCCCCTTTAATTCCGACACCGGAATCTGCAATGGAGATAAAAGCTGACTTGTTAACGAATTAAAAAGAAGGAATCACGCAACATAATCACATACATCTATATTTATATTATAAGAAATATTACCTTCTTCCCATCTTTCTCAATGACAAAATCTTGATCGCCAGACACCAAAACTGACTCAAGTGTTTGAGATGCCTCCTTGGCCTTTGCTATTTCGTCGAGTTCAGAAAACTTTTCAGGAGTGAATGGATACGCATCAACCCCATGATCCTCAATGGCATCAGCGGCATTAGGATGAAGAGTTTTCCCATCTGGCCCAATAACAACAAAGGAGGGGAGTGTTGATAGCTCAAAGTACCTAACTAGTTTCATACAGGTTTTGTCCTTGAGAGGCAAGGATAACCAAGGCACGCTTTCTAATTCTTTCTTGAATGACTCTTCCTCATCATCTAAGGGTATAAACACGACCTCAAAGTTCTCCCCATTTTCCTTCAGCTTTTTATAAACCTCCCTAAGCTTTTGATTAAATAGCATGCATGGTTTGTATGAAGTCGTAAAGAAATGCAAACCAACTGTCTTTCCCTCAATCTCAGAGATAGGTATCTGTTGTGCACATCAAAGGAAAAGTCAGATTGGTAAATAAACCACATAATCTGTGGCAAACAAACAGATAATAACTAAAGGAACCTACTATATCATACTGAATTAAGTTATTAGCTTACTTCATTTCTATCGGATGATATCACAAAGTCACGGGAACTAGAGACCAATATCGATCTCAAGGACTGGTTCCTCTTAGCTTCCTCTTCTATATCTTTCAATTCTTGAACCCTTTCTGATGTGAAAGGGTATACTCCAGTTCCATATTCACGGATAATGTGAACTCCATCTTCAGTAACAACTTTCCCAGTTTCATCAATCAATGCAAGATGAGGAATGCCTTTTACATGAAACAATTCTTTAAGGCGACTACATGTCTCCGAATCAGAAAGTGGGATAGCCAGCCATGGCATCTTGGAAAAGTAGTTGTTAAAGGTTTCATCATCTTTATCACGCGAGACAAAAACAACCTCAAAGTCATCTTTAGGAGAGAGTTCATTGTACACCTCCACCAACGTTGGAGTGAATGATTGACACGGACCACACCATGATGCTGAAAAATAAAAACCAAGTTTCTTTCCCTTCAAGCTATCAATTTTTACCTGTGAATCTCAAGAAATAAGATATAGCACCACAATATTAAATAAAGCTACCACTTAAAACAATTGGCATAAGCCGCAATGTCCAATAACAAAAACAACAACCACACGAAAACTTAATTCATTGAATATAACGCTAGATTTAACCACATGCAAACTTAGTCAACGTAAGTTAATGCAATAACTTTACTCACACAAAATAGAGGATTCGTTTAATTAAGCAGTGATGAATAGAAATTGTTCGTTAATTTTTTTTACCTGATCGGCGGTGTTGCGAAGAAGAAAGTCTCTATCTGGAGAAGAGAGGAGAGAGTGAAGATCGTGAGTGACATCAGCAACAAAATCAGCCATAGCTATTGGTTGAGAGAGTTACTGACTAAACAACAGGGACGACTTATTTATAGTTGTGGTCCATCGTATCAACTATTTATTATGAAGCCTTAGCACAAACCAAAGAAAACTTAATGCCTAAGTAAACGAGGTGTTATATAATCGGCAAAAAACATGATCTCATCTGAATAGGACATTGTTCATAATAATCAAAGAAGAGCCTCCGTCACAATTTAAGTTAGCCGGAGCATAATATTCTTGTTTTCAAATTCAATAAATTTTCTTTAATGGATTAGATATGTTAGTAAATAATAAATATTTGTTATTTTTAATTGTTATTATGGCTAAGATTTATCTACTAATAACATATCTACTAACAACATATAAAAATCTATCTCCAACAAATTATTATAATTGTTTTTTCATAAACTCATAAAATCATCTTAATTTTATGGCTTAATAGTAGTTTTGACACCCTATGATTCAAGAAGTTGCGATTTTGGCCTCCTATCAAAATAAAATACAAAACCGCCTCCAAGTATTTCCCTTTTGTCAGTTTTGGTCCCTTAAGACAATTTTGACTCAATCTACGCTGACGTGACACCCACATCACTTAAGTGAGGTGCCACATGATATTTTTTTAATCCATGCTGGCTTTTTTTATTTGAAAAATAAAAAAGAGTTAACTCACATGAGCTTCTTCTCTAACGGCCTTAGGGTTTAAAAACCCCCAATTTGACAAATATGCAAAATGCACTTATTCCACCTTCTTATTCAACCATTGCTTCGAAGTTCGATTTCCTTCCTTCTTCTTCTCTGATCGTTCTCCTTGTTTCTTTCTTCTTAATTCGATTTCGATTTCCTCCTGTCCTTCTGTTTGCTCATCTTTATCGCATACCTACATAAGAAGCCCAGTTGTTGCTGGAAACAAAAAATGGTTGAATATTCATCTTCATCGGTTAATGGGTCAACATTGAAGCATAAAACTAAGTTGGTTTGTCATTGTGGTGTTGATTCACCATTGATGACTTCTTGGACTGATGAGAATCCAGGGAGGAGGTTTCACAGTTGTGGGAAGTATTTTGTCAGAAAAAATGCAATTTTTTTGGGTGGTATGATCCTGAGGTACCTGATAGGCAGAAGAAAACAATTCGGGCACTATTGAGGAAGAATGATGAATTGAAAAAGAAAGAAATGAGTTTTGTAATTGCCATAGTTGTGTTAGGAATTATGTTGTTCGTGTTTGTCCTTTTAGCTATAGGGTTAGCTATGAAATAAAGTTGAATATTGTTCTAATGTTGTTAAGTTTTAAGTTGTTTTTTGTTGTAAGAAGTTGAATGTTTGTAACCTTTGATTTTGGAAAGTTAATGAAAATGTTTGCAACCATTGAGTTTGGTAAGTTAATGAAAAATGTTTGTGGTTATGAACATATATGCAATCTAATGATATGAACATATGATATGGAGAACAAAATATAACACATAACATAAACTTGATATTAAGTTGCAAAATAGCATATCCAAAAGAAGACTTAATTACAGTATTTCTACAAAGTAAAACAATACAAATCAAACATACACTCGATAAAGATTAAGTTGCAGCGCGCTTTGATGAATATTCCCCCTACGAATTTGCCCGTGCGGAGCACGGGCTCGTGCTTAGCACGGGTTTGTTGCTAGTTAATAATAATAATATATTAATTAATACGGTGAAATAGTACTTCAGCCAAATTTCATAATTATCATTTACCTTTTTAAATTTACGTGACTAATGATCATTTTGCAAAATATAGGTTAACATAAGTTAAAGGTTGACTTTTGATCCTTGCAAAAAAAATGCCGTTTTCGTCTTACAATTTCTTTTTGTTTTTAAAAAAACCCTGGGCCTATTGAAGCAGCTAAGAGGCACTCTGATGCTAATGTGTCGCATAGTGACGGTGCATAAGTGATCGTGTGGCATTTTTAATCTCTACGAAATAAAACCGTACTTTTTAATCCTGGTAAAATTATATTTTTTAGTCCCATAATATTTTGATTGGTTGTGTGTGTAAAATTATTTTTTACAATTAAACTCTTCTTTTTTTAGCGGTGACCGAAATTTGAACCTCATCTTGTATATATTGTCCCGAGTATTGTTTTTATTTTCAAAAATTAAAAGTATAAAGGAAACTACCAAAGTACCCCCGATACAATTCAGTTTCATACCCTCCAGTCCAGCACCTGATTCTCGTCTCAGTCTCCGGCGACCTTGCATCCCTGGCTCCAGTGACGTTGGCGGTGCTTCTTCTCCCAGTCTCACGAGTCACTCACTTTTCCCCCCTCTATTGATTGCTTTCAGGTTTGTTAGTTTGCACTTTGCATTTTGTTTTCAATTTTCATCTTCATTTGATTTAATTCAATGTGAAATTGAACCCTACTTCAATTTCATCACTGTCATTCATTGGAAAAAGGTAGCACAGACTCTGATTTTAGTTACTATTAGTGTTCAAATTGCGAGTATAATAGAAATGAGTTTATATCATTGCCTATTAATTATACGTGTTTAGCAAGACATTAGAGTTGATTGGAAATCAATCATATTAACAGATAATTGATGAGTGAATTGTGCGTTTTGTAGGAGTGATACAATGATCAAACATAAGAAAATAGATGCATTTTTCGAAAGGAAAGTTTCCAACAAAGATGAAAATTGATGCATTTTTCAATGCTGGTGGTGCTGATTTCCACTCTCAATCATCACCGATTCACCGTGCCACATGATGTCATGAGCAGCAGCAATGCAGCTGAACTTGAATTGACATATTAACATATCATTTGAAGTTTGTTAATAAGATGATGAGACAGCATCTGAAGAAGGTGCAAACCAACACCCTTGTATCCCTTCTCTCATCCACCAGAGTCACAAGAACCTTCCACCTTACACCCATCACACAATTCTCCTCCCAACTCCATAAAGATTCGATTTTGATCCCCCCCACCAAGACCAATCTCTATGTTTCATTCTTCTGCACCCTCATTCGTCTCTACTTGAAATGTGGCAGATTCTCCACCGTCTCTGATACTTTCTCTCGCATGCGTACCCTTGGTCTTGTTCCCTCTTTACCTTTCTGGAATAAGCTTTTGTCTGAATTCAATGCTTCTGGTTTGGTTTCTCAGGTAAAACTTATGTATTCTGATATGGTGTTTTGTGGGGTTGTGCCTGATGTTTTCAGTGTTAATGTTTTGGTTCATTCGTTGTGTAAGGTTGGTGATTTGGATTTGGCTTTAGAATATCTTAGGAACAGTGATTTTATTGATAATGTTACATATAATACTGTTATTTGGGGGTTTTGTAAGAAAGGGTTGGTTGATCAGGGTTTTGGTCTGTTGTCTGAAATGGTTAAAAGATGTTTATGTGTTGATTCAATCACTTGTAATATACTAGTTAAGGGTTATTGCAGAATTGGATTTGTTCAGTATGCTGAGTGGGTTATGTACAACTTGGTTGATGGTGGGGTTACAAAAGATGTCATTGGTTTGAACACCTTGATTGATGGGTATTGTGAATGTGGGTTGATGAGTCAAGCAATGGATTCGATGGAGAATAGATGGACGAGTGATGTCAAGATTGACGTTGTTACTTATAATACTTTGCTTAAAGCTTTTTGTAAAATGGGTGATCTTAAAAGGGCTAAATCTCTTTTCAATGAGATTTTTGGATTTCGGAAAGACGAAGATCAGTTGACAAATAATGATGTTGTAACTCGAAATGAGATAAGAAATTTGCAGCCTACACTTGTCACATACACAACGTTAATCTCTGCGTACTGTAAGTTTGTTGGAGTTGAAGAATCACTTTCTCTGTCTGAGCAGATGATTATGAATGGAATCATGTCGGATGTGGTTACTTGCAGTTCTATTCTATATGCACTCTGTAGGCATGGTAAACTAACCGAGGCAGCAGTTTTGTTTATAGAGATGCATGAAATGGGTTTAGATCCTAATCATGTCTCGTATGCTACAATTATTAACTCTTTGTTCAAATCAGGGAGGGTTATGGAGGCTTTTAATCTTCAAAGTCAAATGGTTGTTCGGGGCATTTCTTTTGATATAGTTACGTGCACAACAATAATGGATGGACTTTTCAAAGTTGGGAAAACTAAAGAGGCTGAGGAAATGTTTGAAACTATTCTAAAGCTCAATCTTGCCCCAAACTGTGTCACGTATTCGGCATTGCTTGATGGGTATTGCAAGTTAGGTGAAATGGAACTTGCAGAGTTACTGTTACAAAAAATGGAGAAGGAACATGTTCCTCCAAATGTTATTACCTTTTCTTCCATTATAAATGGATATGCTGAAAAAGGAATGCTTAGTAAAGCAGTTGATGTGTTAAGGGAGATGGTTCAAAGGAATATTATGCCAAATACTATTGTTTATGCAATTTTGATTGATGCCTGTTTTAGGGCAGGTGAACAAGACGTTGCTAATGGTTTCTATAAGGAAATGGAAGTGCGTGGTTTGGAGGAAAGCAATGTCATATTTGATATCTTATTGAACAACTTGAAAAGAGTTGGGAGGATGGATGAAGCTCGACCGTTAATTAAAGATATGCACTCCAAGGGTATCGATCCGGATATCGTTAATTACACTTCTCTAATAGATGGATACTTTAAAGAAGGAAACAAGTCTGCCGCTCTTTCCATTGTCCAGGAAATGACAGACAAAAACACCCGGTTTGATGTTGTTGCTTGCAACGCTTTGATTAAGGGGCTCTTGAGGTTGGGGAAATATGACCCAAAATATGTTTGTTCAAGAATGATAGAATCAGGTTTGGCTCCAGATTGTGTTACATATAACACTATAATTCACTCATACTGCATCAAAGGTAACATAGAAGATGCTTTGGATATTTTGAATGAAATGAAGAGCTACAGGATAATGCCAAATGCAGTCACTTATAACATTCTGATTGGCGGGCTTTGTAAAACTGGCTACATTCAAAAAGCAGCAGATGTTTTAAATGAAATGTTGGTTATGGGGTTTGTACCAACCCCAATTACTCACAAGTTTCTGGTTAAAGCATATTCAAGGTTTAGAAAAGGAGACACAATTTTACAAATTCACAATGAACTTGTCGACATGGGCCTCGAACTCAGCCTGGCTGTGTATAACACACTGATTACTGTATTATGCAGGTTAGGGATGACTAGAAAGGCAAAAGCGGTCCTTGATGAAATGGTAAAACGTGGAATTTCAGCTGATTATGTTACTTACAATGCCCTTATCCGCGGTTACTGTACAGGAAGTCACGTGAAGAAGGCATTTAAGACTTATTTACAGATGTTTGTTGATGGAATCTCTCCAAATATTACTACTTACAATACCCTTTTATGGGGTCTTTCAAATGCTGGTTTAATGAGAGGGACGGATAAAATAGTTAGGGGGATGAAGGAAGGAGGATTTGTCCCAAATGCCGCTACTTATGACATATTGGTTTCTGCCCATGGTAGAGATGGAAATAAAAAAGATTCCACTAAATTTTATCGTGAAATGATAACCAAAGGTTTTGTTCCCACCACAGGAACATATAATGTGCTTATTAATAATTTTGCAAAAGCAGGAAAGATGGACCAAGCAATAGAGCTTTTCAATGAGATGCGGACAAAAGGACGAATTCCTAATTCTTCAACTTATGACATTCTAAAAGCACGAGATAGACCAGGCACTTAAGCGGTCATACCGAACTGAGGCGAAAAATTTGCTGAGAGAAATGTGGTATAAAAAAGGACACAGGCCATCTAACAGCACCCTCTTATTTATCAGATCCAATTTTCGCATCGCTGAAGCTAGAAGGTTATTGAAGGTAATTTACCCAAAAGAAGAATGCATGACAAACGAACGCTCATGGTGAGATGATGTGAAACTGCTACTGTTCGGTGTCAAGGACTGACTTGGTGCCTGGGAGATAATTGAAGTAGCGGTGGATCAACAATATTTTTTGTCCTAAGTTGGAAGTCTTTAAAAGATCAATGGGTTAATTCTCTGCCCTCAAAGAATTGGTGAGATTCATAATAAATTAACTGACCTATCCCCCCATAACCATATTTTTGTTAGCCTCGGTTGAAGTTTGTGTTTCTAACATGGTATAACTTCTGCGTTTATCTTCTTCAGTGCATGATGAAGGGTCTTGGTGTCAATTTTCTATCGGTGCCTGCTCCAATGTCAACAAATCCAGTTCAGAAAGATGAAGTACATGCACAGGTTGGTAATCATATACTTCAGTGGTCTGAACTAATCATTTAAAAAGAACTATGTCATTGAATTGCAGAATGGTTATGCCTTCTTTCTAAACCTTTTTGTGCTTTAAGTTCTTCATTCCTTTGAGGGGAAGAAAAAAAAGAGATTAAGAGAGACAATTTGTTGATATTTGAGTTTTCTTTATATTTTTGGTCTGTTAGCTAGTTTGGCGTCCAGGATAAAACATCAGAACTATTTTTATTTTCCCCTCCTATTTATGTTGTTTACTATTCTTATTTTTGAGGAGGGAAGCTGAAGGGCGAGTGTTGGATGGAAATTTTCATTTACTAATTGAAATCTGGGCTCAGATATGGGCAGTAGTCTTGTTAATGGCAATCTTAGTGAGACATTTCAAATGAAAAATGTTCCATTCAATAAAATGTAATGTACATTTAAAATTGAAGCACTCGGATCTTTGTTATATACTTCTTAAGAGTGAAAATTATTGGTTTGAAGGCCATAGGCGGTGGTTCGTACAAATATGCAGACCTCTTCTAAGGATAAATCTTGACAAGGAAGATCAATTGGATTGTCTTGTTGGGGGAGCAAATTTTCTTCTCGAGGTAGGATACTACTAACATACTAATTCTTCTATTTTATTGTTATAAATAAAATAATAACCCATTTTTAAACATCAAATAAATTACTATGCAGTTTATATTCATTTTTCCTCCATTCATTCATCAAATAATCTTTGATGTCCCAAAAGTTTAGCATATATGTTGAAATCCCACATTGATTAGTTTTATGGTCATAATAGTCCTTATAAGATTTGTTAGTTGTTTGTGTATTCCTTCTTATGCATTTTGAGAATTTCGCAATACCGGATCTAATCTCTGTCTTGCTCTTCTTTCTATTGGTAGTCGAGCGAGAAGCCTGTACCTATATGGTTGATCAAAGGCAATTTGTGCAGATAGACCAGAATGATCTGTATCCATATCTTCTCGTTAATATTGGGCCTGGTGTTAGCATGATAAGGTTGTTATTATTCAAGATACATAATTTCTAAATTCTTCGAATTTTTGAACTTTTGAATTTTATTTTTTAATAAGTAAAAAATTTGTGTTTTCAATTCATATAGGTGGAAGGAGATGGAAAGTTTGAGCGAGTTAGTGGAACGTGTATAGGTGGAGGCACTTTCTGGGATTTAGGAGAGCTTTTAACTAAATGCAAGAGGTTATTTATTACTTTATTTATTTTGAGGACTCATTCATTATAGGTTCTATATAGACTCTCAAGATTAACATCAATGCACTTTGTGGTTCAGTTTTAATAAGTTGCCAGAATTAAGTTATTAGGGAAACAACAAAGAGGTAGATATGCAAAGGTATGACTAGTGAAAGTTTATGTCATTTTTCCTGTTTAATATGATAATATAATTATTGGTATTTGTTTGATGGGAAAATTAAAATGTTGGTCTATGCACATAGGCAAATCAAAGCTATTTTGCACTGATTTCAATATATAACGGCGGAGTAAATATGATTGTGGATATGAGCTTTTACATACATATGCATGGTTAGATTAGATATTAGCGTTTGGAGACTTGTTTTATTAGTGAATCTTCTTGGGCTCCGCTTGTTTATTAATCCTATACTAGGTATCAGTTTTTCGGTATCTAAGAGGACGTTCAAACCTCTCTCTTCCTACCATTCTTTAACTTAATATCTGCATAATGAAAACATTCAACATTACATCAGATACTGTTATGAACTGAAGAGAAAGGAACGGGAAACTGCTAGAAAAGATTAAAAGAAAATGACCGTTTTTTTTTTAAAAATTGAACAGAAAATGCAAAATAGAATTCTTTTCAAAGATTTCCTCTTCACAAAGGATCACTTATTTCATACTAAGCTATCCAATTGCAGAGTTAAATTCTTATATTCTGATTTCCTTCTATTTATATTTTTATCATGCAATATTTTTGTCACTTTTAGCGGGAAGTGAAATGGATTTCAGCTCTTATTTGTTTTGCTATGTTGTTTGATTTCAGATCTCTTAATTAAATGCCATTCGATATGGGCTGAAGAGGATATTTTTTGGCAGACTTTTTTTTTTCAGAGGCATCCTTTTACAATGGATACACTATCTGTTGCTGTTAATTTCTGGTAAGTGACAAAGAAGATCCTCTCTTCAACTGCTAATTTGGTGCTTCGTAACTAAAATGGATTATGTTGTGGGACCATAGATTTATATCTTTACCAATAACAGCTCATTTAAAATTGTTTCTGTCCCTTACAACATTCACAAAAACTTTTGGTTCTATAGGGCCAAAACTATACTAGTTGAACATTATTATTCTTATCGAACAAGAAAGATAGCCTTGGGGAAGTTCCTGACAAACATGACCATGATCAGGCTACATCTGAGATTTCTCAGAGGCTCTTCCATGTTCGACAAAAACAATTATATTTAGAATTATAGAAAAAATATTATGATTTACAACTTTCATCTATAAAATGCAAGTACTTTATACATTTTTTCATCAATAAAAACCTGTATTTATCTACATTGGCATCAATTTTAGAACATGCAATGCAACTGCAAATGCTCAAGTACAATTTTAGCACATTCCTAAGGGTTGGCAGGGAGCAAGTTAGGGTTTGAAGGAGTGTGTTTACATTTGTGCGCTAAAGTTTAGAATGTAAAACTGTCATTGTTTAGCTATAATGCACGGAAAGTTTCATAGGATTTTTAATCCCACTTGACACTTGCTTCTGAGTCCTGACATGATTTTAATCAGAAAACATAATCTAGTGAATCTTTGTTTATTTTTTAGGTCTAAAGGTGAGGCGAAAGCAATGTTCTTGCGGCATGAAGGGTTTCTTGGAGCTGTAGGTGCCTTTATGAGTTCTGATAAACGTGGCCTCAAAGAATTATTGGTCAAGCAAGAGGCCCAATAAAGTCCCGCCAAGTTATCTTTTGCTGTTGATAAAATGCATGGTCAAATAGACGGGGAATTAAATGTTGATGAAAGTATAGAGTATAGCGTCTATGCAGCTTAGATGATGTTATCGGTAGTTTCTTGCAATGATTTGTAGTTGTGACTGGATTTGATTATGCAAAATAGTTGAAAGTTATAACTATAGTATTGACTTAGAATTAAAAAGAAATCCGAATGTGAACTCGTTAGTAATTTTTTTTGCATTATACTGTGCAACAACTAATGGTTTTCGTGAACACGAACTATGACATTGTTGCTCATTTCTGAGATCTCTTTTGTTGTGTCTTCTGTTTTGGGTGCTAGTTTTGATCTGATATATATCCTTTAATAAAGATTTGTAATAGGTAATTAAGGCACTATTAAATTTAGAGACTGCTTGTTTAAATCGATGAAAATAACACATATCAAAGCTATAACAGATCCAGAGTTTTTGAAATACAAAGAAAATGCATAAAGCAGAAAGAAAAGATAATCTGGGAAATTAGATAGTGTTTATTCTCTTCCAAATTTCAACTGAATTCTACCTACCTCATTCTCTCTCACCGCAAATTATATATTCATTTAACACGTGATAAACACTGCTCGCGACTTCCCCCCTCTGCAATGCAACGACCTCCAGGTACCTTAGGATTTGGATTCAATATCGTAAATGTGCGACACATTTGATCTTAGCCTTCTGGTCTCAATTCAACAGTGGATATTAGCTAAAGATAGTTTGGTGAAGGTTTAATATTAGCTGCTGATCTTAAGTCGATGGTAAAGAACAAATTATGCGTTTAACTGTGTGCTTTTATGAAATGCACATAATTCAGATCTAGGTAGTTAGTGAAGCTTTTCTCTCCTAATTTTGATCAGGTGCATAACTGTCTGAGTTCTTATGATCTATGCTTCTAAAAAAATCATTAATCCATTAAGTATTACAAATTACTATTACTTTTAGAGCTTAATTCTTTAAATGGAAAATCACCCATCTCATACTTAGTCACCCCGTGGTAACATGTTTAATATTTCAAATATTTTGAGAAATCCAAACAATCTAAAACTACAATGGCATGCCCTGTTATGTAATCGGATGCATCAACAAGAGTTGACCAAACTAGAACGCATTGAGCCAAAATTTAGTGGCATCAACATTATAAAAAAAAGATATATAAATCAGAATCCTTTAAAGTGATCTGAGAAACTATGGATCAATTTATAAAAAATAGATACAGGGAAATCATTTAGCAGTCTAACGGTCTTCTATGACTCTGCTTCACATTTTTTCTCCTTAAAATCCATCTCTCTTTAATGTTATTCGTGTTAGCTATGAGGAGGTCCAAATTTTCACCATGTTTTCCTTGAATCTCTTCTTTGGACTTTTCAGCCTCATATCCTCCTCTGATTCTGGAAGTTTCTGCAAGTAGATCAGTTATAAGCATTTCAGTTGTCTTGGAAGTGATTCCTCTCAAATACCATGATATGGGAGGTGGAGGGACAATGGCTGGCTGAAGTATTTGTTCTAGGCGAACTTTAGATCCAATTCTTCCTTTTCCTCTTGTACACATATTGTAATCTTCCTTTGTTATGGGTTTAAAGGGATAACATGTTGCTTCGTCGACAAATAAAGGCTCTACCCTCCAGCAGCCCTCAAATTTTTTCATGAATCCTGTCTTGGTTTGCTTGAACTTCATCTGACACAAAAATTAGGTAGCAGTATGATATACATCCTTTTTTGTTGGATGAAAAGTAAAACTATATGAGATTCATTGACATTGAGAAATTATGAAATTCATGTTCTTAGTAACAAACAATTAACTGCCCATTTGAAGATGCCAAGGGACGATGTTGTGATTGGAATATGGAATCAATTCATTATATGAAAAAGGGATAGATCCTTACTGAGTAATCATTTCTGTTTTGATCGACCAAAACATTAATTGAAATAGTGCCAGACCACCAAAGAAATCTCCAAATAGCTGCTTGCTGAAGATCAACCACTTGCCTATGACCCTCATCAACCAAAACTTCTCGGGATATCACTTCCTGACCAAGAAAAACATCACCATTTTGAATTGCAGAACTTGAGCAAACTGCTAAAACAATGTTACTGATAAATTATACAAGCTAGAAGTAAAACATAATAATCTAGAATCAAGAAGTAGAATTCAAAACCGAACGTTTCTGTTTCAATTATGACGTTCTTCATTGTTTTCCAAATTATTTATTTTAGCAAGTTTGTAATCATTGTACCTAAACTCATTGAGCAGACTTATAAATGAATGCAGTCACTTACTTTGATATTTTTGAAAACTCTTCTATTGTCAGGATCTATCACTATATTATATACTGCATCAGGGGGAAGCCCAACATCAACTTCTACATTGAGGTTGCAAAGAGAACCTTTGGGAACAGTCACCTGCCAAAAGAAGCATTTACTGAGACATAGACAGACATAAATATTTCAGATATTATTTCAATTCTTCTTGAAGGCATATGAAAGTTAAGTTGAAGTTTTCTAAATCTAAACAGAATTGAATAAACCTTATTAGATACTTCATTTATGAAGTTTAGAAGTATCTCAAAAAGTTCAAATCAATAGGAACCTGTGTAGCACCGACACTTCAGATTGTCGGTGTGCCTAAGTGTCCGACACTAACACTTGTTATTTTCTCAAGTTATTACCGATGCCTATGTGTCTGTGTCGTTTTGGTGTCCTTGTATGTGGCAGCGCTTCCTAGACAGGAACAGGTTAAAGAAAAGCCTCTAAGGCAAACTAGTCTAACTACATTCTAAAGAAATTAAAATTGAATTTCTGTTTCAGTAAGAAGACAACATTTTTCAAAGAAAATTAATCCTATTTAACTGCTCCTCACCTTTATTTCTGGTGGCTTATCCACCCAAGAAGGATTTTCTTTCCATGCTTGCACTTGCTCCTCCAGTTCAGCTTCAGAAGCACTAAAAGCTACACTCCCATTTCTCTGAACAGATCTCCCCCAATTCATTCCTTCATGTTTTGCTAATCTACTCATCTGATTCTGTAGTTAAGAGATAATAAGTTAATCGCAAATCAACTTTCTTACTAAACTTTTAGCCATAGGATTGGTTACTGACCTTTACGATATTTTGAAACTTGTGAGGTAGCTGCACAAAAAATTTAGATATTGCAGGATCCAATCCTTTTCGAAACCTAACTTTTTCATTCTTTCTGGCATCTAAGCTGAATTTGGTACCCTCTGATTCACCCATCATAAAAACCTGGATTTTTTTTAAGAAAAATGTTAAAACACCTTCATATTACAAATACATAACTACTACTATTACTATCTTCAGATAAATTTTAAGTTTCTATTTTGTCATAAATTTCTCAACTTCAAAGAGGTAGTTATATTCTAAGTTTCAAAATAGGTCTGCAATCGTGATTGAGGATGTATCGGACACATTTAACTGTGATTTTCTACAATATCAAAGATTCAAAACGCTATTTTGTCACGATTTAAAACAATTGTTATTATGTTATAGTTTTAAAAATAGGTAACCAAGTTGCTAGGGCTCCAGTGGCAAGGACCTCCTTCCAAGGACGTACCCAAGGAATACCGGGTTCGATTCCCAGGGGGAACAACGCTTGGCCAGTGTGCATGCCTCTACGCACAAGCCGGATTAGTCGCCCATCATTGGTGGGTCTGAAACCGGTGTGAAAGCCAAAATAAAAATAAAAATAGGTCTTCGATCCCAGTTGAGACTGCATCAGCTGCATTTAATTGTGACAATGTACAATATCAAGGATCCTAAATGCGATTGTATCACGATTTAAAACCTTGGTTTAAAAATGGGTCTGCAATCACAGTCGAGGCTGCATCAGCCACAACACATTTAACTGTTGTTTTTTGCAGTAACAATGATCCAAAACACGATTCCGTTCTAATTTAAAACCATGATTATATAAACGTCTTTATTGAAAACCACAAGATTATTTCATCGAATAAAAGTCTTTTCAAATCCATCCAAATCGTAATTGAATACGGTTCATAAAGAAGTATCTCCTTTGTCAGCAAAACAGAATAATAGTTTTAGCCAAACCAGTCCTGTGTTGGGTCCCTATTAGTGGACGGTGCGATTGGTCCCCCGGATTAGTCGGTCTGGATACCGAGTTTTCAATAATAATAATAATAATAATAGTTTTAGCATAAAAAGGTGAAACTGAAAATTTTACATGTAAGCATACATTTGGAACATAACTAAGATATTTAGAACACATGAATGAAAAACAAAATAAAACAGAAAGCAGCAGAATGGCTAATGAAATAAAAATAAATGTTATGTTTGATTTGTAGATGAGATTCAAATGAAGATACTTACAAAGTAAAATGATATGATTCAGTTTTGAGAACTTGCCTTCAAAGTTGGGAAAAAGTAATATTTTTATTTGTAGAACTGTACAATATCTTGAGAATTGAAAGGTATGGAGGATGAGCGATGAAGATAGATAAGTAAGAAGAAGGCACGTGCATTACATGTTTAACTCAATTTGTCTGCTCAATGTTTTTGGACCCACCATTACACCAACCAATCAAGACTTTTCATCTTTCACATTTTAATTAATATTTTATGAGTAAATTAACTTAACTTTTATAAGGATTTCATCGTTTTACCTTTTTACATGTTATTTTGATTTAATTTGCATATTTATTTTAATTATTAAATCTAAAGTTGATATGAAAACATGGGAGAAAGAACACATATTTGAATATTAAAAGCTCTTATTGAAAAAGACCATTAATTTAAAGGGTTAATATGTCTTTACCCCATGTAATTTGAGCGATTTCCAGTTTACCCCTTGTAAAAAAAAAGTTTAGATTCCAACCCTATAAAATAAGATTCTTTGATTTTAGCCCCTGGCCCATGTGACTGTGCAGAATTGATGACGTGGCGAGCTGAGTGGCATGCTGACTGTATAATTAATTTTGTTTTTCATTTTTTTTAAAGGTACACATGGCATTTGTGCCTATTTTTTTACAAAAATTAAAAAAAATTCACTATTTTTATTTATTACGAAAAATATTTTCCAAAATTTTGAAAAATATATTTTTCGAAAATTCCAAAATTTATAATTTACGAAAAATATATATTTCAAAATTTTTTAATTTTCCATAATGTTTTAAAAAAAACCGAAAATTTTGAAATATATATTTCAAAAAAAAAAAATCCAAATTATTTTTGAAAATTTGGAAATATATATTTTTCGAAATTTATAACTGATATTTTTTTCGAAAAAGAAGTTTTTAAAATTTTCTCAACAAAATAAATCTGGAAAATATTTTTTTTATTTAAAAATTTAGGAAAATTCATATTTTTGTTCGAAAAATTTATTCCAGATTTTTTTTACGATGTGTTACAGATTTGAGAATTTTTTTTAATATTTAAAAATTGAGAATAAAAAAATCTATCTATTTGTTACATGTGGTATTTGTATTGAAAATTGATGACATTTTTGAAAAGAAACTGCCGGTCCAAAAAATTATATGAAAAATACAAAAATTTCTAAACTTACTATATTTTGAATTTTTAAAAAAAAAAATCCAAATTAAATTAAATTTTTAAAAATATTCGAAAAAATAACAAAAGCTAATTTTTGAAAGTTTATTTTTTCTGATTTTTTTTTATTTTTTGTTTGTTTTTTTTAAAAAAAGATTTTTTTTCTTATTTTTAAATTTTTTGAAAATTAATTTTCAGTTTTTTTTATTTTTTATCTTTTTAAAATAATTTTTTAAACCATTACACACATGTCATGTTTTAAAAAAATAAAAATAAAAATAATTACACAGTGGCATGCCACATCAGCGTCCATTACACACGTGTTAGGTTTTAAAAAAAATAAAAAATAAAAAAATTACACAGTGGCGTGCCACGTCAACGTCTGGATGGGATCATAGGTGTTTTGTGGAGAATCTTCATATTACAGAGGTGTTTTGTGGAGAATCTTCATATTATAGGGTTGTAATCTAAACTTTTTTTTTACAGGGGGGTCAACCGGAACTCGCCCAAATTACAGGGGGGTAAAGACATATTAACCCTAATTTAAATTTTAAAAATTGTTATGTAGATTGATCAAAAATAATATGAAAAAAAATAGATAAATAAAAAAATCATGATCTGAATTAAGTTAAGGGACCACGAAAATAATTATATTTTATTTTATGTTTGGCAAAACAAAATAGACTGAAAATTAAAAAATGAACTCTCAAATATAAAAGGGGATTAAGCCACCACATATGGTAATTAAAAGCAATATTAGGGTGATTTGTCTTCGACCACCAAAAGGATTGAAGCTTAATTTCATCTATAAGCTGATAAATAAATTCTCCCTTCTGTGTGAAGACCTTAGCATTCATGTCACGCAAAATAATTCAAACACAAGAAAGCCAGATCAAATAAAAAGTATAACAAATGTTCTTAGAGAAACCACCAAACGATCGGAATTGAATGACGCGATCCTTGACATGAGCTGGCTTGACTGAAACCATTCCGAGCCATTTGTATATTTCATACCAAATTTGACCAAAAAAGTCGCAAGTCAAAAACAACGATCAATATCTTCTTGTGAGCAGCATCCACCTGAACAAAAAAACGTATTCGAATGAAGTACTTGTCTTCTAATTAAGTTGTCGATTGTTGGAAGACGATTTTGAATTAAACGTCAATCGAAGATGTTGACTTTTAACAAAACCTCTTTGTGCCAAATGATAGTGTGGTCATTGTTTAAAGGTTGGTCCCTTGATGTCAAAATGCAAGCACTAGTAACATTGTATTTTGAAGAGGCGTGAAGTTGCCAAATCCACATGTCATTCACATCAGCATGCAAAGCAATAAGTAATAAAAGCCCACAACACCCACTCTCCAATTCTTCCTCCCAGGCTAACAACCTCCTTTGCCATTAGGTAAAAAATACACTAATATGATCTCTAAAGTAAACTCTTGCTCTTTCTCTTATTAGTTAAGATCATTTTTAATATGCTAATCTCTTGATTATGAACACTATCGATTATATTTGTATAGTTAAGATACAAATAGGAGAGTGGGTAATAGTTTATGAACAAAGTAAAGATTTGTAGTTTAAAGTTCATTAAAATATAAAAAATGCTAACTAGTGCCCCATAAACACTAGTTATAAATCTTTAAACTTGTGTAATCAATGTTTAAAAAGTGTAAAAAGTGATATTTTCAATGTAAAGTTTTCCTTTTTAGTTTTCTTAACTAGTTTCCATGGGGCACTAGTTAGCACAACCATTGTTTAGGAATTTCTATATTTTATTAATTGTCGAATAATACAACATTTAAATAGTTAAATGGTTGGAATAAGAGGATGACTATCCTCATTATTGTTTAAGGTGTTCTATATTTTATTAATAACCCTAGAATGATATAACATTTAAATAGTTAAATGGTTGAAAACAGAAACCTCTCATTGGACATCATCGTCCATTCAAAAATGAAGTCCAACCAACAATTCATCAATAATTAATACTTAAATTCTACAAATGCTTCCTGTGGTCTTTTTCTTTAACTGATTTTCATCGACATTAGCAGAAAAACAATAACAAGATAGATCTCAAGAGAAAGTCTATTGTCAAATAAATGCATGGGAAATATTTGTGTTCTGATAGATTGTTACTACTCAAGTTAAAGCATGAAGACCACTTTTTTAATGTGCTTATGCCTTCTCTTTGCACAGAAGCTTCTCATGTATTGTATGGTAACAGCATAAAGTGAAGGTGATTGCTGACATTGTGAGAATTGAAAAGGCATACATTTGCATCTATGCTTCTCTATTCATAGATTCTTTCTCTTGTGTGTGGTGTTTGATGAAAAGAACTCACTAAAGAGAATTTAATACGCAATACTAAATTTCTTCATTTGGTATAATTACAGTTTTGCTACTATGACGAATTTGGTTTTTAATTTCAATCTCAATTTCAAATATTATGCAGCTATGATTGCAGTAGCACTCAATCGAATGCCTTCCCATTTGGAAGCAATGACCAAGACTATAACAATAAAGGTAAGAGGAAGGAGAATAACCATAATTTTAGCACAAAGATAAAATCACACATTAAAGATTATCATCCATATCACAATATCCAAAGATTCAAATTATTTTATACAACTCACAAGACATATTAGAACCAACATCACATGCATATGACTAAAACCAGTAATCACCAAAATATAACAAGCAGATTTCAGGCTTTTGTGCAGACATCTCCATCACAAACCCATCCATCTTTGGGTTTCTCTTCTTCCTTAGCACCATTTATGCTTCCTTTGTCTCCCAGCGCACAATTTGGATGGAGATCAAAGTCACACTCTTCACAGAAGTATGACCAAGTATCTCCCTCATCCTCGCAACCATCGCAGCAATAAACATTGCGGCGCGACAATACAAGCTCGTGCTCATGTGCTTCATGCGTCACCTTCTCAGGCCACCCCTTTGCAATGTCCTCCTTTTGTGCCTCTATTTCTTTTATTCTCTCCTCGGTGAAAGGATAAGCATCTGCTCCATAAAGCCCAACCAGACCTCGAGCTTCTTTTGTGACAGTCTGGCCACTTGGTCCAATTGCCACGAGCTTGGGGATGCCAGATACCTTGAATTTGCGACTCAAGAATTCTTTTCTCGTGTCACCAAAGGGAAGTGCCAGCCATGGCATTCCCACAAAGAATTCATTAAAGGATTCTTGATCCTTGTCACTTGAGATGAAAACCACTTCAAGTGCATCATTGTTTTGTGCCTTAATCTTATGGTATGCCTCAATGAGTTTTGGAAGAAACGCACGGCATGGAGGACACCAGTGGGCTGAGAAGTAGAGGAGGACAGTTTTCCCCTCTAATTCTGACACCGGAATCTGAAATGGAGATAAATGCTAACTTATTAAATACAAATTAAAAAGAGGGAATGATGGGGGAATCACTCAACAAAATCCAGTAAATTTATATTATAAGAAATATTACCTTCTTCCCATCTTTGTCAATGACAAAATCTTGATCGCCAGACACCAAAACTGACTCAAGTGTTTGAGATGCCTCCTTGGCCTTTGCTATTTCATCGAGTTCAGAAAACTTTTCGGGAGTGAATGGATACGCATCAACCCCATGATCCTCAATGGCCTCAGCGGCATTAGGATGAAGAGTTTTCCCATCTGGCCCAATAATAACCAGGGTGGGGAGTTCTGATAGCTCAAAGTACTGAATTAGTTTCGCACAGGTTTTGTCCTTGAGAGGCAAGGATAACCAAGGCACACTTTCTAATTCTTTCGTGAATGACTCTTCCTCATCATCTAAGGGTATAAACACGACCTCAAAGTTTTCCCCATTTTCCTTCAGCTTCTTGTAAACCTCCTTAAGCTTTTGAGTAAATAGCGTGCATGATCTGTATGAAGTCGCTAAGAAATGCAAACCAACTGTCTTTCCCTCAAGCTCAGAGATAGGTATCTGTTGTGCACATGAAAGGAAAAATCAGATTGGTAAATGAACCAACCAACCAAATAATAATTAAAGGAACCTACTACATGATACAGAGTTAAGTTACTAGCTTACTTTATTTCCATCGGATGATATCAGAAAGTCACGGGAACGAGAAGCCAATATCGATCTCAAGGACTGGTTCCTCTTAGCTTCCTCTTCTTGATCTTTCAACTCTTGAACCCTTTCTGATGTGAAAGGGTATCCTTCAGCCCCATAATCACGGATAATGTCAACTCCTTCTTCAGTAATAACTTTTCCAGCTTCATCAAGTAATGCAAGATGAGGAATTCCATTTACATGGAACAATTCATCAAGGCGACTGCGCGTCTCAGAATCAGAAAACGGGATAGCCAGCCATGGCATCTTGGAAAAATAGCTCTTAAAAGCCTCATCATCTTCATCAGCTGAGACAAATACAATCTCAAAGTCACCGTTTGGAGAGAGTTCATCGTATACCTCCACCAACGTTGGAGTGAATCTTCGACACGGACCACACCATGATGCTGAAAAATAGAAACCAAGTTTCTTTCCCTTCAAGCTATCAATTTCAACCTGTGAATTTCAAAATATAATAAATAGCACCACAACATTCTTTCGGTATAAGTACAAATAAAACTACCACTTCAAACAACGATCATAAGCCACAATATCCAATAACAAAAACACTACAGTAATCCACATGAAAACTTAAGTCAACTTTGGTCAATGCAATTTTACTCAAACAAAATGAATAACCACTTATTTTACCAAATTTTTTCCTTTTAAGAAACGAAACTACTGATGACTGCTCAATTCACCATAACCGTTATTTTATATTTCCAATTTTCCCAGCAATCGACAATTCAATTGAATTTACTCAAAAACACTACTAACTTCAATTCATCAATCAGCACTGACATAAATGAATAAATTGAATGTAATTACACATGTCGGTGTTGGACCCTGACACGACACATTTCTATCAGAAGTGTCGGTACTACATAAACACTTAACTATTACATATATACAATTAGGAACACAATCTGATCATTGAAACAGAGAATGAATTTCGGATGATAAAGAGAGAATCATCCACTTCCCAAAATTGTAGAGCTTTGATTGATTCAAGAAATTACTAAAAATTATGATTCATGAAATTAAAAAAAACATTTGATGACAATAATTTCTTAACAATTTCATAAAAGAGAAGAAAAGAAAAGGAGTTAGGGTGGAAGTACCTGGTCACCGGTGTTGCGAAGAAGAAAGTCTCTATCAGGAGAAGAGAGAATAGAGTGAACATCGTGAGTGATATCAACAACAGAATCTGCCATCGCTATTGCTATTGATTGAGAGTAAAACAAGAATAACACACGACTTGCAAAACAAAACAATGACCTCTTATTTATACTTGTTTGTGGGGGGTAGGAACTAGAAAGCGTGCTTAATGGTTAAGAAATTCATATTATATTTCTTTTCTTTTTCAACAAGAAATTCAAAATTATTTGGACATCCACTAAAAATAAATTATTTATTGACATCATTTAATTGTTTTTCATTTTTTATTTGTTTGTGTGTATACGTCAACGTAGTAGCATCGCGGAATATGAGTGGGCATCTTCTTAACAATTATGAATATTTAAAAAGACCATTTAACCTAAAAAAAATAATAGAGTTTAATAAGAAGACTTCTTTCTTGTTCATTCCTTAGTCTTTCCCACGTTTTAATGGAACAACTTCTTGAACAAGATACACACTCCTTTTATTTAATGCCTGTCGGTTTAACTGCTTCTCCTTTATTCTTTAAATTTTGTACTAGGATTAGGATGATAAAGTAGTTATATGGAATAATGTGTACATAAGAAAAATTGGAAATGTGAAAGCATTTTGTTGAATAAGAATGTGAAGCATTAATTTTATGACAAATACTACTATGTAATTAAATATTTTTTTTAAGAAATCAAAATGATATATTAACACGAAACAAACTATCTAGACGGTACAAGATGCACCATCTAAGATAACCGAAAAGTACAACAAGTGTTCAGCAAAAAGTATAATAAATTAGTCAATACCCGCACATAAGAACGCGTTTTGGCACCAATTATAAAAGTTATAATAAAAGTTTACCAATGTAGCTTTAAACCATTAGAATGAGAAGGAGAGAAGTTTAACATTCTTCGGTATCTGAGTCGAAGAATTTTTTTTATTTTGAAATAACATGTCACTTCTTTCCTTCCATAACACCCACGAACAAGCAAACCAAATAAGATGCATGAGCGAACATCGAGATTTGTCATAGCCGGGAGAAGTATCAAACTGATATAAATGATCCACAATATTAGATGGATCTGCTGAGTAAACACCAAGCCACTTCCTAACCAACTGCCATAACTGGCCAAAAAAATGACAAGACAAAAATAAGTGAGTCTTTGATTTCTGTTGCCCACAGCCAGAAATACAAAGCCGAGCCTCAGAAGTAATAAAGCCTCTAAGGAACAGATTTGTCTTAGAAGGCAACCTATTCCGAAAAAGATGCCAAGCAAACACGGAAACATTCAATGGAACGTCCTTCCTCTAAAGTAAAGCCGATGGGACATGCATAGTGGTGGGCGGCCCTGATGTGAGCACTCGATAAGCACCACTGACAGTATATCCCACAACCGGATCAGGTGTCCATCTCCAAGAATCCTCAAGGTCAACCTGCAACACAACATTTAGCAACATATTCCTACACTCCTCTACCAAGGCCTCCTCCCACGCCCAAAACCTCATACAACAGTTCCAAGCCTCTTCTCCCTCATCCCAGCCCCAAGCAAACATTTGTGCAACAATCGCCATTTTATTTTCTGATAAGTCAAACAAACAGCGGAACCTAACACAAAGAGGTACCTCACCTACCCACCTATCCAACCAAAAAAGAGAGCTAACATGTTACCATTAGTAAATAGTAATGTCAGTGAGGATGACCCCGAGCATGCTCTTTGCGCTTCTTGTTGAGGAACATGTTGATAACAATATGAAAAGTTGCTTAGAACACAACAGTTGGCATGTACACAAAGCTTGGAAACAACCGGTTTATGCGATGTATAGAATGAAGAGCAGAAGAGATGGCTCGAGTTTTGCTTGCGTTTTTTATAAATTGTTCAAGGGTTTTAGGTGGCCAAGAAACAAATGTTTGCATTTAGTCCCAAACTGCAAACCAAAGGGTGTGGAATCAATACAATATGTTATAATGCTGAAAAAAGGGAAAAATATGTACGTTAATTGTATTTGGTTTCTATGACAAACAAATTGAACACTTAATGAATTATGTCTCAGTGATAGAAACATGAACTTTACATCATAGAATGTTAGATTTTTCAATGGTTCACCTCAGACAATTGGTTTGTACCATGACTGTTAACACCATCTTCAATGAAGTAGTCCTCTTATCAAGAACGAGCTCACAAAATCCATTATAGGCAAGGTCCTGCAAAATTCTAAAGTTGTTAACAGGGAATATAAGAAAAAACACCAACGAAACATACATAAAACCAACGTAAACACCCTACCATCACATCATTCTTAATCTCATCCGAATCCAGCTTCTTCTCGTATATATGTATATTGGAAACTTCATCTTTGTCAATTAGAAACTTCACGGGAGGGCTGAAAGTTGGATATCGAATCGTCTTCCCAAACCTATCCTTAATTCTGATCTTAAACTTTCCATTCCCAACAAAAACTACAGTCAGGAAAATGCCTCCATGGTTCCTTTCCACCAAAACCTCAAACTCATTAACGTTGGAATCAACTAAAGTTGCAAAACGACCTGTTTAATTCCCATAGTCATGTCTAAACATGAATGGCAACATGAAAATAGCCTGGAAGCAAGAATTAAATCAAATACAATCAATGAAAATAAAAATAAGGCTTTAACACTGTTGTGAATTCGGTCTCAAATTGAAACTTCACACCAATGAAATTTAGATTCGTGGAGCAAGTATCAACGGCAACCAATAACCAAATGTAAATTACCTCAAGCAACAACAACAATCTAGATCTAATCTAGAAACCAAGTGCATAGCAAAACCATAATTCAATGAAAGAATAAACAAGATAAAGAGAGTAAAGAAAAGATAACAACACGAAGAAATGTTCACCCAGTTCGACCCAACTTGACCTACTCTGGGGGAGAGATTGATTTCTCCAATCCACTATCAATGAGTTCTTACAAAGAGATACAAAATAAGTTACAAGAAATTAGCTTCAACAAGCTCACAAAGAACAACCCTAATTTCTACCCATTTTCCCAATCTCACCAATGAACAAGACACTCATGAATATTCACTCTCCCAAGGTGTTTACAAAAGACTCTCCACTCATGTGTTTCCCAACCCCGTGAATCTTCCCAAAAGGCACCAACCCTTTTCCCAAGAGCCCCCTCTTTTGGTTCTCTAAGATTCACATCTTGAAGCTTTGAACCTCACCCAAAGACACTTAACATTTAGTATCTAAAACCCTAAATGTTCCCTCCTTTGGTTTCCATGAGATTCACCAAGATTACCCAACAAATGGGTCAAAGATTGCATATATAGTGTTCAGATCTGGGAAAAATCGTGTCATGTTTTCCTAAATTGTGACACGGTTGGTGCGTACGACCCAAGATACGACCAACCTTATCCTCAAAATGTGCCCAGCAAGCTAAAAACCGTGTCAGATTTTCCCAAAATCATGACACGATTTAGCACCCAGAAAACATGCTCACTGCCTGGGAAAATCGTGACACGTTGATGAAATCGTGTCACGATTTCTCTGTTTCTCCAAAACACAAATTGAAGGCATAAACAACATTCTCCACCTTGACTTCAAATTGACGATGATGCCATTTTAACCATTAACCACCATTCTCCTTAACCTTGCCTTGAACTATTCCCCAAGACAAAACAAATCAAGTCCAAAGCCCCGCTTGATGTAACGCCCTAGTTGTTATTTTTTTAATTTCGGTTGATTTTAATAAGTTTATATGATTTTAAATAATTTATGTTGATTTTATGGTGTGATGTATTTTATTATATGATTGTTTTGATTATTTAATTAAAATAGGTGAGAATTATAATTATTAGGAAGTTGGGGATTAAAATGAATTGAATAATATTTTAATAGGAGTTAATTAGAAATAAGTGGGAATTAATTATAATTAATAGGAGTTAGAAGGAAGGGAAAGTCAGAAAACAGTTTTCACGTAGAAACAGAGAGAAACAGAGAAAAGGGAGAAAAACCTAGAACAAGAGAGAAGAAGCAAGAGGAGAGAAGAACGCAGCTTTGAATTCAGGAAGATAATCTAAGGTAAGGGTGAGACTAACTCTCAACTTTAGGTCTTATGATTCATTGATTAATGTTGGATTGTTAGGGTTGATGAATTGAATTAGGTTAAAGATGAATTGATGTTAATAACTTGATTAATTCATGAAATTGTTGTTGTTTATTGTTGTTCTGATGTTAGTATATGCATAGAAGTAATGCAATTCATCAAAATTGAGTTTTCAGGTGTTGAAAATGGGGTTTGGGGTTGAAAAGGAGAAGTCTGTTCGTACAGTTCGTAGTTCTGTTAGTCGCCACTCGCCAGGCGAGCAATGCTTGTGTAGCTCGCCACAGCGAGCAGTGAACCCCCATAGCTCGCCACAACGAGCAGATGCACTCGCCACGGCGAGTTGCTTAAATTAAAAATCGTTAATTGTCTTAATGAGGTTTTTGGGCCAATTTTTATATCAACTTGAGTGCCTTAATATATTTAGGAATGAATGACACCTTTTTACAGAATCAAATTTGGGTTTTGTGGACTTAAAAATGAAGATTTTAGGTGAAAAATGTCAAAAATGCCGAGAGCACCCAGATTTGCTCGCCTTGAGCTCGCCCCCAACTCGCCATAGCGAGTAGCTCAATTTCCTGAACTCGCCACGTCGAGTAAAGTAGCTCGCCACGGCGAGTAGTACAGTAGTTGCCTAATTGTTGAATTTTGTGGTGAGGCTTGTTGTACCCTTTGGTTGTGTCCTGTCGGTCAAGTTGGAGTTCATGTCATAGTTGATTATGCATCTTGTAGTTGTCGTTGCTGTTGTCAAGTTGTATGCAGATATACACTATTGAGTCCATTTCATTCTCATACTTGTTGAGGGCTCATGCCCTGGAGTGTTTTCACTCAACCGTTGAGGGCTTATGCCCTGGAGTGTTTTCACTCAATCGTTGAGGGCTTATGCCCTGGAATGTTATTTCATTCAAACCGTTGGGGGCTTATGCCCCGGAATGCTTAGCATTCAACGCGCGTAAAATGGTACCACATGCATTTGCATTAGTCACATTGTTGTCGCTGTTGTCGTTGTTGTTGGTTGAGTCGTCGGTGTCGTAGTTGATGATGTTGTTGAGTTGTTTAAATTATAAACTGACAGTTGATTATCATTATATTGCTGTTGTTGAATTTAATTGATGAATTATAATATCTATTGTTGTTTGTGAATCTCACCCCTTCTGTTGGAATTGCCGCCTTGTGGGCAAGTGCAGGTAATGAAGATTAGTAGGGATGTCGGCTCAAAGTGTCTTAGGGCTCTGATACGTAACGGGATGAGGATTTGTTACTTGCTTTCTCTTTCCTTACGTATTACTTATGAATTATGAGATATAGATGAGGCCTGCGTGCCAAAGTTTAATTTTGTTGAATGAAAAGAATTCCGCTGCGAAGTTTATTGTTAATTTTTATTGACTACTTTTATGAAGAATAAATAGTTATTTATTCATCGGAGATTTTATTGAAAGAAAATGTAGCATTCCGTTATGTGAAAACTCTGATTTTATTTGTTAATTTTTATGTTGGGAAAACGGGGTGTTACACTTGAACCTTGATCCACACACCGACCTCCACTTGCATCCAACCACCCTCGGTAGTTCCACAAGCTTCCAAGTCTTATTCCTTGCATCCAACTACACTTTGCAGTTCCACAAGTTTTCACCTTTACCTCTTCAAACCTCGAAATGCCTTCCTCCCTTTTGAAGTTCCTTGCATCCAACTACACTAGGATTTTTAGGTAGTTCCGCAAAATCTTACCTTTACCTCTTCAAACCTCGGAATGTCTTCCGCTCTCTTGAAGATCCTTGCATCCAACTACACTAGGATTTTTAGGTAGTTTCACAAGCCTACACCATAACCTCTTCGGCCCCCGGAGTGTTCAAACTCGTCCTCCCGAAGACTCACTTGCCTCCAATTACCCTTGGTCTTTTCCGGTAATCCCACAAGTCATGTCAAACATTCTTCAACCCCCGAAATGCCTCCCGTCCTCTTGAAGAATTCACATGCTCACAATTAGAGCATAACACCCAATGCCTCCATAGTCATACCATTCCCGGTGTCACTAACTCCACCTCAAGTTGAGATTTCTCTACCTCAACTTTCAAATGCGTACACACACACACACACACACACACACACACACTATGTTTTCACCTTGCCACTCCACCTCAAAGGTTGATCACGAGTATTGTTACCACCGTCTCTCCAAGCTGATCATGAGTATTTTTCCCACCGCCTCTCCAGGTTGAACATACACATTGGGAACACACACATCATCGCCATGACACCACCATCATGACCTTCTCTCTTCACACTTAACCTTCTTCGATTGTGCTAGGATGACCGGCTTCAAAACCTCAACCTTTAATGCTTCCATACACTCCCGTTGAACCATGCTTGCTTCCATCTCCAAGATATAACCTTTGGTACCCATGATGCACACTTGACAAACTTCTCCTCTTGCCCCACAGTGGGCGCCAATTGTTGTGAATTATGTCTCAAATCGAAACTTCAAACCCATGAAATTTAGATTCGTGGAGCAAGTATCAATGACAACCAATAACCAAATGTAAATTACCACAAGCAACAACAACAATCTAGATCTAATCTAGAAACCAAGTACATAGCAAAACCACAATTCAATGAAAGAATAAACAAGATAAAGAGAGTAAAGAAAAGATAACAACACGAAGAAATGTTCACCTAGTTCGGCCCAACTTGACCTACTCTGGGGGAGAGATTGATCTCTCCAATCCACTATCAATGAGTTCTTACAAAGAGATACCAAATGGGTTACAAGAAATTAGCTTCAACAAGCTCACAAAGAACAACCTTAATTTCTACCCATTTTCCCAATCTCACCAATGAACAAGACACTCATGAATATTCACTCTCCCAAGGTGTTTACAAAAGACTCTACATTCATGTGTTTTCCAACCCCATGAATCTTCCCAAAAGGCACCAACCCTTTTCCCAAGAGCCCCCTCTTTTGGTTCTCTAAGATTCACATCTTGAAGCTTTAAACCTTACCCATAGACACTCAACATTTAGCATCTAAAACCCGAAAAGTTCCCTCCTTTGGTTTCCATGAGATTCACCAAGCTTACCCAACAAATGGGTCAAAGATTGCATATATAGTGTTCAGATCCGGGCAAAATCGTGTCACGTTTTCCCAAATCGTGACACAGTTGGTGCGTACGACCAAAGGTACGACCAACCTTATCCTCAAAACGTGCCCAGCAAGATGAAAATCGTGTCACGTTTTCCCAAAATCGTGACACGATTGAGCACCCAGAAAACATGCTCACTGCCTGGGAAAACACGTCGATGAAATCGTGTCACGATTTCTGTGTTTCTCCAAAACACAAATTGAAGGCATAAACAACAAACACATAACCAAAACTTAAAACAATATTAAGAAACCCACATGATTAACATCAAACTCTACTATATGTAAGTCATGTACTTGATACACAACTCATCGATTCTCCTCTCTAACTGATCAACATGATTCAGATTCAATGGGCCTGAGAACCAAGAGTCAAAGAATTACCTGTCATATGAAAACCAAGGGTCAAAGAATTACCTGTCAAACAGTGATAAGATAGAAGCTTTCTGATATCATCGCTAGTCATCATAGGCGACCTTAGAATAATAAGATGGAATGATGCTGGGGTGGGGAGGATAACGCGTTCTATATAGAAATTTTTACAGAAGATAGTAGATTTTTAGTTGTATAGGAAAGTGAACAATATTTATTATGGATATATTTACGTGTAGAATGCAAGCAGTTGGGGTTTACAGCCGGAATTGGAGGAGTTAAGGGTTTAAAGTGTGAATTTGAAATTCATATTTTATAAAGTGAGCGCCAGAAAAATAGGGTTAGTGGTTTAGAATTAGGGTTTGGAGGTTAGCTAGGATTAGATATAAGGAAGTCACTACAAATCCTAATCTAGAGCGATCAAACCCACCCACTAGCACAATCCAACAAATATGCGTACGAATTTGAAACTGAATTGAAAAAAATAGAGGTGTGAATTGACGAGCACCAGGGACGGATATTTGATAACAACTATTAAACCGATCACCAACACGGTAACAAGTCCATAGACCAACGGCAAAATAAAACCCATTTATAGCTGATTTGTTCAAATTTAATCTTAAAGCATTGAATAAATATTTAAGATCATCCCCATCTTCTCCTATGCAGCGGACACAATCCTAAGAGTTTTCAAACCTGCAGAACTCAACAAATCTGGAATAGAATCAAGAAAACAAAGCCAAACAAAGCGAAACACCAAAGAGAGATGGGGCTAAAAAAATCAAATGTGGATCTCCGTTCAAAACATTTATGAATAACCATTGCACACTCATGTTTAGTACGTTATAGAAATATCTCTTACAAAATTTATATATATTTTTTAACTAGGATGAATTAAATTTGAATTTTTATATTTTTTTGTTCTTAAAAATTCATATTTAATTAATCGTTTATTAAAAAGTTCTAAATTTTTGTGGAAGAGATCCTTATAGGATTCTAAACATGATTGTAAACACTCAAAACTATGAAAGGATGATATGAGTTGACTTAAAAACATAGAAAACATTATTAGAAAAGATTTAAATTAAAGAAACTTTTTAGAGAGGCAAAAAGTAATTATGATATATTTATAGAAATTAAAAACTTACTTAACCCTATGTTTTATCTCAACTCAAAGATCGATCTTCACTCTGAATTTTTGGATCATGCCAAGATACCTGAGTTTTTAGAGTACACATCGATAAGAATAAAATAGACTAATTGATATGAGCAGATGATATAGGCTTTACAAGATCTAAATTAGGCCAGGCCTTTCAAGAAAAAATATCTAGACTAGGCTAGGTAATTTATTTTTTAAATTATACTAAGTGAATACTTTTTTAAAAATTATACTTAGTTACAGTTTCACAAAGATCGGACTATTGTAAAATATATTTTAAATAGGATATCATATAATTTGTAAAAATAATCATATAAAAACAGATATTTTTTTAAAACTATTGCCACATAACTTATCAGAACACACATTAGTTAGTAGGTAAAAATACACAAAATCCTAGATATATGATGTGTACACATTGGAAAGAAAACTTGCAGTCCTTTAACGAAATGATTGGCTAAGAATATGATGTTTTCACAACATCTTGTAAGGATGAGATTCAAGCTCATATCTAAATGATCATCAACGGTAGAAAGCTAACACAAACTTGAGTTGCATTAATACATATTTTTATTTGAAGTAGTTTATGAAAGAATGCAACTCTTTGTTAAAAAAAATTCCCTTTATAAAGTGGTATGAATTGCACCGTGAATAGAACAACTATACATGAAGGATAACAAAATTCATCTATTTGTGCATCAATTTGTCAAAATCAAAACTATAGATCTTTTCTTCTCTTCTCTTATGCACAAATTAAAAATAGAGAGCTATTCCTTTGTGGAGGTGTAATTTGTTGTGTGCAAGTGTGAGTTACATGTCCCAAATCAGATAAAAAAGTGGACGTTAACCATTTTATAAGTGAGAGGATCCATAAACTCATTGGTTCAAGGTTTTGAGTAAAAGTGTGATGTCTGTCTTATGTGGTTTCTTTTCTTAGTATTGTCAAGAATTAATGGATAGACTTGTGAACAAGCTCTCCTTGCTGGAAGCAGATGGTCTGATTTCTTCTCAAGCATAACAATATTCATGTTCTTTACTTTATTTCCAGTTAACTATATAATTTTTTTTTGGAAAGAACAATTTGAAATATTATGCAGCTATGATCCTACATGCAGCAGCACTCAGTTGAAAGCTTCTACATTTGGAAGCAAATAGCCAAGATTAAGACAAAAAAGTAAGGGAAAGGAGAATAAATAACCATAATTTTTGGCCTGATGACTCATGCACAAGATTAAATCACACATTAATGATTATTATCCATATCACAATATATAAAGATTCAAATTACTTTATTCAACTCACAAGACATATTAGAACCAACATCACATGCATATGACTAAAACCAGTAATCACCAAAATATAACAAGCAGATTTCAGGCTTTGGTGCAGACATCTCCATCACAAACCCATCCATCTTTGGGTTTCTCTTCTTCCTTGGCACCATTTATGCTTCCTTTGTCTCCCAGCGCACAATTTGGATGGAGATCAAAGTCGCACTCTTCACAGAAGTATGACCAATTATTTCCCTCCTCCTCGCAACCATCGCAGCAATAAACATTGCGGCGAGACAATACAAGCTCGTGCTCATGTGTTTCGTGCGTCACCTTCTCAGGCCACCCCTTTGCAATGTCATCCTTTTGTGCCTCTATTTCTTTTATTCTCTCCTCAGTGAAAGGATAAGCATCTGCCCCATAAAGCCCAACCAGACCTCGAGCTTCTTTCGTGACAGTCTGGCCACTTGGTCCAATCGCCACGAGCTTGGGGATGCCAGATACCTTGAATTTGCGACTCAAAAATTCTTTTCTCGTGTCACCAAAGGGAAGTGCCAGCCATGGCATTCCCGCAAAGAATTCATTGAAGGATTCTTGATCCCTGTCACTTGAGATGAAAACCACTTCAAGTGCGCCATTGTTTTGTGCCTTAATCTTATGGTATGCCTCAATGAGTTTTGGAAGAAATGCACGGCATGGAGGACACCAGTGGGCTGAGAAGTAAAGGAGGACAGTTTTCCCCTCTAATTCTGACACCGGAATCTGAAATAGGTAAATGCTGACGTGTTAATAACAAATTAAAAAGAGGGCATGATGGGAAATCATTCAACAAAATCCAGTAAATTTATATTGTAAGATATATTACCTTCTTCCCATCTTTGTCAATGACAAAATCTTGATCGCCAGACACCAAAACTGACTTAAGTGTTTGAGATGCCTCCTTGGCCTTTGTTATTTCATCGAGTTCAGAAAACTTTTCGGGAGTGAATGGATACGCATCAACCCCATGATCCTCAATGGCCTCAGCGGCATTAGGATGAAGAGTTTTCCCATCTGGCCCAATCATAACCAAGGTGGGGAGTTCTGATAGCTCAAAGTACTGAATTAGTTTCGCACAGGTTTTGTCCTTGAGAGGCAAGGATAACCAAGGCACACTTTCTAATTCTTTCTTGAATGACTCTTCCTCATCATCTAAGGGTATAAACACGACCTCAAAGTTCTCCCCATTTTCCTTCAGCTTTTTGTAAACCTCCTTAAGCTTTTGATTAAACAGCATGCATGGTTTGTATGAAGTCGTAAAGAAATGCAAACCAACTGTCTTTCCCTCAATCTCAGAGATAGGTATCTGTTGTGCACATCAAAGGAAAAGTCAGATTGGTAAATAAACCACATAATCTGTGGCAAACAAACAGATAATAACTAAAGGAACCTACTATATCATACTGAATTAAGTTATTAGCTTACTTCATTTCCATCGGATGATATCACAAAGTCACGGGAACTAGAGGCCAATATCGATCTCAAGGACTGGTTCCTCTTAGCTTCCTCTTCTTGATCTTTCAACTCTTGAACCCTTTCTGATGTGAAAGGGTATCCTTCAGCTCCATAATCACGGATAATGTGAACTCCATCTTCAGTAATAACTTTTCCAGCTTCATCAAGCAATGCAAGATGAGGAATTCCGTTGACATGAAACAATTCATCAAGGCGACTGCGTGTCTCTGAATCAGAAAATGGGATAGCCAGCCATGGCATCTTGGAAAAGTAGTTGTTAAAGGTCTCCTCATCTTTATCACCCGAGACAAAAACAACCTCAAAGTCACCTTTGGGAGAGAGTTCATTGTACATCTCCACCAACGTTGGAGTGAATCCTCGACACGGACCACACCATGATGCTGAAAAATAGAAACCAAGTTTCTTTCCCTTCAAGCTATCAATTTTAACCTGTGAATTTCAAAATATAAGAAATAGCACCACAATATTCCATCGGTATATGTCCAAATAAAGCTACCACTTCAAACTACTATCATAAGCCACAATGTCCAATAATGAAAACACTACAGTAATCCACATGAAAACTTAAGTCAACTTTGGTCAATGTAATAATAAATTCACTCAAACAAAATGAATCACAACGTATTCTATCAGAAGTGTCGGTACTACATAGATTAGCCCTTAATTGCATATATGCAACAAAGAACACAATCTGATCACTGAAACAGAATAAATTTCGGATAAAAAAGACAGAATCATTCACTTTAGTCCAAAAATTGTAGAGCTTTGATTGATTCAAGAAATTACTAAAATTATGACTCATCAAATTAAAAAATATTTGATCACATTAGTCTCTTAATAATTTCATAAAACTCAACAAAAAAAAGGAGAAGAGAAGAAACGGAGTTACAGCGGAATGGAAGTACCTGATCGCCAGTGTTACGAAGAAGAAAGTCTCTATCAGGAGAAGAGAGAATAGAGTGAACATCGTGAGTGTTATCAACAACAGAATCTGCCATAGCTACTGGAGAGTGAGTGACTAACGACACAAAACAAGAACAGCACGACTAGCCGAACAAGGACGTCTTATTTATAGGAGTGGAAAGCGTAGAGGCTAAAAAATTCATATTATCTCCTACATCAATTTTTTATTAAAAAAATCTCAAGTTCCACGTCGGATAAATAAGTCTCTCGACAATATAATTTATATGGAGGAGACAATCTTTATCTTAGAAGTTGGTTTGTGAATTATTTTGATTAATTGAATGCACAATGTATATTGAAATTTCGAGACATTGATAGACTATTATAACTTCTAATTTTACATTTAATTAAACAAATTACTATTCACCCTATAAATATACTTAGCTAAAGCATATAAGCAACCATTCATTTCATCGAGCGAGAAATCATAACTTACTAAAAGTAGTGCTAACAACACTCTTTTTTCAGCACTCACTTAAACTCTTTTTTATCGAATGAAATCAACTTTGATCTTGCATTTTAAAAATGAGATCCATATAAAGTGGTGAAATACACATATATTTCACCCAATTAAAAAAGAGCAATGCTATTTATCTTTAGAGTTTTTATTAGGAATTGATCAAGAAAATGTCTCAACCAATTAAATTTGTTATTTGCCGAAAATCAAGGGAGGTAATGGTGTGTAATTAAGGAAATGTGTTAGCAAATACACTGTATTGAAATTTTCTTGATACAGTTTGTCGATGTATCTATCATTTCCCTTAAAAAAATGTTTGAAATGATGAAAAAAAAGAGTGATGCTCACACTTCTCAACTTATTAATCTTGGAAAATTGTTCTTTTCCCGTACGAAATTGCTCATTCCTACGGGAACTGACCAAAATACCTTCAACGTGAATTAACTCATTTTCGATATAACTTATGTGAGTTAACTCATGCTCTTTTCTCATACAAAATTGCTCGTTCCTACAGGAACCGATCAAAATACCTTCATCGTGAGTTAACTCATGTTCGATATTAACTCACCTTATTTATAATTTTTAATTTCTAAATGCTTACATCTATATTACATAAATGCAACATCCTTCTCATCAGTCCTTTCACATTATCGACACGTATAAGTTAGTGGCTAGAATTAGATAGACCCATCATATATAGACAATTAATTTCACGCGTTCTATACAATTGTTGAAAACTAATTGAAAGGAAAATAAACGAAGTCAAGTCAACTATAGATGTAACCATTTAGAAATTAGAAATTACTTCAATGTGTTTGTTTGGCACCAAAGCATAACAAAGGATGTTGCATTTATGTATTATTTTTGAATGCAACCCAATTCAACTTATATTTTTGAATGCAACCCAATCCAACTTAAGTTAATTTACGTTGGAGTTCGTTGGAGTTCGGCGTGAATTAACTTACGTTGAAATCTAGCATGAGTAATTTTACTTGGGAGAATAACAATTTTCTCAAGTTTAAGTAGTCGATGGACATGTTGCACCAAGTTCCAAACATTTCGCGTGACTGAATTAGGATCAAGAATACTTACTACTCCACTCTCATGGGACTATATAAAATTGACTTTTATTAGCACGATAGTATTTTCTAAAATTTAAAATTATCATGCAAAACTAAAATTATATAATATTGTTATGCTTGACCTTTTACGACTAAAGTTTAACAAATGTTAATGACTTGGATTACCAAATTGAATCGGAAAAAAGTTGTGTATAAATTTGTTACCAATTTATAAATTTCTTTTAGTTTTATAGTATATCTATTTCGCTTAAACTTATCTAAATTTTAATTTTGTATCTATATAACATGTTTTCAAATTATAATTTTGATATGAAAAAGAATTGAAACAAAACTTCAAAGGTAAGATTTAGGGGGAAAAGGATATATCTTAAATACATTGATGTTTTAGGTTTAAATTTTGCTGGTACTTTTGGAGAAACGTAAATGTAAATACATTTGTAAACGCTCGTTGAGTTTGAAGGTTTTTCACTTTTTGGATTAAGACACCATCCTCTCATCTTAAATTTTAATAATTGAATTATCTTTGCCAATATTTGTACTTATCCTTTTAGAACATGTTTGATGGTCCAAGAAAGAGACTCTAAGGCCAAGTATTCTAGTCACTAAAAATTCATTTTAAGATGAATAAATGGATAATCAATAATTCAAATCCCGATTCATACGTATCACAATTTATCTATCAACTGAATTACGCACTTACTAGATCTTCGGATAAAAGATTTAAGACATGATGATAAATCAGACCATACTATTATTATTGTGTCATAATTTATGAAGCCCATATACGGATGCTTGTGCAGGTACGATACAATACAGGTACGCGGATACGTGAAATTTTTTAAATTTAAGATATGATACGACTAAGATACATTGACAAAAATTTTATCCTAAAACTTATATATATGTAAAATACTTGAAGAAAATAAGTATTGATTACCCTTCATTATCTCTCTACATATTACTAAAGGTATATGATAGGATGGAGTGTCGTGGTTGACTTGTCATTTTTTTACTAGTTCATTCAACATTGAATTAAGATCTATAAAGTCTGGATACTCCAAAACGGAGACGCATCCGTACCGGATACCGATACTCCACAGATACTTGTAGATACGTATCCACAAAGTATCAGAATTAATTTTTTTAATTTTTAAAAAATATTTTATCGGATACTTAATGATACTCCATAGATAAACAAGAATATGCATGAAGGAGAAAAAAAGTGAGACAATGTTGTAGAAATTCAGTAGAGATGTATATGATTCAATTTTAGATATGCATGAGTAGAATATGTTTCTCGATAAACTACTTAAAATATTCTGTGTTGAATGCTTCTCTCGATATCCCAACAAATGAAAATATAAGAGAATAATCTTTTTTTAGGTTCATTGAAGAATTATTGTATAATGATTACAATATCAACTAAATACATCATTTTTTCAATGAACCTAAGAAAAGAATCTTCTCTTATAATTAGGATCGGAGGGAGTATGAATTTTTTTATTTTTTTTTATTTAAGAAAATGATTTCTTTTCTTATTTACCATTGGAAACGTAATTTCATGTATAATAACAATATTAAAATAAATAAATAAAACTAAAATCTTAATTTTTTAAAAGAAATCCCTTACCGGTAAATGATATATACTAATTATAATCAACTAATTAAGTTCAACAAATTAATAAATTTTCTACTAAATATCAAACCGTGTTTATGAGTTAAACAATTCTTGAGTAAATTTTATGAATAAAGATAGGTTGGCATCCTTAACGTGTACACCTTTTTGTACCACTCTAAATTTTTTTAGTTAACCAAAGATATGGTCTGTGCGACCACATTTTTTCAGTTGCGTGACCACATTTAGAAGTTAAAAAATGTTGTCACGCAACTAAAATGCGCGTGGCTACTATTTTTCCACTTAATTAACCAAATAAATTATGAAAAAATAGTGATCTTGCAACTAAAAAATGGTATACACATTAAGGGTGTCAATCAATCACAGCTGAAATTTTATCTACCTACAAGCCGACCTCTAAAATATTAGATCTAATATCTCCTAACAACAGAGAGTTAAATAGAAAATACACTAATTTAATTTGGTCTACGTCAACATAGTAGTATAGTACTATGAATTAGCAATTGCATCGCAGATTCGTGGAACATGATAGCCATCTTCTTTCACAAAAAAGCAGTGAGAACGCATTGAAAACTATCAGTGAATCATTGGTCCAAAATATTAGCAAAATATAATCTGATCAGAGTTGGACAAAGGACATGCAACGACGACTTCACAATTCACACACAAGTCAACTTTTTTATTTATTTAGAAGATGACTTTGCTAAGGAAAACAAATTGAAAATAACAACACTTCTCTCTTGTCCTTTCTTTGATTCCTTCTCATGATGTCCGTCAATTTAACATGATGTCCTTTTTATCTTCTTTATACAATTTACCAAGAGACTAGACCGTGACCCGTACTATTGAACGTGTCAATAATAAATGTAATATATTAGCAATGTAGGATGAATACTTCATATGAGAAATGAAGGAGCAATACTTCATACGAAAGATACACCAAATTTATATGGTACATGGTGTATATGATTTTCCTTATCATAAAAAAATATATTACTTGCAATTATAGGTTTTCCAAAATCAATAGTACTACACTTGTCATTTAAATTTGCACACAAAAGAGGTATTTTAGACCTAAAACTATAGACGCACATTGAGATACACAATGGTGGAAAGTTGCGGATCTCAATTTGTTTATGTTTTCTAGACCCAAGACCATGGTTTGCGAGTCAAGATCCTCTTCATTTACACTTGTCTCCATTTCCTCCATTTGGAGAGACAAATAAACACAAATTCTTGGAAAAAGTATAAAGTAATAAATGATGGTGGACCCATTTAATTAAAATATCAACTATCTCTTTTGTATCTACCTCTTTCCAAATTGTATTCTCCATTTACTTTGACTTATGGTTTGTATGCCAAGAAAACTCGAGTAATCATTGCCTAAGTAATTATGAATTGATGTTTTTGAGACCTAAAACCATAGACTTGCTATGAGATACACCGAATCTAAATGGTACGAAGCTCAACAAATTGTGTGAAAAAGATGTACCATTATGTAGAGTTTATAATCATGTCCAGCATAGAAAATCTTATTACTTGTAATTATAGGTTTCCCAAAATCAATAGCACTACACTTGACATTAAAATTTGCACATATTAGATGCTTTCAAGACCTAAAACTATAGACTCTCTTTGAGATACACAAAGACGGAAAGTTGTGGATCTCAATAAGTTGTTGTTTTCAAGACCCAAGACCATGATTGCATGCCATGAAAAGTCAAGTAATTGTTGTCTAAGTAATTATGAATTGATGTTTTTCAGACCTAAAGCCATAGACTTGCGATGAGATACACCATCATAGAAAATCTTATTATTTGCAATTATATGTTTCCCAAAATCAATAGCACCACACTTCTCATTGACATTTGCACAAATTAGAGGTTTTCTAGACCTACAAATATAGACTCTCTTTGAGATACACAATGACAGAGAGTTGCTGATCTCAATAAGTTGTTGTTTTCAAGACCCACGGCCATGAATTGCATGTCACGAAAAGTCGAGTAATTATTGCGTAAGTAATTATGAATTGATGTTTTTGAGACCTAAAATCATCGACTTGTTATGTGATACACCAAATCTAAATGGTACGGGGGTCAAGAAATTGTGTGTATATGATGTGTCATTATGTAGATTTTATAATCACGACCATCATAGAAAATCTTATTACTTGCAATTACAAGTTTCCCAAAATCATAGAAAATCTTATTACTTGCAATTATAAGTTTCCCAAAATCAATAGAGGTTTTCAAGACCTAAAATTATAGACTCTCTTTGAGATACACAATGTCGGAAAGTTGCGGATCTCAATAAGTTGTTGTTTTCAAGACCCAATATCATAGATAGCATGCCACAAAAAGCCGAGTAATGGTTGCCTAAGTAATTATGAATTGATGTTTTTGAGACCTAAAGCAATAGACTTGCTATGAGATACACCAAATCTAAATGGTAAGGGGCTCAAGAAATTGTGTGCATATGATGTATCATTATGTAGATTTTATAATCATGATGATCATAGAAAATCTTATTACTTGCAGTTATATGTTTTCCAAAATCAATAGCACTACACTATTCATTGACATTTGCACATATGATAGGTTTTTTAGACCTAAAAATATAGACTCTCTTTGAGATACACAATGTCGAAGAGTTGCGGATCACAATAAGTTGTTGTTTCAAGGCCTAAGACCATGGATTGCATGTCACGAAAAGTCGAGTAATTATTGCCTAAGTAATTATGAGATACATTAATGTTTTTGAGACCTAAAACCATATACTGTTAATGTTTTTGAGATACATTAATGTTTTTGAGACCTAAAACCATATACTGTTATGAGATACACCAAGTATAAATGGTACGAGGCTCAAGAAATTGTCTGTATATAATGTGCCATTATATAGATTTTACAATCATGACCATTATAGAAAATATTATTACTTGCAGTTATAGGTTTCCCAAAATCAATAGCACTACACTTGTCATTAACCTTTGCACATATTATAGGTTTTCTAGACCTAAAACTATAGACTCTCTTTGAGATACACAATAGGGGAAAGTTGTGGATCTCAATTAGTTGATGTTTTCAAGACCAAAGACCATGGATTGCATGCCAGGAAAAATCGAGTAGTTATTGCCTAAGTAATTATGAATTGATGTTTTTGAGACCTAAAACATAGACTTGCTATGAGATACACCAAATCTAAATGGTACGAGGCTCGAGAAATTATGTATATGATTTCCTATTATGTAGATTTTATAATCAAGATCATCATAGAAAATCTTATTACTTGCAGTTATAGGTTTCCTAAAATCAATAGCACTACATTTGTCATTAAAATTTGCACATTTTATAGGTTTTCTAGACCTAGAACTATAGACTTTTATCGAGAGGCAGAATGGCCGAAAGTTGTGGTGCTCAATTAATTGACGTTTTCAAGACTCCAAAACCATGGATTGCATGCCAATTAAAATCGAGTGATTATTGCCTAAGTAATTATGAATCGATGTGTTCGAGACCTAAAACCATAGACTTGTTATGAAATACACCAAATCTAAATGGTACGAGGCTCAAGTTATTATATGTATATGATGTGCCATTATGTAGATTTTATAATCATGACCATCATAGAAAATCTTATTATTGGCAAGTATATCTGTCATTAAAATTTGCAGATATTAGAAATTTTTTAAACCTAAAACTATAGACTTTCTTTGAGAGACACAATGGCCAAAATTTGCGGATCTCAATTAGTTGATGTTTTCAAGTCCTAAAACCATAGACTTGCTATGAAATACACAAAACCTAAATGGAACGGGACTCCATAAATTTTGTGTCTATGATGTACAACATATTTAGCTTTGATAATAATGACCATCATAGGAAATCTTATTACTTTAAGCTTTAGTTTCCCAAAATCAATAACACTTCAATGATAATTTAACATTTGCAGATCTTAGAGACTTTTGAGACCTAAAACTATATACTTTTATTGAGATAGACATTATCATTAACACTTTCATATATTAGAGAACTTCTAGACCTAAACCTAATTTTTGCTACATTGGTATGGTGATCATATTTGTATGTTGATATCTTGCAAAAAATTTGGAGATCAAAAAAATGAATTGAGTTGGGTAATAAGGATACTCTTGAGAAATGTTAACATGCACCAACGATGAATTCATCCAACTAAGATAACTATTCATACAAGTCATAGATGAATACAAAAAGAGTTGACACAAATCCTCAAGTGTACGGTTCTTATCGAGTAGTAAAAATATCGTCCACAGAGAGTTATATGTAATTACCGATTTCTTTTTAAGTTGTGATTAGCTGAAATGATTAAAGTTTAAAAGTTTAATAGTTTCTTGGTTTAAAATTCATATTAAAAGTGTCATGGGATTGTTGGTTTCATCTAAATGTTAGTTCCTAAACATTCCAAGTCTATTTCTCTATCCTTAGGTTAAATTCTTTTCTAAAAGCAAGAATCTCTTAGGTATTTTATGTTTTCTTTTTGCAAATTTATGTTCAATTTTATGTTTCTTCTAGCATATATGTTAGTGTTTCATCTTATTTGCGCACTTTTCATCTCATGTTAACAGTTCAAGGTAATGTTGGTCTAGAGATTGACAGAGGTGTTGGAACAGACTTGATTAACCTGCAAACCTTTCACATGGAGTATGACATATGCTCTGTAAGTTGTTCCTAAGTCAAGGAGACAACTGAAGCTCCAACAAGCAAATCAACTTGAAAAAGGTTAGTTGCGAATTTGGAAGGGCTAGATTCAATTAATATTAAGGGTGGAGAAATTTCTAAAACATAAGTGCCAAAAATGGTTTTCTTGAAGATTAAGGATTTGAAGTGAACTAAGCCAACAAGCTTGTATGGTGTGATATATGAGGTGCCTATGTTCTACTCCTTTATTTGCTTATGCTTTTTATTTTGTCGTGTTTTGTATTGTTCTATGTAATATGAACTAAGAACTGTCATTGTTGGCCACTTTTGCATCTATGTTTTGATGTATATTGTGCACTCTTGATAAGTCATAGTTTTCACTGCTTTTGTCATTTTAATTCAATAAAGTCTTGTTTGTTTTAGTTGTATTTTTTGAGCTATTTTACTACAAAAGCTATGGTTTTCGTTTCAGGTTGACTATCAAAGAAGCAAGATGGTTTGGATGAAGTTTGGACAAGAAAAGATTAAAAAAAAATGCATGAAGAAAAGGGTTTTTGCAGGGAGAAACGCACGGTCCGTGCGTTTTAAGCACCCAGACCGTGCGTTTTGGCGTTTTTTGTTCCAGACCATGTGTTTTAGCACAGTTTGCCCATGCCGTGCATTTTTTGTGTTGCTGGAAGTTGAAAAGTGCACGGTCTAAGCCCAGACCGTGTGTTTTTGCTGTCAACTTCTGCTGTTACAAAACTCTTTGGTTCTCCTTGATTTAAAGCTAGTAATTTCGTGTTTAATGTCTTGTCTTGAGGTTTTAGGCTATAAAAAGGTCCTCCATCAGACTTGTAATCATCTTGGGTCATTGGAAACTTGCTTATTATTGAAATACTAAGCTACTTTTGTTCTAAGTTTTTGTTATTCTAATTTTCTACACTTTTACATTCTTGCTATTTACTTTACATTTCCAGCACTTTACATTCAATCATTTACAATTATGCAATTTATTTTCTATTTTAATCTTATGTCTACTATGATCATGAGTGAGTAGACCTTTTAGTCTTAGGATTGTTTGAATAGTCTTATGACTTAATCCTATTCAAATCAAGTCTAAATTCATCGTTTTCAAACTCAATAACAAGTATTAAACGAATGACCTAAAGGTGAAGTTTAATAGTTGTTATTTCATCATCCCAAATATCAAACGAAGGATCGAAAGATGAAGTTTGATATTGGAATAAATGAAATTAAACAAGATGACACAAAACTTGATAGGAACACCCCAAATGAATAGTTTTGTGGAGTATTGATGCAATAAGAGTCGCACTTAAAGGGTCTCAATAATAATCAACCATGAGAGTAGGTTTGGTCGTTATTGAGATACATTTATGTATTTTGAAAGAAAACATAAAATACCTAAGAGATTCTTGCTTTTAGAAAAGAATTTAACCTAAGGATAAAGAAATAGACTTGGAATGTTTAGGAACTAACATTTAGATGAAACCAACAATCCCATGACACTTTTAATATGAATTTTAAACCAAGAAACTATTAAACTTTTAAACTTTAATCATTTCAGCTAATCACAACTTAAAAAGAAATCGGTAATTACATATAACTCTCTGTGGACGATATTTTTACTACTCGATAAGAACCGTACGCTTGAGGATTTGTATCAACTCTTTTTGTATTCAACTCTTTTTGTATACATCTATGACTTGTATGAATATTTTTACTACTCGATAAGAATCGTACCCTTGAGGATTTGTGTCAACTCTTTTTGTATTCATCTATGACTTGTATGAATAGTTATCTTAGTTGGATGAATTTATTAACAAGATTATCGGATAATACGACATAATCGATCAAAATTACACAAAAACATCGTTTTTATCACAATCACATAATCACACATAACGATCCAAACGGTCCAAATTTCACAAATTCGTCGGTAATGACCCGTAATCACTTAAACACACTTAATGACACGTAAACGATCCAAATTACACCAATTTGTCCATAAATCTTGAAAATCACATAATCTCACATAAACGGTTAAAATTACCGAAATTCATTGTTAAATTACATAAACACAAATTAATTAAATTTCAATAATACGGACACAAGTTCGTAGAAATTACGATATTTCACGTTAATAAATATTACATTTCAACGGATCAGACATAAAGATGTAAAGCGTTATCTTCAACCATTACGTAAAACATGTTAGTGACGTCGCTATCATCTTCGACACGTTGTGGAAAATACACCGTCTTCGAAAAGTCCTCTTCCTTATCCTCCCCCAAGTCCACGTCTAGCGCATTTAACATTACATCGTATGTTCTATGATTTGAACCAATATGGATAAAGAAATTGTCAAGTTTTGTCTTCAAATCGTCCAACTTGTCGGTGGGCTTTACAAAAAACCTAGCCTTCATTTTCACATCTATATAACGGACATGAAGTTTTACTGGATCTTGTGCATCTTCATACATGTTTCACTTCAAAAAATATAAATAGTTGAATAATTAGTGAGAAAGTAAATGCGAGAAATAATTGGTGTGACATAACCGGCCACAAAAAAAAATTCATTTCATTTAATATATAATGTTAGTTACATATTGGCCACAGATATTCAAAGAAGTACATAACCGGCCACCCAAAAATACGTCGGGGTGTAATACCACCAAAAAATAGGACGCACACCGACCGACCTAAAAGTGTCATAACCTATAACCTATCTAAGAATTCTAGTGACATTCCTAGATTTTCCTCTACTTCAATGTCTTCCATCGCTTCAAACTCTTGTTCCCTTTTTTGCGGAGTGGGAGTATTATCACAAAGTATTGGATTGTGCTCATTTGTTGGTTTCTTTGGCGGCTTCGGCTCCTTGGTGATTCTACCAACTCACTCCAAGCGATCACGACTTTCTCAACAACTTCTTTATTCTTCACCTTGCTCTTCTTCAATTCTTTCTTGTCAACTTTTGCACCCTTAGGAGGCTTTGGGTGAACTTTACAATCCGTGATGCACTTAGCCCTTACATTCTTCCCAATATGAAAATAGCAAAACATGGTGTATGTTTTAGGGAAAACTGTGCCAACGGTATTCATCAAAGCACCATCTCTGTTGGTGGCAATCACCTTAGGCATGTTGTCTTTTGAGGATAAAATACCTTTCAACATCGTAAGTGCCCAAGCAAAGTTGTCCTCTAGTTCAAAGTGAAGGAAGGCGAAACCAACGGAATACTTCATTTTTGTAGAGGTGCAACCAACTATCTCAAACAACGGCATTCGGTAGTTGTTGGTTTTGTAAGTGGAGTCCATGACCAAAACGGTCGGAAAGGTGTTGAGCAATTTAATTGACTCCGGATGAGCAAAAAATATGTCTTCAAGAGTGTTTTCCTCACTATTGCATCTTGTGTAATAGACATATTTATGCTCCACCAACTTCGAAATCAAGAATTGCAACTCCGTCATGTTACCTCTTTCCCCCTTTCGCCATCTTGTTTGCACATTGTACACTTGCTTGATAGTTATGACACTTTCTTTGTTATTTTGCTTCAAATTGGTGAGGATATTCCGAGGCACCGTCAAACTCTTTGTCATGTCGATAACTTTTTTCTTCTCCTCCGCACTAAGCCTTCCCACAATAAGGTGCCCCTTTAACTTCTCATCCAAGTCATGGTTGTGCATTCCGCAAAGCATTGCAAGCCACCAATCATTTGTCTCTTTATCAAAGAAACCTTTCAACCTAAATAGACAATTACATTTCCTTGAGCCGATGCCTTCAATGTTCGGTTTCTTCCTCGTCTTAGGTGGCTTGTATATCCCACTCCTTTCACATTGCATCGTCAAGTACGGCCTTTTTAAAACGGATTTACCTATACAAACACTAAATCCGGCCCTTACCCCTTGTCGGCGAACCCAGGCAAGTAACTATTCTCGCTCTCTCCATCTTGCATTTGTTGTGAAAAAAGAAGCGGTGTCGCGACCTTCGCAAAGAACACCGATAGGTACCGGTTTAGGTTCTTCAATTTGACCAATGCGAGCTTGAAATGGAATGTTGACTTTAAACGGCTTCACATTAATGGTCGGTTTGACATCGTTGGAACCTTTGCCAGAAGCATCGCCGGAAACTTCCTTTTTGGCCGGTTTCGGTTCAACGTCATCACCCGCGACATTGTAAACCATCTCCCTATATATCTATTGAATAAAATAATTTACAAAGTGAGAATAAATAGATTACTTGTGTAACAAGCTAACCAAGAGCAAAAAATTCAAAAAACTGGACTGTGTACAGTGCGTGACGCAGCACATTAACACATGCGCCACTTAACTAGCGCAGCGCATACGCCCTGCGCACGTTAACTGGCGCAGCACATATGCCATGAACAAGTTAACTTGCGCACCATGCGTACTGCCTACGAAAAACTGACTGACCAAGCTCAAAAACCAGCAAAATGAGATGAGTTTTTATGATACATTACCTGATATTTGGTGCTTGATGAACGTAGAAACTTGCTTCCTGACGATTTGCAATGATTTGGGATGAGGATTTTGACCCAAAAAATCGCACTTTTTGGGTTTTTGAAGGTGGAGGGAAAGAAAATGGCGTTTGGAGTTCGGACTGATGGGTTTTGAACAAAAACGGTAACCCTACGCAAGTTAACTTGCACAGGGGTAAATTTGGAAAGCTTGCCGGGCGGAAGTGTATTTTGCAGGGGGGAGAGCAACATTCAAATTGTAAAAGGGGATAAACATAGAGGGCTTGAAAGTAGTTATTTTTTTTAGTGGGCCAAAGTCGCAACATTTGGATACTTAGGGGGCCAAAAGTGTAATTAAGTCAAAAACAAACTCTTTTTTATTTTTTAGTAATTGTATCTTAAATTTAATAAATCTTATCGTTGATTATTGCCATGATATAATCAAACACGAAGTTTTATGGAATTTAGAACTTTATAGTTACTAGCGAAAAGACGTTAAAGTTTTAAAATTATGGAATTTCAACTCTTTTTATTACGTTAACGTTTAAAAATTATGAACGGTGTTTTTTTATGAAATTTTGATTTTGATTAAAACTAAAAATATAAATGTTTGTTGCTTTGAAGTTAAAACAAACCAAACTGACCATGATTATCTATTTCAATGACATCAACACTAAAACAAAAAAATATAATCTAAATTCTTTTTTTAATGACACCAACAATAATCTTTATCATAGAAAAAGTTGTTTAAAGGTATAACTGGAATAATGAAAAAGTAAGTATAAATATACTCATCTAGTTTGTTACACTTTTTAAATGATAAAGAAAAAAATCAATATATATATATATATATATATATATATATATATATTTACATCATGTTTGTTACATTTGTTTTAATATTTAAATTTATTCTTACTATTTGTTAGTGTTATTTGTATTGAAATTTGAAGGTATTTTTGAAATGAAAAATTCAGCCTAAAAGTACTGAAAGAGGTAGATTTTTTTATCACTTTCAATTAAAAGATAGCACTTCTCTAATTAAAAGATTTTCTGCTGCTAAAACCTCCAATTTTGCAGTAATTCAAGCCACATAAGTAAATAATCTAGAATTTTCAAACCAATATATATTTGGATGAAAAGATCAATAATTTTAATAACAAATTTCAAATTACATGCATAAGAATAAGAAAAAGACAGGATACTAATTTATTACTATTTTCAATTTACATGCTTACATAAAAATAAGAAAATTGTTAAGATATTTGAAGTTTATGTGCATGCATGCGGATTTCTAGGTATTACCTCATCAAGTTTCTCATTCCCTTCGACTTTTACCCAGTTTTCTCTCTCTTGCATTAGACGCTCGAAAAGTCTTTTCTCTAAGTGATCACTTAATTAGCACAATTCTTGTCCAGTCCTTAGCACCAAAGTTAGCATCCTTTAGTAAGGGAACATGCATTCCATTTTCAATTTCTTTAGGCGGCATAAAGTACATATTATGTTAAAACTCTATAAATTAATAATGTCAGGACCGGAGAAATTTATTAATTTAGAGAGTTATTAATTTATCAATAAATTAATAATTATTAATTTAAAGAGTTTTTAAGTAATTATACTGTAGATACCAAACAAAAAGGCAAATTAGTCTATGCCTCTTAGAATTATGTTGTAGCGAACCTTGTGACTCAACGTAAATTAGTAATTACTGTGTTCATATGCATTGGAAAACAGACAACTATTGAATCATATTTCAATAGTGTAATATTTTTTTTTAGTTTTTATGAATTATTAATTTATGATTTTCTTGGGACTGAAAATTATAAAGGGATCTCCCGAAAAATTATTATCTTATTATTTTATCGAGTTTTTCAATTTTTTACATTGACCTAAGTCTGGACCGGACAAATTTATTATTTTAAAGAATTTATTAATTTACCGAATATTAATTTAAAGAATTTCTACGGTATATACTCAGCTCTGCGGTCCACAATCCACATCTGCTTTCTTGTTGTAGAGTGCACATAATTGATGCTGCCATCATTCGCATTTATTGCATTCAATCCACTAGAAGAAACAAAAGTCATAAATAGTTAGTTTAAATTTCTCTATATCAAACTGAATTACTACTTCATCATTATTCCTTTTTTCAAGATTTTTCTTAGAAATAGATGTCCCATTGAATGCGATTTTCTCACCTTTATAAGTCTTGTAACACACAGAGCAAATGCAACCCTGGGAATCAAAATCATCTTCTTTTGAGAAATATGTCGTAAAAGTAAAAAACTAAAAAGTGGGACTGGTCGAAAGTAAAAAACTAGTAAGTCAAATTCATACATGAGTTTTTTTGCTTTGCCTTGGACTTACAAGAATTGTCTATCCAACTGCTTATGTTGTTTCACAAATATTTTTTACCACTCTTCCGCTGCCCCCTTGCATTGGAAAACAAATGTTAATCCTTATCTTTAGAATACTTTTATGATCCTAATTGTAGCCTAAAAGAATCCAATTGAAAACGGTAAACTCTGCTTGATAGATATTTTAACAAGTGTACTAAAACTATCGAAGTAATAAAATAAAGTTCGTATTTACAAAGACTGTATTAATCTCAAATTAACAACATGGTTATTATCTAGGATGTGTAAAATTATTTTGATGCTTGAGGCAGTAGATTTGATTGAATAAAAATAAATAACAGAAAATAAAGATTTGTTTAGAAAATATATGGAGAGATGAAACTAAGTCTTTCGAAGCCTCTGAGTTCCTCTGTTTGGTACACTGCACTTATTTCCTATGAATACTCCTCTAGTTTCATGATGGTTAACTAAAATAGCCCTAATCAATCCATTGACTTAGGACCCTCTTCCCAGATTACAGTCCCTAATTCCTTGATGATCTAATATTCTTTGAAGATTTTAATAACGTTAATCTATTATCACAAATATACGATTATCCATTCCTAGACTAACTCTGTTTATTTGAACAATTCAATTAGGTCTAAGTTGAAAGCTATGGTAGTAGTCATTCATTCTCACAAATTCATGTTTATATGTGATCAATATATAAAAAGTATTAAAAACAATTGACTTGAATAAAACTAGATTGATATTCATATATGGAATAGAGTTCCACAACAACATGGTTCAAACAAAATTACATCAGATTCATCTCATGACCTAATCAAAAGAAATTAGCTAGATATATTCAAAGGAATAAACAACATAGTAAAAAAAATAAACAGATAGAGTTCCGTCGTTGCTCCTCAATTTCCTTTCAATGAGTGTTGTTCTTCGTTTTCATCTCCATGTGCAAGCCTTCTTTCTTTTTCTCCTGTAGCTTGGATGCGGCTGCGTTTCTTTTTCCAAAAGCCGTAATAGCTCCCCACGTGAATGAACAAAACGTGAATTCCTTGATACTGTGTGCAGCTTCTTTATATAGGTTCATGTAACTAGTTCCTCCTTTCTGAAGCATAACACTGTGTGCAGCTTCTTTATGTAGGTTCACGTAACTAGTTCCTCCTTTCTGAAGCATAATGTTTTCTTTTTATTTTATAGTCCCATGACCCATCACACTTAACACTAAACCCAAAAACTTCTCATGTTTTGTTTTATTCACACCACCAAATGTAAATGTAAGCACTTGCTCATGTGGCCACCAAAATAATTCAAATAGTTAAGTTTCTTCTTCTTTCAACATATGACCACTAAAAATACTAATAATGCATTGTTTGACTCGATAAATTAATAACGGTAATTTATTTAAAATGACTTTAAATTATACTAAACTGATAAAAATGAATTAAAACCTTATTAAAAGTGACTCTGAAAATAGTGTATGACAGACTGTCATCAACACTCCATGCCAAAAATTGCAGAAAAAATTGGCAGATGCAAATGAACCAATACATCAAAGAACTGTGAGCTTGTAATAACTATCCAATTTCAGGTTTTTAATGAGGTTTGACCTAATAATAAGTGATTGTACATTGAATTCTATAACTTACACAATATTGAAACTATAAAAAAATGATAAACCCTAGACTTATATTCTCACACTCAAACATAATACTCTTCTATCTAACAAGAACATTTAATACACATAAATTCCAAGGATTACATTGATCAGAGGAATCAAAACAATAATGAAAACCAAAAACAACAAAAATACATAAATCGAAAAATTCAACACATAAAATTGATAGACACGAAAAAAGAGAAAAATGAACCTGCCCTAGGACCTTCAATTTGATGTGTGAGAAGAATTCAGGTTTCTTGTCTTCCTCAACATTGGATGTAGGAGTTGGAGTGGGAGCTGAACAAGACATCGTTCTTCGTATTTTGTGTTTTTCTCTCTGAAAAATTAGGGTTCTAGTTCGAATTTGATTTCACATTACGTTAATTTGATACTTTTTTATGTTTCACTAATGTGCTAACTTTGTATATTGGGCTGAAGCAGACTAGTTTATAAATAAATGTTCGACCCAATAAAAAAATGGAGATAAACCTATTTGCACTCTATTTGGTAAATATACACCCTATCTCCCATTATTACATTTTTTATATTATTATATCAACTTACAAAATATAGGTTTTGTCATATAAAGAGTTTTAAGGACACATTAGTTTATCAATTGTCTTACAATGATGACATGTATCCTTAAAACTCTTCTGATAATAAAACCTATATTTTGTAAGTTGGTATATTAATATAAAAAATGGAATAAAGGGAGATAGGGTCTATATTTACCAAATAGAGTGCAAATAGGCTTATCTCCATTTTTTTTATTGGGTCAAACATTTATTTATAAACTAGTCTGCTTCAGCCCAATATACAAAGTTAGCATATTACTGAAACATAAAAAAGTATCAAATTGACATAATGTGAAATCAAATTCGAACTAGAACCCTAATTTTTCAGAGAGAAAAACACAAAATACAGAGAACGATGTCTTGTGCTGCTCCCACTCCAACTTCTGCATCTAATGTTGAGGAAGACAAGCAACCCGAGTTCTTCTCACACACCGAATTGAAGGTCCAATGGCAGATTCATTTTTCTCTTTTTTCGTGTATATCAATTTTATGTGTTGAATTTTTCGATTTATGTATTTTTGTTGTTTTTGGTTTTCATTATTGTTTTGATTCCTCTGATCAATGTAATCCTTGAAATTTATGTGTATTAAATGTCTTTGTTAGATAGAAGATTATTATGTTTGAGTGTGAAAGTATAAGTCTAGGGTTTATCATTTTTTTATAGTTTCGGTGTTTTGTAAGTTATATAATTCAATGTACAATGACTTATTAGATCAAACCCCAAGAAAAACCTGAAATTGGATAGTTATTACAAGCTCACAGTTCTTTGATGTATTGGTTCATTTGCATATGCCAATTAGGATCATAAAAGTATTAACATTTGTTTTCCAATGCAAGGGTGCAGCGGAAGAGTGGTAAAAATTTAGGATCATAAAATTATTCTAAGGATAAAGATTAACATTTGTTTTCCATTGCAAGGGTGCAGCGGAAGAGTGCTAAAAAAATATTTGCGAACCAACATAAGCAGTTGGATAGACAATTGATGCGGATGCCACAACGTAAACTAAAAAGTGGGACTGGGACAAACTAAAGTCTTTCCCTTTCACATAATTGGCAAGTGTTCGCATCAATTCTTGCTTCAGCCTCATAAGTAAAATGTGTTAAAAGAATAGTTAACTTCTAAATGCATTAAACAAATTCAAAAGCAAATAGAATTTTGGATATATCTAAATTAAAGGAATATAAAATGAAATTTTAATAAAAATTGCAAACTAAAAATAATTTATTTGTATTTTTGTAGATATTGACAAATATAAATACAATTTGTCAGCTGGTTCATGATACACACAAAATCCTCTAAAGGGAATCGACTTAGCAGTGTCTCATAAATATTATTCAAGGTTTGAGCAATTTTTTTAGTTTGACTATGTTTATTGATGATATAATTTCTTCTTTTGGTTGTGATTCAAGACAAGCCGAAGAAATTAACACATGATTTATGGCATTGGTGTCGGTGGTGATTCCGGTTTGTGGGTGCTTTGGACGGAAGAAATACCATTCGGTCGCCGAACACTTTTCACCTTTTTTTTTTAATTCTCAACCTACAAAATCAACATGTGTGTGTGAAGTACTAAAAATTGTGTGTAAATATTTTATTTATGTTTGTAAAGTAATTTTTATAAATGAATTAATAAAAATGTGATTTTGTAGTAAAAAGAGTCAAAAAAGTGATTTTGTTATCGAAAAAATTATATATATTTTTATATTATAATATTTTTGATCTATAAAACACGAAAATTAACCTAACTTTAACCTAGGTTAGTCCCTTGTAAGAGTGGCTATGCTCACCATTTTGGCAAAAGTCGTAAGAACCAACGTCGCTTCTATCAAAGTCACTTTATCTGGCTGCATTTCTTGCATTTGTATACTGCAGACAATTCATTTTTTCTCTATACAAATGCATGAAATGCAGCTAGATAAAATGGCTTTGATAGAAGCGCCATTGGTTCTCACAACTTTTGTCAAAATGGTGATCGTAGCCACTTTTATAAGGGGCTAACCTAGGTTAAAGTTAGGTTAATTTTCGTGTTTTCTAGATCAAAAATATTATATATATATATATATATAATTTTGTTGATAAACAAAATCACTTTTCAAACTTTTTTTAAATATAAAATCACATTTTTATTAATTCCTTTATAAAAATTACTGTATAAATATAAATAAAAAATTTGCACACAATTTTTAGTACTTCACACACACACATATTGATTTTGTAGGTTGAGAATTAAAAAGAAAGGTGAAAAGTGTTTGGCGAAAAAATGATATTTCTTCCACCCAAAGCCCCCACAAACCTTAATCACCACCTTCACCAACGCCATTAATCATGTGTTAATTCCAACGTCTTGTCTTGAATCACAACCAAAAGAATAAATCATATCATCAATAAACATAGTCAAACTAACAAATTTGCTCAAGCCTTGAATAATATTTGTGAGACACCGCTAAGTCAGTTGCCTCAACCTTGCGTCTAAGGTTACATAATAGTGGAACCACATTGAGGTGATTGAAAACACTGAAGGGAAGTTTACTAACCTGAACAGATTCCTTTCTCAGACTACTAATATGTTCTGTTATTTGGCCAATAGAGCTTGCGCACGCTCATTCAACGTCTCCAGGTTCATACATTCCTCCTGCCAAATATGTAGAAAAACAATTGTGCTTAATTAACATCATATAGGTACAACTTGCATTTGATACTCTTATTGGCTATTGATATTAGCAAAAAATTATTACTTCAATGCTCATATACAATTCAAGAAACATACCGTTGACGCAGCATCGGTAAGTAGCAAAATTTCCAGCATAGGTGCAAATTTCTCATTCTGAATGATTTCAACAGTGAGTAAAATTTATGGTTAGTATCGTCTCAATTCAATCACAATCTTGAGTTGAAGTAAATGCAACCACATTTTTGTGAAAATTAAATCACTTTCACTTACATGTTTCTTCTTATTGAACAACGGTTGTATACCATTTCAGGATGATACCGCCAGCCAGTGGAGAATCCTAGTTGATTTCTTAATTCATCAAAACATCACTTTCACGAAATGTTTGAGACAACTGACGAAGTATTCCCACCAAGATGACAACCCTTAGCAAGCATTTTCTCGCTTTATCAGAAGCTATTTAAATTCTGAAGCCAAAAGAAATAATCAACAAATATGAGTTAGAGAAATTCCAACAATGTTCTTGATGTGCCGTAAACTATAAAGAGAGAAAACGTGATTAACATAAATTTTAAACAAGCTCACAAGTAAGAGTGAATATATAAGTACCATTCTGAACAGCAATCAAAAATTCGAAGATCATGAAATGTTTAAGTAGAAATTGGATGAACACGACAATTTTTTTTTAATGAAGACTAATCTGAAATGCATTATTAAAGTATCGAGTATTGGCTAACCATAGACCATTTTACCGTTAACAATCCTATAAGCCATTCAGCATGATAGATCTTTTAATCAATTTAAATTTCACGTAGGAAAAAAAACTTAACCAGCTTAAACCTTAGCTCATTAATGCTAGATGTTAGGTAAAAACATGAAAGAAAAATCTTTGAACATTCAAAAGTATCGAACAGTGTTGTTAAATAATAGATCTAGTGGCACTATATCTGAAGCATAATGTTTTCTTTTTATTTTCTAGTCCCATGACCCATCACACTTAACACTAAACCCAAAAACTTCTCATGTTTTGTTTTATTCGCACCACCAAATGTAAGCACTTGCTCATGTGGCCACCAAAATAATTCAAATAGTTAAGTTTCTTCTTCTTTCAACATATGACCACTAAAAATACTAATAATGCATTGTTTGACTCGATAAATTAATAACGGTAATTTATTTAAAATGACTTTAAATTAAATACTAAACTGATAAAAATGAATTAAAACCTTATTAAAAGTGACTCTGAAAATAGTGTATGACAGACTGTCATCAACACTCCATGCCAAAAATTGGCAGATGCAAATGAACCAATACATCAAAGAACTGTGAGCTTATAATAACTATCCAATTTCAGGTTTTTTATGAGGTTTGACCTAATAATAAGTGATTGTACATTGAATTCTATAACTTACACAATATTGAAACTATAAAAAAATGATAAACCCTAGACTTATATTCTCACACTCAAACATAATACTCTTCTATCTAACAAGAACATTTAATACACATAAATTCCAAGGATTACATTGATCAGAGGAATCAAAACAATAATGAAAACCAAAAACAACAAAAATACATAAATCGAAAAATTCAACACATAAAATTGATAGACACGAAAAAAGAGAAAAATGAACCTGCCCTAGGACCTTCAATTTGATGTGTGAGAAGAACTCAGGTTTCTTGTCTTCCTCAACATTGGATGTAGGAGTTGGAGTGGGAGCTGAACAAGACATCGTTCTTCGTATTTTGTGTTTTTCTCTCTGAAAAATTAGGGTTCTAGTTCGAATTTGATTTCACATTACGTTAATTTGATATTTTTTTTATGTTTCACTAATGTGCTAACTTTGTATATTGGGCTGAAGCAGACTAGTTTATAAATAAATGTTCGACCCAATAAAAAAATGGAGATAAGCCTATTTGCACTCTATTTGGTAAATATACACCCTATCTCCCATTATTACATTTTTTATATTATTATATCAACTTACAAAATATAGGTTTTGTCATATAAAGAGTTTTAAGGACACATTAGTTTATCAATTGTCTTACAATGATGACATGTATCCTTAAAACTCTTCTGATAATAAAACCTATATTTTGTAAGTTGGTATATTAATATAAAAAATGGAATAAAGGGAGATAGGGTCTATATTTACCAAATAGAGTGCAAATAGGCTTATCTCCATTTTTTTTATTGGGTCAAACATTTATTTATAAACTAGTCTGCTTCAGCCCAATATACAAAGTTAGCACATTACTGAAACATAAAAAAGTATCAAATTGACATAATGTGAAATCAAATTCGAACTAGAACCCTAATTTTTCAGAGAGAAAAACACAAAACACAGAGAACGATGTCTTGTGCTGCTCCCACTCCAACTTCTGCATCTAATGTTGAGGAAGACAAGCAACCCGAGTTCTTCTCACACATCGAATTGAAGGTCCAAGGGCAGATTCATTTTTCTCTTTTTTCGTGTATATCAATTTTATGTGTTGAATTTTTCGATTTATGTATTTTTGTTGTTTTTGGTTTTCATTATTGTTTTGATTCCTCTGATCAATGTAATCCTTGAAATTTATGTGTATTAAATGTGTTTGTTAGATAGAAGAGTATTATGTTTGAGTGTGAAAGTATAAGTCTAGGGTTTATCATTTTTTTATAGTTTCGGTGTTTTGTAAGTTATATAATTCAATGTACAATCACTTATTAGATCAAACCCCAAGAAAAACCTGAAATTGGATAGTTATTACAAGCTCACAGTTCTTTGATGTATTGGTTCATTTGCATATGCCAATTAGGATCATAAAAGTATTAACATTTGTTTTCCAATGCAAAGGTGCAGCGAAAGAGTGGTAAAAAATTAGGATCATAAAATTATTCTAAGGATAAAGATTAACATTTATTTTCCAATGCAAGGGTGCAGCGGAAGAGTGCCAAAAAAATATTTGCGAACCAACATAAGCAGTTGGATAGACAATTGATGCGGATGCCACAACGTAAACTAAAAAGTGGGACTGGGACAAACTAAAGTCTTTCCCTTTCACATAATTGGCAAGTGTTCGCATCAATTCTTGCTTCAGCCTCATAAGTAAAATGTGTTAAAAGAATAGTTAACTTCTAAATGCATTAAACAAATTCAAAAGCAAATAGAATTTTGGATATATCTAAATTAAAGGAATATAAAATGAAATTTTAATAAAAATTGCAAACTAAAAATAATTTATTTGTATTTTTGTAGATATTGACAAATATAAATACAATTTGTCAGCTGGTTCATGATACACACAAAATCCTCTAAAGGGAATCGACTTAGCAGTGTCTCATAAATATTATTCAAGGTTTGAGCAATTTTTTTAGTTTGACTATGTTTATTGATGATATAATTTCTTCTTTTGGTTGTGATTCAAGACAAGCCGAAGAAATTAACACATGATTTATGGCATTGGTGTCGGTGGTGATTCCGGTTTGTGGGTGCTTTGGACGGAAGAAATACAATTCGGTCGCCGAACACTTTTCACCTTTTTTTTTTAATTCTCAACCTACAAAATCAACATGTGTGTGTGAAGTACTAAAAATTGTGTGTAAATATTTTATTTATGTTTGTAAAGTAATTTTTATAAATGAATTAATAAAAATGTGATTTTGTAGTAAAAAGAGTCAAAAAAGTGATTTTGTTATCGACAAAATTATATATATTTTTATATTATAATATTTTTGATCTATAAAACACGAAAATTAACCTAACTTTAACCTAGGTTAGTCCCTTGTAAGAGTGGCTATGCTCACCATTTTGGCAAAAGTCGCAAGAACCAACGTCGCTTCTATCAAAGTCACTTTATCTGGCTGCATTTCTTGCATTTGTATACAACATAAAATTCATTTTTTCTCTATACAAATGCATGAAATGCAAATGCATGAAATGCAGCTAGATAAAGTGGCTTTGATAGAAGCGCCATTGGTTCTCACAACTTTTGTCAAAATGGTGATCGTAACCACTTTTATAAGGGGCTAACCTAGGTTAAAGTTAGGTTAATTTTCGTGTTTTCTAGATCAAAAATATTATATATATATATATATATATATAAATATATAATTTTGTCGATAAACAAAATCACTTTTCAAACTTTTTTTAAATATAAAATCACATTTTTATTAATTCCTTTATAAAAATTACTGTATAAATATAAATAAAAAATTTGCACACAATTTTTAGTACTTCACACACACACATATTGATTTTGTAGGTTGAGAATTAAAAAGAAAGGTGAAATGTGTTTGGCGAAAAAATGATATTTCTTCCACCCAAAGCCCCCACAAACCTTAATCACCACCTTCACCAACGCCATTAATCATGTGTTAATTCCAACGTCTTGTCTTAAATCACAACCAAAAGAATAAATCATATCATCAATAAACATAGTCAAACTAACAAATTTGCTCAAGCCTTGAATAATATTTGTGAGACACCGCTAAGTCAGTTGCCTCAACCTTGCGTCTAAGGTTACATAATAGTGCAACCACATTGAGGTGATTGAAAACACTGAAGGGAAGTTTACTAACCTGAACAGATTCCTTTCTCAGACTACTAATATGTTCTGTTATTTGGCCAATAGAGCTTGCGCACGCTCATTCAACGTCTCCAGGTTCATACATTCCTCCTGCCAAATATGTAGAAAAACAATTGTGCTTAATTAACATCATATAGGTACAACTTGCATTTGATACTCTTATTGGCTATTGATATTAGCAAAAAATTATTACTTCAATGCTCATATACAATTCAAGAAACATACCGTTGACGCAGCATCGGTAAGTAGCAAAATTTCCAGCATAGGTGCAAATTTCTCATTCTGAATGATTTCAACAGTGAATAAAATTTATGGTTAGTATCGTCTCAATTCAATCACAATCTTGAGTTGAAGTAAATGCAACCACATTTTTGTGAAAATTAAATCACTTTCACTTACATGTTTCTTCTTATTGAACAACGGTTGTATACCATTTCAGGATGATACCGCCAGCCAGTGGAGATTCCTAGTTGATTTCTTAATTCATCAAAACATCACTTTCACGAAATGTTTGAGACAACTGAAGAAGTATTCCCACCAAGATGACAACCCTTAGCAAGCATTTTCTCGCTTTATCAGAAGCTATTTAAATTCTGAAGCCAAAAGAAATAATCAACAAATATGAGTTAGAGAAATTCCAACAATGTTCTTGATGTGCCGTAAACTATAAAGAGGGAAAACGTGATTAACATAAATTTTAAACAAGCTCACAACTAAGAGTGAATATATAAGTACCATTCTGAACAGCAATCAAAAATTTGAAGATCATGAAATGTTTAAGTAGAAATTGGATGAACACGACAACTTTTTTTAATGAAGACTAATCTGAAATGCATTATTAAAGTATCAAGTATTGGCTAACTATAGACTTTTTTACCGTTAACAATCCTATAAGCCATTCAGCATGATAGATCTTTTAATCAATTTAAATTTCACGTAGGAAAAAAAACTTAACCAGCTTAAACCTTAGCTCATTAATGCTAGATGTTAGGTAAAAACATGAAAGAAAAATCTTTGAACATTAAAAAGTATCGAACAGTGTTGTTAAATAATAGATCTAGTGGCACTATATCTGAAGCATAATGTTTTCTTTTTATTTTATAGTCCCATGACCCATCACACTTAACACTAAACCCAAAAACTTCTCATGTTTTGTTTTATTCGCACCACCAAATGTAAGCACTTGCTCATGTGGCCACCAAAATAATTCAAATAGTTAAGTTTCTTCTTCTTTCAACATATGACCACTAAAAATACTAATAATGCATTGTTTGACTCGATAAATTAATAACGGTAATTTATTTAAAATGACTTTAAATTAAATACTAAACTGATAAAAATGAATTAAAACCTTATTAAAAGTGACTCTGAAAATAGTGTATGACAGACTGTCATCAACACTCCATGCCAAAAATTGGCAGATGCAAATGAACCAATACATCAAAGAACTGTGAGCTTATAATAACTATCCAATTTCAGGTTTTTTATGAGGTTTGACCTAATAATAAGTGATTGTACATTGAATTCTATAACTTACACAATATTGAAACTATAAAAAAATGATAAACCCTAGACTTATATTCTCACACTCAAACATAATACTCTTCTATCTAACAAGAACATTTAATACACATAAATTCCAAGGATTACATTGATCAGAGGAATCAAAACAATAATGAAAACCAAAAACAACAAAAATACATAAATCGAAAAATTCAACACATAAAATTGATAGACACGAAAAAAGAGAAAAATGAACCTGCCCTAGGACCTTCAATTTGATGTTTGAGAAGAACTCAGGTTTCTTGTCTTCCTCAACATTGGATGTAGGAGTTGGAGTGGGAGCTGAACAAGACATCGTTCTTCGTATTTTGTGTTTTTCTCTCTGAAAAATTAGGGTTCTAGTTCGAATTTGATTTCACGTTACGTTAATTTGATACTTTTTTATGTTTCACTAATGTGCTAACTTTGTATATTGGGCTGAAGCAGACTAGTTTATAAATAAATGTTCGACCCAATAAAAAAATGGAGATAAGCCTATTTGCACTCTATTTGGTAAATATACACCCTATCTCCCATTATTACATTTTTTTATATTATTATATCAACTTACAAAATATAGGTTTTGTCATATAAAGAGTTTTAAGGACACATTAGTTTATCAATTGTCTTACAATGATGACATGTATCCTTAAAACTCTTCTGATAATAAAACCTATATTTTGTAAGTTGGTATATTAATATAAAAAATGGAATAAAGGGAGATAGGGTCTATATTTACCAAATAGAGTGCAAATATGCTTATCTCCATTTTTTTTATTGGGTCAAACATTTATTTATAAACTAGTCTGCTTCAGCCCAATATACAAAGTTAGCACATTACTGAAACATAAAAAAGTATCAAATTGACATAATGTGAAATCAAATTCGAACTAGAACCCTAATTTTTCAGAGAGAAAAACACAAAATACAGAGAACGATGTCTTGTGCTGCTCCCACTCCAACTTCTGCATCTAATGTTGAGGAAGACAAGCAACCCGAGTTCTTCTCACACATCGAATTGAAGGTCCAAGGGCAGATTCATTTTTCTCTTTTTTCGTGTATATCAATTTTATGTGTTGAATTTTTCGATTTATGTATTTTTGTTGTTTTTGGTTTTCATTATTGTTTTGATTTCTCTGATCAATGTAATCCTTGAAATTTATGTGTATTAAATGTGTTTGTTAGATAGAAGAGTATTATGTTTGAGTGCGAAAGTATAAGTCTAGGGTTTATCATTTTTTTATAGTTTCGGTGTTTTGTAAGTTATATAATTCAATGTACAATCACTTATTAGATCAAACCCCAAGAAAAACCTGAAATTGGATAGTTATTACAAGCTCACAGTTCTTTGATGTATTGGTTCATTTGCATATGCCAATTAGGATCATAAAAGTATTAACATTTGTTTTCCAATGCAAGGGTGCAGCGGAAGAGTGGTAAAAAATTAGGATCATAAAATTATTCTAAGGATAAAGATTAACATTTGTTTTCCAATGCAAGGGTGCAGCGGAAGAGTGCTAAAAAAATATTTGCGAACCAACATAAGCAGTTGGATAGACAATTGATGCGGATGCCACAACGTAAACTAAAAAGTGGGACTGGGACAAACTAAAGTCTTTCCCTTTCACATAATTGGCAAGTGTTCGCATCAATTCTTGCTTCAGCCTCATAAGTAAAATGTGTTAAAAGAATAGTTAACTTCTAAATGCATTAAACAAATTCAAAAGCAAATAGAATTTTGGATATATCTAAATTAAAGGAATATAAAATGAAATTTTAATAAAAATTGCAAACTAAAAATAATTTATTTGTATTTTTGTAGATATTGACAAATATAAATACAATTTGTCAGCTGGTTCATGATACACACAAAATCCTCTAAAGGGAATCGACTTAGCAGTGTCTCATAAATATTATTCAAGGTTTGAGCAATTTTTTTAGTTTGACTATGTTTATTGATGATATAATTTCTTCTTTTGGTTGTCATTCAAGACAAGCCGAAGAAATTAACACATGATTTATGGCATTGGTGTCGGTGGTGATTCCGGTTTGTGGGTGCTTTGGACGGAAGAAATACCATTCGGTCGCCGAACACTTTTCACCTTTTTTTTTAATTCTCAACCTACAAAATCAACATGTGTGTGAAGTACTAAAAATTGTGTGTAAATATTTTATTTATGTTTGTAAAGTAATTTTTATAAATGAATTAATAAAAATGTGATTTTGTAGTAAAAAGAGTCAAAAAAGTGATTTTGTTATCGACAAAATTATATATATTTTTATATTATAATATTTTTGATCTATAAAACACGAAAATTAACCTAACTTTAACCTAGGTTAGTCCCTTGTAAGAGTGGCTATGCTCACCATTTTGGCAAAAGTCGTAAGAACCAACGTCGCTTCTATCAAAGTCACTTTATCTGGCTGCATTTCTTGCATTTGTATACAGCAGACAATTCATTTATTCTCTATACAAATGCATGAAATGCAGCTAGATAAAAAGGCTTTGATAGAAGCGCCATTGGTTCTCACAACTTTTGTCAAAATGGTGATCGTAGCCACTTTTATAAGGGGCTAACCTAGGTTAAAGTTAGGTTAATTTTCGTGTTTTCTAGATCAAAAATATTATATATATATATATATATATATATAATTTTGTCGATAAACAAAATCACTTTTCAAACTTTTTTTAAATATAAAATCACATTTTTATTAATTCCTTTATAAAAATTTCTAAATAAATATAAATAAAAAATTTGCACACAATTTTTAGTTCTTCACACACACACAAATATTGATTTTGTAGGTTGAGAATTAAAAAGAAAGGTGAAAAGTGTTTGGCGAAAAAATGATATTTCTTCCACCCAAAGCCCCCACAAACCTTAATCACCACCTTCACCAACGCCATTAATCATGTGTTAATTCCAACGTCTTGTCTTGAATCACAACCAAAAGAATAAATCATATCATCAATAAACATAGTCAAACTAACAAATTTGCTCAAGCCTTGAATAATATTTGTGAGACACCGCTAAGTCAGTTGCCTCAACCTTGCGTCTAAGGTTACATAATAGTGTAACCACATTGAGGTGATTGAAAACACTGAAGGGAAGTTTACTAACCTGAACAGATTCCTTTCTCAGACTACTAATATGTTCTGTTATTTGGCCAATAGAGCTTGCGCACGCCCATTCAACGTCTCCAGGTTCATACATTCCTCCTGCCAAATATGTAGAAAAACAATTGTGCTTAATTAACATCATATAGGTACAACTTGCATTTGATACTCTTATTGGCTATTGATATTAGCAAAAAATTATTACTTCAATGCTCATATACAATTCAAGAAACATACCGTTGACGCAGCATCGGTAAGTAGCAAAATTTCCAGCATAGGTGCAAATTTCTCATTCTGAATGATTTCAACAGTGAATAAAATTTATGGTTAGTATCGTCTCAATTCAATCACAATCTTGAGTTGAAGTAAATGCAACCACATTTTTGTGAAAATTAAATCACTTTCACTTACATGTTTCTTCTTATTGAACAACGGTTGTATACCATTTCAGGATGATACCGCCAGCCAGTGGAGATTCCTAGTTGATTTCTTAATTCATCAAAACATCACTTTCACGAAATGTTTGAGACAACTGAAGAAGTATTCCCACCAAGATGACAACCCTTAGCAAGCATTTTCTCGCTTTATCAGAAGCTATTTAAATTCTGAAGCCAAAAGAAATAATCAACAAATATGAGTTAGAGAAATTCCAACAATGTTCTTGATGTGCCGTAAACTATAAAGAGGGAAAACGTGATTAACATAAATTTTAAACAAGCTCACAACTAAGAGTGAATATATAAGTACCATTCTGAACAGCAATCAAAAATTTGAAGATCATGAAATGTTTAAGTAGAAATTGGATGAACACGACAACTTTTTTTAATGAAGACTAATCTGAAATGCATTATTAAAGTATCAAGTATTGGCTAACTATAGACTTTTTTACCGTTAACAATCCTATAAGCCATTCAGCATGATAGATCTTTTAATCAATTTAAATTTCACGTAGGAAAAAAAACTTAACCAGCTTAAACCTTAGCTCATTAATGCTAGATGTTAGGTAAAAACATGAAAGAAAAATCTTTGAACATTAAAAAGTATCGAACAGTGTTGTTAAATAATAGATCTAGTGGCACTATATCTGAAGCATAATGTTTTCTTTTTATTTTATAGTCCCATGACCCATCACACTTAACACTAAACCCAAAAACTTCTCATGTTTTGTTTTATTCGCACCACCAAATGTAAGCACTTGCTCATGTGGCCACCAAAATAATTCAAATAGTTAAGTTTCTTCTTCTTTCAACATATGACCACTAAAAATACTAATAATGCATTGTTTGACTCGATAAATTAATAACGGTAATTTATTTAAAATGACTTTAAATTAAATACTAAACTGATAAAAATGAATTAAAACCTTATTAAAAGTGACTCTGAAAATAGTGTATGACAGACTGTCATCAACACTCCATGCCAAAAATTGGCAGATGCAAATGAACCAATACATCAAAGAACTGTGAGCTTATAATAACTATCCAATTTCAGGTTTTTTATGAGGTTTGACCTAATAATAAGTGATTGTACATTGAATTCTATAACTTACACAATATTGAAACTATAAAAAAATGATAAACCCTAGACTTATATTCTCACACTCAAACATAATACTCTTCTATCTAACAAGAACATTTAATACACATAAATTCCAAGGATTACATTGATCAGAGGAATCAAAACAATAATGAAAACCAAAAACAACAAAAATACATAAATCGAAAAATTCAACACATAAAATTGATAGACACGAAAAAAGAGAAAAATGAACCTGCCCTAGGACCTTCAATTTGATGTTTGAGAAGAACTCAGGTTTCTTGTCTTCCTCAACATTGGATGTAGGAGTTGGAGTGGGAGCTGAACAAGACATCGTTCTTCGTATTTTGTGTTTTTCTCTCTGAAAAATTAGGGTTCTAGTTCGAATTTGATTTCACGTTACGTTAATTTGATACTTTTTTATGTTTCACTAATGTGCTAACTTTGTATATTGGGCTGAAGCAGACTAGTTTATAAATAAATGTTCGACCCAATAAAAAAATGGAGATAAGCCTATTTGCACTCTATTTGGTAAATATACACCCTATCTCCCATTATTACATTTTTTTATATTATTATATCAACTTACAAAATATAGGTTTTGTCATATAAAGAGTTTTAAGGACACATTAGTTTATCAATTGTCTTACAATGATGACATGTATCCTTAAAACTCTTCTGATAATAAAACCTATATTTTGTAAGTTGGTATATTAATATAAAAAATGGAATAAAGGGAGATAGGGTCTATATTTACCAAATAGAGTGCAAATATGCTTATCTCCATTTTTTTTATTGGGTCAAACATTTATTTATAAACTAGTCTGCTTCAGCCCAATATACAAAGTTAGCACATTACTGAAACATAAAAAAGTATCAAATTGACATAATGTGAAATCAAATTCGAACTAGAACCCTAATTTTTCAGAGAGAAAAACACAAAATACAGAGAACGATGTCTTGTGCTGCTCCCACTCCAACTTCTGCATCTAATGTTGAGGAAGACAAGCAACCCGAGTTCTTCTCACACATCGAATTGAAGGTCCAAGGGCAGATTCATTTTTCTCTTTTTTCGTGTATATCAATTTTATGTGTTGAATTTTTCGATTTATGTATTTTTGTTGTTTTTGGTTTTCATTATTGTTTTGATTTCTCTGATCAATGTAATCCTTGAAATTTATGTGTATTAAATGTGTTTGTTAGATAGAAGAGTATTATGTTTGAGTGTGAAAGTATAAGTCTAGGGTTTATCATTTTTTTATAGTTTCGGTGTTTTGTAAGTTATATAATTCAATGTACAATCACTTATTAGATCAAACCCCAAGAAAAACCTGAAATTGGATAGTTATTACAAGCTCACAGTTCTTTGATGTATTGGTTCATTTGCATATGCCAATTAGGATCATAAAAGTATTAACATTTGTTTTCCAATGCAAGGGTGCAGCGGAAGAGTGGTAAAAAATTAGGATCATAAAATTATTCTAAGGATAAAGATTAACATTTGTTTTCCAATGCAAGGGTGCAGCGGAAGAGTGCTAAAAAAATATTTGCGAACCAACATAAGCAGTTGGATAGACAATTGATGCGGATGCCACAACGTAAACTAAAAAGTGGGACTGAGACAAACTAAAGTCTTTCCCTTTCACATAATTGGCAAGTGTTCGCATCAATTCTTGCTTCAGCCTCATAAGTAAAATGTGTTAAAAGAATAGTTAACTTCTAAATGCATTAAACAAATTCAAAAGCAAATAGAATTTTGGATATATCTAAATTAAAGGAATATAAAATGAAATTTTAATAAAAATTGCAAACTAAAAATAATTTATTTGTATTTTTGTAGATATTGACAAATATAAATACAATTTGTCAGCTGGTTCATGATACACACAAAATCCTCTAAAGGGAATCGACTTAGCAGTGTCTCATAAATATTATTCAAGGTTTGAGCAATTTTTTTTGTTTGACTATGTTTATTGATGATATAATTTCTTCTTTTGGTTGTCATTCAAGACAAGCCGAAGAAATTAACACATGATTTATGGCATTGGTGTCGGTGGTGATTCCGGTTTGTGGGTGCTTTGGACGGAAGAAATACCATTCGGTCGCCGAACACTTTTCACCTTTTTTTTTAATTCTCAACCTACAAAATCAACATGTGTGTGAAGTACTAAAAATTGTGTGTAAATATTTTATTTATGTTTGTAAAGTAATTTTTATAAATGAATTAATAAAAATGTGATTTTGTAGTAAAAAGAGTCAAAAAAGTGATTTTGTTATCGACAAAATTATATATATTTTTATATTATAATATTTTTGATCTATAAAACACGAAAATTAACCTAACTTTAACCTAGGTTAGTCCCTTGTAAGAGTGGCTATGCTCACCATTTTGGCAAAAGTCGTAAGAACCAACGTCGCTTCTATCAAAGTCACTTTATCTGGCTGCATTTCTTGCATTTGTATACAGCAGACAATTCATTTATTCTCTATACAAATGCATGAAATGCAGCTAGATAAAGTGGCTTTGATAGAAGCGCCATTGGTTCTCACAACTTTTGTCAAAATGGTGATCGTAGCCACTTTTATAAGGGGCTAACCTAGGTTAAAGTTAGGTTAATTTTCGTGTTTTCTAGATCAAAAATATTATATATATATATATATATATATATAATTTTGTCGATAAACAAAATCACTTTTCAAACTTTTTTTAAATATAAAATCACATTTTTATTAATTCCTTTATAAAAATTTCTAAATAAATATAAATAAAAAATTTGCACACAATTTTTAGTTCTTCACACACACACAAATATTGATTTTGTAGGTTGAGAATTAAAAAGAAAGGTGAAAAGTGTTTGGCGAAAAAATGATATTTCTTCCACCCAAAGCCCCCACAAACCTTAATCACCACCTTCACCAACGCCATTAATCATGTGTTAATTCCAACGTCTTGTCTTGAATCACAACCAAAAGAATAAATCATATCATCAATAAGCATAGTCAAACTAACAAATTTGCTCAAGCCTTGAATAATATTTGTGAGACACCGCTAAGTCAGTTGCCTCAACCTTGCGTCTAAGGTTACATAATAGTGTAACCACATTGAGGTGATTGAAAACACTGAAGGGAAGTTTACTAACCTGAACAGATTCCTTTCTCAGACTACTAGTATGTTCTGTTATTTGGCCAATAGAGCTTGCGCACGCTCATTCAACGTCTCCAGGTTCATACATTCCTCCTGCCAAATATGTAGAAAAACAATTGTGCTTAATTAACATCATATAGGTACAACTTGCATTTGATACTCTTATTGGCTATTGATATTAGCAAAAAATTATTACTTCAATGCTCATATACAATTCAAGAAACATACCGTTGACGCAGCATCGGTAAGTAGCAAAATTTCCAGCATAGGTGCAAATTTCTCATTCTGAATGATTTCAACAGTGAATAAAATTTATGGTTAGTATCGTCTCAATTCAATCACAATCTTGAGTTGAAGTAAATGCAACCACATTTTTGTGAAAATTAAATCACTTTCACTTACATGTTTCTTCTTATTGAACAACGGTTGTATACCATTTCAGGATGATACCGCCAGCCAGTGGAGATTCCTAGTTGATTTCTTAATTCATCAAAACATCACTTTCACGAAATGTTTAAGACAACTGACGAAGTATTCCCACCAAGATGACAACCCTTAGCAAGCATTTTCTCGCTTTATCAGAAGCTATTTAAATTCTGAAGCCAAAAAAAATAATCAACAAATATGAGTTAGAGAAATTCCAACAATGTTCTTGATGTGCCGTAAACTATAAAGAGGGAAAACGTGATTAACATAAATTTTAAACAAGCTCACAACTAAGAGTGAATATATAAGTACCATTCTGAACAGCAATCAAAAATTCGAAGATCATGAAATGTTTAAGTAGAAATTGGATGAACACGACAACTTTTTTTAATGAAGACTAATCTGAAATGCATTATTAAAGTATCGAGTATTGGCTAACTATAAACTATTTTACCGTTAACAATCCTATAAGCCATTCAGCATGATAGATCTTTTAATCAATTTAAATTTCACGTAGGAAAAAAAACTTAACCAGCTTAAACCTTAGCTCATTAATGCTAGATGTTAGGTAAAAACATGAAAGAAAAATCTTTGAACATTAAAAAGTATCGAACAGTGTTGTTAAATATTAGATCTAGTGGCACTATATCTGAAGCATAATGTTTTCTTTTTATTTTCTAGTCCCATGACCCATCACACTTAACACTAAACCCAAAAACTTCTCATGTTTTGTTTTATTCGCACCACCAAATGTAAGCACTTGCTCATGTGGCCACCAAAATAATTCAAATAGTTAAGTTTCTTCTTCTTTCAACATATGACCACTAAAATTACTAATAATGCATTGTTTGACTCGATAAATTAATAACGGTAATTTATTTAAAATGACTTTAAATTAAATACTAAACTGATAAAAATGAATTAAAACCTTATTAAAAGTGACTCTGAAAATAGTGTATGACAGACTGTCATCAACACTCCATGCCAAAAATTGGCAGATGCAAATGAACCAATACATCAAAGAACTGTGAGCTTATAATAACTATCCAATTTCAGGTTTTTTATGAGGTTTGACCTAATAATAAGTGATTGTACATTGAATTCTATAACTTACACAATATTGAAACTATAAAAAAATGATAAACCCTAGACTTATATTCTCACACTCAAACATAATACTCTTCTATCTAACAAGAACATTTAATACACATAAATTCCAAGGATTACATTGATCAGAGGAATCAAAACAATAATGAAAACCAAAAACAACAAAAATACATAAATCGAAAAATTCAACACATAAAATTGATAGACACGAAAAAAGAGAAAAATGAACCTGCCCTAGGACCTTCAATTTGATGTTTGAGAAGAACTTACGTTTCTTGTCTTCCTCAACATTGGATGTAGGAGTTGGAGTGGGAGCTGAACAAGACATCGTTCTTCGTATTTTGTGTTTTTCTCTTTGAAAAATTAGGGTTCTAGTTCGAATTTGATTTCACATTACGTTAATTTGATACTTTTTTTATGTTTCACTAATGTCCTAACTTTGTATATTGGGCTGAAGCAGACTAGTTTATCAATAAATGTTCGACCCAATAAAAAAATGGAGATAAGCCTATTTGCACTCTATTTGGTAAATATACACCCTATCTCCCATTATTACATATTTTATATTATTATATCAACTTACAAAATATAGGTTTTGTCATATAAAGAGTTTTAAGGACACATTAGTTTATCAATTGTCTTACAATGATGACATGTATCCTTAAAACTCTTCTGATAATAAAACCTATATTTTGTAAGTTGGTATATTAATATAAAAAATGGAATAAAGGGAGATAAGGTCTATATTTACCAAATAGAGTGCAAATAGGCTTATCTCCATTTTTTTTATTGGGTCAAACATTTATTTATAAACTAGTCTGCTTCAGCCCAATATACAAAGTTAGCACATTACTGAAACATAAAAAAGTATCAAATTGACATAATGTGAAATCAAATTCGAACTAGAACCCTAATTTTTCAGAGAGAAAAACACAAAATACAGAGACCGATGTCTTGTGCTGCTCCCACTCCAACTTCTGCATCTAATGTTGAGGAAGACAAGCAACCCGAGTTCTTCTCACACATCGAATTGAAGGTCCAAGGGCAGATTCATTTTTCTCTTTTTTCGTGTATATCAATTTTATGTGTTGAATTTTTCGATTTATGTATTTTTGTTGTTTTTGGTTTTCATTATTGTTTTGATTTCTCTGATCAATGTAATCCTTGAAATTTATGTGTATTAAATGTGTTTGTTAGATAGAAGAGTATTATGTTTGAGTGCGAAAGTATAAGTCTAGGGTTTATCATTTTTTTATAGTTTCGGTGTTTTGTAAGTTATATAATTCAATGTACAATCACTTATTAGATCAAACCCCAAGAAAAACCTGAAATTGGATAGTTATTACAAGCTCACAGTTCTTTGATGTATTGGTTCATTTGCATATGCCAATTAGGATCATAAAAGTATTAACATTTGTTTTCCAATGCAAGGGTGCAGCGGAAGAGTGGTAAAAAATTAGGATCATAAAATTATTCTAAGGATAAAGATTAACATTTGTTTTCCAATGCAAGGGTGCAGCGGAAGAGTGCTAAAAAAATATTTGCGAACCAACATAAGCAGTTGGATAGACAATTGATGCGGATGCCACAACGTAAACTAAAAAGTGGGACTGGGACAAACTAAAGTCTTTCCCTTTCACATAATTGGCAAGTGTTCGCATCAATTCTTGCTTCAGCCTCATAAGTAAAATGTGTTAAAAGAATAGTTAACTTCTAAATGCATTAAACAAATTCAAAAGCAAATAGAATTTTGGATATATCTAAATTAAAGGAATATAAAATGAAATTTTAATAAAAATTGCAAACTAAAAATAATTTATTTGTATTTTTGTAGATATTGACAAATATAAATACAATTTGTCAGCTGGTTCATGATACACACAAAATCCTCTAAAGGGAATCGACTTAGCAGTGTCTCATAAATATTATTCAAGGTTTGAGCAATTTTTTTAGTTTGACTATGTTTATTGATGATATAATTTCTTCTTTTGGTTGTCATTCAAGACAAGCCGAAGAAATTAACACATGATTTATGGCATTGGTGTCGGTGGTGATTCCGGTTTGTGGGTGCTTTGGACGGAAGAAATACCATTCGGTCGCCGAACACTTTTCACCTTTTTTTTTAATTCTCAACCTACAAAATCAACATGTGTGTGAAGTACTAAAAATTGTGTGTAAATATTTTATTTATGTTTGTAAAGTAATTTTTATAAATGAATTAATAAAAATGTGATTTTGTAGTAAAAAGAGTCAAAAAAGTGATTTTGTTATCGACAAAATTATATATATTTTTGATCTATAAAAGACGAAAATTAACCTAACTTTAACCTAGGTTAGTCCCTTGTAAGAGTGGCTATGCTCACCATTTTGGCAAAAGTCGTAAGAACCAATGTCGCTTCTATCAAAGTCACTTTATCTGGCTGCATTTCTTGCATTTGTATACAACAGACAATTCATGCATTTCTTGCATTTCTTGCATTTCTTGCATTTTCGTGTTTTCTAGATCAAAAATATTATATATATATATATATATATATATATATATATAATTTTGTCGATAAACAAAATCACTTTTCAAACTTTTTTTAAATATAAAATCACATTTTTATTAATTCCTTTATAAAAATTACTGTATAAATATAAATAAAAAATTTGCACACAATTTTTAGTACTTCACACACACACATATTGATTTTGTAGGTTGAGAATTAAAAAGAAAGGTGAAAAGTGTTTGGCGAAAAAATGATATTTCTTCCACCCAAAGCCCCCACAAACCTTAATCACCACCTTCACCAACGCCATTAATCATGTGTTAATTCCAACGTCTTGTCTTGAATCACAACCAAAAGAATAAATCATATCATCAATAAACATAGTCAAACTAACAAATTTGCTCAAGCCTTGAATAATATTTGTGAGACACCGCTGAGTCAGTTGCCTCAGCCTTGCGTCTAAGGTTACATAATAGTGTAACCACATTGAGGTGATTGAAAACACTGAAGGGAAGTTTACTAACCTGAACAGATTCCTTTCTCAGACTACTAATATGTTCTGTTATTTGGCCAATAGAGCTTGCGCACGCTCATTCAACGTCTCCAGGTTCATACATTCCTCCTGCCAAATATGTAGAAAAACAATTGTGCTTAATTAACATCATATAGGTACAACTTGCATTTGATACTCTTATTGGCTATTGATATTAGCAAAAAATTATTACTTCAATGCTCATATACAATTCAAGAAACATACCGTTGAAGCAGCATCGGTAAGTAGCAAAATTTCCAGCATAGGTGCAAATTTCTCATTCTGAATGATTTCAACAGTGAGTAAAATTTATGGTTAGTATCGTCTCAATTCAATCACAATCTTGAGTTGAAGTAAATGCAACCACATTTTTGTGAAAATTAAATCACTTTCACTTACATGTTTCTTCTTATTGAACAACGGTTGTATACCATTTCAGGATGATACCGCCAGCCAGTGGAGATTCCTAGTTGATTTCTTAATTCATCAAAACATCACTTTCACGAAATGTTTGAGACAACTGACGAAGTATTCCCACCAAGATGACAACCCTTAGCAAGCATTTTCTCGCTTTATCAGAAGCTATTTAAATTCTGAAGCCAAAAGAAATAATCAACAAATATGAGTTAGAGAAATTCCAACAATGTTCTTGATGTGCCGTAAACTATAAAGAGGGAAAACGTGATTAACATAAATTTTAAACAAGCTCACAACTAAGAGTGAATATATAAGTACCATTCTGAACAGCAATCAAAAATTCGAAGATCATGAAATGTTTAAGTAGAAATTGGATGAACACGACAATTTTTTTTTAATGAAGACTAATCTGAAATGCATTATTAAAGTATCGAGTATTGGCTAACCATAGACCATTTTACTGTTAACAATCCTATAAGCCATTCAGCATGATAGATCTTTTAATCAATTTAAATTTCACGTAGGAAAAAAAACTTAACCAGCTTAAACCTTAGCTCATTAATGCTAGATGTTAGGTCAAAACATGAAAGAAAAATCTTTGAACATTAAAAAGTATCGAACAGTGTTGTTAAATAACAGATCTAGTGGCACTATATCGTAGCAAAATTCAGACAAACCGCTTACGCTAATCAGTACCAAATATTGTCAAAGCTATAGCACTATTACGCCGTGGAATTTCAACAAATTGGTATTGTCAATCGTTGAACACGGATAAATAGAAATTAAAGGGTTATTCGAATTCCTCTACTCGCCATACTAGCCTCAAAATTCACAATGTTTTCAAAGATTTTTGGAATCATTCATTAATTCCATTCAAATTCAATACTCCTTTCTCATTGTTTTTTAAACCCACTATTATAAATCAACATTCAAAATTCGAATTCATTAATTCAAAGGAAAAACTCATTAATTTGATTTCAGAATGCGAATAAATTTTCTGAATGAAAGCAAGATTTAATTTAAAAGATTGAAGTTATTATGATCAATTCATAACCATACCAACATTACAAAAAGGTAAATTGAACAATCACTTCTATTAAAAAAAACCCCAAATTCAAATCAATAAAATTAGGGCTAGGGTTTAAGAATAGGAAAAAACCTCAATTCAACAACATCAAAAAAATTAGGGTTGGGGTTTTAGATTCTTGGAACAATTAACATTAATTCCATTCATATTTAATACTCAAATTCGTTATCATCATCACTATTATTAAACCCATTATTATTATCAACATCTAAACACTCAGATTCATTAATTCAATTTTAAAGAGTAGATATTTTAAAAATATTGTTGTTATCATCAATTCATCGTCATTCCAACATTACAAAACTGTGAATTGAATAATCAGTTCATTTAAAACAAAACCACCATTTGAATCAATAAAAGTAGGGTTAGGGGTTTAAAAATCTGAATAAAACTCCATTCAGCAACAATAACAATTCAGGGTTTTAGATTCTTGGAACAATTAACATTAATTCCATTAAAATTCAACAATCAAATTCATTATCAATATTATTAAAACAATAAATAAAGAAAGAGAGAGAGAAAGAGAAACATACAAGCAACGTGGTGTTAACTATAAGCTCTGACGCAACTGTTGTTGTTTTGAAAATCCTTTTTGTTTTGTTCTTTCTCATAGCTGGCTATGAGTATTTATATATCTAGGGTTAACTATAAGCTCTTTCTCATCATTTTTAATTGCAGTCGTTGATAAAGTTTTTTTTTTGATAAAGTCGTTGATAAAGTTTGACCCAACGGTTCTTGTTTATTTGATCCTAGTGTGTGATTAGTTTTAATTTTATTGTCACTTTATCTTAATTATTAACTGATGTTACCAAATAATACTCTTCAATGTCTTGATAATAAGTAGCGTATTTTTAAGGTCTTCCTAAGCGTATTTTAAGGTTAAGTAGTCTCCTTAAAAACATTGAAAAGGTGGTAAATAATTTTGGGTCTCATAGTTAGGGATTTTAAAGATAAATCACCTTTTCTTTTAAAAAAAAAACACTTTTAAATATTTGAATCTAAATAAGCTAAAAATCACTAGTTAAATAAATATCACTTTTTATTACGAGGAACAAACACAAAATAGCTTATGTTTTTTCATATAATATCTAAATGATTAAATATCAAAATAACTTATTTTCTTTAATACGTAACAAACAAGCTTATTTTATACAGATTTTATGAAAAAATAAAAAGTTATTTTGGGTTTGTTTAACATTATACAAATCACTTAAAAATGATTTTTAACTTGTTTGAAATATGAGCGTTTATGGTTTCTATCTAAGTTTTAATAGGTTCCGTTTAATGAAGATAATCATATTCAAGGTGTGTCGATCACTTAATATAGGTATCTAAAGCCAAATTTTCTCCATTGATGAATTTGACCCAAGTAATGATGTTTCTATGTGTCTCAACTTGGTCGTTGGTAGTTGGTGGAAAAGGGAACGGAAAATTATATGGTGGTGGGAACCATTAGCGTCAAGTACACGAAATGACCTAAACTCTTAATTTAATTCTCACTTTTGATGATGTAATTAACAACTAATTGAGCAATGTAGCACATTAACAATATGCTTAAGTGAAAAATTCGACGTTTTACTGTTAGTAAATATTCTCTCTCTAAAACTTTCTCTCTGACTTCTCTCTACTATATCGTCCAACCGCCTTCCTCCCTACAATATCCATATCCTCTCCATCCAAGATGTCGCCGTAATCTTGGTGGTGCAACCAGGAGCTTCTCCCTCCTTCCTCCTCATCACCATTTCTTGTCGTCGAGGTGAGTTATGCTACTTCCGGCGTCCGGTGCAACTCCACGTTTTAACACTCCTCCGTCGTCATTTTTTTGAGCTACCGTCAGTTTGCATAGGTTGTGGTTGTTAATGTCCAAACAGGTTGGATGTTTGCACATCTGTCCACCTCCAGTTCTTGCAGATCTGATGGTTTTTGAGCTTGAATGGGTCACGTCGTCATGTAGGATCTGTTGCGGTGGTGACATCTACACCCTCTTGGGGTCGCTCCCTGTTTGTTTTTAGCGGTTTCCGATCCGATTTTTTGTTTCGTTGCTGTTCAGATCTTTCCAATCTTTGTGTTCCGAGGTACATTGTGCTTGCCTCGCCTTGCAGTGGCAGCTGGCTTCTCATGGGCGACCTCCTTTTGGTGTTGCACATGTCATTTGGTGGTGATGAGAGGGTGATAGTGAGGAGGACGTGATGTTCTATGTTTTGAGGAGGTTTCAGGACATGGGGGGTGGGGGGTGGGGGGTTGTGGTGGTGAAGAGGTTACAAGTTATGGTGGTTTTGAGGAGTTTGTGTTCCATAGTGTTTGAGGAGTTAAGGTGGTGATGGGGTGGTGGTTCGGTTGGTGGTTTTATGTGGTGTCGATGGAGTGGTGGATTACAGGTGGTGAGAGTGTGTCGTCGGCGCTAACAGTGGATATGATGGTGAAGTGTGTTGGTTTTGCGTGGTTGTTTTGTTGTGGTGGTGTTGGTTGTGCTACTAGATGGGGTTGGGGAAGGTAGTTAAGGTGGTTTGTGTGATGCTTGGTGGTAGTTGTAGTGGTGTTGTTTGGATTGGGTGGTCGTGGATAATATGGATTCAGATCTGGCGTCGGAACGTTCGATGGACGGGAGATGATTAATAGGGGGTGGTAGACTTTGTTTAGGTAGGGAGCTTTGGGTATTTCTTAGGTTAGGAGGTGGGTGTTTTGTGGTGTTTGTTGCAGGTGTTTTCTTTATAGGCCATCTCTGTTATTGTGTTTTTGGTGCTTTTAGTGTGCGTGTTCTTTGAATTGAGCATTTTCCTTTATGATTTGATTGATGTTTACACCACCATAAATCATGTCGATTGTCTTACAAATTGTGTGTTGGATTCCAGTGGGTCGGTTACTTTTGCTTCGAGATCGGAAGTTGGTTTTCCAGTTGCAATCTTGTTTGGCTGGTTATGGTGTTCCTCTGGTGGACCAGGGGTGAGGGGTGCCCTTCTGATTTGGCTCTAAAGTCTGGTGGGCCGATTTCTTTTGATTCGAGATCGGGAGTCAGTTCTTTGTTTCAAGTTTTGCATTGAGCTTTTTTGGTGTTCTTCCGATCGACCAGAGGCTGAGAGGTGGTGGAAGCTTATCAATCTTTGGAATATGACATTTTTGGATGTGGCTCAGCTATGGTGATGAGGAATGGGTGTTTGATGTAGAGGGGTGTTCTTTTGGGGTGAGTAGTGGTGATGGGTTGTAATGGATATCGTTTTCAGCGGTTGTATCATGAAGGAGTTTGTTTAGGTGGTGAAGTTTATTTGTGTGGGTGTTGTCAAGGGATTGACTAGGTGTTGTGTGTAGGGGTGTCTTTTATGGTGATTATTTTGGTTGGTCCACCTATATGCGGCGCCTTTAGTTTGTGTTCTCTGCATCACTGGTCTCTGTTCGTCTTGAGCAGAGATCTGGTTTATTAATAAAATTTGTTTTTAAAAAAAAATATGCTTAAGTGAAAGTCATGCAATAATTTGACTATTTTATACTAAACAATACAATTTAAAATACCTTTTTATTTTATTTCTAAAAAAGTAAAAACATAAAAACAAAATAGAAAAAATATGAAAAATTGAATTAAAACTCACATGAACCCAAATATGCAAAACACACATCTCAAACCTCTTTCCAAAAACTATATTTGTAAGACGCCACTCGAAACATTTTTCCACTTTAGAACGCCTCTCAAAATATTTTTCCACTTTATCCTGAGTTGAATGAGGCGGTGGAGAAGTGGCACAAGTAGATTGGGAATTAAGATGAGGAGAAAGAGGATGAGGAGAATGAAAATGGCGACAATGTACTTTTTTTGGAGCGTGAGATTGAATTGCTGGAACAACAAATTTGACATCTTCGACATGGAATGGTTTAATGGTGGCGTAAGGTGGAGTTTGGAGGCTTTGTGTAGTTTTGGTGGATGAGGTTGGTAGTCGTTGCAGGAGATATCCAATATCAGTTTCTGAGCCACAACAACGAGTGAGTGACTCGGTGGTGGTTGAGGTAGAGAGAAATGGCGTGAGCGAGTTTGGTGAAACAAGGGGGGTTGTCCAATATGTTAGTGCTGATATGACTCCACTTGTTGTGGGTCGTGGTTGAACTAATTTTTGTTTTTTTAGTTGTGTTTTCTGTTTTAACTAATTTCAGAAATAATAATGTATTTTTTTTATAATGATATTTATAATGTTTTGTTTAATATGGAATGGAAAAATTATGACATGGCTTCCACTTAACTATATTGCTAAAGCAACATCACTCAACTATCCTCCCGTTTTGTTTATAATGATATTTATAATGTTTTGTTTAAATTTTTCATAATGATATTTATTATGTTTTGTTTAATAATTCACACGTTTCAGATTTTATTTGACATAAGGGCATTCCTTTGAAGATATTTGTGTTTGTTTGACGTCTTCTCATAAATTGACTTTCTATTAGAGACAATTTATTTTGACGAGAGAATCCTTAATGAAGACTCTCAGCTTTGTGTGAGTCGGTGTGGTTACAGAATTGTGTTATCACTTATACTTGGATTGTGAATTCTTTGGCAGCGTTTGGCTGCATGTTCAACAATGGTTTGGCTTCTTTTGGTTGATCCTTCAAGCGTTTCAGACCTTTTTATGACATTTAGTTTGACTTCGCTAAAATATGGCGATTTCTATGTATGTTATTTGGTTTTCTTGTGTTTGGATAGTTTGGAAAGAGCATAATAATAAGATTTTTGATCAAAAGGACACAACATTCATAATCTAGTGCATACTTTTGAAAACTGGACCAACCGGTTGGACCGATCCAACCGTGAACCGCAGGGGTGACCGGTTCGGTTGACATATTGGATCGGTCATGCTATTGAACTGTGGAAGAGATAGGCATACATCAGGCGCTGACCACTGCACCATGCAGTTGGTTGTGATAATTCATTAGTTCTTATTAATTATATATATTTAGAAATACAAAATGTTGCTTGTATTTTATCTTCCCTAAAAAAAAAATTAAAACCTGCAATTTTTTTTTTATGACTAGGAACTTGTATTATCTTTCTTTAAATTTTGTCTTGATAATATATTGTAAAAGTAAATGTTTCTAATTTATTATTCCCATAATTATATATATAGACACACACAAAATAGAATTAATTTAGGTGTTTGATTAGATAATTATGACATAATCGATGGATTTAAATTTGAAGAACAAATTTGAAAAATCATCTTAATTTATCAAATAATTTTTTTTAACATTTATTAGTGTTATTATTTTTTGTATAGATCGAGTCATCTTGTTTAATACATAGATAAAAACTTTATAAAAACCGGATGGTATGCCCGAGTTATCCGATTCATTCCGATTCTTTCATACGGTTTGACTCGTGACCAAGTGGTTTAACCAATGACCCAGTGATCCACTATCCTTATTGAGTCGACTACCGGTCCGGTTTTTCAAACTATTATCTTGTGGATAAAGTCAAGATTCCATCATACTAGTGGCTGAAGAAAAAAATACATCAATTTAGTTTTTGATTATCACAGTTGATGACTTAGCCCATTCTCATCCTTGGGCATTGGTTAATGACCCTTCTTCGTTTTTTCTTTTCTTTTGTTGTATCGATTTTACTCCATTGGTATGACTCTTGCATTCCTCTTTAGTATATTTGGCTTGTTAAGAAAAACATCACTCAATTAGTTGTCAATGTCATCAAAGTTGAGAGCCCAAATTAACGAGAGACAAAATGTCTTCATTTCTAAAAATTAAGGGACTAAATTGTGAAAATTAAAAATAAAATTGAGGACTTACAATTAGGCAAAAATTGTTTAAGGCTTTTTCTCTCTTATATGGGAACCGACATATATGAGCATATGATCACAATATTGTATGAACCATTGGCATTTACATTTGAGCACAATATGGTAATCATAACGCAGTTTTATTAGGATGATTGGCATGCTTTTATGGGTTGTATGGTGGCGCGTGAAAGTTGGTATTGGGCGCGACTTTCGATTGTGTTGCAACTGCAAGTTGAAACTGTAAGCAGTTTGGCAAATTTTGTTTTTGATATATGTCGTTTAGAGAGCCAAGACATTGCTGGTCGAGTGATTTTATTTCTTTGGCGAATTTGACCTGCACGTAATGACGTCATTTGGAATGACGCTCATCACACTTTAACGAACATTGGGATGACCACACTAGATGCATGGCAGCAAAGGCAAGAGGTTCATAAACAACATTCACCACCGGTTGTGAAACACGGGCAAAATAGAATGCAAGTTTAGGAGAAACCGAATGAGACGTGGTTGAAGTGCAATGCGGACACCGTATTCAATGATCGTAACCATATTACATCTTTTGCGTGTTGTGTTAGAGACCCTGTGGGAAGTTTATTCGGGCTCAAACGAGATGGCAGCAGGAAAATATGACAGTTTTGGAGAGGGAGCTAGTAGACTTACTCGAAGCCCTTCACTTTGTTGATGCAAACAGATGGGACCATGTTGTCTTCGAGTCTGACTCATCTACTCTAGTGCAAGCTCTATCGTCTTCGGGCCATGGCGATTCGGAATTCTATGCTATTGTTTCTAGTATTATTTATCAGTTATCTTTACATTCCAACTTCGAGGTGAAATTTGTTAGGAGACAGGCGAACATAGTTACTCAGACTTTAGCTAGGAAAGCCTGTTCTTGGATTAGTCACCGCATTTTTTATTCTTATCATTCTTGTATTGAACATTGATTGATTAATTATAATAGTTAAATTTGCTTCGGTAAAAAAATAAAATACGGTCAATAGTGAAATATTCCATAAGTTCAATTCCAACTTGATCATTTAAAGAAAAGTACTACACACAGATATATGAACAACCATAGGTTTTCAATTGCATGAAAAGGACTCATGAATTACATAGTTGAAGTAGATCAAAAGAGGTTCATCCATTATCCTAGCTTAAAGAGATATAAAGAAGTTACAATAATTTAACTTCAAGAGCTCTCCTAAAACAAACTATAGTTTTTACTCTTTAATTTGTGTTCTGTTTCTCAACCCATAAGAAGATCACTCATGAATTTGAGAGAGAAAACATAAATCCTCCCTCTAATTACCCAAAATGTTTAGAATGTGATTTCAAACCCTAGTTTTTCACCAAAAAATCTCGACATTTAGCCCTTAAGTTTTCCTAAAAGTTCACTCTTTTAGTGATACAAAACAATGATGTAAAAATAACTCTAATTACATACGTCATTAATTTTTTTTTCGATTTTTATGCTTGGTGGACTAATCTTTTTGTTATTTTAGGGTATTCTACCTTGTAATGCCTTAATTTGATTGATGTTGTTTATATTTTGTGTGGCGTACGCATACACATATATCCTTTGACTTCTTAAACAAAACAAGATTAAACTACCCATGTTTTTACTTCTCCACAAAATTAAAAAAAAAAATCAAAATAACTTTAAAATCAACGTTAAATTGAAGAAAAATAAATTAAAAAATTGAGTCAAGAAGACTCTAACAATTACAGCTTTTGAGAGAGAGCGTGTCGTGTCCAAAAGCTCCAAAAAAGTTGTTCTTACTTTTTCTCCTAACAAAGCAATTAAAAGAACCAATTACGTAAAGAACAAAGGGAATATATACATATATGTATCATATATCTTTACTTATCTCTTTAATAATGAAAGGTTCTCATTTTCTCCCATTTTAAATTCTAAAAACCCTTCTTAATTATTTTGATGCCCCTCACATTATACATTACCTCTTCTCATAGGTAACCAACCATTATCCACCTTTGCTTGATGACTTAACCTAAATAGAAACTTGGTATACACTCAAAGAATAAAGAGCTTCAAACTCTTAATACCAAACCCTTTTACTCACAAATTCCCAAATACTTCTCAACCAAATATTTCTCTTCTTTCAATCCAAATATGTCTCTTCAAGGTCAACAACAACAACAGCCACAACAACCTGTTCAAGTTTACCCAACAACTAACACAAATCAACCATCTTCCCATCATTCAAATGGATCTTTTGGGACAGTTTTCATTGTCCTTGCTATAATACTTGTCATTTCAGTAGTTGCTTGTTTTCTCGGACGCCTTTGCAACCGACGCTACAATAAAAACAACAACAACGACAACCAAACTCGTCAGCATAACAGCCTGCAGAGACGACCCGTTAAGCCGCCGAATAGGCAGCAACAGATTCATGATTTTCAAACAAGAGAAGATGACATTGAACTTGGTGGTGACAAAAGAATGCCTCTACCAATAATTACTAGGCCTAGAGGACTTGCTTTTGAACCACCACGCACAGGATCTCAACCACATGGTCATGTTAATGGTAATATTAAAGATTTTGAAATGAAATCTGATCATGAAAGTGATCAGCATAGAGCAGGTTTATGACTATGATATTGAACTATATAGTATATATGCAGGATGAGGTTACATATTATACATGTAAGATTTAGTCATCTTATGCTGATAAAAGCTTCCACTGTGTGTTTAATTAATTCCATTTATCTTATTTTAATTTCTTGAATTTTCAGTCCCGGACTAATTCATGATGTACAGTATACGTGTAATAAAACTATTTTATGTATTGAATTTACTTATAGAGATGTGTAACATAATATACTTTCAACATTTTTTTGAGGTGCGTTTTTTAAAAGAAAAGCACGGTTGATGTGTACATTAAACACATCAACGGGTAGTTCAATTTCTCTAAAAAAAAATGTAAATTGTGTGGATGTAAATGCATGTACAGCAACAATTTAATTGTATTTGTAGTTTAATTTATATACACCGTCGGTGTACAAAAGTTTTGCAATTGAATTCATATGTGTTACATTGTAATTTAATAAAGTAAAATAATATAAAATATAATTTTTTGAATTTCATCGAAATTAAAAAAAAAATATTGGACAAATGATTACTCAATAAAACAAGATAACTAAAATTAATATTTATATTCTAAAATCATAAAATTAATAAAATATTTAAATATCTTCAGAAAAAATATTTCAATTTAATTATCATAGTCATTTGAAGTTATATAGAAATATTTAAATTTAAATCTGAACATTTCATAGGGTAGACGGTATCTTTTTCTCTACTTAATTATTAGAGATTGTATGTTTTAAGATAAGAAGGAATGAAAGTGCAATATTCCCTTCCTACAGTCACAATGACATCGTAGTGCGATACACAAGTCCTCTTAATTGATTAACAAAAAAAAAAAAAAAAACAAACTTGTCGTGTACCAAGTGCTTCAAATAAGGAGAGAAAAAAACCGTTAAAAGGGACACCCAAAATGTATATGTACAAAGCCACACTAAAAAATTATTAAGTTCTAAAAGTGCAATCATATGAGAAGAAAATGAGTGGTATTATGGGCGTTGTTGAATTGCTTAGACCCTTCGTTGAGAGCATAGCTTGGGATTCTGTTGTTACTTTTCTTTTGTTTTTCTTGTGTTTTTTATTCTCCTGGTATCAATTTTTTCCACCTTTTATCTTAATGCAGACAGATATTAACATTTTAAAATTTGATAGTCTTAATTGTTGCTGACCATATTTAATAATACCATCATAAACTTTAAATATCAAATTATCACTGTTTTGACAGGACTCAGTTGGAACTCAAGTTTTGATCCCTATTATTGGTGGTCTTGTAGAGCTTTTCACTGCAAAGCATGAAAGATATAAATCTAACTACTTAATGTGATTACCTCTGACTGAAAAGAATTAAAAAATTCAAAGTTAATAATGTCTTTATCTTTTTCAAATAATCATGGAGTTCATATCAGCACACTGTTGTGTCTCTATAAACCAAGAAGCCATATCTGCTCATAGCTACACCGACATGAACTTCAAAATGAGCATTGAAGGACCTTCTGGTGGATCTAATCCTCTAACTTTATTATGAGTGAAGAGAAATTGAATGAAAAAGGGATAATTCATTGATTATTGAAGCTAATATATAAAACAGGGACGTCTTAACAAATTCATAGGTCCCGTTTTAAAAAATTACTAAAGGATACTCTTTGGTAGGACCATATACTAAATTATGCTTGGACACGCCACCGAAGCAATGCTAACAGATTAACAAATATTCGCTTTGTTCTGTATATAACAAATATTTTAGTGCCTCATATAAGAAAAATGTATTTTGGGCCCCAAAAAATTTAAGACCCAGTGCCATAGTCCAGCCTCGACGGGCTATGGGCCGGCCCTGCATGAAATGTATATACGAGTTGACCCATATAGATACAAGCACCAGACACTGACTTCTAACTTACTAGACAGATTACTTGCTCTGCAAGTAGCTGTTATTAACTAACTAACTCTGTCAGTTTTGTTCATGATGCAATAAACTGAAAACTTATAATTTGATTCAAACTTTGGTTGCTTTATTCCAAATGTTTATTGGAATCAATTGTTAAAATATCTCCTATACCGGAAGTTAAAAGCCACAGATACAACAAAACTTCAGCGAAATGTCAGAGTAGTTGGTGTTTCCATTGTGGCAATGGGGAAGAAGATAAAGAAAAAATTTCTAGGGCTTAGCACAGAAAGGAATAGGAGGAGCAGAAACAAAAAAAGGCTTTTTACTCTAAGGTTTTTCCCGAATTTTTAATATTAATTTACTATTATTATTATTATTATTAATGATTGTTTGACATTATTATTTTATTACTCCTCCGTTTTATAATACATGACACAGTTGACTTTATTTACGCATGCCAATGCATAATTTTGAGCTTAAATATCTTGAATAATATATTAGAAAAAATTATGAAAATTTGATATTTTGAAAAGGCTAAAATATGGTTTTTGTCCTTGCAAATATGCCTCTTTTTGGTTTTAGTCCCTGTAATTTTTTTTTGTTGTTTTTGGTCCCTGCAAATTTTTTTTTTTTTAAAATAGTCCCTGGACCTTTTTAAAAATCAAAAGATTTTGCAGGGACTATTTTTCTCATAACTAGGTTCAGTCATCATGTGCCACGTGTGCAAATCATCACAAAAGTGGGGCCACAGACCAAAACCAAAATGAGACATATTTGCAGGGACCAAAAACAACAATTTTTTTTACAGGGACTAAAACCAAAATGAGACATATTTGCAGGTACCAAAACCATATTTTAGCCTTTTGAAAACACTCTTCAAGACAAATCCAACGACATCTTATATGATATTATTTATCTTTGTATATTAGTAGAAAAATATGGTTAAAGTAAGTTAGATCAAAATTGCAATTGTCAAATGGGTCATTTATTGCATGATTGCGGGAGTATTATTTTTATTTGAATTAATTGGTCTTTGACATGTTTGGGTGGGGTTATTTAGTAAATTGGGATAGAAACATTGGATTAATAACGATAGCATAGATAAATTAAAGCTTTAATTAATAGTAGTAGTTTAATTAAAAAGAGAATGAGAGAAATGAAGGGAATAAAAATACGTAATAATAACAATAATAATAATATAATAATAATAATAACAATAATAATAATAATATTAATAAACTAAGTGTGTGCACGTTTAGAAAGGTAGTGGGTAGAATAAAACAATTGGAAGGAAAGGTAAATGTTGAATTAAGATCATTATGAAGTAGTTCATAATCCCCTTGGTTTTCTCTTTACGGCCATGATAATGCCAAAGGGTTGTTCCACAAAACAGGCCACATTCCTAATTTACTCGTCGTAGGAGCCATGAGTTGGAGGACAACAAGGAACCTTTCTCATGGTTTTCTTTCGCTGTTTGAAGTCTTTTATTTTATTTTAGGTCAAACTCTGATTCTGTAACACTAAAGATTTGGGGTTTATTTTTTATTTATTATACATTGTTTGAAATTCATTATTTGAACTCAGTTTATTTTATTAAGACAATGTGACAATATTGAACTTATATTCTGCTGCGATATTTTTAATTAATTTGATGTGATTATTGAACGATGATATGTGTGACACCCTCATGTGTTTAATTGTATTTGAATATAGAAAATACTTGTCGGAAATAAGGTGTTACATAGTTGGTATCAAAGCAGGTCGGTCCATATTTTATCCTATAGGTGACCAGTGTATATAGTAGTAGATGTCTAACTTCTAATTGTTACGTGCTTTTGACGAATACAGATAAGAAACGACCAAGCAATTGCTAAATCTATGACTGCAGTGGCTCAAGCCTTGAACTGCGCTACAAGGACATCAGAACCAACAAGGGGAAGCTGATGAGCTTTGTCTGGACATGTTTATGAAAAAAATCATCCTAACGTACCCGCACCAGTATCGGGTACCGTACCTGCACCCCTGCAACGCAGATGACAACCCACCTCAGAAAGAAACCTAATTATGACCAAAAGTTAAATGATTAAATTTTGCAGTGGTAGATTGGAAAGATTAATAATTTCCGAGACGAAAATTTAAATGACTTATATTTACAGGGACAAAAGACTTATTTAAGCTTTTTAGCAATAATATTCTTCTTCCATCAAATTTTTAGTCAATTTCAACGACTTCAAAATTTTCTATAGTAACGTATTTGGTTCAACATTAGTGTGGTGTTGAACATGCACTGATTAAACTCTAAAAGTTGTAGCATTTGTCCAATTGTCCAGTGGCAGTAGTTTTATAGTTTATCAAACAGACGCTTAATGTATAAGAATAAATTTCATCGATATATATATATATATATATATATATATATATATATATATATATATATATATATATATATATATATATATATATATAGACACTTGTTGCAAGTAGAAATTGGGAGTGACCATAGTTCATAGTTCATACTTTTAGCTCCAAGTCTCTAACCGTCTAGAGTTCCATGCTCTTGACATTAATGGCATAGTTCTAGTATTAATCTAGTGCTAGTATATAGATTTAGATAATTAGATTAGATAAACATATGAATAGCACAAATCTATTTTCCCTCAATCAAAAAAAATAAAAATAGCACACATCTATTATTTGGTACCACACTCTAAAGTCTGAAGTGTAGCCAGGATAAAAATATATATGTACCTTGGCCGTTGAAATTAATATTCTTAACAACAGAAAATAACAAAAATGAAGATATGGATGTACCACTGCCCCTCCAAAACGATCCTAACCTCTCTTATGCTTTTTGTTTCACGTGGCTTAAAGTTAGGCAGCAATTGTTTGGATAAAAAAAAAACTAGAAGTAGCAATGGGTTTGTTAAATATAATGACTTTTTTTATAATTAGTTTCTTAAGAACAATCTCAAAATTTAATATATATGGGCACTCAATACTCATATAAATAAAATAAAAAGATAAAGTAATTAAATAACGTGATTAAATTATATATTTTAAATGTTTTCAATTGTGTGTGCATGTGCCTCCAACCATTTTTATTTGGAATTATACTCATATAAGATAAGATAAGATTTGCTCAGCTCACTCAAAGATGTGCTTAGTCTTCTTCTAGGAGCAGCATTAGAGTGTCCTAATTAAAGAACAAGAGATGGCTCGATGCATATCTAAACAAAAATAATATAAAACTCAATTGTTTTAATTAATATTAATTTTACAAAATCGATTCATTGAAAATCTATTATCATCATTCGTGACATTAGAATAAAAAACACACAAATATCTATTTTAGCCTTCACTATATCCTAATTGAGGAAAAACATTTAAAAATATGTAAAATGTAAGAATAAAGAGAATATATAATAACTGTGGGTTGCTTTCAATGCAAATTTTGGATGGTTATTGCTAGTATATTTTTTGCAATTCTTGCGACAATTTTACAAGAATTATTATGAAAACTTATTCAATATATTATGACATTTTAATTTTCACAAGTTTATTATAGCCAATAAAAGCAACCTATACATATACAAAAACAATTTAATTTTATCTTTTCCTATAGACACCATAAAAAAAAACTTGTTACTATAAAAGTAGCTTACATAAGCTCATGCATAAGTGCTTACTATAACAAGCACTTGTGTTATAAGCTATAAATAAGTTGTTTAAGTAAATATGACCTTAGTCAAAAATAAGTGCAATATTTCCTTCCTACTGTCACAAAGATATGGTAGTACTGATGACATACATAAGTCTTCCTAATTGATTAACAAACTTTTCGTGTACCATGTGCTTCAAATGAGATAAAAACTGTTAAAAAGGAACAGCTATAAAGGTATATGTACAAAAGCCACACTGAAAAATTATTAAGTTGCATTCAAAGGAGGAAACAAAGAGTTTTATTATGGGCGTTGTTGAATTTCTTAGACCCTTTGTTGAGACCAATGCTTGGGATTATGTTGTTGTTTGGAAATATGGAAATGATCCAACTAGGTACTAAAAACCCATTTTGTTATTCATTTGTAAATTGCTATCAAACACAGATACTCCTCGGATTAGACGTGTCCTGCCTTAGTGTCATTTTCTCAAGTTATTATTGGTGTCGTCGTGTCTAGTGTCCGTGTTTGAGTCTGTGAATCACAGGTAAATTGACTTTTTCATCCAATTTTTCTCTTGTGTAGGTTTATTGAGTGGTTTGGTTGTTGCTGTTGTGGTGGAAACATTGAGAAATTGAAGTTGAAAGAGGAAATGAGTGAACAAAATCATTTGGCTTCTATTTGTAGGGATACCCTTTTTCATCATCCAGTTAAAACCAAGACTTGTGAGGCTCTTGCCAAGCTTCCTATTACAATGTCTCTTTATTCTAGGTCTTACTCTTTTTCTCTTTAATTGTTTACATTGAATATCAATTTTCTATATTTAACCATTGAAAGGAAATACTAAAAAAAGTATTTGATCTACAGTGTCCATGCAGAAGTAGCAATATCACAACAACCAAGATGGCTTATACATGAGGTAAATTAATTTGTGTGTGGAAATCAGCTTAATTAAGAACTTATATCATAAGTGTTTATCATATACTTGATTATGTATAAGTTATTTCTATAATTAAAGATAAAAATAAAAAAATCAAACTTTTTTCATATAATTAATTAAGTTATTTGCTATTTTCATAAAATATCATAAAGAGATTATGGAAAAAAAATTCTATAATTAAGTTATCAAACTTGTTTCATATAATCATGTCGTAAACTATTTCCATAACCTCTCGCGACAGTCTCTTATTTTGTTGCTTTCATCGTAATGTTTTGACAGGAATCAGTTGGAACTCAAGTTTTAATCCCTATTATTGGCGGTCTTGTTGAGCTTTTCGCTGCAAAGCATGTAAGATACAAATCTTAGTACTTATTGGCATTATCTTCTGTTCTAAAATGATTGAAAATTTTAAAATTAATCAAGTGTTTATCTTTCTCAGATCCCAGAAGATATAAATACCATGAAGTTTATATCAGCGCATTGTTGTATCTCTATAAATCAAGACGCCGTATCTGCTCATAGCTACACAGACATGAACTTCAATTTTAGCATGGAAGGACACTTCGGTGAATCTAATCCTTCAACTGAGCACTTATCATTTGATTCAAACTATGGTTGCTTGATTCCTCTTGAATATTTGAATCAACCACTTAAAAGCCAAAGCCACAGACGCAATAAAATTTCAGTGAAACATCAGCGTGGTTCGAGTGTACATTGTGGCAATGGCGAAGAAAATATTGTTAAGGAGCCTCGAGAGAAAGTGTATCATGCTAAAAATCTTATCACAGAGAGGAATAGGAGGAACAGAATAAAACAAGGGCTTTTTACTCTAAGGTCTTTAGTCCCGAATATAACCAAGGTATATCTAAATTGTTTAACTCAATAGCATGAATGTAATGGTTTTCACAAATAATTTTGTGCAAGTGCCTGTTTGATTGACACGGTGAGTTTTCCAGAATTACATTGGACCACCGCGATTTTGGTAAAAGTTATACTTTGAAGCTTCAACAAAATTACTGTGTCAGCTTTATATCGTCAAATTGAGTATTGATCTGAACATGCACCAGGTGTCTAATCCTCTCAATTTTGGCAGATGGACAGAGTAGCAATTCTCGAGGATGCGATTGAATATATAATGGAATTGCAGAGGCAAGAGAAAGAACTTCAAGAAGAGGTCAAGGCTTTAGAAGTTGAGGATTGTGGGAAGAGCACACTACTACAAATAAGAGTGCAAAAAGACAAAGAACTTGCAGAAGGAACCATAAACCTACCTCTCATTGATCTTAATCAAAGTTCGTCTGATTCCACTAGAAAGGCACAGATGGAGGAGGTACACAGAATGTGCATAATAACAGTTTCATTATTTTTTTACTATGTCATGGATCATGAAACTGAATTTTATTGCTTCTTTTCTTGGAAACCTAATATATCTTTTAATATTTTCTTAGTTGCAAGTAGAAGTGAATCATATCGCCGGAAAAGATTTCTTGATTAAGTTATGCTGTGAGCAGAAGCAAGGTGTGTTTTCAAGGTTGATGGAAGCAATAGATTCATTTGGACTGCATGTGTTAAGTGCAAACATGACCACATTTGATGGAAAAGTTCTGAACATTATTATGGTTGAGGTAAGGGTCTAAATCCGAATGGTTAAGTGCATAAATATACTATAAATAAGAATCACCATGAAAAATCATGAGCTAGTTTGGTGTTATCTTGGTTCTAGAATCGCACAGAAATCACACTTTTCACATTCCAGTGTGAGTATTTAAATTAGACAGGAAATCCATTGTAACTTCCTTCCAAAGAATGATTAAGCTATGTTTGGCAAGACAAACCCGCTAGCTTGTAACAAATAGCTTATAGAATATGAGTTCATATGATCAAAATAGACCTATTTTGGTAACAGTCTTTCTTTATGATCTTAAAATGCTTTCTTTTCACAAGCTTATAACAATTTTGAGATGCCACTTCAAGTAATATTTGAGCTTATAGCTTACAACGGATCATTTTAACCCTCACTATCTTTTATTGAATTTTTTTAAATATTAATTAAAAATATATTCTTAAGTCATTTTCTATTTATCAGTTAGTTCAATGACTAATTTCATTAACTAAACACTTCAAATCGAATAGATAGCTTATCAACTATCCACAATAATCTCATTCATTATCAACAAGCTTATCTTCTACTTTTTTACCAACCAGAGAGCCGTAGACAATTTTGAAAATCTAGAGATTTCATTCATGGAAACTAAATGCAACCTCCATATTTAAAGACTAGGTTGATCAAAACTAATGCCCTGAAGGCATTGATTCTATATCCCACCCGTAAGTTCATAAGATGCCCTTTCTATTGTAATGAGGTTAAATTTTGTACCACAGGCAACTGCGCAGGATATTCAGCCGAAGAAACTCAGAGAGTATTTGATGCAGAAAACAAGGTAATGATAGACAAAGCAATTATGAAGTTGAGGAAAATGGTGGTGTCGTTATCATCTATAAACTCATTGGCCGAAAAATTGGTTATTATATGTAAATAGTATAACACAACAACGTCATAGAAAAAGTTGGACTAGAAACATAAATTGAATATCCATTTTTTATTGGGTTTATGACCAGCAATCGACTATTTCCTTACAATGATTATGCTACAAAGCTTGTGAGCCTGCTAAAATTGCAAAAAGACGCCAAACTCAAAAATGTGGCGGAATTGAGAATCGGAAATAGGCCACCATATCTCTATAAAAACTACTTATATTTTGATCAACACTGTACACCTAATGTACATTTAAGGATTTCAAATCTTCTGAATCCAACAACAGTAAGAGATCTCTATTACTAATGATTAAGGAGTAACCTCAAAAACTTATCTTTTTACAAGCTGCCATCATCCCCTAGTATTAAAAAACGAAACGGGAAACTAAATAGAACAAAAATTGGAGGGAGAAAAGAGTTTAAGTAATGCTTTTATACAGTTTTGATTCTAGCTCAAATTCTTATTAGTCCTTGTAATACCAAAAGCATGCTGTGTTATGATCCTGCAGTTCAAGGCCTCCAGTAGGAGAATTCTGTAAAATGCATTACTTCAACTTGATTGTACCTATTTCTTGATTGTCAAATTATGCATTTCTTTTGTGCTTATTCAGTACTGTTTATATGTTTATTGAAAGCTCTTGATTCTGATTCGGTACTCGAACTACTGTGTATCCATGCATGATGGGATCTTGAATGTTCTCTTGAAACACTGGATTCTCTACTGTATATTGCAAATTGAGAATCACTATAGATGCCATTGCCCATCCTGAATAGCATGATGTCTTTGTCATACTGTCCAGAATCATAAACAGTGCTCTGACCATATTTCACCCCGTTTGATAAATCGAATACTTCATCTCCAGTGTCTAATGCTCTTACCACCTGGAATTATATCATGCAACTATATGATATGAGACATTCAATACCAAGCTTAAAAAGACTGTGTAGTTGAGTTTTTCATAAAGTTAAAATTAAGTCTGAAGTAATGTGATTTATGATTAAATGTTTTTCATCTGGCCAAACTAAGGTTCAAAGATAAAATCAATTTTGTCATTCTTACCTGGCCAAATAACGTTTGACAAGATCAAAATCTGTTATGATATTTTCCACCGTGAAATCAAACATACACTAATTGAAACATACATGTACTTTATAATCACCTGAGACATACGAGGTCGTTTAGGAGCGGAGTGGCGAACACAAGCTGCAGCTGCCTCTATCATTCTGAACATTTCACTCTCCACGTAGTGTTTTTCTAGTCTCGGGTCTACTAATTCACCAAACTCACGTGTCTCGAAAGCATGGATAAGTTGTGGTCGAGCCTGTGACACATGACAATCTCATAAGAAAAACAGAATACTAGTGTTTATATAAATATATTTGAACAAAGTAGAAACGAGCTGAAAACAACTTATGGAGGTGTCATAAGTTGTTTTCACAGACTCTTCGAAACAGTCTCTTAAATGCTTCTGTATAACTTCAGAAGAAAATAAATAAATAAGAATGCAGTTTCTTACCCACTCAACCAAACTCTCATCTCCCAAAGGCCTAGTTTCATCAACTGGTTTTCTTCCGGTTACAAGCTCAAGGAGAACAACCCCAAATGAGAAAACATCTGATCTATCCGTTAATTTTCCGCTTGTTGCATACTCTGGAGCCATGTACCTGCAAATAGAAACCATAAAGAGTTTGTTTATAAGTGTAGCAATTTCAATAGGAATCAGTGGAGAAGGTTTTATGGCAAATATATGTTATTAAACTATATATCTATAGTTGCAAGTTAACTTGATCCAGGACCTCATTGAAATTGAAATCAATCTTATCTTTAAAGTTGCATTATTTTATGTGTGAATCTAAACTTGCTAACCCAAAACATTAACAAAGTTTTATTTTACTAGATGGTTCAGCTAAATGTTTTGAAGTAAATGTCCGCAACCATGACCTGGACTGCGCGCGTGATATCTCCATGGCTGCAGTTAAGGTTTGCATCTATCGTATTTGACTGTGATTCTTCGCAACATCTAGGATCGTGATTGTGACAGTTATCTCAATTAAAATCTTGGGTACTTGTTACCATAACCAAATATATTGGTGAAAACATTTGGATTAACTCACTTGAAAATGTATTTCCTTCTTCAAACTAGAAATTTACGACAAAATATTAAGTTGTTAAAATTTCCAATCCAGTTTCTTTTCTAAGGTACACCTCTTTAAAGGACTATATACATTAGTGTCTATTATTTATGTTAAGAGTCATAGAATCCTACCCAAAGGTACCCATAACCCTGGTTGATACATGCGTATTGGAAGCATCAGCTAGCTTTGCAAGTCCAAAATCTGCAACCTTTGTTAAAAACAAGGGTGAATTAACAATTTGCATCAAGATTCAAGAACTCGCATTTGGAGCGATTATCGTTTGATTAAAAAAATACAACAAAACATGGTGTGCGTATATATACCTGTGCTTCAAAAGCATCATCCAATAGTATGTTGGCGGATTTAATATCTCTGTGAATAATCTTTTGGCTGCCTAGAGATACATAAAATACTTTAGTTATTCATACAAAATGTGAACGTAAATTTTAAAAATCATATATGTATTCAACTATAAAAACATGTGATCCAATAATAAAACTGCAAAATAAACTTACAGTCCTCATGCAGATATGCCAGGCCTTTTGCAGCACCAATAGCTATCTTTAGCCTCTTGGCCCAAGCCAACACTGGCATTCCACTTCCTGCAATAACACACATATAAAGCACCAAATCACATATAGAGAAAAATATATGCAACAAAAGTGACAAGAAAAATATACATTATAATTTAGGCTTAATGACGAACTCAATCTCACAAAACCGATTTGTAAGATGATAACTACCAGACTATTTATGTCATCTCTAAACGACGTGAGACTAAACTCATCCTCACACACCCAACACAATAAAGATGCATAAGGAGGTTTTCGAACATATATAAACTCTATTTTCTTAATTTTTGTAAGGAAAATAAAGGGAAACTCACATTACCATGCAAGTGATGATGAAGATTTCCATTAGGAACAAACTCATAGATAAGCACTCTTTGCGCCTCAGATATACAATAACCAACCAACGATACCAAATGCCGATGATGAACACGGCTAATGATCTCCACTTCGGCCCTGAATTCCCTATCTCCCTGCCCGCTACCAGCCTTAAGAGTCTTGACTGCCACTTCTTTTCCATCCTTCAGCCAACCCTTGTAAACACACCCAAATCCTCCTTGCCCTATCACATTTATACTAGAAAATGCGTTGGTTATTTCCATTACCATCTCATAAGTAAAAGCTATCTGAGCACTTATTGGCTGTACCGGATCTAAAGGACCTTCTCCTCCTAAGGGCTTCGTGCTGCGTCCTTCAACGTTCACATTGCCATAGATGTTTCCAAGGGAAGGAGGTTGCTGTACATAGTAATGTCCATTAGCACCTGATAGCCAATATCAGGTTTTAATCAGGAGCAATCATACACCATGCAATCAATAAAAAAACTTAGGATAGTACTGAAAATGTTTTAATATATCTTTAAAGACATAAATAATTGTGTTTAAGGTTTTAAACTTCAGACTGCATTTAGTTATCAGACTGAAAGCATGAGATTATGAGTGACCGTAATTGCTACCAGACTATACTTCCAAGGTTTTATAATATGGTCGCAGTTAGAGATTTTTTTGTTCTGAACAAGCCGTCGCAGTTAGAGATTTTAAAAAAGGTGTGAGGGCACAACACGACTTTGACTGAGACTATAAGCTGAACTTGATCAGTTGATTGTGTTTCTCCACAATAACAAAGACCCTGATGCGACTGTTAGTGCAACCATAATTTAAAACCATGGAAGTATAGTCTGATAATTTAAAACCAGACTATACTTGATATTGAAAAAAAATGCTGACGAGGGTGTGACCTAGTCGCGAGTTGTTAATGGTAATTTAAAACCATAACAACAATATAAAAATGTGTCTACTATCTATTACATTGGTGTTTATTCAAGTATAAGTGGGAAGGTTTTAAATTTCAATCCACAACTGCAATATAATGGTTATAAATATTTTCACAACAACATCACAAGTCACAACTGTAATTACAGCTGCTTTGGCCGCAAAAACCTGCATTTTACTGCAATATAAAAATTCAAAGTGTAATCGCAATTGTGTAATTTAAAAACATGACTGCGAAATTCAAATGTAAAAGAGAAATGAATAACTCTAAAATTGAGACAAAATAATTACTTGATTTAATGTGGAAGCTACCAGGGGGTGGTATATAGGGTCCAACATATGCATCCCCTTTCGTTTTCTTCTTCCTAAACGCAAAAAAAACAGCTGCCACAACTATGGCGACAACCAAAACTGCGGCAACGGCATAAGCAGCTATTTCACCGGGTGTGTGGCCAGAGGAATGAGAACTCCCTGATTTTGCATGCATGGCTTTATGTGGCGAATCTTTTGAGGACGTAGAAGAAGAAGAAGAAGATGATGTCGGTGATGATGATGATGATGATGAAGATGGAGAAGATTTCTCCGGGGGAGGCAATGACGGAGGTGGTTGTTTACGGGGAGAATTAGGAGGAGATGATAAAGCAGAAGCAGAATATTGTGCATTGGGCATTGGTGGCGGAGGAGGTGAAGCTGGAGGTGGAGATAACGATGGAGGTGGCGGTGATGATGGTGGAGGTGACTTTGGTGGTGGAGAGGGTGGTGGTGGTGACGGTAGTGGTGGTGACGGTGGTGGAGGTAAAACTTTAGGCGGTGAATGAGACTTTGGTGGTGGTGGCGAGTGTGACGGAGAACTTTCCGGAGGCTCGGACTTAGATGGTGATGGAGCTTTATCCTTGTCTTTATCCTTGTCATCTTTTTTTTTGCCATAATCTTTCTTATTTTCAAATAAAGGTAAAAATGGAGAAGAAATGGTGGAATAAAGATCAGAAGATGAAGATGAAACCTTGCTATTACTGTTGAGATTTGGAGCCATAACAAGATGATTTTTCTCGCAACGAATTGCGAGAAAATTATAAAAATGGAACAGAAACAGTTTATTTTTTGAAAAAGTTTTTATAAAAATGATGAAAATGTTTTATGTTGTGGAAACAAAATCATTAAAACTGGGTTTTGAGAAAGAACAATGATAACTGAAGATATTTTTTGTTCAGACATTGGAATATTGGTCGAACTGTGCAAGTTCTGCCGTGAACAGAACAGAATTGCCAGTTCAGATGTAATAGAAACAGATTTTGTTTGTTCTCTCAGAATTGAATGATGCAACAAAAATGAAAAAAGAAAAAAAGAAAAATTGTTGGTTTTTGCAAAATCTTAATAACTAGTCCTATAATCTCTCTGTGTTGTATGGTTTCTTAATTTTAGGAAAAAAGAGAGACATAGATAGATTTTGTTTTTACGTTTTTTGTGTGTGATTAGATTCTTGCTATGTTTCCTCGGGTTTGTTGAGAGGACAAGGGTTATTCTTCTCCTTCAATCTTGGTTTGCCGCGCATTTTTACCCGATTTATGCACTCCTAACTTTGCAAATTCAATTTGCTGCTAGATAAATGTCTAAGAAATATAAAGTAGTTTTTTAAAATTTATCATGAATTATAGCCGGCCCTAGTTTGTTAGGGGGAGGAACTCCAACTTCTCTCTAAGCTTTTTTTTATCCTTCATTCATGGAGGATGGGTGATTTTAGATTATTTTTTGACCTAAAATCACACCTACATCTTTTTCCCTTTCTTTAAATCTAATTAAGTGGTTTTCACATATATTAAGTTTTTCCTTTTGTGATTTCGTCGTCTAAGTGCGGCGTTGTGTTGTTCATCATTTTGTGCGGTGTTTGATTTCAAGTCTTGACGCGATATTCGTTTAGTTCTTATTGAAAGATCGACTTCAGTCAATTACAAATTCAATCAAAGATTTGGGAATCAATGTTGCTGATGTAGTATCAAAAGTAAGTATTTTTGTGTATCGTCTCCACAGGGACTGGTGCGATATTCAAGCCGTTCAACAATTGATATCGTTCTAAACTTATGATTCAAATAACTGATTGATTAAAAACTAATCTAAATTGGAATATGGCAATAAAATTGAGACTAGGTCGGACAATTCACGTCTGGGGTTAGAGTCGTTGACCAAACATTAAATAATGCACTATTATGATTACTTAAACGGATTCTAGCTTTACTCGATATTATCACATATCGCTCAACAACATCATTCGTGTCCAAATGATGTCGTGATTTCTATGGAATTGTTTAAATGTTGATTTCCCAAACTATTAAACGATACAAAAGCTTTGAGTTCCAATATTCAAAGTGATTATCAAAACCTAAATTCCATGTCTAGATTTTTGACATATTGATAGATAATTATTCTAACCTTAGATTCAAAAGCATCTTTCAACATTTCAAATCGTAAATATAACATTAAACACAAGAATAAAATCAACATCAAGTAAAATAATGCTTGAATCATATATTTAAGTATCAAAAAGAGTACATATTAACTTGATCAAGTACCTCTAACCCCAAAATAGATTTAGCTACTTACTTTCATAGTAGCCTTGCAAATATGGAAGAAAAGATGAAGATTCATGACAAGATTCATGATTTCTCTACATATCTTGGGAGGAATCCACTTCTAACACTCTTGCTTCATGTTTCTCTCTCTAGAAATGCCCTCTCTCTCTAAAAATCGGAAAAATATCAAAAACAATGAATAGAATTCATGAAAAATGAGAGAAAAGCTATTTATATGGTTGAATCTGTCACGTTCGCTTGAAGCGAATGGCCTTGAAATCCCACGTTGGCCACTAGATGACTGCCATGTATCCTTATCCTATTGAACTCGCATAAGCGAGCTGACCTTTTGCTATCTGGAACTATCTCACTTAAGCGAGCTGGCTTTGCATTTTGGTTGATTTCTTGATCCTTGCTTGTATTTTCCTACACAAAAAGGGTAGAGTAAGGCACATAAAACATAAATGGCATATTTGCATAAAATTGGAGTTTTTCTATATATAATCTTGCAAAACAAGTCACTAAAATGCCTAAACTAACACATAAAATATATCACTTTTGAGCACTTAGCAAACTCTCCCAAACTTAGTTCTTTGTTTATCCTCAAACAAAAGATTCAAAAAAGGAAAATTTACAAGGCTTCAGACAAAAAATTTAGCACAGTGCAAAATAGTTCAAAGTTTAAAAACTTCTCAAATGCATGATATAAAATGTAAATGCGCAGGCAAGCATGAGGTCTTCCACTAATCTAAGCACAAACTATGAATGTGAAACAAGTTCTAAGCACAAAATTTATATCACAAAGTTCAAAACACAAACATGATTATCTATGAACCACACCTAACACACTTCTTTGTAAGTAGATGAAACAAAGCAATAACAATGAGTGAGGGTAATGAACACACATCCAACAATCATGCTAACATCTTGATTAAGTTATGTGTCCATCCAAATATCATCTCAAAAAACATGAAAAGCATGGGTCAAAATGTCTTTATAAGGTTATAACTTGGCTTGGCTACAAAAGAAATGTCATATGTGGGATAATTGAATTCAAAAGGCCAAACTTAGAGGAACATTCTTTCTATTTACAACTAATTTCTCTCAATTTCATTTCAAACCCTTGGCGACAATCAATCAACACACTAATCTTGACAACTTATTCTATTTTTGATTTTTCTTTTTTTTCTTCTTTTTCTTTTCTTTTTCTACACAATTTCTTGTTGTCAGATTACCATAAAATTCACCAAGATACTTGACAGAATAATTTAACATCCCTTTCTCCCCAACTTAAACACAACATCACCCTAATTGAATGTTCCCCTATCCTTAGGCAAGGTAAATAGTACAAGAAAGTTAAGGGTTCAACAATGTAAAAATATCAAAGTCCTATAGTGAATAAAAAATGAACTGGATTTTGAAAAATTTCGTGCAAATTCACTAAGCATTATGCTTCTGAATATTGACAGTTCATGATTGAGGACTTGATTCATTTGGCTTAGATTGAGGTATCAAATACTCACTCTTCTCACGGGGTAGGCTTTATGTGGTCATGTGTTTCAACTCAATTTAAAAAAAAAAAGCCTTGATCCTTTCCATGCTTTCATAAAATTCAAAACAATTATTGGATTTAACATAAAACAACCGAGTTAAACAATGGTTATCAGTCTCCAGCATATAGCGTAACAATTTGAAAATTCCTCACTTTTAGGCTAAGTTCTAAATGGTTCATGAATAAGCATGCTTGTTATAAGAACTACATGAAATAAGTTTTGTGCAAAGTACTTGGTTCAAATTCTAGTAAAGACCTAAAAAAACAAGTAACCGATACCTTGGCTTTACGCTTTATCAAAACTCATATCTTACTCATGCACCTGAGACATTGCTCACTCTTTGGCTCTTTCAAGCACTTTACAAGTTGAGGTTCATGATCACTTTTCTTTTTCAAACACAAGCAAGAGTGAAACAAAAAATTTAACTTCCAAAACATTCAAAAGCTTTGATCAAGTCTTTAAACAACAGAACATAAAACACATTAACTAAATTCATAAATAAAACATAAAAACTTATAAAATTGGGTTGCCTCCCAACAAGCGTTTGTTTAACGTCGTTAGTTTGACGCCTGTTTTGTTAGGGTGGCCAAAATGACACGGACAACACATCATCCTTTGTATTCCTTCGCTTTGGGAGGAATTCCATGAACTTGAAGCACAACTGATGTGGAGTCCATACCTCCCTAGCTCTATTTTGTTGAACGAGGCACATATTTTGTCAATTACACGGTCAATTTCTGCCTTGCTCACCTTTTTACTCTTTTGTTCACATAATTCTTATCAATCTTGTTTCTCTGCCATGATTTGGTTTATATGGAGAATCTGAAACGAATACAACTAACAAGAAACTTTTCTTTGTATATCAAAGAAAGGTAAGTTTAAACAACTTATACAATTTAAAAGCAAAATATTTACAACTTATATACAGAAGCTCAAAACAATACAAATTGTCGCGATGCTTAAAATATCTAAAAGCTAGTCCCCGGTAGCGGCTCCATTTTGATGTAGTATCAAAAGTAAGTATTTTTGTGTATCGTCTCCACAAGGACTGGTGCGATATTCAAGCCGTTCAATAATTGATATCGTTCTAAACTTATGGTTTATATAATTGATTGATTAAAAACTAATCTAAATTGGAATATAGCAATAAAATTGATACGAGGTCGGACAATTCACACCTGGGGTTAGAGTCGTTGACCAAACATTAAATAATGCACTCTTATGATTACTTAAATGGATTCTAGCTTTACTCGATATTATTGTGAAAAATATTTCCTTCTTAGACTTGGCTGGGTTTTGATGACAACAAACTCACATCACAAAAGAAGAAAAACTATATGGAGGCTCAAGTTGAAGAATGAAGATAATGGGACTTAGGCTTCATAGCTATATTCTTGTAAGTATGATTCTTATCTTTGACACTATCATTCTTAACAAGACTTAGAATGCTTAGAAAATAATTACAAACATTTTTCTAAGTCATCATATGAAGCAATGCTAAAACTCTTGTGAAAATAAATCACACACTCATAATTATTTTCATATAATGTGATTTTACATGAAAATAGTTTTTACATGAAAAACCATTGTTTATTATGAAAATTGCATTATTACTTTTACCATAAAAATATGTTTAACATGCTTTGGCACTTACTAATATATTATTCTTATGTTGGCCATAATGGTTACTAAATTATATATGGTTTCATCACACACTAAGAATAATATTTAAGCAAGGCTTTTTATACATACATGCATTACGTGTTACTATTATCACAAATATATGCCTAATTGATCATTGTGCCCACAACTTTTTCTAATTAAATTATCTTTCCAAAATTTGGCCAACGGCTAATATTTGGATTCAAGTGCACACAACGGCTATTTTCTTGGAAATGCATTTCATACACTTTTTCATTAATAGGTGTCATTTGAAATATGTTTCTATTCATTGACAAAACTTTTTGAAAAGTAGTGTTGCTTCATAAACATCATTTTAGTCTCTATAAATTCAACTGAGAATCAAAGCATTTATACACAACAACTTTCATTATCTCAATTCACATTTTCAATATCACTTGCTTTCAAACTTTCATTTAAATTGTTTGGAAAACTTTGCTTGCGCTTTAACATTTATTAAAAAAAATTCTGAGCACTAAGTCCATTTGTTTAAGAGTGATATTGATAAAAATATACAGCCATACACATTTGATATTCTTCAATTACTTTGTTGTAAAGTTTCTTGCCATTGTTGGTGGGAATTGTTGTAAAAGATAGCGGAGTGCTATCTTGTTTGTTTGTGAGAATTTCATCATAGGTTTGGTGAAGATTCTTGTTGTAAAAGATAGTGGGGTGCTATCTTGGTGTGTAGAGAAATATTGTTAGGGGACCTTTGGGATTAAGGTTGCTTTGTAACAAAGATTCTTTACATAGTGAAATCCTTCGCGGGGTGTGAAGGGAGTGTACGTAGTACCCTAAGGTTTAGAGGGGAACCACTATAATTCTCTTGTGTTTTCTTCTTCTTTCCTTACTCGCATTCATACCTTCATCAATATTTTCTGAAAAAATACTCAAGAACGCTAAGCTCTAAAAAATTGACCAATAATCCTAGAAACCTAATTCACCCCCCTCTTAGGTTACAATCTGAACCTACAATTATCACATATCGCTCGACAACATCATTTGTGTCCAAATGATGTCGTGATTTCTATGGAATCGTTTAAGTGCCGATTTCCCAAACTATTAAACTTTTCAAAAGTTTTGAGTTCCAATATTCAAAGTGATTATCAAAATCTAAATTCCATGTCTAGAACTTTGACATATTGATAGATAATTGTTCTAACCTTAGATTCAAAAGCATCTTTAAACATCATTTCAAATCATAAATATAACATTAAACACAATTATCTGAGTTTGTTTTACGAACTGTAATTGGCTGGAGTAACCCTGAGTACAATCCCATGTCATAACCGATGAATTTCCTATCTAAGGTTAACAACGAACTCCTCTTAATGCCGTGCGGGCCTACATTGTGGAGCGTATCCCGTCCCCCTAACGTGAACCTCTTGTATCCCCCTAGTGTGGATAACAAAAGACACATCATGTTCTTAATAATATTTTGTGCATTCGTAAACCTAATATGCCTTGACAACATACTATCATACCAAATTCTTGACTATCTATGTCGAGGCTCTAAGGCTTTTCTCATAGTTAGATATTGGGTTATTACCCGATATAATTTGTATCATATTCTCTCGTGTGCCAATCGTTACCGAATAATGTTGTTGTTTACTCACACATTTCCTTTTAAAAATCTTAAGATGTAATGTACATTAGACACTTGATGTTTGAGGGGTTTAAAAGTTATAAAAGACTGCAAGAACGGCCTCGGACGGCCACTGCGGGACCAAGGATCAAGCTGAAAACTTTTGAAAAAGCTGTCAAACACGCCCCCAACTCGCCATAAGCGTGTGGTTGCTGGAGTATACACGCTTTAAGCGGGTTTCTCGCTTATAGCGTGTTTCTTCAGTCCAGATTTTGCAGAAAACGTATTTTTCATCAAAAAAAACCTCAATTTTAAGCATCCTAAGGTACCTTATAAATCTAGAACACATAAAAATGTGTTAATCTTTAAATTGGTCCCTAAATTATTCATTTTAGTGCTTATTTTAAAGGATTAAAATCAAATATTCAAAATTTACTAGGACCAATTCGAGTATAAATATATTTTGTACGGACTAAAACAAAAAGTTATGGACTAAAAGTAAATTTTTTCAAATTTGCAGGGACAAAAATAAATATACAAGGAATGAACCAAATCTCTTGATATTTACATGGACTATTTGCATATTTGTGCACAAACAACTTCATATAATTTTAAGGGACAATATTAAGATGATGAAATAAAGTGGTTCATAAAAAAAAAAATGTTCATGAATTGGCCAAAGAAAATATTCTTAGTACAAGGTTTATGATTATTACGTACTAAAGAGGTTGAAATGCCTAGAAAACATAAAAGTGGTCGAAACAACTCACTAAAAGAGGGTAAATTGTTGTAAAGCCCATTATAATTTCCTAATTTTTAAAACAAATAACTAAACCGTATCGCTTAAATTTGATAAGCAACAAATGTAAGGTATAACATAAAAAGACATTGGCAACTTCTTAACACTCTTTCACACCTTCCATGTGTAACTACGTCCTAAAATATCCAAGTTAACCGAGTGTCGTTTAACAACCATAACCCATCATTTCGTTGTTGTTTGTTTATAAATATTTCAGATTTCATAATCACTTCCCACATTCAATTAACCCTATAACAACACATCTCAAACTCGTAATTGAAACAAAATGCAGAAAACAAGCTCAAATATTGAGATCCTAAGAGTGCAAGCTCTATCAATTCTCTGCACACCCCACCCTTTTCTTGAATATTCTGGCTTTGCTCCCATTCCAGATAAAGTTGATCCAATTCTTAGCACAAAACAACAAATTAAGAACGACGCTCTTTTTGATTTTGATGGATTTTCTCACGTTCAAGATAAAGTTGATCCATTTTGTAGTACAAAACAACAAATTGAAAACGACGCTTTTCTTGATTTTGATGGCTTTTCTCCAGCTGAAGATAAAGTCGATCCATATTATAGAACCAAAGAACAAATGCAAGACAATGTTGAAGAAGGAGAGTTTATTTTTGCATGCACCAAAGTCCAAGGAATGCATATATTTGCCGATGAGATATTTGAAAATGGAAAAATACGACAAATACCACACACATTTGACCAATCTCTATCCATCTATCCCACCTCAAACAATAATGCCTCACATCTTCGACCACCACTAAAGAAGATCTTTATAAAGAATTCCGTATATCGACACTCAATGCTAGGTGGTATTTCAAAAGAATCTCAAAAAGAGTCATTGAGGAATATGACAATGGTGGAGATAAAGGATTCGAATGAGTGTTACGAAAAAAGCAACTCCACAGGGTCATCAAATTTGTGGAAAAATAGACAAAACATGAATCTTCGAAGTAACAGCGACCATAAGGATTCTATAATTTTATTGAATGCTTCGGCTCCAAAAAAATTTAGAAAGCCAAAGGTAGAAAACATTGTCAATAAAAAGAGGAAGGAAGAAAAACACAAAAATGGATTATCAGCTTACGAGAAGTTGTACGTGTCTAATAAAACGAGGAAGGATAGTAACAAAAAAAGATCATTTTTGCCGTACAAACACCAATTATTTGGGCTCTTTACCAACATGAATGGATTGAGTAGGAACATTCATCCCTTTTGAGTTTGAATTGTCAAGTTTTCTCATTATGAGAATACATGTGATTTTTGACATAGTAGAATACTTTAATGTACATAAAATAAGCTAATTAGTAATAGGTTTTTGTTTCTCTCATTTCTGAAAATCGAGAGTTCAATTTCCTAGCATGATAATGTAGAGTGAATGATCTAATGTTTGTGTATATAATACACATTTTCATGTGTATCTCATTAAATAGAAACACATGGTAATCATGTTTTTTAATTATATCCACTTAACTGGGAAGGAAACACGAAACATGACAAGGAATATAAACCTTTGATTTCATCTAACACTCTCGTCGCCCTAGTAGTATGTAAACGTATCCTTTATGAGCATATTTGGTATTTTCAATAGAACTATAAAAATATATATTTTAATATAGAATTATATATAAGACAATGTTCAGTGCACCATCCATCACAACTGTTCCACCTGACAACCTTATATTAAATCCAATTAAGTCGGTGCTTAACATAAACAGTGTTGACAACAAGTTTCAAACCATTTATGTCTACCATTATATGGGTTTATAACAAAAATAATGGAATAACGAGTGTTCAATAATTGTAATTTACAACTTCTTTGTCTTTGTACATGTGTTTTCTACATTAGGTTTGATTTCATCTCTAAAGAGAAATTGTTGGAGAGAGATACTAAAGAGGTAGTAAAAATTGGTTGCATAAAAAATCTAAAAGGTATACATATACTTTTATTCCCTAAAAATATATTGTTTTTTGACATTAATCCCCTGTAAAAAATATTTTTGTTTCTTTTTGGTCCTTGCAAATATACCACTTTATGCTTTGATCATTAATGATTTATTTTAGTCTCGGAAAAATGTGTTAATCTTTAAATTGGTCCCTAAATTATTCATTTTAGTGCTTATTTTGAGGGATTAAAATCAAATATTCAAAATTTACTAGGACCAATTCGAGTATAAATATATTTTGTACGGACTAAAACAAAAAGTTATGGACTAAAAGTAAATTTTTTCAAATTTGCAGGGACAAAAATAAATATACAAGGAATGAACCAAATCTCTTGATATTTACAAGGACTATTTGCATATTTGTGCACAAACAACTTTATATAATTTTAAGGGACAATATTAAGATGATGAAATAAAGTGGTTCATAAAAAAAAAATGTTCATGAATTGGCCAAAGAAAATATTCTTAGTACAAGGTTTATGATTATTACGTACTAAAGAGGTTGAAATGCCTAGAAAACATAATAGTGGTCGAAACAACTCACTAAAAGAGGGTAAATTGTTGTAAAGCCCATTATAATTTCCTAATTTTAAAAACAAATAACTAAACCGTATCGCTTAAATTTGATAAGCAACAAATGTAAGGTATAATATAAAAAGACATTGGCAACTTCTTAACACTCTTTCACACCTTCCATGTGTAACTACGTCCTAAAATATCCAAGTTAACCGAGTGTCGTTTAACAACCATAATCCATCATTTCGTTTTTGTTTGTTTATAAATATTTCAGATTTCATAATCACTTCCCACATTCAATTAACCCTATAACAACACATCTCAAACTCGTAATTGAAACAAAATGCAGAAAACAAGCTCAAATATTGAGATCCTAAGAGTGCAAGCTCTATCAATTCTCTGCACAGCCCACCCTTTTCTTGAATTTTCTGGCTTTGCTCCCATTCCAGATAAAGTTGATCCAATTCTTAGCACAAAACAACAAATTAAGAATGACGCTCTTTTTGATTTTGATGGATTTTCTCACGTTCAAGATAAAGTTGATCCATTTTGTAGTACAAAACAACAAATTGAAAACGACGCTTTTCTTGATTTTGATGGCTTTTCTCCAGCTGAAGATAAAGTCGATCCATATTATAGAACCAAAGAACAAATGCAAGACAATGTTGAAGAAGGAGAGTTTAGTTTTGCATGCACCAAAGTCCAAGGAATGCATATATTTGCCGATGAGATATTTGAAAATGGAAAAATACGACAAATACCACACACATTTGACCAATCTCTATCCATCTATCCCACCTCAAACAATAATGCCTCACATCTTCGACCACCACTAAAGAAGATCTTTATAAAGAATTACGTATATCGACACTCAATGCTAGGTGGTATTTCAAAAGAATCTCAAAAAGAGTCATTGAGGAATATGACAATGGTGGAGATAAAGGATTCGAATGAGTGTTACGAAAAAAGCAACTCCACAGGGTCATCAAATTTGTGGAAATTTAGACAAAACATGAATCTTCGAAGTAACAACGACCATAAGGATTCTTTAATTTTATTGAATGCTTCGGCTCCAAAAAAATTTAGAAAGCCAAAGGTAGAAAACATTGTCAATAAAAAGAGGAAGGAAGAAAAACACAAAAATGGATTATCAGCTTACGAGAAGTTGTACGTGTCTAATAAAACGAGGAAGGATAGCAACAAAAAAAGATCATTTTTGCCGTACAAACCCCAATTATTTGGGCTCTTTACCAACATGAATGGATTGAGTAGGAACATTCATCCCTTTTGAGTTTGATTTGTCAAGTTTTCTCATTATGAGAATACATGTGATTTTTGACATAGTAGAATACTTTAATGTACATAAAATAAGCTAATTAGTAATAGGTTTTTGTTTCTCTCATTTCTGAAAATCGAGAGTTCAATTTCCTGGCATGATAATGTAGAGTGAATGATCTAATGTTTGTGTATATAATACACATTTTCATGTGTATCTCATTAAATAGAAACACATGGTAATCATGTTTTTTAATTATATCCACTTAACTGGGAAGGAAACACGAAACATGACAAGGAATATAAACCTTTGATTTCATCTAACACTCTCGTCGCCCTAGTAGTATGTAAACGTATCCTTTATCAGCATATTTGGTATTTTCAATAGAACTATAAAAATATATATTTTAATATAGAATTATATATAAGACAATGTTCAGTGCACCATCCATTACAACTGTTCCACCTGACAACCTTATATTAAATCCAATTGAGTCGGTGCTTAACATAAACAGTGTTGACAACAAGTTTCAAACCACTTATGTCTACCATTATATGGGTTTTTAACAAAAATAATGGAATAACGAGTGTTCAATAATTGTAATTTACAACTTCTTTGTCTTTGTACATGTGTTTTCTACATTAGGTTTGATTTCATCTCTAAAGAGAAATTGTTGGAGAGAGATACTAAAGAGGTAGTAAAAATTGGTTGCCTAAAAAATCTAAAAGGTATACATATACTTTTATTCCCTAAAAATATATTGTTTTTTGACATTAATCCCCTGTAAAAAATATTTTTGTTTCTTTTTGGTCCTTGCAAATATACCACTTTATGCTTTGATCATTAATGATTTATTTTAGTCTCGGAAAAATGTGTTAATCTTTAAATTGGTCCCTAAATTATTCATTTTAGTGCTAATTTTGAGGGATTAAAATCAAATATTCAAAATTTACTAGGACCAATTCGAGTATAAATATATTTTGTACGGACTAAAACAAAAAGTTATGGACTAAAAGTAAATTTTTTCAAATTTGCAGGGACAAAAATAAATATACAAGGAATGAACCAAATCTCTTGATATTTACATGGACTATTTGCATATTTGTGCACAAACAACTTCATATAATTTTAAGGGACAATATTAAGATGATGAAATAAAGTGGTTCATAAAAAAAAAATGTTCATGAATTGGCCAAAGAAAATATTTTTAGTACAAGGTTTATGATTATTACGTACTAAAGAGGTTGAAATGCCTAGAAAACATAACAGTGGTCGAAACAACTCACTAAAAGAGGGTAAATTGTTGTAAAGCCCATTATAATTTCCTAATTTTAAAAACAAATAACTAAACCGTATCGCTTAAATTTGATAAGCAACAAATGTAAGGTATAATATAAAAAGACATTGGCAACTTCTTAACACTCTTTCACACCTTCCATGTGTAACTACGTCCTAAAATATCCAAGTTAACCGAGTGTCGTTTAACAACCATAATCCATCATTTCGTTTTTGTTTGTTTATAAATATTTCAGATTTCATAATCACTTCCCACATTCAATTAACCCTATAACAACACATCTCAAACTCGTAATTGAAACAAAATGCAGAAAACAAGCTCAAATATTGAGATCCTAAGAGTGCAAGCTCTATCAATTCTCTGCACAGCCCACCCTTTTCTTGAATTTTCTGGCTTTGCTCCCATTCCAGATAAAGTTGATCCAATTCTTAGCACAAAACAACAAATTAAGAATGACGGTCTTTTTGATTTTGATGGATTTTCTCACGTTCAAGATAAAGTTGATCCATTTTGTAGTACAAAACAACAAATTGAAAACGACGCTTTTCTTGATTTTGATGGCTTTTCTCCAGCTGAAGATAAAGTCGATCCATATTATAGAACCAAAGAACAAATGCAAGACAATGTTGAAGAAGGAGAGTTTAGTTTTGCATGCACCAAAGTCCAAGGAATGCATATATTTGCCGATGAGATATTTGAAAATGGAAAAATACGACAAATACCACACACATTTGACCAATCTCTATCCATCTATCCCACCTCAAACAATAATGCCTCACATCTTCGACCACCACTAAAGAAGATCTTTATAAAGAATTCCGTATATCGACACTCAATGCTAGGTGGTATTTCAAAAGAATCTCAAAAAGAGTCATTGAGGAATATGACAATGGTGAAGATAAAGGATTCGAATGAGTGTTACGAAAAAAGCAACTCCACAGGGTCATCAAATTTGTGGAAATTTAGACAAAACATGAATCTTCGAAGTAACAGCGACCATAAGGATTCTTTAATTTTATTGAATGCTTCGGCTCCAAAAAAATTTAGAAAGCCAAAGGTAGAAAACATTGTCAATAAAAAGAGGAAGGAAGAAAAACACAAAAATGGATTATCAGCTTACGAGAAGTTGTACGTGTCTAATAAAACGAGGAAGGATAGCAACAAAAAAAGATCATTTTTTCCGTACAAACACCAATTATTTGGGCTCTTTACCAACATGAATAGATTGAGTAGGAACATTCATCCCTTTTGAGTTTGAATTGTCAAGTTTTCTCATTATGAGAATACATGTGATTTTTGACATAGTAGAATACTTTAATGTACATAAAATAAGCTAATTAGTAATAGGTTTTTGTTTTTCTCATTTCTGAAAATCGAGAGTTCCAATTCCTAGCATGATAATGTAGAGTGAATGATCTAATGTTTGTGTATATAATACACATTTTCATGTGTATCTCATTAAATAGAAACACATGGTAATCATGTTTTTTAATTATATCCACTTAACTGGGAAGGAAACACGAAACATGGCAAGGAATATAAACCTTTGATTTCATCTAAAACTCTCGTCGCCCTAGTAGTATGTAAACGTATCCTTTATCAGCATATTTGGTATTTTCAATAGAACTATAAAAATATATATTTTAATATAGAATTATATATAAGACAATAATCAGTGCACCATCCATCACAACTGTTCCACCTGACAACCTTATATTAAATCCAATTGAGTCGGTGCTTAACATAAACAGTGTTGACAACAAATTTCAAACCAATTATGTCTACCATTATATGGGTTTATAACAAAAATAATGGAACAACGAGTGTTCAATAATTGTAATTTACAACTTCTTTGTCTTTGTACATGTGTTTTCTACATTACGTTTGATTTCATCTCTAAAGAGAAGTTGTTGGAGAGAGATACTAAAGAGGTAGTAAAAATTGGTTGCATAAAAAATCTAAAAGGTATACATATACTTTTATTCCCTAAAAATATATTGATTTTTGACATTAATCCCCTGTAAAATTTATTTTTGTTTCTTTTTGGTCCTTGCAAATATACCACTTTATGCTTTGATCATTCATGATTTATTTTAGTCTCGGAAAAATGTGTTAATCTTTAAATTGGTCCCTAAATTATTCATTTTAGTGCTTATTTTGAGGGATTAAAATCAAATATTCAAAATTTACTAGGACCAATTCGAGTATAAATATATTTTGTACGGACTAAAACAAAAAGTTATGGACTAAAAGTAAATTTTTTCAAATTTGCAGGGACAAAAATAAATATACAAGGAATGAACCAAATCTCTTGATATTTACATGGACTATTTGCATATTTGTGCACAAACAACTTCATATAATTTTAAGGGACAATATTAAGATGATGAAATAAAGTGGTTCATAAAAAAAAATGTTCATGAATTGGCCAAAGAAAATATTCTTAGTACAAGGTTTATGATTATTACATACTAAAGAGGTTGAAATGGCTTGAAAACATAACAGTGGTCGAAACAACTCACTAAAAGAGGGTAAATTGTTGTAAAGCCCATTATAATTTCCTAATTTTAAAAACAAATAACTAAACCGTATCGCTTAAATTTGATAAGCAACAAATGTAAGGTATAACATAAAAAGACATTGGCAACTTCTTAACACTCTTTCACACCTTCCATGTGTAACTACGTCCTAAAATATCCAAGTTAACCGAGTGTCGTTTAACAACCATAATCCATCATTTCGTTGTTGTTTGTTTATAAATATTTCAGATTTCATAATCACTTCCCACATTTAATTAACCCTATAACAACACATCTCAAGCTCGTAATTGAAACAAAATGCCTAAAACAAGCTCAAATATTGAGATCCTAAGAGTGCAAGCTCTATCAATTCTCTGCACACCCCACCCTTTTCTTGAATTTTCTGGCTTTGCTCCCATTCCAGATAAAGTTGATCCAATTCTTAGCCCAAAACAACAAATTAAGAACGACGCTCTTTTTGATTTTGATGGATTTTCTCACGTTCAAGATAAAGTTGATCCATTTTGTAGTACAAAACAACAAATTGAAAACGACCCTTTTCTTGATTTTGATGGCTTTTCTCCAGCTGAAGATAAAGTCGATCCATATTATAGAACCAAAGAACAAATGCAAGACAATGTTGAAGAAGGAGAGTTTAGTTTTGCATGCACCAAAGTCCAAGGAATGCATATATTTGCCGATGAGATATTTGAAAATGGAAAAATACGACAAATACCACACACATTTGACCAATCTCTATCCATCTATCCCACCTCAAACAATAATGCCTCACATCTTCGACCACCACTAAAGAAGATCTTTATAAAGAATTCCGTATATCGACACTCAATGCTAGGTGGTATTTCAAAAGAATCTCAAAAAGAGTCATTGAGGAATATGACAATGGTGGAGATAAAGGATTCAAATGAGTGTTACGAAAAAAGCAACTCCACAGGGTCATCAAATTTGTGGAAATTTAGACAAAACATGAATCTTCGAAGTAACAGCGACCATAAGGATTCTTTAATTTTATTGAATGCTTCGGCTCCAAAAAAATTTAGAAAGCCAAAGGTAGAAAACATTGTCAATAAAAAGAGGAAGGAAGAAAAACACAAAAATGGATTATCAGCTTACGAGAAGTTGTACGTGTCTAATAAAACGAGGAAGGATAGCAACAAAAAAAGATCATTTTTGCCTTACAAACACCAATTATTTGGGCTCTTTACCAACATGAATGGGTTGAGTAGGAACATTCATCCCTTTTGAGTTTGAATTGTCAAGTTTTCTCATTATGAGAATACATGTGATTTTTGACATAGTAGAATACTTTAATGTACATAAAATAAGCTAATTAGTAATAGGTTTTGTTTCTCTCATTTCTGAAAATCGAGAGTTCAATTTCCCAGCATGATAATGTAGAGTGAATGATCTAATGTTTGTGTATATAATACACATTTTCATGTGTATCTCATTAAATAGAAACACATGGTAATCATGTTTTTTAATTATATCCACTTAACTGGGAAGGAAACACGAAACATGACAAGGAATATAAACCTTTGATTTCATCTAACACTCTCGTCGCCCTAGTAGTATGTAAACGTATCCTTTATGAGCATATTTGGTATTTTCAATAGAACTATAAAAATATATATTTTAATATAGAATTAGATATAAGACAATGTTCAGTGCACCATCCATCACAACTGTTCCACCTGACAACCTTATATTAAATCCAATTAAGTCGGTGCTTAACATAAACAGTGTTGACAACAAGTTTCAAACCACTTATGTCTACCATTATATGGGTTTATAACAAAAATAATGGAATAACGAGTGTTCAATAATTGTAATTTACAACTTCTTTGTCTTTGTACATGTGTTTTCTACATTAGGTTTGATTTCATCTCTAAAGAGAAATTGTTGGAGAGAGATACTAAAGAGGTAGTAAAAATTGGTTGCATAAAAAATCTTTTTATTCCCTAAAAATATATTGTTTTTTGACATTAATCCCCTGTAAAATAGATTTTTGTTTCTTTTTGGTCCTTGCAAATATACCACTTTATGCTTTGATCATTAATGATTTATTTTAGTCTCGGAAAAATGTGTTAATATTTAAATTGGTCCCTAAATTATTCATTTTAGTGCTTATTTTGAGGGATTAAAATCAAATATTCAAAATTTACTAGGACCAATTCGAGTATAAATATATTTTGTACGGACTAAAACAAAAAGTTATGGACTAAAAGTAAATTTTTTCAAATTTGCAGGGACAAAAATAAATATACAAGGAATGATCCAAATCTCTTGATATTTACATGGACTATTTGCATATTTGTGCACAAACAACTTCATATAATTTTAAGGGACAATATTAAGATGATGAAATAAAGTGGTTCATAAAAAAAAAATGTTCATGAATTGGCCAAAGAAAATATTCTTAGTACAAGGTTTATGATTATTACGTACTAAAGAGGTTGAAATGCCTAGAAAACATAACAGTGGTTGAAACAACTCACTAAAAGAGGGTAAATTGTTGTAAAGCCCATTATAATTTCCTAATTTTAAAAACAAATAACTAAACCGTATCGCTTAAATTTGATAAGCAACAAATGTAAGGTATAACATAAAAAGACATTGGCAACTTCTTAACACTCTTTCACACCTTCCATGTGTAACTACGTCATAAAATATCCAAGTTAACCTAGTGTCGTTTAACAACCATAATCCATCATTTCGTTGTTGTTTGTTTATAAATATTTCAGATTTCATAATCACTTCCCACATTCAATTAACCCTATAACAACACATCTCAAGCTCGTAATTGAAACAAAATGCCTAAAACAAGCTCAAATATTGAGATCCTAAGAGTGCAAGCTCTATCAATTCTCTGCACACCCCACCCTTTTCTTGAATTTTCTGGCTTTGCTCCCATTCCAGATAAAGTTGATCCAATTCTTAGCCCAAAACAACAAATTAAGAACGACGCTCTTTTTGATTTTGATGGATTTTCTCACGTTCAAGATAAAGTTGATCCATTTTGTAGTACAAAACAACAAATTGAAAACGACCCTTTTCTTGATTTTGATGGCTTTTCTCCAGCTGAAGATAAAGTCGATCCATATTATAGAACCAAAGAACAAATGCAAGACAATGTTGAAGAAGGAGAGTTTAGTTTTGCATGCACCAAAGTCCAAGGAATGCATATATTTGCCGATGAGATATTTGAAAATGGAAAAATACGACAAATACCACACACATTTGACCAATCTCTATCCATCTATCCCACCTCAAACAATAATGCCTCACATCTTCGACCACCACTAAAGAAGATCTTTATAAAGAATTCCGTATATCGACACTCAATGCTAGGTGGTATTTCAAAAGAATCTCAAAAAGAGTCATTGAGGAATATGACAATGGTGGAGATAAAGGATTCGAATGAGTGTTACGAAAAAAGCAACTCCACAGGGTCATCAAATTTGTGGAAATTTAGACAAAACATGAATCTTCGAAGTAACAGCGACCATAAGGATTCTTTAATTTTATTGAATGCTTCGGCTCCAAAAAAATTTAGAAAGCCAAAGGTAGAAAACATTGTCAATAAAAAGAGGAAGGAAGAAAAACACAAAAATGGATTATCAGCTTACGAGAAGTTGTACGTGTCTAATAAAACGAGGAAGGATAGCAACAAAAAAAGATCATTTTTGCCTTACAAACACCAATTATTTGGGCTCTTTACCAACATGAATGGGTTGAGTAGGAACATTCATCCCTTTTGAGTTTGAGTTGTCAAGTTTTCTCATTATGAGAATACATGTGATTTTTGACATAGTAGAATACTTTAATGTACATAAAATAAGCTAATTAGTAATAGGTTTTGTTTCTCTCATTTCTGAAAATCGAGAGTTCAATTTCCCAGCATGATAATGTAGAGTGAATGATCTAATGTTTGTGTATATAATACACATTTTCATGTGTATCTCATTAAATAGAAACACATGGTAATCATGTTTTTTAATTATATCCACTTAACTGGGAAGGAAACACGAAACATGACAAGGAATATAAACCTTTGATTTCATCTAACACTCTCGTCGCCCTAGTAGTATGTAAACGTATCCTTTATGAGCATATTTGGTATTTTCAATAGAACTATAAAAATATATATTTTAATATAGAATTAGATATAAGACAATGTTCAGTGCACCATCCATCACAACTGTTCCACCTGACAACCTTATATTAAATCCAATTAAGTCGGTGCTTAACATAAACAGTGTTGACAACAAGTTTCAAACCACTTATGTCTACCATTATATGGGTTTATAACAAAAATAATGGAATAACGAGTGTTCAATAATTGTAATTTACAACTTCTTTGTCTTTGTACATGTGTTTTCTAAATTAGGTTTGATTTCATCTCTAAAGAGAAATTGTTGGAGAGAGATACTAAAGAGGTAGTAAAAATTGGTTGCATAAAAAATCTTTTTATTCCCTAAAAATATATTGTTTTTTGACATTAATCCCCTGTAAAATGTATTTTTGTTTCTTTTTGGTCCTTGCAAATATACCACTTTATGCTTTGATCATTAATGATTTATTTTAGTCTCGGAAAAATGTGTTAATATTTAAATTGGTCCCTAAATTATTCATTTTAGTGCTTATTTTGAGGGATTAAAATCAAATATTCAAAATTTACTAGGACCAATTCGAGTATAAATATATTTTGTACGGACTAAAACAAAAAGTTATGGACTAAAAGTAAATTTTTTCAAATTTGCAGGGACAAAAATAAATATACAAGGAATGATCCAAATCTCTTGATATTTACATGGACTATTTGCATATTTGTGCACAAACAACTTCATATAATTTTAAGGGACAATATTAAGATGATGAAATAAAGTGGTTCATAAAAAAAAAATGTTCATGAATTGGCCAAAGAAAATATTCTTAGTACAAGGTTTATGATTATTACGTACTAAAGAGGTTGAAATGCCTAGAAAACATAACAGTGGTTGAAACAACTCACTAAAAGAGGGTAAATTGTTGTAAAGCCCATTATAATTTCCTAATTTTAAAAACAAATAACTAAACCGTATCGCTTAAATTTGATAAGCAACAAATGTAAGGTATAACATAAAAAGACATTGGCAACTTCTTAACACTCTTTCACACCTTCCATGTGTAACTACGTCATAAAATATCCAAGTTAACCTAGTGTCGTTTAACAACCATAATCCATCATTTCGTTGTTGTTTGTTTATAAATATTTCAGATTTCATAATCACTTCCCACATTCAATTAACCCTATAACAACACATCTCAAGCTCGTAATTGAAACAAAATGCCTAAAACAAGCTCAAATATTGAGATCCTAAGAGTGCAAGCTCTATCAATTCTCTGCACACCCCACCCTTTTCTTGAATTTTCTGGCTTTGCTCCCATTCCAGATAAAGTTGATCCAATTCTTAGCCCAAAACAACAAATTAAGAACGACGCTCTTTTTGATTTTGATGGATTTTCTCACGTTCAAGATAAAGTTGATCCATTTTGTAGTACAAAACAACAAATTGAAAACGACCCTTTTCTTGATTTTGATGGCTTTTCTCCAGCTGAAGATAAAGTCGATCCATATTATAGAACCAAAGAACAAATGCAAGACAATGTTGAAGAAGGAGAGTTTAGTTTTGCATGCACCAAAGTCCAAGGAATGCATATATTTGCCGATGAGATATTTGAAAATGGAAAAATACGACAAATACCACACACATTTGACCAATCTCTATCCATCTATCCCACCTCAAACAATAATGCCTCACATCTTCGACCACCACTAAAGAAGATCTTTATAAAGAATTCCGTATATCGACACTCAATGCTAGGTGGTATTTCAAAAGAATCTCAAAAAGAGTCATTGAGGAATATGACAATGGTGGAGATAAAGGATTCAAATGAGTGTTACGAAAAAAGCAACTCCACAGGGTCATCAAATTTGTGGAAATTTAGACAAAACATGAATCTTCGAAGTAACAGCGACCATAAGGATTCTTTAATTTTATTGAATGCTTCGGCTCCAAAAAAATTTAGAAAGCCAAAGGTAGAAAACATTGTCAATAAAAAGAGGAAGGAAGAAAAACACAAAAATGGATTATCAGCTTACGAGAAGTTGTACGTGTCTAATAAAACGAGGAAGGATAGCAACAAAAAAAGATCATTTTTGCGTTACAAACACCAATTATTTGGGCTCTTTACCAACATGAATGGGTTGAGTAGGAACATTCATCCCTTTTGAGTTTGAGTTGTCAAGTTTTCTCATTATGAGAATACATGTGATTTTTGACATAGTAGAATACTTTAATGTACATAAAATAAGCTAATTAGTAATAGGTTTTGTTTCTCTCATTTCTGAAAATCGAGAGTTCAATTTCCCAGCATGATAATGTAGAGTGAATGATCTAATGTTTGTGTATATAATACACATTTTCATGTGTATCTCATTAAATAGAAACACATGGTAATCATGTTTTTTAATTATATCCACTTAACTGGGAAGGAAACACGAAACATGACAAGGAATATAAACCTTTGATTTCATCTAACACTCTCGTCGCCCTAGTAGTATGTAAACGTATCCTTTATGAGCATATTTGGTATTTTCAATAGAACTATAAAAATATATATTTTAATATAGATTTAGATATAAGACAATGTTCAGTGCACCATCCATCACAACTGTTCCACCTGACAACCTTATATTAAATCCAATTAAGTCGGTGCTTAACATAAACAGTGTTGACAACAAGTTTCAAACCACTTATGTCTACCATTATATGGGTTTATAACAAAAATAATGGAATAACGAGTGTTCAATAATTGTAATTTACAACTTCTTTGTCTTTGTACATGTGTTTTCTACATTAGGTTTGATTTCATCTCTAAAGAGAAATTGTTGGAGAGAGATACTAAAGAGGTAGTAAAAATTGGTTGCATAAAAAATCTTTTTATTCCCTAAAAATATATTGTTTTTTGACATTAATCCCCTGTAAAATATATTTTTGTTTCTTTTTGGTCCTTGCAAATATACCACTTTATGCTTTGATCATTAATGATTTATTTTAGTCTCGGAAAAATGTGTTAATATTTAAATTGGTCCCTAAATTATTCATTTTAGTGCTTATTTTGAGGGATTAAAATCAAATATTCAAAATTTACTAGGACCAATTCGAGTATAAATATATTTTGTACGGACTAAAACAAAAAGTTATGAACTAAAAGTAAATTTTTTCAAATTTGCAGGGACAAAAATAAATATACAAGGAATGATCCAAATCTCTTGATATTTACATGGACTATTTGCATATTTGTGCACAAACAACTTCATATAATTTTAAGGGACAATATTAAGATGATGAAATAAAGTGGTTCATAAAAAAAAAATGTTCATGAATTGGCCAAAGAAAATATTCTTAGTACAAGGTTTATGATTATTACGTACTAAAGAGGTTGAAATGCCTAGAAAACATAACAGTGGTTGAAACAACTCACTAAAAGAGGGTAAATTGTTGTAAAGCCCATTATAATTTCCTAATTTTAAAAACAAATAACTAAACCGTATCGCTTAAATTTGATAAGCAACAAATGTAAGGTATAACATAAAAAGACATTGGCAACTTCTTAACACTCTTTCACACCTTCCATGTGTAACTACGTCCTAAAATATCCAAGTTAACCTAGTGTCGTTTAACAACCATAATCCATCATTTCGTTGTTGTTTGTTTATAAATATTTCAGATTTCATAATCACTTCCCACATTCAATTAACCCTATAACAACACATCTCAAACTCGTAATTGAATCAAAATGCAGAAAACAAGCTCAAATATTGAGATCCTAAGAGTGCAAGCTCTATCAATTCCCTGCACACCCCACCCTTTTCTTGAATTTTCTGGCTTTGCTCCCATTCCAGATAAAGTTGATCCAATTCTTAGCACAAAACAACAAATTAAGAACGACGCTCTTTTTGATTTCGATGGATTTTCTCACGTTCAAGATAAAGTTGATCCATTTTGTAGTACAAAACAACAAATTGAAAACGACGCTTTTCTTGATTTTGATGGCTTTTCTCCAGCTGAAGATTAAGTCGATCCATATTATAGAACCAAAGAACAAATGCAAGACAATGTTGAAGAAGGAGAGTTTAGTTTTGCATGCACCAAAGTCCAAGGAATGCATATATTTGCCGATGAGATATTTGAAAATGGAAAAATACGACAAATACCACACACATTTGACCAATCTCTATCCATCTATCCCACCTCAAACAATAATGCCTCACATCTTCGACCACCACTAAAGCAGATCTTTATAAAGAATTCCGTATATCGACACTCAATGCTAGGTGGTATTTCAAAAGAATCTCAAAAAGAGTCATTGAGGAATATGACAATGGTGGAGATAAAGGATTCGAATGAGTGTTACGAAAAAAGCAACTCCACAGGGTCATCAAATTTGTGGAAATTTAGACAAAACATGAATCTTCGAAGTAACAACGACCATAAGGATTCTTTAATTTTATTGAATGCTTCGGCTCCAAAAAAATTTAGAAAGCCAAAGGTAGAAAACATTGTCAATAAAAAGAGCAAGGAAGAAAAACACAAAAATGGATTATCAGCTTACGAGAAGTTGTACGTGTCTAATAAAACGAGGAAGGATAGCAACAAAAAAAGATCATTTTTGCCGTACAAACACCAATTATTTGGGCTCTTTACCAACATGAATGAATTGAGTAGGAACATTCATCCCTTTTGAGTTTGAGTTGTCAAGTTTTCTCATTATGAGAATACATGTGATTTATGACATAGTAGAATACTTTAATGTACATAAAATAAGCTAATTAGTAATAGGTTTTTGTTTCTCTCATTTCTGAAAATCGAGAGTTCAATTTCCTAGCATGATAATGTAGAGTGAATGATCTAATGTTTGTGTATATAATACACATTTTCATGTGTATCTCATTAAATAGAAACACATGGTAATCATGTTTTTTAATTATATCCACTTAACTGGGAAGGAAACACGAAACATGACAAGGAATATAAACCTTTGATTTCATCTAACACTCTCGTCGCCCTAGTAGTATGTAAACGTATCCTTTATGAGCATATTTGGTATTTTCAATAGAACTATAAAAATATATATTTTAATATAGAATTATATATAAGACAATGTTCAGTGCACCATCCATCACAACTGTTCCACCTGACAACCTTATATTAAATCCAATTATGTCGGTGCTTAACATAAACAGTGTTGACAACAAGTTTCAAACCATTTATGTCTACCATTATATGGGTTTATAACAAAAATAATGGAATAACGAGTGTTCAATAATTGTAATTTACAACTTCTTTGTCTTTGTACATGTGTTTTCTACATTAGGTTTGATTTCATCTCTAAAGAGAAATTGTTGGAGAGAGATACTAAAGAGGTAGTAAAAATTGGTTGCATAAAAAATCTAAAAGGTATACATATACTTTTATTCCCTAAAAATATATTGTTTTTTGACATTAATCCCCTGTAAAATATATTTTTGTTTCTTTTTGGTCCTTGCAAATATACCACTTTATGCTTTGATCATTAATGATTTATTTTAGTCTCGGAAAAATGTGTTAATATTTAAATTGGTCCCTAAATTATTCATTTTAGTGCTTATTTTGAGGGATTAAAATCAAATATTCAAAATTTACTAGGACCAATTCGAGTATAAATATATTTTGTACGGACTAAAACAAAAAGTTATGGACTAAAAGTAAATTTTTTCAAATTTGCAGGGACAAAAATAAATATACAAGGAATGATCCAAATCTCTTGATATTTACATGGACTATTTGCATATTTGTGCACAAACAACTTCATATAATTTTAAGGGACAATATTAAGATGATGAAATAAAGTGGTTCATAAAAAAAAAATGTTCATGAATTGGCCAAAGAAAATATTCTTAGTACAAGGTTTATGATTATTACGTACTAAAGAGGTTGAAATGCCTAGAAAACATAACAGTTGTTGAAACAACTCACTAAAAGAGGGTAAATTGTTGTAAAGCCCATTATAATTTCCTAATTTTAAAAATAAATAACTAAACCGTATCGCTTAAATTTGATAAGCAACAAATGTAAGGTATAACATAAAAAGACATTGGCAACTTCTTAACACTCTTTCACACCTTCCATGTGTAACTACGTCCTAAAATATCCTAGTTAACCTAGTGTCGTTTAACAACCATAATCCATCATTTCGTTGTTGTTTGTTTATAAATATTTCATATTTCATAATCACTTCCCACATTCAATTAACCCTATAACAACACATCTCAAACTCGTAATTGAATCAAAATGCAGAAAACAAGCTCAAATATTGAGATCCTAAGAGTTCAAGCTCTATCAATTCTCTGCACACCCCACCCTTTTCTTGAATTTTCTGGCTTTGCTCCCATTCCAGATAAAGTTGATCCAATTCTTAGCACAAAACAACAAATTAAGAACGACGCTCTTTATGATTTTGATGGATTTTCTCACGTTCAAGATAAAGTTGATCCATTTTGTAGTACAAAACAACAAATTGAAAACGACGCTTTTCTTGATTTTGATGGCTTTAATCCAGCTGAAGATTAAGTCGATCCATATTATAGAACCAAAGAACAAATGCAAGACAATGTTGAAGAAGGAGAGTTTAGTTTTGCATGCACCAAAGTCCAAGGAATGCATATATTTGCCGATGAGATATTTGAAAATGGAAAAATACGACAAATACCACACACATTTGACCAATCTCTATCCATCTATCCCACCTCAAACAATAATGCCTCACATCTTCGACCACCACTAAAGAAGATCTTTATAAAGAATTCCGTATATCGACACTCAATGCTAGGTGGTATTTCAAAAGAATCTCAAAAAGAGTCATTGAGGAATATGACAATGGTGGAGATAAAGGATTCGAATGAGTGTTACGAAAAAAGCAACTCCACAGGGTCATCAAATTTGTGGAAATTTAGACAAAACATGAATCTTCGAAGTAACAACGACCATAAGGATTCTTTAATTTTATTGAATGCTTCGGCTCCAAAAAAATTTAGAAAGCCAAAGGTAGAAAACATTGTCAATAAAAAGAGCAAGGAAGAAAAACACAAAAATGGATTATCAGCTTACGAGAAGTTGTACGTGTCTAATAAAACGAGGAAGGATAGCAACAAAAAAAGATCATTTTTGCCGTACAAACACCAATTATTTGGGCTCTTTACCAACATGAATGAATTGAGTAGGAACATTCATCCCTTTTGAGTTTGAGTTGTCAAGTTTTCTCATTATGAGAATACATGTGATTTATGACATAGTAGAATACTTTAATGTACATAAAATAAGCTAATTAGTAATAGGTTTTTGTTTCTCTCATTTCTGAAAATCGAGAGTTCAATTTCCTAGCATGATAATGTAGAGTGAATGATCTAATGTTTGTGTATATAATACACATTTTCATGTGTATCTCATTAAATAGAAACACATGGTAATCATGTTTTTTAATTATATCCACTTAACTGGGAAGGAAACACGAAACATGACAAGGAATATAAACCTTTGATTTCATCTAACACTCTCGTCGCCCTAGTAGTATGTAAACGTATCCTTTATGAGCATATTTGGTATTTTCAATAGAACTATAAAAATATATATTTTAATATAGAATTATATATAAGACAATGTTCAGTGCACCATCCATCACAACTGTTCCACCTGACAACCTTATATTAAATCCAATTAAGTCGGTGCTTAACATAAACAGTGTTGACAACAAGTTTCAAACCATTTATGTCTACCATTATATGGGTTTATAACAAAAATAATGGAATAACGAGTGTTCAATAATTGTAATTTACAACTTCTTTGTCTTTGTACATGTGTTTTCTACATTAGGTTTGATTTCATCTCTAAAGAGAAATTGTTGGAGAGAGATACTAAAGAGGTAGTAAAAATTGGTTGCATAAAAAATCTAAAAGGTATACATATACTTTTATTCCCTAAAAATATATTGTTTTTTGACATTAATCCCCTGTAAAATATATTTTTGTTTCTTTTTGGTCCTTGCAAATATACCACTTTATGCTTTGATCATTAATGATTTATTTTAGTCTCGGAAAAATGTGTTAATATTTAAATTGGTCCCTAAATTATTCATTTTAGTGCTTATTTTGAGGGATTAAAATCAAATATTCAAAATTTACTAGGACCAATTCGAGTATAAATATATTTTGTACGGACTAAAACAAAAAGTTATGGACTAAAAGTAAATTTTTTCAAATTTGCAGGGACAAAAATAAATATACAAGGAATGATCCAAATCTCTTGATATTTACATGGACTATTTGCATATTTGTGCACAAACAACTTCATATAATTTTAAGGGACAATATTAAGATGATGAAATAAAGTGGTTCATAAAAAAAAAATGTTCATGAATTGGCCAAAGAAAATATTCTTAGTACAAGGTTTATGATTATTACGTACTAAAGAGGTTGAAATGCCTAGAAAACATAACAGTGGTCGAAACAACTCACTAAAAGAGGGTTAATAATTGTTGTAAAGCCCATTATAATTTCCTAATTTTAAAAACAAATAACTAAACCGTATCGCTTAAATTTGATAAGCAACAAATGTAAGGTATAACATAAAAAGACATTGGCAACTTCTTAACACTCTTTCACACCTTCCATGTGTAACTACGTCCTAAAATATCCAAGTTAACCGAGTGTCGTTTAACAACCATAATCCATCATTTCGTTGTTGTTTGTTTATAAATATTTCAGATTTCATAATCACTTCCCACATTCAATTAACCTTATAACAACACATCTCAAACTCGTAATTGAAACAAAATGCAGAAAACAAGTTCAAATATTGAGATCCTAAGAGTGCAAGCTCTATCAATTCTCTGCACACCCCACCCTTTTCTTGAATTTTTTGGCTTTGCTCCCATTCCAGATAAAGTTGATCCAATTCTTAGCACAAAACAACAAATTAAGAACGACGCTCTTTTTGATTTTGATGGATTTTCTCACGTTCAAGATAAAGTTGATCCATTTTGTAGTACAAAACAACAAATTGAAAACGACGCTTTTCTTGATTTTGATGGCTTTTCTCCAGCTGAAGATAAAGTCGATCCATATTATAGAACCAAAGAACAAATGCAAGACAATGTTGAAGAAGGAGAGTTTAGTTTTGCATGCACCAAAGTCCAAGGAATGCATATATTTGCCGATGAGATATTTGAAAATGGAAAAATACGACAAATACCACACACATTTGACCAATCTCTATCCATCTATCCCACCTCAAACAATAATGCCTCACATCTTCGACCACCACTAAAGAAGATCTTTATAAAGAATTACGTATATCGACACTCAATGCTAGGTGGTATTTCAAAAGAATCTCAAAAAGAGTCATTGAGGAATATGACAATGGTGGAGATAAAGGATTCGAATGAGTGTTACGAAAAAAGCAACTCCACAGGGTCATCAAATTTGTGGAAATTTACACAAAACATGAATCTTCGAAGTAACAGCGACCATAAGGATTCTTTAATTTTATTGAATGCTTCGGCTCCAAAAAAATTTAGAAAGCCAAAGGTAGAAAACATTGTCAATAAAAAGAGGAAGGAAGAAAAACACAAAAATTGATTATCAGCTTACGAGAAGTTGTACGTGTCTAATAAAACGAGGAAGGATAGCAACAAAAAAAGATCATTTTTGCCTTACAAACACCAATTATTTGGGCTCTTTACCAACATGAATGGGTTGAGTAGGAACATTCATCCCTTTTGAGTTTGAATTGTCAAGTTTTCTCATTATGAGAAGACATGTGATTTTTGACATAGTAGAATACTTTAATGTACATAAAATAAGCTAATTAGTAATAGGTTTTGTTTCTCTCATTTCTGAAAATCGAGAGTTCAATTTCCCAGCATGATAATGTAGAGTGAATGATCTAATGTTTGTGTATATAATACACATTTTCATGTGTATCTCATTAAATAGAAACACATGGTAGTCATGTTTTTTAATTATATCCACTTAACTGGGAAGGAAACACGAAACATGACAAGGAATATAAACCTTTGATTTCATCTAAAACTCTCGTCGCCCTAGTAGTGTGTAAACGTATCCTTTATGAGCATATTTGGTATTTTCAATAGAACTATAAAAATATATATTTTAATATAGAATTATATATAAGACAATGTTCAGTGCACCATCCATCACAACTGTTCCACCTGACAACCTTATATTAAATCCAATTGAGTCGGTGCTTAACATAAACAGTGTTGACAACAAGTTTCAAACCACTTATGTCTACCATTATATGGGTTTATAACAAAAATAATGGAACAACGAGTGTTCAATAATTGTAATTTACAACTTCTTTGTCTTTGTACATGTGTTTTCTACATTAGGTTTGATTTCATCTCTAAAGAGAAATTGTTGGAGAGAGATACTAAAGAGGTAGTAAAAATTGGTTGCATAAAAAATCTAAAAGGTATACATATACTTTTATTCCCTAAAAATATATTGTTTTGTGACATTAATCCCCTGTAAAAAATATTTTTGTTTCTTTTTGGTCCTTGCAAATATACCACTTTATGCTTTGATCATTCATGATTTATTTTAGTCTCGGAAAAATGTGTTAATCTTTAAATTGGTCCCTAAATTATTCATTTTAGTGCTTATTTTGAGGGATTTAAATCAAATATTCAAAATTTACTAGGACCAATTCGAGTATAAATATATTTTGTACGGACTAAAACAAAAAGTTATGGACTAAAAGTAAATTTTTTCAAATTTGCAGGGACAAAAATAAATATACAATGAATGAACCAAATCTCTTGATATTTACATGGACTATTTGCATATTTGTGCACAAACAACTTCTTATAATTTTAAGGGACAATATTAAGATGATGAAATAAAGTGGTTCATAAAAAAAAATGTTCATGAATTGGCCAAAGAAAATATTCTTAGTACAAGGTTTATGATTATTACGTACTAAAGAGGTTGAAATGCCTAGAAAACATAACAGTGGTCGAAACAACTCACTAAAAGAGGGTAAATTGTTGTAAAGCCCATTATAATTTACTAATTTTAAAAACAAATAACTAAACCGTATCGCTTAAATTTGATAAGCAACAAATGTAAGGTATAACATAAAAAGACATTGGCAACTTCTTAACACTTTTTCACACCTTCCATGTGTAACTACGTCCTAAAATATCCAAGTTAACCGAGTGTCGTTTAACAACCATAATCCATCATTTCGTTGTTGTTTGTTTATAAATATTTCAGATTTCATAATCACTTCCCACATTCAATTAACCCTATAACAACACATCTCAAACTCGTAATTGAAACAAAATGCAGAAAACAAGCTCAAATATTGAGATCCTAAGAGTGCAAGCTCTATCAATTCTCTGCACACCCCACCCTTTTCTTGAATATTCTGGCTTTGCTCCCATTCCAGATAAAGTTGATCCAATTCTTAGCACAAAACAACAAATTAAGAACGACGCTCTTTTTGATTTCGATGGATTTTCTCACGTTCAAGATAAAGTTGATCCATTTTGTAGTACAAAACAACAAATTGAAAACGACGCTTTTCTTGATTTTGATGGCTTTTCTCCAGCTGAAGATAAAGTCGATCCATATTATAGAACCAAAGAACAAATGCAAGACAATGTTGAAGAAGGAGAGTTTAGTTTTGCATGCACCAAAGTCCAAGGAATGCATATATTTGCCGATGAGATATTTGAAAATGGAAAAATACGACAAATACCACACACATTTGACCAATCTCTATCCATCTATCCCACCTCAAACAATAATGCCTCACATCTTCGACCACCACTAAAGAAGATCTTTATAAAGAATTACGTATATCGACACTCAATGCTAGGTGGTATTTCAAAAGAATCTCAAAAAGAGTCATTGAGGAATATGACAATGGTGGAGATAAAGGATTCGAATGAGTGTTACGAAAAAAGCAACTCCACAGGGTCATCAAATTTGTGGAAATTTACACAAAACATGAATCTTCGAAGTAACAGCGACCATAAGGATTCTTTAATTTTATTGAATGCTTCGGCTCCAAAAAAATTTAGAAAGCCAAAGGTAGAAAACATTGTCAATAAAAAGAGGAAGGAAGAAAAACACAAAAATTGATTATCAGCTTACGAGAAGTTGTACGTGTCTAATAAAACGAGGAAGGATAGCAACAAAAAAAGATCATTTTTGCCTTACAAACACCAATTATTTGGGCTCTTTACCAACATGAATGGGTTGAGTAGGAACATTCATCCCTTTTGAGTTTGAATTGTCAAGTTTTCTCATTATGAGAAGACATGTGATTTTTGACATAGTAGAATACTTTAATGTACATAAAATAAGCTAATTAGTAATAGGTTTTGTTTCTCTCATTTCTGAAAATCGAGAGTTCAATTTCCCAGCATGATAATGTAGAGTGAATGATCTAATGTTTGTGTATATAATACACATTTTCATGTGTATCTCATTAAATAGAAACACATGGTAGTCATGTTTTTTAATTATATCCACTTAACTGGGAAGGAAACACGAAACATGACAAGGAATATAAACCTTTGATTTCATCTAAAACTCTCGTCGCCCTAGTAGTGTGTAAACGTATCCTTTATGAGCATATTTGGTATTTTCAATAGAACTATAAAAATATATATTTTAATATAGAATTATATATAAGACAATGTTCAGTGCACCATCCATCACAACTGTTCCACCTGACAACCTTATATTAAATCCAATTGAGTCGGTGCTTAACATAAACAGTGTTGACAACAAGTTTCAAACCACTTATGTCTACCATTATATGGGTTTATAACAAAAATAATGGAACAACGAGTGTTCAATAATTGTAATTTACAACTTCTTTGTCTTTGTACATGTGTTTTCTACATTAGGTTTGATTTCATCTCTAAAGAGAAATTGTTGGAGAGAGATACTAAAGAGGTAGTAAAAATTGGTTGCATAAAAAATCTAAAAGGTATACATATACTTTTATTCCCTAAAAATATATTGTTTTGTGACATTAATCCCCTGTAAAAAATATTTTTGTTTCTTTTTGGTCCTTGCAAATATACCACTTTATGCTTTGATCATTCATGATTTATTTTAGTCTCGGAAAAATGTGTTAATCTTTAAATTGGTCCCTAAATTATTCATTTTAGTGCTTATTTTGAGGGATTTAAATCAAATATTCAAAATTTACTAGGACCAATTCGAGTATAAATATATTTTGTACGGACTAAAACAAAAAGTTATGGACTAAAAGTAAATTTTTTCAAATTTGCAGGGACAAAAATAAATATACAATGAATGAACCAAATCTCTTGATATTTACATGGACTATTTGCATATTTGTGCACAAACAACTTCTTATAATTTTAAGGGACAATATTAAGATGATGAAATAAAGTGGTTCATAAAAAAAAATGTTCATGAATTGGCCAAAGAAAATATTCTTAGTACAAGGTTTATGATTATTACGTACTAAAGAGGTTGAAATGCCTAGAAAACATAACAGTGGTCGAAACAACTCACTAAAAGAGGGTAAATTGTTGTAAAGCCCATTATAATTTCCTAATTTTAAAAACAAATAACTAAACCGTATCGCTTAAATTTGATAAGCAACAAATGTAAGGTATAACATAAAAAGACATTGGCAACTTCTTAACACTTTTTCACACCTTCCATGTGTAACTACGTCCTAAAATATCCAAGTTAACCGAGTGTCGTTTAACAACCATAATCCATCATTTCGTTGTTGTTTGTTTATAAATATTTCAGATTTCATAATCACTTCCCACATTCAATTAACCCTATAACAACACATCTCAAACTCGTAATTGAAACAAAATGCAGAAAACAAGCTCAAATATTGAGATCCTAAGAGTGCAAGCTCTATCAATTCTCTGCACACCCCACCCTTTTCTTGAATATTCTGGCTTTGCTCCCATTCCAGATAAAGTTGATCCAATTCTTAGCACAAAACAACAAATTAAGAACGACGCTCTTTTTGATTTCGATGGATTTTCTCACGTTCAAGATAAAGTTGATCCATTTTGTAGTACAAAACAACAAATTGAAAACGACGCTTTTCTTGATTTTGATGGCTTTTCTCCAGCTGAAGATAAAGTCGATCCATATTATAGAACCAAAGACCAAATGCAAGACAATGTTGAAGAAGGAGAGTTTAGTTTTGCATGCACCAAAGTCCAAGGAATGCATATATTTGCCGATGAGATATTTGAAAATGGAAAAATACGACAAATACCACACACATTTGACCAATCTCTATCCATCTATCCCACCTCAAACAATAATGCCTCACATCTTCGACCACCACTAAAGAAGATCTTTATAAAGAATTACGTATATCGACACTCAATGCTAGGTGGTATTTCAAAAGAATCTCAAAAAGAGTCATTGAGGAATATGACAATGGTGGAGATAAAGGATTCGAATGAGTGTTACGAAAAAGGAACTCCACAGGGTCATCAAATTTGTGGAAATTTAGACAAAACATGAATCTTCGAAGTAACAGCGACCATAAGGATTCTTTAATTTTATTGAATGCTTCGGCTCCAAAAAAATTTAGAAAGCCAAAGGTAGAAAACATTGTCAATAAAAAGAGGAAGGAAGAAAAACACAAAAATTGATTATCAGCTTACGAGAAGTTGTACGTGTCTAATAAAACGAGGAAGGATAGCAACAAAAAAAGATCATTTTTGCCTTACAAACACCAATTATTTGGGCTCTTTACCAACATGAATGGGTTGAGTAGGAACATTCATCCCTTTTGAGTTTGAATTGTCAAGTTTTCTCATTATGAGAAGACATGTGATTTTTGACATAGTAGAATACTTTAATGTACATAAAATAAGCTAATTAGTAATAGGTTTTGTTTCTCTCATTTCTGAAAATCGAGAGTTCAATTTCCCAGCATGATAATGTAGAGTGAATGATCTAATGTTTGTGTATATAATACACATTTTCATGTGTATCTCATTAAATAGAAACACATGGTAGTCATGTTTTTTAATTATATCCACTTAACTGGGAAGGAAACACGAAACATGACAAGGAATATAAACCTTTGATTTCATCTAAAACTCTCGTCGCCCTAGTAGTGTGTAAACGTATCCTTTATGAGCATATTTGGTATTTTCAATAGAACTATAAAAATATATATTTTAATATAGAATTATATATAAGACAATGTTCAGTGCACCATCCATCACAACTGTTCCACCTGACAACCTTATATTAAATCCAATTGAGTCGGTGCTTAACATAAACAGTGTTGACAACAAGTTTCAAACCACTTATGTCTACCATTATATGGGTTTATAACAAAAATAATGGAACAACGAGTGTTCAATAATTGTAATTTACAACTTCTTTGTCTTTGTACATGTGTTTTCTACATTAGGTTTGATTTCATCTCTAAAGAGAAATTGTTGGAGAGAGATACTAAAGAGGTAGTAAAAATTGGTTGCATAAAAAATCTAAAAGGTATTCATATACTTTTATTCCCTAAAAATATATTGTTTTGTGACATTAATCCCCTGTAAAAAATATTTTTGTTTCTTTTTGGTCCTTGCAAATATACCACTTTATGCTTTGATCATTCATGATTTATTTTAGTCTCGGAAAAATGTGTTAATCTTTAAATTGGTCCCTAAATTATTCATTTTAGTGCTTATTTTGAGGGATTTAAATCAAATATTCAAAATTTACTAGGACCAATTCGAGTATAAATATATTTTGTACGGACTAAAACAAAAAGTTATGGACTAAAAGTAAATTTTTTCAAATTTGCAGGGACAAAAATAAATATACAATGAATGAACCAAATCTCTTGATATTTACATGGACTATTTGCATATTTGTGCACAAACAACTTCTTATAATTTTAAGGGACAATATTAAGATGATGAAATAAAGTGGTTCATAAAAAAAAATGTTCATGAATTGGCCAAAGAAAATATTCTTAGTACAAGGTTTATGATTATTACGTACTAAAGAGGTTGAAATGCCTAGAAAACATAACAGTGGTCGAAACAACTCACTAAAAGAGGGTAAATTGTTGTAAAGCCCATTATAATTTCCTAATTTTAAAAACAAATAACTAAACCGTATCGCTTAAATTTGATAAGCAACAAATGTAAGGTATAACATAAAAAGACATTGGCAACTTCTTAACACTTTTTCACACCTTCCATGTGTAACTACGTCCTAAAATATCCAAGTTAACCGAGTGTCGTTTAACAACCATAATCCATCATTTCGTTGTTGTTTGTTTATAAATATTTCAGATTTCATAATCACTTCCCACATTCAATTAACCCTATAACAACACATCTCAAACTCGTAATTGAAACAAAATGCAGAAAACAAGCTCAAATATTGAGATCCTAAGAGTGCAAGCTCTATCAATTCTCTGCACACCCCACCCTTTTCTTGAATATTCTGGCTTTGCTCCCATTCCAGATAAAGTTGATCCAATTCTTAGCACAAAACAACAAATTAAGAACGACGCTCTTTTTGATTTCGATGGATTTTCTCACGTTCAAGATAAAGTTGATCCATTTTGTAGTACAAAACAACAAATTGAAAACGACGCTTTTCTTGATTTTGATGGCTTTTCTCCAGCTGAAGATAAAGTCGATCCATATTATAGAACCAAAGAACAAATGCAAGACAATGTTGAAGAAGGAGAGTTTAGTTTTGCATGCACCAAAGTCCAAGGAATGCATATATTTGCCGATGAGATATTTGAAAATGGAAAAATACGACAAATACCACACACATTTGACCAATCTCTATCCATCTATCCCACCTCAAACAATAATGCCTCACATCTTCGACCACCACTAAAGAAGATCTTTATAAAGAATTACGTATATCGACACTCAATGCTAGGTGGTATTTCAAAAGAATCTCAAAAAGAGTCATTGAGGAATATGACAATGGTGGAGATAAAGGATTCGAATGAGTGTTACGAAAAAGGAACTCCACAGGGTCATCAAATTTGTGGAAATTTAGACAAAACATGAATCTTCGAAGTAACAGCGACCATAAGGATTCTTTAATTTTATTGAATGCTTCGGCTCCAAAAAAATTTAGAAAGCCAAAGGTAGAAAACATTGTCAATAAAAAGAGGAAGGAAGAAAAACACAAAAATTGATTATCAGCTTACGAGAAGTTGTACGTGTCTAATAAAACGAGGAAGGATAGCAACAAAAAAAGATCATTTTTGCCTTACAAACACCAATTATTTGGGCTCTTTACCAACATGAATGGGTTGAGTAGGAACATTCATCCCTTTTGAGTTTGAATTGTCAAGTTTTCTCATTATGAGAATACATGTGATTTTTGACATAGTAGAATACTTTAATGTACATAAAATAAGCTAATTAGTAATAGGTTTTGTTTCTCTCATTTCTGAAAATCGAGAGTTCAATTTCCCAGCATGATAATGTAGAGTGAATGATCTAATGTTTGTGTATATAATACACATTTTCATGTGTATCTCATTAAATAGAAACACATGGTAGTCATGTTTTTTAATTATATCCACTTAACTGGGAAGGAAACACGAAACATGACAAGGAATATAAACCTTTGATTTCATCTAAAACTCTCGTCGCCCTAGTAGTATGTAAACGTATCCTTTATGAGCATATTTGGTATTTTCAATAGAACTATAAAAATATATATTTTAATATAGAATTATATATAAGACAATGTTCAGTGCACCATCCATCACAACTGTTCCACCTGACAACCTTATATTAAATCCAATTGAGTCGGTGCTTAACATAAACAGTGTTGACAACAAGTTTCAAACTACTTATGTCTACCATTATATGGGTTTATAACAAAAATAATGGAACAACGAGTGTTCAATAATTGTAATTTACAACTTCTTTGTCTTTGTACATGTGTTTTCTACATTAGGTTTGATTTCATCTCTAAAGAGAAATTGTTGGAGAGAGATACTAAAGAGGTAGTAAAAATTGGTTGCATAAAAAATCTAAAAGGTATACATATACTTTTATTCCCTAAAAATATATTGTTTTGTGACATTAATCCCCTGTAAAAAATATTTTTGTTTCTTTTTGGTCCTTGCAAATATACCACTTTATGCTTTGATCATTCATGATTTATTTTAGTCTCGGAAAAATGTGTTAATCTTTAAATTGGTCCCTAAATTATTCATTTTAGTGCTTATTTTGAGGGATTTAAATCAAATATTCAAAATTTACTAGGACCAATTCGAGTATAAATATATTTTGTACGGACTAAAACAAAAAGTTATGGACTAAAAGTAAATTTTTTCAAATTTGCAGGGACAAAAATAAATATACAATGAATGAACCAAATCTCTTGATATTTACATGGACTATTTGCATATTTGTGCACAAACAACTTCTTATAATTTTAAGGGACAATATTAAGATGATGAAATAAAGTGGTTCATAAAAAAAAATGTTCATGAATTGGCCAAAGAAAATATTCTTAGTACAAGGTTTATGATTATTACGTACTAAAGAGGTTGAAATGCCTAGAAAACATAACAGTGGTCGAAACAACTCACTAAAAGAGGGTAAATTGTTGTAAAGCCCATTATAATTTCCTAATTTTAAAAACAAATAACTAAACCGTATCGCTTAAATTTGATAAGCAACAAATGTAAGGTATAACATAAAAAGACATTGGCAACTTCTTAACACTTTTTCACACCTTCCATGTGTAACTACGTCCTAAAATATCCAAGTTAACCGAGTGTCGTTTAACAACCATAATCCATCATTTCGTTGTTGTTTGTTTATAAATATTTCAGATTTCATAATCACTTCCCACATTCAATTAACCCTATAACAACACATCTCAAACTCGTAATTGAAACAAAATGCAGAAAACAAGCTCAAATATTGAGATCCTAAGAGTGCAAGCTCTATCAATTCTCTGCACACCCCACCCTTTTCTTGAATATTCTGGCTTTGCTCCCATTCCAGATAAAGTTGATCCAATTCTTAGCACAAAACAACAAATTAAGAACGACGCTCTTTTTGATTTCGATGGATTTTCTCACGTTCAAGATAAAGTTGATCCATTTTGTAGTACAAAACAACAAATTGAAAACGACGCTTTTCTTGATTTTGATGGCTTTTCTCCAGCTGAAGATAAAGTCGATCCATATTATAGAACCAAAGAACAAATGCAAGACAATGTTGAAGAAGGAGAGTTTAGTTTTGCATGCACCAAAGTCCAAGGAATGCATATATTTGCCGATGAGATATTTGAAAATGGAAAAATACGACAAATACCACACACATTTGACCAATCTCTATCCATCTATCCCACCTCAAACAATAATGCCTCACATCTTCGACCACCACTAAAGAAGATCTTTATAAAGAATTACGTATATCGACACTCAATGCTAGGTGGTATTTCAAAAGAATCTCAAAAAGAGTCATTGAGGAATATGACAATGGTGGAGATAAAGGATTCGAATGAGTGTTACGAAAAAGGAACTCCACAGGGTCATCAAATTTGTGGAAATTTAGACAAAACATGAATCTTCGAAGTAACAGCGACCATAAGGATTCTTTAATTTTATTGAATGCTTCGGCTCCAAAAAAATTTAGAAAGCCAAAGGTAGAAAACATTGTCAATAAAAAGAGGAAGGAAGAAAAACACAAAAATTGATTATCAGCTTACGAGAAGTTGTACGTGTCTAATAAAACGAGGAAGGATAGCAACAAAAAAAGATCATTTTTGCCTTACAAACACCAATTATTTGGGCTCTTTACCAACATGAATGGGTTGAGTAGGAACATTCATCCCTTTTGAGTTTGAATTGTCAAGTTTTCTCATTATGAGAATACATGTGATTTTTGACATAGTAGAATACTTTAATGTACATAAAATAAGCTAATTAGTAATAGGTTTTGTTTCTCTCATTTCTGAAAATCGAGAGTTCAATTTCCCAGCATGATAATGTAGAGTGAATGATCTAATGTTTGTGTATATAATACACATTTTCATGTGTATCTCATTAAATAGAAACACATGGTAGTCATGTTTTTTAATTATATCCACTTAACTGGGAAGGAAACACGAAACATGACAAGGAATATAAACCTTTGATTTCATCTAAAACTCTCGTCGCCCTAGTAGTATGTAAACGTATCCTTTATGAGCATATTTGGTATTTTCAATAGAACTATAAAAATATATATTTTAATATAGAATTATATATAAGACAATGTTCAGTGCACCATCCATCACAACTGTTCCACCTGACAACCTTATATTAAATCCAATTGAGTCGGTGCTTAACATAAACAGTGTTGACAACAAGTTTCAAACCACTTATGTCTACCATTATATGGGTTTATAACAAAAATAATGGAACAACGAGTGTTCAATAATTGTAATTTACAACTTCTTTGTCTTTGTACATGTGTTTTCTACATTAGGTTTGATTTCATCTCTAAAGAGAAATTGTTGGAGAGAGATACTAAAGAGGTAGTAAAAATTGGTTGCATAAAAAATCTAAAAGGTATACATATACTTTTATTCCCTAAAAATATATTGTTTTTTGACATTAATCCCCTGTAAAAAATATTTTTGTTTCTTTTTGGTCCTTGCAAATATACCACTTTATGCTTTGATCATTAATGATTTATTTTAGTCTCGGAAAAATGTGTTAATCTTTAAATTGGTCCCTAAATTATTCATTTTAGTGCTTATTTTGAGGGATTTAAATCAAATATTCAAAATTTACTAGGACCAATTCGAGTATAAATATATTTTGTACGGACTAAAACAAAAAGTTATGGACTAAAAGTAAATTTTTTCAAATTTGCAGGGACAAAAATAAATATACAATGAATGAACCAAATCTCTTGATATTTACATGGACTATTTGCATATTTGTGCACAAACAACTTCTTATAATTTTAAGGGACAATATTAAGATGATGAAATAAAGTGGTTCATAAAAAAAAATGTTCATGAATTGGCCAAAGAAAATATTCTTAGTACAAGGTTTATGATTATTACGTACTAAAGAGGTTGAAATGCCTAGAAAACATAACAGTGGTCGAAACAACTCACTAAAAGAGGGTAAATTGTTGTAAAGCCCATTATAATTTCCTAATTTTAAAAACAAATAACTAAACCGTATCGCTTAAATTTGATAAGCAACAAATGTAAGGTATAACATAAAAAGACATTGGCAACTTCTTAACACTCTTTCACACCTTCCATGTGTAACTACGTCCTAAAATATCCAAGTTAACCGAGTGTCGTTTAACAACCATAATCCATCATTTCGTTGTTGTTTGTTTATAAATATTTCAGATTTCATAATCACTTCCCACATTCAATTAACCCTATAACAACACATCTCAAACTCGTAATTGAAACAAAATGCAGAAAACAAGCTCAAATATTGAGATCCTAAGAGTGCAAGCTCTATCAATTCTCTGCACACCCCACCCTTTTCTTGAATATTCTGGCTTTGCTCCCATTCCAGATAAAGTTGATCCAATTCTTAGCACAAAACAACAAATTAAGAACGACGCTCTTTTTGATTTTGATGGATTTTCTCACGTTCAAGATAAAGTTGATCCATTTTGTAGTACAAAACAACAAATTGAAAACGACGCTTTTCTTGATTTTGATGGCTTTTCTCCAGCTGAAGATAAAGTCGATCCATATTATAGAACCAAAGAACAAATGCAAGACAATGTTGAAGAAGGAGAGTTTAGTTTTGCATGCACCAAAATCCAAGGAATGCATATATTTGCCGATGAGATATTTGAAAATGGAAAAATACGACAAATACCACACACATTTGACCAATCTCTATCCATCTATCCCACCTCAAACAATAATGCCTCACATCTTCGACCACCACTAAAGAAGATCTTTATGAAGAATTCCGTATATCGACACTCAATGCTAGGTGGTATTTCAAAAGAATCTCAAAAAGAGTCATTGAGGAATATGACAATGGTGGAGATAAAGGATTCGAATGAGTGTTACGAAAAAAGCAACTCCACAGGGTCATCAAATTTGTGGAAATTTAGACAAAACATGAATCTTCGAAGTAACAGCGACCATAAGGATTCTTTAATTTTATTGAATGCTTCGGCTCCAAAAAAATTTAGAAAGCCAAAGGTAGAAAACATTGTCAATAAAAAGAGGAAGGAAGAAAAACACAAAAATGGATTATCAGCTTACGAGAAGTTGTACGTGTCTAATAAAACGATGAAGGATAGCAACAAAAAAAGATCATTTTTGCCGTACAAACACCAATTATTTGGGCTCTTTACCAACATGAATGGATTGAGTAGGAACATTCATCCCTTTTGAGTTTGAATTGTCAAGTTTTCTCATTATGAGAATACATGTGATTTTTGACATAGTAGAATACTTTAATGTACATAAAATAAGCTAATTAGTAATAGGTTTTTGTTTCTCTCATTTCTGAAAATCGAGAGTTCAATTTCCTAGCATGATAATGTAGAGTGAATGATCTAATGTTTGTGTATATAATACACATTTTCATGTGTATCTCATTAAATAGAAACACATGGTAATCATGTTTTTTAATTATATCCACTTAACTGGGAAGGAAACACGAAACATGACAAGGAATATAAACCTTTGATTTCATCTAACACTCTCGTCGCCCTAGTAGTATGTAAACGTATCCTTTATGAGCATATTTGGTATTTTCAATAGAACTATAAAAATATATATTTTAATATAGAATTATATATAAGACAATGTTCAGTGCACCATCCATCACAACTGTTCCACCTGACAACCTTATATTAAATCCAATTGAGTCGGTGCTTAACATAAACAGTGTTGACAACAAGTTTCAAACCACTTATGTCTACCATTATATGGGTTTATAACAAAAATAATGGAACAACGAGTGTTCAATAATTGTAATTTACAACTTCTTTGTCTTTGTACATGTGTTTTCTACATTAGGTTTGATTTCATCTCTAAAGAGAAATTGTTGGAGAGAGATACTAAAGAGGTAGTAAAAATTGGTTGCATAAAAAATCTAAAAGGTATACATATACTTTTATTCCCTAAAAATATATTGTTTTTTGACATTAATCCCCTGTAAAATATATTTTTGTTTCTTTTTGGTCCTTGCAAATATACCACTTTATGCTTTGATCATTAATGATTTATTTTAGTCTCGGAAAAATGTGTTAATCTTTAAATTGGTCCCTAAATTATTCATTTTAGTGCTTATTTTGAGGGATTAAAATCAAATATTCAAAATTTACTAGGACCAATTCGAGTATAAATATATTTTGTACGGACTAAAACAAAAAGTTATGGACTAAAAGTAAATTTTTTCAAATTTGCAGGGACAAAAATAAATATACAAGGAATGATCCAAATCTCTTGATATTTACATGGACTATTTGCATATTTGTGCACAAACAACTTCATATAATTTTAAGGGACAATATTAAGATGATGAATTAAAGTGGTTCATAAAAAAAAATGTTCATCAATTGGCCAAAGAAAATATTCATAGTACAAGGTTTATGATTATTACGTACTAAAGAGGTTGAAATGCCTAGAAAACATAACAGTGGTCGAAACAACTCACTAAAAGAGGGTTAATAATTGTTGTAAAGCCCATTATAATTTCCTAATTTTAAAAACAAATAACTAAACCGTATCGCTTAAATTTGATAAGCAACAAATGTAAGGTATAACATAAAAAGACATTGGCAACTTCTTAACACTCTTTCACACCTTCCATGTGTAACTACGTCCTAAAATATCCATGTTAACCGAGTGTCGTTTAACAACCATAATCCATCATTTCGTTGTTGTTTGTTTATAAATATTTCAGATTTCATAATCACTTCCCACATTCAATTAACCCTATAACAACACATCTCAAACTCGTAATTGAAACAAAATGCAGAAAACAAGCTCAAATATTGAGATCCTAAGAGTGCAAGCACTATCAATTCTCTGCACACCCCACCCTTTTCTTGAATTTTCTGGCTTTGCTCCCATTCCAGATAAAGTTGATCCAATTCTTAGCACAAAACAACAAATTAAGAACGACGCTCTTTTTGATTTTGATGGATTTTCTCACGTTCAAGATAAAGTTGATCCATTTTGTAGTACAAAACAACATATTGAAAACGACGCTTTTCTTGATTTTGATGGCTTTTCTCCAGCTGAAGATAAAGTCGATCCATATTATAGAACCAAAGAACAAATGCAAGACAATGTTGAAGAAGGAGAGTTTAGTTTTGCATGCACCAAAGTCCAAGGAATGCATATATTTGCCGATGAGATATTTGAAAATGGAAAAATACGACAAATACCACACACATTTGACCAATCTCTATCCATCTATCCCACCTCAAACAATAATGCCTCACATCTTCGACCACCACTAAAGAAGATCTTTATAAAGAATTACGTATATCGACACTCAATGCTAGGTGGTATTTCAAAAGAATCTCAAAAAGAGTCATTGAGGAATATGACAATGGTGGAGATAAAGGATTCGAATGAGTGTTACGAAAAAAGCAACTCCACAGGGTCATCAAATTTGTGGAAATTTAGACAAAACATGAATCTTCGAAGTAACAGCGACCATAAGGATTCTTTAATTTTATTGAATGCTTCGGCTCCAAAAAAATTTAGAAAGCCAAAGGTAGAAAACATTGTCAATAAAAAGAGGAAGGAAGAAAAACACAAAAATGGATTATCAGCTTACGAGAAGTTGTACGTGTCTAATAAAACGAGGAAGGATAGCAACAAAAAAAGATCATTTTTGCCTTACAAACACCAATTATTTGGGCTCTTTACCAACATGAATGGGTTGAGTAGGAACATTCATCCCTTTTGAGTTTGAATTGTCAAGTTTTCTCATTATGAGAATACATGTGATTTTTGACATAGTAGAATACTTTAATGTACATAAAATAAGCTAATTAGTAATAGGTTTTGTTTCTCTCATTTCTGAAAATCGAGAGTTCAATTTCCCAGCATGATAATGTAGAGTGAATGATCTAATGTTTGTGTATATAATACACATTTTCATGTGTATCTCATTAAATAGAAACACATGGTAGTCATGTTTTTTAATTATATCCACTTAACTGGGAAGGAAACACGAAACATGACAAGGAATATAAACCTTTGATTTCATCTAAAACTCTCGTCGCCCTAGTAGTATGTAAACGTATCCTTTATGAGCATATTTGGTATTTTCAATAGAACTATAAAAATATATATTTTAATATAGAATTATATATAAGACAATGTTCAGTGCACCATCCATCACAACTGTTCCACCTGACAACCTTATATTAAATCCAATTGAGTCGGTGCTTAACATAAACAGTGTTGACAACAAGTTTCAAACCACTTATGTCTACCATTATATGGGTTTATAACAAAAATAATGGAACAACGAGTGTTCAATAATTGTAATTTACAACTTCTTTGTCTTTGTACATGTGTTTTCTACATTAGGTTTGATTTCATCTCTAAAGAGAAATTGTTGGAGAGAGATACTAAAGAGGTAGTAAAAATTGGTTGCATAAAAAATCTAAAAGGTATACATATACTTTTATTCCCTAAAAATATATTGTTTTGTGACATTAATCCCCTGTAAAAAATATTTTTGTTTCTTTTTGGTCCTTGCAAATATACCACTTTATGCTTTGATCATTCATGATTTATTTTAGTCTCGGAAAAATGTGTTAATCTTTAAATTGGTCCCTAAATTATTCATTTTAGTGCTTATTTTGAGGGATTTAAATCAAATATTCAAAATTTACTAGGACCAATTCGAGTATAAATATATTTTGTACGGACTAAAACAAAAAGTTATGGACTAAAAGTAAATTTTTTCAAATTTGCAGGGACAAAAATAAATATACAATGAATGAACCAAATCTCTTGATATTTACATGGACTATTTGCATATTTGTGCACAAACAACTTCATATAATTTTAAGGGACAATATTAAGATGATGAATTAAAGTGGTTCATAAAAAAAAATGTTCATCAATTGGCCAAAGAAAATATTCATAGTACAAGGTTTATGATTATTACGTACTAAAGAGGTTGAAATGCCTAGAAAACATAACAGTGGTCGAAACAACTCACTAAAAGAGGGTTAATAATTGTTGTAAAGCCCATTATAATTTCCTAATTTTAAAAACAAATAACTAAACCGTATCGCTTAAATTTGATAAGCAACAAATGTAAGGTATAACATAAAAAGACATTGGCAACTTCTTAACACTCTTTCACACCTTCCATGTGTAACTACGTCCTAAAATATCCAAGTTAACCGAGTGTCGTTTAACAACCATAATCCATCATTTCGTTGTTGTTTGTTTATAAATATTTCAGATTTCATAATCACTTCCCACATTCAATTAACCCTATAACAACACATCTCAAACTCGTAATTGAAACAAAATGCAGAAAACAAGCTCAAATATTGAGATCCTAAGAGTGCAAGCACTATCAATTCTCTGCACACCCCACCCTTTTCTTGAATTTTCTGGCTTTGCTCCCATTCCAGATAAAGTTGATCCAATTCTTAGCACAAAACAACAAATTAAGAACGACGCTCTTTTTGATTTTGATGGATTTTCTCACGTTCAAGATAAAGTTGATCCATTTTGTAGTACAAAACAACATATTGAAAACGACGCTTTTCTTGATTTTGATGGCTTTTCTCCAGCTGAAGATAAAGTCGATCCATATTATAGAACCAAAGAACAAATGCAAGACAATGTTGAAGAAGGAGAGTTTAGTTTTGCATGCACCAAAGTCCAAGGAATGCATATATTTGCCGATGAGATATTTGAAAATGGAAAAATACGACAAATACCACACACATTTGACCAATCTCTATCCATCTATCCCACCTCAAACAATAATGCCTCACATCTTCGACCACCACTAAAGAAGATCTTTATAAAGAATTACGTATATCGACACTCAATGCTAGGTGGTATTTCAAAAGAATCTCAAAAAGAGTCATTGAGGAATATGACAATGGTGGAGATAAAGGATTCGAATGAGTGTTACGAAAAAAGCAACTCCACAGGGTCATCAAATTTGTGGAAATTTAGACAAAACATGAATCTTCGAAGTAACAGCGACCATAAGGATTCTTTAATTTTATTGAATGCTTCGGCTCCAAAAAAATTTAGAAAGCCAAAGGTAGAAAACATTGTCAATAAAAAGAGGAAGGAAGAAAAACACAAAAATGGATTATCAGCTTACGAGAAGTTGTACGTGTCTAATAAAACGAGGAAGGATAGCAACAAAAAAAGATCATTTTTGCCTTACAAACACCAATTATTTGGGCTCTTTACCAACATGAATGGGTTGAGTAGGAACATTCATCCCTTTTGAGTTTGAATTGTCAAGTTTTCTCATTATGAGAATACATGTGATTTTTGACATAGTAGAATACTTTAATGTACATAAAATAAGCTAATTAGTAATAGGTTTTGTTTCTCTCATTTCTGAAAATCGAGAGTTCAATTTCCCAGCATGATAATGTAGAGTGAATGATCTAATGTTTGTGTATATAATACACATTTTCATGTGTATCTCATTAAATAGAAACACATGGTAGTCATGTTTTTTAATTATATCCACTTAACTGGGAAGGAAACACGAAACATGACAAGGAATATAAACCTTTGATTTCATCTAAAACTCTCGTCGCCCTAGTAGTATGTAAACGTATCCTTTATGAGCATATTTGGTATTTTCAATAGAACTATAAAAATATATATTTTAATATAGAATTATATATAAGACAATGTTCAGTGCACCATCCATCACAACTGTTCCACCTGACAACCTTATATTAAATCCAATTGAGTCGGTGCTTAACATAAACAGTGTTGACAACAAGTTTCAAACCACTTATGTCTACCATTATATGGGTTTATAACAAAAATAATGGAACAACGAGTGTTCAATAATTGTAATTTACAACTTCTTTGTCTTTGTACATGTGTTTTCTACATTAGGTTTGATTTCATCTCTAAAGAGAAATTGTTGGAGAGAGATACTAAAGAGGTAGTAAAAATTGGTTGCATAAAAAATCTAAAAGGTATACATATACTTTTATTCCCTAAAAATATATTGTTTTGTGACATTAATCCCCTGTAAAAAATATTTTTGTTTCTTTTTGGTCCTTGCAAATATACCACTTTATGCTTTGATCATTCATGATTTATTTTAGTCTCGGAAAAATGTGTTAATCTTTAAATTGGTCCCTAAATTATTCATTTTAGTGCTTATTTTGAGGGATTTAAATCAAATATTCAAAATTTACTAGGACCAATTCGAGTATAAATATATTTTGTACGGACTAAAACAAAAAGTTATGGACTAAAAGTAAATTTTTTCAAATTTGCAGGGACAAAAATAAATATACAATGAATGAACCAAATCTCTTGATATTTACATGGACTATTTGCATATTTGTGCACAAACAACTTCTTATAATTTTAAGGGACAATATTAAGATGATGAAATAAAGTGGTTCATAAAAAAAAATGTTCATGAATTGGCCAAAGAAAATATTCTTAGTACAAGGTTTATGATTATTACGTACTAAAGAGGTTGAAATGCCTAGAAAACATAACAGTGGTCGAAACAACTCACTAAAAGAGGGTAAATTGTTGTAAAGCCCATTATAATTTCCTAATTTTAAAAACAAATAACTAAACCGTATCGCTTAAATTTGATAAGCAACAAATGTAAGGTATAACATAAAAAGACATTGGCAACTTCTTAACACTTTTTCACACCTTCCATGTGTAACTACGTCCTAAAATATCCAAGTTAACCGAGTGTCGTTTAACAACCATAATCCATCATTTCGTTGTTGTTTGTTTATAAATATTTCAGATTTCATAATCACTTCCCACATTCAATTAACCCTATAACAACACATCTCAAACTCGTAATTGAAACAAAATGCAGAAAACAAGCTCAAATATTGAGATCCTAAGAGTGCAAGCTATATCAATTCTCTGCACACCCCACCCTTTTCTTGAATTTTCTGGCTTTGCTCCCATTCCAGATAAAGTTGATCCAATTCTTAGCACAAAACAACAAATTAAGAACGACGCTCTTTTTGATTTTGATGGATTTTCTCACGTTCAAGATAAAGTTGATCCATTTTGTAGTACAAAACAACAAATTGAAAACGACGCTTTTCTTGATTTTGATGGCTTTTCTCCAGCTGAAGATAAAGTCGATCCATATTATAGAACCAAAGAACAAATGCAAGACAATGTTGAAGAAGGAGAGTTTAGTTTTGCAGGCACCAAAATCCAAGGAATGCATATATTTGCCGATGAGATATTTGAAAATGGAAAAATACAACAAATACCACACACATTTGACCAATCTCTATCCATCTATCCCACCTCAAACAATAATGCCTCACATCTTCGACCACCACTAAAGAAGATCTTTATGAAGAATTCCGTATATCGACACTCAATGCTAGGTGGTATTTCAAAAGAATCTCAAAAAGAGTCATTGAGGAATATGACAATGGTGGAGATAAAGGATTCGAATGAGTGTTACGAAAAAAGCAACTCCACAGGGTCATCAAATTTGTGGAAATTTAGACAAAACATGAATCTTCGAAGTAACAGCGACCATAAGGATTCTTTAATTTTATTGAATGCTTCGGCTCCAAAAAAATTTAGAAAGCCAAAGGTAGAAAACATTGTCAATAAAAAGAGGAAGGAAGAAAAACACAAAAATGGATTATCAGCTTACGAGAAGTTGTACGTGTCTAATAAAACGAGGAAGGATAGCAACAAAAAAAGATCATTTTTGCCTTACAAACACCAATTATTTGGGCTCTTTACCAACATGAATGGGTTGAGTAGGAACATTCATCCCTTTTGAGTTTGAATTGTCAAGTTTTCTCATTATGAGAATACATGTGATTTTTGACATAGTAGAATACTTTAATGTACATAAAATAAGCTAATTAGTAATAGGTTTTGTTTCTCTCATTTCTGAAAATCGAGAGTTCAATTTCCCAGCATGATAATGTAGAGTGAATGATCTAATGTTTGTGTATATAATACACATTTTCATGTGTATCTCATTAAATAGAAACACATGGTAGTCATGTTTTTTAATTATATCCACTTAACTGGGAAGGAAACACGAAACATGACAAGGAATATAAACCTTTGATTTCATCTAAAACTCTCGTCGCCCTAGTAGTATGTAAACGTATCCTTTATGAGCATATTTGGTATTTTCAATAGAACTATTAAAATATATATTTTAATATAGAATTATATATAAGACAATGTTCAGTGCACCATCCATCACAACTGTTCCACCTGACAACCTTATATTAAATCCAATTGAGTCGGTGCTTAACATAAACAGTGTTGACAACAAGTTTCAAACCACTTATGTCTACCATTATATGGGTTTATAACAAAAATAATGGAACAACGAGTGTTCAATAATTGTAATTTACAACTTCTTTGTCTTTGTACATGTGTTTTCTACATTAGGTTTGATTTCATCTCTAAAGAGAAATTGTTGGAGAGAGATACTAAAGAGGTAGTAAAAATTGGTTGCATAAAAAATCTAAAAGGTATACATATACTTTTATTCCCTAAAAATATATTGTTTTTTGACATTAATCCCCTGTAAAAAATATTTTTGTTTCTTTTTGGTCCTTGCAAATATACCACTTTATGCTTTGATCATTAATGATTTATTTTAGTCTCGGAAAAATGTGTTAATCTTTAAATTGGTCCCTAAATTATTCATTTTAGTGCTTATTTTGAGGGATTTAAATCAAATATTCAAAATTTACTAGGACCAATTCGAGTATAAATATATTTTGTACGGACTAAAACAAAAAGTTATGGACTAAAAGTAAATTTTTTCAAATTTGCAGGGACAAAAATAAATATACAATGAATGAACCAAATCTCTTGATATTTACATGGACTATTTGCATATTTGTGCACAAACAACTTCTTATAATTTTAAGGGACAATATTAAGATGATGAAATAAAGTGGTTCATAAAAAAAAATGTTCATGAATTGGCCAAAGAAAATATTCTTAGTACAAGGTTTATGATTATTACGTACTAAAGAGGTTGAAATGCCTAGAAAACATAACAGTGGTCGAAACAACTCACTAAAAGAGGGTAAATTGTTGTAAAGCCCATTATAATTTCCTAATTTTAAAAACAAATAACTAAACCGTATCGCTTAAATTTGATAAGCAACAAATGTAAGGTATAACATAAAAAGACATTGGCAACTTCTTAACACTCTTTCACACCTTCCATGTGTAACTACGTCCTAAAATATCCAAGTTAACCGAGTGTCGTTTAACAACCATAATCCATCATTTCGTTGTTGTTTGTTTATAAATATTTCAGATTTCATAATCACTTCCCACATTCAATTAACCCTATAACAACACATCTCAAACTCGTAATTGAAACAAAATGCAGAAAACAAGCTCAAATATTGAGATCCTAAGAGTGCAAGCTCTATCAATTCTCTGCACACCCCACCCTTTTCTTGAATATTCTGGCTTTGCTCCCATTCCAGATAAAGTTGATCCAATTCTTAGCACAAAACAACAAATTAAGAACGACGCTCTTTTTGATTTTGATGGATTTTCTCACGTTCAAGATAAAGTTGATCCATTTTGTAGTACAAAACAACAAATTGAAAACGACGCTTTTCTTGATTTTGATGGCTTTTCTCCAGCTGAAGATAAAGTCGATCCATATTATAGAACCAAAGAACAAATGCAAGACAATGTTGAAGAAGGAGAGTTTAGTTTTGCATGCACCAAAATCCAAGGAATGCATATATTTGCCGATGAGATATTTGAAAATGGAAAAATACGACAAATACCACACACATTTGACCAATCTCTATCCATCTATCCCACCTCAAACAATAATGCCTCACATCTTCGACCACCACTAAAGAAGATCTTTATGAAGAATTCCGTATATCGACACTCAATGCTAGGTGGTATTTCAAAAGAATCTCAAAAAGAGTCATTGAGGAATATGACAATGGTGGAGATAAAGGATTCGAATGAGTGTTACGAAAAAAGCAACTCCACAGGGTCATCAAATTTGTGGAAATTTAGACAAAACATGAATCTTCGAAGTAACAGCGACCATAAGGATTCTTTAATTTTATTGAATGCTTCGGCTCCAAAAAAATTTAGAAAGCCAAAGGTAGAAAACATTGTCAATAAAAAGAGGAAGGAAGAAAAACACAAAAATGGATTATCAGCTTACGAGAAGTTGTACGTGTCTAATAAAACGATGAAGGATAGCAACAAAAAAAGATCATTTTTGCCGTACAAACACCAATTATTTGGGCTCTTTACCAACATGAATGGATTGAGTAGGAACATTCATCCCTTTTGAGTTTGAATTGTCAAGTTTTCTCATTATGAGAATACATGTGATTTTTGACATAGTAGAATACTTTAATGTACATAAAATAAGCTAATTAGTAATAGGTTTTTGTTTCTCTCATTTCTGAAAATCGAGAGTTCAATTTCCTAGCATGATAATGTAGAGTGAATGATCTAATGTTTGTGTATATAATACACATTTTCATGTGTATCTCATTAAATAGAAACACATGGTAATCATGTTTTTTAATTATATCCACTTAACTGGGAAGGAAACACGAAACATGACAAGGAATATAAACCTTTGATTTCATCTAACACTCTCGTCGCCCTAGTAGTATGTAAACGTATCCTTTATGAGCATATTTGGTATTTTCAATAGAACTATAAAAATATATATTTTAATATAGAATTATATATAAGACAATGTTCAGTGCACCATCCATCACAACTGTTCCACCTGACAACCTTATATTAAATCCAATTGAGTCGGTGCTTAACATAAACAGTGTTGACAACAAGTTTCAAACCACTTATGTCTACCATTATATGGGTTTATAACAAAAATAATGGAACAACGAGTGTTCAATAATTGTAATTTACAACTTCTTTGTCTTTGTACATGTGTTTTCTACATTAGGTTTGATTTCATCTCTAAAGAGAAATTGTTGGAGAGAGATACTAAAGAGGTAGTAAAAATTGGTTGCATAAAAAATCTAAAAGGTATACATATACTTTTATTCCCTAAAAATATATTGTTTTTTGACATTAATCCCCTGTAAAATATATTTTTGTTTCTTTTTGGTCCTTGCAAATATACCACTTTATGCTTTGATCATTAATGATTTATTTTAGTCTCGGAAAAATGTGTTAATCTTTAAATTGGTCCCTAAATTATTCATTTTAGTGCTTATTTTGAGGGATTAAAATCAAATATTCAAAATTTACTAGGACCAATTCGAGTATAAATATATTTTGTACGGACTAAAACAAAAAGTTATGGACTAAAAGTAAATTTTTTCAAATTTGCAGGGACAAAAATAAATATACAAGGAATGATCCAAATCTCTTGATATTTACATGGACTATTTGCATATTTGTGCACAAACAACTTCATATAATTTTAAGGGACAATATTAAGATGATGAATTAAAGTGGTTCATAAAAAAAAATGTTCATGAATTGGCCAAAGAAAATATTCATAGTACAAGGTTTATGATTATTACGTACTAAAGAGGTTGAAATGCCTAGAAAACATAACAGTGGTCGAAACAACTCACTAAAAGAGGGTTAATAATTGTTGTAAAGCCCATTATAATTTCCTAATTTTAAAAACAAATAACTAAACCGTATCGCTTAAATTTGATAAGCAACAAATGTAAGGTATAACATAAAAAGACATTGGCAACTTCTTAACACTCTTTCACACCTTCCATGTGTAACTACGTCCTAAAATATCCAAGTTAACCGAGTGTCGTTTAACAACCATAATCCATCATTTCGTTGTTGTTTGTTTATAAATATTTCAGATTTCATAATCACTTCCCACATTCAATTAACCCTATAACAACACATCTCAAACTCGTAATTGAAACAAAATGCAGAAAACAAGCTCAAATATTGAGATCCTAAGAGTGCAAGCACTATCAATTCTCTGCACACCCCACCCTTTTCTTGAATTTTCTGGCTTTGCTCCCATTCCAGATAAAGTTGATCCAATTCTTAGCACAAAACAACAAATTAAGAACGACGCTCTTTTTGATTTTGATGGATTTTCTCACGTTCAAGATAAAGTTGATCCATTTTGTAGTACAAAACAACAAATTGAAAACGACGCTTTTCTTGATTTTGATGGCTTTTCTCCAGCTGAAGATAAAGTCGATCAATATTATAGAACCAAAGAACAAATGCAAGACAATGTTGAAGAAGGAGAGTTTAGTTTTGCATGCACCAAAGTCCAAGGAATGCATATATTTGCCGATGAGATATTTGAAAATGGAAAAATACGACAAATACCACACACATTTGACCAATCTCTATCCATCTATCCCACCTCAAACAATAATGCCTCACATCTTCGACCACCACTAAAGAAGATCTTTATAAAGAATTACGTATATCGACACTCAATGCTAGGTGGTATTTCAAAAGAATCTCAAAAAGAGTCATTGAGGAATATGACAATGGTGGAGATAAAGGATTCGAATGAGTGTTACGAAAAAAGCAACTCCACAGGGTCATCAAATTTGTGGAAATTTAGACAAAACATGAATCTTCGAAGTAACAGCGACCATAAGGATTCTTTAATTTTATTGAATGCTTCGGCTCCAAAAAAATTTAGAAAGCCAAAGGTAGAAAACATTGTCAATAAAAAGAGGAAGGAAGAAAAACACAAAAATGGATTATCAGCTTACGAGAAGTTGTACGTGTCTAATAAAACGAGGAAGGATAGCAACAAAAAAAGATCATTTTTGCCTTACAAACACCAATTATTTGGGCTCTTTACCAACATGAATGGGTTGAGTAGGAACATTCATCCCTTTTGAGTTTGAATTGTCAAGTTTTCTCATTATGAGAATACATGTGATTTTTGACATAGTAGAATACTTTAATGTACATAAAATAAGCTAATTAGTAATAGGTTTTGTTTCTCTCATTTCTGAAAATCGAGAGTTCAATTTCCCAGCATGATAATGTAGAGTGAATGATCTAATGTTTGTGTATATAATACACATTTTCATGTGTATCTCATTAAATAGAAACACATGGTAGTCATGTTTTTTAATTATATCCACTTAACTGGGAAGGAAACACGAAACATGACAAGGAATATAAACCTTTGATTTCATCTAAAACTCTCGTCGCCCTAGTAGTATGTAAACGTATCCTTTATGAGCATATTTGGTATTTTCAATAGAACTATAAAAATATATATTTTAATATAGAATTATATATAAGACAATGTTCAGTGCACCATCCATCACAACTGTTCCACCTGACAACCTTATATTAAATCCAATTGAGTCGGTGCTTAACATAAACAGTGTTGACAACAAGTTTCAAACCACTTATGTCTACCATTATATGGGTTTATAACAAAAATAATGGAACAACGAGTGTTCAATAATTGTAATTTACAACTTCTTTGTCTTTGTACATGTGTTTTCTACATTAGGTTTGATTTCATCTCTAAAGAGAAATTGTTGGAGAGAGATACTAAAGAGGTAGTAAAAATTGGTTGCATAAAAAATCTAAAAGGTATACATATACTTTTATTCCCTAAAAATATATTGTTTTTTGACATTAATCCCCTGTAAAAAATATTTTTGTTTCTTTTTGGTCCTTGCAAATATACCACTTTATGCTTTGATCATTAATGATTTATTTTAGTCTCGGAAAAATGTGTTAATCTTTAAATTGGTCCCTAAATTATTCATTTTAGTGCTTATTTTGAGGGATTTAAATCAAATATTCAAAATTTACTAGGACCAATTCGAGTATAAATATATTTTGTACGGACTAAAACAAAAAGTTATGGACTAAAAGTAAATTTTTTCAAATTTGCAGGGACAAAAATAAATATACAATGAATGAACCAAATCTCTTGATATTTACATGGACTATTTGCATATTTGTGCACAAACAACTTCTTATAATTTTAAGGGACAATATTAAGATGATGAAATAAAGTGGTTCATAAAAAAAAATGTTCATGAATTGGCCAAAGAAAATATTCTTAGTACAAGGTTTATGATTATTACGTACTAAAGAGGTTGAAATGCCTAGAAAACATAACAGTGGTCGAAACAACTCACTAAAAGAGGGTAAATTGTTGTAAAGCCCATTATAATTTCCTAATTTTAAAAACAAATAACTAAACCGTATCGCTTAAATTTGATAAGCAACAAATGTAAGGTATAACATAAAAAGACATTGGCAACTTCTTAACACTCTTTCACACCTTCCATGTGTAACTACGTCCTAAAATATCCAAGTTAACCGAGTGTCGTTTAACAACCATAATCCATCATTTCGTTGTTGTTTGTTTATAAATATTTCAGATTTCATAATCACTTCCCACATTCAATTAACCCTATAACAACACATCTCAAACTCGTAATTGAAACAAAATGCAGAAAACAAGCTCAAATATTGAGATCCTAAGAGTGCAAGCTCTATCAATTCTCTGCACACCCCACCCTTTTCTTGAATATTCTGGCTTTGCTCCCATTCCAGATAAAGTTGATCCAATTCTTAGCACAAAACAACAAATTAAGAACGACGCTCTTTTTGATTTTGATGGATTTTCTCACGTTCAAGATAAAGTTGATCCATTTTGTAGTACAAAACAACAAATTGAAAACGACGCTTTTCTTGATTTTGATGGCTTTTCTCCAGCTGAAGATAAAGTCGATCCATATTATAGAACCAAAGAACAAATGCAAGACAATGTTGAAGAAGGAGAGTTTAGTTTTGCATGCACCAAAATCCAAGGAATGCATATATTTGCCGATGAGATATTTGAAAATGGAAAAATACGACAAATACCACACACATTTGACCAATCTCTATCCATCTATCCCACCTCAAACAATAATGCCTCACATCTTCGACCACCACTAAAGAAGATCTTTATGAAGAATTCCGTATATCGACACTCAATGCTAGGTGGTATTTCAAAAGAATCTCAAAAAGAGTCATTGAGGAATATGACAATGGTGGAGATAAAGGATTCGAATGAGTGTTACGAAAAAAGCAACTCCACAGGGTCATCAAATTTGTGGAAATTTAGACAAAACATGAATCTTCGAAGTAACAGCGACCATAAGGATTCTTTAATTTTATTGAATGCTTCGGCTCCAAAAAAATTTAGAAAGCCAAAGGTAGAAAACATTGTCAATAAAAAGAGGAAGGAAGAAAAACACAAAAATGGATTATCAGCTTACGAGAAGTTGTACGTGTCTAATAAAACGAGGAAGGATAGCAACAAAAAAAGATCATTTTTGCCTTACAAACACCAATTATTTGGGCTCTTTACCAACATGAATGGGTTGAGTAGGAACATTCATCCCTTTTGAGTTTGAATTGTCAAGTTTTCTCATTATGAGAATACATGTGATTTTTGACATAGTAGAATACTTTAATGTACTTAAAATAAGCTAATTAGTAATAGGTTTTGTTTCTCTCATTTCTGAAAATCGAGAGCTCAATTTCCCAGCATGATAATGTAGAGTGAATGATCTAATGTTTGTGTATATAATACACATTTTCATGTGTATCTCATTAAATAGAAACACATGGTAATCATGTTTTTTAATTATATCCACTTAACTGGGAAGGAAACACGAAACATGACAAGGAATATAAACCTTTGATTTCATCTAACACTCTCGTCGCCCTAGTAGTATGTAAACGTATCCTTTATGAGCATATTTGGTATTTTCAATAGAACTATAAAAATATATATTTTAATATAGAATTAGATATAAGACAATGTTCAGTGCACCATCCATCACAACTGTTCCACCTGACAACCTTATATTAAATCCAATTGAGTCGGTGCTTAACATAAACAGTGTTGACAACAAGTTTCAAACCACTTATGTCTACCATTATATGGGTTTATAACAAAAATAATGGAACAACGAGTGTTCAATAATTGTAATTTACAACTTCTTTGTCTTTGTACATGTGTTTTCTACATTAGGTTTGATTTCATCTCTAAAGAGAAATTGTTGGAGAGAGATACTAAAGAGGTAGTAAAAATTGGTTGCATAAAAAATCTAAAAGGTATACATATACTTTTATTCCCTAAAAATATATTGTTTTTTGACATTAATCCCCTGTAAAAAATATTTTTGTTTCTTTTTGGTCCTTGCAAATATACCACTTTATGCTTTGATCATTAATGATTTATTTTAGTCTCGGAAAAATGTGTTATTCTTTAAATTGGTCCCTAAATTATTCATTTTAGTGCTTATTTTGAGGGATTAAAATCAAATATTCAAAATTTACTAGGACCAATTCGAGTATAAATATATTTTGTACGGACTAAAACAAAAAGTTATGGACTAAAAGTAAATTTTTTCAAATTTGCAGGGACAAAAATAAATATACAAGGAATGAACCAAATCTCTTGATATTTACATGGACTATTTGCATATTTGTGCACAAACAACTTCATATAATTTTAAGGGACAATATTAAGATGATGAATTAAAGTGGTTCATAAAAAAAAATGTTCATGAATTGGCCAAAGAAAATATTCATAGTACAAGGTTTATGATTATTACGTACTAAAGAGGTTGAAATGCCTAGAAAACATAACAGTGGTCGAAACAACTCACTAAAAGAGGGTTAATAATTGTTGTAAAGCCCATTATAATTTCCTAATTTTAAAAACAAATAACTAAACCGTATCGCTTAAATTTGATAAGCAACAAATGTAAGGTATAACATAAAAAGACATTGGCAACTTCTTAACACTCTTTCACACCTTCCATGTGTAACTACGTCCTAAAATATCCAAGTTAACCGAGTGTCGTTTAACAACCATAATCCATCATTTCGTTGTTGTTTGTTTATAAATATTTCAGATTTCATAATCACTTCCCACATTCAATTAACCCTATAACAACACATCTCAAACTCGTAATTGAAACAAAATGCAGAAAACAAGCTCAAATATTGAGATCCTAAGAGTGCAAGCTCTATCAATTCTCTGCACACCCCACCCTTTTCTTGAATTTTCTAGCTTTGCTCCCATTCCAAATAAAGTTGATCCAATTCTTAGCACAAAACAACAAATTAAGAACGATGCTCTTTTTGATTTTGATGGATTTTCTCACGTTCAAGATAAAGTTGATCCATTTTGTAGTACAAAACAACAAATTGAAAACGACGCTTTTCTTGATTTTGATGGCTTTTCTCCAGCTGAAGATAAAGTCGATCCATATTATAGAACCAAAGAACAAATGCAAGACAATGTTGAAGAAGGAGAGTTTAGTTTTGCATGCACCAAAGTCCAAGGAATGCATATATTTGCCGATGAGATATTTGAAAATGGAAAAATACGACAAATACCACACACATTTGACCAATCTCTATCCATCTATCCCACCTCAAACAATAATGCCTCACATCTTCGACCACCACTAAAGAAGATCTTTATAAAGAATTACGTATATCGACACTCAATGCTAGGTGGTATTTCAAAAGAATCTCAAAAAGAGTCATTGAGGAATATGACAATGGTGGAGATAAAGGATTCGAATGAGTGTTACGAAAAAAGCAACTCCACAGGGTCATCAAATTTGTGGAAATTTAGACAAAACATGAATCTTCGAAGTAACAGCGACCATAAGGATTCTTTAATTTTATTGAATGCTTCGGCTCCAAAAAAATTTAGAAAGCCAAAGGTAGAAAACATTGTCAATAAAAAGAGGAAGGAAGAAAAACACAAAAATGGATTATCAGCTTACGAGAAGTTGTACGTGTCTAATAAAACGAGGAAGGATAGCAACAAAAAAAGATCATTTTTGCCTTACAAACACCAATTATTTGGGCTCTTTACCAACATGAATGGGTTGAGTAGGAACATTCATCCCTTTTGAGTTTGAATTGTCAAGTTTTCTCATTATGAGAATACATGTGATTTTTGACATAGTAGAATACTTTAATGTACATAAAATAAGCTAATTAGTAATAGGTTTTGTTTCTCTCATTTCTGAAAATCGAGAGTTCAATTTCCCAGCATGATAATGTAGAGTGAATGATCTAATGTTTGTGTATATAATACACATTTTCATGTGTATCTCATTAAATAGAAACACATGGTAGTCATGTTTTTTAATTATATCCACTTAACTGGGAAGGAAACACGAAACATGACAAGGAATATAAACCTTTGATTTCATCTAAAACTCTCGTCGCCCTAGTAGTATGTAAACGTATCCTTTATGAGCATATTTGGTATTTTCAATAGAACTATAAAAATATATATTTTAATATAGAATTATATATAAGACAATGTTCAGTGCACCATCCATCACAACTGTTCCACCTGACAACCTTATATTAAATCCAATTGAGTCGGTGCTTAACATAAACAGTGTTGACAACAAGTTTCAAACCACTTATGTCTACCATTATATGGGTTTATAACAAAAATAATGGAACAACGAGTGTTCAATAATTGTAATTTACAACTTCTTTGTCTTTGTACATGTGTTTTCTACATTAGGTTTGATTTCATCTCTAAAGAGAAATTGTTGGAGAGAGATACTAAAGAGGTAGTAAAAATTGGTTGCATAAAAAATCTAAAAGGTATACATATACTTTTATTCCCTAAAAATATATTGTTTTTTGACATTAATCCCCTGTAAAAAATATTTTTGTTTCTTTTTGGTCCTTGCAAATATACCACTTTATGCTTTGATCATTAATGATTTATTTTAGTCTCGGAAAAATGTGTTAATCTTTAAATTGGTCCCTAAATTATTCATTTTAGTGCTTATTTTGAGGGATTTAAATCAAATATTCAAAATTTACTAGGACCAATTCGAGTATAAATATATTTTGTACGGACTAAAACAAAAAGTTATGGACTAAAAGTAAATTTTTTCAAATTTGCAGGGACAAAAATAAATATACAATGAATGAACCAAATCTCTTGATATTTACATGGACTATTTGCATATTTGTGCACAAACAACTTCTTATAATTTTAAGGGACAATATTAAGATGATGAAATAAAGTGGTTCATAAAAAAAAATGTTCATGAATTGGCCAAAGAAAATATTCTTAGTACAAGGTTTATGATTATTACGTACTAAAGAGGTTGAAATGCCTAGAAAACATAACAGTGGTCGAAACAACTCACTAAAAGAGGGTAAATTGTTGTAAAGCCCATTATAATTTCCTAATTTTAAAAACAAATAACTAAACCGTATCGCTTAAATTTGATAAGCAACAAATGTAAGGTATAACATAAAAAGACATTGGCAACTTCTTAACACTCTTTCACACCTTCCATGTGTAACTACGTCCTAAAATATCCAAGTTAACCGAGTGTCGTTTAACAACCATAATCCATCATTTCGTTGTTGTTTGTTTATAAATATTTCAGATTTCATAATCACTTCCCACATTCAATTAACCCTATAACAACACATCTCAAACTCGTAATTGAAACAAAATGCAGAAAACAAGCTCAAATATTGAGATCCTAAGAGTGCAAGCTCTATCAATTCTCTGCACACCCCACCCTTTTCTTGAATATTCTGGCTTTGCTCCCATTCCAGATAAAGTTGATCCAATTCTTAGCACAAAACAACAAATTAAGAACGACGCTCTTTTTGATTTTGATGGATTTTCTCACGTTCAAGATAAAGTTGATCCATTTTGTAGTACAAAACAACAAATTGAAAACGACGCTTTTCTTGATTTTGATGGCTTTTCTCCAGCTGAAGATAAAGTCGATCCATATTATAGAACCAAAGAACAAATGCAAGACAATGTTGAAGAAGGAGAGTTTAGTTTTGCATGCACCAAAATCCAAGGAATGCATATATTTGCCGATGAGATATTTGAAAATGGAAAAATACGACAAATACCACACACATTTGACCAATCTCTATCCATCTATCCCACCTCAAACAATAATGCCTCACATCTTCGACCACCACTAAAAAAGATCTTTATGAAGAATTCCGTATATCGACACTCAATGTTAGGTGGTATTTCAAAAGAATCTCAAAAAGAGTCATTGAGGAATATGACAATGGTGGAGATAAAGGATTCGAATGAGTGTTACGAAAAAAGCAACTCCACAGGGTCATCAAATTTGTGGAAATTTAGACAAAACATGAATCTTCGAAGTAACAGCGACCATAAGGATTCTTTAATTTTATTGAATGCTTCGGCTCCAAAAAAATTTAGAAAGCCAAAGGTAGAAAACATTGTCAATAAAAAGAGGAAGGAAGAAAAACACAAAAATGGATTATCAGCTTACGAGAAGTTGTACGTGTCTAATAAAACGAGGAAGGATAGCAACAAAAAAAGATCATTTTTGCCTTCCAAACACCAATTATTTGGGCTCTTTACCAACATGAATGGGTTGAGTAGGAACATTCATCCCTTTTGAGTTTGAATTGTCAAGTTTTCTCATTATGAGAATACATGTGATTTTTGACATAGTAGAATACTTTAATGTACATAAAATAAGCTAATTAGTAATAGGTTTTGTTTCTCTCATTTCTGAAAATCGAGAGTTCAATTTCCCAGCATGATAATGTAGAGTGAATGATCTAATGTTTGTGTATATAATACACATTTTCATGTGTATCTCATTAAATAGAAACACATGGTAATCATGTTTTTTAATTATATCCACTTAACTGGGAAGGAAACACGAAACATGACAAGGAATATAAACCTTTGATTTCATCTAACACTCTCGTCGCCCTAGTAGTATGTAAACGTATCCTTTATGAGCATATTTGGTATTTTCAATAGAACTATAAAAATATATATTTTAATATAGAATTAGATATAAGACAATGTTCAGTGCACCATCCATCACAACTGTTCCACCTGACAACCTTATATTAAATCCAATTGAGTCGGTGCTTAACATAAACAGTGTTGACAACAAGTTTCAAACCACTTATGTCTACCATTATATGGGTTTATAACAAAAATAATGGAACAACGAGTGTTCAATAATTGTAATTTACAACTTCTTTGTCTTTGTACATGTGTTTTCTACATTAGGTTTGATTTCATCTCTAAAGAGAAATTGTTGGAGAGAGATACTAAAGAGGTAGTAAAAATTGGTTGCATAAAAAATCTAAAAGGTATACATATACTTTTATTCCCTAAAAATATATTGTTTTTTGACATTAATCCCCTGTAAAAAATATTTTTGTTTCTTTTTGGTCCTTGCAAATATACCACTTTATGCTTTGATCATTAATGATTTATTTTAGTCTCGGAAAAATGTGTTATTCTTTAAATTGGTCCCTAAATTATTCATTTTAGTGCTTATTTTGAGGGATTAAAATCAAATATTCAAAATTTACTAGGACCAATTCGAGTATAAATATATTTTGTACGGACTAAAACAAAAAGTTATGGACTAAAAGTAAATTTTTTTAAATTTGCAGGGACAAAAATAAATATACAAGGAATGAACCAAATCTCTTGATATTTACATGGACTATTTGCATATTTGTGCACAAACAACTTCATATAATTTTAAGGGACAATATTAAGATGATGAATTAAAGTGGTTCATAAAAAAAAATGTTCATGAATTGGCCAAAGAAAATATTCATAGTACAAGGTTTATGATTATTACGTACTAAAGAGGTTGAAATGCCTAGAAAACATAACAGTGGTCGAAACAACTCACTAAAAGAGGGTTAATAATTGTTGTAAAGCCCATTATAATTTCCTAATTTTAAAAACAAATAACTAAACCGTATCGCTTAAATTTGATAAGCAACAAATGTAAGGTATAACATAAAAAGACATTGGCAACTTCTTAACACTCTTTCACACCTTCCATGTGTAACTACGTCCTAAAATATCCAAGTTAACCGAGTGTCGTTTAACAACCATAATCCATCATTTCGTTGTTGTTTGTTTATAAATATTTCAGATTTCATAATCACTTCCCACATTCAATTAACCCTATAACAACACATCTCAAACTCGTAATTGAAACAAAATGCAGAAAACAAGCTCAAATATTGAGATCCTAAGAGTGCAAGCTCTATCAATTCTCTGCACACCCCACCCTTTTCTTGAATATTCTGGCTTTGCTCCCATTCCAGATAAAGTTGATCCAATTCTTAGCACAAAACAACAAATTAAGAACGACGCTCTTTTTGATTTTGATGGATTTTCTCACGTTCAAGATAAAGTTGATCCATTTTGTAGTACAAAACAACAAATTGAAAACGACGCTTTTCTTGATTTTGATGGCTTTTCTCCAGCTGAAGATAAAGTCGATCCATATTATAGAACCAAAGAACAAATGCAAGACAATGTTGAAGAAGGAGAGTTTAGTTTTGCATGCACCAAAATCCAAGGAATGCATATATTTGCCGATGAGATATTTGAAAATGGAAAAATACGACAAATACCACACACATTTGACCAATCTCTATCCATCTATCCCACCTCAAACAATAATGCCTCACATCTTCGACCACCACTAAAGAAGATCTTTATGAAGAATTCCGTATATCGACACTCAATGCTAGGTGGTATTTCAAAAGAATCTCAAAAAGAGTCATTGAGGAATATGACAATGGTGGAGATAAAGGATTCGAATGAGTGTTACGAAAAAAGCAACTCCACAGGGTCATCAAATTTGTGGAAATTTAGACAAAACATGAATCTTCGAAGTAACAGCGACCATAAGGATTCTTTAATTTTATTGAATGCTTCGGCTCCAAAAAAATTTAGAAAGCCAAAGGTAGAAAACATTGTCAATAAAAAGAGGAAGGAAGAAAAACACAAAAATGGATTATCAGCTTACGAGAAGTTGTACGTGTCTAATAAAACGAGGAAGGATAGCAACAAAAAAAGATCATTTTTGCCTTACAAACACCAATTATTTGGGCTCTTTACCAACATGAATGGGTTGAGTAGGAACATTCATCCCTTTTGAGTTTGAATTGTCAAGTTTTCTCATTATGAGAATACATGTGATTTTTGACATAGTAGAATACTTTAATGTACTTAAAATAAGCTAATTAGTAATAGGTTTTGTTTCTCTCATTTCTGAAAATCGAGAGCTCAATTTCCCAGCATGATAATGTAGAGTGAATGATCTAATGTTTGTGTATATAATACACATTTTCATGTGTATCTCATTAAATAGAAACACATGGTAATCATGTTTTTTAATTATATCCACTTAACTGGGAAGGAAACACGAAACATGACAAGGAATATAAACCTTTGATTTCATCTAACACTCTCGTCGCCCTAGTAGTATGTAAACGTATCCTTTATGAGCATATTTGGTATTTTCAATAGAACTATAAAAATATATATTTTAATATAGAATTAGATATAAGACAATGTTCAGTGCACCATCCATCACAACTGTTCCACCTGACAACCTTATATTAAATCCAATTGAGTCGGTGCTTAACATAAACAGTGTTGACAACAAGTTTCAAACCACTTATGTCTACCATTATATGGGTTTATAACAAAAATAATGGAACAACGAGTGTTCAATAATTGTAATTTACAACTTCTTTGTCTTTGTACATGTGTTTTCTACATTAGGTTTGATTTCATCTCTAAAGAGAAATTGTTGGAGAGAGATACTAAAGAGGTAGTAAAAATTGGTTGCATAAAAAATCTAAAAGGTATACATATACTTTTATTCCCTAAAAATATATTGTTTTTTGACATTAATCCCCTGTAAAAAATATTTTTGTTTCTTTTTGGTCCTTGCAAATATACCACTTTATGCTTTGATCATTAATGATTTATTTTAGTCTCGGAAAAATGTGTTATTCTTTAAATTGGTCCCTAAATTATTCATTTTAGTGCTTATTTTGAGGGATTAAAATCAAATATTCAAAATTTACTAGGACCAATTCGAGTATAAATATATTTTGTACGGACTAAAACAAAAAGTTATGGACTAAAAGTAAATTTTTTTAAATTTGCAGGGACAAAAATAAATATACAAGGAATGAACCAAATCTCTTGATATTTACATGGACTATTTGCATATTTGTGCACAAACAACTTCATATAATTTTAAGGGACAATATTAAGATGATGAATTAAAGTGGTTCATAAAAAAAAATGTTCATGAATTGGCCAAAGAAAATATTCATAGTACAAGGTTTATGATTATTACGTACTAAAGAGGTTGAAATGCCTAGAAAACATAACAGTGGTCGAAACAACTCACTAAAAGAGGGTTAATAATTGTTGTAAAGCCCATTATAATTTCCTAATTTTAAAAACAAATAACTAAACCGTATCGCTTAAATTTGATAAGCAACAAATGTAAGGTATAACATAAAAAGACATTGGCAACTTCTTAACACTCTTTCACACCTTCCATGTGTAACTACGTCCTAAAATATCCAAGTTAACCGAGTGTCGTTTAACAACCATAATCCATCATTTCGTTGTTGTTTGTTTATAAATATTTCAGATTTCATAATCACTTCCCACATTCAATTAACCCTATAACAACACATCTCAAACTCGTAATTGAAACAAAATGCAGAAAACAAGCTCAAATATTGAGATCCTAAGAGTGCAAGCTCTATCAATTCTCTGCACACCCCACCCTTTTCTTGAATTTTCTAGCTTTGCTCCCATTCCAGATAAAGTTGATCCAATTCTTAGCACAAAACAACAAATTAAGAACGATGCTCTTTTTGATTTTGATGGATTTTCTCACGTTCAAGATAAAGTTGATCCATTTTGTAGTACAAAACAACAAATTGAAAACGACGCTTTTCTTGATTTTGATGGCTTTTCTCCAGCTAAAGATAAAGTCGATCCATATTATAGAACCAAAGAACAAATGCAAGACAATGTTGAAGAAGGAGAGTTTAGTTTTGCATGCACCAAAGTCCAAGGAATGCATATATTTGCCGATGAGATATTTGAAAATGGAAAAATACGACAAATACCACACACATTTGACCAATCTCTATCCATCTATCCCACCTCAAACAATAATGCCTCACATCTTCGACCACCACTAAAGAAGATCTTTATAAAGAATTACGTATATCGACACTCAATGCTAGGTGGTATTTCAAAAGAATCTCAAAAAGAGTCATTGAGGAATATGACAATGGTGGAGATAAAGGATTCGAATGAGTGTTACGAAAAAAGCAACTCCACAGGGTCATCAAATTTGTGGAAATTTAGACAAAACATGAATCTTCGAAGTAACAGCGACCATAAGGATTCTTTAATTTTATTGAATGCTTCGGCTCCAAAAAAATTTAGAAAGCCAAAGGTAGAAAACATTGTCAATAAAAAGAGGAAGGAAGAAAAACACAAAAATGGATTATCAGCTTACGAGAAGTTGTACGTGTCTAATAAAACGAGGAAGGATAGCAACAAAAAAAGATCATTTTTTCCTTACAAACACCAATTATTTGGGCTCTTTACCAACATGAATGGGTTGAGTAGGAACATTCATCCCTTTTGAGTTTGAATTGTCAAGTTTTCTCATTATGAGAATACATGTGATTTTTGACATAGTAGAATACTTTAATGTACATAAAATAAGCTAATTAGTAATAGGTTTTGTTTCTCTCATTTCTGAAAATCGAGAGTTCAATTTCCCAGCATGATAATGTAGAGTGAATGATCTAATGTTTGTGTATATAATACACATTTTCATGTGTATCTCATTAAATAGAAACACATGGTAGTCATGTTTTTTAATTATATCCACTTAACTGGGAAGGAAACACGAAACATGACAAGGAATATAAACCTTTGATTTCATCTAAAACTCTCGTCGCCCTAGTAGTATGTAAACGTATCCTTTATGAGCATATTTGGTATTTTCAATAGAACTATAAAAATATATATTTTAATATAGAATTATATATAAGACAATGTTCAGTGCACCATCCATCACAACTGTTCCACCTGACAACCTTATATTAAATCTAATTGAGTCGGTGCTTAACATAAACAGTGTTGACAACAAGTTTCAAACCACTTATGTCTACCATTATATGGGTTTATAACAAAAATAATGGAACAACGAGTGTTCAATAATTGTAATTTACAACTTCTTTGTCTTTGTACATGTGTTTTCTACATTAGGTTTGATTTCATCTCTAAAGAGAAATTGTTGGAGAGAGATACTAAAGAGGTAGTAAAAATTGGTTGCATAAAAAATCTAAAAGGTATACATATACTTTTATTCCCTAAAAATATATTGTTTTTTGACATTAATCCCCTGTAAAAAATATTTTTGTTTCTTTTTGGTCCTTGCAAATATACCACTTTATGCTTTGATCATTAATGATTTATTTTAGTCTCGGAAAAATGTGTTAATCTTTAAATTGGTCCCTAAATTATTCATTTTAGTGCTTATTTTGAGGGATTAAAATCAAATATTCAAAATTTACTAGGACCAATTCGAGTATAAATATATTTTGTACGGACTAAAACAAAAAGTTATGGACTAAAAGTAAATTTTTTCAAATTTGCAGGGACAAAAATAAATATACAAGGAATGAACCAAATCTCTTGATATTTACATAGACTATTTGCATATTTGTGCACAAACAACTTCATATAATTTTAAGGGACAATATTAAGATGATGAATTAAAGTGGTTCATAAAAAAAATGTTCATGAATTGGCCAAAGAAAATATTCTTAGTACAAGGTTTATGATTATTACGTACTAAAGAGGTTGAAATGCCTAGAAAACATAACAGTGGTCGAAACAACTCACTAAAAGAGGGTTAATAATTGTTGTAAAGCCCATTATAATTTGCTAATTTTAAAAACAAATAACTAAACCGTATCGCTTAAATTTGATAAGCAACAAATGTAAGGTATAACATAAAAAGACATTGGCAACTTCTTAACACTCTTTCACACCTTCCATGTGTAACTACGTCCTAAAATATCCAAGTTAACCGAGTGTCGTTTAACAACCATAATCCATCATTTCGTTGTTGTTTGTTTATAAATATTTCAGATTTCATAATCACTTCCCACATTCAATTAACCCTATAACAACACATCTCAAACTCGTAATTGAAACAAAATGCAGAAAACAAGCTCAAATATTGAGATCCTAAGAGTGCAAGCTCTATCAATTCTCTGCACACCCCACCCTTTTCTTGAATTTTCTGGCTTTGCTCCCATTCCAGATAAAGTTGATCCAATTCTTAGCACAAAACAACAAATTAAGAACGACGCTCTTTTTGATTTTGATGGATTTTCTCACGTTCAAGATAAAGTTGATCCATTTTGTAGTACAAAACAACAAATTGAAAACGACGCTTTTCTTGATTTTGATGGCTTTTCTCCAGCTGAAGATAAAGTCGATCCATATTATAGAACCAAAGAACAAATGCAAGACAATGTTGAAGAAGGAGAGTTTAGTTTTGCATGCACCAAATTCCAAGGAATGCATATATTTGCCGATGAGATATTTGAAAATGGAAAAATACGACAAATACCACACACATTTGACCAATCTCTATCCATCTATCCCACCTCAAACAATAATGCCTCACATCTTCGACCACCACTAAAGAAGATCTTTATAAAGAATTCCGTATATCGACACTCAATGCTAGGTGGTATTTCAAAAGAATCTCAAAAAGAGTCATTGAGGAATATGACAATGGTGGAGATAAAGGATTCGAATGAGTGTTACGAAAAAAGCAACTCCACAGGGTCATCAAATTTGTGGAAATTTAGACAAAACATGAATCTTCGAAGTAACAACGACCATAAGGATTCTTTAATTTTATTGAATGCTTCGGCTCCAAAAAAATTTAGAAAGCCAAAGGTAGAAAACATTGTCAATAAAAAGAGGAAGGAAGAAAAACACAAAAATGGATTATCAGCTTACGAGAAGTTGTACGTGTCTAATAAAACGAGGAAGGATAGCAACAAAAAAAGATCATTTTTGCCTTACAAACACCAATTATTTGGGCTCTTTACCAACATGAATGGGTTGAGTAGGAACATTCATCCCTTTTGAGTTTGAATTGTCAAGTTTTCTCATTATGAGAATACATGTGATTTTTGACATAGTAGAATACTTTAATGTACTTAAAATAAGCTAATTAGTAATAGGTTTTGTTTCTCTCATTTCTGAAAATCGAGAGCTCAATTTCCCAGCATGATAATGTAGAGTGAATGATCTAATGTTTGTGTATATAATACACATTTTCATGTGTATCTCATTAAATAGAAACACATGGTAATCATGTTTTTTAATTATATCCACTTAACTGGGAAGGAAACACGAAACATGACAAGGAATATAAACCTTTGATTTCATCTAACACTCTCGTCGCCCTAGTAGTATGTAAACGTATCCTTTATGAGCATATTTGGTATTTTCAATAGAACTATAAAAATATATATTTTAATATAGAATTATATATAAGACAATGTTCAGTGCACCATCCATCACAACTGTTCCACCTGACAACCTTATATTAAATCTAATTGAGTCGGTGCTTAACATAAACAGTGTTGACAACAAGTTTCAAACCACTTATGTCTACCATTATATGGGTTTATAACAAAAATAATGGAACAACGAGTGTTCAATAATTGTAATTTACAACTTCTTTGTCTTTGTACATGTGTTTTCTACATTAGGTTTGATTTCATCTCTAAAGAGAAATTGTTGGAGAGAGATACTAAAGAGGTAGTAAAAATTGGTTGCATAAAAAATCTAAAAGGTATACATATACTTTTATTCCCTAAAAATATATTGTTTTTTGACATTAATCCCCTGTAAAAAATATTTTTGTTTCTTTTTGGTCCTTGCAAATATACCACTTTATGCTTTGATCATTAATGATTTATTTTAGTCTCGGAAAAATGTGTTAATCTTTAAATTGGTCCCTAAATTATTCATTTTAGTGCTTATTTTGAGGGATTAAAATCAAATATTCAAAATTTACTAGGACCAATTCGAGTATAAATATATTTTGTACGGACTAAAACAAAAAGTTATGGAATAAAAGTAAATTTTTTCAAATTTGCAGGGACAAAAATAAATATACAAGGAATGAACCAAATCTCTTGATATTTACATGGACTATTTGCATATTTGTGCACAAACAACTTCATATAATTTTAAGGGACAATATTAAGATGATGAAATAAAGTGGTTCATAAAAAAAAATGTTCATGAATTGGCCAAAGAAAATATTCTTAGTACAAGGTTTATGATTATTACGTACTAAAGAGGTTGAAATGCCTAGAAAACATAACAGTGGTCGAAACAACTCACTAAAAGAGGGTAAATTGTTGTAAAGCCCATTATAATTTCCTAATTTTAAAAACAAATAACTAAACCGTATCGCTTAAATTTGATAAGCAACAAATGTAAGGTATAACATAAAAAGACATTGGCAACTTCTTAACACTTTTTCACACCTTCCATGTGTAACTACGTCCTAAAATATCCAAGTTAACCGAGTGTCGTTTAACAACCATAATCCATCATTTCGTTGTTGTTTGTTTATAAATATTTCAGATTTCATAATCACTTCCCACATTCAATTAACCCTATAACAACACATCTCAAACTCGTAATTGAAACAAAATGCAGAAAACAAGCTCAAATATTGAGATCCTAAGAGTGCAAGCTCTATCAATTCTCTGCACACCCCACCCTTTTCTTGAATTTTCTGGCTTTGCTCCCATTCCAGATAAAGTTGATCCAATTCTTAGCACAAAACAACAAATTAAGAACGACGCTCTTTTTGATTTTGATGGATTTTCTCACGTTCAAGATAAAGTTGATCCATTTTGTAGTACAAAACAACAAATTGAAAACGACGCTTTTCTTGATTTTGATGGCTTTTCTCCAGCTGAAGATAAAGTCGATCCATATTATAGAACCAAAGAACAAATGCAAGACAATGTTGAAGAAGGAGAGTTTAGTTTTGCATGCACCAAAGTCCAAGGAATGCATATATTTGCCGATGAGATATTTGAAAATGGAAAAATACGACAAATACCACACACATTTGACCATCTTTATCCATCTATCCCACCTCAAACAATAATGCCTCACATCTTCGACCACCACTAAAGAAGATCTTTATAAAGAATTCCGTATATCGACACTCAATGCTAGGTGGTATTTCAAAAGAATCTCAAAAAGAGTCATTGAGGAATATGACAATGGTGGATATAAAGGATTTGAATGAGTGTTACGAAAAAAGCAACTCCACAGGGTCATCAAATTTGTGGAAATTTAGACAAAACATGAATCTTCGAAGTAACAGCGACCATAAGGATTCTTTAATTTTATTAAATGCTTCGGCTCCAAAAAAATTTAGAAAGCCAAAGGTAGAAAACATTGTCAATAAAAAGAGGAAGGAAGAAAAACACAAAAATGGATTATCAGCTTACGAGAAGTTGTACGTGTCTAATAAAACGACGAAGGATAGCAACAAAAAAAGATCATTTTTGCCTTACAAACACCAATTATTTGGGCTCTTTACCAACATGAATGGGTTGAGTAGGAACATTCATCCCTTTTGAGTTTGAATTGTCAAATTTTCTCATTATGAGAATACATGTGATTTTTGACATAGTAGAATACTTTAATGTACATAAAATAAGCTAATTAGTAATAGGTTTTGTTTCTCTCATTTCTGAAAATCGAGAGTTCAATTTCCCAGCATGATAATGTAGAGTGAATGATCTAATGTTTGTGTATATAATACACATTTTCATGTGTATCTCATTAAATAGAAACACATGGTAATCATGTTTTTTAATTATATCCACTTAACTGGGAAGGAAACACGAAACATGACAAGGAATATAAACCTTTGATTTCATCTAACACTCTCGTCGCCCTAGTAGTATGTAAACGTATCCTTTATGAGCATATTTGGTATTTTCAATAGAACTATAAAAATATATATTTTAATATAGAATTATATATAAGACAATGTTCAGTGCACCATCCATCACAACTGTTCCACCTGACAACCTTATATTAAATCTAATTGAGTCGGTGCTTAACATAAACAGTGTTGACAACAAGTTTCAAACCACTTATGTCTACCATTATATGGGTTTATAACAAAAATAATGGAACAACGAGTGTTCAATAATTGTAATTTACAACTTCTTTGTCTTTGTACATGTGTTTTCTACATTAGGTTTGATTTCATCTCTAAAGAGAAATTGTTGGAGAGAGATACTAAAGAGGTAGTAAAAATTGGTTGCATAAAAAATCTAAAAGGTATACATATACTTTTATTCCCTAAAAATATATTGTTTTTTGACATTAATCCCCTGTAAAAAATATTTTTGTTTCTTTTTGGTCCTTGCAAATATACCACTTTATGCTTTGATCATTAATGATTTATTTTAGTCTCGGAAAAATGTGTTAATCTTTAAATTGGTCCCTAAATTATTCATTTTAGTGCTTATTTTGAGGGATTAAAATCAAATATTCAAAATTTACTAGGACCAATTCGAGTATAAATATATTTTGTACGGACTAAAACAAAAAGTTATGGACTAAAAGTAAATTTTTTCAAATTTGCAGGGACAAAAATAAATATACAAGGAATGAACCAAATCTCTTGATATTTACATGGACTATTTGCATATTTGTGCACAAACAACTTCATATAATTTTAAGGGACAATATTAAGATGATGAATTAAAGTGGTTCATAAAAAAAAATGTTCATGAATTGGCCAAAGAAAATATTCATAGTACAAGGTTTATGATTATTACGTACTAAAGAGGTTGAAATGCCTAGAAAACATAACAGTGGTCGAAACAACTCACTAAAAGAGGGTTAATAATTGTTGTAAAGCCCATTATAATTTCCTAATTTCAAAAACAAATAACTAAACCGTATCGCTTAAATTTGATAAGCAACAAATGTAAGGTATAACATAAAAAGACATTGGCAACTTCTTAACACTCTTTCACACCTTCCATGTGTAACTACGTCCTAAAATATCCAAGTTAACCGAGTGTCGTTTAACAACCATAATCCATCATTTCGTTGTTGTTTGTTTATAAATATTTCAGATTTCATAATCACTTCCCACATTCAATTAACCCTATAACAACACATCTCAAACTCGTAATTGAAACAAAATGCAGAAAACAAGCTCAAATATTGAGATCCTAAGAGTGCAAGCTCTATCAATTCTCTGCACACCCCACCCTTTTCTTGAATTTTCTGGCTTTGCTCCCATTCCAGATAAAGTTGATCCAATTCTTAGCACAAAACAACAAATTAAGAACGACGCTCTTTTTGATTTTGATGGATTTTCTCACGTTCAAGATAAAGTTGATCCATTTTGTAGTACAAAACAACAAATTGAAAACGACGCTTTTCTTGATTTTGATGGCTTTTCTCCAGCTGAAGATAAAGTCGATCCATATTATAGAACCAAAGAACAAATGCAAGACAATGTTGAAGAAGGAGAGTTTAGTTTTGCATGCACCAAAGTCCAAGGAATGCATATATTTGCCGATGAGATATTTGAAAATGGAAAAATACGACAAATACCACACACATTTGACCAATCTCTATCCATCTATCCCACCTCAAACAATAATGCCTCACATCTTCGACCACCGCTAAAGAAGATCTTTATAAAGAATTCCGTATATCGACACTCAATGCTAGGTGGTATTTCAAAAGAATCTCAAAAAGAGTCATTGAGGAATATGACAATGGTGGAGATAAAGGATTCGAATGAGTGTTACGAAAAAAGCAACTCCACAGGGTCATCAAATTTGTGGAAATTTAGACAAAACATGAATCTTCGAAGTAACAGCGACCATAAGGATTCTTTAATTTTATTGAATGCTTCGGCTCCAAAAAAATTTAGAAAGCCAAAGGTAGAAAACATTGTCAATAAAAAGAGGAAGGAAGAAAAACACAAAAATGGATTATCAGCTTACGAGAAGTTGTACGTGTCTAATAAAACGAGGAAGGATAGCAACAAAAAAAGATCATTTTTGCCTTCCAAACACCAATTATTTGGGCTCTTTACCAACATGAATGGGTTGAGTAGGAACATTCATCCCTTTTGAGTTTGAATTGTCAAGTTTTCTCATTATGAGAATATACATGTGATTTTTGACATAGTAGAATACTTTAATGTACATAAAATAAGCTAATTAGTAATAGGTTTTGTTTCTCTCATTTCTGAAAATCGAGAGTTCAATTTCCCAGCATGATAATGTAGAGTGAATGATCTAATGTTTGTGTATATAATACACATTTTCATGTGTATCTCATTAAATAGAAACACATGGTAATCATGTTTTTTAATTATATCCACTTAACTGGGAAGGAAACACGAAACATGACAAGGAATATAAACCTTTGATTTCATCTAACACTCTCGTCGCCCTAGTAGTATGTAAACGTATCCTTTATGAGCATATTTGGTATTTTCAATAGAACTATAAAACTATATATTTTAATATAGAATTATATATAAGACAATGTTCAGTGCACCATCCATCACAACTGTTCCACCTGACAACCTTATATTAAATCCAATTGAGTCGGTGCTTAACATAAACAGTGTTGACAACAAGTTTCAAACCACTTATGTCTACCATTATATGGGTTTATAACAAAAATAATGGAACAACGAGTGTTCAATAATTGTAATTTACAACTTCTTTGTCTTTGTACATGTGTTTTCTACATTAGGTTTGATTTCATCTCTAAAGAGAAATTGTTGGATAGAGATACTAAAGAGGTAGTAAAAATTGGTTGCATAAAAAATCTAAAAGGTATACATATACTTTTATTCCCTAAAAATATATTGTTTTTTGACATTAATCCCCTGTAAAAAATATTTTTGTTTCTTTTTGGTCCTTGCAAATATACCACTTTATGCTTTGATCATTAATGATTTATTTTAGTCTCGGAAAAATGTGTTAATCTTTAAATTGGTCCCTAAATTATTCATTTTAGTGCTTATTTTGAGGGATTAAAATCAAATATTCAAAATTTACTAGGACCAATTCGAGTATAAATATATTTTGTACGGACTAAAACAAAAAGTTATGGACTAAAAGTAAATTTTTTCAAATTTGCAGGGACAAAAATAAATATACAAGGAATGAACCAAATCTCTTGATATTTACATGGACTATTTGCATATTTGTGCACAAACAACTTCATATAATTTTAAGGGACAATATTAAGATGATGAATTAAAGTGGTTCATAAAAAAAAATGTTCATGAATTGGCCAAAGAAAATATTCATAGTACAAGGTTTATGATTATTACGTACTAAAGAGGTTGAAATGCCTAGAAAACATAACAGTGGTCGAAACAACTCACTAAAAGAGGGTTAATAATTGTTGTAAAGCCCATTATAATTTCCTAATTTCAAAAACAAATAACTAAACCGTATCGCTTAAATTTGATAAGCAACAAATGTAAGGTATAACATAAAAAGACATTGGCAACTTCTTAACACTCTTTCACACCTTCCATGTGTAACTACGTCCTAAAATATCCAAGTTAACCGAGTGTCGTTTAACAACCATAATCCATCATTTCGTTGTTGTTTGTTTATAAATATTTCAGATTTCATAATCACTTCCCACATTCAATTAACCCTATAACAACACATCTCAAACTCGTAATTGAAACAAAATGCAGAAAACAAGCTCAAATATTGAGATCCTAAGAGTGCAAGCTCTATCAATTCTCTGCACACCCCACCCTTTTCTTGAATTTTCTGGCTTTGCTCCCATTCCAGATAAAGTTGATCCAATTCTTAGCACAAAACAACAAATTAAGAACGACGCTCTTTTTGATTTTGATGGATTATCTCACGTTCAAGATAAAGTTGATCCATTTTGTAGTACAAAACAACAAATTGAAAACGACGCTTTTCTTGATTTTGATGGCTTTTCTCCAGCTGAAGATAAAGTCGATCCATATTATAGAACCAAAGAACAAATGCAAGACAATGTTGAAGAAGGAGAGTTTAGTTTTGCATGCACCAAAGTCCAAGGAATGCATATATTTGCCGATGAGATATTTGAAAATGGAAAAATACGACAAATACCACACACATTTGACCAATCTCTATCCATCTATCCCACCTCAAACAATAATGCCTCACATCTTCGACCACCACTAAAGAAGATCTTTATAAAGAATTCCGTATATCGACACTCAATGCTAGGTGGTATTTCAAAAGAATCTCAAAAAGAGTCATTGAGGAATATGACAATGGTGGAGATAAAGGATTCGAATGAGTGTTACGAAAAAAGCAACTCCACAGGGTCATCAAATTTGTGGAAATTTAGACAAAACATGAATCTTCGAAGTAACAGCGACCATAAGGATTCTTTAATTTTATTGAATGCTTCGGCTCCAAAAAAATTTAGAAAGCCAAAGGTAGAAAACATTGTCAATAAAAAGAGGAAGGAAGAAAAACACAAAAATGGATTATCAGCTTACGAGAAGTTGTACGTGTCTAATAAAACGAGGAAGGATAGCAACAAAAAAAGATCATTTTTGCCTTCCAAACACCAATTATTTGGGCTCTTTACCAACATGAATGGGTTGAGTAGGAACATTCATCCCTTTTGAGTTTGAATTGTCAAGTTTTCTCATTATGAGAATATACATGTGATTTTTGACATAGTAGAATACTTTAATGTACATAAAATAAGCTAATTAGTAATAGGTTTTGTTTCTCTCATTTCTGAAAATCGAGAGTTCAATTTCCCAGCATGATAATGTAGAGTGAATGATCTAATGTTTGTGTATATAATACACATTTTCATGTGTATCTCATTAAATAGAAACACATGGTAATCATGTTTTTTAATTATATCCACTTAACTGGGAAGGAAACACGAAACATGACAAGGAATATAAACCTTTGATTTCATCTAACACTCTCGTCGCCCTAGTAGTATGTAAACGTATCCTTTATGAGCATATTTGGTATTTTCAATAGAACTATAAAAATATATATTTTAATATAGAATTATATATAAGACAATGTTCAGTGCACCATCCATCACAACTGTTCCACCTGACAACCTTATATTAAATCCAATTGAGTCGGTGCTTAACATAAACAGTGTTGACAACAAGTTTCAAACCACTTATGTCTACCATTATATGGGTTTATAACAAAAATAATGGAACAACGAGTGTTCAATAATTGTAATTTACAACTTCTTTGTCTTTGTACATGTGTTTTCTACATTAGGTTTGATTTCATCTCTAAAGAGAAATTGTTGGAGAGAGATACTAAAGAGGTAGTAAAAATTGGTTGCATAAAAAATCTAAAAGGTATACATATACTTTTATTCCCTAAAAATATATTGTTTTTTGACATTAATCCCCTGTAAAAAATATTTTTGTTTCTTTTTGGTCCTTGCAAATATACCACTTTATGCTTTGATCATTAATGATTTATTTTAGTCTCGGAAAAATGTGTTAATCTTTAAATTGGTCCCTAAATTATTCATTTTAGTGCTTATTTTGAGGGATTAAAATCAAATATTCAAAATTTACTAGGACCAATTCGAGTATAAATATATTTTGTACGGACTAAAACAAAAAGTTATGGACTAAAAGTAAATTTTTTCAAATTTGCAGGGACAAAAATAAATATACAAGGAATGAACCAAATCTCTTGATATTTACATGGACTATTTGCATATTTGTGCACAAACAACTTCATATAATTTTAAGGGACAATATTAAGATGATGAATTAAAGTGGTTCATAAAAAAAAATGTTCATGAATTGGCCAAAGAAAATATTCATAGTACAAGGTTTATGATTATTACGTACTAAAGAGGTTGAAATGCCTAGAAAACATAACAGTGGTCGAAACAACTCACTAAAAGAGGGTTAATAATTGTTGTAAAGCCCATTATAATTTCCTAATTTCAAAAACAAATAACTAAACCGTATCGCTTAAATTTGATAAGCAACAAATGTAAGGTATAACATAAAAAGACATTGGCAACTTCTTAACACTCTTTCACACCTTCCATGTGTAACTACGTCCTAAAATATCCAAGTTAACCGAGTGTCGTTTAACAACCATAATCCATCATTTCGTTGTTGTTTGTTTATAAATATTTCAGATTTCATAATCACTTCCCACATTCAATTAACCCTATAACAACACATCTCAAACTCGTAATTGAAACAAAATGCAGAAAACAAGCTCAAATATTGAGATCCTAAGAGTGCAAGCTCTATCAATTCTCTGCACACCCCACCCTTTTCTTGAATTTTCTGGCTTTGCTCCCATTCCAGATAAAGTTGATCCAATTCTTAGCACAAAACAACAAATTAAGAACGACGCTCTTTTTGATTTTGATGGATTTTCTCACGTTCAAGATAAAGTTGATCCATTTTGTAGTACAAAACAACAAATTGAAAACGACGCTTTTCTTGATTTTGATGGCTTTTCTCCAGCTGAAGATAAAGTCGATCCATATTATAGAACCAAAGAACAAATGCAAGACAATGTTGAAGAAGGAGAGTTTAGTTTTGCATGCACCAAAGTCCAAGGAATGCATATATTTGCCGATGAGATATTTGAAAATGGAAAAATACGACAAATACCACACACATTTGACCAATCTCTATCCATCTATCCCACCTCAAACAATTATGCCTCACATCTTCGACCACCACTAAAGAAGATCTTTATAAAGAATTCCGTATATCGACACTCAATGCTAGGTGGTATTTCAAAAGAATCTCAAAAAGAGTCATTGAGGAATATGACAATGGTGGAGATAAAGGATTCGAATGAGTGTTACGAAAAAAGCAACTCCACAGGGTCATCAAATTTGTGGAAATTTAGACAAAACATGAATCTTCGAAGTAACAGCGACCATAAGGATTCTTTAATTTTATTGAATGCTTCGGCTCCAAAAAAATTTAGAAAGCCAAAGGTAGAAAACATTGTCAATAAAAAGAGGAAGGAAGAAAAACACAAAAATGGATTATCAGCTTACGAGAAGTTGTACGTGTCTAATAAAACGAGGAAGGATAGCAACAAAAAAAGATCATTTTTGCCTTCCAAACACCAATTATTTGGGCTCTTTACCAACATGAATGGGTTGAGTAGGAACATTCATCCCTTTTGAGTTTGAATTGTCAAGTTTTCTCATTATGAGAATATACATGTGATTTTTGACATAGTAGAATACTTTAATGTACATAAAATAAGCTAATTAGTAATAGGTTTTGTTTCTCTCATTTCTGAAAATCGAGAGTTCAATTTCCCAGCATGATAATGTAGAGTGAATGATCTAATGTTTGTGTATATAATACACATTTTCATGTGTATCTCATTAAATAGAAACACATGGTAATCATGTTTTTTAATTATATCCACTTAACTGGGAAGGAAACACGAAACATGACAAGGAATATAAACCTTTGATTTCATCTAACACTCTCGTCGCCCTAGTAGTATGTAAACGTATCCTTTATGAGCATATTTGGTATTTTCAATAGAACTATAAAAATATATATTTTAATATAGAATTATATATAAGACAATGTTCAGTGCACCATCCATCACAACTGTTCCACCTGACAACCTTATATTAAATCCAATTGAGTCGGTGCTTAACATAAACAGTGTTGACAACAAGTTTCAAACCACTTATGTCTACCATTATATGGGTTTATAACAAAAATAATGGAACAACGAGTGTTCAATAATTGTAATTTACAACTTCTTTGTCTTTGTACATGTGTTTTCTACATTAGGTTTGATTTCATCTCTAAAGAGAAATTGTTGGAGAGAGATACTAAAGAGGTAGTAAAAATTGGTTGCATAAAAAATCTAAAAGGTATACATATACTTTTATTCCCTAAAAATATATTGTTTTTTGACATTAATCCCCTGTAAAAAATATTTTTGTTTCTTTTTGGTCCTTGCAAATATACCACTTTATGCTTTGATCATTAATGATTTATTTTAGTCTCGGAAAAATGTGTTAATCTTTAAATTGGTCCCTAAATTATTCATTTTAGTGCTTATTTTGAGGGATTAAAATCAAATATTCAAAATTTACTAGGACCAATTCGAGTATAAATATATTTTGTACGGACTAAAACAAAAAGTTATGGACTAAAAGTAAATTTTTTCAAATTTGCAGGGACAAAAATAAATATACAAGGAATGAACCAAATCTCTTGATATTTACATGGACTATTTGCATATTTGTGCACAAACAACTTCATATAATTTTAAGGGACAATATTAAGATGATGAATTAAAGTGGTTCATAAAAAAAAATGTTCATGAATTGGCCAAAGAAAATATTCATAGTACAAGGTTTATGATTATTACGTACTAAAGAGGTTGAAATGCCTAGAAAACATAACAGTGGTCGAAACAACTCACTAAAAGAGGGTTAATAATTGTTGTAAAGCCCATTATAATTTCCTAATTTCAAAAACAAATAACTAAACCGTATCGCTTAAATTTGATAAGCAACAAATGTAAGGTATAACATAAAAAGACATTGGCAACTTCTTAACACTCTTTCACACCTTCCATGTGTAACTACGTCCTAAAATATCCAAGTTAACCGAGTGTCGTTTAACAACCATAATCCATCATTTCGTTGTTGTTTGTTTATAAATATTTCAGATTTCATAATCACTTCCCACATTCAATTAACCCTATAACAACACATCTCAAACTCGTAATTGAAACAAAATGCAGAAAACAAGCTCAAATATTGAGATCCTAAGAGTGCAAGCTCTATCAATTCTCTGCACACCCCACCCTTTTCTTGAATTTTCTGGCTTTGCTCCCATTCCAGATAAAGTTGATCCAATTCTTAGCACAAAACAACAAATTAAGAACGACGCTCTTTTTGATTTTGATGGATTTTCTCACGTTCAAGATAAAGTTGATCCATTTTGTAGTACAAAACAACAAATTGAAAACGACGCTTTTCTTGATTTTGATGGCTTTTCTCCAGCTGAAGATAAAGTCGATCCATATTATAGAACCAAAGAACAAATGCAAGACAATGTTGAAGAAGGAGAGTTTAGTTTTGCATGCACCAAAGTCCAAGGAATGCATATATTTGCCGATGAGATATTTGAAAATGGAAAAATACGACAAATACCACACACATTTGACCAATCTCTATCCATCTATCCCACCTCAAACAATTATGCCTCACATCTTCGACCACCACTAAAGAAGATCTTTATAAAGAATTCCGTATATCGACACTCAATGCTAGGTGGTATTTCAAAAGAATCTCAAAAAGAGTCATTGAGGAATATGACAATGGTGGAGATAAAGGATTCGAATGAGTGTTACGAAAAAAGCAACTCCACAGGGTCATCAAATTTGTGGAAATTTAGACAAAACATGAATCTTCGAAGTAACAGCGACCATAAGGATTCTTTAATTTTATTGAATGCTTCGGCTCCAAAAAAATTTAGAAAGCCAAAGGTAGAAAACATTGTCAATAAAAAGAGGAAGGAAGAAAAACACAAAAATGGATTATCAGCTTACGAGAAGTTGTACGTGTCTAATAAAACGAGGAAGGATAGCAACAAAAAAAGATCATTTTTGCCTTCCAAACACCAATTATTTGGGCTCTTTACCAACATGAATGGGTTGAGTAGGAACATTCATCCCTTTTGAGTTTGAATTGTCAAGTTTTCTCATTATGAGAATATACATGTGATTTTTGACATAGTAGAATACTTTAATGTACATAAAATAAGCTAATTAGTAATAGGTTTTGTTTCTCTCATTTCTGAAAATCGAGAGTTCAATTTCCCAGCATGATAATGTAGAGTGAATGATCTAATGTTTGTGTATATAATACACATTTTCATGTGTATCTCATTAAATAGAAACACATGGTAATCATGTTTTTTAATTATATCCACTTAACTGGGAAGGAAACACGAAACATGACAAGGAATATAAACCTTTGATTTCATCTAACACTCTCGTCGCCCTAGTAGTATGTAAACGTATCCTTTATGAGCATATTTGGTATTTTCAATAGAACTATAAAAATATATATTTTAATATAGAATTATATATAAGACAATGTTCAGTGCACCATCCATCACAACTGTTCCACCTGACAACCTTATATTAAATCCAATTGAGTCGGTGCTTAACATAAACAGTGTTGACAACAAGTTTCAAACCACTTATGTCTACCATTATATGGGTTTATAACAAAAATAATGGAACAACGAGTGTTCAATAATTGTAATTTACAACTTCTTTGTCTTTGTACATGTGTTTTCTACATTAGGTTTGATTTCATCTCTAAAGAGAAATTGTTGGAGAGAGATACTAAAGAGGTAGTAAAAATTGGTTGCATAAAAAATCTAAAAGGTATACATATACTTTTATTCCCTAAAAATATATTGTTTTTTGACATTAATCCCCTGTAAAAAATATTTTTGTTTCTTTTTGGTCCTTGCAAATATACCACTTTATGCTTTGATCATTAATGATTTATTTTAGTCTCGGAAAAATGTGTTAATCTTTAAATTGGTCCCTAAATTATTCATTTTAGTGCTTATTTTGAGGGATTAAAATCAAATATTCAAAATTTACTAGGACCAATTCGAGTATAAATATATTTTGTACGGACTAAAACAAAAAGTTATGGACTAAAAGTAAATTTTTTCAAATTTGCAGGGACAAAAATAAATATACAAGGAATGAACCAAATCTCTTGATATTTACATGGACTATTTGCATATTTGTGCACAAACAACTTCATATAATTTTAAGGGACAATATTAAGATGATGAATTAAAGTGGTTCATAAAAAAAAATGTTCATGAATTGGCCAAAGAAAATATTCATAGTACAAGGTTTATGATTATTACGTACTAAAGAGGTTGAAATGCCTAGAAAACATAACAGTGGTCGAAACAACTCTCTAAAAGAGGGTTAATAATTGTTGTAAAGCCCATTATAATTTCCTAATTTCAAAAACAAATAACTAAACCGTATCGCTTAAATTTGATAAGCAACAAATGTAAGGTATAACATAAAAAGACATTGGCAACTTCTTAACACTCTTTCACACCTTCCATGTGTAACTACGTCCTAAAATATCCAAGTTAACCGAGTGTCGTTTAACAACCATAATCCATCATTTCGTTGTTGTTTGTTTATAAATATTTCAGATTTCATAATCACTTCCCACATTCAATTAACCCTATAACAACACATCTCAAACTCGTAATTGAAACAAAATGCAGAAAACAAGCTCAAATATTGAGATCCTAAGAGTGCAAGCTCTATCAATTCTCTGCACACCCCACCCTTTTCTTGAATTTTCTGGCTTTGCTCCCATTCCAGATAAAGTTGATCCAATTCTTAGCACAAAACAACAAATTAAGAACGACGCTCTTTTTGATTTTGATGGATTTTCTCACGTTCAAGATAAAGTTGATCCATTTTGTAGTACAAAACAACAAATTGAAAACGACGCTTTTCTTGATTTTGATGGCTTTTCTCCAGCTGAAGATAAAGTCGATCCATATTATAGAACCAAAGAACAAATGCAAGACAATGTTGAAGAAGGAGAGTTTAGTTTTGCATGCACCAAAGTCCAAGGAATGCATATATTTGCCGATGAGATATTTGAAAATGGAAAAATACGACAAATACCACACACATTTGACCAATCTCTATCCATCTATCCCACCTCAAACAATTATGCCTCACATCTTCGACCACCACTAAAGAAGATCTTTATAAAGAATTCCGTATATCGACACTCAATGCTAGGTGGTATTTCAAAAGAATCTCAAAAAGAGTCATTGAGGAATATGACAATGGTGGAGATAAAGGATTCGAATGAGTGTTACGAAAAAAGCAACTCCACAGGGTCATCAAATTTGTGGAAATTTAGACAAAACATGAATCTTCGAAGTAACAGCGACCATAAGGATTCTTTAATTTTATTGAATGCTTCGGCTCCAAAAAAATTTAGAAAGCCAAAGGTAGAAAACATTGTCAATAAAAAGAGGAAGGAAGAAAAACACAAAAATGGATTATCAGCTTACGAGAAGTTGTACGTGTCTAATAAAACGAGGAAGGATAGCAACAAAAAAAGATCATTTTTGCCTTCCAAACACCAATTATTTGGGCTCTTTACCAACATGAATGGGTTGAGTAGGAACATTCATCCCTTTTGAGTTTGAATTGTCAAGTTTTCTCATTATGAGAATATACATGTGATTTTTGACATAGTAGAATACTTTAATGTACATAAAATAAGCTAATTAGTAATAGGTTTTGTTTCTCTCATTTCTGAAAATCGAGAGTTCAATTTCCCAGCATGATAATGTAGAGTGAATGATCTAATGTTTGTGTATATAATACACATTTTCATGTGTATCTCATTAAATAGAAACACATGGTAATCATGTTTTTTAATTATATCCACTTAACTGGGAAGGAAACACGAAACATGACAAGGAATATAAACCTTTGATTTCATCTAACACTCTCGTCGCCCTAGTAGTATGTAAACGTATCCTTTATGAGCATATTTGGTATTTTCAATAGAACTATAAAAATATATATTTTAATATAGAATTATATATAAGACAATGTTCAGTGCACCATCCATCACAACTGTTCCACCTGACAACCTTATATTAAATCCAATTGAGTCGGTGCTTAACATAAACAGTGTTGACAACAAGTTTCAAACCACTTATGTCTACCATTATATGGGTTTATAACAAAAATAATGGAACAACGAGTGTTCAATAATTGTAATTTACAACTTCTTTGTCTTTGTACATGTGTTTTCTACATTAGGTTTGATTTCATCTCTAAAGAGAAATTGTTGGAGAGAGATACTAAAGAGGTAGTAAAAATTGGTTGCATAAAAAATCTAAAAGGTATACATATACTTTTATTCCCTATAAATATATTGTTTTGTGACATTAATCCCCTGTAAAAAATATTTTTGTTTCTTTTTGGTCCTTGCAAATATACCACTTTATGCTTTGATCATTCATAATTTATTTTAGTCTCGGAAAAATGTGTTAATCTTTAAATTGGTCCCTAAATTATTCATTTTAGTGCTTATTTTGAGGGATTAAAATCAAATATTCAAAATTTACTAGGACCAATTCGAGTATAAATATATTTTGTACGGACTAAAACAAAAAGTTATGGACTAAAAGTAAATTTTTTCAAATTTGCAGGGACAAAAATAAATATACAAGGAATGAACCAAATCTCTTGATATTTACATGGACTATTTGCATATTTGTGCACAAACAACTTCATATAATTTTAAGGGACAATATTAAGATGATGAATTAAAGTGGTTCATAAAAAAAAATGTTCATGAATTGGCCAAAGAAAATATTCATAGTACAAGGTTTATGATTATTACGTACTAAAGAGGTTGAAATGCCTAGAAAACATAACAGTGGTCGAAACAACTCACTAAAAGAGGGTTAATAATTGTTGTAAAGCCCATTATAATTTCCTAATTTCAAAAACAAATAACTAAACCGTATCGCTTAAATTTGATAAGCAACAAATGTAAGGTATAACATAAAAAGACATTGGCAACTTCTTAACACTCTTTCACACCTTCCATGTGTAACTACGTCCTAAAATATCCAAGTTAACCGAGTGTCGTTTAACAACCATAATCCATCATTTCGTTGTTGTTTGTTTATAAATATTTCAGATTTCATAATCACTTCCCACATTCAATTAACCCTATAACAACACATCTCAAACTCGTAATTGAAACAAAATGCAGAAAACAAGCTCAAATATTGAGATCCTAAGAGTGCAAGCTCTATCAATTCTCTGCACACCCCACCCTTTTCTTGAATTTTCTGGCTTTGCTCCCATTCCAGATAAAGTTGATCCAATTCTTAGCACAAAACAACAAATTAAGAACGACGCTCTTTTTGATTTTGATGGATTTTCTCACGTTCAAGATAAAGTTGATCCATTTTGTAGTACAAAACAACAAATTGAAAACGACGCTTTTCTTGATTTTGATGGCTTTTCTCCAGCTGAAGATAAAGTCGATCCATATTATAGAACCAAAGAACAAATGCAAGACAATGTTGAAGAAGGAGAGTTTAGTTTTGCATGCACCAAAGTCCAAGGAATGCATATATTTGCCGATGAGATATTTGAAAATGGAAAAATACGACAAATACCACACACATTTGACCAATCTCTATCCATCTATCCCACCTCAAACAATTATGCCTCACATCTTCGACCACCACTAAAGAAGATCTTTATAAAGAATTCCGTATATCGACACTCAATGCTAGGTGGTATTTCAAAAGAATCTCAAAAAGAGTCATTGAGGAATATGACAATGGTGGAGATAAAGGATTCGAATGAGTGTTACGAAAAAAGCAACTCCACAGGGTCATCAAATTTGTGGAAATTTAGACAAAACATGAATCTTCGAAGTAACAGCGACCATAAGGATTCTTTAATTTTATTGAATGCTTCGGCTCCAAAAAAATTTAGAAAGCCAAAGGTAGAAAACATTGTCAATAAAAAGAGGAAGGAAGAAAAACACAAAAATGGATTATCAGCTTACGAGAAGTTGTACGTGTCTAATAAAACGAGGAAGGATAGCAACAAAAAAAGATCATTTTTGCCTTCCAAACACCAATTATTTGGGCTCTTTACCAACATGAATGGGTTGAGTAGGAACATTCATCCCTTTTGAGTTTGAATTGTCAAGTTTTCTCATTATGAGAATATACATGTGATTTTTGACATAGTAGAATACTTTAATGTACATAAAATAAGCTAATTAGTAATAGGTTTTGTTTCTCTCATTTCTGAAAATCGAGAGTTCAATTTCCCAGCATGATAATGTAGAGTGAATGATCTAATGTTTGTGTATATAATACACATTTTCATGTGTATCTCATTAAATAGAAACACATGGTAATCATGTTTTTTAATTATATCCACTTAACTGGGAAGGAAACACGAAACATGACAAGGAATATAAACCTTTGATTTCATCTAACACTCTCGTCGCCCTAGTAGTATGTAAACGTATCCTTTATGAGCATATTTGGTATTTTCAATAGAACTATAAAAATATATATTTTAATATAGAATTATATATAAGACAATGTTCAGTGCACCATCCATCACAACTGTTCCACCTGACAACCTTATATTAAATCCAATTGAGTCGGTGCTTAACATAAACAGTGTTGACAACAAGTTTCAAACCACTTATGTCTACCATTATATGGGTTTATAACAAAAATAATGGAACAACGAGTGTTCAATAATTGTAATTTACAACTTCTTTGTCTTTGTACATGTGTTTTCTACATTAGGTTTGATTTCATCTCTAAAGAGAAATTGTTGGAGAGAGATACTAAAGAGGTAGTAAAAATTGGTTGCATAAAAAATCTAAAAGGTATACATATACTTTTATTCCCTAAAAATATATTGTTTTTTGACATTAATCCCCTGTAAAAAATATTTTTGTTTCTTTTTGGTCCTTGCAAATATACCACTTTATGCTTTGATCATTAATGATTTATTTTAGTCTCGGAAAAATGTGTTAATCTTTAAATTGGTCCCTAAATTATTCATTTTAGTGCTTATTTTGAGGGATTAAAATCAAATATTCAAAATTTACTAGGACCAATTCGAGTATAAATATATTTTGTACGGACTAAAACAAAAAGTTATGGACTAAAAGTAAATTTTTTCAAATTTGCAGGGACAAAAATAAATATACAAGGAATGAACCAAATCTCTTGATATTTACATGGACTATTTGCATATTTGTGCACAAACAACTTCATATAATTTTAAGGGACAATATTAAGATGATGAATTAAAGTGGTTCATAAAAAAAAATGTTCATGAATTGGCCAAAGAAAATATTCATAGTACAAGGTTTATGATTATTACGTACTAAAGAGGTTGAAATGCCTAGAAAACATAACAGTGGTCGAAACAACTCACTAAAAGAGGGTTAATAATTGTTGTAAAGCCCATTATAATTTCCTAATTTCAAAAACAAATAACTAAACCGTATCGCTTAAATTTGATAAGCAACAAATGTAAGGTATAACATAAAAAGACATTGGCAACTTCTTAACACTCTTTCACACCTTCCATGTGTAACTACGTCCTAAAATATCCAAGTTAACCGAGTGTCGTTTAACAACCATAATCCATCATTTCGTTGTTGTTTGTTTATAAATATTTCAGATTTCATAATCACTTCCCACATTCAATTAACCCTATAACAACACATCTCAAACTCGTAATTGAAACAAAATGCAGAAAACAAGCTCAAATATTGAGATCCTAAGAGTGCAAGCTCTATCAATTCTCTGCACACCCCACCCTTTTCTTGAATTTTCTGGCTTTGCTCCCATTCCAGATAAAGTTGATCCAATTCTTAGCACAAAACAACAAATTAAGAACGACGCTCTTTTTGATTTTGATGGATTTTCTCACGTTCAAGATAAAGTTGATCCATTTTGTAGTACAAAACAACAAATTGAAAACGACGCTTTTCTTGATTTTGATGGCTTTTCTCCAGCTGAAGATAAAGTCGATCCATATTATAGAACCAAAGAACAAATGCAAGACAATGTTGAAGAAGGAGAGTTTAGTTTTGCATGCACCAAAGTCCAAGGAATGCATATATTTGCCGATGAGATATTTGAAAATGGAAAAATACGACAAATACCACACACATTTGACCAATCTCTATCCATCTATCCCACCTCAAACAATTATGCCTCACATCTTCGACCACCACTAAAGAAGATCTTTATAAAGAATTCCGTATATCGACACTCAATGCTAGGTGGTATTTCAAAAGAATCTCAAAAAGAGTCATTGAGGAATATGACAATGGTGGAGATAAAGGATTCGAATGAGTGTTACGAAAAAAGCAACTCCACAGGGTCATCAAATTTGTGGAAATTTAGACAAAACATGAATCTTCGAAGTAACAGCGACCATAAGGATTCTTTAATTTTATTGAATGCTTCGGCTCCAAAAAAATTTAGAAAGCCAAAGGTAGAAAACATTGTCAATAAAAAGAGGAAGGAAGAAAAACACAAAAATGGATTATCAGCTTACGAGAAGTTGTACGTGTCTAATAAAACGAGGAAGGATAGCAACAAAAAAAGATCATTTTTGCCTTCCAAACACCAATTATTTGGGCTCTTTACCAACATGAATGGGTTGAGTAGGAACATTCATCCCTTTTGAGTTTGAATTGTCAAGTTTTCTCATTATGAGAATATACATGTGATTTTTGACATAGTAGAATACTTTAATGTACATAAAATAAGCTAATTAGTAATAGGTTTTGTTTCTCTCATTTCTGAAAATCGAGAGTTCAATTTCCCAGCATGATAATGTAGAGTGAATGATCTAATGTTTGTGTATATAATACACATTTTCATGTGTATCTCATTAAATAGAAACACATGGTAATCATGTTTTTTAATTATATCCACTTAACTGGGAAGGAAACACGAAACATGACAAGGAATATAAACCTTTGATTTCATCTAACACTCTCGTCGCCCTAGTAGTATGTAAACGTATCCTTTATGAGCATATTTGGTATTTTCAATAGAACTATAAAAATATATATTTTAATATAGAATTATATATAAGACAATGTTCAGTGCACCATCCATCACAACTGTTCCACCTGACAACCTTATATTAAATCCAATTGAGTCGGTGCTTAACATAAACAGTGTTGACAACAAGTTTCAAACCACTTATGTCTACCATTATATGGGTTTATAACAAAAATAATGGAACAACGAGTGTTCAATAATTGTAATTTACAACTTCTTTGTCTTTGTACATGTGTTTTCTACATTAGGTTTGATTTCATCTCTAAAGAGAAATTGTTGGAGAGAGATACTAAAGAGGTAGTAAAAATTGGTTGCATAAAAAATCTAAAAGGTATACATATACTTTTATTCCCTAAAAATATATTGTTTTTTGACATTAATCCCCTGTAAAAAATATTTTTGTTTCTTTTTGGTCCTTGCAAATATACCACTTTATGCTTTGATCATTAATGATTTATTTTAGTCTCGGAAAAATGTGTTAATCTTTAAATTGGTCCCTAAATTATTCATTTTAGTGCTTATTTTGAGGGATTAAAATCAAATATTCAAAATTTACTAGGACCAATTCGAGTATAAATATATTTTGTACGGACTAAAACAAAAAGTTATGGACTAAAAGTAAATTTTTTCAAATTTGCAGGGACAAAAATAAATATACAAGGAATGAACCAAATCTCTTGATATTTACATGGACTATTTGCATATTTGTGCACAAACAACTTCATATAATTTTAAGGGACAATATTAAGATGATGAATTAAAGTGGTTCATAAAAAAAAATGTTCATGAATTGGCCAAAGAAAATATTCATAGTACAAGGTTTATGATTATTACGTACTAAAGAGGTTGAAATGCCTAGAAAACATAACAGTGGTCGAAACAACTCACTAAAAGAGGGTTAATAATTGTTGTAAAGCCCATTATAATTTCCTAATTTTAAAAACAAATAACTAAACCGTATCGCTTAAATTTGATAAGCAACAAATGTAAGGTATAACATAAAAAGACATTGGCAACTTCTTAACACTCTTTCACACCTTCCATGTGTAACTACGTCCTAAAATATCCAAGTTAACCGAGTGTCGTTTAACAACCATAATCCATCATTTCGTTGTTGTTTGTTTATAAATATTTCAGATTTCATAATCACTTCCCACATTCAATTAACCCTATAACAACACATCTCAAACTCGTAATTGAAACAAAATGCAGAAAACAAGCTCAAATATTGAGATCCTAAGAGTGCAAGCTCTATCAATTCTCTGCACACCCCACCCTTTTCTTGAATTTTCTGGCTTTGCTCCCATTCCAGATAAAGTTGATCCAATTCTTAGCACAAAACAACAAATTAAGAACGACGCTCTTTTTGATTTTGATGGATTATCTCACGTTCAAGATAAAGTTGATCCATTTTGTAGTACAAAACAACAAATTGAAAACGACGCTTTTCTTGATTTTGATGGCTTTTCTCCAGCTGAAGATAGTGTCGATCCATATTATAGAACCAAAGAACAAATGCAAGACAATGTTGAAGAAGGAGAGTTTAGTTTTGCATGCACCAAAGTCCAAGGAATGCATATATTTGCCGATGAGATATTTGAAAATGGAAAAATACGACAAATACCACACACATTTGACCAATCTCTATCCATCTATCCCACCTCAAACAATAATGCCTCACATCTTCGACCACCACTAAAGAAGATCTTTATAAAGAATTCCGTATATCGACACTCAATGCTAGGTGGTATTTCAAAAGAATCTCAAAAAGAGTCATTGAGGAATATGACAATGGTGGAGATAAAGGATTCAAATGAGTGTTACGAAAAAAGCAACTCCACAGGGTCATCAAATTTGTGGAAATTTAGACAAAACATGAATCTTCGAAGTAACAGCGACCATAAGGATTCTTTAATTTTATTGAATGCTTCGGCTCCAAAAAAATTTAGAAAGCCAAAGGTAGAAAACATTGTCAATAAAAAGAGGAAGGAAGAAAAACACAAAAATGGATTATCAGCTTACGAGAAGTTGTACGTGTCTAATAAAACGAGGAAGGATAGCAACAAAAAAAGATCATTTTTGCCTTCCAAACACCAATTATTTGGGCTCTTTACCAACATGAATGGGTTGAGTAGGAACATTCATCCCTTTTGAGTTTGAATTGTCAAGTTTTCTCATTATGAGAATATACATGTGATTTTTGACATAGTAGAATACTTTAATGTACATAAAATAAGCTAATTAGTAATAGGTTTTGTTTCTCTCATTTCTGAAAATCGAGAGTTCAATTTCCCAGCATGATAATGTAGAGTGAATGATCTAATGTTTGTGTATATAATACACATTTTCATGTGTATCTCATTAAATAGAAACACATGGTAATCATGTTTTTTAATTATATCCACTTAACTGGGAAGGAAACACGAAACATGACAAGGAATATAAACCTTTGATTTCATCTAACACTCTCGTCGCCCTAGTAGTATGTAAACGTATCCTTTATGAGCATATTTGGTATTTTCAATAGAACTATAAAAATATATATTTTAATATAGAATTATATATAAGACAATGTTCAGTGCACCATCCATCACAACTGTTCCACCTGACAACCTTATATTAAATCCAATTGAGTCGGTGCTTAACATAAACAGTGTTGACAACAAGTTTCAAACCACTTATGTCTACCATTATATGGGTTTATAACAAAAATAATGGAACAACGAGTGTTCAATAATTGTAATTTACAACTTCTTTGTCTTTGTACATGTGTTTTCTACATTAGGTTTGATTTCATCTCTAAAGAGAAATTGTTGGAGAGAGATACTAAAGAGGTAGTAAAAATTGGTTGCATAAAAAATCTAAAAGGTATACATATACTTTTATTCCCTAAAAATATATTGTTTTTTGACATTAATCCCCTGTAAAAAATATTTTTGTTTCTTTTTGGTCCTTGCAAATATACCACTTTATGCTTTGATCATTAATGATTTATTTTAGTCTCGGAAAAATGTGTTAATCTTTAAATTGGTCCCTAAATTATTCATTTTAGTGCTTATTTTGAGGGATTAAAATCAAATATTCAAAATTTACTAGGACCACTTCGAGTATAAATATATTTTGTACGGACTAAAACAAAAAGTTATGGACTAAAAGTAAATTTTTTCAAATTTGCAGGGACAAAAATAAATATACAAGGAATGAACCAAATCTCTTGATATTTACATGGACTATTTGCATATTTGTGCACAAACAACTTCATATAATTTTAAGGGACAATATTAAGATGATGAATTAAAGTGGTTCATAAAAAAAAATGTTCATGAATTGGCCAAAGAAAATATTCATAGTACAAGGTTTATGATTATTACGTACTAAAGAGGTTGAAATGCCTAGAAAACATAACAGTGGTCGAAACAACTCACTAAAAGAGGGTTAATAATTGTTGTAAAGCCCATTATAATTTCCTAATTTTAAAAACAAATAACTAAACCGTATCGCTTAAATTTGATAAGCAACAAATGTAAGGTATAACATAAAAAGACATTGGCAACTTCTTAACACTCTTTCACACCTTCCATGTGTAACTACGTCCTAAAATATCCAAGTTAACCGAGTGTCGTTTAACAACCATAATCCATCATTTCGTTGTTGTTTGTTTATAAATATTTCAGATTTCATAATCACTTCCCACATTCAATTAACCCTATAACAACACATCTCAAACTCGTAATTGAAACAAAATGCAGAAAACAAGCTCAAATATTGAGATCCTAAGAGTGCAAGCTCTATCAATTCTCTGCACACCCCACCCTTTTCTTGAATTTTCTGGCTTTGCTCCCATTCCAGATAAAGTTGATCCAATTCTTAGCACAAAACAACAAATTAAGAACGACGCTCTTTTTGATTTTGATGGATTATCTCACGTTCAAGATAAAGTTGATCCATTTTGTAGTACAAAACAACAAATTGAAAACGACGCTTTTCTTGATTTTGATGGCTTTTCTCCAGCTGAAGATAGTGTCGATCCATATTATAGAACCAAAGAACAAATGCAAGACAATGTTGAAGAAGGAGAGTTTAGTTTTGCATGCACCAAAGTCCAAGGAATGCATATATTTGCCGATGAGATATTTGAAAATGGAAAAATACGACAAATACCACACACATTTGACCAATCTCTATCCATCTATCCCACCTCAAACAATAATGCCTCACATCTTCGACCACCACTAAAGAAGATCTTTATAAAGAATTCCGTATATCGACACTCAATGCTAGGTGGTATTTCAAAAGAATCTCAAAAAGAGTCATTGAGGAATATGACAATGGTGGAGATAAAGGATTCGAATGAGTGTTACGAAAAAAGCAACTCCACAGGGTCATCAAATTTGTGGAAATTTAGACAAAACATGAATCTTCGAAGTAACAGCGACCATAAGGATTCTTTAATTTTATTGAATGCTTCGGCTCCAAAAAAATTTAGAAAGCCAAAGGTAGAAAACATTGTCAATAAAAAGAGGAAGGAAGAAAAACACAAAAATGGATTATCAGCTTACGAGAAGTTGTACGTGTCTAATAAAACGAGGAAGGATAGCAACAAAAAAAGATCATTTTTGCCTTCCAAACACCAATTATTTGGGCTCTTTACCAACATGAATGGGTTGAGTAGGAACATTCATCCCTTTTGAGTTTGAATTGTCAAGTTTTCTCATTATGAGAATATACATGTGATTTTTGACATAGTAGAATACTTTAATGTACATAAAATAAGCTAATTAGTAATAGGTTTTGTTTCTCTCATTTCTGAAAATCGAGAGTTCAATTTCCCAGCATGATAATGTAGAGTGAATGATCTAATGTTTGTGTATATAATACACATTTTCATGTGTATCTCATTAAATAGAAACACATGGTAATCATGTTTTTTAATTATATCCACTTAACTGGGAAGGAAACACGAAACATGACAAGGAATATAAACCTTTGATTTCATCTAACACTCTCGTCGCCCTAGTAGTATGTAAACGTATCCTTTATGAGCATATTTGGTATTTTCAATAGAACTATAAAAATATATATTTTAATATAGAATTATATATAAGACAATGTTCAGTGCACCATCCATCACAACTGTTCCACCTGACAACCTTATATTAAATCCAATTGAGTCGGTGCTTAACATAAACAGTGTTGACAACAAGTTTCAAACCACTTATGTCTACCATTATATGGGTTTATAACAAAAATAATGGAACAACGAGTGTTCAATAATTGTAATTTACAACTTCTATGTCTTTGTACATGTGTTTTCTACATTAGGTTTGATTTCATCTCTAAAGAGAAATTGTTGGAGAGAGATACTAAAGAGGTAGTAAAAATTGGTTGCATAAAAAATCTAAAAGGTATACATATACTTTTATTCCCTAAAAATATATTGTTTTTTGACATTAATCCCCTGTAAAAAATATTTTTGTTTCTTTTTGGTCCTTGCAAATATACCACTTTATGCTTTGATCATTAATGATTTATTTTAGTCTCGGAAAAATGTGTTAATCTTTAAATTGGTCCCTAAATTATTCATTTTAGTGCTTATTTTGAGGGATTAAAATCAAATATTCAAAATTTACTAGGACCACTTCGAGTATAAATATATTTTGTACGGACTAAAACAAAAAGTTATGGACTAAAAGTAAATTTTTTCAAATTTGCAGGGACAAAAATAAATATACAAGGAATGAACCAAATCTCTTGATATTTACATGGACTATTTGCATATTTGTGCACAAACAACTTCATATAATTTTAAGGGACAATATTAAGATGATGAATTAAAGTGGTTCATAAAAAAAAATGTTCATGAATTGGCCAAAGAAAATATTCATAGTACAAGGTTTATGATTATTACGTACTAAAGAGGTTGAAATGCCTAGAAAACATAACAGTGGTCGAAACAACTCACTAAAAGAGGGTTAATAATTGTTGTAAAGCCCATTATAATTTCCTAATTTTAAAAACAAATAACTAAACCGTATCGCTTAAATTTGATAAGCAACAAATGTAAGGTATAACATAAAAAGACATTGGCAACTTCTTAACACTCTTTCACACCTTCCATGTGTAACTACGTCCTAAAATATCCAAGTTAACCGAGTGTCGTTTAACAACCATAATCCATCATTTCGTTGTTGTTTGTTTATAAATATTTCAGATTTCATAATCACTTCCCACATTCAATTAACCCTATAACAACACATCTCAAACTCGTAATTGAAACAAAATGCAGAAAACAAGCTCAAATATTGAGATCCTAAGAGTGCAAGCTCTATCAATTCTCTGCACACCCCACCCTTTTCTTGAATTTTCTGGCTTTGCTCCCATTCCAGATAAAGTTGATCCAATTCTTAGCACAAAACAACAAATTAAGAACGACGCTCTTTTTGATTTTGATGGATTATCTCACGTTCAAGATAAAGTTGATCCATTTTGTAGTACAAAACAACAAATTGAAAACGACGCTTTTCTTGATTTTGATGGCTTTTCTCCAGCTGAAGATAGTGTCGATCCATATTATAGAACCAAAGAACAAATGCAAGACAATGTTGAAGAAGGAGAGTTTAGTTTTGCATGCACCAAAGTCCAAGGAATGCATATATTTGCCGATGAGATATTTGAAAATGGAAAAATACGACAAATACCACACACATTTGACCAATCTCTATCCATCTATCCCACCTCAAACAATAATGCCTCACATCTTCGACCACCACTAAAGAAGATCTTTATAAAGAATTCCGTATATCGACACTCAATGCTAGGTGGTATTTCAAAAGAATCTCAAAAAGAGTCATTGAGGAATATGACAATGGTGGAGATAAAGGATTCGAATGAGTGTTACGAAAAAAGCAACTCCACAGGGTCATCAAATTTGTGGAAATTTAGACAAAACATGAATCTTCGAAGTAACAGCGACCATAAGGATTCTTTAATTTTATTGAATGCTTCGGCTCCAAAAAAATTTAGAAAGCCAAAGGTAGAAAACATTGTCAATAAAAAGAGGAAGGAAGAAAAACACAAAAATGGATTATCAGCTTACGAGAAGTTGTACGTGTCTAATAAAACGAGGAAGGATAGCAACAAAAAAAGATCATTTTTGCCTTCCAAACACCAATTATTTGGGCTCTTTACCAACATGAATGGGTTGAGTAGGAACATTCATCCCTTTTGAGTTTGAATTGTCAAGTTTTCTCATTATGAGAATATACATGTGATTTTTGACATAGTAGAATACTTTAATGTACATAAAATAAGCTAATTAGTAATAGGTTTTGTTTCTCTCATTTCTGAAAATCGAGAGTTCAATTTCCCAGCATGATAATGTAGAGTGAATGATCTAATGTTTGTGTATATAATACACATTTTCATGTGTATCTCATTAAATAGAAACACATGGTAATCATGTTTTTTAATTATATCCACTTAACTGGGAAGGAAACACGAAACATGACAAGGAATATAAACCTTTGATTTCATCTAACACTCTCGTCGCCCTAGTAGTATGTAAACGTATCCTTTATGAGCATATTTGGTATTTTCAATAGAACTATAAAAATATATATTTTAATATAGAATTATATATAAGACAATGTTCAGTGCACCATCCATCACAACTGTTCCACCTGACAACCTTATATTAAATCCAATTGAGTCGGTGCTTAACATAAACAGTGTTGACAACAAGTTTCAAACCACTTATGTCTACCATTATATGGGTTTATAACAAAAATAATGGAACAACGAGTGTTCAATAATTGTAATTTACAACTTCTATGTCTTTGTACATGTGTTTTCTACATTAGGTTTGATTTCATCTCTAAAGAGAAATTGTTGGAGAGAGATACTAAAGAGGTAGTAAAAATTGGTTGCATAAAAAATCTAAAAGGTATACATATACTTTTATTCCCTAAAAATATATTGTTTTTTGACATTAATCCCCTGTAAAAAATATTTTTGTTTCTTTTTGGTCCTTGCAAATATACCACTTTATGCTTTGATCATTAATGATTTATTTTAGTCTCGGAAAAATGTGTTAATCTTTAAATTGGTCCCTAAATTATTCATTTTAGTGCTTATTTTGAGGGATTAAAATCAAATATTCAAAATTTACTAGGACCACTTCGAGTATAAATATATTTTGTACGGACTAAAACAAAAAGTTATGGACTAAAAGTAAATTTTTTCAAATTTGCAGGGACAAAAATAAATATACAAGGAATGAACCAAATCTCTTGATATTTACATGGACTATTTGCATATTTGTGCACAAACAACTTCATATAATTTTAAGGGACAATATTAAGATGATGAATTAAAGTGGTTCATAAAAAAAAATGTTCATGAATTGGCCAAAGAAAATATTCATAGTACAAGGTTTATGATTATTACGTACTAAAGAGGTTGAAATGCCTAGAAAACATAACAGTGGTCGAAACAACTCACTAAAAGAGGGTTAATAATTGTTGTAAAGCCCATTATAATTTCCTAATTTTAAAAACAAATAACTAAACCGTATCGCTTAAATTTGATAAGCAACAAATGTAAGGTATAACATAAAAAGACATTGGCAACTTCTTAACACTCTTTCACACCTTCCATGTGTAACTACGTCCTAAAATATCCAAGTTAACCGAGTGTCGTTTAACAACCATAATCCATCATTTCGTTGTTGTTTGTTTATAAATATTTCAGATTTCATAATCACTTCCCACATTCAATTAACCCTATAACAACACATCTCAAACTCGTAATTGAAACAAAATGCAGAAAACAAGCTCAAATATTGAGATCCTAAGAGTGCAAGCTCTATCAATTCTCTGCACACCCCACCCTTTTCTTGAATTTTCTGGCTTTGCTCCCATTCCAGATAAAGTTGATCCAATTCTTAGCACAAAACAACAAATTAAGAACGACGCTCTTTTTGATTTTGATGGATTATCTCACGTTCAAGATAAAGTTGATCCATTTTGTAGTACAAAACAACAAATTGAAAACGACGCTTTTCTTGATTTTGATGGCTTTTCTCCAGCTGAAGATAGTGTCGATCCATATTATAGAACCAAAGAACAAATGCAAGACAATGTTGAAGAAGGAGAGTTTAGTTTTGCATGCACCAAAGTCCAAGGAATGCATATATTTGCCGATGAGATATTTGAAAATGGAAAAATACGACAAATACCACACACATTTGACCAATCTCTATCCATCTATCCCACCTCAAACAATAATGCCTCACATCTTCGACCACCACTAAAGAAGATCTTTATAAAGAATTCCGTATATCGACACTCAATGCTAGGTGGTATTTCAAAAGAATCTCAAAAAGAGTCATTGAGGAATATGACAATGGTGGAGATAAAGGATTCAAATGAGTGTTACGAAAAAAGCAACTCCACAGGGTCATCAAATTTGTGGAAATTTAGACAAAACATGAATCTTCGAAGTAACAGCGACCATAAGGATTCTTTAATTTTATTGAATGCTTCGGCTCCAAAAAAATTTAGAAAGCCAAAGGTAGAAAACATTGTCAATAAAAAGAGGAAGGAAGAAAAACACAAAAATGGATTATCAGCTTACGAGAAGTTGTACGTGTCTAATAAAACGAGGAAGGATAGCAACAAAAAAAGATCATTTTTGCCTTCCAAACACCAATTATTTGGGCTCTTTACCAACATGAATGGGTTGAGTAGGAACATTCATCCCTTTTGAGTTTGAATTGTCAAGTTTTCTCATTATGAGAATATACATGTGATTTTTGACATAGTAGAATACTTTAATGTACATAAAATAAGCTAATTAGTAATAGGTTTTGTTTCTCTCATTTCTGAAAATCGAGAGTTCAATTTCCCAGCATGATAATGTAGAGTGAATGATCTAATGTTTGTGTATATAATACACATTTTCATGTGTATCTCATTAAATAGAAACACATGGTAATCATGTTTTTTAATTATATCCACTTAACTGGGAAGGAAACACGAAACATGACAAGGAATATAAACCTTTGATTTCATCTAACACTCTCGTCGCCCTAGTAGTATGTAAACGTATCCTTTATGAGCATATTTGGTATTTTCAATAGAACTATAAAAATATATATTTTAATATAGAATTATATATAAGACAATGTTCAGTGCACCATCCATCACAACTGTTCCACCTGACAACCTTATATTAAATCCAATTGAGTCGGTGCTTAACATAAACAGTGTTGACAACAAGTTTCAAACCACTTATGTCTACCATTATATGGGTTTATAACAAAAATAATGGAACAACGAGTGTTCAATAATTGTAATTTACAACTTCTATGTCTTTGTACATGTGTTTTCTACATTAGGTTTGATTTCATCTCTAAAGAGAAATTGTTGGAGAGAGATACTAAAGAGGTAGTAAAAATTGGTTGCATAAAAAATCTAAAAGGTATACATATACTTTTATTCCCTAAAAATATATTGTTTTTTGACATTAATCCCCTGTAAAAAATATTTTTGTTTCTTTTTGGTCCTTGCAAATATACCACTTTATGCTTTGATCATTAATGATTTATTTTAGTCTCGGAAAAATGTGTTAATCTTTAAATTGGTCCCTAAATTATTCATTTTAGTGCTTATTTTGAGGGATTAAAATCAAATATTCAAAATTTACTAGGACCACTTCGAGTATAAATATATTTTGTACGGACTAAAACAAAAAGTTATGGACTAAAAGTAAATTTTTTCAAATTTGCAGGGACAAAAATAAATATACAAGGAATGAACCAAATCTCTTGATATTTACATGGACTATTTGCATATTTGTGCACAAACAACTTCATATAATTTTAAGGGACAATATTAAGATGATGAATTAAAGTGGTTCATAAAAAAAAATGTTCATGAATTGGCCAAAGAAAATATTCATAGTACAAGGTTTATGATTATTACGTACTAAAGAGGTTGAAATGCCTAGAAAACATAACAGTGGTCGAAACAACTCACTAAAAGAGGGTTAATAATTGTTGTAAAGCCCATTATAATTTCCTAATTTTAAAAACAAATAACTAAACCGTATCGCTTAAATTTGATAAGCAACAAATGTAAGGTATAACATAAAAAGACATTGGCAACTTCTTAACACTCTTTCACACCTTCCATGTGTAACTACGTCCTAAAATATCCAAGTTAACCGAGTGTCGTTTAACAACCATAATCCATCATTTCGTTGTTGTTTGTTTATAAATATTTCAGATTTCATAATCACTTCCCACATTCAATTAACCCTATAACAACACATCTCAAACTCGTAATTGAAACAAAATGCAGAAAACAAGCTCAAATATTGAGATCCTAAGAGTGCAAGCTCTATCAATTCTCTGCACACCCCACCCTTTTCTTGAATTTTCTGGCTTTGCTCCCATTCCAGATAAAGTTGATCCAATTCTTAGCACAAAACAACAAATTAAGAACGACGCTCTTTTTGATTTTGATGGATTATCTCACGTTCAAGATAAAGTTGATCCATTTTGTAGTACAAAACAACAAATTGAAAACGACGCTTTTCTTGATTTTGATGGCTTTTCTCCAGCTGAAGATAGTGTCGATCCATATTATAGAACCAAAGAACAAATGCAAGACAATGTTGAAGAAGGAGAGTTTAGTTTTGCACGCACCAAAGTCCAAGGAATGCATATATTTGCCGATGAGATATTTGAAAATGGAAAAATACGACAAATACCACACACATTTGACCAATCTCTATCCATCTATCCCACCTCAAACAATAATGCCTCACATCTTCGACCACCACTAAAGAAGATCTTTATAAAGAATTCCGTATATCGACACTCAATGCTAGGTGGTATTTCAAAAGAATCTCAAAAAGAGTCATTGAGGAATATGACAATGGTGGAGATAAAGGATTCAAATGAGTGTTACGAAAAAAGCAACTCCACAGGGTCATCAAATTTGTGGAAATTTAGACAAAACATGAATCTTCGAAGTAACAGCGACCATAAGGATTCTTTAATTTTATTGAATGCTTCGGCTCCAAAAAAATTTAGAAAGCCAAAGGTAGAAAACATTGTCAATAAAAAGAGGAAGGAAGAAAAACACAAAAATGGATTATCAGCTTACGAGAAGTTGTACGTGTCTAATAAAACGAGGAAGGATAGCAACAAAAAAAGATCATTTTTGCCTTCCAAACACCAATTATTTGGGCTCTTTACCAACATGAATGGGTTGAGTAGGAACATTCATCCCTTTTGAGTTTGAATTGTCAAGTTTTCTCATTATGAGAATATACATGTGATTTTTGACATAGTAGAATACTTTAATGTACATAAAATAAGCTAATTAGTAATAGGTTTTGTTTCTCTCATTTCTGAAAATCGAGAGTTCAATTTCCCAGCATGATAATGTAGAGTGAATGATCTAATGTTTGTGTATATAATACACATTTTCATGTGTATCTCATTAAATAGAAACACATGGTAATCATGTTTTTTAATTATATCCACTTAACTGGGAAGGAAACACGAAACATGACAAGGAATATAAACCTTTGATTTCATCTAACACTCTCGTCGCCCTAGTAGTATGTAAACGTATCCTTTATGAGCATATTTGGTATTTTCAATAGAACTATAAAAATATATATTTTAATATAGAATTATATATAAGACAATGTTCAGTGCACCATCCATCACAACTGTTCCACCTGACAACCTTATATTAAATCCAATTGAGTCGGTGCTTAACATAAACAGTGTTGACAACAAGTTTCAAACCACTTATGTCTACCATTATATGGGTTTATAACAAAAATAATGGAACAACGAGTGTTCAATAATTGTAATTTACAACTTCTTTGTCTTTGTACATGTGTTTTCTACATTAGGTTTGATTTCATCTCTAAAGAGAAATTGTTGGAGAGAGATACTAAAGAGGTAGTAAAAATTGGTTGCATAAAAAATCTAAAAGGTATACATATACTTTTATTCCCTAAAAATATATTGTTTTTTGACATTAATCCCCTGTAAAAAATATTTTTGTTTCTTTTTGGTCCTTGCAAATATACCACTTTATGCTTTGATCATTAATGATTTATTTTAGTCTCGGAAAAATGTGTTAATCTTTAAATTGGTCCCTAAATTATTCATTTTAGTGCTTATTTTGAGGGATTAAAATCAAATATTCAAAATTTACTAGGACCACTTCGAGTATAAATATATTTTGTACGGACTAAAACAAAAAGTTATGGACTAAAAGTAAATTTTTTCAAATTTGCAGGGACAAAAATAAATATACAAGGAATGAACCAAATCTCTTGATATTTACATGGACTATTTGCATATTTGTGCACAAACAACTTCATATAATTTTAAGGGACAATATTAAGATGATGAATTAAAGTGGTTCATAAAAAAAAATGTTCATGAATTGGCCAAAGAAAATATTCATAGTACAAGGTTTATGATTATTACGTACTAAAGAGGTTGAAATGCCTAGAAAACATAACAGTGGTCGAAACAACTCACTAAAAGAGGGTTAATAATTGTTGTAAAGCCCATTATAATTTCCTAATTTTAAAAACAAATAACTAAACCGTATCGCTTAAATTTGATAAGCAACAAATGTAAGGTATAACATAAAAAGACATTGGCAACTTCTTAACACTCTTTCACACCTTCCATGTGTAACTACGTCCTAAAATATCCAAGTTAACCGAGTGTCGTTTAACAACCATAATCCATCATTTCGTTGTTGTTTGTTTATAAATATTTCAGATTTCATAATCACTTCCCACATTCAATTAACCCTATAACAACACATCTCAAACTCGTAATTGAAACAAAATGCAGAAAACAAGCTCAAATATTGAGATCCTAAGAGTGCAAGCTCTATCAATTCTCTGCACACCCCACCCTTTTCTTGAATTTTCTGGCTTTGCTCCCATTCCAGATAAAGTTGATCCAATTCTTAGCACAAAACAACAAATTAAGAACGACGCTCTTTTTGATTTTGATGGATTATCTCACGTTCAAGATAAAGTTGATCCATTTTGTAGTACAAAACAACAAATTGAAAACGACGCTTTTCTTGATTTTGATGGCTTTTCTCCAGCTGAAGATAGTGTCGATCCATATTATAGAACCAAAGAACAAATGCAAGACAATGTTGAAGAAGGAGAGTTTAGTTTTGCATGCACCAAAGTCCAAGGAATGCATATATTTGCCGATGAGATATTTGAAAATGGAAAAATACGACAAATACCACACACATTTGACCAATCTCTATCCATCTATCCCACCTCAAACAATAATGCCTCACATCTTCGACCACCACTAAAGAAGATCTTTATAAAGAATTCCGTATATCGACACTCAATGCTAGGTGGTATTTCAAAAGAATCTCAAAAAGAGTCATTGAGGAATATGACAATGGTGGAGATAAAGGATTCAAATGAGTGTTACGAAAAAAGCAACTCCACAGGGTCATCAAATTTGTGGAAATTTAGACAAAACATGAATCTTCGAAGTAACAGCGACCATAAGGATTCTTTAATTTTATTGAATGCTTCGGCTCCAAAAAAATTTAGAAAGCCAAAGGTAGAAAACATTGTCAATAAAAAGAGGAAGGAAGAAAAACACAAAAATGGATTATCAGCTTACGAGAAGTTGTACGTGTCTAATAAAACGAGGAAGGATAGCAACAAAAAAAGATCATTTTTGCCTTCCAAACACCAATTATTTGGGCTCTTTACCAACATGAATGGGTTGAGTAGGAACATTCATCCCTTTTGAGTTTGAATTGTCAAGTTTTCTCATTATGAGAATATACATGTGATTTTTGACATAGTAGAATACTTTAATGTACATAAAATAAGCTAATTAGTAATAGGTTTTGTTTCTCTCATTTCTGAAAATCGAGAGTTCAATTTCCCAGCATGATAATGTAGAGTGAATGATCTAATGTTTGTGTATATAATACACATTTTCATGTGTATCTCATTAAATAGAAACACATGGTAATCATGTTTTTTAATTATATCCACTTAACTGGGAAGGAAACACGAAACATGACAAGGAATATAAACCTTTGATTTCATCTAACACTCTCGTCGCCCTAGTAGTATGTAAACGTATCCTTTATGAGCATATTTGGTATTTTCAATAGAACTATAAAAATATATATTTTAATATAGAATTATATATAAGACAATGTTCAGTGCACCATCCATCACAACTGTTCCACCTGACAACCTTATATTAAATCCAATTGAGTCGGTGCTTAACATAAACAGTGTTGACAACAAGTTTCAAACCACTTATGTCTACCATTATATGGGTTTATAACAAAAATAATGGAACAACGAGTGTTCAATAATTGTAATTTACAACTTCTTTGTCTTTGTACATGTGTTTTCTACATTAGGTTTGATTTCATCTCTAAAGAGAAATTGTTGGAGAGAGATACTAAAGAGGTAGTAAAAATTGGTTGCATAAAAAATCTAAAAGGTATACATATACTTTTATTCCCTAAAAATATATTGTTTTTTGACATTAATCCCCTGTAAAAAATATTTTTGTTTCTTTTTGGTCCTTGCAAATATACCACTTTATGCTTTGATCATTAATGATTTATTTTAGTCTCGGAAAAATGTGTTAATCTTTAAATTGGTCCCTAAATTATTCATTTTAGTGCTTATTTTGAGGGATTAAAATCAAATATTCAAAATTTACTAGGACCACTTCGAGTATAAATATATTTTGTACGGACTAAAACAAAAAGTTATGGACTAAAAGTAAATTTTTTCAAATTTGCAGGGACAAAAATAAATATACAAGGAATGAACCAAATCTCTTGATATTTACATGGACTATTTGCATATTTGTGCACAAACAACTTCATATAATTTTAAGGGACAATATTAAGATGATGAATTAAAGTGGTTCATAAAAAAAAATGTTCATGAATTGGCCAAAGAAAATATTCATAGTACAAGGTTTATGATTATTACGTACTAAAGAGGTTGAAATGCCTAGAAAACATAACAGTGGTCGAAACAACTCACTAAAAGAGGGTTAATAATTGTTGTAAAGCCCATTATAATTTCCTAATTTTAAAAACAAATAACTAAACCGTATCGCTTAAATTTGATAAGCAACAAATGTAAGGTATAACATAAAAAGACATTGGCAACTTCTTAACACTCTTTCACACCTTCCATGTGTAACTACGTCCTAAAATATCCAAGTTAACCGAGTGTCGTTTAACAACCATAATCCATCATTTCGTTGTTGTTTGTTTATAAATATTTCAGATTTCATAATCACTTCCCACATTCAATAAACCCTATAACAACACATCTCAAACTCGGAAATGAAACAAAATGCAGAAAACAAGCTCAAATATTGAGATCCTAAGAGTGCAAGCTCTATCAATTCTCTGCACACCCCACCCTTTTCTTGAATTTTCTGGCTTTGCTCCCATTCCAGATAAAGTTGATCCTATTCTTAGCACAAAACAACAAATTAAGAACGACGTTCTTTTTGATTTTGATGGATTTTCTCACGTTCAAGATAAAGTTGATCCATTTTGTAGTACAAAACAACAAATTGAAAACGACGCTTTTCTTGATTTTGATGGCTTTTCTCCAGCTGAAGATAAAGTCGATCCATATTATAGAACCAAAGAACAAATGCAAGACAATGTTGAAGAAGGAGAGTTTAGTTTTGCATGCACCAAAGTCCAAGGAATGCATATATTTGCCGATGAGATATTTGAAAATGGAAAAATACGACAAATACCACACACATTTGACCAATCTCTATCCATCTATCCCACCTCAAACAATTATGCCTCACATCTTCGACCACCACTAAAGAAGATCTTTATAAAGAATTCCGTATATCGACACTCAATGCTAGGTGGTATTTCAAAAGAATCTCAAAAAGAGTCATTGAGGAATATGACAATGGTGGAGATAAAGGATTCGAATGAGTGTTACGAAAAAAGCAACACCACAGGGTCATCAAATTTGTGGAAATTTAGACAAAACATGAATCTTCGAAGTAACAGCGACCATAAGGATTCTTTAATTTTATTGAATGCTTCGGCTCCAAAAAAATTTAGAAAGCCAAAGGTAGAAAACATTGTCAATAAAAAGAGGAAGGAAGAAAAACACAAAAATGGATTATCAGCTTACGAGAAGTTGTACGTGTCTAATAAAACGAGGAAGGATAGCAACAAAAAAAGATCATTTTTGCCTTCCAAACACCAATTATTTGGGCTCTTTACCAACATGAATGGGTTGAGTAGGAACATTCATCCCTTTTGCGTTTGAATTGTCAAGTTTTCTCATTATGAGAATATACATGTGATTTTTGACATAGTAGAATACTTTAATGTACATAAAATAAGCTAATTAGTAATAGGTTTTGTTTCTCTCATTTCTGAAAATCGAGAGTTCAATTTCCCAGCATGATAATGTAGAGTGAATGATCTAATGTTTGTGTATATAATACACATTTTCATGTGTATCTCATTAAATAGAAACACATGGTAATCATGTTTTTTAATTATATCCACTTAACTGGGAAGGAAACACGAAACATGACAAGGAATATAAACCTTTGATTTCATCTAACACTCTCGTCGCCCTAGTAGTATGTAAACGTATCCTTTATGAGCATATTTGGTATTTTCAATAGAACTATAAAAATATATATTTTAATATAGAATTATATATAAGACAATGTTCAGTGCACCATCCATCACAACTGTTCCACCTGACAACCTTATATTAAATCCAATTGAGTCGGTGCTTAACATAAACAGTGTTGACAACAAGTTTCAAACCACTTATGTCTACCATTATATGGGTTTATAACAAAAATAATGGAACAACGAGTGTTCAATAATTGTAATTTACAACTTCTTTGTCTTTGTACATGTGTTTTCTACATTAGGTTTGATTTCATCTCTAAAGAGAAATTGTTGGAGAGAGATACTAAAGAGGTAGTAAAAATTGGTTGCATAAAAAATCTAAAAGGTATACATATACTTTTATTCCCTAAAAATATATTGTTTTTTGACATTAATCCCCTGTAAAAAATATTTTTGTTTCTTTTTGGTCCTTGCAAATATACCACTTTATGCTTTGATCATTAATGATTTATTTTAGTCTCGGAAAAATGTGTTAATCTTTAAATTGGTCCCTAAATTATTCATTTTAGTGCTTATTTTGAGGGATTAAAATCAAATATTCAAAATTTACTAGGACCACTTCGAGTATAAATATATTTTGTACGGACTAAAACAAAAAGTTATGGACTAAAAGTAAATTTTTTCAAATTTGCAGGGACAAAAATAAATATACAAGGAATGAACCAAATCTCTTGATATTTACATGGACTATTTGCATATTTGTGCACAAACAACTTCATATAATTTTAAGGGACAATATTAAGATGATGAATTAAAGTGGTTCATAAAAAAAAATGTTCATGAATTGGCCAAAGAAAATATTCATAGTACAAGGTTTATGATTATTACGTACTAAAGAGGTTGAAATGCCTAGAAAACATAACAGTGGTCGAAACAACTCACTAAAAGAGGGTTAATAATTGTTGTAAAGCGCATTATAATTTCCTAATTTTAAAAACAAATAACTAAACCGTATCGCTTAAATTTGATAAGCAACAAATGTAAGGTATAACATAAAAAGACATTGGCAACTTCTTAACACTCTTTCACACCTTCCATGTGTAACTACGTCCTAAAATATCCAAGTTAACCGAGTGTCGTTTAACAACCATAATCCATCATTTCGTTGTTGTTTGTTTATAAATATTTCAGATTTCATAATCACTTCCCACATTCAATTAACCCTATAACAACACATCTCAAACTCGTAATTGAAACAAAATGCAGAAAACAAGCTCAAATATTGAGATCCTAAGAGTGCAAGCTCTATCAATTCTCTGCACACCCCACCCTTTTCTTGAATTTTCTGGCTTTGCTCCCATTCCAGATAAAGTTGATCCAATTCTTAGCACAAAACAACAAATTAAGAACGACGCTCTTTTTGATTTTGATGGATTTTCTCACGTTCAAGATAAAGTTGATCCATTTTGTAGTACAAAACAACAAATTGAAAACGACGCTTTTCTTGATTTTGATGGCTTTTCTCCAGCTGAAGATAAAGTCGATCCATATTATAGAACCAAAGAACAAATGCAAGACAATGTTGAAGAAGGAGAGTTTAGTTTTGCATGCACCAAAGTCCAAGGAATGCATATATTTGCCGATGAGATATTTGAAAATGGAAAAATACGACAAATACCACACACATTTGACCAATCTCTATCCATCTATCCCACCTCAAACAATTATGCCTCACATCTTCGACCACCACTAAAGAAGATCTTTATAAAGAATTCCGTATATCGACACTCAATGCTAGGTGGTATTTCAAAAGAATCTCAAAAAGAGTCATTGAGGAATATGACAATGGTGGAGATAAAGGATTCGAATGAGTGTTACGAAAAAAGCAACTCCACAGGGTCATCAAATTTGTGGAAATTTAGACAAAACATGAATCTTCGAAGTAACAGCGACCATAAGGATTCTTTAATTTTATTGAATGCTTCGGCTCCAAAAAAATTTAGAAAGCCAAAGGTAGAAAACATTGTCAATAAAAAGAGGAAGGAAGAAAAACACAAAAATGGATTATCAGCTTACGAGAAGTTGTACGTGTCTAATAAAACGAGGAAGGATAGCAACAAAAAAAGATCATTTTTGCCTTCCAAACACCAATTATTTGGGCTCTTTACCAACATGAATGGGTTGAGTAGGAACATTCATCCCTTTTGAGTTTGAATTGTCAAGTTTTCTCATTATGAGAATATACATGTGATTTTTGACATAGTAGAATACTTTAATGTACATAAAATAAGCTAATTAGTAATAGGTTTTGTTTCTCTCATTTCTGAAAATCGAGAGTTCAATTTCCCAGCATGATAATGTAGAGTGAATGATCTAATGTTTGTGTATATAATACACATTTTCATGTGTATCTCATTAAATAGAAACACATGGTAATCATGTTTTTTAATTATATCCACTTAACTGGGAAGGAAACACGAAACATGACAAGGAATATAAACCTTTGATTTCATCTAACACTCTCGTCGCCCTAGTAGTATGTAAACGTATCCTTTATGAGCATATTTGGTATTTTCAATAGAACTATAAAAATATATATTTTAATATAGAATTATATATAAGACAATGTTCAGTGCACCATCCATCACAACTGTTCCACCTGACAACCTTATATTAAATCCAATTGAGTCGGTGCTTAACATAAACAGTGTTGACAACAAGTTTCAAACCACTTATGTCTACCATTATATGGGTTTATAACAAAAATAATGGAACAACGAGTGTTCAATAATTGTAATTTACAACTTCTTTGTCTTTGTACATGTGTTTTCTACATTAGGTTTGATTTCATCTCTAAAGAGAAATTGTTGGAGAGAGATACTAAAGAGGTAGTAAAAATTGGTTGCATAAAAAATCTAAAAGGTATACATATACTTTTATTCCCTAAAAATATATTGTTTTTTGACATTAATCCCCTGTAAAAAATATTTTTGTTTCTTTTTGGTCCTTGCAAATATACCACTTTATGCTTTGATCATTAATGATTTATTTTAGTCTCGGAAAAATGTGTTATTCTTTAAATTGGTCCCTAAATTATTCATTTTAGTGCTTATTTTGAGGGATTAAAATCAAATATTCAAAATTTACTAGGACCAATTCGAGTATAAATATATTTTGTACGGACTAAAACAAAAAGTTATGGACTAAAAGTAAATTTTTTCAAATTTGCAGGGACAAAAATAAATATACAAGGAATGAACCAAATCTCTTGATATTTACATGGACTATTTGCATATTTGTGCACAAACAACTTCATATAATTTTAAGGGACAATATTAAGATGATGAATTAAAGTGGTTCATAAAAAAAAATGTTCATGAATTGGCCAAAGAAAATATTCATAGTACAAGGTTTATGATTATTACGTACTAAAGAGGTTGAAATGCCTAGAAAACATAACAGTGGTCGAAACAACTCACTAAAAGAGGGTTAATAATTGTTGTAAAGCCCATTATAATTTCCTAATTTTAAAAACAAATAACTAAACCGTATCGCTTAAATTTGATAAGCAACAAATGTAAGGTATAACATAAAAAGACATTGGCAACTTCTTAACACTCTTTCACACCTTCCATGTGTAACTACGTCCTAAAATATCCAAGTTAACCGAGTGTCGTTTAACAACCATAATCCATCATTTCGTTGTTGTTTGTTTATAAATATTTCAGATTTCATAATCACTTCCCACATTCAATTAACCCTATAACAACACATCTCAAACTCGTAATTGAAACAAAATGCAGAAAACAAGCTCAAATATTGAGATCCTAAGAGTGCAAGCTCTATCAATTCTCTGCACACCCCACCCTTTTCTTGAATTTTCTGGCTTTGCTCCCATTCCAGATAAAGTTGATCCAATTCTTAGCACAAAACAACAAATTAAGAACGACGCTCTTTTTGATTTTGATGGATTTTCTCACGTTCAAGATAAAGTTGATCCATTTTGTAGTACAAAACAACAAATTGAAAACGACGCTTTTCTTGATTTTGATGGCTTTTCTCCAGCTGAAGATAAAGTCGATCCATATTATAGAACCAAAGAACAAATGCAAGACAATGTTGAAGAAGGAGAGTTTAGTTTTGCATGCACCAAAGTCCAAGGAATGCATATATTTGCCGATGAGATATTTGAAAATGGAAAAATACGACAAATACCACACACATTTGACCAATCTCTATCCATCTATCCCACCTCAAACAATTATGCCTCACATCTTCGACCACCACTAAAGAAGATCTTTATAAAGAATTCCGTATATCGACACTCAATGCTAGGTGGTATTTCAAAAGAATCTCAAAAAGAGTCATTGAGGAATATGACAATGGTGGAGATAAAGGATTCGAATGAGTGTTACGAAAAAAGCAACTCCACAGGGTCATCAAATTTGTGGAAATTTAGACAAAACATGAATCTTCGAAGTAACAGCGACCATAAGGATTCTTTAATTTTATTGAATGCTTCGGCTCCAAAAAAATTTAGAAAGCCAAAGGTAGAAAACATTGTCAATAAAAAGAGGAAGGAAGAAAAACACAAAAATGGATTATCAGCTTACGAGAAGTTGTACGTGTCTAATAAAACGAGGAAGGATAGCAACAAAAAAAGATCATTTTTGCCTTCCAAACACCAATTATTTGGGCTCTTTACCAACATGAATGGGTTGAGTAGGAACATTCATCCCTTTTGAGTTTGAATTGTCAAGTTTTCTCATTATGAGAATATACATGTGATTTTTGACATAGTAGAATACTTTAATGTACATAAAATAAGCTAATTAGTAATAGGTTTTGTTTCTCTCATTTCTGAAAATCGAGAGTTCAATTTCCCAGCATGATAATGTAGAGTGAATGATCTAATGTTTGTGTATATAATACACATTTTCATGTGTATCTCATTAAATAGAAACACATGGTAATCATGTTTTTTAATTATATCCACTTAACTGGGAAGGAAACACGAAACATGACAAGGAATATAAACCTTTGATTTCATCTAACACTCTCGTCGCCCTAGTAGTATGTAAACGTATCCTTTATGAGCATATTTGGTATTTTCAATAGAACTATAAAAATATATATTTTAATATAGAATTATATATAAGACAATGTTCAGTGCACCATCCATCACAACTGTTCCACCTGACAACCTTATATTAAATCCAATTGAGTCGGTGCTTAACATAAACAGTGTTGACAACAAGTTTCAAACCACTTATGTCTACCATTATATGGGTTTATAACAAAAATAATGGAACAACGAGTGTTCAATAATTGTAATTTACAACTTCTTTGTCTTTGTACATGTGTTTTCTACATTAGGTTTGATTTCATCTCTAAAGAGAAATTGTTGGAGAGAGATACTAAAGAGGTAGTAAAAATTGGTTGCATAAAAAATCTAAAAGGTATACATATACTTTTATTCCCTAAAAATATATTGTTTTTTGACATTAATCCCCTGTAAAAAATATTTTTGTTTCTTTTTGGTCCTTGCAAATATACCACTTTATGCTTTGATCATTAATGATTTATTTTAGTCTCGGAAAAATGTGTTATTCTTTAAATTGGTCCCTAAATTATTCATTTTAGTGCTTATTTTGAGGGATTAAAATCAAATATTCAAAATTTACTAGGACCAATTCGAGTATAAATATATTTTGTACGGACTAAAACAAAAAGTTATGGACTAAAAGTAAATTTTTTCAAATTTGCAGGGACAAAAATAAATATACAAGGAATGAACCAAATCTCTTGATATTTACATGGACTATTTGCATATTTGTGCACAAACAACTTCATATAATTTTAAGGGACAATATTAAGATGATGAATTAAAGTGGTTCATAAAAAAAAATGTTCATGAATTGGCCAAAGAAAATATTCATAGTACAAGGTTTATGATTATTACGTACTAAAGAGGTTGAAATGCCTAGAAAACATAACAGTGGTCGAAACAACTCACTAAAAGAGGGTTAATAATTGTTGTAAAGCCCATTATAATTTCCTAATTTTAAAAACAAATAACTAAACCGTATCGCTTAAATTTGATAAGCAACAAATGTAAGGTATAACATAAAAAGACATTGGCAACTTCTTAACACTCTTTCACACCTTCCATGTGTAACTACGTCCTAAAATATCCAAGTTAACCGAGTGTCGTTTAACAACCATAATCCATCATTTCGTTGTTGTTTGTTTATAAATATTTCAGATTTCATAATCACTTCCCACATTCAATTAACCCTATAACAACACATCTCAAACTCGTAATTGAAACAAAATGCAGAAAACAAGCTCAAATATTGAGATCCTAAGAGTGCAAGCTCTATCAATTCTCTGCACACCCCACCCTTTTCTTGAATTTTCTGGCTTTGCTCCCATTCCAGATAAAGTTGATCCAATTCTTAGCACAAAACAACAAATTAAGAACGACGCTCTTTTTGATTTTGATGGATTTTCTCACGTTCAAGATAAAGTTGATCCATTTTGTAGTACAAAACAACAAATTGAAAATGACGCTTTTCTTGATTTTGATGGCTTTTCTCCAGCTGAAGATAAAGTCGATCCATATTATAGAACCAAAGAACAAATGCAAGACAATGTTGAAGAAGGAGAGTTTAGTTTTGCATGCACCAAAGTCCAAGGAATGCATATATTTGCCGATGAGATATTTGAAAATGGAAAAATACGACAAATACCACACACATTTGACCAATCTCTATCCATCTATCCCACCTCAAACAATAATGCCTCACATCTTCGACCACCACTAAAGAAGATCTTTATAAAGAATTCCGTATATCGACACTCAATGCTAGGTGGTATTTCAAAAGAATCTCAAATAGAGTCATTGAGGAATATGACAATGGTGGAGATAAAGGATTCGAATGAGTGTTACGAAAAAAGCAACTCCACAGGGTCATCAAATTTGTGGAAATTTAGACCAAACATGAATCTTCGAAGTAACAGCGACCATAAGGATTCTTTAATTTTATTGAATGCTTCGGCTCCAAAAAAATTTAGAAAGCCAAAGGTAGAAAACATTGTCAATAAAAAGAGGAAGGAAGAAAAACACAAAAATGGATTATCAGCTTACGAGAAGTTGTACGTGTCTAATAAAACGAGGAAGGATAGCAACAAAAAAAGATCATTTTTGCCTTACAAACACCAATTATTTGGGCTCTTTACCAACATGAATGGGTTGAGTAGGAACATTCATCCCTTTTGAGTTTGAATTGTCAAGTTTTCTCATTATGAGAATACATGTGATTTTTGACATAGTAGAATACTTTAATGTACATAAAATAAGCTAATTAGTAATAGGTTTTGTTTCTCTCATTTCTGAAAATCGAGAGTTCAATTTCCCAGCATGATAATGTAGAGTGAATGATCTAATGTTTGTGTATATAATACACATTTTCATGTGTATCTCATTAAATAGAAACACATGGTAATCATGTTTTTTAATTATATCCACTTAACTGGGAAGGAAACACGAAACATGACAAGGAATATAAACCTTTGATTTCATCTAACACTCTCGTCGCCCTAGTAGTATGTAAACGTATCCTTTATGAGCATATTTGGTATTTTCAATAGAACTATAAAAATATATATTTTAATATAGAATTATATATAAGACAATGTTCAGTGCACCATCCATCACAATTGTTCCACCTGACAACCTTATATTAAATCCAATTGAGTCGGTGCTTAACATAAACAGTGTTGACAACAAGTTTCAAACCACTTATGTCTACCATTATATGGGTTTATAACAAAAATAATGGAACAACGAGTGTTCAATAATTGTAATTTACAACTTCTTTGTCTTTGTACATGTGTTTTCTACATTAGGTTTGATTTCATCTCTAAAGAGAAATTGTTGGAGAGAGATACTAAAGAGGTAGTAAAAATTGGTTGCATAAAAAATCTAAAAGGTATACATATACTTTTATTCCCTAAAAATATATTGTTTTTTGACATTAATCCCCTGTAAAAAATATTTTTGTTTCTTTTTGGTCCTTGCAAATATACCACTTTATGCTTTGATCATTAATGATTTATTTTAGTCTCGGAAAAATGTGTTAATCTTTAAATTGGTCCCTAAATTATTCATTTTAGTGCTTATTTTGAGGGATTAAAATCAAATATTCAAAATTTACTAGGACCAATTCGAGTATAAATATATTTTGTACGGACTAAAACAAAAAGTTATGGACTAAAAGTAAATTTTTTCAAATTTGCAGGGACAAAAATAAATATACAAGGAATGAACCAAATCTCTTGATATTTACATGGACTATTTGCATATTTGTGCACAAACAACTTCATATAATTTTAAGGGACAATATTAAGATGATGAAATAAAGTGGTTCATAAAAAAAAATGTTCATGAATTGGCCAAAGAAAATATTCTTAGTACAAGGTTTATGATTATTACGTACTAAAGAGGTTGAAATGCCTAGAAAACATAACAGTGGTCGAAACAACTCACTAAAAGAGGGTAAATTGTTGTAAAGCCCATTATAATTTCCTAATTTTAAAAACAAATAACTAAACCGTATCGCTTAAATTTGATAAGCAACAAATGTAAGGTATAACATAAAAAGACATTGGCAACTTCTTAACACTCTTTCACACCTTCCATGTGTAACTACGTCCTAAAATATCCAAGTTAACCGAGTGTCGTTTAACAACCATAATCCATCATTTCGTTGTTGTTTGTTTATAAATATTTCAGATTTCATAATCACTTCCCACATTCAATTAACCCTATAACAACACATCTCAAACTCGTAATTGAAACAAAATGCAGAAAACAAGCTCAAATATTGAGATCCTAAGAGTGCAAGCTCTATCAATTCTCTGCACACCCCACCCTTTTCTTGAATTTTCTGGCTTTGCTCCCATTCCAGATAAAGTTGATCCAATTCTTAGCACAAAACAACAAATTAAGAACGACGCTCTTTTTGATTTTGATGGATTTTCTCACGTTCAAGATAAAGTTGATCCATTTTGTAGTACAAAACAACAAATTGAAAACGACGCTTTTCTTGATTTTGATGGCTTTTCTCCAGCTGAAGATAAAGTCGATCCATATTATAGAACCAAAGAACAAATGCAAGACAATGTTGAAGAAGGAGAGTTTAGTTTTGCATGCACCAAAGTCCAAGGAATGCATATATTTGCCGATGAGATATTTGAAAATGGAAAAATACGACAAATACCACACACATTTGACCAATCTCTATCCATCTATCCCACCTCAAACAATTATGCCTCACATCTTCGACCACCACTAAAGAAGATCTTTATAAAGAATTCCGTATATCGACACTCAATGCTAGGTGGTATTTCAAAAGAATCTCAAAAAGAGTCATTGAGGAATATGACAATGGTGGAGATAAAGGATTCGAATGAGTGTTACGAAAAAAGCAACTCCACAGGGTCATCAAATTTTTGGAAATTTAGACAAAACATGAATCTTCGAAGTAACAGCGACCATAAGGATTCTTTAATTTTATTGAATGCTTCGGCTCCAAAAATATTTAGAAAGCCAAAGGTAGAAAACATTGTCAATAAAAAGAGGAAGGAAGAAAAACACAAAAATGGATTATCAGCTTACGAGAAGTTGTACGTGTCTAATAAAACGAGGAAGGATAGCAACAAAAAAAGATCATTTTTGCCTTCCAAACACCAATTATTTGGGCTCTTTACCAACATGAATGGGTTGAGTAGGAACATTCATCCCTTTTGAGTTTGAATTGTCAAGTTTTCTCATTATGAGAATATACATGTGATTTTTGACATAGTAGAATACTTTAATGTACATAAAATAAGCTAATTAGTAATAGGTTTTGTTTCTCTCATTTCTGAAAATCGAGAGTTCAATTTCCCAGCATGATAATGTAGAGTGAATGATCTAATGTTTGTGTATATAATACACATTTTCATGTGTATCTCATTAAATAGAAACACATGGTAATCATGTTTTTTAATTATATCCACTTAACTGGGAAGGAAACACGAAACATGACAAGGAATATAAACCTTTGATTTCATCTAACACTCTCGTCGCCCTAGTAGTATGTAAACGTATCCTTTATGAGCATATTTGGTATTTTCAATAGAACTATAAAAATATATATTTTAATATAGAATTATATATAAGACAATGTTCAGTGCACCATCCATCACAACTGTTCCACCTGACAACCTTATATTAAATCCAATTGAGTCGGTGCTTAACATAAACAGTGTTGACAACAAGTTTCAAACCACTTATGTCTACCATTATATGGGTTTATAACAAAAATAATGGAACAACGAGTGTTCAATAATTGTAATTTACAACTTCTTTGTCTTTGTACATGTGTTTTCTACATTAGGTTTGATTTCATCTCTAAAGAGAAATTGTTGGAGAGAGATACTAAAGAGGTAGTAAAAATTGGTTGCATAAAAAATCTAAAAGGTATACATATACTTTTATTCCCTAAAAATATATTGTTTTTTGACATTAATCCCCTGTAAAAAATATTTTTGTTTCTTTTTGGTCCTTGCAAATATACCACTTTATGCTTTGATCATTAATGATTTATTTTAGTCTCGGAAAAATGTGTTATTCTTTAAATTGGTCCCTAAATTATTCATTTTAGTGCTTATTTTGAGGGATTAAAATCAAATATTCAAAATTTACTAGGACCAATTCGAGTATAAATATATTTTGTACGGACTAAAACAAAAAGTTATGGACTAAAAGTAAATTTTTTTAAATTTGCAGGGACAAAAATAAATATACAAGGAATGAACCAAATCTCTTGATATTTACATGGACTATTTGCATATTTGTGCACAAACAACTTCATATAATTTTAAGGGACAATATTAAGATGATGAATTAAAGTGGTTCATAAAAAAAAATGTTCATGAATTGGCCAAAGAAAATATTCATAGTACAAGGTTTATGATTATTACGTACTAAAGAGGTTGAAATGCCTAGAAAACATAACAGTGGTCGAAACAACTCACTAAAAGAGGGTTAATAATTGTTGTAAAGCCCATTATAATTTCCTAATTTTAAAAACAAATAACTAAACCGTATCGCTTAAATTTGATAAGCAACAAATGTAAGGTATAACATAAAAAGACATTGGCAACTTCTTAACACTCTTTCACACCTTCCATGTGTAACTACGTCCTAAAATATCCAAGTTAACCGAGTGTCGTTTAACAACCATAATCCATCATTTCGTTGTTGTTTGTTTATAAATATTTCAGATTTCATAATCACTTCCCACATTCAATTAACCCTATAACAACACATCTCAAACTCGTAATTGAAACAAAATGCAGAAAACAAGCTCAAATATTGAGATCCTAAGAGTGCAAGCTCTATCAATTCTCTGCACACCCCACCCTTTTCTTGAATATTCTGGCTTTGCTCCCATTCCAGATAAAGTTGATCCAATTCTTAGCACAAAACAACAAATTAAGAACGACGCTCTTTTTGATTTTGATGGATTTTCTCACGTTCAAGATAAAGTTGATCCATTTTGTAGTACAAAACAACAAATTGAAAACGACGCTTTTCTTGATTTTGATGGCTTTTCTCCAGCTGAAGATAAAGTCGATCCATATTATAGAACCAAAGAACAAATGCAAGACAATGTTGAAGAAGGAGAGTTTAGTTTTGCATGCACCAAAATCCAAGGAATGCATATATTTGCCGATGAGATATTTGAAAATGGAAAAATACGACAAATACCACACACATTTGACCAATCTCTATCCATCTATCCCACCTCAAACAATAATGCCTCACATCTTCGACCACCACTAAAGAAGATCTTTATGAAGAATTCCGTATATCGACACTCAATGCTAGGTGGTATTTCAAAAGAATCTCAAAAAGAGTCATTGAGGAATATGACAATGGTGGAGATAAAGGATTCGAATGAGTGTTACGAAAAAAGCAACTCCACAGGGTCATCAAATTTTTGGAAATTTAGACAAAACATGAATCTTCGAAGTAACAGCGACCATAAGGATTCTTTAATTTTATTGAATGCTTCGGCTCCAAAAATATTTAGAAAGCCAAAGGTAGAAAACATTGTCAATAAAAAGAGGAAGGAAGAAAAACACAAAAATGGATTATCAGCTTACGAGAAGTTGTACGTGTCTAATAAAACGAGGAAGGATAGCAACAAAAAAAGATCATTTTTGCCTTCCAAACACCAATTATTTGGGCTCTTTACCAACATGAATGGGTTGAGTAGGAACATTCATCCCTTTTGAGTTTGAATTGTCAAGTTTTCTCATTATGAGAATATACATGTGATTTTTGACATAGTAGAATACTTTAATGTACATAAAATAAGCTAATTAGTAATAGGTTTTGTTTCTCTCATTTCTGAAAATCGAGAGTTCAATTTCCCAGCATGATAATGTAGAGTGAATGATCTAATGTTTGTGTATATAATACACATTTTCATGTGTATCTCATTAAATAGAAACACATGGTAATCATGTTTTTTAATTATATCCACTTAACTGGGAAGGAAACACGAAACATGACAAGGAATATAAACCTTTGATTTCATCTAACACTCTCGTCGCCCTAGTAGTATGTAAACGTATCCTTTATGAGCATATTTGGTATTTTCAATAGAACTATAAAAATATATATTTTAATATAGAATTATATATAAGACAATGTTCAGTGCACCATCCATCACAACTGTTCCACCTGACAACCTTATATTAAATCCAATTGAGTCGGTGCTTAACATAAACAGTGTTGACAACAAGTTTCAAACCACTTATGTCTACCATTATATGGGTTTATAACAAAAATAATGGAACAACGAGTGTTCAATAATTGTAATTTACAACTTCTTTGTCTTTGTACATGTGTTTTCTACATTAGGTTTGATTTCATCTCTAAAGAGAAATTGTTGGAGAGAGATACTAAAGAGGTAGTAAAAATTGGTTGCATAAAAAATCTAAAAGGTATACATATACTTTTATTCCCTAAAAATATATTGTTTTTTGACATTAATCCCCTGTAAAAAATATTTTTGTTTCTTTTTGGTCCTTGCAAATATACCACTTTATGCTTTGATCATTAATGATTTATTTTAGTCTCGGAAAAATGTGTTATTCTTTAAATTGGTCCCTAAATTATTCATTTTAGTGCTTATTTTGAGGGATTAAAATCAAATATTCAAAATTTACTAGGACCAATTCGAGTATAAATATATTTTGTACGGACTAAAACAAAAAGTTATGGACTAAAAGTAAATTTTTTCAAATTTGCAGGGACAAAAATAAATATACAAGGAATGAACCAAATCTCTTGATATTTACATGGACTATTTGCATATTTGTGCACAAACAACTTCATATAATTTTAAGGGACAATATTAAGATGATGAATTAAAGTGGTTCATAAAAAAAAATGTTCATGAATTGGCCAAAGAAAATATTCATAGTACAAGGTTTATGATTATTACGTACTAAAGAGGTTGAAATGCCTAGAAAACATAACAGTGGTCGAAACAACTCACTAAAAGAGGGTTAATAATTGTTGTAAAGCCCATTATAATTTCCTAATTTTAAAAACAAATAACTAAACCGTATCGCTTAAATTTGATAAGCAACAAATGTAAGGTATAACATAAAAAGACATTGGCAACTTCTTAACACTCTTTCACACCTTCCATGTGTAACTACGTCCTAAAATATCCAAGTTAACCGAGTGTCGTTTAACAACCATAATCCATCATTTCGTTGTTGTTTGTTTATAAATATTTCAGATTTCATAATCACTTCCCACATTCAATTAACCCTATAACAACACATCTCAAACTCGTAATTGAAACAAAATGCAGAAAACAAGCTCAAATATTGAGATCCTAAGAGTGCAAGCTCTATCAATTCTCTGCACACCCCACCCTTTTCTTGAATTTTCTGGCTTTGCTCCCATTCCAGATAAAGTTGATCCAATTCTTAGCACAAAACAACAAATTAAGAACGACGCTCTTTTTGATTTTGATGGATTTTCTCACGTTCAAGATAAAGTTGATCCATTTTGTAGTACAAAACAACAAATTGAAAACGACGCTTTTCTTGATTTTGATGGCTTTTCTCCAGCTGAAGATAAAGTCGATCCATATTATAGAACCAAAGAACAAATGCAAGACAATGTTGAAGAAGGAGAGTTTAGTTTTGCATGCACCAAAGTCCAAGGAATGCATATATTTGCCGATGAGATATTTGAAAATGGAAAAATACGACAAATACCACACACATTTGACCAATCTCTATCCATCTATCCCACCTCAAACAATTATGCCTCACATCTTCGACCACCACTAAAGAAGATCTTTATAAAGAATTCCGTATATCGACACTCAATGCTAGGTGGTATTTCAAAAGAATCTCAAAAAGAGTCATTGAGGAATATGACAATGGTGGAGATAAAGGATTCGAATGAGTGTTACGAAAAAAGCAACTCCACAGGGTCATCAAATTTGTGGAAATTTAGACAAAACATGAATCTTCGAAGTAACAGCGACCATAAGGATTCTTTAATTTTATTGAATGCTTCGGCTCCAAAAAAATTTAGAAAGCCAAAGGTAGAAAACATTGTCAATAAAAAGAGGAAGGAAGAAAAACACAAAAATGGATTATCAGCTTACGAGAAGTTGTACGTGTCTAATAAAACGAGGAAGGATAGCAACAAAAAAAGATCATTTTTGCCTTCCAAACACCAATTATTTGGGCTCTTTACCAACATGAATGGGTTGAGTAGGAACATTCATCCCTTTTGAGTTTGAATTGTCAAGTTTTCTCATTATGAGAATATACATGTGATTTTTGACATAGTAGAATACTTTAATGTACATAAAATAAGCTAATTAGTAATAGGTTTTGTTTCTCTCATTTCTGAAAATCGAGAGTTCAATTTCCCAGCATGATAATGTAGAGTGAATGATCTAATGTTTGTGTATATAATACACATTTTCATGTGTATCTCATTAAATAGAAACACATGGTAATCATGTTTTTTAATTATATCCACTTAACTGGGAAGGAAACACGAAACATGACAAGGAATATAAACCTTTGATTTCATCTAACACTCTCGTCGCCCTAGTAGTATGTAAACGTATCCTTTATGAGCATATTTGGTATTTTCAATAGAACTATAAAAATATATATTTTAATATAGAATTATATATAAGACAATGTTCAGTGCACCATCCATCACAACTGTTCCACCTGACAACCTTATATTAAATCCAATTGAGTCGGTGCTTAACATAAACAGTGTTGACAACAAGTTTCAAACCACTTATGTCTACCATTATATGGGTTTATAACAAAAATAATGGAACAACGAGTGTTCAATAATTGTAATTTACAACTTCTTTGTCTTTGTACATGTGTTTTCTACATTAGGTTTGATTTCATCTCTAAAGAGAAATTGTTGGAGAGAGATACTAAAGAGGTAGTAAAAATTGGTTGCATAAAAAATCTAAAAGGTATACATATACTTTTATTCCCTAAAAATATATTGTTTTTTGACATTAATCCCCTGTAAAAAATATTTTTGTTTCTTTTTGGTCCTTGCAAATATACCACTTTATGCTTTGATCATTAATGATTTATTTTAGTCTCGGAAAAATGTGTTATTCTTTAAATTGGTCCCTAAATTATTCATTTTAGTGCTTATTTTGAGGGATTAAAATCAAATATTCAAAATTTACTAGGACCAATTCGAGTATAAATATATTTTGTACGGACTAAAACAAAAAGTTATGGACTAAAAGTAAATTTTTTCAAATTTGCAGGGACAAAAATAAATATACAAGGAATGAACCAAATCTCTTGATATTTACATGGACTATTTGCATATTTGTGCACAAACAACTTCATATAATTTTAAGGGACAATATTAAGATGATGAATTAAAGTGGTTCATAAAAAAAAATGTTCATGAATTGGCCAAAGAAAATATTCATAGTACAAGGTTTATGATTATTACGTACTAAAGAGGTTGAAATGCCTAGAAAACATAACAGTGGTCGAAACAACTCACTAAAAGAGGGTTAATAATTGTTGTAAAGCCCATTATAATTTCCTAATTTTAAAAACAAATAACTAAACCGTATCGCTTAAATTTGATAAGCAACAAATGTAAGGTATAACATAAAAAGACATTGGCAACTTCTTAACACTCTTTCACACCTTCCATGTGTAACTACGTCCTAAAATATCCAAGTTAACCGAGTGTCGTTTAACAACCATAATCCATCATTTCGTTGTTGTTTGTTTATAAATATTTCAGATTTCATAATCACTTCCCACATTCAATTAACCCTATAACAACACATCTCAAACTCGTAATTGAAACAAAATGCAGAAAACAAGCTCAAATATTGAGATCCTAAGAGTGCAAGCTCTATCAATTCTCTGCACACCCCACCCTTTTCTTGAATTTTCTGGCTTTGCTCCCATTCCAGATAAAGTTGATCCAATTCTTAGCACAAAACAACAAATTAAGAACGACGCTCTTTTTGATTTTGATGGATTTTCTCACGTTCAAGATAAAGTTGATCCATTTTGTAGTACAAAACAACAAATTGAAAACGACGCTTTTCTTGATTTTGATGGCTTTTCTCCAGCTGAAGATAAAGTCGATCCATATTATAGAACCAAAGAACAAATGCAAGACAATGTTGAAGAAGGAGAGTTTAGTTTTGCATGCACCAAAGTCCAAGGAATGCATATATTTGCCGATGAGATATTTGAAAATGGAAAAATACGACAAATACCACACACATTTGACCAATCTCTATCCATCTATCCCACCTCAAACAATTATGCCTCACATCTTCGACCACCACTAAAGAAGATCTTTATAAAGAATTCCGTATATCGACACTCAATGCTAGGTGGTATTTCAAAAGAATCTCAAAAAGAGTCATTGAGGAATATGACAATGGTGGAGATAAAGGATTCGAATGAGTGTTACGAAAAAAGCAACTCCACAGGGTCATCAAATTTGTGGAAATTTAGACAAAACATGAATCTTCGAAGTAACAGCGACCATAAGGATTCTTTAATTTTATTGAATGCTTCGGCTCCAAAAAAATTTAGAAAGCCAAAGGTAGAAAACATTGTCAATAAAAAGAGGAAGGAAGAAAAACACAAAAATGGATTATCAGCATACAAGAAGTTGTACGTGTCTAATAAAACGAGGAAGGATAGCAACAAAAAAAGATCATTTTTGCCTTCCAAACACCAATTATTTGGGCTCTTTACCAACATGAATGGGTTGAGTAGGAACATTCATCCCTTTTGAGTTTGAATTGTCAAGTTTTCTCATTATGAGAATATACATGTGATTTTTGACATAGTAGAATACTTTAATGTACATAAAATAAGCTAATTAGTAATAGGTTTTGTTTCTCTCATTTCTGAAAATCGAGAGTTCAATTTCCCAGCATGATAATGTAGAGTGAATGATCTAATGTTTGTGTATATAATACACATTTTCATGTGTATCTCATTAAATAGAAACACATGGTAATCATGTTTTTTAATTATATCCACTTAACTGGGAAGGAAACACGAAACATGACAAGGAATATAAACCTTTGATTTCATCTAACACTCTCGTCGCCCTAGTAGTATGTAAACGTATCCTTTATGAGCATATTTGGTATTTTCAATAGAACTATAAAAATATATATTTTAATATAGAATTATATATAAGACAATGTTCAGTGCACCATCCATCACAACTGTTCCACCTGACAACCTTATATTAAATCCAATTGAGTCGGTGCTTAACATAAACAGTGTTGACAACAAGTTTCAAACCACTTATGTCTACCATTATATGGGTTTATAACAAAAATAATGGAACAACGAGTGTTCAATAATTGTAATTTACAACTTCTTTGTCTTTGTACATGTGTTTTCTACATTAGGTTTGATTTCATCTCTAAAGAGAAATTGTTGGAGAGAGATACTAAAGAGGTAGTAAAAATTGGTTGCATAAAAAATCTAAAAGGTATACATATACTTTTATTCCCTAAAAATATATTGTTTTTTGACATTAATCCCCTGTAAAAAATATTTTTGTTTCTTTTTGGTCCTTGCAAATATACCACTTTATGCTTTGATCATTAATGATTTATTTTAGTCTCGGAAAAATGTGTTATTCTTTAAATTGGTCCCTAAATTATTCATTTTAGTGCTTATTTTGAGGGATTAAAATCAAATATTCAAAATTTACTAGGACCAATTCGAGTATAAATATATTTTGTACGGACTAAAACAAAAAGTTATGGACTAAAAGTAAATTTTTTCAAATTTGCAGGGACAAAAATAAATATACAAGGAATGAACCAAATCTCTTGATATTTACATGGACTATTTGCATATTTGTGCACAAACAACTTCATATAATTTTAAGGGACAATATTAAGATGATGAATTAAAGTGGTTCATAAAAAAAAATGTTCATGAATTGGCCAAAGAAAATATTCATAGTACAAGGTTTATGATTATTACGTACTAAAGAGGTTGAAATGCCTAGAAAACATAACAGTGGTCGAAACAACTCACTAAAAGAGGGTTAATAATTGTTGTAAAGCCCATTATAATTTCCTAATTTTAAAAACAAATAACTAAACCGTATCGCTTAAATTTGATAAGCAACAAATGTAAGGTATAACATAAAAAGACATTGGCAACTTCTTAACACTCTTTCACACCTTCCATGTGTAACTACGTCCTAAAATATCCAAGTTAACCGAGTGTCGTTTAACAACCATAATCCATCATTTCGTTGTTGTTTGTTTATAAATATTTCAGATTTCATAATCACTTCCCACATTCAATTAACCCTATAACAACACATCTCAAACTCGTAATTGAAACAAAATGCAGAAAACAAGCTCAAATATTGAGATCCTAAGAGTGCAAGCTCTATCAATTCTCTGCACACCCCACCCTTTTCTTGAATTTTCTGGCTTTGCTCCCATTCCAGATAAAGTTGATCCAATTCTTAGCACAAAACAACAAATTAAGAACGACGCTCTTTTTGATTTTGATGGATTTTCTCACGTTCAAGATAAAGTTGATCCATTTTGTAGTACAAAACAACAAATTGAAAACGACGCTTTTCTTGATTTTGATGGCTTTTCTCCAGCTGAAGATAAAGTCGATCCATATTATAGAACCAAAGAACAAATGCAAGACAATGTTGAAGAAGGAGAGTTTAGTTTTGCATGAACCAAAGTCCAAGGAATGCATATATTTGCCGATGAGATATTTGAAAATGGAAAAATACGACAAATACCACACACATTTGACCAATCTCTATCCATCTATCCCACCTCAAACAATTATGCCTCACATCTTCGACCACCACTAAAGAAGATCTTTATAAAGAATTCCGTATATCGACACTCAATGCTAGGTGGTATTTCAAAAGAATCTCAAAAAGAGTCATTGAGGAATATGACAATGGTGGAGATAAAGGATTCGAATGAGTGTTACGAAAAAAGCAACTCCACAGGGTCATCAAATTTGTGGAAATTTAGACAAAACATGAATCTTCGAAGTAACAGCGACCATAAGGATTCTTTAATTTTATTGAATGCTTCGGCTCCAAAAAAATTTAGAAAGCCAAAGGTAGAAAACATTGTCAATAAAAAGAGGAAGGAAGAAAAACACAAAAATGGATTATCAGCTTACGAGAAGTTGTACGTGTCTAATAAAACGAGGAAGGATAGCAACAAAAAAAGATCATTTTTGCCTTCCAAACACCAATTATTTGGGCTCTTTACCAACATGAATGGGTTGAGTAGGAACATTCATCCCTTTTGAGTTTGAATTGTCAAGTTTTCTCATTATGAGAATATACATGTGATTTTTGACATAGTAGAATACTTTAATGTACATAAAATAAGCTAATTAGTAATAGGTTTTGTTTCTCTCATTTCTGAAAATCGAGAGTTCAATTTCCCAGCATGATAATGTAGAGTGAATGATCTAATGTTTGTGTATATAATACACATTTTCATGTGTATCTCATTAAATAGAAACACATGGTAATCATGTTTTTTAATTATATCCACTTAACTGGGAAGGAAACACGAAACATGACAAGGAATATAAACCTTTGATTTCATCTAACACTCTCGTCGCCCTAGTAGTATGTAAACGTATCCTTTATGAGCATATTTGGTATTTTCAATAGAACTATAAAAATATATATTTTAATATAGAATTATATATAAGACAATGTTCAGTGCACCATCCATCACAACTGTTCCACCTGACAACCTTATATTAAATCCAATTGAGTCGGTGCTTAACATAAACAGTGTTGACAACAAGTTTCAAACCACTTATGTCTACCATTATATGGGTTTATAACAAAAATAATGGAACAACGAGTGTTCAATAATTGTAATTTACAACTTCTTTGTCTTTGTACATGTGTTTTCTACATTAGGTTTGATTTCATCTCTAAAGAGAAATTGTTGGAGAGAGATACTAAAGAGGTAGTAAAAATTGGTTGCATAAAAAATCTAAAAGGTATACATATACTTTTATTCCCTAAAAATATATTGTTTTTTGACATTAATCCCCTGTAAAAAATATTTTTGTTTCTTTTTGGTCCTTGCAAATATACCACTTTATGCTTTGATCATTAATGATTTATTTTAGTCTCGGAAAAATGTGTTATTCTTTAAATTGGTCCCTAAATTATTCATTTTAGTGCTTATTTTGAGGGATTAAAATCAAATATTCAAAATTTACTAGGACCAATTCGAGTATAAATATATTTTGTACGGACTAAAACAAAAAGTTATGGACTAAAAGTAAATTTTTTCAAATTTGCAGGGACAAAAATAAATATACAAGGAATGAACCAAATCTCTTGATATTTACATGGACTATTTGCATATTTGTGCACAAACAACTTCATATAATTTTAAGGGACAATATTAAGATGATGAATTAAAGTGGTTCATAAAAAAAATGTTCATGAATTGGCCAAAGAAAATATTCATAGTACAAGGTTTATGATTATTACGTACTAAAGAGGTTGAAATGCCTAGAAAACATAACAGTGGTCGAAACAACTCACTAAAAGAGGGTTAATAATTGTTGTAAAGCCCATTATAATTTCCTAATTTTAAAAACAAATAACTAAACCGTATCGCTTAAATTTGATAAGCAACAAATGTAAGGTATAACATAAAAAGACATTGGCAACTTCTTAACACTCTTTCACACCTTCCATGTGTAACTACGTCCTAAAATATCCAAGTTAACCGAGTGTCGTTTAACAACCATAATCCATCATTTCGTTGTTGTTTGTTTATAAATATTTCAGATTTCATAATCACTTCCCACATTCAATTAACCCTATAACAACACATCTCAAACTCGTAATTGAAACAAAATGCAGAAAACAAGCTCAAATATTGAGATCCTAAGAGTGCAAGCTCTATCAATTCTCTGCACACCCCACCCTTTTCTTGAATTTTCTGGCCTTGCTCCCATTCCAGATAAAGTTGATCCAATTCTTAGCACAAAACAACAAATTAAGAACGACGCTCTTTTTGATTTTGATGGATTTTCTCACGTTCAAGATAAAGTTGATCCATTTTGTAGTACAAAACAACAAATTGAAAACGACGCTTTTCTTGATTTTGATGGCTTTTCTCCAGCTGAAGATAAAGTCGATCCATATTATAGAACCAAAGAACAAATGCAAGACAATGTTGAAGAAGGAGAGTTTAGTTTTGCATGCACCAAAGTCCAAGGAATGCATATATTTGCCGATGAGATATTTGAAAATGGAAAAATACGACAAATACCACACACATTTGACCAATCTCTATCCATCTATCCCACCTCAAACAATAATGCCTCACATCTTCGACCACCACTAAAGAAGATCTTTATGAAGAATTCCGTATATCGACACTCAATGCTAGGTGGTATTTCAAAAGAATCTCAAAAAGAGTCATTGAGGAATATGACAATGGTGGAGATAAAGGATTCGAATGAGTGTTACGAAAAAAGCAACTCCACAGGGTCATCAAATTTGTGGAAATTTAGACAAAACATGAATCTTCGAAGTAACAGCGACCATAAGGATTCTTTAATTTTATTGAATGCTTCGGCTCCAAAAAAATTTAGAAAGCCAAAGGTAGAAAACATTGTCAATAAAAAGAGGAAGGAAGAAAAACACAAAAATGGATTATCAGCTTACGAGAAGTTGTACGTGTCTAATAAAACGAGGAAGGATAGCAACAAAAAAAGATCATTTTTGCCTTACAAACACCAATTATTTGGGCTCTTTACCAACATGAATGGGTTGAGTAGGAACATTCATCCCTTTTGAGTTTGAATTGTCATGTTTTCTCATTATGAGAATACATGTGATTTTTGACATAGTAGAATACTTTAATGTACATAAAATAAGCTAATTAGTAATAGGTTTTGTTTCTCTCATTTCTGAAAATCGAGAGTTCAATTTCCCAGCATGATAATGTAGAGTGAATGATCTAATGTTTGTGTATATAATACACATTTTCATGTGTATCTCATTAAATAGAAACACATGGTAATCATGTTTTTTAATTATATCCACTTAACTGGGAAGGAAACACGAAACATGACAAGGAATATAAACCTTTGATTTCATCTAACACTCTCGTCGCCCTAGTAGTATGTAAACGTATCCTTTATGAGCATATTTGGTATTTTCAATAGAACTATAAAAATATATATTTTAATATAGAATTATATATAAGACAATGTTCAGTGCACCATCCATCACAACTGTTCCACCTGACAACCTTATATTAAATCCAATTGAGTCGGTGCTTAACATAAACAGTGTTGACAACAAGTTTCAAACCACTTATGTCTACCATTATATGGGTTTATAACAAAAATAATGGAACAACGAGTGTTCAATAATTGTAATTTACAACTTCTTTGTCTTTGTACATGTGTTTTCTACATTAGGTTTGATTTCATCTCTAAAGAGAAATTGTTGGAGAGAGATACTAAAGAGGTAGTAAAAATTGGTTGCATAAAAAATCTAAAAGGTATACATATACTTTTATTCCCTAAAAATATATTGTTTTTTGACATTAATCCCCTGTAAAAAATATTTTTGTTTCTTTTTGGTCCTTGCAAATATACCACTTTATGCTTTGATCATTAATGATTTATTTTAGTCTCGGAAAAATGTGTTATTCTTTAAATTGGTCCCTAAATTATTCATTTTAGTGCTTATTTTGAGGGATTAAAATCAAATATTCAAAATTTACTAGGACCAATTCGAGTATAAATATATTTTGTACGGACTAAAACAAAAAGTTATGGACTAAAAGTAAATTTTTTCAAATTTGCAGGGACAAAAATAAATATACAAGGAATGAACCAAATCTCTTGATATTTACATGGACTATTTGCATATTTGTGCACAAACAACTTCATATAATTTTAAGGGACAATATTAAGATGATGAATTAAAGTGGTTCATAAAAAAAAATGTTCATGAATTGGCCAAAGAAAATATTCATAGTACAAGGTTTATGATTATTACGTACTAAAGAGGTTGAAATGCCTAGAAAACATAACAGTGGTCGAAACAACTCACTAAAAGAGGGTTAATAATTGTTGTAAAGCCCATTATAATTTCCTAATTTTAAAAACAAATAACTAAACCGTATCGCTTAAATTTGATAAGCAACAAATGTAAGGTATAACATAAAAAGACATTGGCAACTTCTTAACACTCTTTCACACCTTCCATGTGTAACTACGTCCTAAAATATCCAAGTTAACCGAGTGTCGTTTAACAACCATAATCCATCATTTCGTTGTTGTTTGTTTATAAATATTTCAGATTTCATAATCACTTCCCACATTCAATTAACCCTATAACAACACATCTCAAACTCGTAATTGAAACAAAATGCAGAAAACAAGCTCAAATATTGAGATCCTAAGAGTGCAAGCTCTATCAATTCTCTGCACACCCCACCCTTTTCTTGAATTTTCTGGCTTTGCTCCCATTCCAGATAAAGTTGATCCAATTCTTAGCACAAAACAACAAATTAAGAACGACGCTCTTTTTGATTTTGATGGATTTTCTCACGTTCAAGATAAAGTTGATCCATTTTGTAGTACAAAACAACAAATTGAAAACGACGCTTTTCTTGATTTTGATGGCTTTTCTCCAGCTGAAGATAAAGTCGATCCATATTATAGAACCAAAGAACAAATGCAAGACAATGTTGAAGAAGGAGAGTTTAGTTTTGCATGCACCAAAGTCCAAGGAATGCATATATTTGCCGATGAGATATTTGAAAATGGAAAAATACGACAAATACCACACACATTTGACCAATCTCTATCCATCTATCCCACCTCAAACAATTATGCCTCACATCTTCGACCACCACTAAAGAAGATCTTTATAAAGAATTCCGTATATCGACACTCAATGCTAGGTGGTATTTCAAAAGAATCTCAAAAAGAGTCATTGAGGAATATGACAATGGTGGAGATAAAGGATTCGAATGAGTGTTACGAAAAAAGCAACTCCACAGGGTCATCAAATTTGTGGAAATTTAGACAAAACATGAATCTTCGAAGTAACAGCGACCATAAGGATTCTTTAATTTTATTGAATGCTTCGGCTCCAAAAAAATTTAGAAAGCCAAAGGTAGAAAACATTGTCAATAAAAAGAGGAAGGAAGAAAAACACAAAAATGGATTATCAGCATACAAGAAGTTGTACGTGTCTAATAAAACGAGGAAGGATAGCAACAAAAAAAGATCATTTTTGCCTTCCAAACACCAATTATTTGGGCTCTTTACCAACATGAATGGGTTGAGTAGGAACATTCATCCCTTTTGAGTTTGAATTGTCAAGTTTTCTCATTATGAGAATATACATGTGATTTTTGACATAGTAGAATACTTTAATGTACATAAAATAAGCTAATTAGTAATAGGTTTTGTTTCTCTCATTTCTGAAAATCGAGAGTTCAATTTCCCAGCATGATAATGTAGAGTGAATGATCTAATGTTTGTGTATATAATACACATTTTCATGTGTATCTCATTAAATAGAAACACATGGTAATCATGTTTTTTAATTATATCCACTTAACTGGGAAGGAAACACGAAACATGACAAGGAATATAAACCTTTGATTTCATCTAACACTCTCGTCGCCCTAGTAGTATGTAAACGTATCCTTTATGAGCATATTTGGTATTTTCAATAGAACTATAAAAATATATATTTTAATATAGAATTATATATAAGACAATGTTCAGTGCACCATCCATCACAACTGTTCCACCTGACAACCTTATATTAAATCCAATTGAGTCGGTGCTTAACATAAACAGTGTTGACAACAAGTTTCAAACCACTTATGTCTACCATTATATGGGTTTATAACAAAAATAATGGAACAACGAGTGTTCAATAATTGTAATTTACAACTTCTTTGTCTTTGTACATGTGTTTTCTACATTAGGTTTGATTTCATCTCTAAAGAGAAATTGTTGGAGAGAGATACTAAAGAGGTAGTAAAAATTGGTTGCATAAAAAATCTAAAAGGTATACATATACTTTTATTCCCTAAAAATATATTGTTTTTTGACATTAATCCCCTGTAAAAAATATTTTTGTTTCTTTTTGGTCCTTGCAAATATACCACTTTATGCTTTGATCATTAATGATTTATTTTAGTCTCGGAAAAATGTGTTATTCTTTAAATTGGTCCCTAAATTATTCATTTTAGTGCTTATTTTGAGGGATTAAAATCAAATATTCAAAATTTACTAGGACCAATTCGAGTATAAATATATTTTGTACGGACTAAAACAAAAAGTTATGGACTAAAAGTAAATTTTTTCAAATTTGCAGGGACAAAAATAAATATACAAGGAATGAACCAAATCTCTTGATATTTACATGGACTATTTGCATATTTGTGCACAAACAACTTCATATAATTTCAAGGGACAATATTAAGATGATGAATTAAAGTGGTTCATAAAAAAAATGTTCATGAATTGGCCAAAGAAAATATTCATAGTACAAGGTTTATGATTATTACGTACTAAAGAGGTTGAAATGCCTAGAAAACATAACAGTGGTCGAAACAACTCACTAAAAGAGGGTTAATAATTGTTGTAAAGCCCATTATAATTTCCTAATTTTAAAAACAAATAACTAAACCGTATCGCTTAAATTTGATAAGCAACAAATGTAAGGTATAACATAAAAAGACATTGGCAACTTCTTAACACTCTTTCACACCTTCCATGTGTAACTACGTCCTAAAATATCCAAGTTAACCGAGTGTCGTTTAACAACCATAATCCATCATTTCGTTGTTGTTTGTTTATAAATATTTCAGATTTCATAATCACTTCCCACATTCAATTAACCCTATAACAACACATCTCAAACTCGTAATTGAAACAAAATGCAGAAAACAAGCTCAAATATTGAGATCCTAAGAGTGCAAGCTCTATCAATTCTCTGCACACCCCACCCTTTTCTTGAATTTTCTGGCCTTGCTCCCATTCCAGATAAAGTTGATCCAATTCTTAGCACAAAACAACAAATTAAGAACGACGCTCTTTTTGATTTTGATGGATTTTCTCACGTTCAAGATAAAGTTGATCCATTTTGTAGTACAAAACAACAAATTGAAAACGACGCTTTTCTTGATTTTGATGGCTTTTCTCCAGCTGAAGATAAAGTCGATCCATATTATAGAACCAAAGAACAAATGCAAGACAATGTTGAAGAAGGAGAGTTTAGTTTTGCATGCACCAAAGTCCAAGGAATGCATATATTTGCCGATGAGATATTTGAAAATGGAAAAATACGACAAATACCACACACATTTGACCAATCTCTATCCATCTATCCCACCTCAAACAATTATGCCTCACATCTTCGACCACCACTAAAGAAGATCTTTATAAAGAATTCCGTATATCGACACTCAATGCTAGGTGGTATTTCAAAAGAATCTCAAAAAGAGTCATTGAGGAATATGACAATGGTGGAGATAAAGGATTCGAATGAGTGTTACGAAAAAAGCAACTCCACAGGGTCATCAAATTTGTGGAAATTTAGACAAAACATGAATCTTCGAAGTAACAGCGACCATAAGGATTCTTTAATTTTATTAAATGCTTCGGCTCCAAAAAAATTTAGAAAGCCAAAGGTAGAAAACATTGTCAATAAAAAGAGGAAGGAAGAAAAACACAAAAATGGATTATCAGCTTACGAGAAGTTGTACGTGTCTAATAAAACGAGGAAGGATAGCAACAAAAAAAGATCATTTTTGCCTTCCAAACACCAATTATTTGGGCTCTTTACCAACATGAATGGGTTGAGTAGGAACATTCATCCCTTTTGAGTTTGAATTGTCAAGTTTTCTCATTATGAGAATATACATGTGATTTTTGACATAGTAGAATACTTTAATGTACATAAAATAAGCTAATTAGTAATAGGTTTTGTTTCTCTCATTTCTGAAAATCGAGAGTTCAATTTCCCAGCATGATAATGTAGAGTGAATGATCTAATGTTTGTGTATATAATACACATTTTCATGTGTATCTCATTAAATAGAAACACATGGTAATCATGTTTTTTAATTATATCCACTTAACTGGGAAGGAAACACGAAACATGACAAGGAATATAAACCTTTGATTTCATCTAACACTCTCGTCGCCCTAGTAGTATGTAAACGTATCCTTTATGAGCATATTTGGTATTTTCAATAGAACTATAAAAATATATATTTTAATATAGAATTATATATAAGACAATGTTCAGTGCACCATCCATCACAACTGTTCCACCTGACAACCTTATATTAAATCCAATTGAGTCGGTGCTTAACATAAACAGTGTTGACAACAAGTTTCAAACCACTTATGTCTACCATTATATGGGTTTATAACAAAAATAATGGAACAACGAGTGTTCAATAATTGTAATTTACAACTTCTTTGTCTTTGTACATGTGTTTTCTACATTAGGTTTGATTTCATCTCTAAAGAGAAATTGTTGGAGAGAGATACTAAAGAGGTAGTAAAAATTGGTTGCATAAAAAATCTAAAAGGTATACATATACTTTTATTCCCTAAAAATATATTGTTTTTTGACATTAATCCCCTGTAAAAAATATTTTTGTTTCTTTTTGGTCCTTGCAAATATACCACTTTATGCTTTGATCATTAATGATTTATTTTAGTCTCGGAAAAATGTGTTATTCTTTAAATTGGTCCCTAAATTATTCATTTTAGTGCTTATTTTGATGGATTAAAATCAAATATTCAAAATTTACTAGGACCAATTCGAGTATAAATATATTTTGTACGGACTAAAACAAAAAGTTATGGACTAAAAGTAAATTTTTTCAAATTTGCAGGGACAAAAATAAATATACAAGGAATGAACCAAATCTCTTGATATTTACATGGACTATTTGCATATTTGTGCACAAACAACTTCATATAATTTTAAGGGACAATATTAAGATGATGAATTAAAGTGGTTCATAAAAAAAAATGTTCATGAATTGGCCAAAGAAAATATTCATAGTACAAGGTTTATGATTATTACGTACTAAAGAGGTTGAAATGCCTAGAAAACATAACAGTGGTCGAAACAACTCACTAAAAGAGGGTTAATAATTGTTGTAAAGCCCATTATAATTTCCTAATTTTAAAAACAAATAACTAAACCGTATCGCTTAAATTTGATAAGCAACAAATGTAAGGTATAACATAAAAAGACATTGGCAACTTCTTAACACTCTTTCACACCTTCCATGTGTAACTACGTCCTAAAATATCCAAGTTAACCGAGTGTCGTTTAACAACCATAATCCATCATTTCGTTGTTGTTTGTTTATAAATATTTCAGATTTCATAATCACTTCCCACATTCAATTAACCCTATAACAACACATCTCAAACTCGTAATTGAAACAAAATGCAGAAAACAAGCTCAAATATTGAGATCCTAAGAGTGCAAGCTCTATCAATTCTCTGCACACCCCACCCTTTTCTTGAATTTTCTGGCTTTGCTCCCATTCCAGATAAAGTTGATCCAATTCTTAGCACAAAACAACAAATTAAGAACGACGCTCTTTTTGATTTTGATGGATTTTCTCACGTTCAAGATAAAGTTGATCCATTTTGTAGTACAAAACAACAAATTGAAAACGACGCTTTTCTTGATTTTGATGGCTTTTCTCCAGCTGAAGATAAAGTCGATCCATATTATAGAACCAAAGAACAAATGCAAGACAATGTTGAAGAAGGAGAGTTTAGTTTTGCATGCACCAAAGTCCAAGGAATGCATATATTTGCCGATGAGATATTTGAAAATGGAAAAATACGACAAATACCACACACATTTGACCAATCTCTATCCATCTATCCCACCTCAAACAATTATGCCTCACATCTTCGACCACCACTAAAGAAGATCTTTATAAAGAATTCCGTATATCGACACTCAATGCTAGGTGGTATTTCAAAAGAATCTCAAAAAGAGTCATTGAGGAATATGACAATGGTGGAGATAAAGGATTCGAATGAGTGTTACGAAAAAAGCAACTCCACAGGGTCATCAAATTTGTAAAAATTTAGACAAAACATGAATCTTCGAAGTAACAGCGACCATAAGGATTCTTTAATTTTATTGAATGCTTCGGCTCCAAAAAAATTTAGAAAGCCAAAGGTAGAAAACATTGTCAATAAAAAGAGGAAGGAAGAAAAACACAAAAATGGATTATCAGCTTACGAGAAGTTGTACGTGTCTAATAAAACGAGGAAGGATAGCAACAAAAAAAGATCATTTTTGCCTTCCAAACACCAATTATTTGGGCTCTTTACCAACATGAATGGGTTGAGTAGGAACATTCATCCCTTTTGAGTTTGAATTGTCAAGTTTTCTCATTATGAGAATATACATGTGATTTTTGACATAGTAGAATACTTTAATGTACATAAAATAAGCTAATTAGTAATAGGTTTTGTTTCTCTCATTTCTGAAAATCGAGAGTTCAATTTCCCAGCATGATAATGTAGAGTGAATGATCTAATGTTTGTGTATATAATACACATTTTCATGTGTATCTCATTAAATAGAAACACATGGTAATCATGTTTTTTAATTATATCCACTTAACTGGGAAGGAAACACGAAACATGACAAGGAATATAAACCTTTGATTTCATCTAACACTCTCGTCGCCCTAGTAGTATGTAAACGTATCCTTTATGAGCATATTTGGTATTTTCAATAGAACTATAAAAATATATATTTTAATATAGAATTATATATAAGACAATGTTCAGTGCACCATCCATCACAACTGTTCCACCTGACAACCTTATATTAAATCCAATTGAGTCGGTGCTTAACATAAACAGTGTTGACAACAAGTTTCAAACCACTTATGTCTACCATTATATGGGTTTATAACAAAAATAATGGAACAACGAGTGTTCAATAATTGTAATTTACAACTTCTTTGTCTTTGTACATGTGTTTTCTACATTAGGTTTGATTTCATCTCTAAAGAGAAATTGTTGGAGAGAGATACTAAAGAGGTAGTAAAAATTGGTTGCATAAAAAATCTAAAAGGTATACATATACTTTTATTCCCTAAAAATATATTGTTTTTTGACATTAATCCCCTGTAAAAAATATTTTTGTTTCTTTTTGGTCCTTGCAAATATACCACTTTATGCTTTGATCATTAATGATTTATTTTAGTCTCGGAAAAATGTGTTATTCTTTAAATTGGTCCCTAAATTATTCATTTTAGTGCTTATTTTGAGGGATTAAAATCAAATATTCAAAATTTACTAGGACCAATTCGAGTATAAATATATTTTGTACGGACTAAAACAAAAAGTTATGGACTAAAAGTAAATTTTTTCAAATTTGCAGGGACAAAAATAAATATACAAGGAATGAACCAAATCTCTTGATATTTACATGGACTATTTGCATATTTGTGCACAAACAACTTCATATAATTTCAAGGGACAATATTAAGATGATGAATTAAAGTGGTTCATAAAAAAAATGTTCATGAATTGGCCAAAGAAAATATTCATAGTACAAGGTTTATGATTATTACGTACTAAAGAGGTTGAAATGCCTAGAAAACATAACAGTGGTCGAAACAACTCACTAAAAGAGGGTTAATAATTGTTGTAAAGCCCATTATAATTTCCTAATTTTAAAAACAAATAACTAAACCGTATCGCTTAAATTTGATAAGCAACAAATGTAAGGTATAACATAAAAAGACATTGGCAACTTCTTAACACTCTTTCACACCTTCCATGTGTAACTACGTCCTAAAATATCCAAGTTAACCGAGTGTCGTTTAACAACCATAATCCATCATTTCGTTGTTGTTTGTTTATAAATATTTCAGATTTCATAATCACTTCCCACATTCAATTAACCCTATAACAACACATCTCAAACTCGTAATTGAAACAAAATGCAGAAAACAAGCTCAAATATTGAGATCCTAAGAGTGCAAGCTCTATCAATTCTCTGCACACCCCACCCTTTTCTTGAATTTTCTGGCTTTGCTCCCATTCCAGATAAAGTTGATCCAATTCTTAGCACAAAACAACAAATTAAGAACGACGCTCTTTTTGATTTTGATGGATTTTCTCACGTTCAAGATAAAGTTGATCCATTTTGTAGTACAAAACAACAAATTGAAAACGACGCTTTTCTTGATTTTGATGGCTTTTCTCCAGCTGAAGATAAAGTCGATCCATATTATAGAACCAAAGAACAAATGCAAGACAATGTTGAAGAAGGAGAGTTTAGTTTTGCATGCACCAAAGTCCAAGGAATGCATATATTTGCCGATGAGATATTTGAAAATGGAAAAATACGACAAATACCACACACATTTGACCAATCTCTATCCATCTATCCCACCTCAAACAATTATGCCTCACATCTTCGACCACCACTAAAGAAGATCTTTATAAAGAATTCCGTATATCGACACTCAATGCTAGGTGGTATTTCAAAAGAATCTCAAAAAGAGTCATTGAGGAATATGACAATGGTGGAGATAAAGGATTCGAATGAGTGTTACGAAAAAAGCAACTCCACAGGGTCATCAAATTTGTGGAAATTTAGACAAAACATGAATCTTCGAAGTAACAGCGACCATAAGGATTCTTTAATTTTATTGAATGCTTCGGCTCCAAAAAAATTTAGAAAGCCAAAGGTAGAAAACATTGTCAATAAAAAGAGGAAGGAAGAAAAACACAAAAATGGATTATCAGCTTACGAGAAGTTGTACGTGTCTAATAAAACGAGGAAGGATAGCAACAAAAAAAGATCATTTTTGCCTTCCAAACACCAATTATTTGGGCTCTTTACCAACATGAATGGGTTGAGTAGGAACATTCATCCCTTTTGAGTTTGAATTGTCAAGTTTTCTCATTATGAGAATATACATGTGATTTTTGACATAGTAGAATACTTTAATGTACATAAAATAAGCTAATTAGTAATAGGTTTTGTTTCTCTCATTTCTGAAAATCGAGAGTTCAATTTCCCAGCATGATAATGTAGAGTGAATGATCTAATGTTTGTGTATATAATACACATTTTCATGTGTATCTCATTAAATAGAAACACATGGTAATCATGTTTTTTAATTATATCCACTTAACTGGGAAGGAAACACGAAACATGACAAGGAATATAAACCTTTGATTTCATCTAACACTCTCGTCGCCCTAGTAGTATGTAAACGTATCCTTTATGAGCATATTTGGTATTTTCAATAGAACTATAAAAATATATATTTTAATATAGAATTATATATAAGACAATGTTCAGTGCACCATCCATCACAACTGTTCCACCTGACAACCTTATATTAAATCCAATTGAGTCGGTGCTTAACATAAACAGTGTTGACAACAAGTTTCAAACCACTTATGTCTACCATTATATGGGTTTATAACAAAAATAATGGAACAACGAGTGTTCAATAATTGTAATTTACAACTTCTTTGTCTTTGTACATGTGTTTTCTACATTAGGTTTGATTTCATCTCTAAAGAGAAATTGTTGGAGAGAGATACTAAAGAGGTAGTAAAAATTGGTTGCATAAAAAATCTAAAAGGTATACATATACTTTTATTCCCTAAAAATATATTGTTTTTTGACATTAATCCCCTGTAAAAAATATTTTTGTTTCTTTTTGGTCCTTGCAAATATACCACTTTATGCTTTGATCATTAATGATTTATTTTAGTCTCGGAAAAATGTGTTATTCTTTAAATTGGTCCCTAAATTATTCATTTTAGTGCTTATTTTGAGGGATTAAAATCAAATATTCAAAATTTACTAGGACCAATTCGAGTATAAATATATTTTGTACGGACTAAAACAAAAAGTTATGGACTAAAAGTAAATTTTTTCAAATTTGCAGGGACAAAAATAAATATACAAGGAATGAACCAAATCTCTTGATATTTACATGGACTATTTGCATATTTGTGCACAAACAACTTCATATAATTTTAAGGGACAATATTAAGATGATGAAATAAAGTGGTTCATAAAAAAAAATGTTCATGAATTGGCCAAAGAAAATATTCTTAGTACAAGGTTTATGATTATTACGTACTAAAGAGGTTGAAATGCCTAGAAAACATAACAGTGGTCGAAACAACTCACTAAAAGAGGGTAAATTGTTGTAAAGCCCATTATAATTTCCTAATTTTAAAAACAAATAACTAAACCGTATCGCTTAAATTTGATAAGCAACAAATGTAAGGTATAACATAAAAAGACATTGGCAACTTCTTAACACTCTTTCACACCTTCCATGTGTAACTACGTCCTAAAATATCCAAGTTAACCGAGTGTCGTTTAACAACCATAATCCATCATTTCGTTGTTGTTTGTTTATAAATATTTCAGATTTCATAATCACTTCCCACATTCAATTAACCCTATAACAACACATCTCAAACTCGTAATTGAAACAAAATGCAGAAAACAAGCTCAAATATTGAGATCCTAAGAGTGCAAGCTCTATCAATTCTCTGCACACCCCACCCTTTTCTTGAATTTTCTGGCTTTGCTCCCATTCCAGATAAAGTTGATCCAATTCTTAGCACAAAACAACAAATTAAGAACGACGCTCTTTTTGATTTTGATGGATTTTCTCACGTTCAAGATAAAGTTGATCCATTTTGTAGTACAAAACAACAAATTGAAAACGACGCTTTTCTTGATTTTGATGGCTTTTCTCCAGCTGAAGATAAAGTCGATCCATATTATAGAACCAAAGAACAAATGCAAGACAATGTTGAAGAAGGAGAGTTTAGTTTTGCATGCACCAAAGTCCAAGGAATGCATATATTTGCCGATGAGATATTTGAAAATGGAAAAATACGACAAATACCACACACATTTGACCAATCTCTATCCATCTATCCCACCTCAAACAATAATGCCTCACATCTTCGACCACCACTAAAGAAGATCTTTATGAAGAATTCCGTATATCGACACTCAATGCTAGGTGGTATTTCAAAAGAATCTCAAAAAGAGTCATTGAGGAATATGACAATGGTGGAGATAAAGGATTCGAATGAGTGTTACGAAAAAAGCAACTCCACAGGGTCATCAAATTTGTGGAAATTTAGACAAAACATGAATCTTCGAAGTAACAGCGACCATAAGGATTCTTTAATTTTATTGAATGCTTCGGCTCCAAAAAAATTTAGAAAGCCAAAGGTAGAAAACATTGTCAATAAAAAGAGGAAGGAAGAAAAACACAAAAATGGATTATCAGCTTACGAGAAGTTGTACGTGTCTAATAAAACGAGGAAGGATAGCAACAAAAAAAGATCATTTTTGCCTTACAAACACCAATTATTTGGGCTCTTTACCAACATGAATGGGTTGAGTAGGAACATTCATCCCTTTTGAGTTTGAATTGTCAAGTTTTCTCATTATGAGAATACATGTGATTTTTGACATAGTAGAATACTTTAATGTACATAAAATAAGCTAATTAGTAATAGGTTTTGTTTCTCTCATTTCTGAAAATCGAGAGTTCAATTTCCCAGCATGATAATGTAGAGTGAATGATCTAATGTTTGTGTATATAATACACATTTTCATGTGTATCTCATTAAATAGAAACACATGGTAATCATGTTTTTTAATTATATCCACTTAACTGGGAAGGAAACACGAAACATGACAAGGAATATAAACCTTTGATTTCATCTAACACTCTCGTCGCCCTAGTAGTATGTAAACGTATCCTTTATGAGCATATTTGGTATTTTCAATAGAACTATAAAAATATATATTTTAATATAGAATTATATATAAGACAATGTTCAGTGCACCATCCATCACAACTGTTCCACCTGACAACCTTATATTAAATCCAATTGAGTCGGTGCTTAACATAAACAGTGTTGACAACAAGTTTCAAACCACTTATGTCTACCATTATATGGGTTTATAACAAAAATAATGGAACAACGAGTGTTCAATAATTGTAATTTACAACTTCTTTGTCTTTGTACATGTGTTTTCTACATTAGGTTTGATTTCATCTCTAAAGAGAAATTGTTGGAGAGAGATACTAAAGAGGTAGTAAAAATTGGTTGCATAAAAAATCTAAAAGGTATACATATACTTTTATTCCCTAAAAATATATTGTTTTTTGACATTAATCCCCTGTAAAAAATATTTTTGTTTCTTTTTGGTCCTTGCAAATATACCACTTTATGCTTTGATCATTAATGATTTATTTTAGTCTCGGAAAAATGTGTTATTCTTTAAATTGGTCCCTAAATTATTCATTTTAGTGCTTATTTTGAGGGATTAAAATCAAATATTCAAAATTTACTAGGACCAATTCGAGTATAAATATATTTTGTACGGACTAAAACAAAAAGTTATGGACTAAAAGTAAATTTTTTCAAATTTGCAGGGACAAAAATAAATATACAAGGAATGAACCAAATCTCTTGATATTTACATGGACTATTTGCATATTTGTGCACAAACAACTTCATATAATTTTAAGGGACAATATTAAGATGATGAATTAAAGTGGTTCATAAAAAAAAATGTTCATGAATTGGCCAAAGAAAATATTCATAGTACAAGGTTTATGATTATTACGTACTAAAGAGGTTGAAATGCCTAGAAAACATAACAGTGGTCGAAACAACTCACTAAAAGAGGGTTAATAATTGTTGTAAAGCCCATTATAATTTCCTAATTTTAAAAACAAATAACTAAACCGTATCGCTTAAATTTGATAAGCAACAAATGTAAGGTATAACATAAAAAGACATTGGCAACTTCTTAACACTCTTTCACACCTTCCATGTGTAACTACGTCCTAAAATATCCAAGTTAACCGAGTGTCGTTTAACAACCATAATCCATCATTTCGTTGTTGTTTGTTTATAAATATTTCAGATTTCATAATCACTTCCCACATTCAATTAACCCTATAACAACACATCTCAAACTCGTAATTGAAACAAAATGCAGAAAACAAGCTCAAATATTGAGATCCTAAGAGTGCAAGCTCTATCAATTCTCTGCACACCCCACCCTTTTCTTGAATTTTCTGGCTTTGCTCCCATTCCAGATAAAGTTGATCCAATTCTTAGCACAAAACAACAAATTAAGAACGACGCTCTTTTTGATTTTGATGGATTTTCTCACGTTCAAGATAAAGTTGATCCATTTTGTAGTACAAAACAACAAATTGAAAACGACGCTTTTCTTGATTTTGATGGCTTTTCTCCAGCTGAAGATAAAGTCGATCCATATTATAGAACCAAAGAACAAATGCAAGACAATGTTGAAGAAGGAGAGTTTAGTTTTGCATGCACCAAAGTCCAAGGAATGCATATATTTGCCGATGAGATATTTGAAAATGGAAAAATACGACAAATACCACACACATTTGACCAATCTCTATCCATCTATCCCACCTCAAACAATAATGCCTCACATCTTCGACCACCACTAAAGAAGATCTTTATAAAGAATTCCGTATATCGACACTCAATGCTAGGTGGTATTTCAAAAGAATCTCAAAAAGAGTCATTGAGGAATATGACAATGGTGGAGATAAAGGATTCGAATGAGTGTTACGAAAAAAGCAACTCCACAGGGTCATCAAATTTGTGGAAATTTAGACAAAACATGAATCTTCGAAGTAACAGCGACCATAAGGATTCTTTAATCTTATTGAATGCTTCGGCTCATAAAAAATTTAGAAAGCCAAAGGTAGAAAACATTCTCAATAAAAAGAGGAAGGAAGAAAAACACAAAAATGGATTATCAGCTTACGAGAAGTTGTACGTGTCTAATAAAACGAGGAAGGATAGCAACAAAAAAAGATCATTTTTGCCTTACAAACACCAATTATTTGGGCTCTTTACCAACATGAATGGGTTGAGTAGGAACATTCATCCCTTTTGAGTTTGAATTGTCAAGTTTTCTCATTATGAGAATACATGTGATTTTTGACATAGTAGAATACTTTAATGTACATAAAATAAGCTAATTAGTAATAGGTTTTGTTTCTCTCATTTCTGAAAATCGAGAGTTCAATTTCCCAGCATGATAATGTAGAGTGAATGATCTAATGTTTGTGTATATAATACACATTTTCATGTGTATCTCATTAAATAGAAAGACATGGTAATCATGTTTTTTAATTATATCCACTTAACTGGGAAGGAAACAGGAAACATGACAAGGAATATAAACCTTTGATTTCATCTAACACTCTCGTCGCCCTAGTAGTATGTAAACGTATCCTTTATGAGCATATTTGGTATTTTCAATAGAACTATAAAAATATATATTTTAATATAGAATTATATATAAGACAATGTTCAGTGCACCATCCATCACAACTGTTCCACCTGACAACCTTATATTAAATCCAATTGAGTCGGTGCTTAACATAAACAGTGTTGACAACAAGTTTCAAACCACTTATGTCTACCATTATATGGGTTTATAACAAAAATAATGGAACAACGAGTGTTCAATAATTGTAATTTACAACTTCTTTGTCTTTGTACATGTGTTTTCTACATTAGGTTTGATTTCATCGCTAAAGAGAAATTGTTGGAGAGAGATACTAAAGAGGTAGTAAAAATTGGTTGCATAAAAAATCTAAAAGGTATACATATAATTTTATTCCCTAAAAATATATTGTTTTTTGACATTAATCCCCTGTAAAAAATATTTTTGTTTCTTTTTGGTCCTTGCAAATATACCACTTTATGCTTTGATCATTAATGATTTATTTTAGTCTCGGAAAAATGTGTTATTCTTTAAATTGGTCCCTAAATTATTCATTTTAGTGCTTATTTTGAGGGATTAAAATCAAATATTCAAAATTTACTAGGACCAATTCGAGTATAAATATATTTTGTACGGACTAAAACAAAAAGTTATGGACTAAAAGTAAATTTTTTCAAATTTGCAGGGACAAAAATAAATATACAAGGAATGAACCAAATCTCTTGATATTTACATGGACTATTTGCATATTTGTGCACAAACAACTTCATATAATTTTAAGGGACAATATTAAGATGATGAATTAAAGTGGTTCATAAAAAAAAATGTTCATGAATTGGCCAAAGAAAATATTCATAGTACAAGGTTTATGATTATTACGTACTAAAGAGGTTGAAATGCCTAGAAAACATAACAGTGGTCGAAACAACTCACTAAAAGAGGGTTAATAATTGTTGTAAAGCCCATTATAATTTCCTAATTTTAAAAACAAATAACTAAACCGTATCGCTTAAATTTGATAAGCAACAAATGTAAGGTATAACATAAAACGACATTGGCAACTTCTTAACACTCTTTCACACCTTCCATGTGTAACTACGTCCTAAAATATCCAAGTTAACCGAGTGTCGTTTAACAACCATAATCCATCATTTCGTTGTTGTTTGTTTATAAATATTTCAGATTTCATAATCACTTCCCACATTCAATTAACCCTATAACAACACATCTCAAACTCGTAATTGAAACAAAATGCAGAAAACAAGCTCAAATATTGAGATCCTAAGAGTGCAAGCTCTATCAATTCTCTGCACACCCCACCCTTTTCTTGAATTTTCTGGCTTTGCTCCCATTCCAGATAAAGTTGATCCAATTCTTAGCACAAAACAACAAATTAAGAACGACGCTCTTTTTGATTTTGATGGATTTTCTCATGTTCAAGATAAAGTTGATCCATTTTGTAGTACAAAACAACAAATTGAAAACGACGCTTTTCTTGATTTTGATGGCTTTTCTCCAGCTGAAGATAAAGTCGATCCATATTATAGAACCAAAGAACAAATGCAAGACAATGTTGAAGAAGGAGAGTTTAGTTTTGCATGCACCAAAGTCCAAGGAATGCATATATTTGCCGATGAGATATTTGAAAATGGAAAAATACGACAAATACCACACACATTTGACCAATCTCTATCCATCTATCCCACCTCAAAAAATTATGCCTCACATCTTCGACCACCACTAAAGAAGATCTTTATAAAGAATTCCGTATATCGACACTCAATGCTAGGTGGTATTTCAAAAGAATCTCAAAAAGAGTCATTGAGGAATATGACAATGGTGGAGATAAAGGATTCGAATGAGTGTTACGAAAAAAGCAACTCCACAGGGTCATCAAATTTGTGGAAATTTAGACAAAACATGAATCTTCGAAGTAACAGCGACCATAAGGATTCTTTAATTTTATTGAATGCTTCAGCTCATAAAAAATTTAGAAAGCCAAAGGTAGAAAACATTGTCAGTAAAAAGAGGAAGGAAGAAAAACACAAAAATGGATTATCAGCTTACGAGAAGTTGTACGTGTCTAATAAAACGAGGAAGGATAGCAACAAAAAAAGATCATTTTTGCCTTACAAACACCAATTATTTGGGCTCTTTACCAACATGAATGGGTTGAGTAGGAACATTCATCCCTTTTGAGTTTGAATTGTCAAGTTTTCTCATTATGAGAATACATGTGATTTTTGACATAGTACAACACTTTAATGTACATAAAATAAGCTAATTAGTAATAGGTTTTGTTTCTCTCATTTCTGAAAATCGAGAGTTCAATTTCCCAGCATGATAATGTAGAGTGAATGATCTAATGTTTGTGTATATAATACACATTTTCATGTGTATCTCATTAAATAGAAACACATGGTAATCATGTTTTTTAATTATATCCACTTAACTGGGAAGGAAACACGAAACATGACAAGGAATATAAACCTTTGATTTCATCTAACACTCTCGTCGCCCTAGTAGTATGTAAACGTATCCTTTATGAGCATATTTGGTATTTTCAATAGAACTATAAAAATATATATTTTAATATAGAATTATATATAAGACAATGTTCAGTGCACCATCCATCACAACTGTTCCACCTGACAACCTTATATTAAATCCAATTGAGTCGGTGCTTAACATAAACAGTGTTGACAACAAGTTTCAAACCACTTATGTCTACCATTATATGGGTTTATAACAAAAATAATGGAACAACGAGTGTTCAATAATTGTAATTTACAACTTCTTTGTCTTTGTACATGTGTTTTCTACATTAGGTTTGATTTCATCTCTAAAGAGAAATTGTTGGAGAGAGATACTAAAGAGGTAGTAAAAATTGGTTGCATAAAAAATCTAAAAGGTATACATATACTTTTATTCCCTAAAAATATAATGTTTTTTGACATTAATCCCCTGTAAAAAATATTTTTGTTTCTTTTTGGTCCTTGCAAAATATACCACTTTATGCTTTGATCATTAATGATTTATTTTAGTCTCGGAAAAATGTGTTAAACTTTAAATTGGTCCCTAAATTATTCATTTTAGTGCTTATTTTGAGGGATTAAAATCAAATATTCAAAATTTACTAGGACCAATTCGAGTATAAATATATTTTGTACGGACTAAAACAAAAAGTTATGGACTAAAAGTAAATTTTTTCAAATTTGCAGGGACAAAAATAAATATACAAGGAATGAACCAAATCTTTTGATATTTACATGGACTATTTGCATATTTGTGCACAAACAACTTCATATAATTTTAAGGGACAATATTAAGATGATGAAATAAAGTGGTTCATAAAAAAAAATGTTCATGAATTGGCCAAAGAAAATATTCTTAGTACAAGGTTTATGATTATTACGTACTAAAGAGGTTGAAATGCCTAGAAAACATAACAGTGGTCGAAACAACTCACTAAAAGAGGGTAAATTGTTGTAAAGCCCATTATAATTTCCTAATTTTAAAAACAAATAACTAAACCGTATCGCTTAAATTTGATAAGCAACAAATGTAAGGTATAACATAAAAAGACATTGGCAACTTCTTAACACTCTTTCACACCTTCCATGTGTAACTACGTCCTAAAATATCCAAGTTAACCGAGTGTCGTTTAACAACCATAATCCATCATTTCGTTGTTGTTTGTTTATAAATATTTCAGATTTCATAATCACTTCCCACATTCAATTAACCCTATAACAACACATCTCAAACTCGTAATTGAAACAAAATGCAGAAAACAAGCTCAAATATTGAGATCCTAAGAGTGCAAGCTCTATCAATTCTCTGCACACCCCACCCTTTTCTTGAATTTTCTGGCTTTGCTCCCATTCCAGATAAAGTTGATCCAATTCTTAGCACAAAACAACAAATTAAGAACGACGCTCTTTTTGATTTTGATGGATTTTCTCACGTTCAAGATAAAGTTGATCCATTTTGTAGTACAAAACAACAAATTGAAAACGACGCTTTTCTTGATTTTGATGGCTTTTCTCCAGCTGAAGATAAAGTCGATCCATATTATAGAACCAAAGAACAAATGCAAGACAATGTTGAAGAAGGAGAGTTTAGTTTTGCATGCACCAAAGTCCAAGGAATGCATATATTTGCCGATGAGATATTTGAAAATGGAAAAATACGACAAATACCACACACATTTGACCAATCTCTATCCATCTATCCCACCTCAAACAATAATGCCTCACATCTTCGACCACCACTAAAGAAGATCTTTATAAAGAATTCCGTATATCGACACTCAATGCTAGGTGGTATTTCAAAAGAATCTCGAAAAGAGTCATTGAGGAATATGACAATGGTGGAGATAAATGATTCGAATGAGTGTTACGAAAAAAGCAACTCCACAGGGTCATCAAATTTGTGGAAATTTAGACAAAACATGAATCTTCGAAGTAACAGCGACCATAAGGATTCTTTAATTTTATTGAATGCTTCGGCTCATAAAAAATTTAGAAAGCCAAAGGTAGAAAACATTGTCAGCAAAAAGAGGAAGGAAGAAAAACACAAAAATGGATTATCAGCTTACGAGAAGTTGTACGTGTCTAATAAAACGAGGAAGGATAGCAACAAAAAAAGATCATTTTTGCCTTACAAACACCAATTATTTGGGCTCTTTACCAACATGAATGGGTTGAGTAGGAACATTCATCCCTTTTGAGTTTGAATTGTCAAGTTTTCTCATTATGAGAATACATGTGATTTTTGACATAGTAGAACACTTTAATGTACATAAAATAAGCTAATTAGTAATAGGTTTTGTTTCTCTCATTTCTGAAAATCGAGAGTTCAATTTCCCAGCATGATAATGTAGAGTGAATGATCTAATGTTTGTGTATATAATACACATTTTCATGTGTATCTCATTAAATAGAAACACATGGTAATCATGTTTTTTAATTATATCCACTTAACTGGGAAGGAAACAGGAAACATGACAAGGAATATAAACCTTTGATTTCATCTAACACTCTCGTCGCCCTAGTAGTATGTAAACGTATCCTTTATGAGCATATTTGGTATTTTCAATAGAACTATAAAAATATATATTTTAATATAGAATTATATATAAGACAATGTTCAGTGCACCATCCATCACAACTGTTCCACCTGACAACCTTATATTAAATCCAATTGAGTCGGTGCTTAACATAAACAGTGTTGACAACAAGTTTCAAACCACTTATGTCTACCATTATATGGGTTTATAACAAAAATAATGGAACAACGAGTGTTCAATAATTGTAATTTACAACTTCTTTGTCTTTGTACATGTGTTTTCTACATTAGGTTTGATTTCATCTCTAAAGAGAAATTGTTGGAGAGAGATACTAAAGAGGTAGTAAAAATTGGTTGCATAAAAAATCTAAAAGGTATACATATACTTTTATTCCCTAAAAATATAATGTTTTTTGACATTAATCCCCTGTAAAAAATATTTTTGTTTCTTTTTGGTCCTTGCAAAATATACCACTTTATGCTTTGATCATTAATGATTTATTTTAGTCTCGGAAAAATGTGTTAAACTTTAAATTGGTCCCTAAATTATTCATTTTAGTGCTTATTTTGAGGGATTAAAATCAAATATTCAAAATTTACTAGGACCAATTCGAGTATAAATATATTTTGTACGGACTAAAACAAAAAGTTATGGACTAAAAGTAAATTTTTTCAAATTTGCAGGGACAAAAATAAATATACAAGGAATGAACCAAATCTCTTGATATTTACATGGACTATTTGCATATTTGTGCACAAACAACTTCATATAATTTTAAGGGACAATATTAAGATGATGAATTAAAGTGGTTCATAAAAAAAAATGTTCATGAATTGGCCAAAGAAAATATTCATAGTACAAGGTTTATGATTATTACGTACTAAAGAGGTTGAAATGCCTAGAAAACATAACAGTGGTCGAAACAACTCACTAAAAGAGGGTTAATAATTGTTGTAAAGCCCATTATAATTTCCTAATTTTAAAAACAAATAACTAAACCGTATCGCCTAAATTTGATAAGCAACAAATGTAAGGTATAACATAAAAAGACATTGGCAACTTCTTAACACTCTTTCACACCTTCCATGTGTAACTACGTCCTAAAATATCCAAGTTAACCGAGTGTCGTTTAGCAACCATAATCCATCATTTCGTTGTTGTTTGTTTATAAATATTTCAGATTTCATAATCACTTCCTACATTCAATTAACCCTATAACAACACATCTCAAACTCACAATTGAAACAAAATGCAGAAAACAAGCTCAAATATTGAGATCCTAAGAGTGCAAGCTCTATCAATTCTCTGCACACCCCACCCTTTTCTTGAATTTTCTGGCTTTGCTTCCATTCCAGATAAAGTTGATCCAATTCTTAGCACAAAACAACAAATTAAGAACGACGCTCTTTTTGATTTTGATGGATTTTCTCACGTTCAAGATAAAGTTGATCCATTTTGTAGTACAAAACAACAAATTGAAAACGACGCTTTTCTTGATTTTGATGGCTTTTCTCCAGCTGAAGATAAAGTCGATCCATATTATAGAACCAAAGAACAAATGCAAGACAATGTTGAAGAAGGAGAGTTTAGTTTTGCATGCACCAAAGTCCAAGGAATGCATATATTTGCCGATGAGATATTTGAAAATGGAAAAATACGACAAATACCACACACATTTGACCAATCTCTATCCATTTATCCCACCTCAAACAATAATGCCTCACATCTTCGACCACCACTAAAGAAGATCTTTATAAAGAATTATGTATATCGACACTCAATGCTAGGTGGTATTTCAAAAGAATCTCAAAAAGAGTCATTGAGGAATATGACAATGGTGGAGATAAAGGATTCGAATGAGTGTTACGAAAAAAGCAACTCCACAGGGTCATCAAATTTGTGGAAATTTAGACAAAACATGAATCTTCGAAGTAACAGCGACCATAAGGATTCTTTAATTTTATTGAATGCTTCGGCTCCAAAAAAATTTACAAAGCCAAAGGTAGAAAACATTGTCAGTAAAAATAGGAAGGAAGAAAAACACAAAAATGGATTAACAGCTTACGAGAAGTTGTACGTGTCTAATAAAAAGAGGAAGGATAGCAACAAAAAAAGATCATTTTTGCCTTACAAACACCAATTATTTGGGCTCTTTACCAACATGAATGGGTTGAGTAGGAACATTCATCCCTTTTGAGTTTGAATTGTCAAGTTTTCTAATTATGAGAATACATGTGATTTTTGACATAGTAGAATACTTTAATGTACATAAAATAAGCTAATTAGTAATAGGTTTTGTTTCTCTCATTTCTGAAAATCGAGAGTTCAATTTCCCAGCATGATAATGTAGAGTGAATGATCTAATGTTTGTGTATATAATACACATTTTCATGTGTATCTCATTAAATAGAAACACATGGTAATCATGTTTTTTAATTATATCCACTTAACTGGGAAGGAAACACGAAACATGACAAGGAATATAAACCTTTGATTTCATCTAACACTCTCGTCGCCCTAGTAGTATGTAAACGTATCCTTTATGAGCATATTTGGTATTTTCAATAGAACTATAAAAATATATTTTTTAATATAGAATTATATATAAGACAATGTCAAGTGCACCATCCATCACAACTGTTCCACCTGACAACCTTATATTAAATCCAATTGAGTCGGTGCTTAACATAAACAGTGTTGACAACAAGTTTCAAACCACTTATGTCTACCATTATATGGGTTTATAACAAAAATAATGGAACGACGAGTGTTCAATAATTGTAATTTACAACTTCTTTGTCTTTGTACATGTGTTTTCTACATTAGGTTTGATTTCATCTCTAAAGAGAAATTGTTGGAGAGAGATACTAAAGAGGTAGTAAAAATTGGTTGCATAAAAAATCTAAAAGGTATACATATACTTTTATTCCCTAAAAATATAATGTTTTTTGACATTAATCCCCTGTAAAAAATATTTTTGTTTCTTTTTGGTCCTTGCAAAATATACACTTTATGCTTTGATCATTCATGATTTATTTTAGTCTCGGAAAAATATGTTAATCTATAAATTGGTCCCTAAATTATTCATTTTAGTGCTTATTTTGAGGGATTTAAATCAAATATTCAAAATTTACTAGGACCAATTCGAGTATAAATATATTTTGTACGGACTAAAACAAAAAGTTATGGACTAAAAGTAAATTTTTTCAAATTTGCAGGGACAAAAATAAATATACAAGGAATGAACCAAATCTCTTGATATTTACATGGACTATTTGCATATTTGTGCACAAACAACTTCATATAATTTTAAGGGACAATATTAAGATGATGAAATAAAGTGGTTCATAAAAAAAAAATGTTCATGAATTGGCCAAAGAAAATATTCTTAGTACAAGGTTTATGATTATTACGTACTAAAGAGGTTGAAATGCCTAGAAAACATAACAGTGGTCGAAACAACTCACTAAAAGAGGGTTAATAATTGTTGTAAAGCCCATTATAATTTCCTAATTTTAAAAACAAATAACTAAACCGTATCGCTTAAATTTGATAAGCAACAAATGTAAGGTATAACATAAAAAGACATTGGCAACTTCTTAACACTCTTTCACACCTTCCATGTGTAACTACGTCCTAAAATATCCAAGTTAACCGAGTGTCGTTTAACAACCATAATCCATCATTTCGTTGTTGTTTGTTTATAAATATTTCAGATTTCATAATCACTTCCCACATTCAATTAACCCTATAACAACACATCTCAAACTCGTAATTGAAACAAAATGCAGAAAACAAGCTCAAATATTGAGATCCTAAGAGTGCAAGCTCTATCAATTCTCTGCACACCCCACCCTTTTCTTGAATTTTCTGGCTTTGCTCCCATTCCAGATAAAGTTGATCCAATTCTTAGCACAAAACAACAAATTAAGAACGACGCTCTTTTTGATTTTGATAGATTTTCTCACGTTCAAGATAAAGTTGATTCATTTTGTAGTACAAAACAACAAATTGAAAACGACGCTTTTCTTGATTTTGATGGCTTTTCTCCAGCTGAAGATAAAGTCGATCCATATTATAGAACCAAAGAACAAATGCAAGACAATGTTGAAGAAGGAGAGTTTAGTTTTGCATGCACCAAATTCCAAGGAATGCATATATTTGCCGATGAGATATTTGAAAATGGAAAAATACGACAAATACCACACACATTTGACCAATCTCTATCCATCTATCCCACCTCAAACAATAATGCCTCACATCTTCGACCACCACTAAAGAAGATCTTTATAAAGAATTCCGTATATCGACACTCAATGCTAGGTGGTATTTCAAAAGAATATCAAAAAGAGTCATTGAGGAATATGACAATGGTGGAGATAAAGGATTCGAATGAGTGTTACGAAAAAAGCAACTCCACAGGGTCATCAAATTTGTGGAAATTTAGACAAAACATGAATCTTCGAAGTAACAGCGACCATAAGGATTCTTTAATTTTATTGAATGCTTCAGCTCCAAAAAAATTTAGAAAGCCAAAGGTAGAAAACATTGTCAGTAAAAATAGGAAGGAAGAAAAACACAAAAATGGATTATCAGCTTACGAGAAGTTGTACGTGTCTAATAAAACGAGGAAGGATAGCAACAAAAAAAGATCATTTTTGCCTTACAAACACCAATTATTTGGGCTCTTTACCAACATGAATGGGTTGAGTAGGAACATTCATCCCTTTTGAGTTTGAATTGTCAAGTTTTCTCATTATGAGAATACATGTGATTTTTGACATAGTAGAATACTTTAATGTACATAAAATAAGCTAATTAGTAATAGGTTTTGTTTCTCTCATTTCTGAAAATCGAGAGTTCAATTTCCCAGCATGATAATGTAGAGTGAATGATCTAATGTTTGTGTATATAATACACATTTTCATGTGTATCTCATTAAATAGAAACACATGGTAATCATGTTTTTTAATTATATCCACTTAACTGGGAAGGAAACACGAAACATGACAAGGAATATAAACCTTTGATTTCATCTAACACTCTCGTCGCCCTAGTAGTATGTAAACGTATCCTTTATGAGCATATTTGGTATTTTCAATAGAACTATAAAAATATATATTTTAATATAGAATTATATATAAGACAATGTTCAGTGCACCATCCATCACAACTGTTCCACCTGACAACCTTATATTAAATCCAATTGAGTCGGTGCTTAACATAAACAGTGTTGACAACAAGTTTCAAACCACTTATGTCTACCATTATATGGGTTTATAACAAAAATAATGGAACAACGAGTGTTCAATAATTGTAATTTACAACTTCTTTGTCTTTGTACATGTGTTTTCTACATTAGGTTTGATTTCATCTCTAAAGAGAAATTGTTGGAGAGAGATACTAAAGAGGTAGTAAAAATTGGTTGCATAAAAAATCTAAAAGGTATACATATACTTTTATTCCCTAAAAATATATTGTTTTGTGACATTAATCCCCTGTAAAAAATATTTTTGTTTCTTTTTGGTCCTTGCAAATATACCACTTTATGCTTTGATCATTCATGATTTATTTTAGTCTCGGAAAAATATGTTAATCTTTAAATTGGTCCCTAAATTATTCATTTTAGTGCTTATTTTGAGGGATTTAAATCAAATATTCAAAATTTACTAGGACCAATTCGAGTATAAATATATTTTGTACGGACTAAAACAAAAAGTTATGGACTAAAAGAAAATTATTTCAAATTTGCAGGGACAAAAATAAATATACAAGGAATGAACCAAATCTCTTGATATTTACATGGACTATTTGCATATTTGTGCACAAACAACTTCATATAATTTTAAGGGACAATATTAAGATGATGAAATAAAGTGGTTCATAAAAAAAAAATGTTCATGAATTGGCCAAAGAAAATATTCTTAGTACAAGGTTTATGATTATTACGTACTAAAGAGGTTGAAATGCCTAGAAAACATAACAGTGGTCGAAACAACTCACTAAAAGAGGGTAAATTGTTGTAAAGCCCATTATAATTTCCTAATTTTAAAAACAAATAACTAAACCGTATCGCTTAAATTTGATAAGCAACAAATGTAAGGTATAACATAAAAAGACATTGGCAACTTCTTAACACTCTTTCACACCTTCCATGTGTAACTACGTCCTAAAATATCCAAGTTAACCGAGTGTCGTTTAACAACCATAATCCATCATTTCGTTGTTGTTTGTTTATAAATATTTCAGATTTCATAATCACTTCCCACATTCAATTAACCCTATAACAACACATCTCAAACTCGTAATTGAAACAAAATGCAGAAAACAAGCTCAAATATTGAGATCCTAAGAGTGCAAGCTCTATCAATTCTCTGCACACCCCACCCTTTTCTTGAATTTTCTGGCTTTGCTCCCATTCCAGATAAAGTTGATCCAATTCTTAGCACAAAACAACAAATTAAGAACGACGCTCTTTTTGATTTTGATGGATTTTCTCACGTTCAAGATAAAGTTGATTCATTTTGTAGTACAAAACAACAAATTGAAAACGACGCTTTTCTTGATTTTGATGGCTTTTCTCCAGCCGAAGATAAAGTCGATCCATATTATAGAACCAAAGAACAAATGCAAGACAATGTTGAAGAAGGAGAGTTTAGTTTTGCATGCACCAAAGTCCAAGGAATGCATATATTTGCCGATGAGATATTTGAAAATGGAAAAATACGACAAATACCACACACATTTGACCAATCTCTATCCATCTATCCCACCTCAAACAATAATGCCTCACATCTTCGACCACCACTAAAGAAGATCTTTATAAAGAATTCCATATATCGACACTCAATGCTAGGTGGTATTTCAAAAGAATATCAAAAAGAGTCATTGAGGAATATGACAATGGTGGAGATAAAGGATTCGAATGAGTGTTACGAAAAAAGCAACTCCACAGGGTCATCAAATTTGTGGAAATTTAGACAAAACATGAATCTTCGAAGTAACAGCGACCATAAGGATTCTTTAATTTTATTGAATGCTTCAGCTCCAAAAAAATTTAGAAAGCCAAAGGTAGAAAACATTGTCAGTAAAAATAGGAAGGAAGAAAAACACAAAAATGGATTATCAGCTTACGAGAAGTTGTACGTGTCTAATAAAACGAGGAAGGATAGCAACAAAAAAAGATCATTTTTGCCTTACAAACACCAATTATTTGGGCTCTTTACCAACATGAATGGGTTGAGTAGGAACATTCATCCCTTTTGAGTTTGAATTGTCAAGTTTTCTCATTATGAGAATACATGTGATTTTTGACATAGTAGAATACTTTAATGTACATAAAATAAGCTAATTAGTAATAGGTTTTGTTTCTCTCATTTCTGAAAATCGAGAGTTCAATTTCCCAGCATGATAATGTAGAGTCAATGATCTAATGTTTGTGTATATAATACACATTTTCATGTGTATCTCATTAAATAGAAACACATGGTAATCATGTTTTTTAATTATATCCACTTAACTGGGAAGGAAACACGAAACATGACAAGGAATATAAACCTTTGATTTCATCTAACACTCTCGTCGCCCTAGTAGTATGTAAACGTATCCTTTATGAGCATATTTGGTATTTTCAATAGAACTATAAAAATATATTTTTTAATATAGAATTATATATAAGACAATGTCAAGTGCACCATCCATCACAACTGTTCCACCTGACAACCTTATATTAAATCCAATTGAGTCGGTGCTTAACATAAACAGTGTTGACAACAAGTTTCAAACCACTTATGTCTACCATTATATGGGTTTATAACAAAAATAATGGAACGACGAGTGTTCAATAATTGTAATTTACAACTTCTTTGTCTTTGTACATGTGTTTTCTACATTAGGTTTGATTTCATCTCTAAAGAGAAATTGTTGGAGAGAGATACTAAAGAGGTAGTAAAAATTGGTTGCATAAAAAATCTAAAAGGTATACATATACTTTTATTCCCTAAAAATATATTGTTTTGTGACATTAATCCCCTGTAAAAAATATTTTTGTTTCTTTTTGGTCCTTGCAAATATACCACTTTATGCTTTGATCATTCATGATTTATTTTAGTCTCGGAAAAATATGTTAATCTTTAAATTGGTCCCTAAATTATTCATTTTAGTGCTTATTTTGAGGGATTTAAATCAAATATTCAAAATTTACTAGGACCAATTCGAGTATAAATATATTTTGTACGGACTAAAACAAAAAGTTATGGACTAAAAGAAAATTATTTCAAATTTGCAGGGACAAAAATAAATATACAAGGAATGAACCAAATCTCTTGATATTTACATGGACTATTTGCATATTTGTGCACAAACAACTTCATATAATTTTAAGGGACAATATTAAGATGATGAAATAAAGTGGTTCATAAAAAAAAAATGTTCATGAATTGGCCAAAGATAATATTCTTAGTACAAGGTTTATGATTATTACGTACTAAAGAGGTTGAAATGCCTAGAAAACATAACAGTGGTCGAAACAACTCACTAAAAGAGGGTAAATTGTTGTAAAGCCCATTATAATTTCCTAATTTTAAAAACAAATAACTAAACCGTATCGCTTAAATTTGATAAGCAACAAATGTAAGGTATAACATAAAAAGACATTGGCAACTTCTTAACACTCTTTCACACCTTCCATGTGTAACTACGTCCTAAAATATCCAAGTTAACCGAGTGTCGTTTAACAACCATAATCCATCATTTCGTTGTTGTTTGTTTATAAATATTTCAGATTTCATAATCACTTCCCACATTCAATTAACCCTATAACAACACATCTCAAACTCGTAATTGAAACAAAATGCAGAAAACAAGCTCAAATATTGAGATCCTAAGAGTGCAAGCTCTATCAATTCTCTGCACACCCCACCCTTTTCTTGAATTTTCTGGCTTTGCTCCCATTCCAGATAAAGTTGATCCAATTCTTAGCACAAAACAACAAATTAAGAACGACGCTCTTTTTGATTTTGATGGATTTTCTCACGTTCAAGATAAAGTTGATTCATTTTGTAGTACAAAACAACAAATTGAAAACGACGCTTTTCTTGATTTTGATGGCTTTTCTCCAGCCGAAGATAAAGTCGATCCATATTATAGAACCAAAGAACAAATGCAAGACAATGTTGAAGAAGGAGAGTTTAGTTTTGCATGCACCAAAGTCCAAGGAATGCATATATTTGCCGATGAGATATTTGAAAATGGAAAAATACGACAAATACCACACACATTTGACCAATCTCTATCCATCTATCCCACCTCAAACAATAATGCCTCACATCTTCGACCACCACTAAAGAAGATCTTTATAAAGAATTCCATATATCGACACTCAATGCTAGGTGGTATTTCAAAAGAATATCAAAAAGAGTCATTGAGGAATATGACAATGGTGGAGATAAAGGATTCGAATGAGTGTTACGAAAAAAGCAACTCCACAGGGTCATCAAATTTGTGGAAATTTAGACAAAACATGAATCTTCGAAGTAACAGCGACCATAAGGATTCTTTAATTTTATTGAATGCTTCAGCTCCAAAAAAATTTAGAAAGCCAAAGGTAGAAAACATTGTCAGTAAAAATAGGAAGGAAGAAAAACACAAAAATGGATTATCAGCTTACGAGAAGTTGTACGTGTCTAATAAAACGAGGAAGGATAGCAACAAAAAAAGATCATTTTTGCCTTACAAACACCAATTATTTGGGCTCTTTACCAACATGAATGGGTTGAGTAGGAACATTCATCCCTTTTGAGTTTGAATTGTCAAGTTTTCTCATTATGAGAATACATGTGATTTTTGACATAGTAGAATACTTTAATGTACATAAAATAAGCTAATTAGTAATAGGTTTTGTTTCTCTCATTTCTGAAAATCGAGAGTTCAATTTCCCAGCATGATAATGTAGAGTGAATGATCTAATGTTTGTGTATATAATACACATTTTCATGTGTATCTCATTAAATAGAAACACATGGTAATCATGTTTTTTAATTATATCCACTTAACTGGGAAGGAAACACGAAACATGACAAGGAATATAAACCTTTGATTTCATCTAACACTCTCGTCGCCCTAGTAGTATGTAAACGTATCCTTTATGAGCATATTTGGTATTTTCAATAGAACTATAAAAATATATATTTTAATATAGAATTATATATAAGACAATGTTCAGTGCACCATCCATCACAACTGTTCCACCTGACAACCTTATATTAAATCCAATTGAGTCGGTGCTTAACATAAACAGTGTTGACAACAAGTTTCAAACCACTTATGTCTACCATTATATGGGTTTATAACAAAAATAATGGAACAACGAGTGTTCAATAATTGTAATTTACAACTTCTTTGTCTTTGTACATGTGTTTTCTACATTAGGTTTGATTTCATCTCTAAAGAGAAATTGTTGGAGAGAGATACTAAAGAGGTAGTAAAAATTGGTTGCATAAAAAATCTAAAAGGTATACATATACTTTTATTCCCTAAAAATATATTGTTTTGTGACATTAATCCCCTGTAAAAAATATTTTTGTTTCTTTTTGGTCCTTGCAAATATACCACTTTATGCTTTGATCATTCATGATTTATTTTAGTCTCGGAAAAATATGTTAATCTTTAAATTGGTCCCTAAATTATTCATTTTAGTGCTTATTTTGAGGGATTTAAATCAAATATTCAAAATTTACTAGGACCAATTCGAGTATAAATATATTTTGTACGGACTAAAACAAAAAGTTATGGACTAAAAGAAAATTATTTCAAATTTGCAGGGACAAAAATAAATATACAAGGAATGAACCAAATCTCTTGATATTTACATGGACTATTTGCATATTTGTGCACAAACAACTTCATATAATTTTAAGGGACAATATTAAGATGATGAAATAAAGTGGTTCATAAAAAAAAATGTTCATGAATTGGCCAAAGAAAATATTCATAGTACAAGGTTTATGATTATTACGTACTAAAGAGGTTGAAATGCCTAGAAAACATAACAGTGGTCGAAACAACTCACTAAAAGAGGGTTAATAATTGTTGTAAAGCCCATTATAATTTCCTAATTTTAAAAACAAATAACTAAACCGTATCGCCTAAATTTGATAAGCAACAAATGTAAGGTATAACATAAAAAGACATTGGCAACTTCTTAACACTCTTTCACACCTTCCATGTGTAACTACGTCCTAAAATATCCAAGTTAACCGAGTGTCGTTTAGCAACCATAATCCATCATTTCGTTGTTGTTTGTTTATAAATATTTCAGATTTCATAATCACTTCCTACATTCAATTAACCCTATAACAACACATCTCAAACTCACAATTGAAACAAAATGCAGAAAACAAGCTCAAATATTGAGATCCTAAGAGTGCAAGCTCTATCAATTCTCTGCACACCCCACCCTTTTCTTGAATTTTCTGGCTTTGCTTCCATTCCAGATAAAGTTGATCCAATTCTTAGCACAAAACAACAAATTAAGAACGACGCTCTTTTTGATTTTGATGGATTTTCTCACGTTCAAGATAAAGTTGATCCATTTTGTAGTACAAAACAACAAATTGAAAACGACGCTTTTCTTGATTTTGATGGCTTTTCTCCAGCTGAAGATAAAGTCGATCCATATTATAGAACCAAAGAACAAATGCAAGACAATGTTGAAGAAGGAGAGTTTAGTTTTGCATGCACCAAAGTCCAAGGAATGCATATATTTGCCGATGAGATATTTGAAAATGGAAAAATACGACAAATACCACACACATTTGACCAATCTCTATCCATTTATCCCACCTCAAACAATAATGCCTCACATCTTCGACCACCACTAAAGAAGATCTTTATAAAGAATTATGTATATCGACACTCAATGCTAGGTGGTATTTCAAAAGAATCTCAAAAAGAGTCATTGAGGAATATGACAATGGTGGAGATAAAGGATTCGAATGAGTGTTACGAAAAAAGCAACTCCACAGGGTCATCAAATTTGTGGAAATTTAGACAAAACATGAATCTTCGAAGTAACAGCGACCATAAGGATTCTTTAATTTTATTGAATGCTTCGGCTCCAAAAAAATTTACAAAGCCAAAGGTAGAAAACATTGTCAGTAAAAATAGGAAGGAAGAAAAACACAAAAATGGATTAACAGCTTACGAGAAGTTGTACGTGTCTAATAAAAAGAGGAAGGATAGCAACAAAAAAAGATCATTTTTGCCTTACAAACACCAATTATTTGGGCTCTTTACCAACATGAATGGGTTGAGTAGGAACATTCATCCCTTTTGAGTTTGAATTGTCAAGTTTTCTAATTATGAGAATACATGTGATTTTTGACATAGTAGAATACTTTAATGTACATAAAATAAGCTAATTAGTAATAGGTTTTGTTTCTCTCATTTCTGAAAATCGAGAGTTCAATTTCCCAGCATGATAATGTAGAGTGAATGATCTAATGTTTGTGTATATAATACACATTTTCATGTGTATCTCATTAAATAGAAACACATGGTAATCATGTTTTTTAATTATATCCACTTAACTGGGAAGGAAACACGAAACATGACAAGGAATATAAACCTTTGATTTCATCTAACACTCTCGTCGCCCTAGTAGTATGTAAACGTATCCTTTATGAGCATATTTGGTATTTTCAATAGAACTATAAAAATATATTTTTTAATATAGAATTATATATAAGACAATGTCAAGTGCACCATCCATCACAACTGTTCCACCTGACAACCTTATATTAAATCCAATTGAGTCGGTGCTTAACATAAACAGTGTTGACAACAAGTTTCAAACCACTTATGTCTACCATTATATGGGTTTATAACAAAAATAATGGAACGACGAGTGTTCAATAATTGTAATTTACAACTTCTTTGTCTTTGTACATGTGTTTTCTACATTAGGTTTGATTTCATCTCTAAAGAGAAATTGTTGGAGAGAGATACTAAAGAGGTAGTAAAAATTGGTTGCATAAAAAATCTAAAAGGTATACATATACTTTTATTCCCTAAAAATATAATGTTTTTTGACATTAATCCCCTGTAAAAAATATTTTTGTTTCTTTTTGGTCCTTGCAAAATATACACTTTATGCTTTGATCATTCATGATTTATTTTAGTCTCGGAAAAATATGTTAATCTATAAATTGGTCCCTAAATTATTCATTTTAGTGCTTATTTTGAGGGATTTAAATCAAATATTCAAAATTTACTAGGACCAATTCGAGTATAAATATATTTTGTACGGACTAAAACAAAAAGTTATGGACTAAAAGTAAATTTTTTCAAATTTGCAGGGACAAAAATAAATATACAAGGAATGAACCAAATCTCTTGATATTTACATGGACTATTTGCATATTTGTGCACAAACAACTTCATATAATTTTAAGGGACAATATTAAGATGATGAAATAAAGTGGTTCATAAAAAAAAAATGTTCATGAATTGGCCAAAGAAAATATTCTTAGTACAAGGTTTATGATTATTACGTACTAAAGAGGTTGAAATGCCTAGAAAACATAACAGTGGTCGAAACAACTCACTAAAAGAGGGTTAATAATTGTTGTAAAGCCCATTATAATTTCCTAATTTTAAAAACAAATAACTAAACCGTATCGCTTAAATTTGATAAGCAACAAATGTAAGGTATAACATAAAAAGACATTGGCAACTTCTTAACACTCTTTCACACCTTCCATGTGTAACTACGTCCTAAAATATCCAAGTTAACCGAGTGTCGTTTAACAACCATAATCCATCATTTCGTTGTTGTTTGTTTATAAATATTTCAGATTTCATAATCACTTCCCACATTCAATTAACCCTATAACAACACATCTCAAACTCGTAATTGAAACAAAATGCAGAAAACAAGCTCAAATATTGAGATCCTAAGAGTGCAAGCTCTATCAATTCTCTGCACACCCCACCCTTTTCTTGAATTTTCTGGCTTTGCTCCCATTCCAGATAAAGTTGATCCAATTCTTAGCACAAAACAACAAATTAAGAACGACGCTCTTTTTGATTTTGATAGATTTTCTCACGTTCAAGATAAAGTTGATTCATTTTGTAGTACAAAACAACAAATTGAAAACGACGCTTTTCTTGATTTTGATGGCTTTTCTCCAGCTGAAGATAAAGTCGATCCATATTATAGAACCAAAGAACAAATGCAAGACAATGTTGAAGAAGGAGAGTTTAGTTTTGCATGCACCAAATTCCAAGGAATGCATATATTTGCCGATGAGATATTTGAAAATGGAAAAATACGACAAATACCACACACATTTGACCAATCTCTATCCATCTATCCCACCTCAAACAATAATGCCTCACATCTTCGACCACCACTAAAGAAGATCTTTATAAAGAATTCCGTATATCGACACTCAATGCTAGGTGGTATTTCAAAAGAATATCAAAAAGAGTCATTGAGGAATATGACAATGGTGGAGATAAAGGATTCGAATGAGTGTTACGAAAAAAGCAACTCCACAGGGTCATCAAATTTGTGGAAATTTAGACAAAACATGAATCTTCGAAGTAACAGCGACCATAAGGATTCTTTAATTTTATTGAATGCTTCAGCTCCAAAAAAATTTAGAAAGCCAAAGGTAGAAAACATTGTCAGTAAAAATAGGAAGGAAGAAAAACACAAAAATGGATTATCAGCTTACGAGAAGTTGTACGTGTCTAATAAAACGAGGAAGGATAGCAACAAAAAAAGATCATTTTTGCCTTACAAACACCAATTATTTGGGCTCTTTACCAACATGAATGGGTTGAGTAGGAACATTCATCCCTTTTGAGTTTGAATTGTCAAGTTTTCTCATTATGAGAATACATGTGATTTTTGACATAGTAGAATACTTTAATGTACATAAAATAAGCTAATTAGTAATAGGTTTTGTTTCTCTCATTTCTGAAAATCGAGAGTTCAATTTCCCAGCATGATAATGTAGAGTGAATGATCTAATGTTTGTGTATATAATACACATTTTCATGTGTATCTCATTAAATAGAAACACATGGTAATCATGTTTTTTAATTATATCCACTTAACTGGGAAGGAAACACGAAACATGACAAGGAATATAAACCTTTGATTTCATCTAACACTCTCGTCGCCCTAGTAGTATGTAAACGTATCCTTTATGAGCATATTTGGTATTTTCAATAGAACTATAAAAATATATATTTTAATATAGAATTATATATAAGACAATGTTCAGTGCACCATCCATCACAACTGTTCCACCTGACAACCTTATATTAAATCCAATTGAGTCGGTGCTTAACATAAACAGTGTTGACAACAAGTTTCAAACCACTTATGTCTACCATTATATGGGTTTATAACAAAAATAATGGAACAACGAGTGTTCAATAATTGTAATTTACAACTTCTTTGTCTTTGTACATGTGTTTTCTACATTAGGTTTGATTTCATCTCTAAAGAGAAATTGTTGGAGAGAGATACTAAAGAGGTAGTAAAAATTGGTTGCATAAAAAATCTAAAAGGTATACATATACTTTTATTCCCTAAAAATATATTGTTTTGTGACATTAATCCCCTGTAAAAAATATTTTTGTTTCTTTTTGGTCCTTGCAAATATACCACTTTATGCTTTGATCATTCATGATTTATTTTAGTCTCGGAAAAATATGTTAATCTTTAAATTGGTCCCTAAATTATTCATTTTAGTGCTTATTTTGAGGGATTTAAATCAAATATTCAAAATTTACTAGGACCAATTCGAGTATAAATATATTTTGTACGGACTAAAACAAAAAGTTATGGACTAAAAGAAAATTATTTCAAATTTGCAGGGACAAAAATAAATATACAAGGAATGAACCAAATCTCTTGATATTTACATGGACTATTTGCATATTTGTGCACAAACAACTTCATATAATTTTAAGGGACAATATTAAGATGATGAAATAAAGTGGTTCATAAAAAAAAAATGTTCATGAATTGGCCAAAGAAAATATTCTTAGTACAAGGTTTATGATTATTACGTACTAAAGAGGTTGAAATGCCTAGAAAACATAACAGTGGTCGAAACAACTCACTAAAAGAGGGTAAATTGTTGTAAAGCCCATTATAATTTCCTAATTTTAAAAACAAATAACTAAACCGTATCGCTTAAATTTGATAAGCAACAAATGTAAGGTATAACATAAAAAGACATTGGCAACTTCTTAACACTCTTTCACACCTTCCATGTGTAACTACGTCCTAAAATATCCAAGTTAACCGAGTGTCGTTTAACAACCATAATCCATCATTTCGTTGTTGTTTGTTTATAAATATTTCAGATTTCATAATCACTTCCCACATTCAATTAACCCTATAACAACACATCTCAAACTCGTAATTGAAACAAAATGCAGAAAACAAGCTCAAATATTGAGATCCTAAGAGTGCAAGCTCTATCAATTCTCTGCACACCCCACCCTTTTCTTGAATTTTCTGGCTTTGCTCCCATTCCAGATAAAGTTGATCCAATTCTTAGCACAAAACAACAAATTAAGAACGACGCTCTTTTTGATTTTGATGGATTTTCTCACGTTCAAGATAAAGTTGATTCATTTTGTAGTACAAAACAACAAATTGAAAACGACGCTTTTCTTGATTTTGATGGCTTTTCTCCAGCCGAAGATAAAGTCGATCCATATTATAGAACCAAAGAACAAATGCAAGACAATGTTGAAGAAGGAGAGTTTAGTTTTGCATGCACCAAAGTCCAAGGAATGCATATATTTGCCGATGAGATATTTGAAAATGGAAAAATACGACAAATACCACACACATTTGACCAATCTCTATCCATCTATCCCACCTCAAACAATAATGCCTCACATCTTCGACCACCACTAAAGAAGATCTTTATAAAGAATTCCATATATCGACACTCAATGCTAGGTGGTATTTCAAAAGAATATCAAAAAGAGTCATTGAGGAATATGACAATGGTGGAGATAAAGGATTCGAATGAGTGTTACGAAAAAAGCAACTCCACAGGGTCATCAAATTTGTGGAAATTTAGACAAAACATGAATCTTCGAAGTAACAGCGACCATAAGGATTCTTTAATTTTATTGAATGCTTCAGCTCCAAAAAAATTTAGAAAGCCAAAGGTAGAAAACATTGTCAGTAAAAATAGGAAGGAAGAAAAACACAAAAATGGATTATCAGCTTACGAGAAGTTGTACGTGTCTAATAAAACGAGGAAGGATAGCAACAAAAAAAGATCATTTTTGCCTTACAAACACCAATTATTTGGGCTCTTTACCAACATGAATGGGTTGAGTAGGAACATTCATCCCTTTTGAGTTTGAATTGTCAAGTTTTCTCATTATGAGAATACATGTGATTTTTGACATAGTAGAATACTTTAATGTACATAAAATAAGCTAATTAGTAATAGGTTTTGTTTCTCTCATTTCTGAAAATCGAGAGTTCAATTTCCCAGCATGATAATGTAGAGTCAATGATCTAATGTTTGTGTATATAATACACATTTTCATGTGTATCTCATTAAATAGAAACACATGGTAATCATGTTTTTTAATTATATCCACTTAACTGGGAAGGAAACACGAAACATGACAAGGAATATAAACCTTTGATTTCATCTAACACTCTCGTCGCCCTAGTAGTATGTAAACGTATCCTTTATGAGCATATTTGGTATTTTCAATAGAACTATAAAAATATATTTTTTAATATAGAATTATATATAAGACAATGTCAAGTGCACCATCCATCACAACTGTTCCACCTGACAACCTTATATTAAATCCAATTGAGTCGGTGCTTAACATAAACAGTGTTGACAACAAGTTTCAAACCACTTATGTCTACCATTATATGGGTTTATAACAAAAATAATGGAACGACGAGTGTTCAATAATTGTAATTTACAACTTCTTTGTCTTTGTACATGTGTTTTCTACATTAGGTTTGATTTCATCTCTAAAGAGAAATTGTTGGAGAGAGATACTAAAGAGGTAGTAAAAATTGGTTGCATAAAAAATCTAAAAGGTATACATATACTTTTATTCCCTAAAAATATATTGTTTTGTGACATTAATCCCCTGTAAAAAATATTTTTGTTTCTTTTTGGTCCTTGCAAATATACCACTTTATGCTTTGATCATTCATGATTTATTTTAGTCTCGGAAAAATATGTTAATCTTTAAATTGGTCCCTAAATTATTCATTTTAGTGCTTATTTTGAGGGATTTAAATCAAATATTCAAAATTTACTAGGACCAATTCGAGTATAAATATATTTTGTACGGACTAAAACAAAAAGTTATGGACTAAAAGAAAATTATTTCAAATTTGCAGGGACAAAAATAAATATACAAGGAATGAACCAAATCTCTTGATATTTACATGGACTATTTGCATATTTGTGCACAAACAACTTCATATAATTTTAAGGGACAATATTAAGATGATGAAATAAAGTGGTTCATAAAAAAAAAATGTTCATGAATTGGCCAAAGATAATATTCTTAGTACAAGGTTTATGATTATTACGTACTAAAGAGGTTGAAATGCCTAGAAAACATAACAGTGGTCGAAACAACTCACTAAAAGAGGGTAAATTGTTGTAAAGCCCATTATAATTTCCTAATTTTAAAAACAAATAACTAAACCGTATCGCTTAAATTTGATAAGCAACAAATGTAAGGTATAACATAAAAAGACATTGGCAACTTCTTAACACTCTTTCACACCTTCCATGTGTAACTACGTCCTAAAATATCCAAGTTAACCGAGTGTCGTTTAACAACCATAATCCATCATTTCGTTGTTGTTTGTTTATAAATATTTCAGATTTCATAATCACTTCCCACATTCAATTAACCCTATAACAACACATCTCAAACTCGTAATTGAAACAAAATGCAGAAAACAAGCTCAAATATTGAGATCCTAAGAGTGCAAGCTCTATCAATTCTCTGCACACCCCACCCTTTTCTTGAATTTTCTGGCTTTGCTCCCATTCCAGATAAAGTTGATCCAATTCTTAGCACAAAACAACAAATTAAGAACGACGCTCTTTTTGATTTTGATGGATTTTCTCACGTTCAAGATAAAGTTGATTCATTTTGTAGTACAAAACAACAAATTGAAAACGACGCTTTTCTTGATTTTGATGGCTTTTCTCCAGCCGAAGATAAAGTCGATCCATATTATAGAACCAAAGAACAAATGCAAGACAATGTTGAAGAAGGAGAGTTTAGTTTTGCATGCACCAAAGTCCAAGGAATGCATATATTTGCCGATGAGATATTTGAAAATGGAAAAATACGACAAATACCACACACATTTGACCAATCTCTATCCATCTATCCCACCTCAAACAATAATGCCTCACATCTTCGACCACCACTAAAGAAGATCTTTATAAAGAATTCCATATATCGACACTCAATGCTAGGTGGTATTTCAAAAGAATATCAAAAAGAGTCATTGAGGAATATGACAATGGTGGAGATAAAGGATTCGAATGAGTGTTACGAAAAAAGCAACTCCACAGGGTCATCAAATTTGTGGAAATTTAGACAAAACATGAATCTTCGAAGTAACAGCGACCATAAGGATTCTTTAATTTTATTGAATGCTTCAGCTCCAAAAAAATTTAGAAAGCCAAAGGTAGAAAACATTGTCAGTAAAAATAGGAAGGAAGAAAAACACAAAAATGGATTATCAGCTTACGAGAAGTTGTACGTGTCTAATAAAACGAGGAAGGATAGCAACAAAAAAAGATCATTTTTGCCTTACAAACACCAATTATTTGGGCTCTTTACCAACATGAATGGGTTGAGTAGGAACATTCATCCCTTTTGAGTTTGAATTGTCAAGTTTTCTCATTATGAGAATACATGTGATTTTTGACATAGTAGAATACTTTAATGTACATAAAATAAGCTAATTAGTAATAGGTTTTGTTTCTCTCATTTCTGAAAATCGAGAGTTCAATTTCCCAGCATGATAATGTAGAGTGAATGATCTAATGTTTGTGTATATAATACACATTTTCATGTGTATCTCATTAAATAGAAACACATGGTAATCATGTTTTTTAATTATATCCACTTAACTGGGAAGGAAACACGAAACATGACAAGGAATATAAACCTTTGATTTCATCTAACACTCTCGTCGCCCTAGTAGTATGTAAACGTATCCTTTATGAGCATATTTGGTATTTTCAATAGAACTATAAAAATATATATTTTAATATAGAATTATATATAAGACAATGTTCAGTGCACCATCCATCACAACTGTTCCACCTGACAACCTTATATTAAATCCAATTGAGTCGGTGCTTAACATAAACAGTGTTGACAACAAGTTTCAAACCACTTATGTCTACCATTATATGGGTTTATAACAAAAATAATGGAACAACGAGTGTTCAATAATTGTAATTTACAACTTCTTTGTCTTTGTACATGTGTTTTCTACATTAGGTTTGATTTCATCTCTAAAGAGAAATTGTTGGAGAGAGATACTAAAGAGGTAGTAAAAATTGGTTGCATAAAAAATCTAAAAGGTATACATATACTTTTATTCCCTAAAAATATATTGTTTTGTGACATTAATCCCCTGTAAAAAATATTTTTGTTTCTTTTTGGTCCTTGCAAATATACCACTTTATGCTTTGATCATTCATGATTTATTTTAGTCTCGGAAAAATATGTTAATCTTTAAATTGGTCCCTAAATTATTCATTTTAGTGCTTATTTTGAGGGATTTAAATCAAATATTCAAAATTTACTAGGACCAATTCGAGTATAAATATATTTTGTACGGACTAAAACAAAAAGTTATGGACTAAAAGAAAATTATTTCAAATTTGCAGGGACAAAAATAAATATACAAGGAATGAACCAAATCTCTTGATATTTACATGGACTATTTGCATATTTGTGCACAAACAACTTCATATAATTTTAAGGGACAATATTAAGATGATGAAATAAAGTGGTTCATAAAAAAAAAATGTTCATGAATTGGCCAAAGATAATATTCTTAGTACAAGGTTTATGATTATTACGTACTAAAGAGGTTGAAATGCCTAGAAAACATAACAGTGGTCGAAACAACTCACTAAAAGAGGGTAAATTGTTGTAAAGCCCATTATAATTTCCTAATTTTAAAAACAAATAACTAAACCGTATCGCTTAAATTTGATAAGCAACAAATGTAAGGTATAACATAAAAAGACATTGGCAACTTCTTAACACTCTTCACACCTTCCATGTGTAACTACGTCCTAAAATATCCAAGTTAACCGAGTGTCGTTTAACAACCATAATCCATCATTTCGTTGTTGTTTGTTTATAAATATTTCAGATTTCATAATCACTTCCCACATTCAATTAACCCTATAACAACACATCTCAAACTCGTAATTGAAACAAAATGCAGAAAACAAGCTCAAATATTGAGATCCTAAGAGTGCAAGCTCTATCAATTCTCTGCACACCCCACCCTTTTCTTGAATTTTCTGGCTTTGCTCCCATTCCAGATAAAGTTGATCCAATTCTTAGCACAAAACAACAAATTAAGAACGACGCTCTTTTTGATTTTGATGGATTTTCTCACGTTCAAGATAAAGTTGATTCATTTTGTAGTACAAAACAACAAATTGAAAACGACGCTTTTCTTGATTTTGATGGCTTTTCTCCAGCTGAAGATAAAGTCGATCCATATTATAGAACCAAAGAACAAATGCAAGACAATGTTGAAGAAGGAGAGTTTAGTTTTGCATGCACCAAAGTCCAAGGAATGCATATATTTGCCGATGAGATATTTGAAAATGGAAAAATACGACAAATACCACACACATTTGACCAATCTCTATCCATCTATCCCACCTCAAACAATAATGCCTCACATCTTCGACCACCACTAAAGAAGATCTTTATAAAGAATTCCGTATATCGACACTCAATGCTAGGTGGTATTTCAAAAGAATATCAAAAAGAGTCATTGAGGAATATGACAATGGTGGAGATAAAGGATTCGAATGAGTGTTACGAAAAAAGCAACTCCACAGGGTCATCAAATTTGTGGAAATTTAGACAAAACATGAATCTTCGAAGTAACAGCGACCATAAGGATTCTTTAATTTTATTGAATGCTTCAGCTCCAAAAAAATTTAGAAAGCCAAAGGTAGAAAACATTGTCAGTAAAAATAGGAAGGAAGAAAAACACAAAAATGGATTATCAGCTTACGAGAAGTTGTACGTGTCTAATAAAACGAGGAAGGATAGCAACAAAAAAAGATCATTTTTGCCTTACAAACACCAATTATTTGGGCTCTTTACCAACATGAATGGGTTGAGTAGGAACATTCATCCCTTTTGAGTTTGAATTGTCAAGTTTTCTCATTATGAGAATACATGTGATTTTTGACATAGTAGAATACTTTAATGTACATAAAATAAGCTAATTAGTAATAGGTTTTGTTTCTCTCATTTCTGAAAATCGAGAGTTCAATTTCCCAGCATGATAATGTAGAGTGAATGATCTAATGTTTGTGTATATAATACACATTTTCATGTGTATCTCATTAAATAGAAACACATGGTAATCATGTTTTTTAATTATATCCACTTAACTGGGAAGGAAACACGAAACATGACAAGGATTATAAACCTTTGATTTCATCTAACACTCTCGTCGCCCTAGTAGTATGTAAACGTATCCTTTATGAGCATATTTGGTATTTTCAATAGAACTATAAAAATATATATTTTAATATAGAATTATATATAAGACAATGTTCAGTGCACCATCCATCACAACTGTTCCACCTGACAACCTTATATTAAATCCAATTGAGTCGGTGCTTAACATAAACAGTGTTGACAACAAGTTTCAAACCACTTATGTCTACCATTATATGGGTTTATAACAAAAATAATGGAACGACGAGTGTTCAATAATTGTAATTTACAACTTCTTTGTCTTTGTACATGTGTTTTCTACATTAGGTTTGATTTCATCTCTAAAGAGAAATTGTTGGAGAGAGATACTAAAGAGGTAGTAAAAATTGGTTGCATAAAAAATCTAAAAGGTATACATATACTTTTATTCCCTAAAAATATATTGTTTTGTGACATTAATCCCCTGTAAAAAATATTTTTGTTTCTTTTTGGTCCTTGCAAATATACCACTTTATGCTTTGATCATTCATGATTTATTTTAGTCTCGGAAAAATATGTTAATCTTTAAATTGGTCCCTAAATTATTCATTTTAGTGCTTATTTTGAGGGATTTAAATCAAATATTCAAAATTTACTAGGACCAATTCGAGTATAAATATATTTTGTACGGACTAAAACAAAAAGTTATGGACTAAAAGTAAATTTTTTCAAATTTGCAGGGACAAAAATAAATATACAAGGAATGAACCAAATCTCTTGATATTTACATGGACTATTTGCATATTTGTGCACAAACAACTTCATATAATTTTAAGGGACAATATTAAGATGATGAAATAAAGTGGTTCATAAAAAAAAAATGTTCATGAATTGGCCAAAGATAATATTCTTAGTACAAGGTTTATGATTATTACGTACTAAAGAGGTTGAAATGCCTAGAAAACATAACAGTGGTCGAAACAACTCACTAAAAGAGGGTAAATTGTTGTAAAGCCCATTATAATTTCCTAATTTTAAAAACAAATAACTAAACCGTATCGCTTAAATTTGATAAGCAACAAATGTAAGGTATAACATAAAAAGACATTGGCAACTTCTTAACACTCTTTCACACCTTCCATGTGTAACTACGTCCTAAAATATCCAAGTTAACCGAGTGTCGTTTAACAACCATAATCCATCATTTCGTTGTTGTTTGTTTATAAATATTTCAGATTTCATAATCACTTCCCACATTCAATTAACCCTATAACAACACATCTCAAACTCGTAATTGAAACAAAATGCAGAAAACAAGCTCAAATATTGAGATCCTAAGAGTGCAAGCTCTATCAATTCTCTGCACACCCCACCCTTTTCTTGAATTTTCTGGCTTTGCTCCCATTCCAGATAAAGTTGATCCAATTCTTAGCACAAAACAACAAATTAAGAACGACGCTCTTTTTGATTTTGATGGATTTTCTCACGTTCAAGATAAAGTTGATCCATTTTGTAGTACAAAACAACAAATTGAAAACGACGCTTTTCTTGATTTTGATGGCTTTTCTCCAGCTGAAGATAAAGTCGATCCATATTATAGAACCAAAGAACAAATGCAAGACAATGTTGAAGAAGGAGAGTTTAGTTTTGCATGCACCAAAGTCCAAGGAATGCATATATTTGCCGATGAGATATTTGAAAATGGAAAAATACGACAAATACCACACACATTTGACCAATCTCTATCCATCTATCCCACCTCAAACAATAATGCCTCACATCTTCGACCACCACTAAAGAAGATCTTTATAAAGAATTCCATATATCGACACTCAATGCTAGGTGGTATTTCAAAAGAATATCAAAAAGAGTCATTGAGGAATATGACAATGGTGGAGATAAAGGATTCGAATGAGTGTTACGAAAAAAGCAACTCCACAGGGTCATCAAATTTGTGGAAATTTAGACAAAACATGAATCTTCGAAGTAACAGCGACCATAAGGATTCTTTAATTTTATTGAATGCTTCAGCTCCAAAAAAATTTAGAAAGCCAAAGGTAGAAAACATTGTCAGTAAAAATAGGAAGGAAGAAAAACACAAAAATGGATTATCAGCTTACGAGAAGTTGTACGTGTCTAATAAAACGAGGAAGGATAGCAACAAAAAAAGATCATTTTTGCCTTACAAACACCAATTATTTGGGCTCTTTACCAACATGAATGGGTTGAGTAGGAACATTCATCCCTTTTGAGTTTGAATTGTCAAGTTTTCTCATTATGAGAATACATGTGATTTTTGACATAGTAGAATACTTTAATGTACATAAAATAAGCTAATTAGTAATAGGTTTTGTTTCTCTCATTTCTGAAAATCGAGAGTTCAATTTCCCAGCATGATAATGTAGAGTGAATGATCTAATGTTTGTGTATATAATACACATTTTCATGTGTATCTCATTAAATAGAAACACATGGTAATCATGTTTTTTAATTATATCCACTTAACTGGGAAGGAAACACGAAACATGACAAGGAATATAAACCTTTGATTTCATCTAACACTCTCGTCGCCCTAGTAGTATGTAAACGTATCCTTTATGAGCATATTTGGTATTTTCAATAGAACTATAAAAATATATTTTTTAATATAGAATTATATATAAGACAATGTCAAGTGCACCATCCATCACAACTGTTCCACCTGACAACCTTATATTAAATCCAATTGAGTCGGTGCTTAACATAAACAGTGTTGACAACAAGTTTCAAACCACTTATGTCTACCATTATATGGGTTTATAACAAAAATAATGGAACGACGAGTGTTCAATAATTGTAATTTACAACTTCTTTGTCTTTGTACATGTGTTTTCTACATTAGGTTTGATTTCATCTCTAAAGAGAAATTGTTGGAGAGAGATACTAAAGAGGTAGTAAAAATTGGTTGCATAAAAAATCTAAAAGGTATACATATACTTTTATTCCCTAAAAATATATTGTTTTGTGACATTAATCCCCTGTAAAAAATATTTTTGTTTCTTTTTGGTCCTTGCAAATATACCACTTTATGCTTTGATCATTCATGATTTATTTTAGTCTCGGAAAAATATGTTAATCTTTAAATTGGTCCCTAAATTATTCATTTTAGTGCTTATTTTGAGGGATTTAAATCAAATATTCAAAATTTACTAGGACCAATTCGAGTATAAATATATTTTGTACGGACTAAAACAAAAAGTTATGGACTAAAAGTAAATTTTTTCAAATTTGCAGGGACAAAAATAAATATACAAGGAATGAACCAAATCTCTTGATATTTACATGGACTATTTGCATATTTGTGCACAAACAACTTCATATAATTTTAAGGGACAATATTAAGATGATGAAATAAAGTGGTTCATAAAAAAAAAATGTTCATGAATTGGCCAAAGATAATATTCTTAGTACAAGGTTTATGATTATTACGTACTAAAGAGGTTGAAATGCCTAGAAAACATAACAGTGGTCGAAACAACTCACTAAAAGAGGGTAAATTGTTGTAAAGCCCATTATAATTTCCTAATTTTAAAAACAAATAACTAAACCGTATCGCTTAAATTTGATAAGCAACAAATGTAAGGTATAACATAAAAAGACATTGGCAACTTCTTAACACTCTTTCACACCTTCCATGTGTAACTACGTCCTAAAATATCCAAGTTAACCGAGTGTCGTTTAACAACCATAATCCATCATTTCGTTGTTGTTTGTTTATAAATATTTCAGATTTCATAATCACTTCCCACATTCAATTAACCCTATAACAACACATCTCAAACTCGTAATTGAAACAAAATGCAGAAAACAAGCTCAAATATTGAGATCCTAAGAGTGCAAGCTCTATCAATTCTCTGCACACCCCACCCTTTTCTTGATTTTTCTGGCTTTGCTCCCATTCCAGATAAAGTTGATCCAATTCTTAGCACAAAACAACAAATTAAGAACGACGCTCTTTTTGATTTTGATGGATTTTCTCACGTTCAAGATAAAGTTGATCCATTTTGTAGTACAAAACAACAAATTGAAAACGACGCTTTTCTTGATTTTGATGGCTTTTCTCCAGCTGAAGATAAAGTCGATCCATATTATAGAACCAAAGAACAAATGCAAGACAATGTTGAAGAAGGAGAGTTTAGTTTTGCATGCACCAAAGTCCAAGGAATGCATATATTTGCCGATGAGATATTTGAAAATGGAAAAATACGACAAATACCACACACATTTGACCAATCTCTATCCATCTATCCCACCTCAAACAATAATGCCTCACATCTTCGACCACCACTAAAGAAGATCTTTATAAAGAATTCCGTATATCGACACTCAATGCTAGGTGGTATTTCAAAAGAATCTCAAAAAGAGTCATTGAGGAATATGACAATGGTGGAGATAAAGGATTCGAATGAGTGTTACGAGCAACTCCACAGGGTCATCAAATTTGTGGAAATTTAGACAAAACATGAATCTTCGAAGTAACAGCGACCATAAGGATTCTTTAATTTTATTGAATGCTTCGACTCCAAAAAAATTTAGAAAGCCAAAGGTAGAAAACATTGTCAGTAAAAATAGGAAGGAAGAAAAACACAAAAATGGATTATCAGCTTACGAGAAGTTGTACGTGTCTAATAAAACGAGGAAGGATAGCAACAAAAAAAGATCATTTTTGCCTTACAAACACCAATTATTTGGGCTCTTTACCAACATGAATGGGTTGAGTAGGAACATTCATCCCTTTTGAGTTTGAATTGTCAAGTTTTCTCATTATTAGAGTACATGTGATTTTTGACATAGTAGAATACTTTAATGTACATAAAATAAGCTAATTAGTAATAGGTTTTGTTTCTCTCATTTCTGAAAATCGAGAGTTCAATTTCCCAGCATGATAATGTAGAGTGAATGATCTAATGTTTGTGTATATAATACACATTTTCATGTGTATCTCATTAAATAGAAACACATGGTAATCATGTTTTTTAATTATATCCACTTAACTGGGAAGGAAACACGAAACATGACAAGGAATATAAACCTTTGATTTCATCTAACACTCTCGTCGCCCTAGTAGTATGTAAACGTATCCTTTATGAGCATATTTGGTATTTTCAATAGAACTATAAAAAATATATATTTTAATATAGAATTATATATAAGACAATGTTCAGTGCACCATCCATCACAACTGTTCCACCTGACAACCTTATATTAAATCCAATTGAGTCGGTGCTTAACATAAACAGTGTTGACAACAAGTTTCAAACCACTTATGTCTACCATTATATGGGTTTATAACAAAAATAATGGAACGACGAGTGTTCAATAATTGTAATTTACAACTTCTTTGTCTTTGTACATGTGTTTTCTACATTAGGTTTGATTTCATCTCTAAAGAGAAATTGTTGGAGAGAGATACTAAAGAGGTAGTAAAAATTGGTTGCATAAAAAATCTAAAAGGTATACATATACTTTTATTCCCTAAAAATATATTGTTTTGTGACATTAATCCCCTGTAAAAAATATTTTTGTTTCTTTTTGGTCCTTGCAAATATACCACTTTATGCTTTGATCATTCATGATTTATTTTAGTCTCGGAAAAATATGTTAATCTTTAAATTGGTCCCTAAATTATTCATTTTAGTGCTTATTTTGAGGGATTTAAATCAAATATTCAAAATTTACTAGGACCAATTCGAGTATAAATATATTTTGTACGGACTAAAACAAAAAGTTATGGACTAAAAGTAAATTTTTTCAAATTTGCAGGGACAAAAATAAATATACAAGGAATGAACCAAATCTCTTGATATTTACATGGACTATTTGCATATTTGTGCACAAACAACTTCATATAATTTTAAGGGACAATATTAAGATGATGAAATAAAGTGGTTCATAAAAAAAAAATGTTCATGAATTGGCCAAAGATAATATTCTTAGTACAAGGTTTATGATTATTACGTACTAAAGAGGTTGAAATGCCTAGAAAACATAACAGTGGTCGAAACAACTCACTAAAAGAGGGTAAATTGTTGTAAAGCCCATTATAATTTCCTAATTTTAAAAACAAATAACTAAACCGTATCGCTTAAATTTGATAAGCAACAAATGTAAGGTATAACATAAAAAGACATTGGCAACTTCTTAACACTCTTCACACCTTCCATGTGTAACTACGTCCTAAAATATCCAAGTTAACCGAGTGTCGTTTAACAACCATAATCCATCATTTCGTTGTTGTTTGTTTATAAATATTTCAGATTTCATAATCACTTCCCACATTCAATTAACCCTATAACAACACATCTCAAACTCGTAATTGAAACAAAATGCAGAAAACAAGCTCAAATATTGAGATCCTAAGAGTGCAAGCTCTATCAATTCTCTGCACACCCCACCCTTTTCTTGAATTTTCTGGCTTTGCTCCCATTCCAGATAAAGTTGATCCAATTCTTAGCACAAAACAACAAATTAAGAACGACGCTCTTTTTGATTTTGATGGATTTTCTCACGTTCAAGATAAAGTTGATTCATTTTGTAGTACAAAACAACAAATTGAAAACGACGCTTTTCTTGATTTTGATGGCTTTTCTCCAGCTGAAGATAAAGTCGATCCATATTATAGAACCAAAGAACAAATGCAAGACAATGTTGAAGAAGGAGAGTTTAGTTTTGCATGCACCAAAGTCCAAGGAATGCATATATTTGCCGATGAGATATTTGAAAATGGAAAAATACGACAAATACCACACACATTTGACCAATCTCTATCCATCTATCCCACCTCAAACAATAATGCCTCACATCTTCGACCACCACTAAAGAAGATCTTTATAAAGAATTCCGTATATCGACACTCAATGCTAGGTGGTATTTCAAAAGAATATCAAAAAGAGTCATTGAGGAATATGACAATGGTGGAGATAAAGGATTCGAATGAGTGTTACGAAAAAAGCAACTCCACAGGGTCATCAAATTTGTGGAAATTTAGACAAAACATGAATCTTCGAAGTAACAGCGACCATAAGGATTCTTTAATTTTATTGAATGCTTCAGCTCCAAAAAAATTTAGAAAGCCAAAGGTAGAAAACATTGTCAGTAAAAATAGGAAGGAAGAAAAACACAAAAATGGATTATCAGCTTACGAGAAGTTGTACGTGTCTAATAAAACGAGGAAGGATAGCAACAAAAAAAGATCATTTTTGCCTTACAAACACCAATTATTTGGGCTCTTTACCAACATGAATGGGTTGAGTAGGAACATTCATCCCTTTTGAGTTTGAATTGTCAAGTTTTCTCATTATGAGAATACATGTGATTTTTGACATAGTAGAATACTTTAATGTACATAAAATAAGCTAATTAGTAATAGGTTTTGTTTCTCTCATTTCTGAAAATCGAGAGTTCAATTTCCCAGCATGATAATGTAGAGTGAATGATCTAATGTTTGTGTATATAATACACATTTTCATGTGTATCTCATTAAATAGAAACACATGGTAATCATGTTTTTTAATTATATCCACTTAACTGGGAAGGAAACACGAAACATGACAAGGATTATAAACCTTTGATTTCATCTAACACTCTCGTCGCCCTAGTAGTATGTAAACGTATCCTTTATGAGCATATTTGGTATTTTCAATAGAACTATAAAAATATATATTTTAATATAGAATTATATATAAGACAATGTTCAGTGCACCATCCATCACAACTGTTCCACCTGACAACCTTATATTAAATCCAATTGAGTCGGTGCTTAACATAAACAGTGTTGACAACAAGTTTCAAACCACTTATGTCTACCATTATATGGGTTTATAACAAAAATAATGGAACGACGAGTGTTCAATAATTGTAATTTACAACTTCTTTGTCTTTGTACATGTGTTTTCTACATTAGGTTTGATTTCATCTCTAAAGAGAAATTGTTGGAGAGAGATACTAAAGAGGTAGTAAAAATTGGTTGCATAAAAAATCTAAAAGGTATACATATACTTTTATTCCCTAAAAATATATTGTTTTGTGACATTAATCCCCTGTAAAAAATATTTTTGTTTCTTTTTGGTCCTTGCAAATATACCACTTTATGCTTTGATCATTCATGATTTATTTTAGTCTCGGAAAAATATGTTAATCTTTAAATTGGTCCCTAAATTATTCATTTTAGTGCTTATTTTGAGGGATTTAAATCAAATATTCAAAATTTACTAGGACCAATTCGAGTATAAATATATTTTGTACGGACTAAAACAAAAAGTTATGGACTAAAAGTAAATTTTTTCAAATTTGCAGGGACAAAAATAAATATACAAGGAATGAACCAAATCTCTTGATATTTACATGGACTATTTGCATATTTGTGCACAAACAACTTCATATAATTTTAAGGGACAATATTAAGATGATGAAATAAAGTGGTTCATAAAAAAAAAATGTTCATGAATTGGCCAAAGATAATATTCTTAGTACAAGGTTTATGATTATTACGTACTAAAGAGGTTGAAATGCCTAGAAAACATAACAGTGGTCGAAACAACTCACTAAAAGAGGGTAAATTGTTGTAAAGCCCATTATAATTTCCTAATTTTAAAAACAAATAACTAAACCGTATCGCTTAAATTTGATAAGCAACAAATGTAAGGTATAACATAAAAAGACATTGGCAACTTCTTAACACTCTTTCACACCTTCCATGTGTAACTACGTCCTAAAATATCCAAGTTAACCGAGTGTCGTTTAACAACCATAATCCATCATTTCGTTGTTGTTTGTTTATAAATATTTCAGATTTCATAATCACTTCCCACATTCAATTAACCCTATAACAACACATCTCAAACTCGTAATTGAAACAAAATGCAGAAAACAAGCTCAAATATTGAGATCCTAAGAGTGCAAGCTCTATCAATTCTCTGCACACCCCACCCTTTTCTTGAATTTTCTGGCTTTGCTCCCATTCCAGATAAAGTTGATCCAATTCTTAGCACAAAACAACAAATTAAGAACGACGCTCTTTTTGATTTTGATGGATTTTCTCACGTTCAAGATAAAGTTGATCCATTTTGTAGTACAAAACAACAAATTGAAAACGACGCTTTTCTTGATTTTGATGGCTTTTCTCCAGCTGAAGATAAAGTCGATCCATATTATAGAACCAAAGAACAAATGCAAGACAATGTTGAAGAAGGAGAGTTTAGTTTTGCATGCACCAAAGTCCAAGGAATGCATATATTTGCCGATGAGATATTTGAAAATGGAAAAATACGACAAATACCACACACATTTGACCAATCTCTATCCATCTATCCCACCTCAAACAATAATGCCTCACATCTTCGACCACCACTAAAGAAGATCTTTATAAAGAATTCCATATATCGACACTCAATGCTAGGTGGTATTTCAAAAGAATATCAAAAAGAGTCATTGAGGAATATGACAATGGTGGAGATAAAGGATTCGAATGAGTGTTACGAAAAAAGCAACTCCACAGGGTCATCAAATTTGTGGAAATTTAGACAAAACATGAATCTTCGAAGTAACAGCGACCATAAGGATTCTTTAATTTTATTGAATGCTTCAGCTCCAAAAAAATTTAGAAAGCCAAAGGTAGAAAACATTGTCAGTAAAAATAGGAAGGAAGAAAAACACAAAAATGGATTATCAGCTTACGAGAAGTTGTACGTGTCTAATAAAACGAGGAAGGATAGCAACAAAAAAAGATCATTTTTGCCTTACAAACACCAATTATTTGGGCTCTTTACCAACATGAATGGGTTGAGTAGGAACATTCATCCCTTTTGAGTTTGAATTGTCAAGTTTTCTCATTATGAGAATACATGTGATTTTTGACATAGTAGAATACTTTAATGTACATAAAATAAGCTAATTAGTAATAGGTTTTGTTTCTCTCATTTCTGAAAATCGAGAGTTCAATTTCCCAGCATGATAATGTAGAGTGAATGATCTAATGTTTGTGTATATAATACACATTTTCATGTGTATCTCATTAAATAGAAACACATGGTAATCATGTTTTTTAATTATATCCACTTAACTGGGAAGGAAACACGAAACATGACAAGGAATATAAACCTTTGATTTCATCTAACACTCTCGTCGCCCTAGTAGTATGTAAACGTATCCTTTATGAGCATATTTGGTATTTTCAATAGAACTATAAAAATATATTTTTTAATATAGAATTATATATAAGACAATGTCAAGTGCACCATCCATCACAACTGTTCCACCTGACAACCTTATATTAAATCCAATTGAGTCGGTGCTTAACATAAACAGTGTTGACAACAAGTTTCAAACCACTTATGTCTACCATTATATGGGTTTATAACAAAAATAATGGAACGACGAGTGTTCAATAATTGTAATTTACAACTTCTTTGTCTTTGTACATGTGTTTTCTACATTAGGTTTGATTTCATCTCTAAAGAGAAATTGTTGGAGAGAGATACTAAAGAGGTAGTAAAAATTGGTTGCATAAAAAATCTAAAAGGTATACATATACTTTTATTCCCTAAAAATATATTGTTTTGTGACATTAATCCCCTGTAAAAAATATTTTTGTTTCTTTTTGGTCCTTGCAAATATACCACTTTATGCTTTGATCATTCATGATTTATTTTAGTCTCGGAAAAATATGTTAATCTTTAAATTGGTCCCTAAATTATTCATTTTAGTGCTTATTTTGAGGGATTTAAATCAAATATTCAAAATTTACTAGGACCAATTCGAGTATAAATATATTTTGTACGGACTAAAACAAAAAGTTATGGACTAAAAGTAAATTTTTTCAAATTTGCAGGGACAAAAATAAATATACAAGGAATGAACCAAATCTCTTGATATTTACATGGACTATTTGCATATTTGTGCACAAACAACTTCATATAATTTTAAGGGACAATATTAAGATGATGAAATAAAGTGGTTCATAAAAAAAAAATGTTCATGAATTGGCCAAAGATAATATTCTTAGTACAAGGTTTATGATTATTACGTACTAAAGAGGTTGAAATGCCTAGAAAACATAACAGTGGTCGAAACAACTCACTAAAAGAGGGTAAATTGTTGTAAAGCCCATTATAATTTCCTAATTTTAAAAACAAATAACTAAACCGTATCGCTTAAATTTGATAAGCAACAAATGTAAGGTATAACATAAAAAGACATTGGCAACTTCTTAACACTCTTTCACACCTTCCATGTGTAACTACGTCCTAAAATATCCAAGTTAACCGAGTGTCGTTTAACAACCATAATCCATCATTTCGTTGTTGTTTGTTTATAAATATTTCAGATTTCATAATCACTTCCCACATTCAATTAACCCTATAACAACACATCTCAAACTCGTAATTGAAACAAAATGCAGAAAACAAGCTCAAATATTGAGATCCTAAGAGTGCAAGCTCTATCAATTCTCTGCACACCCCACCCTTTTCTTGAATTTTCTGGCTTTGCTCCCATTCCAGATAAAGTTGATCCAATTCTTAGCACAAAACAACAAATTAAGAACGACGCTCTTTTTGATTTTGATGGATTTTCTCACGTTCAAGATAAAGTTGATCCATTTTGTAGTACAAAACAACAAATTGAAAACGACGCTTTTCTTGATTTTGATGGCTTTTCTCCAGCTGAAGATAAAGTCGATCCATATTATAGAACCAAAGAACAAATGCAAGACAATGTTGAAGAAGGAGAGTTTAGTTTTGCATGCACCAAAGTCCAAGGAATGCATATATTTGCCGATGAGATATTTGAAAATGGAAAAATACGACAAATACCACACACATTTGACCAATCTCTATCCATCTATCCCACCTCAAACAATAATGCCTCACATCTTCGACCACCACTAAAGAAGATCTTTATAAAGAATTCCGTATATCGACACTCAATGCTAGGTGGTATTTCAAAAGAATCTCAAAAAGAGTCATTGAGGAATATGACAATGGTGGAGATAAAGGATTCGAATGAGTGTTACGAGCAACTCCACAGGGTCATCAAATTTGTGGAAATTTAGACAAAACATGAATCTTCGAAGTAACAGCGACCATAAGGATTCTTTAATTTTATTGAATGCTTCGACTCCAAAAAAATTTAGAAAGCCAAAGGTAGAAAACATTGTCAGTAAAAATAGGAAGGAAGAAAAACACAAAAATGGATTATCAGCTTACGAGAAGTTGTACGTGTCTAATAAAACGAGGAAGGATAGCAACAAAAAAAGATCATTTTTGCCTTACAAACACCAATTATTTGGGCTCTTTACCAACATGAATGGGTTGAGTAGGAACATTCATCCCTTTTGAGTTTGAATTGTCAAGTTTTCTCATTATTAGAGTACATGTGATTTTTGACATAGTAGAATACTTTAATGTACATAAAATAAGCTAATTAGTAATAGGTTTTGTTTCTCTCATTTCTGAAAATCGAGAGTTCAATTTCCCAGCATGATAATGTAGAGTGAATGATCTAATGTTTGTGTATATAATACACATTTTCATGTGTATCTCATTAAATAGAAACACATGGTAATCATGTTTTTTAATTATATCCACTTAACTGGGAAGGAAACACGAAACATGACAAGGAATATAAACCTTTGATTTCATCTAACACTCTCGTCGCCCTAGTAGTATGTAAACGTATCCTTTATGAGCATATTTGGTATTTTCAATAGAACTATAAAAAATATATATTTTAATATAGAATTATATATAAGACAATGTTCAGTGCACCATCCATCACAACTGTTCCACCTGACAACCTTATATTAAATCCAATTGAGTCGGTGCTTAACATAAACAGTGTTGACAACAAGTTTCAAACCACTTATGTCTACCATTATATGGGTTTATAACAAAAATAATGGAACAACGAGTGTTCAATAATTGTAATTTACAACTTCTTTGTCTTTGTACATGTGTTTTCTACATTAGGTTTGATTTCATCTCTAAAGAGAAATTGTTGGAGAGAGATACTAAAGAGGTAGTAAAAATTGGTTGCATAAAAAATCTAAAAGGTATACATATACTTTTATTCCCTAAAAATATATTGTTTTGTGACATTAATCCCCTGTAAAAAATATTTTTGTTTCTTTTTGGTCCTTGCAAATATACCACTTTATGCTTTGATCATTCATGATTTATTTTAGTCTCGGAAAAATGTGTTAATCTTTAAATTGGTCCCTAAATTATTCATTTTAGTGCTTATTTTGAGGGATTTAAATCAAATATTCAAAATTTACTAGGACCAATTCGAGTATAAATATATTTTGTACGGACTAAAACAAAAAGTTATGGACTAAAAGTAAATTTTTTCAAATTTGCAGGGACAAAAATAAATATACAAGGAATGAACCAAATCTCTTGATATTTACATGGACTATTTGCATATTTGTGCACAAACAACTTCATATAATTTTAAGGGACAATATTAAGATGATGAAATAAAGTGGTTCATAAAAAAAAATGTTCATGAATTGGCCAAAGAAAATATTCTTAGTACAAGGTTTATGATTATTACGTACTAAAGAGGTTGAAATGCCTAGAAAACATAACAGTGGTCGAAACAACTCACTAAAAGAGGGTAAATTGTTGTAAAGCCCATTATAATTTCCTAATTTTAAAAACAAATAACTAAACCGTATCGCTTAAATTTGATAAGCAACAAATGTAAGGTATAACATAAAAAGACATTGGCAACTTCTTAACACTCTTTCACACCTTCCATGTGTAACTACGTCCTAAAATATCCAAGTTAACCGAGTGTCGTTTAACAACCATAATCCATCATTTCGTTGTTGTTTGTTTATAAATATTTCAGATTTCATAATCACTTTCCACATTCAATTAACCCTATAACAACACATCTCAAACTCGTAATTGAAACAAAATGCAGAAAACAAGCTCAAATATTGAGATCCTAAGAGTGCAAGCTCTATCAATTCTCTGCACACCCCACCCTTTTCTTGAATTTTCTGGCTTTGCTCCCATTCCAGATAAAGTTGATCCAATTCTTAGCACAAAACAACAAATTAAGAACGACGCTCTTTTTGATTTTGATGGATTTTCTCACGTTCAAGATAAAGTTGATCCATTTTGTAGTACAAAACAACAAATTGAAAACGACGCTTTTCTTGATTTTGATGGCTTTTCTCCAGCTGAAGATAAAGTCGATCCATATTATAGAACCAAAGAACAAATGCAAGACAATGTTGAAGAAGGAGAGTTTAGTTTTGCATGCACCAAAGTCCAAGGAATGCATATATTTGCCGATGAGATATTTGAAAATGGAAAAATACGACAAATACCACACACATTTGACCAATCTCTATCCATTTATCCCACCTCAAACAATAATGCCTCACATCTTCGACCACCACTAAAGAAGATCTTTATAAAGAATTCTGTATATCGACACTCAATGCTAGGTGGTATTTCAAAAGAATCTCAAAAAGAGTCATTGAGGAATATGACAATGGTGGAGATAAAGGATTCGAATGAGTGTTACGAAAAAAGCAACTCCACAGGGTCATCAAATTTGTGGAAATTTAGACAAAACATGAATCTTCGAAGTAACAGCGACCATAAGGATTCTTTAATTTTATTGAATGCTTCGGCTCCAAAAAAATTTAGAAAGCCAAAGGTAGAAAACATTGTCAGTAAAAATAGGAAGGAAGAAAAACACAAAAATGGATTATCAGCTTACGAGAAGTTGTACGTGTCTAATAAAACGAGGAAGGATAGCAACAAAAAAAGATCATTTTTGCCTTACAAACACCAATTATTTGGGCTCTTTACCAACATGAATGGGTTGAGTAGGAACATTCATCCCTTTTGAGTTTGAATTGTCAAGTTTTCTCATTATGAGAGTACATGTGATTTTTGACATAGTAGAATACTTTAATGTACATAAAATAAGCTAATTAGTAATAGGTTTTGTTTCTCTCATTTCTGAAAATCGAGAGTTCAATTTCCCAGCATGATAATGTAGAGTGAATGATCTAATGTTTGTGTATATAATACACATTTTCATGTGTATCTCATTAAATAGAAACACATGGTAGTCATGTTTTTTAATTATATCCACTTAACTGGGAAGGAAACACGAAACATGACAAGGAATATAAACCTTTGATTTCATCTAACACTCTCGTCGCCCTAGTAGTATGTAAACGTATCCTTTATGAGCATATTTGGTATTTTCAATAGAACTATAAAAAATATATATTTTAATATAGAATTATATATAAGACAATGTTCAGTGCACCATCCATCACAACTGTTCCACCTGACAACCTTATATTAAATCCAATTGAGTCGGTGCTTAACATAAACAGTGTTGACAACAAGTTTCAAACCACTTATGTCTACCATTATATGGGTTTATAACAAAAATAATGGAACAACGAGTGTTCAATAATTGTAATTTACAACTTCTTTGTCTTTGTACATGTGTTTTCTACATTAGGTTTGATTTCATCTCTAAAGAGAAATTGTTGGAGAGAGATACTAAAGAGGTAGTAAAAATTGGTTGCATAAAAAATCTAAAAGGTATACATATACTTTTATTCCCTAAAAATATATTGTTTTGTGACATTAATCCCCTGTAAAAAATATTTTTGTTTCTTTTTGGTCCTTGCAAATATACCACTTTATGCTTTGATCATTCATGATTTATTTTAGTCTCGGAAAAATGTGTTAATCTTTAAATTGGTCCCTAAATTATTCATTTTAGTGCTTATTTTGAGGGATTTAAATCAAATATTCAAAATTTACTAGGACCAATTCGAGTATAAATATATTTTGTACGGACTAAAACAAAAAGTTATGGACTAAAAGTAAATTTTTTCAAATTTGCAGGGACAAAAATAAATATACAAGGAATGAACCAAATCTCTTGATATTTACATGGACTATTTGCATATTTGTGCACAAACAACTTCATATAATTTTAAGGGACAATATTAAGATGATGAAATAAAGTGGTTCATAAAAAAAAATGTTCATGAATTGGCCAAAGAAAATATTCTTAGTACAAGGTTTATGATTATTACGTACTAAAGAGGTTGAAATGCCTAGAAAACATAACAGTGGTCGAAACAACTCACTAAAAGAGGGTAAATTGTTGTAAAGCCCATTATAATTTCCTAATTTTAAAAACAAATAACTAAACCGTATCGCTTAAATTTGATAAGCAACAAATGTAAGGTATAACATAAAAAGACATTGGCAACTTCTTAACACTCTTTCACACCTTCCATGTGTAACTACGTCCTAAAATATCCAAGTTAACCGAGTGTCGTTTAACAACCATAATCCATCATTTCGTTGTTGTTTGTTTATAAATATTTCAGATTTCATAATCACTTCCCACATTCAATTAACCCTATAACAACACATCTCAAACTCGTAATTGAAACAAAATGCAGAAAACAAGCTCAAATATTGAGATCCTAAGAGTGCAAGCTCTATCAATTCTCTGCACACCCCACCCTTTTCTTGAATTTTCTGGCTTTGCTCCCATTCCAGATAAAGTTGATCCAATTCTTAGCACAAAACAACAAATTAAGAACGACGCTCTTTTTGATTTTGATGGATTTTCTCACGTTCAAGATAAAGTTGATCCATTTTGTAGTACAAAACAACAAATTGAAAACGACGCTTTTCTTGATTTTGATGGCTTTTCTCCAGCTGAAGATAAAGTCGATCCATATTATAGAACCAAAGAACAAATGCAAGACAATGTTGAAGAAGGAGAGTTTAGTTTTGCATGCACCAAAGTCCAAGGAATGCATATATTTGCCGATGAGATATTTGAAAATGGAAAAATACGACAAATACCACACACATTTGACCAATCTCTATCCATTTATCCCACCTCAAACAATAATGCCTCACATCTTCGACCACCACTAAAGAAGATCTTTATAAAGAATTCTGTATATCGACACTCAATGCTAGGTGGTATTTCAAAAGAATCTCAAAAAGAGTCATTGAGGAATATGACAATGGTGGAGATAAAGGATTCGAATGAGTGTTACGAAAAAAGCAACTCCACACGGTCATCAAATTTGTGGAAATTTAGACAAAACATGAATCTTCGAAGTAACAGCGACCATAAGGATTCTTTAATTTTATTGAATGCTTCGGCTCCAAAAAAATTTAGAAAGCCAAAGGTAGAAAACATTGTCAGTAAAAATAGGAAGGAAGAAAAACACAAAAATGGATTATCAGCTTACGAGAAGTTGTACGTGTCTAATAAAACGAGGAAGGATAGCAACAAAAAAAGATCATTTTTGCCTTACAAACACCAATTATTTGGGCTCTTTACCAACATGAATGGGTTGAGTAGGAACATTCATCCCTTTTGAGTTTGAATTGTCAAGTTTTCTCATTATGAGAGTACATGTGATTTTTGACATAGTAGAATACTTTAATGTACATAAAATAAGCTAATTAGTAATAGGTTTTGTTTCTCTCATTTCTGAAAATCGAGAGTTCAATTTCCCAGCATGATAATGTAGAGTGAATGATCTAATGTTTGTGTATATAATACACATTTTCATGTGTATCTCATTAAATAGAAACACATGGTAGTCATGTTTTTTAATTATATCCACTTAACTGGGAAGGAAACACGAAACATGACAAGGAATATAAACCTTTGATTTCATCTAACACTCTCGTCGCCCTAGTAGTATGTAAACGTATCCTTTATGAGCATATTTGGTATTTTCAATAGAACTATAAAAAATATATATTTTAATATAGAATTATATATAAGACAATGTTCAGTGCACCATCCATCACAACTGTTCCACCTGACAACCTTATATTAAATCCAATTGAGTCGGTGCTTAACATAAACAGTGTTGACAACAAGTTTCAAACCACTTATGTCTACCATTATATGGGTTTATAACAAAAATAATGGAACAACGAGTGTTCAATAATTGTAATTTACAACTTCTTTGTCTTTGTACATGTGTTTTCTACATTAGGTTTGATTTCATCTCTAAAGAGAAATTGTTGGAGAGAGATACTAAAGAGGTAGTAAAAATTGGTTGCATAAAAAATCTAAAAGGTATACATATACTTTTATTCCCTAAAAATATATTGTTTTGTGACATTAATCCCCTGTAAAAAATATTTTTGTTTCTTTTTGGTCCTTGCAAATATACCACTTTATGCTTTGATCATTCATGATTTATTTTAGTCTCGGAAAAATGTGTTAATCTTTAAATTGGTCCCTAAATTATTCATTTTAGTGCTTATTTTGAGGGATTTAAATCAAATATTCAAAATTTACTAGGACCAATTCGAGTATAAATATATTTTGTACGGACTAAAACAAAAAGTTATGGACTAAAAGTAAATTTTTTCAAATTTGCAGGGACAAAAATAAATATACAAGGAATGAACCAAATCTCTTGATATTTACATGGACTATTTGCATATTTGTGCACAAACAACTTCATATAATTTTAAGGGACAATATTAAGATGATGAAATAAAGTGGTTCATATAAAAAAATGTTCATGAATTGGCCAAAGAAAATATTCTTAGTACAAGGTTTATGATTATTACGTACTAAAGAGGTTGAAATGCCTAGAAAACATAACAGTGGTCGAAACAACTCACTAAAAGAGGGTAAATTGTTGTAAAGCCCATTATAATTTCCTAATTTTAAAAACAAATAACTAAACCGTATCGCTTAAATTTGATAAGCAACAAATGTAAGGTATAACATAAAAAGACATTGGCAACTTCTTAACACTCTTTCACACCTTCCATGTGTAACTACGTCCTAAAATATCCAAGTTAACCGAGTGTCGTTTAACAACCATAATCCATCATTTCGTTGTTGTTTGTTTATAAATATTTCAGATTTCATAATCACTTCCCACATTCAATTAACCCTATAACAACACATCTCAAACTCGTAATTGAAACAAAATGCAGAAAACAAGCTCAAATATTGAGATCCTAAGAGTGCAAGCTCTATCAATTCTCTGCACACCCCACCCTTTTCTTGAATTTTCTGGCTTTGCTCCCATTCCAGATAAAGTTGATCCAATTCTTAGCACAAAACAACAAATTAAGAACGACGCTCTTTTTGATTTTGATGGATTTTCTCACGTTCAAGATAAAGTTGATCCATTTTGTAGTACAAAACAACAAATTGAAAACGACGCTTTTCTTGATTTTGATGGCTTTTCTCCAGCTGAAGATAAAGTCGATCCATATTATAGAACCAAAGAACAAATGCAAGACAATGTTGAAGAAGGAGAGTTTAGTTTTGCATGCACCAAAGTCCAAGGAATGCATATATTTGCCGATGAGATATTTGAAAATGGAAAAATACGACAAATACCACACACATTTGACCAATCTCTATCCATTTATCCCACCTCAAACAATAATGCCTCACATCTTCGACCACCACTAAAGAAGATCTTTATAAAGAATTCCGTATATCGACACTCAATGCTAGGTGGTATTTCAAAAGAATCTCAAAAAGAGTCATTGAGGAATATGACAATGGTGGAGATAAAGGATTCGAATGAGTGTTACGAAAAAAGCAACTCCACACGGTCATCAAATTTGTGGAAATTTAGACAAAACATGAATCTTCGAAGTAACAGCGACCATAAGGATTCTTTAATTTTATTGAATGCTTCGGCTCCAAAAAAATTTAGAAAGCCAAAGGTAGAAAACATTGTCAGTAAAAATAGGAAGGAAGAAAAACACAAAAATGGATTATCAGCTTACGAGAAGTTGTACGTGTCTAATAAAACGAGGAAGGATAGCAACAAAAAAAGATCATTTTTGCCTTACAAACACCAATTATTTGGGCTCTTTACCAACATGAATGGGTTGAGTAGGAACATTCATCCCTTTTGAGTTTGAATTGTCAAGTTTTCTCATTATGAGAGTACATGTGATTTTTGACATAGTAGAATACTTTAATGTACATAAAATAAGCTAATTAGTAATAGGTTTTGTTTCTCTCATTTCTGAAAATCGAGAGTTCAATTTCCCAGCATGATAATGTAGAGTGAATGATCTAATGTTTGTGTATATAATACACATTTTCATGTGTATCTCATTAAATAGAAACACATGGTAGTCATGTTTTTTAATTATATCCACTTAACTGGGAAGGAAACACGAAACATGACAAGGAATATAAACCTTTGATTTCATCTAACACTCTCGTCGCCCTAGTAGTATGTAAACGTATCCTTTATGAGCATTTTTGGTATTTTCAATAGAACTATAAAAAATATATATTTTAATATAGAATTATATATAAGACAATGTTCAGTGCACCATCCATCACAACTGTTCCACCTGACAACCTTATATTAAATCCAATTGAGTCGGTGCTTAACATAAACAGTGTTGACAACAAGTTTCAAACCACTTATGTCTACCATTATATGGGTTTATAACAAAAATAATGGAACAACGAGTGTTCAATAATTGTAATTTACAACTTCTTTGTCTTTGTACATGTGTTTTCTACATTAGGTTTGATTTCATCTCTAAAGAGAAATTGTTGGAGAGAGATACTAAAGAGGTAGTAAAAATTGGTTGCATAAAAAATCTAAAAGGTATACATATACTTTTATTCCCTAAAAATATATTGTTTTGTGACATTAATCCCCTGTAAAAAATATTTTTGTTTCTTTTTGGTCCTTGCAAATATACCACTTTATGCTTTGATCATTCATGATTTATTTTAGTCTCGGAAAAATGTGTTAATCTTTAAATTGGTCCCTAAATTATTCATTTTAGTGCTTATTTTGAGGGATTTAAATCAAATATTCAAAATTTACTAGGACCAATTCGAGTATAAATATATTTTGTACGGACTAAAACAAAAAGTTATGGACTAAAAGTAAATTTTTTCAAATTTGCAGGGACAAAAATAAATATACAAGGAATGAACCAAATCTCTTGATATTTACATGGACTATTTGCATATTTGTGCACAAACAACTTCATATAATTTTAAGGGACAATATTAAGATGATGAAATAAAGTGGTTCATAAAAAAAAATGTTCATGAATTGGCCAAAGAAAATATTCTTAGTACAAGGTTTATGATTATTACGTACTAAAGAGGTTGAAATGCCTAGAAAACATAACAGTGGTCGAAACAACTCACTAAAAGAGGGTAAATTGTTGTAAAGCCCATTATAATTTCCTAATTTTAAAAACAAATAACTAAACCGTATCGCTTAAATTTGATAAGCAACAAATGTAAGGTATAACATAAAAAGACATTGGCAACTTCTTAACACTCTTTCACACCTTCCATGTGTAACTACGTCCTAAAATATCCAAGTTAACCGAGTGTCGTTTAACAACCATAATCCATCATTTCGTTGTTGTTTGTTTATAAATATTTCAGATTTCATAATCACTTCCCACATTCAATTAACCCTATAACAACACATCTCAAACTCGTAATTGAAACAAAATGCAGAAAACAAGCTCAAATATTGAGATCCTAAGAGTGCAAGCTCTATCAATTCTCTGCACACCCCACCCTTTTCTTGAATTTTCTGGCTTTGCTCCCATTCCAGATAAAGTTGATCCAATTCTTAGCACAAAACAACAAATTAAGAACGACGCTCTTTTTGATTTTGATGGATTTTCTCACGTTCAAGATAAAGTTGATCCATTTTGTAGTACAAAACAACAAATTGAAAACGACGCTTTTCTTGATTTTGATGGCTTTTCTCCAGCTGAAGATAAAGTCGATCCATATTATAGAACCAAAGAACAAATGCAAGACAATGTTGAAGAAGGAGAGTTTAGTTTTGCATGCACCAAAGTCCAAGGAATGCATATATTTGCCGATGAGATATTTGAAAATGGAAAAATACGACAAATACCACACACATTTGACCAATCTCTATCCATTTATCCCACCTCAAACAATAATGCCTCACATCTTCGACCACCACTAAAGAAGATCTTTATAAAGAATTCCGTATATCGACACTCAATGCTAGGTGGTATTTCAAAAGAATCTCAAAAAGAGTCATTGAGGAATATGACAATGGTGGAGATAAAGGATTCGAATGAGTGTTACGAAAAAAGCAACTCCACAGGGTCATCAAATTTGTGGAAATTTAGACAAAACATGAATCTTCGAAGTAACAGCGACCATAAGGATTCTTTAATTTTATTGAATGCTTCGGCTCCAAAAAAATTTAGAAAGCCAAAGGTAGAAAACATTGTCAGTAAAAATAGGAAGGAAGAAAAACACAAAAATGGATTATCAGCTTACGAGAAGTTGTACGTGTCTAATAAAACAAGGAAGGATAGCAACAAAAAAAGATCATTTTTGCCTTACAAACACCAATTATTTGGGCTCTTTACCAACATGAATGGGTTGAGTAGGAACATTCATCCCTTTTGAGTTTGAATTGTCAAGTTTTCTCATTATGAGAATACATGTGATTTTGACATAGTAGAATACTTTAATGTACATAAAATAAGCTAATTAGTAATAGGTTTTGTTTCTCTCATTTCTGAAAATCGAGAGTTCAATTTCCCAGCATGATAATGTAGAGTGAATGATCTAATGTTTGTGTATATAATACACATTTTCATGTGTATCTCATTAAATAGAAACACATGGTAGTCATGTTTTTTAATTATATCCACTTAACTGGGAAGGAAACACGAAACATGACAAGGAATATAAACCTTTGATTTCATCTAACACTCTCGTCGCCCTAGTAGTATGTAAACGTATCCTTTATGAGCATATTTGGTATTTTCAATAGAACTATAAAAAATATATATTTTAATATAGAATTATATATAAGACAATGTTCAGTGCACCATCCATCACAACTGTTCCACCTGACAACCTTATATTAAATCCAATTGAGTCGGTGCTTAACATAAACAGTGTTGAGAACAAGTTTCAAACCACTTATGTCTACCATTATATGGGTTTATAACAAAAATAATGGAACAACGAGTGTTCAATAATTGTAATTTACAACTTCTTTGTCTTTGTACATGTGTTTTCTACATTAGGTTTGATTTCATCTCTAAAGAGAAATTGTTGGAGAGAGATACTAAAGAGGTAGTAAAAATTGGTTGCATAAAAAATCTAAAAGGTATACATATACTTTTATTCCCTAAAAATATATTGTTTTGTGACATTAATCCCCTGTAAAAAATATTTTTGTTTCTTTTTGGTCCTTGCAAATATACCACTTTATGCTTTGATCATTCATGATTTATTTTAGTCTCGGAAAAATGTGTTAATCTTTAAATTGGTCCCTAAATTATTCATTTTAGTGCTTATTTTGAGGGATTTAAATCAAATATTCAAAATTTACTAGGACCAATTCGAGTATAAATATATTTTGTACGGACTAAAACAAAAAGTTATGGACTAAAAGTAAATTTTTTCAAATTTGCAGGGACAAAAATAAATATACAAGGAATGAACCAAATCTCTTGATATTTACATGGACTATTTGCATATTTGTGCACAAACAACTTCATATAATTTTAAGGGACAATATTAAGATGATGAAATAAAGTGGTTCATAAAAAAAAATGTTCATGAATTGGCCAAAGAAAATATTCTTAGTACAAGGTTTATGATTATTACGTACTAAAGAGGTTGAAATGCCTAGAAAACATAACAGTGGTCGAAACAACTCACTAAAAGAGGGTAAATTGTTGTAAAGCCCATTATAATTTCCTAATTTTAAAAACAAATAACTAAACCGTATCGCTTAAATTTGATAAGCAACAAATGTAAGGTATAACATAAAAAGACATTGGCAACTTCTTAACACTCTTTCACACCTTCCATGTGTAACTACGTCCTAAAATATCCAAGTTAACCGAGTGTCGTTTAACAACCATAATCCATCATTTCGTTGTTGTTTGTTTATAAATATTTCAGATTTCATAATCACTTCCCACATTCAATTAACCCTATAACAACACATCTCAAACTCGTAATTGAAACAAAATGCAGAAAACAAGCTCAAATATTGAGATCCTAAGAGTGCAAGCTCTATCAATTCTCTGCACACCCCACCCTTTTCTTGAATTTTCTGGCTTTGCTCCCATTCCAGATAAAGTTGATCCAATTCTTAGCACAAAACAACAAATTAAGAACGACGCTCTTTTTGATTTTGATGGATTTTCTCACGTTCAAGATAAAGTTGATCCATTTTGTAGTACAAAACAACAAATTGAAAACGACGCTTTTCTTGATTTTGATGGCTTTTCTCCAGCTGAAGATAAAGTCGATCCATATTATAGAACCAAAGAACAAATGCAAGACAATGTTGAAGAAGGAGAGTTTAGTTTTGCATGCACCAAAGTCCAAGGAATGCATATATTTGCCGATGAGATATTTGAAAATGGAAAAATACGACAAATACCACACACATTTGACCAATCTCTATCCATTTATCCCACCTCAAACAATAATGCCTCACATCTTCGACCACCACTAAAGAAGATCTTTATAAAGAATTCCGTATATCGACACTCAATGCTAGGTGGTATTTCAAAAGAATCTCAAAAAGAGTCATTGAGGAATATGACAATGGTGGAGATAAAGGATTCGAATGAGTGTTACGAAAAAAGCAACTCCACAGGGTCATCAAATTTGTGGAAATTTAGACAAAACATGAATCTTCGAAGTAACAGCGACCATAAGGATTCTTTAATTTTATTGAATGCTTCGGCTCCAAAAAAATTTAGAAAGCCAAAGGTAGAAAACATTGTCAGTAAAAATAGGAAGGAAGAAAAACACAAAAATGGATTATCAGCTTACGAGAAGTTGTACGTGTCTAATAAAACAAGGAAGGATAGCAACAAAAAAAGATCATTTTTGCCTTACAAACACCAATTATTTGGGCTCTTTACCAACATGAATGGGTTGAGTAGGAACATTCATCCCTTTTGAGTTTGAATTGTCAAGTTTTCTCATTATGAGAATACATGTGATTTTGACATAGTAGAATACTTTAATGTACATAAAATAAGCTAATTAGTAATAGGTTTTGTTTCTCTCATTTCTGAAAATCGAGAGTTCAATTTCCCAGCATGATAATGTAGAGTGAATGATCTAATGTTTGTGTATATAATACACATTTTCATGTGTATCTCATTAAATAGAAACACATGGTAGTCATGTTTTTTAATTATATCCACTTAACTGGGAAGGAAACACGAAACATGACAAGGAATATAAACCTTTGATTTCATCTAACACTCTCGTCGCCCTAGTAGTATGTAAACGTATCCTTTATGAGCATATTTGGTATTTTCAATAGAACTATAAAAAATATATATTTTAATATAGAATTATATATAAGACAATGTTCAGTGCACCATCCATCACAACTGTTCCACCTGACAACCTTATATTAAATCCAATTGAGTCGGTGCTTAACATAAACAGTGTTGAGAACAAGTTTCAAACCACTTATGTCTACCATTATATGGGTTTATAACAAAAATAATGGAACAACGAGTGTTCAATAATTGTAATTTACAACTTCTTTGTCTTTGTACATGTGTTTTCTACATTAGGTTTGATTTCATCTCTAAAGAGAAATTGTTGGAGAGAGATACTAAAGAGGTAGTAAAAATTGGTTGCATAAAAAATCTAAAAGGTATACATATACTTTTATTCCCTAAAAATATATTGTTTTGTGACATTAATCCCCTGTAAAAAATATTTTTGTTTCTTTTTGGTCCTTGCAAATATACCACTTTATGCTTTGATCATTCATGATTTATTTTAGTCTCGGAAAAATGTGTTAATCTTTAAATTGGTCCCTAAATTATTCATTTTAGTGCTTATTTTGAGGGATTTAAATCAAATATTCAAAATTTACTAGGACCAATTCGAGTATAAATATATTTTGTACGGACTAAAACAAAAAGTTATGGACTAAAAGTAAATTTTTTCAAATGTGCAGGGACAAAAATAAATATACAAGGAATGAACCAAATCTCTTGATATTTACATGGACTATTTGCATATTTGTGCACAAACAACTTCATATAATTTTAAGGGACAATATTAAGATGATGAAATAAAGTGGTTCATAAAAAAAAATGTTCATGAATTGGCCAAAGAAAATATTCTTAGTACAAGGTTTATGATTATTACGTACTAAAGAGGTTGAAATGCCTAGAAAACATAACAGTGGTCGAAACAACTCACTAAAAGAGGGTAAATTGTTGTAAAGCCCATTATAATTTCCTAATTTTAAAAACAAATAACTAAACCGTATCGCTTAAATTTGATAAGCAACAAATGTAAGGTATAACATAAAAAGACATTGGCAACTTCTTAACACTCTTTCACACCTTCCATGTGTAACTACGTCCTAAAATATCCAAGTTAACCGAGTGTCGTTTAACAACCATAATCCATCATTTCGTTGTTGTTTGTTTATAAATATTTCAGATTTCATAATCACTTCCCACATTCAATTAACCCTATAACAACACATCTCAAACTCGTAATTGAAACAAAATGCAGAAAACAAGCTCAAATATTGAGATCCTAAGAGTGCAAGCTCTATCAATTCTCTGCACACCCCACCCTTTTCTTGAATTTTCTGGCTTTGCTCCCATTCCAGATAAAGTTGATCAAATTCTTAGCACAAAACAACAAATTAAGAACGACGCTCTTTTTGATTTTGATGGATTTTCTCACGTTCAAGATAAAGTTGATCCATTTTGTAGTACAAAACAACAAATTGAAAACGACGCTTTTCTTGATTTTGATGGCTTTTCTCCAGCTGAAGATAAAGTCGATCCATATTATAGAACCAAAGAACAAATGCAAGACAATGTTGAAGAAGGAGAGTTTAGTTTTGCATGCACCAAAGTCCAAGGAATGCATATATTTGCCGATGAGATATTTGAAAATGGAAAAATACGACAAATACCACACACATTTGACCAATCTCTATCCATTTATCCCACCTCAAACAATAATGCCTCACATCTTCGACCACCACTAAAGAAGATCTTTATAAAGAATTCCGTATATCGACACTCAATGCTAGGTGGTATTTCAAAAGAATCTCAAAAAGAGTCATTGAGGAATATGACAATGGTGGAGATAAAGGATTCGAATGAGTGTTACGAAAAAAGCAACTCCACAGGGTCATCAAATTTGTGGAAATTTAGACAAAACATGAATCTTCGAAGTAACAGCGACCATAAGGATTCTTTAATTTTATTGAATGCTTCGGCTCCAAAAAAATTTAGAAAGCCAAAGGTAGAAAACATTGTCAGTAAAAATAGGAAGGAAGAAAAACACAAAAATGGATTATCAGCTTACGAGAAGTTGTACGTGTCTAATAAAACGAGGAAGGATAGCAACAAAAAAAGATCATTTTTGCCTTACAAACACCAATTATTTGGGCTCTTTACCAACATGAATGGGTTGAGTAGGAACATTCATCCCTTTTGAGTTTGAATTGTCAAGTTTTCTCATTATGAGAATACATGTGATTTTTGACATAGTAGAATACTTTAATGTACATAAAATAAGCTAATTAGTAATAGGTTTTGTTTCTCTCATTTCTGAAAATCGAGAGTTCAATTTCCCAGCATGATAATGTAGAGTGAATGATCTAATGTTTGTGTATATAATACACATTTTCATGTGTATCTCATTAAATAGAAACACATGGTAGTCATGTTTTTTAATTATATCCACTTAACTGGGAAGGAAACACGAAACATGACAAGGAATATAAACCTTTGATTTCATCTAACACTCTCGTCGCCCTAGTAGTATGTAAACGTATCCTTTATGAGCATTTTTGGTATTTTCAATAGAACTATAAAAAATATATATTTTAATATAGAATTATATATAAGACAATGTTCAGTGCACCATCCATCACAACTGTTCCACCTGACAACCTTATATTAAATCCAATTGAGTCGGTGCTTAACATAAACAGTGTTGACAACAAGTTTCAAACCACTTATGTCTACCATTATATGGGTTTATAACAAAAATAATGGAACAACGAGTGTTCAATAATTGTAATTTACAACTTCTTTGTCTTTGTACATGTGTTTTCTACATTAGGTTTGATTTCATCTCTAAAGAGAAATTGTTGGAGAGAGATACTAAAGAGGTAGTAAAAATTGGTTGCATAAAAAATCTAAAAGGTATACATATACTTTTATTCCCTAAAAATATATTGTTTTGTGACATTAATCCCCTGTAAAAAATATTTTTGTTTCTTTTTGGTCCTTGCAAATATACCACTTTATGCTTTGATCATTCATGATTTATTTTAGTCTCGGAAAAATGTGTTAATCTTTAAATTGGTCCCTAAATTATTCATTTTAGTGCTTATTTTGAGGGATTTAAATCAAATATTCAAAATTTACTAGGACCAATTCGAGTATAAATATATTTTGTACGGACTAAAACAAAAAGTTATGGACTAAAAGTAAATTTTTTCAAATTTGCAGGGACAAAAATAAATATACAAGGAATGAACCAAATCTCTTGATATTTACATGGACTATTTGCATATTTGTGCACAAACAACTTCATATAATTTTAAGGGACAATATTAAGATGATGAAATAAAGTGGTTCATAAAAAAAAATGTTCATGAATTGGCCAAAGAAAATATTCTTAGTACAAGGTTTATGATTATTACGTACTAAAGAGGTTGAAATGCCTAGAAAACATAACAGTGGTCGAAACAACTCACTAAAAGAGGGTAAATTGTTGTAAAGCCCATTATAATTTCCTAATTTTAAAAACAAATAACTAAACCGTATCGCTTAAATTTGATAAGCAACAAATGTAAGGTATAACATAAAAAGACATTGGCAACTTCTTAACACTCTTTCACACCTTCCATGTGTAACTACGTCCTAAAATATCCAAGTTAACCGAGTGTCGTTTAACAACCATAATCCATCATTTCGTTGTTGTTTGTTTATAAATATTTCAGATTTCATAATCACTTCCCACATTCAATTAACCCTATAACAACACATCTCAAACTCGTAATTGAAACAAAATGCAGAAAACAAGCTCAAATATTGAGATCCTAAGAGTGCAAGCTCTATCAATTCTCTGCACACCCCACCCTTTTCTTGAATTTTCTGGCTTTGCTCCCATTCCAGATAAAGTTGATCCAATTCTTAGCACAAAACAACAAATTAAGAACGACGCTCTTTTTGATTTTGATGGATTTTCTCACGTTCAAGATAAAGTTGATCCATTTTGTAGTACAAAACAACAAATTGAAAACGACGCTTTTCTTGATTTTGATGGCTTTTCTCCAGCTGAAGATAAAGTCGATCCATATTATAGAACCAAAGAACAAATGCAAGACAATGTTGAAGAAGGAGAGTTTAGTTTTGCATGCACCAAAGTCCAAGGAATGCATATATTTGCCGATGAGATATTTGAAAATGGAAAAATACGACAAATACCACACACATTTGACCAATCTCTATCCATTTATCCCACCTCAAACAATAATGCCTCACATCTTCGACCACCACTAAAGAAGATCTTTATAAAGAATTCCGTATATCGACACTCAATGCTAGGTGGTATTTCAAAAGAATCTCAAAAAGAGTCATTGAGGAATATGACAATGGTGGAGATAAAGGATTCGAATGAGTGTTACGAAAAAAGCAACTCCACAGGGTCATCAAATTTGTGGAAATTTAGACAAAACATGAATCTTCGAAGTAACAGCGACCATAAGGATTCTTTAATTTTATTGAATGCTTCGGCTCCAAAAAAATTTAGAAAGCCAAAGGTAGAAAACATTGTCAGTAAAAATAGGAAGGAAGAAAAACACAAAAATGGATTATCAGCTTACGAGAAGTTGTACGTGTCTAATAAAACAAGGAAGGATAGCAACAAAAAAAGATCATTTTTGCCTTACAAACACCAATTATTTGGGCTCTTTACCAACATGAATGGGTTGAGTAGGAACATTCATCCCTTTTGAGTTTGAATTGTCAAGTTTTCTCATTATGAGAATACATGTGATTTTGACATAGTAGAATACTTTAATGTACATAAAATAAGCTAATTAGTAATAGGTTTTGTTTCTCTCATTTCTGAAAATCGAGAGTTCAATTTCCCAGCATGATAATGTAGAGTGAATGATCTAATGTTTGTGTATATAATACACATTTTCATGTGTATCTCATTAAATAGAAACACATGGTAGTCATGTTTTTTAATTATATCCACTTAACTGGGAAGGAAACACGAAACATGACAAGGAATATAAACCTTTGATTTCATCTAACACTCTCGTCGCCCTAGTAGTATGTAAACGTATCCTTTATGAGCATATTTGGTATTTTCAATAGAACTATAAAAAATATATATTTTAATATAGAATTATATATAAGACAATGTTCAGTGCACCATCCATCACAACTGTTCCACCTGACAACCTTATATTAAATCCAATTGAGTCGGTGCTTAACATAAACAGTGTTGAGAACAAGTTTCAAACCACTTATGTCTACCATTATATGGGTTTATAACAAAAATAATGGAACAACGAGTGTTCAATAATTGTAATTTACAACTTCTTTGTCTTTGTACATGTGTTTTCTACATTAGGTTTGATTTCATCTCTAAAGAGAAATTGTTGGAGAGAGATACTAAAGAGGTAGTAAAAATTGGTTGCATAAAAAATCTAAAAGGTATACATATACTTTTATTCCCTAAAAATATATTGTTTTGTGACATTAATCCCCTGTAAAAAATATTTTTGTTTCTTTTTGGTCCTTGCAAATATACCACTTTATGCTTTGATCATTCATGATTTATTTTAGTCTCGGAAAAATGTGTTAATCTTTAAATTGGTCCCTAAATTATTCATTTTAGTGCTTATTTTGAGGGATTTAAATCAAATATTCAAAATTTACTAGGACCAATTCGAGTATAAATATATTTTGTACGGACTAAAACAAAAAGTTATGGACTAAAAGTAAATTTTTTCAAATGTGCAGGGACAAAAATAAATATACAAGGAATGAACCAAATCTCTTGATATTTACATGGACTATTTGCATATTTGTGCACAAACAACTTCATATAATTTTAAGGGACAATATTAAGATGATGAAATAAAGTGGTTCATAAAAAAAAATGTTCATGAATTGGCCAAAGAAAATATTCTTAGTACAAGGTTTATGATTATTACGTACTAAAGAGGTTGAAATGCCTAGAAAACATAACAGTGGTCGAAACAACTCATTAAAAGAGGGTAAATTGTTGTAAAGCCCATTATAATTTCCTAATTTTAAAAACAAATAACTAAACCGTATCGCTTAAATTTGATAAGCAACAAATGTAAGGTATAACATAAAAAGACATTGGCAACTTCTTAACACTCTTTCACACCTTCCATGTGTAACTACGTCCTAAAATATCCAAGTTAACCGAGTGTCGTTTAACAACCATAATCCATCATTTCGTTGTTGTTTGTTTATAAATATTTCAGATTTCATAATCACTTCCCACATTCAATTAACCCTATAACAACACATCTCAAACTCGTAATTGAAACAAAATGCAGAAAACAAGCTCAAATATTGAGATCCTAAGAGTGCAAGCTCTATCAATTCTCTGCACACCCCACCCTTTTCTTGAATTTTCTGGCTTTGCTCCCATTCCAGATAAAGTTGATCAAAATCTTAGCACAAAACAACAAATTAAGAACGACGCTCTTTTTGATTTTGATGGATTTTCTCACGTTCAAGATAAAGTTGATCCATTTTGTAGTACAAAACAACAAATTGAAAACGACGCTTTTCTTGATTTTGATGGCTTTTCTCCAGCTGAAGATAAAGTCGATCCATATTATAGAACCAAAGAACAAATGCAAGACAATGTTGAAGAAGGAGAGTTTAGTTTTGCATGCACCAAAGTCCAAGGAATGCATATATTTGCCGATGAGATATTTGAAAATGGAAAAATACGACAAATACCACACACATTTGACCAATCTCTATCCATTTATCCCACCTCAAACAATAATGCCTCACATCTTCGACCACCACTAAAGAAGATCTTTATAAAGAATTCCGTATATCGACACTCAATGCTAGGTGGTATTTCAAAAGAATCTCAAAAAGAGTCATTGAGGAATATGACAATGGTGGAGATAAAGGATTCGAATGAGTGTTACGAAAAAAGCAACTCCACAGGGTCATCAAATTTGTGGAAATTTAGACAAAACATGAATCTTCGAAGTAACAGCGACCATAAGGATTCTTTAATTTTATTGAATGCTTCGGCTCCAAAAAAATTTAGAAAGCCAAAGGTAGAAAACATTGTCAGTAAAAATAGGAAGGAAGAAAAACACAAAAATGGATTATCAGCTTACGAGAAGTTGTACGTGTCTAATAAAACGAGGAAGGATAGCAACAAAAAAAGATCATTTTTGCCTTACAAACACCAATTATTTGGGCTCTTTACCAACATGAATGGGTTGAGTAGGAACATTCATCCCTTTTGAGTTTGAATTGTCAAGTTTTCTCATTATGAGAATACATGTGATTTTTGACATAGTAGAATACTTTAATGTACATAAAATAAGCTAATTAGTAATAGGTTTTGTTTCTCTCATTTCTGAAAATCGAGAGTTCAATTTCCCAGCATGATAATGTAGAGTGAATGATCTAATGTTTGTGTATATAATACACATTTTCATGTGTATCTCATTAAATAGAAACACATGGTAATCATGTTTTTTAATTATATCCACTTAACTGGGAAGGAAACACAAAACATGACAAGGAATATAAACCTTTGATTTCATCTAACACTCTCGTCGCCCTAGTAGTATGTAAACGTATCCTTTATGAGCATATTTGGTATTTTCAATAGAACTATAAAAAATATATATTTTAATATAGAATTATATATAAGACAATGTTCAGTGCACCATCCATCACAACTGTTCCACCTGACAACCTTATATTAAATCCAATTGAGTCGGTGCTTAACATAAACAGTGTTGACAACAAGTTTCAAACCACTTATGTCTACCATTATATGGGTTTATAACAAAAATAATGGAACAACGAGTGTTCAATAATTGTAATTTACAACTTCTTTGTCTTTGTACATGTGTTTTCTACATTAGGTTTGATTTCATCTCTAAAGAGAAATTGTTGGAGAGAGATACTAAAGAGGTAGTAAAAATTGGTTGCATAAAAAATCTAAAAGGTATACATATACTTTTATTCCCTAAAAATATATTGTTTTGTGACATTAATCCCCTGTAAAAAATATTTTTGTTTCTTTTTGGTCCTTGCAAATATACCACTTTATGCTTTGATCATTCATGATTTATTTTAGTCTCGGAAAAATGTGTTAATCTTTAAATTGGTCCCTAAATTATTCATTTTAGTGCTTATTTTGAGGGATTTAAATCAAATATTCAAAATTTACTAGGACCAATTCGAGTATAAATATATTTTGTACGGACTAAAACAAAAAGTTATGGACTAAAAGTAAATTTTTTCAAATTTGCAGGGACAAAAATAAATATACAAGGAATGAACCAAATCTCTTGATATTTACATGGACTATTTGCATATTTGTGCACAAACAACTTCATATAATTTTAAGGGACAATATTAAGATGATGAAATAAAGTGGTTCATAAAAAAAAATGTTCATGAATTGGCCAAAGAAAATATTCTTAGTACAAGGTTTATGATTATTACGTACTAAAGAGGTTGAAATGCCTAGAAAACATAACAGTGGTCGAAACAACTCACTAAAAGAGGGTAAATTGTTGTAAAGCCCATTATAATTTCCTAATTTTAAAAACAAATAACTAAACCGTATCGCTTAAATTTGATAAGCAACAAATGTAAGGTATAACATAAAAAGACATTGGCAACTTCTTAACACTCTTTCACACCTTCCATGTGTAACTACGTCCTAAAATATCCAAGTTAACCGAGTGTCGTTTAACAACCATAATCCATCATTTCGTTGTTGTTTGTTTATAAATATTTCAGATTTCATAATCACTTCCCACATTCAATTAACCCTATAACAACACATCTCAAACTCGTAATTGAAACAAAATGCAGAAAACAAGCTCAAATATTGAGATCCTAAGAGTGCAAGCTCTATCAATTCTCTGCACACCCCACCCTTTTCTTGAATTTTCTGGCTTTGCTCCCATTCCAGATAAAGTTGATCAAATTCTTAGCACAAAACAACAAATTAAGAACGACGCTCTTTTTGATTTTGATGGATTTTCTCACGTTCAAGATAAAGTTGATCCATTTTGTAGTACAAAACAACAAATTGAAAACGACGCTTTTCTTGATTTTGATGGCTTTTCTCCAGCTGAAGATAAAGTCGATCCATATTATAGAACCAAAGAACAAATGCAAGACAATGTTGAAGAAGGAGAGTTTAGTTTTGCATGCACCAAAGTCCAAGGAATGCATATATTTGCCGATGAGATATTTGAAAATGGAAAAATACGACAAATACCACACACATTTGACCAATCTCTATCCATTTATCCCACCTCAAACAATAATGCCTCACATCTTCGACCACCACTAAAGAAGATCTTTATAAAGAATTCCGTATATCGACACTCAATGCTAGGTGGTATTTCAAAAGAATCTCAAAAAGAGTCATTGAGGAATATGACAATGGTGGAGATAAAGGATTCGAATGAGTGTTACGAAAAAAGCAACTCCACAGGGTCATCAAATTTGTGGAAATTTAGACAAAACATGAATCTTCGAAGTAACAGCGACCATAAGGATTCTTTAATTTTATTGAATGCTTCGGCTCCAAAAAAATTTAGAAAGCCAAAGGTAGAAAACATTGTCAGTAAAAATAGGAAGGAAGAAAAACACAAAAATGGATTATCAGCTTACGAGAAGTTGTACGTGTCTAATAAAACAAGGAAGGATTGCAACAAAAAAAGATCATTTTTGCCTTACAAACACCAATTATTTGGGCTCTTTACCAACATGAATGGGTTGAGTAGGAACATTCATCCCTTTTGAGTTTGAATTGTCAAGTTTTCTCATTATGAGAATACATGTGATTTTGACATAGTAGAATACTTTAATGTACATAAAATAAGCTAATTAGTAATAGGTTTTGTTTCTCTCATTTCTGAAAATCGAGAGTTCAATTTCCCAGCATGATAATGTAGAGTGAATGAACTAATGTTTGTGTATATAATACACATTTTCATGTGTATCTCATTAAATAGAAACACATGGTAATCATGTTTTTTAATTATATCCACTTAACTGGGAAGGAAACACGAAACATGACAAGGAATATAAACCTTTGATTTCATCTAACACTCTCGTCGCCCTAGTAGTATGTAAACGTATCCTTTATGAGCATATTTGGTATTTTCAATAGAACTATAAAAAATATATATTTTAATATAGAATTATATATAAGACAATGTTCAGTGCCCCATCCATCACAACTGTTCCACCTGACAACCTTATATTAAATCCAATTGAGTCGGTGCTTAACATAAACAGTGTTGACAACAAGTTTCAAACCACTTATGTCTACCATTATATGGGTTTATAACAAAAATAATGGAACAACGAGTGTTCAATAATTGTAATTTACAACTTCTTTGTCTTTGTACATGTGTTTTCTACATTAGGTTTGATTTCATCTCTAAAGAGAAATTGTTGGAGAGAGATACTAAAGAGGTAGTAAAAATTGGTTGCATAAAAAATCTAAAAGGTATACATATACTTTTATTCCCTAAAAATATATTGTTTTGTGACATTAATTCCCTGTAAAAAATATTTTTGTTTCTTTTTGGTCCTTGCAAATATACCACTTTATGCTTTGATCATTCATGATTTATTTTAGTCTCGGAAAAATGTGTTAATCTTTAAATTGGTCCCTAAATTATTCATTTTAGTGCTTATTTTGAGGGATTTAAATCAAATATTCAAAATTTACTAGGACCAATTCGAGTATAAATATATTTTGTACGGACTAAAACAAAAAGTTATGGACTAAAAGTAAATTTTTTCAAATTTGCAGGGACAAAAATAAATATACAAGGAATGAACCAAATCTCTTGATATTTACATGGACTATTTGCATATTTGTGCACAAACAACTTCATATAATTTTAAGGGACAATATTAAGATGATGAAATAAAGTGGTTCATAAAAAAAAATGTTCATGAATTGGCCAAAGAAAATATTCTTAGTACAAGGTTTATGATTATTACGTACTAAAGAGGTTGAAATGCCTAGAAAACATAACAGTGGTCGAAACAACTCACTAAAAGAGGGTAAATTGTTGTAAAGCCCATTATAATTTCCTAATTTTAAAAACAAATAACTAAACCGTATCGCTTAAATTTGATAAGCAACAAATGTAAGGTATAACATAAAAAGACATTGGCAACTTCTTAACACTCTTTCACACCTTCCATGTGTAACTACGTCCTAAAATATCCAAGTTAACCGAGTGTCGTTTAACAACCATAATCCATCATTTCGTTGTTGTTTGTTTATAAATATTTCAGATTTCATAATCACTTCCCACATTCAATTAACCCTATAACAACACATCTCAAACTCGTAATTGAAACAAAATGCAGAAAACAAGCTCAAATATTGAGATCCTAAGAGTGCAAGCTCTATCAATTCTCTGCACACCCCACCCTTTTCTTGAATTTTCTGGCTTTGCTCCCATTCCAGATAAAGTTGTTCAAATTCTTAGCACAAAACAACAAATTAAGAACGACGCTCTTTTTGATTTTGATGGATTTTCTCACGTTCAAGATAAAGTTGATCCATTTTTTAGTACAAAACAACAAATTGAAAACGACGCTTTTCTTGATTTTGATGGCTTTTCTCCAGCTGAAGATAAAGTCGATCCATATTATAGAACCAAAGAACAAATGCAAGACAATGTTGAAGAAGGAGAGTTTAGTTTTGCATGCACCAAAGTCCAAGGAATGCATATATTTGCCGATGAGATATTTGAAAATGGAAAAATACGACAAATACCACACACATTTGACCAATCTCTATCCATCTATCCCACCTCAAACAATAATGTCTCACATCTTCGACCACCACTAAATAAGATATTATTAAGAATTCCGTATATCGACACTCAATGCTAGGTGGTATTTCAAAAGAATATCAAAACGAGTCATTGCGGAATATGACAATGGTGGAGATAAAGGATTCGAATGAGTGTTACGAAAAAAGCAACTCCACAGGGTCATCAAATTTGTGGAAATTTAGACAAAACATGAATCTTCGAAGTAACAGCGACCATAAGGATTCTTTAATTTTATTGAATGCTTCGGCTCCAAAAAAATTTAGAAAGCCAAAGGTAGAAAACATTGTCAGTAAAAATAGGAAGGAAGAAAAACACAAAAATGGATTATCAGCTTACGAGAAGTTGTACGTGTCTAATAAAACGAGGAAGGATAGCAACAAAAAAAGATCATTTTTGCCTTACAAACACCAATTATTTGGGCTCTTTACCAACATGAATGGGTTGAGTAGGAACATTCATCCCTTTTGAGTTTGAATTGTCAAGTTTTCTCATTATGAGAATACATGTGATTTTTGACATAGTAGAATACTTTAATGTACATAAAATAAGCTAATTAGTAATAGGTTTTGTTTCTCTCATTTCTGAAAATCGAGAGTTCAATTTCCCAGCATGATAATGTAGAGTGAATGATCTAATGTTTGTGTATATAATACACATTTTCATGTGTATCTCATTAAATAGAAACACATGGTAATCATGTTTTTTAATTATATCCACTTAACTGGGAAGGAAACACGAAACATGACAAGGAATATAAACCTTTGATTTCATCTAACACTCTCGTCGCCCTAGTAGTATGTAAACGTATCCTTTATGAGCATATTTGGTATTTTCAATAGAACTATAAAAAATATATATTTTAATATAGAATTATATATAAGACAATGTTCAGTGCACCATCCATCACAACTGTTCCACCTGACAACCTTATATTAAATCCAATTGAGTCGGTGCTTAACATAAACAGTGTTGACAACAAGTTTCAAACCACTTATGTCTACCATTATATGGGTTTATAACAAAAATAATGGAACAACGAGTGTTCAATAATTGTAATTTACAACTTCTTTGTCTTTGTACATGTGTTTTCTACATTAGGTTTGATTTCATCTCTAAAGAGAAATTGTTGGAGAGAGATACTAAAGAGGTAGTAAAAATTGGTTGCATAAAAAATCTAAAAGGTATACATATACTTTTATTCCCTAAAAATATATTGTTTTGTGACATTAATCCCCTGTAAAAAATATTTTTGTTTCTTTTTGGTCCTTGCAAATATACCACTTTATGCTTTGATTATTCATGATTTATTTTAGTCTCGGAAAAATGTGTTAATCTTTAAATTGGTCCCTAAATTATTCAATTTAGTGCTTATTTTGAGGGATATATATCAAATATTCAAAATTTACTAGGACCAATTCGAGTATAAATATATTTTGTACGGACTAAAACAAAAAGTTATGGACTAAAAGTAAATTTTTTCAAATTTGCAGGGACAAAAATAAATATACAAGGAATGAACCAAATCTCTTGATATTTACATGGACTATTTGCATATTTGTGCACAAACAACTTCATATAATTTTAAGGGACAATATTAAGATGATGAAATAAAGTGGTTCATAAAAAAAAATGTTCATGAATTGGCCAAAGAAAATATTCTTAGTACAAGGTTTATGATTATTACGTACTAAAGAGGTTGAAATGCCTAGAAAACATAACAGTGGTCGAAACAACTCACTAAAAGAGGGTAAATTGTTGTAAAGCCCATTATAATTTCCTAATTTTAAAAACAAATAACTAAACCGTATCGCTTAAATTTGATAAGCAACAAATGTAAGGTATAACATAAAAAGACATTGGCAACTTCTTAACACTCTTTCATACCTTCCATGTGTAACTACGTCCTAAAATATCCAAGTTAACCGAGTGTCGTTTAACAACCATAATCCATCATTTCATTGTTGTTTGTTTATAAATATTTCAGATTTCATAATCACTTCCCACATTCAATTAACCCTATAACAACACATCTCAAACTCGTAATTGAAACAAAATGCAGAAAACAAGCTCAAATATTGAGATCCTAAGAGTGCAAGCTCTATCAATTCTCTGCACACCCCACCCTTTTCTTGAATTTTCTGGCTTTGCTCCCATTCCAGATAAAGTTAATCCAATTCTTAGCACAAAACAACAAATTAAGAACGACGCTCTTTTTGATTTTGATGGATTTTCTCACGTTCAAGATAAAGTTGATCCATTTTGTAGTACAAAACAACAAATTGAAAACGACGCTTTTCTTGATTTTGATGGCTTTTCTCCAGCTGAAGATAAAGTTTATCCATATTATAGAACCAAAGAACAAATGCAAGACAATGTTGAAGAAGGAGAGTTTAGTTTTGCATGCACCAAAGTCCAAGGAATGCATATATTTGCCGATGAGATATTTGAAAATGGAAAAATACGACAAATACCACACACATTTGACCAATCTCTATCCATCTATCCCACCTCAAACAATAATGCCTCACATCTTCGACCACCACTAAAGAAGATATTTATAAAGAATTCCGTATATCGACACTTAATGCTAGGTGGTATTTCAAAAGAATCTCAAAAAGAGTCATTGAGGAATATGACAATGGTGGAGATAAAGGATTCGAATGAGTGTTACGAAAAAAGCAACTCCACAGGGTCATCAAATTTGTGGAAATTTAGACAAAACATGAATCTTCGAAGTAACAGCGACCATAAGGATTCTTTAATTTTATTGAATGCTTCGGCTCCAAAAAAAATTAGAAAGCCAAAGGTAGAAAACATTGTCAATAAAAAGAGGAAGGAAAAAAAACACAAAAATGGATTATCAGCTTACGAAAAGTTGTACGTGTCTAATAAAACGAGGAAGGATAGCAACAAAAATAGATCATTTTTGCCTTACAAACACCAATTATTTGGGCTCTTTACCAACATGAATGGGTTGAGTAGGAACATTCATCCCTTTTGAGTTTGAAGTGTCAAGTTTTCTCATTATGAGAATACATGTGATTTTTGACATAGTAGAATACTTTAATGTACATAAAATAAGCTAATTAGTAATAGGTTTTGTTTCTCTCATTTCTAAAAATCGAGGGTTCAATTTCCCAGCATGATAATGTAGAGTGAATGATCTAATGTTTGTGTATATAATACACATTTTCATGTGTATCTCATTAAATAGAAACACATGGTAATCATTTTTTTTAATTATATCCACTTAACTGGGAAGGAAACACGAAACATGACGAGGAATATAAACCTTTGATTTCATCTAACACTCTCGTCGCCCTAGTAGTATGTAAACGTATCCTTTATGAGCATATTTGGTATTTTCAATAGAACTATAAAAATATATATTTTAATATAGAATTATATATATGACAATGATCAGTGCACCATCCATCACAACTGTTCCACCTGACAACCTTATATTAAATCCAATTGAGTCGGTGCTTAACATAAACAGTGTTGACAACAAGTTTCAAACCACTTATGTCTACCATTATATGGGTTTATAACAAAAATAATGGAACAACGAGTGTTCAATAATTGTAATTAACAACTTCTTTGTCTTTGTACATGTGTTTTCTACAATAGGTTTGATTTCATCTCTAAAGAGAAATTGTTGGAGAGAGATACTAAAGAGGTAGTAAAAATTGGTTGCATAAAAAATCTAAAAGGTATACATATACTTTTATTCCTTAAAAATATATTGTTTTTTAAAATTAATCCCCTGTAAAAAATAATTTTGTTTCTTTTTGGTCTTTGCAAATATACCATTTTATGCTTTGATCATTCATGATTTATTTTAGTCTCGGAAAAATGTGTTAATCTTTAATTTGGTCCCTAAATTATTCATTTTAGTGCTTATTTTGAGGGATTAAAATCAAATATTCAAAATTTACTAGGACCAATTCGAGTATAAATATATTTTGTACGGACTAAAACAAAAAGTTATGGACTAAAAGTAAATTTTTTCAAATTTGCAGGGACAAAAATAAATATACAAGGAATGAACCAAATCTCTTGATATTTACATGGACTATTTGCATATTTGTGCACAAACAACTTCATATAATTTTAAGGGACAATATTAAGATGATGAAATAAAGTGGTTCATTAAAAAAAAATGTTCATGAATTGGCCAAATAAAATATTCATAGAACAAGGTTTATGATTATTACGTACTAAAGAGGTTGAAATGCCTAGAAAACATAACAGTGGTCGAACAACTCACTAAAAGAGGGTAAATTGTTGTAAAGCCAATTATAATTTCCTAATTTTAAAAACAAATAACTAAACCTTATCGCTTAAATTTGATAAGCAACAAATGTAAGGTATAACATAAAAATACATTGGCAACTTCTTAACACTCTTTCACATCTTCCATGTGTAACTACGTCCTAAAATATCCAAGTTAACCGAGTGTCGTTTAACAACCATAATCCATCATTTCGTTGTTGTTTGTTTATAAATATTTCAGATTTCATAATCACTTCCCACATTCAATTAACCCTATAACAACACATCTCAAACCTCTAATTGAAACAAAATGCAGAAAACAAGCTCAAATATTGAGATCCTAAGAGTGCAAGCTCTATCAATTCTCTGCACACCCCACCCTTTTCTTGAATTTTCTGGCTTTGCTCCCATTTCAGATAAAGTTGAACCAATTCTTAGCACAAAACAACAAATTAAGAACGACGCTCTTTTTGATTTTGATGGATTTTCTCAAGTTCAAGATAAAGTTGATCCATTTTGTAGTACAAAACAACAAATTGAAAACGACGCTTTTCTTGATTTTGATGGCTTTTCTCCAGCTGAAGATAAAGTCGATCCATATTATAGAACCAAAGAACAAATGCAAGACAATGTTGAAGAAGGAAAGTTTAGTTTTGCATGCACCAAAGTCCAAGGAATGCATATATTTGCCGATGAGATATTTGAAAATGGAAAAATACGACAAATACCACACACATTTGACCAATCTCTATCCATCTATCCCACCTCAAACAATAATGCCTCACATCTTCGACCACCACTAAAGAAGATATTTATTAAGAATTCCGTATATCGACATTCAATGCTAGGTGGTATTTCAAAAGAATCTCAAAACGAGTCATTGCGGAATACGACAATGGTGGAGATAAAGGATTCGTATGAGTGTTACGAAAAAAGCAACTCCACAGGGTCATCAAATTTGTGGAAATTTAGACAAAACATGAATCTTCGAAGTAACAGCGACCATAAGGATTCTTTAATTTTATTGAATGCTTCGGCTCCAAAAAAATTTAGAAAGCCAAAGGTAGAAAACATTGTCAATAAAAAGAGGAAGGAAGAAAAACACAAAAATGGATTATCAGCTTACGAGAAGTTGTACGTGTCTAATAAAACGAGGAATGATAGCAACAAAAAAAGATCATTTTTGCCGTACAAACACCAATTATTTGGGCTCTTTACCAACATGAATGGTTTGAGTAGGAACATTCATCCCTTTTGAGTTTGAATTGTCAAGTTTTCTCATTATGAGAATACATGTGATTTTGACATAGTAGAATACTTTAATGTACATAAAATAAGCTAATTAGTAATAGGTTTTGTTTCTCTCATTTCTGAAAATCGAGAGTTCGATTTCCTACCATGATAAGGTAGAGTGAATGATCTAATGTTTGTGTATATAGTACAAATTTTCATGTGTATCTCATTAAATAGAAACACATGGTAATAATGTTTTTTAATTATATCCACTTAACTGGGAAGGAAACACGAAACATGACAAGGAATGTAAACCTTTGATTTCATCTAACACTCTCGTCGCCCTAGTAGTATGTAAACGTATCCTTTATGAGCATATTTGGTATTTTCAATAGTACTATAAAAATATATATTTTAATATAGAATTATATATAAGACAATGTTCAGTGCACCATCAATCACAACTTTTCCACCTGACAACCTTATATTAAATCCAATTGAGTCGGTGCTTAACATAAACAGTGTTGACAACAAGTTTCAAACCACTTATGTCTACCATTATATGGGTTTATAACAAAAATAATGGAACAACGAGTGTTCAATAATTGTAATTTACAACTTCTTTGTCTTTGTACATGTGTTTTCTACAATAGGTTTGATTTCATCTCTAAAGAGAAATTGTTGGAGAGAGATACTAAAGAGGTAGTAAAAATTGGTTGCATAAAAAATCTAAAAGGTATACATATACTTTTATTCCCTAAAAATAGTTTTTTATTTGATATTAATCCCATGTAAAAAATATTTTTGTTTCTTTTTGGTCCTTGCAAATATACCACTTTATGCTTTGATCATTCATGATTTATTTTAGTCTCGGAAAAATGTGTTAATCCTTAAATTGGTCCCTAAATTATTCGTTTTAGTGCTTATTTTGAGGGATTAAAATCAAATATTCAAAATTTACTAGGACCGATTCGAGTATAAATATATTTTGTACGGACTAAAACAAAAAGTTATGTACTAAAAGTAAATTTTTTCAAATTTGCAGGGACAAAAATAAATATACAAGGAATGAACCAAATCTCTTGATATTTACATGGACTATTTGCATATTTGTGGACAAACAACTTCATATAATTTTAAGGGACAATATTAAGATGATGAAATAAAGTGGTTCATAAAAAAAAAATGTTCATGAATTGGCCAAAGAAAATATTCATAGTACAAGGTTTATGATTATTACGTACTAAAGAGATTGAAATGCCTAGAAAACATAACAGTGGTCGAACAACTCACTAAAAGAGGGTTAATAATTGTTGTAAAGCCCATTATAATTTCCTAATTTTAAAAACAAATAACTAAACCGTATCTCATAAATTTGATAAGCTACAAATGTAAGGTATCACATAAAAAGAGATTGGCAACTTCTTAACACTCTTTCACACCTTCCATGTGTAACTACGTCCTAAAATGTCCAAGTTAACCGAGTGTCGTTTAACAACCATAATCCATCATTTCGTTGTTGTTTGTTTATAAATATTTCAGATTTCATAATCACTTCCCACATTCAATTAACTCTATAACAACACATCTCAAACTCGTAATTGAAACAAAATGCAGAAAACAAGCTCAAATATTGAGATCCTAAGAGTGCAAGCTCTATCAATTCTCTGCACACCCCACCCTTTTCTTGAATTTTCTGACTTTGCTCTCATTCCAGATAAATTTGATCCAATTCTTAGCACAAAACAACAAATTAAGAACGACGCTCTTTTTGATTTTGATGGATTTTCTCACGTTCAAGATAAAGTTGATCCATTTTTTAGTACAAAACAACAAATTGAAAACGACGCTTTTCTTGATTTTGACGGCTTTTCTCCAGCTGAAGATAAAGTCGATCCATATTATAGAACCAAAGAACAAATGCAAGACAATGTTGAAAAAGGAGAGCTTAGTTTTGCATGCACCAAAGTCCAAGGAATGCATATATTTGCCGATGAGATATTTGAAAATGGAAAAATACGACAAATACCACACACATTTGACCAATCTCTATCCATCTATCCCACCTTAAACAATAATGCCTCACATCATCGAACACCACTAAAGAAGATATTTATTAAGAATTCCGTATATCGACACTCAATGCTAGGTGGTATTTCAAAAGAATCTCAAAACGAGTCATTGCGGAATATGACAATGGTGGAGATAAAGGATTCGAATGAGTGTTACGAAAAAAGCAACTCCACAGGGTCATCAAATTTGTGGAAATTTAGACAAAACATGAATCTTCGAAGTAACAGCGACCATAAGGATTCTTTAATTTTATTGAATGCTTCGGCTCCAAAAAAATTTAGAAAGCCAAAGATAGAAAACATTGTCAATAAAAAGAGAAAGGATGAAAAACACAAAAATGGATTATCAGCTTACGAGAAGTTGTACGTGTCTAATAAAACGAGGAATGATAGCAAGAAAAAAAGATCATTTTTGCCGTACAAACACCAATTATTTGGGCTCTTTACCAACATGAATGGATTGAGTAGGAACATTCATCCCTTTTGAGTTTGAATTGTCAAGTTTTCTCATTATGAGAATACATGTGATTTTTGACATAGTAGAATACTTTAATGTACATAAAATAAGCTAATTAGTAATAGGTTTTGTTTCTCTCATTTCTGAAAATCGAAAGTTCAATTTCCTACCATGATAATGTAGAGCGAATGATCTAATGTTTGTGTATATAATACAAATTTTCATGTGTATCTCATTAAATAGAAACACATGGTAATCATGTTTTTTAATTATATCCACTTAACTGGGAAGGAAACACGAAACATGACAAGGAATATAAACCTTTGATTTCATCTAACACTCTCGTTTACCTAGTAGTATGTAAACGTATCCTTTATGAGCATATTTGGTATTTTCAATAGAACTATAAAAATATATATTTTAATATGGAATTATATATAAGACAATGTTCAGTGCACCATCAATCACAACTTTTCCACCTGACAACCTTATATTAAATCCAAATGAGTTGGTGCTTAACATAAACAGTGTTGACAACAAGTTTCAAACCACTTATGTCTACCATTATATGGGTTTATAACAAAAATAATGGAACAACGAGTGTTCAATAATTGTAATTTACAACTTCTTTGTCTTTGTACATGTGTTTTCTACAATAGGTTTGATTTCATCTCTAAAGAGAAATTATTGGAGATAGATACTAAAGAGGTAGTAAAAATTGGTTGCATAAAAAATCTAAAAGGTATACATATACTTTTATTCCCTTAAAATATTTTTTTTTGACATTAATCCCATGTAAAAAATATTTTTGTTTCTTTTTGGTCCTTGCAAATATACCACTTTATGCTTTGATCATTCATGATTTATTTTAGTCTCGGAAAAATGTGTTAATCCTTAAATTGGTCCCTAAATTATTCATTTTAGTGCTTATGTTGAGGGATTAAAATCAAATATTTAAAATTTACTAGGACCGATTCGAGTATAAATATATTTTGTACGGACTAAAACAAAAAGTTATGGACTAAAAGTAAATTTTTTCAAATTTGCAGGGACAAAAATAAATATACAAGGAATGAACCAAATCTCTTGATATTTACATAGACTATTTGCATATTTGTGCACAAACAACTTCATATAATTTTAAGGGACAATAATAAGATGCTGAAATAAAGTGGTTCATAAAAAAAAATGTTCATGAATTAGCCAAAGAAAATATTCATAGTACAAGGTTTATGATTATTACGTACTAAAGAGGTTGAAATGCCTAGAAAACATAACAGTGGTCGAACAACTCACTAAAAGAGGGTTAATAATTGTTGTAAAGCCCATTATAATTTCCTAATTTTAAAAACAAATAACTAAACCGTATCGCATAAATTTGATAAGCAACAAATGTAAGGTATAACATAAAAAGAGATTAGCAACTTCTTAACACTCTTTCACACCTTCCATGTGTAACTACGTCCTAAAATATCCAAGTTAACCGAGTGTCGTTTATCAACCATAATCCATCATTTCGTTGTTGTTTGTTTATAAATATTTCAGATTTCATAATCACTTCCAACATTCAATTAACCCTATAACAACACATCTCAAACCTCTAATTGAAACAAAATGCAGAAAACAAGCTCAAATATTGAGATCCTAAGAGTGCAAGCTCTATCAATTCTCTGCACACCCCACCCTTTTCTTGAATTTTCTGGCTTTGCTCCCATTCCAGATAAAGTTGATCCAATTCTTAGCACAAAACAACAAATTAAGAACGACGCTCTTTTTGATTTTGATGGATTTACTCACGTTCAAGATAAAGTTGATCCATTTTTTAGTACAAAACAACAAATTGAAAACGACGCTTTTCTTGATTTTGATGGCTTTTCTCCAGCTGAAGATAAAGTTGATCCATATTATAGAACCAAAGAACAAATGCAAGACAATGTTGAAGAAGGAGAGTTTAGTTTTGCATGCACCAAAGTCCAAGGAATGCATATATTTGCAGATGAGATATTTGAAAATGGAAAAATACGACAAATACCACACACATTTGACCAATCTCTATCCATCTATCCCACCTCAAACAATAATGCCTCACATCTTCGACCACCACTAAAGAAGATATTTATTAAGAATTCCGTATATCGACACTCAATGCTAGGTGGTATTTCAAAAGAATCACAAAAAGAGTCATTGAGGAATATGACAATGGTGGAGACAAAGGAATCCAATGAGTGTTACGAAAAAAGCAACTCCACAGGGTCATCAAATTTGTGGAAATTTAGACAAAACATGAATCTTCGAAGTAACAGCGACCATAAGGATTCTTTAATTTTATTGAATGCTTCGGCTCCAAAAAAATTTAGAAAGCCAAAGGTAGAAAACATTGTCAATAAAAAGAGAAAGGATGAAAAACACAAAAATGGATTATCAGCTTACGAGAAGTTGTACGTGTCTAATAAAACGAGGAAGGATAGCAACAAAAAAAAGATCATTTTTGCCGTACAAACACCAATTATTTGGGCTCTTTACCAACATGAATGGATTGAGTAGGAACATTCATCCCTTTTGAGTTTGAATTGTCAAGTTTTCTCATTATGAGAATACATGTGATTTTAGACATAGTAGAATACTTTAATGTACATAAAGTAAGCTAATTAGTAATAGGTTTTGTTTCTCTCATTTCTGAAAATCGAGAGTTCAATTTCCCAGCATGATAATGTAGAGTGAATGATCTAATGTTTGTGTATATAATACACATTTTCATGTGTATCTCATTAAATAGAAACACATGGTAATCATGTTTTTTAATTTTATCCACTTAACTGGGAAGGAAACACGAAACATGACAAGGAATATAAACCTTTGATTTCATCTAACACTCTCGTCGCCCTAGTAGTATGTAAACGTATCCTTTATGAGCATATTTGGTATTTTCAATAGAACTATAAAAATATATATTTTAATATTGAATTATATATAAGACAATGTTCAGTGCACCATCCATCACAACTGTTCCACCTGACAACCTTATATTAAATCCAATTGAGTCGGTGCTTAACATAAACAGTGTTGACAACAAGTTTCAAACCACTTATGTCTACCATTATATGGGTTTATAACAAAAATAATGGAACAACGAGTGTTCAATAATTGTAATTTACAACTTCTTTGTCTTTGTACATATGTTTTCTACATTAGGTTTGATTTCATCTCTAAAGAGAAATTGTTGGAGAGAGATACTAAAGAGGTAGTAAAAATTGGTTGCATAAAAAATCTAAAAGGTATACATATACTTTTATTTCTTAAAAATATATTGTTTTTTGACATTAATCCCCTGTAAAAAATATTTTTCTTTCTTTTTGGTCCTTGCAAATATACCACTTTATGCTTTGATCATTAATGATTTATTTTAGTCTCGGAAAAATGTGTTAATCTTTAAATTGGTCCCTAAATTATTCATTTTAGTGCTTATTTTGAGGGATTAAAATCAAATATTCAAAATTTACTAGGACCAATTCGAGTATAAATATATTTTGTATGGACTAAAACAAAAAGTTATGGACTAAAAGTAATTTTTTTCAAATTTGCAGGGACAAAAATAAATATACAAGGAATGAACCAAATCTCTTGATATTTACATGGACTATTTGCATATTTGTGCACAAACAACTTCATATAATTTTAAGGGACAATATTAAGATGATGAATTAAAGTGGTTCATAAAAAAAATGTTCATGAATTGGCCAAAGAAAATATTCATAGTACAAGGTTTATGATTATTACGTACTAAAGAGGTTGAAATGCCTAGAAAACATAACAGTGGTCGAAACAACTCACAAAAAGAGGGTAAATTGTTGTAAAGCCCATTATAATTTCCTAATTTTAAAAACAAATAACTAAACCGTATCGCTTAAATTTGATAAGCAACAAATGTAAGGTATAACATAAAAAGACATTGGCAACTTCTTAACACTCTTTCACACCTTCCATGTGTACTACGTCCTAAAATATCCAAGTTAACCGAGTGTCGTTTAACAACCATAATCCATCATTTCGTTGTTGTTTGTTTATAAATATTTCAGATTTCATAATCACTTCCAACATTCAATTAACCCTATAACAACACATCTCAAACCTCTAATTGAAACAAAATGCAGAAAACAAGCTCAAATATTGAGATCCTAAGAGTGCAAGCTCTATCAATTCTCTGCACACCCCACCCTTTTCTTGAATTTTCTGGCTTTGCTCCCATTCCAGATAAAGTTGATCCAATTCTTAGCACAAAACAACAAATTAAGAACGACGCTCTTTTTGATTTTGATGGATTTACTCACGTTCAAGATAAAGTTGATCCATTTTTTAGTACAAAACAACAAATTGAAAACGACGCTTTTCTTGATTTTGATGGCTTTTCTCCAGCTGAAGATAAAGTCGATCCATATTATAGAACCAAAGAACAAATGCAAGACAATGTTGAAGAAGGAGAGTTTAGTTTTGCATGCACCAAAGTCCAAGGAATGCATATATTTGCCGATGAGATATTTGAAAATGGAAAAATACGACAAATACCACACACATTTGACCAATCTCTATCCATCTATCCCACCTCAAACAATAATGCCTCACATCTTCGACCACCACTAAATAAGATATTATTAAGAATTCCGTATATCGACACTCAATGCTAGGTGGTATTTCAAAAGAATATCAAAACGAGTCATTGCGGAATATGACAATGGTGGAGATAAAGGATTCGAATGAGTGTTACGAAAAAAGCAACTCCACAGGGTCATCAAATTTGTGGAAATTTAGACAAAACATGAATCTTCGAAGTAACAGCGACCATAAGGATTCTTAAATTTTATTGAATGCTTCGGCTCCAAAAAAATTTAGAAAGCCAAAGGTAGAAAGCATTGTCAATAAAAAGAGAAAGGATGAAAAACACAAATATGGATTATCAGCTTACGAGAAGTTGTACGTGTCTAATAAAACGAGGAATGATAGCATTAAAAAAAGATCATTTTTACCGTACAAACACCAATTATTTGGGCTCTTTACCAACATGATTGGATTGAGTAGGAACATTCATCCCTTTTGAGTTTGAATTGTCAAGTTTTCTCATTATGAGAATACATGTGATTTTTGACATAGTAGAATACTTTAATGTACATAAAATAAGCTAATTAGTAATAGGTTTTGTTTCTCTCATTTCTGAAAATCGAGAGTTCAATTTCCTACCATGATAATGTAGAGTGAATGATCTAATGTTTGTGTATATAATACACATTTTCATGTGTATCTCATTAAATAGAAACACATGGTAATCATGTTTTTTAATTATATCAACTTAACTAGGAAGGAAACACGAAACATGACAAGGAATATAAACCTTTGATTTCATCTAACACTCTCGTCGCCCTAGTAGTATGTAAACGTATCCTTTATGAGCATATTTGGTATTTTCAATAGAACTATAAAAATATATATTTTAATATAGAATTATATATAAGACAATGTTCAGTGCACCATCCATCACAACTGTTCCACCTGACAACCTTATGTTAAATCCAATTGAGTCGGTGCTTAACATAAACAGTGTTGACAACAAGTTTCAAACCACTTATGTCTACCATTATATGGGTTTATAACCAAAATAATGGAACAACGAGTGTTCAATAATTGTAATTAACAACTTCTTTGTCTTTGTACATGTGTTTTCTACAATAGGTTTGATTTCATCTCTAAAGAGAAATTGTTGGAGAGAGATACTAAAGAGGTAGTAAAAATTGGTTGCATAAAAAATCTAAAAGGTATACATATACTTTTATTCCCTAAAAATATATTGTTTTTTGACATTAATCCCATGTAAAAAATATTTTTGTTTCTTTTTGGTTCTTGCAAATATACCACTTTATGCTTTGATCATTCATGATTTATTTTAGTCTCGGAAAAATGTGTTAATCTTTAAATTGGTCCCTAAATTATTCATTTTAGTGCTTATTTTGAGGGATTAAAATCAAATATTCAAAATTTACTAGGACCAATTCGAGTATAAATATATTTTGTATGGACTAAAACAAAAAGTTATGGACTAAAAGTAATTTTTTTCAAATTTGCAGGGACAAAAATAAATATACAAGGAATGAACCAAATCTCTTGATATTTACATGGACTATTTGCATATTTGTGCACAAACAACTTCATATAATTTTAAGGGACAATATTAAGATGATGAAAGAAAGTGGTTCATAAAAAAAATGTTCATGAATTGGCCAAAGAAAATATTCATAGTACAAGGTTTATGATTATTACGTACTAAAGAGGTTCATATGCCTAAAAAACATAACAGTGGTCGAACAACTCACTAGAAGAGGGTAAATTGTTGTAAAGCCCATTATAATTTCCTAATTTTAAAAACAAATAACTAAACCTTATCGCTTAAATTTGATAAGCAACAAATGTAAGGTATAACATAAAAAGACATTGGCAACTTCTTAACACTCTTTCACACCTTCCATGTGTAACTACGTCCTAAAATATCCAAGTTAACCGAGTGTCGTTTAACAACCATAATCCATCATTTCGTTGTTGTTTGTTTATAAATATTTCAGATTTCATAATCACTTCCCACATTCAATTAACCCTATAACAACACATCTCAAACTCGTAATTGAAACAAAATGCAGAAAACAAGCTCTAATATTGAGATCCTAAGAGTGCAAGCTCTATCAATTCTCTGCACACCCCACCCTTTTCTTGATTTTTCTGGCTTTGCTCCCATTCCAGATAAAGTTGATCCAATTCTTAGCACAAAACAACAAATTAAGAACGACGCTCTTTTTGATTTTGATGGATTTTCTTACGTTCAAGATAAAGTTGATCCACTTTGTAGTACAAAACAACAAATTGAAAACGACGCTTTTCTTGCTTTTGATGGCTTCTCTCCAGCTGAAGATAAAGTCGATCCATATTAAAGACTCAAAGAACAAATGCAAGACAATGTTGAAGAAGGAGAGTTTAGTTTTGCATGCATCAAAGTCCAAGGAATGCATATATTTGCCGATGACATATTTGAAAATGGAAAAATACGACAAATACCAGACACATTTGACCAATCTCTATCCATCTATCCCACCTCAAACAATAATGCCTCACATCTTCGACCACCACTAAAGAAGATCTTTATTAAGAATTCCGTATATCGACACTCAATGCTAGGTGGTATTTCAAAAGAATCTCAAAACGAGTTATTGCGGAATATGACAATGGTGGAGATAAATGATTCGAATGAGTATTACGAAAAAAGCAACTCCACAGGGTCATCAAATTTGTGGAAATTTAGACAAAACATGAATCTTCGAAGTAACAGCGACCCTAAGGATTCTTTAATTTTATTTAATGCTTCGGCTCCAAAAAAAATTAGAAAGCCAAAGGTAGAAAACATTGTCAATAAAAAGAGGAAGGATGAAAAACACAAAAATGGATTATCAGCTTACGAGAATTTGTACGTGTCTAATAAAACGAGGAATGATAGCAACAAAAAAAGATCATTTTTGCCGTACAAACACCAATTATTTGGGCTCTTTACCAACATGAATGGATTGAGTAGGAACATTTATCCCTTTTGAGTTTGAATTGTCAAGTTTTCTCATTATGAGAATACATGTGATTTTTTACATAGTAGAATACTTTAATGTACATAAAATAAGCTAATTAGTAATAGGTTTTGTTTATCTCATTTCTGAAAATCGAGAGTTCAATTTCCTAGCATGATAATGTAGAGTGAATGATCTAATGTTTGTGTATATAATACACATTTTCATGTGTATCTCATTAAATAGAAACACGTGGTAATCATGTTTTTTAATTTTATCCACTTAACTGGGAAGGAAACACGAAACATGACAAGGAATATAAAGCTTTGATTTCATCTAACACTCTCGTCGCCCTAGTAGTATATAAACGTATCCTTTATGAGCATATTTGGTATTTTCAATAGAACTATAAAAATATATATTTTAATATAGAATTATATATAAGACAATGTTCAGTGCACCATCCATCACAACTGTTCCACCTGACAACCTTATATTAAATCCAATTGAGTCGGTGCTTAACATAAACAGTGTTGACAACAAGTTTCAAACCACTTATGTCTACCATTATATGGGTTTATAACAAAAATAATGGAACAACGAGTGTTCAATAATTGTAATTTACAACTTCTTTGTCTTTGTACATGCGTTTTCTACAATAGGTTTGATTTCATCTCTAAAGAGAAATTGTTGGAGAGAGATACTAAAGAAGTAGTAAAAATTGGTTGCATAAAAAATCTAAAAGGTATACATATACTTTTATTCCCTAAAAATATATTGTTTATTGACATTAATCCCATGTAAAAAATATTTTTGTTTCTTTTTGGTCCTTGCAAATATACCACTTTATGCTTTGATCATTCATGATTTATTTTAGTCTCGGAAAAATGTGTTAATCTTTAAATTGGTCCCTAAATTATTCATTTTAGTGCTTATTTTGAGGGATTAAAATCAAATATTCAAAATTTACTAGGACCAATTCGAGTATAAATATATTTTGTACGGACTAAAACAAAAAGTTATGTACTAAAAGTAAATTTTTTCAAATTTGCAGGGACAAAAATAAATATACAAGGAATGAACCAAATCTCTTGATATTTACATGGACTATTTGCATATTTGTGCACAAACAACTTCATATAATTTTAAGGGACAATATTAAGATGATGAAAGAAAGTGGTTCATAAAAAAAATGTTCATGAATTGGCCAAAGAAAATATTCATAGTACAAGGTTTATGATTATTACGTACTAAAGAGGTTGATATGCCTAAAAAACATAACAGTGGTCGAACAACTCACTAAAAGAGGGTAAATTGTTGTAAAGCCCATTATAATTTCCTAATTTTAAAAACAAATAACTAAACCTTATCGCTTAAATTTGATAAGCAACAAATGTAAGGTATAACATAAAAAGACATTGGCAACTTCTTAACACTCTTTCACACCTTCCATGTGTAACTACGTCCTAAAATATCCAAGTTAACCGAGTGTCGTTTAACAACCATAATCCATCATTTCGTTGTTGTTTGTTTATAAATATTTCAGATTTCATAATCACTTCCCACATTCAATTAACCCTATAACAACACATCTCAAACTCGTAATTGAAACAAAATGCAGAAAACAAGCTCTAATATTGAGATCCTAAGAGTGCAAGCTCTATCAATTCTCTGCACACCCCACCCTTTTCTTGATTTTTCTGGCTTTGCTCCCATTCCAGATAAAGTTGATCCAATTCTTAGCACAAAACAACAAATTAAGAACGACGCTCTTTTTGATTTTGATGGATTTTCTTACGTTCAAGATAAAGTTGATCCACTTTGTAGTACAAAACAACAAATTGAAAACGACGCTTTTCTTGCTTTTGATGGCTTCTCTCCAGCTGAAGATAAAGTCGATCCATATTAAAGACTCAAAGAACAAATGCAAGACAATGTTGAAGAAGGAGAGTTTAGTTTTGCATGCATCAAAGTCCAAGGAATGCATATATTTGCCGATGACATATTTGAAAATGGAAAAATACGACAAATACCAGACACATTTGACCAATCTCTATCCATCTATCCCACCTCAAACAATAATGCCTCACATCTTCGACCACCACTAAAGAAGATCTTTATTAAGAATTCCGTATATCGACACTCAATGCTAGGTGGTATTTCAAAAGAATCTCAAAACGAGTTATTGCGGAATATGACAATGGTGGAGATAAATGATTCGAATGAGTATTACGAAAAAAGCAACTCCACAGGGTCATCAAATTTGTGGAAATTTAGACAAAACATGAATCTTCGAAGTAACAGCGACCCTAAGGATTCTTTAATTTTATTTAATGCTTCGGCTCCAAAAAAAATTAGAAAGCCAAAGGTAGAAAACATTGTCAATAAAAAGAGGAAGGATGAAAAACACAAAAATGGATTATCAGCTTACGAGAATTTGTACGTGTCTAATAAAACGAGGAATGATAGCAACAAAAAAAGATCATTTTTGCCGTACAAACACCAATTATTTGGGCTCTTTACCAACATGAATGGATTGAGTAGGAACATTTATCCCTTTTGAGTTTGAATTGTCAAGTTTTCTCATTATGAGAATACATGTGATTTTTTACATAGTAGAATACTTTAATGTACATAAAATAAGCTAATTAGTAATAGGTTTTGTTTATCTCATTTCTGAAAATCGAGAGTTCAATTTCCTAGCATGATAATGTAGAGTAAATGATCTAATGTTTGTGTATATAATACACATTTTCATGTGTATCTCATTAAATAGAAACACGTGGTAATCATGTTTTTTAATTTTATCCACTTAACTGGGAAGGAAACACGAAACATGACAAGGAATATAAAGCTTTGATTTCATCTAACACTCTCGTCGCCCTAGTAGTATATAAACGTATCCTTTATGAGCATATTTGGTATTTTCAATAGAACTATAAAAATATATATTTTAATATAGAATTATATATAAGACAATGTTCAGTGCACCATCCATCACAACTGTTCCACCTGACAACCTTATATTAAATCCAATTGAGTCGGTGCTTAACATAAACAGTGTTGACAACAAGTTTCAAACCACTTATGTCTACCATTATATGGGTTTATAACAAAAATAATGGAACAACGAGTGTTCAATAATTGTAATTTACAACTTCTTTGTCTTTGTACATGCGTTTTCTACAATAGGTTTGATTTCATCTCTAAAGAGAAATTGTTGGAGAGAGATACTAAAGAAGTAGTAAAAATTGGTTGCATAAAAAATCTAAAAGGTATACATATACTTTTATTCCCTAAAAATATATTGTTTATTGACATTAATCCCATGTAAAAAATATTTTTGTTTCTTTTTGGTCCTTGCAAATATACCACTTTATGCTTTGATCATTCATGATTTATTTTAGTCTCGGAAAAATGTGTTAATCTTTAAATTGGTCCCTAAATTATTCATTTTAGTGCTTATTTTGAGGGATTAAAATCAAATATTCAAAATTTACTAGGACCAATTCGAGTATAAATATATTTTGTACGGACTAAAACAAAAAGTTATGTACTAAAAGTAAATTTTTTCAAATTTGCAGGGACAAAAATAAATATACAAGGAATGAACCAAATCTCTTGATATTTACATGGACTATTTGCATATTTGTGCACAAACAACTTCATATAATTTTAAGGGACAATATTAAGATGATGAAAGAAAGTGGTTCATAAAAAAAATGTTCATGAATTGGCCAAAGAAAATATTCATAGTACAAGGTTTATGATTATTACGTACTAAAGAGGTTGATATGCCTAAAAAACATAACAGTGGTCGAACAACTCACTAAAAGAGGGTAAATTGTTGTAAAGCCCATTATAATTTCCTAATTTTAAAAACAAATAACTAAACCTTATCGCTTAAATTTGATAAGCAACAAATGTAAGGTATAACATAAAAAGACATTGGCAACTTCTTAACACTCTTTCACACCTTCCATGTGTAACTACGTCCTAAAATATCCAAGTTAACCGAGTGTCGTTTAACAACCATAATCCATCATTTCGTTGTTGTTTGTTTATAAATATTTCAGATTTCATAATCACTTCCCACATTCAATTAACCCTATAACAACACATCTCAAACTCGTAATTGAAACAAAATGCAGAAAACAAGCTCTAATATTGAGATCCTAAGAGTGCAAGCTCTATCAATTCTCTGCACACCCCACCCTTTTCTTGATTTTTCTGGCTTTGCTCCCATTCCAGATAAAGTTGATCCAATTCTTAGCACAAAACAACAAATTAAGAACGACGCTCTTTTTGATTTTGATGGATTTTCTTACGTTCAAGATAAAGTTGATCCACTTTGTAGTACAAAACAACAAATTGAAAACGACGCTTTTCTTGCTTTTGATGGCTTCTCTCCAGCTGAAGATAAAGTCGATCCATATTAAAGAACCAAAGAACAAATGCAAGACAATGTTGAAGAAGGAGAGTTTAGTTTTGCATGCATCAAAGTCCAAGGAATGCATATATTTGCCGATGACATATTTGAAAATGGAAAAATACGACAAATACCAGACACAGTTGACCGATCTCTATCCATCTATCCCACCTCAAACAATAATGCCTCACATCTTCAACCACCACTAAAGAAGATCTTTATTAAGAATTCCGTATATCGACACTCAATGCTAGGTGGTATTTCAAAAGAATCTCAAAACGAGTCATTGCGGAATATGACAATGGTGGAGATAAAGGATTCGAATGAGTATTACGAAAAAAGCAACTCCACAGGGTCATCAAATTTGTGGAAATTTAGACAAAACATGAATCTTCGAAGTAACAGCGACCCTAAGGATTCTTTAATTTTATTGAATGCTTCGGCTCCAAAAAAAATTAGAAAGCCAAAGGTAGAAAACATTGTCAATAAAAAGAGGAAGGATGAAAAACACAAAAATGGATTATCAGCTTACGAGAATTTGTACGTGTCTAATAAAACGAGGAAGGATAGCAACAAAAAAAGATCATTTTTGCCGTACAAACACCAATTATTTGGGCTCTTTACCAACATGAATGGATTGAGTAGGAACATTCATCCCTTTTGAGTTTGAATTGTCAAGTTTTCTCATTATGAGAATACATGTGATTTTTGACATAGTAGAATATTTAATGTACATAAAATATGCTAATTAGTAATAGGTTTTGTTTCTCTCATTATGAAAATCAAGAGTTCAAATTTTCTCGCATGATAACGTAGAGTGAATGATCTAATGTTTGTTTATATAATACACATTTTCATGTGGAAGTGGGAGATTTTTAGAGCGATGTTAGAGAGAGAAGGTCTGGAGAATTTTCACTATTCATCGTCAACCTATCCTTAGAAACCATAAACCGCCTTTACCTTTTCTTGCTTTTCTGCCATCGCTAGCTTCAATATACCTTGGAAATGCTTAGACTTAGATCCTGTACCAACCAAAACAGCCATCAACCAAACCAAACCTACCAAAACCTTCACTCAAGCATTATCAAACGTTTGTGATATCTCTGAATCGCAACTCCCTCAACCGATACTCAAAGGTGAAGACTTTTCAATCCACATACCAGAAGAAAAATATGAAGCTGGGGTTGCTACATGCAAGCACAATCTTCATGGAAGGGTGATTTGGCCAAAGGGTACGACACCGTTAACCGCGGTTGCCTTGAAAACAAAGCTTTCTCAAATATGGAAGGGATTCTCGTTGTGGGGGATCACCTCTATTGGTAATGGATTTTTTGAATTTAGATTTTCATCTGTTGAAGATGTCAGAAGGGTTAGATCAATATCCCCTCGGATCGTCAGAAGAGGTAGAGGGTCATTATCTGCCGTGGTGATTGGAGCTACCACTTGTGCGAATGATTTTTGTTGTTGCTGAACAAATTTGACAAACAAAATATAAATAAGAAAATCATAAATGTTATATAATAGATTTTCATACTTAAATAAAAAATGTGTATTCTACTCTTCTCATCAATCATCTTGTGCATTAGAATATTGCGGAAAAATGAGTGAAATACATTTCAAGTTTATGTTCAACATGTCCTTCTATTATCTTTATAAATCTATTTAGAGCATGTAACAATAACAACATATCTTCTTCTTTTTTGTAACATATCCTAATTTTTAGTTTTCTTATAAAGATTTAATTACATGATTCTTTTAATATATTTTTAATATATATATGCTATGTAATGACAATATTATGATTTATATTTTTAAGAACTTTTCAAATGAATGCCATTTTTTTATCAATTGTAGTTTTATTTTTTTATTTAGTAACCAAAGAGCAAATCTTAAATAAATAACGTACTTAATTAGTAGCAATTAACAAGCGAACACAAGGAGGTTGCACATGTGTGTGTTATGTTGAAATGCCTAGAAAACATAACAGTGGTCGAACAACTCGCTAAAAGAGGGTAAATTATTGTAAAGCCAATATAATTTCCTAATTTTAAAAACAAATAACTAAATTGTATCGCTTAAATTTGATAAGAAACAAATGTAAGGTAAAACATAAAAAGACATTGGCAACTTCTTAACACTCTTTCACACCTTCCATGTTTAAGTACTTCTGAAAATATCCAAGTTAACCGAGTGTCGTTTAACAACCCCAATCCATCATTTCGGTGTTGTTTGTTTATAAATATTTCAGATTTCATAATCACTTCCCACATTCAAGTAACCTTATAACATATTTCATAATTGTTGTTGTTTGATGTTGATGATTTTAAGTTGATTTTAAGTGAATTCAAGGAATGGTTTTGATGAGTTAGATGAATTAGAAAATATGTTTTTGGTTGTTATGTTTGGATGTGAAATCATTTGGTAGAAGTTGGGTTTTAAGCTAAAAGCCGTTTTTAAGCTCTTTTGAAAATAAGTCATTTTGGTTGGTTTGAATTAAGTTATTTTGGGTTGGGAAACAATGTGCTTGGAGTGTGTATTAATGGTTTAAGAGTTAGGGACGAATTGGTGGAAACGGGATCGAAACCGAATCAAAAATCATAATTTTTCCCTCGCGCGAAAACACAAAAACGTGCAAATTTTCTGTCAGAGCAAAGAGCACGGTCTGCTTCAGGTATAGCACGACACATGCCTAATTTTCTGGACCATGTGTTTTGCCCTGTGCAAAAGTGCACGGTCGTGCACTTTTTGGAAGGTATAGAAACGTCGTTTTTCCGTATTTTGGGGTTCCGTATGCATCCCTATGATTTCGTAACACATAAACCTACTTGAATAGAGTTTAAATGAGCTTAAATGAGTGGTTTAACATGGATTAATCTTAAGGAAAAGTATTGGTTTAACAGCATGTTCAAAATGTGACGAACTTGTGAAATTTTGGAAAATGAAGTAACTTTGTGAAACGAAAATGCCGTGAATGTTTTACCTAGATGATAGGTGATTGGTAGGGATGTCTTGAGTGTATGATTTATACTTGAAACTTCATTTTGGTGAAATATTTAGAAATTGACCATTTTACTGAAATAGACGAACTTTGTCAAAATGAGTTTTCTTGATCGGGTAACTTGCAAATGGTTTTAGAAACATGATAATATGATGAATTAAGAATGAAATGATGATTTTTGAGTGTGTGATATTTTTATTAACATGATGTAGTTCTATGTCGTCCTTTATGCAAAATTGTGACTTGTGAGACGATTGTGTTTTACTTATGGTGATAGTATAAGTCGTGATACTTTGCAAATGGATTTGTAAACATGATAACATGGTTAAATAAAGATGAATCAATTACTGATTGGTGTTAAATTTATTGGTTATCATGACATGGTGAATTGATTATCTTTATGCGAGTTGTTCTTTGTGAAATGATTGATGACAGGTCATCTTACGTTATTCTTAGCATGTTTTTTAGTCATTTTCAGTAGGTTTTAGCAACAAAAAAGAGAAGTATTATAACGATTGTCTATGATTTCGAGACTTTTGTAATGTTTTCTATATTTGAGTCTGTAATTCTAGTTTTCAAGAAACATAGCAATTTTAGGGGGGTTTTTGAAGTAATTCACGAAGAAATAATGTAAATCGGCAAATCAAGAACATCTGAAGAATTGTCAAGACTTTGGGAAGACCAAGAATGAAGATTCAAGAGGCCTCGGGATACTTTACACAGGGAGGAGTTATGTTCCCAAGTTCTGAGGCAGGTTATTTGAAGACGAAGGCCTAAAAACGACGAAAATCAATTAAATTGGGCCAAAGCAGCACAAGCATGCGCCTTGGGCATAGAAAACCCTAGGCATGCGCCTTGGGCATGTTTTGTGCGTTTGTGTGGATAAAACCCACATTATTAGCCCAAACCCAGTTAGAAACTCTCAATATAAATACTAACCTTCCTCATTCAAAATTTCTCGTTCAGAAATGTGGAAGTTCAAGAGGAAGGAAAATTTGGAGCTTCAGGAGATTTCTATCTTCTCCTTGATTTCTAGGTTATATTTTTATCTTTAGTAATTTATTTTTAGTTACCATGTGTAACTAAATCTTTTTAGGTTAGATTTCTAAAATGAACCTCTGTTTATTTTTGTTGGATATTTATTTAATATAATGTCGTTTATTTTATTTATTTTTTGTTTGCTATTATGTTCATGATTTAGTGATTTATTTCAAAGGAGCGTAACCATATATTAGGTGCATAGGTTGTGACAGCGCCTAACATTGTTATTACTATCTTGTTGCTTATATCTTGATATTTATAGCATTATGCTAATAACTATCTGTCTAGGAAGTAAGTGGTTATTAACTAGCGAAAGATACTGAAAGAGACTTGACCCTAGTAGTAAGTACATAGGAGGTGACATTACTAAGACTGAGTAGTAACTCTATTGCACCTAAGATGTAATTGGTTGGTAATTAGGGAAACAAGCGTCTTTGAGGAACAAACCTTTATCAAACCATTCTTTTGAAACCCTTAGTAAGGTAGACATAGATTAGGGCTGCCCGTTTGTAGAACTACATAGATGGGTTGAACTAATGGAACCTTGGCCTTCATTTCCTTGGGAAAAACAAGAATGCCAATTTAAGTTTATGTTTCAATTACCTTTGAATTAACAAGACCTCGCAAATAAGGATCACCGTGCGATCAACAGGTGCAGTTAGCCATCGGAGGGATAGACCGATTAGGTTAGAAACGTCCCAACGACATTATAACTTGTATAGTCTAACTAAGATAAATAAACTAACATTACTGTTACATATTATCCAACAATATAAACAAAGGGGATTCGAAGAATCCTAACTGCTACTTACTTTTCTACAACCAAAACAGGTAAATTTGCTCTATTGCAAATAGATAAAAATTGCAACTCTTTTAACCCTTATCTTTTATATCGTCAAACTTACAAAAATAAGTAACGCGGATTTTTTTAACGAAATGACAATTCATGTGGATACGATACTCTACTTATCACTTTATTACTTGGTAAACGATTTGGTACATTTTCCATATCCGACCATCAATGATATTATTTCCTTTGAGTGATATTTGTTGATGATATGATAGAATGAGAATGAATCAATGATGATTGGGTGTTTAATATGATGAATGTCATGATGTGGATAGTTGTCCGTCTTTTATGTAAAATGTGATTTTGGAACTTTGTTGATTCTTGAGTTGATTGTTGTTACTGATGATTATGATGATGATGATTTATGTTGATGAATTGATACATGCAAAATGACAACGTTATTGATGATGAATGCATGTATGAAAAATGAAAACGAAAATGATGACAATTTGTTATTGAACGTATGCATTGTTGAGTCGTATGTTCATACATTCATAAGTAGGATATTTATATCCAATGAAGATGACTAGGATATTTATAACCAATGAAGACGACCAGAATACTTTGTATTCAAATGACGACGACTATGATATAGTATCTTGAGGTGACGACCTTGATGATGACTGGTACCACATGCATATATAGTTGTGTCTAGGCGCATTGCATACATTTGATAATTTGTTAAATGTGTCATATTTGATTATGTTCTTGGTGTACCTTGGTGATTTATGTGCATTGGTGAACCTTGGTGATTTATGTGCATTGGTGAACTTGGTGAATTGTGTACTTGGTGAAATTTGGTGAACATGTGAAGATGTGTACTTGATGATTTGTTATTTTTGGTGATTCTTGTACCCTTGGTGATTTTAATTGATGATGTTTATTTTGGAGAAAATAATGAAGTGTGAATTATATGTATGTTATTTAGCGATTTCTTTGGTGACAACGATTTCCTTTCTTATACTTTTGAAATGATGAATCATATTTTTTGAGTTAATTAGGCAAGAGTTTATGTGTTCTATATGATTAATGTGAATTAAATGAATTATATGCATTAGGTGAAATATGTACCTGTAAAAAGAGTGAGGTTGCATGTATAATTATACTTTCTAAATGATGAAGTTGGTGTAGTTTAAAGATTAAGCTAAATAATAAATAAGGTGATGAATCCTTGTATTGATTTGATGTTGTTAAGGTGTTAGTTAGACTTTTGATAATCATTTATTAAAGAATGAATATGCTTGATATGCTATGAAAGAAGTATGATAACATGATTTGTATTGAATTAGAGATAATATTCATGTGGGAGTTGGTATTCTAGGAATGTTGAGTATGTATATGTGTTATGTATGAGTGTCGTTTAACAACCATAATCCATGGGTAACTATGTCTTAAAATATCAAAGTTAACTGAGTGTCGTTTAACAACTATAATCCATCATTTCATTGTTATTTGTTTATAACTATTTCAGATTTCGTAATCAGTTTCCACATTCAATTAACCTTATAACAACACGTCTCAAACTCGTAATTGAAATAAAATGCAGAAAACAAGCTCATATATAAAGATCCTAAGAGTGCAACCTCTATCAATTCTATGCACACCTCACCCTTTTGTTGATTTTCTTGGCTTTGCTCCCATTCTAGATAAAGTTGATCCAATTCTTAGCAAAAAACAACAAATCAAGAACGATGTTCTTTTTGATTTTGATGGCTTTTCTCCCGTTCAAGATAAAGTTGATCCATTTTGTTGTACAAAACAACAAATTGACAACAACATTTTTTAGATTTTGATGGCTTTTCTCCAGCTGAAGGTAAAGACGATTCATATTATAGAACCAAAGAACAAATACAAGACAATGATAAAAAAAATGTTGAAGAAGGAGAGTTTATTTTTGCATGCACCAAAGTCTAAGGAATGCATATATTGGCCGATAAGATATTTGAAAATGGAAAAATATGACAAATACCACACACTTTTTCCTAATCTCTATTCATCTATCCCACCTCAAATAATAATGTCTCACATCTTCGACCACCACTAAAGAAGATCTTTATTAAGAATTCCTCAAATTGACACTCAATGCTAGGTGGTATTTCAAAAGAATCTCAAAATGTGTCATTGCAGAATATGACAATGGAGGAGATAAATGCTTCGAATGAGTGTTACGAAAAAAGCAACTCCACAGAGTCATCAAATTTGAGGAAATTTAGACAAAACATGAATCTTCGAAGTAACAACGACCATAAGGATTCTTTAGTTTTATTGAATGCTTCGACTCCAAAAAATTCTAGAAAGCCAAATGTAACAAACATTGTCAATAAAAAGAGGAAGGATAAAAAACACAAAAGTGGATTATCAGCTTTAGAGAAGTTGTACGTGACTAATAAAACGAGGAAGGATGGCAACAGAAGAAGATCATTTTTGCCTTACAAACACCAGTTATTCGGGCTCTTTACCAAAGTGAATGGATTGAGTAGGAACCTGCACCTCTTTTGAGTTTGAATTATCAAGTTTTCTCATGTTGGCAATACATATGATTTTTGACATAGTAGAATACTTTAATGTACATAAAATAAGCTAATTAGCAATAGACTTGTTTCTCTCATTATGAAAATCAAGAGTTCTAATTTCCTCGCATGATAATGTAGAGTGAATGATCTAATATTTGTATATATAATGCACATTTTCATGCGTATTTCATTAAATAGAAACACGTTATAAACATGTTTTTTAATTATATTCAATTAACTGTGAAGGAAATATGAAACATAACAAGGAATATAAACCTTTTATTTCATCTAACACTCTCGTAACTCTAGTAGTGTGTAAATGTATCATTTAAGAGAATATTTGGTATTTTCAATAGAGGAACTATAAAATTATATATTTTTTAATATAGAATTATATCTATAGTGTGTGTGTATATATATATATATATATATATATATATATATATATATATAGAAAATTACCCCTTTCAGCACTTTTGGGTTGGCTTTTTGTTTTTTCAAAAATGCCCTTAATTTTCAATACAAATAACATACGTAACAAATAGATAAGAATAAATTAAAATATTAAAAAAAATGTAACAAACACGGTATGAATATATATATATATATATATATATATATATGTGTGTGTGTGTGTGTGTGTGTGTTATTTTTTTTTTTATCATTTAAAATATGTAACAAACTAAATGAGTATATTTATAGTTACTTTTTTATTATCCCAATTATACTTTTAAACAATTTTTTCTATAATAAAGATTGTTGTTGGTGTTATTGAATTAGATAATCATGTTTAATTTAGTTTGTTATAACTAGAAAGCAACAAACATTTATATTTTTAGTTTTAATCAAAATTAAAATTTCATAAAAATAAAAAAAAAAACATAGTTCATAATTTTCAAATTTTAGCGCAGTCAAAAGAGCGGAAAGACGGGCACGTTAGTGTCGTCTTTTCGCTAGTATTTGATAATGTTCAGTGCACCATCCGTCACAAATGTTCTACCTAACAACCTTATAGTAAATCCAATTGAATCAGTAGTTATCATAAACAGTGTTTACAACAAGTTCCGAACCACTTTTATTTACCATTATATGGGTTTGTAACCAAAATAATGGAACAATGAGTATTTAATAATTATAGTTCACAACTTCTTTGGATTTGTAAATGTGTTTTCTACAATAAGATTGTTGTCATCATGTTGGGAAGAGATACTAAAGATGGAGAAAAAATTGGTTGCATCATCAATATACCCAACAATTTCAAATACCCTACATCAAAATTAATAAACTCAAACAAATCAAAATCATCTAACCTTACATATTTTTCATCATCTTCAAAAAGATCAAAATCCCCAAATTCTCGATTATTCTTGATTAACCTAAAACAGATTTACCCAAAATCATCTTCACACAAACTGGAGCCTAAAAATTTCTAGCCCCATCATCACAAACTCTCTTGCTCTCCTGTTTCATAACCTCTTCATCTCTTAAAATCCCCAACACATGCCCTCTCTCTTCATATGATCCCCAACACCTACCTCAGTTTTGCTCTCTCTTGCAATATGTAGTCTCAATTTCGTTCTAACCCTTAGAAAAGGGTTCACAAAGAAACAACAACAACAACAAAACCAGAAACAACGTTATTTTGTTTGTACACTTTTTAACCAAATTCAACAACAAAAAATCCAAAAACAACAAAGGAAGATGAGAATTTGTGGATCCATACGAGGAATGGATCAGTGGTGGAATTTGAATCACAAAACAACTAATAACCGAGAAAATCTTCACTCAAAAAAACTGAAGGGGTTAGGGATTTTAAGCAAATTTGTTTTAGGTTTATTCAAGGTAAAATTAGAGTATAATGAGATGGTGAACATAATTGAACCCAATGGATGAAGGAGAAAGAGAATCGAAATATTTGTGTTAATTAAATTAAATAAATGTTTATCATTTTTTGAAAAGATTAAAGATATTGTTTTTGTGTTAAAATGTTTATTATTGAATTAAACAAAAATGACATGTGTCCTCGCTAGCTTAGTTCAAACCCCGCATAATTGACTTTTTTTTAGAAGCTAAACTAGTCCACCTAAATTGACATCAAAGGGAATTGAACCTAAAACCTCAAGAGGAGCACACGCCAACCCAAGTGGGCCAAAATTTTGATTTTAAAATTAGGTGGAAACCAAAATTTTGATTTTAAAAATAGAGGGACTAAAACTTCAATTTTAAAAAAATAAGGGGATTTTAATTTCAAAAATAGAGGGACTAAAATTTCAACTTTTAAAAATTAAGGGGACCAAACATGCATTTAAACCTTAAATTAATTATTCCTTTTTAAAATATGAACTTGCTGGTGAAGACCAATCGGCCAACAAATGAATAAACAAAAAATAATTCTTATGGGTTGACATTTAGCGGAATTGTTCCTTTGGACAACATGAAGGGCTAATATATGATGATATATACGATAGAGTTTGGATTAAATCCATATATTAATTCCTGATTATGGCATATGTCTGCATTCTGCAATATATTTGAATTCATAGGGAAATGTAGGGGAGTTTTATGGTTTAAGTATAGCTGTAGAGTCCAACTCAAAATACTTTTGTTTCACAATATATATGTCATTCTTGCTAAAAATAATGGGTTAAATATGTTTAGCCCCTATATATAAATCGATTTTTCGTTTTAGTCCCTTTAAAATTTTCTTTCAACTTTTAGTCCCTATAAAAATTTCAATCACTACTTTTGGTCCTTATTTTCAAGTTAATTTTTGTATTTTTTAAATGAAATTGTGAAGAAATATGTAGAATATTGTAAAAAAAATTATAAAATTTTAACAAAACAAAAATTAAATATAAATTTTTAACCGTAAAAAATATTAATATTCATATTAAATTCACGTTTTGTGAAAAAATTCTATTTTTTTTTGCGAGAGATTCTTATAATATTATGAATTTTTTTTGAAATTTTTTATTCAAAAATATGAATTCTACATATGATTTTACTTTAAAAGAGGGACCAAAAATGGAGAAGGATAATTTTTGAGGGACTAAAAGTTGAAGAAATTTTTTAGAGGGACTAAAACAAAAAGTCGACTTATTTATAAAAACCGAAAACATATTTAACCCAAAAATAATTGAGCCTCATCTTACAAGTTGTTTTACAATATTAAAAAACGTATTAATTTTTATTCTAAGATTATACTCTTTACAATTTAATTCTCTCTCTTTTTTGGGGTACAAATTATCTCTTATTCTAATTCTTTAAAAGGATAACTTTATAAACAAAGTTATAATTTCTCTTTCGCATACAAATTTAACTCTATTTTCAATTTATTAGCAATGCGCTACAATGCATATATTTTTGGACGGATGCAGTGGTTCAATAAGTGAGATATTCTCATGACTTTAAAATTACTTTCTTTGACTCTTAATATAAACCTTCATTGCAAATTTCACACAAATTAAAAAAAGTTGATAATAGAATTAATGTATTCATTTTTTGTGAGGATATTACTAAAGAGTAATGCTATATGATGCGAAAATTTTCTGGGGATTCTCTCACGAATGCACGCACTTGGTTACTGCTTTTTTAGTCTAAGTAAAGCTTTCTACTTACAAACCCAACCTTATAATTACTGTCTTAAAAATAAAGTAAAATCAAAATATCTCATTCACCTACCACAAAGTGCAAAGTATATTCTAGGATAGGAACCACCGCTATCACCATCGTCATCTTCACTACCACTGTGGGTATAGTGGTTAATTGACCCATCTTTCATTTTAAAGCATTGATGATGATCTAGCACCGCAGACATAAGATACATATAATAAAGTGGATAAAATATTTGGGATATATCTTTATTTTCAAATGGAAAACTATAAGTCAAATGGAAGTAAAACACTAATTTGTGAACCATTCGTGAAACTCTTGTCACGATATCAAGCATTTCCGATTACTAAATTATTCTTTGTCGGTAGTGTATTTAATGTTGAATTTTTCATATTTTAAGATGAATTAGTAGTATTAATTAGAATTATGTTTGAAGAAAAAAAATGCATCCAAGAAATAGAAAAAGAACTTATATTTAAGGACAAATATTTTTCTCAATGAGTGCTTATAATTAGAGATGGAAGGCGTAAATTGATATTTCTTATCTACAAAATGTGAGACTTATAAATAACTTATTAGTGTCACCTAAACCCATGAGAAGAGCCTAATCCAATTAATTTATTAGATGAGAGAGCATCTTGGACTAAGTATTGAATTTTCTTATCTACTTAATATGTGTTTGGACTTAAGCCCATAATGAGAGTCTAATCCAAAAGACTAATTCATTAGGTCAGAGAGCTTCATGGTTTAAGTACAATATTGAACATTTTTATCTACTCAATATGGGATTCCTAACATTACCACGTCCTTTAAGAGCCGACGTCTACGATGAATTTTCATTCTATCGGCACTGACCCGATAGCAACCCTTTTATTTTTTGGTGGCTTCACTAATCTATCAATATTCGGTGCAACACTTTAATCCAATCTATAGGTAGCCCTTTTCGTGATCCAACTCTCATTTAAAGCTCTAATTATTATGACTTAAGTCCTCATATTTAGCTTTTTCAAAAAGGCTCAAGTAGGGCGGCAAGCAGTATGTACGTCGGCCTAATATTTGGGGAGAGCCTTAAACAGGGTGTATTGGATGGATATGGCTCATATTTTACTTTTAAGTCATAGCCTAGTGGGTTACTGTTGAACAAAAACAGGTTTTGAACAATCCTTTAATAGTTTTGATGATAACAAAGTATGAAAGAACAATTAGATATGCTAATGTGTGTTCAAGTATGCTGGACCAAAAAATCAAATTCTAACTCTTAAGTCAAGTTTTGGTTCTAAAACATCAATACCAAGAAGGCTTAATTGCATAAATGGTCCTCTGAATAATTTCTAGTTTACATTTTGGTCTCATAAATCGTAAAACCAACATTTTGGTCCCCTTGGTTTTGCTCTGTCAGTCAAATTGATCCTCTCTGTTAGTTTTTTAATGTCTAACTTTTTTGATATGATTTTAATTGTTTGATTGCATGTCCATTATGCTTATAGTGAACCGTCAGCATCTAATTTTTTTCATCATCTTCTCTCTTCTTCTTTCTCAATCAATAAACATTTTTCCAGAATTTTTTTTCTTCCAAAATACAAATTTAAAGAAACACAATATAACACACAAATTACAACAACCTTCAAGAAAAATTCACCACCATCATCTCATCACTACACATAAACAACAACCTTCATCACCACCATAATCTCATCACTACACTCCAGCAAAATAAAAAAAACTCCAACAAAATCAAAAGGAAACTTTTTCAAAATCAAACTGAAACAAACAACAAGAAAATGGAATTCATCACAAAAACAATATTATTTCTTGAACAAAGCATGAAATGGTGATGAAGAGAGCCAACACCCAGAAAACATAATGAAAAAAACCCTTAAACGTCTGCAAATAAAGAGATGAACACGATTGGATACGCGGAGGCGTCGATGGTTGAACAACCCATATGTCAAGGCTGGTTTAATGTACATCATTACGTGTCAAGATCCATTTTCATCATTTAATTTTCTGGTAATTTAAAGTCACGTTGAAGCATACTCATATGTTTGTTTTCTTCAAACTCAAACCCATTTGGTTTGTTGTTTGTTGGGGTTTTTATGGTACAGTAGTAAGAATGGGAGGTTACACGCTTTTTGGTTGAAATTGGAATTGAGTTTTGATTGATTTTTTAGTTTTGGAATGTGATTTGAATTGAGTGTTTTTATATTTTTTGATTTTGTGTTTTTTGTTGTTGTACGAACAGAGGGAGATGTTAGATCTTCTGCAGGAGTGAGGGAAATTAAATTGAAGTGAAAAATCATAGGAAAAGCTGGATTTTCTTCCGTTGATGATGATTGTTGATGTTGAATGTTGTGGAATTGTTGCAGAATTGAATTATTATTTTTTTGGATTGGTGAGGATTGTTGTTGTTTTGATTCTGCAAATGGTGTTGAATTGGTGCAGAATTTATTTTTTTATGAATGTTAGTGAAAATGGTACGAAGATGATGGAGAAGAGTGAGGAAGAAGATGAAGGAAAAGAGAATTAATTAGTTCTTGTTGGCTCACCGTAAGATAAAATACACCTGCGTAATCCAATGGCCCTCCTTTAAAAAAAATCAAACAAATCAAACGGTTTAAATTAGAATAATTAATAGGATCTATGGTGGACCACTCTTAAAGTTGGTCCACCAAAGACATTTGAGGGTTAAAGTTAACCGTCAGAACCTTTTTGACTGACGAAGCAAAACCAAGAGGACCAAAATGTTGGTTTTACAATTTATGGGACCAAAATGTAAACAGGAAATTATTTAGGGGACCATTTATGCAATTAATCCTACCAAGAAAGCATCTGAAGCAAAAGAGAATCTCGTATGACTTGGAACAAGATCTGAAGAAAGGTCAACCAAAAAGTCAACGCTCACCATAAGATAAAATACATCTGAAGGAATAAGACTCTTAAGAATGAAGCATATGAAGATGATGTCACGAACTGAAGACTCTAACTTAGTTTTTCGTCTTCTGAAGGAATACCACTATCAAACTCTAAGTAGTACAGTTTGTCTTCTAACCATGTGCATAAACAAAAAAGAAAATTCAAGGACAAATAAAATGTAACAAGAACATTTTATTAGAAGAAAGGGATTTTTTGAATGACTACTCAAAGTCATTATCCATTTGAGGCAACATCTCAACGTCTTTGATCAAGCTTCTCAATCACTTAGTGTGTGTTTGGTTTGGCGGCGGACAAAATTGATTTTGATAGAATTGAGTTTGAGAGAATTGATTTTGATTAAAAGTGAGTTGAATGTGAGTTAATTTATGTTTGGATACACCAATGTAAAAGTGATTCTTACGAGTTAATGATGTTTGTATAGTTTGAATCAAAATTGCTTTTGAATGTGCAATGACCAAATTAACCTTTTAAATTTAATTAAAACTATATATTCTTTTCTTATTTTAGATAATTATTTAAACCTGGTTGAATAATAAAAATTAAATATTTTCTTTGTTCAATAAAATTGAATATAATTGTATAAAATTAGGAAAAAAATTATTGGTTTAGAAAATCATTTTAAATCTAAAGTTTTGTTTTAAAGAAGATCTAAAGGAAAGGGATCGGCAAACGTAATTAAGCAACTCAGTTAGTCACTCGCTGTGAAAAATCCCTTGAAAGTTGCAGGGG